>OY728164.1:1198046965-1202846965 GCA_963277665.1 Viscum album
AATGTGTATGAAGAAAGTCAAGACTTAAGCTATAGGGATTTATAGTTTCTCTTTTATTTCAATGAGAATTATGCAATATTCACCACTCATTTATTTTGTGTGGTTTATATATTACCCATGAATTAAATATATGATATCAATCATTAAATTTAAGGTTATTTACAAAACCATTTAATTATCTCTATTTCATGGGGTTTACGATTCAAAAGTTACCAAATCAAAAATGTAATTTTGTCTCGATTTTCCTTCTGTGAGACACATGTTATTATATGCACCTATATTCTTTTTGGAGGTTTATATAATTCCATTTTACATGTTTTATAATTAATATAATAATTTTAATGATATTATAAGTTTCATGTAATGTTATTCTCCCTTGTTTCAAAAATTTGGGTTATTTCTCAACAATGTTTTCTAAAAATGATTTAGAAGTGTTTTAAATGATCTTTTATGAATTTTCAAGGAAAATGATTTAAAATATGTTCAAAATGTTTTTTCAAAGATTAGTTTATATTTTTTAGAGTTTATTTCAAATGAAAAATTTTTTCTAAATGTTTTCTTATTTTAAAATAATTTAAAAAAACAGAAAGGATATTTTATTTAAGAATTATTTCATGTGATCTCTCAAAATTATTTTCCAACTAAGATAAAAATATTTGATGTTACTTATGTTTTAATATGGATATTATTCAGTGAAATTATCCTTATTATTTTATGGTTGGTTTATATTTATATTTATGAAACCCATTTCTTTTCCATGGGTTATGCTATGATGAAATGTTTATGAAACCTAATTCTTTTTAAAGATTCTGATATAATAACTCAATTATGTTCTTATGAAAAGAATATGAATGGTTTTCATTATGTGATGGGTGGGACCTATATCTTACACCAATTCACTAGGTCAAGATTTATATCTCATGAGATAATGATGGGAAAAAAGTCAATGGGCTTGATCCACTCTCGGAAGAATGGAAAACCTGATCCACTCTGGGAAGAAGGGGAAACCTAATCCACTATAGGAAGAAGGGGAAAAATGATCTGCTATAAGGAATGGATTATCACTAGGGATGATAGTGTATATCGGCCAATAGTTGTATCCCCCATTAAGTTCCTTATTAATTTTTGGCAAAGATCCTTGACTTATAGGGAATGATATCACATGTTTATGTGTTTTCCACAAATTCCACGTCTTATTCCAATGTTATGATTTCATGGATTTTTCTCTTGATTACCTCATGATTCATGTCTTATGAAATTCTACTATTTATTATATGACTTGTGTATGTGATATTTTAAATTAATCGTATGATATTATAATGTTATGTTCATGTTATCATACCCATATATTCATGTTTATGCTTATGTATCTCCCTTATTTACCCTTACTGAGAATATGAGCACACCATTTTCTTATATTTTCTTTTAAAAAGGTTATAAAGAAAGGTTTTAGATAAGGGTATTAAATGGTAATATCTTTGTGGGAAAAATTGAAGATATTTTACCAGGCAAGAACTTTTTGTTCCAAGTATCCAATGGAACTAAAATATTACGTTCTTTGAGTGTGTGTTTATGTATTCTAAAAAAAATGAAGTAATGTCTATGTAAATTGAGTTTGGGTCATTATAGATGGTATCAGAGCAAAGGTTTAGTCAAACTTTATAAACACTGATGATAAACTTTAGTGATATCCCTAATGGATATTTCTTAGGATATTTCTAGGTATGTCTCTAAAGATAAGCATATAATGTCATATATTAAAGAAGGTTTCATAATTTACACATCCTATAAGTGATTTTTCATAGTTATGTGGTTTTCTTCTATGATAAGTGTTTCTCATGCTTTGCTTCTGAGTTTTAGTCAATGGAGAGAACTAAAAAGAACTGGGTTAATGTTGAATGTGATGAACAATTTGGTGATGAGCAGTCAAATAGGGTGATCACTAGAGTGAAGGACGTTGTGATCATTCCTAATCAATTTTCACAGAACATGATTCAAAATGTGTAACTTAACTAACTCTTAAACTCTCCTAGGAATAGAGGGAAAGAGTTTTCTAAGAATTTTGGTAATGGAAACCACAAAGGAAAAAAGATACAACTTTTTTTGTGTCAAGGGTGTTTGAATAAACACCCAAATGGATGTATTATAAGAACAAGTAGATGTTTTGACTGTGGAAAATATGGAAACAAATCAAGTAACTATAATATTAAAATAAAATTTTTAGTTAATGCAATGGATGGTAATATTTTCCACCCTAAGGTATTATCAATGGATAAACTTTAAATGTGAAAAGAATGGTCATTATGAAAATCGATGTCCTAAGTGGAAAGATTGGGAAGATAATCAAAAAGGTGGTAAAATTAATGGTTATATTAATGATAATGATGATATTGCAGGTTAAATATGAAAGTAAAGAGGTATTAAGTAATAGTAATAGGTAGCCTTGTTAATGGATTAAGGATTAAGTTAAATAATTGAAGTGTTTATGTATTTGGATTTAATATTTATATTATATGAAGTTTGAAATATATATGTATTTTTCAGTTTATGTTTTTCGCTTAGGATTCATAAGAATATATAGAATTGTTTTGATGGAATAGAAAATTTATTTAACAAGAATGTGATATTCATGGGAAACACTTGATTAAGGGGGATATAAACCTTAATATGTTCTTTATTTTTATATAATGATGATTGGATATAGTAAATTGGATGGTACAGATTACCTCGTAATTGATTAAAAAATTGTTGAGAAAGTGTATTATGATATCGTTGATGAAGTTTACAACATTTTTGGATTTAAGGAATATATCCAATAATCTTTGGAATAAGGAATCATGAATGTTTTCAATAATTATTTATGGTAATTCAGGTTATTACTAGGTTTCAAGAGAGTACATGATGAAGGTATTCATATGTTTGTTATGTGAAAAGCATGATATACTTTACTATATATGGGAGATCAATGTTAAGATTATTTTTAGAAATTTAATGACCTTATTTATAAAGTTTTATAAATTAATTATTGGAAGGGTTACATGGTTAACCATTTATGAAATGTTTTATGTAAAATGGAACATTCTGTTACCTTGAACATATAATTTTTCCTCTTTTTCTAAGTCCTCGTTCAGTTAAAAATCCTTAAAAATAGTTTTCTGGGGATTACTGCATGTTTCAGGATAGGCAAACATCATGTACCTGAAGTACACACCATGTACCTGAAGTACATGTCGGGTACTTGGGGATGGATTCATGTCCTGAATTGGGGGTCATTACAGGAGATGTTACACATCATGTACCTGAGGTACACATCTTGTAGTGTTTAAATATCTAATTTGTGACCTGAGGTGATGGGTTTTTCAGCGTAATTATCCAATGTGGCCTACACGTCGTGACCCTAAGGTACACTTCATGAGTCGTCCCACGCATAGCCTAAAGTCACACATTTTTTTATTTCACTCAATCCTTTTCATTCTAGACTTCCTGGATCTCGACCTAGATAAGTTTTGGTGCATTTTTGAGATAATCAACTCCTTTCTTAGTAAACAAAATGGATTGGGATCTTCATTCTTCTTGTGGTTTGATTCTCGGGTAAATGTTCCCCCCTAATTATTGAAGTTTATCTCTTCTTCTACTCTTGGTTTTTCAATTGATCATCTTGGGATTGATGAATCCATGTCTTGTGGTGTTTGATCTTTCTACTAGGTAGAATTTTGAGGTCTTCTACACCTTCGTTCTCATTGATGGGTGTCGTTGAAAGTGTCATTCTTCAAAAAATATGTAGGTGGTTCCATCCTAATTTTTCAAATTGATTACCATCGAATTGCTTGATTTATTTCAATAGATGATTTAAATTCAAATGCTTAATCTTGCTTTCAATTTCATTGAAAAAAATCCAATTCCATTGAATTGGAGGATTTGAAATGGTTTTGGCATGGAAATTTGGAAAACCCCCAATTCCATTGAATTGGGGTGGCTTTATAGAATTTGATGATTTAAATTGTTGAATTTAAATTATGGATTTGATGGAAATTTTTTCAGTTAAATTGTTTAATTTAATTATGTAAATTAATTGTGAAAAGGATGGAATTAGTTTTGAATGGATTTCAATCTCATGAGATTGGATTAAAATTATTTGATGGAAACCCAATGGTTTTATCTTGTGAAAAAAGCCATGTTTTTCAATAAAACCTATTTTTGTTTTAAATGGAAAGAAATTGGGATTTTTGAAAATGTAAGAATGGGATTGATCGTATTTTAAGAAGTCATAAAATAGTTAACCCATCATATAAGAGCGCATTCAAGCCTTAGGTAGTTAGTGAGTTATTTGGATACACTTTATGCTATGATAGCGTTCTAAAACATACTTGCGGTGAGTCACATCCTCGACAGGTTGGTGAAGAGTCTCCTTTGGCCAGTTTAATAGGGACGTGTGTATACACATTTTGCTGAGTTCACATAGAGAGTGTGAAATACTATATTTGGTTAATACTATCATACCTTTTGGAAGATAACCATGTTGCTCGCTTGTTTATTTACATTTTAGATATAAATGTATGCCAATGGTCAATGGAACTGCTTTACATGAATTCTAAAATTATATGAACTATTTTATCGAAATGTTTTACTTAATCCGTTATTTTATAAATATTACATCTCTTGAAAATTAAACCATGTTCTTTGAATGTATTTTCCATCATCTTGAACTATATTGCATTATTCATTTAAATATGTTTTTGAATATACAAACCTGTTTACTTTAAAATTGAAAGCATTCCTTTGGATAATCTATATTTGGAATCTGTTATGGAATATTTGGTGGTATCCTAATAGGCTTAGGCTCATGCCCTACTTTTTCCTTTAGGTGTTTGTAGAATTTCTTCTTCCAAGTTTGAGCAAAGGGAAGTGATATCTTAGAGGTGGATCTAGCTGTTGAGCTTTAGATGTGGTGAGTTGTTTCCTTAGGGACCTTGGGGCTGTTTTCCTATTTAATAATTTGGGTTGTAGTACTTTTGATTTTATGTCTCTCTGTATTTTGGAACTTTTAATCCTAGTGGAGTTTTCTTTTTTATATATATATTGTATTTTATCTTTTTCTTTCTCATTCTTATGGAAAAATTATTCCCACGTGTTTGTTGTACGATGCTAGGTCCTAGTCACCAGCTCATGGGGATTGGGAACACCTTCCTGGTCATCTTAGGGCCAGCTCGTTTATCAGGTTACCAGGGTACCCAGGTTGGTTCATTACAAATTTGTATCATATGAGGCTATCGATCTTCCTTTTTCTTGAAGTTAGTATGCATTTTTGAAATCTTTTCGGGACTTAGGAGTTAGCTTCAATTGAGTGTCTGGCCAGCTCTCATATCAATGAACCTTAAGTCGCCAAGGGTGGTTAGGTAAATAAATCATGTGGATTATTTTTAGTCTTTTCCCCATATATATTTTGGTAGGTTGAAATCAAAATCTTTTTTGTCCCTTCTATTGAGAATATTTTCTCTTTCTACTCAGTTTGAGTGTTAATATAATGTTCTCCTTTTATATATTGATGTTTTGTAGCATCATGCCTCCAAGGAGACGTGTGAATCAGATATAGGAAAATGATTTTTCTGAAACTCCGCAAGCAAATCCTATTGTCAACCAAAATCTATTTGAGGTGATTGTGTGCACTATCCAAGCTCTAGTATAGGCACCACCTCCAGTTCCCGCTCAAGCTCTGGTTGTGGATCCTTAGGGGGATGTTCTTCGGAATCATTCTCAAGAGTTCCTTCACTATAATCTACTAGTATTCAAAGGATCAATTTATCCTCAACATGATGAGGTGTGTTTAGGAAAAATACAATGTATGTTTGAGTTCTTGGAGACACTAGAAATGGTCAAGGTGAAGTGTGCCACCTTCGTGCTGGAGGGACCGAGCACGAGATGGTGGGACCCAATGGTGATGGTAGGGAAACATGAGTTCTAAGAATGGAAATAATTCAAGGTTATTTTCACCAATCAATTATATCTATAGGAGATGGTTTTGGATAAGGCTATATATTTTTTCAAGCTTAAGAAGACTGACAAAACCATGACTGAGTATTCAAATCACTTTTCTGAGCTGGTGTAGTTTTCTCTTGAGATTGTATCTAATGAGATGATTAAGGATTGATAGTTTGATTTCGGACTTCTATTAGATTTCCATTATCATGATTTCTTGCTGAAGCTTCCCCCTTATGTTGATGTCCCGGATAGGGTGATGATGGTTGAGATGGACTTGTTTGGAAATTCAGGTTTTACAGGAGTTCCTTTTTCTCCCAATGGCAGCATTGGTTCCTTCAATGGAAAATAGAAGTGTGGTGATACTTGTGGAATTTCTTGAAGTCAGAGTCATTCTATACCTCTACAGCTTCAAGAGGAATTTCATTTACCTTCTATGAGTGTGGAAATCTAGTACATTCAAGGAGGGTTTTCACTAAGGCACCTAGTAACTTTAGCTCTTGTAGACATTCAGGACACTTATAAAGGTTCTGGAATCACTTATCTACCCCACTTAGTGGGATCGAATCATCATCTCCGCTTAACATTGTAGGGAAATAAAATGCTTCATATTCAAAAGGGTTCTAGCCACAGGCATCCAAAATGAAGATTCTTCACAAAGTGGAAGAGTCTCCAGAGGAAGAAGACACGGGTCCATCAACTGTGAGAGGTACCATTACTATTCATTCATCATTAGTGACTTCTCCATTTGATACTAGTGCATATCATTCTTTTATTTCAACCCATATTGTTAACCTACTTAATCTTCCTATGGAGAAACTATCTTGTGCAATGGATATTACTGCACCCCTTGGTACGAAGAGAGAGCAGGGTCTCTAAAGTCCTGTCTATGTCTTCTCTCTATCAGATGTTGATCTAGCTTGGAGTTTTCAGGTTCTTGATATGAAATCTCTTGAAATAATATTCGAGATGGATTGGCTCATTTCCAACAAAGCCCTAATTGATTGTTATCTTCAACAGGTCTACTTTACTACACCCAGTAGTGTGCCCCTTGTTTTTCAAGGAGAATGGGACCTAAGGTCGAGCAGATCCAAACCATCTTATCCAGAGTTGGGGAAAGTGATATCATTGTTTTCTTTCTACCTAGAGTGAGATTCAATGAGTGGTGATCTTCTTCCAGTTTTCATAGAGTTTTTTGATGTGTTTCCTTTGGATTTCTCTAGTCTACCACCAGTGAGAGAGGTTGAGTTTTCTATTGACTTAATTCCTGACACTCAACTGGTCTTTATCCCCTCTTACTTCATGGCACCAACTGAGCTGAAAGAGCTAAAGTCTTAGTTGGATAACTATCCTGAGAAAGTCTTTATTCATCCAAGTGTGTCACCTTGGATAACACCAGTTCTCTTTGATAAGAAGGATGATGGTTCTGTTTGTTTATGTGTATAAAAAGCTCAATACAGTTACGGTAAAGAACAATTATCCATTTGCATAGATTAATGATATGTTTGATCAGCTAAAAGGGGTGAATTGGTTTTCAAAGGTTGACCTTTGATCTGTTTACCATCAGTTGAGGATAAAATAATCCGATATTCCGAAAACTACCTTTTGGAGCAGGTAGGTTTACTTTGAGTACATTGTTATACCCTTTGTTTTGAAAAATTCTCTGGGAGATTTCATGACTTTAATGAACAATATTTTTGAGGTGTATCTCGATACCTTTATGGTAGTCTTTGTGGATGACATTCTTGTCAACTCCATGTCCGAGTAGGATCATGTGTAACATCTGATAATAGTTCTGATCTTTCTAAGAAATCACCTCCTTTATGACAAGCTTTCAAGGTGTGGTTTTTGGATTATCAAGGTGAAATTATTTGGACACGTGGTGTCTGAATAGGGTGTATCAGTTGATCCTGAAAAGGTTAAAGTTGTTATGATGTGGGAAAAACCAAGAAATGTCTTAGAGATTCAGAGCTTCTTGGGATTAGCTGGATATTACCGTAGGTTCATGAAGGACTTATCGAATTTGGTTTCTTTGATGACTGTTCTGACTCAGAAGGAGGTGACGTTTGTGTGGGATGATAAATTTTAGAGTTATTTTATTGAGCTGAAACATCTTTTGACTACTGCGTCGGTGTTAACTCTTCCAGAATCCAGGTAGGGCTATGTGGTCTTTTGTGATGCATCAGGTTCTGTCTTGGGCTTCATTCTTATACAGGGTGATCATGTAGTAGCACATGGATCTCGTTAACTTATGAAACATGAGAAGAATTATTCTACACACAATCTAGAACTCGCAGTTGTGATTCACTCACTTAAAAGTTGGCAGCATTACCCATTTGGATAAATGTTTATGGTGCATTCAGATCAAAAAAATCCTGAGTTATATCCTCTCCCAAAAGTATTTGAATCATCAACAGAGGTTATAGGAAGAGTAAAATATTTCGACTTTGACATCACCTATACCCTGAGGAAATGGAATCTTGTTGTTGATGCTTTAAGCAGAAAACTTAAAACACAGACAGTGAAATAATCTTTGGAAGAGTGTAATTTGATGGCCCTCTTTGCACAGTTTCATATTAGAGTTCAGTAGTAAGGGATGATATTTATTTAGATAGTGTGCAGTTGATGTCTACTATTCTCTATATTCATATTCAAGACCAAGAGGTCGATGATGAGTTTTGTAGCATTATAGAATCCCTTTATGGTGGGGGGAAGTTTCCCAATGATCGTTCTCCAAAGAATTTGTTATATGCTATCAGAACCGCTTCATTGTGTTGTTAACAGAAAGAAAGGCAGTGATGGGGAATTTCCATAATTATCAGTGGGTTGTGCACCCCGAAACCACTAAGATGTTCTATGACATGAGGTGGCAGTTCTGGTGTCCAGGTATGAGATATGACATTGCTGAGTTTTTCTCTCATTACCTTATATGCCAACAGGAGAAATCCGAGAACTAGAAACCTTTGGGTTTGCTTCAGCCACTTTCAGTTCCTACTTAGAAATGGGATGAGATCTCTATGGACTTTATGGTTGGGTTTCCTTGTACCTAGAGAAATGAAAATGAAATATGGGTTGTGATTAATAGGCTGACCAAGTCAGTTCACTTTATACCCATTCGTGATATGGCCAAAGTTGAGTAGTTAGGAAACCTCTACGTGAAAGAGATTGTTCATTTTCACCAAGTTCCATAAGATATAGTCTTTTATAGGGATCCATGATTCACTTCTCACTTTTTGAAAGTCCTTTAGAAGGCACTGGGATATCAGCTCTATTTGAGCATGGCCTACCATCCACAATCGGATGTCCAAAAAGAAAGATCTATATAAAATTTTGAGGATATGCCTTGTTCCTATGTTCTCAAATTCAGTGGGACTTAGGATGATCACTTGGGGATTGTTGAGTTCTCTGGTAACAATAGTTACTAGTCCGAAATCAGAATTGAACCTTTTGAGGCCTTTTATGGCTGACCTTGTAAATCGTCATTGCGTTGGTTGGAGGTCAGTGAAAGTTTTTGGTTGGACCAAGCTTGGTACAGAATATGACAACAAAGATTCAGATAATTTGTTATAGGATGTTGATAGAAAAAATCCGATATAATTCTTATGTTGATCGACACTATAGATCGTTGGATTCCTTAGTTGGTGACCAGGTGTTCTTGAAAGTTTCACCCTGGTTGGGTCATCAATGACTAGGGAGGCAAGGGAATATTTCACCTCTCTTGGTGGGACCTTTAGAGGTTGTTGATCTAGTGGGGAAAGTTGTGTACTGCTTAGTACTTCCACAATAGCTAACATCAATACATAGCGTGTTCCATGTGTCATAGCTGAGAATGTATCTATCTGATTCACCATACGTTTTGAGCTGGAGTGATCTTGAGATTGAACTTGACTTGTCTTTGACTAATTAGCTAGTCAGGATAGTTGATTTTAAGACTAAGGTACATCATGGGAGGATGATACATTTTGTTTGTGTGATATGGAAGAATGGTTCTAATTATCATGATACATGGGATAAGGAGGCTGTGATGAGAGAGTAGTGTCCTTATCTCTTCGTCATGGAATATTCTTCATAGGATTTCTAGGGACATAATGTTTTTATGGTGGGGAGTTTAAAACATTATGTTACCCTGAACAAGTAATTTTTCTTCTTTTTCTAAGTCCCTTTTTGGTCAAAATCCTTAAAAATAGTTTTCAGGGGTTTACTGCAGGTTTCATGACAGGCACACATCATGTACTTGAAGTACACATTGTGTACTTGGGGATGGATTCATGTTGTGAAGAGAGGGTCATGCCATGAGATGGTAAACATCATGTAGTTTTTAAATATTGAATTTTTGAATCGAGGCAACATGTTTTTTGGCGTACTTATCCAAAATGGCCTACACGTTATGACCCTAAGGTACACGCTGTGACTCAGCCCATGCCCAACTTAAATTCATGTGTTTGGCTATTTTTCTTGGTTCTTTTCATTCCAGAATTCATATATCTCAACCTAGATAAGTTTTGATGCATTTTTGAGAGACTCAAATCCTTCTAGATCAAACCAAATGTCTTGGGATCTTTATTCTTCTTTCGGTGCGATTCCCGGGTAAGTTTTACCCCCTCGTTATTGAAGTTTCTCTCTTCCTCTACTCACGGGTTTTCAATGGATCATATTGGGACTGATAGATCCATGTCTTTTGGTGATGGATCTTTCTACTAGGTAGAGTTTTTAGGTCTTCTACATCTTCATCCTCATTGACGGGTGTCGTTGCGAGTGTCGTTCTTCAGAAAAGATGTAGGTGGTTCCATTCTGATTTTCCAAATTGATTACCATCGAATTGCTTTATTTATTTCAATATCTAACTTAAATTCAATTTCTTAATCTTGATTTCAATTGCTTTGACAAAAACCCAATTCCAACGAATTGGAGTATTTGAAATGGTTTTGGCACGGAAAGTTGGAAAACCCACAATTCCATTGAATTGGGGTGGGTTTATGGAATTGGATGATTTAAATTGTTGGATTTAAATTATGGATTTCATGAAAATGTTTTCAATTAAATTGTTTTATTTAATTGTATAAATTAATTGTGAAAAGGATGGAATTAGTTTTGAATGGATTTCAAACTCATGAAAATGGATTAAAATGATTTGATAGAAACCCAGTGGTTTTATCTTGTGAAAAAAGAATGTTTTTTAATAAAACATATTTTAGTTTTGAATGGAAAGAAAATTGAATTTTTGAAAATGGAAGAATGGTATTGATCGTATTTTAAGTAGTCTTAAAATTGTTCACCCATCATGTAAGAGCGCATGAAAACCTTAGGTAGTTAGTGAGTTATTTGGATACACTCTATGCTACGACAACGTTCTAAAACATACTTATGGAAAGTCACATCCTCGACAGGTTGGTGATGAGTCCCCTATGTCTAGTGTCATAGGGACATCAATATAAACATTTTTTTGAGTTTACATAGAGAGTACGGAATCCTATAGCTGGTTAATATTATCGTACCTTTTGGAATATGACCGTGTTTCTCACTTTTTTATTTGTATTTGAGATATAAATATATTCCAATGGTTGATGGAACTGCTTTACAAGCCATCTGAATTTATATAAACTATTTTTTATAAATTGTTTACTTAATACATTGTTTTATAAATATTCCATATCTTTTAAAGTAAATTTTGTGCTTTGAATGTATTTTCCATCATCTTGAACTGTATAGAATTATTCATTTAAATATGCTTTTGAATTTCCAAACCTAATTACTTTAAAATTGAAAGAATTTGTTTGGATAATATTTATTTGGGATCCACTATGAAATATTTGGTTGTATCATACTGGGCTTAGGCTCGCACCCTACTTTTTCCTTCGGGTGTTCGTAGACTTTCTTCTTCCAATATTGAGGAAAGGGAAGGGATATCTTGGAGGTGGATCTAGCTGTTGAGAATTGGATGTGGTGAGTTGTTTCCTTAGGGACCATGGGGATATTTTACAGTTTATTACTTTGGGTTGTAGTACTTTGTCTTTTATGCCTCTTTGTATTCTGGTACTTTTAATCCCATTGGAGTTTTCCTTTTTATATTCATACTATCTTTTATCTTTTGCTTCCGCATTCTTGTGGAAAAATTGTTCCCACTTGTATGTTGTATGATGCCAGGTGTTAGTCGCTAGCCCATGGGGATCGGGAATTCCCTTTGGGTTATGTCAGGGATAGCTCGGTTATTGGGTTACCAGGGTACCTGGGTTGGTTCAGGACAAATTGGTATCAGAGGAGGTCGTTGATCTTCCTTTTTCTTGAAGTTGGTATGCATTTTTGAAATCTTTTCGGGACTTATGAGGTTGTTGTGATTGAGTGTCTGGTAAGATCTCATCACAATGAACCATAAGTCACCATGGGTGGTTAGGTAAATACATCTTTTGGATTATTTCTAGTCTTTCCCCTATATTTATTTAACTCCCCGATTCCGGGTTCCACTCAATGGGTGCCACGAACCCGGTTCTCCACATGACCTCAAGAGCATTTCCCTAAAAGACAGAGGCTACCAACTAGTAGCGAGGGCCCGGGTCTGATAGTGAGGAAACTATGCCCTCATTTGTAAAAGTGTAGCGTAGCGGAATATAAATAAACATACAATAACAGTAGAAGCAGTAACAGTATATATAACTGAAATGGATAACCGATAACAAAATGGGAAACCAGCAGTCATATATATATATATATGAAGATGCAACATGTCACTATTCTACGAAAACACCCAGAACATGTTATATAGAAGTACAATACAATACAGAGTACAAGTATAGAAAAGAAAAACAGAACATCCAGTGGCACTGCGAGCCTGAGCCCAGTCCCATGGTCCCCTACACCTCAGCAGCAATCAAGTACCTATATAAGGAACTTTTCCCTTATCAACACCTGTAGAAATGTAATCTTTTTGGGCTGAAAATCATGACCCAAATAGGGTGTGAGAAATAATCTCAGTAGGCACCCACCAAAGGCCCGTGCTCAACTGTGTGTAAACATGCAACAACAGTGTGCAAAAGTAAAAATGAAATAAACTAAGCAGTACTCAAAAGTAACTAACATAACCAGTAATATTTCCATTTAATATTCATTTCATTATTTATTAATAAGAAACCAACATATTGAATTTCTATGTAAACAGCCAGTGTCCTCAGACACATAGCCTCTTACCCTCAGGTAATCAGAATCTTGACCTCAGGCATACGGATATTGCCCTCGGGCATACAAAGGTGTCGCCCTTAGGCATAGAGTCTATTGCCCACAGGCACGGAAGAGTTTCCCTCGGGCTAAGAGAAGATTTCCCTCAGGCTAATACAGTCATGCCCTCAGGATATAGTAAAATATTGCACTCAGGCACAAGTAATCGGGCCATGCCCAACATGTAAATAAGCAGTTCACATACAATTCCTAACAAGGAAAAAGTATTGCGAAAAGTAAATAAGGCATACCCTCGGGTATCCTGGCCAAATGGCTAAACAGAGGAACGCACCCCTGGGGCGGTCCTGGATCCAAGAAGTGATCCCAAATAGTATTTTAATATCACATTTAATTACCTATACAATTCTAGGTATTTAAACTAGCCACGACCTCAGCCTCACGACACCTCAAATATGGGTTCGTAGCTCAAAAACGCACAAAAAGCACAACAGTTGGAAAATAAACACCAAGACACCTTCCTTAAATGCCAACAAACGATATACGTGAATGTCAAATCTAGAAACACCCAAGAACGACGTATATCTGAAGTATAAGAAACTCTGTTTAAACTTAAATAACTTCCATTTGAGGAAGAATTGGTAAAAGACACACCAGGAGGAGGAAGCTCTTACCCGTGTGGTTCCAAAGAGATCAACGGAGGCGAAATCGGATTCTCGACGTGCACTCAGCGGATCCTCGAAGCTTCGGACTTCCTCTCCCAAGATCTCTTCCCATTCTAAGCCTTCCCTATGAATAGGGGAGGCTACTGCCCATTTTAAGCGTAAAAAACAAAGTATACGGCTTGTATTTCAAACTACACGGCATGTACTTCCCATTTTTAAATTGTTCCTTTGGCGGCATTCTGCTAGTGTGGAATTATTCAACTGCCGACAAGACTACACGGCGTGTCTCCCTGAGTACACGGCGTGTTCTATCGCACAGCTGGCCACCGCCTTACTATTCGCCTACTGACTGACTACATAGCGTGTAAAGGACCACTACACGGCATGTAGTTGGTTCCTACACACTTCATCGCCGACTAGGCCACACGCCCTGTGTACTCATTCCACACATCCAAAAGTACACGGCAGGTGGACAAAGTACACAGCATGTACTTTCCAAATTTTGGGATTTTTTCTCACTTTACATATTTTCTCAAAA
Organism: Viscum album; assembly: GCA_963277665.1. Taxonomy (NCBI): domain Eukaryota; kingdom Viridiplantae; phylum Streptophyta; class Magnoliopsida; order Santalales; family Viscaceae; genus Viscum; species Viscum album. The sequence continues at coordinate 1,198,061,312 of OY728164.1, forward strand.
ACACTTAAGAAAAAGAGAAAAGAAGCATCCCATACCTCAGAACAAAGAACCGGGTTCTTAAAAACTTTCCCCCTTAAATAAATTCATCCTTGAATTTCCCTTCCAAGGGTGGTGAAGATAAAGCTAGGAACAACTCCGGCCACTGAGCATGTACATCAGTCTCCCACTCCCAGGTTTCGTCCTGCACTCAGCCATGCTGCCATAGCACCCGTACGAGAGGAACTGACCAGCCCCGGAGAACCTTCGTGTTCCTATCAACAATACGAATCGGATTATCCTCAAAGGATGCATCCAACTCAAGTTCAACCTCCTTGGGCTGAAAGACGTGAGACGGGTATGAAAGATAACGGCGCAACTGAGATACATGGAAGACGTCGTGCATGGATCGGTACCTCTGAGGTAACTGTAGCTGATAGGCAACCAGCCCAACTCTCCTTAGAATCTCAAATGGCCCCATATACCTCGGTGAAAGTTTACCCTATCTCTTGATCTTCTTGTGTCCTAGCCTCAGTGAAACACGCAAGAAAACCCGATCCCCGACCATGAACTCCAAAGGTCGTCTGCGGCGATCAGTATAAGATTTCTGATGAGACTGCACAGTAGCCATTCGCTTATGAATCAACTGGACCTGTTCAAAACTCTCATGCACGAGATGTGGTCCCAGCAAAGCTGCCTCACCTGCCTCTAACTAGCACAAAGGTGATCGACATGGCCTACCATATAAAGCCTCGTAAGGTGCCATCTCAATAGTTGCCTGAAAAATATTATTGTAGTAAAACTCAACTAGGGTTATATGCTTCTCCCAAGAGCCCCCAAAGTCTAAGACGCATGCTCTCAGCATATCCTCAAGAACCTGTATAGTATGCTCTGACTGGTCATCGGTCTGAGGGTGGTAAGCTATGCTCAGAAGCACCTATGTACCCAGTGCCCTCTGAAAACTCTGCCAGAAACGAGATGTAAAATGGGAATCCCTATCTGAAACGATAAAACGAAGGAGACCATGAAGATGTACGACCTCTCAGATATACAACTTCCCGAGATCGTCAACACCGAAGGACTCCTTGATCGTCAAAAAGTGAGCTACCTTCGTGAATCTGTCTACAACAACCCACATGGCATCATTACCTTGAGGTGGCCTCGGCAATCCAGTCACAAAATCCATCGCAACCTCATCCCATTTCCACTCTAGAATAGGTAACGGCTGTAACAGCTCAGCTGGTCTCTGATGTTCCACCTTCACCTGCTGACAGGTGGAACACCTTGTAACAAAACCAGCTACATCTCTCTTCATACCCAGCCACCAGTACTGATGTCTCAAGTCACAGTACATCTTGGTAACTCCGGGATGAACTGCCCAAGATGAAGCATGAAAATACCGCATCAAATCCTCACGTATATCCCATGGAACCCACAATAGTCCATGGAAATTAAATACCTCATCATCACATATCATCTAACCAAGAGGAGGGTCCTCACTTTCCACTGACTCCCGTAGAACTAGGTCTTATGAATTAGACAGATGTCTCATCCTCAATCTATCCAGGAGGGTAGAAGTCATAGCTAAAGATGAAAGATAAGTCTGCCCCTAATTGTTGTTCACCTCTAGATGCATCTCAGAGAACAAGGCCATGAGCTACCACTCGTCACTGGCCTCTTGAATATCATGTATCTGAGTCTTTCTGCTTAGTGCATCAGCTACTGTATTACCTTTTCGAGGTGTATAGGAAAGCTCAAATTCAAAGGACTGTAGGTATTCAACCCACCTTCGCTGCCTCAGATTCAAGTCACGCTAAGTAAATATATACTTGAGACTTTTGTGGTCGGTGAAAACCACAAAACGTTCTCCCAATATATAATGTCTCCAACAGCGCAACGCATGCACAACTGCATCCAACTCAAGATCATGCGTTGGGTAATTCCTCTCTGTGGCCTCAACTGATGAGACCCGTACACAACAAATCGATCGCCCTGCATCGACACAACTCCCAGCCCAATACATGATGCATCACTATAAACTATATAGCTCTTCCCCTGCTCTGGGAGAATCAGGATCGGGGCTGATGTCAACCTTCCTTTCAGGTCCCCAAAGGTTGTCTCGCAGGATTCTAACCAAACGAACTTCACACCCTTCTTAGTCAAACCCATCAACGATGATGCTAAGTGGGAGAAGTCCTATATAAAACGTTTGTAGTAACCAGCCAGCCCTAAGAAACTCCATATCTCAAATATGTTCTTAGGATGCTCCTAGGAAACTACTGCTCTCACCTTCTCTGGGTTCATGGAAACTCCTGCCTCTAAGATGATATGACCCGAGAAGTGAATCTTTTCCATCCAAAAGTGGCACTTTGAGAGCTTAGAATATAGTGGATTCTCTCTCAGTGTACTCAATATGATCTCAATATGGGTGGCATGTTCATGTTGAGTGTGATAGTACACCAATATATCATCCATGAATACTACCACAAAAGAGTCCAGATAAGGATGGAACACACGATTTATCAGAGCCATGAAAATGGTTGGTGTGTTCGTGAGTCCGAATGGAATAACTGTATACTCATATAGACCATACCTGCTCCTGAAAGCTGTGAGAGGTATATCAGATGGTCTAACACGTAGCTAATGATATCCTGATCTTGATTCAAACTTCTAGAAAACTCATGGTCCCCTAAGTTGGTCAAAAAGATTATCGATCCTAGGAAAACGATATCGGTTCTTAACCATCAACTGGTTCAGCTTCCGATAATCTACACAGAGTCTGAGAGTACCGTCTGCCTTCTTCGCAAAAAGGACCGGAGAACCCCAAGCAGAAGTACTGGGTCTGATAAAACCCTTTGCCTATAACTCATCTAACTACCTCTTGAGCTCCTGAAACTCAGGTGTAGCCATCCTATAAGGAGGAATGGACACTGGTGCTGCTCTTGGCACAAGCTCGATGGAGAAATCCACCTCACGCTCCAAAGGAAGTCCTGAAAAGTCATCTGGGAAGACATCCCGGAAACGATCAACCACTAGAGGGAAATCCTTCTAACAAGTCCCCTGGTCATCTAGATATAAGCTCGCAATCTGGGTTGTGACTCCACCTCGCCCACGATGCTCTGGTCTAGCTCGGCTCGCCTGAACATCCCATTCGCCCTTGTATAGAAACTCTCTTCCCTCTGGTGACGTGAAACTCACCCTACGACAATAGCAGTCTACAAAGGCTTGAAAGGGAACCAAACAGTCCATCCTGAGAATGACGTCATAGCTCGTCATCTTTAAGACATGGAGGTCCAAAAGGAAGTGACACCCAACAACCTCGAGGGGGAACTCCTTGCACTGACGCACACCAGCCATTATAATCCCCAATAGAGTGTCTAGCATCATGATATCAGAAGAAGTAGAAACACAGAGCCCAAGGCTCTCCACAACAGGTACAGATATGAAACTATGTGTAGCACCCATATCAAAAAGTAATGAAGATAAAAAAGAAGCTACTAGAATAGTACCTATAACTGTAGAAGGTCTAGGATCCTACTTCTGCTGGGTCTGTTGCACCGCATATGTCTACCCAGTGCCACAGCCCTACAACACAGCCTGGCTACCCTGAGCTATCCCGCCCTACTGCCTCTGATATCCTGGTGTCTGGATACCACAACCACGACCACCATCTCTGCCTGCACGCCCAGATGTATTCCAGTTTCCCGACTGGTAAGAAGCTGATGGTCCTATTCCCACATGCGGAGTCTGCACAGAACCCCTCTCACTAGACACTGGTAGAAACGCCCTGCGAAAGCGTTGCAGATGACCCACCTTGCCGCAAGCTCGACACTCCACTGGATCTTGTGGACACTGAGTTCTCTTGTGCCCGTATCTACCACACTGGTATCACATGACCTGGCCACCTGAAGCATTCTTCTAGCTGGTATTTCCACCCTGAGAGAAGTCCATCTGTCTCTTCCTCTTACTAGTAGAAATAGTACCAGTAACTGATGCTGAACCACCCTGGCCCACACCACTAGATTCCCAAAGGTTCCTCTCTATAATCATCGCTTGATTCACAATAGCATGTACTGAAGGCAACCTGAAAACATTCACCAGCACCCGAATGTCATAACGAAGACCATCCTCAAAACTTATGGCTCTCAACGTCTCATCACCCACCAGAACAGGTGCAAAACGCTGAAGCTCGGTAAAGTGAGCAGAATAGTCCATCACCGACTTAGCTCCCTTCTGCAGATTCATGAACTCTCGAGCTCTATCTGCCCTCAGTGTCTCTGGGAAGAAGAAGTCATAAAAGACTGCCCGAAAATATTCCCACACCATGTCCTTGTGATGCTCTGACTGGTTGGTAACATCCCACCACCTCTTGGCAGAATCACACAGCATATAAGTCGCGAGCTTGACCCTCCTCCTTGGAGGTGTCTCAAGATGCTCGAAAATAGTTTGCATCGACCCCATCCAAGACTCTACAGCCTATGGTCTGCCATCCCCTGAAAACGTAGGCAGATGCTGCTGCTGGAAGATACGAGTCAACTCAGCCATAGATGTGGCAGCTGGCGGTGCTCCCAGAACGGTCTGCATGAACCGCATAAAGCCTTCACGGAACTGCGCCTCCACGCCTGTGTCCGGTATAACGGCTGGTGCCGCATCTGGCTCTACTGGAGGATCAACTGGTATCCCATAGCCCACCATCTCTGGAGTATAGTCGTCACTACTCTCCTGGTGAAAAACACGCGGTCATCTCGGTAGCATGACACTAAAAGGTCAAATTCACGCTTTAGAAAAAGATTATCAATGACCAAAAATGAAGAAACCGAAAAGGTAAAAGGAGTAAGAAGGCATTCAGAATTTTCAAAACAAGACTACACGGCGTGTATACTGACTACACGGCGTGTACTTGACTTCTCTTTCCCTGCCTGGGTCCTTCTGCACAGCTAAGCCACACGGCACCCATAAAACAAAACTACACGGCGTGCATATAATCTACACAGCGTGTATGGTGTTATTTCCAACTTCCCATGTCATTTGTGACACGATCGACTACTCGGGTTGTCACTACACGGCGTGTTACACCCACAACAGTGTGTACACCACCCATTTTTTCCCACCCACATGGCTAACTCCACACGGTCTTTCCTCGTACAAGACTACACGATGTGTCCCACAGGTACACGGCGTGTACTAGACGAGCTCTGCCGACCCGTGTTGTCAGTTACATGGCTGGATACACGGCTCAACTCACACGGTGTGTTTTATATACACGTGGCGTGTACTCGAAAGGATTACCCTGACCCGTGTTGTTAGTTACACGTTCGGGTTCCTAGGTCACACTACACAGCATGTTCCACAGTGGACACGGTGTGCATGTCTTAAGGATTCCTCCTCCCGTATTGTTAGTTACACGGCGGACATCGGGTCAACACTACACAGCGTGTACTGAAGCTACATGGTGTGTTCGCCCCAAGAACATCCCTTCCCCGTGTCGTCGCCCACACGGTTTGTGACACGGGAAGAGACTACACAGCGTGTACTTAGGGTACATGGCGTGTACTCAAAAACTTTTGTTTTCTTCCCGAACAGAAGAACATACATGGCGTGTTTAAGTACTACACGGCATGTATACATGGTTTTCGGTCAGTATGCCTTAGAAACTTCTCTGGATCCCATAAAACACTAAAAAACAACACCTAAGTGCCAAATTCCGATACTTGAGGGCCCATACTCCCCACGAATCAAAGTTTGACATTTTATCTGTGTTATAATGAAATAAACAGTCAATGATCCACCAAATTCTGGTAAATGGGGCCCACACTCTCCAAAGACCAAAGTTTGGCGTCCATTCTCTTAAAAAATTTATACAACAATACCCTATCACATAACAGGTATTTATCAAGCAGCTATCACAACAACATGCTTTTCTAGAACAACAACTATCACAACAACATGCAATTTCTAATGCACCTATATGGCATGGAAACTATGCATGGCATGTGATTCTTAGCATGTTACTAAATGATGCATGAGATGGAATACCCTCATCTCATCGGGTTGCAACTAAATAGAACCCATAGATAAAATATAAACAGCACAATCACAAGTGCGTCACTCAATGGTGAAATCATATCAACTGTAAATTTCAAAATCAGTAAAATTGCAATACAAGGTAAATTGGATTTTCCCTGTACACGGGTTAGCTACTCCCGAGCATAGCTTATTACCAACTACCGGTCTGTCCAATCCCTAACTAAGTCTCCAAATAGTAAGTCAAAGAATAGAACTTCCACTGATACCACTTTGTAACATCCTGATTCCGGGTGCCACTCAACGGGTGCCCCGAACCCAGTTCGCCACATGACCTCATGTGCATTTCCCCAAACGCCAGAGGCTGCCGACTAGCAGTGAGGGCCCAGGTCTGATAGTGGTGAAACTATGACCTCATTTGTCAAAGTGTAGCACAGCAGAATATAAATAAACATACAATAACAGCAACTGATAACAAAAAGGGAAACCAGCAGTCATATATATATATGAAGATGCAGCATGTCACTATTCTACGAAAATAGCCAGAACATGTTACATAGAAGTACAATACAATATATAGTAAAAGTACAGAAAAGCAAAACATAACAGCCAGCGGCATCGCGAGCCTGAGCTCGATCCCATGCTCCCCTACACCTCAGAAGCAATCAAGTACCTATATAAGGACATTTTCCCTTATCTACACCTATAGAAACATAATCTGTTTGGGCTGAAAAGAATGACCCAAATAGGGTGTGAGAAATAATCTCAGTAGGCACCCACAAAAGCCATATGCACAATTGTGTGTAAACATGCAACAATAGTGTGAAAAAAGTAAAAATGCAATAAACTAAGCAGTACTCAAAATTAACTAACTTAACCATTTATATTTCCATTTAACATTCATTTCATTATTTATTATTAAGAAACCACCACAGTGAATTTCTATGTAAACAGACAGTGTCCTCAGACACACAACCTCTTACCCTCAGGTAATCAGAATCTTGCCCTCAGGCATACGGATATTTCCCTCGGGTGTACCAAGGTGTCACCCTCAAGCACAGAGTCTATTGCCCATAGGCACAGAAGAAGTTTCCCTCAGGCTAAGAGAAGATTTCCCTTAGGCTAATACAGTCATGCCCTCAGGCTATAGTAAAACACTGACCTCAGGCATAAGTAATCGGGCCATTCCCAACATGTAAATAAGCAGTTCACATACAATTTCTTTCAAGGAAAAAGTAATGCGAAAAGTAAATAAGGTATACCCTCAGGTATCCTGGCCAAATGGCTAAACAGAGGAACGCACCGCTGGGGTGATCCTGGATCCAAGAAGTGATCCCAAACAGCATTTTAATATCACATTTAATTACTTATACAATTCTAAGTATTTAACTAGCCACGACCTCAGCCTCACAACACCCCAAATATGGGTTCGTAGCTCAAAAACAGACAAAACACAGAACAGTTTGAAAATAAACACCAAGCCACCTACCTTAAATTCCAATGAACGATATACGTGAACGTCAAATCTAGAAACGCCCAAGAACGACGTAGATCTGAAGTAGAAGAAACCCTGTTTAAACTTAAATAACTTCCATTTGAGGAATAATTGGTAAGAGACGCACCAGGAGGAGGAAGCTCTTACCCATGAGGTTCCAATGAGATCGAAGGAGGTGGAATCAAATTCTCGACATGAACTCGGTGGATCCTCGAAGCTTCGGCCTTCCTCTCCCGAGATCTCTTCATGTTCTAAGCCTTCCCTGTGAATAGGGGAGGCTAATGCCCATTTTAAGTGAAAAAAAAGTACATGGTGTGTATTTCCAAGTACACAGTGTGTACTTCCCATTTTTAAACTGTTCCTCTGGTGGCCTTCCACCAACATGGCACTATTCCCCTACCGACAAGACTACACGACGTGTCTCCCTGAGTACACGGCGTGTTCTGTCACATAACTAGCCACTACCTTACTATTTTCTTGCCGACTGACTACACAGCGTGTAAAGAAACACTACACGGTGTGTAATTGGTTCCTACACCCTTCATCGCCGACTCGGCCACATGCCTTGTGTACTCATTCCACACAGCCAAAAGTACACAGCGTGTGGACAAAGTACACGACGTGTACTTTCCAAATTTTGGGATTTTCCCCCATTTTCAATATTTTCTCAAAAACACTTAAGGAAAATAGAAAAGAAGAATCTTGTACCTCAGAACTAAGAACCGGGTTCTTACAATTTATTTGGATAGGTTGAAATCCAAATATTTTTTGTTCCTTATATTGAGAATATTTTCTCTTTCTACTCAGTTTGAGTGTTAATCTAATGTTTTCCTTTAATTTGATGATCTTGTGTAGCATCATGCCTCTGAGGAGACATGCAAATAAAATATAGAAAAAGGCTACTTCTCGACCACAGTAAAAATATCCTATTTTCGGCCCGAATCTGGTTAAGGTGATTATGTACACTATCCAACCCCAGGGACAGACACTACCTCCAGTTCCCACTCAGGCTCAAGTTGTGGATCCTCATGGGAATATTCTACAAAATCATTATCAAGATTTCCTTCACCAGAATCCACCAGTATTAAAAGAATCCACTGATCCTCAATGTGTTTAGGAATTATTGGACAAGATAGAACATATGTTTGAGCTCTTGGAGACACCAGAACTGATCAAGGTGAAGTGTGCCATCTTTGTGCTGGATGGACCGAGCAGGAGATGGTGGGACGCGATGGTGATGGTAGGGAAACATGAGGGAATTGAATGTAAAGACTTCAAGGATATTTTCACCAATCAGTTATATCCATATTTTATGGTGTTGGATAAGACTGTAGAGTTCTTCAAGCTTCAGTAGACCAATGAAATCGTGACTGAGTATTCAAGTCGATTTTTTAGTGGGTGCATTTTTCTCCTGAGATTGTATCTAATGAGAGGATGAAGGCTCGATGGTTCGAGTTGGGACTTCAATTAGATATCTGTTCTTAGGTTTTCTTGCTGAAGCTTACCACTTATATTGATGTTCTAGATAGGTAGATGATGGTTGAGATAGACTTGGCTAAAGATTCAGGTTGGATGAGAGTTCATTTTTCTCCTAGTTGAAGCATTGTTTCCTTCAAAGGAAAATGGAATCTTGATGATCCTCATAGAAGTTCTTGATGGAAGAGTCATTCCAGACCTCCTAAAGCTCTATGAGGAATTTCATTTACTTCCTATCAGTTTGGGAATCCAAGACATTTTAGGAGGGTTTGCACTAAGGAACCCAATAACTGTATCTCCTCCAGACATTTAGGACACTTATAGAGGTTCTTCCATCACTCCTATACCCCACATAGTGGGACTAGATCATCATCTCTTCTTAACACTAAGGGGAAATAAAATTTTTCACATTCCAAAGGGTTCCATCCATGGGAATCCAGAACGAAGATTCTCTACAAAGTGGAAGAGTCTCCAAAGGAAGCAGAAACGGGTCTAGTGACTGTGAAAGGAACCATTACCATTGCTTCATCATTAGTGACTACAATTTTTTATATGGGTTCATCTCACTCTTTTATTTCAACCCGTATTATTAACCTGATTAATCTTTCTATGGAGCAACAATCTTGTGCAATGAATATTACTACACCCCTTGGTACAAAGAGAGAGTAGGGTCTCTGTAGTCCTGCTTGTGTCTTCTCTCTATTATATGTCAATCTAGCTTGGAGTTTTCTAGTTATTGATATGAAATCTCTTGATATCATATTCGGGATGCATTGGATCATTGCCAAAAAAGCCCAAATTGATTGTTATCTTTGACAGGTATAATTTACTACACCAAATTATGTGCCCATTGTTTATCAAGGATAATGGGACCCAAGGTTGAGCAGAGCCAGACCATATTATCTGAAGTTGGGTAAAGTTATATTAGTGTTTTAGTTTGACCTGCAGTGAGATTCAATGGGTGGTGATCTTCCTCCAGTTGTCACCAAATTTTCTGATGTGTTCCCTTTCTATTTATCTGGTCTGCCACTGGTGAGAGAGGTTTATTTTTCTATTTACTTAATTCCTAACACTCAATCAGTCTATATCCCCTATTATTGCATGGCACCAGCTGAGCTAAAAGAGCTGAAGTCTCAGTTGGACGACCTTCTTGAGAAAGGCTTTATTCATCCATGTGTGTCTCATTGGGTAGCACCAGTTCTCTTTTCTAAGAAGGCCGATGGTTTTCTTCACTTATGTGTTAATTATAAAAATCTCAATTCAGTTACGATAAAGAAAAAATATCCATTTCCATAGATTGATGATATGTTTGATCAGTTGAAAGGGGTGAAGTGGTTTTCAAAGATCGACCTTTGATCTGGTTACAATCAGTTGAGGATAAAAAAATATAACATTCAAAAAACTTCCTTTCAGAGCAGGTATAAGTAATTTGAGTACCTTTTTATTCCCTTTGGTTTGAAAAATTCTCATTTAGTTTTCAAGGATTTAATGAAAAAGTGCTTCCATGAGTATATGGATACCATTGTGGTAGTCTTTTTCGATGATATTCTTTTTTACTCCATGTTTGAGGAGGATCATGTGCAACATCTAAGAACATTTTTGAGGATTTTAAGAAATCACCACCTTTATGAAAAGCTTTCAAGGTGTGATTTTTGGATTCAAGAAGTAAAATTCTTGGGACATGTGGTGTCTGAATAGGGTGTATCAGTTTATCCTGAGAAGGTGAAGGTTGTTATGACGTTTGAGTAACCACAAAATGTCTTCAAGATTTGGAGCTTATTAGGATTAGCTGGATATTATCATAGGTTCATGAAGTACTTCTCGAAGTTGGATTCAGCAATGACTGCTTTGAATCCTAAGGGGGTGAATTTTGTGTGGGATGATAAATGTCAGAGTTCTTTTGTTGAGCTGAAACGTCTTTTGACTACTGTACCGGTGTTAACTCTTTTAGAAGTCGGGCAAGGCTATGTGGTATTTTGTGATACATCGGGTTCTGTCTTGGGCCACATTCTTATGTAGGGTGATCTTGTAGTAGCATATGGATCTCGTTATCTTAGGCCACATGAGAAGAGTAATCCTACCCATGATCTAGAACTTGAAGTTGTGATGCACACACTTAAAATTTGGTGGCAATTCCTTTTTGGAGAAAGGTTTATGGTGTATTCATACTACAAAAATCCTTATTTATATCTTCTCCCAAAAGGATTTTAATCTTCGATAGAGGTGCTGGGTGGAGTACTTGAAGTCTTCCAACTTTTACATTGCATATACCTTGGAGAAAGGTAATGTCGTTATTGATTCTTTGAGTAGGAAACTTCTAAACTAAGAAGTGAAAGAATATTAATAAGAGTGGAATTTTATAGATCTCTTTGTATAGTTGGATATTGGAGTTCAGGAGGAAGGGGATGATGTTTCTTCAGCTAGTGTTCAGTTGAAATCCACTCTTCTCAAGATGCTTCTTTAGGACCAAGAGTTTGATGATGAGTTTTGTAGCATTATATAATCCCTTTATGGTGGGGAGATATTTGCCAACCGGCCATTTTCCAAATAAGGTTTTCTATGCTATTGGAACTACTTTGTTGTTCTGTTAATTGCAATAAAGGATGTGGTGTAAAATTCTTATAATTCTCAGTGGTTTGTGCACCTGGGAACCACTGTGATGTTCTATGACATGAGGCGGAAGTTCTGTTGGCCAGGTAAGAGATGGGACATTGCTGAGTTTGTCTCTTGTTACTTTACATGCTAACAGGTGAAATCCAAGCACCAAAAACCTTTAGGGTGTTATTCAGACACTTCCAATTCCTACCTAAAAATGGGATGAGATCTCTATGGACTTTGTGGTTGGGTTTCCTTGTACCCAAGAAGAATTCAATATGGGTTTTGATCTATAGGCTGACCAAGTAGGATCACTTTATACCCATTCGTGATACGGAAAAATTTGAGGAGTTAGGCAACCTCTACCTGAAAGAGATTGTTCATTTTCATGGAGTTCCATCTGCTATAGTCTCTGATAGGGAACCCCTGTTCACTTATTACTTTTAAAGAGGCCTTTAGAAGGAACTGGGATCTCAGGTCCATTTGAGCATGACCTACCATCCACAATCGTATGGCCTAACAGAAAGATCGATACATATTATTGAGTATATGTATTTTTTCTTGTGTTCTCGACTTCGACCAGACTTGGGATAATCACTTGGGGATGGTTGAGTTCTCTGATAAAAATAGTTACCAGTTTGTGATCATAATGGAACCTTTTGAGGCCTTGTATGGACGAACTTGTAAATCCTCGTTGTGTTGGTTGGAGGTCAGTGAAAGTTCTTTGGTTAGACCAAGATTGGTACAGGAGATGACAACAAAGATTCAGCTAATTTGTCAGAGGATGTTGATAGCACAAATTTGATATAAGTCTTATGATGATTGACACCATAGATCATTGGAGTTATCAGTTGGTGACTAGGTGTTCTTGAAATTTTCACTCTGATTGGGTCATCATCGACTTGGGAGGCAAGGGAAGATTGAACCTCACTTTGTGGGACCTTTCGAGGTTGTTGAGTAGGTGGGTAAAGTTATGTACTGTTTAACACTTCCACCACAGCTAATGTAGATACATAGCATATTCAATGTGTCACATATGAGAAAGTATCTATCTGATTCACCTCACATTTTAAGCTAGAGTGATCTTGAGATCAATCTTGATTTATCTTTGACTGAGTATCCAGTCCGTATAGTTGATTCTAAGACCAAGGTACTTCATGGGAGGATGATACCTTTGGTTCGTGTTCTATGGAAGAATGGTTCTAATTCTCATGAGACGTGGGAGAGGGAGGCGGTGACAAGAGAGTAGTGGCCTTATCTCTTTGTCATGGAATATTCTTAATAGGCTTTCTGAGAATAGAAATTTTTTATGATGGGGAGTTTGTAACATTCATTTACCTTGAACAAGTAATTTTTCCTCTTTTTCTAAGACCCCAATCGGTCAAAAATCCTTAAAAATAGTTTTCTTGGGTTTATTGTAGGTTTCCTGATAGGCACATGTCGTTTACCTGAAGTAAACGTCATATACTTGGGGTTGGATTCATGTCATGAAGCGGGGGCCACGATGTGACATGGTACACATCGCATACTTTAGGTACACGTCATGTAGTGTTTAAATATCGAATTTCTGACCCGAGGCGATGGGTTTTTCGGCGTACTTATCCATCATGGCCTATACGTTGTGACCCTAAGGTACACGTCATAACTCCACCCACACCCAGCTTAAATTCATGTTTATGGATGTTTCGCTCTATCATTTTCATTCCAAACTTCATGTCTCTATACCTATAGATTTTCTAGTTCATTTTTGATAGACTCAACTCCTTAGAGATCGAACCAAATAGCTGGGGATCTTCATTCTTCTTGCAGTGCGATTCCCGGGTAAGTGTTCCCCCCTCGTTATTAAATTTTATCTCTTTCTCTCCTCTTGGGTTTTCAATGAATCATACTGGGATTGATGGATCCATGTCTTTTGGTGTTTGATCTTGCTACTAGGTAGAGTTTAGAGGTCGTCTACACCTTCTTTCTCATTGATGGGTTTCGTTTCAAGTGTCATTCTTCGGAAAATAGGTAGGTGGTTCCGTCCCGATTTTATAACTTGATTACCATAGAATTGCTTGATTTATTTCAATAGCTAATTTAAATTAAATTTCTTAATATTTATTTCAATTTCTTTGAAAAAAACCCAATTCTAATGAATTTTAGGATTTAAAATGGTTTTGGCATGGAAATTTGGAAAAACACCAATTCCATTGAATTGGGGTGGGTTTATGGAATTGGATGATTTAAATTGTTGAATTTAAATTATGGATTAGATGGAAATGTTTTCAATTAAATTATTTAATTTAGTTGTGGAAATTAACTATGAAAAGGATAGAATTAGTTTTGAATGGATTTCAAACTCATTAAAATGGCTTAAAATGATTTGATAGAAACATAGTTGTTTTATCTTGTTAAAAAGGAATGTTTTTTTGAATAAACACTATTTTGGTTTTAAATGGAAAGAAATTGGAATTTTTGAAAATGGAAGAATCAGATTGATCGTATTTTAAGAAGTATTAAAATAGTTCTCTCATCATGTAACAGTCCATGAAATCCTTAGGTAGTTTGTGAGTTATTTGGATACACTCTACCCTACAAAAACATTATAAAACATACTTGTGGTGGGTCACATCATTGACGGGTTGGTGATAAGTCTCATTTGGCCACTTTTATAGGGATTTGTGTATACACGTTTTTCTAATTTCACATAGATAATGTGGAATCTTATAGCTGGTTAATACTATCATACCTTTTAGCATATTACCATGTTACTCGATTGTTAATTTATATTTGAGATATAAATGTACATCAATGGTTGATGGAACAAATTTACATGCCTTCTAAATTTCTATAAGTCGTTTTATATAAATGTTTTATTTAAGCCATTGTTTTAGAAATATTCCATCTCTTATGAAGTAAAGCATGTGCTTTGAATGTATTTCCCATTATCTTGAACTGTATAGCATTATTCATTTAAATATTCTTTTGAATTTCCAAACCTGTTTACTTTAAAATTGAAAGAATTTGTTTGGATAATCTATATTTTGAATTTGTTATGGAATATTTGGTGGTATCCTACTAGTCTTAGGCACGCACCCTACTTTTGACTTCGGGTGTTTGTAGACTTTCTTCTTCCAAGCTCGAGCAAAGGGAACGGATCTCTTGGAGGTGGATCCAGTTATTGATCTTTGTACATGGTGATTTGTGTTCTTAGGTACCTTGGGGATGTTTTCCTATTTACTACTTTGGGTTGTAGTGCTTTGGATTTTATGCCTCTATATATTGTGGTACTTTTACTCTTAGTGGAGTTTTCTTTTTGATATGCATACTATCTTTTATCTTTCTCTTTCGCATTCTTGTGGAAAAATTATTCCCACTTGTATGGTGTATGATGCCAGGTGCTAGTCACCAACCCATGGGGATCGGGAATGCCCTTCAAGTCATGTCAGGGTTGGCTCGATTATCAGGTTACCAGGGTACCTATGTTGGTTCATGACATTAAACATTGAATGAGGTTTTGGAGATTAAATTATTATCTCACCACATAAGGATTTATAAATATTGGATATTTTATGCTAAAAATTTTTCTATGATAAAGATAGATGGGAAGAATTATGATTATATTTATGAATCTCGAGATCTGTTAATGCTTAAGGAATGAAAAATTCACCTTCATTTCTTGGAATAAGATATGAAGTTGAAATTGTTCAAGGAAAAAAAGGGTGAGATTGTTATATTTCTCTTACATATTCTTATTTTCTCTTACATATCCTTATTTTCACTTAACCGTGTTCTCTATCACTCTCCATCAATACTTGATAGTTATATTTCTCTTACATATCCTTATTTTCACTTTCCATCTATGTTCTCTTATGCGTAAACCTGGTTATGAGTTTCTTTGGGTAATGGAAATGTTTCTAACTTTAAGGACATTTAGTATTAATTTTTATGATGTGTTTTTTTATAAAAGGAACTTTTAAATATTAAACCTTTGATTACCTAGATGAATTTAGAGGGGGAAATTCATTTTAATAGGGGTAGAATGTAACACACTGAGGTTTTGTATAATATTTTTTTAAATTAATTAAATATTTTCTATATTTTTTATTTCACACAACAGTGAATGTATATTTTTTTATATAAAATCACTAAGTTTTTCTTGTGTTATATGCCTCACCAAGTTAATATTGGGATACAAAAAACACTTAGATTAGCTTGAGGTACACACAACACTATGTTTGTCTTATGTTACAGACAATGTTCAGTTCTTTTGATAACATGTGTTACATGCAAGAATAAGTTTTATCAAACTAAAATATACTATTTATATTGTTATTAAAATATTATTATAGATTTCACCTTGCTCTTGGAATGGAAATTACAGATAAAATTAACTAAATTATGACAATATTATTTAAATATATATATATAATTAATCCTTCAGTTATCAATTAGCTATAAATGAAAGGAATAAAAATTTGAAAATAAATAAATTCCTTTTTTAATAAAATCATTGTTCCATCTACAAACACCATTTTGTCTTAATAAATTAAACAAACCACTATTGATGAATCTTTTTAATATAATTTATATATTTCATATTCAATCAATTTTTTTGGACACTCATCCAATATATTTGATAGGCATAAGATAAGAATAATTCTAATTTTATAAATAAAAAGATGTATTTTTCAAATGATACTTTTTCCTCTTTTTAATGTATAACCCATTGTAAGTCTAATTTTTGAAACTTTTATAATTTTTATATGATGAAATAAAATTTATTACCACAGTTATGAATAAATTAGGTAATTAAGGGTAAAAATAATATTATAAATATTATAAATCTACCCTAAAAATTTTCCAAATGTTATTGGATGTATTTAATTCGAAACATAACTCTTAAGTTTAAAATTTAAAGTATTTAATGGGCACATTTCCATGAAAATGACTTAGATGTTATTAAAATTAAAGAGAGCGACAAAATGTCACACTCTTACTTTTAATAAGTAAAATATTTTTAATATGGGGTTAAATAGAAGATATGCTCCACTATATATATTCTTATGAAATATAATATATTTATATACATCATGGAAATTTATTTTAAATTTTAGGTGAATAAATAATTATCATAAATAATTACATAATGATGATGCATTAATTATTCAATTAATAAAAAAATCAATTAAATGAAATTAAAAATAATAAAAGAAATATAATTTGAATTAATTAAGGTTATCTACAAATTTTATAGGTGAATATGACATATTAAGGGTTTATTAAATGAATTTTTTTGAAGATATATTACTGTATTGATTTTTTTAAAGTCAAAATAATGAGAAAAGTGTCAAAATTGACAATAATGATATTTTATGAAAATAATATTTTATTAAATTATGTATATATAATAAAAATATTCAATTAGTAAAAATTGAGTGATATATGGTCTAAAATATCATAAATTTTACATTTATGGTCCAATTGACACTTTATATATAAAAATTACTACCTTTTAATATTTAAAAAGTTGTTACCATAGTTAAAATTAAAATAGGTTAACTAAGGGTTAATCAAAATGATATGGTTTAAAATAAAACAAAAACTTGTCTAAAATTTATTGTTTGGTTATATTAAAACCTTATCATATCTTCTATTTGAATAAATTAAATTTTTTAAGTATTTTGATTGAGATTAATTTTATTATAAATTAATCTTTTGAGAAATTCAAAGAGTACCCCTCCCCTCTCTTATAAAAGGAAACCTCTTCTTCTATTTTCTTAACACTTAAAAACCTTTTTAGTTTAGAAAAACACCATCATGATCTCATCCCAACATCCATACCTTTATCCTAGGATACTTCATTTTTGAAAAAATCCAATCAAGGAAGTCCTTTGGTGAAAACCAAAAGGAGATACACGAAGAAGAGGTCATGTTCACCAATGAACATTTTTGTTTTACTTCTTCCTTAAACACCTCTAATTATTTTTATATCATGTTTAAATAATAACCATATTATTTTAAATATATGGATATGTTTTTATGTTAATTTTACGACCTAAAAATTCACACACTTCTATCAAATGGGATGCGCAATCATTATTCATGTGTACGGCGGACTACCACCTCACGAACTAATATCGTTTGTTTTTCCATTACCACAATTAATAGTTGTAAATAACGATAGATTTATATTTTATATATGATAAATATAATTTTTATACTGTTATTACTATTCTATAATTGTTATATCACACATACCTTCATGCTTTTCATTTTGTGGGAAAATGATAACATTGTTCGTGCGGGCTACCGCCTTGCGAAACGATGTGATTCATTCACGCTTTTCATGGAATGTATTAAGGATGGTTTTAAAAAAAATTGTAATATATATGAAATAAAAATTATTCTATAATTATAATATATCATATGCTTCTATTTATTTTAATATGAAAATAAAATGAAGACAATGTTTAAGTGTACGTACGTCCTACCATCTCAATGAACGATGTATTTTATTTTCTACCTCTAAATTTTAAGAATAACTGTAAGTACATATATACTGAATATATATGATATTTATAACATGGTTTTAATTCTGAATATTATGTAATCATGATCTATGTATAAGGATTAAGAATAAAATTTCAAAAGATGAACAAAAAACAAAGCAATTATTACCCAAAACATAACTTAAACATGGAATTGTTAATAAGTGAGTAATATAAAGTCATAATTAAATCATATATATGGTATTGTATATATGAATATGGTTTTTTTGTAGATTTATAATAAACTTATATTTATTATACATGAGGTTTTAATTTGAACATAGGAATTCTAGACTTAAGGTAAGGGGATTTCTAGTCTCACTTTTATTTTTATGAGACTTATACTATACATAGAGACTACATAGTTACCCTTATGTATGAATTGTCTATATTCAAACTCCCACAGGATGGATCCTATGTACTAAAAAATTTTTAAAAATGAGATGTTAACTTTAAAGTACCAGACATTTTTCAAATATTTAATCTTATGCATAATAGTTCATCAATACTTATTCATTTACAAAGGTAAGACTCTAACATATGGGTACCACTACATAATAGGTAACTTATTTGATGATTTTTCTAGGACTTATCTGAATTCCCAAGATCCCAAAAGTAAGATTTTAAAAAATATTACATACATGTGTAAGTTTTTTACCTAAGTTTTATTTCATTAGGGTTCCCAACGAAAACCTTATGCATACTAAAAAAACTCATTCATCTAACACTTACCCATTTTTCCATCACATCACAGGGTAACCTGAATATATTTTTCACAAGATTCCTTAAACATATTTTAATTCATAAAATTTTTCCCATGAATAAAATATATTTCTCCCCTTGTAATACATAATATAAATATTTTTCAAGACTTGTCCATATTTTAAAAAATCTACTGTAACTTCAAAAAAACACCCAAAATCATCCCAAAATACATGAAAACTCTAAAATTCAACAAAACTCACTAAAAAATAATTTAAAACATACAAAACTATTAAAATAGAACCCATAATAGAATTTCCATAAAAATTACACCCTTTAAACCTAAAAAGGGTTTAAAATCACAAGGTCAACCTAAGGCCTGGCCCAAATTACCACATTAAATACTTAGGACCTCAAATTTGGGATCTTTATAATCTCTTGTGTCTCTGTGGGTTTTATCTCCCTCCTCTCACCATTAATATCTATATATTTTTTGGGATCATTTTTTGATCCATTCACTAACTTGAAACATAGGCAATTAGCAAGTAAAGGATGAAAAGTGAATAAAAGTTCATATTGAGCTTCAACCATTGATTCACCGCCCAACGGTCAGAAAACTTATTTTTGGGCTTCTCAAGTTATCTTAAACTACCAAAAAATGAAATAAAAGATAATTAATAAAATTTAATTTAATTAAACATAAGTAAATTAAAAGACACAAATAATTTATTTCATAATAATATAAAAACCTAATATATACAATAAAAATATATACATTAAAAGTATCCAACAACCATCTATGACACATTTAGTTATCATTGGTATGAAAAGAACATCAAAAGTGTAACGCCCCGACCACAGCTACCCAGAGTCAGTGCATTACTTCGTAACATTGGCATGATCACAAAAGATCAAGTCTCGAAAGACCGATTAGTTTAGTAGCCTTGGAAACACTAGATACATTCGTAAACGTTACATTACATCATAAAGTGAAAAACTACAATAACAAAGTCTCCATAGTCCACACTCATATCCTCTTCTGACTATCCCTGCAGGTCATTCATAAAATACTTCTTCACATCCTGGAAAATATTAAAACATTGAAAGGGGTGAGCTCAGATGCTCAGTAAGGATAACAATATTGTGGAAGCTTTCATAAATAAACATAAACATTTAAGGCAATGTATAACTAAAACAAAAGCCTTTTAAACTTGAACATCAACATAATATGGAAAAAGTAAAATGAGATAATGCCATTTACTTCTTCACATGGATATTCTACTGGTCGAATAATCACATGCAATATCAATAACCACTTTCATAATGATGGAATGCATAATGCCAGACTATCATAACCACGTAGTCAAGGCCTCGTGCCAAGACCACAAATAAGATTTTGTCAAGGCCTCGTGCCAAGACACTAGTTTGTCTCATGAGACCTGCCGATGCATCGAGGAGCTGAAGCGGGCTCCACCCGTCACTTATTAAGTCCAATGCATTCCTCATATGAATAGGTTTAAACATATCATAAACCATAACATAATAGTATCACATAAAACATGCATAAAGGAAACATAACATTTCCACATTTCAATCACAAGATTTCAATACAACACATTGATATAATAAAAACACTTTCAAAACCATTTTCAATACCAAAATAAAAGAAAGTTTAAACTTTGTATTTATTTTTCATTAAAAAAATGATGGCTTGTAGAGGAAGCCGAAACTCAAATAGTAGTCACAGCGGCGGAGAAGTCGCTGTCGCCATATAAGTACGGAAAGAAAAACATTCCCTTTTTGTCGTTTAGTAAAACGCTTCGTATAAAAAAGATTCCTTTTGAATAAACGTAAAAGTCAAAGTGGTTTATACACCGTATAAAAGAAATTTGTGTATAAAACCAAATATGCCTCAATGAAAGGAGATTGAGACGAAGTCCTTACAAAGATCATTTTTAAAATAAAATAGATATATTATGTGTATTCACTATAGGTACACATAAAGACAGTAAAAATACAAAATAAGACATAATAATATCATGACATAATTTGAAAGTAGGAGATTAACCCAAAGAATGGAAGTTGGGTTAAGAAGTTCCCTTACCTCGTGTCTGACTTGACTCAACCGTTCTTTAACCTCCTGAATAATAAACTAGAGTTAATATATACCTTATTAAGAACCATTTTCAATTTCATTATCCTTATTATATCACTTATTACAATGATATGAACATTATGTAATTATTTAAGTTAATAACGGTCGTTTTGTCGATCTTTGGTACTTGAGTCAACAATAAGCTTCTTATAATTACAAGTTGTTTATGTGGTGAAATATCCATTATATCCAGAATTATATTCATGATTTAGATGTCATATATATCTTATATATCCAGTATATACATTCATTTATAATATTACGTAACATTTAGAGGTAAGAAATGAAATGCACCGTTCATTGAGACGGTAAGCCGTACGTACGCATGAACGCTACTTTCATTTCAATTTCATATTTAATGGAACTAAATCATAATGATATAAATGTATAATATAATTCCAGTATAATATAGTGTATAATACCATTTACTCCATCCTTTATACATCCCACATATGGCATTAACGATTCAAATCACTTTGAGGGGGCGGTAGTCCGCACTTCCTAAAATGAAATTATCGCGTTTTACCCATAATGGAAATCATAAAGTAAGCCATAAATGAGAAATACAGAAGCATAAGTAAAAGATAAACACATTATATATCATATATAAATATAGTGACATCTTAATGGCCACCTTTGAAGGTTTTATATGAGTTTTGAACAATCATCGTTTCGTGAGGCAGAAATTCGCCATCCACAGAAACCGTATGTTCTTTAACCATTAGATGTAGGTGTGTGTAAGTGTAGCTAGAATCCTTCTTATAAAAACATCCTAGTATATTGAGGATACTGGTGTTGTTACAAAAGAAATGAATAAAAAGAGTTTAGGGGGTTGGAGAAGAAAAATAAAACAAAACAACATTAGAAAAGACATTACCTCAAAATCGGGTAACTCTTTTTGATTTGAGCCAAAGGATTCCTTGGGAAGAGTTCTGCCCAAAGTGAGGCTTCTATGAGTAAGGGAGGAATGTTGGGAGAGTATTTGGGCAGAGGTTGGCCGAGCCAAATGGCTTGAAAGTGTAAATGAGGTGGGAGAGGTGGGGGCCTTTTATAAGTGGAGAGGAGGGGCACTTTTGGAAAGATTGAAATGTTACACTATTTCACAATGCTTTTCGGATTCTAAAGGTCCCACACTTATATATTTAGAGGCTAAGGTGATAAGGTTTCGAAATATCTTCATCCAATAGGCTTTGGACAAGTGTAAGCCTTGGATTTTGCATTATCTTCTCATTTTATTTAAATCGTTAAATAATGAGGTCATCACTGCATCATCATGATGTCATAAATAATTTAATTTATTTAATGTCTAAAAATTATAAAAAAAATACTATGATGTAGGAAATCTTTTTAGCTTTCTAATGAATATTTATAATCAAAATTTGGACTTGTGTAACCCCACTTAAAAACTGTTTTAGTAAAACAACTCATGTTTGTGTCAATTTAATTTTAACATTAAATAAATATATATTAATGTCATTTTCCAACTAAAGTGGCTCCATGGGGTCCCCAAGTTGACCCATGGGTTGTCTTGGTCGGACATGACTCATCCAATAGGAGTAGTACAAGTGTCATGCTAATCTCATATTATAAAAACATTATTTGTACCTTAAACTACACTAATTACCTCTAATCGCGATTAAGAACTTAAAAGTTACTATTCACCAAAAAATTATTTTATTCTCATTGAACCACATTTTACTTCTTAATGACAACCATGTATGTCGGATTTTTGAAAATCAAATCACAGAAGTGGTAATATTTCATTTAAATGAAAAATCAGTTATTTAACTACCACTTAGTGGTTTCACTATTCATCAAAAATTGAAGTTTTTCAGAATAAGGCCAAAATTTCACCCTAAGATATAATTGGTATTCCGAATTCAAAAATGATGTCTATTTTACAAAATTCTAAACATATAAGTTGTATTAATTAATTTTATAATTAATTCCCGCTGTTACAACAAATAGCGTGTTTTTAAGAAACAATTTATATCAAAAGATTGGCAATTGTTTATGTCCAATTTCAATGTCAAATTAATTCTAATGACCACCATTGGATAAAATGATAAAAATATATTCCAATTATACTTTAAAACCACTAAATAGTAAAATTTATCACTATTAATTATTTTTATTAAAAAAGTTGTTTTAAGTATTTTTCACTATTCATAAAAATTTGGAAGTTCTCGGAAAATTACAAAAAATTCAACATAGGCTAATTTCAATATTAGGAATACAAAAATGAAGTCCATTTTGAAATATAAAATTTCTATAAATTTAAAATGTGGTTATTACTATTCATAACGGCTACTTTGATTAGTTGCGGTGTGTTAGAACTCGAACTTGTGTACAATGCAAGCTATTGCATTATTGAATGAGAAGCGTATCGTGGAAGCTCGGGGTGTTACATTCTCCCCTCCTTCAATAAATTGCGTCCTCGCAATTTGAAATTTTTCTTTGATAATAAAAGGTTAAAAATAGAAAATACCTTTGTGGAAAACCCACATCGGAAATAAGGTTAATAAATATATAACATTAAAAGAAAGCAGGATAAGTACAAAGGTCACCCGATATAGCCCATTCTAGGATTCTATGAAAATATGGATATGGAAGAAAAACAAACCATCAAGGTCTGATGGAGAGTTATAGAAAACAGGATTAGGAGAAAGTTTAACCATAAGAAAATCACAAACTTGTGATTGGTTAAACGGTCATTGAATCCCCAGTTGGAAAAGTTAACCGACAACATTTTTGTTTTAAGTTACCTTTTATAATGTTGAGGAATTTATTTATGAGATTTACTAAGAACGTAAGGGAATATAAATACTTGTTATGTATACTTTCATTCGTTAATAAATTTTTACCACAAACCCAACTTTTACTCCAAATGGTAACAGAACTCAAAAATATTCTATTTATCCTAATTGTATAAGGTTCAAAATGTTAACACATACCATTTAGATTAGTAAAACTATTTTGTAATAACCAGGGACTTCCTGTAGGCTAGTGGTAGGAAATAAAGGCTTGTCGCACTATGGTTGTGGGTTCGATTCCTGCAGCTTTGTCCGACGCGACGGGTTATGCCCCACCCTGCAGGTTGTCCTTTTCCTAAAACTATAGTATTATAATATTCAAAAATAATCTTCATAAATTTTTAACCTTAAACAATACTATCCAAAGTTCAACATAATCCACTCCAACCTTTATAGTTATCCAAAATACCTTCATCCAGACTTTCTCTAAAAGGTCTCTAAATTCCAAAATCAATTGTAACATCAGATTCCCCAAACAAAGAAAAGTTTCTCTTATTGTCACATACTAAAAATATGATTACCTTA
Organism: Viscum album; assembly: GCA_963277665.1. Classification (NCBI taxonomy): domain Eukaryota; kingdom Viridiplantae; phylum Streptophyta; class Magnoliopsida; order Santalales; family Viscaceae; genus Viscum; species Viscum album. Next base: position 1,198,085,606 of record OY728164.1, read on the forward strand.
ATCATATTAAAACCTTACTGAAATCAACAAGTACTGCAGTACAATACTTATATATATATCACATTATTCTAATAACCAGAATATAATCCATGAGTCCAAAAGCACCAATACATTAGTTATTCTGCTTCAACTGTAGTAACAGCATAAGATTGTCCTTGATCCCTTGGCCTTTTCTGAGGTAAGTTTCCCTGACGCTTAGGGAATTCATTTGCATAATGACCCATTTCTCTAAAATTGTAGCTTTCAACTTTGACAGCCTCTTTCTTTCCCTTGCAATCACGAGCCTGGTGACCCTTTTCTCCACATTTATAACAAACTCCCATTCCTTTTAGGCAAGTACCAGGGTGACTCTTCCCACAATTATCACATAATGGAAAATCCTTCTTTCCCTTTTTCCCTTTATCTGTCTCTTGTTCCACCGTTCTCTTCTTCTCTTGCTTTACTTTGTTGTCATAAGACTTAGAGAATTCCTTTTCTGTCTTGATAGCACACGAGACAATATCTTCGTATGATGAGAAGGATTGTGATACTAAAGCTCGACGGAGAAATGGTTTTAACCCATCAAAGAAACGATCAATCTTACTCCTTGGGTTACGTATATAATCGGCAGCATGCCTCGCTAACCTTGTAAAGTTAGCCTCATACTTTGCGACATTCTCATCCTCCTTCTGCCTCAGACTCAGAAATTGCCTTTCCATATCTGCTCGATGGTCACGAGGAAAGTATTTTTCTAAGAAAAGATCTTTGAACTCCCTCCATTCCATATTCGATACTTCATCATCTTCCTTTGTGTTTTGAATCAGCGACCACCACTGATCGGCATCTCCAGTGAGGCGGTAAACTGCCATGACAACCTTCTCCCTTTCACTACTCCCCAAGGCATGGAATATTTTCTCTAAGGAATTTATCCATTGCTCAGCTACTATAGGATTTGTACTCCCATTGAAGGTTGGTGGTTGTTGCCTCATGAAGCGATCTAACATTGATCCTCCACGTTGTGGATCAGGGTGCTCCATACGAGTAAGGTTATTATTCATAACCTGAGTGAGTTGTCCCAGTATGGTAATAAGTTGATCAGCACCAGTTGTATCTCCAGATCCACAATAATTATCTTGATCAGGAGGGCAATCCCTACACGGAGTTCGTGCATTGATACGGTTTCCATTCCTTCCACTAGGCGCCATTTCTAAACAATGGCATAAACTAGATTAGTTTATGAATCAAAATACATAATTCCATACTTGTAAAACACTTTACATAAATTGAACTATTTATGGATATAATCCATAATCATAAAAAGAAATGTTTTCTTTGAGAAAGTATATACTCATAACCCTTCATAGTGGTTTGTAAATAAAATGAGAATTATCCTAAGCATATCCCCCAGGAGTGTCGTAACCAAGAGTGAAGCAAGGCCCGTTGTCGTGCACCAGTTCCCGTTCGAGTCTAGCTCAAAGCGGTGTTTTCGGGTTTTACCCCTAGGTACATCTGTGCCAGAGCCGCCTCTACCTGCTCGTATCCAGACAGGGATGTATTTCTCAGAAAACTCATAACATCTCTATAATACCAAAATTCTAGGAAGTTCTTCTATACTAATCCTCAAAGTCTATCTTTGGGCTATGTGCTCTAATCAGAGTTTATCTAAATCTAGCTTCCAAGGTTAGTACTAAACTGCCTCTGATACCAACTGTAACGCCCCGACCCCAGCTACCCAGAGTCAGTGCATTACTTCGTAACATTGGCATGATCACAAAAGATCAAGTCTCGAAAGACCGATTAGTTTAGTAGCCTTGGAAACACTAGATACATTCGTAAACGTTACATTACATCATAAAGTGAAAAACTACAATAACAAAGTCTCCATAGTCCACACTCATATCCTCTTCTGACTATCCCTGCAGGTCATTCATAAAATACTTCTTCACATCCTGGAAAATATTAAAACATTGAAAGGGGTGAGCTCAGATGCTCAGTAAGGATAACAATATTGCGGAAGCTTTCATAAATAAACATAAACATTTAAGGCAATGTATAACTAAAACAAAAGCCTTTTAAACTTGAACATCAACATAATATGGAAAAAGTAAAATGAGATAATGCCATTTTCTTCTTCACATGGATATTCTACTGGTCGAATAATCACATGCAATATCAATAACCACTTTCATAATGATGGAATGCATAATGCCAGACTATCATAACCACGTAGTCAAGGCCTCGTGCCAAGACCACAAATAAGATTTTGTCAAGGCCTCGTGCCAAGACACTAGTTTGTCTCATGAGACCTGCCGATGCATCGAGGAGCTGTAGAGGGATCCACCCGCCACTTATTAAGTCCAATGCATTCCTCATATGAATAGGTTTAAACATATCATAAACCATAACATAATCGTATCACATAAAACATGCATAAAGGAAACATAACATTTCCACATTTCAATCACAAGATTTCAATACAACACATTGATATAATAAAAACACTTTCAAAACCATTTTCAATACCAAAATAAAAGAAAGTTTAAACTTTGTATTTATTTTTCATTAAAAAAATGATGGCTTGTAGAGGAAGCCGAAACTCAAATAGTAGTCACGGCGGCGGAGAAGTCGCTGTCGCCGTATAAGTACGGAAAGAAAAACATTCCCTTTTTGTCGTTTAGTAAAACGCTTCGTATAAAAAAGATTCCTTTTGAATAAACGTAAAAGTCAAAGTGGTTTATACACCGTATAAAAGAAATTTGTGTATAAAACCAAATATGCCTCAATGAAAGGAGATTGAGACGAAGTCCTTACAAAGATCATTTTTAAAATAAAATAGATATATTATGTGTATTCACTATAGGTACACATAAAGACAGTAAAAATACAAAATAAGACATAATAATATCATGACATAATTTGAAAGTAGGAGATTAACCCAAAGAATGGAAGTTGGGTTAAGAAGTTCCCTTACCTCGTGTCTGACTTGACTCAACCGTTCTTTAACCTCCTGAATAATAAACTAGAGTTAATATATACCTTATTAAGAACCATTTTCAATTTCATTATCCTTATTATATCACTTATTACAATGATATGAACATTATGTAATTATTTAAGTTAATAACGGTCGTTTTGTCGATCTTTGGTACTTGAGTCAACAGTAAGCTTCTTATAATTACAATTTGTTTATGTGGTGAAATATCCATTATATCCAGAATTATATTCATGATTTAGATGTCATATATATCTTATATATCCAGTATATACATTCATTTATAATATTACGTAACATTTAGAGGTAAGAAATGAAATGCACCGTTCATGGAGACGGTAAGCCGTACGTACGCATGAACGCTACTTTCATTTCAATTTCATATTTAATGGAACTAAATAATAATGATATAAATGTATAATATAATTCCAGTATAATATAGTGTATAATACCATTTACTCCATCCTTTATACATCCCACATATGGCATTAACGATTCAAATCACTTTGAGGGGGCGGTAGTCCGCACTTCCTAAAATGAAATTATCGCGTTTTACCCATAATGGAAATCATAAAGTAAGCCATAAATGAGAAATACAGAAGCATAAGTAAAACATAAACACATTATATATCATATATAAATATAGTGACATCTTAATGGCCACCTTTGAAGGTGTTATATGAGTGTTGAACAATCATCGTTTCGTGAGGCAGAAATTCGCCATCCACAGAAACCGTATGTTCCTTAACCATTAGATGTAGGTGTGTGTAAGTGTAGCTAGAATCCTTCTTATAAAAACATCCTAGTATATTGAGGATACTGTTTTTGTTACAAAAGAAATGAATAAAAAGAGTTTAGGGGGTTGGAGAAGAAAAATAAAACAAAAAAACATTAGAAAAGACATTACCTCAAAATCGGGTAACTCTTTTTGATTTGAGCCAAAGGATTCCTTGGGAAGAGTTCTGCCCAAAGTGAGGCTTCTATGAGTAAGGGAGGAATGTTGGGAGAGTATTTGGGCAGAGGTTGGCCGAGCCAAATGGCTTGAAAGTGTAAATGAGGTGGGAGAGGTGGGGGCCTTTTATAAGTGGAGAGGAGGGGCACTTTTGGAAATATTGAAATGTTACATTATTTCACAATGCTTTTCGGATTCTAAAGGTCCCACACTTATATAATTAGAGGCTAAGGTGATAAGGTTTCGAAATATCTTCATCCAATAGGCTTTGGACAAGTGTAAACCTTGGATTTTGCATTATCTTCTCATTTTATTTAAATCGTTAAATAATGAGGTCATCACTGCATCATCATGATGTCATAAATAATTTAATTTATTTAATGTCTAAAAATTATAAAAAAAATACTATGATGTAGGAAATCGTTTTAGCTTTCTAATGAATATTTATAATCAAAATTTGGACTTGTGTAACCCCACTTAAAAACTGTTTTAGTAAAACAACTCATGTTTGTGTCAATTTAATTTTAACATTAAATAAATATATATTAATGTCATTTTCCAACTAAAGTGGCTCCATGGGGTCCCCAAGTTGACCCATGGGTTGTCTTGGTCGTCCATGACTCATCCAATAGGAGTAGGACAAGTGTCATGCTAATCTCATATTATAAAAACATTATTTGTACCTTAAACTACACTAATTACCTCTAATCGCGATTAAGAACTTAAAAGTTACTATTCACCAAAAAATTATTTTAATCTCACTGAACCACATTTTACTTCTTAATGACAACCATGTATGTCGGATTTTTGAAAATCAAATCACAGAAGTGGTAATATTTCATTTAAATGAAAATTCAGTTATTTAACTACCACTTAGTGGTTTCACTATTCATCAAAAATTGAAGTTTTTCAGAATAAGGCCAAAATTTCACCCTAAGATATAATTGATATTCCGAATTCAAAAATGATGTCTATTTTACAAAATTCCAAACATATAAGTTGTATTAATTAATTTTATAATTAATTCCTGCTGTTACAACAAATAGCGTGTTTTTAAGAAACAATTTATATCAAAAGATTGGCAATTGTTTATGTCCAATTTCAATGTCAAATTAATTCTAATGACCACCATTGGATAAAATGATAAAAATATATTCCAATTATACTTTAAAACCACTAAATAGTAAAATTTATCACTATTAATTATTTTTATTAAAAAAGTTGTTTTAAGTATTTTTCACTATTCATAAAAATTTGGAAGTTCTCGGAAAATTACAAAAAATTCAACATAGGCTAATTTCAATATTAGGAATACAAAAATGAAGTCCATTTTGAAATATAAAATATCTATAAATTTAAAAGGTGGTTATAACTATTCATAACGGCTACTTTGATTAGTTGCGGTGTGTTAGAACTCGAACTTGCGTACAATGCAAGCTATTGCATTATTGAATGAGAAGCGTATCGTGGAAGCTCGGGGTGTTACAAAAAGTCTAATACGCATCCTCCCTTTACCCACTACCTCCATCACTCAACCACTTACATTATTATACCACCACCTCTTTTTCTATCTCTAGTCTCAACATACATAAAACCCATCACATCACCATCAAAGAAACTAAAAAATATATATAAAATGATCAAATTAACACAATAAAAATCGTTTATAATTAAATCAATGATAATGTTTATAAAAAAATATCATAAAACCTATAATTCATCATGAATTCCCTCCAAAAAGTGTCATGGCTCAATTAAATTACTCAGAACCTACTTCCAACATCTTTCACCTATAATGAAAATAGAAAATTTAAGAAAATTAATAGAAAATCCAATAAGTGAATTTAAAATAAAAAATAATAAAATGGGAAACAAATCTTGACATTAATTTCAATTTTAAAAAAAATTAAAGTCATCTAATGTTATTAAATTATAATAACAAACTAATAAGATAAAATACCTATAAATTACACAATAAAATTTAAAAATAAGATAAATTTATTCTTATTGAATAAAAGAATTATATATTTAAATTAAATTATAAAATTACAATACTAATTAAGCATGAAAATTTATAAATCCAACTCATACTATGATATCACTATGATAACTCTTGTTTCAATCAAAATACTATATCATATCACCAATTAACCATGGAATTTCATCCAAATTTCCAAAATAATAGATTCATAGAATAAAATATATTCATGATGTCATATTAATTCTTATGAAAAAATTTAACATGAAATGAGAAATAAATATTTACTTATTGAAAGCATAGTAAGTTAATATCATTGAAACACTTATAAAAACAATGAAATGTGCCATTATATGAAAGATAAAAAATATTAAAGAAAATATCATTTATTGTACATGGAAAAATAAAATAATATCATTAAAGAAACCAACTCAAAAATAAAAATAAAATATTTTTCAATCATGGTGCAATAAAGTCCAAAAAATAATAAATCAACCCCAGAAAAACTATCACCATTACAACCAAAATTTAATAAAAATATATATACACAAAGAAAATAAATTCATATAAGGTATTTAATACTTTAATTTCAATCATAATTGTCATGTATTGATCTCATAATTTACCTATGTAGGATGCGATATTAGTCTATCGCTTTCCTTTGACACAGTTCCTATCATCCTTTTAAATATAGAAACTACGTCCTTTTTTATTATGAACCACCACTGATATTATTCTTTTCTACAAGATTCATTTTCTTTCGCCTAATCTTCCAATGTGGAAATTTTTCTTTGTGCTTCCCAATTAACAACACTACCTATCATTAATAGAAAAATATTTAATGTCCAAAGGAAAAATACATTCTCATGGGTTTGATGACCATTGATGTAGCCTACGACCATGGTCACATAGTCTGTGGGGTCTATTAGCAAGAAAATAGACCTTCTGACTGTATTCATTGGTAGGTGTATGTGGCTATAGATATATTTCCACAAGAAACCCATATGCGACATGTTTACACAAGCATTGTATCCTATGGTCATAGGTCTACTTCCATGGAAGGTGCCCCTAGAAATAATTCTATGGATATAGATGGAAATTCCCATGGAAATACAGCTATAACTGTGGGTACCATCTCTATCCATAGCCTATATAAAATTTTCAAAAAATTATTGCAATGAGTTTCAATCATGGAACCTATTTATTATACATTAAATCCTTATACCACTCACATCCACTGCATAATATATATATATATATATATTAAATATTTATTATTATAATAATTATAATAATTATTGTTCTGTGTGGATGTGACCTACAATGATGGGATACCTAGCCCATGGATATAGAGGGTATCCCTTGTGGTCTTGTTACCATGAGTTACGTGGCCCATGGTTGTAGGGTTATACCTACAATACCCATTACCATAAGAAAAATGGTCTATGGAATTAGGGGATCCCTTGGGGAACCTATTTTCACTGACCACATATCCCATATCTATAGAGCTACCCCAAAGGTTCCTATTACCATAAGATAATTTTCCTACAGCAGTAGGGGTTCTCCCCGAGGGAACTATTTCCACATGAATGTTTTCCATATGGTATTTTCATGGGCCAATTTTTTCATGGAAGTAAGGAATCCCCCTAGGGGATGTATTTCCATGGGCCATTTTTCTTATCATGGTAGGGGTTTTCTTGGGATCTTATTTTCACTTTTGATTTGTCCCATAGTGGTAAGTCCTTCCCAAACACTTCACACGACAACCAAATAATTCATGTGTTGGTCTATAGCCACATGCCACATCTCCCATGGTTGTAGTCTTGGATACCACTACGAGCTCGGTGGTCCCTAGTTTTTTCCTTCAAACCAATCTTATGAATTATGTAAGACTTATCATTTGGCCACATACAAACCTAAGACCACGATCCAACCAATTGTGGCTATAAAACCAAGAGTATAAGGGAATTTTCTAGTAGTTTAATCCCATGTAATATTAAGTAGTTGTGAATGATGAATATGACCTACTTACAACATTTGATTGGTTTGGTCCAGAACCCATCCACAATACACATCTGAGATTATCCTTCTCTAAAACTAGCGTAAGTGAATCATTTTGGGAAAATGATGATTATTGTGCAAGGTTCACATCCCACGCTTCTTGAATTATATCCTATAAATATAAAAAAATTTGAAATTATTTCATTGATTACCTAAAAATTATAATATTATCTAGTTGATTAATATTTTAGTATTTTTTGTTTATAACAATGAAATAATATTATATTACTATAAAAATATTTATTCTAATATCTCGGGTAGGTTCATTCATGAAACTTCCATTTGTTTTCTTATAAAAATTAATCCATGACATATTTAATAAATTTATTAAACTTTTTATATTCAATTAATATTATTTCCACACGATCATTAATTTATTGAGTTCTAGGGAGTTTTTGTATTTAATGTGTCAAATCATTTTATTATGTGAATACTATTTAAAATGTGTTAATTATGAATTCAAGTAATTTATTTTAATTCTAGAATAAAATATATGTATTTATTTTGATTCTAATTTATTTTAATATTTAGGGAATCTTGTTGTAGCTAAGTGAAATCTAGATATGTGTCAGTTCATATAATACATCATTGCCCTCAAATGAGTTGGGGGGGGACTTTGAAAGAGTGAATTTCAACCTCATAAGAGTCTAGGGTGATTTTAAAAGGGTGAACCAAGACTTTAGATGATTTGATGGGGATTTTAGATGAGTAAAACTCAACATAATTTCATTCTTGGTCCACTTTTGATTATTCATGTCTTTTCTAAATTTGGTTATCAGGAGAGGGCATTGGGTGACTTCAGATGAGTGAATTTTGAAATGTATATGGATCATCTGCACTAAAACCTAAAACCCTGGAGCCAAATTTTAATTAATTCACACCAATAACATGATTACACATGTATTATAATAAATAATATCAATAATGATACATGATTGATAATACATTCAAAAATAATAAGGAAATATGTGGATTTTTTGTAGGAATGGATCATGATTATAAAAAACAATTTGAATTTCAGAATAAGAAAACAAATTAGACGTTTAATTGAAGTCTAAAGAAATAAGAAATTAATGGTCTTAAATAAGGTGATGATGATGAAGGATATAAGGTCTCTACTAGATATTATTGTTATCTTTTTGTTTTTATAGTTTTATTTTCTATATTCTACCTTACTAAAATGACTTATTTTTCCTAGTTCATCACTCCAACCACACTCATAGAGGGGTATAACCTTGGATGATCACGAAAAAGAGGGATTTATGATTTTATTTCTTTAGTCACACACTTTAATGAATAAAATATCTTTCTTCAGTTAAATGATTTCAGTTTACCATAGAAAATTATAACTTTAATGTGGTTGTGTTTGATTTAATTATATTTATTATATACTTACTTGGTCGATTATATATCCTCTCCCTTAACTCAGTCTATCCTATATAAAACATAATATACTAGGGCGGGGGGTAAAGTTACTAGATATTTTTGGAATTTGTGGAAGGGGAAGTAGATAATCTTGTATTTATTATGTATCACAAGACCTGATTAGTAATTTAATTAGTAAAATTAGAGTTATTTTCTATAACATTTAATCTTATTGAAAAAACGGTAGACTGTGTGGTGATATCTATTATGTTTATCCTCACTAAATATATTCAATCAAGGGTGGGAGGTGTAGGTATTATGGAACCTCTCATTCATAAATTAATAAGAAAAAGAGGCTACCTTTTTAATACTAGGATAACATTATAATTAGACAACTAACCATGACCCTATAAATTACCATCAACTTTATTTTTATTCAATTTTCATTAAAAAACTTTTTAATCCCTTTTTCCACTCTAATTTTACTTGTTTTAAAAATCAACAAAACCAAAAAACTATTTTTCTAACTTCAAGTGGAAACAAGTTTTTTAGAAACTTTTTTTGGAGACAACCCTAAGTTTCCTCTATACTATATTTGACCTAGGATATAAATAGATTTCAAAAACACCTGTGATAGTGGTTTTCAAAAACCTAGAACCATTTCCATGTAGGTGGTTCTAAAAAATTAACTTGAAATTTCATGACCAAGTTTATTTATAAGACACTATTCTCCCTTTCCCCCAATAAAGAGAGAACCCTAATAAAAGGGTTTAGAAAATTAAACTTATAATTTGAGTTTTAAGAATTTTCCATCACATAATCCCATGATATTTTCATCATTCATTATAATCCTACCCCTATGGTGTCCAACCCAAATAAAATATTCAGGTATTTATGCCCCCCACCCAATTTATAAATATTAATAATTAAATTTACATGTATGATTTATATAATTATTTTAAATTTAAAACTAGTATAATTCAATTAATACCCAAATTTCACAGTATTTAAAGTGAATAATCAAATAATCATATGGAGGAGTTCACACTGATATTCTCAATTATCAAACCAAGAGGCATGGTTGAGGAACAATTCAAGTGGAGACAATTCCCTTTCTCACTTGAAAGAGAAACTAAGGAGTGGGTGTATAGTATATAACTATGAGAATTACATGATTGGGATGATCTCCATAAAATATTTCTTCAAATATTATTTCCCACTTCTAGAAGCAAAATCATAAGGAATGTGATCTATGCAATCAGAAAAGATTTTAGAGAGAACTTTTTTTTTAATTGGGAGTGTTTTAAGAATTTGTGTCACAGTTTCCCACACCAAGACATTAATGAGAACCATTTAATTGTATTCTTCTATCAAGGATTACATCACACGGATGTGAACCTACAATATGAATCCATGGGAGAAGAATTGATAGATAAATCACCAGTGGAAGAAAAAAGATTTATTAAGAAGATAACCCAAAACTCCTTGAAATTTAGTGTCATGGGTATAAGCACCATAGGTTTACATGAGTTGAGGCCTTCTAAATCGTCTCCATTACTAAAATCTAAAATTCAGGAACTAACCAATTGTGTTAGAAATTTTACACTGAAGCAATCCAATGAAAATTAAAGGCTATGAAGGCATGTGGTTTGTGTTTGTCTTTTAAACACTACCCTAGTCAGTATCGATAGATATAAAAGGTAGAAATTTTTAAACAACATAAAAACAAATAACATTTTATCATCATACTCAAGGATGGGGAGAAAGTTTTCATATAAAATACGAAATTATAAATCCACAAAACCAAGAAAAAACAACCTATCAAAACTAGTGCCAACAACCACCACCATTCCAGGAAGACCTACCATTTCATTAGATTAACAAATAACCTTTCAGTCAACCAACTTACCCATCACCACCATTACAGATTAATAAATCTTTTTAAAAAACCTTAAATAGTGTGAAATACCCTATACAATAGCAGTAATTATCCGAAGTTAAGAACCTTATGAATGAAGTCGGTGAACTAAAGAACTAGATCAGAAGTCTTATATAAATTCTATCTAAAAAATTGGGGAAACTACCAGCCCAAATAGTTACAAATAAAAAAGGGTAATATGATCATGATGACCAAAATAAGTTGAAAAAATCATTCTACAGCCACACCGAAACCTAAAATGAATTGACCCAGCAGTAAATAAAATAAGGATGAAAAATACTGATAGATTTCTGAAACAAATAAGGTATAGAATAGAATAAAGTAGAGGAGTAATATGTTGGGAAAAAATAAAGAACACCCTTATAGAAGTAGCTGAGGGAAAAAAATATATCCCACTTCCATTCTTAGTAAAAATGATCTCTTACAAGAATATCCAAGAGGGTGAGCCTTAAAGATAAATTTTGGAAACTTTTAAGAAGGTTGAGATTATCATTCCAATTTTATAATCTCTCATATGGATTCCAAATTATACTTTTTTTAAGTAACTTTTCACTAAGAAAATGAAAATTCAAGGTAATATAAGAATCAATTTAGGAAGAAGAATTTCATCTTTGATAACCCCACAAATTCTAAAAAAATTTCAAGATCTAGAGACATCATCTATCCCATGCACAAGTGGTTTGATGAATTTTTAAATGATTTATCTTATTTAGTAACTTATAATAATGTAATTCCTCATTTATTTTTCACTTATTTGTATATGGGATAATTAAATCCCATAAGAGTGGTTGTGAAAATTGTAAATATAAATATTAATTTTCCTATGGGAGTCTTAGAGGATATATTAGTTAGAGTAAAAAACCTGAATTTTTCATCTAACTTCTATGTTCTCAACATATAGGTTCATATAACCCTATAACAGTTACCCATCATTGTGGGTATACCTTTCATAATAACAATATAGACCATCAAAAATATACATGAAGAAACTCTCTCCATGGAGTTTGTAGATAACTCAATCCACTTCAAAATCTTGAATTCCGTAAGATATAATAAAGAATATCATTTCCTTATTACACTAACACACATTGATGAGGATAATCCTAGTTAATTTCTATGTATTTTATAAAAAAAATTAGTTCTATGGAAATAATTTATTATTAAAAACTCTATAGAGAATAAGTATGTTTGGAAATATAGAAAATATATTTATATTTTGAAAGAAGAGGTTACTTTTAAATTATTTAATGGATTATATTATTTTTTTTCATTATGAAGAAGTTGATTCTCTTTCTAATATAAAAAAATTACAACTCGATAAGTAAGAATTTTAGATCTAATTTTATCTTTAGAACATCCCATAATCTAGAGTTAAAACTATTACCAATTGAAATTAAATATGTGTACCTCATGGAAGGGGAAAAGGTTATAGTAATATTTACTAAAACCTTATAATCACATCCATAACAAAAATTTATAGAAATTTTAATTGGAAATGTGCAAGTAATAAGTTAGATTTTAGGGGATATTCTAGGAATAAATCTCAAAATCTACATGCATAGAATTATTCTTGGGGAAAATTAAAAACATGTTTGTTAGACCCAAAGGAAATTAATACAACTACGATGAAGGTACTCAAAAAGGAGTTAGATAATTTTTTATAATCTAAAATTATTTACCCAATATCTAACTCATAATGGTTCTATCCCATTCACATAGTTCCTAAAAAATCTGGGCAGACCATAGTGAGAAATAAAAAAAATTAATTGATACCTTTTGAATTTAGAATACCTGGAGAGCGTGTATAGACTGTAGAAAGTTGAATTAGGTTACTAGAAAGTTTTATTTCCCCATTATTTTTACTTATAATATTTTAGAAAGGTTTTAAGGAAGAACCCATTATTATTTTTAGATGGATTTTCTGGTTACTTTCAGGTTCCCATTGCACCTAAGGATCAAGAGAATACAACCATTACCTATCCCTATGATATATTTTATTATATAAGGATTCTATTTAGACTATTTTATTCCCTAAATAAATTTCAAAAATGCATTCTAAATATATTTTATGACCATATTGAAGACTATCTAGAATATTTTTTAGATGAATTTACTCTTTCTCAAAATTCTTTTGATCATTGTTTGAAAAATATTGAGAGATTTATGAAAACTAGTAGTGAATGGAACCTTATTTTAAATTCAGAAAAGTTTTATTTCATGTTGGATATAGTAATGGTGCTTGGGAATATTATTTCACAAAAATTAATTATGGTTAAGTCTAAAATTAACATCATAAACTCATTTCCCTATTGAACATAAGTGAAACATGTTATATTTTTCATTGGAGATGTAGGTTTATAAAAAATGTTCATCAAGGATTTTAGTAGGCTATCACTTCCCCTTTCTAGTTTACTTTTAAAGGATTGTGAATTTATTTTTGAGGATAATTTAATGGAATATTTTGATAAACTAAATCATAAGCTTATCAAATCTCTTGTGATACAACCACAAAATAGGGAGAACCCCTTAGAACTAGTTTTTTATGACTTTAACCATTTATTTGGAGTATTTTTTTCCAAATAATTGAATAAAACCCTATAGTTATTGAATATGCATCAAGGATATTATATGATACCCAGACCCATGACACAACCACTAAAAATGTGCTTTTAGTAGTCATTTTTTCTATAGAAAAATACAGATCCTGTTTGTTGGGAAATAAAGTTATTTATTTTTCTAATCATGCTTCCCTAAGGTATTTAATGAAGAAATCATGGGATAAACCAAGGCTTTTCAAATTTATATTTTTACTTTAAGGGTTAAACTTAGAGATCAAGGATAAAAAAGGTGTTGATAACTATATAGAAAAACTCCTAAGTAAGTTTCCCAACACTACTAAATTGGAAATTCTAGACCAAGAACCAAAGGATGACTTAATTTCCGGATAAAACTTGTATTTGGTGGAGGGAGAGGAACCTTGGTATGTTTATATGGTAAATGTTTTGGTAACATCTCAATTCCCATCTCATTTTAACCCTTAATAATTTTTTATATTGAAATATGTATCAAAATTTTACATTTGGTAAGATCCTTATCTATAGAAAATATAAAATGATTAACTTATAAGAAGATGTTTAACTAATAGTGGAATAAAAATTTTACATCAATTTTTCTATATTTTAGCCTTTTGAGGCCACATTTTACCTCAAAGGACTGCTAGAAAAGTTTTAGAATCAATAAAATATTAGACTACTTTGTTTAAAGAAGCACATGAGTTTTTTAAAAGATATAAACAATGTCAATTTATTGTAAATATCTACAAAATGCAATAAATGCCTCAAATACCCATAATTTTTTGTGAAATTTTTAAACTTTAGGGAATATAATTCCTGGGAACCCGTGCCATGTCTTTTGGAAATTCGTATATTCTGCTAGTAGTTGATTATGTCATGAAATGGGTGTAAGATAAGGCCAAAAAAACTGATGATTCTAAAGTTGTGTGTTCTATTATTAAGGATAAAAAAAAATTAGGTTTATAGTACCAAGGGTCGTCATCAATGATTATATAAGACATTTTTGTAATAGGAGTATGGATGTTTTGATATGGAATTATGGAGTGCATCACAGAACAAAAACACCCTCACGCCCCAAAAAAGATAGGCTGAAGATTTGAATAGTTATATCAATGTAATTATAGAAAAAACTAATAAAATAAATAGAAAGGATTGGATAAAAATGTTGTAGTACACCTTATGGGATTATAGTACATCCTATAAAACACCCATTGGAATTATTCAATACATTTTATTTATGGTAATATTTTTCACCTACTTATAGATATGAAACATAAGGAATATTGGGTAGTGAGGGAAATAAATTTGAATATGAATATAATTGTAAAATATAGGAAAATATAACTATAATATATTAATGAAATCAAGATAGAAACTTTTTAGAACTCAAATATATTATAAATAATGAACCAGAGAGTCCCATGACAAATTGATCCAACATAAGTACTTGTATCCTAATGACTAGGTGTTACATTAAAATTCTATACTCAAGATAATTAAAGATATAATTCTATACTAAAGATAATTATATACCCTTTTAGTGTATTTATTTTGTAAAATAAGGGGACAAGGGCCAAATTACTATTAATGGAAACATGTTGAATAAATTCTATTGAAATATGCACTAAACACTAGTAGAGGAGATCACACTCCTTCGGCCTACTTATCAATGAGCCCCATCTGGTCATACATCTCCTTGACACTTAATTGATTATTTTGATTCCATTTAAATATATTAAAATTATTGAATTTTTCTAAATTCATTTTGAACACTGTATCATTTAAATGTGGGGAGGGAACCTTTATAGTTTAGGATTTTCATTTTTTTTTCTTTTTAAATTTTTATCTTTATCAAAATTGTGTGTGTGTGTGTGTGTTTGTTTTCATTTTTTTTTTTGAATATTTTGAAACCCAATGATCCTAATCTGAAGGCCCTTTAAAATTTTTAACCTATTCTAATAGTGATAAAATTATTTGAATGATAAAATGAACATGTTTTCATAAACTAATTGAGTAAAATTAATGAAAAAACATTTATTTTATAATCTAAGGCCATGAAATATTTTCCTACATTTTAATCACTTAATTTAAAGTTTTCCAAACCTACTTTTAAATATTATTAAAATGACCGAACTTCTTGAGAGAACTAATTCATTTTTGAATAAATCTAATTTTTGAGTAACTGAGACAAAACCTAAGAGCATTTAGGACCATGTGATTTACATGATTGAGGAATTTTTTGAATAAAAATACCATTTTACAATGAATCTATTTTATAGACTACCTTTAAATTTAACCCAGTTAGCCCTTAAAACCCATGAATGGTCTATTTAGGTAACTAAATTACAAGACAAAAATATTTATCTACCTTTCTCTAGAATTTGATGTATGATCTGGGTTGAATTCAAGTGATAGGGAGGGAAAAGGTTAGAGGTAACAAGTGGTTTTGTAAATTATTCTTGAGCTGAAGTTTAAAAAAATATCATTTTTTATATTGTTCTGTGAGGAAAATCATATTATGAATAATGGTAGGATGTACAAGATATCAATCAAAATTGATCATGGAATTCTACCATTTTTTAAATTTGAAAGATACAATTTTCCTCTAAAAAATCAGAATCTAAAATAAATTCCTAGTTTATAAAAAACTGTATTATTACTTAAAAATGAGTAAATAGGAAGGTAATGTTACTGATTAAACTTTTCATAAGTACTTATTACCCAATAAAATTACCAAGTGTGATAAAGGAATCTAGTTATTTCAAATAGTTACGAAAGCACTCAAACCTATTATTAAGAGCTATTTTAAAATTTCTACTTTGAAGAATTTATAGATTTATTTGAATAAAGGTATTTAAAAAAATCAATTATAAAGGGACTAAATTAAAATATCTCTCTAATATAGGTAAAGTTATATTACACACCTATTCAAGAATCAAAATTACTTATCTACCTTCAAGAAAAAAAACAAAATTTGCTAAAGGAAATAGAGAGAAGTGATGAAGAAACCACTGAAATACCAAAGTTATAGACTTCCCTAATAGAATTAAAATGTGTAGAGATAAATCGATGTAGGAGGTTGATATTAATTATTTCATTCTTAAAGTAAAATTAATAGAATGTATTATGATTCAATATAGAGCCAGACCTCCTATTCAACCTTGGATTTTTCTCAATAGAAACCACTAACCCTTGATCCAGATAACAATCCTAAAAATTCCACATGATATGAAAAAATAATTTAATTATTGGGTGGAGATGGATTAATTATTCAATAATATTGAAACCCTTTCATGAACATGGAAAGAGAATAACTTTTCTTTTAATTTATAATTGATTTTTGGGTCAAATAATCTTGTAAATGTAGGTATAAGTGAGAATGGTATGATAAAATAAGAGTACTTTAATTGAATTTAATTCATAAATAAAATGTAATTGAGAACATTAATGAGGCATGATGTAATTTATAATAATGTTGTTGGAAAAGGAAACTCACATTGTCCAGTGTTTTGAATTTTTCCTAGGTAAAATTTTTGAATTTCACTTAACCAAGAGTATAAGGATTATGTGTGGTGAAATTTTTTAACCACCACTATTTTTGTTGTAACAAAAATCTATTTATTTCTAGGTTAAATATATTATAGTGGAAACCTAGGTAAATATCTAGATATGGATTCTCAAAAACATTTTTATACTTAATTTTAGAAAAAGGTATGTTTTATTATGGTTGGATTTTAAAATAAGTGAAAGAAAAGGAAATAAAATGATTAAAAGGAAATATGATAAAAAGTGATTAAAAATAAGATTGATTAGAAGTGATTGGGTCAAGGTCAGTTTTCTATTTATAATGCAATCATATAATTCAAAATATTTTCTTTTATTTTTATTAATTTATGAATGAGTGGTTCTAAAATCTCTACACCTCTCACTCTTGGATAAATGGATTTGGTGAGGATTAACTTAATATATATCTCTGACTGGTCTATCCTCCTTTATATGTGTGTAAGTTACATAATAAATCACTCTATTTTTACTCAAGAAATTCCCAATTTGGTCTTATTCTCTTAGAAATATGAGAGTTTCCACTGACCCTTCCACACATTCTAACAATTGTTAAGCACATTAGTAATTAACTTAGTTAATTCCATCATATATAGACTTGAATTAGTAGAGGGTGATGATGTATCATAAACCCAAGTAGTATAAAATAAATTGAAATAAATCAAATGTAATTTAATTTTAATTTATAAATTACGATGGAACATTGATATCATTTAATAGGAGAGAGGACATTTTTTCATTAAATATTCTAACTCAAGCGTTACTTCCTTACCTTCCTCAATAACTCAAGGTTATACACCTCCATGTGAGACGTAGTAGTGGAAAATGAGTAAGAATAAGACATTATTGTGAGGTATAATGTAGAAAACAAAACAATGAAAGCTTAAAAAAATATTGGCATCCACTCGAGACCTCCTCTCCTTCATCCATGTTTTCTTCTTATAGATCCTATATTACTTACTTCTTCATGTGGTCAATCCTTTTAATATTCTTTATTATTTTGGATTTTGAATTTTTTACTTCATAGTCTCTATCTAGCCCTCCTAAAATCCACAATTATCCTTCTTTGTTTTCTAATGTAACATGAGTAATTTATCAAGATTATTATTATTCATTATAATTCATGTGGTCTCATATTATTGGAGTGAATGAATGTTGATGTGTAAATAGGTTTTTTCATTATAATTTAAATAATCCTTACAAAGTTCTAATTTTACTAATCTGAAGTCACCTGGTTCCTTCTCTTGATAGCGGAATTTAGAAAAGGATGACCCATCCAAAGTAACATGGGACTCATATGAAGTCACCTAGTTCCTTCTCTTGATAGATAAATTTAGAAAAGGCATGACTCATCCTAAGTAACCTAAGACTCATCTAAATTTAGGTCTTACTCATCCAAACCCTACTTTGAATAATTCAAAGTCAAGGTTCACCCTTCTGAAATCTCCATAGACACTTATGAAGGAAAAATTCACTCTTCTAATGCCTCCCCTAACTTATCTAAAGTCACCAATGACTCATCCAAACTAATACTTACCCAAATGAACTGAGATACATCCATATTCCTAAAATATTAAAAAGGAGAATCAAAATAAATCCATCCATTTTATTTTAGAATTCAAATAAATTAATTCAATTCAATATTATTTCATTTTAAAAAATATCAAAAAAATAAAATTATTACATGTATTAATTAAAAATATACAAGGAAATAAATAATATAATGAACATTATGGGATAAAATTAATTTAATATAAAAAATGTAATGAATCTACTGACTATGTCACACCACATCTATGTTCATCCAACTAGGTGACACACTTCATGAACCTTTAAAAAAAGTGTATATAGAAATCAAGATATAAAAAATCTTCATTGTATAATATAAGACTATAAATAATAATGAATGAAATATATCCAAGATAAATATTTTTCTGAAAAAAATTTGTGATCCAACTGTATAAAGAATTATTTTTTTTCATGACTCATTGTATTTTTTTCTAAACATACCATAGAATAAAAGTTACATTAATAAAAATATATAGTCTTTATGTTTTTATGTCATTAGGTTACTATAAAAATGTAAACACCACAAGAGATACACCCTTGTTAATATTAATAAACAACTTACACTACTTTAAACACATGCCTTTTGTCACTTTTTCATGTATCCATTAAATTCATAAAGATTTCTCATTAAATAGATTCCATAATCTTCATTTATATTCTCTTAATTTCATGAAAAATTATTCATAGTCCATGGGTGTGAAATGGAATTAGGGAAAAAGAAATGAAAAAATGTCTAGAAATAAAAAAACATGAAAAATTATTAAGTATATTAATAATTTTACTCACATTTATTAAATTAATCATCATAGTATATTAATTTATTATTAACATTATTTGGATGTTGAACATGTTATTCCTTCGTGTTATGGTAATATTACTAGAATAATTATAATTGATGGAAATAATCACTATATCACACATATCCTACCCTAGGATGTGTCCATAAATGTCAGCCACATCACACATAAGATCCCAAAAATCATCAAATATGATGTTGATTTTAAAGTCCCTAAAGTCCTATAAATCTATTGTAATTGTATTTATATCTCTTCAATTATTATTTCTATTTGTTTTAAAAATTAATTAAATGGTTATGGAAAATATATAGTTTTTTATATGGATATACTTACCAATTATGGAAACCCTCTAGTGTCCTCTAGACAGTGGAGTGACCAAATGCTCAACCATTAGAAATACATCAAATGGTGGGCTTGAAATACCATCTAAGGAAGCCGATGGATTTTCAATGATCTCAAACATAATTGAATCACTTAAGAATATTTAATGTGATTGTAGTGATAGAGCACTTTAATATACATATCTATTAGGGTCATGTAATTTTTTTATTCTCAACATTATAATATTTAAAACTATTTAACATATTAACTTTATAAAATAAATAAGTAGAATTAAAAAAAATATATAATCTATAAAAATAACAAAAAAATTGTATAAAAATTATAACAACCATGTTAATTGTGAATTATCCTATAAAATGTTTTATCCTTGAAATCAAAGCATTAAAAACAAGGTTGAAGTTGTAAATAATATGATTGTTTAAAAATTTATATATCAGAGCAAAAAAACTTGTAATGTTGTAAAAGAGTTATATAGTGACATTATTAATTTATACTTTCAATTATCCTAATCTTTATTATCTATATTGTTATCAACCACCATTGCTAACATTACATATTAATTCTCATCCTCACCTACAAGTTATAATTGTATCATCCCTAATTCAATTAGTCTAAACAACACAAAACTAGATAATCATAAGATCTCTTGTCCACCTCCCTATACATTAGAGGTTATCAATTTGTAGTGATAGATTATCGATACCATGGGGAAATTATTCCATCAATCAGATATCCATAAATAATATTGGAAATAAAGATAAATCATCATCTATAATCAACAATATAATATTTAAATTATAAAAAGATACCAACTATATACAAATTACCATCACGTTTTATAAAAAAATTTGTTCCACTGTAAAGTTATGCAAGGTGTACATCAAAAGTAAGATCACCTGATGGGTTGATTGTATTTAAAAATGATCCAAAATATAAAAATTAACAGTGATATAAATATAAATCAAGACCCATGGATTTTCTAAATCACATCCCCAAATCCCACCATGCATCCCATCTTGCTTATCAGCACCAGGTCCCTTGTCCTTACCTATATATTTGATTATGAATTCTATATTTACACCACGGTGAACATGTCTGGTTTAAAAAATATACTATGTAGGACACCGCAAATGGTTCCCCTAAATAACTCTATAAATATATGGTATGTTTTATTATATGTTATCCAAAAACATATTAGTAGTAGAAGTAGTGGCGGTGGTGGTGGTGGTGGTTGCTGTTGTAGTGGTGGTGGTGGTGGTGGTGGTGGTGGTGGTGGTAATAGTCATATTAGTAGTTGTAGTGGTAGTAGTAGTAGTAATAGTAGTATTAGTAATATTAGTAGTAGAATCATTCATAGATAAAGTAGTAGTAGTATTACTAGTAGCAGCAGCAGCAGCAGTAGTAGTAGTAATAGTAGTCGTGGTGGGGGTATGTTTTAGACAAACATATCAGCAGCAACAGAAGAAGTAGTTGTATTATTAGTAGTGGCGGTGGTGGTGGTGGTGGTAATTTTAGTGGTAGTCTTATTCTTAGTATTAGTAGTGGTAGTGGTAGTAGTATAAGTAGAAATAGTAGCATCAGTAGTAGCGAAAGTAGTAGTAGTTTTAGTAGTCATGGTGGTGTTGGTGGTGGTGGTGGTGGTGGTGGTCGTGGTGCTAGTACTTGTTTTTGTTGTTGCTTTTGTGGTGGTGGTGGTGGTGGTAGTAGTAATAGTGGTGGTAGTCATAGTAGTGGTGGAGTTCATGGTGTTAATGGTTGTGGTGGTGGTCATGCTGGTAGTAGTAGTGGCAGCAGCAGTAGTAGTAGTCATGGTTCTAGCGGTGGTGGTGGTTGAGATTACCCAACCATTATTCAAGTATCATTGAGTGGGGCAGGCATGAATTAGTGATATCTTTTTCTTTTAAGATTCATTTATCAAGAAAAAATAATTTCCTTCTATTAAATATTTCTTTCTCTGCTGAAAAAATCAACACATAACCATAAGAACATAGTAATTTACAAGGTTCACTACTCAACAAGAAAATATAGTCCTTCGTATGGTTTGAAAATGATCCAATACCACACAATCCACTAAAAAGAAATCCTTTTGTATAGAATAAAATGAGTATGATATATCTTTATAATTGTGTAGCTCTATGATCAAAAAAACAACGCATGTGCTTTAAATAGCACGAAATGATATAAGAAATTTTTTATAAAAAATATGTTACTGTGAATCTTGATCAACTTTAACCAATATAAAATTTATATTCAATTATTTACTTTATCACCCAGTATCTATTAATAAATTCCTATAATTTTTAATTTAATTCTAGTAATATTTTCTTAGTATGAAAATCCTTCTAGTTGGATTCTTCGCAATATGAATAATATATTACTTTTTCTGAATATGGTTGAGACAAATATGCACCACTTATATCCTGAGTACTAAACACTTAGTCTGATTCCCAATCCAGAAAAATATAATAATCAGCTAAATATGTTGTTTTACCTGAATGTAATGATCAGAGCTGAATAAAATCTTTTCCTCTTCTGTGTGAAAAAAAACTACATTAATAAAGCATAATCCAGAAAAAACTTATTTACTTTCTAGAAATGTGGAACTTCTCTATCTTCTTTCACAAGAAATTATATTCACAAAAAAAGTATAATTATCCCTTTATAGGAAAGTAAGAATGGTTTTGGTGGGATCTCCAAAAGGTTTACCTGATTTACCAATATTCTAGAATATTCAATATTCTCTAAATGTCAGATCATTCTTTCACTCATTCAATTACCTTTGAAATCCAGGTCTTTATTTGACTTCTTCAACCTTACTTGAACTTCGGATAGATTTATGAATTCTTCAAAGCTTCTCATCTATTCTCGAACCTTCATGAAACTTCTAACAACTTCATCTCCCTTACTAATTCTTTAAAAAACTTTAGTCTGATTCTGATCTTCCATTATTATTTCCTAGTATGATTTTTTCATTAATAAATCCTAATACAATTCTTTCATTAAGAAATCCCAATATTATTTTTTCATTAATAAATCCCAATATTATTTTTTTATTATGAAATCCCCATAAAATTTTTTCATTATGAAATCCCAGTATGTTTTTTTCAGTACAATTTCATTACTATGATTTCTTTAGTATGAATTCTTATCTACAATTTCTTCAGTTCGATTTATTCCATGTGAATTCTTCAATATAAATTCTTCATTATTAATTCTTCAGTATGATTTCCCCCATACGATTTATTCAATACAAATTTTTCATTATAATTTCTTCAGTATGAATTCTTTATTATGATTTCTTCTGTTTGAATTATTTAGTATGATTTCCGTAGTAAGATTTCTTTAGTACTAATTCTTCAGTATGATTTATTCAGTATGAATTATTTAGTATGATTTCATTAGTATAAATTCTTCAGTGCTATTTTTTTCTTCCTTAAGCTCAAAAACAACTTTTTCTTCCTAAGACTCATCAACATCTTTTTCTTCCTGAGCCTCAGCAACATCTTTTTCTTCCTGAGCCTCATCAACATATTTTCCTTCCTAATCCTCAGCAACATCTTTTCTTTCCTGAGCCTCATCAATATATTTTTCTTCCTCAGCCTCATCAATATGTTTTCATTCCTCAAACTCAGCAATATATTTTTCTTCCTAATCCTCATCAATATATTTTTCTTACTTATATTTCTTCAAAAATTTACCTTACTCACCTTTTTATTCATAAATCTTGTATCATAAGTTTCACAACTTACTTATGATTTATGAGAAATACAAAACAACAAATCATCATCATATTTTTAGTGGATTCATGCTGAATGTGATTATAAGCAGTACCTCATTACGATCTTCTCCCATTCTGAACCCAAGGTGAGTCGATCAAAACCTTTTATTCCAAACTGCTTATTCTCAATGCAATGGAATTTCTTAAACAAAGTGAGATTTAATTTTCTAAAAACTATTTGTGAGTATGATTTTTAACCTTTAAAAAGTTAGTTAATTTATCTTATTTAACAACAAAAGACAACAATCTTGTAAAACAAACTTCCAAAAAACTTCTCTGGTCAACTTGGTCCCAACAATATCCCCCTTTGGATTTTATTATTAACCAAGATTCCTAAATCACTGAACTTTTTAGCCTCAAATAATGGATTACTTATCAATAATTATAATCCTACTTGAGATAAATCGTTGTAGGATACAAGAATTATTGACAACATAACCATGTTGTCCAAAATTAGTGATTATGAAACTTCCTCATCTTTTCTTCCTTAGCTTCTCTTCCTCAGCTTACTTTACTTCTTCAATTTCCCTATAATACAAAAAAAATCCTACAACCATGCCAATAAATAGTTAAAATAGTTCACACGCTTACATGCTAAAATCACATCTTACCCACAACTCCCCCCTTTTTACATGCTTCCATAAGGATGGATTTATGAAACAATTATCCCCATTGACATCACTATCCAAGGGTAAGATAAGAGAGGGAAAAAATACATATACCTCAACCTTGATGGGAAAGAGGTTGGACACCCATGTTCATCTTCAATTTATAAAAAGGTTCATTTGCTAATGGTTTTATAAATATGTCCGAAACTTTTTCTGATATAGGAACATAGTCCAGCTTTAATTTATTTATCTGCACATGCTCTTTGATGAAGTAGTACTTAATATCAATATTTTTTTATGATAATGTTGTACCACATTCTTTTTAAGGTTGATGGAACTTTTATTATCACATCCTAAGAGCAAGGGTAACTTAAAATTAACAAGTATGTCTTCTAATTGTGTTTTCATTCACATAAGTTGAATAGCATCTTGAGTGGAAACAACATACTCAGCTTCAATCATACTAAGATTTGCGGAATTTTATTTCTTTGTATTCCAACTAACACAACTTTTCTCTATAAATAAAACTCCAACATATGTGGATCTTCTATCATCAACATTCACTACCCAATCAACATCTAAATACCCAAACAAGTCAATGATTTCTAGTCTTTCATGCCTAATTCCAAAAAAATCCCTTTATATATCTCAAAATTATTTTTCTAGACATAAAATGTGATCATTTTTTAAAACATTTAAATATTTTACATAAGGTAATAGCATAAATAATGTCAGGTATTGAGAAATTAAAATATAAAAAAATTCCAATCAGCTTCTGATACTCTTTCTAATCAACTTCTTTTCCTTATCCATCTTTGGAAAACATATTTACCACTTAAATTGGTGTAGAAATTAGTTTTGAATGTTCCATGTTGAAATTCTTAAGAATTTCTTTATCATACTTTTCTTGATAAATAAACATGTGTTTATTTTTTTATAATATTTTTAACCCAAGAAAGTATTTCATTTCACCCAATATGAACATTTCAA
Source organism: Viscum album (assembly GCA_963277665.1). NCBI lineage: Eukaryota > Viridiplantae > Streptophyta > Magnoliopsida > Santalales > Viscaceae > Viscum > Viscum album. Next base: position 1,198,111,090 of record OY728164.1, read on the forward strand.
AAAACTTTCTCATCTCTTAAAAAAATATTTCACAAGTTATTTTATCAATCCCAACAAAGATAATGTCATCGATATAAACAATTACGATGAAGGAAAAAACTTGTCTTTATTTAATGTAAATATTTATATCAACTCTTCCTTTATTGAAGCTCATCTTCCTTAAGAAAGTATCCAATTTGGAATACCATGCCCTCAGATCTTATTTTAATCCCTACAAATCTATCTTCAACTTACACACACAAATTTCGTCTTTCACTACAAAAAAGCCACAAGTTTTTTCAATGTAAACTTCCTCATCAAGATCACCATTCAAGAATGCAGATTTGACAACCACTTGAAAAAAAATTATAACTTCGTTGTGTAGAAATATCAAGAAATATTACAATAGTTTCTAATATTTCCACTGGAGAAAAGGTTTCATAAAAATCAATACCTTCAATTTGTGAATACCCTTTGTAGACAAGTCTTGCCTTGTTCTTTTTCACTTCACCTTCTTCATTAATCTTGTTCCAAAAAACACACTTTGTACCAATAATAGTTGTATTATATAGATTAGGTACTATTTCCTAGGTATGATTCTTCTCAATTGGATCAAGTTTTTCATTCATGGATTTAACCCATTTTGGATGCTCAAAATCTCCATCAACATCTTTCAATTCCACTTTTGAATACAAATAAGTTTGTGTAATAGTATTTGATGTTATTATTGTTTGAACTTTCTAATGTTGATCACCAATAATATTTTGAGCATTAAAATTTATTCCAGAACCAAGATGAAGATTTTTGAGTATCTTCCTCATCACTGGAAATAGGTAAGTCTGGTTATTATTTTTGAGTAGGATTAAAATTTTCTGTATCCTTATCATAATTATTATAAAAAACTTTCCTTATCCTTCACAAATTACTTGTCATCATAAGTATGATTATCTTCCTTATCTTTTTCAATAAATTTTACATCAATATAATCTATTATTCTTCCAATTTTTTTGTTGAAACATCTGTAACCTCTTCCTTTCATAGTAAAACTAAGAAAATTTCTATCTTCACCTCTCTGCTAAAACTTTTCCAAATTTCCACCATTCTTCTTTATGATGCTTGAAATCCCAAAAACTATCAAGTGTTTCAAACTCATAGTTTTCTTATAAAACATTTTATATGGAGTCATATCAGAACTTTTACTATATAAACATCAGTTTTGAATATACATAACATTACTCATTACTTTCCTACAAAAGTAATGATTGAGACCATTTTCAAGTAACATAGTTCTCCCCATTTCAACCAAACTTTTATTATTTCTTTCAGCAACCCCATTTTATTGAGGTGTATATGGTGAACTATACTAATTTTTAATTCCATGATTCTCAACATAACATTCAAATTCTTCATTTCTATACTCACTATCATTATCAGTTCTCAACTTCTTCATTGAATAATCACATTCCTTTTCATCTTTCCTCCTAAAACATTAAACATTTTCAGAGCATATGACTTATGTTTTATATACATAACACAAGTAATGCAATTAAAGTCATAAATGAAATTGATGAAATTCTTATCTCTATTTTTTGATTGTTTTCTCATTAGACCATAGATATCATATTTAATAAGCTCCAAGGGTCATTTTAAAAAAGTGTTAACTTTATTATGCACAGAATTTGTAATATTTTCTTTCAAACAAATAGTAAAACATCAATCTCTTATTCTTAAAATATCAATAATTTCTCAGACAATATATAATATTGATCACTTTGTCATCTTTCTCTGACACATGTGTCTGAGCCTTTTATGCCACAATTGATTCTCTTCCACCATACCCAAGTAACAAGAGTTTTGAATTTCACCAACTTGGAACAAGTTTCCTTTTGTATGTTGTCATCTTGTAACTATCTTTCCATCTTTCGAGATTTTCAAAATAAACCCATATTTTCTGAAGATAAATTTTTTCCCTCATCGCAATGTTTTGAAACACTTAGAAGGTTATGTTTAAGCCCATAAAAATATAAAGTTTTCTTGGATTTCATCATTTCTTATCCAATTATGGATAATCCAACACATTTTATTCTTATAGATTCATCATTTCCAAATTATACATATCCTTCTTTGTATTCTTTCACATTATTCAAAAAAATAAAGTCTCCTATCATATGAGAAGAAAACCCACTATCAAGAATCTAACATTGTTATCCTTTTATATCTTTAAAAACCATTTCAATAACAATATCCTTTTCTTCTTTATTTTTATTTGTTACCTATGGATTCTGATAATTGTTAAGAAAATTTTTTTGTTCTAGTAACAAAATAATAAAACCCTTAGAAATATATCCAGGTTGTTCACATCTTTCACAAATAGTTTCCAAGGGGTGGAACCTATTCTCAATTTTTACATCAACCTTCTCAGGTTTCTTCTGAACTTCCTTCTCGGGCTTCTTTTGAGAGGATTGACTTCCCCTCAAACCTTTTCCTTAATAACCTATGAAATAGTAGTAATGTTATTGGTTGAAACAAAATATATTTTTTGTATGTATGAATCCACCAAAATAATAGTAGTATCTATAAAAAAATTACTTTCATCTGAAACTTTTTTATTGACAAGTGTTGTGAGTATGTTTCTTATCAACCTTCTTAATAGATATTTTTTGGACACCAACCTTTTTTTTAAATGAATATTTCTTCTTCAGCTTAGATTTCTTTCCAGGATTATCAGAACCAAAATTAATGGAAATTTTTTCATATTCAAAATGTTTAGAAACATTTTCATACTCAAAATTGTTAGAAAATTCTAACTTCATAACATTGTTGGTCTTGGACACATACATAACTTTCCTAGATTTCTTCTTTTTAGAAACATTTCTAGATTTCATTTCCAGAAAAACTTCAGTATTATTCTCAACCTTTAAAAGTTACTTTTGATCCTTCTTATGTTCCTCCTTGTGGAAACTTTCACCAACTTCAAAGATATAGTTTTTAAAACTCGTAACCCTCTATTCGTCTTTATAGAGTTTTTGTTGGAAAAATTACAACTCATATTTTTTTAATTTCAACTTTACTTTTATGTTTTCATTCTGATTCTTTTATTTATCAGCATATTTCTTCAAGATAGAAATTTCTTTCATAATCTTGAATTTCTCATCAGGTTGGTATTCTGGATTATTTTTTGAGGAAATTTCATTTATCACATTTCTATTTTCTTTTTCAATCCTTCTAATCTTTCTTAGACACTATTTAAACTCTTCTTTCAAATTAGATTCAAGTTGAGTTTCTTCTTCTTCAGAACTACTACTTCTGAAATATTCATTATTTAATATTGGAATAAAATTATTATCTATATCTTTCTCAGTAAAATATTTTTTGGATTTATCTTGACAATCTTATTCTTCTTCATCTTTATAAAAAAGATTCTTATTTTAGATTTAAATAACTTTTTATCTTTCCCTATGAAAAAAGACTTATCTTTATCAACAAATTTCTTCCATGACTTTATTGACATTCTTTCTTCTTCATCACAATCTCATTAATTCTTTATTTAAGTAAAATTGGCCATAAAGTTCCCAATGTGTCAAAATTCAAAACATTTCAAGGGAATTTTACCTGTGTATTTACTTGTACCTCTTCTCACATTTTTAAAAAACAAGGGTAGATTTTCATCAAAATTATAACAAACCTCATTTTCAGAATTAGAATCACTAGATTATACTTCAATAAGAATATTATTTGATATTTCTTTCTTGTAATCCTTGAATGAAATTTCTCTATCAACGTTTTTTTCATATATTTCTCCCTTCTCATTTCATAAGTGATGAGAGTGCTATGAAAATAATCCAGAGACAATGTTTCAGGATCTCTACCTTCCAATGAAGAAACTTTAGCATCAAACTTTTCAAGAAGGATTATTAATATCTACTCAAAAACTATAGAATCATCCCACATTTCACTAAGATATCTAATAGTATTGACAATGTCATTTACCCTGGTAAATAATTCACCAACTGATTTGTATTCACCTATATTGAGATCTTCATTCTTAAGCCTCTATATATTCAACTTTTCCTTGTTCAATTTTTCATTTCCTTCATAAATGTTTTTCAACTTATCCCAAAGACCTTTGGAAGTGGAAATAGCTTTCACTCCTAAAAACTCACTTTCATAAAGTGATGAGAGTAAACAATTTTTATCTCTACCATCATTCTCAATATTCTTCTTGTCAGTCGAAGTTAGAGAAACCTTGTCATCAATAAGAGGAAATACATATGTTGTAACTTCAAGAATATCATACCCAAGATACATAAGATAATGAGATATTCTACATTTATGGATATTATAGTTCTTACCATCGAATATTGGAATAGCTTTACTATTAACACAATTCAAGTTCCCCGTCACAACTTCTCTTTTAAACACTTCAGAAAAGAGTAAACAAAGGTAACCTTCATCTCGGATACCAATTGAGATTACCAAACTAGGATTCAAGTATCACTGATAGGGGGAGGGTGTGAATCAGTGATATATTTGTCTTCTAAGTTTCATTTATTAATAAATAACCTTTTCCTCCTCTTAAATATTTATTTCTATACTGAAAAAAATCAAACACATAACCACAGGAACACAATAATTTACAAGGTTCACTACTCAAAAAGAGTATCTAGTCCTTGGTATAGTTGGAAAATAATCCAATACCACACAATCTACTAGAAATAATATTTTTATATGGAATAAAATGAGTATGATATACCCTTACACTCATGTAGCTCTATGATCAATACAAAAGGGAATGTGCTTCAGATAGCATGAAATGATATAAGAAAGTTTTTGTAATAAACATGTTATAGTTTTTTTTGATAAAATTTAACAAATAAAAAATTTCAATTCAATTATTTACTTTCTTACCCAGAAACTGGTAATAACTTCTTGGAATTTTTAGTGAAATTCTAGTATTATTTTCTTAGTATGAAAATGCCAGTATGATTCTCCCAATCCAATTATTCCTAGTGTGAAAAATATATAACTCTATCCAAATATGGTTGAGATAAATATACATCACTTCTATCCTAAGTACAAAACACTCAGTATGATTCCAAATCCATTAGAATACAATAATCAGATGAATATGATGTTTTAGCGGAATGTGATGATCAGAGCTGAATACAATCTTTTCCTCTTCTATTTGGAAAAAAACTTCTTTAAGAAAGAACAGTCTAGAAAAAACTTCTTTACTTACTAGAAATGTGGAGCTTCTCTCTCCTCTTTCACGAACAATGCTAGTCAAAAAAATACAGTGTTATCTTTTTCTAGGCAAGCAAGAATGGTTTCAGTGGGATCTTGAAAAGGTTTTCCTGCTTCACTAATATTCTTGAATCCTCAATCTTCATTAAATATCAGGTCATTATATGACTCATTCAATTCCACATGAAATCAAGATCATTCATTGACTTATTCAACCTTCCTTGAATTTCGAATGGATTTGTGACTTCTTCAAAGCTTCTCAACTATTCTCAAACCTTCTCAAAACTTTTAACAACTTCAAATCACTTCTGGATTATTTAACAAACTTAAATATGATTCTGATTTTCCATTATGATTTCCCAATATGATTTTTTCATTAAGAAATCTTGTTACTATTTTTTCATTAAGAAATCCAAGTATTATTTTTACATTAATAAATCATAGTATAATTTTTTTATTATGAAATCCTCATGTAATTTTTTTATTATGAAATCCTAATACTATTTTTTTAGTAATATTTATTCAGTATGATTTCTTTAGTACAAATTCATCAATACAATTTATTAAGTAAAAATTATTCGATATGAATTATTTAATATTAATTCTTCAATTATATTTCCTCAGTATGATTTCTTCATTAAGAATCCTTCATTATGGTTTCTTCTATATAAATTCTTTAGTAAAATTTCTTCAGTATGAATTCTTGAGTACGAATTCTTAGGTATGATTTCCTTAGTACGATTTCCTTAGTATGATTTCCTTTGTACGAATTCTTCAGTATGATTTCTTCAATACTAATTATTCAGTCTGATTTCATCATTAAGAATTATTTACTACCATTTTTTCTTCCTCAATCTCAACAACATCTTTTTTGTGCAGAGCCTCATCAACATCTTTTCCTTCTTGAGCCTCAGCAATATCTTTTTCTTCCTAATCCTCGTCAACATATTCTCCTTCCTAATACCCAGAAATATATTTTTCTTCCCGATCCTTAGAAAAATATTTTTTTCCTGACCCTCATCAACATAGTTTCCTTTCTCATCCAAAGAAACATATTTTCCTTTTTGAGCCTCATCAACATCTTTTTCTTACTTAGATTTCCTAAAAACTTTTCCTTCCTCACGTTTTTATTTATAAATCTTTTATTATAATTTTCACAACTTATTTATGATTTATGATAAATAAAAAACACCAAATCATTGTAATATTTTTATCATATCCATGCTGAATCTGATTACAATCAGTACCTCATTATGATCTTCTACCATTTCAGACCAAAGGTGATTCTAATCAAAACCTTTTCTTCCAAATAGCTTCACTACTACAGATAGTTCTTTTAAAATCACTAGAAACTGATTTTAACAGTGCTAGAAAAGTGTTGTTAATATCAGTGAAGATAGAGGGGATCCCTTTTATCAAAGCTCAAAAAATACTGATAAAGGCCCCTTTATTATCGCTAAAAAAATACTGATAAAAGGGTCCTTTTTCAGTGCTTTCTTTTAGCACTAATAAAATACCCCTTTTAGAATCCCTTGTTTAAAAGTACTGATAAAAGTCAAAAAATAAATAAAATATATTTAAATTGGAGCCCCCTTTTAATAGCACTTGACCTCCCCCCCCCCCACCGCCAACAGCACTAGCCCCCACCTACACTCACCCTTGCCCTCGCCACACCCCTTTAACAATGCTAGCCCCCCATCCTACACCTTCCCATACACTAGCCCTCACCCCTCCACCTGCCTGCATGCCTCTACCTCCCCCAGGATTCAAACTCGAAACCTCTCCCTTGCGCTCTTGGACCCTTTATCAATCCCCCATGTTGTTTTTCTCTATATTTATTAATATGTCTATTTATTTATATATATATATAGTTATATTTATTCTTATATTAATATAGATTTATATTAATATATATATACAGTTATATTAATATTTATTTATTTATTTTTATATTAATATATATTTTATCTATTTATTTATATATATAGTTATATTTTTTTATATGTATATTTATTCATATATTAATATATATTTAGAAGATTAGTTAAATGCATTTATATAATATATTTTTTATGTGTTTATAAATAAATACATACATACATATATACAACATACATACAACATACATACACTTGTATATATTATAATATGTGTGTGTATTTGTAATTATAATTATACATATTTATATATATATACATATATTATATATCCATATGTATATTCATATGTATATTCATATGTATATTCATATGTATATTCATATGTAAATTCATATGTATATTAATATGTTAGAATATATAGATAATATATATTAGTTTATTAATACAGACACACACTAATATATATATATAGACACACACACATTATATAGGTATATAAATATATATATGTATATATGTATTTTAAATAAAATTGATATTATAAGGCTTATATATTGATAAAAATACTTTATATGTAAATATATTTAATTATTTATTTATAAAATTAAATTTTTATGTATGAATATATAAAAAATATGTATATATTGTTATATATTTGATTATAAATAACATTAAATTATAAAAAATGATAAAATTTCAAATCCATAATATCAATATGAATGTAATCTCTCAGAATGAATTCAGTTCCCACAGAAAAAAGGTGAAAAGACCCTCTAAAATGCAGCTGAAATTCCATCAAATGTTAAAAAATTTGAGTATCTCGACTAAAAATTCAGTTTTTGAGGCCTTTTATGCCCTTTTTGGACTTGAAAAAAGTGGTAGAAGTTTTACTTTTGTCTCCAGTGTGTAGAGATCTCCACAATATTTTATTTGTTATGTGGTAGAGCTCAAACGGACACCCAGATAAAATGTTATGGTCGTTTGAAGTTTGAATTACATTTTCAACTTATTTTAGATTTTTTATTAATTTTTTGATTTTTTGTGTCTATAAATTGTTATTAAATGATTATTAGTTGATGATAATTAGAAAATTATTAATTATTAATAATTTTTAAAATATTTTTAATCCATTTTCACTAAATTTCTTATATATTAAATGTAAATGTATATTTATACTTATCTAAAACATATTTAAAATTTATATATTATATTTATATCAATATATATATATATATATATTTATATATTTATATATTTATATATTTATATATTTATATATTTATATATTTATATATTTATATATATATTTTTTTTTGAAATATACCCTTTAATAGAATTAATAAAAAAAGTGTCGATAAAGAACCTCGTTTATCAGCACTAATAAAAAAAGTATTATTAAAGGGTAGCGCTATGAAAACCCTATTTTTTGGTAGTACTTCTCTATATATTGGACTTAATTAAACAAAATGAGTTTTATTTTTCTGAAAACTATTTGTGATTTAGATTTTTAACTTTTACAAAGTTAGTTTATTTTTCTTCATTGACAACAAAAGACAACAATATTGTAAAAAAACTTCCAAAAACCTTCTCCGGTAAACTTGATCCTAACAGTGGTGGGGGTAGCAGTAGTGGTGGTGGCGGCGGTGGTGGCGGCGGTGGTGGTGGCGGTGGTGGTGGTGGTGGTTGTAGTTGTAGTCATAGTGGTATTCATAGTAGTGGTAGTCATATTGGTGGTGGTGGTGGTGGTGGTGGTAGTCATAGTAGTGGTGGTGGTGGTTATTGTTTTCGTAGTAGTAGTGGTGGTGGTGGTGGTGGTGGTGGTGGTGGTGGTGGTGGTGGTGGTGGTGGTGGTGGTGGTGGTGGTGGTAGTATTAGAAGCAGTAGTAGTATTAGTTGTAGTTTTAGTTATAGTCGTAGTTGTCGTGGTGGTGGTGGTGGTGGTGGTGGTGGTGGTGGCGGTTGTCATAGTTGTTGTGGTAGTATTATTAGGATGTGGAGGAGGAGGAGGAGTAGGATTCATTATAGGTGGATCACTAAATAGGGTTGTTTCTACCTCCAAAGTAGTTCTTATTCCAAAGGTGAAAGATCCTACCTCCCTTAATCAATATAGGCCAATTTTCCCGTTCAAATTTTCTTATAAAATCCTTTCCAATTTAATTAATAGAATAATTAGTTTCATTATTCCGAGGTTGATATATATGGAACAACATGTTTTTTTCATGGGGGAGTATTCAGGGGCAATTGGTATTGTCAAAGAAATGGTATAAGACTTGAACAAAAGGACACTTGGATCCAACTTTATGATCATGGTGGACTTGGACATGGCCTATGAAAGTTTTTAATGGATTTTCATCATAAGATTCATTAGGAAATTTGGTTTCCATGAATGGTTTTGTGATTTGTGCTTCATATGTTCTTCTTCCCAGTGGATTACTATCTACTTAATGGGAAGGAGATTTTGATTCTTCAAAACTATATATGGAGTAAGGAAAGGAAATACTTTTTCTCCTAACCTATTTATCCTAGATCAGGAGGCTCTTTCAAGGAACATCACTCAAGGATTATAGGATGGAAGGATTGTACCTTTTAGAAATAGGTTCAGGAGTGGAATTCTGTCTCATCTTATGTTTTCTAATGACATGTTAATATTTATTAATAGTAGGTAAGGATCAATTAATGGGTTCATTAAAATCATAAAAACATATGGAAATCTTAGTGGATTATGTGTCAATAAAAGGAAGAGAAATGTGTTCATCTCTAATAAATGTTCAAGAAATCACAGCGGTAAAATTCAATAAAAACTTAGTATGTAGAAGCGGAAACTTTCAATGGAGGATCTCGAAGCCCTGATATCAAATAGAAGATTTAAAAATGTAACACCCCAACCCCAGTTACCCAAAGTCGGTGAATTATTGCATAACATTGTCTTGATCACAAAAGATCAAGTCTCGAAAGACCGATTAGTTTATTTGCCTTGGAAACACTAGATACATTCATAAGTCTTACATTACATCAAAAAGTAAAACAAAACTAAAAAAACATCATATCTTCATATCCCCTCATACTATCCTTTCAGGTCATTCATAATATAATTCATCACATCCTGGAAAAATTAAAACATTGAAAGGGGTGAGCTCAGATGCTCAGTAAGGATAACAATACAGCGGAAACTTTCATAAATAAACATAAACATTTAAGGAAATGTATAACTAAAAAAAAGACTTTTAAACTTGAACATCAGCATAATATGGAAAAAATATAATGAAATAATGCCATTTACTTATTCACATAGATATTATACTAGTCGAATAATCACATGCAATATCAATAACCACTTTCATAATGATGGAATGCATAATGACATACTATCATAACCACGTAGCCAAGGACTCGTGCCCAGACTACAAATAAGATTTTGTCAAGGCCTCGTGCCAAGACACTAGTTTGTCTCATGAGACCTACCATTACATCGAGGAGCTATAGTGGGCTCCACCTGTCACTTATTAAGTCCAATGCATTCCTCATATGAACTGGTTTAAACATATCATAAACCATAACATAATTGTATAACATAAAACATGCATAAAGGAAACATAACATTTCCACATTTCAATCACAAGATATCAATAAAACACATTTATATAATAAAAAAACACTTTCAAAACCATTTTCATTACCAAAATAAAAGAAAATTAAAACTTGGTATTTATTTTTCATTTAAAAAAAGTTATGGCTTGTAGAGGAAGCCGAAACTCAAATAATGTTCACAGCGGCAGAGAAGTCATTGTCACTGAATACGTATGAAAAAAAAACATTCCCTTTTTTCATTTAGTAAAATTATTTGTATAAAAAATATTCCTTTTGAATAAACGTAAAATTCAAAGGGTTTTATACACCGTATAAAAGAAAGTTGTGTATAAAACAAAATTTGCCTCAATGAAAGAAGATTGAGACGAAGTCCCTTACAAAGATCATTTTTAAAATAAAATAGATCTATTAAGTTTATTCAATATAAGTACACATAAATAAAGTAAAAAAACAAGATAGGACATAATAATATCATGACGTAATTTGAAATTAAGAGATTAACCCAAATAACGGAAATTGGGTTAAGAAGTTCCCTTACCTCGTGTCCGACTTGACTCGACCATTCTTTAACCTCCTGAATAATAAAATTGAGTTAATTTATAATTTCTTAATAACCTTTTTCAAGTTTATTATTCCTTTTATATCACTTATTACCATGTTATGAACATTATGTAATTATTTATGTTAATAACGGTCGTTTTTTCGATCTTTGGTACTTGAGTCAAAAATAAACATCTTATAATTAAAATTTGTTCATGTGGTAAAATATCCATTATATCCATAATTATATTCATGATGTAGATATCATATATATAATATATATCCATTATATATATTCATTCATAATATTACGTAACATTTAGAGGTAAGAAATGAAATGCACCGTTCATGGAGGCGGTAAACCGTACGTACGCATGAACGCTACTTTCATTTCTATTTCATATTTAATGGAATGAAATCATAATTATATAAAGGTGTAATATAATCATAGTATAACATAATATATAATATAATTTAATCCATCCTTTATACGTCCCACATATGGCATTAACGATTCAAATCACTTTGATGGGGCGGTAGTCCGCACTTCCTAAAATTAAATTATCGCGTTTACCCATAATGGAAATCATAAAGGTATGCCATAAATGAGAAATAAATAATCATAAGTAAAACATAAACATAATATATATATCATATATGAAAATATTGTCATAATAATGTCCACCATGAGAGGTGTTAAAAGAACATTGAACAATCATCGTTTCGTGATGCAGTAATTCGCCACCCACAGAAACAGTATGTTCTTTAACCATTAGACAAAGGTGTGTGTAAGTGTAAATAAAATCCTTCTCATAAAAACATCCAAGTATATTGAGTATACTGTTTTTTTATAAAAGAAAATAGTAAAAAGATTTAAGGGGGTTGGAGAAGAAAAATAAAACAAAACAACATAAGAGAAGACATTACCTTTAAATCGGGTAACTCTTTTTGTTTTGAGCCAAAGGATTCCTTGGGAAGACTTCTGCCCGAAGTGAGGCTTCTAGAATTAAGAGATGGAAGTTGAGAGAGTATTTGGGCAGAGGTTGGCCGAGCCAAATGGATTTTATGGTGTGAATAAGGTGGTAGATTTGGGGGCCTTTTATAAGAGGAGAGGAGGGGCACTCTTGGAAAGTCATGAAATGTTACATTATTATGAAATTATTTTCGGATTTCAAAGGTCCCAAAATTATATATTTCAAAGATAAGGTGATAAGGGTTCTAAATATACTCATACAATAGGTTTTTGACATGTTTAAGTATTATATTTTACATTATCTTTTCATTTTATTTAAATCGTTAATTAATGAGGTAATCGTTGCATCATCATGGTGTGACAAATAAATTTATTTATTTAATGTCTAAAAATTATAAAAAAATTACCATGATGTAGTAAATATTTTTATCCATCCAATTAATATTTATAGTCTAAAATTTAACTTATATAACCCTATGTAATAATTGTTTTAGTAAAATAACACATGTTTGTGACAATTTTATTTTTACTTTAAATAAAAAGTTATTAATGTCATTTTCTTACCCAAGTGGCTCCATGGGGTCCCCAAGTTGACCCATGGATTTTCTTGGTCGGCCATGACTCATCCATTAAGGGTAGGACAAGTTTCAAGATATTTTTCATATTTTTATAATATCATTTTTACCTTAAATTTCACTAATTACCTTTAATCGCGATTAATAAAACATAAAAGTTACTATTCAAAGAAAATTATTTTAATCTCATTGAACAAAATTTTACTTCCTAATGACTACCATTTTTTTTGGATTTTTGAAAATCAAATCACAGAAGTGGTAATTTTTCATTTACACGAAAAAATAGTTTTTAAACTACCACTTAGTGGTTTCACTATTCATAAAAAATTGAAGTTTTTCAGAAAAATACCAAAACTTCACTCTAAGCTATAATTGATATTATGAATTCAAAAATGGTGTCTATTTTACAAAATTCCAAACATATAATTTTCATTAATTAATTTTATAATTAATTCCCGTTGTCAAAACAAATAGCGTGTTTTTAAGAAACAATATCAATCAAAAGATTGACAATTGTTTATGTCCAATTACAAAGTGAAATTAATTATAATGACCACAATTGGATTAAATGTTAAAAATATATTATAATTACACTTTAAAACCACTCAATATTATAATTTATCACTATCAATTTTTTTGATTAAAAAAGTTGTTTTTAAGTATTTTTTCTATTCATAGAAAATTTGAAGTTCTCAAAAAATTACAAAAAAAATCAATTTAAGATAATTTCGATATTCTGAATACAAAAATGAAGTCTATTTTGAACTATAAAATTTATATAATTTCAAAAGTTGGATATTACTATTCATACTGGCTATTTCGATTGGTCACGGTGTGTTAGAATCTCAAACTTGCGTACAAAGAAAGATATTGCATTATTGAAAGAGAAGTGTATCATGGAAGCTTGGGGTGTTACAAAAAAGAACCTATTTGATGGTATCATCAAAAGGATCACCGAAAAAATTAGTAATTCGAAAATAGATTCCTCTCATTCAGATGATGGATTACATTGATCAATAGTGTTCTTACTTTTGTTCTAATTCATGTGCTCGCTATCAACAAGAAATTGAAGGGGAAAATCTCAAGGATGAAGAATGTCGTGACTCCATTTTTATGGGATGTGAAACATGTCATAAAATTCTATTAGGCCTCATGGAAATGGCTAGTCAGGCCAATTAATGAAGGTGGTGTCGTTTTATGTAGTGTTTTTGAAACTATGCATGCCATGAAGTCAAGATTAAAATGGGACATCATTGAAGGGAATTATTTGTGGGAGAAATTCATGAGAGAAATTACTAAAAAACATGGTGTATCCAGTGTTAGGGATTTAACAGTGCTAGCTAAAAATGATGTTAAAGACCCCCTTTATCAGCGTTAAAAAAATCATTGTTAATGGGGGGCCTTTATTAGTGTTTTTTACAAGCGCTAATAAATGGGGTCTTTTATCAGCGCTTGTAAAAAAGCGATGATAAAGTTGGGGGGGTTATCAACACTTTTTTAGAAGCACTGATAAAGACCCCCCTTTAACAGTGATTTTTTAGTATCACTGATAAGGTTATACTTCAAAAAAATATTTCATTAAAAATATATATTAACATATAAATATATTTCTTATTGATATAAATATAATATATATATTTTTTAAAATATGTTTTAGATAAGGTAAATGGGAATTTACACTTAATATATAATATATTTACTGAAAATGGATTATAAAATAATTAAAAAAATATTTTTAATTAATAATTTACTTATTATTACAGATTAATAGTTGTTTAATATCAACTTGAAGTTAAAAAAAATCAAAAAATTAATATAATATTGAAAATAAGTTGAACACACAACTCAAACTTCAAACGGTCATAACTTTTGATCTGGGTGTCAGTTTAGACTCTATCACATATCAAATCAAAGTCTTCTATGAGATATATGCCCTTAGTGAGAGAGGTAAAACTTTATCACATTTTTTTATGGAAAAAAATGCCCAGAAGGCCTCCAAAACTGGTTTTTTAGTCAGGGTACCTCAATTTTTTAACATTCGATGGATTTTTGGCTTATTTATGGGGGTATTATTTACTTTTTTGGCGGAGACTAAATTTATTCCTAGGGATTACATTCATATTAATATTATGGATTTTAAATTTTATCATTTTTTACAAATTAGTTTTATTTATAATTAAATATATTCATGTTTTAAAATACTTCCTTATAAAAAATCACTCATATAAATACATACATCAACATATTTTCGTCAAAACGTATATTATAATATATGTAAATATATACATATTCTAAAAATTTATTTAAAAAAAATATCTAACCATTTTTACATGATACAAATATATTTATAATGTTTATATATAAATATATGTGTGTATTAATAAAAATATATATTTATATTATAGTATAGTATATGTAAATGAATGTAATATATAATATATTTAAAGAAATTTAACTATATATATATCACACACTCACATATATTGTATAAAAGTGTTTAAAAATAATTATATAAATATATGAATAAAAATATATATATAAATATATATTTAAATATATATATATATAAACAGAAATATCATTAAAGAGACAACAAAACAGAATGTTGTAGTGTTAAAGGCATTTCATATTCAAAGGAGAGGTGTAGGGTTCGAATCCAGGCAGGCACTCATGAGGCTATAATTCACAAAGCATTGATAAAAGGGGTGTTGGGTTGAAAATAACTGATAAAGGTGTGGGAGTACTATTAAAGGTGTTATGGAAGCACTGGTAAAGGGGTCAGGCTTATGGACATCTGAAAAAATATAATTTAACCCCCTTTAATAGTGATCCCTTTAACATATCTAAAATCATTATTAAAGGGAACCTTTAATAGTTATAAAAAGCACTCTTAAAGAAACCTTTTAACAATGCTTTTTTAGCGCTCTTAAAGGGGGAATTTGACAACACTATTTTACCACTGATAAAAGTTTTGGGATTTTAACTACGTTCTAGTTGTCATAAATTTTTTAGCTCTAATAAATGGATAATATAGAATTTTAAAAGGCCTCTTTTTTATTAGTAAGAAAGTAATGTGGATTAATGGGAGGAATGGATAGGAAAAAACAAGAGTGTAAAGTTTTACATGGTGCATTTTTTATATCTCAGTGGAGTAGAAAGATAATGTTTGATGGGTTGTTGGTCACAAGGATATTAATTTGTGGAAGATGAACTGGTCTGGAGAATCATTGTTTTTCTTAGAACTCCCAAATCAGAATATATCATTTAGGGAAGAAATAATATTCCTAAATTTTATCAATTCCATTATTAACCATGATCAGATGAACATTTACATGAATATTTGTTTGTTTAATGAACCTAACATATGTGTTTTATCGAGTTTGACTTAGATAAATTTCAATGGTTGGGATTTTAGGAACATGGTATATATAGAAACCAAGATAGATGACTAGGCATCAAAAATTTGGTGCAAGGATATTCTAGGTAAGTTGAACTTTCTAGTTTGGAGAATGAGAAATCAAGAACTTCCTATGAATGAGAATGTGCAGAATAAGGGTGTGGTCTTGGCCTAAATATGTCTATGTTCTACAATGCTGAAACATGAATCAATGTGGCAATTATTTTTTAAAGGTGATTAGGTAAAGGGGATCTTGAGTTTTATGGGGCATGGTATGAATATGCATAGGCATGGGGGTTCATTATTGGAAGTTATGGAGGCTTGGTTCCAAGGAGTTGGGAATCAAGGGGTGGTGGTGAAATTTCATGTAGTGGATTTTTCATATGTGTGTTGGATCCTTTGGGGGGCTAGGAATAAAGAAAGAGAAAGTATAAGGATTTCCCTTTGTTTATTCCAAGTGTGGTTGAATGATATTATGGTGTATAATGGTGCTCTAATAAAGGGTGGGCTATCTTATTCTATGCTAAAAATGTTTCTACCAAGTCTTTGATTTAATATGGATGGTGGATGCTACAATTAGGGTAGATGGGTCAAATGGAAGGATCCTAACACAGGGCTTAAACTAAATTTGGATGAGTCCTATATTTCTTGATAAATTAGAGGGTGTGGTATAGTGTGAGATATCATAGGATCAGTTGTCCTGGTCTTCAACTCATTTTATGGGTCAAGTAATTCTATTAGAGTGGAGGTAAGAGTTATGGTAATAAGTATTATACTGTGTAGACTTTATAATATTTAAATCACAAAATTCAAATTTGATTATGATATCCTAGTTGGGTTCCATTTAGAAAAAGATATACCACCATGGGAGTTGGCTTACATTATTATAAAATGAAGACTTTTTTTAAACTAGGGCATTCATGTTAATCATTTTTTTTGTTTGGTATGATGAAATCATTTTGATGGAAGACGAATGTAAATGGATGGTATGATGAAATAATTAAACATAAAATATGATAGGTACCCTAAATATAGAAAATAAAAAAATATAAAAAAATATCATGACATTAAATCCATGTTTGATAAACATTTTAAAATCATGTAACGTCATTAAATTTTAATAACATACTAATAAGTTAAAAGAACATAAAATTACACCATATGATGTCAGAGTCAGAAAAATTCATTCTTTTTCAATTAAAGAAATATATATTTCAATAAAATCATGAATTTCCAATCCTAATTAAGCACAAAAAGTTACTAATCCAACTCATACTATGATATCTACATGAAAACTCATGCTTCAATCAAAATATTATATCGTATCACCAATTAACCATTTAATTTCATCATAATTTTCAACATATTTAATTCAAAGTATAAAATATATTCATGATATCATATTAGTGTTTTTTTTAAATAGCATGAAATGAGAAATAAATATTCACTTTGAAAGAATGGTCCATTAATATCATCAAAATACTTATAAAAGTAATGAAATGTGACATCATATAAAACATCAAAAATAGCCAAAATCTCATTTATTGAACATGGAAAAATAATCTAATTTCATCAAAACAAACCTACATTAAAATAAACATATTATATAACACTTTTTTATATGTGATGAAAATATACTAACTAAAAATAAAAAATAGTAAATAACATCTTACAATGCAGAAAAGTTAAGAAACTAAAGAAAAATCATTCTATAGTTTGGTAACAAATCCAAAAAAATAATAAATCATCCTTAGTAAAGTATTCGATTTTGCAACCAAAATTAAATAAAAAGGATATTCATAAAGAAAATAAATCCATGGAATAAATTTGATACTTTCATTTAACTCATAATTATCATGAATTGAGCTCATAATTTATTTATGCAGGATGAGATATCAAGCTAGAAACTCCGTCAAGAATAGTGCCTTTCATAATCTATAATGCATAAACTAATACATTCTGCATTACTAGTATCCACATATATTATATTTACTAACATGAGTCCTATTCCTTCACCTTTTGTTTCAACATTGAAATTTATTTTTTCGCTTCCCAGTTAACAAAAATGCTTGAGCTCCCAAAAGATGGCGTAACAGTAAAGGATGAATGTGACCTACCAAAAACATTTGATAGGATTGGTCCAGAACTCATCCCATAAACAAGCCCAAGATTCTCCTTCCTTAAAACTCATGTAATTTCATCATTTTGGGAAACTAATAATGACTATATAGGATTCACATTCCAAGCTTCTTTAGTTTTTTCATGTAAATATTGCTGGTATCGAGTACACAATGTGAGAGTAAAAACAAGAAAAATTAAAAAATTTACCTTTGGATCGACATCATAACATTGACTCCGGGGAAGATCCACTAGATTATCAACCCAAGGATCTTTTTTTAATTAAATAAGTATGATAAAACCAAATCAAAACTGTACCTATTTGATTTTGATCAAATGTGTGTTTTTTAGAATTGAATAAATTAGTGTGCTTTTTAGCTATTTTTATCTTCCATTATTTCATCGAGTTTCTCATAATTCTATCGTAATCTATTTTCTTCCTTGTATCGGGAATATCCCTCAATATTTATATGGTATTAATTTTAATTTTTATACAAAATGAAAATTTTGAAAATTAGTACTTTTATATTGATTACTGAATATTTTACATTTTGGGTTTTTTATCTTAAGTGTCTCCTATTTTATAAAATCCAAGTATCCCTCAAATAAAAGATTTAGAATACATAGTTGCTTTAGTATTATAGTGGAAAGGTTACTTTAAACCTCTCCTCGTAGTTCAATCTATGGTTACTTCATTACTCAAATATATTCAAAGTGGTATTTTGGCTAGTAAACCACATTAACTCATAGCTCTTTGAATTATTGAGTGAAGTCTCAACTTATGTAAATATTAACCATGTATTACTCAATGATTCATTCTAAAACTTCACCAAGCTAGTTATGGAAAATTCCGTAATTCTAATTTTAGTTAACTCAACCCACCACTCTTGTCAGGACATCCCAATTGGTGGAGGAACCCTCAACTATGGCTGACAAACACCTCGTATTGTGGTTTTCTTTAAAAATATGTGATAGAAGGCGTTTTCTACTTAATATTTAATTTGAGGGATCTAAAGTTATTCTTTGTGAATGGAATCATTTTTTTATTTATCATGCATGTTCTATGTGATTACATGCACAACTAAACCATGATTTAAATAGAAAACATTCACCGCACATTAATCTGATTGTACCTATGCATGGTTTTTTATTATTTTATGTGATCGCTTATATTCTATAGAATCGAAAAATAATAAACCATGTATAAATAAATAAATAAATGATGTAATCAGGATAATTTTTAATGGTTGATCCAATGAGTGTAATATGGATCAACCTAGACCCTTGAGGTAACTCAATGGGTTGCATCCGACTCGATTTGTAACATCTACCTCATCTAATGTATCTAGATCCTTTTTGGTACTACGCCTCATCTTGGTGTGAATTACATCTCATTTAATTCTCTTAATTATTCAAATATACTCACACGTAGGTGAAGGGATCTCAAGAATGTAAGATAGGTATGAATAAATCCCTTGTGTACATGAATAACTGTATACATATAATGGGGTCGATGAACGATACGCTAACCAAAATTTATTAATTACTTATTCCAAACATCAAAAATTATAAAAAATAAATTAACAAATAAACTAATACTAGACATACATTGGTCGGTCTATGATCATGATTAGCCGACATGCATTAATGTTTCAAAATTAAATTAAATTTTTAATTTTTAATTTTTTAATTTCATGATATAGGGATTAATTTTACTAAACAAAAAATATTTTTAAAGAAATTTTTATTTCTTTTATAATTACTGGACTTTCTAGGTATGTAAAAATACCCTAGAGGGGTTCTATAACCTATATGGAATTATTTAGGCTAGGGGGACCCAACTTGGCTTGGTTAGGTCAGGGTGACCTATTAGGGTGGCTGAGTCATAGGAGGAGTGCACCTCATAGGGCACCCAGGATGGCTTGGCAATGTGAGGTCCCACCTCTCCTAAAAAACAAAAAAAATACTTTTTATATGGAATTACCACCAAAACAATAGGCGATTAGAAATATCCCCCCCCCCCCAATTAGTGGTGGATAAATGAGAAAATGAGGGTGGTTTTCTGCCTTCTTTATCACCTTTTTTTCTTACATTCAATGATGTGAACTCCCTTCTTTTCAACACTTTGAATTTAAAAATAATCTTCATTGATACAATGCAAGTCCCCCCGACCAACTTTTTCTTTCTTGTTTATTTTATTATTATCATTGACATGGAGCCTCCCCTTTATTATACTACTCATAGACTATCAGGCTGACTCCAGAGATGTGTCTCCCCATAGATAAAACAGTAGTCAGACCAATGCATGCGCATGTATGTGTAATACATTTCGTTTTTTAATTTTAGACCAAAAATTAAAATTTTAATCCTCAGATAGTTATTTCTCAGTCATCCATCCATATATCAAATTATCTTTAATGGCGTTGGAACCATTATAATTACCTTGACTTGAATTCATAAAAATTTAATTTTAATTTGACTTAAGAAATCACACAGTTCCTCATATACCACTTTTCAGTATTGGGCACAAAACAGGAGCATAAAAATAGGTGAAATAAAACAAATTGTCACCAGATCTCCATAGTAGGACTGACTCTAATGAAGTGTCAACTAGTTATCATCCTTAGGATCTTTTGTGAATTAAATAAGGATGATAAATCAAAATCAAAACCATACCTACTTTTAATTTGACTGAACATTTTTTTTTCTCAGTTTTAGAGGTCATTTCTTGAAGGAACTGAATCTAGAACACTCTAGATCATCCACACATTCTTAAAAAGATTATTATATCATCAACCTTTCAAATATAGGTGCTAGTGTGCAGAATCAAGGTTGATTTTGATGTCAAATCATTCCCATGAACATTATTACTTCGATTTGGGGATGTGTTCTTTGAATGAGGTTCTCATAACTTCACTTTCTCTCTCTAAAACATGAGAGATATAAGAGAGATTCTCTCAAAATCATGGGAGGAATAGTTCCATGAATTAGGGTTTAATTTTTACATATATATATAGGTTTAACTTATTAAAATTGAACCTTGTCCATTCATTAATCTATCCTTTCCAAATTAAACCATTTTTGACACTTAGGACCAAGTGAAAATTTCACAAAATCCTAAATATTTTATCGGGTACTTATAACATTAAAATATGTTACATGATAAAAAATATTTATTAACTCAACCTATATCTCCCATAAAATATTAAATAAAACTTGAATAAATTTTTATTCATAAAATATTTTTCTTTTGAATTAAATTCAAATTTATGAATACGTAGAGTAAATAAATTCAACACTTATTATTCTAAATTTAAATAATAATGAATCTATCTATTTCATATGATAGTTCAAACTCATACATAACTCATCCCCCATTATGGGTCCAACAATGTCTTAAACTCTAATTCATTAGAAATGTCCAAGCTTCTAAACATGCTTTCTGTGTGGCACTCTAGGTCCCTATCTGAATACCAGTGAGTCATACTCAGAAACCACGAGTGGTATCTAACAAACCATCATGAACCCTAAGGATATGAGGACTAGTCATATAAATGAAAATCTACTGTGATAATTCTCTATGTAATATAATCTATTTTTATTGTGATATCTCATAAAGAAGAATGTATCACTTGATTCACAATCATTACTCTCTTTATTGATTAATTTAATAACCATTCCACATAAAATTACATTATTTTACCATGTCCATGGATTTAATAAAGGTTTTATCATCCCGATCAACTGAGATAGATATATTTGTCAACTTGAAAGTGAAAAATATTGTCTTGATTGTTCAATCAATGTCTTACCACCAATGATGCAGCTGACACAAGTTGCCTCACCACAAAATAAATGTCCTGGTTTTTTTCTTTCATAAAAGTACATGATAAAATGATACACATTAATAATAATATCAAGTCATGAGACTAACACATATGTTCATAGATAGGAACATACAATTCCACTGGAAACATGTTATATTCTAATTGGTGTGAAAATCCTCATGAACTCTTCTACTCTAGATCACCAATAATAACTTAATGTGAAGAAGTCGTAGTGTTTATGATCCCTAGACACCTGATAGTCCAACATCATTTTTTCACATCAATATAATGTATATAGACCATTGGACATATTTTTAAGATTACTTTCATAGTATCCCAATGTTATCATTATAACTGTGAATTATTATAAATTATTGATAAAACAATTTATCTAAGGAAATTAAAATGTTAAAAGTGTGTGAAGAAGTACAACATGATTGTAGAAAGATAAATTCATGCATAACTCTCTATACATATTATATAGTAATAAAAAATTACTACTCAAGTTGGGTCTAGGGAACCTAATTTTAGAAAAAATACCACAATATTGGAAATGTTTTTTTATTTATATGAACATTATAATTTTATATAATTAACTAATATTTAATTATTATTTTTTTATAGTAAAGAAATAAAATTTAATTACAATGAAAAAATTTATTCAAATGCCTTTGGCAGGTTTATTCATGAAACTGTTGTCTATTTTATAGTGAACATGAAACCACATCTCCGCTCATCCAACTAGGTGACCGAAGTCCTGAAAATTTATTAAAAAATACTGCATAGATATGAAGTTTAAAAAAATAGGGATCATATAAGAATATAAATAATAATGAACAAAATTACACCAAGATAAATATTTTCTTGGAAATAATATATGAACCAACTGTATAATTAATTATTATTATTTTCATAACTCGCTCTATTTTTTAAACATCACCTGAAAAATTTTAAATTAGTATAACTAATAATTTTGATGATTTTATGTTGTTCAGTTACTATAAAAATGTTAACACCTCATAAGATGCATCTGTATGAGTATTAATTAAAAAACTACCACTACACATGAGAGACATCATTAGTCAGTTTTTCATTCATCTATTGAATTCTTAAAGAGGATTTATTGAACTCATGTCATAATATCCATTTAAGTCTCCACATTTCTTAACTAAATTATCCCTGGTCCATTCTCAATAAATGGAATCGTGCACATCATAATGAATAAAAATACTAAAATAAAAACATAAAAATTTAAATTATATAGATGATTCTACTCACATATTTTCAATTAATCATCAAGTAATATTAAATTAGTATTAACTTTATTTGGTTGGTGGAAACCACTTTCTTCTAAGATAGGGGAATATTCCTCTAATATTTATAATTAATGATAAGTCTCACTATCTCACATGTAATCTACCCAAGTATTTTTTATAAAAGTCAGAAGCATCACAAGTAGGCACCCTAACCTCATCGAATAGGATGATAATTTTAAATCCCCTCAAGCCCCTACATATTTTTAATTTATATTTATATCTATATTTTTATTTTTTATATCTTTTTGATAAATTCATTGAATAAATAATAAAAATATATAGTTTTTACAATGATATAACCAATGATGGTAACCCTCTTCTGTCCCCTAGATGGTGGAGTTACCAACTACTCACCCATTAGAGATGCAACAGATGGTGGATAAGCAACAATAGGTTGGGAAGTTGATGTCTTACTAATGATCTCAAGCATAATCAAATCACTTAGGTCCATCAAATGTGATCGCAGTAAAGATGTTCTCTAAGATATATATTTTTTAGGGTTTTGAATTTTTTTTATTCATTGTGTTCTAATATTAAAAACTAGGTAGAACATAGTCTCTCCCACTTGAGAGAGTTCTCTCCTAGGGCTTCCTAGGTTTTGAGTTTTCTTGTCCGATCAGTTCACGGCGGCTCCGTCTCCCTCCGTACACCCCACTTCAGTTCTGCGTTTCACTGTTCTTTCTTCAGATTTGGTGTCAGTGGTTCATTTTCCCCATTTCTGTGCCACTCACCGACCCCTCCGCTGTGAGGAAACTTTGTTCCTTTTGCCTCATGTTCTTCTCCACCTGTTCCTGGACCCCGTTTTCTATGTTTCGTAGGGAGTCGGGCTTCATCTTCTTCTCGAATTCACCTTCAGGCGCAGTTCCAGACCCCCCCCCCCCCCCCCCCCCCCCGAGGTCTTGAAGTCCTTTCTGTCACCGTCATCCTATGTCGGTGCCAGATCTGTGGTAGGGAGGGCAGTTCCAGATCACAAAAATCTCAAAATCCATCAGCAATACAGATCTGAGCATTCTTAGTCTCGAGACATACACCATATTTCCAGGAAAATATAACCCTAATCGTAAATCCCCATTAAGAATTTATATTCGAGCGTTCATAGTCATGAGTCAAACACCTGAGTTCAAGGAAATATTTACCCTAATCACCTTTCTTACCTGCTCCGTGAAGATAGGGGTGACCTGTGGGCGGTATGCCGATTCCACGTTTTTGAAAAGTTTTAGCCACGAAGTGGTTTGATTCGCGAAGCACCTTCCATGAATATTCACCGCATTGAGAGATCGCGAAGTGGCCGTCGCGATGTGTCTGATCCACAAAGTGCCTTCACGAAGCCTTAGTCGTGTTCTTTAGCTGCAAATTTTCTATCATGGGGTGTTGCTCTGTGAAGACTCGATGTGCGCTGTGAATACTGGTGGTGACCTATGGGCGGTAAGCCGTATCCACGTTTTTTTGAAGTTTCCACCACGAAGTGGTTTGATTCGCGAAGCACCTTCCGCAAAGATTTGACACTTTGAGAGATCATGAAGTGGTTTTCGCGACGTGTCTGATTCATGATGTGCCTTCACAAAGCATTAGTCGTGTTGTGAAGCTGCGAAGGTTCTGTTGTGGGGTGTTGCTCCATGAAGACTGGTGTGTGCCGCGATACGGGTTTCTTGGGCACGACCACTTAAGGGGCAGTTAAGATCGCGAAGGCCGTGGTGCCTGTCTCAGTTGAGTGGACCGTGTAAGGGGGCCGCAAAGGGGTATCTAGTCCAGGGACTTCCTAGTTGGACCGAGCCTTGACTCAAGTGATGTTGGACTGGGTCATCCTAGCGCACAGGGTGTTTCTAGATCTTTAACCTAGTTCCTAAGTAAGGTGTTCCAGGGTCGTGGGGATTTCCAGGGTGCCGGTATTTAAGGAGGATAGCAAATTCAACTTTTAGGTTTTTCTCTATGGATGTGGACTTGGTAAATCAATGGAAGAGGTTGTCCCTGATGGACAAATAAAAGGCATCGATCGAGGCACGGAGAAATGAAGACACACTCTTGGAAAAGTTTATATCTCTGCTCATTGAGGGAATGTTCGTGGAAAACATATTAGTAAATCAGGGGGCTCTCAAAAACACTCTACAGAACATCTGAAAACTTGATGCAGGAGTGGCTATTTGGGAAGCTGAGATCAATCACTTAGTCTTTGAGTTATTTAATGAGAGATATAGAGACAAAATCTTATGTGTTAGACCGTGGTCCTTCGATAATCAACTCCTCCTCATGGAAGAATACAAAGGGGGGGACGATATCCAGTGAGTGAATTTAACCCGCTCCCCCTTCTGGATACGAATTAAAGGAATCCCCTTCCATGTAAGAACAAAATGAATCATGAGAGAAATTGGGGATAGTTTAGGTCAATTTATTGACTGGGATTTCTCAGACCCAATACAATGGGGCCCCGAGGTTTAGATCAAGTCGGAAATTGAAGTGTCATAGCCCTTTATGAGGGTAATGTTCCTAAAAATAGAAGACGCCAACACTTGGATATCATTTGAGTTCGAGAAACTCCCAATCTTCTATTTTTTTTTGTGGTCACCTTGTCCATCTGGAAAGAACGTGCACCACAAAACATAAGAGTGGATCAGGTAACACCATCCTCCAATATGGCCATTGGCTCTATGCCAAAATGAATAAATATGCTTTCATCCCTGAGACAGAAAAACAAAAGGACTGTGACCATCTCACGTTGGCCCATACCAGTCAGGCGGAACCTATACCTGAAAAATACCCTATTCTTGGACCATTGGATTTCCCTAATGCTAGCTCTCCCACTCAGAGAGAAGTTGGAGTTCATCTGAACCCCCTGAAGGACAATACTCAAACATCTGCAAGGCTGGAGACAAAGCAAAAAAGAAACACCAAGACATTTCTCAAATCCAATGCTGATGCACATCAAACCACTAGATCCGAGCCCTGACCCACAATCGACTGCAACAGGAATTCTAACAATGGAGTCCCATAGAATGATGGGAACTCCAATACTGGGCCCAATTACCCGTCAAACGTGGAAAAGGGTGCAATGAGGAGAAAGTGGTGGTCACATGGAAGACCCTAAACCTGGGGTCAACAAAAG
Source organism: Viscum album (assembly GCA_963277665.1). NCBI lineage: Eukaryota > Viridiplantae > Streptophyta > Magnoliopsida > Santalales > Viscaceae > Viscum > Viscum album. The sequence continues at coordinate 1,198,137,627 of OY728164.1, forward strand.
AAAAAATGAAACATGCCAATCAGGGAGGAATACCACCAAAAGATGGAAAATGACAAGTGGAGAAACAAGTCCGGAGGAACCAAAGGCAGTGGAGGGCGAGACCCAGCCCCACCTAGAGAAATGATTGTTTTATGCTGGAACTATCATGGTCTGGTCAACCCACAAACATTTTGTATGCTTCATCACAATTGCACTCAAAGTCGGCCCGATATGGTTTTCCAGTCCGAAACCATACTGGAAAACAAGGACACCAATGGTATTGCTCTGAACTGCAGCTTCCAAGGCTGCTTCCCGGTGTCCAGACAAGGCCATTCTGGGGGCCTCTTTCTCCTTTGGAAGGACAATATCGACATCAAAATTTTGTCCTTCACCTCACACCATGTGGAAGTGACTATTCAAACAGATTTTCACCCACCCTATACTTTTGTGGGATTCTATGGCTGGCCATCCCATAATGATAAGGTGAAGTCATGAGATATTCTATACAATATGCAACATGACTTACCAAGCCCTATTCTCTTCTGAGGAGATTTAAATGAGATTATGTTCCATAAGGAAAAGAGGTTCGGAATCATACGACCCTCATCTTCGATGTCAAACTTCAAGGATGCAGTCTCTAGGGAGGACCTGGTCGATCAGCGGTACATAGGTAGTCCATTTACATGGTTCCGCGGCAATACTGAAGACACCCGCATTGCTGAGCATCTTGATAGATTTATGGACTCTACTAATTGGATTAGTCTGTTCAGCATGTTTCATATCGGCCACATGGCCCTTAACTGTTCATGCCACTGTCCAATTCTCATTGATTATACGCAAGGAAAATGAAATAGACAACTCAACAGACCCTTCATATTTGAGAGCTTCTAGTCAAAAGACCAGGAATGCGAAGAGGTGATCTGATCAAGCTGGAAAAGCATTCATGTGGATGTTAGCCTCAATCTCCAACAAGTCGCATCTGATCTGAGGTCTTAGAGCAATAAGAAATTCTGCCACCCCGACTGGCACTGTGGTGTCTTCGAAAAGAGACTGAACTGTTGTACCTCTCGAACCCCTCAAGGTTTTATTTTCATGATCACAATCACCCTCATATTTATCTAATCCTCTTTCAAGTGTTTTTGGATTGATAGGAATCAAATCAGGTGGCCAAGGAATTGGGCCAAGCTAGCTTAAGTGGCAAAGGAACACAAGTGGACTGAAAATCAGTCCACCGGCCAACCGGTGGCTTCACCACCGGTCGACCGGTGGACCCTGGGAAAAAGGCAGAGCCACTGCCTCCACACCGGCCAACCGGTGGCCAAGCACCGGCCAGCCGGTGGCACCCAGAATGAACAGGGTTTGCTACTGCCTCACCACCGGCCAGCCGGTGGCTCTGGCACCGGTCAGCCGGTGGTGCCTGGAAAAGAAGACTCAGCCACTGTCAAGGCACCGGCCAGCCGGTGGCCCTGCACCGGCCAGCCGGTAGCACTGGTCAAACTAGCCGTTGGCTTTGACCAGTCAACTCCAAAAGCCTCCCAACGGCTCCGAGGCCTTTTCCAACGGCTCCAAAGCCCTTCAACGGATACTTGAAGGTTCCTAGCCTATAAATAAAGGCCTAGGAAGCCCCGGAACATCACCCAAGCCACCGGACACATTGTTGATCATTTTGGCGAAGCTCCGGCGGATTGTTCCAAGAGAACCCCAAGTGCTCCATCCATTTCCACATCCAAGAGCACCACTCAAGAAGCTTGGGAAAGCACGCTACATCAACTCCATCATCCAATTGGCGCCCAAGTCTTCCCAATCACGGTTTTTCGTGTTTTATTTATTTTGAGCTTAACTTTGAGTTTGTGCCTACAAACTCCCAATTTTCTCATCCCCTCTTTTCTTTGGGTTTCACATCACCACTAAGGTGTGACAAGGTTGCCAAGCTTTCCTTTAAATAGCTTGAGACATAGGTGAGCTATCCTTCACCTGTAAGAAGGATAGTGGGTTCTTGCTAAACCATCAAAAGCAAGTGGGTTCTTGCTAAACCACAAAAAGCAAGCTGTAATAGGTCCTAGTGCTACCTCAAAGCCTAGTGGGTTTCTTGCTATAACCATTGAAAAGCAAGCGGTAGGAATCTCTCAACGGTTGAGTTGGGAGCGGAGACGTAGGCCGGGTTTTGGCCGAACTCCGTTATCAATTCTTGTGTCTTGCCCTCTTTACTTTCCGCTGCACCTTACTTTGATTTTTTTAATTTGTTAATCAATTTTTTAAAAGGCAATTCACCCCCCTCTTGCCATCATTCCCTCCTTGGGGTGTTCTTCCGACCCAACAATTGGTATCAGAGGAAAATTTGTGTAATACCCTAACCGGTTACAAATTTTAAGATCCATTAAGATGGCATCAACCTCTTTCGCCCCCGAGGGCTACTCTTTGGGTCGGGCTCCATTTTTTGATGGGTCCGACTATAATTATTGGAAAACCCGCATGACTACTTTTCTTAGAAGTATAGGGTATCCCATTTTTAAAATAGTCATGCAAGGTTACACTCTCTCTTCCCCCGACGAATCCAAATGGACCCCCGCCGATATTAAAAATTTTGAGCTTGATGGCAAAGCCATGAACGCTCTCCATTGCGGCTTAGATAGAAATGAGTTCAATCGAGTGTCTACTTGCACCTCCTCACATGAAATTTGGAAACTTTTAGAAGTAACTCATGAGGGCACTAACAAAGTTAAGGACACTCGGTTAGACATGTATAGACAAGATTTTGAAAGCTTTTCCATGCATCCGAATGAATCTATTTCTGAAATGTTTACACGCTTCACTGACGTTTGCAATGGTAGAAAATCTCTTGGTGATGATGTTTCAGCTGAAGCAATGGTGAAAAAGGTCCTATGGGTCCTTCCGAGCTCATGGGCACCTAAAGTGACGGCGATCCAAGAAGCTAAGGACGTCAAAAATATGCCGGTCGAGGAGCTCATCGGATCCCTAATGACCTACGAGATCACGATGAGGAGGCAAGCACAAAAGGAGGGCACCCCTATCAAAACTCCAAAGAACATAGCCCTCAAGGTTCAAAAAGAAGTAAGCTCCTCCTCATCCTCATCTTCCTCATCTACTTCATCTTCAAGCGGCGACTCGGAAATGGAGAATCTCGCCCGCCAAATGCAAAAATTCATGAAGAAGCACAAGAAGAAGAAGAAATCCCGCAAGCATCGAAAGCAAGAACCCACCGCAAGATCCGAGCCCAAGGTAAAATGCTACGGGTGCGGCGAAAAGGGCCATTACAAGCCCGATTGCCCACTCAACAAGAAACGGGCCACGCCAAAGGAAAAAGGAAAGAAAAAGGTCCTCAAGGCGACATGGAGTGACACCTCATCCTCCTCCTCCTCCTCCACGAGCGACAACGGTAACAAATGCCTAATGGCATTCCATGAGGTAACATCTTCCGACTCCTCCTCTTGCTCTTCAAATTCCAATTCTTTAAATCATCTTTCTTATGAAGAACTCTCATTTGCTAGAGACCAATTAGAAAAAGGTTTTCATGAACTCTCTTCTAAATTCGTTGCTTTAAAAAAGTCTTTCAAAAAACTTTCCTCCGAAAAAGACCAACTTCTCAAAGAGAAGGAGGAACTCACCCTTAAAATCCAAAATTTTCCAAATGTTGATTCCATGGAATCAACCATAAAAGACCTTAGGGAGACCCTAGCTAAGTTCACCCAAGGGGAACAAAATTTGAACAATTTTCTAGGTTCCCAACGCGTTTCCCGAACCACCAATGGACTTGGCTATACCAAGCAAGCTTCCTCCTCCCATGCTCCCACTGTTTTTGTAAGGGGGAGCTCTAGCTTTAAATTTTGTAATTATTGCAAAAAGCCCGGGCACCTTATTTATGAATGTAATTGTAAAAATGCCCGGTATGGTCAACCGAAAAGTATTTTCTATTCCGATGAGTTTTATAGGAGAAGACCCGCCTTGAGGCAAGTGTGGATTGAAAAATCCCTCTTAGCGAGTCTCTCCGGGCCTAAAATCATTTCTTTTCAAAATCCCACTCCCCGGTGATTCATTGTTTTTATTTAGGGGGAGTTAGGCCTTTTTGTGAATTCAAACTTTCAATTTCAACTCTTGGTTTCAAAATTCTCATTTCAAAATTTTTCTTTTAAATTTTCATTTCTAAATTTCCAACAGTTGGTATCGATTTTTTTTTGAAAACTTTCAATTCAAACTGTTATTCAAATTTTTCAATTCAATTTTTCATTTCAAAATTTCCAACAATTAGTATCATTTTCAATTGTTTTAAAATCTCGTTTTTCATCGTTTCCCTCAATCAAGTTTTATGCCCCATTCTATTTTGATAATCACAAAGGGGGAGAAATTTCTTGATTGATTGGGGGAGAATCTTTTTCATCATAATTAGTATTTCCTTTCAATTTCAGTATTTTACATTAATTGTTTTGGTGATTGTGATCATCAAAATAGGGGGAGATTGTTGTACCTCTCGAACCCCTCAAGGTTTTATTTTCATGATCACAATCACCCTCATATTTATCTAATCCTCTTTCAAGTGTTTTTGGATTGATAGGAATCAAATCAGGTGGCCAAGGAATTGGGCCAAGCTAGCTTAAGTGGCAAAGGAACACAAGTGGACTGAAAATCAGTCCACCGGCCAACCGGTGGCTTCACCACCGGTCGACCGGTGGACCCTGGGAAAAAGGCAGAGCCACTGCCTCCACACCGGCCAACCGGTGGCCAAGCACCGGCCAGCCGGTGGCACCCAGAATGAACAGGGTTTGCTACTGCCTCACCACCGGCCAGCCGGTGGCTCTGGCACCGGTCAGCCGGTGGTGCCTGGAAAAGAAGACTCAGCCACTGTCAAGGCACCGGCCAGCCGGTGGCCCTGCACCGGCCAGCCGGTAGCACTGGTCAAACTAGCCGTTGGCTTTGACCAGTCAACTCCAAAAGCCTCCCAACGGCTCCGAGGCCTTTTCCAACGGCTCCAAAGCCCTCCAATGGATACTTGAAGGTTCCTAGCCTATAAATAAAGGCCTAGGAAGCCCCGGAACATCACCCAAGCCACCGGACACATTGTTGATCATTTTGGCGAAGCTCCGGCGGATTGTTCCAAGAGAACCCCAAGTGCTCCATCCATTTCCACATCCAAGAGCACCACTCAAGAAGCTTGGGAAAGCACGCTACATCAACTCCATCATCCAATTGGCGCCCAAGTCTTCCCAATCACGGTTTTTCGTGTTTTATTTATTTTGAGCTTAACTTTGAGTTTGTGCCTACAAACTCCCAATTTTCTCATCCCCTCTTTTCTTTGGGTTTCACATCACCACTAAGGTGTGACAAGGTTGCCAAGCTTTCCTTTAAATAGCTTGAGACATAGGTGAGCTATCCTTCACCTGTAAGAAGGATAGTGGGTTCTTGCTAAACCATCAAAAGCAAGTGGGTTCTTGCTAAACCACAAAAAGCAAGCTGTAATAGGTCCTAGTGCTACCTCAAAGCTAGTGGGTTTCTTGCTATAACCATTGAAAAGCAAGCGGTAGGAATCTCTCAACGGTTGAGTTGGGAGCGGAGACGTAGGTCGGGTTTTGGCCGAACTCCGTTATCAATTCTTGTGTCTTGCCCTCTTTACTTTCCGCTGCACCTTACTTTGATTTTTTTAATTTGTTAATCAATTTTTTAAAAGGCAATTCACCCCCCTCTTGCCATCATTCCCTCCTTGGGGTGTTCTTCCGACCCAACATGAACAACCTCCTCAAACAACCCAAATCTAATTGCAATCTCTTGAGGATTGGAGCAAAATAAAGAGAGCTGTACATGGCCCTACGTTTCAAGGAAATTTTATGGGCTATGAAGGTGCGGGATAACCACATTAAAGAAGGGGATGCTAATACCTGGTTTTTTCAAAAAAAACATCACCTAGGCATTGGAAAAACTTTATTACTTGCATCTCACAACCTGATGGAAGCAAAGTTTCTGACACCAATGGTATCCACGAGGCCTTGACATACTATTTTCAAAACATCTTCTCTGCAGTAATCCCTTTCATGTCCGTCGAGGTGGAAGATTGTATCATACCTATGATCACTGATGACATCAATAGGCAGCTCACCAAATATGTGACAGATGACAAGATATGCCTGGCTCTGAAACATCTTCATCCCACTAAGGCCCCAGGACCGGATTGGTTCCATACCCTATTTTTTAAACATTACTGGCACATAATTGGTCCCAACATCTGCAACATGATAAAAAATATTTGGGCTGGGAACACTAGCATTGCTACCATCAATGAAATTGTCCTCGTCCTTATCCCCAAAATCAAGAAACCTCTGGAGATCCCTGATTTTAGACCTATCTGACTTTTCAATGTCTCTTACAAGATCTTCTCAAAGATCCTTGTCAATCTGCTGCAACCTTGGCTACCAGATATTATCTCTGAAAATCATAGCACTTTCATGTCCAAGAGACTGATCACTAATAATGAGATTGTGGCCCATTAAGTGTTCCATTCTATGAAATCATGCTCCACTACGAAAAGAGGAACCATGGCCTAGAAATTTTATATGACCAAGGCCTGCGATAGAGTGGAATGGCACTTCCTTAGAGTCGTTATGCTAAAAATGGGTTTCTATGTAAAGACCCGTAAAATTCAAGGGAAATTTTTTCTTAATTTTCTTTAGAATTTTACAAGAGCGCGGTTTCAGACGGCACCTGATTCCGAGGCCCGGAGTGCCCGGAATTAATTTCCGAAGTTTGGGTCGGGTACGTTCAGTGAACGAACGAGCGGGAATTCCTAACTTTTGTTCCGGTGCTCGGAATTGAAATCTGAGGGCACCGATGAACTCGCAGCGCCGATATTCGCTTAAAGAGACCTTTTCGGGAGTTGCGTTTGTTGCGGGTTGAAAGTTAGTTTTGGGGTTTTTAGTTTGAGTTAAATAAAATTGTGTAGAACAATTTTATTATAACTTGTTAAAAACCTACCAAAGGAGGTTGGAAGTGGGACCCACACCCACTTAACCTCCCTTGGGAGGATTAAGTGTGGTGGGGCCCACACGAACCCCTAAACCTTTCAAATTCTCCCAACTCCCTTAACGCCTCATTTATTGGCTTGAGTTGCCTTTTTAATTATGGGAGTTAAACCTTTTGAATTTCAAACTTTTGAAATTCTAATGTGTTATGTGATAATAAAATAAGATGTTGTCTTATTTTATTTTGGGGTTTTTGTTTGTCTTCTTGAGAGGTGGAGAGCTCTTCTTCTTCTTCAAACTCAACGAAGAACGCGAAGAACGTCGTTCTTCAACGAAGAACTTCTCCGCCGAAGAACACGGTCCATCCGCGACGCCGTATCCGCGACGCGACGTACTTCTTCCGCGTCATCTCTTCCGCGACGGTTTTCCGCGACGAACGCCATCGACAACGACTCTTCCTCCGACGTCAAAGGAATCGACACCGATATTCCACGACTACGTCAACGTGCGACTATCGAGGTAGGGGTTCTTGAGTTCGTTGTTTTCTTTATTTTTTGACTTTCCTCAAGACTTGACAAAGAACGCTCAATTTCCGACGAAGAACGCCGCTCCGCTCTTCTTCGTCTCCCGTGTCAACGAAAGAGATCACCGCTTCCTCCTCGGACCTTCTTCGTCGGCATACGAAGATTCGCCAACGACGTAACTCTTCGGGCATATCTCTTCGTCAATGGATTGACGAACGACGACCGCGACGCCCGACCACCGCGACGTTGTCTTCCGCGGGACGTTGTCAAATCTTCGATCTTATACCCGAGGTAGGGGGTGTTGATTCAATATTTATTTATTCCATTTCTTGAACGTGGATCTCGCATGTCTAACATGAGGCTTTGAATGTTTAAGTTGAGTTATTTATTTAACGTGAGAGGGGCCGGACCGCATGAACACGGCCGAACCCCCCTCCATCGTTTATGTTGATTTATCTTGCGGGTAGAAGCAAAGTGACGTGGTGCCATCGCACCACGCGGACATTCGTGCAATTATTTTACGCGGCGCCGTCGCGCTACGCCGAGGAGAATCTTCAAGAACGCGACGCCGTCGCGCCGCGTTGGATGGAATCAAGACAAGGCGAAGGGGCGCGGTGCCGTCGCACCGCGCCGGATGACGAACGCCGCGGCCGGGTCCGGGCCGCGGCGGGACGACGAGACCGCGGCCGGTTCCGGGCCGCGGCGGGACGACGAGACCGCGGCCGGTTCCGGGCCGCGGCGGAAGAGAAGACCGGCGGCCGGGCCGCCGGCGTCGGAAGCCGAAGGGGGGACCGGAATTTCCGGTCCCGTTAGAGAAAACTGGCCGGCCAGCTGGCCGGCCGGATACCATTAAAACCGGGGGAATTAATCCCCCGGCCACCTCATAAAAACCCCCCTCTTTATGAGGGGGGCGGTTCTTTGAAGGAGGGGGGCAGCCGGCCCCCTCGGTTCCGCACCAGCAGGCCCCCCACGTGGGGGGGCGGTTTTAAAAGAAACGGGCGCGGCACAAAGGCCGTGCCGCCCCTCAAAACGCGGGGGTTTGTCTCCCCGCGTGCAGCCACCTAGCGGCGCCAGGCCGCCGCGGCCCGCCGCGCTGCCGCCCCGCCGCGCCGCCGCGCCGCCGCCGCCCGCCGCCGCCCCAGGGGGGGGGGGGTCGGGCCGGGTCGGCCCGGACCCGGACCCCCCCGTTTTGAACCAGAATCGGTTTTTGGCCCATAACTTGAGCCTCGGACCTCCGAATGACGAACCGTCTACGGAAACGCGAATCTTGGATCGAGACGGTCGTTTCGGTATATCGCACTCAAGGTTTCGGTTTACTTTGAGTTCGGCCGGGTTGGTTCGTTCACGAAACCAACCGGGCCTTCGGAGCGGAAACGCTCATATCTTGAGCTACGAACGTCCGATTGACGCACCATGAGTCTCGTTGTGTTCCTCTTAGTGAGACGGATCTTTTGGCATACTCCGCCCGAGGTTTGGACGCAGGAGGAGTACGGTCGGGTTGGTTTAGCCTTAAAAACCAACCGGGCCCCGGAGACGAAAATGCCAATAACTCTCAGACCGGGCGTCCGATCGACGCACCGTCTGTTGCGTTGAGTTCCTATTGACGATACGGAACTTTTGGATACATCAACTCTGGTCTTCGTGACAGTTGATGTATCAGCCTCTCGGCTCGTGGAGCGGACCCTCCGAACGAGCTTGCTGTGTGTGGGAACCCTAGTGCTGGCTGCGACTGCTACAACTGCTACAACTGCTACGACTGCTACTGTGACTGCAACGACGACAGTACAGAGATCCTGTGTGGATTCGACGACGACGTCTACAGCACTCAGCGATCCTACGTGGATCAGTGCTACAGTTCCTGTGTGGGCCCGATCCTGTGTGGGTCCTTGCGCTCAGCGGTTCTGTGTGAGCCAGCGCCTACAGGTCCTGTGTGGGCCCGATCCTGTGTGGGTCTTTGCGGGGGTTAGTTACCTATCGATCCTTCGTGGGTCCGACGACTTAGATGGATCAGTGATCATCTTTATCGTCCTTGAAGAAGTATACCTGTGTGAGCTGAATCCTATTGCTTTCCTGTGTGGATTGTGTTGTGCAATCCTGTGTGGATTACGTTTTGCTTTCCTGTGTGGAATACGTTTACTATCCTGTGTGGACTGAGTTGTACTTGGGCTCGGAGGTTGGAGCGTATTTGAATTGATGACTTAGGTATATGTATGGGCATATATCTAAGCAGTGTCGGTTGTTACTTCGTGATTGTTATTTTCTTCGTGGTTTATCCTTTGTGGATTTTGAGAGACCTTCAGGGGTCTCGGGGTCCCTACTGAGTAGCTTATACTCACCCCTGCACGGGCTTTGCCCGCACTACGTTGTGTTGGTTGCAGACGACGAACAGCGTTGACCTTAGCTGAGGCTTGCACAGCGGGACGGTACCTGGAGGTGGACCACTGGGCGGGACGTGCACGGAGCAGACGGCGGGACCCGTGGAGCAGAGGAGCTATCTGTACCCACCCTTCAGGTGGGATTTCCAGTGGACAGCTCGGAGTAGCGGCTTTTACTTTTCAGTTGCTGTTTTCCCTTTTCGAGTTGTACTTTACTTTCAGTTTGGGTTTGTATACTGGCCCATTTACTTTTCCGCACTTTCAGTAGTACTCTGGTTTTGTTTAGTGTTTACTTTCTGCTTGCTTACTCTGTGGTGTTTGTTTACTTTTCAAAGGCAATGCCTTCCCTTTTTACTGGGATTTACGCCTTGGTGCTAGTCGCCAGCCCCTGGCCTATGGAAGGCGGGCTTGGGGTAGTCACGGCACGGACCCCGAGGGCGGGTCGTGACAAATTGGTATCAGAGGAGTTCGGTTCTACCGCGAACTCTGATCTTTTCTATGTGAAGCAATAATGTTTAGCGTATTGAGTGTGGATATCAGTCCAGGGAGTCCAGTGTTGGTGCGGCGGCCGACGTATCCATACACCAGGACCCTGACTTCTGATTTCCGACTTAATGCACGAAAACATTGATTGCGTGTGTGTTTCAAAGTTTTCTTTGTGATTACTTATATCAGCTCACCAGGTATACTGTTCTAACCGTGGCGCACCTGTTTCCTTTTCAGGATGGCCCCACGACGGCAGCCAGCTAGGGTTCCGAGAGTCGAGCGAGACGACAGCCCACCGAGCGACGAGGCCTCGGTGCAGGGCCCTTTTCCAGTAGTGGCACCGGCGGTAGCTTTACCCGCCGATCCCCCGATGCTTCCAGCAGCAGCCGCTGACGATGCACGTCGCCTCAGCGCACTGCATGAGTTTCAGCGCCAGCGACCGCCCAGGTTTCGCGGGGAGACGGATCCTCAGGCAGCAGAGGACTGGCTGGAGGCAGTGGTTCGAGTGTTTACGCTAGTGAGGACACCAGCAGACCTCATGGTGATCCTCGCTGCGAGCCTACTACACGCAGCAGCAGGACGATGGTGGAGCTTGATGCTCCAGGTGCACGATGAGGCATCTCTACTTTGGACGGACTTTGAGAGCCTCTTCCGCTCGGAGTTCGTCCCAGCCACCCTTTGTGCGGTGCGTATCCAGGAGCTTCTACAGCTGCGGCAGGGCAGCATGACGGTCGCTCAGTACTCGGCGAGATTTACCGATCTCTCGCGCTACTCGACCGACATGGTATGGGACCCATTCTTCCGGGCCCGGACCTTCGAGCAGGGTTTGAGACACGAGATCAGGGCATCGCTGATCTCCCTCAGCATACCGACTCAGACAGGAGTACTGGAGCGGGCCCTTCTGATCGAGAGCTTCCTTGTTGAGTCTACACCAGCACAGCGACCCACCGCAGGGCGGCACGTGGCAGAGTCATCTGCAGCAGGCAGTCGACGGATGACTCAGGGGTCCAGACAGACCAGACCTTCGGGCAGACGATCTCAGGGAACTGGCTCAGCAGTGCGGGGCACACAGCGCGGAGCCAGTCTTCCGAGAGGCAGACAGTGCTACTCGTGCGGCGGGCAGGGCCACATGGCTCGTGACTGCCCGACCCGTCGTGCCGAGGAGCAGCAGACAGTTGATGGACCACCGAGGCAGAGGCAGAGGATCGATCGTGGCGGTCCGCAGGGAGGAGGCGGACGAGGCAGAGGAGCTGGACGAGCAGCTGGTGGTGGCCGACGCTTTGAGGCTCTACCACCACCACCACTAGGAGGTCCACCCCGACCACAGGGAGCTGGCGGGCAGCGACAGGCACAGCTCCAGGCAGCAGAGGCCTACGACCACGGCGCACCCGAGATGATTCGAGGTACTATCTGTGTCTATTCCACCCTTGCTGCAGTTCTTATAGACACAGGAGCGAGTCATTCTTTCATAGCCGCTGCCCTTGTTCGGAGCTCGGAGATTCCGACAGAGCCGTTGGCTCGATCCTTACGGCTAGAGACTCCTACGGGAGCAGACTCGACGATTACGCACTGGTGCCGGCAGTGTGAGCTTACTCTAGGAGGTGAGAGCTTCGGCTGGGATCTTCTTGTAGCAGCGTCGAGGCCTTACGACGTCATCTTGGGAATGGATTGGCTATCTACGGTCCATGCACAGATTGACTGTTTTAGGCGCAAGGTGCGATGTGTACGCACCGACGGGAGCAGGTTCACCTTCACCGGCGAGAAGGGAGCCTTGGCAGCACAGGATGGACTTCCGCGGAGGAGAGGACAGCCCATCACTCATCAGTTGGCTAGCCTTATCCTTGGAGCAGTTGACGTGCGGAGTCCTGGTTTTCCTACAGTGGTGGATCAGTTTGCGAACGTTTTTCCCGACAACGTTCCAGGGCTACCTCCTCGCAGAGAGGTAGACTTTTATATTGACTTGTACCCCGGGACAGCCCTGATATCCACTCCAGCATATCGGATGCCCCCCGCCGAGCTTCGAGAGCTACGGGTACAGTTGGAGGACTTGCAGGGCAAGGGGTTCATCCGACCCAGTGTTTCACCCTGGGCTTCCCCGATATTGTTCGCCAAGAAGGCGGACGGGAGCTTGCGACTTTGTGTTGACTATCGTCGCCTGAACCAGGTGACAGTGAGGAAAAAGTATCCGCTACCGAGGATTGATGACCTCTTTGATCAGCTCAAGGGAGCACGGTGGTTCTCGAAGATAGATCTCAGGTCAGGCTATCATCAGCTCAGATTCAGAGACAAGGATGTGCAGAAGACAGCCTTCAGATGTCGGTATGGCCACTATGAGTTCTTGGTTATGCCTTTCGGTGTAACCAATGCTCCAGCAGTGTTCATGGCTCTCATTAACAGGATCTTTCAGCCATACCTCGATCGGTTTGTCGTGGTCTTCATCGACGACATCCTGATTTACTCTACGACAGAGGAAGAGCATGCCTATCACTTGCGAGTTGTTCTTGACACACTCCGAGAGCACCAGCTTTATGGTAAGCTCTCGAAGTGCCAGTTCTGGATACGTGAGGTCCACTTTTTGGGACACGTTATCTCTGAGGCGGGAGTTGCAGTGGATTCCACGAAGATTGAGGCTGTGTTAGCATGGGAGCCACCCAGGAGCGTGACTGAGGTTCGGAGTTTCTTGGGACTAGCTGGATACTATCGGAGATTTGTGCCGAACTTCTCCAGAGTTGCGGCATCACTCACAGCTTTGACGAAGAAGGGGAAACCCTTCGTGTGGTCAGACAGTTGTCAGCAGAGCTTCCAGGAGCTGAGACAGAGATTGACTAGCGCACCTATCTTGAGGTTGCCTGAGGAGGGAGTAGGGTACGTAGTCTACTGCGATGCATCAGGGACCGGAATCGGATGTGTTCTGATACAGGAGCAGGCAGTGATCGCCTATGGATCACGACAGTTGAGGCCGCATGAGCAGAACTACGCTACCCATGACCTGGAGTTAGCAGCAGTGGTCTTCGCTCTGAAGACATGGCGACACTATCTGATGGGCGAGCGCTTTACAGTCTTTTCCGATCATCAGAGTCTCAAGTATATCTTCTCGCAGAAGGACCTGAACCTGAGACAGCGGCGATGGCTCGAGTTCCTCCAGGACTATGACTTTGATATAGTCTATACTCCTGGGAAGGGGAACGTAGTAGCCGATGCCCTCAGCAGGAGGACGGGCATTCAGCTACTCGAGGAGGCGACAGAGCAGCTAGCCTCTTTGCAGATATCCTTCGTGGATAGAGATGGAGCAGCCTTTCTTCAGTCTCTCACAGTCACTCCTCCACTACTGCAGCGAGTCAGGGAGGCACAGCATGGGGACGCTGACTGTGAGACACGGCGTGCACAGATATCCTCGGGACAGGCACCTGATGGTTTCTTCCTTGGAGCAGAGCACGACATCCTTTTCAGAGGACGTACCATGGTACCAGTAGCTTTGCGAGAGGAAGTGCTGAGAGAGTTTCACACTTCTCCTTTGGCGGTACATCCTGGAGTGGCGAAGATGTACCAGGACCTCAAACGACAGCACTGGTGGCCGGGCATGAAGAAGGCTGTAGCAGAGTTCGTTTCTCGATGCCTCACCTGTCAGCAGGTGAAGGCAGAGCATCAGGTACCAGCAGGCTTGGTACAGCCCTTGGAGGTTCCGGAGTGGAAGTGGGACGGCATATCTATGGACTTCGTGACTGGACTTCCACGCACTTCCAGAGGTCACGACTCCATCTGGGTGATTGTTGACCGACTCACCAAGTCATCACACTTCTTACCCATCAGAGAGCAGGGCTCAGTTGAGAGCTTGGGACGTCTCTACGTTCAGGAGATTGTGCGGCTCCACGGCGTGCCATCATCTATCGTTTCCGATCGAGATGCCCGCTTTACTTCCCGGCTTTGGAAGGGGTTACAGGAGGCGTTCGGTACGCAGCTACGTCTTAGCACAGCTTTTCACCCTCAGACGGATGGTCAGACGGAGAGGACCATTCAGACTCTCGAGGACATGCTCCGCGCATGTGTCCTCGACTTTGGTCGTAGCTGGGAGGACCACCTACCCTTGGTGGAGTTCGCATACAACAACAGCTACCACTCCACCATCAGGATGGCACCGTACGAGGCGTTGTACGGCCGACCATGTAGATCTCCTTTGTGCTGGACAGACCCTGGGGAGTCAGCACTGGTGGGACCGGAGATGGTCCAGGCCATGACAGAGAAGGTCCAGGTCATCCAGGAGCGGATGAGGACAGCTCAGAGCCGGCAGAAGACATATGCTGACAGGAGGCGGAGGCCACTGGAGTTCGAGGATGGCGACCACGTCTTCTTGCGGGTCTCACCTCGACGTGGTATTCGGAGATTTGGCCGAGGCGGCAAGTTATCTCCGCGCTTCATCGGACCCTTCCAGATTCTCAACAGGATTGGCGAGGTGGCTTATCGCCTGGCTCTACCACCTCAGTTGCACCGGGTGCACGACGTCTTCCACGTATCTCAGCTGAGGAGATACGTGCACGACCCGACGCACATCATTGACCATGGGGAGCTTGACGTTGACGATGGGGCGAATTTTACGGAGGTCCCGGTGGAGATAGAGGATCGACATGAACGGGTCCTGCGTGGGCGATCGATTCCTCTTGTGCGCATCAGATGGCAGCACGGGAGTCTCCAGGAGAGCACATGGGAGCGGGAGGCTCAGATGCGTGCTCAGTACCCTCATTTGTTTCCCTAGTTTTTGATGTATCTTTACGAGGACGTAAAGCCCTGAGGTGGGAGTAATGTAAAGACCCGTAAAATTCAAGGGAAATTTTTTCTTAATTTTCTTTAGAATTTTACAAGAGCGCGGTTTCAGACGGCACCTGATTCCGAGGCCCGGAGTGCCCGGAATTAATTTCCGAAGTTTGGCTCGGGTACGTTCAGTGAACGAACAAGCGGGAATTCCTAACTTTTGTTCCGGTGCTCAGAATTGAAATCTGAGGGCACCGATGAACTCGCAGCGCCGATATTCGCTTAAAGAGACCTTTTCGGGAGTTGCGTTTGTTGCGGGTTGAAAGTTAGTTTTGGGGTTTTTAGTTTGAGTTAAATAAAATTGTGTAGAACAATTTTATTATAACTTGTTAAAAACCTACCAAAGGAGGTTGGAAGTGGGACCCACACCCACTTAACCTCCCTTGGGAGGATTAAGTGTGGTGGGGCCCACACGAACCCCTAAACCTTTCAAATTCTCCCAACTCCCTTAACGCCTCATTTATTGGCTTGAGTTACCTTTTTAATTATGGGAGTTAAACCTTTTGAATTTCAAACTTTTGAAATTCTAATGTGTTATGTGATAATAAAATAAGATGTTGTCTTATTTTATTTTGGGGTTTTTGTTTGTCTTCTTGAGAGGTGGAGAGCTCTTCTTCTTCTTCAAACTCAACGAAGAACGCGAAGAACGTCGTTCTTCAACGAAGAACTTCTCCGCCGAAGAACACGGTCCATCTGCGACGCCGTATCCGCGATGCGACGTACTTCTTCCGCGTCATCTCTTCCGCGACGGTTTTCCGCGACGAACGTCATCGACAACGACTCTTCCTCCGACGTCAAAGGAATCGACACCGATATTCCACGACTACGTCAACGTGCGACTATCGAGGTAGGGGTTCTTGAGTTCGTTGTTTTCTTTATTTTTTGACTTTCCTCAAGACTTGACGAAGAACGCTCAATTTCCGACGAAGAACGCCGCTCCGCTCTTCTTCGTCTCCCGTGTCAACGAAAGAGATCACCGCTTCCTCCTCGGACCTTCTTCGTCGGCATACGAAGATTCGCCAACGACGTAACTCTTCGGGCATATCTCTTCGTCAACGGATTGACGAACGACGACCGCGACGCCCGACCACCGCGACGTTGTCTTCCGCGGGACGTTGTCAAATCATCGATCTTATACCCGAGGTAGGGGTTGTTGATTCAATATTTATTTATTCCATTTCTTGAACGTGGATCTCGCATGTCTAACATGAGGCTTTGAATGTTTAAGTTGAGTTATTTATTTAACGTGAGGGGGGTCGGACCGCATGAACACGGCCGAACCCCCCTCCATCGTTTATGTTGATTTATCTTGCGGGTAGAAGCAAAGTGGCGTGGTGCCATCGCACCACGCGGACATTCGTGCAATTATTTTACGCGGCGCCGTCGCGCTACGCCGAGGAGAATCTTCAAGAACGTGACGCCGTCGCACCGCGTTGGATGGAATCAAGACAAGGCGAAGGGGCGCGGTGCCGTCGCACCGCGCCGGATGACGAACGCCGCGGCCGGTTCCGGGCCGCGGCGGGACGACGAGACCGCGGCCGGTTCCGAGCCGCGGCGGAAGAGAAGACCGGCGGCCGGGCCGCCGGCGTCGGAAGCCGAAGGGGGGACCGGAATTTCCGGTCCCGTTAGAGAAAACCGGCCGGCCAGCTGGCCGGCCGGATACCATTAAAACCGGGGGAATTAATCCCCCGGCCACCTCATAAAAACCCCCCTCTTTATGAGGGGGGCGGTTCTTTGAAGGAGGGGGGCAGCCGGCCCCCTCGGTTCCGCACCAGCAGGCCCCCCACGTGGGGGGGGGGGGGGGTTTAAAAGAAACGGGCGCGACACAAAGGCCGCGCCGCCCCTCAAAACGCGGGGGTTTGTCTCCCCGCGTGCAGCCACCTAGCGGCGCCAGGCCGCCGCGGCCCGCCGCCCCGCCGCGCCGCCGCGCCGCCTCCGGTTGTCGTGCCGCCGCCGGCCGCCGCCCCAGGGGGGGGGGGGTCGGGCCGGGTCGGCCCGGACCCGGACCCCCTCGTTTCGAACCAGAATCGGTTTTTGGCCCATAACTTGAGCCTCGGACCTCCGAATGACGAACCGTCTGCGGAAACGCGATCCTTGGATCGAGACGGTCGTTTCGGTATATCGCACTCAAGGTTTCGGTTTACTTTGAGTTCGGCCGGGTTGGTTCGTTCACGAAACCAACCGGGCCTTCGGAGCGGAAACGCTCATATCTTGAGCTACGAACATCCGATTGACGCACCGTCAGTCGCGTTGTGTTCCTCTTAGTGAGACGGATCTTTTGGCATACTCCGCCCGAGGTTTGGACGTAGGAGGAGTACGGTCGGGTTGGTTTAGCCTTAAAAACCAACCGGGCCCCGGAGACGAAAATGCCAATAACTCTCAGACCGGGCGTCCGATCGACGCACCGTCTATTGCGTTGAGTTCCTATTGACGATACGGAACTTTTGGATACATCAACTATGGTCTTCGTGACAGTTTATGTATCAGCCTCTCGGCTCGTGGAGCGGACCCTCCGAACGAGCTTGCTGTGTGCGGGAACCCTAGTGCTGGCTGCGACTGCTACAACTGCTACAACTGCTACGACTGCTACTGTGACTGCAACGACGACAGTACAGATATCCTGTGTGGATTCGACGACGACGTCTATAGCACTCAGCGATCCTACGTGGATCAGTGCTACAGGTCCTGTGTGGGCCCGATCCTGTTTGGGTCTTTGCGGGGGTTAGTTACCTATCGATCCTTCGTGGGTCCGATGACTTAGATGGATCAGTGATCATCTTTATCGTCCTTGAAGAAGTATACCTGTGTGAGCTGAATCCTATTGCTTTCCTGTGTGGATTGTGTTGTGCAATCCTGTGTGGATTACGTTTTACTTTCCTGTGTGGAATACGTTTACTATCCTGTGTGGACTGAGTTGTACTTGGGCTCGGAGGTTGGAGCGTATTTGAATTGATGACTTAGGTATATGTATGGGCATATATCTAAGCAGTGTCGGTTGTTACTTCGTGATTGTTATTTTCTTCGTGGTTTATCCTTTGTTGATTTTGAGAGACCTTCAGGGGTCTCGGGGTCCCTACTGAGTAGCTTATACTCACCCCTGCACGGGCTTTGCCCGCACTACGTTGTGTTGGTTGCAGACGACGGACAGCGTTGACCTTAGCTGAGGCTTGCACAGCGGGACGGTACCTGGAGGTGGACCACTGGGCGGGACGTGCACGGAGCAGACGGCGGGACCCGTGGAGCAGAGGAGCTATCTGTACCCACCCTTCAGGTGGGATTTCCAGTGGACAGCTCGGAGTAGCGGCTTTTACTTTTCAGTTGCTGTTTTCCCTTTTCGAGTTGTACTTTACTTTCAGTTTGGGTTTGTATACTGGCCCATTTACTTTTCCGCACTTTCAGTAGTACTCTGCTTTTGTTTAGTGTTTACTTTCTGCTTGCTTACTCTGTGGTGTTTGTTTACTTTTCAAAGGCAATGTCTTCCCTTTTTACTGGGATTTACGCCTTGGTGCTAGTCGCCAGCCCCTGGCCTATGGAAGGCGGGCTTGGGGTAGTCACGGCACGGACCCCGAGGGCGGGTCGTGACATTCTACACTAAATGGACAGATATGGTCATGGACTTCATCTCGACCGTATCCTTCAAAATCAAGGTTAATGGGGAGCTCACCATAGGAATCACCCCATCTCGAGGCCTTCGCCAGGGAGATCCCCTCTCCCCTTTTCTCTTCATACTGGTAGCTGACGTGTTTCCTAATCTCATTTACAGGGCTTCATCCTCTAAATATATTCATGGGGAAAAGGTCTGATGTGCTATCCCACCAGTGTCGCATATTTTCTTCACCGACGACAGCCTCCTTTTTCCAGAGAAACAATTAATGAATATCGGGTGATCGTCTAAGCGATCCATCAGTATGAGAGGGCGTATGGTCAGTCAATCAATCATGGAAAATCTGAAATATCATTTAGGGCAGGGGTTCCTCTTTCTAAAAGGGATGAACTATATGCATTAGCTGGAATCCATATGGTTGTAAAACATTGGAACTATCTCGGGTTACCCACGGTGATTGGACGATCCAAAAAAGAAATCTTTGCATCTCTAGTGGACAGAATTGAGAAAACAAATTTAGGCCGGTCCCCAAAAGGAATTTCTAAAGCTGGAAAAGGGACCCTCATCAAAGATGTCATCTAGTCTATCCCCAGTTAATTTATGTCCCTGTTTAATATCTCGGCAATCATCATCGAACAGATCCACACACGCACTTCCAATTTCTGGTGGGGGAAGAATGATGGAAGGAATCGACCCCACTGGATGGCCTGGGAGAAACTATGCAAACCCAAATCAGAGGGAGGGATGGGATTCCAGAATCTTCTTCTCTTCAATGATGCACTGTTGTCCAAGAAACGATGGAGCCTTATTAATCGTCCATAATCTCTGAGAAAAGTACTTTCCCTACACGGACTTCCAGGCTTCCTCTCTTGGTCCTGGTCCTAGCTTCCTCTGGAGAAGCATTTGGGGGGATCAAAATCTCCTGTAAAAAGGACTAGGCTGGAGGATTGGATATGGATCATCTATCAATATCTGGATTGATCCATATCTAATCAATAAGGAAGGTATGCTGGCTACATCCCCCATGCAACCAGGTCTTTAAGACTCCACTGTCAGCTGCCTCCTTTCTGACCAGGGACAAGGGTGGTGTTTAGAAAAGATCATTGAATGATTTAACTAATGGGATCAATGAATTATCCTAAGAATTACCTGGGTCCCTAACATAGGCTCCGACCATATTTTCTGGATCAATGACATCTCGGGTGAATACACGGTGAGATCCAGCTACAGACTTTCTCTTGGAAACCACTTAGTCGGTCGGGATGAGGGACCATGGAAATCGATTTGGATGCTCAATGCTCCCCCTAAAATACGCCAATTTTGGTGGCAGGTTTGCACGGGTACTCTCCCAACCATGATCCTTCTCGCTTACTGACATATAGAAAGTACTCCATTTTTCCCTTTCTGCCTGAACATTCTAGAAACCCCTTTGCACGCCATCATTCACTGACCAGGAGCTAAGGAAATTTGGAATAAATGGATCCCGTCTTCTGCCGCTTCACTAGATTTGGCCTCTGACCTTCCCGATCTTCTGACGCGTTGGGGATCCTCTCTATCCTCATCTTTTTCAGGTTCACTTTTCACTTTTTCCTATATTATTTAGGTCCAGCGTAATGATGTTGTTTTTCATCAAGCTCACAAACCCCCCGAATTATGGATTGAACGGGCCACTTCTTGGATTGAGGGCTGGAAAGACCACAATGGACATTATATGCCAGGTTTTACCCCCTCTTATCCCTTTCATTGGAATCCCCCAATGGAAGGGATTCTTAATATTAACCTGGACGCATCTCTTTTAAAGGATGGGATTGTTGCCCTTGGCCTCCTGGCCCAAAATCATCTAGGGAAAATCTTTGCTGCAAAATATGAACCACATCAGGCATTCTGGGAACCTGTAGCTACTGAGGCCATGGCCATACTTGCCAATATGATGCTCTCCTTGGAATGTAGATGGGGTGATATCATTATTGAGTCTGACTACCATATCATAATCGATGTTATTAACCACAATGATGGCGGGCTCCAGTCATTTGGCATCATCATCAGGAGAATTCTCTCACTTTTCCAATGCTTCTCATTGTGCCCCTTCTCCTTTACCAAAAGGGAAGGAAAAAATGCGGCCCATTAGCTTATGGCCTCAGGCCCATTCGATACCAACCAGCTCTAGCTAGAAAATTTCCCTTCTTGGCTTTGCAAATGTACTTCTGCTGATCTTCTTCATTAATTATTTCTGTTGCTAATCAAAAAAAACTAGCTAGAACATATTAAATTTATAAAATAAAAAAGAAAATTATAAACAATTATAAGCTATAAAAATAAAAATAGAATAGTATATGTATAAAATTTATAAAATCCTATTTAATGATGAATTATTCTATAAAATTTTGTATACTTGACATTAATACATTAAAAAAGTTAGATTATATACATAATGTAATAACCCAAACTTTCATTAATGAAAATTCCTCTTGATCTAATTAAATGTCTTATTATGGTTATATAAAAATGTGAACTTTATTGGTTTTATGTTTTTGGATTTTAAAATACCATTATGAATTGTGACCGTTGCTAATATAGTTGTTGAACAGTGGTCACTTGATTAGTATAAATATAGGGCTTTAACAAATCCAATTTACTCAGACAAATGAAGAGATTGCCTCATACAGTAGATTTTCCTCATACGAAGCCCATTTGTTGGAGCTCGGAAATGAGGTGGCATCATTGGTCTTTGCTCTTGACCAATCCCAAGTTAAGCTTGAACATGTTAATCTTGAGCGGAACCGACTACAGGAGAAGTGGAAGTTAATAGAGATTACCACCCGAGCGATGTTATCTGAGCCACCCCAAGAGTCTGTCACCATCGCACACCTTACCCTTAGGTCTTATGGGGGTGTTACAAGGGGTTATTTAACAATACCCTAGCACTATTACAATGTACAATATTTTTATATAAAGAATTTTCATTCATTTTATTATTGTTACTTGGTAAATAGTTTTTAAAGCACAAATAGTATTTTTAGTTAATGTTCAACTAAGAAATCTATTTTGATGAATTAATGTATTTTTTAATTAAATAATATTTTAATAAAATATTAATATTAAATTAATTTTTATTAAATATAAATGATCAAATAATTTTATTAACGCAATTGTAATATTTATTAATGTTTGAAAACTGTTTTTGTCAAAACCCATGAATTTTCGATAAATGTCAGTTTTTATTTTAAAAGTAAAAATTCACATATTTATTAAATTATTTAGATAAAATGAATATTATTTTTTGAATCAGGATGTCAAAATTATCCAACGGTGAATTTTTCATAATTTTCTGAGACAATCGAATTTTTGGGTAAAAATTAAATATCGTTTAAATATATAATGTGTTTTATGACATCATAATGACCCAATAGTGAGGTAATAAAATACTATAAACATTATTTTCAGCCAATATATGTTTTATCATTAAAATAATGTAATTTTATATTTTTTTATTTATTTCACAAATCTTTTGTGGACCCTCCAAGACTTATAAAACATTTTGTCTTTTTAAATCATTTTCCTTGAGAGTGTTAATCACCTCCACATAAGCAACCCCATTATTTTAAGAAGTTCTACCATTGGCCTTATAAAATATTGTTTTCCACTCCCCTTTGGCCAAAACCATGTGAAAAAACCATGGGATGGTTTGTGGAATTGATTAGTTTAATGTGAGGTGTCCCAAACCTAAATAATAAAGAATTTCCTCTCCTTTCCTATATAAACCCACCAAAGATCCCACTTCCTCTTCACTCAAAGCCTTTTGAGTTAGAACAACCCATGCCCTCCTCTCTATATAATCCTCCCAAGGTTTCCCAAGCTCCCAAGGATCCTCTCTCAAGCCTCTCCCAAGCCTTTGGGATCACACTTCCAAGTAAGGGATTTCTTCCTTTCTCATTTTTTCCAAATTTTCTTTAAGTTTTTATGCCCTTTTTTCAATTAAAAATGTTGTGGTATGATTTTTCACCTCTCCCATATTGTTCTATTTATGTTTGGATGATGGGAGACCCCTTTCTTAGTCATTAAAGCTGCTCATGTACACCCATTACCATGCCGAAATTCTATGAGGGGTTTCTCTCTCCTCTTTTACATCCAAGTAATTATTTTGTATTATGTATCTAAATTCCATTACATATGTTGATGTAAGAACCCGAGTTTTTAGAACGGGTCAAAATCCTTACCCTGTTTGAATTTTTGACTTGTTTCTGAGAAAACTGGAGAAAATGGGCAGTTTCTAGAAATTTCTAGACTACATGCCGTGTACTTTAAGTACACGCCATGTATATGTTAAGCGAGTACCGGTCGTGTGCTTGCCGAGTACATGTCATGTGATGACCATGTAGAAAATTTCTTACTACACGGTGTGTAGTTATAGACACGCCGTGTACCCGCAACCGTGTGGAGGCCATACATGGGGTGTAGGCTTGTTGGCCAGGGAGAATCATTGAAACTAAGTACACGCCGTGTTCCCCTTGGACATGCTGTGTGGTCTTTCCATGTATAAGGGATATACATGGCATGTGGGTAAGTCGGTGAGGAAGAGAAGGGAAACCAAGCACACGTCGTGTACTCATGTCGGTAGGTTCGGAAAGTAAGTCGGCAGAATTATAGTCATCAAATGAACAGTTAACTGATATACACAGCGTGTAGTCCTAAAGTACACGCTGTGTAGTTCCTTTTTTGTGTTAAAATGGGCAATAGCCTCATTTTGTGGAATAACTCATATGCTCTGCCCAATTTCACAAACCAAGCTGGCTGAAGCTTCTTTCTTCTCCCGATCGTCCGTCCGAGACCCGATTTGAACACCAATTGATGCGTTGGAACCCCCTCGGTAAGGGATCAATTCCCCTTGATCCATTTTGTTTGATTTCTGTTCTAGAATGAGTTATAGGGGTTTGAGAAGTTTGGATTCTTTTGTAGATCTACTGCGTTTATACCAAATTGGAGGCTATTATCGGAGGAGTATCATCGTACGAGTCTAAGGTAGGTGGTGCATACCTCTTTTTGTGTTTTCGTGGTCTTTTGAATAATGTGGCCTTCGGCACATTTCCGAGTATTTTGAGCGGGACCCGTTTTATCTGTTGTTTCTTATTAAATTGATTGTTGGACCTACTAGTTTCCTTTGGGTATGACATGTTACCTGTTTTTCTTGAGAGGGGCCAGGCGAGAGGTCGTAGCTCATCGGAGCATTTTGTCCAGGGATTCCAAAATGGTTATATTTGATTTATACTATTATAAACTGTTGAGTTTCATTTATTAAGCTTGATATAAATTGTTAGATGCATTCAAGACCTCAATGCTGGTATGGGACAACACCGTTCATAGTGTAATTCAACTGTTAGGTTGTTTTTCCTGATTATGTATTATGTTTAAATATGATATATGTGTGATTGTTTAATTGCATATGTTGTACCTTTGGGTGGTTTTGACCATGGGATTGGTCGTCATGGACGTCATCTTGAGGTAGGATGACTATCAGGTTGGGAATATCCTAGGTTGCTGGGATGGAGATGCCATCAGACTTGAGCGACATAGTCGCGGGGACACGAGGTGTCAGAGGTGTTGTGGCTTGGGTACAATATAGTGATTACTGCTCACCCGGAAAATTTGATTAGTGTGCACATAGATATACTCCGTGATGAGGTGGTTTTGACCACTCGTGTGGGTAGAGGCCCTCGTAGTTGCGGTTTAGGTATTTTGGTTGGGAGTTCTTGTCGTAGGAAGCCACATGGGAGGTGAGGAGCCTTCAAGGGATAGCACTGAGGCTATCGGATTGGGGGCTGAGGCCCGTCGTTATTTGAGGGAAAACATCGTTGTCCCTCCATTTACTTTATTTGAGGGCAGTCATCATTGTCCCTCCGGCTGTTTATCTGAGGGTAGACATTGTTGTCCCTCTAGTTACTTATTGAGGACAGTCATCGTTGTTCCTCTGGGTTACTTCTTGGGCGTGCCTTCGAGACGTCGGTACGTGAGACACGTGGTGTTAGGGGGAACATGGTGTCGGGTTACCTGATCGAGATTCTGGCATTGTCCGAAGCAGATGATACTCCATGGTGGCTACTGAGCACCAGTAGAGCAAGTGTTTATTGTGCATTGTATTATTTACTACTTTCCTTACAATTGAATGAATAATTAAACACTTATATTAGGTACGCACTTTTGGGTGGTATCCTTTTGAGATTTGTCTCACACCATGCATGGGCCCTTCAGGATGCGTGTAGACTTTATGGATTTACGTGTAGGAAAGAAGCCATCTTCAGGAGTTGGGCTACATTAGTTGTTGCATGGAGATGGTATGGACCTTGAGGTATTACCTAGCTGGGGTTTACTTTGTTTTATTATATTTCTGTATCAGCATGCTTACTTTTTGTAACTATTGTTGGTTATCCATTGGAACCCTTTCTAAATTCAGTTCTGTATGACCTGCTTTGGATGCATATTTTATTGTTCAGTAGTAGTTACATATTATCAGTATGTTGTTGTGTTTATTTCCTCTATTATTGTTTATAGTTACTGCTTCTGCTGTTTATCTATATTGATTATGCTTCCACTCTACGGGTCTGGTTCGAGTCTGCTGAGTCCTTTATTTTCGTTGCATCTTTACTGTTATACTTGTACCAGTACTGTTATTATTTTATCTTGTATGAGGTTATATCCTCCCCACTGTACCTAACAGACCCTCACTTCTAGTCGGAAGCCTTTGGCATTCGGGGAGGTGCACCTAAGGTAGTAACACCTAACCCGTTTAGCACTGTTCGGGTGGTTTTTCATGTCCGGGTCGTTACAAAGTGGTATCATAGGAGTTCTTGATGGGGATTTAGTAGCACCATTTTACTGTCTACTAATGATATTTAGACTTCTCTTTTTTTCGGCTGGTTTTACTGTTTGGGATATGGTAGATTGGAGATAGGTTGTTATTGGAACTGGGTTTCTAGCTTGTTCTTGGGTGCCTGCAGCCCCAGGTACGAGGGATGGACCAAGTTACCATGGGTGGAAATTGTTGTTTTCTTTTTCTCAGATTATGGATTATATGATTTCCACCTCAGTGGCTCACTTGGTGTGTGAGGTTATTGATTGTGATATGTGACCCTTGACCCGGTGTGGTAAAGGAGAAATTAGACCTTGGCCCGGTATGTCAAGGCTTGTTTACTTGGCTTTTGATAGGCACATTTTTAGGGTATTTCAATTTCATAATTGCACATATGCTTTGTGAAGTGATAATACCATGTGAAAAAAAAAATCAATTGCCATGATTTATATTCTTTGAAATGTAAAAGGTGAAATTTCTGATATAACTGCTTGTTGTTGCAATGTGTATTACATGATTTAAATTATATAATTGCATGTGACAGGGTTTTTGGGTCTGACTCAGATGAGAGCAGGCAGGTACTATCGGTTGAGGTGATTTTTATCACCAGGATTGGGCGACTCGGTCGTCGATTTGAGGCAACGTGAGTTGTTAGGATGGTCATGGCCTGAGGTACTTTTGATACTTGGCTTTGTTAAGGGAAAGTAAGGAGGCCATGAGGCCGAGATGCCGTGGGGCATGGGTTGCAGTGGGGTAGAGTAAGGGTAGTAGTTATGCACTCCCTTTTACTGCTTTCTTATCTGCATTGAATGTATATTGTTATATACATACATGTGTTGTCTGACCATTTATGGTATTCAGTGGGTTCCTCCTACACGCCTCGATGGAGCATCATAAAAGTGAGGATATAGTGCCATTGGTGCAGGATCAGGTTCAGGATTCAGTACAGGCAGAGCACGAACCGCAGGTATAGGCTCAGGGATAGGATCCAGTGCAGGCAGGACAGCAACCGAGTTTTGCATCATTCGGGCCGTGGATCGACAAGCATCTCCGATCGATCCTAGTACGCGTCTTGCAGGGGATCGACAGAGGCGCATAGGGTACAGATCCATCTATGGCGTATCTGACATGGGTGTTCCAGTCGTAGCACCCACCTCTTTTTCAGGGTGAGGGTGGTCTGCAGGCAGCTGAGAACTGGATAGAGATTATGCAGATGATTTTCGAGTAGCTCGAGACACCTCTATGGTGTAGGGTCAAGCTGGCGACATACATGCTAAGAGGACCGGCAAAGCGTTGGTGGGATGTGTAGGTTTAGGCTCGTAGGCACAAGGGACTGGCATGGAAGGACTTCGAGGACAGGTTCTTTGAGCACTTCTATCCAGAGACACTAAGGGCCAAGAGAGCTCAGGAGTTCTTGAGTCTTTAGCAGGGAGACATGTCCGTCATGGACTATGCAGCTACCTTCACAGAGTTGTCTCGCTTTGCACCTGGTATGGTAAGTGATGACGTGGCTAGGGTGAGGCGCTTCGATGATGGCTTTTGACAAACCATTCGAGTCCAGATGAACATTTTCAGGATGAGTTCCTTCTCTGAGGTGGTGAACCAGGCACTTATAGTGGAGGGAAACCAGAGGGATATGCCCTAGATTGGTCGGGCGACAGCTTCAAGTGGTGGTTCAGATAGCAGGAAGCGAGGATGGGATGAGTTCCAGCAGGGCAGCCAGGCCAGGGGTTCAGCTAAACCACCTCGTGGTAGTTCTTTAGTGATTTTATTTCATTGAGAACAGCCGGGAAATTTTCAAACTCAGTGTGATAGGCCTCCAAAGGAGTGCTGGGCATGCGGACAGGTCGGACATCTAGAGAGGTTTTGCAGGCAGTCTTCTCAGACAGTCGGTAGACAGGGACCAGGACAGACGGTGGCATCTAGAGTTGGTTCAGGTTCGGTACCAGGAGAGGGTAGCTGAGGTTCAGCTGCACACAGAGGAAGTGACAGAGACAGTGGGACCTAGCTGAGGGGTCAGTGGCAGGTGACTAGAGAAGCACCGCAGGGAGGTCAGGCCTCAAGCAGTCGTAATTAAGCCAGGTGCGCGCTGTGGAACTGCCAGAGGCTGAGCAGGCTGGTGAGCCGACGATGGTTAGAGGTACACTGAGGTGTGGCCATGATCTACATGTTTCCTTTTTGGCATGACCTATAGAGGCATGTCTGTTCTGAGTGCACGTGGTGCACAGGATCTATGTGGACTGACTAGATGCTATTCGGTGGGATTGGCACCATATCAGGTGCGTGATATATTTTATATATATATGTATGAGATACGTAGAATCAGTACATCGAGGATACGAGTTACTTGAGGTGTCATGGGAATTGGGGAATCGATGATGTGGGTTACTTGAGGTGTTGAGCACCAGGACCTTGTGGAGGCGAACACTGATGCAGTGTAGAATACTTTGGGTGTCGGGAGCGACACATGAGTGCCAATGGGGTGAAGGGGTGATGATGAGTCATAGAAGGACTATGCGTCCGGGAAATTGTTTAGTAAACCCTTGTTTTTTTTTATTTTTGTTGGGTTGAGATTGGGTTAGGCGATTCCTAAGGTGGGGATCCCCTTGAGGAATTTAGCCAGGACCTTTGAGACCAGGGAAGTCCGAGTTACTTTGATCATGGTGGTATGTTCGGTGCCATCTCTGGGTTTCATTTTATAGCTCGGGGATGAGCTATGTTAAGGTGGGGAGATTGTAAGAACCCGAGTTTTTAGAACAGGTCAAAATCCCGACCCTGTTTGAATTTTGGACTTGTTTCTGAGGAAACTAGAGAAAATGGGCAGTTTTTGGAAATTTCCAGACTACACGCTGTGTACTTTAAGTACACTTTGAGTATATGTTAAGCAAGTACCAGTCATGTGCTCACTGAGTACATGTCATGTGATGACCGTGTAGAAAAATTCTTACTAGACGGCGTGTAGTTATAGACACGTCGTGTACCCACAACCGTGTGGAGGCCATACATGGCGTGTAGGCTTGTTGGCCAGGGAGAATCATTGAAACTAAGTGCATTCTGTGTTCCCCTTGGACACGCTGTGTGGTATAGCCATGTATAAGGGATATACATGGCATGTGGGTAAGTCGGCGAGGAAGATAAGGGAAACCAAGGACACACCGTGTACCCAGTGGTACACGTTGTGTACTCATGTCGGTAGGTTCGGAAAGTAAGTCGGTGGAATTCCAGCCGTAAAATGAATAGTTAAATGATATACATGGCATGTAGTCCTAAAGTACACACCGTGTAGTTTCTTTTTTATTTTAAAATGGTAAGTAGCCTCATTTTGAGGTAGAACTCATATGCTCCACCCGGTTTCATGAACCAAGATGGCCGAAGATTCTTTCTTCTCCCGATTGTCCGTCCGAGACCTGATTCGAACACTGATTTATGTGTTGGAACCCCCTCGGTAAGGCCTCAATTCCTCTTGATCCGTTTTGTTTGATTTCTCTTCTAGAATGAGTTATATGGGTTTAAGCAGTTTGGATTATTTTGTATATCTACCGCGTTTTAGACCGAATTGGAGGTTGTTTCGGAAGGAGTAGCATCGTACGAGTCTCAGGTAGGTGGTGCATAACTCTTTTTGTGTTTTCGTGGTCTTTTGGGTAATGCAGCCTTCGGTACGTTTCCAGGTATTTTTAGCGGGACCCATTTTATCTTTTGTTTCATATTTAATTGATTGTTGGACCTATGGGTTGCCTTTGGTTATGCCATGTTACCTATTTTGCTTAAGAGGGGTCGGGTGAGAGGTTGTAGCTCATCGGGGCATTTTGGCCGGGGATGCCAAAATGGTTATATTTGATTTATACTGTTATAAACTGTTGATTTTGATTTATTAAGCCTGATATAAATTGTTAGAGGCATTCAAGACCTCAGTGCCGGTATGGGACAGCACCGTGCATAGTGCAATTCAACTGTTAGGTTGTTTTGCCTAATTATGTGTTCTGTTTAAATATGATATATGTGTGATTACTGAATTGTATATGTTGGACCTTTGGGTGGTTTTGACCATGGGATTGGGCATCATAGACATCATATTGAGGTAGTACAACTGTCAGGTTGGGCTTGGCCCGGGTTACTGGGATGGTGATGCCATCAGACTAGAGTGACATGGTCGCAGGGACACGAGGTGTCAGAGGTGTTGTGGCTTGGGTACTATTTGGTGATTACCACTCACCCATAAATTTTGAGTAGTGTGCACACAATGATACTCCGTGATGAGGTGGTTTTGACCACTTGTGTCGGTATAGGCCCCCGTAGTTGCGGTTTAGGTAAATCGGTTGTGGGTGCTTTTCGTAGGAAGCCACGGGGGAGGTGAGGAGCCTTCAGGGGATAACACTAAGTCTATCGGGTTAGGGGCTGAGGCTCACTGTTATTTGAGGGCAGACATCACGGTCCCTCTGATTACTTTATTTGAGGACAGACATCGCTATCCCTCCATCTGTTTATCTAAGGGCAGACATCACTGTCCCTCCGGTTACTTATTGGGGATAGGCATCGTTGTTCCTTTGGGTTACTTCTTGGGTGTGCCTTCGGGACTTCGGTACTTGAGACACACAGTGTTAGGGGGCACATGGTGTCAGGTTACATGAAAGAGATTTTGGAATTGGCCGAAGCAGGTGACACTCCATGGTGGCTGTTGAGCACCAGTGAAGCTAGTGTTTATTGTGCATTGTAATGTTTACTGCTTTCCTTACAATTGCATGACTGCTTAAACACTTATATTAGGTATGAACCATTGGGTGGTATCCTACTGAGATTTGTCTCACACCCTGCACGAGCCCTTCGGGACACGTTCAGACTTTATGGATTTACGCGCAGGAAAGAGGCCAGCTTCAGGAGCTGGGCTGCGTTAGTTGTTTCATGGAGATCGTATGGACCTTGAGGTCTTACCTAGTTAGGGTTTTTTTTTCTTTCAGTATCAGCATGCTTACTTGTTGTAGCTATTGTTGGTTAGCCATTGGCGCCCTTTCTATATTTAGTTATTTATGACCTACTTTGGATGCATGTTTTATTGTTCAATAGTAGTTACATGTTATCAGTATGCTGTTGTGTTTATTTCTGCTGCTATTGTTTATATTTACTGCTTCCGCTTTTTATCTATATTGATTATGCTTCCACTCTCTGGGTCTGGTTCGAGTCTGCTGAGTCCATTATTTCTGCTGCATCTTTACTATTATAATTGGACCAGTACCATTATTATTTTACCCTCCATTAGGGTATAACCTCCCCACTTTACCTAATAGACCCTCGCTGCTAGTCAGCAGCCTTTGGCATTTGGGGAGGTGCGCCTAACGTAGTAACACCCGACCCGTTTAGCACTGTTCGAGTGGTTGTTCGGGTCTGGGTCATTACATTTGAGACATGTATCCATATGACCCCCTTACTGTCCATTTAATTTACATATGATGAGACACCATTTTATATCTCATCAACTATTTTCATGAATCCTTATGTCACGTCGTTATGCTGCTAAAATTGCACCGTGTTTTTCCAAGCCAATATCATTGTGTAGTGAATACCATACCCATGTCTCTATTAAGGGTATTCACCTTTATGCACATATACCTATTGAGTGGTACTTTCATGTACTTATTCCACATTACTTAATCGTAGAATAACTTATGATGTTGATTGATTCCATGTTATATGATCCATGTGGCACACTTATGCATTAAATGAAATGTTTAAGAAGGGCTTTCCCTGATAGTGCTCCAATGAATTGGGTAAAGTATAGTATCATGATATGTCATGTGAAATGGGTGTTGACTCATGATAATTCAAGTGAAATGAGTTTTTACTCATGCTTCATGTGCAATGAGGGTTTACTCATGCTCCATGTGCAATGAGCCTTGGCTCATGATAATTCCATGTTAAGTGTTGTTGCCACATTTCCATGTTATGATTATCATGCTTTATTATGCCTTTATGTTCATATTTCTCTTGTGATCCATTGATATGCCTATTTTATAACATTTATTGTATACCTTATGTTGTTCCATGTTTATTCCCTTACTGGTCTTTATAGCTCACCCTTTTCTTATGCATGTCCTCAGGTTATCCCATGCAATTCTAAGTACGAGGGAATGTAGTGGTCATGTAAATGAAGTTTTCAATAAATATGTTGTGTGTTTTATGTTCTAAGATGTTATGTAATGTTCCTAAGCCCTAAATACACTAGACCTATTGATCTTCTATGTTGTATCAAGTGAATATTTTATGTAATAAATTAGGATTAGGTGTGTAATAAAAAGCAGGGTTGTTATAGTTGGTATCAGAGGATAGGTTTAGTTATTTTTGGGATTAGGATTAGAAAACCCTAGTGAAGACTTAGAGATAAGAATAAGTATAATAAAAACATCCCAAAGTATTTGTGAGTATTTAGTAAGTGGTTTATCAAGAAAATAAATCCATGTTTGGATACGAGCAGGTAGAGGCGGCTCTGGCACAAATGTATCCTAGGGGTAAAACCCGAAAACACCTCTTTGAGCTAGAATCGAATGGGAACTGGTGCATGACAACGGGCCTTGTTGCACTCTTGGTTACGACACTCCCTGGGTATATTCTTTGGTAAATTCATAATCTTAGTATAAACCCTTATTAAGGGAATTATAAAAAATTCCCCTAAGAATATATATTATAAAGTAGATCATGGATAGCCTTGATTGAAGCCTATGGATTCATAAGTTAAGGAAATAAAAGTTATTTAGAAGTCATCAGTTTTGTCCTTGGATTACCCTTTATGTTTTACCCCTGACTTTCCTTTTATTCCATCCAATGACCAGTAATAGGAGGACTCGGGCTAACAACCGATGTGAAGATCAATGTGATGAATGTGCAAATGAGATTCCCAATATGATGGGAGTTGTAATCGCGAACTTTGTCATGCTTCTCTCTTAGTTAACTCAAGATTTGAATAGAAACATGAGACAAGAGGAATGTTCAACCCCCCTAAGTAAGAACAAGTCGCTATCGAGAGATTCATGAGACAAAGGCCTCCTACTTTTAATGGATCTTCTGATTCCTCAATCACTGAACAATGGATCAACTCCATTGAAAATATCTTCTCCATCATTCAATATTCTGAACAAGAGAAGGTTCTTATAGTTTCTTATAGTATGAAAGGTGAAGCCGATCAATGGTGGACATTGATCAAAAATATGAAGTCTGAGGAATAGATCGAGTCATTGGAATGGAAGGATTTCCATAAGATGTTTTTTGATAAATATTTTCTAAGCACCCTCCGAATTAAGATGGAAAGGGACTTCCTTGAACTCAAGCAAAAAGACGATGAATCTGTTGGAGCATACAAAGAAAACTTCACAAGGCTGTCACGATACACCTCCGCCTTTGTTGTTACCCCCAAATGCAAGGTTGACCACTTATTTGGTGGGATGAAACCTAGCCTAAGGAAAGCAATGGTGATCTGTGACTTCGACAGCTATGAGGAAATTGTCTGATGTGCCCTCAATGTAGAAATAGAGATTGAAAAATCTCAGGGGTATGGATAAGAAGGGTAAGGTGGACTTCAATGCCGGAGGTCCGATGGATAAATCCAACAGTGCTAAGAAGATCCAGCACCCCACTAGCCAAATGTGTAGAAAGAAAAACCTTGGAAATTGCCTGAAGGGGATGAGGAAATGTTTTAGGTGTGGAAGAGAAGGTCACCTAGATGTTAACGGACAAAAAGAAAAACCCGCGGCTACAATAGAGGAGAGGAATGAACCATTCAAACCTAAACGTATTGTTTATTGCTACAACTGCAAAGAACCATGGAATCTTGAAAATCAGTTCCCTAAGCCAAGGAATTTCAGAGGCAACCAACAATCTCCAAGGCATCAAGGAAGATATTTTTTCATCACTACTGCCAAAGTGAACCCCGAAAACGAAGTGGTGATAGGTACGGTAGTTATTCATTCAATAATAGTGAACGTAATTTTTGATTCAGGTTCTAAACATTCTTTTATATCCCAAAATTTTAGTAGAATAATCCCAGCACCACCATAAATCATGGAATTAAATATGTCGATGAGTATGGAAAACAGGGAAATCATTGTATCCCATGAATATAACTCCTCCCCTGTCATAATCTGTGGATTGAATTTCCCAGTGAACCTTATCATACTTTCTCTAGTGGTATTTTATGCAATTCTTGGCATGGATTGTATTTCCTTATATAGAGCCAACATAAATTATTTTGAGAGTAAAATCACTCTCCTTGTGGAGAATCGGCCCCCAATTCTATACAAGTGCAAGGAGGAAGATGAATCTTCTTTAGCTCTATCATCTCAAGCATGGATATTACTGCCCTATGAGCATGAATATCTGGATGAGATGATTGAGTCTAAGGAGGCAACCATCCTTGAAGACATCCAAAGGAAACAATGCAATCTATGTTGTTGTGGATCTTCTTACAAAGTCTGCACACTTCATTGCAATTCAGAAGGATTTCTCATTGAATCAGCTGGCATGGATATATATTAGTAAAGTGGTAAGGATGCATGGGGTACCACTATCTACTGTATCTGATCAAGATCCAAGATTCGCCTCTAAGTTTTTGAAGAGTCTTCAATATGATCTAGATATAGATATGAACTTCAGTACGGCTTATCATCCTCAAATTGATGGCCAATCCGAGAAGACTATCTAAACACTTGAGGACATGTTGAGAGGATGTTCTATGGACTTCAAAGGAGGGTGGGATCAAAATCTTCCACTGGTTGAATTATCCTACAATAATAGTTTCCACTCGAGCATCCAAATGGCACCTTATGAAGCCCTGTATGGGAAGAGGTGCAGAACACCAGCATGTTGGGATGAATTCGGTGAGTGTAAGCTTCTAGGACCATAAATGGTCGAAGAAATGGTGGAGAAGGTTAAAACCATTCAACAACATATCAAGGAAGTCCAGAGCCGATAGAAGAGTTATGCAGATAACCATCTATGAGACCTTGAGTTTAAAGTTGGAGACTTATTATGTCTACGCATATCTCCATGGAAGAAGGTCATGAGGTTTAGAAAGAAAGGGAAGTTAAGTCCTAGGTACATTGGCCCCTTCAAGATTCTTGATCGTGTTGGGGTTTTGTCCTATAGACTAGCACTTACATCTACCATGGACAAATTACATGATGTATTTCATGTATCCCTTTTAAGTAAGTACATACCAGACCCTTCACATGTACTCTCTTTAGAGGTAGTATAGCTAGAGGATGATCTTTCTTATAAGGAGCAACCAGTGAAGATATTAAATCGTAGAGAAAACGTTCTAAAAAATAAGACAATACCCCTCGTCAAGGTGTTGTGGTGAAACCACAAGTTTGAAGAAGTGACATGGGAATCGGAGGAAGTGATGAAGCAAAGTCACCCACATCTGTTTTAGTTCGGTAAAAGGAAATTTCAAGGGAGAAATTTCTTAAGGGGGGAAGATTGTAACGATCCAAACATTCATTAATGAAAATTACTCTTGATCTAATTAAATGTCTTATTATGGTTATATAAAATGTGAACTTAATTGGTTTTATGTTTCTAGATTTTAAAATACCATTATGAATTGTGACCATTGCTAATATAGCTGTTGAATAATGATCACGTGATTAGTATAAATATATGGCTTTAACAAATCCAATTTACTTTGACAAAGGAAGCAATGACCTCATCCAGTAGACTTTCCCCGTATGAATCCCATTTATCCGAGCATAGAAAGGAGGTGGCATCATTGGGAATTTCTCTTGACCAAGCCCAAGCTGATCGTAAACACGTTAAGCTTGAGCAGAACCGACTACGGGAGAAGTGGAAGTTAATAGAGATTACCACTCGAGCGATGTTATCCAAGCCACCCCAAGAGTCTATCACCATCGCACACCTTACCCTTCAGTCTTATGCAGGTGTTATAAGAGGTTATGTTACAATACCCTAGCACTATGACAATGTACATTATTTTTATATAAAAAATGTGCATTTATTTTATTATTTTTACTTTGTAAATAGTTTTCAAAGCACAAATAATATTTTTAGTTAATATTCAACTAAGAAATCTATTTTGATGAATTAATAAACTTTTGAATTAAATAATATTTTAATAAAATATTATTATTAAATTAGTTTTTATTAAATATAAATGATCATATAATTTTATGAATGCAATTGTAATTTTTATTAAGGTTTGAA
Source organism: Viscum album (assembly GCA_963277665.1). Taxonomy (NCBI): domain Eukaryota; kingdom Viridiplantae; phylum Streptophyta; class Magnoliopsida; order Santalales; family Viscaceae; genus Viscum; species Viscum album. The sequence continues at coordinate 1,198,173,413 of OY728164.1, forward strand.
AACTGTTTTTGTCAAAACCCATGAATTTTTGGTAAATGTCGGTTTTTATTTTAAAAGTAAAAATTCTCATATTTCTAAAATTATTTAGATAAAATAAATATTATTTTTGGAATCAGGACGTCGAAATTATCTAACAGTGAATTTTTCATAATTTTCTGTGACAGTCAAATATTTGGGTAAAAATTAAATACCCTTTAAATATATAATGTGTTTTATGACATCATAATGACCCAATAGTGAGGTAATAAAATACTATAGACATTATTGTTGGCCAATATATGTTTTAGAATTAAAATAATGTGATTTTAGTATTTTTTTTGATTTATTTCACAAATCTTTTGTGGACCCTCTAAGACTTATAAAACATTTTGTCTTTTTAATTTTTTTTTTTGAGAGTGTGACTCACCTACACATAAGAAACCCTATTATTTAAAGAATTTAGGCCATTTTCCTTATAAAATATTTTTTCCCACTCCCCTTTGTAAAAAACCATGGGCTGGTTTGTGGTATTGATTAGTTTAACGTGAGGTGTCCCAAACCTAAATAATAAAGAATTCCCTCTCCTTTTCTATATAAACCCACCAAAGCTCCCACTTCCTCTTCACTAAAAGCCTTTGGAGTTCGAAAAACCCCTGCCATACTCTCTCTATAATCCTCCCAAGGTGACCCAATATCCCAATAAGCCTCTCTCAAGCCTCTCCCAAGCCTTTGGGATCACACTTCCAAGTAAGGGATTTCTTCCTTTATCATTTTTGTCTAATTTTCTTTAAGTTGTTATGACCTTTTGTTTTCAATTAAAAAGGTTGAGGTATGATTTCAAACCTCCCCCATATTGTCCTATTTATGTTTGGATTATTGGATACCTCTTTATCTCTCATTAAAGCCTCCCATGTACACCCGTTACCATGCCGAAATTCCGTGAGGGATTTCTCTCTCCTCTTGTACATCCAAGTAATTCTTTTGTATTATGCATCTAAATTCTATTAAGTATGTTGGGAAATATATCCATATGACCTCCTTACTATCCATTTCATGTACATATGATGATACTCCCTTTTCTATCTCATCAACTATTTTCATGAATCCTTATGTCACGGCATTATGCTGTCAAAATTGCACTGTGTTTTTCCAAGCCAAGATCATTGTGTAGTGAATACCATACCCATGTATCTATCAAGGGTATTCACCTTTATGAACATATACCTATCGAATGGTACTTTCATGTATTTATTCCACATTACTTAATCATGGAATAACTTATTATGTTGATTGATTCCATGTTATATGATACATGTGACACACTTATGCATGAAATGAAATGTTTAAGAAGGGTGCACCCTGATAGCGCTCCTATGCATTGGGTAAAGTATAGTATCATGATACATCATGTACAATGGGTGTTGACTCATGATAATTCAAGGTAAATGAGGTTTTACTAGTGCTTCATGTGCAATGAGGGTTTACTCATGCTCCATGTGCAATGATCCTTCGCTCATGCTAATTCCATGTGAAGTGTTGTTGCCACATTTCCATGTTATTATTATCATGCTTTATCATGCATTTATGTTCATGTTTCTCTTGTGATACATTGATATTCCTATTGTCTAACATGTATAGTATTCCTCATGTTATTACATGTTTATTCCCTTACTAGGCTTTATAGCTCACCATGTTCTTATGCATGTCCCCAGGTTATCCCATGCAATACTAAGTACAAGGGAATGTGGTGGTTATGTAAAGAAATTTTTCAATAAAGATGTAGTGTGTTTTATGTTCTAAGATGTTATGTAATGTTCCTAAGCCCCAAAGACACTATACCTCTCGATATTCTATGTTATATCAAGTGAAGATTTTATGTAATAAATCAGGTTTAAGTGTGTAATAAAAAGTAGGGTTATTATACATAATATTATAATTTAAACATTTATAGATTAGAAACAAAAAAATTAATGATGGTGTAACAGTGTAATATAGTGAAATTACTAATGTATAAATTAAATTATCTTAATATTCATTTTTAATATTATTATGAACATCCATTGATAACATTACTTCTTCATTTTCAACCTCCCACATGAGTTATACTTTTAGAATCCCATACCAAGTCAGTTTAAAAAAATCTAATCGGGAGAGTCACAAGAATTCAGGTAGACCTCCTTATATAAAAAAGGCTTCTGATTAGTAGTGAGAGATTATAAATACTATGGGTAGACTATACCCTTATTTAGATAACTATAAATATTAGTGGGAATAAATATAAATCACCATCCATAATGAACAGAATGATATGTACATTAGAGTGGGATATAAACCATATATAAATAAAAATCACATGCTATATGAAAATATGATACACGGTAATTCCATGCAAGGCATGAATCGGGAGAAAGATCACCCAATATATGGATCATGTACAAACAAGATCCAGAATATAAAAAATAATAGAGACATATAATAAATATATACCCACGGATATACCCAGTCCCATATCCCAGACCCACCATGCATTATAGATCTCCTATAAATAGGACGACCCATTCCCTTACCTATATCTCTAACCATGAATACGATAGTTCCACTCATGCGCTGGGTGTAAGAAATATACAAAGTACTACTTCGAAATTTTTTCCCCTAAATAACTCCATAAATATGTGGTTTTATGCACAATATGATATGATAAGAAAAAAACCATAAACATATAAAATTGTAGTATCATAGGGTACTAAACAACCACCCACATTAATAAGAAAACCTTCCCTATTTAATGCTGAAATGGGATGGTATTGCCATAGTTTGGTCACAAAAACAAGAATTCATGGCTTAACAATCTCTCTCAACAATGTAATAGGTGAATGGGATATCACCATCAATAGTGGGTATTGGAGAATGTGTTATCATCACTCATCTCATACAAATATGTGAATGGGTCATCAACATAATCCCATTATTAATGGTGAACAAGATATCAATAAAGGAATTTTTGGTTTTTTTTATGGGTAACATTTTTATTTCAAATCTTCGCGTAAATTAAATTTTTTGTGTTGGATAATTTACTTCATCACAAATAATATTTTCCACAACATATTTTCAATATGGGTTATATTTTATCACAATGTTTTTTGGTAGGAATGTGTGCATGCTAGCCGTTAATAATTATATGTGATAGCTTCCACATATCTACCATAAATACTTTTCATCTAATGAATATTTGTGATGAAATATGTTTTCTATCGTGAATAATTATTAGAGACAAAATACTTATCTCGTCACAAATATTTTTTGTGTAATATTTTTTTGCGACAAACCTATTAGTCCATAAAAATTAGTTTATGAGCACAGGGTAAAAAAATATGGTGGGTAGATTTTTAAACAAATTGGCATATCTATCACAAATATGTTTCAGATAAGTGGGAAAAAATTTATGATAGAAAGTATTTGTGATGGAATCCATCACAAATATAAATTTTTCTGATATAAATTTCCATAATAAAAAGGTTGTCTTAAATAATCTAACTTATAAATAGGTGAACATAGCTTATCCTTCACCTCATTCCCAAATCACTTTCTCATTTCTTCTTCCAGTCATATAATCCAGACTCACTTTTAAAGGATTTTGGTTTATAATGTATTATCATAAATTCATACACTCTTTTAAAGGTTTATAAATTGTAATATCTTATCTGTAATTGAAACTCTCTTAAGGTTTCCATATATCAATAAAACTATTTTTTTAGACTTCATTTGGAGGTTAAATATTTCAATTATTATAAAAACACTAGTGTGAAGGAACTTTTTTTAACCATTTTTAAGTAGTTGTTACTTTCATTAATTAATTGATTTTTTATTATATGATTTATTAGTTAATTTAATCTATTAGTGTTTAGTTAAACATGCATATCATGTAATTAATTTTTACCAAAGTTATTATTAGTTTAAATTGTTTAATTAATATTTTGGTTTGTTAATTATATTATTATTATAATTTATAATAATTTTAAAAAACTTAATTTAGTAATAAAAAATTAATCTAAAATAATTTTCAATAGTTTACAAAAACATAATTTAGTAACCAAAAATAAATTTAAAATAATAAATGTTGGTTACTATTTAGAAAAACAAATAAATTTATATGTAATTTAATATAAATACATAATAAATAAAAATAGATAGTTATTAATTATTATAATGTAGTATAAATTATTAAAATTAACTTAAAATAGTAAATTTTTGATATAATTATGAGAAAATGATAAAAATATAAATTATCTAATATTAAAAAAATTAATAGTTATTAATTATTATAAATTAATATTAATTTGATAAAATTAGTTTAAATAAATGAAAAATGAAAAATGAAAAATATAGTTCTGTAATACTAATTAGTGATTTAAAAACTAGAAAAATAATTATTAATTATTATTAAGATAATTTAATTAATAAAAAGTAATATTATTATAAATTATTAAAAAATAGTATACAACTAAAATTATAAAAAAATCTATATAAAACTATAACTTGACAGTAAATTTATTATAAATTAATCAATATTTTTTAAATATATTTACAAGGGTAGAAATATTATTATAAAAATATAAAATATTATAAAATATTTTAGTCAATTAATTTAATCACTTATTTATTCCACTTGCAACATCCTCTCCCTATGGATTCAAATGAGAATGAAGTTTGTTTCCTCTTCTAGGGTAACACCCTTCTTTCAGGTGTAACCATGGTCATAGATTTTTTGTCCAATGCTTTATTTTTCAGGAAAACATAATTCATGAAACACGTGTGTACTTGCTAAAAATAATATATTATTCTTAATAAATTATTATCAAAACCACTTTGTGCTCTCATTTTCCACCTGGCTCAACCTAGGGGTAAACAACACACCCTGGAATCAAAGGAACTGTCAAAAAAAATTCTCAAGTGATATGTTGGGTTAAATGACCATTTTATCCCTAGAGAGGTCTCAAGACTCTGAAACTCAAAATTGAGTTAAGTCTCACTCGGGAAAAAATATCAGGTCACTACATAATCCATTATAATAGATATTATATATGTTGAATTTATGAAACTGTCACAATTAATTATTGGGATGCATTTTGTCACAAAATAGTTCTTCGTGGATAAGATTAATTGATAATGGAATAGTTAGTGAAAAAAATTGTAATATATAGTAATATTTCAATAAAAATATTAATTAATATAAAAAATAATAATTTGAATAAATAATAACCATTAAACTAGAAAAACTATTATTTTAAAATTTATAATAATTACTTAAATAATAATAAAATAAAAGATAATAATTACTAATTATAAAAAATAATAATTTTTTATGTAGTGGGAATGAAATACTTTACAATTTTTTAACACATTATATAATAAACCAATTATTTTTATTTATTTTTTAATTATATACCCTGGAAATAGATATCCATTTTTTTATTTTGAGATCATGAATGAATAAATAAGTGTAGAAATACAAATGGTTTTGGTAGAAATAATTTCTACATTGTGGGTGTTGAAACATTATATCATATGCATCATCAAATTTAAAATTTATTTCTAAAGGGATAATTAAGTTTTCATGTAAGAAATGTGATCTCAGAAGATTTGAAACTTTTGAAAATGTTGGAGTACATCTATTTCATTTTGGTTTTTTGGAAAGATTTTTTATTTTATTGTCAACTTGGTGAACATAGTTCTATAGAAGAAACAAATTTTTGTGTTCTAGATCCATCATAGTTTAAAATTTTAGTATATGAGGCTGTTAGCCTATAATTTTAAAAAAAATCAGAATGATAATTCTAATCTCAAATTAAAACCATATTAATTTTATGATTTATTGAAATTTTATGAGGAGGCCTTATATTCGAGATTAAAAATGTTACTAAATTAAGGGCTGTTAAATTATATTTTTCAATGTTAAATAGTTATTTTAAACAAATATTTTCTTTTGTTAAATCATTATTTCCCAAGGGAATTATGATACCAGTAATTTTCTATGAATTTAAGAAGTTGGTCCATAATTTGTTTCTTAGTTATCAGAAGATCCATATATGTTAAAATGATATCATATTATATTATGGTGAATATTAGTCTTTAGTTAATTGTCCAACATGTGGAAAATTTAGGTACACCAAGAAAAGTATGGATTTGTTCCTATTAAACATTTGAGGTATTTTCTGATAACAACTAGATTGCAGTGTCAATTTATGTCTCGAAACATGGTGATATTGAATAAATATCTTAGATCCAATATTTATATAAGTAAAATATTAAATCATCATTATGATGGGGATTCATGGAAATGATTTGATCAGGTATATCCATATTTGGCTTCAAAACCTCATAATGTGTGGTTAGGTCTTTCTGATAACAGTTTTTGTCCATTTTGTTCTTATGGGAGTCAATATTCTTATTGGCCTATTTTCATAACTTTGTTTGACTTACCATATTGTATTTTAATGTGGGAACCAAATTTCTATTTGGAGTTACTAATTCCAAGACACCAAAAGATAAATATTGATGTTAATTTGAATCCACTAATTAATGAGTTAAATATATTGTGTATTGATGGTGAAACTACATATTATGTAGTCAAATAACAGAATTTTACACTAAAAATTGTATTAATATGGACAATAAGTGACCTTACATCATATTTTATTTTATTTGGATTGAGTACCCATTGTCTAAAATCCTTTGTGTACTATATGGGTGATAGTAAAGCTTTTATGCTTGTTAATGGAAGGAAGTAACTTTTTTACTGTTATTGGATATTTCTTACTGAAGATCATCCATTTTAAAAGAATTGAAATAATTTTACAAAAGGTATAATTGAAAGAGATAAACCTCAAATAGTGTTATTTGGGATTTAGGAAAAATCTATAATTGCTCCATTACCACATAATACTTTTTCCTGAAAGCCCAAAGGCCTTATTTTTTTATTAATTTTGGATAGTCCCCTATTAAATAGGGTTGAGGGGTAACCTTACATGACTCAAACTCCAATAGGCACTAGGACTGATATATGGCCATGAAGTTCTAAAGAGGAGACACCCAACAAAAATCCCCAACCAACTGATGCTTAATTTTTTTCTAAATCGTTCGACCTGCAAATGCTACTCAGCAAGCATCCCAATGTAGGACTACATGGGGCCTGGTGCCGATGTCAAGCATTACCCTCTCATTCTTCTAATCTAGTTTCATTTTTAATGGTTTCTCTAATGCACTGACCTCATATGGTACTGCACCTCAGATCTCAACTCTTTTTTTAAACCATTTTATGTCTTGTCAGAACCGTACCGCACTGAGGTTGCCTCCAGAAGACTGTCTCTCACTCATTGTCAAGGACATTTCATCTTCCACCTGATTCAGTCATAACCAGAAATAGGGATGCCACACCGTAGATCCCTCACCATTGTTCACGCTACCACTGTAATTCACTCCACCTTTACCCGTCCGAGAGTCTATCACCGAAGATTCCCACCATCACCGGTCATCGCATCTAACGTCATCCCACACGCCAATGAATCCTACCACTGGTTTCATAATCATTGTTAAGAAACCCACCTCCCGATATTGACTTGGCCTAATGCTTCTCCAACCTTCCTCCATCACCCATCAATGCCTGACGACCCCTCCTCCATTCTGTTATGTGCCTGAGTCAACTTTCCTAGGCTAGCCTACACGAGGAAAATCTACCCTCAAAATATGTTTCTGTTGGGACTCCAACAAGGGATTTGATACAAGATTAAAGAGTTCATTGCCACTATTCTAAAACCCCAACTTCACCTCATTTTACTTTTGGATTAATTATAAAACATTAAAAAATATGTGGCTTTGGGGAGATCACAATGGGATAAAGAGGAGTATTTTTTTGGACATTCCATATTGGTCTGATTTATTGGTTCCTCACATGTTAGATGTAATTCTTATTGATAATAACACTTTTTATATCATATTTTATTTCGTGTTGGACACACTTGACAAGAACAAAGATACTGTAAAATCAATGTTGAATGTTTCCCAAATTTATAAGAATCTATAAATTGAGTTATTTGAAAATTCCAGATCACAAAATTTAATGAATCCAAAAGAACCATATAAACTTTCTAAAAAAATCATTTTTTCTATCATTGAATTATATATTTGAGTTTAACTGATGTTTATGCATCTAATTTATCACTCTATGTCAAAAATAGTCATATTACTGAGTTAAAAAATCATGATTTTCATGTCATAGTAGAAATTATATTTCTCATTGGTCTTAGAGGGGTGTTGAATTACTTGATTTGGAATGTGTTGACAGAAATACCATATTTTTATGGAGGAATTTTTCTGTTAACAAAAAACTATGAAGCATTTAGTATATGATAAAAATATGTCATTACAATTTTTTTAAATTGGAAAAAATATATTTTTGTCAACCTTCTTTAAATTAATTGAAAATTTAATATTTACATTTTATATATGAATAAATATTTTTTGGGTCATTAGAGATTTTATGGATGTACACATATGAGATATGCATGTAAAATTGAAGAATAAGGTATGTATCAAAGCTTTAGTTGAAGATTAAATTACAGAAGCTTAATTGCAGGAGGATATTTTAATTTTCCCCTCTTATTCTTTTTAATCTATAGATCCTTCAAATCATAACTAAATGGGTCACAATAATGGAAATGTTGATGATGTCGCAGGTCATTGATTATCAGTATTTAATTATCCCGATCTTGGTTTTGTTGGTGATCATGAACGATGACTTTAAGATGATAAACAATATAGAGAACATACATATATTCTGCTCAATTATGAAGAAATGAAATGATTTATATAGTAGGTGCTACTTTTACCTATTTTTAAAAATATATTTTTATAATTAAATTTATTTTATTTTTTTAGATTATAGGATGATCGTATTAAAAAATAATTCACAAAAATTACCTCAGCTGCTATTGAACAACATCGACAATGTAATTTTTCCTATAAGTTTCAAACAATGGTAAGTTCATTTGTTTACAATCCAATATATGAAATCAATTTAATATTTAATATATTATTATTAATAATAATTTATTTTTCTAGGTATTAAAACTTGTAAATAAAATTTATATTCAATTATGTGCACTAGCTAACCCACCATAGAAATTGGCCAAGTCTCATAATGCGTATTTTTTTAATAGATTTTAATTCCATACACGCACGTATGGTGAATAAAAAATAAATCAATGAAAAATGGTTTTATTTTAAAAGGATTTCATCACAAATAAGTGCAGTTGAATTTTATGGCATACTGGATGAAATAATTGAGTTAAGTTATATGAGGTAACATTACAGGGAAATGATTGATAGTCATTAGTTTGATACCAATAAAGATTTTTACATTCATCCATGATGTGGATTCATTTAAATTTAATAAAAAAATATTCTTAAAAAAATGAACCATTTATGTTAGCACATCAAGCACACCAAGTTTATTGTGAAAATTATTGAGATACTTTGAGAGCTTTAAATGACTGGTGGATTGTAATAAAAATGAAATTCCAATACAATCAGTTTATGGAAAAGGAAAGTGGTTATTTAGAAGTTAAAAATAATGAAATTTTTAAAGAAAAACTTAAAAATACATCTCTTACTCAAATAGATACAAAATTCAATGATGAGATCCTGTAGTTAAGGTGTAATGCCCCGGTTTCAAGTAAGCCTTTATTTATGTTTTTTAAGTATATGAAGTGTTTGCTTGAATTTTGGTAGGGTTTGAAAAAAAATCGGAATATTTTTTGGGACTTTTCTAAAGGTGAACAATTTTTTAATGGTTAGTAAAAACTATAAAACACTTATAGGAAACTGTGCAAGGTGAAATATATCCTTCTAGGGAGACGTATTGTTAGGCGAGCGGTTTTTCCAAACTGTGTGGCCACCCATGAGAAACCATGAAAAGTGGGACAAAGAGATTTTTCATAGTTGGTGAATGGTTTGTCCAACTATGCAGGCGAACCATGTGAGGTGCTCCTTGATGTAGAGTCGGGTGCATAGTTAGTGCTCGGTTTTGCCTAAAAATGTGACTAACCATGCATAGTTTAAAAACTAGATCCTAAAAACATGAATCTAGGTCTAGATTAGCTCTAAACACCTTGTTTCCCTTTATTTCGGCCCTAAGAGGATATTTCTTCCTCCTAAAGGTTTTGGAACCATTCCTCGTTGAATCAAAAACAATTTGGAGGCATTTCTTGGTGTGTTGAAGCCTCATTCCCTTAATAAGTCTCCTTTTATGGTAGTTTTTCATGGGTTTTCTTAAATCTAATTTAATCACTCTCTATAATTCTTAGATCTAGTACATTATGGATAGATCTAAGGTTTTTGATGCTAATAAAGGTTATATTTGTCCTTTTTGATGATAGGGTAAGATATCTAAGGTGTATTTTTGGAGATTCAACCCAATTTTGTTGGTGTTTTCTTACTATTATTCATTTTTTCTCATAATTCATGAGGTAGGTGGCTTTAATCTCAAATCCTATTATTATAACTTAAAGGACTGATTCCAAATTGATTATTTTACTATAAATTGATTTTGAACTTGTTGTAAAAATCTTGGTAGAAACATTCTTTAGTTATGGTTTCTGGAATTGTGGTATTTTTTGTGCAAAGTGATTTGATAAATGAGTTTAAAATGTTGACTTTAAAATAGTTTCTTGGTTTTATTCATGGAAAAAGGTTTTGTAAAAAAATAAAAATATATTTTTTTTTCTTGAAATGTTTTTGGAATGGTGTTATTGGCATGGTTTTTGGGCATACTTGGTGGCATTTGTTCATATTTCATATGAGGCCAGGTTGAAATATGACTTGGTGCTCGGTGTAAAAGGTTTAATAGAACTTGGGATATTGGTTACCTTGTAATGACTGGGTAGATCAATGAGATACTGCTCCTGAGTATGGAATTTTTGCATGGGCATGCATGTGTAGGTATGTGGATATGTGGAATGGAATGGGTTATGCCAAATGGATTGTGAAATGGTTCAGAAATACATGTTTGGTTTTTTTCCATGAAAAATGGTTTTTGTTTGGAAAAATATTTTTCTTAGAAATAGTTTTAGTTTTGTGATAAACTATTTTAAATTGTTTTATATAAATTTTTTTATATAAATTTTTTAACATGTTTTATCTGAGTGGCATGAGTAGGGAAGTCATTTGGGAAAAATCTACCTAGGTTTATTACTCACCCCTTATTTGGAACATTGGTTCATTTGTAGATGTTGTTTACTAGGATACAGGTAAAGGTAAAGAATCTCACTTCTTTAGTGGTGCTTCATGATACTTGGGCATGGATTTGTAGGTGGATCTTGTACTTATGTTTGTATTTTTTTAGTTTTGTTGGTTTTGTCTTCCGTTGTGTACTTTGATGTTGGTAGTCTTTCTCTCTGGTACTTTTTTTAGTTTGGTTTTGATATCAATGGTATTAATTTGAATTGTTTTATATTTTTATTATTCATCATTTAGTAGTTATATTTATAAGGTGTGTTTGGTTGGGTTGTTTTATTTTCAAAGGTAAAATCATCCCCCGGTTGTATTGAATCCCTCAACATTTATTTCCAACCATTGAAGCCATGGGGATTTCGCTTAAGGCCAAGTATCACTTCCACCTCAACTCAAGACAATGAGGATGGGTTTGGTGTTACAAATGTTATCATATTGTTTGGTCCATGATTTGAAAGTGATATTAGACATGGTTTATCTTTGACTTGGTCATCACTTTTCTCGGTCTTGGAGTTGAAATTCATTTTGGTCTATTCCTTGTGTCAGGTTTGTAGAAATGAGTAGTATTGTTGGGACTTGAAATGTAGAGAATAAAAATATGTACCTAACCATTTTATGTTGAAATTCAAGTCACCAGGGAGTTAGGTACATAAGTATTTTAGAGACACTTATAGAAATGGTAATATTATTTTCATGGGTTTATCCAATGAGACGAGAATGAAATGCATTTTAGAAATGACTTCTAATTAGGCACGCATGTTTCATTTTGAGTAATGATTTATGATTTGGTGAAAATTCTTAATTTTTGAAAAATGATAAAGTTTTTTTCAAATGTAAATTTTTCAAAAAGAGAATGGTTTTGGTATTTTGAAAATGGTTTGATTTTAAAAAGAAAGTTGAAATTTTTTCAAAAATGGTTGAATGTGGAAAACGTTGAATTTTGGAAAGAAATTTTGTGATATATGATGTGGTAGAATTAGAAATTGTTAAGCCTTCAGTTTCTAGAGAGTGAGACTTATGACGTTTTTTGTGTTTATAGAAATAGTATTGGGTGGATGTCAAAGAAACCAGATGAAAGAGGTTGTTAAGAATGTGGTTGCACCTAAGACATAGGTGAACCAATAGTTGGTTCAAATCATCATTTAGTGTTTTCAAACTGTTGAGTCACAACTGAAACCACATACTCTTTTTATGATATCTGTCACTACTAAAAATACAATTGGAGGAAGTACAATTGTCTTCATGAGAGGACACTACGGGAAAAATGGGTATTTGCGACGGGTTATTTGCGAAGAGAATAAATCCCGTCGCAAATAGTCCCGTTAAAAACTTATTTGCGACGGGGGTAGTTACCCGTCGCAAATAAATAGGCTTTTGCGACGGGATTGCTTTCCCCGTCGCAAATAGTTTTCCCGCGATGCGCGCCAAATCGCGGGAAAACTATTAGCGACGGGAAAATATTCCCGTCGCAAATAACCGGCGGCGGTAAAAGTTATTTGCGACGGGAATATTTTCCCGTCACTAATAGTATGTTATTTGCGACGGGCCCCGTCGCAAATAACTATTTACCAGTTGACCGTAATAAATGCGGGCTAATGCATTTGCGACGGTACCCGTCGCAAATAAGCCCGTCGCAACTAATCTAACCTATAAATACCCTCATCCGTTTTTTTCAAATCATTCTCATTCTCTATCTTCTCCTGCTCTCAAACTTGTGTTTCTAAAGTTGAGTTTCTCTTCAGTTTAATTTTTTTCTTTGGAGCTGATATTAAAGTTTTGAAGAACGATCAGAGCAGATCAATTTTCAAGGTATTTATGTTCATTTTAATTTAATATTTATTTTTAATTTTTTATTAGTTTCAATTATTATTAATTAGTTGTAATTTAATTATGTTTATATTGTTTTCTTACTTAATAAATTTAAATTATTTGTATTGTTCATAGTTAATGGTAATTAGGAATAATTAATAATAATTTTTAATAATTAAGAATAAATATTAATAATTAGTAATAAATACCAATAATTAGGAATAACAACATTATTACATTATTAGTATATTTTATTATTAATATTAAAATAATATAATTTTTTATATATATACAATTCTCTTTTCATCTGTGTGTTTACTGTCTTCACATGTATTATTTGTATGTGGAGATAGAAAACGCACAGATGAAAGGAGAATTGTATATAAATCAGAAAATTATATTATTTTAATATTAATAATAAAATATACTAATAATGTTATTATTTGTAATTATTGGTAATTATTCCTAATTATTGGTAATTATTCCTAATTATTGGTAATTATTCATTTAATTACTAATAATTAGGAACAATTATCAATAATTATCAATAATTAAGAATATTTAGTAATAATTAGTAATAATTACCAATAATTAGTAATAATTAGTAATAATTACCAATAATTAGTAATAATTAGTAATAATTACCAATAATTAGTAATAATTCGTAATAATTACCAATAATTAGTAATAATTAGTAATAATTACCAATAAGTAGTAATAATTACCAATAATTAACAATAATTAGTAATAATTAGTAATAATTACCAATAATTACCAATAATTAGTAATAATTAGTAATAATTACCAATAATTACCAATAATTACAAATAATTAGGAATAATTAGGAATAATTAGGAATAATTAGGAATAATTAGGAATAATTAGGAATAATTAGGAATAATTAGGAATAATTAGGAATAATTAGGAATAATTAGGAATAACTAGGAATAATTAGGAATAATTATCAATAATTATCAATAATTATCAATAATTAGTAATAATTAGTAATAATTAGGAACAATTAGGAACAATTATCAATAATTATCAATAATTAAGAATAATTAGAAATAATTAGGAATAATTATCAATAATTATCAATAATTAGTAATAATTAGTAATAATTAGGAATAATTAGGAACAATTATCAATAATTATCAATAATTAAGAATAATTAGTAATAATTATCAATAATTAAGAATAATTAGTAATAATTAGGAACAATTATCAATAATTATCAATAATTAAGAATAATTTGTAATAATTACCAATAATTACCAATAATTAGTAATAATTAGTAATAATTACCAATAATTGCCAATAATTACCAATAATTACAAATAATTAGGAATAATTAGGAATAATTAGGAATAATTAGGAATAATTAGGAATAATTAGTAATAATTAGGAATAATTAGTAATAATTAGTAATAATTAAGAATAATTAGTAATAATTAGGAATAATTATTTATAATTATTTATAATTATTTATAATTAGTAATAATTACCAATAATTACCAATAATTACCAATAATTACCAATAATTACCAATAATTACCAATAATTACCAATAATTACCAATAATTAGCAATAATTAGCAATAATTAGCAATAATTAGCAATAATTAACAATAATTAACAATAATTAACAATAATTACCAATAATTACCAATAATTACCAATAATTACCAATAATTTGCAATAATTATTAATAATTAGTAATAAATACCTAAAATTAGGAAAAATTAGAAAAAATTAAGAAAAATTAGGAAAAATTAGGAAAAATTCTCAATAATTAGTAATAATTACCAATAATTAGTAATAATTACCTATAATTAGTATTAATTACCAATAATTAGTATTAATTACAAATAATTAGTAATAATTAGTAATAATTACCAATAATTAGTAATAATTACCAATAATTAACAATAATTAGTAATAATTAACAATAATTATTAATAATTACCAATAATTACCAATATTTAGTAATAATTAACAATAATTGCCAATAATTACCAATAATTGCCAATAATTACCAATAATTGCCAATAATTACCAATAATTAGTAATAATTATGAATAATTAGTAATAATTACGAATAATTAGTAATAATTACGAATAATTAGTAATAATTACTAATAATTAGTAATAATTACCAATAATTAGTAATAATTACCAATAATTAGTAATAATTACCAATAATTATCAATAATTACTAATAATTATCAATAATTAATAATAATTAGCAATAATTAGTAATAATTAGCAATAATTACTAATAATTAGTAATAATTAGTAATAATTAGTAATAATTAGTAATAATTAGTAATAATTAGTAATAATTAGGAATAATTAGTAATAATTAGTAATAATTAACAATAATTAGTAATAATTAGTAATAATTAGGAATAATTAGTATTAATTAGGAATAATTAGTAATAATTACCAATAATTAGTAATAATTATTATTAATTACCAATAATTAGTATTAATTACCAATAATTAGTATTAATTACCAATAATTAGTATTAACTACCAATAATTAGTATTAATTACCAATAATTAGTATTAACTACCAATAATTAGTATTAATTACCAATAATTAGTATTAATTACCAATAATCACCAATAATTACCAATAATGACCAATAATTACCAATAATTACCAATAATTTCCAATATTTTCCAATAATTACCAATAATTACCAATATTTTCCAATAATTACCAATAATTACCAATATTTTCCAATAATTACCAATATTTACCAATAATTACCAATATTTACCAATAATTAGGAATAATTACCAAAAATTATGAATAACTACCAATAATTTGGAATAATTACCAATAATTTGGAATAATTACCAATAATTTGGAATAATTACCAATAATTTGAAATAATTACCAATAATTAGAAATAATTACCTTATTACATTATTTGTATATTTTATTATTAATATTAAAATAATATAATTTTCTATATTATATACAATTCTCTTTTCTTCTGTGTTTTTTCTGTCTCCACATGTAATATTGGCATTCTTTTTCAAAATTATCAACCTACTCGCCAATGGAGAGGTGAAAGTGAATGCCAATATTACATGTGGAGACAGAATGTGAAACACACAGATGAAAGGAGAATTGTATATAATATAGAAAATTATATTATTTTAATATTAATAATAAAATATACTAATAATGTAATGATGTTATTATTATATAATTAATATTTATGAAAAAAATTATATTAGTATTATTAAAAAAAATACAAAATCAATATAATATTAAAATTATCAATATTTGTAACAGGTTTTGCTTTATTCTCAATATATTCAATCCTTGCTTGTGTTTTTTCTAACAAATTATTCAAAACCAGTAATGCTTTTATATTTTATAGAAAAATATGGAACAACGAGGTCGTCAACAGTCATTATTAGATGACCACATATGGATAAATCAACGTAGAAATCCAAATGGTTCTGGTTTAAATCCAGTATATATAGAGGGTGTGGAGATTTTTTTATCATTTGCGGCATCAAATCCAGAATTTGTTTTAGAAGGAAAGATAAAATGCCCTTGTAGAAAATGTGCATTGAGAACGTTTGACACGTTTAACAAAGTGGGGGAACATCTCTTGCGTTTTGGTTTTCAAGCAGATTATGTTTTTTGGTATCAACACGGTGAACGCAGTTCCAGAGCAGGTGATACCAACTTGATTCCGGATCCATCCCAGTTTCAAGATTTAGTACATGATTTTGCAGGTTCATCTGTTCAACATACAGAAACTCCGGCTGATATAGCTTCAAATCTTGAGTTGGGACCGTCTGAATTTTATGAGTTGTTGAAGTCTGCTGAGGATGCATTATATCCTGGCTGCAAGATGAGAAAATTAGAAGCAGTTGCAAAATTTATGGCTATCAAATCAGATAACGGAATGTCAAACACCTGTTTTGACCAGATATTTTCTTTGCTGAAAACACTATTACCCGAAGGAAATGTTTTACCTGCAAATTACTATGAAAGTAAGAGGTTGGTTCGAAATTTGGGACTTACTTTTCAGAAGATTCATGCATGTTCAAATGACTGCATTTTATATTCTGGGGAAAATGAGTCGTTGGATAGTTGTCCCACATGTGGGCAACTGAGATATAAAGAAGGACAACACGAGAAGTCTGGTTTGATTCCTGTAAAACAGTTGAGATATTTTCCGCTTACATCCAGACTTCAGCGTTTATTCATGTCTAAGAATACAGCGACAATGATGTCATGGCATAAAGAGAATATTTCAACCGATAAAATCTTGAATCATCCAGCCGATGGTGATTCATGGAAACATTTTGATAGAGTGCATCCATCCTTTGCTTTAGAAGCTAGAAATGTTCGACTGGGCCTTTCCACTGATGGTTTCTGTCCGTTTGGATCTTATGGTAGTCAATATTCATGTTGGCCTGTTTTTTTAACTCCGTATAATTTACCTCCATGGATGTTGATGAAGGAGCCATATATCTTTTTGACTTTACTAATTCCAGGACATCCGAAGAAAAATATTGATGTTTATTTGAATCCATTGATTGATGAATTAAATTTATTGTGGAGTACTGGTGTCAGTACATATGATGTTGCAATGAAACAGAATTTCATACTGAGAGCAGCATTGATGTGGACAATAAGTGACTTCCCGGCTTATAGGATTTATCTGGCTGGAGTACACATGGTCATAAATCATGTCCTTACTGTATGGGAGAGAACAAAGCATTTATGCTCATTCATGGAAAGAAACCTTGTTATTTTGACTGTCATCGCAGATTTCTTCCAACTGATCATCCTTTTCGCAGAAACAGATCTCATTTCAGAAAAGGAACAGCTGAAAGGGATGGACCTCTAAAAATGCTATCAGGTTCGGAGTTAAAATCGGTTGTATTTTCATTACCTCCCATCACTTTTGGTCCCACAATAAACCAACAGAAAATTTCTGGTTTTGGGAAAGAACACAATTGGATTAAACGTAGCATATTTTGGGATTTACCATATTGGTCTGATTTGTTGGTCCGACACATGTTAGATGTCATGCATATTGAGAAGAACTGTTTTGATATTTTGTTTCATACAGTTTTGGATACGCCAGGAAAGAGCAAAGACAATGTAAATGCACGTTTAGATCTTGCCCAAATTTCCAGGCGTCCAGAATTGGAACTCTTTGAGAATGTCAGAACAGAAAGGTTACTGAAACCAAAAGCAGCTTATACACTGTCTAAAGAAAACCATTTATTATTTTGTCAGTGGATTGAAGATTTGAGACTTCCAGATGGCTGTGCTTCCAATTTGGGTAGATGTGTAAAGAATGATCATATTACTGGATTAAAAAGTCATGATTGTCATGTTATAATGGAGAGACTTCTACCCATTGGATTAAGAGGTCTGTTGAATTCTGTGATTTGGGATTCCATAACAGACATGTCTCATTTTTTTCGGGAAATTTGTGCGGCTACGGCAGATTATGATGCTCTAGGCAAACTTGAAAAAGATGTTGTTGTAATTATATGTAAACTGGAAAAAATATTTCCGCCGTCTTTCTTCGACTCAATGGAACATTTGATGTTAAATTTACCATATGAAGCCAAATGTGGAGGTCCGGTACAGTTTCGATGGATGTACCCATTTGAAAGATGCATGCAAAAATTGAAAAGAAAAGTACGCAACAAAGCATCTGTAGAAGGATCTATTGCAGAAGCTTATTTATAAGAGGAAATATCTTTTTTCTGCTCCCATTATTTTGAATCTGAGTATCCTTCAAAACACAACCGAATGGGATGGAATTAGAGGAATATTGATGAAATCGACAATCAATTATCTGTTTTCAACCAGTCAGAGCTTGGTTTTGGTGGAGTTTCTGAACGCTGGCTTTTAGATGATGAACATCATAGAGCTCATACGTATGTTCTGCTCAACTGTGAAGAGATGACATCAGTTGTACTATAAGTGTTTATATCACTTATTCTATCATTTATGTTACAGTAAATAACTTTGGTTTTTATAGGTTGTATGATAATCATATCAAGAAACAAATTCCACAAATTACAACAGCTGCTCTCGAAGAACGTCGACTGAAAAATTTCTCTCAGTGGTTTCAAAAACTGGTAACATAAATTCTTTATCTTTTAGCAACTCATTCAATATATAGTTTACTATATTGATAATTATTTCACAAATTTTCAGGTGTCTCGACATGCTGATAAAATTGACAAATGGCTGTGTGTATTGAGTAACCCACCTTCCAAACTTGTTAAAACTTATAATGCATATGTGGTGAATGGATTTCGATTCCACACACATGCATATGGGGAATCGAAAAAAACAATGAACAGTGGAGTTAGCTTGAGAGGATCTCATCATCGAGAAAATGAAGTTGACTTTTATGGCATACTTGATGAAATCATTGAACTCTGTTATCTTGGACAACATTACATAACCATGTTCAAATGTCGGTGGTTGGATACAGAGAGAGGCGTGTGTGTTCATCCGACTCATGGAATCATCGATATTAAATGTAAAAGTGTTCTCGCAGTAAATTAACCATTCTTATTGGCTCAACAGGCATATCAAGTTTATTATGCAAAGTACTGTGCAACATCAAGAGACTTGACTGATTGGTGGAGTGTAATAAAAATAAAAATTCGAGACAATCAGTTTAGTCAAAGTGAATGTGCTTTCACTGATGTGCAAAGAATTGAAGTTTTTCAAGAGAGTACTCAAAATCAATCTTTTTTACAAAGAGACATGAGTATCGATGACGACACCCCACATTTAAGAGTCGGTGATGACGATGATGTTAATGATGTCACATATGAATTTAAAACGGTAAGAGATGAAGCAACTGTAACTCGAATGGATATCGATGATGTTGAGGAGGAATATGAAGATGACATTGACATATATGAAGATGATGATGAAGATGAACACTGATAGCATTCCATGGTATTTATATACAATCATAATATGTATATATGTATATATAATAGTAATTATCAATTATTTGCTAACATTAACATTTTCTGTTTCAGATGGACGACGCCACATTTCGTGAGTTGACGGATGCTGACCTGCCTTTCGATGCGGATGAGTTGCTGGCAGATGACCCTCAGCCTGCAGGCGTTCCAGGGAGTACGCGGAGGGGGCGCGGTCTTGCACGATTGATGATTCCTGACCCCGTCCCCGAGCGACGTCCACGTCTTGGGTTTGATCCACGCACACGGAGGTGTGATAACCTGTGTGATAACCTGTGAATTTGACTAAGATTTCATTAATCTATTCACAAAATAAATGTTTATTGTTTTTTCAGTTTTCCGCATATAGCAGTCGGACAGGGCAGCGCTATTTTGCGCAACTATTTCTCTCAGCCGTGGAACACATGGGAGCAGATTCCCATTGATGTGCAGCAGGCCATGTTCGGCCATTGGTTGGTACGTACGTAAATAAATAATTTTTATTTTGAAAATTATTTCATTTCTAACTTGATATTTTGATTTATTTGTAGGGTTTATGGTATCCGATCGAGGATACCATGCGTGACGCCATCCACGAGGCAATGGAGGTGGCCATGCGTGATCGCCTTCGTCAGTTTTTGCACAATTTAAGAAAAGCTGCGATGAAGAAAGCAGGAGTGTCAGATTTTGAGGAGTCATGTAGAGCACACCGACCAGAGTATATTTCATCCCATGTATGGGATGGATTATGTGCGCACTGGTTGAGTGGTGCCTTTCAGAGGAGATCATCGGTGGGGAGGCAGAATCGGGGGAGACAGGAGGTGACTCATCGAGCTGGGAGTCGTTCTTTCAGTACTCATAGACAACATCTGGTACGTACATTATTTATAAATATTTTATATAACTATAAATATTAACAGTTTATTTTTTATTCTTATAGGCTGTCGAGCACCCCGATATTACAGAGTAAGACGTATATCGGAGGATGTATAGTGATCCTGCTACTGGGGAGCTCATAGGTGATCGTCAGCATCACATCGTGGTCAGTATTATTTGTTTTCAAGTTTAAAAATTAACTGCATATAATATATTCACAATTTTAATTTTAAATTGCAACTATAGGAGTCATATGAGGCCGCAGCGGCACAGGCCCGACCTGAGAGTCAGGCCGAGTCATCAGATCAGACCACTGCCCGTTAGTTTGATGAGGTGGCATGGATGCAGGCCACCCAGTATGCCTTCGAGAAGGGCCAGGTAGTTGGTATCGGCTCTCGACTGACTCCCGGAAATTATTATGGCAGTGCTGCGATGTCGGCGTCCAGCTCGAGAGGAGCTCGTGCATCTTCTTCTACACAGTATGAGGATCAGTTGCGATCTCAGACTGCACAGATAGAGAGTCTCCGACAGGAGCAGGAGCAGATGCGTCAGCAGCATGAGGAGGAGCGTCGACGCCAGTAGCAGCTGTACGAGGAGTAGGCGAGTCGGTGGCAGCAGCAACATCAGGAGCAGATGGAGTACATGCGCCGACTCACTCATGCTTTAGGGATAGAGTTTCCTCCACCACCATCTGCAGATCCCCCACCTCCCCCCCCTCCTTCAGATTAGAGTTTTTATTTCTGTTATAAAATTTGTGAAATCAAAATATATTTTTTTCTATTCGTAGTTTCTATCTCATTATAAAATATTAATAATATTATATTTTTAAAAAACAATATTAATATGAATAATAATATTATTTATATTTTATAATATTAAATTATATATATATATTAAAATTTTATATATATATTAAAATTTTATATATATATTAAAATTTTATAATATTATAATTTAATTATATTTTTTGTAATACTTGAATTATTTTAATATTTGAATGTAAAATAATTCTATTATTTTTATATTAATTAAAATAACTTATTAATATTTTTATTTATTTATGAATTATAATTGTAATATTATTATATTAATTAAATCATTTATTAATATTCTATTATTTTTTATTTTTGAATTATAATTCTACTATTATAATAGTAATTAAAATAATTTATTATTTTCATTTGTAAATTATAATTCTATTATTATGTTAATTAAAATAATTTATTAATAATTTATTTTTTTATTTTTTTTATAGTATTTGCGACGGGTCCCGTCGCAAATACTGTCAATAGTATTTGCGACGGGATACGATGCCCGTCGCAAATACTAGTATTATTAATAGTTTTTTATTTTTTTTAAAAATCGTTTTTGCGACGGTACCTTCGCAAAAGGTATTTGCGACGGGACCCATCGCAAAAACTATTTTAAAAGTTTTTTACAAAAATACGGAATACTATTTGCGACGGGGAGAATGACCGTCGCAAAAAAAGGCTTTAGCGACAGGCCCGTCGCAAATAAGTGTAGTTTCGACGGCGTTTTCAGCAACGGGCTATTTGCGACGGGCCCCCGTCGCAAAAAGCCATTTGCGACGGGATCCCGTCGCAAATAGCCCATCGCAAATACCTGTTTTTCTAGTAGTGGGAGGTGAGAACTATAACACTAAGAGAAAGAGCAAGAGGTAAACTTATTCTAAATGATGTGGAACACATCAGAATCAGACCATAAGATCATTAAATATTCCTCCTTGACTAAATAATAAGTGGGGATGTTTTTTGTGTGGTTTACTGAATCAAATAAAATATAATTGTACGACACCACGTAGGGCATTCCACAATTGCAATCAGATGGGGAATCTTTACTGCTATTCACAGAGTACTCCAAGGTCGGGTGCTCAGGACACTTCTCAGGTGGTTCAGACGTTGTATGCTTTGATGGGATAAGGTCAGAAGAATAATCATCATCAGCAGAACTGATCTAGACATGGTGATTATAGGAATACCATGACTCTTCAAGCAGTGCAATCTCAACAGGGTAACAAAGAACAAAGTGCAGTGAGTAAGAAATTATATGGAGCTAAGAAAGTTGTTGTGGATGTTCAATTTGGACCATCATTGATGAGATGTAAGATTATTTTTAATTCTACCCTTATGTAAGATTTTTTTGATATGGGTGAATCCCACTCCTTTATTTATTCTCATGCTATTGATTTTTTGGGTTTAAATGTGGATATTATTCATTCTATGTTAAAACTTCAAACTACTCTTGGATAAAGAGAATGTTGAGACTTTATGTGTAGATAATGTTCTATAGTTTTTGATAGAGTTGATTTGATATGTGATTTATCTATGCTTGAGATGTATGTCTATAAAATAATCTTGGGTATGTATTGGTTAACAATGTTCAAGGATTACATCAATTATGATGCTCAAAAAGTTATTTTTATGACTGATGGTGGTGGTGAGAATATCTTTAGAAGAGACTAAAATGAAAAGGTAGGTGTAATGTACTTGTTGGAACCGGTAGTTAGAATGATCTCATACTAGTTTGTAGCTTTGAATTTGGCATCAGTGGAAGAGATCAAGGATAGAAGTTTTCTAGCGGTTTTTGACCAGTTTTCAGATGTTTTTTCCCAATATTTCTCAGGTTTTCCACCCACAAGAGAAGTAGAGTTTACAATTGATCTTATTAAAAGGACAAACCCTATTTTCCTTCCATATTATTATATGGAACCAAAAAAATTAATGGAATTGGGAGTGAATTTGGAAGATCTATAAAGAAAATGGCTCATTTGGTCGAGCACGTCTTCGTGGGAAACACCAGTCTTGTTTGTCAAAAGGGATGATAGAAATATTTGATTATGTGTGTGTTATCATAATATTAACCAAGTTATGATAAAGAATAGGTATCCATTTACACACATTGATGATCTGTTTGATAAATTGAGGGGAGCTCAGTGGTTCTCTAAGATTGACTTTTGATCAAGATATCACTAATTGTGGGTTCATAAGGAGGATATTCCAAAGACAACTTTCAGAAGTAGATATGCCCATTATGAGTATATGGTGATTCCTTTTAGTCTTATGAATGCACCAGTGGTATTTATGACATTTATGAATCATATAATTAATAGATATCTAGATTCTTTTATGGTGGTTTTTGTGGACAACATATTGGTGTATTCAAGGACAAAGGATGAGCATGAGAAAAACTTAGATATAGTGTTGGGAATCTTGAGGGATCATCATCTATATTTAAAATTGTCAAAGTGTGATTTTTGGAAAAAATAGGTACATTTCCTTGGCCATGTTGTCTTTTAAAGAGGTGTTTCTATGGACCCAAAAAAGATAGAGGTTGTTATCACTTGGCAGTTGCTAAATAATGCCTTCGAGATATGTAGTTTCCTTAGTCTAACTAGTTACTACCGATGTTTTTTCCATGATTTATCATGATTAGCTTCACCAATGGAATCTTTAACAATGAATAATTTTCCATTTCAATGGAATGAGGAATGTCATAAGTATTTTCAAGAGCTAAATGGTTTCCTTACATCATCACCAATCTTGATTTTTTCAGAATTAGGACAAAGGTACGTGGTGTATTGTGATGCTTTGAGATCAAGGTTGTGATTTTTTTATCATTAAAGGAGATTATGTTATTGGTTATGGATCAAGAAAATTATGGTTTCATGATAATAACTACCCAACACATGATTTGGAGTTATCTCTTGTAGTCCATGCTTTGAAAACTTGGTGTTATTACCTCTTTAGTGAGAAATTTACAGTGTCTATAGATTATAAGAGAATGAAACATATTTTCTCATAAAGGTATTTGAACCTGAGACTAATAATATGGACAGAGTATCTCCAAATTTTTGACTTTGACTTGATGTATACACTGGGTAAAGTAAATTTGGTGGTAGATGCATTAAGAAGAAATTCATATGCTTAGTTGGAAAAATAGGCTTTAAATTAGTGATAGTTGATGTCAATGATAGCATACATGCACTTGGAATGTGAAGATTGAAGTCAAGTTTTGGTTTTCTTTCCAGTTTATTTTATTCTTGATTTGGTTGCAACGGTTAAAGAGGCAGATATTTCTGATTCAAAATGTGTGGCTATGAGGTAAAAACTCAATGGTAGGGAGACAGTTAAGGGATGTAAGCTGGATGGGAGTTCATTTTTGTTATTTTAATATTATATGGTTGTACCTATAGATTTTCAGGAAAAAATTATTCATGCTTACAACCATTTGAGATGGGTTGTTCATCCTGGAATTTAGAATATGTATAAGACATTTAAATCATTGTTTTTTTGGGTCAGTGTGAAAAGAAAAGTGTCTGGGATTGTTTTGAGATTCTTAACTTGTCAGTAGGTTAAGGTAGAACATCATTGAATAGAAGTTATTTTTCATTATTTACCTATTCCTATGTGTAAATGGGAGTAGATAGCTATGGATTTTGTAACAGGTCATCAAATAATGGTTTGGAAACATGATTTCATATGGGTGATAGTGGGTCGGCTCACAAAGGTGGATCATTTCATCCCTATTCATGAATCTCATATAGTGGATGATTTTTCAAAAATATATATCTGAGAAGTATTAAAAAGGAATGGAATGCCAGTTTTGATAGTTTTAGATAGAAATATGAGGTCTAGTTCTCATTTATGAAAATCCTTACAAAAATCCCTTAAGACTCAATTGACTATGAGTACAGCGTATCATCCTTAGATGAATGGGAAATCTGAAAGGATGATACAAACGTTGGAAGACATGTTGCGGGATTTTGTGATGGATTTTGGTGGATCATGGGAGGATAATGTACCATTAATGGAGTTATTGTATAACAATAGTTATCAGGACTCAATACAGATGGATCCTTTTGAATCATTATATGGTTGTCCTTTTCATTCTCCACTTTGTTGGGTAGAAATAGGTGATACTTCACTGTTAGGGCGAAGCCTTGTCTAAGAAATGATGGAGAAGATTTGGTTGATCAGAAAATAGATAGAGATGGATCAAATTCATTAGAAATCGTATGTGGGTCATTTCTTATGGTCTTCTTCATTCGAGATGAGTGATTATGTGTTCTTAAAGAACTCTCCAATTATTTATCATAATCATTTTGAGAATTAGGGAAAGTTATCTTCTTAATACATAGGTCTTTTTGAGATACTTGAATAGGTCGGTGAGGTGGCATATTGGTTGGTATTACCATCGTGGTTTAGTGTTGTGCATAATATTTTTCATGCATCTCAATTGAAAAATTATCAACCTGATCATGTCCATGTGATTTGATGGTATCACATTGACCTAATTCCATATACTTCATTGGTTCATATCTTGGTACGGATTTTGGATGGTAAAGAGAAAGTCTTGCATTGAAAAATCATCAATCTAGTGTGGGGTTTATGGAAACATGGTCAGATTTAGGATGATGCATGGGAATGGGATAAAGAAATGGTTGATTAATGGCTTGAACTCTTCTAGTTCAATGATGGTTTTCTACTTTTTTGGGACAGAAAGGCCAATAGTGGGGAGAATTTAACAACCTCATTTTGAAGTAAGTAACCCTTTATTTATGATTTTTAAGTATGTAAAGTTTTTGGGTAAAGTTTGGGAGGGTTTGGAAAACTTTTAGAATGTTTTTGGGACTTTTCTAAAGGTGCATGGTTAGTTCATGGTTAGTGAAAACCATGAAACTCTTATAAGAAACCATGTAAGGTGAAACGGGGGCTTCTTGGTAGGCACATGGTTTGTCCAAACCATGTGGCCACCCAGGAGAAATCATGCAAAGTGGGTAGATAAATATTCCATGGTTAGCTCATGGTCTTTCTAACTATATGGGCCAACCTTTCAAGGTACTCTTTGAGGTAGAGGTTGGCACCTGGTTAGCACACATTTTTTCCTAACCGTGTGATTAATCATGCGCGGTTTAAAAACTATATCCTAATAAAGTGGATTTAGGTTTTTATTAGATATAAACTTCTCATTTTTTCTCTATTTAGGTCCTAACTCAATATTTCTTCCTCCCAAAGGTTTTGGAACCTTTCCCCATTGAATTTAAAGAAATATGGAAGGGTTTCTTAGTGCCTTGAAGCCTAATTCCCTTGGTAAGTCTCCTTTTGCGGTACTTTTTCATTGGTTTTCTTATATCTACTTTCCTCTCTCTATCAGATTATTAGATCTAGTCCGATGTGGATAGATATAAGATTTTTTATGCCATTCATGGTTATATTTGGACTTTTTATGATAGGGTAAGAGATCTACGGTGGGATTTTGGAGATTCAACTTGATTTTGTTGGTGCTTTCATATAGTTCTTTTCTTCATCATAATTACCAAGGTAGTTGGAATCACTATCGACTCATATTATTGGAAATTGAAGGATTGGTTCCAAATTTATTATTTTACTATAAATTTATTTTGGATTTTTTGTGCAAATATTGGTAGAAACCTTCTTTGGTGATGGTTTGCAGAATCATGCAATTGTTGTGCAAAGTGCATTGATAAATGAGTTTAAAATGTTGATTTTAAAATAGTTGTGATTAGCCACAAAAATAGGATAATATTAAATAATAATATTTATAATATTACTGTTTTTTTATTCATAAACACCATTTTAGTTCATTTTACACTTTTAACATCATTTAACATTATGATTGTAAGTCCTTAAAATACACAATTACATGGTACATTTTTAAAAACCTCCTAAAACACCTGATGGTTTTGATTTTATTTTCATATTTTATTTTCAAGTCTCTCATTCTATAAGGAACAATTCATCCTTTTAGATTACTTGTAGATTCACATTTAAAAAACACCAAAAAAGTTCCTTGAACCAACAACATTTTGGGAAAAGTTAATTGGACAGCAGCACAATAAAATTATAGTATCAGATAAGATCCAATCCCAATGATTCTAAAAATTGAACTAGAGATAGAATAAATCATGGGGAAAATTCATTAAATATTGTGACATGCTAATTTGAATGTTTGAAGGGATTTTTTTGGCGGCCCAAGTTAGAGATAAAATTCTAGGCGAGATTTTGTGGCCCAAAAAAACTGCACACCATTTCAATCATATCTAGAAAAAAAATCTATTTGGGATGAAATTTTATAGGTTTTCAGGAGACATCTGTGGATTATTTTTATTCTTCTATGTCCCACTCCAATTCTTCAATCTAGAATCTCATTTTGGAACCTCTTTTTGGTAGATGCAAGATGGCTGCCATTTCGGGTCAAGGGTAGAAAGGTACAAATTCTATAAAATTTCCACCACCCTAAGCCTACCATACTCAAGTGGTAAAAATTGGAATGTTGGGGGTTTGACCCATTCCTCTTGAAATTTATATTTTAGGCAGTGGTGGTGAAGAATTTGATCATATTTTTTTTCTTTGTTTCATTTTAATGTTAGGTTTCACCTTTGTGTTTGTAATCGCATTTCTTTCTCATGTAAGTTGTTCAATTCACTGTAGTTTCTTAAAAAAAGTTCTTCTTCTCCTTGGATTATATTGTTATTCATATCAATTTGATACCATTTACTAAAGTTGTGAATTTATTCACACCAAACCTTATGAAATTTATCACACAATGGTAGAGTGGTTGTTATTTCATTGATTTTCACTTCTTTAATTCCACCCTCATGAGTCTACTTACCACTTCCATTGAGATCATAGAATCAAGGGTAGGATAATATTATTATGGGTTTATCCAAGGGATTATAAAGGGTCTAGATTGGATTTTATTTCTCACTCTATTAAGTTAAAATCACTTCTTTTAATTGAGAATTTCATTTGACAATTTTAAAACTTCTTCATACTTATTGAATTTTAAGCTTGTACACTTCAAGTGCTAATATGAACATTTACCTTGTAGTTATCACAAATATGATCCTCAAAGTGTATAAGTGATTATTATTAGGGTGTGTATGTATTAAACTAGTAAGTAATTATGTTGTTTTATCTTCTTGAATGAACCCATCTCAAATATAAGAAATTGAAATAGTCGGAAAATGAATTCACCAATCCACCCCAAGTGATAACCTAGGATCAACTCATTATTTTAAATTGAATTCACTTAAATATCATATTGTTCACATAACCTATCTAAAATAAACCCAAAATTGTCAACTTCATAGCTAAAAACAATCCATAGGATGTATGTGTCTATAAGTTCCTTCTTAGGTCTTTGAGGATTCAACAACCAAAGCTGCACTACAAGCGACCGCTTAACCCTAAAAACTTGGGTAAATTTGGGAGAAACCAAATTTTTAACCATTTTCAGGGACCCAATTAATTCATCTCAACACCCATTCTTTTATCCCCCATTTCTATTTTCTCACTTCAATTTCTCTTATCTTTTCCCCTTTCTTTTTTTCACTTTTCTTGGTGCATGTCTACCTATACCTGTGACCAATCAAACTCTCTAGTTAGGGTAGATAGTCCTAGGGTTGGGGAGTCAAGAACACCTAGGAGTCTCTTCTCATTAGATCATAATCGTTCTAATACTATAGATTCAAAAATTAATCCCATTTCAATGGAGGGTCTTCAAAAAAACAACTCATAAACCCTGGTGGGAACCAAAATGGAAATCCAAATGAGGTATCCCCAAAATTAGGGAATACAGTCGATCAAACCATGAATGACTACCTCAAACCTACCTGGTTAAATGCACCTTCTTGAATTATTCATGCTTTTCTAGGATAATACCATTGTGTCTTCAAACCTCGTTCCCTAAACCACCTTCCATGGGATGGAGTCGAAAATTCCATACATTCATGTCAAAGAGTCACATG
The DNA here is from genome assembly GCA_963277665.1 of Viscum album. Taxonomy (NCBI): domain Eukaryota; kingdom Viridiplantae; phylum Streptophyta; class Magnoliopsida; order Santalales; family Viscaceae; genus Viscum; species Viscum album. The sequence goes on from OY728164.1 coordinate 1,198,203,137, forward strand.
ACATTGTTAAAACCATGTGCCCATCACAACAAATTGAGTTATCTAAGATGAAGCTCTTTCCTTTATCACTTAAGGATTGAGAAAATAATTGTTTAAACAATTTGATACCTACATCAATCCACTCATGGGACCAATTAGAAAGATATTTCAACAAAAAATACTTCCCCCATCTGAAAACAATTACACTTAAAAATCATATCCAAAACTTTTCTAAAAAAGAAGGGGAGTCATTTTATAAAACATGGTAAAGTTTCAAAGACACTAAACATGGTACCTCTCCATGGATTTTCAATCCCATAAAAAGTTCAAATTTTCTATGAAGGTTTGGTTCTGGGAATCAAAAAATTCATTAACGTGATTTGTAATGGAACATTCAAAAACAAAGCCCCAAATGATGCTTAAAAGTATCTAGAAAAACTGGACAAACAAAAACAAACATGGGGAACATCACCTTACTATGATAAAACACCCAAATCTAGTGTAATTCTCACTCTTAGGGATGAAGAAAGTCTTAGGGAAAAACTTGCTACATTCACTAGGAAGGTTGAGGAGATCGATCTTAGAAAGGTCCATGAAATTCAAACTATTGACCATTTTTTCACAATTTATGAAAAACATGACCACAAGAATAAAAACTCATCAACCATCCCTTTTATTAAGGATGTTATTTTAAGAGGACCACAAACAGAGGTTAGTTATCTAAACTTTCATAAGCCACAGTACCAAAATACTTTCAATCCAAGGTACAATGACCATCTAGGATTCTGTTGGAAAGATAACCAACAACCCAACCAATAACATAGTTATCCATAAGGACCAAACCCCTACCCTTCACAAAATTATCAAAACCATAACCAGTTCCAACCACAACCAGTCCAATACCAACAACCCATCTAGTAACACATTAAACAACTAATCTAATAACCAAATTATCCTTTATAGATAAACCAACCAACATAAGACCCTTCCCAATATGTCCCTCTCCCAATCATTGAAGATATGTCTAAAAAAATAGAGAAAATTAAATAATAAGTCTCATCCCAAAAACATGAATTTCAAACCATTAAAACTAGAAAGGTACCCATGCCTACTCAGGCAGTACCATCTTCAAACTTAAGGGGAGAATCCAATTACCCACAAACCTCTCATGAACAACTAAAAGCATTTAATATTTTAAGAAGTTGGAAATAAATTTAGAAACCCAAAAAAACTATTCCAAAACCATTTAAAGATTCAAAAACACATAAAAATGATGAATAACCACCCACATATTCTAAAAAACTGATGAGAATGAGAAGGAACCATAACCACACCAAACACTCAAATAGACTACTCCCTTCTCTCAATGCATGAGAGGGAAATATAAACCAGAAATGAATGAGACTTTTAGGAAAATATTATCTCAGGTTAAGTTGAAAATTCCCCTTCTTGATGAAATCCAAACCATCCCTACCTACTCAAAGTAACTTAAGGACTTGTTCACTTTTAAAAGGAAATTTTCACATCAAAACTAAGTCTTTTTGGATGCTAATGTGAGTACCACCATTTAAGGGACCATTCCTCCAAGGTTGAAAGATCCAAGATTTCCATACATTAATGTTGATAAAGGAGATAAAAATGTTGTTAAATCCATTTTTGATCTATGATCTAGTGTGAACCTTGTTACATATACCATGTATTTTTTGTTAGGTCTCGAATAACTCCAACCCACATATATTGCTCTTTAACTTATTGATCGCAGTGTTCGGGTTCTTAAGGGGATCATAAAAGATGTTTTAGTGAAGATTGATAATTTCATTCACCCTACTAAATTCATTTTCCTTGAAAATAACCCAATCTTACATCATAGGGAGAAAACCCCCATCATCCTTTGTCATTCCTTCTTAGCACCAATCAACTCAATCTTCTAAGTTATAAATAGGAACATGAAAATAACCATTAGAAACATGAGACTCAATATGAAAATCTATAAGGAAAACTCTAAATTTGAGGATGATAAATAGATCCATGAGGTCAATTGGATTGGTAGTGTTGATAGTGAAATAGATAAAATCAAGGAATTATTGAAGGATGTTTAATTCAAGAAGATATTGATTTTATTTTTTCACATGATGAAAATTTTTCTCCTTGGATTGAATATCTTTCAAATAGATCTTTTTATGATTTTATTTAATCACCAATCAATGATAAAATTGGTGAAATAAATAAAATTGAGTTCATACCCATTCATGACACTAATCTGGATAACTTGGTGGCTGAAATTTTTGTTGAAAAGGAACCAATTCTGTCAAGAAATTTGGAAAAATACATAGAGTATGATCCAAAGTCTCATCCTTCTTCTGAAAGTGTTAACCAATTCGATCTTGAATTTTAGGTCCTACCTTCATGACTCAAGTATGCATTATTAGGGGACAATTGATCCTTTCCTATTATCATTTCTTCCTATCTTAAAGCTAATCAAGAGAGGATTCTTATGGGTGTCCTGTAAAATCATAAGAAAGAAATTGGAAGGACCCTTTCTAATATTCCTAGGATTATACCACTCATTTGAACTCGTATGATTGTTCTTGAATCTAAATCCAAACTATGTTTTCAATCTCAGTGGAGACTCAATCTAAATCTTATGGATGTGGTAAGTAAATAACTTATTATTTTGTTAAAAGTGGGTATCATCTACCCCATTGTTGAGAGTGAGTGGGTAAGCCCAATTCAAGTTGTTCCAAAGAAATATGGAATCACTATGATCACCAATGAGGATAGTAATCTTATCCCCACAATGGTCATTAGTGGATAGAGAGTCTTCATTGACTATAGGAAACTCAAATCATGTGCTAAGAAATATCATTTCCCTTTTCCCTTCATTGATCAAGTCCTAAAGTGATTGGCAGGTCATCAATTCTATTGCTTCCTAGATGGATTCTCAGGGTACAATAAAATTGAGTTTTCTTTAAAGTATCAAGGAAAAATAACCTTCACTTATCCATTTGGCACTTTTTCCTTCAAACGCATGCCCCTTGGGTTATGTAATGCCCCAGGTACCTTCTAGCGGTACATGATGATAATCTTCTCTAACATAGTGGAGGATTATTTAGAGGTCTTTATAAATGACTTATCTATCTTTGGGTATACTTTTTAGGGATTCCTTATAAATTTTTAAAGGGTTTTTTCAATATGTGAGGATAATAATATCAACCTAAACTAGGAAAAATTCCATTTCATGGTAAATTAAGGACTTTTTCTAGGTCATTTGTTCTTTGGAAGTGGGATTGAAGTTGATAAACCTAAGTTTGATATCATTCATCACCTTCCCTCTCCTAAAACCATCAAGGAAGTGAGGTCCTTCTTATTACATGATAATTTCTATAGAAGGTTCATTAGGAATTTCAACTCTATTTCTCTACCACTTTGTGCTCTGTTGGTGAAATATGTTCGATTTATATGGACAAAAATCTGGGAGGAATCATTATTAGCTCTCAATTAATCTCTTATCTATCCACCTGTCATGAAATCTCCAAATTGGAAACTTCCATTCGAACTCATGTGTGATGTGAGTGAATTTGTTGTAGGAGTAGTCTTAGGACAATAGTGTGATAAAACTCCATGTTTCATTTCTTATGCAAGAAAATATTTAAACGATGCACAAATCAACTAAACCACCATGGAGAAATAGTTACTTGTTGTTGTCTTTACCTTAAATAATTTCAGGTCCTATCTCTTAGGATCACCCATCATTGTCTTCACCGATCATTCATCCCTAAAATACCTTTTCCAAAAACAATATTCCAAGGCTAGATTGATTAGGTGATTCCTTCTTCTTCAACAGTTTGATTTAACCATTAAGGATAAAAAGGGTGTTGAAAATTTTTTATCTGGTCGCCTCTCTTGGATGGAATTTAAAGACAACTCACATCACCTTTTTTTGTCTTATTCATTTTCTGATGAGCACCTCTATTCTATGAGTGATTTCCCATGGTATGATGACATGGAAAACCATTTGGTTATGGGTGAAATTTCAAAATTCCTTAGGACCCAAGATAAGAGGAAAATACTTTCTGATGTTAAACACTATTTGTTTGATGATCCTAACCTCTTCAATTTATATCCTGATCAAATAATTAGTACATGTGTTCCCGAGTATAAGGAAGAGTCCACTCTAAAATTATGTCATATAGAGGCATGTGGAAGCCAATTTTCTAGAAATAAAATCAATTAAAATGTCCACCAAAGTGGTTTATACTGGCCTAACCTCACTAAGTATTCCTACCAATTCCGTCAAAGTTTTCCTCAATGTCAATAATTAGGATCCATTACCAAAAGGAATCAAATTCCCCTTACTCGCATTCTGGTCATCGAAATATTTTATTTTTGTGGAATTGATTTCATAGGACCCTTCTCAGACTATAGAGGATATCTCTATATCTTATTAGTGGTTTATTATATCTCAAAATGTGTAGAGTTAATTCCCACCAAGTCCAAGGACCATCATGTTGTGATCCTATTTCATAAAGAGCACATATTTTCTAGATTTGGAATTCCTAGGGATATAATCAGTGATTGTGGAACCCATTTCTACAATCATCCCTTATATAAACTCATGTATAAGTATGGGATTTATCATAAATTTTCTACTACCTACCATCCTCAAACCAATGGTTAAGCTAATTTGGCGAATAGGGAGATTAATCAAATTCTTGAAAAAACTATCTATCCCTCTAGGAAAGATTGGTTTGAGAAACTCTTGTATGACCTTTGGGAATATCGTATAGCATTCAAAAACATCCTATGCATGTCACCATATAGGATTGTTTATTGAAAATAATGTCATTTACCTATTTAAATTGAACATAAGGCCTTTTGGGCAATCAAAAAAATAAACTTTGACATTTCTTTGTCCGAAGAAAATAGAAAATTAGATCTTAATGAACTTGAGGAACTTAGGATGGAGTCCTATGAAAATTCAAGGATAAATAAAGCTAGAGTTCAAACCTAAAAATCTAGGAATATCAAATTTAAACACTTTGAACCGAGAAACTTCATGCCCTTGTATAGTTCAAAACTTCATTTACACCTGGAAAAGTTAAGGTCTAGATGGTCAGGTCCTTACATAGTGCATCATGTGTACCCTTATGGGGAAGTAGAGATTCAGGATCCCACTAGTGGTCATGTCTTCAAATTCAATGTTCATAGGTTAAAACCATTCAATGAATCATTCAATAAATAAGAAACAAAGTAGGAGTTAACTGATCCAACCTATGAACCAAAAAAATTGATAGATTTAGGGTCCAAGTCGATCTAACAACTTTAAAAAAAATTCTTTCCGGGAGGAAACATAGAATTTAACTATATATTTACTCATGTTTAGAGTTTCAAAGTAAACAGGAATGTTTTTTTCTTTCTTTTTGGTGAGTATTGGGTACTAAAATGTTTTTAGAAAAGGAAATTTGAATTTAAGATCATTGAGATACATTTTTCTTGAGACACACAAAACTTAAGTTGGGGTGTGATTAGTCGATGAAAGAGGCTAATATTAATTTTTAATATTTATAATATTCATGTGATTCATTATTCATAAACCCCATTTTAGCGCATTTTACACTTTGAATATCATGTCACATTATGATTTTAAGTCATTAAAATGCACTATTACATGGTACATTTTTGAACACCTCCTAAAACAGCCAATGTTTGTGATTTTATTTTCATATTTTATTTTCTGGTCTCCCATGTTGTAAGGAACAATTCATCCTTTTGGATCACTTATATATTCACATTGAAAAACCACAAAAGTGGGTCTTGAACCAATAAAAGTATTGTAGAGGATAGGATCCAAGCCCAATGATTCTAAAAATTGAAATGTAAATAGAAAAACTCATACGGAAAATTTAATTAAATTGTGTAACAAGCTAATTAGGATGTTTGAATGGAGTTCCAGGTGGCCCAAGTTAGAGATACAATTATGTGTCAGATTCTATGCCTCAGAAAAACAACCCACCATTCCGATCATATCTCGAAAAAAATAATTCCATTTGGGATGAAATTTTATAGTCTGTTAGGAGACATCATGGGATTTATTTTATTATAATACGTCCCACTCCAATTCTGCAATCTAAAATCTCATTTTAGTGCCTCTTTTTGTTGGATGCAAGATGGCTACCATTTTGGGTCAAGGGTGGAAAATTCCAAATTTGAAAAACTTTACACCACCCTAGGCCTACCATAATCAAGTGGTAAGACTTAGAATATTGGGGTTTCGAACCATGACTCTTGAAATGTATATTTAAGGTAGTTGTGGTGAAGTATTTTAACATATTTTATGCTTTGTTTCACTGTAATGTTATGATGCTTCTTTGTGTTTGTAATCGCATTTCATTCTCGTGTAAGTTGTTCAATTCATCATAGTTTCCTAAGAAAAGTTCTTATTATCCTCTTATTATATTAGTATTCATATCAAGTTGACACTGTTTCCTCAAGGTGTGAATTTATTCACACCCAACCTTCTGAAATTTATCACACAACTATAGAGTGATCGTTATTTCATTGTTTTTTACTTCTTCAATTCCACCCTCATGAGTCTAATTCCCTCTTACATTGAGATCATAGAATCAATGGAGGGATAACCCTATTATTTTTTGATACAAGGGAGTATAAAGGGTCTATATTGGATGTTATTTCTTACTCAATAAATTTATAATAACTTCTTTTAATTGATAATTTCATTTGACAATTTTAAAACTTCTTCGTCCTTATTGAATTTTAAGGTTGAAAACTTCAAGTGATAATATGAACCTTTACCTTGGAGTGCTCAGAAATATGATCCTCTAATTGTATAGGTGATTAGTATTATGGTGGGCGGGTTTTAAACTGGTAATTGATGAATTTGTTTGATCTTATTGAATGAATCCATCTCAAATATAAGAAATTGAAATAGTTGGAAAAGGAATGTATCCAATCCACCCCAAGTGATAACCTAGGATCAACTCATTATTTTAAATTGAATTAACTTAAATATCTTAGTTTTAAGAACATGGTTTTTTCTGAGAAAGACTTTGAAATTTTCTTGATAATATTCCAGATCAGCGCCTTCAGACGGCGTGCGATTCCGAGCCCCGGAGTGGCCGGAATTAAATTTTCAGTGCGTTCACACTAGAAACATCAAATAAATACAATAACTCTTAAATGGTAACTCGAATTAGAGATCCGAGTGTACAGATGGGTTCGGAATGGGGTGTTTACCCTAGTAACGACATAAAACTTGTCGGCGCGGGATTTTTGGACCCCTCGCTCGCTTTTGGAAGGTTAAACGGATAAATTAGTTAATTAATTTATTCATTTAATGTTGAAACTCTAGTATCTTCTAAATGGTGGCTCAGATGGGAAAACCGAGGGCACCGTTGAGTTCGTAATGTGCCTTTTACCCTAGGAGGGGTTTTAGTTTTGCGGGCACGGGCCGTCTGTGAAAAATGGCCCCAGGGGCGTTTTCATAATTTAGCGGCTTCAGACGTTAAATTTTATAACTTTTGAACGGGATCTCGGATTAAAATTTTGAGACCGCCGTTGTGCTCGGGAGGTCATTTTTACCCCAGGGGCACCCTCATTTTTGTCTGCATCGGCAGCATAGTCGGGGGCGTGCCGGGCAGGGGGTTTAAGTGTTTTCTACTTAAACGCACCCCCACCCTCTTCTTCTCCTTCTTCTTCGTCTGGCCAGCGGTAGGCGACAGCTCCTTCCCTCTCTTCCTCCACTCTGGAGAGGCACAACAACGCCGACGAACCACCCGCGAAGCTTCGGGCTACGCCCCTGCAAGTAGGATGTTGCGTTTTTCATTTTTCATTTCCGCACTTAACTTCAAACGCGAATTTGTACGTTGAATTGTTGCCCGATCTTCGATCCAAGCCCATGATCGCGTAGATCTTGTCCTGAGCCTTCCAGAATGATATCCAGATCAAATTTTCGACCACTGGATCGTTTCCGGTGGTCCTCTGAATTTTCCGGCCATGAGGCCGGTTTCCGGCAAGGTGGTCCGGTGAACGGCAGCCCCTCGGCGCAGTGGCGGCGTGGCAGTGGACCACGGCTCAGGCGGCGGCGGCTCTTTAGCTCGGCGGTCCGGGACGGCGGCGACTCTTCAGCTCGGCAGTCCGGGATGGCGGCGGCTTCCGGGACGGTGGCGGATTCCGGGACGGCGGCGCGACAGCCGGCGGCTCAGGCGGCGCGGCAGGCCGAGCTTGCCGGTCCCAGGCAGCGTTCGCAGTCACGGCGCGACCTCGGCGGACAGAGACCCGCGAACCGCGGGTCTCCGCGTGGGGGCAGCAGGACCGGCCACCCTGGCCGGTCGGGTTACAGCGGGCCGCGGCCAGCTGGCCACGGCGGACCGAACCGGACCCGCGGCCGGGCCGCGGGCCGGCTATGGGCGGACCGGCCGGACCGGGCCGGTCCGGCCCAAGGGGGTCCCCCCCCCCTTTTGGAATTTCCGACACCCGTAGCTTTCGCTACGGGCGTCCGTTTTGCATGTCGTTAGCGGTAGCGTGGACCTTGCGTCGGGGGGGGGGGGTAAACTTTTTGAGATGGTTTTTGGATTTTCTAATTCCCGAAACTAGGGGCCTTGGAGGCACGACGCGTCTTTAAGCGAATCGACATTTTTCTAGAGATTTTGTTTTGGACGGCGCGGACACATCCGACGTTCGTTTTGAGCGCCGTCAGTGGCGTTGGGACCCTGGAGCTAGGGCGAAGCTTTCTAGGGTGGTTTCGGGCGCTGAAGCCGGAGTTGAGGCGTGGGCCCCACGGCCCGTCTTTTGAGCTGTGTGCAGCTTTTAGCGACTTTTTCCTCGGACGTCCGTTCGGGGTGTACGAGTAGTCGATGTTGGGCGTTTTTCTGAGAGCATTGCGACTGTGCAATCTGCCCGCCCTAATTCGGCATGAGGGAGTGGGGCCCGCGAGGGCTATTTCAGGATTTGACGGTGATTTCCAGCTTTATCACTGGTTGTCCATCTTAGACAAATGAATAGTGCATTTCGTGTACTTTTTAGAGAGGATTGCAACAGTGCGATCCATTCGTTGAGTTTTAGGACCGGGATGCGGGTCCCACGAAGCACCGCTCATGTGCTGTGCGCTGGAATACATCTTTTTCTCCGGATATCCGTTGCACTCAAGTGAGTAGTGCTTTTGACGTGTTTTCCCGAGGGGATCGCAATGGTGTGATGCGCCCGACTATTTTCGGGGCCGAGGCTCGGGAACATGGGACGCCGTTTGGGCGTGAGGCGGTGTTGGTGACTTTTCTGTCAGATATCCGTTGGAGGCGAGTAATTAGTCGATCTCGCGTGTTTTCCGCGAGAATTACAACAGTGCGATCTGTTTAGTTGTGTGGAGATTTATACACGATCTTATTAAATGTGGAAATGTGGAAGGTGCCTCGATGGCGGTCCTTATACCGTGTTTGTAGCGGACCTTTGGCGTGTGATCGCGTGCACTCCTAGGAGAGTGATGTTGGTGGTTAAAGAGATGTGGTTGGTTGTGCCCCAATCGTTAAAGCGGAAAGTTGGAGATGTTATGTCACGCCTTCGTGTTGACGTTGGGTGTCGTGTACACGATAGCCTTTGGGTTAGAATGAGGTATACTCTGGGAGTATACGCAAGCGCTTGGAGGTACATGTGGTTTGTACCTGAGAACGTTTGTGTGCTCAGTTGGGGTTGACGTGGGGCCACACGTCGTGTGGGCCTCATGTGTGTGTCGTGTCTTGCTTTGCGTACTTTGACCTCTCGTGACGTAGAGGGTCCCTCTGTGTGTTTGTTGACCAATAGGGTTGAGTGGTCTCCCCCTGGTTTCATTCTCGATGGATCTTTCAGTAGCGGTGCTAGTGGCACCCTGTGATGGAACAGGCACTGAACCTCCTTTGGGATAGTTGTTCTAGAGTTGGGTGGTTGCGCGATACCCACTCCGTGTTCGGTTGGCCAGTGTTGTACCCTCCAGTAGAGATGGCCAGAGCAGTTCTGAGTTTTACAGTCCAGCGGGGCTGGGCAGTGGGTTACTCATTGACTTCTTCGGGTTTACCCTCTAGCAGGGCTGGGCAGTGGGTTGCTCACTGACTTCTAGGGTTTACCCTCTAGAAGAGACTGGGCAGTGGGTCACTCGACGCTCTTAGGGTCTACCCTCCAGCAGAGACTGGGCAGTGAGTCACTCGATGCACTTAGGGTCTACCCTTCAGTAGAGACTGGGCAGTGGGTCACCCGACGACCTCTTAGGGTCTACCCTCCGGCAGGGCTGGGCAGTGGGTCGCTCGTCATCTAGTTCCAGGTCTACCCTCCAGCAAGGCTGGGCAGTGGGTCGCCTGTCGACTTATTGCAGGTCTACCCCCCATCAGGGCTGGGAAGTGGGTCACCCGATATCTAGTTATGGTTTACCCTCCAGCGGGGCTGGGTAGTGGGTCGCCCGATGATGTATTAGGTTTTACCCACCAGCAGGGCTGGGCAGTGGGTCACCCATTATCTAGTTACGAATTACCCTCCAGTAGGGCTGGGCAGTGGGTCACCTGCTGGCATTCCAGGCTCACCCCTTTCAACTAGGCTAGCATGTGGCTTTCTTCCGTGATTACCGGAGCGGGACCCTTGGGTATACAGGTCAGAGTTGTGACGGTTTGACTTTAAGAAGACCTCTCAACTGCAGGGTAGTGACGAGGCATGGTTTGACTTTCCCTAGAACTCTCAAGTATGAGGGGTGCTTTCCCCACTGAGACGCGTTCTTGTGACGCGAGCTAAAACCGTGCGGGCGAGTCAGTGCCGCCCAAAGCGGATAGTGTCGAAGTTTGGTGATTGAGCCCCTTGGCTTGCGGTTCGGGGAAGACGTACGGGATGTTGGGCATCGATGTAGTTTACTTATGGGTTTTGGATACTCCTTTCATGGGATGAGCTACGGGAAAGAGATCCCCTTATGAGTTTGTTCGGGATTCTTGACAGAGCATATATATGTATATACCTAGTACGAGTACCCACTCCTTGGGTTTTGGCTACTCTCCTTCCAGGAGAGGCGAAGAAGCGCGGGGTATTCCACGTGCTTTCCGTGTCTAGATTCTCGTGGTTGGACAAGTCTACTCTTATGCTATAGGTAGCGAAGACTCGATGAGAAGTTCATCTTCTCACCGTTTCCAGCTCCTTGTGTCTGGAAGAGCCTACCTTTTTTCCTCTTGTTGGTTTGAGCTGGACTCTCTGTTGTTAATCTTTACTGCACTTCCAGTTTTACTCCTCTACTTTCCCTGTTCGCTCTACTTCTCACCCTTCGGTACCTCCTTTGTTGCTCCCTCGAGCCTTCGGGGTATCCTACTGAGTATTTTTATACTCATCCCTACTTGGGCTTTGCCCAAACTTGGTGTTCCCTTGCAGATTATGGACAGGTGGAGCGTGACTTCAGTGGAGCATAGGAGCTTGGGAGCTTGGATTGTGTGCGGTGGTCTTAGCCGGGTTCCAGGTGGGAGACCTGTCAGCTATTTCTTTTGTTTACCTGTTGCCGGGTTGTGGCACTTTCTGGTTGGGCGCATGTTTTTCCCCTTTTCTTTTCAGTTAACTTCATCTTTTACTTTGTACTTTTAGAGGTCGATGCACATTGTGGTTTATATATAGAAGTTTCCCTTTAATTTTCTTGTCTTTTCTTTTTACTCTGCACTTTTTCATTGAGTGTGTTGTGTGTGTGTGTGTACAGGTGCTTAGGAAAAGGCCTCCCCAAGTTTTGGTGCCTTCGGCGCTGGTCGCCAGCCCCTGGCCTATGGAGGCGGGCTTGGGGTAGTTGCGGCTCGAGCCCGGGTAGGGTCGGGTCATGACAAAGTGGTATCAAAGGTGGTTCGTTCCTTGGGACGTTGTGCGGACGTCCCTAAAAGAGGAATTGGTTGGGATTTAGGGAAACAGTGTTAACGTGTCGCGAGAGCGGCTCTCAGGCCAGGGAGTCTAGTGATGGTGCGGCGGCCGACGTATCCATTCACCAGGACCTTGATAACCCTCTTGTCGACTCGGAATGCTGAGGCACTTGTTGCAGGGAAAATTGGTTTATGCATCACATAGGATTGAGTCTTTGACGGTCCTTCTTGAGTCAGCTCCCCATCGTGGTTATTGGTATATACATAAATGCTCATATGATTGCGGCACTCCTTGATAATATTCAGGATGTCTCCATGAAGACAGCCATCTAGGATACCAGCTTTGGTTCGTGAAGACAACCCTGTGAGATACGAGGCCACAGTCTAGGACCCATCGTGCGAGCCCTTTCTCTGGGTGGGCCGGTAGCAGCACCCCAACTTTTTGAGCAGTAAACAGCTTCAGTAGAGCAGGCGGAGCTTGAGCGTAGGTTTAGCGCGCTCCGTGAGTTCCAGCGGTAGAGACCGCTAAGGTTAAGTGGTGAGCCAGACCCTCAGGCAGCAGAGGTTTGTCTAGAGGTAGTGGTTAGCCTTTTCAGGCTTGTGCAGACGCCAATAGATCAGAGAGTGGCTTTGGATGCCACCCTTTTTCGTGGAGCAGCTCGGTGTTGGTGGAGTCTGGTGACTCAGTTTCTTGACGAGTCGTCGCTTCCGTGGGGAGAATTTCAGTTGTTCTTCCGTGAGGAGTTTTTCCCCTCCTGCTTGTGCTCCATTCAAATTCAGGAGCTCCTGCAGTTTCAGCAGGGAGGGATGACGGTGGCCGAGTATGCGGCTAGTTTTGCAGACCGTGCACTCTTTTACCCGAACTTGGTCCATGACGATAACCTTCGAGCATGGAATTTTGAGCAGGGTCTCCGCCGAGAGATTTGTGCTGTCATAGTACCCTTGGGAATTTCCACATATGACGGGGTGCTAGAGTAGACGCTGGTGATAGAGGGATTCCTGTCACATTCTGGAGTTGGTGGTGGCAGCAGGCACGTTGGAGATGAGACATCTGCCGCAGCTAGTGAGCGTCGGCAAGCAGAACCTCGACACAGGTGGTTTACTGACAATCGGACTCAGGGGCATGGTCATACACCACAGTGGCGTCGGAGGGCACCAGTGCAGCCCAGAGAGATTCGGTGCTATTCTTGTGATGGGCGAGGTCACTTGGCATGAGACTGCCCGACCCGAGTTGCTGAGAGCTTCAGGCAGGCAGCAGGCACACCACCATGGCAGAGGCAGCGCCGTGATCGGAGTAGTGCCCAGAGAGGTGGTGCTAGCGGAGGAGCGAGAGGAGCTGGAGGTGGGGGACGACGTTAGGAAGTCTTCCCATCACCACTAAGTGGTCCACGTCAGGCTCTGGGAGCTGACAGTTGGGACCGCGGACAGCCGCGAGCTTTGGATGTCTACGATCCTGCAAAGCATGAGGTGATAAGAGGTATGCTCTACAGCTCTTCTACCTTTTTGCGGTAGAATTGTTAGAATCTGTGTGTGAACTATTTTTCTCTCTTCTCCTTGCTTGAGGTGTTATCGGGGTGACGCGGGGTGTCGGTGTAACCCTATGTTGGTAAGGAAAAAGGCATGAGACCTTTTCCTTTAATCGATGGTGGTGACTCCTTCGCTTCCGAGCGTGTAAGAGAGTTTTGGTTGAGAGACAACAACTGTGAAATCTTGCATGATCAGATATACTTGGGTGTTTCACCATATGGATATTCTGAAGGAGGGAATCACCAGGCCTTGTTCTAGGTGCCGGCGGTGATTCCAGTCGCGGCATGCGACGTAAGGGTTCAGTCGGGGAGGTGAGCTACCCCCGACAGCCTTCGGGCCGTTTGAGACCGTGCAAAGGGATGGCGAGGTTCCCTACCGCCTTTCCCTAACCCCAAAGTCTGGATTGGGTGCACGACATCGGCAAGGGCCAACCTCACGTGAACGGATCAATCCTTTGGTCTATGTCCGGTGACGCAGAGCTGTGCGTGGGTTCTTCTGGTTACGGGAAGCCAGGTGTGAGCTTAGTACCCTGTGTTGCTCCCTAGATTTTCTTTTCGGGGACGAAAAGCTTGAAAGATGGAATTATGTAAGAACCCGGTTTTTTCTGAGAAAGACTTTGAAATATTCTGGATAATATTCCAGAGCAGTGCCTTCAGACGGCGTGCGATTCCGAGCCCCGGAGTGGCCGAAATTAAATTTTCAGTGTGTTCACAATGGAAACGCCAAATAAATGCGACAACTCTTAAACGGTGACCCGAATCAGAGATCCGAGTGTATGGATAAGTCCGGAATGGGGTTTTTACCCTAAGAACGACATAAAACTTGTCAGCGCGGGATGTTTGGACCCCTCGCTCGCTTTCGGAAGGTTAAACGGATAAATTAATTTATTTATTTATTCATTTAATGTTGAAACTCTAGTATCTTCTAAACTGTGGCTCAGATGGGAAAACTGAGGGCACGGTTAAGTTCGGAATATGTCGTTTACCCTAGGAGGGGTGTAAGTTTTGCAGGCACGGGCCGTCTGTGAAAAATGGCCCCAGGGGCGTTTTCGTAATTTAGCGGCTTCGGACGTTAAATTTTATAACTTTTGAACGGGGTCTCAGATTAAAATTCTGAGACTTCCGTTGTGCTCGGGAGGTCGTTTTTACCCCAGGGGCACCCTCATTTTTGTCTGCATCGGCAGCATAGTCGGGGGCGTGCCGGGCGGGGGGTTTAAGTGTTTTCTACTTAAACGCACCCCCACCCTCTTCTTCTCCTTCTTCTTCGTCTGGCCAGCGGTAGGCGGCAGCTCCTTCCCTCTCTTCCTCCACTCCATCGAGGTAGCTCTGGTGAGGCACAACAATGCCGATGAACCACCCGCGAAGCTTCGGGCTACGCCCCTGCAGGAAGGATGTTGCGTTTTGCATTTTTCATTCCTGCACTTAACTTCAAACACGAATTTGTACGTTGAATTGCTGCCCGATCTTCGATCCAAGCCCATGATCACGTAGATCTTGTCCCAAGCCTTCCGGAATCATATTCGGATCAAATTTTCGACCACCGGATCATTTCCGGTGGTCCTCTGAAGTTTCAGGCCAGGAGGCCGGTTTCCGGCAAGGTGGTCCGGCGGACGGCAGACCCTCGGCGCGGCGGTGGCGCGGCAGTAGACCACGGCTCAGGCGGCGGCGGCTCTTTAGCTCGGAGGTCCGGGATGGCGGTGGCTTCCGGGGCGGCGGCGGCTTCCGGGGCGGCGGTGCCTTACGGGACGGCGGCGCGACAGCGAGCGACTTAGGCGGCGCAGCAGGCCGAGCTCGCCGGTCCCGGGCGGCGTTCGCAGTCGCGGTGCGACCTCGGCGGACAGAGACCCACGAACCAAGGGTCTCCGTGTGGGGGCAGCAGGACCGGCCACCCTGGACGGTTGGGTGACAGCGGTTCACGGCCAACTGGCCACGGCGGACCGAACCGGACCCGCGTCCGGGCCGCGGGCCGGCTGTGGGCGGACCGGGCCGGTCCGGCCCAAGGGGTCCCCCCCCCCTTTTGGAATTTCCAACGCCCATAGCTTTCACTACGGGCTTCCGTTTTGTGCGCCGTCAGCGGTAGCGCGGACCTTGCGTTGGGGGGGAACGTTTTAATATGGTTTAGGGAATTTTTAATTCCCAAAACGAGGGGCCTCGGAGGTGCGACGCGTCTTTAAGTGAATCGACGTTTTTCCAGAGATTTTGTTTTGGCGGCGCAGACACATCCGACGTCCGTTTTGAGCGCCGTCAGCTGCGTTGGGACCCTGGCACCGGGGAAAAGAATTCCAGGGTGGTTTCTTGCGCTGAAGCTGGAGTTGAGGCGTGGGCCCCACGGCCCATCTTTTGAGCTGCGTGCAGCTTTTAGCGACTTTTTCCTCGGACGTCCGTTCGGGGCATACGAGTAGTCGATGTTGGGCGTTTTTCCGAGAGCATTGTGATGGTGCAATCCGCCCTCCCTAATTCGGCATGAGGGTGTGCGGCCCGCGAGGACCGTTTCGGGATTTGACAGTGATTTCCAGCTTTATCACCAGGTGTCCGTCTTGGACAAGTGAATAGTCCATTTCGTGTACTTTTTCGAGAGGATCTCAACGGTGCGATCCGTTCGTTGAGTTTCGGGACTGGGATTCGGGTCCCACGAAGCACCGCTCATGTGCGGTGCGCCGGAATACATCTTTTTCTCCGGATATCCGTTGCACTCAAGTGAGTAGTGCTTTTGACGTGTTTTCCTGAGGGGATCGCAATGGTGCGATGCGCCCAACTGTTTTCTGGGCCGAGGCTCAGGAACACGGGACATTGTTCGGGCGTGAGGCGGTGTTGGTGACTTTTCTGTCGGATATCCGTTGGAGGCGAGTAAGTAGTCGATCTCACGTGTTTTTCTACGATAATTGCAATGGTGCGATCCGTTTAGTTGTGCGGAGCCTTATACGCGATCTTATTAAATGTGGAAATGTGGAAGGTGCCTCGATGGTGGTCCTTATACCATGTTTGTAGCTGAACTTTGGCATGTGATCGCGTGCAATCCTAGGAGAGTGATGTTTGTGGTTAAAGAGATGTGGATGTATGTTCCCCAGTCGTTGAAGTGGCAAGTTGGAGATGTTACGTCACGCCTTCGTGTTGACGTTGGGTGTTGTGTACACGATAGCCTTTGGGTTGGAACGAGGTATACTCTGGGAGTATACGGGAGTGCTTGGAGGTATGTGTGGTTTGTACCTGAGAATGTTTGTGTGTTCAGTTGGGGTTGACGTGGGGCCACACTTCATGTGGGCACCATGTGCGTGCCGTGTCCTGCTTTGCGTACGTTAACCTCTCGCGATGTAGAGGGTCCCTCTATGTGTTTGTTAACCAGCAGGGTTGAGTGGTCTCCCCCTGGTTTCGTTCTCGATGGATAGGTCAATAGCGGTGCTAGTGGCACCCCGTGATGGAACAGGAACTGAACCTCCTTTTGGAGAGTTGTTCTGGAGTTGGGTGGTTGCACGATACCCACTCCGTGTTCAGTTGGCCAGTGTTGTACCCTCCAGTAGATATGGCCAGAGTAGTTCTGAGTTTTACCCTCCAGCGGGGCTGGGCAGTGAGTTACTCATCGACTTCTTCGGGTTTACCCTCTAGCAGGGCTAGGCAGTGGGTTGCTCACTGACTTCTAGGGTTTACCCTCCAACAGAGACTGGGCAGTGGGTCACCCGACGCTCTTAGGGTCTACCCTCCAGCAGAGACTGGGCAGTGGGTCACCCGATGCACTTAGGGTCTACCCTCTAGCAGAGACTGGGCAGTGGGTCACCCGACGACCTCTTAGGGTCTACCCTCCAGCACGGATGGGCAGTGGGTCACCCGTCGTCTAGTTCCAGGTCTACCCTCCAGCAAGGCTGGGCAGTGGGTTTCCTGTTGACTTATTCAAGGTCTACCCTCCATCAGGGCTAGGTAGTGGGTCGCCTGATGATGTATTAGGGTTTACCCTCCAATAGGGCTGGGCAGTGGGTCACCCGATATCTAGTTATGGTTTACCCTCCAGTGGGGCTGGGCAGTGGGTCTCCCAATGATGTATTAGGGTTTACCCTCCAGCAGGGCTGGGTAGTGGTTCACCCGTTATCTAGTTACGAATTACCCTCCAGTAGTGCTGGGCAGTGGGTCACCTGCTGGCATTCTAGGCTCACCCCTTTCTACTAGGCTAGCCTGTGGCTTTCCTCCGTGATTACCGGAGCGGGACCCTTGGGTATACGGGTCAGAGTTGTGACGGTTTGACTTTGAGAAGACCTCTCAATTGCAGGGCAATGACGAGGTGTGGTTTGAATTTCCCTAGAACTCTCAATTATGAGGGTAACTTTCCCCACTGAGACGTGTTCTTGTGAAACGAGCTAAAACTGTGCGGGCGAGTCATTGCTGCCCAAAGCGGATAGTGTCGAAGTGTGGTGATTGAGCCCCTTGGCTTGAAGTTCAGGGTAGACGTGCGGGATGATGAGCATCGATGGAGTTTACTTCTGGGTTTTGGATACTCTTTTCTTGGGCTGAGCTACGGGACAGAGATCCCCTTACGAGTTTGTTCGGGCTTCTTGAAAGAGCATATATATGTATATACCTCATACGAGTACCCACTCATTAGGTTTTGGCTACTCTCCTTTTAGGAGAGGCGAAGATGTGCGGGGTATTCCACGTGATTTCCGTGTCTATATTCTCGTGGTTGGACGAGTCTACTCTCCTTCTATAGGTAGCGAAGACTTGACGAGATGTTCATCTTCTCACCGTTTCTAGCACCTTGTGTCTGGACGAGCCTACCTTCTTTACTCTTGTTGGGTTGAGTTGGACTCTTTGTTGTTACTCTTTACTGCACTTCCAGTTGTACTTCTCTACTTTCCCTGTTCGCTCTACTGCTCACCCTTCGGTACCTATTTTGTTGCTCCCTCGAGCCTTTGGGGTATCCTACTGAGTATTTTTATACTCACCCCTGCTTGGGCTTTGCCCGCACTTGGTGTGCCCTTGCAGACGACGGATAGGTGGAGCGTGACTTCAGTGGAGCATAGGAGCTTGGGAGCTTGGACCGCGTGCGGTGGTCGTATTCGGGTTCCAGGTGGGAGACCCGTCAGCTGTTTCTTTTGTTTACCTGTTGCCGGGTTGTGGCACTTTCTGTTTGGGTGCGTTTTTTCCCCTTTTCTTTTCAGTTACCTTCATCTTGTACTTTGTACTTTTAGAGGTCGATGCACATTGTGGTTTATATATAGCAGTTTCCCTTTACTTTTCTTGTCTTTTATTTTTACTCTGCACTTTTGCATTGAGTGTGCTACGTGTGTGTGTGTACAGGTGCTTAGGCAAAGGCTTCCCCGAGTTGTGGTGCCTTCGGCACTGGTCGCCAGCCCCTGGCCTATGGAGGCGGGCTTGGAGTAGTTGCGGCTCGATCCTGGGTAGGGTCGGGTCGTGACATTAGTTTTCACATAACCTATCAAAAATCAACCCAAAGTTGGCCACTTCATATCAAAAAAACAATCCATAGGATGTACATTTATGTAGTTTCCTTCTTAAGTCTCTGAGGATTCGACAACCCAAGCTACACTAAAAGTGATCGCTTAACCATAAAAACTTGGGTAAATTTGGGAGAGAACAAGTTTCTTGGTTTGATTCATGGAAAAATGTTTTTTTAATCAATAAATATATTATTTTATTGAAATGGTTTTGGCATGATGTTATTGGAATGGTTTTTGTTAATACTTGGTGATGTGTGTTCATATTTCATATGTGGGTTGAAATATGACTTGGTGCTTCATGCCAAAGGTGTAGTGGCACAAGGGATATTGGTTACCTTTTGATGACTTGGTAGATGGATGAGAGGCCTCTCATGAGTATGTAATTGTCACTTGGACATACATGTGTGGGTTTGTGGATATGTGTAATATAATGGGTTGTGCCAAATGGATTGTGAAATGGTTTATAAAAACTTTCCTGGTTGCCTTCCATGGAAAATAGTTTTGGTTTGGAAAACGGTTTTTCTTATAAATATTTTTGGTTTGGTGACAAATTGTTTTAAATTGTTTTATATAAATATGATAACATGTTCTATCCTAGTGGAGTGAGTAGATAATTCATTTGGGAAAAACCTATTGAGTTTCATTACTCACCCCTAATTTAGCACATTGGTGCTTTTTCAGATGTTGTTTATTAAGATATTGGTAATGGTAAATCATTGCACTTATTTAGTGGTGCTTTTTGATACTTTATCATGGAGTTAGAGGTGGATCTTGGAGTTGTGTTTGGATTATTTGAGTTTTGTTGGGTTTTTATTATGTTGTGTACTTTGATGTTGGTAGTTTTCTACTATGGAACTCTTTTGTAGTTTGGTTTTGATATTAGTGGTATTACTTTGAGTTGTTTTACATTTTTATCATGCATCATTTTTTAGTTATCTTCATAAGGTGTGTTTGGATGGGTTGTTTTATTTTCAAAGGGAAATTTTTTTCCCCAATAGTATCGAAGCCCTCAGCATTTATTGTCAACCTTTGGTGCCTTGGGGATGTCGCTTATGGCCATGTAGCACTTTCGCCTTAACTCAAGCCAATGAGGAGGGGTGGGATATTATATAAGCATTAATGGTGTTGATAATATTTATGAAGCAATGAATGAATTTAAATTAATTAGGGATGATGAAATTGAATCTCAAATGGAAATTAATGATGCTGAGGAAGATAAAGACATTAACATCAATGAATATTAATATTAATATAAATACTGGTGTATTTCATTCTAGCTATAGTCACAATCAATATATAGTATTTTTTTAATATATATTTATTATTATTTTATTTTTGATACCTATATTAACAATTATTCATTGGTATCATTATTTTTATGTTTCAGATGGCTATAGATAATTACGACAAGATGTTTCATTCCCTCACTAATGATGTTCTTCTCCATGACTAGCTCAATAACTCACCATCCTCCCCAAAAGATGCTTCCATTAAACCATTGACTAGGAGGGTTCATGACCTAGTTAGAATGATAATTATAGACCCTATTCATAAGCGGTGTCCATATCTTGAATTTGATCCTTGCTTGTAGAGGTATGTTCAATTATGTTTTTTCATTAATTTTTTATATATTAATTTTCTAATTATCTATTTTTATTTTCATTTTATTTTTTATATGATTTCTGGGCAAGCTCATGCAATTCTTTAGAATTACTTTTATATACCACGAGCATCATGGTATCGATTTCTCATTAATGTTTGATATCAGTTGTTTGATCATTGTATTGTATGTTAATAAATATTTAGTTGAAATTTATTTAATTAATAACATTATATTATTAATTATTTATAGATTTTATGGTCTTTGGTCGATGATTTCAAGAGACTTTCTATCTAAGAGACATGAAAGATTTATTTGTGTGGTTGTTTTTTTCAATTTTTACACAACCTTTGAAAGAGAGTGGTGGAGGAAAGAGGTCACAGATATAGTAAGGAGTCATCTATTTTGTTTTAATTGATAAAATATGGTAAGTAATATTGTTTATTAATTTACATATACTTTTAATGTGAAATTTTTATGTTATATTTATGTGGTCCATTGTTGATCCTTCTATTATACAGTTTTATGTTTACAAGAATATCCACATTGATCCTACTATAATAGAGTTTTATAGTGGAAAACAATGTCTAATTATGGTTATTATTATTTTTGTTTTTAAAATTAACTTAAATTGGGTTTTTTTATTATTTTAATTTATAATTACATTTGAAGGTGGTGTATGATGTCATAAATTATCAAACATGGGAGATTTAAGATGATATTGAGGGTGAGGCCTCATGTGAGTCAGGTTTTGATGAGGACACTTAGATATGGGTGACCATAAATGGTATTGGGAATGTCTGGTTGATCGATAGTGGTTAATAGTCAACACAATCTAGTTATTATGATATTGTAGTGTTTTTGTCAGCCATCTTGAAGGTAGCTCATGAAAATTCAACTCTACTCTAGATTATTAGGAGAGGTTGCGATCTTAGGATGAGATTATATAGAGAAAGAAGAGAGATGAGGAAGAGCATCATTAGTGGTAGAAGAAACAATGTCAAAACCATGAGTATATGATGGATTACATGTGATAAATTTCACATGGTTTAGGGATGGAGTTCCCTCTCCCTAACCTTTTACCAGACCCTCCCCCTTCCCTGTAGTAGATTTATGATTTTTTTGATAAACATGTAATTTTTTTAATGGTTGTTATTTTTTATATGAAAGGTTTATATTTTTTTATGTTATTTATGTTTTTTAAAAAAATTATTTTTTTCCTGTTGTGATGAAATGTCACTTCCATCACAGTAAAAATGTTATATGTTTTTAGTGACAAAATCTTAGTACTGTCACAAATACTATTTATGATGGATTATTCTTTCCATCACAAATACTATATTTTTTCATGATGGAATTCCATTCCATCAAAATGTATTCTTAGAGATAGATGCATATTTTTGTTACATTTTTTAGCAACAACTCATCGCAAATAGTGCTAATTGCAATGCCATATTTCTCAATGGGTTATTTGTGATATAATCTCACCACAAATAATCATTTATGATGGTAATCTATCACAAATTACCCTTGAGAAATGATAGAAAATTTTCAAGTGTCATCATAATCATATGTAAGGTGGATGAGTTATCTATATAATTAAAAATAAGGTGAATGGGTTATCACTATTTCCACAAAAGTATGGGTTATTTGTGTTACAATCTCACCACAAATAATCATTTATTATGGTAATCCATCTCAAATAACCCTTCAAAAAAATAGAAAATTTTTAAGTGTCATCATAATCATATGTAAGGTGGATGAGTTATCTCTATAATTAAAAATAAGGTGAATGGGTTATCACTATTTCCACACAAGTATGGGTGAATGGGTCATTTCCACCTTCACAAGGATAGGTGAACACTATAATCATGCATAAATTGAATGGTTTATCTCCATAATTAAGCATAAAGTGAACTGGTTACCAGCAGTATTATATGAATATGGGTGAAAGGGTCATCATTTCTCTCATAAGAATGGGTGAACAAGATATCAACATAATATTACATAGAGTAAATGTGTAATCACTATAACTAAGCATAAGGTCAAACAATCATCACCACTATCTCACAAGTATGGGTGAGTGGGTTATCACTAATCCCAAGAGAATATGTGAATGAACTACCACTATAGTGATTATGGGTGAGTGGGCTATTTCCAATCACACTCAACCAAGGTGAATGGAAAATCACTGTAACATAAACATAGAGTAGAACAAAACATCACTAATACCATAATCATAAATAGGTTAAATGGGTTATCAAAAATATCATAATATAATGATGATGAACAAACAATCGATGTAACATAATCAATAACCTAGTAGATGACTAATCACTATATAGGTAAATAATAAACATAATGAATGTTTTATCACTATTTATGTCATCAATAATCATAGTGATCTATTTGTCAATACATAATCATAGATGAATGAATACTCATAAAAATCACAAACATAAGTAAAGTTGGACTAACAATCACTAATCAGTTATAACAAAAAAATTTGGGAGGCAGGGCATCATGCGTTTGCCATGTCACGACCCGACCCTACCCAGGATCGAGCCGTAACTACCCCAAGCCCGCCTCCATAGGCCAGGGGCTGGCGACAAGTGCCAAAGGCTAAACAACTCGGGGAGGCCTTTGCCTGAGTACCTGTACACACACATATGCATCACACTCAATGCAAAAGTGTAGAGTAAAAGTAAAGAAAAGTAAAGAAAAGTGCAATTGCTATATATATACCACCGAATGTGCATCGACCTCTAAAAGTACAAAGAAAGCTCTAAAACTAAACTGAAAAGAAAAGGGGAAAAACACGCACCCAACTAGAAAAGTTCCACAACCCGGCAACAGGTAAACAAAGAAATAGCTGGAAGGGTCCCCACCTGGAACCCAACTCCGACCACCGCACGCGGTCCAAGATCCCAATCTCCTTAGCTCCTCGGAAGTCACGCTCCACCTGTCCGTCGTCTGCAAGGGCACACCAAGTGCAGGCAAAGCCCAAGAAGGGGTGAGTATAAAAATACTCAATAGGATACCCTGAAGGCTCGAGGGAGCAACAAAGGAGGTACCTAAGGTTGAGCAGTAGAGAGAACAGGAAAAGTAAAGGAATAAAACCGA
The DNA here is from genome assembly GCA_963277665.1 of Viscum album. NCBI lineage: Eukaryota > Viridiplantae > Streptophyta > Magnoliopsida > Santalales > Viscaceae > Viscum > Viscum album. The sequence goes on from OY728164.1 coordinate 1,198,226,667, forward strand.
GAGTGCAGTAAAGATTAACAGTAAAGAGTCCAACTGAACCCAACAAGAGGAAAGAAGGTAGACTCATCCAGACACAAGGAGCTAGAAATGGTGAGAAGATGAACTTCCCATCGAGTATTCACTACCTATAGCATGAGAGCAGACTCTTCCAACCACGATAAGCTAGACACGGAAAGCACGTGGCATACCCCGTGTGTCTTCGCCTCTCCTGGAAAGAGAGTGACCAAACCCAAGGAGTGGGTACTGGAACAAGGTATATAAAAATACATATGCTCTGTCAAGAAGCCTGAACAAGTTCATAAGGGGATATCCGTCCCGTAGCTCAGCCCAAGAAAGTGAGTTGCCAACAGTCCCAGAAGTAAACACCATCGATGCCCAGCATCCCGCATGTCTTCCCCGAACTGCAAGTCAAGGGGCTCAAATCACCGCACCTCGACACTATCCGCTTTGGGCGGCACTGAATCTCCTGCACAGTTTTAGATCGCATCACAAGGACGCGTCTTAGTGGGGAAAGTGCCCCTCGTACTTGAGAGTAATGGGGAAAGTCAAAATACACCTCGTCACTATCATACAGTCAAGATGTCTCCTCAAAGTCAAATTTGTTCCATCACTGACCCGTACAACCAAGGGTCCCGCTCCGGTGATCACGGAGGAAAACCACAGACTAGCCTAGCAGAAAGGACTGAGTCTAGAATGTCAACGAGTATCCCACTGCCCGGACCTGATGGAGGCTAGTTCATAATATGATATCGGGCGACCCACTGCCTAGCCCTGCTAGAGGGTAAACCCTAATAAGATATCGGGTGACCCACTGCCCAGCCCTGCTGGAGGGTAAACCCTAATAACATATTGGGTGACCCACTGCCCATCCCTGCTGGAGGTTAAACCCTAATACATCATCAGGTGACCCACTGCCCAGCCCTGCTGGAGGGTAAACCTGGAATAAGTCGACGGGTGACCCACTACCCCGCCCCGCTGGAGGGTAAACCCGAAACAAGTTGATAGACAACCCACTGCCCAGCCTGGCTGGAGGGTAGACCTGAATCAAGACGACGAGTGACCCACTGCCCAGTCTCTGCTGGAGGGTAGACCCTCAAGAGTCATCGGCTGACCCACTGCCTAGTCTCTACTAGAGGGTAAACCTTGAGAAGTCCATGAGCAACCCACTTCCCAGCTCTGCTGAAGGGTAAACCCTAAGAAGTCGATGAGCGACCCAATGCCCAGCCCCACTAGAGGGTAAACCCAGAACTACTCTGGCCATCTCTACTGGATGGTACAACACTGGACAACTGAACATGGAGTGGGTATCATGCAACCATCCATCTCCAGAACAAAACCAGGGGAAACCAATCAACCCTAATGATCTAAACCATCGAGCACAGAGCCGGGGGGAAACTCAACCCCGCTGGTCAACAAACAAGAAGAGAGGAACCCTCTACATCGCGAGAGGTCAAATATATGTAAATAAGAACACGGCACCAACATGGGGCCCACATGACGTGTGGCCCCAAGTCAACCCCGATCAAGCTCACAAACATTCTCGGGTACCAACAACCACATGTACCTCCCCGCGCTCCCGTATAATCCCAGAGTATACCACGTCTCCAGCCCAAAGGCTAACGTGCACACGGCACCCAACAGTCAACGTGAATGTGTGAACATAACAACTCCAACTCAAAGGCCCAGGAACCGCCAGCTACATCTCTCCAATCATTTACATCACTCACACGGGAGTGCACGCGATCACACGCCAAGGGTTTTCTGCAAACACCGTAGGAAGAACCACCACTGGGGCACCTTCAAATTCCATATTTAATAAGATCTCATAAGAGGCTCCCACAACCAAACGGATCGTACCATTGTAATCCTCATGGAAAAACATGCGAGATCGACTAATTACTAGCCTCAAACAGATATCCAATGGAAAAGTCACCAACACCACCTCACGCTCGAACGACGTCCCGTGATCCCGAGCCTCGGCCCTGAAAACGGTCGGGCACATCTCACCATTGTGATCCCCACGGAAAAACACGTCAAAAGGACTACTCACTTGAGTGGAATGGATATCCGGACAAAACAATGCATTCAGATGCACCGCACATGAGCAGCGCTTCGTGGGACCCGCACCCCGATCTCGAAACACAACGAACGGATCGCACCGTTGCGATCCTCTCAAGAAAGTACACAAGTTGGGCTATCCACTTGCCCAAAATGGTCGCCCGGTGATAGAGATGGAAAATCACCATCAATGCCCAAACGGCCCTCATGGGGCCCACACCAGTGTGCGGAATTAGAGATGGCGGATTGGACCGTTGCAATACCCTCGAAAAAACACCCAAAATCGACTGCTCGCATGCCCCGAACGGACGTCCGATGAAAAAGTCGTGAAACGCAGCACGCAGCTCAAAAGACGGGACATGGGGACCACACCTCAACTCTAGTTTCGACGCCCGAAACCACACTCGAAAACTCCGCCTCGGCACCAGGGTCCCAACGCCACTGATGACGGTCAAAACGGACGTCAGACGCATCCGCGCCGTCCAAAACAGGATCCCCCGAAGATAACGTCATACCACTTAAGGATGTGTCGCACCTCTGAGGCCCCTCGTTTCGGGAATTAAAAATTCCCGAAACCATTTCAAAAAGTTCCCCCCAATCCCAAGATCGCGTCGCCATAGACGTCACGAAAAACGGGCGCCCGTAGAAAAAGTTACAGGTGTCCAAATTTTTAAGGGGGTTTACCCCTAGGCCGGACCGGCCCAGTCCGACCGGTCCGCCCCGCTCCGGCTAACCCGCTCTGGCCAGCCCACTTCGGTCGGCCCGTTGAGCTGCCGCACAGTCGTTGGGCCCGGCCCAGCCAAACCCACGACCCGCCGCTTCCCGCGAGGCCCGCTCGACCGCCCGGGCGCCTCCTCTATCGACCGGCCAACACGGCCGGTCACGTCCACGCAGAGACCCGCCAAATACGGGTCTCTGTCGCCGCGCAGGGGTCGCACGCCGCGACCCCGCCGCACCGTCGCGCCAACCAGTGCCGACGGCGCCTCGCGCTCCCTCGCTCGCGGCCGCCCCGCATCAGCTGAATCCGCTGCCTGCCAGCACGGAGAAGCCGCCACGCCACCTCGGTCTGCCGCCGCGCCACCTTGGAACCTTGCCAGACCGCCAGAAAAACACCCCAAACCCCGTTGATTTCAGCGAACGAATGCAAACAACTCCGAAATCCGATTTCAAATCTTAAACAAGCATCGGAAAGAGCATAAAATCTACTTCGCATTCCTGGGCTTTGTTCGATAATTTGACAGAGATTTGATACAAAAATTTGACCTCAAAATAGGTGCGAGAAAAGAAAACAAAAATCACAAATCCTACCACGATGGGTTTCGCCCGAAGCTTCGCCGCGATCCGTCAGAGCTGCACCTCGCCGGAGATGTCTCGCCGGAGTGGAGGAGGAGAGGGAGAGGAGAGGTTTTGCCAGGGGGTGGAAATGAGGGAGAGGGGAGGGTTTGGTTTAAGTATAAAATAAAAATAAAAATAATTAATTTTTATTAATTACCCCCGAAAGGACCCACCTCTGAAACACTCGACGGGGTCAAGGTTAAGCCTCCCCTAGGGTAAAAACCACCTCCCGAGCACAATAGAGGTCTTATAATTTTAATCCGAGACCCCGTTCAAAAGTTATTAAACTCAACGCCTAAGGCTTCCAAATTACGAAAACGCCCCTGGGGCCATTTTTCACAGACGGGCTGCTCCCGCAAAAATTACGCCCCTTATAGGGTAAATGGAACGTTACGGACTCAACGGTGCCCTCAGTTTTCTAATCTGAGCCACCGTTTAAGAGATACTTGAGTTTCACCATTAAAAGAATAAATAAATTAATTAATTTATCTCTTTAACATTCTGAAAGCGAGCGAGGGGTCCAAACATCCCACGATAACATGCTTTATGTCGTTCCTAGGGTAAACACCCCATTCCGGACCCATATGTACACTCGGATATCTGATCCGGATCACCGTTTAGGAGTTATCCCATTTATTTGGCGTTCCCAGTGTGAACACATTGAAAATTTAATTTCGGCCACTCTAGGGCTCGGAATCGCACGCTGTCTAAGGGAGATACTCTAGAATATCGTCAAGAATATTTCAAAGTCTTTCACAGAAAAAATAGGTTGTTACATCATTCCCTCCTTTAAGCTTTTTGTCCCTGAAAATCAAAACCAGGGAACAACTCAAGGTACTAAGCCCACACCCGGCTCTCCCGTACCCAGAAGAACTATCGCACAGCTCTATGCCACCGCTCACAGACCAAAGGATTGATCTGTTTCATGCGAGGCCTACCCTTGCTGATGAAGTGCATGGGAGCACACACACATCTCCTCAGGTGAGTCGTGTGGGAGACGTCATGCACCCAACCCAGCCTTTGGGGTTAGGGAAAGGTGGTAGGGAACCTTGCCATCCCTCTACATGGTCTCAAACGGTCCGAAGGACCTCGGGGGTAGCTCAAGTCCCTGACAAAACCCCTACATCGCATGTCGCGACTGGAATCACCGCCCACACCTAGAACAAGGCCCGGTGATTCCCTCCTTCAGAAAATCCATATGGTGAAACACCCAAGGATATCTGGTCACGCAAGATTCCACAGTCGATGTCTCACAACCCAAACTCTCTTATACACTCAGAGAGTGAAGGAGTCAACACCATCGACTGAAGAAAAAGGTCCCACGCCTTTCTTCATACCAAAAGAGGGTTACACCGACGCCCCGCGCCACCCTGGTAACACCTCAAGCAAGGAGCGGGGAGAAAATAATTCCACACACAGAGTCTAACAATTCTGCTGCAAAAATTATAAGAGTTTTTGGGCGTACCTCTTGCCACCTCATACTCCGCAGGATCGTAGATGTCCAAAGCTCGCTGCTGTCCGTGGTCCCAACTGTCCACTCCCGGAGCCAGACGTGGACCGCTTAGTGGTGAAGGGAGGACCTTGTAAAGTCGTCCCCCACTACCAGCTCCTCCCGCTCCTCTGCTAGAACCACCTCTCTGGGTACTACTCCGATCATGGAACTGCCTCTATTGTGGTGGCACACATGCTGCCTACCCGAAGCTCTCCCCATACCTGGTTGACCAGTCCCGTGCCAAGTGGCCTAGCCTGTCGCAAGCACAGCACCGACTCTCTCCGGGATGCACTGGTGCCCTCCGGTGCCACTGTGGTGTACGACCACGCACCTGAGTCTGGTTGTCAGAAAGCCACCTGCGTCGAGGTTCTTCTTGCCGACGCCCACTAGCTGTGGCAGACGTCTCGGTTCTAACATTCCTGCTGCCACCCCCAACACTAAAACGTGACAGGAAACTCTCTATCACCAGTGCCTGCTCTAGCACCCCGACATATGTGGAAAATTCCAAGGGTACTATGATAGCACGAATCTCTCGGCAGAGACCCTGTTCAAACTTCGGCGCTTGGATGTTGTCGTCATGGACCAAGTCCGAGTAAAATCATGCACGATCTGTGAAACTAGCCGCATACTCGGCCACCATCATCCCTCCCTGCTGAAATTGCAGGAGCTCCTGAATCCGAACGGAGCGTAAGCAGGAGGGGAAAAACTCCTCACGAAGTAACAACTGAAAGTCTCCCCACGAAAGCGACAACTCGTCAAGAAATTGAGTCACTAGACTCCACCAACGCCAAGCTGCTCCGCGGAAAAGGTTGGCGGCCAAATCCACCATAAGATCTGCCGACGTCTGCACAAGCCTGAAAAGGCAAACCACTGTCTCTAGCCAAACCTCTGCTGCCTGAGGGTCTGGCTCACCACTGAACCTCAGCGGTCCCTGCTGCTGGAACTCACAGAGCGTGCTCAACCTATGCTAAACTCAGCCTACCCCACTGAAGTTGTTTCCTGGTAAATAGGTGGGGGTACTTCTACCAGCCCACCTGGAGAAAGGGGCTCTCATGATGGGTCCTGGACTGAGGCCTCATAGCTCACAGGGTCGTCGTCACGAACCAAAGCTGGCATCCTGGCTGGCTATCTTCGTGGAGACAGCCTCAATATTATCAAGGATTTCCACGATCAAATGAGCATATATGTATATACCAATAAAAATAAAGGGGATATGACTCAAGAAGGACAATCAAGACTCAGTCCTATGTGATGCACAAAAAAATTTTCCCTATAACAAGTGTCTCAGCATGTAGAATCGACAAGCGGGTTATCAGGGTCCTAGTGAATGGATACGTCAGCCGCCGCACCATCCCTGGACTCCCTGGCCTGAGAGCCGCTCTCGAGACACGTTGAAACCGTTGCCCTAAATTCCAACCAATTCCTTTTATTTTAGGGACATCCGAACAGCATCCCAAGGAACAAACCACCTTTGATACCACTTTGTCACGACCCGAACCTACCCAGGCTCGAGCCGCAACTAACCCAAGCCCACCTCTATAGGCCAGGGGATGGTGACAAGCACCGAAAGCTAAACAACTCAGGGAGGTATTTTCCTGAGTACTTGTACACACACACAGGCAACCCACTCAATGTAAAAGTGTAGAGTAAAAGTAAAGACAAGTAAAGAAAAGTGCAACTGCTATATATATACCACCAAATGTGCATCGACCTCTAAAAGTACAAAGAAAGCGTTGAAAGTAAACTGAAAAGAAAAGGGGAAAAATACGCGCCCAACCAGAAAAGTTCCATAACCCGGAAATAGGTAAACAAAGAAACAGCTACAAGGGTCCCCCACCTGGAACCCGACTCCGACCACCGCATGCGGTCCAAGCTCCCAAGCTCCTAAGCTCCTCGGAAGTCATGCTCCACCTGTCTGTCGTCTGCAATGGCACACCAAGTGTGGGGAAAGCCCAAGTAGGTGTGAGTATAAAAATACTCAGTAGGATACCTCGAAGGCTCGAGGGAGCAACAAAGGAGGTACCAAAGGGTGAGCAGTGGAGTGAATAGGAAAAGTAAAAGAGTACAACCGAGAGTTCAATAAAGAGTAACAGTAAATATTCCATCTCAACCAAACAAGAGTAAAGAAGTTAGACTCGTCTAGACACAAGGAGCTGGAAACGGTGAGAAGATGAACTTCCCGTTGAGTCTTCACTACCTATAGTAGGAGAGCAGACTCGTCGAACCACAAGAAGCTAGACATAGAAAGCACGTGGCATAACCCGTGTGTCTTTGCCTCTCCTGGAAAGAGAGTAACCAAACCCAAGGAGTGGGTACTGGAACAAGGTATATACAAATACATATGCTCTGTCAAGAAGCCCAAAAAAGTTCTTAAGGGGATCTTCGTCCCGTAGCTCATCCCGAGAAAGTGAGTTTCCAACATTCCCAGAAGTAAACACCATCGACGCCCTGCATCCTGCACGTCTACCTCGAACTGCAAGTAAAGGGGTTCAAATCACAGCACATCGACACTATCCGCTTTGGGCGGCACTGACTCTACCGCACGGTTTTAGATTGCATCACAAGGATGCGTCTTGGTGGGTAAAGTGCCCCTTGTACTTGAGAGTTTTTGGTAAATTCAAACTACACCTCGCCACAATCATATAGTCGAGAGGTATCCTCAAAGTCAAAGTCGTTCCATCACCGACCTGTACAACCAAGGGTCCCGCTCTAGTGATCATGGAGGAAAGCCACAGACTAGCCTAGTAGAAAGGACTGATTCTGGAATGTCAACGGGTGTCCCACTACCCATCCCTGTGGGAGGGTAGTTCATAATATGATATCGGGTGACCCACTGCCCAGCCCTGCGGGAGGGTAAACCCTAATAAGATATCGGGTGACCCACTACCCAGCCCTGCTGGAGGGTAAACCCTAATAAGATATCAGGTGTCCCACTACCCAGCCCTGCTGGAGGGTAAACCCTAATACATCATCAGGAGACCCACTACCCAGACCTACTAGAGGGTAAACCTGGAATAAGTCGACGAGTGACCCACTTCCCAGCCCCGTTGGAGGGTAAACCCGGAACAAGTCGACAGGCAACCTACTACCCAGCCCGGCTGGAGGGTAGACCTGAATCAAGACGAAGAGCGACCCACTGCCTTGTATCTTCTAGAGGGTAGACCCTCAAGAGTTGTTGGGTGACCCACTGCCTAGTTTCTTCTAGAGGGTAAACCCCGAGAAGTCCATGAGCAACCCACTTCCCATCCCTACTGGATGGTAAACCCTAAGAAGTCGATGAGCGACCCACTGCCCAGACCCGCTGGAGGGTAAACCCAAAACTGCTCTGGCCATCTCTACTGGACGGTACAACACTGACCAACCGAACATGGAGTGGGTATCGTGAAATCATCCGTCTCTGGAACAAAACCAGGGGAAACCACTCAACCCTGCTGATCTAAACCATTGAGCACAGATCTGGGGAAAAACTCAACCCCGTTGGTTAACAAACGAGAAGAGAGGAACCCTCTACATCACGAGAGGTCAAAAGTACGTAAAGCAGAACATGACACGCACATGGGGCCCACACGACGTGTGGCCCCATGTCAACCCCGATCAAGCACACAAACATTCTCAGGTACCAACATCCACATGTACCTCCCCACACTCCCGTATACTCCCAGAGTATACCATGTCTCTAGCCCAAAGGTTAACGTGCACACAGTACCCAACAGTCAACGCGAAGGCGTCAACATAACAACTCCAACTCAAAGGCCCAGGCACGTCTAACCACATCTCTCCAAGCATTTACATCACTCACACAGAAGTGCACGTGATCACACGCCAAGGGTTTTCTGCAAACACCGTAGGAAGAACCACCACTAGGGCACCTTCACATTCCACATTTAATAAGATCGTGTAAGAGGCTCTGCACAACCAAAAAGATCGTACCGTTGTAATCCTCATAGAAAAACATGCGAGATTGACTAATTACTCGCCTGAAATGGATATCCGATGGAAAAGTCACCAACACCGCCTCACGCCCGAATGGTGTCCTGTGATCCCGAGCATCGGCCCCGAAAACGGTCGGGCGCATCGCACCATTACGATCCCCTCGGAAAAACATGTCAAAACGACGACTCACTTGAGTGGAACGGATATCCAGAGGAAAAGATGCATTCCGATGCACCGCAAAAGAGTGACGCTTCGTGGGACCCGCACCCTGGTCCCGAAACATAATGAATGGATTGCACCGTTGCGATCCTCTCAAAAAAGTACACAAGTTGGGCTATCCACTTGCCCAAAAGGGTCACCCGGTGATAGAGATGGAAAATCACCGTCAACGCCCAAACGGACCTTGTGGGGCCCACACCAGCATGTGGAATTAGAGCAGGCGGATTGCACCGTTGCAATACCGTCAGAAAAACACCCAAAAACGACTACTCGCACACCCCGAACGGATGTCCGATGAAAAAGTCGTGAAACGCTGCACGCAGCTCGAAAGACAGGTCGTAGGGCCCACGCCTCAACTCTATTTTCGACGCTCGAAACCATACTGAAAAACTCCGCCTTGGAACAAGGGTCCCAACGCCACTGATGACGCTCAAAACGGATGTCGAACGCGTCCGCGCCGTCCAAAACAGGATCCCCCGAAGATAACGTCATACCACTTAAGGACACATCGCACCTCCGAGTCCCCTCATTTTGGGAATTAAAAATTCCCAAAACCATCTCAAAAAGTTCCCCCCGATCCCAGGATCACGTCACCGTAGACAGCACACAAAACAGACGCCCGTAGTAAAAGTTACGGGCGTCAAAATTTTTAAGGGGGTTTACCCCTGGGCCGGACCCGCCCGGTCCGCCCCGCTCGGGCCGGCCCGCTCCGGCTGGCCCGCTGAGTCGCCGCCCAGCCGAACTCGAGGGCTGCCATAACGCAGCCCACCACCTCCCGTGAGGCTCGCTCTCCCGCGCGTTGCGCGGGCGCCTCCTCCACCGACCGGCCGACACGGCCGGTCGCGTCCACGCGGAGACCCGCCATACGCGGGTCTCTGTTGCCGTGCAGGGGTCGCGCGCCGCGACCCCGCCTCACTGTCGCGCCGACGGCACCTTGCGCTCCCTCACCCGCAGACGCCCCGCCTCAGCCGATGCTGCCGCCCTCCCGCACGGAGAAGCCGCCGCGCCGCCTCGGTCCGCCGCCGCACTGCCTTGGAACCTCGCCAGACCACTGGAAAAACACCCCAAAACCCGCTGATTTCGGCGGACGACTGCAAATGACTCAGAACTCCAATTTCAAATCTGAAACAAGTGTCAGAAAGAGCATAAAATATACTTCTCATTCATGGGATTTGTTCGATAATTCGACAAATATTTAATACAAAAATTTGAGCTCAAAATAAGTGCGAGAAAAGAAAACGAAAACGACAAATCCTACCTCGATGGGCTTCGTCCAAAGCTTCGCCGCGATCCGTCGGAGCCACGCCTCACTGGAGCTATCTCGCCGGATTGGAGGAGGATAGGGAGAGGATAGGTTTCACCAGGGGTGGAAATGAGGGACAGGGGAGGGTTTGGTTTAAGTAGAAAATAAAAATTAATTTAATAAATTTTTATTAATTACCCACGAAAGGACCCACCTTCGAAACACTCGACGGGGTCGAGGTTAAGCCTTCCCTAGGGTAAACACCACCTCCCTAGAACAACGGAGGCCTCAGAATTTTAATCCGATACCCCGTTCAAAAGTTATTAAACTCAACGCCCAAGGCCGCCAAATTACGAAAACGCCCCTGGGGCCACTTTTCATAGAGGGGCCGCGCCCGCAAAACTTACACCCCTCCTAGGGTAAACGGCACATTACAGACTCAACGGTGCCCTAGGTTTTTTAATCCGATCCACCGTTTAAGAGATACTTGAGTTTCACCATTAAACGAATAAATTAATTAATTAATTTATCCATTTAACGTTCCGAAAACGAGCGAGGGGTCCAAAAATCATGCGCCGACATGCTTTATGTCATTCCTAGGGTAAAAAACCCATTCTGGACCCATCCGTATACTCGGATCCCTGATCTGGATCACTGTTTAGGAGTTATCCCATTTATTTGGCGTTCCCAGTGTGAACACACTAAAAATTTAATTCCGGCAACTCTGGGGCTCGGAATCGCACGCCGTCTGAGGGAGCAACTCTAGAATATCATCAAGAATATTCCAAAGTATTTCTCAGTAAAAACTGGGTTCTTACATTATTCCATCCTTCAATATTTTTCTCCCCGAAAAGAAAAACCAGGGAACAACTCAGGGTACTAATCCCACACCTGGCTCTCTCGTACCCAGAAAAACTCTCACACAGCTCTACGCCACCGCTCACAGTACAAATGATTGATCTGTTTCATGCGAGGTATGCCCTTGATGAGGACGTGCATTGGAGAATGCACACATCTCCTCAGGTGAGTCGCGTGGGAGACTTCATGCACCCAAACCAGCCTTTGGGGTTAGGGAAAGGTGGTAGGGAACCTCTCCATCCCTCTACACGGTCTTAAATGGTCTGAAGGACCTCGGGGGCAGCTCACATCCCCGACCAAACCTCTACGTCGTATGTCGCGACTGGAATCACCGCCCGCACCTGGAACAAGGCTCGGTGATTCCCTCCTTCAGAACATCCATATGGTGAAACACCCAAGGATATCTGGTCATGCAAGATTCCACAGTCGATTTCTCGCAACCCAGACTCTCTTACACGCTCGGAGAGTGAAGGAGTCAACACCATCGACTAAAGAAAAAGGTCCCACGCCTTTCTTCATACCAACACAGGGTTACACTGATGCCTCGCGCCACCCTGGTAACACCTCAAGCAATGAGCGGGGAGAAAAGAATTCCACCCACAGAGTCATAAAATTCTACTGCAAAAAGTAGAAGAGTTTTTGGGCGTACCTCTTTCCACCTCATACTACGCAGGATCGTAGACGTCCAAAGCTCGCGGTGGTCCGTGGTCCCAACTGTCAGCTCCCGGAGCCTGACGTGGACCGCTTAGTGGTGATGGGAAGACATTGTAAAGTTGTCCCCCACTACCAGCTCCTCCTGATCCTCTGCTAGAACCACCTCTCTGGGTACTACTCTGATCACGGCGCTGCCTCTGTCGTGGTGGCACACCTACTGCCTGCCCGAAGCTCTCTGCATGCCTGGTCGGGTAGTCCCGTGCCAAGTGGTCTCTCCCATCGCAAGCACAACACCGACTCTCTCCAGGCTACACTGGTGCCCTCCGGTTCCACTATGGTGTAAAAACACGACCCTAAGTCTGGTTTTCAGAAATCCACCTGTGTCGAGGTTCTGCTTTCCGACGACCACTAGCTGCGGTAGACGTCTCGGCTCCAACGTGCCTGCTGCCACCACCAACTCTAAAATGTGAAAGGAAGATCTCTGTCATGAGCGTCTGCTCTATCACCCCGGTATATATGAAAAAGTCCAAGGGTACTATGACAGGACGAATCTCTCAGCAGAGACCATGCTCAAACTGTTGCTCTCGGATGTTGTCGTCATAGACCAAGTCCGGGTAAAAGCGTGCACGGTCTGCGAAATTAGCCGCGTACTCAACCACCGTCATCCCTCCCTGCTGAAACTGTAGGATCTCTTGAATCTGAATGGAGTGAAAGCAAGAGGGGTAAAACTCCTCATGAAGAAACAACTAAAAGTCGCCCCATGAAAGTGATGACTCGTCAAGAAACTGAGTCACTAGACTCCACCAACGCTAAGCTGCTCTGTGGTAAAGGTTGGCGGCCAAAGCCACCATAAGATCTGCCAACGTCTGCACAAGCTTGAAAAGGAAAACCACTGTCTCTAGCCAAACCTCTGCTGCCTGAGGGTCTGGCTCACTACTGAACCTCAGCGGTCCCTGCCGCTGGAACTCGTGGAGCGCGCTCAACCTATGCTTAACTCAGCCTACCCTACTGAAGTTGTTTGCTGGTCAACAGGTGGGGGTACTACTACTGTCCCACTCGGAGAAATGGGCTTGCATGATGGGTCCTGGACTGAGGCCTCATAGCTCATAGGGTCATCATCACGAACCAAAGCTGTCATCCTAGCTAGCTTTCTTGGCGGAGACATCCTGAATATTATCAAGGAGTGTCACGATCAAATGATCATATATGTATATACCAATAACAACAATGGGGAGCTGACTCAAGAAGGGAAGTCAAGACTCAGTCCTATGTGATGCACAAATTTTTTTTTCCTACAACAAGTGTCTCAGCATGCCGAGCCGACAAGGGGGTTATCAGGGTCCTGGTGAATGGATATGTCAGCCGTTGCACCATCACTGGACTCCCTGGCCTGAGAGCAGCTCTGGAGACACTTTGACACCATTTCCCTAAATTCCAACCAATTCCATTTATTTTAGGGATGTCCGAATAGTGTCCCAAGGAACAAACCACCTTTGATACCACTTTGTCATGACCCGACCCTACCCGGGCTCGAGCTGCAACTACCCCAAGCCCGCCTTCATAGGCCAGGGGCTGGAGACAAGCACTGAAGGCTAAAAAACTCGGGGTGGCCTTTTCCTAAGTACATGTACACACATACACACATCACACTCAATCAAAAAGTGCAGAGTAATAAGTAAAGAAAAATAAATAAAAGTTCAGCTGCTATATATATACCACCGAATGTGCATCGACCTCTAAAAGTACAAAGAAAGCGCTGAAAGTAAACTGAAAAGAAAAGGGAAAAAACACGCGCCCAACCAGAAATGTGCCACAACCCAGCAACAGGTAAACAAAGAAATAGCTGGAAGGGTCCCCCACCTGGAACCCGACTCCGACCACCGCACGCGGTCCAAGATCCCAAGCTCATAAGCTCCTCGGAATTCATGATCCACATGTCCATCATATGCAAGGACACACTAAGTGTGGGCAAAGCCCAAGCAGGGTTGAGTATAAAAATACTTAGTAGGATACCCTGAAGACTCGAGGGAGCAACAAAGGAGGTACCTAAGGGTGAGCAGTAGAGCGAATAGGAAAAGTAAAGGAGTACAACTGAGAGTGTAGTAAAGAGTAACAGTAAAGAGTCCAGCTCAACCCAACAAGAGGAAAGAAGGTAGACTCGTCTAGACACAAGGAGATGGAAATGGTGAGAAGATGAAATTCCCATCGAGTCTTCACTACCTATAGCAGGAGAGAAGACTCATCCAGACACAGGCGACCCACTGCCCAGCCCGGCTGGAGGGTAGACCTGAATCAAGACGACGAGCGACCCACTGCCTAGTCTCTGCTGGAGGGTAGACCCTCAAGAGTCACCGGACCCCCTGCCTAGTCTCTGCTAGAGGGTAAACCCTGAGAAGTCCATGAGGAAACCAATGCCCAACCCTGCTGGAGGGTAAAACCTAATAAGTCGATGAGCGACCCACTGCCCAGCCCCGCTAGGGGGTAAACCCAGAACTGCTCTGGCCATGTCTACTGGACGGTACAACATTGGCCAACCGAATGCGGAGTGGGTATCGCGCAACCATCCATCTCTGGAACAAAACCATGGGAAACCACTCAACCCTGCTGATCTAAACCATCAAGCACAGAGCCGGGGTAAAACTCAACCCCGCTGGCCCCAAGTCGACCCCGATCAAGTGCACAAACATTCTCAGGTACCAACATCCACATGTACTTCCCCGCGTTCCCGTATACTCCAAGAGTATACCATGTCTCCAACCTAAAGGCTAACATGCACATGGCACCCAACAGTCAACACAAAGGCATGAACGTAAAAACTCCAAATCAAAGGACCAGGCATGGCCAACCATATCTCTCCAAGAATTTACATAACTCACATGGGAGTGAACGCGATCACACGCCAAGGGTTTTCTGCAAACACCGTAGGAAGAACCACCACCGTGGCACCTTCACATTCCACATTTAATAAGATCGCGTAAGAGGCTTCGCACAACCAAACGGATCGTACCGTTGTAATCCTTGGGAAAAAACATGTGAGATCGACTACTTACTCGCCTCAAATGGATATTCGACGGAAAAGTCACCAACACTGCCTCATGTCCGAACGGTGTCCCGTGATCCCGAGCCTCGGCCCCAAAAACGGTTTGGCGCATCGCACCATTGCGATCCCCTCATAAAAACACGTCAAAAGGACTACTCACTTGAGTGGAATGGATATCTGGAGGAAAAGATGCATTCCGAAGCACCACACATGAGCGGCGCTTCGTGGGACCCGCACCTCGGTCCCAAAACACAACGAACGGATCACACCATTGCGATCCTCTCAAAAATGTACACAAGTTGGGATATCCACTTGCCCAAAATGGTCGCCCGGTGATAGAGGTGGAAAATCACCATCAACGCCAAAACGGCCCTCGTGGGGCCCACACCAAAGTGCGGAATTAGAGCGGGTAGATTTCACTGTTGCAATACCTTCGGAAAATACCCAAAAATGACTGCTCGCATGCCCCGAACGGATGTCCGATGAAAAAGTCGTGAAACGCTACACGCAGATCAAAAGACAGGTCATGGGGCCCATGCCTCAACTCTAGTTTCGATGCCTGAAACCACACTGGAAAACTCCGCCTTGGAACCACGGTCCCAACGCCACTGACGACGCTCAAAATGGACATCGGACGCGTCCGCACCGTCCAAAACAGGATCCCCCGAAGATAATGTCATACCACTTAAGGACGCGTCGCGCCTCCAAGGCCCATTTTTTTGGGAATTAAAAATTCCCAAAACCATCTCAAAAATCTCCCCCCAATCCCAGGATTGCATCACTGCAAATGGCCCGCAAAACGGACGCCCATAGCAAAAGTTACGGGTGTCCAAATTTTTAAGGGGGTTTACCCCTGGGCCGGACCGGCCCAGTCCGGCCGGTCCACCCCGCTCGGGCCGGCCCGCTGAGCCGCGGCCCAGACAAACTCGCAGCCCGCCACACCATGGCCTGCCACCTCCTGCGAGGCCCACTCTCCCGCGCACCGCGCGGGTGCCTCCTCCACCGACCGGCCAACAAGGTCAGTCACGTCCATGCGAAGACCCGCTAAACGCGGGTCTCTGTCACCGCGCAGGGGTCGCACGCCATGACCCTGCCTCACCGTCGCGCTAGCCAGCACCGACGGTGCCTCGTGCTCCCTCGCTCGCGGCCTCCCTACCTCAGCCGACGCCACCTCCAGCCCGAATGGAGAAGTCGCCGTGCCGCCTCGGTCCGCCGCCACGCCGCCTTGGAACCTCGTCGGACCGCCGGAAAAACACCCCCAAACCCGCTGATTTCGGCGGACGACTGTGAACGACTCCAAACTCCGATTTCAAATCCAAAATAGGCGTCGGAAAGAGAATAAAATCTACTTAACATTTATGAGAATTTTTTTGATAATATGACAGATATTTGATACAAAAATTTGAGCTCAAAATAGGTGCAAGAAAAGAAAATGAAAACGACAAATCCTACCTCGATGGGCTTCGCCCGAAGCTTCGTCACGATCCGTCGGAGCCGTGCCTCACCGGAGTTGTCTCGCTAGAGTGGAGGAGGAGAGGGAGAGGAGAGGTTTCGCCAGGGGGTGGAAATGAGGGATAGGGGAGGGTTTGGTTTAAGTAGAAAATAAATATTAAATTAATTAATTTTTATTAATTACCCACGAAAGGACCCACCTCCGAAACACTCGACGGGGTCGAGGTTAAGCCTCCCATAGGGTAAACACCACCTTTCGAGCACAACGACGGTCTCAGAATTTTAATCTGGGACCCTGTTCAAAAGTTATTAAACTCAACGCCCAAGGCCGCCATGATTTATGTCATTCCTAGGGTAAAAAACTCATTCCGGGCCCATCCGTACACTCAGATCTCTGATCTGGATCACCTTTTAGGAGTTATCCCATTTATTTGGTGTTCCCAGTGTGAACACACTGAAAATTTAATTCTGGCCACTCTGGGGCTCGGAATCGCATGCCGTTTGAGGGAGCTACTCTGGAATATCATCCAGAATATTCCAAAGAATTTCACAGAAAAAAGTGGGTTCTTACATGCTAGAAACAAGACCTTAAATCCACTAGAAGAATGAACATAAAAGGTTATTCACAGTAGAATATAATCCCCTGAAACATCCTCCCTAGAATAATTGTACCATAATTAGGAAGTCAATTCACCCTACCCCCCACACAAAGTTGATCCTTTCACAAAAATACAAGCAGGATCACAATCATATAAATGGAATGTAAAACCAATAGATATACAACCTATAAATTGATATAATTTAGGAATGAACCCAAGGTATTAAGATGATTCAAACAAGGTATCCTACATGCATGGAAGAAATACTACTACATTATTTATACTTACTAGAAGTACAATAATTTCATACAATTGAAAAATAACTTAGTAACAAAACATTACAGAGAATATTCTTTTATAATTCACTAAAAATAATCAAGTGTAATTCACTATGCAAAATCAAGTCTATTGTTCATGTCTCTGGTACACTATACTTGATCAGGATTCCATGTACAAAAGGTACCCACTCCCTTTTATAGGAATTCATAACCATATATGTTTCACTGCCTTCTAACTTTCGTGGATATCCCTCCATTTGGTAAGGGATTGGTGATCTCTAGAAACTCATTTGACCCTGACCACTAACTCGGGTGAGAACTTCCAAAGACTTCATTCTAAAGACTTTTATTCCCTGAACATTCTGGAACTCCATGACTCCAAAGGGAGAAATGAACTTATGATAAATTCACTAGCTCAAAGAGAGAGTATTATGTCATTGAACATATGTCGAGTTGACCAACTTAAAATGAAAAAAATTTAATGAACAAAATCTAGGGACCTAAATTTGGTGAACATAATATACTTCACATTCTAAAAATCTCCCACTTTTAGACTATTCCAAGTAACCTTTGAAAAATATCCAACACTTAGAAAACATAATTTCTTCCTCTTTACAACATAAAATTTTCTTCATTCTCCTTTCATTCACCCAAGTCCCACTAAGGCATGATGTTGCCTCATACTTTCTAAAACTAATGTTTTAGTGACCACGTCCACAAGATTTTGGATTGTGGAATATTCTCAAGATATAACACTTTCTACACTAAAATTTATCTAATGAAGTGTTACTTGATGTTAATGTGCTTTATCCTCACATGAAATAAAAGATTCATAGACCAATCAATTGTAGTATGATTATAATAGAATAAAAATCCCCATTCTTGACGTCACTCAAGACCTTTCAGTAAATGTATCAACCTAAAAAACTCATTCCTTGATTCCATTAAAACCACATACTCTACTTAAATTGTACATAAAATGATAATATTATGTAGAAATGACATCCAACTAATCATTGCCCCACCTTATTCAAACACAAAGATGATCATGCTCCTCTGGGTGTCTGAATCTCTATAAAAATCCACACCCAAAAAACCTTGTAATGGATCTTCCACCTTAAAACACAAAGAAAATCCTTCTATTATTTTCAAGTAATAGATGATCCACTTGACGGCTTCTTAGTGTTCACTTCCAGGGTTCGACAAAAAACAACTCACAAATCCAATTAAAAATTCAATGTATGGTTGTGTGTAAATAATCACATGCATAAAACTTCAAAATATTAATGAAAACATAACTTTATCCATATACAAACTCACTTATTCCATTACTGGTGCATGTGCCTTAGACAACATAAAATGATTGAAAAGAGGAGTTGAGATAGGCTGTATTTGACAATTCCAAAATTTCCCATGATCTTTTAGATGTAGTACTTCTAGGATAAGACCAAAGTTATAACTTTCATATTCATATCAATTATCATTCCCAATATTTTTGGGGCATATAAAAGTTCCTTCATTTAAATTCTTCCAGATAACTTACACATTATCTCCTAAATCTATAAAACCTCTCAACCCACCAACAATATGTCATCGACATACAAAGGCATCATGGTGAATGTCTTATCATCCCATTTCTTATGGAAATAGAAATGATATGTATTCCACCTTTAAAATCCTTCTTCCAACAAAAAACCATTAAACATTCAATTATATTATTATCGTTATTTCGTTAAACCATAAATACAATTATTTAACAGTCTGAGTTCTGATTTTCTTATTCCAAAAATCCCATTGGTTTCTTCATGTAAATTTATTTTTCCAACTCACTCTGAAGGAAGGATGTATTTACATCCATCTATTTTAAGTGAAGACCCTCTGATGGTACCATGCTCAACATAATCTGGATAGTTGCATGTTGAACTATTGGTGAGAAAATATTTGAGAAGTTAACTTCTTCGATAGTTGATTTATTCCTATCAAATTCCTTTTTCTTCATATTCTAGTCATTTAAAAGAACCTTCTAAGTAAATAGACCATCTAGGACCAAGATGATTTGTTTCCTTTCCTCATCCCACAACTTAAATCCAAAACTCTAATCTTTATACCCAATAAAAAAACATGCTTATATTTTTTTCTCAAGATTATCTTGATCCTTAGCATCAACATTCACATACATAAAACTTCTAAAAACTTTAATATGGTTAACTTTTAATCATTTACCGTACCATAGATCCTTTGTAAACTCCTTCACAACTACCGATGTTGGACACCTATTGACAAGGTATGTTATTATATTGAGTGACTCTCCCAAAATCCCCTTATAAATTCCATAGTAAAATTAAATACTTTAAGCCTTCCCATTCATGGTTCAAATCATTCTTTCATCCACTCCATTCAACTATAGTTTACAAGGTATTATATTCTCATGTATTATCCCCTTCTTTTGGAAGAAGTTTCAAATGTTGTATCAGGTGTATTCACCACCATTAATGGAAAAAATACATTTCACCTTCCAGCTAAATTCCATTTCTTCCAGGGATTTCTATTGAATAAACTCCTAAAAATAAAAATTATGATTCAAAAAGTAAACATATAATTTTCTAGTATCATTATAAATGAAATTTATAAAGTAAATAGAACCACCATGGTACTGGATAGGGACAAGTCTAAGTGAATAGGTGAATGATCTATCACTATAGTTAATATGATTATGTGTGAATGGTCTATCACCACTCACACTCAACCAAGGTGAATGGAAAATCTCTGTAACATAAAAATAGAAGAGAAAAAACACTAATACCATAATCCTAAATAGGATGAATGGGTTATCATTAATATCATAATATAATGAGTATGAAAAAACTATCATCGTAACATAACCAATAACCTAGTGAATAACTAATCCATATTTATGAAGGACCCTGAAACACCCTAAGAGGGGAGGGGTGAATTAGGGTGTCATATTTTTCTTTTAAATTAATGGATCTTGTTCCTATGTTGGTAGGAACCTGTTAAACCTATTTGATGAGAAATTTCAGAAAACAAACAATCACATGCAAAGATAAGACACAACAATTTTACTTGGTTCACCACTAAGGGCTATGTCTAAGGAGAATACGCTGACAGGTTGTCGATCATACAAAATTCCACGAATATTCACTAGTTGTGGAATAAAAAAGTTTAGCATAGTCACTCAATACTAGGTGCACTTCTTTTACAAGGTTTTAGAGATGGCACACTCTGTCCCTCAGATCACTTCCGTTGACTCCCCCTTTTTCACTACGTTGGGAAGAATCTGAACTTATTTTAACAACTTAAAAGTTTCTTTAATGAATTGGCATTAAATTATGCATATTCAAATGTAGATAGATTCTCTATTGAAGTCTTGTTATCACTCGTATGTGTAATTCACTTTTATTCACACTTTTAGTTAGAGAACTATTGCTCTGCAAACTAACCTCCTTCCTCCATGAACCGTACAACACTTCTTACCGTGAGAGCTTCCTCCACAAACTACTCCTGGTCCACCGTGTATTGTGCTACATCCACTACGTACCACCTTTCTCTGCATACTGTGAAACTTCCTCTATGTACTGCCCTAGGCTTACTCCATGTACTTCCTCTACAAACCATGACCATGTATTTCCTTTCACAAACTGTATATGCATGCTTCTTCTTCTAGGTAGAATAACTCCTCCTCTGTGAATTGTCTTCCATGAACTAGACTTCTTCCTCCACGTACTATCTTCTGTGAACTATTCTGGACTTCACTGAATTCCTTTCATATATTTAATTAAATTTTTTGTGGGGTTGTATTCCTGCAAACTACTTCTAGACTTTGCCGAATTTCTTGGATTTTTAATCTAAGATCTGTACTCTAATGAGGGGATTAATGCTCCTTATATAGGAAAATATATCCACATAATCCACTAAACTAAGATTTTCCAAATCTTTGATACGACACCGCATTTACTGCGTATCGTGTATCTTCTACGAACCATATTCCCTACACGGTATGTATACCTTCATTATCCCTATGTGGTGGCACAAATCACCACCTCGTTTCCTCAAATGACACCCTTTGTGGCTTATCAAAACTCCACCTATTTTTTGAAAACAACACACCATCTCAAGGACCATTTTCCTTTTTTGAACTGCAGGCCTTCCCGCAAACCTCCTTTTCTTCACAAATCGTTCCTCCTATGTGGTCCACGTTCCATTTTCTACTCTACAAATCGTTCTTACTATGTGTTTTGTAGTTCACCATTCTGCATAACATATTTCTTGATCCGCGAACTGTTCCTAGAAATCCCATTCCATGTATTGCCTTTGTAGAAAACCTTCCTTTTCCAAAAGCAGACTCCTGATTTTGAGGCCCAAAAATTTGGAAAACTCTAGGAAACTACACTACCTTAAACACCTTCTTTAGCCTATACTATAAGATCACTTGACTTGAAAACACCTTGATCAACCCATTGTGGATTGAAAACAAACACAACCCATACTTCATATCTAGAAAAGAATAGCCTTGGTTCCAACAGTCTCCCACTTTGGGTTTGTTGGCAATCCATAGATAAATTAAATGAAGCACCTACAACAAACAAAACCTAATAAACAATAAACAAATCATCCAACACTATAAGTCTACATGAGAAAAGATCAGTGTATAAAACAAGAGAAGCAGGAATTGGTTTCTCATGTCTTGGATGTTGAAATAGTGGGTGCCCTAGACCCAACTATGTAGTACTTTTGATTACCGTATCATGTGTACAGTTAGATATGCATGATGATATCTTACCATTATAGTGTAGACTTTTCTACATCCACTATAATAATGGTAATGTCCAAAGGTTAATTTTTGTGTCAAGAGGTTATAGAAGATCCCAGGCTATAATGAGAACCTCGAGATACAATGACATTAATCTTAAATATATGTTCTATAGTCTAGATACATCTTACTGACTGGACAGAGTAGATGTCTGACTATCAGGTGTTGGGGGCTCATAATCATTGAGACTTCTTCTCATGAAGTTCAAACTTGGTGATCTCTAGTAGTGAGATCATGAGGACAGATCTGTCAATAGGAACACCACATGTTTTGGGTGTCATTGGTTGTTCCTATCTACGGACATGTGTATTGGTCTCCTGACTTGAGACCATTACCAATGCATATCATTTAATTATGTACTTTGATTAAAGGTGAAAACCATGGAAGTAATGTCGTGGCAAGGTAGTTTGTGTTGGGTGCGTCGTTGGTCGTATAACGTTGGTTGAATGGTCAAGAGAGGATTTGTCGCTTCCAAGTTTAGGAAGTTGTATATCTCAGGCCTGGTTGATCAAGACGGTGCCGCATTCATAAGTATTTGGTCAAAGTAGTAGAAAGTCAAATCCATCCGGATAGATCAAAAAATAATAAAGAAAGATAAGGACGATGACACAAGAGTGCGTCCTACTTTATGAGATATTTAATGACAAAGAGATTATAGTACACAGTCAATGTTCGTAGGTTGGTAGTCGTTAAAATGATTTTTCTTATCTCTTTAGGGGCCATGACGGGTTGCTAGAACCCACTCTTGGTCTATAGATTTTATTCACTACTATTGAGATAAGGGCCTAGAGGGTCACACACAACAGCGTATTCAAGAATCCTCACCTATTCAGTGGAATAGGAATATTGGACATGGTAGTCCCCACAACTAGGGTCCGAGTGTTGTCCAAAGTACTGATCATCAAAAGAATTAAATAAATTCATTAATATTCAAGTTATGAATATTTGGGATTGAATTTATTTAATGTATTTACAAGTTTAGTAAATACGAGAAAATATTAATCGAATGAATATTATTTTAATATTCAAGGTTCGTTTAATATTAAGCGGGACAGCGAGTCGAGTTAAATGGATCGGGTTTTATCACATAATATATTTCATATATATTACAAGTATATGATAAAATAAATAAATTATATTGACGCAGTTTTAAGTCATCATAATTATTTATTTAGTGGATGTGAATTTAACAGGGGTCGGGGAACCCAATCGGGTAATTTCCAAAATCCGCTATAAATATAAGAGAGGGGATCAGGTGAAATAACTATTCATGTCATTTTGGCCATAGATCCTCTCTCCTCCCGCTCTCTAGAGAGAGAAGTTATCGATCTGTGCTCGGATTGAGTTTCTTATCACGCATCATAAGATAGACAATGCGGTGATTCTCGGGACGTAGAATATATCGTCGGATCACCACGCTAGCACCCGAAGTTCGACGATCGGCGTTCCAATGGATTTCTGAAGCGCGTGTGGATGATCTAGAGGGATCCTGATATGAATCCTTCATACACTGATCACTGGTGAAAAGTTGCAGTCGACAACGACTTCGAATCTGAAATGGGTAAGTTTTCAATTTATGTTTGTGCTCCTTACAATTTACGCGAGATCCTTGGACCTCTCTAGGGCTCGAATCGTTGGGGATGAAAAGTTCCGTCATTCCACCGACGAAAATTTTAAAATCTCCGGCCCACCGGCTTCCACTAGGGGCCCCGGGAACCTAACAGTGGTATCAAAGGGAGGTTGAGTGGATTTTCTGAGCCAAATAAAATTAATTTTCATAAAATTAAGTAGAGGGTTTAAAATCGGTCAAAACAGATCGAACTGCATTTCAATCCGATTTTGAATGACCAAGATATGGTCATTCAAAATTTCTGGAATGGATTGTGTTCGTGTTTTTACTCGGGTTTTAAATTTTGTTGATTATTTCAGTTTATCAGAAATAATACAAGTTTTAATAAATTATAAGTATTATAATTATTATTATAATTATTATAATTATTATAATTATAATTTTATAATTATAATTTTATATCATAATAAAAATAAAAATAATAAATTATTATTATATTAAGTGGAGTAGACTTGATTGGAGGTCAAGTCTTCAAAAAAAAATTAAAAATTAAAAAAAAAAATAGAAGACCCATTTGTGGGTCTTTCCGCGTGGAAGGAACAAGGAGGAGACCCCCTTTTGGGTCCTCCGCGTGGAATGAAAAAAAAGGGAGAAGGGGGAGGCCCGTGGAAAGAACAAAAAAAAGGTACAGCAGGGGTCTGGCGGACCCCTGTCTCCGGAGCGGCGCATGCAGCGCCGCACCCCAGTGCGCCGCACGGCTGCAGCACCAGGACGGTGCCCCCCTGTCGGAGCCCTCCCCAAGCGCCGTAGGGTTTTCCCCACCGGCGCGCAGGCCTGCTCCCTCCAGCCGCCCTTGACCCGCGGCTCCCCTGTGCGCTCAGACAGCCACCCGGCTCCTCCGGCGCGACGCACAGCTCCAGGTGCCACCTCCGCCGGACCCCATCACTTGCCCAGACCCCGTCGCCTGCCCCTCTCCCTGCAGACCCGCACGACATACAGCAGGAACGGCGCATGCACCGCCGCCTGCTCCTTCTCAGGCACGCACCAGTCCGGCCTCCTCACGTGCGTAGCGGCTGCCCGCCCTTCTTCCTTCCTCAAGACAAACCAGGGATACTCCTCTGTGTACGCAGCAATGTGGCACGGGCAGCTCCGGCCAGACCCTTGGCCGCCGCAGCACCAGTTTCTGCACAGCAAGCCCTGACCAAACCAGGCAGCATAGTCCGAGCCCTGCCCTGCTGTCCTTAGGCCACCGGCCACTCTTCGGTTCTGGCCGAACATCATCACCCACACCCTTCTCGAGCAGCCTGCACGAATGCGGGGCTCAGCTGCCGCCCTCCCCTCCACACCAGAACCAGGAAAACAGTCGTCGACCGCCCGGTCTCCCCCCATGTGGTTCTCTTCCCACTGCCATAGGTGCGCTCTAGGCCGAACCAGAGGGGTGTCCAGTCCTGGTCGTTCATTGCTGCCTAGCCTCTGTGAGCAGACTGCGGTCTTCTCCCGACCGTGCGCTGCAAGTCGGACTACCCCGCGCAGTCGGTTCCCTAGTGCGTAGCTCTCGCACACTATTGAGATAGGCGCTGCCTCCAGCAGTGGTAGACCGCGCTGCACGCCCTTCCCAAGCAGTTTGGAACTGCTCAGCCACGGGCTCCTCGACTGGTGCTCCTGCCTATGGCCACCGCCCGGTCCTCCTAGCGGGCAGGTAACCGGTCCAAGTTATTTAATTAATATATTAATTGCAACAACTCGAAATTTTGAATAAATCTTGTTTCCTAATTTTGTGTGTTATTTTATTTTACACTCACCAAAACTGTTTCATTTGATAACATGAGTATAATTAAAATGAGACCATTGGGTTTTAATCGTTATATGACCATTGGTCAATATGACTGTTGGAAACTAAGTGTTTCGGTTATTGTCTCTAAATACAAGTGATCTTGGTTAATTAATATAGAAAGAAGATTTGATGGCCTCATCCAGTAGTCTTGGGCCAATTGAATCCCATCTAACAGAACTTGGGAAGGAGGTAGCACCACTGGGCTTTGCTCTGGACCAAACCCAAGATGAACTTCATCGTGTGAAGATAGAACGGAATCACCTTCGCAAGAAGTTCAAACTGATAGAAATTACTACTCATGCAATGTTGGTTGAGCCTCCCTCAAATTCTATCACCTAATCACACCTTACACTTCGGTCCTATGCTGAGGTTATAAGGGGTTATGTAAGGAGACCATAACTGCTTTATGTAATCCTTCGAGATAAATAAAATTGTGTTTTCTTATTATGGTGAAGTTTGTAAATTTTCAAACGTCCAGATAAATGTAGGATGTATATTATTTATGAATTTGATAAAAAAGGATATTTTAAAATATTTTTGTAAACCTTAAATAATTAATGATGTGTAATTATTTTCAAAAAATGGTCTTCTGCAAATGTGTTCAATAAGAAATTTAGAGTCTAATAAGTTCAACTTGATTTTTGATGAATAGTAAATTATGAATAGTGATTTTATGCTTAGGATTAGTAATGTGACCAAATGGATTAGTAATCTCACTTAAAGAAAGTATTAATATAATCTCGGTACCTTGATTAAATAATGTGATTCAATAAAATAGGTAAATAATTGTTTCAGAAATTATTAGTCAAGTATTATTTTTTTCAGGTGAATACTATTTTTTAATTAAAAATTAAATTAAAAATATTTAGAAAATTATTTTTATAAAATGGACTTTATTTTTGAACTCAGAGCATCGATATTATGTTAAGGTATTTTTTGGGGATTTTTCTGAAAAAAATGAATTTTCGGTGAATAGTGTTTTTATTTAAAAATTAAATTAAAAATATTTAGAAAATTATTTTTATAAAATAGAGTTCATTTTTGAAGTCAGAGCATCGATATTTGGTTAAGGTGCTATTTTGGGATTTTTCTAAGAAAGTTGAATTTTCGATGAATAGTGAAAATACAGTTTTTAAGTTACAGGTGTTTAATGACATCATAACAGCATCATGATGATGTTATGAGAGATGTTAAGGGATGGCCAACTAAAGGGGATGAATTATTGTATGAGGGGTACCATGTGGCTAAAACCATGGGCAAATACCATGGGAAAGCCCATTGTTTTTCCAAAACCACCAATGAGGTGTCCCTTGGCCATTAATGCCTTGTCCCCTCACTTTCCTTATAAATACCCACCCTTTCCTCCTTTAGTTTTCACTCCCAACTCTCCCCAAACGAAGATATGGTCTCATTACTTCCCAAAGAGTCCTCCCAAGGTTCCCCCAAGCCCTCAAAGTCCCAACCTTTGAGTTTTAAGAGTAACGTTTTAAGGTAAGGGATCATACCTCTCTCTTTCTTTTCAAATACTCTCTTTTAAGTCATTTCTTTTATGATCCATGTTATTATGTTGGAGGATGTTCTTTTATATTCCTCTTAATTCCCTTTTCATGTTCATATGATTAGAGATCCCCTCTTACTCTCATCATTTTGTTTTATGAATGTTTAAGTGGCGTCGTTAGGCTGCCGAAATTTTTGTAACGGATTCTTTCACCCTTCTCATTTTCAAGTTCTATTTTCTTGTAAAGTATTTAAAGTTCATTTTTATTATGTTGGGGTATGATCTCTATATCTATCATAATGATCTTTTATGATCATATGATGAGATACCCTATTTGATCTCGTCAATTCATTTTTTTAAAGTTTAAGTGACGTCGTTAGGCTGCCGAATTTTTAAGGGATTCTTTCACCTTTCTCATTTTCAAGTTCTATTTTCTTGTCAAGTCTTTCACGTTCCTTTTTATTATGTTGGGGTATTATCTCTATATCTATAATAATTATCTTTTATGTTAATATTATGATAGACCCTATCTTATCTCATCAATTCATTTTTTTAAGTTTAAGTGACATCATTAGGCTGCCGAATTTTCATAAGAGAAATCTTATTTTTGTCTTCCTTTCATGTTCTTCATTTCATATGGTATATCTTTAAAATTTTATTACCAAGTTATTAAATCCTTTATATTCTGTCCCCCTACTGTTTTATCTATGGATCATTTATGAGTGGGTTACCCATATCCCTTCTCTTTTCAATTTTTTCTAAAACCCTACAACATAGTCGTTATGCTGCTGAATTTCCGTCTCAAAATGTCTCTCTCTTTTTCTCACATTATTTTATTTTATTAAGTGAATACTCAAAGATCTTTCTTATAAAGGGGTATTCACATATATACCAAAATGTTCTATTTTAAATTCTGGGATTTACATACATGAGACCCTCTTTCGTTTTCCATGGGTTTAAAGTGGCATAAAGATCAAATCTTTAAAGCATTTTTTAAAACGTTATGATTATGAAATGAAACCCATTACTTTTATTATATATGGGTTATTATGAAATGTTTGATGATGATATATGTGGATCACATGATAATAAAGGAAAATTTAAGGGTGCGCCCTGATAGCGCTCCAATGCATTGGGTAAAGACTTAATCTCTAGAGATGACCATTTTTAACGACACCTTGGTGAATAACCTTGGTAATTTTTAATGACACCTTGGGGATGGAACTTGGTGAAATGGAAATTATTATCTTTGTTAAATGTTGTATCCATATCTTCAATTTATGAAACAATTTATTTTTATTGTGATATGCCTCATGAACTCTTTCTCATGCCTTAAAGTTATTTTTCATGACTTTTGATGTATCTCAAGTTCACATGTAAAATGTTTCCCTTGTTTCCATTACTGGGCATTCTGCTCACCCTTTCCTTTGTTGTATGCTCCCAGGTTATGAGATCCTATAATGAACTTAGGATGAACAAATGAAGAATCCTTTCAAGTGTTTAAGAAGAATATTTTTGTTGTTTTCATGTATTAAGTTCCTGGTTTCCAAGACACTAACCCTTAAAGATCCTCGATTTTGTATAATGTAATGAAAGTTTATGTGATAAAAAGGCGATATGCTATAGTTGGTATCAAAGGATGGTTTAGTTATTTGTGGAAATTAGGATATGAAAACTCTAGGAAGAGCCCTATAGAAAAGTTTAAATATAGGAAATATTCCTGGTATTTTGGTGAGTATTGAGTAAGGGGTTGCCAAGAAAATACATCCTTGTCTAGATACGAGAAGGTAAAGGTGGCTCTGGCACAGATGTACATAGGGGTAAAACCCAAAAACACCTTTTTGAGCTAGACTCGAATGGGAACTGGTACACAACAACGGGCCTTGCTGTACTCTTGGTTACGACACTCCCGGGGTATATGCTTTGGTAAATTCATAAGCTTAGTATGAACCATTATTAAAGGAAAAAATATAAAATAAAATAAAGATTCACATAAGAATATATGATAATGGATAACCTAGATTGGAACCTAGGGGATCACAAGTTAGGGTATACTTTTCTTCTACAAGTTTATCCTTCTATGATTTAAGTTTCCTTTTCATGATTATTGGCTAAGTATTTAAGCCCCCTAATTATACTTTCTTTTCTTAGTTAATGGAGAGAAATGGAATAACATGTCCTAAAAACCAATGTGATAGGAAATGTGATTATTACCCTATTAATATGATAGAGATGACGAGAGATCAAGTTGAACATATTGTGATTATGCCAAACCAGCTATAAAAATCACAATTAATAATTAGTACCTAGTTGAATGCCCAAATTCATCAAGTAAGAAGAAGACAAAGTCTCAAGGATGTTCATCTGATAAAATTGATAAGGGAAAGAAGACCCAATTTCTTTTTTGAAAAAAGTGTGGGAAGAGGCACCAAGGAGAATGTCACAAAGGAACCGGGAGATGTTTTAAATGTGGGAAGATAGGGAATAAAGTATCCAATTTCTTTAAAAAATGGATAATGTGATGA
The DNA here is from genome assembly GCA_963277665.1 of Viscum album. Lineage (NCBI taxonomy): Eukaryota > Viridiplantae > Streptophyta > Magnoliopsida > Santalales > Viscaceae > Viscum > Viscum album. The sequence continues at coordinate 1,198,256,086 of OY728164.1, forward strand.
ATGGAGATACGGTTCAATCTAATGTACCTTATACTGTTAAATGTGGTAAATGTGGAGAAGTTGGACATTATCAAAGGCAATGCTCTCTTGGAAGGTATGAGAGGCATGATGAGCATCAAAAATCTTCAAGGACAAGGGAACAATGCAATTCCTATGTTGAGATGGATCATGATGACTAAAGTACATGAAACTTCATCGCAATAATTGTCTATGTCATGTTGTATTTTAGTTTGTTCTCCATAAGCATATCTTTAACGTTTTCTAAGAACATCTAGTCACTACCTAAGATGGTTTTATATCATTAAGGAAAACATCTATTGTTATGTACCACGTGTTGATGTAGTGAAGCTGTTCTTCTTAAAAAAAGGTGATTAGGGGATTAAAATATGATTATTTTTTTGGAAGATGTTCACTATTTTGGGAACCCTATATGATCGAGGTAAATAGATTACTATGGTATTTTCTTTGAGGAATAAATATTGACTTATATTTTGAAGAATCGATGAATTTAAGGTGAACTTATGCTAATATAGGTTACTTATGGAAATGATTACCCTATCTTGGTGAAAATGTTTAGGTTAGCTACTTTTGTTATAAGATGTTAGGAGTGGTTGATGTTGTTTGGAGATGAACAATGAAGTTTATTTTTGAAGACTATGTTATCAAATCCTTCTTGTATTTGGGTTTCAATCTTAGTTTGGTTTATTTTGAGAAATTTTAAGGACAGTTATTTATGGAATGGTCTATAAGGAACTTTGGGTAGTACCGTGTAATTCTAAAGATTTAAAAGTAGTTTCCCTTCCTATGGGGTTCTTTATTTTGGAAGAGTTGTTTTATCTTACCCTTTTTGTTTTTGGGATAATTTTTAAAGATATAAGAAATAGATAGTTAATCTTTGGTGGATTATGTGATTCTCTAGAAGATGATTCTTGTGCTTTTGATGAGACCACGTGTTTTTTTTAATGCTCATCATTTGGAGAAAAGATTAGTTTTGGTACAAACTTATTAAGGGATGAAACTCTACTTGAAGGTAAATATATTTCCTTGTGTTTTTATTCTATGTAGTAAATTAATTACTCAAAACTATGAAAAGGAACGTAAAACAAAAACCTTGTCTGTTAACATTTCCTACTGGGAAATAAAATACCATTTAACCCATCATAAGTTTGTGATTTTCTTGTGGTTAACTTTCTCCTAATCATGTTTTCTATCACTCTCCCTCAAAACTTGATCCTTTGTTTTCTCCTCCATATCCATGTTTTCCTACATGGAATCCTAGTATGGGTTAACTCGGGTGACCTTTGTAATTCTCTTTCTTTCTTTTAAAGTAATAGTTTTACTGACTCCTTTTCTGATGTGGGACTTTCAATGAAATTTCCAAACCCAATTTTAAAAATTCTGAGGATGCAATTTCTTAAGGGGGGAAGATTGTTAACGACCCGAAATTTTGAATAAATATTGTTTCCTAATTTTGTGTGTTATTTTATTTTATACTCAACAAAACTGTTTCATTTGATAACATGAGTATAATTAAAATGAGACCGTTGGGTTTCAACCGTTATATGACCATTGGTCAATATGACTGTTGGAAACTAAATGTTTTGATTATTGAATCTAAATAAAAGTGATCTTGGTTAATTAATATAGAAAGAAGATTTGATGGCCTTATCCAGTAGTCTCGGGCCAATTGAAGCCCATATAACAGAACTTGGGAAGAAGGTAGCACCACTGGGATTTGCTCTGGACCAAACCCAAGCTGAACTTCATCGTGTGAAGCTAGAATGTAATCGCCTTCGCGAGAAGTTGAAACTGATAGAAATTACTACTCGTGCAATGTTGTCCAAGCCTCCCTCATATTATCTCATCTTATCACACCTTACACTTAGGTCCTATGCTGCGGTTATAAGGGGCTATGTAAGGAGACCGTAACTGATTTATGTAATCCTTTGAAATAAATAAAATTGTATTTTCTTATTATGGTGAAGTTTGTAAATTTTCAAACGTCCAGATAAATGTAGGATGTATATTATTTATGAATTTGAAAAAAAATGATATTTTAAAATATTTTTGTAAACCTTAAATAATTAATGATGTGTAATGATTTTCAAAAAATGGTCTTCTGCAAATGTGTTCAGTAAGAAATTTAGAGTCTAATAAGATCAACTTGATTTTTGATGAATAGTAAATTATGAATAGTGATTTTAAGCTTAGGATTAGTAATGTGACCAAATGGATTAGTAATTGCACTTAAAGAAAGTATTAATATAATCTAGGCACCTTGATTAAGTAATGTGATTCAATAAAATAGGTAAATAACTGTTTCAAAAATTATTAGTCAAGTATTAGTTTTTTTTGTTGAATAGTGTTTTTTAATTAAAAATTAAATTAAAATTATTTAGAAAATTATTTTTATAAAATGGACTTTATTTTTGAACTCAGAGCATCGATATTATGTTAAGGTATTTTTTGGGGATTTTTCTGAAAAAAATGAATTTTCGGTGAATAGTGTTTTTATTTAAAAATTAAATTAAAAATATTTAGAAAATTATTTTTATAAAATGGAGTTCATTTTTGAAATCAGAGCATCGATATTTGGTTCAGGTGAAATTTTGGGATTTTTCTGAGAAAGTTGAATTTTCGATGAATAGTGAAAATACAATTTTTAAGTTACGGGTGTTTAATGACATCATAACTGCATCATGATGATGTTATGAGAGATTTTAAGGGATGGATGACTAAAGGGGATGAATTATTGTATGAGGGGTCCCATGTGGCTAAAACCATGGGTAAATACCATGGTCAAGCCCATGGTTTTGCCAAAACCACCAATGAGGTGTCCCTTGGCCATTAATGCCTTGTCCCCTCACTTTACCTATAAATACCCACCCTTTCCTCCTTTAGTTTTCACTCCTAACTCTACCCCAAAAAATATCTGGTCTCATTACCTCCCAAATATTCCTCCCAAGGTGCCCCCAAGGCCTCAAGTTCCCAACCTTTGAGTTTTAAGAGTTACGTTTTAAGGTAAGGGATCCTACCTCTCTCTTTCTTTTCAAATACTCTCTTTTAAGTAATTTCTTTTATGCTCCATGTTATTATGTTGGATGATGTTTTTTTATATTCCTCTTACTTCACTTTTCATGTTAATATGATGAGATATCCCCTCTTACTCTCATCATTTCGTTTTATGAATGTTTAAGTGGCGCCGTTAGGCTGCCGGAATTTTTGTAATGGGTTCTTTCACCCTTCTCATTTTCAAGTTATATTTTCTTGTCAAGTCTTTCAAGTTCCTTTTTATTATTTTGGGGTATGATCTCTATATCTATCATAATGATCTTTTATGATCATATGATGAGAGACCCTATTTGATCTCTTCAATTCATTTTTTTGAAGTTTAAGTGACGCTGTTAGGCTGCCGAATTTTTAAGTGATTCTTTCACCTTTCTCATTTTCAAGTTCTATTTTCTTGTCAAGTATTTCACATTCCTTTTTATTATGTTGGGGTATGATCTCTATATATATCATAATGATATTTTATGTTCATATTATGAGAGACCCTATTTGATCTCATCAATTCATTTTTTTTAGTTTAAGTGATGCCGTTAGGCTGTCGAATTTTCATAAGAGAAATCTTATTTTTGTCTTCCTTTAATGTTCTTCATTTAATATGGTATATCTTTAAAATTTTATTACCATGTTCTTAAATACTTTATATTATGTCCCCCTACTGTTTTATGTATCATTTATGAGTGGGTTACCCATGTCCCCTCTCTTTTCAATGTTTTCTTAAACCCTACAACATAGCCGTTATGCTGCCGAATTTCCATCTCAAAATGTCTCTCTCTTTTTCTCAAATTCTTTTATTTTATTAAGTGAATACTCAAAGATCATTCTTATAAAGGTGTATTCACATATATACCAAAATTTTCTATTTTAAATTTTGGGATTTACATACATGATACCCTCTTTCCTTTTCTGTGGGTTTAAAGTGACATAAAGATCATGTCTTTAAAGCTGTTTTTAAAACATTATGATTATGAAATGAAACCCATTTCTTTTATGCTATATGGTTTATTATGAAATTTTTGATGATTATAGATGTGGATCATATGATAACAAATGAAAATTTAAGGGTACGCCCTGATAGCACTCCAATGCATTGGGTAAAGACTTAATCTCTAGAGATGACCATTTTTAATGACGCCTTGGTGAATAACCTTGGTAATTTTTAATGACACCTTGGGGATGGAACTTGGTGAAACAGAAATGATTGTCTATGTTAAATGTTTTAGCCACATCTTCAAGTTATTAAACAAGTTATTTTTATTATGATATGCCTCATGAACTCTTTCTCGTGCCTTAAAGTTATTTTTCATGACTTTTGATGTATCTCAAGTTCTCAGGTAAAATGTTTCCCTTGTTTCCCTTACATGGAATTTTGCTCACCCTTTCCTTTGTTGTATTCTCCCAAGTTATGAGATGATATAATGAACTTAGGATGAATAAATGAAGAATCCTTTCAAGTGTTTAAGAATAATTTTTTTATTTTTGTCAAGTATTAAGTTCCTGGTTTCCAAGACACTAAACCTTAAAGATCCTCGATTTTGTTTAATGTAATGAAAGTTTATGTGATAAAAATGTGGGGTGCTATATTAATTATGGTTAAAATGATAAATTTTAATACCCGAATAGAATTAATTTAATTTTAATTATTAAAATTAAATTAATTAAAGGAACTACAAATAATTAAATTATTTTATTTTTTAATTCATTTAATTTAATTAAATAACCCTTGTACTTATTTATGCATTTTAATTTTTAATCGCGCTGTAGTTACCCGACTACTGGTCTTGAGCATTGGTCCCATATGTCTACTTTTTATTTATTTAATTAATTAATTAACTTCATGCAATGTCTGTAAATTAATTTAAAGATGGTCTGTGCATCGTCTATTTTTGGTTTAAATGTATAAGGGCCTACACACCCAATTTATATGAAGTACATTTATACCCGAGTTCCCCTCACCTGTGCGCGAGTATATTTGTACTTAGGACGAAGACGGCGAGTGACGTGGACCCCACCAAGATGAGGCGGTACTCCAAGACGTGACGTGGACCCCGCCAAGACAAAGAAATGTTCCAGAAGACCATCAAACATACAAGACAAGGGGCAAGCTGCATTTTGAGTCAAGGTTCGACTCAGGTACGATGCCCTTAGGTTGTTTAGATGCTCAAGACCAGTCGAGTAGTAGTTTAACTTTATGCATTTATTTATTATTTTATGCATTTTAGAACGGCGGGAAAATACATAAAATAATAGATAATAAAATGCATAAAGAAGCGGCGTATGTTTTTCTATTAAAGTGCAGTTGTGAGCGTGACAACATAGATGAACAAGTTTAATAGAAATGGATCACATTCGTCGAGAGAAAACCAATAAAATCATTAAAGAAGATATTAAGTCACAAACTGCCTTCCATCATTCAAGTTTGAACAAAACCGGGTGTTCAAGGTGTCGGTTCATACCTCAGCTGAGGGTGCCTCTTACTACCGGGGAGTTCTTATTCGTGTGGTGGGTCGACTTAACTAAAATTGCAGCAATGGAATAGCATTAGCTAGCTTGTTGTAATTTTTGAGGCAAACGTTGAGTAAATCATTAAATGATTTTTGAATCTGGGACTTCACTCAACAGATCAAGGAACTGCAAGTTAATGTGGTTGGATATCCAAAATCCTACCTTAGACCCTCCGAGTAGTGGCATTGCCATAGCTTGTAGACTATGAGGGAGGTTCAAGGATCCTTGCCACTAGAATACTCAAGAGTATTCTGATTATAGTACAGAGGGTTCCTATAATTTGAAAAATTAGTGGGAGACATTTAATGATCAAATTAATAAATTATGTCTAAAATGGTAATCACATAAAAGTACAATATGTTAAAGTATATTTGCAGATAATGGAAATAAATACCACAATAAAATTGCAATAATATTAGACAAAGTTAATGTCTAAACAAGAATGAAATTCCAAGTATAGTATAGGCTCTTGCGCACATTACTACCATAATGGAAATTCAAGGTGCTTGTGTTTTAACCTGTCAAGCCACCTTAAGAAGCGAGGGTATAAAACTGCTTACAGGAGACTCATGAATCAAGCATATGATGGTTCCATCATAATTCTATCATCAAAGTCTGATGTTAGTTGTGGTCGCTACATCAAGACATGGATGATGTTACATGTAGTCTCATCTCCAAGATCCTTTCAAGGAGAAATCGAAGCAAGATTTGAATGTGATGATTCCACTCGGATTGTGTAAAGTGAAAGATAGTTCACAATCTTTCATGTCATCCCATTATTATACCTTTTACACCCAATTAATCTAGTTTCATTTAAAGGTAAAAATGAATGGTATAGAGTAAGCGCTTCATTACCGCTAAGGTAACATTCGCCAAGTAATAAGAATATTAGAGATAACACCATCTTTTATTCTTATGGCGAATAAATTGCATGACAAGGCAAAAAGGCCTATGGAAAGTTACGCCAAAGGCACCTTCTTCATGCCCTTCAAAGTAAAGTGGATGGTTATTTAATAGGAGGTTATTTTCATTACATAATGAAATAAATTCATGGAAGTTTAAAAACTGAAATACAAGAAGCAAGTACCTACTTCTCGTTCAGTTAATATTCATCAAATAAAAGTATTGTTTTCTCTCATACTTCTTGGGTATTAAAATACAATATTCTTTTCACATATATGTATTGAAATACAATAACCAAGTAAGTAGAGAAACATTACTAGAAGTAAAGTGTCTTCTCCAAGCAGCTGAGAAAGGGTAATTCCTAAGTCAGCAGTGAGAAACACATAACTTCTAATTTTCAAGTGATTGATTAAAATTGAACAAGTTGTGGAGTATAACCAAAAAACATTATCTCATGTGCCCATTTGGACATTATGAGACATTATTCCATATTCTGGAATGAATGTTGTTTATGGTAACATACTCAACAAATAGTTCACTGCTATTTGAATCAACGACAATACATGAGGAATATAAAATGTAAGACCTATCCAATTGTGGTAAGAAGATTCTTTGTCAAGTAAAACTAAAAGTGGATATCTTCAATATAAAAAGTATGGTATTTAGGCTCGGCATAGCTAAACACCTATGGTATAATTTATATCTTTAGTTTAGACAAAGAAACCTTTAGAAATAAAGGTATGCCACAAAGCTTCTGAGGTTAGTTGAACATGAGAGTGTGAAATTTTACAAAGAAAAATAGAGGTAAAGATACTTCATAAGATTCCTTTAAGTCATTAAGTAATGTACCAATGAAGTATAAGTTTGGTCAGAATATATGAGTTGCTTCGGATCAGCAGGCCGAAGAATGTCTTGACCAAGCAATCATCGATCATGCTAATGTAGCGTGGAGTAACTCCTAAACGCATGTTACCTTATCTACATCACCATGTTGACGTTCATAAGGATAATTTATGATAAAGTCTTACATATTAACATTGGTCAACAAACATGTAGCATGGAGAAATTCCTAAACGCATATGTTACACATCAAAGTTATGATGTAAGTTGTATCAATGTTGCAACTTGCGGAAACTTCCATCATATTTCAAAATGTGATTTGTAAATAATAGCGTAAACCCATAACCAATATTCCAACTAAAATGACAAATGGATATAATACGAGTCATATTATGATGGAAAATCCATTATGTCATAGAATGTGTTTAGATGAAAAGTGTTTGTTAGGATTTAAACAAACTTGCATCAAGTTAAACACGTTGTGCATCTAAATTAATTATCCTAACAGTTGCTTAGGATATTAAATAGATCACTAAGATAGAAAAGATGTATTCAAGTATTAGACTACATTTATATACAGGGTTCACATCTCTATTAGAGATAGTGGGAGCTGAATTGACTTGGACTTAGTCAATGCTCGAGATGCACAATTTTTTGGCATAAGGAACAAGTTCCACAAGTACATGTGGAATAGGAATATTCCAGAGACACATACTACGTAGGAAGTATGAAACCATGGTGACGGTTATATATTCACTGTAGTTGGTGATATATTATTCATTGAGAATAATAAATCCTACAAGTAAGCAGTATATGGAAACAATCTAATGTTGATAAGATCAACTAAAATTCAATAATGGATTCCATGTATCAAATTGCAAAGGGGGATTATAAAATTGAATACTGTGGTGGGTATTCAAATGAAATGCTACATGGATGGTACAAGTATGGTACCAATAATGATCAATTGGTTATACCAAATCAGTACACCTAAATCAATTAGAATTTTACATGTCATAGCTAAAATTCTAAGATCTTTTTATTGGTAATTGGATGTCAATATCATTTTTTGTGGAAGGTGTCTATACGATGCAACCAAAAAGAGATGATGACATCAAATGATGCCAATAAGGGTGAAAGTTACTGAAATATAATTCTAGATTAAAGTAAGAAAAAACATCTTAGAACATTCGTTATAAATTGATCTTTGCCTTGTTTCTACCAAAGGTTAGTGGGAGAGCCAATGTTTTTCAAGTGAAATATGTTCGGCAACATATGGAAATTTTTTTTGATCTTACAGTTAGATAAGATCAGGTTAAAAGCAATTATCCAATGATTGACTTAAAGTAGCAACCTAAGTTCTAGGGAACATGATCCACTAAGGTAGATCCAAAGGTTGCTTGGTCCTAGTCAATCATACATATAGTGACATTGTATTGAAAAATACAATTTGAAACAATTCAAGTTCAGGATTGTTGCCAATGTCATATGGCTTAATCTCTTCAAGTTAATATGTTTAGAACATAGAAAGAGATTAAAGTTGTGAATTGATACCATATGCTTTAGCAATGGATCAATCACACATTCCATATTATGTACAATAATTGATACTGCCAGGATATAATTTATTATAGGCATATATCAATTATTTCCAGGAGCACTGCAAGTGATGCAGTCAGAACTATCATCTTGTACTTCGGAAAGTATAAATGATATGTACCTGGAATAAGGAGAGGGAGGTATACTAGTTATGGCGGGATACATAATAGTAATCCTTAGATAAATTTGATCTAGTATCGTAGTTAGGAAAATGAGATGAGCGAGTCAATATCGTAAAAGCTTGTGGTAGCCATACCTACAAATACCGAGTACATTTCAGCTTCTAAGGCAGCTAAGAAGTAGTTATAAATCGCAACGATTTTTCCCAATTCTTCGATTTGCACCTAGTGAGAAAAGCATTATCATATTAATAATTATGATATTCTTACTAGCAAATGTTTTCAAGTTATGACAACGGAAAAAAGTAATATACTCAAAGATACCTTATCTTGAGAAGTTTTACTCAAGCATATGAGGTCGCATATAGCAGATATTCCACATGGAAAAAACATGGCAAGCCCAGCAGTTAAATCCATTACTCAGCAGAAGCATGGTATTTATCATGTGAGTAGCTAACAAGTTTAGTTGGCAAGTTGGCTCTAGTGCAAGTGGGAGTGTTGAAATAGTGGGTGTCCTAGACCCAACTATGTAGTACTTTTTATTACCGTATCATATGTACAGTTAGATATGCATGATGATATCTTACCATTATAGTGTAGACTTTTCTAAGTCCACTATAATAATGGTAATTCCCAAAGGTTAATTTTCGTTTCAAGAGGATATAGCAGATCCCAAGCTATAATGAGAACCTCGAGATACAATGACATTGATCTTAAATATATGTTCTACAGTCTAGATACATCTTACTGACTGGACACAGTAGATGTCTGACTAGAAGGTGTTGGGGGATCATAAGCATTGAGACTTCTTCTCATGAACTTCGCACTTGGTGATCTCTAGTAGTGAGATCATGAGGACAGACCTGTCAATAGGAACACCACATGTTTTGGGTGTCATTGGTTGTTCCTATCTACGGACATGTGTATTGGTCTCCTGACCTGAGACCATTACCAATGCATATCATTTAATTGCATACTTTGATACAAGGAAAAAACCATGGAAGTAATGTTGTGGAGAGGTAGTTTTTGTTGGGTGCGTCGTTGGTGGTATGACGTTGGTTGAATGGTCAAGAAAGGATTTGTCTCTCCCAAGTTTAGGAAGTTGTATATCTCAGGCCTGGTTGATCAAGATGGTGCCGCCTTTATAAGTCTTTGGCCAAAGTAGTAGAAAGGAAAATACATCCGGATAGATCAACAAATAATAAAGAAAGATAAGGAAGACGACACAAGAGTGTGTCCTGCTTTATGAGATATTTAATGACAAAGAGATTATAGTACACAGTCAGTGTTCATAGGTTGGTAGTCATTGCAATGACTATCCTTATCTCTTTAGGGGCCATGACGGGTTGCTAGACCCCGCTCTTGGTCTGTGGATTTTATTCACTACTATTGAGATAAGGGCCTAGAGGGTCACACACAATAGTGTATTCAAGAATCCGCACATATTCAATCGAATAGGAATATTGGACATGGTGGGCCCCACCACTGGGGTCCGAGTGTTGTTCAAAGTACTGATCACCAAAATAATTAAATAAATTCATTAATATTCAAGTTACGAATATTTGGTATTGAATTTATTTAATGTATTTACAAGTTTAGTAAATACGAGAAAATATTAATTGAACGAATATTATTTTAATATTCAAGGTTTGTTTAATATTAAGCGGGATAGCGAGTCAAGTTAAATGGATAAGGTTTTATCACGTAATATATTTCATATATATTACAACTATGTGATAAAATAAATAAATAATATTGACGCAGTTCTAAGTCGTCAAAATTATTTATTTAGTGGACGTGGATTTAACGGGGGTCGGGGAATCCAACCGGGTAATTTCCACAATCCGCTATAAATTGAGGAGAGGGGCTCAAGCACAATAAATATTCATGTCATTTTGGCCATAGCTCCTCTCTCCTCCCGCTCTCTAGAGAGAGAAGTTGTCGATCCGTGCTCGGATTGAGTTTCTTCTCACACATCGTAAGATCGATGATGTGGTGATCATCGGGACGTCGAATATATCGTCGGATCACCGCGCTAGCACCCAGAGTTCGACGATCAGCATTCTAGGGGATTTCTAAAGAACATGTGGATGATCTAGAGGGATCCTGCTATGGATCCTTCATGCAACAATCACTGGTGAAAAGTTGCAGTCGACAATGGATTCAGATCTGAAACAGGTAAGTTTTCTGTTTATGTTTTCACTCCTTACAATTTACACAAGATCCTAGGACTTCTCCAGGGCTCAGATCGTCGGCGATGACAAGTTCCACCATTCCGCCGACAAAAAGTTTAAAATCTCCAGCCCACCAGCTTCTGTTGCGGGCCCTAGGAACCTAACATTGAAATGATTAAAGATTTCAAAGCTCAGCTATGAATGTTTCCTCATAATACAGAATTGTTTTCTCTATTTTCATTTTCTCCCTTTGTAACTCTTCATTCTCCCCCATTGAAACATTTTTTAATTTCTCTATTCTTCATATTCCTGTAACCAACCATAAAAATATTGGATTATCATTGAATTTCTCCAATCTACCCTATTAGAAAAAAACCCAAAGAATCAAATTTTGACTTGTAGAGCTAAAAACACACTCCCCCGGATCATATCTCCCCAATAAACTTGAAAAACTTCAGCAAATAGATTAACATAGTTAGCACAACTAGGGATAGGGGAACCATTGTAATCCCCTCATGTACTGGTAGGTGGTTGAACATAGAGGTTCAACTGATTCTTCTCAAACACATGTGATGATAATAGATTCATCGGTATGTCATCCACTTGATCCTAAGTTCCAAAATGATCCATTTTAATTATGCCTTGTTCAAATTTTTACTTGATGAAGTGATATCTAATTTCAATGTGTTTCATATGAGAATGTTGAATAAGATTCTTGATAAGATAAATTATTCTCTTGTTATCATAATGATTCACCATTAGTTGTTTCAACTCATCGCCAATATCATTCAGTTATTGCTTCATCCATAGTAGCTGAGTGCAAGCCTTTGTAGCGGAGATATACTCAACTTTAATGTTACTAATAGAATTAATTTCCTATTTCTTACTCAACCAACCCACACATATATTTCCAATAATGAATGCTCCAACACTTGTGTATCAACAACATCTCTATCCCAAACAACATCAAAAAATGTTGATAGTTCACTATCTCTTCCTGTAGTAAATTATAATCCATAATTATGAGTTCCTTGAATGTACCTCATTATTCTTTTCACTGCTTCTATATGTTCATCTTTCAGAATAATTTGAAATAAGGTCGTTAAGCATGTTGCAAAGACAATATTTGGTCATGTTTTTGTCAAGTATAATAAGATTTCAATGATTCTCCTATACAGTGTGGGATCTATAGAAATAGAATCCTCATGATTTCCAAGTTTAGTTCCAACTGCAATCGGAGCCGAAATTGGTTTGGATTCATGCATGTTTAATGTATTCAGTAAATCTCTTTCATACTTTTCCTAATAAATGAAATTTTAGTATTTCCTCTGAATCACTTGTAGCCCCAATAAATATGTGATTTCACCAATCATAGACATTTCAAATTCTGATTTCATGTGATTTGAAAATTCATCTATTGATCCCTTCTTACTTCCGCCAAATATAATATCATCTACGTACACTAGAACAATGAACTGATCTTTTTGATAATTCTTCACATAATGATTTTGATCCACTCATCCTCTTTTAAATTTGATATTCTTAGGATAAGAATCCAGCTGAGATTACCACGCATGTGGTTCCTGTTTTAGACCATATAGAGCCTTATTTAATATGAAAAACATCATTTCATCGTTACCTAGAAGAAATCCCATTGGTTGTTCAATATAGACTTCTTATTCAAGAACACCATTTAATAGATATTTCTTAACATCCATTTGATACACTTTGTATCCACTTTGAATTTCTATAGAAAGAAACAATCTAATTGACTCCAGTCTAGCTGCCGAAGCAAATGTTTCTTCAAAATCAACACCTTCAATCTGTGAATAGCCTTTACACGCCATTTTTACCTTATTTAAGATCACATTTCCATTCTCATCAAATTTATCTTTGAAAATACACTTCATACCGATCACATTATGGGTTTTGGGTCTCATAACTAGATCCCATGTTTGGTTCTTATCTATCTGATCCAATTCTTCATTCATGGCCTTAACCCATGATTCATTTTTTATAGATTCTTTAAATGAGGATGGTTCCATAATTGAAAGGAATACAGATTGTGCATTATTCATCATTCTCCTTGTCTGTGTTGGAGCTATCCAAACCCTAATGATGTTGGATCGATCAATTTTTTCTCTTTGATTTCTCCTGTGAGGTTCAAAATAATTTTCTTCATTCATGGTTTCTTCTTCTGATTCTTCTTCTGATTCAACATCATGATGTGACTCATGGATGTTTTTTATTCCTTCTTCTACTTTTGTATTTGTATTTTTTCCATGTCCACATTCTTCCTCACCTTCTATCACATAAGCATAATAATTATTTAATACATTTGTGTTTTTTTCTTCAATGATATTCACATCACTTCTTTCCATATTCATTGAATATTTGAGGAATATTCCTTCATCTTTAGCATCACTATACTTTCCCTGATTTTCTTATTTGTTTCAGATAAAGCATTTACTTCCGAAAACACAAAAATACTTCAAATAGGGCTTCCTTCCATGTCATAACTCATAGGGTGTCTTGGTTTTCCCTATATAAAGACCTTTTCAGTTTTGAATATAAACTACATCTTAAACAGACTCTTTCTAGTAATGGAGAGACATATGACTCTCAATCAGCATAGTTTTGGCCATACTGTTCACCTGTCGATTCTAGCACTCAACTACTCCATTTTTCTATAGATTTATCACAATAGCCACTTCATGTTATATTCTATACTTCTCTGGGTAATTTTCAAACTCAATGGATATATATTCTCCTCCATTTCCAAACCTCAAAACATTGATTGTTTATTCAGTATCATTCTCAGCAATTTAGCGATATGTTTTCATGCAATTAAGCACATGTCGTTTCCTATGTATAACCATAACATAAGAAATTATGCTATAATCATCAATGAAAAGATAAAGTACCTTTCTCCATATGTTCTAGAAACATTTATCAGACCACATACATATTTTTGAATGATATCAATAAGATTTGATGCTCTTTTCTTCTCTGGACGATATGAATAGCACACCAACTTTCCTCGCATGAAAGCATCACAAGCCTTCTCCCATTAATGCTTAAGATTTGGGATATCCATGACAATATTCAGTTTAGATATCTTTTCCATGTCTTGTTGATTGATGTGACCCAACCTCCAGTTCCCCAAGTTGTTTTATTCTTTAACACTAATGTAGGAAATGTTCTTTTTACTATAAACTTGATATAGGTTTCCATCTATTCTATAAGCTTTCATGAGAGAATATCCTATTTTTCCTTTTATAGTGAGCCCCTTTTGATTGAATTTCACTATAATTCATGAGTAATAGAGTATACTCACACTCAGGAGATTGTGATGCAACCCATCCGCATAAAGAACATCGGTCTTCTTCAGCTCGCCATTGACCAGTTCAGTATTTTCACTGCCTTTGATATTCAAAGCACCATCATTACCAAACATCACTATTACATCGACCTTTTTCTTTACATTAATTAATAGGTCCTCATTTCCCATCATATGGGATGAGCATTAACTATCAAGAATCCAACTACTATTGTTCTTGGTATCTTTGAGAGCTACTTCTACAAGGTTGGATTATTAAATTTTCTTTTTTTCCTTCCATGAAAAAATAGTTTGATTAAAGGATAAATATGGATTTTCAAATATTTTTTCCATGCACATAGGTTCATCATACTCAAACTCTTCTTCCAGATGAGAGAACTTGTTTGTAAGAACAACACCATCTGGTTGGCGAGTATTGACTTGTCTCTGAGTTCTGTACAAATTGTTTGTGCTATTCCACTACCAGCAGTCAATAGCTTTATGGACAAAGTTATAACAATGAAAACAATATCAATAGAAATGGTTTCTTCTATAATAATTAGGATATGAATTCATTATCCTTTATTGACTTCCTAGATCTTCCCCATTCAAATAGATCCTTGCCTCTTTATAGTATGACATGGTATGGCTCATATAGCCACAGAATTGACATTTGATAAGTGGAAATGTCTTTTCACTTATATTACTCCTCATGTAAAGTTTCTGAGAAGGATATATTGACTGTATATCATCTTGAGAAACTCAAGGATAGTATTCAGTCCTCCTTTTAGTATGATTTGAGACTTTCATTGTTTGGACTTTATATATCTTTGTGATATTTCCCACTTTCATATTACCTTTATTTTTGGCCCATTTTAATTCCATTATTTGATGTTTCATCATTAAAAATAATTCCTATGTTTCCCATGCATGATGTTCTTTGATCATTTATAACATTTTCAGCTCCATCAGAACACGCTTAACTCTCTCTAGCAGCTCAATGTCTAAGAATTTTCCAAACTGAATTTTCATTTTTATTTATTTTGGTCTTGATTTTTTTTCAGAATGGCCCGAAGGCCTTCATTTTTTATTATTTTGATAATACACCTTTCAATGGGTGAGGTGGAACCCTTACAAGGCCTGAAGTCTTAGAGACAATTACATGACCCGTAGGTATTAGAGGGAATCACCCAAACAAGACAACTTGGAACTACTCCTCTCCAGCATATGTCATGATATCAGCACTCCACCGTCGCAGGGATGGTCGGATAGCTATCCTATGCAAAGCTGCACAGGCCTGGTACTGATGAAAATCCATACCCTCTCATTCTTCCAAATCTGGTTAGCTCTACTCTAGTGAAATGCGCCTGCCCTGAATCCTCATCTGAATCCTTATTCCTTGTAGTCAAACTGGTACATCTGAATTCAAGTGGCCCAAAGGCCTTGGGATGTCCCTAAGGCATTAAGGTGGCCCGAAGTCCTTGAGAAATCAACTAGCCCGAAGGCCTTGGGTGGCCCAAAATCCTTGTAGGACCTGAGGCCCAAACCGATGGCCCAAAGGCCCAAATGGTTGAATAGTTCTGATTTCTACAGTACCAAACAGTACTGCTATAGTACCTCGGAAATACACCTCCGCCCGGATTTGATCTCAGGTCTCTTGGATGCACCTACCGAGTCCTCACCAACCGGGATGAGGCTCATGTGATTGGTCTTGATTCACTTTCAAGTTTAATCCTAAGAGTAACAAATTCTTCTTCAAGTCCCTCAATTATTTTGGACTTCTCCTCAAGTCTCAAGGTAAGGTCATTAATGAAATTTGCATGTTCTTCAATTCTGATCTTTAGTTCAACAATATATTCCGACCTTTAAAAAGTTGTTAAATGTTCATTTACTACTTCCTCAAGTCAGTCAATTTCATCTTCCAGTATATCAATATATTCTAATGAGTCTTCCACAATTATTTTCCAATTTTTTCATCTCTTTCATTGATTATCAAGCTTACCAAAAGCATCCTTAAGTTGCAACTTGAGATTGAAATCAGTGGTAAATTTATTATCTCTATATTTATCTCTTGATGGTTCTAATTTTTCAACAGTAGCCATCATTAACACATGGGTTACAAATTTAAATTTAGTTTCTTCTTCCTCAAATAATTCACTATCATCATCTTCTTCTTCATAAACAAAAACCTTTATCTATAGTTTCTTACCAAAATTGAAGTCTCCCTTTTTTAAAAACCTTTTCTGAGGCTTATGTAGGTCTCCAACATCACTTTCTTCATCATTGAACTTTCTTGTGCACCGAGAGGCAATGTTCCCAACTCTTCCACAAAAAAACAAGTCAGAGGTAACTTGACATAAAATTTCCCTTTTCCCTTCTTTAATTTCTTGGCAATGAGAGAAAAGATTTATTTTTCCTAATTATTTTTATCAATATCAACTCATGAAATTTCATGTTTTTCCATGGCCTTAAATTCCATTTCCTTGCTTACTCGATTAGTTACATCTTTTGGTTTGACTCTTATCTCATATGCCACCAGGATGCTCAATAGATCATCCAGAGAAAGTTTGGAAGTATCCCTTTCCTCAAGGGTTTCCACCTTTGCATTGTAAAGATATAGAAGTCTAATCAAGATTTTCTTTACAATATTAATTTCTTTGATTTCACCACCAACTCCTCATATTTCTCCAACAAATTCAATAATTCAACTGAAAAATGTATCTGCATTTTATTTAGGATGCATATTAGGATCATCAAACCTATTGTGTGAAACTTTTACTTTTGCATCCTTCACTTTGTTGTCACCTTCATAAATATTCTCCAATTTTTCCAACATAAACTTTATTGACGTACATCTCATCACCTTAGGATATATCTGATCAGAAAGAGATATTATGAGGGAATTTTATGCATTGGTGGTTTTGCCCAAATTTACCAAAGTTTTAAGGGTCAAGCAGTCGCTTGTAGTGTAGCTTGGGTTTTCGAATCCTCAGAGACCTAAGAAGAACCTTTAGACACTCAATAAAAAGAGATGGATTTTTGGCTATGAAGTGGACAACTTGGGTTGATTTTAGATGGTTTTAAAAGAGCAATAAAATATCTATGTGAATTCAAATTATGAGAAAATGAGTTGATCCTAGGTTATTGCTCGGGGTGGATTGAATGAATTCCTTTTTTTACGATTTTAATTTCATTAACTCGAGAAGTATTCATGAAATGAATTCAAAATAACCTCATAACATACTGATTAAACACCTTCACAACACATTATAATCACCTATACACTTGTAGTATCATTTTCATGAGCACTCCAAGGTAAAGGATATAATTATCACATGAAGTGGGGTGAATAAATTCAATAAGGAAGAGGAAGAATAAAAATCATTGAATGAAAGAAACTCAATTAAAAGAAATTAATATCATTTAGGGAGTGAGAAATAACATTAAATCCATCCTCTTTATACTCCCTTGGATCAAACCATAAAATATATAGCCCTTCATTGATGACAAGTTCTCAACGGAAGCAGAAAGTAGAATTACAAGGGTGGAACTGAAGAAGTAAAAACAACAAAAATAACGATCACTCCAGCGTTGTGTGAAAAAAATCACAAGGTTTGGTGTGAAAAAGTTCACACCTTGAGGAAACGGTATCAAGGTGATATGAATAAGAACAGAACAAGAGAAGAGAAGAACTTTTATTAAAAACTAAGGTGATTCGAACAACTTACAAGGGAAGGAAAAATACTACAAAGACAATTTGGCATAATGACATTACAATCAAAACAAAGCTCCAAGATCCCTAAATCCTCCACCACTAATACCTTAAATAGTAAAAAATGAAGTCTTTTCCGAGCCCCCAACATCCCATGTGTCTTTCATTAATTGTGTTGGGGAAAGGTGGGTGGAACATTAATGTAGAGAGACTTTTCCACTTCTTGCCCCGAAGTTGCAGTCAGCTTGCATCCACCATAAATATGCGATGAAATGACCTTCTAGAAGGACTAATTTCAGTGGGCCCTAAAATACTTATATGAATCCCCGGATGTACCCTAATATACTGTAAAATTTCAGCCCAAAATAATAATCTGTTCGCGAGATATGATATAAATAGTGGTCTATTTTTCTGGGCGGCAGAATCTGGCCCAGAATTGAATCTTCAACTTGGACGGCCTTAATCACCACGATTTAGGACGAATTAGCACTGGCTCCAGAAGACTTATTTCTAAATATATATGTCTTCTATCCTAACATGAATTTTGGGATTCATTGGGCCTGCATTGTGGGCCCCACATTCCCATCAGTGGGATGATATCCAATCTGCCTTCTCCAGAATTGTTTGCTTTCATCTCCAAATATCCCCATCATCCTTTATGAATCCTCCATTGATACCTGAATGAAAAATGTTTATATTTATGTTTATATCCATTTCCCAAAATATCAAATTAAAATATGGATAATTATATTCTTTAAAATCAGATGAAACATTGGTCCTAAATTGGTGCATATTAGGAATGAAGTGCACAAATGATGAGAATGGATGTTCAAAATTAAAATCCACTAAATCGGGCCCATAAGATCAAAAATGAACATTTAATACCCTTAAAATGTAATAAAAATATGTGTTTTTATTGTCTAATCACACCCCCCAACTTGAGTTTCGCTAGTCCCGAGCAAAATATATCTCACAAAAATGAAATTCGAATGACCTTTTCCAAAAACATTTTAATAGACATTTCTCACCCAAAGATCTCATACCAAACAATTATGAAACCCATAAAAATCATTTAAAACAAGATATTTCCATAGTCATATCTCATTCCCAAGCCCATTCCTTTTTTCAAATTCATCTCCATATTTCATCCAAATTTAATTAAGCATGATGAAGTGTTGTGCGTCACAATAGACATGGGGGTTCATTTTCATTAGAGGGAGAAAAGATGGAAGAACTATGAGAAATCGAATTTTAATAATAAGATGAGTACTCTTTTTTTTGTTGATTTTTTGGATTTTTTTTTTCAATTTTTCCATGGTAATTGAAATTGAACTCAATCGAGTCAACCCATGTAGCAAGACTTTGCCGATGACTCCCAGGATCAAAGACCTTAGGGAACCAAGTGAAGCTCACATACTTAGGCATCATCTCGAGTTAACTCAATCAAAAACAAATTCAAATTACCACAAATAGAGATAAAATGCCCAACTCTGGGCCAGACAACTATGGAGTCACGATCCCCAAGTGCCAAAAGCCACACATTAGGTCAATTCATTGCTCTACGCGCAATTGATTTTTTTTGAATACTCATGTTAAAATTAAAATGATTGCCAATCCAATGCTATTTATTATGGGTCCCCAAGAACTCAAACTAAAACCCCACAATCTAGATGAAATGCATTGTGTTTTTTTTAAACAATTGGATGAAAATATAAACAGTGAAAAATCACATCGGACAACCGCACTTTCCAATATCTATGCACATGAACATAAACTTGCATTAAAATCAGAATCAAGGCATGAAAAATTATATGATATCAAATTTCAGAGTTTGGAATGTGTGTTATCATGTTCAAGGTTAATGACATTTTTCCTTCCACACATTTTCATCTCCCCCCCCAACTTAGAATAACACTGTCCCTAGTGCTTAAAGAATTGAAACATAGAAGGGGTAGGATAGAAGTTCAATGAAGACATTGAAAATGAAAATTATGGAATGAAGTCACCTGGTGGTTGATGTTGAAAATGCATTCCCATGTCTCCCTTCAGTTCTGGTTTGTCTCCCAATGGCTTGGACGGTTGTGACCAGCTTTTCCCAATGACCTATGACATGCCTTTAAATTTTTTTTTTAATATATATATACTTTTTTGTATATTTTTAACCTAAAAAAATGTACAAATAACATAAACTAATGATACATTGTCTTCTCTTAAATTTCTGGGTAAGGTATTACTCAGGGACCACACCGTGTGACACGGATGAATACGGTGCTCCCCTTTCATACCCATCCTTACTCATAAAAGAAGAACAGGTCAACAATATATTTTTTTTAAATACCTACAAAAACATAAAATAAAAATAAATTGATGATACATTGTCTTCTTTATATTTTCTGGGTAAGGTATTACTTAGTGATCACACCGCGTGACACAGATGAATACGGTGCTCCCCTTTCATACCCATCCTTACTCACAAAAGAAGAACAGGTCAACAGTCTATATTTTTTTTTAAAATAAAAAAAATGAAAAATAAGGAAACAAAAGATGATTCACAATGAATATAAATATGAAAACCACAGGTTGCCTCCCGAGCAGCGCTTTTTTTTAACGTCGTTAGCCTGATATAGATCCTAAATCTATCAATTTTTTTCTGGTTCATAGGTTGGCTCTATTAACTCTACCTTTAT
This sequence comes from Viscum album, assembly GCA_963277665.1. Lineage (NCBI taxonomy): Eukaryota > Viridiplantae > Streptophyta > Magnoliopsida > Santalales > Viscaceae > Viscum > Viscum album. The sequence goes on from OY728164.1 coordinate 1,198,277,010, forward strand.
TTTCTGTTTATTGAATGATTCAATGAATGGTTTTAACCTATGACCATTGACCTTAAAAATTTTACCACTTGTGGGATCCTGAATCTCTACTGCCCCATGGGGGTACACATGATGCACTATGAATGGACCTGACCATCTTGACCTTAACTTTGCCAGGTGTAAATGACGTTTTGAAATATACAAGAGCACAGGTTTTACCAGTTCAAATTGTTTGAATTTTATATTCCTATATTGGTAGTCTTGAAATCTAGCTTTATTTATCCTTGAATTTTAATAAGCATCCATCCTAAGTTCCTCAAGTTCATTAAGATCTAATTTCCCATTTTCTTCAGCTAAATAAATGTCGAAATTCATTTTTTGATTGCCCAAAATGCCTTATTCTCAATTTCAACAGGTAAATGTCATGATTTTCAATAAAACAACCTATATGGTGATATTACTAGGATGGTTTTGAATGCTGTACTATATGCCCAAAGAGAATCCAAGAGTTTCTCAGACCAATATTTCCTAGAGGGGTTGACAGTTTTTTCAAGAATTTTCTTAATCTTTCTATTTTCTAACTCGGCTTGACCATTGGTTTGAGGATGGTACGCAGTGGAAACTTTATGAGAAATTCCATACTTAGACATGAGTGAAGAGAATGGCCTATTAGAGAAATGGGTTCCTCGATCACTGATTATAGCCCTAGGAATTCTAAATTGAGAAAATATATGTTCTTTCAAAAATCGGATCACAACATGATGGTCATTGGACTTGGTGGGAATGGATTCAACCCATTTTGAGACATAATCAACAGCTAAGAGGATGTAGAGATATCCCTTAGAGTTTGGAAAGGGTCCCATAAAATCAATTCCCCAAAAATCAAAGATTCCAATGACCAGAATGGGAGTGAGGGGCATTTGATCCCTTTTAGAAATGAATCCTAATTTCTGACACTGAGGACAACTTTTGCAGAATTGGAAGGAATCATTAGTGAGGTTAGGCTAGTAGAAACCACTTTGGAGGACCTTTGTAGTGGTTTTCCTTGTAGAAAAGTGTCCTCCACATGCCTCTCCATGAATTTTTTTTAGAATGGACTCTTTTTCAGACTCGGGCACACATCTCTTGATGATTTGATCAGGACAGAACTTGAAGAGGTAAGGATCATAAAAAACATAGTGTTTGAAATCAGAAAGGAATTTCCTCTTAGCTTGGGTCCCCAGGAATTTTGGAATGTAACCCATCACCAAATGGTTTGCTATGTCAGCATACCAAGTGCAATCACTCACTGAATAGAGGTGCTCATCGGGAAATGAATCAGACACAGAGAGGTGGTGTGAGTTGTCTTTGAATTCCATCCTAGAGAGGTGATCAGATAAAACATTTTCAACACCCTTTTTATCATTAATGGTTAAATAAAACTCTTGAAGAAGAAGGACCCACCTAATCAATCTAGCCTTGGCATCTTGTTTTTGAAAAAGGTAGTTTAGGGCTGAATGGTAAGTGAAGACAATGATGGGTTATCCTAAGAGATAAGACCTGAATTTCTCTAAGGCAATGACAGCAGCAAGAAACTCTTTATCAGTGGTGGTGTAGTTCATTTGTGCATCATTTAAATATTTTCTTGCATAAGCAATGACACATGGAGTTTTCTCACACCATTTTCCTAAGACTGCTCCTACAACGAAGTCACTTGCATCACACGTGAGTTCGAAAGGAAGTTTCCAATTTAGAGTTTTCATGATAGGTGGAGATATAAGAGTTGACTTGAGTTTATAGAATGATTACTCGTAGCTTTCTATCCATAAAAATGGAGCACCTTTTACCAATAGAGCACAAAGTGGTCGAGAAATAGAGGAGAAATTCCTAATGAACCTTCTATAAAAACCAGAATGTCCTAAGAAGGACCTCACTTCCTTAACATTTTTAGGAGAGTGAAGGTGACAAATAATTTCAACCTTAGCTTTATCAACTTCAATCCCTCTACCAGATACCAGATGACCTAGAACATGTCCTTCCCTTACCTTGAAATGGCATTTTTCCCAATTTAGTATGAGATTCTTATCCTCACACCTTGACAAAAGCTTTTAAAAATTTAGAAGTAATCCCTAAAAAGTATCCCCAAATATGGAGAAATCATCCATGAAGACCTCTAAACAATCCCCCACCATGTCTGAGAAGATTCCCATCATGCACCACTGGAAGGTACCAGGGGCATTACAGAACCCAAAGGGCATGCTCTTGAAGGAAAAAGTGCTGAATGGACAAGTGAAGGTTGTTTTTCCTTGATCCTCTAAGGAGACTTAGATTTGATTATACCCTGAGAATCCATCTAGGAAGCAGTAGAATTGATGACCCTCCACTCGCTCAAGGACTTGATCTATAAAGGGGAAGGGGAAATGGTCTTTCTTGGTACAAGAGTTGAGCTTCCTATAGTCAATACAGACTCTCCATCCACTACTAACCCTTGTTGGAAGCATCTCTCCATCCTTATTGGTTATTAGTGTGATTCCAGCCTTCTTTGGAACCACATGGATTGGGTTAACCCACTCACTCTCAGCTATAGGATAGATGATACCAGCTTTTAACAATTTCAAAAGTTATTTTCTCGCTACTTCCATGAGATTAGGATTGAGTCACCACTGAGGTTGATGACATGGCTTTGAATTTAATTCTAGAACAATTCTATGAGTCCCGATAAGTGGTATAATCCAAGGAATATCAGATAGGGTCCATCCAATGGCTTTCTTGTGTCTCCTAAGGACATATAGAAGCATCCTCTCATGATCGGATTCAAGAGAGAAAGAAATGACAACAGGAAAGGATTGATTGTCCCCTAAGAATTCATACTTGAGTGATGAAGGTAAAACCTTAAATTCAAGATCAGAGTGGTTATCAGTTTCCAATAAAGGATGATACTTTGTATTGAACTCAGTTTCTTTGTTCATATTTATTGACAAAATTTCTTCCTTGTGAAAAGAATTTTCATCCAATAAATTAGCTAGAGTAGTGTCATGAATGGGTATAGACTCGATGTTATTGATTTCACCCATGGTATCATTGATTTTTGATTCCAAAAAATCATCAATAGAGCTATCTGAAAGAGATTCAAGCCAAGGAGACAAATTTCCCTCATGTGAACAAAGAAAATCAATCTCCTCTTGACTTAAACATCCTTCAGTAATTCCTTGATGTTCCTTGAGTTCACTATCAACACTACCTATCCAACTAACCCCATGGATCTCTTCATCATCCCCAATTTGAGATTTTTAATTGTTGATGTTCAAGTCTAGACTCATGTTTCCAAAGGTGATGGTTATGTTCCCATTTCAGACTCGGATAACAGAGTTTATTGTTGCAAGGAAGGGACGACCAAGGATGATTGGGGTTTTCTCCCTAGGACCTAATCTTGGGTGATTGTCTAGAATAATGAAGTCAGCTGGGTAAATGAAAATTTTAACTTTCACCAAAACATCCTTTAAGATCCCCTTTGGAACTCAAATACTATGATCAGAAAGTTGAAGAGTGACAGATGTGGGTTGGAGTTCTTCGAGCCCTAACTGATAATAAATAGCATAAGGAATGTGTTTCACACTGGCTCCTAGATCACACAAGTCTTTTACAACTTTGTTCTCTCCTAGTTCAACATTTATGTAAGGGAATTCTTGGTCTTTCATCTTTGGAGGAAGGGTTCCTTGGATTGTTGTGCTAACATTTGCTGCCAGAAGGACTTGGTTCTTATGTGAGAATTTCCGTTTAAATGTGCACAGGTCCTTAAGGTATTTTGAGTATGTAGGAATGGTTTTCATGGAATCGAGGAGTGGAATGTTCAACTTGACTTCTAAGAATATTTCCCTCAATGTTTCACTCAATTCAGGCTTGGTTTTCCCCCTCATGCGTTGAGGAAATGGTGCAGGTTGTGGGGTGTTTTTTGAAGGGTAGTTTCTTTGACAATGTTATCATGTTTTTCAGTTTTATCGTGTGGTTAATTTGAATTTTCATTAGTGTTTGAAGCTTCATATGGTTTCTGAATTATTTTTCAAGTTTCTCAACTGATTTCCCACTTCTTAGAACAGTCACAGCCTTTAGTTGTTCATGAGTTGTTTGAGTGCAACTTGGCTCTCCCCTTATTGTTTGTTGTGGAATGGCTTGTGTAGGCATGGGTGCCTTTCTAGTTTTGATGGTTTGAAGTTATTGTTTTAGGGAAGAGACTTCTAAGTTCATCCTTTCCATTTGTTTGCACATATGTTCAAGGATTGGGAGAGGGACAGATTGGGAAGGGGCTTATGTTGGTTGGGTTATCCCAGGGGGATACTTTGGTTGTTGGATGGGTTGTTGGTATTGGACTGGAGGATGTTGTTATTATACTAGTTGTGGTTTTAATTGGTTATGTTTTTGAAAATTGTTTTTAGGGTAGGGGCTTGGTCCTTGTGGTTGGGTAGGTTGTTGGTTATCTTTCCATCAGAAGCCTAGGTGGTCATTATACCTTAGGTTAAATGTGTTTGGGTATTGGAGATTTTGAAAGTTTAGGGCATTGACTTCAGTAGGTAGTCCTCCTAAAAGAACATCCTTGATGGATGGAATGGTTGGACAATTGTCTATTTTGTGGTCATGTTTGTCAAAGATTGTGCAAACAAGGTCTACAGTTTGGATTTCATGGATTTTCCTATGGTCTATCTCTTCAACCTTCCTAGAGAGTGCTGCAAGTTTCACCCTAAGGCTTTCCTCTTCCCTAAGTGTATGCATTCCAGTAGTTCTTTGAGGATTTTCAGAATAAGGTGATGTTCCCCATGTTTGGTTTTGTTCAGCAAGGATTTCTAGATACTCGTAAGCATCATTTGGGGATTTGTTTTTAAAGGTCCCATTACACATAATGTCAATGAATTGTTTGTTCTCTGGGCCCAAACCTTCATAGAAAATTCTTACTTTTTAAAGAATATAAAAAACATGGTGTGGAACCATGTTTAGGGTGTCTTTGAACCTCTCCCATGTTTCATAAAATGACTCTCCCTCTTTTTCAAAAAAGTTTTGGAGGTGCTTTTTTAGTGCAATGGTTTTGTGATGGGGGAAGTATTTTTTGTAAAATTCTCTTTGCAGTTGGTTACAAGTTTGGATTGATGAAGGTCTCAAATTATTTAACCAGTTCTTTTCTCGATCCTTAAGTGAGAAAGGAAAGAGCCTCATCTTTGCTGACTCAAGTTGATGTGGTGAGCACATGGTTTCAACAATGTCATTGAACTCTTTGACATGAAGGTAAGGAATTTATGACACCATCCCATGGAAGGTTGGAAGGTGGTTTAGGAAATGAGATTCAAAGACATAGTGGGAATATCCTAGGTCAGAATACCTAATTCAAGAGGGTGCATTGGTCCAGGTAGGTGTAAGGTAGTCATTCATGGTTTGATCGACTGCATTCCCCAAATTTGGGTCTGCCTCATTTGGATTTCCATTTTGGTTCCCACCCGGGTTTATGAGTTGGTTTCTTTAAAGACCCTCCATTGAAATTGAATCAATATTTAACTCTGGGGTATTAGGAAGATTAGGATCCAATGGCGTACTTGACTCCCCTATCCTATGACTTTCCACCCTAACTAGTTTGTTTGATTTATCGCAGGTGTAGGCGGACATGCGCCAAAAGAAAAAAAAATGAGAAAGGGAAAAGATAAGAGATCTTGGGTGAGAATAGAATAATGGGGGTGAGGAAAGAAGTTTTTTGTCTAAGGAACATACTTGGTCCCCGGAAACGGCACCAAAATTTGGTTTTTCCCAAATTTACCTAAGTTTTAAGGATCAAGCAGTCGCTTGCAGTGTAGCTTGGGTTGTCGAATCCTCAGAGACCTAAGAAGAACCTTTAGACACTCAATAAAAAGGGATGGATTTTTGGATATGAAGTGGCCAACCTGGGTTGATTTTAGATGGTTTTAAAAGAGCACTAAAATATATAAGTGAATTCAAATTATGATAAAATGAGTTGATCCTAGCTTATTGCTCGGGGTGAATAGAATGAATTCCTTTTTTTACGATTTTAATTTCATTAACTCGAGAAGGATTCATGAAATGAATTCAAAATAACCTCATAAATTACTGATTAAACACCTTCACAACAAATTATAATCACCTATACACTTATAGGATCATTTTCATGAGCACTCCAAGGTAAAGGATATAATTATCACATGAAAGTGGGGTGAATAAATTCAATAAGGAAGAGGAAGAATAAAAATCATTGAATGAAAGAAACTCAATTAAAAGAAATTAATAACATTTAGGGAGTGACAAATAACATTCAATCTAGTACCTTTCTACTCCCTTGGATCAACCCATAAAAGATCTATCCCTCCATTGATGACAAGTTCTCAACGAAAGCATAAAGTAGACTTACGAGGGTGGAATTGAAGAAGTAAAAACAACAAAAATAACGATCACTCCACCGTTGTATGAACAAAATCACAAGGTTTGGTGTGAAAAAGTTCACACCTTGAGGAAATGGTATCAAGGTGATATGAATAATAACATAACAAGAGAAGAGAAGAACTTTTATTAAAAACTAAGGTGATTCGAACAACTTACATGGGAAGGAAAAATGCTACAAAGACAATTTGGCATAATGAAATTACAATCAAAACAAAGCTCCAAGATCCCTAAATCCTCCACCAATCCTAACATAAATAGGAAAAAAGGAAGCCTTGGCTGAGCCCCCAACATCCCATGTACCTTTCATTAATTGTGTTGGGGAAAGGTGGGTGGAACATTAATGTAGAGATACTTTTCCACTTCTTGCCCCGAAGTTGCTGCTAGCTTGCATCCACCAGAAAGACGTGCCAAAAGGAAATTCTATAAGGCCGAATTTTAGTGGTCCCTATAAGACTTTTATGAATACCCGAATGTTCCATAACATAATGTGAAATTTCAGCCCAAAATAATAATCTGTTCGTGAGATATGATATAAATAGTGGGCTGTTTTTCTGGGCCACAGAATCTGGCCCAGAATTAAATCTTCAATTTGGGCGGCCTTAATCACCACCATTTAGAACTAATTAGCACTATCTCCAGAGTAATTATTTTTTCCTATATATTTATTCTGTCCTACCATGAATTTTGGGCTTCATTGGGCCTGTATTTTGGGCCCCACATTCCCATCAGTGGGATGATATCCAATCTTCCTTCTCCAGAATTGTTTCCTTTCATCACCAAATATCCCCATCATCCTTTATGAATCCTCCATTGATCCCTGAATGAAAAATGTTTATATTTATGTTTATATCCATTTACCAAAATATCAAATTAAAATATGGATAATTAAATTCTTTAAAATCAGATGAAACATTGGGCCTAAATTGGTGCTTATTAGGCATGAAGTGCACAAATGATGAGAATGGATGTTAAAAATTAAAATCCACTAACTCAGTCCCATAAGATCAAAAATTAACATTTAATACCCTTAAAATGTAATCAAAATATTTGTTTTTATTTTCTAATCAATTGGCATATGTATCAATCATTTTCCTGTTTGTATCAATCATAGAAATCCTAGTTAGATCAGTGACCTATATTCCTTGTGTAGTGGAAAATAGGACTTCCATTCCAAGATATATTAGATGATATATCATCCTATTATTCTAGATCTGAAGGTTTCTTCCATAAAAGAGGGTTACTACCCTAACATTTACTGTATTCTCCATTGTAGAAACGAAGGGAATATTTAACACCAGCAACCTTTAACCTCTGATTCCACTTGAAGGACCCCGAAACACCCTGAGAGGGGAGGGGTGAATCAATATTTAAAATTTTTCTTTTAAACTAAGGGATCGTGTTCCCACGTTGGTAGGAACTTGTTAAACCTGTTTGACAAGAAATTATAGAAAACAAACAATCACATTTAAAGAGAAGACATAGAAATTTTACTTGGTTCACCACTAAGGTCTACATCTAAGGAGAATATGCTGACAGGTTGTCAGTCATACCAAATTCCACTAATCTTCACTATTTTTTTAGTACAAAAGTTTAGCACAGTCACTCTATTCGAGGTGCACTACATTTACACGGTTTTAGAGATAACACATTGCGTCCCTAGGATCACTTCTATTGAATCCCCCTTTCTCACTATGTTGGGAAGAATTTGAACTCAATTTATTTAATTGAAGGTCACTTCAATGGAATGGAATTAAATCATGCATATTAAACTATAGATAGATGCTCTGTTGAAGTCTCTTTATCACCCATATGTGTAATTAACTTTTCCTCACACTGTTAGTTCACGAACTATTCTTTCGTGGACTGACCTCCTTCCTCCGTGAACCGTACAGCACCACATACCTTGAGTACTTCCTCTACGAACTACTCCTAATCTTCCATGTACTACACTGCTTCCACTGCATACTATATTTCTCCATGTATTGTGTGGCTTCCTCCACATACTTCCCTACTCTACGTACTGTGAGGCTTCCTCTATGTACTTCCTCTGAAAACTGTGACCCTGTACTTACTTTAGAAAATGACATCTGCATACTGCTTCTTCTATGCAAACCAAATCCTCCTTCGAAAAATATATTCCATGAACTGGCCCTCTTCCTTTGCGTACTGTCTTCTGTAAACTGTTCTAGACTTCACCGAATTTCTTTTATATTTTTAATTAAAGTCTTTGTGGGGTTGTCTTCCCATGAACTACTTCTATATTTCACTGAATTCCTCTTGGATTTTTAATCTAAGAGCCGCACTTTAATGAAGGTATTAGTGTTCCTTATATAGGAAAATATATCTGCATAATCCTCTAAACTGAGATTTACCAAATCTTCGATATGATACCGCCTTTACCGCGTATCGTGCATCTCCCTTGAACTATATTCCCTATGCAGTCTGCATACCTCCATTCTCCCTACACAGTGGTACAAATCACTGCCTCATTTCCACAAATGACACCCTTCATGGCTTCTCAAAACTCTGCCTCATTTTCACGAACGATGCATTATCTCGTGAACTATTTTCCTTCTATGAACTGTAGGCCTTCCCGCAAACCTCCTTTGCCCCAAAAACTATTCCTCCTATGCGATCCACGTTCTATTTTTCACTCCACAAATCATTCCCAATATACGGTTAGTGGTTCACCATTCTATGTACCATATTTCTTGATCTTTGAACTATTCCTGGAAATCCCATTCCATGTACTGCCTTTGTAGAAAACCTTCCTTTTCCAAAAACAAACTCCCGATTTTGAGGCCCAAAAATTTGACAAACACTGGGAAAATACGCCACCTTAAAAACCTACTTCAACATGTACTATAATGAATTGAAAACCCCTTGATCAACCCATTATGTATTGAAAACAAACACAAACCATATTCCATATCAAATAAATAACAGCCTTGGTCAAACAATATAGGTAAACCACAAACATAGTGAACAGTTTACCACTATTTTTGTAATCAATAATCATACCGAGAAGTTTCTCAATCCATAATCATAGATTAATGAATACTCATAAAAATCACAAACATAAGTAAATATGAACTAACCATCACTAATAATTCATAATAAAAATTTGGGAGGTAGGGCATCATGCGTTCACAAGAACGAAGACCTTTAATCCACCTGCAGAATATACACAGAAGGTTATGCACAGTAGAATCTGATCCCCAGAAAGATACTCCCTCAACTAAGTATACCATAATTAGGAATTCAATTCTCCATACCCCCCACGCAAAGTTTTTCTTTTCACACACATACAAGAATGATCACAAGCATATGCATGGAATGTAAAACCAATGGATATAAAAACTATAAATTGATATAAAGTAAGAATGATCACAATGGATTGAGATGATATAGAAAATTTATCCTATATGCAGGGAATAAAAACTACTTCATTATTTATATTTACTAGAATTACAATAATTTCATACAATTGAAAAAATAGTTAATAACAAAACATTATAGAGAATATGATTTTATACTTTTACTAAACACCATATGGTCTGATACACTACGCATAATTTGGTCCATTTTTCAAGTATTTGATACAATATACTTGATCAGGGTTCCCTATATAGAAGGTCCCCACTCCCTTTTATAGGAATGCATGGCCATCTAGGTTTCAATGCCTTCAGTTTCATAGAGATTCCTCCATTTGGTAAGTAACAGGTGATCTCTAGAAACTCCTTTGACCCTGAGCACTTGCTTGGGTGATCAATTCCAGAGACTTCATTCTAGAGCCTTCTACTTGTCGAACATTCCAAATCTCCATGAATCCATAGGTATAAATTAACTTCTAATCAATTCATTCCCTCATAAATATAATTTGATGCTGCTGAATGTATGTCGATCTGTCCAACTTGCAATGAAAATTTTTCAATGAAAAAAATTGTTGACCTGAATTTGGTAAACAAAATATACTTTTCATTCCAACAATCTCCCACTTTAAGACTATTAAATTTACCCTTTGTAAAATATTCAACACTTAGAAAACTTACTTTCTTCCTCTTCACAATATACAATTTTCTTCATTCTTCTTTCATTCACCCAAGTCCCACTATGGCATGATGTTGCCTCAAAACTATCAAGAACTAAATTTTCTATGACCACATCCACTAGATTTTGGATTCTAGCTATCTTATGGAGATTTAACACTTTAGCCTATGACATGTCTATAATGAAGTGTTACTTTATATTGATGTGATTTATCCTTTCATGAAACATGAGATTCCTAGCCCAATGAATTGTAGTCTAATTATTATAGAATAAAAATCCCCATTCTTGACTTCTCTCAAGCCCCTTCAGTAACTGTATCAACCTAAAAAAATCCTTCCTTGCTTCTATTATATCCAAATACTCTGTTTTAATTATACTTAAAATGATAATATTATATAGTTGTGACATCCAACGGATCATTATTCCTCCATATTCAAACACAAAGCTGATCATGGTCCTCCGGCTATCTGAATCTCTATGAAAATACACACCCAAAAAACCTTGCAATGGACCCTCCTCCCTAAAACCCAGAGAAAATCCTTCTATTATTTTCAAGTAATGGATGATCCACTTTATGGATTCTTAGTGTTCACTTCCAGGGTTTGACATAAAACGACTCACAAATCCCATTAAAAATACTATGTATGGTTGTTTCTAAATCATCACATACATAAAACTTCTGAATATTGATGAAAACATTACTTTATCCATGTATTTAATCTCTTATTCCATTATTGGCACATGTTCCTTAGACAACTTAAAGTGTTTGACAAGAGGATTTGAGATAGGCTTGTATTCAACCATTCCAAACTTTCCCATTATATTTAAGATGTAGTCTATCTGGGATAACACCAAAGTTCTGACTCTCATATCCCTCTCAATTATCATTCCCAATATTTTCTTGTCATATCCAAGATCCTTCATTAAAAATCTTCCAGATAACTTACACTTTATCTCCTGAGTCTAGAAAACCTATAGACAAACCAACAATATGTCATCGACATAAAAAAGTAAGCAGGGTGAATATACTATCATTCCATTACTTCTAGAAATATAAATGATCTTTATTCCACCTTTCAAATCCTTATTCCAACAAAAAACCTTCAAACTTTAAAATATATTATTGTCATTCTTTCTTAAATCCATAAAGGCAATTCTTTAACAGTCTAAGTTCTAATTTCCATATTCCAAAAAACCCATCATTTTATTCATATAAATTTATTCCTTCAACTCACCATGAAGGAAGGATACCTTTACATCCATTTTTTAAGTGAATACCCACTGACGCTACCATTATCACCATCATCTGGATAGTTTCATGTTAAACTATCAGTGATAAAATATTCAAGAATTAAAATCCTTCAATAGTTGATTTATTTATATCAACTTCCTTTTCCTTCATATTATGGTCCTTTCAAAGAATATTCTAATTAAATATAACATCTAGGCTCCAGATGATTTGTTTCTCTTCCTCATCCCATAACTAAAATCCAAAACTCTAATCTCAATACCTAGTGATAAAACATTCTTTATATTTGTCCTCAAGCTTATCTCAATCTATAACATCAACATCCACATACATCAAACTTATAAAGACTTTAATATGGTTAACTTCTATCACTTACCAGACCATAGATCCTTCATAAGATCCTTCTCAAATGTCAATGTTGGACGCCTATTAACAAGGTATGTTGTTGTATTGAGTGTATCTCCCCAAATACCCCTAGGAATTCTAGAGTAAAATCAAATACTTTAATCCTTTACATCCATGGTTCAATTAATACTTTCATCCACTCCATTAAACTATAGTGCACAAGGTAATGTATTCTCCTGTGTTATCCCATTCTTTTGGTAGAAGTTCCAGAAGCTGTATCAGGTGTATTCACTGCCATTATTAGAAAACATAAATTTCAACTTCCAACCACATTCCCTTTCTTCCATGGATTTCCATTGTATAAATTCCATAAAAATCCAAATTATGAGTCAAAAAGTAAACCAATAATTTTCTAGTAGCATCATCAATGAAATTTATAGAGTAAATAGAACCACCATGGGACTGGATAGTGACAAGTCTAAGTGAGCTAGTTACAACTTCCAAGCTCTGAGCTTCCATCCATCTAAGTTGAAGAAAACCCTTCTATGTTCCCCAGCACACAACTTTCACACCTTCTATTTCACATGTGATCAAACTTCAATATTCTTTTAGACATTAGAACTTTCGTATTCTTCTCACTAAGTTGATCCATCCTATAATTCCAAACCTTCAAATATTCTGATAATGTAGTTCCAACCATTGAAATACCATATGTGATTCTAGACAAATAGAATGTCCCATCCTTTAATCCTCCCAAAACCACCATGGATCCTTAAGTCACTTTCTAAAATAAATTTTAAAAATTCACTCCAAAGCCTTCCTCATCATGCTATATAATGGAAATAAGATTTTTCTCATAGCCCTGGGGTGTGTCTGACTCCTTTGAGTCTCAATATTCCATCATTATTCATCTGTCTATTCATATCACCATTTTTGATGAAATCCAAGGCTTCATTATCCACTAGATGAAATTTTATAAAACTTATAGATACATGATTCACCATGCATCCATATTCTGTCATTGAGTGGAAACATGCACCAGAATCAACCACCCATAATTCCACCATAACATTGACACCAAGAAACATTTTATTTTATATATATGCCATCACAATGGAAAAAAGTATAATGAAAACACGCAATTCATGTCATATGATGGAATTATCAACACATCAGAACATGTAATCAGATGGAACAATATATACAAATAGAAACACCTAAAAAAATATAGTAGTTAATCAAATACATTAAGAGTGTATTGTGATTTTCAAATGAAGGTTACAAAAGTGGGTTTTCACCCACTAATCTCCCCATTTTAGAAAATCACAAAATATAAATGTAAAATTTTAATTTCAACTAGAATATAAAAAATATATATTCTTAGTAATGTCATTTAATCTCTTCATCTCCTCCTCATAACCTCCCCCTTGAAAGAAGAAAAGGGAAACTCACTGAAGTCCTCAAAACTCTTACCCTTTTTGATGGTTAAAAAACATCACAAAAGTATTACAAGGGTAAAAACAAGGTCAAGTTGAAAAGGGTTAAAAAAATTAAAATCAATATAGTCAACTAAATTTTATGTATGGTGGTGTAACTTTTTATGAAAAAAAACTTCTGATTTTATCATACGTTATATTTTCATCACTATTAAGAGGTTTTTAAAACTCTTCCCCTAAGTATTCACATTTATATCCCTTTGAAATTATACTCAACAAACACATTAGTAAAATAAAAAACTCCCCTTATCCAAGAAAAAACTTATTATCCTAAAAATTATCCCCTTTATATAAGGTGTAAAAATAAATATTAAAGAAATAAAAAACTCCCTTTAATATTTTAATGCTCTACCTCCATGATATTTATCCCTGTGATATTTTTAATAAAGGATAAATTAAAATAGTTCACTTAAATAATGTTAAAAAATTCTACATGAATAATTTACTCTCTGGGTATAGCATCCAACTAGTTAAATTCTCTATTTGAGACACAACTTAAACAAGCATTGTTAGTGTAAAAAATATTTCCTCTAAAAATTAATACAAGACACAAGTTCAGCCTATAATAAAGTAAATTCTCAAAATAAAACTTGATATACCAAAATTTAAAAAGGTATTCATGGAAATATAATCATCCAATTTAAAAAATTTATAAGATAAGAATTAAGAAATTGAATCATTTAGAAGTTATCTTCCATATTGATAGCTGAAACTTATTCTTTTGAATATGGTTCTAGTGTATATCCAAATTCATGTTCCTATCTTCCATTGAAATTAATAGTAGATAAAAAATAAACTCTGTAAAAATCATCTAACAAAAACTAACCCCCACCCCTAGACTTGAGAGTTAATGTTTAAAGAAAATTTTATTTTGATTTAATCGTACACATAAATATCACATCATACATAAATAAATCATGTTTTGATAAAACTAAAAGTCACCATATACTGGATATAAGTTTTCAATTGTTTGTACGTAACGGCTTCATCATTTAAAATTTAAGTATGAGGTATTGAGACTTTCTTGAGTAAAAAAGTATTCCTAAAGAGTACCTTCGGTTCCCAAATAATTTTAATTATATGATTTTAGGAGATACAAGTTCCTTTTAATTTATGCTCAAGGTTATCTAAAGGATTGAAATTTATTCATAGAACACAAACTTTTTCAATGTTTGCATATTTGTAATGTTTGCCTCTTTCAATGAATGGAGAAATTCCTTGTGGGAATTTGGTGACACCAAATATTCTCTATCTATTCATCTTTTATACAAATTTCAGAAAGTGGTTAATCCTTTTTATACCCATCAATTTAACAGCTTGGTTATAACAGTCACATTTAAATAATAATATTTCATGGTTCATTTAGGCTTGGTATTTCAAGTCATATATGTTATAGAATATAGTTTTCTTTTTAAAATTTCAGGGTGTTATAGTATCTTCCTATAAGGTTTGGAATTATCTTCCATATGTATAACGTGGGTATAAATGGTGGGGCTTATACCTTTTAAATTAGTTGTATTCCAACCTATAGCTAGTTTCCTCTAAGATAAGACATTTAATAATTGACTTTCTTATTCACTTGAAAGATCTGAATTGTTGATTGTTGGTAAAGTGTTTCAATCTCTCAATTAGTTGTATCTTGGGTTTGGGGGAAGAATTTTAAGCTCAAGTGTTGGTTATTTTTCAATTGATGGGGCTAATGATGTGAAATCTTGTCTATCCAGTGGCTCAACTATTATTTTGATGAATTCCACTTCTTTTTTTATTCAAATAACTCCTCCTTTCTTGGTGTAATTCCTCCAGATTCAGTGATTCCATTATCAACTCATCTAATTCTTAAATAATATCTAATAAAATATTGTCAAACGCTGAAGGTTTTTCCATATCTTTTAGGACATCAAATGTTAGGTTTTATTCCATGAATATAAAAGTTATTTCCCCATATTATCCATAAATAAGAACACTACATATATCTAAGAGGGGTCTTCCAAGAATGATTAAGATTCCCTTATCATCTTCCATATCACAGACATCAAAGTCAGCGGGGAAGTAAAATTTATCAACTTTGAAGAGAACGTCCCTTAAATTGATTCACTGGTCACTCCTCCATTTACAAGGGAACCCTAGTGGGCTTTAATTGTAAAATCATCAATTCTTCAATAACTCGAGATGGAATTAGGTTAAACCTATCTTCGATATCGAATAGGGTAATCCCAAACTGACAACCTCCAATATTACAGGGTATCGTGAAACTCCAAGGTTCTCTTATTTCATGAAGGTATAGATCTAGGTGTGATTGTCAAACATTCCTCATGTATTAAAACATTCCCCACATCATAAAATTTTCTATTAGATATAATCAACTTGAGAAATTTATCATAATGGGTCATTTTCATAATAGCTTCAACAAAGGTGATTCTCATATGAAGCTTTTTGAATATATCTCTAAATTTGACAAACTGAGCATCCATATTTCTTTACTTTAGTATTTATGGGCATGGAGCAGGTGGAGTATAAACTTTCACACTTCCATTGAATACTTCCTTTTCATTTTTTTCTCACTTGTTCATATTTATCATTTTCTCTTTGATCTTCCTTTTCCATTTCTTTAGCTCTGATATCCTTTTTAGATGAATGATTATCATTAGTAGTAGGTGTATGTTTCACTTCTATTAGTTGAGAAACTCAAATTTTTCCCTTTGTAAATTTTGTATCACTGCGTAATGTGATAGCTTTTGCATCTTCTATAGGGTTAACCCTTGTGTTACCTGGTAGAGCACCTTGTTACCGATCTTTCATTTGTGAATCCATCAAACCTGATTGATTTTCCATGTCTTTCATGGAATCTTGTATGTTTTGGGTTGATATTTATTCACTATAAACAAAGTGACTTGTACAAATAGAAATTCAATGACAAAGAATATATGTGTTGCTGTAAATGATTAATTCCAACAGTTATAAAGTCTTTTTGATATTAAATTTAAGTACTGACATTACTTTTTATCAATAGATATATCTTTTTTTATTAATTATTGAACACCAAAAAATGAATCTATTATTATTAATTATTAGTACCATTATTTTTTGTAAACATATAAATCTGTAACTATAATTTATCCACTACAAAAAAATCATTCAACAATAAAGTTATTTATTATGATCATTCAACTATTTACTAAAAAGATTATATTTTTATTAACAAAAAGAAGATTGTTTATAAAAAAGAATATTAATTTAACCAAAAAAAATATGTCTCTAACAAAAAAATCTTGGGGAATATTTAGAATATATTGAAAATTTCATCCAAGATATACTCTAATTGAAATGAGATTTTAATTATATATTAGATATATTTTATTTGAGATGAGATGTGAGTATGATTTTAAAATCCAATCAACAAAAATATAATGGAAAAATATGAGCGTCAAAAAATAAAAAGATAATATTCTTATTGATTTAATGATAAATACTTTCAGAAAAATGAAAACATACTTATCCTCGTGCTTCCCCGCTTTCTTCACAGGCCTCCCTCGTTACCTCGTTGTTGTTTCCCATCTTCGACTCACTGTCTATCTATGCCTACACTCACAAGTTAGGTTCATCACTGTCACCCACACCCACACCCTCAATGCACCATGATTACATATATCTCTTCATATACAGATCTTCGATTGTTTTTTCCCTCTTTTGACAATATAGATGAGGTGTTGATAAAAGCATGAATATAAGCTGATTTTTCATTCAATCAGTTTCCTCTTATGGGGTTTATTTTATGATGATAATTGCATAATTTAGTCAAAATATTGGATGTTTCTAAACACATAACCCTATTATCCATGTTTTATTTCTTTATACTCAATTGAAATCAAAAAATATATATTTCTAGATATTCTTTGAGTCAGCATGAGAATTAATGTTTTCTTCCTCCATTCACAAGTTTGAATTTAATACAAAAGAAAAAAATTTATGAATGAATATTTATTAAAAGTTAATTTAATATTTAATGGGAGATACATGTAAAGTTAATAAATATTTTTTATCATGTAACATATTTTAATGTTACAAGTACCTGATAAAATATTTAGGATGTTTCTGACACGTTCACTTGGTCCTAACTTCCAAAAATGGTTTAATTTGGAATGGATAACTTAATGAATGGACAAGGTGAAATTTTCATAAGTTAAACCTACCTATATATGTAAAAATTAAACCCTAACTCATGGAAATATTCCTCCTATAATTTTGAGAGAATCTCTCTTATCTCTCTCATGTTCCAGAGAGAGAAAGTGAAGTTATGAGAACCTTTTTCTAAGAACACCATGCCAGATTGAAGTAACGATGCTCATGGAAATAATTTAACATCAAAATAATCCTTTAATCTCCACACTAGCACTCGTATTTCAAAGGTCGGTGATAAAGTAATCTTTCAAAGAATGTGTGGATGATATAGAGTGTTTTGGCATTAGTTCCTTCAAGTGATGACCTATAAAAGTGAGCAGAACACATGTTTAGTCAAATTCAAACTAGGTATGGTTTTGATTTTGATTTATCATACTTATTTAATTCACACAAGATCCCTGGGATGATAACCAGGTGAAACTTCATAAGATTCAGTCTTCAAATGTAGATCTGGTGATAAATTTTTTTATTTCACATGTTTTTATGCTCGTGTTTTGTGCCCAGTACTGAAAAGTGGTATCAGAGGGACTGTGTGATTGCTTAAGTCAAATTAAAATTAAATTTTTATGAATTAAAGTCAAGGGAATCATAATGGTTCAAATTCCATTGACGATTATTTGATCTATGTATGGATGACTGAGAAATGGCCATCTGAGGATTGGAATTTTAATTTTTGGTCTAAAATTAAAAAACCAAATGTATTTCATATACACACACATGCTTTGTTAAAAATGTTGTTTTATTAGTGGGTAGGTTCATCTCTGGTGTCATCCTAATAGTTGATGAGTATTAGAATAAAGGGGAGACTCCATGTCAATGCAAAGAATTAAATAAACAAGAAGTAAAAAGTTGGTCAGTCAGGGGGACTAGCTGTGTAGTGGTGAAGATTTTTTTTAAATGAAATTTGTCAACAAGAATGGAGAGCACATCATTGAATGTAAGACAAAAAAGGTGTTAAATCAAGTATAAAAACTTCCCTCATTTCCTCCTTTGTCTCCCTACTGATTGGGGGGGATATTTTTAATCGCCTGTTGGCCTGGTCGGCATTACATATAAAAAAATATTTTTTTTGTTTTTTAGGAGTGGTGGCACTTAGCATTACCAAGCCATCCTAGGTGCATAGGTAAAATAATAAACAAGCATGCATAGTTAAAATCGTATTAATGTGCGGTGAATGTTTTCTACTTAAAGAATGGTTAAGTTGTGCATGAAATCACATAGAACAAGCATGATAAATAAAAAATGATTTCATCCACTAAGAATAAATTTAGATCCATTGAAGTAAATATTATGTAGAAAATTCCTTCTATCATATAAGTTTGAACAAATCCATAATATGAGGTGTCCGTCATCCATAATTGATGGGGCCTACACCAATTGGTAAGTTCTGATAAGATTAGTGGGTTGAGTTAACTAAAATTGGAATCAAAGAATTATCCATAACTATCTTGGTGAAATTTTAGATTCAGGCATTGAGTAATACATGATTACTATTTACATAAGTTGAGACATCACTCAACAAATCAAAGAGCTACGAGTTAATGTGGTTGACTATCCAAAAAAACACTTTTAAACTCTTTGAGTAGTGGAGTAACCATATCTTGGACTATGAGGATAGGATTAAAGGAACCTTGCCACTATAATACTAAAGTGACTAAGTATTTTGAATCATGTAGTTGAGGGATACTTTTATTTGATAAAATAGGAGACACTTAAGATTAAAAAATCAAAATGTAAAATATTCAATAATCAATATAAAAGTACTAATTTTCTAAATTTTCATTTTGTAAAAAACTGAAAAGTAACACAACATAAATATTGGGGGAGATTCCTGATACAAGGAAGAAAATTGCTTGTGATGGAATTATGAGAAAATCAATGAAACAGTGGAAGAGAAAAATAGAAGAAAAGAACACTTATTTATTCAATTCAGAAAAAGACACAGTTTATCAAAATCAAATAGGTATAGTTTTGATTTTGTTTTATCCTAATTATTTAATTCACAAAATATCCTCGGGTTTCTAATTGAGTGTCTCTTCCCTGGAGTCAATGTTACGATGTCGATCCAAAGGTAAAAATTTTAATTTCCCTTGTTTTTACTCTCACGTTGTGTGCTCGATACCAACAATATTTACAATCTAAAATTAAAGAAACTTGGGATGTGAATTGTGTACAATCATCATTAGTTTACCAAAATGATGTAATTGCACAAGTTTTAAGGAAGGGGCATCTTAGGCATGTATAGGGGGTGAGTTCTAGACCAACCCCGTCAAAAAAAATTGGTAGGTCACATTCATCCTTTACTGTTACACCATCTATTGGGGGCTCAATCATTTTCATTAACTGGGTAGAATGAAAATAAATTTCATGGTTAAAAGAAAAGGTGAAATAATAGGACTCATGTTGGAAAATATAAGATTTGTGGTGGCTTTTCACACCCCGACCAACACATCCTTTTAATTTAACTATTTTGGATCTCATTTTTGAGCCGCAGGTTTAGCCGAGTTTTTTTTAGAGATTTTGTTTCATATACGGTTTGCGGCCATATGTGTGACCGTGCATAGTGGCCAAATTAAATAAAAAAATGTTTTATTATTAAATTAATTATTACATAAGCGTGCAATCGGGTGTGTGATTGTGCATGCACCCACTCGCACGACCGCACACGCGCCCGCATAGGCGATCGCGCACACAACCGCGCACATGACCGTGCGCGGTGTCTAACCTAAATTAATAATGATGTTATCATTTTGGTTGGTTTTTTTATTTTAGTATTATTATTTTTATTATTATTAATTAAGTTAATATTTTAATTAGGTTATAATTATAATTATTATTTTTCATTTAATATTCTGATTTTGACATTTCATTAAGTTGGTTTTATTATTTGTATTAAAAATTTGTTATTATTAATTGAAGTTTTTTTTATTCTTTTATTTTTAATTTATTTTCTTTCTTTTTATTTTATTTTATTTTATTTTATTTATTATTTTTATTTTTATCCATTTCTCTCCCTCTCTTTTTCTTTTTTTTCTTCTTCCTTGCTCTCCCCTATCTCCCCACGCGGACCACCCATCCCCCTGCAACCCTAGCACAGTGTCCCCCCTTCCCCCTTGCTTCTGTCTGGTGCCACCCTCGTCGGCTTTCTCACCGGCCGCGTTCCGCCTCTCCGGCCTCCTCACCCGCACACAGAGCCTCCCATCGGACCCACGCCACCACTGCCTCACGCCGAACCCGCTCAACCCCTTCCTCGTACCAAACCACGTTGTCGCCCACTGCATCGTACCACCAAGACCAGTGTTGCCCCTCCCACCCATCCGGACTCCTATGGCGCACCGAACCGGTGGCGTCCATCCTTTTCTCCCTCACCGGCGAACCGAAACCGCCCTCCCTCCTCACCGGAAAGCCTTGGCAGCACCCCACCATCACAGCTGGACCCTTTGGCAACCTCCCTAGCATGTGGTGCACCTCTGAAACCTCTCCACTGTGCTTGTTCAGCTTTCCTAACCCTCACTGCAGGTTCATTCTACTTAGTATAGTTGTTTCTTCCATTTTATAGGATTTCATATTAGGGTTTCGTGTTGTAATTGGTTCGGTTTTGATGTTTTTGGTTTGATGTATTGATTTTAGGGGTCATCGAGTTCCGTTGAGGTCAGTTCAAGCCACTTCCATCAAGGGCAGTGGGTTCTCCATGGTTTTCAGGTGAGGATTTTCGAATTTCTTCATTGCAGCTTAATTGTGATTTAGGGGTTTTAGAATTTTTAAGTTTTCATCAACTCATTTTGGGTGCGAAATATGTTTTGACAATATATTAACTTGTGATTAATTTTTATATGGTATTCTTGTGTGAAACGGGGTGCGTTTTGGATATAAATCCATTTTGTATTGCACAGTTGTATTTTTTAACTTGTGCACTTGATTTATTAGATCATGAAAGGGTTGCAGATTTTGTTTTAGTATGGTTTCGATGGGTTTTGGTTCACCATCAATGTTTTGGGGTAATGTGTTCCTTTCATTTGTTGTTTCGCACCTCTATTATTATGGTTTATGGATGTTTTTGACTTCTTTTTAATTAATTAATAGGGTATTGGGCGGTGCCATGTGATTTTGGGGTGTCATTGCCATTCAAGGGGAGGTTTAAATCTTATTGTTTGGTTTTATAAAATATTAATTAGTTTCTATATTTGTTTTAAGGTTTATAATATTTGTGGTGTAGCACGTTGAACTTTGCTTTACGGTTTCAAGTTGTGGGTGTCAAAAACACCTACATGTGCATGAATAAGGTAAGGAATATACATATAAATTCCCTCTTTTTACATATTCTCTCATGGCATAGGGAATATGTGCAATGCAGCTAGGGGTATTTATATATATATGTATAAATTCATGTTCATGGAAGTGTGCAGGGCCAGTTCGAGTGGTCGTCGTCAAATAACAACATGTTTGAGGTAGGTCCCCTATGCTTATTCCTTAAATTTGAATTCCATAAATGATTTAGTGCTTTAAAAAGTGTTTTCAAAATTAAATAGAATGTACGCGCTATGAAAATTGTTAGCGATGCTTGGCGTTGGACATCTCTTTATATTTAGTGGTTCACTTTTTTGATTTTAAATGTGCAGCCTTCTTTTAGATATGTTTTCTAGATTGACACACTGAATTCTTAGAAGTGTTTTTGAAAAATGGTTATTCATTCTCTATGCATAATTTATAAAGTTTCCAATGTGTTTTTTTCATGTTGACATATGATCCCGACCATGTTTGGAAAATGTAATACCCTTTTATGCTAAATTGGTTTTGAAATGCTAAATCCTTAAAGTGGTTTTTACTAAGTGGCTAGCATGTGTGTGTGAAGGTTTATTTTTGAATAAATATAGATTTTTGAAAGACTTTAAAAAGAGGGAAGTTCATGTTTCGGTTAGTTTGTAAGAATGCATGAGTTTTGGAATAAATCTGAGGTTAATTGGTAATTTTCCTTTCTTCAATGGTTTGATTTATTTTAAGCATGTTTTCTTTTAAAGTGTGATTCCATGGTTGTGAAAATGGATTTGTAAGAAGATTTTTGGAACTTAGAGATGTTGAGAAACATTTTTTTCTGATTGGTAATGTTCTTTGTAAATTAAGGTGGGTCATTTGGCACTTTGAAAATGGTTTACAAAATTGGAAAACCCCTCTTAAGGCATTCCCCCAAGTTGAGAAATGTAATGAAAGTGTTAAAATGTGATTTGTGATATATTCCTAGTGTTGATTCTTATGCATTGTGTGGCGTGAAAGAGGGGGAATGCACTTAAGAAGGGAGGACGGTGGTGAGAGGTTGAATGAGTTTTGGATAAAGAAAGTGTTTTGTACATTTATGATTGATTGATAAAAACTCATCACCACTTGAAACAGAGCACAATGGGAAACTTGGGTATCTTGGTGGGTGAACTAGGACTCGTGGGCTAGTGGTTCGGAGGTGACTTGACCCGGTATCACTGCAGGTTTGGAAATTGAAACACTAACTAAACATATGAATGAATGAGGGTCATGGTATTCTAAGCCACGTTTTCTGAGGGTCGTGGTCTTCTAAGCCACGTTTTCTGAGGGTTGTGGCCTTCTAAGACACATTTCACCAAGACACTAAGATCCTAGGTCCTCAACTAACACTATCTACTTAGGGACTTCACATGGTGCTTTTGATATGATTTTTAATCCAGTTGTTTCATGCTTGTTCCCTCTTTTTTGAAAACCATATTTTTAATCAAAATTGGTCTCCTTGAATTTTGAAATTTTAATGCATGATCTAAACCTCTTTTGAAAAGGGAAGAGAGATGTGTTTTTTCTTTTAAATTCAAGCTTTTTATTTGAATTTGAAAAGAGTGAAAAACATTATTTTATTATGCCTTACTTTCAAACTAGCATGATTTGAATTTCTTATTAAAGGCAGTGCTATAGGGTGTTGTTTTATATTGGCTTTCCTACTAAGCTTCTCGGTGCTCACGTCTACTTTATCTTTTCAATTGTAGGTTCTAGTTTTGGATCTCTCTTACAGTAATCTTGTTTCTATGTTTGGTGGTGACCCATGAGGTCACTTGGAGGTATGTTTAACTGTCCATCCTTGTTCTATTTTCAATTGCAAGTGTTTAACTACCTTTATTAGTTTATGTCATTTGTTTATATGCCTTTTCTAGGATAAATCGTTATCAACTGCCTCATTGGGGTGTCTGGAACTAGTTGCCAGCCTGTGGAGATCGGAAACGCCCTTCAGGCCATGTCGTGGATCGGGTCAGGCACCGGGTCGGATGACGACCAGACCTGGTTCGTGACAAGGCTGGTAATGAATAATTTCTTATTTTAAGTATGATAGGCATTATGCCTAATGGAGTTTCCAAATTGATATCTCATCCAGCATACATAAATTTTGAGCTCAATTCATGATAATTTTTGAGTGAAATGAAAGTATCAAATCTCTTCTAGGAATTTATTTGCTTCATGCATATCCTTTTTATTTAATTTTGGTTGCAACATTGAATACATTACAAAGGATGATTTATTATTTGCTTGACTTTATTACAAAATAGTAGACTAATTTTTCTTTAGTTTCTTAACTTTGTTTCACTATATGATATTGTAAAATATTTGTAATTTTCAGTTAGTATATTTTATTCACTTATAAAAAAGGGTGACATTATATGTTTATTTTATTTTATTTTTGCAGGTTTGTTTTGATGGAATTGGTTTATTTTTCCATGTAGAATAAATGATATGTTGTCTATTTGTTGATGTTTTATATGATGTCACATTTCATTATTTTTATAAGTTTTTTGATGATATTAATTGATCATGCTTTCAAATTGAATATTTATTTTTCATTTCATGCTAGTTTTTTTTCGAAAACACTAATATTATATCATGAATAGATTTTATACTTTGAATTAAATATATTAAAAATTATGATTAAATTATATGTTTGATTGGTTATACGATATAGTATTTTGGTTTAAGCATGAGGTTTCGTGTAGATATCATAGTATGAGTTGGATTAATAACTTGTCGTGTTTAATTGGGATTGGAAATTCATGATTTGATTGAAATATATATTTATTTAATTAAAAAAGAATTATTTTTTTTAATATTACATCATATGGGGTAATTTTCAGGTCTTTCAACTTATTAGTATGTTATTAAAATTTAACGACATTACATGATTTTAAAAAATTTATGAAACATGGATTTAATCTCATGATTTTGTTTTTTTAGTGTGCCTATCATGTTTTGTGTTGAATGATTTCATCATACCATCCATTTACATTCATCATCCATCAAAATTATTTCATCATACCAAACACAAAAATGATTAACGTGAATTCCCTGGTTGACAAAAAGACTTCATTTTCTGAAAATGTAAGCCAACTCCCATATTGGTCTATCTTTTTATTGAAGGAACCCAACTAGGACATAAGAATTTGATTTGAATTATCTAATATGAATATTATAAATCATGCACATCACAAGACTTGTTACCATAGCTCTTTCCTCTGCTCCAATAGAATTACTTAACCCATAAAAGGATTTGAAGACCAGAATCACTGAACCCATGTTATCTCTCACCAGACCACCCCTCTCATTTCTCTAGAAATATAGGAGTTGTCCACATTCAATTTCATCCCCATGTTAGGATCCTTCCATTTTACCCATCTACCTTGATTGTATCATCCAACTTCCATATTAAAGAAAATACTTAGTAGAAACTTTTTATCATAGAAGAAGATATCCCACCCTTGATTAGAGCACCCAACTCCACCATAAGATCCTTCACCCACACCTAGAAGAAATGAATGGAATGCCTTCTCCTTTATCTTTCTTTGTTCCTATCCTCCAAAAGGATCCAACACACAACTGAAAAATCCACTGCATGAAATTTCACCTCCACCCCTTGTTGTCCAACTCCGTGGAACCAAACCTCCATAACTTCCTACAATGAACCCCTAATCCTATGTATATCCATACCACGCCCCATGAGGTTTCATGTAGATATCATAGTATAAGGGGAGTTTTTTATTTCACTAATGTGTTTGTTGAGTTGAATTTCAAAGGGGTATAAATGTGAATCCTTAAGTGAAGATTTTTAAGAACATCTTAAGAGTGATGAAAATACAATGGATGATAAACTCAGAAGGTTTTTTTCATCAAAATTTGCACCACCATACATAAAATTGAGATGACTATGTTGATTTTAATTTTTTTAACCCTTTCCACCTTAAAATTCTTTTGACCCTTTTAATAATTTTGTGACGTTTTTTGATGTCAAAACGGGGAGGAGCTTTGAGGAATTCAGTGAGTTTCCCTTTTCTTCTTTTAAGGGGGAGGTTCTGAGGAAGAGATGAAGAGATTAAATGACATTGTTGGGAATATTTTTTTTTATATTTCAGTTTAACTTACCTCATTCCATTTATGTATTGTTATTTTCATAAAGGGGGAGATTATTGGGTCAAAACCCATTTTTTTAACCTTCTTTTGAAAATCACAATACACTCTTGATGTATTTGTTTAACTACTAGGGTTTTTTTGTTGCGTTTCTATCTGTATAGATTTCATCATCTGATTACATGTTCAGATGTGTTGATAAGTCCATTAGATGTCATGCATTGTGTGTTTTCATCAGACTTTTGTTCATTGTTATAACACATAGAGGAAATAACTTATTTCTTAATATCAATGATCTGGTGGAATTATGGGTGGTTTATTCAAGTGCATGTTTCCACTCAATGACAGAATGCGGATGCACGGTGAATCATGTATCTAGAATTTTAATAAAAGTTCATCTAATGGATAATGATGCCTTGGATGTCATAAAAAAGGGTGATGTGAATATATATATATGAATGACGGTGGAATATTGAGACTCAAAGGAGTAAGACACACCCTAGGGAAATGAGAAAAATCTTATTTCCATTAGATAGCTTGAAGAGGAAGTCACTGGAGAGAAATTTTAAAATTGAGTCTAGAAAGTGACTTAAGGATCCATGGTGATTGTGAGAGGAGTAAAGGATGGGACATTCTAATTGACCAGAAGCATAGATGGTATTGCAATGGTTGGAACTACATCATTGGAAGATTTGATGGTTTGGCATTGTAGTATTGATCAACTTAGTGAGAAGAATATGAAAGTTCTAATGTCTAAAGGCATATTGAATCTTGGTCACATGGAAATCGGATGGTGTGAAAGTTTTGTGTTGGGGAACAGAGAAGGGTGTTCATTAACTTAGATGGATGGAATATTGGAGCTTGGAAGTTGGAACTAGCTCACTCAGACTTGCCCCTATCCATTCCCATAGTGGTTTTATTTACTTTATAACTTTCATTGAGGATGCTACTAGAAAATTTTAGGTTTACTTTTTGAATCATAATTTTGATTTTTTTTTCAGGCGTTTATTCAATGGAAATCTGTGGAAGAAAGGCAATGTGGTTGGAAGGTGAAATGAATGTTTTCCAATATTGGTAGTGAATACACCTGATACAACTTCTAGAACTTCTATCAAAAGAAGGGTATAACACATGAGAATACAGTACATTATACACTTTAGTTGAGTGGAGTGGATGAAAGGATGAATTGAACCATGACTAGGAAGGAGAAAAGTATTTGATTATACTCTGGAATGCCTAAGGGGATTTGGGGATAGGAATTCAATACAGCACCATACCTTGTCAATAGGTGTCCAACATCAACAATTGAGAATAAGCTTATGAAGGAGCTATGGTCTGGTAAATGATTAAGAAGTTAACCATATTAAAGTCTTTATAAGTTTGATGTATGTGCATGTTGATTCTATGGATCGAGATAAGCTTGCGTAAAAATATAAAGCATGTTTTCTCATTGGGTATTGAGATTAGAATTTTGGATTTCAGTTATGGGATGAGGAAATGAAACAAATCATCTGGAGCCTATATGTTATCTTTAATTAGATGGTTTTTTGAATGGACTAGAACATGAAGGAAAAGGAAGTTGATAGAAATAAATCAACTATCGAAAGAGTTAACATCTCAAATATTTTCTCACCGATAGTTTAACATGGAACTATCCGGATAATGGTGAGCATGGTAGCATTAGAGGGTCTTCCCTTAAAACAGATGGAGGTAAAGGCATCCTTCTTTCATGGTGAGTTGGTGGAAGAAATTTACATAAAGAAACTGATGTGTTTTTTGGAATAAATAAATTAGAACTCGGATTGTTAAAGAATTGTCTTTATGGATTGAAGAAAAAACGACAACAATATAATTGAAAGTCTGATGGTTTTTTGTTGGAAGAAGTATTTGAAAGGTGGAATAAATATCATTTCTATTTCTATAAGTAATGGGATTATAGGATATTCACCATTATGCCTTTGTATGTTGATGAAATATTGTTGGTTGGTCCGGAGGTTTTATAGATTTAGGAGCTAAAGTGAAAGTAACATGGAAGATTTAAAATAAAGGTTCTTGGATATGCCAAGAAAATATTGGGAATGTGAATTTAGAGGGATATGAGAGTTAGAATTTTGGTGTTATCCAAGATGGACTACATCTAGAATATCATAGGAAAATTTGGAATGGTCGAATACAAGCTTGTCTCAACTCCTCTTGTCAAAGACTTTAAGTTGTCTAAGGCACGCGCACTCTTAATGGAAGAAGGGATTCAGTACATGTATAAAGTGATGTTTTCTTCAATATTTGGAAGTTTTATGTATGTGATGATTTAGAAACAACCATACATAGCATTTTTAATGGGATTTTTGAGTCGCTTTATGTCGAACCCTGGAAGTGAGCACTAAGAAGACATCAAGTGGATCATCCATTACTTGAAAATAATAGAAATATTTTCTATGGGTTTTATGGGGAGGATTTATTGCAAGGTTTTTTGGGTGTGGATTTTTATAGAGATTCGGACACCCAAAGGAGCACGATCCGCTTTGTGTTTGACTATGGAAAAGCAGTGATCAGTTGGATTCCACAGATGCATAATATTATCATTTTAAGTATAATTGAAGTATAGTATGTGGCTATAATGGAAGCAATGAAGGAGTTTTTTAGGTAGATAATCTAATGCTACTAAATGTATGTCGAGCTGACCAACTTGCAATGACAAATTTTCAATGAACAGAATCCAATGACCTGAATTTGGTGAACAAAATATACTTCACAATCCAAAAATCTCCCATATTAAGACTATTCCATGTACCCATTGGAAAATATCCAACACTTAGAAAACTTCTTTTCTTTCTCTTTACAATATAAAATGTTCTTCATTCTCCTTTCATTCACTCAAGTCCACACTAAGGCATGATGTTGCCTTATACTTTCCAGAACTAAAGATTTAGTGACCACGTCCACTAGATTTTAAATTCTAGCTATATTGTGGAGATCTAACACTTTCTCCTCTGGAATGTCTCTAATGAAGTGTTACTTGATGTTGATGTGCTTTATCCTCGCAAACATAAAGCTAAGAGAGGCAAACACATCATTCTTAGAGAAAGTGACTTAAATAACAACCCCAAGAAACCTGTAAAAAGTCTTTCTGATATGTGTTGCCGCCCCATAGAGCTAGAACACCTCTAGTTGATTGATCAAAGAAAGGAACTCTCACACCCACGGAAACCATCTTCACAAACTGGAACACCTTGAGCACCATTAAACGAAAACCACGTTGTTTGACTATAACAAACAAACAAGACCAAGTACGTCCAAGGAACACTTTGATCCCCTACCACCAAGTCATCACTAGGACGAAACTTAAATGCCAACATGGGAAAGCCCGAAGGGCTCCCCACCATTAGAAACCTACTAATGCCCGAGACGAGATCGTAAAACTGACATGGGGAGGCCTGGGCGGACTCCCCACCATAAGAATAGTGTAATATCAGTTTATTTTTGGGGAGTTTCAGCGAGGCCCCACAATGGGTCTCACAATCATTGGCACCAACAAAACACAAGAACTCAGAGGCCTCCCGGCACTGACCCAACACTCCACCAAAAGGGCGGGGAGGGCGGGGCCCAACCATTGGGCGTCAAAACCACAACCGAAGAAAAACCAACATCTCAACTTCCCTGGATTAGCACCATTCAACATTGAGACCAATTCGCCCAAACAGACCCCATGAGGACGGCTAAAAGCGATTACATCTGGTGGGACACAACCCCTAGGACTTTAAGGTAACGAGACGACCATGCCTCCTCATAGCCACGGAAAACCTCACACACCCAGACGGGTCGTTCAGAATGGAACAGCTACAGGAAATGATTTAAATTACTTTGGCTTTCAACACTGATGAAAAAAATAAATTCAGGGTCCCATACACTCTTAGGGTTCCTGACCATGCACCAGCTTCACTCCAAGGCCTATGGTTGGAGCCCTTATGTTTGAAGCATCTCATGCCTTGCAGTGAGGTAATGAAGACTCCCAAACGGAGCTTCTCTTTTTCCTGGTGTCGCAAGCAACCATAATGCAATTGAGATAACCCCAACAGACACAACACACTCCGACATCCACCAATTTCCCCGTGGAACGTCCATCAAAACATAGGTTTACATGATGCACATGCATCACTTCTTCACCTTAACCAATAAACTTGAGAAGGAAAGACACATGACGAACACTCCACTTTGAACAGAAAGATTAGAATTCCCTAAGAGGATGACACACTCCTATGAAAATAGGGATTCTCGAAGGGTTCTACGAAACCCACCTTTGCTCATCAAGAGAACTCATGCTACAAGACGTCACCAAACATGACCCTTATAGTTGATAAAAGCACTATGAGCCTTTCAAACCATCGGTCAACACTGATAATTCTGAACCTCCTTCACCCTTCCCCACTAGAATTTCTTTCACCGCTTCCAGAGGGGAACCTTTAGACGCAACGATGTCAAACTTCATACCCAATAACTAAGACAACTCAGAGAGACCAAAGCTCCCTTCAACTCCTCTCGCGTCTATCATCCCGCTGCGAGAGGATCCGCTTAGCCAAAAAGGATAAGGGAAAAACTTAACACTATCACTCAAAAGGGAGAGTGATTTCGTTAATCAACTGGAGGGTCGTCCAACAGCGAATTACCCATATTCACACTTCAATCGCATGCTAATTCTTTATGGGGGTGTGCACTAGTCAAGAAAGAAAACCATGGACCCAATAAAACTGGTCCAATGGCCAAGACACACTGCAAGTGAACACTAAACGTGGAGGGAGAACCGCTGCAAGGGCTTCCCAAAGCACTTTTCAAAAGAGACCATTAACCACATGCTTTCACACCAACTTACAAATAAGGATTCAAACTGAAGACACAAATCAGTCAGAAAGGATTCTTGGCTTGAAACGCCTCACATCCAACACTTCCCAAAATACAAGGACACACCACGCGACTATTGATTATTAAAAAAAATCCTTCAACAAAAATTTTGAAAATAAACGAAGCTAGTAGGTTACACAAACACCAATGGTGTCCCATGGGCCTCACACATGCATGTTCCCGTGCCGCACCGACACCCACCTCATGCCCATCCAAGCACTCATCCACTCATACCATTAACCATTTCTCTTTCCATATATACCCATGCATGTGGTTTCCCATGAAATCACCCTGAATCAAAACCAGACCGTTCCATTTTTTTTCAAAACCAAACATTCAACCCACACTTTTCAAACCTTACACATCATTTTATTTTTAGAGATCTTCATTTCAAGACATTTTTTTTCAAGACCAAATCATTTTTACTTAAAAACCAGATTTCCATGAATCCAAAACAACAAGACGGGGAATGATGCAAGAGGGAACTAGCATCAGTGGGTGACTGGGACATATGGTTGGCGGTCATTCGCCAATCATGCCACCACCACGGAGGGTATTCTTGGACAACATCCCAGGCTCCACATGGCTTTCCAGACCTTTCGAGCTCACTGGGACCACTGACCCTACTCTCTTTTCATTTCCCCTAAACAAGATTAACCACAGGGGCCAAAGACTCAAACAGACCTCAACTTACCCTAGTGACTCGAATCTCGCCACAAGGTGTGCTGGCCAGGCACCTTACTCGTAGTCGGGACGTCAAGTCCTGACAATCTTAACATTGTTCTACCTAACTCTATCCCAATGGGACACGACCCAAGAGAGAAAACCTCCTCTGATACCATTCTGTCACGAATCAGGTTGGGTCACCATCCGACCCGACGCCCGACCCGGACCGCGACATGGCCCGAAGGGCGTTCCCGATCCCCACGGACTGGCACAAGTGCCCGGGTATCGAAACCAACACATGGGAACGATTTACCCGAAAGATGAGACATAAAAACAACTAACAACTTTAATGGAATGAACTGATCTGATACAACCAAACAGACCCTTAACACAATTCATGTTTAAAGGTCTATAATTGGAACCAACAACCCAAGTGAGACGACAACAAAGAAAAACTAAAACTCTAAGAAGACTGCAATGAAAAGAAAACTAACACATCCATTTGCACCTTCATGCAACACGAGGATCCACCTCCTCAAACCACCATAGTCAGTCATGCACGGAAAAACCATCGACAACCCGAACCACCATCACTATGCACGATGCATCAACTTGTGACACACAAAGAAAAAGTGCTACATACACCCAAAGGTGTAGGTAGGGTGTGAGCCAAGAGCCCAGTAGGATGACACCAGGAGAAGATTCCACGCATAACCATTTAAATGACGAACACACTTTCCAATAAAATAGATAAAAGGGAAATAAATGCTTAAACAGTACTTAATGAAAACAATTTTTAATGACAGGTGCTTTAAATGAAAACGAATTTAAAGAAAACAACTCAAATTAAAGAAAAGAATTAAATACTTGAACACTTTTAAAGAAAGTAGGGTTTAAGAAAAAGTGTTTCAAATAAAACAAATTAAATTAAAACACACACACGCGCACTTACTTTTTAAAATAACCAAAGTGTCGCACTAATAAGCGTAAAGTAACCAAAGAGCACCAAATATGGGAGAGGCCTTGTGGGTGTTAGCTAGTTGGGGTTCCTAGATCTTCGTGTCTCGGTGAAGCGTGGCTTAGAAACCATGACCCTCAGAAAACGTGGCTTAGAAGACGACGAACCTCAGAAAACGTGGCTTACAAGACCACAACCCTCAGAAAACGTGACTTAGAAGACCACGACCATCAGTCATTCATATGTTTAGTTAGTGTTGCAATCGTCAGTCATGCCAGTGAAACCGGGTTGAGTCACCTCTGGAACACTAGTCCACTAGTCTTAGTTCACCTTCCTAGCTACCCAGGCTTCCCTCTTTGTGCTCAAACAAATTTCAAGATCTTAATAGGTGCACATCACATAAACAATCCAAGCAAAACCCCACACATGAAAAGATACCATTTACACCATCAATTCTAGTTTTAAAACTCAAGATCATGTCACAGGTCACACTTATGCATAGAAGCCAAACAGAGTACTTACACACACCGAACCATCATTTTCACACCCAAATACCATTTTGAAATATTACGCACACCAAACTTTATCCAAACAAGTTTCGCACCATTGATATAATTTGGTAAACCCTTTGAAAATTTTCATAAGACAATCCTAAAGAGTATCATCGGGCTTTACAGATGAAAACACACTCAAAATCCTCATTTTGAATTAAGTGCACACCCATAATCTTTTTAGAACTTAATCTGCATCGCTTACACCATCAACTAAACCACTTACAATTTAAAAAAATAGTTTTACACTTAAAAAACCCCGAAGAAAATTTATTGAACAATTCCAAAAATGCGCCACACGACTTTTTAACACCAAAACGCACTCAAAACCCCTTTTATGAAAAAACGAACATTGATGTCACAACCAAAACACACACTACATCTCTTTCACATTTAAACAACTAGACGCACAATCTTGAGAACAACGATAAATAGCTCAATGTAGGTTTTCACAACAAAACACATTAACATCACATAAACACTCGACTAACAAAACAAATGCACAACAAAACTCAGTCAAAATCACTTCCGCAACATGTAAACTACTTAACAATTGTGCTAAATTAATTAAATTAACAAACTAATTCACCAAAAAAAATTTGAAACAATTTTCAGAATATGCCGCATGACTCAAAAATACTAAAAATGCAGTCAAAAGTTTCTCTATGACTCGACGCAAATTGACGCTAAACCAAAGCACAATTTGTATAATTTATAATCTACTAATACACAGTTCAACATTAATTTTTCACGTAAAACACACCTATATCATATACACATATCAACTTCAATTGAAAGCATTATTCGCATCAAACAAACTAATTAAATAATATGCTAAATTAATTTAAGAAGAAAAATAATTCATCAAACAATGGTTAAAACGTGGAACCACCTACCTCGGAAGAAGGAACTCCCAAAACTTGTGTGAATATCCAATCGCACCTAATACGCACCACACGCGAATTGAAATGGACCCTAAACAAGAAACAAGACCAACAAGATTTAAGATCAAACTCTAATTTGATCCCCTTACCCACTGGATAAAAAAAATTCAAGGATAAAAAAAAGGAGACTCCACCGGGGGGTTGCTCACATGGAATGAGGGAAAGGCGCCGACTGACATGGGAGGTTGTGTGCTAGAGTAAGTCGCGGCCAGTAGAGGAAGGTGTGGGCGGTGATCGTCGGACAAGGGGCGTGTGCTGGTGGGGAGGCCGGCGAGGATGAAGGGTGCGCGGCGGACTGGTTGGGGAGCTGCGGCGTGATAGGTTGGCCTGGGAGCTCGGGGTGCGGTGCGATGGGACCAAGTGCTCTTGGGGGTGCGACGAGTCTGATCGGGGAAGGCAGGGCGCGGCATGATAGAGGTGGTCGGACGACTTGCCAGATGAGCCGGTGACCAAGGGGAGAGAAAGCGCCGCGAGCAGACCTAGTGGGGTGAGGGGGGAAACGCGACGCGGGATAGGGGGGGCAAATCCCTAAGCAAAAAAAAGGGGGGGAATAAAGATAAAAATAAATAAAATAAATAAAATAAAATAAAATAAGAAAAATAATAATAATGATAATAAACTAAAATTTGAATAATTATATTAGTAATAATAAAAATAATAAAACCCAATTGACAGTAATAAATTAAAATAAAAGTTATGTCAATTATGATAATAATAATAGTAATAATGTCCCTAAATATCATTATTAATATTATTATCTTTAAAAACTCTTATTTTATTTGATTTTTATTTCATCACACATTTAATTTTATTGCTTTGTTATTAATCCATTTTATTAAATTAGTTGATCATCGAGCAGGGCGTGCGGTGAACCGGGCGAGGTTGCACTGCGACCCGGGCGAAGCCGCTCAACTTCGACCGTGGTGCGTTGGACGTAGTCAAGACGAAAACTCTCATTTATCAGAGCAAAACCCCTGTCGGGCTCGGCCCGCATTTCACATATATAAAAATAAATAATTATTATTATTATTAGAAGCTGATAAAAACATATAGGAATTTTGCCAAGGAGAATGATGATGTGGTTCAATTCAAACTCTAAGGTTTTGTTTGGTATGATAAAATCATTTTGATGGAAGATGAATGTAAATGGAAATGGAAAATGAATGATTTAAGGAAAGAAAAAAGGAATTTAAAAACATTCTCAGAGGGATGAAACTTGTTAATGGAATATTCATATTTTTTTAATACTGAAAAATCAAATATTTGAGAAAAGATTAAAAAGGTCATTTTCTTCCTCCATAGTCCCTTGTCGCTTTCAAAACCCCTTGCTGTTGTCAAACTAGTACACCAAACGTGACGTGGCATGTAGGTCTCCATGAACAAAAGTATGTGTCTAATGGATTTTCAAGGGGATGTGCAAAACATGTCAAATAATTAAATCGGATTTTCCATGAGGAGTTTTTAAATTGTCAATTGCAACATAGAGACTCTAGAGACATAAAAGATATCAAAAGAATATGATCGGTACAAATTATGTTAAATCAGATAAAAATAATCCTTGAAAATATTTTACGCGTGTTTGTCAAAGTAGTTTTGAACATTACTATTTGTTGACCAAATTATTCTGAAATCATTAAGATCGTAGCATAAAGATCATTAATCAAAACAGTCAAAATATTGGCCAAACTCATCACGTTTTGAATGTTTTTTTTTCAATCATCTTTTCATATATATATATATATAGGGAGAGAGAGAGAGAGAGAGACGAAGGGATTTAAACTATATTAAAATTCGTGTAGAGTTTCCAAAAAATACCGTGTCCTTAAGAAAAACCCCAAACTCCACTCGAGGAGGTTGATCATTAAACTCTCTCTTCAACTCGAGTGGGAATAATAATCAAATTAGCAATTCAACCGTAGTCGAAATATTCGAAATATAATAATCAATATACAAACAACTTAATAAGCATCCACCCTTAACCCACCACCTCCATCACTCCACTACTTTCATCGTTATCCCACCACCATTGTCGCAATCTCCAGTCTCAACCTACACGGAACCCATCATTGCATCACCATAAAAACAATTGAAAAAAAATATAAATCAAAAAAAATGAAAGCAATAAACATCATTTACAATTGAATCCAAGAGAATGTTTATTAAATATGTCACAAACATTATAATTCATCATGACCGCCATCTCAAGGGTGTTGTGGATCGGAAGGCTTACCCCTCCCCCCCACCTACTACTAGCATCTGTCACCTGTAATACAACCACAACTTTTAATAAAAGGAACATGAAACACAATAGGTTTACTAAATATAAAAAATAGAAAAATAGAAAACAAAATCAAGACATTAAATTCAAGTTTAACAAACTTTTTAAAATCATCTAATTATCATTAAATGTTAATAACATACTAATAACTTAAGACCTACAAATTACACCTTATCATGTTAGAGTTGGAAAAATTCATTCTTTTTTAATAAAATGAATATATATTTCAATCAAATCATGAATTTCTAATCCCAATTAAGCGTGATGAGTTAGTAATCCAACTCATACTATGATATCTGCATGAAACCTCGTGTTTTAATAGAAATACTATATTGTATCACCAATTAACCATGGAATTTCATCCTAACTTTCAATACAATGAATTCCTAGTATAAAATCTATTAATGATATCATATTAATGTTTTTAAAAAACATTTTCCTGAAATGAGGTATAAATCTTCACTTGTTGAAAGCACAGTCAATTAATATCATCAAAACACTCATAAAAACAATGAAATGTGATGTCATATCAAACATCA
This sequence comes from Viscum album, assembly GCA_963277665.1. Lineage (NCBI taxonomy): Eukaryota > Viridiplantae > Streptophyta > Magnoliopsida > Santalales > Viscaceae > Viscum > Viscum album. The sequence goes on from OY728164.1 coordinate 1,198,313,957, forward strand.
ACAAATAGCCAACAACATCTCATTTATTCTGCATCGAACAATAATCCAATTGCATCAAAACAAACCTTCTAAAAAATAAACAAATAATATCTCACTTTTTTATATGTTAAGAAAATATACTAATTAAAGATAAAAAATAGTAAAAAATATCTTACAGTGCACCAAAGTTAAGAAAATAAACCAATTAAATAAAATTTAGTCTGTTATTGTGTAACAAAGTCGTACAAATAATAAATTGGCCTTAGTAAAGTATCGATGTTGCAGACAAAATTAGATAAAAGTTTATGCACGAAACAAAGAAATTCATGTTCGACATTCGAAGCCCCATAGGACGCAGTTCAGTGGTTCCATCCCTGCTGTACCTGTGGTGGTGAGTTGAGGAGGTCATGGTTTCGAGCCTCCGCGTCTGCAGATTTTCTTTCCTTTGTTCTCCTTCCCCAGACCTACCATGTATGTTCGACATTCGATACTTTCATTTCACTCAAATTTTTCACAAATTGAGCTCATGATTTATGTATGCATGATGAGATATCAAATTTTATATTATCCTCTAAAATATAGAAACCAAGACATACTTCATTACCCGCCACCACCAATCCTATATTTACCTACTGGAGTCCTATTCTTTCACCTTTTCTTTCAACCTTGAAATTTCTTTCTACGCTTCCCGGTTAACGAAACTGCATGAGATCCAAACATATAGTGTAACAGTAAATTATGAATGTGACCTATCAAAAACATTTGATGGGGTTGGCCGAGAACCCATCCCCTATACATGCCTATGATGCTCCTCTAAAACTAGTGCAATTACATCGTTTTGGGAAAGTAATGATGACTGCACGGGCTTCACATCCCAAGCTTCTTGAATTTTATCATATAAATATTGTTGGTATCGGTTTGCAATGCGAGATTAAATGCATGGGGAATTAAAAAAAAACCCACTGGATCGATGTTGTAATGTTGACTCGGGCGAATCGCCACTCGATTATCAACCCGAGGATCTTGTGTGAATTAAATAAGCTGGATAAATCATAATCAAAACACTACCTAGTTTGATTTTGTTCAAACGTGTGTTCTACTCACTGTTGGATATCATTTCATAAAGGAACCGAATCTGGAACCCTCTAAATTGACAAAAAATTCTTCAAAATCTTTCTCAATCATCAACCTTCAAAATCCAGGTGCTAGCATATATAATTTTAGGCACTTTCCACACCGACTTGATCATGTGAGCATTGTTTCTTTCATCTGGGAAGGCGTTCTTGGATCGGGGTGCTTGGAACCTTGTTTTCTCTCACTGGAACATTAAAAAGATAAGAGTGATGCTCTCAAAATCATGGGAGGAATAATTCTTTGAATTAGGGTTTAATTTTTACTTATATAGGTTGGTTTTACTTATGAAAATCTCACTTTGACCCTTATTTAAGTAAACTTTTCCAGATTAAACCATATTCGACACTTATGTCCAAGTGAACGTGTCACAAGAATCATAATTTTTTTATCATGTACGTGTAACATTAAAATATATTACGTAATAAAATATGAGCCATTAACTCGACCTGTCCCTCCTATAAAATATTAAACGAACCTAGAAAAAATATTATTTTGTAAAGCATTTTTCTTTCGTATTCACTTAAAAATTGTAAATACCTAGAGTAAATAAATTCAACATTTGTTATTCTAAACTCGAATAAGAAAGAATTTATTTATTTCTTGCGATCGTTCAAAATCAGACATAACTCAACCGCCACCGTAGGGCCCACCATGTCCTAAGCTCAAATTCATTAGAATTAGTCAAACTTTTGAATACACTGCGTATGTGACTCTCTCGGCCCATATCTTGATAGCAATGAGTCATACTCATAGACCAAGAGCAGTATCTAGAAATACATCATCACTTTTAAGGATATAAGGCTTAGTCATACCAAAGACAATCTCCTACGAGCATGCTCTGTGTAATAGAATCTCTCTCTCATGATATCTAACAAAGCAAGATGTATCACTTGTGCCACCATCCTTTATTTATTCTTTTAATGATCATTCTGGATAGACTTACCTTCTTTTACCATAGTCATGTATTTAATATATGTATTACCATCCTGATTAACTAGGCACGAGATATCTCTTCCTCTACTCGGAAGTGACAAGTCATGTCTTGATCATTCAATCAATATTATACCACCAATTACACACTCAAAACAAGCTACCTCACCACAAACATAAGTATCATGGTTTCCATCTTGCATCAAAGTATATGATCAAATCATAAACAATGATAATGACCTCAAGTCATGAAACTAATACCCATGTTCATAGATGGGAACATCCAATGACACTCGAAACTTGTGGTGTTCCTATTGGCGGTTCACTCCACAAGATATAGCTCTACTCAAGATCACTAAGTACGAACTTCGTGAGAAGAAGTCTCAATGCTTGTATGACCCCAACACCTAATAGTCAAACATCATTTGTGTCCCGTCAGTATAATGTGTCTTGACCATATGACATATGTTTAAGATTATTATCTTAGTATCTTGAGGTTCTCATTATAGTTGGGAACTATTATAACCTTTTGATATGATAAGTAATCCTGGGACATTACCATGTAAAAAGTGTACGCAAAAGTGACAACACTATTATAGTATGATAACATCATGCATAACTCTATGTATGCATGATATTATAGTCAAAAAGTACAACTCAAGTTGGGTCTAAGCCACCCAATTTTAAAACAATCCCACTTGCACCAGAGAAAACTTGATAATTATCAACTTGTTACCTCTCACATGATAAGATCATGCTTCTGTTGATTAGTGGATTTTTTCATTGGTCCCACCACATTTTCTTTCATGGAAACTCTTTTATTTTTGACTTCACCTCATTAAGTAAAACTATTGAAAGAGATTATATCCCAAAGCATATGTCACGACCCGTCCTCGGGGCACGTGTCGTGACTACCACAATCCCACCTTCCATAGGCTAGGGACTCGCGACTAGCACCAAGGCGTAATTCCCAGTAAAAAGGGAAGGCATTGCCTTTGTAAAGTAAACAAACACCATAGAGAAAACAAGCAGAAGTAAACAATAAGTAAAAACTGGGTACAACAGTAAGTGCGGAAAAGTAAGTGGGCCAGAATACAAACCCAAACTGAAAGTAAAGTACAACTGAAAAAGGGAGTACAGCAACTGAAAAGTAAAGCCGCAGCCTCGAACCGTCCACTGGAATTCCCACCTGAAGGGTGGGTACAGATAGCCTCCATAGCTCCTCGGGTCCAGCCGTCCGCTCCGAGTACGTCCCGCCCAGTGGTCTACCTCTAGGTACCGACCTGCTCCGCAAGCCCCAACCACGATCAATGTTGTCCGTCGTCTGCAACCAACACAATGTAGTGCGGGCATAGCCCATGCAGGGGTGAGTATAAGCTACTCAGTAGAGACCCCGAGACCCCCGAAGGTCTCCCAGAATCCACAAAGGACAATCCACAAAGGAAAGATGCAATCACGAAGTAACATCCGACACTACTTAGGTATATGCCCATACATATACCTAAGTCATCAATTCCAGTTCGGCTCCAACATCCGAGCCCAAGTACAACCCAGTCCACATAGGAAATCACAACCCAATCCACACAGGAAAGCATAACATAATCCACACAGGATATCAAGTCAATCTTATTGAAGATAAGGATTGAAAGTCAAGATTCAGCTCACACAGGTATACTTCTTCGTAAGACGATAGAGATGATCAGATGTAGCCACTGATTCATCTTAGCCATCGGACCCATACAGGATCGATAGGTACTGACCCCCGCAATGATCCACAAAGGATCTATAGGTAACTAACCCCCACAATGACCCACACATGATCGATAGTTAACTAACCCCCGCAATTACCCACACAGGATCAGACCCACACAAGATCTGTAGGCGCTGGCCCACACAGGACCACTGAGCACTGACCCACACAGGATCTGACCCACACAGGATCGGTAGCACTGATCCACGTAGGATCGCTGAGTGCTGTAGTCGTCTCCGTCAAATCCACGGAGGATTTCTGTACAGTCGTCATCATCACCGCAGTCGCAACCAGCTCTAGGGTTCCTGCACACAGCAAGCTCGTTCGGGAGGGTCCGCTCCACGAGCCGAGAGGCTGATACATCAACCGACACATAGTCTGGAGTTGATGTATTCAAAAGTTCTGTATTGTCGACAGGAACTCAACGTCACAGACAGCGCGTCAATCAGACGCCCGGTCTAAGAGTTATTGGCTTTTTCGTCCCAGGGGCCCAGTTGGTTTTTAAGTCAAAACCAACCCGACCGTACTCCAACTACGTCCAAACCTCGAGTGGTGTAATCCAAAAGGTTCGTCTCACTAAGAGGAATCCATCAAAATCGACGGTACGTCGATCAGACGTCTGGAGCTCAAGTTATAAGCATTTCCGCTCTGAGGGCCCGGTTGGTTTCGTGTACGAACTAACCCGGCCGAACCCAAAGTTCTCCGAAACCTTGGGTGTAATATACCAAAACGACCGCCTCGATCCAAGGATCGCATCGCAACTGACGGTGCATCGACCGGAGGTCTGTATCCCAAGTTATGGGAAGAAGACCGAAAGAGGTCCGGAAGTGGGGGTTTCGGGCCCGGACCGATCCGGCCCGAGACCCCCTGGGTCGGCTCACCCCGGGTCGACCTGACCCGGGTCCGGGTCTGGCCTGGTGGTCCGACCTGGCGGCCCGACCTGGTGGTCCGGCCAGGCGGTCCGGCCCGGCGTGCTGGCGCGCTGGCGCTGGCCAAGTGGATCGGCCGAAACGGCCGAGCGTTTGGGGGCAGGGGGCGTGCTGCCCCCTGTGTGAAACCACGACCCCTATGAGGGGGGCCGCTCCTGCTGGCCAGTCGAGGGTTACGACCCTCGGATTTTCCCTCTGACCGGTCGACCCGCACCGGCCGGCTGGCTCCTGCCGCCACGGGACCGGGGCGGTCCTGTCCCCCTGCTCCGACGCCGGCAGCTTGGAACCAGCCACTGGTCCCGGCTCCGCCGCGGCCTAAGCCGCGGCCTTGGTCCGTCCGGCGCGGCGCGACGACGCCGCACCCCTCCACCGTGGTCCCGCTCCGGCCACGGTGTCTTCGAGGTTCCTTCGAGGTTCTCCGGCGCGGCGCGACGACGCCGCGCTTCTTCGCCCAAAACTCATAGCTTTCGTGCGGTGCAACGGCACCACGCCACCTCACAGGTGCCGCAACAAAATCAAACAAACAAGGGGGAGGAGGGTCGGTCGTGTTCGTGCGGTCCGACCTCCTTCCGTTATTGTGATATCAGTCGACTAAAATTAAAAAGAATAAAACGACAGAAGTAATCACGAACAAACAATTATAATAAACCCCTACCTCGTCGAATTCGTTGAGCGAGGATTCGTCGCGGAATTAACCGTCGCGGAAGAAGGCGTCGCGGAAGGAGGATCGTGTCGTCACGGAGAAAGGATTTTTCGGCGTTGCGTCGTCGATCCCCGAGGATCCAGCGTTTTTTTCAACCTTCATCGGAGGTCGGCGTTCTTCGTGTTCTTCGCATTCTTCGCGTTCTTCGCGTTCTTCGTGTTCTTCGTCAAGGAAGGAGTGCTCCACGGCTTGAGTGAAATCTCCCAAACCCTCTTGCAGAACCAACCCCTAATAAAATAAGAGTTGTCTTATTTTATTAACGAACAATCCAACATCTTTGAAATTCAAATTTTGAAACAACCAATTGATTGAATTAATTGAAATGTTTAAACCGCCAAATTAATAGAGTCGTTTCATAAACAGAAAAACGCAAGGGTTGACTTCCACTTATTAGGGGTGCGGGTGCGTTACCTTAATTAAAAGGGGGTTGAGGAAATTGAAATAAACGGTGGGGCTCGTGTGGTCTCCACCTCACAAATATCCTACCTAGTGGGTAGGATATTGTGGGTCTCACTCCAAACACTTAGCTTAGGTTAAACAACTTTAAGTAAACTAGAAATTGGTCGCACCATTTTTATTTTATTCCTTTACTTAACCCAAAAAAAAAACCACACCCAAGCAAACGCAACTCCGAAAAAGGTGTTTCTAAGCAATTACCGGCGCTGGGATTCCATCGGTGCCCTCAGAATTCGATTCCGAGCACTGATTCAAAAGTTAGAAAAACCCGCTCGTTCGTTCACTGAACATACCCAAGCTAAACTTCGGAAAAAAGATTCTGGGCACACCGGGCCTCGGAATCAGGTGCCGTCAGAAACTGTGTTCTTGTAAAATCCCAAAGAAAATTAAGAAAAAAATTTCCCTTGAATTTTACGGGTCTTTACATTACTACCACCTCAGGGATTTACGACCCCGTAAAGATACATCATAAACTAGGGGAACAAATGTGGGTACTGAGCACGCATCTGAGCCTCCCGCTCCCAAGTGCTCTCCTGGAGGTTCTCGTGCTACCATCTGATGCGCACTAGAGGAATCGACCATCCACGTAGGACCCGCTCCTGTCGATCCTCTATCTCCACCAGGACCTCCGCAAACGTCGCCCCATCATCAACGTCCAGCTCCCCATGGTCAATGATATGCGTCGGGTCGTGCACGTATCTCCTCAGCTGGGATACGTGGATGACGTCGTGCACCCGGTGCAACTGAGGTGGTAGAGCCAGGCGATAAGCCACCTCGCCAATCCTGCTGAGGACCTGGAACGGTCCGATGAAGCGCGGAGATAACTTGTCACCTCGGCCAAATCTCTGTAGTCCACGTCTAGGTGAGACCCGCAAGAAGACGTGGTCACCATCCTCGAACTCCAGTGGCCTCCACCTCCTATCAGCATAATACTTCTGCCGGCTCTGAGCTGTCCTCATACACTCCTGGATGACCTGGACCTTCTCTGTCATGGCCTGGACCATCTCTGGTCTCACAAGTGCTGACTCTCCAGGGTCTGTCCAGCTCATAGGTGATCTGCAAGGTCGGTCGTACAATGCCTCATATGGTGCCATCCTGATGGTGGAGTGGTAGCTGTTGTTGTACGCGAACTTCACCAAGGGTAGGTGGTCCTCTCAGCTGCGACCAAGGTCGAGGACACATGCGCGGAGCATGTCCTCGAGAGTCCGAATGGTCCTCTCCATCTGACCATCCGTCTGCGGGTGAAAGGTGGTGCTCAGATGTAATTGCGTCCAGAATGCCTCCTGCAACCCCTTCCAAAGCCGGGAAGCAAAAGTGAGAATCTCGATCAGAGACGATAGATGATGGCACACCCTGAACCCGTATAATCTCCTAAACATAGAGACGTCCCAATATCTCCATTGAGCCCTACTCTCTGATGGGTAAGAAGTGAGCCGACTTGGTGAGTCAGTCGATAATCACCCAAATGGAGTCGTGACCTCTAGAAGTGCGTGGAAGTCCAGTCACGAATTCCATAGATATCCCGTCCCACTTCCACTCTGGGACCTCCAAGGGTTGTACCAGGCCTGCTGGTACCTGGTGCTCCGCCTTCACCTGCTGGCAGGTGAGGCATCAAGAAATTAACTCTGCCACAACCTTCTTCATGCCCGGCCACCAGTGCTGTCGTCTGAGATCCTGGTACATCTTCGCCACTCCAGGATGTACTGCCAAAGGGGAAGTGTGAAACTCTCTCAGTACCTCCTCCCGTAAAGCAACTGGTACCAAGGTACGTCCTCTGAAAAGGACGTCGTTCCCTCCTCCTAAAGAGAAACCATCAGGTGCCTGTCCTAAGGATATCTGTGCACGCCGTGTCTCATAGTCGGCGTCCCTAATTAGCTGAAAGATAGGAGCGATGTTCATCCTCTGTCTCATCTCCTGGAAGCCATGCTGACATCTGTCTGACCACACGAAGGGTTTCCCCTTCCTCCTTAACGTTCATTAAAGCTGTAATGATTTCTCCTTTTCCGAAAAGAGAAATCTGGTCTCATCCCCTGGATGAACCACGTTCCTTGCCTAATACTGTCAATCCCGTCATGGTCAGTTAAATCATTCCATGGATGACATCGTAAGACCTCAACGCTGCTACCAAGAGATCCAACTGTTACTCTCGCCTCCAAGGTTGAGTCACACTGTCGGCATCAGTGTGTGGTCACTGGGTCTCCTCCAGTAGAAATCTCGTATGTGGGCGTCAAGTCAATAGTTATTTTTTTTAACCGTAACCTCTTAGTATTAACATACAAAAGACAAGAAAAGAAAACGTCACTATTGCAAGAGTCTTATATTACTTCAACTCAAAGTACAAGGACGCAAAGCAGCACAAACATCGAAGCTATAGGCATTATGGGCAAAGGCCTCCATTCCTGGAGCTAGTCCTGCACTTTTCCACCCGCTTCCGAAGCTCCATGATCGTAAGCTTCAGCTGCCTGAAGCTGTGCTCTCCCCTGTGGTCAGGGTGGACCTCCTGGTGGTGGTGGTGGTAGAGCCTCAAAACGTCATCCACCACCTACCGCTAGACCAGCTCCTCGACCTCGTCCGCCTGCTCCATGCGGGCCGCCACGGTCGAACCTCTACCTCTGCCTGAGTGGTTACTCAACCGTCTGCTGCCCCTCTGCATGGCGGGTCGGGCAGTCACCAGCCAAGTGGCCCTGCCTGCCACATGCATAGCACTGTCTTCCACTCGTAAGACTAGTTCTGCTGCGTGTGCCCCGGGCTTCCGAGCTAGTATCCTGTGGTCGTCCTCCTGATGGCCTGGTCCGCTTGGACCTCTGTGACATATGTCTACTACCAGCTGCAGAAGACTCTGCTATGTGCCGCCCTGTGGTAGGTCTCGCCACTGGTGTAGACTCAGCAAGAAATCTCTCGATGAGAAGGGCTCTCTCCAGTACCCCTGCCGGTGTCGGAATGCTGAGGGAGATCAGCGATGCCCTGATATCCTACCTCAATCCCTGCTCAAAGGTCCAGGCCTGGAAGAATGGGTCTCGTACCATGTCCGTCTAATAGCGCGAGAGATCTGTAAATCTCGCCGAGTACTGGGTGACCGTCAAGCTGCCATGCCGGAGCTGTAGAAGCTCCTGGATGCGCACTGCACGGAGGGTGGCTGGGACGTACTCCGAGTGGAAGAGGCTCTCAAAGTCCTTCCAGAGGAGAGATGCCTTGTCCTGAACCTGGAGCATCAAGCTCCACCATCTGCCTGCTGCCGCGTGTAGGAGGCTCACTACGAGCATCACCATGACGTCAGCTGGTGTCCCCACTAACCTGAAAACTCATATAACTGCCTCCAGCCAATCCTCGGCTGCCTGAGGGTTCGTCTCCCCGCTGAACCTGGGCGGTCGCTGATGCTGAAACTCGTGCAGTGCACTAAGGCGACATGCATCGTCAGCGGCTGGGGCTGGTAGCATCGGTGGCTCGGCGGGTAGAGGTACCGCCGGTGCCTCTGCTGTCAAAGGGCCCTGTACCGAGGTCTCGTCGCTCGGTGGGCTGTCGTCACGCACAATGCTCGGAACCCTAGCTGGCTGCCGTCGTGGGTCCATCTTGAAAAGTAACAGGTGCACCACGGTCAAACATTATACGTGGTGAGCTAACATAAAGTAATCACAAAGAAAACTTGAAACACACATGCAATCAATGTTTTCGTGCATTAATTCGGAAATCAGAAGTCAGGGTCCTGGTGTACGGATACGTCGGCCACCGCACCAACACTGGACTCCCTGGACTAATAACCACACTCAATACTCTTAACACTATTGCTTCACATAGAAAAAGATCAGAGTCCTAAGTTTTTCGGTAGAACCGAACTCCTCTGATACCAATTTGTCACGACCCGTCCTCGGGGCCCGTGCTGTGACTACCCCAAGCCCGCCTTCCATAGGCCAGGGACTGGCGACTAGCACCAAGGCGTAATTCACGGTAAAAAGGGAAGGTATTGCCTTTGTAAAGTAAACAAACACCGCAGAGCAAGAAAGTAGAAGTAAACACTAAATAAAAACTGGGTACAACAGTAAGTGCGGAAAAGTAAGTGGTCCAGAATACAAACTCAAACTGAAAGTAATGTACAACTAAAAAAGGGAGTACAAAAACTGAAAAGTAAATCCGCAGCCTTGAGCCGTCCACTGGATGTCCCACCTGAAGGGTGGGTACAGATAGCCTCCACATCTCCTCGGGTCCAGCCGTCTGCTCCAAGTACGTCCGACCCAGTGGTCCACCTCTACATACCGACCTGCTCTGCAAGCCCCAACCACGATCAATGTTGTCTGTCGTCTGCAACCAACACAATGTAGTGCGGGCATAACCCGTGCAGGGGTGAGTATAAGCTACTCAATAGGGACCCCGAGACCCCCGAAGGTCTCCCAGAATCTACAAAGGATAATCCACAAAGGAAAGATGCAATCACGAAGTAACATCCGACACTACTTAGGTATATGCCCATACATATACCTAAGTCATCAATTCCAGTTCGGCTCCAACATTTGAGTCCAAGTACAACCCAGTCCACACAGGAAATCACAACCCAATCCACACAGGAAAGAATAACGTAATCTACACAGGATATCAAGTCAATCTTATCGAAGATAAGGATTGAAAGTCAAGATTCAGCTCACACAGGTATACTTCTTCGTAAGACGATAGAGATGATCAGATGTAGACACTGATTCATCTAAGCCATTGTACCCACACAGGATCGATAGGTACTAACCCCCACAATGACCCACAAAGGATCTATAGGTAACTAACCCCAGCAATGACCCAAACAGGATCGATAGGTAACTAACCCCCGCAATGACCTACACAGGATCGGACCCACACAGGATCTGTAGGCGTTGGCCCACACAGGAACGCTGAGCACTGACCCACACAGGATCTGACCCACACAGGATCGGAAGCACTGATCCACGTAGGATCGCTGAGTGCTGTAGTCGTTGCCGTCGAATCCACGGAGGATTTCTGTACAGTCGTCATCGTCATCGCAGTCGCAGCCAGCTCTAGGGTTCCCGCACACAGCAAGCTCGTTTGGGAGGGTCCGCTCCACGAGCCGAGGGGCTGATACATCAACCAACACATAGTCTGGATTTTATGTATTCAAAAGTTCTGTATGGTCGATAGGAACTCAACGTCATAGATGGCGCGTCAATCGGACACCCAGTCTGAGAGTTATTGGCTTTTTCGTCCTAGGGGCCCAGTTGGTTTCAAAACCAATCGGACGGTACTCTAACTATGTCCAAACCTTGAGCGGAGTAAGCCAAATGGTCTGTATCACTAAGAGGAATCCATCAAAATCGACGACACGTCGATCGGACGTCCAGAGCTCAAGTTATAAGTTTTTCCGCTTCGAGGGCCCGATTGGTTTTGTGTACGAACCAACCCATCCGAACCCAAAGTTCTCCTAAACCTTGAGTGTAATATACCGAAACGATCGTCTTGATCCAAGGATCGCATCGCAGCTGACGGTGCGTCGATTGGAGGTCCGTAGCCCAAGTTATGGGCAGAAGAACGAAAGAGGTCCGAAAGTGGGGGTTTCGGGACTGGACCTATCCGGCCTGAGACCCCCTGGGTTGGCCCGAACCGGGTCGACCTGAACCGGGTCCGGGACCAGCCCGGCTGGCGCGGCCCGGCCCGGCCTGGGTGTGGCCCTGCCTGGCGGTCCGGCCTGGCGGTCCAGCCCGGCGCGCTGGCGCTGGCCAGGTGGCTCGGCCGAAACGGCCTAGCATTTGGGGGAGGGGGGCGCGCTGCCCCCCTGTGTGAAACCGCGGCCCCCATGAGGGGGGCCGCTCCTATTGGCCAGCCAGGGCTTACGACCCCCGACATTTCCCTCTGACCGGCCAGCCCACACCGGCTAGCCGGCTACTGCCGCCACGGGACCGGGGCGGTCCCGTCCCCCTGCTCCGACGTCGGCGGCCCAGAACCGGCCGTTGGTCCCTGGTCCGCCGCGGCCTTGGTCCATCTGGCGCGGAACGACGGTGCCGCGCCCCTCTGCCGCGGCCCCGCTCCGGTCGCGGTGTCTTCGAGGTTCTCCGGCGCGGCGCGATAGCGCCGTGCTTCTTCGCCCAAAACTCATAGCTTCCACGCGGTGCAACGGCACCGCGCCGCCTCACACGTGCCGCAACAAAATCAAACAAAAAAGGGGGAGCAGGGTCGTCCGTGTTCGTGCGGTCCGACCTCCTTCTGTTATTGTGATATCAGGCGGCTCAAATTAAAAAGAAGAAAATGACGGAAGTAATCACGAACAAACAATTACAATAAACCCCTACCTCATCGAATTCATTGAGAAAGGATTCGTCGCAGAATTAACCGTCGTGGAAGAAGGCATCGCAGAAGGAGGATCGTCGCGTCGTGGAGAAAGGATTCGTCGGCGTCGCGTCGTCGATCCCCGAGGATCTGGCGTTCTTGTCAACCTTCATCGGAGGTCGGCGTTCTTCGCGTTCTTCACGTTCTTCGTCGAGGAAGGAGTGCTCCACGGCTTGAGTGAAATCTCCCAAACCCTCTTGCACAACCAACCCCTAATAAAATAAGATTTGTCTTATTTTATTAACGCACAATCCAACGTCTTTGAAATTCAAAATTTGAAACAACCAGTTAATTGAATTAATTGAAACGTTTAAACTGCCAAATTAATAGAGGCGTTTCATAAACAGAAAAACATAAGGGTTGACTTCCACTTATTAAGGGTGCAGGTGCGTTACCTTAATTAAAAGGGGGTTGAGGAAGTTGAAAGAAACAGTGGGGCTCGTGTGGGCCCCACCTCACAAATATCCTATTTAGTGGGTAGGATATTGTGGGTCCCACTCCAAACAGTTAGCTTAGGTTAAACAACATTAAGTAAAATAAAAATTAGTCGCACCATTTTTATTTTATTCCTTTACTTAACCAAAAAAAAAACCACACCCGAGCAAACGCAACTCCGGAAAAGGTGTTTCTAAGAAAATATTGGCGCTGCGATTCCATCGGTGCCCTCGGAATTCGATTCCAAGCACCGGTTCAAAAGTTAGAAAAACCCGCTCATTCGTTCACTGAATGTACCCGAGGTAATCTTCGGAAAAACGATTCTGGGCACACTGGGCCTCGGAATCAGGTGCCTTCAGAAATTGCGTTCTTGTAAAATCCGAAAGAAAATTAAGAAAAAAATTTCCCTTGAATTTTACGGGTCTTTACAGCATATTCCTTTTTTCTCTGTCATAACATTGACTTCTTGGATAATACCAAAGTCATGATCATATAATAATTTATATTATGATAATACTTTACTTTCTTATTACAATTACAAGAACTGTAAAGAAATCATTGTGTGTTTCATATTGCATATTTGGATTTATTAAAAGCCATAACATACTCAATTTTTGTAGATATGGCTACCAATGGATCCAATGAGCTTCTCTTTCTCATTTCCTTAGCTTTACTGTGATACAAGATCAAATTGATCTATTGGAAGACTAGTTTGTGTCTCCTTAATGACTTGTATTATTTCCTCTCCAATTACCAAGTACAGATCCCTTTCACTTTTTCAAGAAATATTTGATAACTCTTACTGTTTCACGAGGAGTTCTCCAAAATTTATTTGATATTTTCCCACCATAATGCATGTGTTTGTAATATTATGTCTAGCACATAGCATGATATATGCAATAAATCCATCAATAAAGAATATGGAGTTCTATTTACTATATTAATCTCCTATTGTGTCTTATACATCTTTTTGTGTAGAGATTTATGTCATATGACATTGAAAACAATTCTCTCTCGAATTGCTCCAACTTATATTTTTCAACACCTTGTCGGTATATACATTTTAACTTAGTCTAAGAAACCCATAGATCTACCTTAATAGATCTTGTTCCTTATAACTTTGGTCACTACTTTAATTTATTCTATGGAGAGATACTTTCATCCTACTCTTAATTGACTATAATACTAATAATTGTTTTCCATATGTTATCAAACATACATGTCTGGGAAATCCATGATTCTCCCAAAAACCTCTTATAGAAATATGGAATACTTTCATTCCAAATGAATATTCTATGATAATGATGCTTTCATTAATCCATAAATGGATCTCTACAACTTGCATTCTTTATTAGAATTTTATAGTGTTACCAACCCTTTCTGGTTGTGTGGTGTAGACACATTCCTAAGTAGGTGGTCCTGACATTTGATGCCTAATAAAATGACCATAGAAAGTTTCAATTACAAGTATAATTTGAATGAATTTAATTATGATGACATGGTATAACCAATTGAGCCTCATTAGTAACATGCCTGTACCACCCATGCATAGTGTCTTTTGAATACCCACCAATGGATTTACATCAATTGGAGAAACTACCAAAATTTAAAATTGAATTTTGGTATGTGGAATCCATTTGTGAATTCATATGAACTTGTCAATCATTATAATTTACTACTTTATTTTAAGATAAGGAATTATTTTTCTTAGTGAATAATATATCACATAACTCAGTGATTATAAACCCATCTCTATTAGTTTAATACTTTCCTATGTAGTACATGTCTCTAGAACATTCCTTTTCCATGAGCACTTATGGAACTTGTTTCCATGCCAACTACTTGTGAATATCAATCTTTGACTTATCCAAGTCTACCATTCTCCCACTTTCTCAAACGGAGATGTGTATCCTTTTGTACAATTGGAGTCTTTCACTTGACTATAATAATTCAATATTAGGTATTTATGCAATATCCTTAAAAACTTTAGGATATACAACTAATATGTTCTTTTTGTTATTCTTGATAAAGTTTGTTTATTGACAAAGTCTTAACAAACTCTTTGCATCTAAACACGTGTTTTTTGACGTAAAGGATTTTTTTTTGATATTATAACTTATATGATATTTATTTGTCATTATAGTTGTCAAGTGGTTATGGTTTAATGTTTATATTTGTGAATCTTGTCTCAAAAGAAAATGTGAAGACTTGAAAAAACTTATAGGACTCATCATTTATCCTCTTTTTAGTTACATCATGGATCTGATGTGTGTAAGGAAATGTGAGTTTATGAATTACTTCACTCTACACTTTAATGGTCAATGAATTCTCATAGGACTCATCATCGATCCTCTATGTACTAACATCATAAATTTGATGTGTATAAGGAAATGTGAGTATAGGGATAAATCTATTGTACATTCTCATGATCGATGAATGCTCAGTTAAGATATTCTCCGTCTCACCAACCCGAAACAGCTCATATCTTCTAAACAAGAATATTTCTTCCTTCACTTTTACTTTCATTAAATTTCTTAAAGAAATATCATTAAGTATATAAATTTACCTCTATATTTTCCTTAGAATAGTTCACACAGTCAAGAGGAACTAAATCTAGAATTTTGTGGCTCACCTTTATTTCTATATGTTTCTTTTTCTAAAACTTAATAAGTGTGTCAAAAATACTTAAGTTTTTTATCTCTAGGGTCAAAACACCATATTGGGTGTATCCTTGACAACTACTTTTTTTTACTTGACAAAGAATTATCTTACCACAACTAGGTATAAGTATTATATTTTATATTCATCATTTATTGTTGATAATTCAAGTATTACTGAACTATTAATTGAGTATGAAACACCACAAAAAACATTCATTCCAAAATTAAATATTGTATCATTATATCTAGAGGAAATATGAGATAAATGTTTTGTTAATACTCAATACAACATAATATTTCAACTAGAATAAATCAACTTGAAAAAACGGAAGTTGTGTTCTTCTCACTACTGACATAAGAATCACCATTTCTTTATTTCATTGCAATTTATCTTCTAGGGACCTTTTCTTATCACATGAAAAGTAAATAGATTCATCTTCAATGCTTCCCCTCTTTATATTTGGTTTCTTAGAAGGATGTTGTGAAGGTGCCTTTGGCATCACACTAACAATTGTCCTTTTAGACTTTCCCATCTAATTGTTCACCATAATAGTGAAAATTTTATCTTTCTTTAAGTTCTTATTTTCTTGATGAACCTTTCCCAAAAGATATTGGAGAAGTTTCTCCATATTCTCAATGAAACTAGAGTAACTGGGTGATAAGGATGAGAGAATGAGATGTATTGAAAGTTCATGATTCAACATGAATCCCAATTCTTTTAATCAATCAATGTACTCTATCATCTTGATTGCATGAGGATCGAGGTGATTTCTATCTTTCAATCTACATATGATTATTGTAACCACTACTACAAAACTGGGTTTATCCAGTGCTATTATTTTAATAGCGCCAACTAAAAGCGATATTAAAGACCCCCTTTGTCAACGCTAGAAAAAGTATTGTTAAAAGGGGTCTTTTAACATTGTTTTTTAGCGTTGTTAAATGGGTTCTTTACCAGTGCTAAAAAAGCATTGATAAAGACCCCCATTTATCAAAGCTTGTAAAAAAACACTGATAAAGGCCCCCTTTATTAGTGCTAGTTAAAAAGTGCTGATAAAAATGGGTCTTTATCGATACTTCTAAAACAACGCTCTTAAAAGTGGGTCTTTATCAGCACTTGTAAGAAAGCACTAATAAAGGGTATATTTCAGAAAAATAACATTTCATTAAAAATAATATATAAATATATAAATATATTGATATTGATATAAATATAATATATATTTTTAAAATATGTTTTAGATAAGGTTAAAGAGGCATTTACACATAATATATAAGATGTTTTCTGAAAATGACTTATACAATAATTAAAAAATATTTTTAATTATTAATTTGTTAATTATTATTGAGTAATAGTCATTTAATAACAATTTGAAGATAAAAAATCAAAAAATTAATAAAAGATCTAAAGTAAGTTGAAAACATAACTCAAATTTCAAATGACTATAACTTTTGAAATGGGTATCTGTTTGAGCTCTACCACATATCAAATCGAATCCTACAATGAACTCTACGACGTAGAGGTTTGGAATAAGCTCTAAAAGCTTTGTCCCATTTTTTCAACCCCCAAAAAGGCCCATAAGGCCTCCAAAATTGTGTTTTTAGTCGGGGTACCCAAATTTTTTAACATTCGATGGATTTTTAGCCACATTTAAGGGGGTTCTTTTTCTCTTTTTTAGTGGGGACTGAATTTATTACTAGAGATTACATTAATATTGATATTATAGATTTGAAATTTTATTGTTTTTCATAATGTACTGTTATTTATAATCAAATATATAACAATATATACATTTTTTTTATATTCACACATAAAAATTTAATTTTATAAATAAATAATTAAACATATTTACATATAAAATATATTTCTCAACATATAAAATTTTTCTAAATAAAAACTAATATCCATTTTATTTAAAATACAAATGTATGGATATTTATATACCTATACAATATATATATATATTGTTTATATATAAATATATATTGTGTGTGGGTATTGACAAAAAAATATATATTTATCTATATATTCTAATACATGTATATAAATATTAATATATAAAATATGAAAATAAATATAAACATGTATAATTATGTTTATAGAGGCACACACACACATATATATATAAATGATATATGTATGTTTGTATGTATTTATAAACACACACAAAAAACATATTTTATATATGTATTTAAATATATATATATATAAATATATATAAATATATATATACACACACACACAAATATAAGAATATATATAAATATATGGATAAAAAATGTAACGACATACATATAAATATATAGATATATCATAAAATGTAAAACAAAACAATATAGGGGAGTGGAAAAGGCACCAGTGTATAAGCTAGAGGTCTCAGGTTCGAAGCTCGCTGGAGGTATGGGCGTCGCTGGAGGGTGGGATTATCTAACGCACAGATAAAGGGGTGGGGGAGCATTGATAAAGGGTGCGGAGGGGGGGGGGGGCAGTGCTGATAAAGGTGGGGGTGGGTCGTGAACAAAAAAAATTATCCCCTTTATTAGCGGTGCCTTTATCAGTGCTTTTTTAGCACTCTTAAAGGCATCCTTTAATAGCACTAAAAAAGTGTTGATAAAGGTGGCCTTTAACAGTGCTAAAAATCGTTGATAAAGTCCCCCTTTATCAGCGCTAAAAAAGCGCTTATAAAATCTCCCTTTATCATTGTTTTTTAGCACTGTTAAAGGGGGTGTTTATCATTGCTTTTTACGAGCGTTGTTAAAGCTAACCCTTTAATATCGATTAGATTATCAGCTCTTCTATAGCGCTGATAAAGCCATTTTATTGGTGTTTTTAAATTCCCAATTTTCAGTAGTGAACCATAATCTTCTTGATTTATTACTTCACTTTCACCTCATAAACTTCTCAGAGATGATGAAAAGGGTATAATTATCCATGTTCTTAGGTTTCTTTCAAAAACTCATAAAAAATTGATGATAACATCAAATTCAATATCCATGTGTCTCATGTAAGCTTCCTTTTCACCCTTACTTTCTTCCTAAGGTGGTTCATCAAGTAATGGGGACTCAAGCATATTTAATTTCCTTTCATATCATAGTACTATGCACAACTTCCTATACAACTCTTCTAAATTAGTACCATTTAGGGCATATTTATTGTCCAATATTGATCGTAGTGTTTCTTTATCGGGTTTAACCAGATTATTAGAGTGAGAGAAATTGATTAATGGAGATATTTTCTCAATATTAATAGAGATTTTTTCTCAACATTTATGGAGAGTTTTTCACAACATTAATGGAGATAAAAAAGGAATGTTGACCCCTTTAATTGTAGATATGGACTTGGTGTCTATATAAAATTATGTGGTGGCATTTGTTTAACAGAAGAGTTCATCAAGATATAGTCCCTCAAGAAGAGAAAGAGGGTTTCCAAAATTGTGATTTCATGTGATTAATGTGTGATGATGGTGAATAAAGAATTTACGATGGATCTATGTTATGGTGGGTTGTTGTGTTTTTGGTAATAAGGGAGGCAGTTGATAAGGAGAAAGAACAAGTGAAACAGTCATTGAAGTGGGTGCAATGTGGAAACGGTGCACTAAGTTTCATGCAGTTCCATCCAATTGTAAGAAACCTTGAGATATAGAATTCAAGGATATGATAGGTCTTGTATGTGAGTAATGGGTTCCTTGATTGATATATCAAGGATAAAACATCAAATAGGCATCATAATAGCAGGTCAATGACAGCGCATGTTCTGATAAAGATCTCATAAGCTTTGGAGTTTTGTCATAAAAGGGTGACGTTTTTCATAGATGGATCTATGAGGGAAATTTTTTATCATAGAATGGTGGTATTTTCCATCAAGATGATTTTTAGAGAGGTGATAGAAGTGTATCAGGATGTGGTTTTCACACAAGTTAATCTATTCTGTTTTTTGAAATTCAAGTTCGGTCATTTATTTTAATTTTATACTCTCTATTATTAGTGGATATTTAGAAGTTACGCCATGGTTTTTAATCATATTCATTGAAGGGGTTTTACATTTAAGAAAACATATATATTCTTTTCTGTTATTTCTTCACTTCCATTATTTCATCGACTTTTTTATAATTTCATCACAAGTGATTTTATTCTTTGGATCAAAAATATATCCCAATAGTGGATTGATGGTGTGTTCATGAGGCATAATGATTGAAATGCCTTAAAAGACTAAGGTAAAGGTTTATAGTGTATACATCCGTGAAGAGGGATTCATCAAATTTGTGGCACGCCTCATATGAGTCAAAGACTATCATCTGGGATGGAGATAGTTTGGAAGTCGAAGTAGGATAAGAGAGGTTTTTCAAGTCTTACACCAAATTTTATTTCTTAAAATAGTGCCACCAGTTAAGAAAGAATTAAAAATTAAAGATTTAAAGGTGAGAGAAAGAGGAGTAGATAATTTTTTTGGTGCACTAGATTTTTGGTGATCAATGTTATAGGGGAGCTAGATGTTATTAGTATCATTCTTGTTCAATAGGAAATGGAAGATATAGGTATGATAGTGAATTTGGGGTTTTTATTTCTTTTTTCAGGGGGGATATCGATTTTCTATCAAATTTTCAAATGAGTGTTGTCGTATTATCTATAGTGGATAATGGTTGGTGAGATACCAATTAGTTTTATGTCCAACTGATTTTGTTAGAAGTTATCTCCTTCTTTGTAGGGATGAAGGGGGAGATTAATGGGGTTTATCCCATTTATTTAAGAGAAAAAAATTAATTAATGGAGATATTTTCTCAACATCAATAGAAGAATTTTTCTCAGCATTAATGGAGATTTTTTCTCAACATTACTGAAGATAAAAAAAGTATTTTTAACAAAATTAATTGGATATATAGACTGGGCTTCTATATAAAATGATTTAGTGTCATATTTTTTGTGTGTTGGAGTTCCTCATTATATACTCCTTCTAGTGGATAATGGGGGCTACCACATTTGTGGTAGAATTTGTAGCACATATATGATGGAAAATGAAGTGACAATGATGGATCTCTGATGTGGTGGGCTACTGCATTTGCGGTAACATGGGTGATATGTCAACAAGGAGTAGCAATAGGTTAAACAATCATTGAAGTGGGTGTGAAGTGGAAATAACATGCTAAGGTTCAAGAATTTCCATCCAATGGTGAGAAAAATTGAGATATAGATTTCATGGAAATTGTAGGCCATTGGTGCAAATATTGGGAACCTTGATAGATAGATCGAGGAGAAAACATCAAAGAGGAAACATAACGATTGGTCGATGATGACTCATGTTCAAATAAAGATATTTGAGGATGTGGAATTTTGTCATAGAAGGGTGATTTTTATCACAAATGGATCTCTAAGGGTGAAGTTTTGTATCAAAAGGGTGGCATTTTCCATGAAGAATATTTTTAGAGAGGCAATGGAAGTGTATCAGTGTGTGATTTTCACACAGGTTCTTTTATGTTATTTTAAAAATTCAATTTTGGGAATTTACTTTAATTTTTTTACTCTTTGATTATTAGTGGATTTTTTCAAAGTTACCTTATTGTCTTTAATTCTATTCATTAGAGGGGGTTTCCACATTAAAAATTCTACATGTTTTTCTGTTGTTTTTCCTCCCATTATTTCATCGTGCTTCTCATAATTCTAATGCAAGCGATTTCCTTTTAGGGACTAGGAATCTCCCCCAAAAATGGTTTGAAAGTTGATGGTTCATGCTTGTACTTTATAATGGGAATTATGAAATCTTTCAAGAATATTTTTGTCACTTGTGCAAGGCATAATTATTAATATTCCTTGAATGACTTAGGTAAAGGTGTATGGTGAGTGCATCTACAAGGAGGGATTCATCATATTAATGGCACACCTCACATGAATCAAAGACCATCAACTAGGATGATGATAATTTGGATGTAAAAGTTGGATGATAGAGGTGTTTCAGGTCTTACAACTAATTATTTTTCTTCAAAGAGGGTCACTAGTGAAGAAATAGTTAAAAATTGAATATAGATGTAATTCTATCAGTTAGGAGTATAAGGAGTAGTTAATTTCTATGAGTGCTCTAGATTTTTTGGCGATCCCTATTATAGGGGAGCCAGTTGTTATTGGTTCTAGTCTTATTTTTTGAGACATGTAAAATACAAGTATGAGGAAGACTTTGAAATTTAAATTTTTTTGAAGTGGGAGCTATCAGTTTTCTGTCAAAGTTGTAAAAGGGAATCATCATATTATCTATAGATGGAAATGGTTAGTGCGATACCAACTGGTTTTCTTTCCAACTGAATTTGTTGAAAGTTATATCCTTCTTTCAAGGGAAGAAGAGAGATATTGATGAGGTTCAACTCATTTATTGAAGAGAGAAAATTTGATTTACAGTGATATTTTATCAACATTAATAGAGAAATTTTTCTCAACATTAATGGTGAGTTTTTCTCAATATTAATGGATATAAAACTGGAATGTTGGTTGTATTAATTGTAGATATGGACTTGGTGTCTATATAAAATTATGTTATGGTATATATTTTTTATGGTGGGGTTCCTCAAGATGTATTCCACCAAGAGGAGAAAGGGAGATATCACATTTGCGGTAGCATGTGAAGCACATCAATGATGGAGAAAAAAGTTTCGACAGTGGATCTCCATTGTGGTGGGTTATCGTGTTTGTGGTAACATGGGTGACGCGTCGACAAGGAGCAATGACATGTCAAATGGTCATTGAAGTGGGCATGATGTGATAGCAATGTGCTAAGGTTTGAGCAGTTCCATCCAATGGAGAATAAATTTGATATATATACTTTAAGGAGATGGTAATCTATCCATGTGAGGCTTGGGTTCCTTGATTGAAAGATCAAGGAGATTCCACTAAAGAGGAATCACAATAGTAGGTTGATGATGATGAATGTTAAGATATAGATCTCCAAGGTAGTGATTTTTTTTCATAGAAGGGTGACGTTTGTCATAGATGGACATCGTAGGGTGACATTTTTTGTCATAGAAGGGTGGTGTTTTCAATTAGTAAGATTTTTAAAGAGGTGATAAAATCATATTTGGGAGTGGTTTTTACACAAGTTCTTTCACACTATTTTGTAAATTCATGTTTGATCATTTACTTGAATTTTGTACTCTATGATTATTAGTGTATTTTTTGTAGTTTCCCCATGGGTTTTAATCCTTTACAATGGAGGGTTTTTCAACATTGAATAAATCAGAATGATTTTTATCACATCCATGACTTATTTTAAAGGTAAATTTCATTTAATTACCATTCATGCTTTGTTTTGGGGGGGGCAATCTTTTATGGAGGAATGGGAGAGTTTTCATGAATTGGGCTAAACCGTGAGCCCAATTCCAGATTTATAAACTAATATTGTTTCTTTTATAACTTTTTCATTTTTTTATATTTTTCAACCATTAAACTTCCTAAATGACCTCCTCTGACCTATTAACACCACCATTAAAATTTTGACCCTTTATAAATCCATAATAATGGTGGAATTTGGTTTTTATTTAAGGAATTGGGGCAGCCCGAAGGCCCATTTCCAGTTTTAAAACAAATATTTGTTTATTTCATATATCATTCCATAGTAATGGTATTTCGGTGATTCTAAGTGGAGCCCAAGACCACTGAACCCAACCGCGCGACCATTCCATTACCCCCCTCTTGGGAGCTCCTGGAAATCGCGAATTTGGGCAGATATTCATAGGGTTCTCAAAACATCCAGATTTGAAGAGGTAAGTTCATTCCTTCATAACTCTCTCAATTTTTACTCTTTTTTCCCCATTAAAATTCCTAAATGATCTACTTATCCTTTTTCAAACCTCCCTTTAAGGTTTGACTATTTTTAAAATCAGATACTGGTATTTTTGGGGGCGATTTCTACAAGATATTTTTAGTAAGTTGTTCTCCTTCTTTCTTCTTTCAATTTGTTTAGGGTTACATTCAATGTACTTAGGGTTTCTTCCCTTATCACTGAGGTTACTAATGTCCAGAAATTAGGGTTTAAAAATTAGGGTTTTATCTTGTGTTTCACGGTCTGAAATTCTGGTTTTAGGTCTGTTTTACCTTCCTTGAGGTGTGGCGGTAGTGTGTTTGAGTTTTCGCACAAAGGATTTATGGGTTTCCTTGGTTTTGGTAGGTGATGCCATTTTTTATGCAGTTTTTGTGAATTGGATACTGTTTTTATGGTATTTTTATGCTTATTAAATTTTATTATTGCTGAAAAATAGTTTTAGTGGTGTTTGTATTTCAAATGAATCTTAAATGCCAATTTCATGTGAAATTGGGTTTTTTTATAGAAATGTTTTATTAGTTTATTTGGGGCTGCCCTATAAGTAATTAGTTGATTTTAATGAACTGTAATATGACTTAAAATACTATTTTGATGATTGTACCATGTTTTTGTTGATGTGAAAGTTATTTTTAATGGTGTTTGTGAAACACATGAATTTCTAAGAGTTGTGTTGTGTAAAAATGGAGGTTTTACAATGATGTTACTTCTTGAACCATATTAGGCTTCCCTAAAAATGATTTTTTGTTTTAATTTAAATGTATTGGGATGCCCTTTATGTTTTGGTAACTAAAAGATGTGCACATAGTGTGCAATTGGGGTTCTTAAGGTGTTTTTTTGTGCAAAACACTACAGGATTTTGAGGAATTGTTTTATTAAAAATCAAAGTGTTTTATTGTGTGTTTTAAGTGGTATAAAAATGTGATAGATACAGTATTGATTTTGTGTGACCATTAATGTTGTTTTATTTGAAAATGGATTTGCGTTGAATGCTGAAATTGTTTGAGCACAAAAGGGGAAGCCCAGGTACTTTGGTGGGCGGATTTGTACTAGTACGGCTAGTGGACCAGATGGGTGTTGTCCCTGTTTCACCTAGAATTTGGATAAAAAAAACTCTAACTAAACTATGTGGATGATGATTAGAAACCACTATGTTGTGGGTTTGTTCCCTACTAGTGGATCATGCACGATAGTGGATTTTACTACGGTTGCTTTACATCGAGGTGCAAGGTACATAGGGCCCGAAACAACCTAGTGCCTAGGGGTGTTCCTGGTTTGTTCCTCACTGGATTTTTAGTATTTACCCCTGTATTTGGGTGTGTTTTTCAGTACATTAAAGTGTCTATAATTTCCATTTAGATATGTTAACATTCTGGAAATTCTAGTTTGAAAACTTTTTTTTTCAAATGAAAGTTTCATTTCTTGGAATTTCATCGTCATTTTTTCTTTACGAATTAAAACTGTTTGCTTCTTCACCTTATATTGCATGCACTTTGGAATCATTGGGTGGTATCCTATTGGGATTAGTCTCACACCCTACTTACACCCCTTGGGTGTAAGTAGACTTGGTTATGTTTGACTCAGGTAAAGGTAAGGCCTCAGGTGAAGGTGGTTCGGGTTGTTATCCCCCTCCTACTGTGTGGTGTTATGGAGACGGCTCGGGGGTGATGACCCCTTGTCGTGTGGAGTCTTGGTGGTTGTTTTTCTAATGTTTTCATTTATTTATAGACATATTGTATTGACTCTAAACCAATTTATTCAGTTTTTATTTTTGTTTAAACATCATTTGGTATACATTTTTCAGATTCAGTTTATTGATTGTTTTTAATGTTTTATGCCTTCATATTCGGGTAAATCGTTCCCAAACAAAAATAAATGATACCCGGGAACTTGTGCCAGCCCATGGGGATAGGTAACGCCCTTCAGGTCATGTCACGGGCTGGGTTTGGTGCCGGTTTTGGCGGCGACCAGATTCGGTTCCTGACAAAATGGTATCAAAGGAGGTTCACTCCTTGGGTCATGTTATTTGGAGAAGAGTCAGGATAGTCTGGAGCTAGGATTGTCGGAACTTGACATTTCAGTCATGGGTAGAGTTCCTGGCCAGAACACCTCATGACGGGATTCAATTCACTTGGGGAAGTATGGATTTATTTGATTCCTTTGGTTTTCTTGGTTTAATGATGACTATGGGAAATGAAAAAAAGTTGGGTGAATAATCTCAGTGATCTCACAGGGCCTGGAAATCCATGTGGAGCCGTGGATATTTCCCTAGAATACTCTCTATGACGGAGAAGTTATTGGAATATGGATACCAAGCATATGTACAAGTCACCCACCGAAACTAGTTTCCTCTCACATTGTCTTGTGTCTCTTTGTTTTGGAATCTTGGAAACTTGGTTTTTTTTAAGAAAAAAAATGACTTCACTTTAAGGAGTGTGAATTTTTGTGAAGTTATTTTCTAGTAAAGTGAAAATGGTTTTTTTTAAAGTCTATAAATAAAATTTTATAATTATTTCAAAAGGGTAAATTATGTGTTTACACCACTTTTGAAAGTATGAACTATGTTAATTGGGGTTTTGAAAATATGTTTCTAGTGGAATTTTTTTTAATCATAGAAAAGTGTATTAGATTGAATTAAGTGTTCTAGAATTTTTGTGTGGGGGTTGAAGATAGATTTTGGGTTTGGTGACTACTGAACATTTGAAAAAAAAATTATGATCTTTTAGAACCTTGTCTTGAAATGAGAATAGTTGAGTTCTTAATTAAATGGAGATTTATGAAATAGTGTTTTTCATGAAATTAGAAGTGTTTTGAAATGGGTTGAAATGTTTTGAAACAATTGTGAAAGGCATGAATATGTGCTTTTATTGAATTATGAATTCTTTTCTAAATTGGTTTGTGAGATGAAAAATTGGGTTTTGATATTATGGTTAGTGTTTTTAATAAAGGAAAATTAAGGTTAAAAGTTTGATTTTAAAAAGAGGAAAGGTTTGATTTTTGGTATTTGGTATTCTCAAGGGTGACCACATGAATAGGTTTATTTGGGAATATGGATGGATATGAGGTGTGTTCCCAGTGTGGCATGTAAACATGCATGTATGAGGCTCATGAGATACCATCGGTAAATGTGCAACCGACCAACACTGTTTTTTTAAATAATGTTTTTGAAGGAAAGTGTTGTGTTTTGATAATGTATGGTTGGGAGGTATGGATTATGTGTTTTCAGGATTATTATTGTGGGATGTTTTGAGTTCAATAACCCCTCTTGTTTGAACGATGTTTTGGGTTGGTGTTTCATTGATAAGTTGGAATGAAGTTTTGGTCAGTGGTCTCTTTTGAGGAAAAGTTTGGGAGGCCAATGTGGTGGCTCCCCTCATGTGTTCGGTTCAGGTTTGTGGTCTATTGTGACCAAATGACCAGATTGGTTGGGTCCTTGGGTTTTCCTGTAGGCTAGTGTACGCCCCCAAAAAGTGTTAATGTATGATTCATGTTTGGCCTATGGTGAGTCGCCATTGGATGATCCTCCAGTTGATCAACATAAAGACTTTATTCTCAAGGTTTGGAGATTGATTTTACCCCTCTTCTTTTTCAATTATGTGGATCCCCCTATAGTGGGAGAGTGTTTGTGGGAGGTTGAAATAGACCTTAGTTTCTTATGTTTCCTAAGTTTCCAAAGGTCAATGAAGTTCAGGGTTTTCAATGTAGAATGATGTCTTAAAGGGCCTCTGGGTCTTTTGTCAGTCTCATTGAAGCAATAGTTCATGTTAGGCCACCAGTGTGCAAGATCTGGCCAAGAGTGGCTATTATGGACACTTGCTGGAATCATGTGTTGTTTGGGACTCAGTACAAGGTCCCTCTCCTTGTGTTTTATTTTATCCACAATGGTCATGTTCGGTGATACCATTCGATGTCATGTGTTCATTTGACTATAAGGGTGAAGATTGTGCAATCTTATGAGAGCAACTATTTTGTTGGATGTGTGTCTCCCTATAGGAAATTCTAAATCCTATGTTCTAGAGGAATGCGTTTCTATGTGTCCTTTCATTCCGTTGTTTAGCATCCGAAGAAAAAAAGGGGCGATGTGTGTGCATCCTCTAAGTTCTTGTTTTGGTAAAATGATGGGATGGGGAAAAGCGGGTTTGAAGTGTGTCATGTCTCAACGGGACCATATGAGATTACAATATAATTGTTTTTGGCACTGGAAGAAGATGTTCAGTTTAGGGGTTTCCAAATCCTAACTGCGAGTCTGAAGATGCTTCAATCCATTGAGCTCCAGCCAGAGGCCCCGGAGAGAATCTGGCGCATAGTTAGGGGAAATCCTAGAGTCGTTCACACTTTTGGTCAAGGTCATATCCTCAATATGGAAGATAAGAATAGTTTAAACCTCTTTTGTCATCGTCTTGTTCCAATTTCTCACATTTGGTGGAAATAGATTCGAGTACCTTGTTCCCATGTCATACCCTAAGTTCATTTTTTCCCCTTTGGGTTCCCTTGTGTTTTTGGAGAAAAGTTTAAAATTTGGGTTAAGCAGGTTGAAGTGCCTAGTTTGTGCGCGGTTAGCAGTAACCGTGTGCCAACCCAGGGGACCGTGTGATAAGAGACAGTAGCTACCACATGGTCTCCACATGTCCATGATCCTTGGCCAAGGAAACTGTGTGAAGTTTCCTCTTTGGACAGAATGATCCGCACAGTTAACTCACGGTTTCCCAAACAGTGTGAACCAACTGTGCGGCCATGCCAGCTCCTTAAAATTCTGTTGTTTTGTTTTTGTTATCCCATAGTATTTATTTAATATGGTTAGGTTTTGTTTTGGGTATACCCACAATGGGTATCATGTATGTTTCATTGGATGAATTCTGATATTAATTTACCCCTAATGCGGGGAAGTCCATTCGAGGACCCCTGTTAGTGTCTAGATTTTGTCTTAAGGAAAGTTTTGTTCGTTATTATGGTGGGAAGACCCATCATGGGTATCATGTATGTTCTCTTGGAAAAGGAATAATGTTAGTTTAACCCTTATGATGGGGATATTATTCGTTCCTTCCCCAATTGTTATCCTTATTCTGTCTTAGAAATTGAGTTTTCCCTAGTGGTGGGATGTCCAGATTGGGTCACCCCGTACTAGTGACTCAGTTTTCTCCTTGGTGTATTCTAGGTATGAGGTAGTATCTTTCAAGTCTATCTATCCAAAACTTTGTTACTTGGGTAAATTTGGGGTTGGAGAACACCCAATGGTTTTGTTTACGTAATGTTGTGGTAGCGTTATTCGAGTTCATTGTTCGTTTCAAGTGGATTGCTTGAGCGTCGTCTTGTAGTGTTTAAGGTGTTTTGTTTTGGGATGTGTTTTGAATGTGTTTCATAATTTTAAGTAAGTGGGGTACTTTTTGGTTGGTGAGAGTATTATCTTCCTTTTTTTGATCAACTGGAGATGTTCTTCCCTTTTGAAGCGGGTGAAAACGTGGCAAGGAAGCCTGTCTTGGTCTATCGTTTGGGCTTTGCTTTTGCATCTGGTGTTGTTGTGGCATTCTGGGGGAGGAATGCTTTATGGTGGAGAGAATTGTCACATCCAGGACTTATTTTAAAGGTAAATTTAATTTAATTTCCATTCATTCTTTATTTGGGGGGGGGGGGTTCCCAATCTTTTATAGAGGAATGGGAGAGTTTTCATGAATTGGGCCAAACCGTGAGTCTAATTCCAGATTTAAAAACCAATTTTGTTTCTTTTATAACTTTTTCATTTTTTAATATTTTTCACCCATTCAACTTCCTAAATGACCTCCCCTGTCCTATTAACACCAACATTTCAATTGGGACCCTTTAGGAATCCATAATAATGGTGTAATTGGGTTTTTATTTAAGGAATTGGGCCAGCCCAAAGGCCCATTTCCAGTTTTAAAACAAAAATTTGTTTCTTTCATATCTCATTAAATAGTAATGGTATTTCAGTGATTCCAAGTGGAGACCAATCCCACTGAACCCAGCCACGCGACCATTCCATTACCCCCCTCTTTGGAGCTCCTGGAAATCGCGAATTTTGGCAGATATTCATAGGGTTCTCAAAACATCCATATTTGAATAGGTAAGTTCATTCCTTCATAACTCAACCAATTTTTACTATTTTCCCCCATTAAAATTCCTAAATGATCTCCATATCATTTTTAGAACCTCACTTTAATGTTTGACTATTTTTAAAATCTACTAATAGTATTTTTGGGGGTGATTTATACAAGATATTTTTAGTAAGTTGTTCTCCTTCTTTCTTCTTTCAATTTGTTTAGGGTTACATTCAATGTACTTAGGGTTTCTTCCCTTATCACTGAGGTTACTAATGTCCAGAAAGTAGGGTTTAAAAATTAGGGTTTTATCTTGTGTTTCATGGTCTGAAATTTTGGTTTTAGGTCTGTTTTACCTTCCTTGAGGTGCGGCGGTGGTGCGTATGAGTTTTCGCACAAAGGATTCAAGGGTTTCCTTGGTTTTGGTAGGTGATTCCATTGTGTATGTAGTTTTTATGAATAGGATAC
The DNA here is from genome assembly GCA_963277665.1 of Viscum album. Lineage (NCBI taxonomy): Eukaryota > Viridiplantae > Streptophyta > Magnoliopsida > Santalales > Viscaceae > Viscum > Viscum album. The sequence continues at coordinate 1,198,343,573 of OY728164.1, forward strand.
TGTTTTTATGGTATTTTCATTCTTATTGAATTTTATTATTGCTGAAAAATAGTTTTAGTGGTGTTTGTATTTCAAATGAATCTTAAATGCCAATTTCATGTGAAATTGGGTTTTTTTTATAGAAATGTTTTATTAATTTATTTGGGGCTACCCTATAAGTAATTAGTTGATTTTAATGAACTTTAATATGACTAAAAATACTGTTTTGATGATGGTACCATGTTTTTGTTGCTGTGAAAGTTGGTTTTAATGGTGTTTGGGAAACACATGAATTTCTAAGAGTCGTATTGTGTAAAAATGGAGGTTTTACAATGATGTCACTTCTTGAACCATATGAGGCTTCCCTAAAAATGATTTTTTGCTTTAATTTAAATGTATTGGGATTCCATTTATGTTTTGGTAACTCAAAAATGTGCACATAGTGTGAAATTGGGGTTCTTAAGGTGTTTTTTTGTGCAAAACACTACGGGATTTCGAGGATTTTTTTAAAAAAAAATCAAAGTGTTTTAAGTGGTATAAAAATGTGATAGCTACTGTATTGATCGTGTGTGAACAGAAGTGGTGTTTTATTTGAAAATGGATTTGTGTTGAATGCTGAAATTGTTTGAGCACAAAAGGGGAAACCCGGGTACTTAGGTGGGCAGATTTGTACTAGTACGGCTAGTGGACCAGATGGGTGTTGTCCATGTTTCACCTAGCATTTGGATAACAAAAAATCTAACTAAACTATGTGGATGGTGATTGGAAACCACTATTTTGTGGGTATGTTCCCTACTAGTGGCTCGTGCATGAGAGTGGATTTTACTATGGTTTCTTTACACCGAGGTACGGGGTACATAGGGCCCGAGACAACCTAGTGCCTAGGGGTGTTCCTGGTTTGTTACTCACTATATTTTTACTATTTACCCTTGTATTTGGGTGTGTTTTTCAGTACATTACAGTATCTATCATTTCCATTTAGATATGTTAACATTATAGAAATTCTAGTTTGAAAACTTTTTTTTTCAAATGAAAGTTTCATTTCTTGGAATTTCATCGTCGTTTTTTATTTGCGAATTAAAACTATTTGCTTATTCACCTTATATTGCATGAAATTTAGAATAATTGGGTGGTATACTATTGGGATTAGTCTCACACCCTACTTACACCCCTTGGGTGTAAGTATACTTGGTTATGTTTGACTCAGGTAAAGGTAAGGCCTCAGGTGAAGGCGGTTCGGGTTGTTAGCCCCCTCCTACTGTGCGGTGTTATGGAGACGGCTCGGGGGTGATGACCCCTTGTTGTGTGGAGTCTTGGTGGTTGTTTTGATAATGTTTTCATTTATTTATAGACATATTTTATTGACTCCAAATCAATGTATTCAGTTCTGGTTTTTGTTTAAACATCGTTTGGTATAAATTTTTCAGATTCAGTTTATTGATTGTTTTTAATGTTTTATGCCTTCATATTCGGGTAAATCATTCCCAAACAAAAACAAATGATACCCGGGCACTTGTACCAGCCCGTGGGGATAGGGAATGCCCTTCGGGTCATGTCACGGGCTGGGTTTGGTGCCGGTTTTGGCAGTGACCAGATTCGGTTCGTGACACTTCTCTGCTATTTTTCACTTCCATTATTTCATCGAGTTTCTCATAATTCCATCACAAGCGATTTTATTCTTTAGATCGGGAATCGCCCACGATATTTATGTGGTATTACTTTTTATTTTTATACAAAATGAAAATTTATCAAATTAGTACTTTTATATTGAGTACTAGATATTAGACATTTTAGATTTTTTAATCTTAAGTGTCTCCCACTATTTTATCAAATCTAAGTTGCCTTTAACTACAAGATTTAGACTACATAGTTGATTTAGTATTATAGAAGAAAGGTTCCATTAAAAAAATCCTCATAGTCCAATCTATGGTTACTCCACTACTCAAAGAGTTTCAAAGTGGGTTTTTGGCTAGTCAGCCACATTAACTCATAGCTCTTTGATTTGTTGAGTGAAGTCTCAACTTCTGTAAATAGTAACCATGTATAACTCAATACTTGACTCTAAAATTTTACAAAGATAGTTATGTCCAATTCTTTGATTCGAATTTTAGTTAACTCAACCCACCACTCTTGTTATAACTTCCCAATAGGTGGAGGCACCCTCAATTATGGCTAATAAACACCTCATACTATGGTTTTGTTCAAACTTATGTGATGGAAGGCGTTTGCTACTTAATATTTAATTTGAGGGATCTGAAGTTATTCTTGGAGAACAAAATCATGTTTTTATTTAACATTCTTGTTCTAAGTGATTGCACACACAACTTCACCATGATTTAAATAGAAAACATTTGTCACACATTAATCTGATTTTAACTATGCATGATTTTTTATCATTTTATGTGATCACTTATATTCTATACAATCACAAAATAATAACCCATTTATGAATAAATAAATAAATAAATAAATTATGTGATCGTGGTAATTTTTAATGGTTGATCCAATGAGTGGAATATGGATCACCCTAGACCCTTGAGGTAACTCACTGAGTTGCATCTGACTCGAGTTGCAACTTCCACCTCATCCAATGTATCTAGCTCTTATTTTGTACTTCACCTCATCTCAATGTGAATTTCATCTCATTTAAACCTCTTCATTATCAAAATATACTCACACATAGGTGAGGGGATCTCGATAATGAAAGATAGACATGACTAAATCACTTGTGGACATGCAAACCCTTATACATATAATGAGGTCAATGAATGATACACAAACCAACATTTACTAACTACTTATTACAAACATCATACATTGCAATAAATAAATAAAATAATAGAAAACATACATTGGTAGGTCTATGCTCATGATTAGTTGTCTTGCATTAAACTTACAAAATTAAATTAAATTTTTAATTCCTAATTTGTTAATCGCATGGTCTAGGAATTAATTTTACTAAATTCCAAATATTTTTAAAATAAATTTTAATTTTTTTATAATTATTGGTCTTACCAGGTTTTTAAAAATCACCTAGAGGAGTTCCAGGTCCTATATGGGTTCGATTAGGATAAGGGACCCAACTTGGCCTAGTTGAGTCGGGGTGACCTTTTAGGGTGGCTGGGTTACAGGAGGAGTGTGCCTCGCAGGGCACCTGGGATAGCTTGGCAATGACATGTGTCACCTCTCCTAAAAAAGAAAAAAAAATATTTGTTTATATGCAATGCCCACCAGGCTAATAGGTGATTAGCAGTATCTCCTACCCCCCAATTAGTGGGGGGAGGAGGAAAGAAGGGTAGATTTTATACCTACTTTAACATCTTTTTTTGTCTTACGTGTAGTGATGCACACTCCCTTCTTTTCAACACTTCTAATTAAAAATAATTCTCCCCCACTACACAGCTAGTCCCCCAACCAATTTTTTCCTGTTTATTTTATTCTTCACATTGACATGGATTCTCTCCTTTATTCTACTGCTCATAGACTATCAGGACGACACCAAAGATGTGCCTCCCCACCGATAAAACAATAGCCAGACCAACGCATGCGCATGTCTGTAATACATTTGTTTTTTTAATTTTAGACCAAAAATTAAAATTTCAATCCTTGGATATCCATTTCTCGATCATTTATCCATAGATCAAAGAGTTTTCAATGGCATTAGAACCATTACGATGCCCTCAACTTGAATTCATACAAATTTAATTTTAATTTGACTTCAGCAATCACATAGTTCCTCTGATACCACCTGTCACAACTGGGGACACAATAGGAGCATAAAAATAGGTGAAATTAAATTTTTATCACTAGATCTACCTCATAACACTGACTCTAATGAAGTTTCACCTGGTTATCATCCCAAGGATCTTGTATGAATTAAATAAGCATGATAAATCAAAATCAAAACCACACCTAGTTTGACTTTGATTGAACGTGTGTTCTACTCACTATCATAGGTCTTCGCTTGAAGGAACTGAAGCCAACACACTCTATATCATCCACACATTCTTTAAAATCTTACTCTATCACCGATCTTTGAAATTTGGGTGCTTGTGTGGAGAATCGAAGGTGATTTTGATGTCAAATTGTTCCCATGAGCATCGTTACTTCGATTTGGGAAGGTGTTCTTGGAACAAGGTTCTCAGAACTTCACTTTCTCTCTCTAGAGAATGATAAAGATAAGAGAGATGCTCACCAAATAATGATAGGAATAGTTCCATGAATTAAGGTTTAATTTTTACAAATATAGGTAGGTTTATCTTATGAAAATTGAACCTTTTCCATTCATTAATTTATCAATTCCAAATTAAACCATTTTCGACACTTATGACCAAGTGAAATTCTCACAAACATCATAAATAGTTTATCAAGTACTTATAACATTAAAATATGTTACATGATAAAAAAAGAGTTATTAACTCGACCTGGATCTCCCATAAAATATTAAACAAACCCTGAATAAATATTCATTCATAAAATATTTTTCTTCTCTGTTAACTTCAAACCTATGAATATCTAGAGTAAATAAATTCAAAACATATTATTCTAAACTCGAATAATAATGAATTTATTTATTTCTTACGATAGGTCCAACTCAAACATAACTCATCCCCCACCATGGGGCCAACCATGTCTTAAACTCTAATTCATTAGAAATGCCCAAGCTTCTGAACACATTTTGTGTGTGGACCTCTAGACCCCTATCTCAATATTAATGATTCATACTCACATACCAAGAGTGGTATCTAGAAAACCACCATGAACTGTAAGGAGATAAGGTTTATTCACAACAATGACAACTTTCTATGAGTATGTTATCTGTAATATAATATATTTCACTCATGATATCTCATAAAACAGAATGTATCACTTGAGTCACCATCATTATTTTATTTATTGATTCATTTAATGACCATTACACATGAACTTAAATTATTCTTCCATATACATGGATTTAATAAAGGTGTTATCATCCAAATAAACTAGACCAGAGATATTACTTTATCTACTTGAAAGTGACAAATCTTGTCTTGATCATTCAATCAATTTCATACCACCAATGATGCACGCGACACAAGTTTCCTCACCACAAAAATAAATGTCATGGTTTTTGTATTGTATAAAAGTAAATGATAAAATGATACACATTTATAGAAACATAAATTCGTGAGACTAATAAACATGTTCATATATAGGAACATCCAATGACACATGAAACATGATGTGTTTCCTATTGGCAGGAAAATCCTTATGAACTCTTCTACTCTATATCACCATGTAAGAACTTAATGAGAAGAAATTGAAATTCTTATGAGCCCCCAAAACCTTATAGTTGGCCATAATTGTTTTCACATCAGTATAATGTATCGAGACTATTGGACATATTTTTAAGATTACTTTCATAGTATCTCAAGTTTCTCATTATAATTGAGAATTGTTATAAATTATTGATACAATAAGTAATCTAAAAATATTAACATGTTAAAAGTGTATGAATAATTAAAAAAACTATTATAGTAAGATAAAATCATTCATAAATCTTTGTATACATTATATAGTGATAAAAAAACTACTCAAGTTGGGTCTAGGGAACCCAATTTTAGAAAAAAATATCACAATATTGGAAATGTTTTTTTAATTATATGAAATTTATAATGTTATACAATTAACTGATATATCTTTATTATTTTTTTATAGTAATGAAATAACATTGAATTACAATGGAAAAAATTACTCAAATATTTTTTTAGAAAAGTGAGCACTAAGTCTCTTGGATTAAATCAAAGAAAAATTACAAGAGGTGAAAGGAAGAAATTTTACATTTATCCTGAAGGAAAACATAAACCATATCATCAAGAAAAGTAGTCGAGTAAAGGCATTCCTCGGTAGTGACCCATTTATTTGCAAGCTCATCAGAAACATAATTATCTTCCTAGAAGGTGTGAGTGATGAAGTAGTTCATACAAGAAATCCTATCAAGACAGTTTACCCATTTCGTAGTCAGCTTCCATGCTAAGTGAATCTGACCCACTCAGATGGCTTGCACAAGAGTGGAGGAGTCACATTCAAACTAAATACAGTTCCATACTCTTTGATAGGCAAGATCAGTTGCCATGATAAGGCCCTTAATCTTTGATTCTAGTGTAGTGGCAATACCACAAGGGCCATACATGCATTCCACAACATTCCCAGACTGGTCCCTGAAAATCACACCAAACCCTAAAGGACCTGGGTTACACCTAGAAGCCCAATCAGTGTAACACTTTATCCATCTAGAAAAATGGTGTGTCCAAAAAACTTCCAATGTTCCACGAGGGGAGGGGAAGTTACCAGCAATATTCAGATGTTTAAGGATCATTAGATCACCAACAGTGTTGCTACATTTTTTCAAGTATAGGATGATGGAAGCTTACACTACAATGGTAATTGTCTCCAGGTGCAATAAACATCGAAGGATATCATACTATGTACAAAATTATTCCCAACATGCCACACTAAGTGAACCAATTCTGCACATTCCACCTAAAAAAGAATTGTGAGCTGCTTTGAGAGATCAACAACATACAGGACTCCAAAGAAGTTGCGGACAAAATCATCTTGAGGGGGATGATTTTCAAAAATATTCAATACAGCCTTCCATAATGTAGAGGAGGTATTGTAGCTCAAAAATAAATGGTCCACATACTCTCGGTGTTGATTGCATAAGGCACATTTTGAGCAAAAGGATATCCCAACTCTTTGAATATTAATATCCACTGGAAGCTTGTTGTGAACTAGCCTCCAAAGTAGGGTAAACCAGGAGGGTGACATCCAATTTTTATTCCAATCACCAATCCACTGTTGTTCTCCTTGAAGAAGATTCTTGTAGAAGTTTTTAAAATAAAGAATACCATTTGAAGATCCATCCCAGATTAGAAGTTCCTCCTTACCAAAAAAGTCATAGCTAGCTACAATGGAAGTAATGTCATCTAGATCTGATTCCATGTTTTCCAGTTGGTCCCTAATCATGATGTTGTAATAAATACCAGTATCATCAGTATTAATCTAATTGATAAGTAGATCACCTATCCATTTATCATACCAAAGTGAAGGAAGGAGTTCATGGTCATTATCCATTTAGAGTGCATAATAATTTTCTAGAAGATGAGCTTCAGACCAGGCCAAATTGAGGACTCAAGGTAACATATTTTTCCTGCTAAAAGTCTACCCATAAATCTGGTTCTTAAGAGTTCCAGAGTAGCAGCTTTGTCGGTTATGAGTTTCCACATGAACTTAGCCTGAAATTATTGGTTGAAGAGTTCCATATTCTTAATGCCAAGCCCTCTAAGTTTGTATGTAAAGCAACATTTTTTTCATGGGGTAGTGATGATTCTCTTTTCCATAATGCTTCCACTCCAGACAAAATTTTTCATCATCATATTAAGATTTTTAATGATAGAAACAGGCCAAAGGTACACCATAAATGAATAAACCATCTTTGAAATCACCACATGTTTTACAAGGCATATACGTCCTGCCATTGAGAGTGATTTTCCTTTACAAGATGAAAGTGTTCTTCTTATCCGATTTATTGCATTGGAGAAGTGTGTTGGGTGAGGTTTTCCCCAAAACATTGGGACACCAAGATAGACAAACGGTAGTGTTCCATCCTTTATTCTAAATCATTGGTAAGAATAGTCCTTGTGATAGAAATGTTCTTACCAAAGTAGATAAAGGATTTGTTCCAGTTGATTTCTTAGTTGGAGACATTTTCATAATGTTGGAGGGCCTTTTGAGGTTACTGATGTTCCTTCTGACCCCCTGGGTAAAAATAATTATATCATCAACAAAAATTAAATGGGTGGGAGTATAGATACCTCGAAAAAATCTAATGGTAATCAAGTCACCCACATTCACCATGTTAAGGAGAAGCCTACTAAGATAATCTTCAACAATAGAAAATATAATGGATGAGAGTGGATCCCCCTGTCTCACCCCCCTATAGAATGTGAAGAATCCTTCTAGGGACCCATTGAAAAGAATGGAGATGCGGGCTGACTCAAAAAGAACCTTGATCTAGTGAATGAATTTAATATCGAAGCCAAAGTTGTGCAACATCCCCATTCATAAAACTGCTATCAATTTTCTAGTGAACATGAAACCACATCTCTTCTCATCCAATTAGGTGACCTAATTCATGAACCATTATAAAAAAATAGTACATAGATATGAATTTAGAAAAAACCCTTTAGGGATGATATTAGAATATAAATAATAATGAACAAAAGGCCACCAAGATAAATCTTTTATTGGAAATAATATATGAACCAACTATATAAAGAATTATTTATTTTTCATGACTCGTTGTATTTTTTTAAACATCTTCTAAAAAAGTTACATTAAAATAACTAATAATTTTGATGATCTTATGTTATTAAGTTACTGTAAAAATGTTAACATCTCACAAGATGAATATGTGAAAGTATTAATAAAAAAACTTCCACTAGACACGAGAGACATCTTCAGGCAATTTTTCAATTTTCATTCATCTATTGAATGTTTAAATATGTTTCATTGAACTCATGTCATAATCTCTATTTAAATTCTCCACATTTCTCACCTAAATTTTTCATGTTACATTGAAATTAAATGGAATTAGGCACATCATAATGAAGAAAACTCTAGAAATAAAAGACATAGCAAATTTAAATTATATTAATAATTATACTTGCATATTTTAAATTAATCATCAAGGAATATTAAATTAGTATTAACTTTATTTGGTTATTGGACACCACTTTCTTATAACGTAAGGGAATATTCCTATAATATTTATAATTAGTTAGAAGGCTCTCCATCTCACATGTAATCTACCCAAGGATCGGTTTATAAAAGTCAAAAGTATCACTAGTAGGCACCCCAATCTCATTAAATAGGATGATAATTTTAAAGCCCCTCAAGCCTGTACATATATTGTATTTATATTTGTATCTCTATATCTATTGTTTATATCTATTTGAAAAAAGAATGAAAATAATAATGAAAATATATAGTTTTATACAATGATAACCATTTGTTATTCCCTAGATGGTGGATTGACCAACTACTCACCCATCAGAGATGCATCAGATAGTGGAAAAGCAACATTGAGTTAGTAAGTTGATGTATTAGTAAGGATCTCCAACATAATTGAATCACATAGGTCCACCAAATGTGATGGTAGTGAAGATGTGATACAAGATACAGATTTGTTAGGGTTTCAATTTTTTTATTCTTTGTGTTCTAATATTACAAACTAGATGGAACATACCAAATGTATAAAATAAAAAAGAAAATTTTATAGAATTATAAGCTCTAAAAACAACAAAATAGAATATTATATGTATAAAATTTATAATAACCTGGTTAATGATGAATTATTCTATAAAATGTTGTATCCTTGACATTAATAAATTTAAAAAGTTAGTTGATATAAATAATATTATAATTTAAACATTTATGCATTAGAAACAAAAAATGCTTTATGGTGTAACAATGTAATACAGTGACATTACTAATGTATATACTCAATTATCTTAATATCCATTGTTAATACTATTATCAACATCCATCGATAACATTACTTCTTCATTTTCAACCTCCCACATGAGTTATACTTTTTGCATCCCTGACCTAGTCAGTCTAAAAAACTCTAAATGAGAGAGCCACAAGAACTCAAGCAGGCCTCCTTATACAAAAAAGGCCTCTGATTATTAGAGAGAGATTATCAATTTAGTAGAAAATAAACAAGTAATACAAGATGTATATAAACCAATGTAGCAGAAAATAAACAAGCAATATAAGTTGTATATAAACCAATGTAGCAGAAAATAAACAAACAATACAAGTTGTAGCCATAGGCGATCCTGAACATCCCTAGACAACCCCTGGATGCACTCGGTTCGGAACCACCTGCCGACATATGGTGAATCCCCATAGTCTATAACCCACTGATCGCCCTCGTGACAAAATCAGCGGAAAATCCCAACTGGCCTCTCTATCTACCAGGGGGGCACCAACTCGTCTAATCGGGGCTGGTCACTACGGGAAAAATCGATTATTACGACGGGTTATTTGCAATGGGAATAAATCTCATCGCAAAAAATCTGATGAAAAGCGTATTTGCGATGGGAATATATGCCTTTCGCAAATGGTCAGTTATTTGCGACGGGAATACAAGACCCGTCATAATAGATATGGAGCGGTTTGTGCGCCAAAACACGGGAAGCCTATTTGAGATGGTGGCCTTCGTCCCGTCGCAAGTACCTGGCGGTGATAAATACTATTTGCAACGGGTAATTATCCCGTCACAAAAAAATATTCAGCAGGTGTTATTTGCGATGAGTCCCGTCACTAATACCGGCGGCGGTAAATTGGATTTTGCGATGGGGATATCCGCCCATCGCTAATGGTATGTCGGTCTGCAGTTATTTGCAACGGGCCCATCGCCAAAACCGGTGGCGGTAAATAGCAATTTGCGACGGGGATATCCACCCGTCGCTAATGGTATGTTGGCAGGAAGCTTTTTCCGACGGGCCCATCGCAAGAACCCTTTTAACCGCCACCCGTAATTAATGCGGGCGAAGGTATTTGTGATAATATACCATCATAAATACTTGTATTAGCGACGGGATCCCATCACTAATAAGTCCGTTGTAAATATTCTAACCTATATATACCCCCATCAGTTTTTTTCCAAATCATTCAGATCTCTCTTCCTCTTTCTTCCTCCTTCTCTTTAACTTCCTGTTCTAAGTAGTAAATTTTTTTTATTTTAATTTTTTCTTACGAGAAGAGCAGAGAAGGAGTTAGGAGGTGCAAGATGATTCAAAATATAAAAGGTATTTATAGTTTTTTTAATTATTAAATTATTTTTAATTGTTAATTTTATTTTTAATTGTTAATTTTAATTTTTTTAATAAAATATTTAGTATCTATATAGTATAATTAGATTAAGTGGTTGTACCAAATAATCCTTGTCTAGATACGAACAAGTAGAGGCGGCTCTGACACAGATGTACCTAGGAGTGAAAAGTCTGACAAGGTGTTTCAATCTTGACTCGGGGTAACCTGGTACACGACAACAGGCCTTACTGCACTCTTGGTTCGACACTCCTGGAGGATATTTTGGTAATAATTAGAAATAAATATATTTAATTATAAATAATTAGAAATAGTTCTATTTAATTAGGAATAATTATATAATTTTTAAATAATTAAGAAATAATTAGATTTAATTAAAATAATCATCAAATAATTAGGAAATAATTAGATTTAATTGATTAGAAATAATTAGAATAATTAAAATAATTATGAAACAATTAAAAATAATTAGGAAACAATTAAAAATAATTAGGAAACAATTAAAAATAATTATAAAACAATTAGAAATAATTAGGAAACAATTAAAAATAATTATGAAACAATTAAAAATAATTAGGAAACAATTAAAAATAATTAGAAAACAATTAAAAACAATTAGGAAAAAATTAAAAACAATTAGGAAACAATTGAAAACAATTAGGAAATAATTAAAAACAATTAGGAAACAATTAAAAACAATTAGTAAACAATTAAAAACAATTAGAAAACAATTAAAAACAATTGGGAAATAATTAAAAACAATTAGGAATAATTAGGTAGGAAACAATTAAAAATAATTAGGAAACAATTAAAAACAATTAGGAATAATTAGGTAGGAAACAATTAAAAATAATTAGGAAACAATTAAAAATAATTATGAAACAATTAAAAATAATTAGGAAACAATTAAAAATAATTAGAAAAATTAGCAAACGTGATTGACCGCTCATTTACCTCAATTTTCTTTTCATTTGTGTGTTGAGGCTTGACAGGAAACTTCTGCCTCCACATGTAATATTTTATTTTACTGTTAAAATTATCAACCTCCTTGCCATCATAGAGGTGATGAGTTTTATAATTTTGACAGTAAAAGAAAATATTACATGTGGAGGTAGAAGTTTCCTGTCAACCTCAACACACAAATGAAAAGAAAATTGAGGTAGATGAGTGGTCAATCATGTTTGTTTTTATATTCAATGATTGATTAACCACCCGACCTATATGCATATCTTCACATTACTAATTAGTAACATAATTAGTAATATAATTAGTAACATAAATAGTAACATAATATAAAATATTATATTACTCTAATATTAATAATTAAATAATACTAATAATATAATTATTTTATTATTATATGTTTAATATTTATAAAAAAATATTAATATTATTAAAATTATAAAAAAATTATAAAATATTACAATTATCAATATTTTCAACAAGTTTTTCTCTATTCCTAACATGTTCAAATATTAAAGGGTCGCCAATTTTCAGGTCATGCCCAATAAAAAGTTTTCGTCAACTGTGTCTATTGTAAACTCTATAATTGTTCTTGCTTAGTTGATCACCTCGCAAGTAGCGTTGCAATAGGACAACCCATGTCATGTATTTCTCATCTATAAGAATCATATCACGTGACTTTTTACATAGATCATTCTTTCTTGAAAAATTAAGGGAAAGATACTGAAGTTCTCTTAATTTTTCAAGGAATAATGATCTATGTAAAGGGTGATGCGAAATGATTCTTAAAGATGAGAACAACATTACTTGTGTCATCTTATTGCAACACTACTTGTGAGGTGATAAACCATGTAAGGACAATTATAGAGTTTACATTGGACATGGCTGATGTAAACTTTTTATTGGGCATGACATGAAAATTGACGACCCTTTAAGATTTGAACATGTTAAGAATAGAGCAAAATCGGTTGGAAATATTGAGATTTGTAATAATTAGTAATAATTAGTAATAATTAATCAAAAATAAAATAAATTCGAGTACATGGTTATAAATTGACACAATTTCTAGCGGATTGACGACTACCTTTTGTTCAACATCTCATATCTTTGCTATTTTCTCCCACTAAAATCAGTATGAAAAAGGTTCTCTAATATATGTTAGAGAAAGTTTTTCATACTGATTTCAGTTGGGAGAAAGTTAAAAAGAGATGAGCTATCGAACAAAAGAGGCTCTTTTCTCTGACGAATCATCTCTTTTCAAGGAGATGAGTCGTCAGGCAAAAGAGCTGCCACCAATCCGCTAGAAATTACTAAGAAATAACTGTAATTATGTATCTTCTCTTTTTTAGGATATTGTTTTTCTTATATCAAATTATTTAACAACAGTAATGGTTTTAAATTTTGTAGAAACATATATATGAATATGGAACAAGGAAATTGACATCAATCATTATTAGATGATTGTGCTTGGATAAATCAGCGCAGAAATCCAAACGGTTCTAGTTTAAATCTAGTATATGTTGATGGTGTTGAAGCTTTATTATCATTTGCATCATCAAACCTGAAATTTGTTTTAGAAGGGAAAATTAAGTGTCCTTGTAAAAAATGTGCTCTTAGAACGTTTGAGACATTTGAAATCGTTGGGAAACATCTCTTGCGTTATGGTTTTCAATCAAATTATATTTTTTGGTATCAACACGGTGAACGCAGTTTCAGAGAAGATACTAATAATTTGATTCCAGATCCATCACGGTTTTAGAATTTAGTACATGATGTTGCAGGGTCATCTGTTCAAAAAACTGAAATCAAGGATTATGTTGATTTACCTCCCGAGTTGGCACCATCTAAATTTACTGATTCGTTCAGTTCTGCTGAGGATGCATTATATCCTGGTTGTAAGATAAGAAAATTATAAGTAGTTGCAAAATTTATGGCTATTAAACCAGATAATGGAATGTCAAATAACTGTTTTGATCAGATATTTTCTTTGGTTAAAGCACTATTACCTGAAGGAAATGTGCTGCCTACTAATTATTATGAGAGCAAGAGACTGGTTCGTAATCTGGGCCTTAGTTATCAGAAGATCCATGCATGTTCAAATGATTGCATCTTATATTATGGTGAAAATGAGTCGTTGGATAGTTGTCCCACATGTGGACAATCGAGGTATAAAGAAGCTCAATTAGGGAATTCTGGATTGATTCCTGTAAAACAGTTGAGATATTTCCCGCTTACACCAAGGTTGCAGCATTTATTTATGTCTTAGAACACAGCGACAATGATGTCATGGAAAAAAACCAATATTTCAAATGGTAAAATCTTGATTCATCCATCTGATGGTGATTCATGGAAATATTTTGATCAAGTGCATTCGTCTTTTACTTTAGAATCCGGGAACGTGCGATTGGGACTTTCTACTGACGGTTTTTTTCCATTTGGATCTTTTGGTAGTCATTATTCCTGTTGGCCTATCTTTATAACTCCGTACAATTTGCCTCCATGGATGTTGATGAAAGAGCCTTATATCTTTTTGACATTATTAATCCCAGGACATCCGAAAAAGAATATTGATGTTTATTTGAAACCATTGATTGATGAGTTAAATTTATTGTGGATTCATGGTGTTAGTACATATGATGCTACTGCGAAACAGAATTTTGTAACGAAAGCTGCTTTGATGTGGACAATTAGTGACTTCCTGGAATATGACATGTTATCTGGCTGGAGTACACATGGTCCAAAATCATGTCCTTGCTGTATGGGAGACAACAAAGCATTTATGCTCGTGAATGGAAAAAAACCTTGCTATTTTGACTGTCATCGCAGATTTCTTCCAATCGATCATCCTTTTTAGAGGAATAAATCTCATTTCAGAAAAGGCAGAATTGAAAGAGATGAACCTCCAAAAATGATCTCAGTTACAGAGTTACAATCAGTTGTATTTTCATTACCTTCCATCACTTTTGGACTAACAATAAACCAACAAAAAATTCATGGCTTTGGTAAAGAACACAATTTGACAAAACGGAGCATTTTTTGGAATCTGCCATATTGGTCTGATTTGTTGGTCAGACACATGTTAGATTTCATGCATATTGAGAAGAAATGTTTTGATAATTTATTTCATACAAATTTGGATACACCAGGTAAAACCAAAGATAATGTAAAGGCACGTTTAGATCTTTCCCAAATTTACAGGCGACCAGAACTTGAATTGTTTGAAAATGACAGATCACATAGATTAATGAAGCCAAAAGAAGCTTATACACTGACCAAAGAGAGTCGCTTATTATTTTGTCAGTGGATTGGATATTTGAGACTTCAAGATGGCTATGCTTCCAACTTGGGCAGATGTGTTAAAAATGGTCATATTACTGGATTAAAAATTCATGACTGTCATGTTATAATAGAAATACTTATACCTATTGGATTAAGAGGTTTTTTGAATTCTAAGATTTGGGATTCGATAACAGATATATCATATTTTTTCCGAGACATGTGTGTGGCAACAACAGACTGTGATATACTAAGAAAACTGGAAGAAGCTGTTGTCGTAATTATATGAAAACTGGAAAAAATATTTCTGCCGGCTTTCTTTGACTCAATTGAACATTTGATATTACATTTTCCACATGAAGAAAAATGTGGATGTCCAGTTCAGTTTCGATGGATGTACCCATTTGAGAGATGCATGCAGAAATTGAAGAAAAAAGTACGTAACAAAGCATCAGTTGAAGGCTCAATTATTGAAGGTTATTTGCAAGAGGAAATTGCTTTATTCTGCGCTCATTATTTTGAATCTGAATATCCCTCAAAATTTAACCACATGGGCCGGAACGAGGAGAATGTTGATGATGATATGAACAATCAATTATCAGTTTTCAATCAGATTGAACTTGACTTTGGTGGAGTTCATGATAGATGGCTTTCTGATGATGAACATCATAGAGCTCATACATATGTTCTACTAAACTGTGAAGAAATGTCACCAATTTTATAGTGAGTGATCCTATCCCTTATTCTATTGATTCTGTTACAGTAAATTAATCATATTGTATTTTTAGGTTATATGATGATCATAACAAGAAAAAATTTCCACAAATTACAGCAGCTGGCTTAGAAGAACGTCGACAAAAAAAATTACCTACTATTTTCAAAAACTGGTAACATACATTCTTTTTTGGTTTTACATATAAAATCAATTTATTACTTGTAATAGTGATAAATGTTTTACAAATTTTCAGGTATCTGTACATGCTGATAAGATTGATAGTCTATTGCGTATATTGAGTATCCCACCATCCAAAATGGTTAAATCTTATAATGCATATGTGGTGAATGGTTATCGCTTTCATACACGTGCATATGGGGAATCGAATAAAACAATGAATAGTGGTGTTTGTTTGAAGGGATCACATCATAGAGATATTGAAGTTGACTTTTACGGTATGCTTAAAGAAATTATTGAACTATGTTATTTGGGACAGAATTATGTAACAATGTTTAAATGTCGATGGATGGATACTGAGATAATCTTGCGTATTCATCCGACTCATGGAATTTTTGATATTAAACATAAAATCCTTCATGCAGTAAATGAACCATTTTTAATGGCTCATCAGGCACATCAAATTTATTATGCAAAATACTATGCTACTGTAAAAGAGTTGGATGATTGGTGGAGTATAATAAAAGTTAAATCTCAAGAAAATCAGTTTACTCAAGTAGAATGTGGTTCCAAGGAAGTGCAAGGAAATGAAATTTTTCAGGACACTCCTCAAAACACATCTTTTTCACAAAGAGACATGAATATCGAGGATGACACCCCACAGTTAAGCGTAGATGGTGACGATGTTGTCAATGATGTTACAACTGAATTTGAAATGACAAGAGATGATGAAAGTGAAACTAATATGGAAATTGATGATGTTGATGAGGAAGATGAAGAAATTGACATTGATAACTATGAAGATGATGATGAAGATGAAAATTGACACAGTAAAATGCTGGTTAGAATCATAACAAATATATATATATACATAATAGTTATTTTCAACTGTTTGCTAATAACAATCATTTCATGTTTCAGATGGACTCAGAAATGTTTCGTCAGTTGCTGGAGGCTGATCTACCTATGGATGATGAGGTTCTTGAGTCATCTGACCCTCAGGCTATTGGCACTACCGGGAGCACTTGGAGGGGGTGTGGTCTTGCGAGACTGATGATTCCAGATCCTATCCCAGAGCGACGTCCACCTCTTGGATTCGATGCGCACACGCGGTGGTATGATAACCTGTGTATTTTAGTTATCTTTCATTATAATTTATTTATATTCTAATTGTTTGATTATTTTTTATTTTTCCACAGTTTTACGCATATAGCTATTGGACAGGGGAGTGCTATCTTGCGCAATTATTTTTCTTAGCCCTGGCTCACATGGGATCAGATTCCCGCTGATGTGCAGGCCTCCATGTTCGATCATTGGCTGGTACATAATTAAATATTATTTATTTTGAAATTTAATTCATTAATAACTTTATATTAGGGTTTATGGTATCCCATTGACGATAGCATGCGTACCACTATCCACGCGGCATGGGTGGTGTCTATGCGTGACTGTTTCCGTCAGTTTTTGCATAATTTGAGAAAGACGGCTGTGAGGAAAGCTGGAGTGATAGAATTTGATGAGTCCTGTAGAGCCCACCAACCAGAGTACATTTCATCTCATGTTTGGGATGGATTATGTACACACTGGTTGGGTGGTGGGTTTCAGAGGAGATCAGCATTGGGTCGACAGAATTGGGGGAGACAAGAGGTGACGCATCGAGCTGGTAGTCGTACATTCAGTGCGCATAGAGAGCATCTGGTAAGTACATTTTTTTAATATTTTATACAACTTTAAATATAAACAGTTTATTTTATATTCAATAGGAAGCCGAGCATCCCGGTATTATGATGTACGGCGTTTATCGGAGGATGTACACTAATCCGGCTACTGGAGAGATTAGAGGTGACCACCAGTGTCAGATTGTGGTCAGTATTATTTTCTTTTTAGTTTTCAAATTAAATGCATATAATATTTTTATTATTTTAATTTCTAATTGAAACTTAAGGAGTCATATGAGGCCGTGACCTCTCAGACACAGGCTGAGAGTCAAGACGAGATGGGTGATCAGACTAGTGCCCACCATTTTGATGAGACGACATGGATATAGGCGACCCAGTATGGCTTCAAAAAGGGCCGAGTAGTTGGTATCGGCTCCCATTTAACTCCTGCAGCTTATTATGGCACTACTGCGATGTCGGCGTCCAGCTCGAGAGGAGCTCGTGGAGAGACATCATCTTCTGCCTCACAGTATCAGGAGCAGCTGCGTGCTCAGAGTCAGCTTATAGAGGATTTGCGTCAGGGGTAGGAGCAGATGCATCAACAGCACGATGAGGAGATGCGTCGATGGCAGGAGCAGATGCGTCAGCAGCAGGATGAGGAGAGGCGTCGATATGAGGAGCAACATCAGGAGTAGATGGAGTATATGCGTCGTCTGACTCATAGTTTAGGGATGGAGTTTCCTCCACCACCTCCTCCAGGTCCTCTAGATTATCCACCCCCCAGTGATTTTTTTACATGTAATAAACATTTGAGTTCATAGTTTATTGTCATATTAACGATTTACAATTCCTCTTTCATATTGGTACGAATATTGCATGATTTAATTTGTTTTTATTTTTTTAATATTTTATTACTTATTAGTATTATTTTTAATTTCTGCTTATTTTAGTAATATTAATTTTAATATTTTATATTTATTGTTAATATTGAGAAGTTTATAATTTTATAATTTTATTAATATTAATAATATTAATATTATTTTTTCATAAATATGTATGTTTATTTTAAAAATAATAATATTATATTAATTTTTTATATTATTAATATTAGTACTATTATTATTATTTTTTGGTATTAATATTTCATAATATATAATATTATATTATTTATATTCATATTATTATTATTTTTTGATATTAATATTTCATAATTATATTATATATATTTTTTATTATTAATATTATAATAATATAATTTCTTTATATTATTAATATTATTATTATTATTATATACATAATTTAATAATAATAATATTATATTAATTTTTTATATTATTAATATTAGTATTATTATATTGTATTATATTATTTATATTCATATTATTGTTAATTTATATTAATATTTCATAATTATATTTTATATATTTTTTTATTTATATTATAATAATAGAATTTTTTTATATTATTAATATTATTTTTATTATTTTTATATAATATTATATGATTTGTATTAATAATAATAATTATTATTTTTTAGTATTTGCGACGGGAATATTTGTGACGGGGTGTCTCGTCGTAAAAAAATTTTTACGGTAACATTTGCGACGGGAAGAATACCCATCGTAAAAAAATTTATGCGACAGTCCATCGCAAATACCATCGTCGCAAATATTTTTTAGATTTCTCAATTGCGGCGGGTCAGAAACCTGTCGCAACTAATATATCTACGACGGCCCGCCGCAAATACCCTTTTTATATATAAACTAAAACCCATTTTCGATGGGGGAAAAATACCGTCGCAAATACTCTATTTGCGACGGGACCGCCGCAAAAACACCTATTTACGACGCCGTTTTCGGCCACGGGCGATTTGCGACGGGATCCTGTCGCAAATATTTCATTTTCCTATAGTAGGTGAGCAACCGTCACTTGATAATCTATAAGACACCGAGTAACCCATGGGGGTTATAGTAATATTGTGTAAGTAGGAGGCCCTCTCACACGTGACTCATCTCACCGCACTTGCCTACCCCAAACACGGACGCTTCTTATACATTCACCCATAAAGGGTTACACTAGATAGGAGCGCCCCATATACATATTCTGTTATTTCACATTCAACAAAGTGCCAACTGGGCTGCTATAACATATAAACTTTAAAACATTTAAGAAAACGTTTACCATTTCAAATCGATCACACACATTTATTCAAAATATCTTTCAAACACCACTCTTACATTTACAAAACCAAATGGGCCCTTAAGTTTTAAACACACATTCAAACACTTCACAGTTATCAAACATGCTTTTACCCTTTTTTGACCCACACCAAAACATGTTTTAAACTGAATGGTCAAACCTTAAAGAAAGCATTATAAACCATGATTTCCAAAATACTTAAAGAAACACTTCACAAAACCACATTTAAAATACTCTTTAGAAAACAATCAAGGGGACCAAATTTATTTGAAAACTAAAATCCATTTAGAAGACTAAACTTCCAAGAAAAACACCAATTACCTTAAAACCATAACTGGCCACCTACTTTATTTATAGAACATAAAACGATCCAAAAAAAATACATTAAACCATTTACAACACATTTTAACACGTTTAGGATGCTATACCAACATCAAACCATACACACCCAAAATCCTATTTTGAAATCAAACGCACACCAAGAAAACATTTTAAAGTCTTGCCCCAAAAATCACCACTTACCCACATTATTTTAAAGGAACACCAAATATAAACATTGAATCCATTAAACCCTTACAAAGGTGTTTTAACACAATAACTAAGACATAACACAACCAAACCAAGTTCATTAATAAACAAAGTTGTTGCAACATAATAACGGTGATATATTTCATAAGGGACCAATTCCTTCTTAAATAAATATAAGCGATTCAAACAAGCTTTCTAGGTATCATAAAACTAAGCAATTTACAATAAAACTCATTTAAAACCTATTTTTAACAAATCAAATAAATTCCAAATTGCTATAATAATTTAAACAAGGGTTTCATAGAGTTGCGAAACTAGTTTATAAATTTATTTAAAATGGAAAGCATCAAAGGAAAGTCTTTTGGAAAGAAAAACTTGGAAACACCTACCGAAAGCTCATGCGATTGGAATGAAACTTCAACAGGAAGGAGAACGACGCCCCATGGACAAAACACACACCCTAAAACCAAAGAAAACCCGAGATACACATTAACCCTAACATTTAGGGGTTTTCCAACAAGAAACCCCACATGAAAACCCTCGAAATTAAGTGAGGAGAGGAGAATATGGAGAAGAGACTTACCGAATGGAACCGCTGGAGGGAGGAGCAGCCACCAGAGGGGAGGAGGGAGTGTGTGAAGCAGGGTAAGAGGAAGAGGGGTGCGTGAGGGTAGGGGGGAAGAAGGGGTGTGTGGGAGATAGATAAAAAAATGAAATGAATTAATTGGGAGAGCGGGTGTGCGTGAGGGGATATGAGGAGAGAGGGCGTGAGTGTGAGGGGGGTAAGGGAAAAGTGGGGGTGGCATGAGAGATAAAAAAAGGAATTAATGGAAGGGGGTATGAGTGGTGTGCGTGGGGGGTTAATGGGTAGTGGTGCGAGTGGAGAGAGGTATATAAGGAATAATATAAAATAAATAATAATAATAAAAAAAAAGTTGTAATAGAGAGTGGGGAGGCGTGATGGAATAAAGGGATATGGGTGATTAGAGAGAGGGAATAAAAAAAGAGATGAATTAATGAAGAGAGAGGGGTGAGACGTGGAAGAGGTGGTATTGGAGAGAGGGATAAAAAAAAGAGATTCAGTGGGGGAGTGAGGGAGTGAGGGTGAGGCCTGGGGGGAAAAAAGAGGGATTAAAACCCCTTAAAAAATAATACAAAATTAACAACAATAACAAATAAAAAAATGTTAATAATAATAATGATAATCATAATTTTATTTATTTTCTTTTAAATAATAACAAAATTAATAACAACCAAATAATAATTATATTTATAAAAATTTATTGATAATAAGATCATCAACAATTTTGATTTAAAAAAACATTTTTATATACACGATAATGTTATTATTATTATATCTTAAACATTTAATTTATTTCATTTTCATAATGTTTTATTATTTTATGTAATGGGTAACTGTAAGGGTATCCGAGTCGAACACATGGTTACGTCCAACCTTGCGGTGTCCATGCATCGGTCCAAAACCCACCAAAAACATCAAATGTCAAAAAAAACACCCACTCAACCTGCACCTTGATGAGGCTAACCGAAGCCATGAAATTATAAAATAAAATAATTTAAAAGGTCGAGGTGTGAAAAATAATGTCTTAGTTTAAGTATGATAGGAATTGTGCCTAAGGGAGTTTCCAAATTGATATCTCATCCAACATACATAAATTTTGAGCTCAATTCATGATAATTTTTGAGTGAAATGAAAGTATAAAATGTCTTCCAAAAATTTAATTTCTTCATCCATATCCTTTTTATTTTATTTTGGTTGCAACATTGAATACATTACTAAGGCTGATTTATTATTTTTTTGACTTTATTACACAACAATAGAATAATTTTTCTTTAGTTTCTTAACTTTTTTGCACTATATGATATTGTTAAATATTTTTAATTTTCAGTTAGTATATTTTCTTCAGTTATAAAAAAGTGTGACATTATACATTTATTTTTTTGCAGGTTTGTTTTGATGCAATTAGTTTATTGTTCCATGTAGAATAAATTATATGTTGTCTACTTTTTGATGTTTTATACGATGTCACATTTCCTTATTTTTATAAGTGTTTTGATGATATTAATTGATCATGATTTCAAAGTGAATATTTATTTTTCATTTCATGCTAGTTTTTTTTAAACACTAATATTATATCATGAATAGATTTTATACTTTGAATTAAATATATTAAAAATTATGATTAAATTATATGGTTAATTGGATATATGATATAGTGTTTTGGTTTAAGCATGAGGTTTAATGTAGATATCATAGTATGAGTTGGATTAGTAACTTGTCGTGCTTAATTGGGATTGGAAATTTATGATTTGATTGAAATATATATTTCTTTAATTCAAATAAAATGAATTTTTCTGACTCTGACATCATATGGGGTAATTTGCAGGTCTTTAGTATGTTATTAAAATTTAACAACATTACATGATTTTAAAAAGTTTATAAAACATGGATTTAATGTCCTTATTTTGTTGTTTATTTTTTTATTTTTTATTTTTAGCATGCCTATCATGTTTTGTGTTGAATGATTTCATCATACCCTCTATTTACATTCATCGTCCATCAAAATTATATCATCATACCGAACACAATAATGATTAACATGAATACCTTGGTTGACAAAGAGTCTTTTTCTGAAAATGTAAGCCAACTCCCATAGTGGTCTATCTTTTTCTTAAAGGAACCTAACCAAGACCTAAGAATCTAATTTGACTTCTCAAATATGAATATTATAAATCCTGCACATCATAAGACTCGTTACCATAGATCTTGCCTCCGCTCCAATAGAATTACTTGACCCATAAAAGGAGTTGAAGACCAGAATCACTGAACCCTTGTTATCTCTCACCAGACCACCCCTCTCATTTCTCTAAAAATACAGGAGTTGTCCACATTCAGTTTCATCCCCATGTTAGGAGCCTTCCATTTTACCCATCTACCCTGATTGTATCATCCACCTTCCGTATTAAAGTAAATACTTAGTAGAAACCTTTTTAGCATAGATTAAGATAACCCACCATTGATTAGAGCACCCAACTCCACCATAAGAGCCATCACCCACACCTGGAAGAAATGAATGGAATACCTTATCCTTTATCTTTCTTTGTTCCTATCCACCAAAAGGATCCAACACAAGTGAAAAATCCACTGCATTAAAATTCACCCCCACCCCTTCTTGCCCAACTCTATGGAACCAAGCCTCCATAACTTCCTACAATGAACCCCCAATCCTATGTATATCCATACCACGACCCATGAGGTTTCAGGTAGATATCATAGTATAAGGGGAGTTTTTTATTTTACTAATGTGTTTGTTGAGTTGAATTTCAAATGGATATAAATGTAAATCTTTAAGGGGAGAGTTTTAAGAACATATTAAGAGTGATGAAAATTCAATGCATGATAAACTCAGAAGGTTTTTTCATTAAAAGTTACACCACCATACATAAAATTGAGTTGACTATCTTGATTTTAATTTTTTTAAACCCTTTTCACCTTAAACTTTTTTTGACCTTTGTAATACTTTTTTGATATTTTTTGATGTCAAAAAGGGAAAGAGCTTTGAGGAATTCATTGAGTTTACCTTTTATTCTTTCAAGGGGGGGGGGGGTTTGAGGAGGAGATGAAGAGATTAAATGACATTGTTTGGAATATTTTTTTTATATTCTAGTTTAACTTACCTCATTTCGTTTATGTGTTGTTATTTTCATAAAGGGTGATATTATTGGGTCAAAACCCAATTTTGTAACCTTATTTTGAAAATAACAATACACTCTTGATGTATTTGTTTAACTACTAGGGTTTTTTTTGTGTTTTTGTTTGTATAGATTTCGTCATCTGATTACATGTTCAGATGTGTTGATAAGTCCATTAGATGACATGCATTGTGTGTTTTCATTAGACTTTTGTTCATTGTGATGGAACATAGAGGAAATAACTTATTTATTAGTATCAATGCTCTAGTGGAATTATGGGTGTTTTATTCGAGTGAATGTTTCCACTCAATGACGGAATGTGGATGCACGGTGAATCATGTATCTAGAAGTTTAATAAAAGTTCATATAGTGGATAATAATGCCATGGATGTCATCAAAAAGGGTGATGTGAATATACAGATGAATGGTGGTGGAATCTTGAGACTCAAAGGAGTAAGACACACCCTAGGGCTATGAGAAAAATCTTATTTCCATTGGATAGCTTGAAGAGGAAGTCACTGGAGTGAATTTTTAAAATTAAGTCTAGAAAGTGACTTAAGGATCCATGGTGGTTGTGAGAGGAGTAAAGGATGAGACATTCTAATTGAACAGAAGAAAAAATGGTATTACAATGGTTGTAAAAACATCATTGGAAGATTTTAAGGTTTGGCATTGTAGGATTGATCAACTTATTGGGAAGAATATGAAAGTTCTAATGTCTAAAGGCATATTGAAGCTTGATCACATGGAAATTAGAGGTTGTGAAAGTTTTGTGATGGGGAATAGAGAAGGGTGTTCTTTAACTTAGATGGATGGAAGCTTGGATCTTGGAAGTTGGAACTAGATCAATTATACTTGCCTCTATCCAGTCCCATAGTGGTTCTATTTACTTTATAACTTTCATTGATGATGCTACTAGAAAATTGTAGGTTTACTTTTTGAATCGTAATTTTGATTTTTTTTCAGGCATTTATTCAATGGAAATCCGTGGAAGAAAGGGAATGTGGTTGGAAGGTGAAATGAATGTTTTCCAATAATGGTAGTGAATACACCTGATACAACTTCTGGAACTTCTACCAAAATAAGGGTATAACACATGATAATACAGTACCTTGTACACTGTAGTTGAGTGGAGTGGAAGAAAGGATGAATTGAACCATGACTGGGAAGGACAAAAGTATTTGATTGTACATTGGAATGCCAAAGGGGATTTGGGGAGAGGAACTCAATACAGCAGCATGCCTTCTCAATAGGTGTCCAACATCGACAATTGAGAAGAAGCTTATGAAGGAGCTATTGTCTAGTAAATGATCAGAAGTTAACCATCTTAAAGTCTTTTGATGTTTGATGTATGTGCATGTTGATTCTATGGATTGAGATGAGCTTGAGGAAAAATATAAAGCATGTTTTCTCATTGGGTATTGAGATTAGAGTTTTGGATTTTAGTTCTAGGATGAGGAAATGATACAAATCATCTGGAGCCTATATGTTATCTTTAACTAGAAGGTTTTTTCAATGGACCAGAACATGAAGGAAAAGGAAGTTGATAGAAATAAATCAACTATTGAAGGAGTTAACATCTCGAATATTTTCTCGCTGATAGTTTAACATGGAACTATCTGGATGAGGTGAGCATAGTAGAATCAGAGGGTCTTCACTTAAAACAGATGGATGTAAAGGCATCCTTCCTTCATGGTGATTTGGAGGAAGAAATTTACATGAAGAAACTGATGGGTTTTTTGGAATAAGGAAATCAGAACTCGGATTATTAAAGAATTGTCTTTGTGGATTGAATAAATAATGACAACAATATAATTTAAAGTTGATGGTTTTTTGTTGGAAGAAGGATTTGAAAGGTGGAATACATATCATTTCTATTTCCAAAAGTAATGGGATGATAGCATATTCACCATGTTGCCTTTGTATGTTGATGACATATTGGTTGGTCCAGAGGTTTTATATATTTAAGAGCTAAAGTGTAAGTTATTTGGAAGATTTTAAATGAAGGTTTTTGGATATGCCAAGAAAATATTGGGAATGAGAATTGAGAGGGATATGAGAGTAATAATTTTGGCATTATCCCAGATGGACTACATCTAGAATATCATGGGAAAGTTTGGAATGGTCGAATACATGCTTGTATCAACTCCTCTTGTCAAACAATTTAAGTTGTCTGAGTCACGCGCACTCGTAATGGAAGAAGGGATTCAGTAAATGGATAAAGTGATGTTTTCGTCAAGTTTTATGTATGTGAGAATTTAGACACAACCATACATAGCATTTTTAATGGGATTTGTGAGTCGTTTTATGTCGAACCCTGGAAGTGAGCACTAAGAAGACATCAAGTGGATCATCCATTACTTGAAAATAATAGAAATATTTTCTATGGGT
Organism: Viscum album; assembly: GCA_963277665.1. Classification (NCBI taxonomy): domain Eukaryota; kingdom Viridiplantae; phylum Streptophyta; class Magnoliopsida; order Santalales; family Viscaceae; genus Viscum; species Viscum album. Next base: position 1,198,370,054 of record OY728164.1, read on the forward strand.
TTTAGGGGGGAGGATCCATTGCAAGGTTTTTTGGGTGTGGATTTTTATAGAGATTCGGAAACCCGAAGGATCACGATCCGCTTTGTGTTTGACTATGGAGGAACAGTGATCAGTTGGATGTCACAGCTGCCTAATATTATCATTTTAAGTATAATTGAAGTAGAGTATGTGGCTATAATGGAAGCAATGAAGGAGTTTTTAGGTAGAGAATTAGATGCTGCTGAATGTATGTCAAGCTGACCAAATTGCAATGACAAATTTTCAATGAACAGAATCCAATGACCAGAATTTGGTGAACAAAATATATTTCACAATCCAAAAATCTCCCACATTAAGACTATTCCATGTACCCTTTGGAAAATATCCAACACTTAGAAAACTTCCTTTCTTACTCTATAATATACAGTGTTCTTTTTTCTCCTTTCATTCACTCAAGTCCACACTAAGGCATGATGTTTCCTTATACTTTCCAGAACAAAAGATTTAGTGACCACGTCCACTAGATTTTGGATTCTGGCTATATTGTGGAGATCTAACACTTTCTCATCCGGTGTGTCTATAATGAAGTGTTATTGATGTTGATGTGCTTTATCCTCAAATGAAACATGATATTTTTAGCCCTTATCACATAATAAAAACCCTCAATTTTTGACTTCTCCATCACTCCACCACTTTCATCGTTATCCCACCACCACTGTCGCTATCTCCAGTCTTAACCTACACAGAACCCATCATTGAATCACCATCAAAGCAATTGAAAAAAAAATATAAATCAAAACAAATGAAATAAATAAACATCATTTACAATTGAATCCAAGAGAATGTTTATTAAATATGTCACAAACACTATAATTCATCCTGACCGCCATCTCAAGGGTGTTGTGGATCGGAAGGCTTACCCCTCCCCCCACCTACTACTAGCATCTGTCACCTATAATACAACCACAACTTTTAATAAAAAGAACATGAAACACAATATGTTTACTAAATATAAAAAATAGAAAAATAGAAAACAAAATCAAGACATTAAATTCAAGTTTAATAAACTTTTTAAAATCATCTAATTGTCATTAAATGTTAATAACATACTAATAAGTTAAGACCTATAAATTACACCTTATCATGTCAGAGTTGGAAAAATTCATTCTTTTTTAATAAAATGAATATTTATTTCAATCAAATCATGAATTTTAAATCCCAATTAAGCATGATGAGTTAGTAATCCAACTCATACTATGATATCTGCATGAAACCTCATGTTTTAATCGAAATACTATATTGTATCACCAATTAACCATGGAATTTCATCTTAACTTTCAACATAATGAATTCCTAGTATAAAATCTATTAATGATATCATATTAATGTTTTCAAAAAACATTTTCCTGAAATGAGGTATAAATATTCACTTGTTGAAAGCACGATCAATTAATATCATCAAAACACTCATAAAAACAATGAAATGTGACGTCATATCAAACATCAACAAATAGCCAACAACATCTCATTTATCCTGCATGGAACAATAATAAAATTGCATCAAAACAAACCTTCTAAAAAATAAACAAATAGTATCTCACTTTTTTATATGTTAAGAAAATATACTAATTAAAGATAACAAATAGTAAAAAATATCTTACAGTGCACCAAAGTTAATAAAATAAACCTAGTAAATAAAATTTAGTATATTATTGTGTAACAAAGTCATAAAAATAATAAATTGGCCTTAGTAAAGTATCGATGTTGTAGACAAAATTAGATAAAAGGTTATTCACGAAACAAATAAATTCATGTTCGACATTCGATACTTTCATTTCACTCAAAATTTTCACAAATTGAGCTCATGATTTATGTATGCATGATGAGATATCAAATTGTATATTATCCTCTAAAATATTGAAACCAAGAAATTATTCATTACTCGCCACCACCAATCCTATATTTACCTACTGGAGTCATATTCTTTCACCTTTTCTTTTAACCTTTAAATTTCTTTTTACGCTTCCCGGTTAATGAAATTGCATGAGCTCTCGGTTAACGAAACTGCATGAGCTCCCAACAGATGGTGTAACAGTAAAGGATTAATGTGACATATCAAAAACAATTGATGGGGTTGGTCGACAACCCATCCCCTATACATGCCTGGGATGCTCCTCTAAAACTTCTGTAATTGCTTCATTTTGGGAAACTAATAATGACTGGATGAGCTTCACGTCCCAAGCTTCTTGAATTTTAGCATGTAAATATTGTTGGTATCAGGCGTGTAATGCGAGAATAAATGTAGGGGAAATTAAAAAAATCCACTGGATTGACATTGTAACATTGACTCGGCGAATCGCCACTCGACTATCATCCTGAAAATCTTGTGTGAATTAAATAAGCTGGATAAATCAAAATCAAAACACTACTTAGTTCAATTTTTTTGAACGTGTGTTCTGCTCACTATTGGATACCATTTCTTAAAGGAACTGAATCTGAAACCCTCTAAATTGTCAAAAAATTCTTCAAAATCTTTCTCAATCATCGACCTGCAAAATCTGTGTGCTAGTGTAGAGAATTTTAGGCACTTTCCATGCCGACTTGATCATGTGGGCACTGTTTCTTTCATCTAGGAACACATTTTTGGATTAGAGTTCTTGGAACCTCACTTTCTCTCACTTGAACATAAGAGAGATGAGAGTGATGCTCTCAAAATCATTGGAGGAATAGTTCTTTGAATTAGAGTTTAATTTTTACTTATATAGGTTGGTTTAAATTTTGAAAATTTCACTTTGGTTCTTCTTTAAGTAAACCCTTCCAGATTAAATGATATTCCATGCTTTTTTCCAAGTGAACATCACAAGAATCATAATTTTTTATCATGTACGCATAACATTTAAATTTATTACGTGATAAAATACGAGCCATTAACTCCACTACTGGAAACATGGCTTTTTGCGACGGGATCCCGTCGCAAATTCTCTTTTGCCACGGGGGCCCATCGCAAATGGTTCGTTGTAAAAAATGGTGTTGCAAATATTACCTTATGTGATGGTATATCGTAAAAAATTATTATTTTCAATGGTGGCACTGCCCGTCGCAAATAGGTTCGACGATTTTTTTAAAAACTCTATTGCGACGGGTTGGCCACCCATCGCAAATATTTTTCCCGGTTTTTTAAAAAAAAATTGCGACGGATCGTCGTAAATACTGTGGAAAATATAAAAAAAAATTTAGACTCCTTTTCGATGGCCCGTCGCAATTATTATTTGCGATGGGCCTGTCACAAATAGTTGAAAAATTAAATAAACAATATAATATAATATTAATATAAATGAAATCATAATTTTAATATTAGTACAATAAAATTATTTATAAAATAATAATAATAATATATCAATATAAATGAAATAATAATATTAATATCCATAAAATAAAATTAATTATAAAATAATAAAATAATATGATAATATTATTATTAATATTAATGAAATAATAATAATAATATTAGTAATATAATAAAATCCTCACTACATGAAAAAATATAAAAATATATTAATTAAAATAATAATAAATATAATAAAAAAATTAAATAAATAATAAAAACTATAATATTCAAGACAATATAAAAAACACACTATTTTAAACTTTAAATAGTTAATATTAAAAAAACTAATTGCATTCAGATGTTTCATTATAAAATAAAAATACAACACTGAGGGGGAGAGTCGTCTGGAGGAGCTGGAGGAGATGGTGAAGGGAACTTCATCCCTAAACTGTAAGTCAGACGCCACATGTGTAACGTTCTGGTTCTAGAAGCCACCCAGAGGCGCCCCATACCTGGTTGGTCACATGCCTCAAACGCATTTCCCCGAACACCAGAGGCTGCTGACTAGCAGCAAGGGCATTGGGTGTGATAGTGGGGAAACTATGCTCTCATTGGCAGAGTAACACAGCGAAAGATAAACAAATATACAATAGCGAATACAGTAATATCGAACAACCGTAAACAACTGAAGATTAAAATGATAAACAACTGGAGCACATATATATAAAGTGATGCATGATACATATATGTCTAGGAAACAGCCAAACAAGTCACAATGATGGAATACAACAATACTAAACCAAGTACAAAAAGAAAGCAGATAAACTCCTCAGCATCGCAAGCCATATCTTGGTCTTATGCTCTCCAGCTTCACAGAAATCAAGAACCTGAAGTAGAAGGGTGTTTTCCCTCATCTATACCTGCAATAATATAATCTGTTTGAGCCCAAAAGCATGACCCAAACAGGGTGTGAGACTAAATCCCAGTAGGCAACCACCCGAAGATCTGTGCCTAATAGTCAGTGAGTATATGGCAGGTAAAAGTACAGAAAGTAGTAGACAAGGAAAGCACTATGCAGTAAACAATCCGCAGTTTAAGAATTCAAAACACCACACAACATGCACCAATAAAACAGATAACACAATAGGTAACCCTTTGGAAAGTACCCACAGACTATCCCCTCTGGTCTTACCTATCCAGTACAAGAAACCCTCTAGGCAGCACACACACTCTCACCCCTCTGGTTCAACTAAATTATAGACTCTCTGAAGAAGCACTCACCATTAATTCCCCCTATAGTCTCGTATCGTACTAAAGGCGCTCTGGGGAAGCACTCAACGTCAATTCCCTCTGTGGTCTCGCATCGTAATTATAAAGACACTCTGGAGAAGCCCTCAACATCAATTCTCCCTATGGTCTATACACCAGGTTCTCATGGCCCTGTGTAAGTCAAACAAGCATAACATCACATAACGAACAAAGTAAACCTCAAGAACTACTTGGCTAGCATTCTACAACATAACAGCATGTCAGAACAAAATTCACTCCATCATACAATACTAGGCATGGGAAAGTAAACAACAACCTAACAGGCAAACTAGACCCAAAGGTCAAAAATAGGCAAAACATGCATGGGCAATACATCCAAAGCACAAAAAATTACCCTATTCACAAACAATAACCTCTACTCAGGCATACAAGCAAAGCAGGAAAACAACAGGGGAAAAATAGTAAACATGTAATACCCTATTCAAGGTTATTGGTGTAATTTGCACATAATACTCAAATACTTTCTACAGAAAGGCACAAACCACCTACCTTAGCCTTGGGGGATCAATATACTTGAACCACGAGTCTTGAATCACCTTAGAAGTATATATACAAAAACGCAAAAAACGTTCGACCCACGATAACTCAAGAAAGAGGATAAATTGGAAAACGATGCTCTAGGAGAAGAGAGAACTCATTGATGTAATTCCAATGCAACCAAAGAATTTGATTCGGAGGATGGATAGAGGCTCGAGTGTTCGTCGAAGATCTGCGACCGTGCGAGTTCTCTCAGACGAAGAAATCCTAAAAGAAGACTGTAACAACCTAGACCCGGCCAGCCACCTGAACAGTGCCGAACGGGTCGGTTGTCACTACCTTAGGCGCACCTCCCCTGAACGCCAAAGGATGCCGACTAGCAGCGAGGGTCTGTTATGTTTAGTGGGGAGGCTATACGCTCACGGAGGAACTAAAAGTACTGTTCCAAGTAATAAACTAAAATATTCAGCGGAAATAAATGACTCGGCATACTCGAACGAGACCCGCATAGCGGAAGCACATTCAATAACAATAAACAACAGAAGCAATATAAACATAGCAACAGAGGAAACTAAACAGAATGTCATGCCATCAATCAACTGCAATAACTGCTAATACAACCAAGCATTAATCCAAACAAGTCATACAAATCAATATATATACATCACGACGCCAATGGCTAACCAACTGTAGCTACAATATAAAATAAACATGCTGATGCAAGAAAAGAATACTAAACAAGTAACTCTCGTACGGCACGACCTCAGGGTTCGTGCCAGTCTCCAAGTCAACAGCACTAAAGTACAGCTCCTAAGGCTGACCCTTTACCTGCACGCAATTTCATAAAGTCTACACACGTCCCAAAGGTCCCGTGTAGGGTGTGAGACAGGTCTCAGTAGGATACCACCAAGAGGTGTGTACCTAATATAAGTGTTTAGGCAGACGTGTTTATATAAGAAAACAGTAAACAGTACAATGCCCAAAATTAAACAAAGACTACACTGGTGCTCAGTAGCCAGCATGAAGTGTCACCTGCTTCAGCCAACTCCGAAAAGTCTGATCTGCAGCCCAGCACCTCGTGCCACCTGACACCATGTGTCTCAAGTACCAACGTCCCGAAGGCACGCCCAACCATCATAACCCAGCTCGAAAGCTCAACCTTCCCATGGCACAACATCCGGAGGAACAGTGATACCTGTCCTCAAAAGATAACTCGAGGGACAGCGATGTCTGCCCTCAAATCACGACGAGCCTTTGCCCCCAACCTGACCGACTCAAAGCTGTCTCCCGAAGGCTCCTCACCTTCTACGTGGCTTCCTATGGAAAGCACCCCCAAACAAAATATACCTAACCGCATCTACCGAGGTCTCTACCCAGCGAGTGGCTGTACCACCTCATCTCGGAGTCTATCTGTGTGCACACTACTCAAAAGTACCCGGTGAGCGGTAATCACCTCAGTATGTCCCAAGACACAACACCTCTGACACCTCATGTCCCTGCGAACCTGTCGCTCAAGTCAGATGGCCTCTCCATCCAAGTAACCCGGGCCAAAGCCCAACCTGACAGTCCAACTGCCTCAACCGACATCCATGACGCCCAATCCCGTGGTAACAACCACCCAAAGTAACCCGAGCCAAAGGGCCCAACCTGTGATCCTCATCACTCAACAACATATATCCGGACCATGAACAACAATCAAGCAGTCCAACACAAGCAAGCCACGTATTATAAAAACATACTTGAAAGCATAACATTTAACAGACAACTACTAAACTGTCCAAATGCACAAACTTGTGCTAATCCAAACCAACACCTGAGGTATTAACACCTTAAACAAGTTAGCATCATGCTTTAACAATAGAACTCATCATTTTAATTCAACAACATCAACAGCAGTCAAAACTCAGCAGTTAATATTGGTCCAAAACACACGCATTCCAGCACCCCGGCCGAATTGCCCCAAACGAGCAACGACCTCTAACCTGGTCCCGCTCAATCGCAACAGGGTTAGGGAATACCCAGAGGCATTCCACAATGCATATAATTAAATAAAAACAAATAAACAGGGTCTCACTCAACACCCGACATCACGCCCGAAGGTCAAAATCCCCCAAAAGTCTACGAAAACATGAAAAAAGTTATGCACCACCTACCTCATACTCGTATGATGACACTCCTTTGATTTCAGCCTCTGAATTGGACTGAGTCACGGTAGATCTGCATTTCCATCAAATCCGGTATTTCCGTTCGGATGGAATCTGCAGATAAACAGGTGAGGGGTCAAGGACAAAGAAGGGTGAGCGGGGTTAGCCTTTCCGATGCGGTCCTACTGCCACTGACGGATCAAAGAACAGAGGTCGTACGGAGATTCTATAAGGGTTTGAGTTTTTCAGAGGTTCTCGGACGAACTATCCATCCAAAAGGGAAGAAGAAGAAATTTATGGAAATAAGACGCGACGACGCTCCGAACGATCAAATAAAAAAAAATACACGGCGTGTATTTCCAAAGTACACGCCGTTTAGATGTGTTTTCGTACTCTGACTTAAGCGGAGTCCAGCACGCGGCTTGGACTAGGTATACGGTCAGCACACGGTCAGGGTCTCGGCCGCTACACAGGGCAAGGGTACACAACGTGTTAAGGAAGGCTACACGCCGTGTAGATGGAAATTTACACCTGGGCACCACACGACATGTACCTGGCCTCGCACGGGTAAGGGATACACATCGTGTCTATAAATACATGCCGTGTAGTAGGAAGTTCTACACGGTCTTCACATGGCATGTACTCGGCGAGCACACGCCCGGTCACTCGGGTAACTCATACACGGCGTGTACTTAAAGTACACGGCGTGTAGTATGGAAATTTATAGAAACTGCCTAGATTTTCCAGACTTCTCAAAAACCAGTCAAAAGTTTAAACAGGGTCAGAATTTGACCCGTTTCTAAAAACTCGGGTTCTTACAAACTCCCCACCTTAACGTAGATCATCCCCGAGCTACCAAACGAAACCAGTAGATGGCACCGAACACGCCCATCCCGGTTAAACAACCTAGACTACCTCGGTCTCAAGGTTCTGGCTAAATTCCTAAAAAGGGGCTCCCCACCTTAGGAATCGCCTACTCTGTCTCAACTCGAACAAAGCTCAAAGAAAAAAATAAACAAACAAGGCCCAACGACCTATTTCCCGGACCCATGGTCCTCCCGTGATGTATCGTCACCCCTACACCTCCTCGTTGCTCATGTGTCGCTTCCGACACCCAACATAACTCTCACCTCATCGACGTCCGCCTCCCCGAGGTCCTGCATCTAATAGATGCTCAATTCAAACCTGGTGCCATGAACCTCAAGTAACCCGCATCCACGATGCCCCAATGCCCATGGCACCTCAAGTAACCTGCATCCTTGATTCTCCTGATTCCACGCTTCTCAAATATATAAATAAAACATAAAATGCATCTGATATGATGCCAATCCCACTAACTAGCATCTAGTCAGTCCACAAGTATCCTGTGCAGCCTGTGCACTCAACCAGACATGCCTCAATAGGTCATGCCAATAGAAAGTAATGAAACTCACGGCCACACCTGTGGTGTAACTACAACCGTCGTTGGCTCTCCAGCCTGCTCAATCCCTGGCAGCTCCACAGCGTGCACCTGGCCTGAAGCACGGCTGCCCGATGCCTGACCTCCCTGCGGTGCTGCCCCAGTCTCTGGACACAGACCCCTCAGCTGGGTCATACTGTCCTTGTCACGTCCTCCGCGTGCAGCTGGACCTCGGCCACCCTCTCCTGGTACCGAACCTAAACCAACTCCTGATGCCACAGTCTGTCCTAGTCCTTGCCTGCCGACTGTCTGAGAAGGCTGCCTGCAAAACCTCTCCAAATGCCCGATCTGTCCACACACCCGACACTCCTTCGGGGGCCTATCGCACTGAGCCTGAACATGTCCCGACTGTTTGCACTGAATGAAAAACACTACCGAACTGCCACGAGGTGGTCTAGCTGAGTCCTTGGCCTGCCCGCCCTGCTGGAACTCATCTCTCCCTTGCTTCCTGCTGTCTGAACCGTCACCTGGGGTTGTCACCCTACCAAAACGAGATTTCTCTCTCTCGTTTCCCTCAGCTATGAGCGCCTGATTCACTACCTCGGAGAAAGAACCCAGCCTGAAGATGTTCAACTGGACCCGAATGGCGTGTCGTAAGCCATCCTTGAAGCGCCTCACCCTAGCTGCATCATCGCTCACCATACTAGGTGCAAAACGAGACAACTCTATGAAAGTAGTTGCGTAGTCCATGACAGACATATCTCCCTGATAAAGACTCAAGAACTCCTGAGCTCTCTCTGCCCTTAGAGTCTCTGGATAAAAGTGCTCGAAGAACCTATCCTCGAAGTCCTTCCATGCCAGTCCCTCGTGCCTACGAGCCTGTACCTGCATATCCCACCAACGTTTTTCCGGTCCTCTCAGCATGTACGTCGCCAGTTTGACCCTCCTCCCTAGAGGAATCTCGAGTTTCTCGAAGATCATGTGCATACTCTCTATCCAGTTCTCTGCCGCTTGTGGACCACCCTCACCTTGAAAAAACGTTAGGTGCTGCGACTGGAACTCCCGTGTCAGATACGCCATAGAAGGCTCTGTACCCTGCGCGCCTCTGTCAATCCCCTGCAGGACACATACTAGACTAGCTTGGAGCTTCTCGTTAAGCGACGGTCCGAACGCTGCCAAACCAGGCTGTTGCCCTACCTGCACTGGATCCTGAACCCGATCATGTCCCTGAGCATGTACCTGCGGCTCATGCTCTGCCTGCACCGGATTCTGAACCTGATTCGGCGGTACCATATCCTCTCCTATCTGTCACTCCATCGTGTCATGAAGAAGTAACCCGCTGAATACCATAAATGGTCAGTCAACCCACATAAATCTATATAACAATATATTCTATGCAGATAAGGAAAGCAGTAAAAGGCAGTGCATAACAACTACCCTTACTCCCCCTCACCGCAACCCATGCCCTCGGCATCCCGACCTCACGGCCTCCTTACCCGCCCTCAATAGAGCCAAGTATCAATAGTACCTCAGGTCGTGCCCGTCCTGACAACCAATGTTGCCTCAGTCCCGACGACCAAGTCGCCCAATCCTGACAGTTACACTACCTCAACCATAGTACCTGCCTGCTCTCATAAGATCCAGACCCATATGTCATGCACATGCAATTCTAAAAAATAAAAATCATGGCATATACATCACCATAAAAAAAGCTATTTTATCAGAAGTTGTACATATTCACATTTCATAGAAAACTTAGCATGACAATTGATTTTATTCACATGGTATTATCACTTCAGAAAGCATACATGCAGTTATGAAATTGAAATACCCTAAAATGTGCCTATCAAAAGCCAAGCAAGAAACCCTTGCCATACCGGCCAAGGTTTACATATCATAATCAATAAAATCACACAATAAGTGATCCAACGAGGTGGAAATCATATCAACTGTAATCTGAGAAAAAAGCAAACAGCAATTCCCACCCTCGACAACTCAATCCATCCCTCGTACCTGGGGCTGCAGGCACCCAAGCACAAGTTCAAAAATCAAGTTCCAACAACAACCTATCTCCAGTCTACCATATCCTAAATAGTAAAACCAGTAGAAATAAAAAGAGAAGTCTCAATATCATTAGTATCCAGAAAAACACTGCTACTAAATCCTTGTCGAGAACCCCTTTGATACCACTTTGTAACGACCCAGACCTGGCCAGCCACCCAAACAGTGCCGAACGGGTCGGGTGTCACTACCTTAGGTGAACCTCCCCTGAATGTCAAAGGCTTCCGACTAGCAGCGAGGGCCTGTTAGGTATAGTGGGGAGGCTATACCCTCACGGAGGAACTAAAAGTACTGGTCCAAGTAACAAACTAAATTATGCAGCAGAAATAAATGACTCGGCAGACTCGAACCAGACCCGCATAGCGGAAGCACATTCAATAACAATAAATAGCGGAAGGGACTGTGTAGGGTGTGAGACAGGTCTCCTGAGGCTGACCCTTTACCTGCACGCAATTTCATAAAGTCTACACACATCCCGAAGGGACCGTGTAGGGTGTTAGACAGGTCTCAGTAGGATACCACCCAGAGGTGTGTACCTAATATAAGTTTTTAGGAAGACATTTTTATATAATAAAACAGTAAACAATGCAATGCCCAAAAGTAAACAAAGACTACACTGGTGCTCAGCAGCCACCATGAAGTGTCACCTGCTTCGGCCAACGCTAGAAAGTCTGATCTGCAGCTCGGCACCTCGTGCCACCTGACCCCATGTGTCTCAAGTACCGACGTTCTGAAGGCATGCCCAACCGTCGTAACTTAGCTCAAAAGCTCAAACTTCCCATGGCACAACATCCAGAGGAACAACGATACCTGTCCTCAAAAGATAATCGGAGGGACAGTGATGTCTTCCCTCAAATCACAACGAGCCTCTACCCCCAACCTGACCGCCTCAAAGCTTTCTCCCGAAGTCTCCTCACCTTCCACATGGCTTCCTATGGCAAGCACCCCTAAACCAAATATACCTAACCGCATCTACCGGGGGTCTCTACCCAGCGAGTGGTCGTACCACCTCATCTCAGAGTCTATCTGTGTGCATACTACTCAAAAGTACCCGGTGAGTGGTAATCACCTCAGTATGTCCCAAGCCACAACACCTATGATACCTCATGTCCCTACAAACCTGTCACTCAAGTCAGATGGCCTCGCCATCCAATTAACCCGGGACAAAGCCCAACATGACAGTCCAACTGCCTCAACTGACGTCCATGATGCCCAATCCCGTGGTAGAAACCACCCAAAGTAACCCGATCCAAAGGCCCCAAACTGTGATCCTCATCACTCAAAAACATATATACGGGCCATTCCCAACAATCAAGAAGTACAACACAAGCAAGCCACACATTATAAAAACATACTTGAAAGCATAACTTTTAACAGACAACTACTAAACAGTCCAAATGCACTAACTTGTGCTAATCCAAACCAACACCTAAGGTCTTAACACCTTACACAAGTTAACATCATGATTTAACAATCGAACTCAGTATTTTAATTCAACAACATCAACGGAAGTCAAAACTCAGCAGTTAATATTGGTCCAAAACACACGCATTCTAGCACCCCAGCCGAATTGCCCCAAACGAGCAACGACCTCTAACCCTGTCTCGCTCAATCACAACAGGGTTAGGGAATACACAAAGGCATTCCACAATGCATATAATTAAATAAAAACAAATAAATAGGGTCTCTCTCAACACCCGACATCACGCCCGAAGGTCGCAATCCCCTAAAAGTCTAAGAAAACATGAAATAAGGTATGCACCACCTACCTCGTACTCGTACGATGACACTCCTTTGATTTCAGCCTCTGAATCGGACTGAGTCGCGGTAGATCTGTGTTTCTGTCAAATCCGGAAATTCCGTTCGGATGGAATCTGCGGATAAACAGGTGAGGGATCAAGGACGAAGAAGGGTGCGTGGGGTTAGCCTTTCCGATGCGGTCCCGCTTCCACTGACGGATCAAAGAACGGAGGTCGTATGGAGATTCTGGAAGGGTTTGAGTTTTTCGGAGGTTCTCGTACGAACTGTCCGTCCGAAAGGGAAGAAGAAGAAATTTATGGAAATAAGACGTGACGACGCTCCGAACGATCAAATAAAAAAGTACATGGCGTGTATTTCCAAAGTACACGTCATGTAGATGTGTTTCCGTACTCCAACTTAAGCGGAGTCCAGCACATGGATTGGACTAGGTATATGGTCATCACACGGTCAGGGTCTCGGCCGCTACACGAGGCAAGGGTACATGGCTTGTCAAGGAAGGCTACACGCCGTGTAGATGGAAATTTACACCTGGGAACCACACGACATGTACCTGGCCTCGCACGGGTAAGGGATACACGATGTGTCTATAAATACACACCGTGTAGTAGGAAGTTATAAACGGTCTTCACATGGCATGTACTCGGCGAGCACACGGTCGGTCACTCGGGTAACTCATACACGGCGTGTACTTAAAGTACACGGCGTGTAGTCTGGAAATTTCCAGAAACTGCCCAGATTTTCTAGACTTCTCCAAAACCAGTCAAAAGTTTAAACAGTGTCAGAATTTGACCCGTTTCTAAAAACTCGGGTTCTTACAAAGACGGTTTTGTCCGTTAGATGTGACCCCTGTGCATTTAATGAAAAAAACAAAATACACGACGTGTACTTTTGGAGTACACGGCGTGAACATACTGTTTCCGTACTCCGCTTTAGGTTGCCTCTACATCACCCCACACGACCGTGTGTGTGGCCATGACACAGCCATCACACAACCTCCTACGGCAACGAAGTACATGGAGTGTACTCATAAAGTACAAAACGTGTACTTCAAAAATTTCCAGAAACTCCTATTTTCTCAAAAACTCTAGAAAAAGGAAAAACATACCTGAAAAGAAGATCTGGATTCTTACACAACATGTACTTTTTGTTTTCGTACTCCACTTTAGGCAGCCTCCACATCACCCCACACGACCGTGTGTGTGGCCATGACATGGCTAGCACACTGCCTCCTGTGACAATGAAGTACACAACGTGTAATCATAAAGTACACGGCGTGTACTTCAAAAATTTCTAGAAACTCCTCTTTTCTAAAAAACTCTAAAAGAAGGAAAAACATACATGAAAAGAAGATCCGGTTTCTTACAAACTTCCCCCCTTAAAGAAATTCATCACCAAATTTCCCTATCGCGGCGTAGAAGAAGAAACCCTGAACAACTCCGGCCACTGTGATTGTACGTCAGCCTCCCTCTACCAAGTCTCGTCTGCACCCGACCACGCTGCCATAGCACACGTACCAGAGGAACAAACTGGCCATGGAGAACCTTCGTACTATGATTAGCAATCCAGATAGGATTCTCCTCGAAAGATGCATCCACCTCCAACTCGAATTCCTTGGGTTGGAAGGCATGAGACAGGTTTGAAAAGTAACGTCAAAGCTGAGAAACATGGAAGACGTCGTGCATAGCTTGGTACCTCTGAGGTAACTTCAACCGATCAGCAACCATCCCAACTCTCTCCAACACCTCAAACATCCCGACGTACCTTAGTGAAAGCTTACCCTATCTCTTAATCCTCTTGTGTGCCAACCTCGGTGTGACACGCAGGAAGACCTGATTCCCGACCTCGAACTCCAGAGGTCATCTCCGCTGATCATCATAAGACTTCTGAAGAGACTGTGCAGTAACCATCCTCTTCCGAATCAACTCTATCTACTCTATGCTCTCCTGAACAAGACAAGGTCCCAACAAAGTTGTCTCTCCTACCTCCAGACAACACAAGGGTGATCATCATGGCCTATCGTACAAAGCCTAATAAGGTGTCATCTGAATAGTCGCTTGAAAACTATTATTGTAGGCAAACTCCACAAGAGGTATATGCTTCTCCCAAGAACCTCCAAAGTCTAAAATGCATGCTTGGAGCATGTCCTCAAGCACCTGAATTATACTCTCAGACTGGTTATCTGTCTGGGGGTGGTAAGCTGTACTCAAAAGTATTTGTGTACCCAAAGCCTTTTGAAGCCCTGCCAGACCCGAGAAGTAAAACGTGCATCCCTGTCTGAAACAATGGAGTGTGGAACCCCATGCATACGTACAATCTATTGGATGTACAACCGCCCTAGATCATCAACACTGAAGGTCTCCTTGATTGGCAAGAAATGAGAAACCTTTGTGAGCCTGTCAATGACAACACAAATTGCGTCATTCCCTCGAGGCGACCTCGGTAAACAAGTCACAAATTCCATCATGACATCATTCCAATTCTACTCGGGAATGGGTAACTACTAAAAAAGCCCTGCTGGCCGCTGATGCTCCACTTTCACCTGCTGACAGGTGGAACATCTCATGATGAAACCAGCAACATCCCTCTTCATACCTAGCCACCAATACTGACATTGTAGATCACGATACAGCTTGGTGACGCCAGGATGAATTTCCCAAATTGAGGAATGAAAGTCCCGCATCAACTCCTCGCGTATATCTGCTGGCACCCATACGCGTCCCTGGAATAGCAAGATCTCATCCTCACCTATAGTCCACCTAGGAATATGATCCTTTCCTCACACGGTTTCCTGTAGGACTAGTCCTTAAGAATCTAATAGCTGCCTCATTCGTACTCGATCAAGAAGGGTAGAGTTAAAAACTATAGAAGATAAAAAATTATGCCCCTGTCTGTCATGCACCTCCAAATGCATCTCATAGAACAGATCCATAAGTTTCCACTCACTACTGACCTCCTGAACTACCTGTATCTGAGTCCTCCTGCTCAACGCATCAACCACTACGTTTCCCTTCCCAGGCGTATAGGCATGATCAAAGTCAAAGGACTGTAGGTACTCAACCCACCTGCGCTGTCTCAAATTCAAATCACGCTAGGTGAAGATGTACTTGAGACTCTTGTGGTCAGTGAAAACCAAAAAGTGATCTCCCAGAAGATAATGCCTCCAGTATCTTAGGTCATGAACAACAGCTGCTAACTCTAGATCGTGTTTTGGGTAATTCCTCTCATGTGGCCTCAACTGTGGAGACCTGTACAAAACGACTCCATCTCCCTGCATAAGCACAACTCCCAGCCTGATACCTGATGCATCGTAGTAAACTTTATAGCTCTTGCCTGGATCTGGAAAGACTAGTATCAGTGCTAAAGTCAACATCTCTTTCAGCTCCTGAAAGGATGACTCACAAGAATCTGACCATAATAACCTTTCCCCCTTCTTAGTGAGACCTGTCAGCGATGCTGCTAAGCCTGAAAAGTCCTGAATGAAACGTCTGTAGTATCTAGACAGCCTTAGAAAAATCTGCACCTCAAAGATGTTCTTCGGTTGCTCCCAGAAAACTAGATCTTTCACTTTCTCCGGGTCTACTGATACTTATGTCTCTGAGATAACATGACCCAAGAAGTGAATCTGATCCATCCAAAAGTGGCATTTTGAGAGCTTAACATATAACTGATGCTCTCTCAGTGTACTCAGAATGATCTCAATATGGGTGGAAAGGTCGTGTCAAGTGTGAGAGTACACCAAGATATTTTCCATGAAGACCACCATGAAAGAGTCCAAGTATGGATGGAACACTCGATTCATCAGTGCCATGAAATCTGCAGGCGCGTTCGTGAGACCGAACGGCATAACCAAGTACTCGTATATACCATACATGCTCCGAAAGGTTGTGAGATGTATATCACATGGTCTAATGCGCAACTGGTGATAAGAGGACCTCAAGTCAATCTTAGAGAACACCCGGGATCCTCGAAGATGATCAAAGAGATCATCAATCCTAGGCAAGGGATACCGGTTCTTGACCGTCAAATGGTTCAGCTTCTGATAATCCACACAAATCCTAAGGGTACCGTCTGCCTTCATCACAAATAGGACAGGCGGACCCTAATGAGAACTACTGGGTCAGATGAAACCCTTTGTCTGCAACTCCTCCAACTGCTTCTTGAGCTCCTGTGACTTAGGTGTAGCCATCCGATAAGGCAGAATGGACACCGATGTCGCCCCTAGAACAAACCCAATAGAAAATTCCACCTCTCTCTCTAGAGGAAAACCTGAAAAGTCATCTGGAAAGATGTCCCTGAAACGATCCACCATTGGAGGAAAGTCTAACTGTGAAGTCCCCTGATCATCCAGATATAGACTAGCAATCTGGGTTGTAACTCCTCCTAACCCATGATGCTCTGGACCTGCTCTGCTCACCTGGACATCCCACTCTCCCTTATGAAGAAAAGATCCACCCTCTGGTGATATTAAACTCACCCTGCGATGATAACAGTCGGCAACTTCCTGGAAGGGAACTAGCTAGTCCATTCCAAGAATGACATCATAGCCTGTCATCACTAGGACATAGAAATCCCAAAAGAAGTGACACACACCAACCTCAAGAGGGCACTCTTTGCACTGACGTACACCAGAGGTTCTTGTCCCCAACAGAGTGTCTAGTGTCAAAACATCGGTAGAAGAAAAGATACAGAGCCCAAGGCTCTCCACAACAGCGACAGATATAAAGCTATACATAACACCAATATTGAAAAGAGCTGAAGATAAAACCGAGGAAACTAGGATCATACCTCGAACCATACAGGGGTTAGGATCCTGCTCCTGATGGGTCTTCTCCACTACAAAAGCCTGGCCAGCTCCGTGGCCCTGTGACCCTGACTGACTACTCTGAGTTAATCCACCCTGTTGTCGTTGGTAGCCTGGTGACTGACCACCTCGGCCGCAACCTCCACCTCGGCCTGAATGACCGGAATAACTCTAGTTCCCAGATTGGTGAGAAACTAGTGGATCTTCTCCTATACGTGGGGTCGTAGATGAACCCCTGTCACTAGCTGCTGGTGAAAAGATCTGACAGAAACGTTGAAGCTGTCCAAACTTGCCACAATATCAGCACTCCACCAGGTCTCTCCGGCACTGCGGCCTCATATGTCCGCTTCTCCTGCCCTGGTAGCACACCACCTGGATACTAGAAGATGCATCCCGCCTACTCGGATCTCCCTGTGTAGTCTCCCTACGGTTCTTCCGGCTATCAGCTGGCAAAGCACTAACTCTGGATGTCGAGCCGCCCTGGCTCACAACTCCGGATTCCCTTAGATTCTACTCCGTGATCAGTACCTGATTGACGATGGAAGCGATGGAAGTCAACCTGAAGATATTCACATGAGAGCGGATGTCCTGTCTGAGGCCATCCTCGAACTTCCTTTACAGAAATAACCCATCTCCTTCCAAGAAGGTTGTGAAAATATGAAGTTCGATGAAACGAGAGGACACCTTGCGCTCCCTCACCCGAACTCAAGGGCTGCCGTACCGCGGCCCAGCCGAACTCGAGGGCTGCCGTACTGCGGCCCGCCGCCTCCCGCGAGGCCCGCTATCCTATGCGCCGCGCGGGCGCCTCCTCCACCGACCGGCTAACACGGCCAGTCGCATCCACTCGGAGACCCGCCATACGCGGGTCTCTGCCGCCGCGCAGGGGTCGCGCGCCGCGACCCCACCTCGTCGTCGCGCCGACAGTACCTTGAGCTCCCTCACCCGCGGCCGCCCCGCCTCAGCCGACGCCACCACCCGACCACACGGAGAAGCCGTTGTGCCACCTCAGTCTGCCGCCGCACCACCTTGGAACTTTGCCAAACCGCCGTAAAAACACCCCAAAACCCGCTGATTTCGGCGGACGACTGCAAATGACTCCGAACTCCGATTTCAAATCCGAAATAAGTGTCGAAAAGAGAATAAAATCTACTTCGCATTCATTTGATTTGTTCAATAATTCGATAGAGATTTCATACAAAAATTTGAGCTCAAAATAGGTGCGATAAAAGAAAACGAAAATGAAAAATCCTACCTCGATGGGCTTCGCCCGAAGCTTCGTCGTGATCCGTCAGAGCCGCGCCTCGTCAGAGCTATCTCGCCAGAGTGGAGGAGGATAGGGAGAGGAGAGGTTTTAACAGTGGTGGAAATGAGGGAGAGGGGAGGGTTTGGTTTAAGTAGAAAATAAAAATTAATTTAATGAATTTTTATTAATTACCCACGAAAGGACCCACCTCTGAAACACTCGATGGGGTCGAGGTTAAGCCTCCCTTAGGGTAAACACCACCTATCGAGCACAATGGAGGCCTCCGAATTTTAATCCGAGACCCCATTCAAAAGTTATTAAACTCAACGCCAAAGGCCACCAAATTACGAAAACGCCCCTAGGGCCATTTTTCACAGACGGGCCGCACCCACAAAACTTACACCCCTCCTAGGTTAAACGACACGTTCCGGACTCAACGGTGCCCTAGGTTTTCCAATCCGAGTCACCATTTAAGAGATACCTGAGTTTCACCATTAAACGAATAAATAAATTAATTAATTTATCCGTTTAATGTTCCGAAAACGAGCGAGGGGTCCAAACATCCTACGCTGACATGCTTTATGTCCTTCCTAGGGTAAACACCCCATTATGGACCCATCCGTACACTCGGATCCCTAATCTGGATCACTGTTTAGGAGTTATCCCATTTAATTGGTGTTCCCAATGTGAACGCACGAAAAATTTAATTTCGGCCACTCCAGGGCTCGGAATTGCACGCCGTCTGAGGGCGCTACTCTGGAATATCATCAAGAATATTCCAAAGTCTTTCGCAGTAAAAACTGGGTTCTTACATCATTCCCTCCTTCAAGATTTTCGTCCCCGAAAAGCAAAACCAGGGAACAACTCAGGGTACTAAGCCCACACCTGGCTCTCCCGTACCCAGAAAAATTCTCGCACAACTCTACGACACCACTCACAGTCCAAAGGATTGATCTATTTCATGCGAGGTATGCCCTTGCCGAGGACGTGCATTGGAGCACGCACACATCTCCTCAGGTGAGTCGCGTGGGAGAGGTCATGCACCAAAACCAGCCTTTGGGGTTAGGGAAAGGCGGTAATGAACCTCTCAATCCCTCTACACGGGCTTAAATGGTCCGAAGGACCTTGGGGGTAGCTCATGTCCCCGACCAAACCTCTACGTGGCATGTCGCAACTGGAATCACCGCCCACACCTGGAACAAGGCTCGGTGATTCCCTCCTTCAGAACATCCATATGGTGAAACACCCAAGGATATCTGGTCATGCAAGATTCCACAGTCGATGTCTCGCAACCCAGACTCTCTTACACGCTCGGAGAGCGAAGGAGTCAACACCATCAACTAAAGAAAAAGGTCCCACACCTTTCTTCATACCAACACAGGGTTACACTGACGCCCCGCGCCACCCTGGTAACACCTCAAGCAAGGAGCGGGGAGAAAATAATTCCACCCACAGAGTCTTAAAATTCTACTGCAAAAAGTAGAAGAGTTTTTGGGCGTACCTCTTGCCACCTCATACTCCGCAGGATCGTAGACGTACAAAGCTCGCGGCTGTCCGCGGTCCCAACTATCAGCTCCCGGAGCCTGACGAGGACCGCTTAGTGGTGATGGGAAGACATTGTAAAGTCGTCCCCCACTACCAGCTCCTCCTGCTCCTATGCTAGAAACACCTCTCTGAGTACTACTCTGATCACGGCGCTGCCTCTGTCATGGTGGCACACCTGCTGCCTGCCCGAAGCTCTCTGCATGCCTGGTCAGGAAGTCTCGTGCCAAGTGGTCTCGCCCATCGCAAGCACAACACCAACTCTCTCCAGGCGGCACTGGTGCCCTCCGGTGCCACTTTGGTGTACGACCATGCCCCTGAGTCTGGTTTTCAGAAAACCACCTGCGTCGAGGTTCTGCTTGCCGACGACCGCTAGTTGCGGCAGACGTCTCGGCTCCAACGTGCTTGCGGCCACCACCAACTCTAAAATGTGAAAGGAAGCTCTATGTCACGAGCGTCTGCTCCAGCACCCCTACATATGTAAAAAAGTTCAAGGGTACTATGACAGCACGAATCTCTCGGTGGAGACTGGTTCACGCCCAAATTTACCCAAGAGAATAAGGGTAGAACGGTCCTTGTAGTGTAGCTTGGGTTGTCGATTCCACAGAGACCTAAGAAGATACCTAAGATACACAACCTAAGGGATGGATTTTTGGCTATGAAGTGGCCAACTTGGATTGATTTTGGATGGGTTTTAAAGATATCTAAAATTTTTAAGGGGATTCAATTTAAAAGAAATGAGTTGATCCTAGGTTATCGCTCGGGGTGTATTGGACGTATTTTCTTTTTAATGATTTCAATTTCTTAAATTTGAGATGGGTTCATTTAAGGAGATAAAACAACGTCATCACTTACTGGTTTAATGCCTACACCCTCTAATACTAATCACCTATACACTTGAAGGATCAAAGTTTTGAGCACTTCAAGGTAAAGGATCGTATTAGTACTTGATGTGTGTGGCCTTAAATTCAACAAGGACGATGAAGTTTAAAAATAATCAAATAAAAATCCCAATTAAAGAAGTGATTATACATTAATTAGGTGATAAATAACATCCAATCCAGCCCCTTGCTACTCCCTTGGATCAACCCATAATTGGGTTAGCCCTCCATTGATCCCATGGTTTCAATGGAAGCGAAAAGTAGACTCATGAGGGAGGAAATGGAGAAGTAAAGAAAACAACAAAAATAAAATGATCACTCCACCGTTGTGTGAATAATTTCACAAGGGTTGGTGTGAATAAATTCACACCTTGATCCAACGGTATCAAAGTGATATTAAGAACAACAGAATAAGATTATAATAAGAACTTTTATTAAGAAACTAATGTGAATTGAACAATCTTACATGTGAAAGACAAAATTGAGGCGACAAAAATGCAGCATAACATTACAATTGAACAAAACATACAAGATGATATGAAAAATATCCACCCACATTCACTTCACCAATAGCTCCTTATATAGGCATATTAGGAGCCTTAGGTACATCCCCCAACAATTAATTCACCCCCAACAATTAATAGAGTCAAATGGAGGGTGAATAATAAAAAGGAAATTGATGTTTCGAATTTGACCCGGAAAACTGTCCAGATTCGTCCACCATATTGACGTGTGAATTAGAAATTGAAGAAGGCCGAATCCGGAGAGGTTGTAGAAGAGTAATGTCTTATTTAATGTGTCTTCTAGAATATCGAAAAATTTCAGGACATTTGGCTCATCCTTTTGGAAGTTATGGTCGAAATGGTGGGACGGATTTCTGTGCATTAATGACGAGTCCACCATTTAAATCTCAACTTCAGATCCCTTTATCATCATGATAACTTCAGAATTAGCTCCAGCCACAGTTGAATAAAATGATCCTCATATTTTTATCTTTCTACTGTATAAATTTGAGCTTCATTGGGCTTGGTTTCTGGGCCCCACATTTGTTTGATGGGCCTTAGGCCCATTATGCTTTTTCCAGCAAGTTTCTGCCTTCAGGCGCAAAATTCTCCATATTCATTTGGGATTCATCCATCGGACCTAAAAGATAAAATGTTCCAAACAAAGTGATAAATCATATCCCAAAAGTTCAAATTAAAATTATGAATATTGTAATTTCCACAAGCAAATTATTGAGTGGGCCCAAATTGACATTTTAAGCATGAATTGCACAATGATGGGAAATGAAGTTCAATTTCTGAATTGGACTAAAATTGATGTATATGAACATTTAAACACACTAATATTAAGATCTTAACAATGAATATTAGCCACTTTCAGTGACTAATCAGAGACCCTGCTCAAACTTCTGATCTCGGATGTTGTCGTCATAGACCAAGTCCGGGTAAAAGCGTGCATGGTCTGCGAAACTAGCCGCGTACTCAGCCACCGTAATCCCTCCCTGCTGAAACTGCAGGAGCTCCTGAATCCGAACGGAGTGCAATCAGGAGGGAAAAAACTCCTCATGAAGCAACAACTGAAAGTTGCCCCACGAAAGTGACGACTCATCAAGAAACTGAGTCACTAGACTCCACCAACCCCAAGCTGATCCGCAGAAAAGGTTGGCAGCCAAAGACACCATAAGATCTGTCGATGTCTGCACAAGCCTAAAAAGGCAAACCAATGTCTCTGGCCAAACCTCTGCTGCCTGAGGGTCTGGCTCACCACTGAACCTCAGCGGTCCCTACCGCTGGAACTCGTGGAGCGCGCTCAACCTACGCTTAACTCAGCCTGCCCCACTGAAGTTGTTTCCTAGTCAACAGGTGGGGGTACTGCTACTGTCCCACTCAGAGAAAGGGGCTTGCATGATGGGTCCTAGACTGAGGCCTCATAGCTCATAGGGTCATCATCACGAACCAAATCTGGCATCCTAGCTAGCTGTCTTTGCGGAGACATCCTGAATATTATCAAGGAGTGCCGCGATCAAATGAGCATATATGTATATACCAATAACAACAATGGGGATCTGACTCAAGAAGGGAAGTCAAGACTCAGTCCTATGTGATCCACAAACAAATTTTCCCTGTAAAAAGTGTCTCAGCATGACGAGTCGACAAGGGGGTTATCAGGGTCCTGGTGAATGGATACATCAGCCGCCACACCATTACTGGACTCCCTGGCCTGAGAGCGGCTCTCGAGACACGTTGACATTGTTTCCCTAAATTCAAACCAATTCCTTTTATTTTAGGGACGTCCGAGCAGCGTCCCAAGGAACAAACCACCTTTGATACCACTTTGTCATGACCCAACCCTACCTGGTCTCGAGCCGCAACTATCCCAAGCCCGCCTCCATAGGCCAGGGGCTGGCGACAAGCGCCGAAGGCTAAAAAACTCAGGGTGGCCTTTTCCTAAGTACCTATGCACACATACACACAGCACACTCAATGAAAAAGTGCAGAGTAAAAGTAAAGACAAATAAAGAAAAGTTCAACTGCTATATATATACCACCGAATTTGCATCGACCTCTAAAAGTACAAAGAAAGCGCTGAAATTAAATTGAAAAGAAAAGGGAAAAAACACGCGCCCAACCAGAAAAGTGCCACAACCCAGCAACAGGTAAACAAAGAAACTGCTGGAAGGGTCCCCCACCTGGAACCCGACTCCGACCACCGCACGCGGTCCAAGATCCCAAGCTCCTAAGCTCCTCGGAATTCACGCTCCACCTGTCCATCGTCTACAAGGGCACACCAAATGTGGGCAAATCCCAAGCAGGGGTGAGTATAAAAATACTCAGTAGGATACCCTGAAGACTCGAGGGAGCAACAAAGGAGGTACTGAAGGGTGAGTAGTAGAGCGAACAGGAAAAGTAAAGGAGTACAACCGAGAGTGTAGTAAAGAGTAACAATAAAGAGTCCAGCTCAACCCAACAAGAGGAAAGAAGTTAGACCGGTCCAAACACAAGGAGCTGGAAACGGTGAGAAGATGAACTTCCCGTCGAGTCTTCGCTACCTATAGTAGGAGAGCAGACTCGTCCAGACACAGGCGACCCAATGCCCAACCCGGCTGGAGGGTAGACCTGAATCAAGATGACGATCGACCCACTGCCCAGTCTTTGCTGGAGGGTAGACCCTCAAGAGTCGCCAGGTGACCCACTGCCTAGTCTCTGCTAGAGGGTAAACCCTGAGAAGTCCATGAGCAACCCACTGCCCAACCCTGCTGGAGGGTAAACCCTAAGAAGTTGATGAGCGACCCACTGCCCAGCCCCACTGGGGGGTAAACCCAGAACTGCTCTGGCCATGTCTACTGGATGGTACAACATTGGCCAACCGAATACGGAGTGGGTATCGTGCAACCATCCGTCTCCGGAACAAAACCAGGGGAAACCACTCAACCTTGCTGATCTAAACCATCGAGCACAGAGCCGAGGGAAAACTCAACCCCGCTGGTCAACAAACGAGAAGAGAGGAACCCTCTATGTCATGAGAGGTCAAAAGTACGTAAAGCATAACACGACACGCACATAGGGCCCACACAAAGTGTGGCCCCAAGTCAACCCTGATCAAGCGCACAAACATTCTCAGGTACCAATATCCACATGTACCTCCCCGCGCTCCCGTATACTCCCAGAGTATACCACGTCTCCAGCCTAAAGGCTAACGTGCACACGACACCCAACAGTCAACGCAAAGGCGTGAACGTAACAACTCCAACTCAAAGGCCCAGGCACAACCAACCACATCTCTCCAAGAATTTACATCACTCACATGGGAGTGCACGCGATCACACGCAAAGGGTTTTCTGGAAACATCGTAGGAAGAACCACCACCGAGGCACCTTCACATTCCACATTTAATAAGATCGCGTAAGAGGCTTTGCACGACCAAACAGATCGTACCGTTGTAATACTCGGGGAAAAACATGCAAGATCGACTACTTACTAGCCTCAAACGGATATCGGACGGAAAAGTCATCAACACTGCCTCATGCCCAAACGGCGTCCCGTGATCCCGATCCTAGGCCCTGAAAACGGTCGGGCGCATCGCACTATTGAGATCCCCTCAGAAAAACACGTCAAAAGGACTACTCACTTGAGTGGAACGGATATCTGGAGGAAAAGATTCATTCCGACGCACCGCGCATGAGCAGCGCTTCATGGGACCTGCACCCCAGTCCCGAAACACAACGAACGGATTGCACCATTGCGATCCTCTCAAAAATGTACACAAGTTGGGCTATCCACTTGCCCAAAACGGTCGCCCAGTGATAGAGATGGAAAATACCCATCAATGCCCAAATGGCCCTCGTGGGGCCCGCACCAGCATGAAGAATTAGAGCAGGCGGATTGCACCGTTGCAATACCTTTGGAAAAACACCCAAAAATGACTGCTCGCATGCCCTGAACGGATGTCCGATGAAAAAGTCGTGAAACGCTGCACGCAGCTCAAAAGACGGGTCGTGGGGCCCATGCCTCAACTCTAGTTTCAACACCCGAAACCACACTGGAAAACTCCACCTTGGAACCAGGGTCCCAACACCACTGACGATGCTCAAAATGGACATCGGTCGCGTCCGCACCGTCCAAAACAGGATCTCCCGAAGATAACGTCATACCACTTAAGGACGGGTCGCGCCTCCAAGGCCCATTGTTTTGGGAATTAAAAATTCCCAAAACCATCTCAAAATGTTCCCCCAAATCCCAGGATTGCATCACTACAAACGACACCCAAAACGGACGCCCGTAGCAAAAGTTACGGGCGTCCAAATTTTTAAGGGGGTTTACCCCTGGGCCGGACCGGCCCGGTCCGGCCGGTCCACCCCGCTCGGGTCGGCCCGCTGAGCCGCGGCCCAACCACTGAGCCCGGACCAGACAAACTCGTGTCCCGCCGCACCGCGGCCCACTCACCGGCGCACCGCACAGGTGCCTCCTCCACTGACCGGCCGACACGGCCGGTCGCGTCCATGCGAAGACCCACTAAACGCGGGTCTCTGTCGCCACGCAGGGGTCGCGCGCCGCGACCCCGCCTCACCGTCACGCCAGCCAGCACCGACGGTGCCACGCACTCCCTCCCTTGTGGCCGCCCCGACTCAGCCGACGCCACCGCCCGCCCGCATGGAGAAGTCTTCGCGCCGCCTCGGTCCGCCGTTGCGCCGCCTTGGAACCTCGTCGGACCGCCGAAAAAACACCCCAAAACCTGCTGATTTCGGCGAACGACTGCGAACGACTCCGAACTACGATTTCAAATCCAAAACAAACTTCAGAAAGAGCATAAAATCTACTTCGCATTCATGGGATTTTTTCAAAAATTTGACAGTTATTTGATAAAAAATTTGAGATCAAAATAGGTGCGAGAAAAGAAAATGAAAACGACAAATCCTACCTCGATGGGCTTCGCCCGAAGTTTCGCCGCGATCCGTCGGAACCGCGCCTCGCCGGATCTGTCTCGCTGGAGTGGAGGAGGAGAGGGATAGGAGAGGTTTCTCCAGGGGGTGGAAATGAGGGAGAGGGGAGGGTTTGGTTTTAGTAGAAAATAAATATTAATTTAATTAATTTTTATTAATTACCCACGAAAGGACCCACCTTCGAATCACTCGACGGGGTCGAGGTTAAGCCTCCTCTAGAGTAAACACCACCTTCCGAGCACAACGGCGGTCTCGGAATTTTAATCCAAGACCCTGTTCAAAAGTTATTAAACTCAATGCCCAAGGCCGCCAAATTACGAAAACGCCCCTGGGGCCATTTTTCACAGACGGGCCACGCCCACAAAAATTAAACCCCTCCTAGGGTAAACGACACGTTCTGGACTCAATGGTGCCCTCAGGTTTTCAATATGAGCCACCATTTAATAAATACTCTGAGTTTCACCATTAAACTAATAAATTAATTAATTAATTTATCCGTTTAACGTTCCGAAAGCGAGCGAGGGGCCCAAACATCCCATGCCGACATGCTATATGTCATTCCTAGGGTAAAAACCTCATTCCGGACCCATCCATACACTCGGATCTCTGATCCAGATCACCTTTTAGGAGTTATCCCATTTATTTGGTGTTCCCAGTGTGAACGCACTGAAAATTTAATTCCGGCCACTCCATGGCTCGAAATCGCATGCCTTCTGAGGTCGCTACTCTGGAATATCATCAAGAATATTCCAAAGTCTTTTGCAGCAAAAAGTGGGTTCTTACATTCCAGAACCAAGACCTTCAATCCACTAGAAGAATGAACATCAAAGGTTATTCACAGTAGAATCTAATCCCCTGAAACATCCTCACTAGAATAATTGTACCATAATTAGGAAGTCAATTCACCCTACCCCCCACACAAAGTTGATCCTTTCACACAAATACAAGCAAGATCACAATCATATAAATGGAATGTAAAACCAATAGATATACAACCTATAAATTGATATAATTTAGGAATGAACCCAAGGGATTAAGATGATTCAAATAAGGTATCCTACATGCATGGAAGAAATACTACTACATTATTTATACTTACTAAAAGTACAATAATTTCATACAACTGAAAAATAACTTAGTAACAAAACATTACAGAGAATATTCTTTTATAATTCACTAAAAATCATCAATTCTAATTCACTATGCAAAATCAGGTCTATTTTTCATGTATCTGGTACACTATACTTGATCAGGATTCCATGTACAAAAGGTACCCACTCCCTTTTATAGGAATCCATAACCATATAGGTTTCACCGCCTTCTAAATTCCGTGGATATCCCTCCATTTGGTAAGGTATTGGTGATCTCTAGAAACTTATTTAACCCTGACCACTAACTCGGGTGAGAACTTCCAAAGACTTTATTCTAAAGACTTTTATTCCCTGAACATTCTGGAACTCCATGACTCCAAAGGGAGAAATGAACTTATGATAAATTCACTAGCTCAAAGAGATAGTATGATGTCATTGAACGTATGTCGAGTCGACCAACTTAAAATGAAAAAATTTTAATGAACAAAATTTGGGGGCCTAAATTTGGTGAACATAATATACTTCACATTCTAAAAATCTCCCACTTTTATACTATTCCAAGCAACCTTTGAAAAATATCCAACACTTAGAAACCATACTTTATTCCTCTTTACAACATAAAATTTTCTTCATTCTCCTTTCATTCACCCAAGTCCCACTAAGGCATGATGTTGCCTCATACTTTCTAAAACTAATGTTTTAGTGACCACGTCCACAAGATTTTGGATTGTGGAATCTTCTCAAGATCTAACACTTTCTACACTAAAATGTATCTAATGAAGTGTTACTTTATGTTAATGTGCTTTATCCTCACATGAAATACAAGATTCATAGACCAATCAATTGTAGTATAATTATAATAGAATAAAAATCCCCATTCTTGACGTCACTCAAGCCCTTTCAGAAAATGTATCAACATAAAAAACTCATTCCTTGATTCCATTACAACCACATACTCTACTTAAATTGTACTTAAAATGATAATATTATGTATAAATGACATCCAACTAATCATTGCCCCACCTTATTCAAACACAAAGATGATCGTGCTCCTCTGGGTGTCTGAATCTCTATAAAAATCCACACCCAAAAAACCTTGTAATGGATCTTCCACCTTAAAACACATAGAAAATCCTTCTATTATTTTCAAGTAATAGATGATCCACTTGACGGCTTCTTAGTGTTCACTTTCAGGGTTCGACAAAAAACAACTCACAAATCCAATTAAAAATTCAATGTATGGTTGTGTGTAAATCATCACATGCATAAAACTTCAAAATATTAATGAAAACATAAATTTATCCATGTAAAAACTCACTTATTCCATTACTGGTGCATGTGCCTTAGACAACATAAAATGATTGAAAAGAGGAGATGAGATAGGCTTGTATTCGATAATTCCAAAATTTTCCATGATCTTTTAGATGTAGTACTTCTAGGATAAGACCAAAGTTATAACTTTCATATTCATATCAATTATCATTCCCAATATTTTTGGGGCATATAAAAGATCCTTCATTTAAATTCTTCCAGATAACTTACACTTTATATCCTAAATCTATAAAACCTCTCAACCCACCAACAATATGTCATCGACATACAAAGGCATCATGGTGAATGTCTTATCATCCCATTTCTTATGGAAATAGAAATTATATGTATTCCACCTTTAAAATCCTTCTTCCAACAAAAAACCATCAAACATTCAATTATATTATTATCATTATTTCGTTAAACCATAAATAAAATTCTTTAACATTCTAAGTTCTGATTTCCTTATTCCAAAAATACCATTGTTTTCTTCATGTAAATTTATTTTTCTAATTCACCAGGAAGGAAGGATGTATTTACATCCATCTATTTTAAGTGGAGACCCTCTGATGGTACCATGCTCAGCATAATCTGGATAGTTGCATGTTGAACTATTGGTGAGAAAATATTTGAGAAGTTAACTTCTTCGATAGTTGATTTATTCCTATAAACTTCCTTTTTCTTCATATTCTAGTAATTTAAAATAACCTTCTAATTAAATAGACCATCTAGTACCCAGATGATTTGTTTCCTTTCCTCATCCCACAACTGAAATCCAATACTCTAATCTTCATACCCAACGAGAAAACATGCTTATATTTTTTCTCAAGATTATCTCGATACTTAGCATCAACATTCACATAAATCAAACTTCTAAAAACTTTAATATGGTTAACTTTTAATCATTTACTGGACCATAGATCCTTTGTAAACTCCTTCACAACTACCGATGTTGGACACCTATTGACAAGGTATGTTATTATATTGAGTGCCTCTCCCAAAATCCCCTTATAAATTCAATAGTAAAATTAAATACTTTAATCCTTCCCATTAATGGTTAAAATCATTCTTTCATCCACTCCATTCAACTATAGTTTACAAGGTAATATATTCTCATGTATTATCCCCTTCTTTTGGAAGAAGTTTCAAAAGTTTTATCAGGTGTATTCACCACCATTAATGGAAAAAATACATTTCACCTTCCAACTAAATTCCCTTTCTTCCATGGATTTCTATTGAATAAACTCCTAAAAATAAAAATTATGATTCAAAAAGTAAACATATATTTTTATAGTATCATTATAAATGAAATTTATAAAGTAAATAGAACCACCATGGTACTGGATAGGTAAAAGTATAAGTGAATAGGTTAATGATCTATCACTATAGTTCATATGATTATGTGTGAATGGTCTATCACCACTCACACTCAACCAAGGTGAATGGAAAATCTTCATAACATAAACATAGAAGAGAAAAAACACTAATACCATAATCCTAAATAGGATGAATGGGTTATCATTAATATCATAATATAATGAGTATGAAAAAACTATCATCATAACATAATCAATAACCTAGTGAATAACTAATCCATATTTATGAAGGACCCTGAAACACCCTAAGAGGGGAGGGGTGAATCAGGGTGTCATATTTTTCTTTTAAATTAATGGATCTTGTTCCTATGTTGGCAGGAACCTGTTAAACCTATCTGATTAGAAAGTTCAGAAAACAAACAATCACATGCAAAGATAAGACACAACAATTTTACTTGGTTCACCACTAAGGGCTATGTCTAAGGAGCATACACTGACAGGTTGTCGATCATACAAAATTCCACTAATCTTCACTAGTTGTGGAGTAGAAAAGTTTAGCACAATCACTCAATGCCAGGTGCACTTCTTTTACAAGGTTTTAGAGATGGCACACTATGTCCCTCAGATCACTTCTGTTGACTCCCCCTTTTTCACTACGTTGGGAAGAATATGAACTTATTTTAACAACTTGTAATTTTCTTTAATTAATTTCCATTAAATCATGCATATTAAAATGTAGATAGATTCTCTATTGAAGTCTTGTTATCACTCGTATGTGTAATTCACTTTTCTTCACACTTTTAGTTAGAGAACTGTTGCTCTGCAAACTAACCTCCTTCCTCCATGAACCGTACAACACTTCTTACCGTGAGAGCTTCCTCCACAAACTACTCCTGATCCACCGTGTATTGTGCTACATCCACTATGTACCACCTTTCTCTGCATATTGTGCAACTTCCTCTATGTACTGCCCTAGGCTTACTCCATGTACTTCCTCTACAGACCATGACCATTTATTTCCTTTCGCAAACGTTATATGCATGCTTCTTCTTATAGGTAGAATAAATCCTCCTCTGTGAATTGTGTTCCATGAACTAGACTTCTTCCTCCACGTACTATCTTCTGTGAACTATTCTGGACTTCACCGAATTCCTTTCATATATTTAATTAAATTTTTTGTGGGGTTGTATTCCTGTGAACTACTTCTATACTTTGCCGAATGTCTTGGATTTTTAATCTAATATCTGTACTCTAATGAGAGGATTAGTGCTCCTTATATAGGAAAATGTATCCACATAATCCACTAAACTAAGATTTTCCAAATCTTTGAAACGACACCGCCTTTACAACGTATCGTGCATCTCTTGCGAACCATATTCCCTACACGGTCTGTATACCTTCATTCTCCCTATGTGGTGGCACAAATAACCACCTCGTTTCCTCAAATGACACCCTTTGTGGCTTATCAAAACTCCTCCTATTTTTTGAAAACAACATACCATCTCAAGGACCATTTTCCTTTTTGTGAACTACATGCCTTCCCGCAAACCTCCTTTTCTTCACAAATCGTTCCTCCTATGTGGTCCACGTTCCATTTTATACTCTACAAATCGTTCTTACTATGTGTTTTGTAGTTTACCATTCTGCATAACATATTTCTTGATCCGTGAACTGTTCCTAGAAATCCCATTCCATGTATTACCTTTGTAGAAAACCTTCCTTTTCCAAAAGCAGACTCCTGATTTTGATGCCCAAAAATTTGGAAAACACTAGGAAACTGCACTACCTTAAACACCTTATTTATCCTATACTATAAGATCACTTGACTTGCAAACACCTTGATCAACCCATTGTGGATTGAAAACAAACACAAACCATACTTCATATCTAGAAAAGAATAGCCTTGGTTCCAACAGTCTCCCACTTTGGGTTTTTTGGAAATCCATAGATAAATTAAATGAAGCACCTACAACAAACAAAACCTAATAAACAATAAACAAATCATCCAACACTATAAGTCTATGTGAGAAAAGATCGGTGTAGAAAACAAAAGAAGCATGAATTGGTTTCTCATGTCTTGGATGTTGAAATAGTG
The DNA here is from genome assembly GCA_963277665.1 of Viscum album. Lineage (NCBI taxonomy): Eukaryota > Viridiplantae > Streptophyta > Magnoliopsida > Santalales > Viscaceae > Viscum > Viscum album. The sequence goes on from OY728164.1 coordinate 1,198,402,255, forward strand.
GGTGCCCTAGACCCAACTATGTAGTACTTTTGATTACCGTATCATGTGTACAGTTAGATATGCATGATGATATCTTACCATTATAGTGCAGCATTTTCTGCATCCACTATAATAATGGTAATGTCCAAAGGTTAATTTTTGTGTCAAGAGTTTATAGAAGATCTGAGGCTATAATGAGAACCTCGAGATACAATGACATTAATATTAAATATATGTTCTATAGTCTAGATACATCTTACTGATTGGACACAGTAGATTTATGACTATCAGGTGTTGGGGGATCATAAGCATTGAGACTTCTTTTCATGAAGTTCAAACTTGGTGATCTCTAGTAGTGAGATCATGAGGACAGATCTGTCAATAGGAACACCACATGTTTTGGGTGTCATTGGTTGTTCCTATCTACGGACATGTGTATTGGTCTCCTAACTTAAGACCATTACCAATGGATATCATTTAATTATGTACTTTGATGAAAGGCGAAAACCATGGCAGTAATGTCGTGGAAAGGTAGTTTGTATTGGGTGCGTCGTTGGTCGTATAACGTTGGTTGAATGGTCAAGAAAGGATTTGTCGCTTCCAAGTTTAGGAAGTTGTATATCTCAGGCCTGGTTGATCAGGATGGTGTCGTATTCATAAGTATTTGGCCAAAGTAGTAGAAAGGAAAATCCATCCGGATAGAACAAAAAATAATAAAGCAAGATAAGGACGATGACACAAGAGTGTGTCCTGCTTTATGAGATATTTAATGACAAAGATATTATAGTACACAGTCAGTGTTCGTAGGTTGGTAGTTGTTGCAATGATTTTTCTTATCTCTTTAGGGGCCATGATGGATAAAGCAAGATAAGGAAGATGACACAAGAGTGTGTCCTGCTTTATGAGATATTTAATGACAAAGATATTATAGTACACAGTCAGTGTTTGTAGGTTGGTAGTTGTTACAATGATTTTTCTTATCTCTTTAGGGGCCATGATGGGTTTCTAGAACCCGCTCTTGGTCTATAGATTTTATTCACTGCTATTGAGATAAGGGCCTAGAAGGTCACACACAACAGCGTATTCGAGAATCCGCACCTATTCAGTGGAATAGGAATATTGGACATGGTAGTCCCCACCACTAGGGTTCGAGTGTTGTCCAAAGTACCGATCATCAAAAGAATTAAATAAATTCATTAATATTCAAGTTATGAATATTTGAGATTTAATTTATTTAATGTATTTACAAGTTTAGTAAATATGAGAAAATATTAATCGAACGAATATTATTTTAATATTCAAGGTTCATTTAATATTAAGCAGGACAGTGAGTTGAGTTAAATGGCTCGGGTTTTATCACATAATATATTTCATATATATTAAAGGTATATGATAAAATAAATAAATAATATTGACACAGTTTTAAGTCATCATAATTATTTATTTAGTGGATCTGAATTTAACAGGGGTCGGGGAACCCAACTGGGTAATTTCCACAATCCGCTATAAATATAAGAGAGGGGATCAGGTGAAATAACTATTCATGTCATTTTGGCCATAGCTCCTCCCTCCTCCCGCTCTCTAGAGAGAGAAGTTGTCGATCTGTGCTCGGATTGAGTTTATTCTCATGCATCATAAGATAGACAATGTGGTGATCGTCGGGACGTAGAATATATCGTCGGATCGCCACGCTAGCACCCGAAGTTCGACGATCGGCGTTCCAATGGATTTCTGAAGCGCGTGTGGACGATCAAGAGGGATCCTGCTATGAATCCTTTATGAAACGATCACCAGTGACAAGTTGCAGTAGACAACGGCTTCGGATCTAAAACAGGTAAGTTTTCTATTTATGTTTGTGATCCTTACAATTTACGCGAGATCCTTGGACCTCTCTGGGGCTCGGATTGTTGGTGAAGACAAGTTCCGTCATTCCGCTGATGAAAATTTTAAAATCTCCGGCCCACCGGCTTCCACTAGGGGCCCCGGGAACCTAACAGTGGTATCAAAGGGAGGTTGCGTGGATTTTCTGAGCCAAATAAAATTAATTTGCCTAAAATTAAGTAGAGGGTTTAAAATCGGTCAAAACAGATCTAACTGCATTTCAATCTGATTTAGAATGACCAAGATATGGTCATTCGAAATTTCTGGAATGGATCGTGTTCGTGTTTTTACTCGGGTTTTAAATTTTGTTGATTATTTCAGTTTATCGAAAATAATACAAGTTTTAATAAATTATAAGTATTGTAATTATAATTATTATTATTATAATTATTATAATTATAATTTTATAATTATAATTTTATATCATAATAAAAATAATATTAATAAATTATTATTATATTAAGGGGAGTAGACTTGACTGGAGGTCAAGTCTTCAAAAAAAATTAGAATTTAAAAAATAAAATAGAAGACCCATTTGTGGGTCTTCCTGCGTGGAAGGAACAAGGAGGAGACCCCCTTTTGGGTCCTCCGCGTGGAATGAAAAAAAAGGGAGAAGGGGGAGGCCCGTGGAAAGAACAAAAAAAAAGGTACAGCAGGGGTCTGGCGGACCCCTGTCTCCGGAGCGGCGCATCCAGCGCCGCACCCCAGTGTGCCGCACGACTGCAGCACCAGGACGGTGCCCCACTGTCGGAGCCCTCCCCGAGCACTGTAGGGTTTTACCCACTGGCGCGCAGGCCTGCTCCCTCCAGCCGCCCTTGACCCGCGACTTCCCTGTGCGCTCAGCCAGCCACCCGGCTCCTCCGGCGCGACGCACAGCTCCAGGCGCCACCTCCGCCGGACCCCATCGCCTGCCCAGACCCCGTCGCCTACCCCTATCCCTGCAGACCCGCACGACATACAGCAGGAACGGCGCATGCACCGCCGCCTGCTCCTTCTCAGGCATGCACCAGTATGGCATCCTCACGTGTGCAGCGGCCGCCCGCCCTTCTTCCTTCCTCAGGACGAACCAGGGCTACTCCTTCGTGTATGAAGCGACGTGGCACGGGCAGCTCCGACCAGACCCTTGGCCGCCGCAGCACCAGTTTCTGCATAGAAAGCCCTGACCAAACCAGGCAGCACAGTCTGAGCCCTGCCCTGCTGTCCTTAGGCCACCGACCACTCTTCGGTTCTGGCCGAACATCGTCGCCCGCACCCTTCTCGAGCAGCCTGCGCGAATGCGGGGCTGAGCTGCCGCCCTCCCCTCCGCGCCAGAACCAGGAAAACAGTCGTCGGTCGCCCGGTCTCCCCTCATGCGGTTCTCTTACCACTGCCATAGGTGTGCTCCAGGCCGAACTAGAGGGGCGTCCTGTCCCGGTCATTCGTTGTTGCCTAGCCTCCGCGAGCAGACTGCTGTCTTCTCCCGACCGCGCGCTGCAAGTCAGAATACCCCGCGCAGCCGGTTCCCTAGCGCGCAGCTTCCGCACACTATTGAGAGAGGCGCTGCCTCTAGCAGTGGTAGACCGCGTAGCGTTCCATTCCCGGGCAGTTTGGAACTGCTCAGCTGCGGGCTCCTCAACTGGTGCTCCTGCCTCCGGCCACCGCCCGGTCCTCCTAGCGGGCAGGTAACCGGTCCGGGTTATTTGATTAATATATTAACTGTAACAACCCAAAATTTTGAATAAATCTTGTTTCCTAATTTTGTGTGTTATTTTATTTTACACTCAAAAAAACTATTTCATTTGATAACATGAGTATAATTAAAATGAGACCGTTGGGTTTCGACCGTTATATGACCATTGGTCAATATGACTGTTGGAAACTAAATGTTTCGATTATTGTCTCTAAATACAAGTGATCTTGGTTAATTAATATATAAAGAAGATTTGATGGCCTCATCCAGTAGTCTCGGGCCAATTGAAGCCCATCTAACAGAACTTGGGAAGGAGGTAACACCACTGGGCTTTGCTCTGGACCAAACCCAAGATGAACTTCATCGTGTGAAGCTAGAACGGAATCAACTTCGCAAGAAGTTCAAACTGATAGAAATTACTACTCATGCAATGTTGGTTGAGCCTCCCTTAGATTCTATCACCTAATCACACCTTACACTTAGGTCCTATGCTGGGGTTATAAGGGGTTATGTAAGGATACCGTAACTGCTTTATGTAATCCTTCAAGATAAATAAAATTGTTTTTTCTTATTATGGTGAAGTTTGTAAATTTTCAAACATCCAGATAAATGTAGGATGTATATTATTTATGAATTTGAAAAAAATGATATTTTAAAATATTTTTGTAAACCTTAAATAATTAATGATGTGTAATGATTTTCAAAAAATGGTCTTCTGCAAATGTGTTCAGTAAGAAATTTAGAGTCTAATAAGATCAACATGATTTTTGATGAATAGTAAATTATGAATAGTGATTTTATGCTTAGGATTTGTAATGTGACCAAATGGATTATTAATCTCACTTAAAGAAAGTATTAATATAATCTAGGCACCTTGATTAAGTAATGTGATTCAATAAAATAGGTAAATAACTGTTTCAGAAATTATTAGTCAAGTATTAGTTTTTTCAGGTGAATACTATTTTTTAATTAAAAATTAAATTAAAAATATTTAGAAAATTATTTTTATAAAATGGACATTATTTTTGAACTCATAGCATCGATATTATGTTAAGATATTTTTTGGGGATTTTTCTGAAAAAAACTGAATTTTCAGTGAATAGTGTTTTTATTTAAAAATTAAATTAAAAATATTTAGAAAATTATTTTTATAAAATGGAGTTCATTTTTGAAATCAGAGCATCGATATTTGGTTAAGGTTCTATTTTGGGATTTTTCTGAGAAAGTTGAATTTTCGATAAATAGTGAAAATACAATTTTTAAGTTACGGGTGTTTAATAACATCATAACAGCATCATGATGATGTTATGAGAGATTTTAAGGGATGGCCGACTAAAGGGGATGAATTATTGTATGAGGGGTACCATGTGGCTAAAACCATGGGCAAATACCATGGGCAAGCCCATGGTTTTGCCAAAACCACCAATGAGGTGTCCCTTGGCCATTAATGCCTTGTCCCCTCACTTTCCCTATAAATACCCACCCTTTCCTCCTTTATTTTTCACTCCCAACTCTCCCAAAATGAATCTTTGGTCTCATTACTTCCAAAAGAGTCCTCCCAAGGTCCCCCAAGCCCTCAAGGTCCCAACCTTTGAGTTTTAAGAGTTACGTTTTAAGGTAAGGGATCCTAAATCTCTCTTTCTTTTCAAATACTCTCTTTTAAGTCATTTCTTTTATGCTCCATGTTATTATGTTGGAGGATGTTCTTTTATATTCCTCTTAATTACCTTTTCATGTTCATATGATGAGAGATCCCCTCTTACTCTCATAATTTTGTTTTATGAATGTTTAAGTGGCGTCGTTAGGCTGCCGAAATTTTTGTAACGGATTCTTTCACCCTTCTCATTTTCAAGTTCTATTTTCCTATCAAGTATTTCAAGTTCCTTTTTATTATGTTGGGGTATGATCTCTATATCTATCATACTGATCTTATATGATCATATGATGAGATACCCTATTTGATCTCGTCAATTCATTTTTTTGAAGTTTAAGTGACGTCGTTAGGCTGCCGAATTTTTAAGGGATTCTTTCACCTTTCTCATTTTCAAGTTCTATTTTCTTGTCAATTCTTTCACGTTCCTTTTTATTATGTTGGGGTATTATCTCTATATCTATCATACTGATCTTCTATGTTCATATGATTAGAGACCCTATTTTATCTCATCAATTCATTTTTTTAAGTTTAAGTGACGCCGTTAGGCTGCTGAATTTTCATAAGAGAAATCTTATTTTTGTCTTCCTTTCATGTTCTTCATTTCATATGGTATATCTTTAAAATTTTATTACCATGTTATTAAATCCTTTATATTATTTCCCCCTACTTTTTTATCTATGGATCATTTATGAGTGGGTTACCCATATCCCTTCTCTTTTCAATGTTTTCTAAAACCCTACAACATAGCCGTTATGCTGCCGAATTTCCGTCTCAAAATGTCTCTCTCTCTTTTTCTCAAATTCTTTTATTTTATTAAGTGATTACTAAAAGATCTTTCTTATAAAGGGGTATTCACATATATACCAAAATGTTCTATTTTAAATTCTGGGATTTATATACATGAGACCCTCTTTCGTTTTCCATGGGTTTAAAGTGGCATAAAGATCATGTCTTCAAAGCAGTTTTTAAAACGTTATGATTACGAAATGAAACCCATTTCTTTTATGCTATATGGGTTATTATGAAATGTTTGATGATGATATATGTGGCTCACATGATAATAAAGTAAAATTTAAGGGTGCACCTTGATAGCGCTCCAATGCATTGGGTAAAGACTTAATCTCTAGAGATGACCATTTTTAACGACGCCTTGGTGAATAACTTTGGTAATTTTTAATGACACCTTGGGGATGGAACTTGGTGAAATTAAAATGATTGTCTATGTTAAATTTTGTAGACACATCTTCAAGTTATGAAACAAGTTATTTTTATTATGATATGCCTCATGAACTCTTTCTCATGCCTTAAAGTTATTTTTCATGACTTTTGATGTATCTCAAGTTCTCATGTAAAATGTTTCCCTTGTTTCCATTAATAGGAATTCGGCTCACCCTTTCCTTTGTTGTATGCTCCCAGGTTATGAGATGCTATAATGAACTTAGGATTAACAAATTAATAAGCCTTTCAAGTGTTTAAGAAGAATATTCTTTTTATTTTCATGTATTAAGTTCCTGGTTTCCAAGACACTAAACCTTAAAGATCCTCGATTTTGTATAATGTAATGAAAGTTTATGTGATAAAAAGGCGGGATTCTATAGATGGTATCAAAGGATGGTTTAGTTATTTGTGGAAATTAGGATATGAAAACTCTAGGAAGATCCCTATAGAAAAGTTTAAATATAGGAAATATTCCTGGTATTTTGGTGAGTATTGAGTAAGGGGTTGCCAAGAAAATACATCCTTGTCTAGATACGAGCAGGTAAAGGTGGCTCTGACACAGATGTACATAGGGGTAAAACCCGAAAACACCGCTTTGAGCTAGACTCGAATGAGAACTGGTACACGAAAACGGGCCTTGCTGTACTCTTGGTTACGACACTCTTGGGGGATATGATTTGGTAAATTCATAAGCTTAGTATGAACCATTATTAAAGGAAAAAATATAAAATAAAATAAAGATTCACATAAGAATATATGATAATGGATAACCTAGATTGGAACCTAGGGGATCACAAGTTAGGGTATACTTTCCTTTTACAAGTTTATCCTTCTATGCTTTAAGTTTCCTTTTCATGATTATTGGCTAAGTATTTAAGCCCCCTAATTATACTTTCTTTTCTTAGTTAATGGCGGGAAATGGAAGAATATGTCCTAACAACCAATGTGATAGGAAATGTGATTATTACCCTATTAATATGACAGAGATGACAAGAGATCAAGTTGAACATATTGTGATTATTCCAAACCAGCTATCAAAAATCACAATTAATAATTGGTACCAAGCTGAATGCCCAAATTCATCAAGGAAGAAGAAGAAAAAGTCTCAAGGATGTTCATCTGATAAAGTTGATAAGGGAAAGAAGACCCAATTTCTTTTTTGAAAAAAGTGTGGGAAGATGCACTAAGGAGAATGTCACAAAGGAACCGGGAGATGTTTTAAGTGTGGGAAGATAGGGCATAAAGTAGCCAATTGCTTTAAAAAAATGGATAATGTGATGAATGGAGATAAGGTTCAATCTAATGTACCTTATACTATTAAATGTGGTAAATGTGGAGAACTTGGACATTATCCAAGGAAATGCTCTCTTGGAAGGGATGAGAAGCATGATGAGCATCAACAATCTTCAAGGACAAGGGAACAATGCAAGTCCTATGTTGAGATGGATCATGATGACTAAAGTACATGAAACTTCTTCGCAATAATTGTCTATGTCATGTTGTATTTTAGTTCGTGCTCCATAATCATATCTTTAACGTTTTCTAAGAACATCGAGTCACTACCTAAGATGGTTTTATATCATTAAGGAAAACATCTATTGTTATGTACCACATGTTGATGTAGTGAAGCTGTTCTTCATAAAAAAATGTGATTAGGGGATTAAAATATGATTATTATTTTGGAAGACGTTCACTATTTTGGGAACCCTATATGATCAAGGTAAATAGATTACTATGGTATTTTCTTTGAGGAATAAATCTTGAATTATATTTTGAAGAATCGACGAATTTAAGGTGAACTTATGCTAATATAGGTTACTTATAGAAATTATTACCCTATCTTGGGGAAAAATGTTTAGGTTATCTACTTTTGTTATAAGTTGTCACGAGTGGTTGATGTTGTTTGGAGATGAACGATGAAGTTTATTTTTGAAGACTATGTTATCAAATCCTTCTTGTATTTGGGTTTCAATCTTAGTTTGGTTTATTTTGAGGAATTTTAAGGACAGTTATTTATAGAATGGTCTATAAGGAACTTTGGGTAGTACCGTGTAATTTTAAGGATTTAAAAGTAGTTTCCCTTCCTATGGGGTTCTTTATTTTGGAAGAGTTGTTTTATCTTACCCTTTTTGTTTTTGGGATAATGTTTAAAGATATAAGAAATAGATAGTTAATCTTTGGTTGATTATGTGATTCTCTAGAAGATGATTCTTGTGCTTTTGATGAGACCAGGTGTTTTTTTAATGCTCATCATTTGGAGAAAAGATTAGTTTTGGTAGAAACTTATTAAGGGATGAAAATCTACTTGAAGGTAAATATATTTCCTTGTGTTTTTATTCTATGTAGTAAATTAATTACTCAAAACTATGAAAAGGAACGTAAAACAAAAACGTCGTCTGTTAACATTTCCAACTGGGAAATCAAATACCATTTAACCCATCATAAGTTTGTGATTTTCTTGTGGTTAAATTTCTCCTAATCATGTTTTCTATCACTCTCCCTCAAAACTTGATCCTTTGTTTTCTCCTCCATATCCATGTTTTCCTACATGGAATCCTAGTATGGGTTAACTCGGGTGACCTTTGTAATTCTCTTTCTTTATTTTAAAGTAATAGTTTTACTGACTCCTTTTCCGATGTGGGACTTTCAATGAAATTTCCAAACCCAATTTTAAAAATTCTGAGGATGCAATTTCTTAAGGGGGGAAGATGTTTAACGACCAGAAATTTTGAATAAATATTGTTTCCTAATTTTGTGTGTTATTTTATTTTACACTCAACAAAAATGTTTCATTTGATAACATGAGTATAATTAAAATGAGACCGTTGGGTTTCGACCGTTATATGACCATTGGTCAATATGACTGTTGGAAACTAAATGTTTTGATTATTGTCTCTAAATACAAGTGATCTTGGTTAATTAATATAGAAAGAATATTTGATGGCCTCATCCAGTAGTCTCGGGCCAATTGAAGCCCATCTAACAGAACTTGGGAAGGAGGTAGCACCACTGGGCTTTGCTCAGGACCAAACCCAAGCTGAACTTCATCGTGTGAAGCTAGAACGGAATTGCCTTCGCGAGAAGTTGAAACTGATAGAAATTACTACTCGTGCAATTTTGGCCAAGCCTCCCTCAGATTCTCTCACCTTAGCACTCCTTACACTTAGGTCCTATGCTGGGGTTATAAGGGGCTATGTAAGGAGACTGTAACTGCTTTGTGTAATCCTTTGAAATAAATAAAATTGTGTTTTCTTATTATGGTGAAGTTTGTAAATTTTCAAACGTCCAGATAAATGTAGTATGTATATTATTTATGAATTTGAATAAAAATGATTTTTTAAAATATTTTTGTAAACCTTAAATAATTAATGATGTGTAATGATTTTCAAAAAATGGTCTGATGCAAATGTGTTCAGTAAGAAATTTAGAGTCTAATAAGATCAACTTGATTTTTGATGAATATGAAATTATGAATAGTGATTTTATGCTTAGGATTAGTAATGTGACCAAATGGATTAGTAATCGCACTTAAAGAAAGTATTAATAAAATCTTGGCACCTTGATTAAGTAATGTGATTCAATAAAATAGGTAAATAACTGTTTCAAAAATTATTAGTCAAGTATTAGTTTTTTTGGTTGAATAGAGTTTTTTAATTAAAAATTAAATTAAAATTATTTAGAAAATTATTTTTATAAAATGGACTTTATTTTTGAACTCAGATCATCGATATTATGTAAAGGTATTTTTTGGGGATTTTTCTGAAAAAAATGAATTTTCGGTGAATAGTGTTTTTATTTAAAAATTAAATTAAAAATATTTAGAAAATTATTTTTATAAAATGGAGTTCATTTTTGAAATCAGAACATCGATATTTGGTTAGGATGAAATTTTGGGACTTTTCTGAGAAAGTTGAATTTTCGATGAATAATGAAAATACAGTTTTTAAGTTACGGGTGTTTAATGACATCATAACTGCATCATGATGATGTTATGAGAGATTTTAAGGGATGGATGACTAAAGGTGATGAATTATTGTATGAGGGGTCCCATGTGGCTAAAACCATGGTTAAATACCATGGGCAAGCCCATGGTTTTGCCAAAACCACCAATGAGGTGTCCCTTGGCCATTAATGCCTTTTCCCCTCACTTTACCTATACATACCCACCCTTTACTCCTTTAGTTTTCACTCATAACTCTACCCCAAAAAATCTATGGTCTCATTACCTCCCAAAGAGTCCTCCCAAGGTGCCCCCAAGACCTCAAGGTCCCAACCTTTGAGTTTTAAGAGTTACGTTTTAAGGTAAGGGATCCTACCTCTCTCTTTCTTTTCAAATACTCTCTTTTAAGTCATTTCTTTTATGCTCCATGTTATTATGTTGGAGGATGTTCTTTTATATTCCTCTTACTTCCCTTTTCATTTTAATATGATGAGAGATCCCCTCTTACTCTCATCATTTTGTTTTATGAATGTTTAAGTGGCGCCGTTAGGCTGTCGAAATTTTTGTAACGGGTTCTTTCACCCTTCTCATTTTCAAGTTCTATTTTTTTGTCAAGTCTTTCAAGTTCCTTTTTATTATGTTGGGGTATGATATCTATATCTATCATACTTATCTTTTATTATCATATGATGAGAGACCCTATTTTATCTCTTCAATTCATTTTTTTGATGTTTAAGTGACGTCGTTAGGCTGCCGAATTTTTAAGGGATTCTTTAACCTTTCTCATTTTCAAGTTCTATTTTCTTGTCAAGTCTTTCACATTCCTTTTTATTATGATGGGGTATGATATCTATATCTATCATAATTATCTTTTATTTTCATATTATGAGAAACCCTATTTGATCTCATCAATTCAATTTTTTAAGTTTAAGTGACGCCGTTAGGCTGTCGAATTTTCATAAGAGAAATCTTATTTTTGTCTTCCTTTAATGTTCTTCATTTCATATGGTATATCTTTCAAATTTTATTACCATGTTCTTAAATCCTTTATATTTTGTCCCCCTACTGTTTTATGGATCATTTATGAGTGGGTTACCCATGTCCCCTCTCTTTTCAATGTTTTCTTAAACCCTACAACATAGCCGTTTTGCTGCCAAATTTCCGTCTCAAAATGTCTCTCTCTTTTTCTCAAATTATTTTATTTTATTAAGTGAATACTCAAATATCTTTCTTATAAAGGGGTATTCACATATATACCAAAATTTTCTATTTTAAATTCTGGGATTTACATACATGAGACCCTCTTTCCTTTTCTGTGGGTTTAAAGTGACATAAAGATCATGTCTTTAAAGCTGTTTTTAAAACGTTATGATTATGAAATGAAACCCATTTCTTTTATGATATATGGTTTATTATGAAATTTTTGATGTTTATAGATGTGGCTCACATGATAAAAAATGCAAATTTAAGGGTACGCCCTGATAGTGATCCAATGCATTGGGTAAAGACGTAATCTCTAGAGATGACCATTTTTAATGACCCCTTGGTGAATAACCTTGGTAATTTTTAATGACACCTTGGGGATGGACCTTGGTGAAATAGTAATGATTGTCTATGTTAAATATTGTAGCCACATCTTCAAGTTATGAAACAAGTTATTTTTATTATGATATGCCTCATGAACTCTTTCTCATGCCTTAAAGTTATTTTTCATGACTTTTGATGTATCTCAAGTTCTCAGGTAAAATGTTTCCCTTGTTTCCCTTACTGGGCATTTTGATCACCCTTTCCTTTGTTGTATGCTCCCAAGTTATGAGATGCTATAATGAACTTATGATGAACAAATGAAGAATCCTTTCAAGTGTTTAAGAATAATTTTTTTATTTTTGTCAAGTATTAAGTTCCTGGTTTCCAAGACACTAAACCTTAAAGATCCTCGATTTTGTATAATGTAATGAAATTTTATGTGATAAAAATGCGGGATGCTATATTAATTATGGTTAAAATGATAAATTTTAATACCTGAATAGAATTAATTTAATTTTAAGTATTAAAATTAAATTAATTAAAGGAATGACAAATAATTAAATTATTTGAATTTTTAATTCATTTAATTTAATTAAATAACCCTCGTACTTATTTATGCATTTTAATTTTTAATCGCGCTGTAGTTACCCGACTACTGGTCTTGAGCATTGGCCCCATATGTCGGATTTTTATTTATTTAATTAATTAATTAACTGCATGCGATGTCTTTAAATTAATTTAATGACGGTCTGTGCATCGTCTATTTTCGGTTTAAATGTATAAGGGCCTATGTGCCCAATTTATATGATGTACATTTATACCCGAGTTCCCCTCGCATGTTTGCGAGTATCTTTGTACTTCGGACGAAGATGGAGAGTGATGTGGACCCCACCAAGATGAGGTGGTACTCCAAGATGTGACGTGGACCCCACAAGACAAAGCAATGTTCTAGAAGACCATCAAACATACAAGACAAGGGGAAAGCTGCATTTTGAGTCAAGCTTCGACTCAGGTATGATGCCCTTAGGTTGTTTAGATTCTCAAGACCAGTCGAGTAGTAGTTTACCTTTATGCATTTATTTATTATTTTATGCATTTTAGAACAGCGGGAAAAATACATAAAATAATAGATAATAAAATGCATAAAGAAGCGGCGTATGTTTTTCTATTAAAGTTCAGTTGTGAGCGTGAAAACATAGATGAACAAGTTTAATAGAAATGGATCACATTCGTCGAGAGAAAACCAATAAAATCATTAAAGAAGATATTAAGTCACAATCTGCCTTCCATCATTCAAGTTTGAACAAAACCGGGTGTTCAAGGTGCTGGTTCATGCCTCAGCTGAGGGTGCCTCTTACTACCGGGGAGTTCTTATTCATGTGGTGGGTTGACTTAACTAAAATTGCAGCAATGGAATAGCCTTAGATAGCTTGTTGTAATTTTTGAGGCAAACATTGAGTAAATCATTAAATGATTTTTGAATCTGGGACTTCACTCAACAGATCAAGGAACCGCAAGTTAATGTGGTTGGACATCCAAAATCCTACCTTGGACCCTCCGAGTAGTGGAATATCTATATCTTGTAGAATATGAGGGAGGTTCAAGGATCCTTGCCACTAGAATACTCAAGAGTATTCTGATTCTAGTATAGAGGGTTCCTAGAATTTGAAAAATTAGTGGGAGACATTTAATGATAAAATTAATAAATTATGTCTAAAATGGTAATCACATAAAAGTACAAATGCTAAAGTATATTTGCAGATAATGGAAAGAAATACCACAATAAAATTGCAATAATATTAGACAAAGTTAATGTCTAAACAAGCACGAAATTCCAAGTATAGTATAGGAGCTTGCGCACATTACTACCATAATGGAAATTCAAGGTGCTTTTGTTTCAACCTGTCAGGCCACCTCAAGAAGAGAGGGTATAAAACTGCTTACAGGAGACTCATGAATCAAGCATATGATGGTTCCATCATAATGCTATCATCAAAATCTGATGTTAGTTGCAGTCGCTACAGCAAGACATGGATGATGTTACATGTAGTCTCATATCCAAGATCCTTTCAAGGAGAAATCGAAGCAAGATTTGAATGTGATGATTCCACTCGGATTTTGTAAAGTGAAAGATAGTTCACAATCTTTCATGTCATTCCATTATTATACCTTTTACACCCAATTAATCTAGTTTCATTTAAAGTGAAAAATGAATGGTATAGAGTAAGCGCTTCTTACCACTAAGGTAACATTTTCCAAGTAATAAGAATATTAAAGATAAAACCATCTTTTATTCTTATGGCGAATAAATTGAATGAAAAGGAAAAAAGGCCTATGGAAAGTTACGGCAAAGGCACCTTCTTCATTCCCTTCAAAGTAAAGTGGATGGTTATTTAACAGGAGGTTATTTTCATTACATAATGAAATAAATTCATGGAAGTTTAAAAACTGAAATACAAGAAGCAAGTACCTGCTTCTCGTTCAGTTAATATTCATCAAATAAAATTATTGTTTTCTCTCATACTTCTTGGGTATTAAAATACAATATGATTTTCACATATATGTATTGAAATACAATAACCAAGTAAGTAGAGAAACATTACTAGAAGTAAAGTGTCTTCTCCAAGCAGCTAAGAAAGGGTAATTCATAAGTTAGCAGTGAGAAACACATAACTTATAATTTCCAAGTGATTGATTCAAATTGAACAAGTTGTGGAGTATAACCAAAAAACTTTATCTCATGTGCCCATTTGGACATGATGAGACATTATTCCATATTTTGGAATGAATGTTGTTTGTGGTAACATACTCAACAAATAGTTCACTTCTATTTGAATCAATGGCAATACATGATGAATATAAAATGTAAGACCTATCCAATTGTGGTAAGAAGATTCTTTGTCAAGTAAAACTAAAAGTGGATATCGTCAATATACCAAGTATGATATTTAGTCTCGGCACAGCTAAACACCGATGGTATAATTGATATCTTTAGTTTAGACAAATAAACCTTTAGAAATAAAGGTATGCCACAAATCTTCTGAGGTTTGTTCAACACGAGAGTGTGAAATTTTACAAAGAAAAATAGAGGTAAAGATACTTCATAAGATTCCTTTATGTAATTAAGTAATGTACCAATGAAGTATAAGTTTGGTCAGAATATATGAGTTGCTTCGAATCGGCAGGCCAAAGAATGTCTTGACCAAGCAATCATCGATCATGCTAATGTAGCGTGGAGTAACTCCTAAACGCATGTTACCTTATCTACATCACCATGTTGACGTTCATAAGGAGAATTTATGATAAAGTATTACATACTAACATTGTTCAACAAACATGTAGCATGGAGCAATTCCTAAACGCATATGTTACACATCAAAGTTATGATGTAAGTTGTATCAATGTTGCAACTTGCGGAAACTTCCATCATATTTCAAAATGTGATTTGTAAATAACAGTGTAAAACCATAACCAATATGCCAACTAAAATGACAAATGGATATCATACGAGTCATATTATGATGGAAAATCCATTATGTCATAGGATGTGTTTAGATGAAAAGTTTTTGTTAGGATTTAAACAAACTTGCATCAAGTTAAACACGTTGTGCATCTAAATTAATTATCCTAACAGTTTCTTAGGATATTACATAGATCTCTAAGATAGAAAAGATGTAGTCAAGTATTAGACTACATTTCTATACAGGGTGCACATCTCTATTAGAGATAGTGGGAGCTGAATTGACTTGGACTTAGTCAATGCTCGAGATGCACAATTGGTTGGCATAAGGAACAAGTTCCACAAGTACATGTGGAATAGGAATATTCCAGAGACACATACTGCGTAGGAAGTATGAAACCATGGTGATGGTTATATATTCACTACAGTCGGTGATATATTATTCATTGAGAATAATAAATCCTACAAGTAACCAGTATATGGCAACAATCTAATATTGAAAAGATCAACTAAAATTCAATAATGGATTCCATGTATCAAATTGCAAAATGGGCTTATAAAATTGAATATTGCGGTGGGTATTCAAATGAAATGATACATGGATGGTACAAGTATGGTACCAATAAGGCTCGATTGGTTATACCAAATCAGTACACATAAATCAATTAGAATTTTACTTGTCATAGCTAAACTTCTAAGATCTTTTTATTGGTCATTGGATGTCAAGATCATTTTTTGTGGAAGGTGTCTATACGATGCAACCAAAAAGAGATGATGACATCAAATGATGCCAATAAGGGTGAAAGTTACTGAAATCTAATTCTAGATTAAAGTAAGCAAAAACATCTTAGAACATTCGTTATAAATTAATCTTTGCCTTGTTTTTACCAAAGGTTAGTGGGAGAGCCAATATTTTCCAAGTGAAATATGTTCGGCAACATATGGAAAACAAATTTTGATCTTATAGTTAGATAAGATCAGGTTAAAAGAAATTCTCCAATGATTGACTTAAAGTAGTAACATAAGTTCTAGGGAAAATGATACACTAAGGTAGATCCAAAGGTTTCTTGGTCCTAGTCAATTATGAATATAGTGACATTGTATTGAAAAATACAAGTTGAAACAATTCAAGTTTAGGATTGTTGCCAATGTCATATGGCTTAATCTCTTCAAGTTAATATGTTTAGAACATATGAAGAGATTAAAGTTGTGAATTGATACCATATGCTTTAGCAATGGATCAATCACACATTCCATATTATGTATAATAATTGATACTGCCAGGATATAATTTATTATAGGCATATATCAATTATTTCCAGGAGCACTGCAAGTGATGCAGTCAGAACTATCATCTTGTACTTTGGAAAGTACAGAAGATATGTACCTGGAATAAGGAGAGGGAGGTATACTAGTTATGGTGGGATACATAATAGTAATCCTTAGATAAATTTGATCTAGTATAGTAGTTAGGCAAAGGAGATGAGCGAGTCAATCTCGTAAAAGCTTGCGGTAGCCATACCTACAAATACTGAGTACATTTCAGCTTCTAAGGCAGCTAAGAAGCAGTTATAAATTGCAACAATTTGTCCCAATTCTTGAATTCGTACCTAGTGAGAAAAGTATTATCATAATAAGAATTATGATATTCTTACAAGCCAAGTTGTCAAGTTATGACAACGGAAGAAAGTAATATACTCAGAGATACCTTATCTTGAGAAGTTTTACTCAAGAATATGAGGTCGCATATAGCAGATATGCCACGTGGAAAAAACGTGGAAATCCCAGCAGTTAAATCCATTACTCAGCAGAAGAATGGTATTTATCATGTGAGTAGCTAACAAGTTTAGTTGGAAAATTGGCTCTAGTGCAAGTGGGAGTGTTGAAATAGTGGGTGCCCTAGACCCAACTATGTAGTACTTTTGATTACCGTATCATATGTACAGTTAGATATGCATGATGATATCTTACCATTACAGTGTAGACTTTTCTAAGTCCACTATAATAATGGTAATTTCCAAAGGTTAATTGTTGTTTCAAGAGGTTATAGCAGATCCCAAGCTATAATGAGAACCTCGAGATACAATGACATTGATCTTAAATATATGTTCTAAAGTCTAGATACATCTTACTGACTGGACACAGTAGATGTCTGACTATCAGGTGTTGGGGGCTCATAAGCATTGAGACTTCTTCTCATGAAGTTCGTACTTGGTGATCTCTAGTAGTGAGATCATGAGGATAGACCTGTCAATAGGAACACCACATGTTTTGGGTCTCATTGGTTGTTCCTATCTACGGACATGTGTATTGGTCTCCTGACCTGATACCATTACCAATGCATATCATTTAATTGCGTACTTTGATACAAGGAAAAAACCATGGTAGTAATGTTGTGGTGAGGTAGTTTGTGTTGGGTGCGTCGTTGGTGGTATGACGTTGGTTGAATGGTCAAGAAAGGATTTGTCGCTTCCAAGTTTAGGAAGTTGTATATCTCAGGCCTAGTTGATCAAGATGGTGCCTCCTTCATAAGTCTTTGGCCAAAGTAGTAGGAAGGAAAATCCATCCGGATAGATCAACAAATAATAAATCAAGATAAGGATGACGACACAAGAGTGCATCCTGATTTATGAGATATTTAATGACAAAGAGATTATAGTACACAGTCAGTGTTCGTAGGTTGGTAGTCATTGAAATGAATATCCTTATCTCTTTTGGGGCCATGACGGGTTGCTAGACCCCGCTCTTGGTCTGTGGATTTTATTCACTACTATTGAGATAAGGGCCTAGAGGGTCACACACAATAGTGTATTCAAGAATCTGCACATATTCAATGGAATAGGAATATTGGACATGGTGGGCCCCACCACTGGAGTCCAAGTGTTGTCCAAAGTACTGATCACCAAAATAATTAAATAAATTCATTAATATTCAAGTTACGAATATTTGGGATTGAATTTATTTAATGAATTTACAAGTTTAGTAAATATGAGAAAATATTAATTGAACAAATATTATTTTAATATTAAAGGTTTGTTTAATATTAAGCGGGATAGCGAGTCGAGTTAAATGGCAAAGGTTTTATCACGTAATATATTTCATATATATTACAAGTATGTGATAAAATAAATAAATAATATTGATGCAGTTCTAAGTCATCATAATTATTTATTTAGTGGACGTGGATTTAACGGGGGTCGAGGAATCCAACAGGGTAATTTCCACAATCCGCTATAAATAGAGGAGAGGGGCTCAAGCGCAATAACTACTCATGTCATTTTGTCCAGAGCTCCTCTCTCCTCCCTCTCTCTAGAGAGAGAAGCTGTCGATCCGTGATCGGATTGAGTTTCTTCTCACACATCATAAGATCGATGATGCGGTGATCATCGGGATGTCGAATATATCGTCAGATCACCGCGCTAGCACCCGGAGTTCGACGATCGGCATTCTAGCGGATTTCTGAAGCACATGTGGATGATCTAGAGGGATCCTGTTATGGATCCTTCATGCAAAAATCTCCGGTGACAATTTGCAGTCAACAACGGATTCGGATCTGAAACAGGTAAGTTTTCTGTTTATGTTTCCACTCCTTACAATTTACACAAGATCCTAGGACCTCTCCAGGGCTTGGATCGTCGGCGATGACAAGTTCCGCCATTCCGTCGACAAAAAGTTTAAAATCTCCAGCCCACCCACTTTTACTGCGGGCCCTGGGAACCTAACATTGGAATGATTAAAGATGTCAAAGCTCAACTATGAATGTTTCCTCATAATACATATTTTTTTCTCTATTTTCATTTTCTGCCTTTTGTAACTCTTCATTCTCCCCCATTGAAACATTTCTTAATTTCTCTATTCTTCATATTCTTGTAACCAACCATAAAAGTATTGGATTATCATTGAATTTCTCCAATCTCCACTATTAGAAATAAACTCAAAGAATCAAATTTTGACTTGTAGAGCAAAAAACACACTCCCCCGGATCATATCTCCCCAATAAACTTGAAAAACTTTAGTAAATAGATTAACATAGTTAGCACAACTAGGGAGAGGGGAACCTTTGTAATCCCCTCATGCACTGGTAGGTGGTTGAACATAGAGGTTCAACTGATGCTTCTCAAGCACATGTGATGACAATAGATTCATCGGTATGTCATCCACTTGATCCTAAGTTCCAAAATGATCCATTTTAATTATTCCTTGTTCAAATTTTTACTTGATGAAGTGATATCTGATTTCAATGTGTTTCATATGAGAATGATGAATAAGATTCTTGATAAGATCAATTATTCTCTTGTTATCATAAAGATTCACCACTAGTTGTTTCACCTCATCGCCAATATCATTCAGTTATTGCTTCATCCATAGTAGCTGAGTGCAAGCCTTTTTAGCGGAGATATACTCAACTTTAATGTTACTAAGAGAAGTAATTTCCTATTTCTTACTCAACCAACCCACACATTTATTTCCAATAATGAATGCTCCAACACTTGTGTATCAACAACATCTTTAGCCCAAACAGTGTTAAAAAATGTTGATAGTTCACTATCTCTTCCTGTAGTAAATTATAATCCATAATTATAAGTTCCTTGAATGTACCTCATTATTCTTTTCACTGCTTCTATATGTTCATCTTTCGGAATAATTTGAAATAAGGCCGTTAAGCATGTTGTAAAGACAATATTTGGTCATGTTTTTGTCAAGTATAATAAGATTTCAATGATTCTCCTATACAGTGTGGGATCTATAGAAATAGAATCCTCATGATTTCCAAGTTTAGTTCCAACTGCAATCGGAGCCGAAATTGGTTTGGATTCATGCATGTTGAATGTATTCAGTAAATCTCTTTCATACTTTTCCTAGTAAATGAAAGTGTAGTAATTCCTCTAAATCACCTGTATCCCCAATTAATATGTGAGTTCACCAATCATATACATTTCAAATTATGATTTCATGTGATTTGAAAATTCATCTATTGATCCCTTCTTACTTCCTCCAAATATAATATCATCTACGTACACTAGAACAATGAACTGATCTTTTTGATAATTCTTCACATAATGATTTTGATCCACTCATCCTCTTTTAAATTTGATATTCTGATGATAAGAATCCAGCTGAGAGTACCATGCATATGGTTCCTATTTCAGACCATATAGAGCCTTCTTTAATCTGAAAAACATCATTTCATCGTTACCTAGAAGAAATCCCATTGGTTGTTCAATATAGACTTCTTATTCAAGAACACCATTTAATAAATATTTCTTAACATCCATTTGATACACTTTATATCCACTTTGAATTTATATAGAAAGAAACAATCTAATTGACTCCAGTCTAGCTGCCGAAGCAAATGTTTCTTCAAAATCAACACCTTCAATCTGTGAATAGCCTTTACACGCCATTTTTACCTTATTTATGATCAAATTTCCATTCTCATCAAATTTATCTTTGAAAATACACTTCATACCGATCACATTATGGGTTTTGGGTTTCATAACTAGATCCCATGTTTGGTTCTTATCTATCTGATCCAATTCTTCATTCATGGCCTTAACCCATGATTCATTTTTTGTAGATTCTTTAAATGAGTATGGTTCCATAATTGAAAGGAATACAGATTGTGTATTATTCATCATTCTCCTTGTCTGCGTGGGATCTATCCAAACCCTAATGATGTTGGATCGATCAATTTTTTCTCTTTGATTTCTCCCGTGAGGTTCAAAATAATTTTCTTCATTCATGGTTTCTTCTTCTGATTCTTCTTCTGATTCAACATCATGATGTGACTCATGGATGTTTTTCATTCCTTCTTCTACTTTTGTATTTGTATTTTTTCCATGTCCACATTCTTCCTCACCTTCTATCACACAAACATAAGAATTATTTAATACATTTGTGGTTTTTTCTTCAATGATATTCACATCACTTCTTTCCATAATTTTTCTATGATTTTTATTGAAACATTTTTAATCTTTTCTATTCATTGAATATTTGAGGAATATTCCTTCATCTTTATCATCACTATACTTTCCTTGATTTTATTATTTGTTTCAGATAAAGCATTTACTTCCGAAAACACAAAAATACTTCAAATAGGGCTTCCTTCCATGTCATAACTCATAGGGTGTCTTGGTTTTCCCTATATAAAGACCTTTTCAGTTTTGAATATAAACTACATCTTGAACAGACTCTTTCTAGTAATGGAGAGAGATATGACTCTCAATCAGCATAGTTTTGGCCATACTGTTCACCTGTCAATTCCAGCACTCAACTACTCCATTTTTCTATAGATTTCTCACAACATCCACTTCATGTTATATTCTATACTTCTCTGGGTAATTTTCAAACTCAATGGATATATATTCTCCTCCATTTCCAAACCTCAAAACATTGATTGTTTATTCAGTATCATTCTCAGCAATTCAGCGATAAGTTTTCATGCAATTAAGCACATGTCATTTCCTATATATAACCATCACACAAGAAATTCTACTATAATCATCAATGAAAATATAAAGTACCTTTCTCCATATGTTCTAGAAACATTTATCAGACCACATACATCTTTTTTAATGATATCAATAAGATTTGATGCTCTTTTCTTCTTTGGACAATATGAATAGCACACCAACTTTCCTCGCATGCAAGCATCACAAGCCTTCTCCCATTCATGCTTAAGATTTGGGATATCCATGACAATATTCAGTTTAGATATCTTTTCCATGTCTTGTTGATTGATGTGACCCAACCTCCAGTTCCACAAGTTGTTTTATTCTTCAACACTAATATAGGAAATGTTCTTTTTACTATAAACTTGATATAGGTTTCCATCTATTCTATAAGCTTTCATGAGATAATATCATATTTTTTCTTTTATAGTGCACCCCTTTTGATTGAGTTTCACTATAATTCATGAGTAATAGAGTATACTCACACTCAGGAGATTTTTATGCAACCCATCCGCATAAAGAACGTCAGTATTCTTCAGCTCGCTATTGGCCAGTTCAGTATTTTCACTGCCTTTGATCTTCAAAGCACCATCATTACCAAACCTCACTATTACATAGACCTTTTTCTTTACATTAATTAATAGGCCTTCATTTTCCGTCATATGGGATGAGCATTAACTATCAAGAATCCAACTGCTATTGTTCTTGGTATCTTTGAGAGCTACTTCTACAAGGTTGGATTATTAAATTTTCTTTTTTTCCTTCCATGAAAAAATAGTTTGATTAAAGGATAAATATGGATTTTCAAATATTTTTTCCATGTACATAGGTTCTTCATACTCACACTCTTCTTCTAGATGAGAGAACTTGTTTGTAAGAACAACACCATCTGGTTGGAGATTATTGACTTGTCTCTGAGTTCTGTACAAATTGTTTGTGTTATTCCACTACCAGCAGTCAACAACTTTATGGAAAAAGTTAGAACAATGAAAACAATATCCATAGAAATGGTTTATTCTATAATAATTAGGATATTAATTCATTATCCTTTATTGAATTCCTAGATCTTCCCCATTCAAATAGATCCTTGACTCTTTATAGTATGACATGGTATGGCTCATATAGCCACAAAATTGACATTTGATAAGTGGAAATGTCTTTTGACTTATATTACTCCTCATGTAAGGTTTCTGAGAAGGATATATTGATTGTATATCATCTTGAGAAACTCAAGGATATTATTCTGTCCTCCTTTCAGTATGATTTGAGACTTTCATTATTTGTACTTTATGTATCTTTTTGATATTTCCCACTTTCATATTACCTTTATTTTTGGCCCATTTTAATTCCATTATTTGATGTTTCAGAATTAAAAATAATTCCTATGTTTCCCATGCATGATGTTCTTTGATCATTTATAACATTTTCAGCTCCATCAGAACACGCTTAACTCTCTCTAGCAGCTCAATGTCTGAGAATTTTCCAAACTGAATTTTCTTTTTTATTTCTCTTGGTCTTGATTTTTTTTTCAGAATGGCCCAAAGGCCTTAATTTTTTATTATTTTGATAATCTACCTTTCAATGGGTGAGGTGGAACCCTTACAAGACCTAAAGTCTTAGAGACAATTACATGACCTGTAGGTCTTATAGGGAATCACCCAAACAAGACAACTTGGAACTACTCCTCCCCAGCATATGTCATGATATCAGCACTCCACCTTCGCAGGGATGGTCGAATAGCTATCCTATGCAAAGCTACACAGGCCTGGTACTGATGAAAATCCATACCCTCTCATTCTTCCAAATCTGGTTAGCTCTACTCTAGTAAAATGCACCTCCCCTGAATCCTCATCTGATACCTTATTCCTTGTAGTCAAACTGGTACATCTAAATTCAAGTGGCCCAAAGGCCTTGGGATGACCCTAAGGCATTAAGGTGGCCCGAAGTCCTTGAGAAATCAACTAGCCCGAAGGCCTTGGGTGGCCCAAAATCCTTGCAGGACCCGAGGCCCAAACCGGTGGCCCAAAGGCCCAAATGGTTGAATAGTTCTGATTGCTACAGTACCAAATAGTACTGCTACAGTACCTCGTAAATACACCTCCACCCGTATTTGATCTCAGGTCTCTTGGATGCACCTACCGAGTCCTCCCCAACCGGGTTGAGGCTCATGTGCTTGGACTTGATTCACTTTCAAGTTTAATCCTAAGAGTAACAAATTCTTCTTCAAGTCCCTCAATTATTTTGGACTTCTCCTCAAGTCTCAAGGTAAGGTCATTAATGAAATTTTCATGTTCTTCAATTCTGAGCTTTAGTTCAACAATATCTTCCGACCTTTTAAAAGTTGTTAAATGTTCATTTACTACTTCCTCAAGTCAGTCAATTTCATCTTCCAGTATATCAATATATTCTAATGAGTCTTCCACAATTATTTTCTAATTTTTTCATCTCTTTCATTGATTATAAAGCTTACCAAAAGCATCCTTAAGTTGTAACTTGAGATCGAAATCAGTGGTAAATTGATTATCTCTATATTTATCTCCTGATGGTTCTGATTTTTCAACCGTAGCCATCATTGACACATGGGTTCCAAATTTAAATTTAGTTTCTTATTCCTCAAATAATTCACTATCATCGCCTTCTTCTTCATAAACAAAAACCTTTCTCTATAGTTTCTTACAAAAATTGAAGTCTCCCTTTTTTAAAAACCTTTTATGAGCCTTATGTAGGTCTCCAACATCACTTTCTTCATCATTGAACTTTCTTGTGCACCGTGAGGCAATGTTCCCAACTCTTCCATAAAAAAACAAGTCAGAGGTAACTTGACATAAAATTTCCCTTTTCCCTTCTTGAATTTCTTGGAAATGAGAGAAAAGATTTATTTTTCCTAATTATTTTTATCAATATCATCTCATGAAATTTCAAGTTTTTTCCATGGCCTTAAATTCCATTTCCTTGCTTACTCGATTAGTTACATCTTTTGGTTTGACTCTTATCTCATATGCCACCAGGATTCTCAATAGATCATCCAGAGAAAGTTTGGAAGTATCCCTTTCATCAAGGGTTGCCACCTTTGCATTGTAAAGAGATACAAGTCTTATCAAGATTTTCTTTAGAATATTAATTTCTTTGATTCCTCCACCAACTCCTCATATTTCTCCAACAACTTCAATAATTCAACTGAAAAATGTATCTTCATTTTATTTAGGATGCATATTAGGATCATCAAACCTATTGTGCGAAACTTTTATTTTTGCATCCTTCACTTTGTTGTCACCTTCATAAATATTCTCCAATTTTTCCCACATAAACTTTATATACGTACATCTCATCACCTTAGGATATATCTGATAAGAAAGAGCTATTGTGTGTGCATTTTATGCATTGGTGGTTTCTCCCAAATTTATCCAAGTTTTAAGGGTCAAGCGGTCGCTTGTAGTGTAGCTTGGGTTTTCGAATCCTCAGAAACCTAAGAAGAACCTTTAGACACTCAATAAAGAGAGATGGATTTTTGGCTATGAAGTGGACAACTTGGGTTGATTTTAGATGGTTTTAAAATAGCAATAAAATATCTATGTGAATTCAAATTATGATAAAATGAGTTGATCCTAGGTTATTGCTCGGGGTGGATTGAATGAATTCCTTTTTTTACGATTTTAATTTCATTAACTCGAGAATTATTCATGCAATGAATTCAAAATAACGTCACCAATTACTGATTAAACACCTTCACAACACATTATAATCACCTATACAGTTGTAGTATCATTTTCATGAGCACTCCAAGGTAAAGGATATAATTATCACATGAAGTGGGGTGAATAAATTCAATAAGGAAGAGGAAGAATAAAAATCATTGAATGAAAGAAAATCAATTAAAATAAATTAATATCATTTAGGGAGTGAGAAATAACACTCAATCCAGCCTATTTCTACTCCCTTGGATCAACCCATAAAATAGCTAGCCCTCCATTGATGACAAGTTCTCAACGGAAGCAGAAAGTAGACTTACAAGGGTGGAATTGAAGAAGTAAAAACAACAAAAATAACGATCACTCCACCATTGTGTGAACAAAATCACAAGGTTTTGGTGTGAAAAAGTTCACACCTTGAGGAAATGGTATCAAAGTGATATGAATAAGAACATAACAAGAGAAGAGAAGAACTTTTATTAAAAACTAAGGTGATTTGAACAACTTACATGGGAAGGAAAAATGCTACAAAGACAATTTGGCATAATGACATTACAATCAAAACAAAGCTCCAAGATACCTAAATCATCCACCAATACTGCCTTAAATAGGAAAAAATGAAGTCTTTGCCGAGCCCCCAACATCCCATGTGTCTTTCATTAATTGTGTTGGGGAAAGGTGGGTGGAACATTAATGTAGAGAGACTTTTCCACTTCTTGCCCCGAAGTTGCAGTCATCTTGCATCCACCAGAAATACGCGACGAAATGGACTTCTAGAAGGAAGAATTTGAGTGGGTCCTAGAATAATTATATGAATCCCCGGATGTACCCTAATATCCTGTAAAATTTCAGCCCAAAATAATAATCCGTTCGCGAGATATGATATAAATAGTGGGCTGTTTTTTTGGGCCCCCAGAATCTGGCCCAGAATTGAATCTTCAACTTGGGCCACCTTAATCACCACAATTTAGGACGAATTAGCACTGTCTCCAAAAGAATTATTTCTAAATATATATTTCTTCTAGCCTACCATGAATTTTGGGCTTCATTGGGCCTGTGTTGTGGGCCCCACATTCCCATCAGTGGGATGATATCCAATCTGCCTTCTCCATAATTGTTTTCTTTCATCGCCAAATATCCCCATCATCCTTTATGAATCCTCCATTGATCCCTGAATGAAAAATGTTTATATTTATGTTTATATCCATTTCCAAAAATATCAAATTAAAATATGGATTATTACATTCTTTAAAATCAGATGAAACATTGGGCCTAAATTGATGCATATTAGGAATGAAGTGCACAAATGATGAGAATGGATGTTCAAAATTAAAATCCACTAACTCAGGCCCATAAGATCAAAAATGAACATTTAATACCCTTAAAATGTAATCAAAATATGTGTTTTTATTGGCTAATCACACCCCCCAACTTGAGTTTCGCTAGTCCCAAGCAAAATATATCTCACAAAAATGAAATTCGAATGACCTTTTCCAAAACCATTTTAATAGACATTTCTCACCCAAAGATATCATACCAAACAATTATGAAACCCATCAAAATAATTTAAAACAAGCTATGCCCATAGGCATATCTCAATCCCAATCCCATTACTTTGTTCAAATTCATCTCCATATTTCATCCAAATTCAATTAAGCATGATGAAGTGTTGTGCGTCATAATAGACACGGGGGTTCATTTTCATTCGAGGGAGAAAATATGGAAGCGCTATGAGAAATCAAATTTTAATAATAATATGAGTACTCTTTTTTTTTGGGATTTTTTTGTTGCAATTTTTCCATGGTAATTGAAATTGAACTCAATCAAGTCAACCCATGTAGCAAGACTTTGCCGATGACTCCCAGGATCAAAGACCTTAGGGAACCAAGTGAAGCTCACATACTCGGGCATCATCTCGAGTTAAATCAATCAAAAACAAATTCAAATTACCACAAATAGAGATAAAATTCCCAACTCTAGGCCAGAAAACTATGGAGTCACGATCCCCAAGTGCCGAAAGCCACACATTAGGTCAATTCATTGCTCTATACGCAATTGATTTTTTTTGAATACTCATGTTAAAATTAAAATGATCACCAATCCTATGCTATTTATTATGGGTCCCCAAGAACTCAAACTAAAATCCCACAATCTAGAGGACATGCATTGTGTTTTTTTTAAACAATTGGATGAAAATATAAACAGTGAAAAATCACATCGGACAACCGCACTTTCCAATATCTATGCACATGAACATAAACTTGCATTAAAATCAGAATCAAGGGATGAAAAATTATATGATATCCAATTTCAGAGTTTGGAATGTGTGTTATTATGTTCAAGGTTAATGAAATTTTTCCTTCCACACATTTTCATCTCCCCCCCCCCAACTTAAAATAACACTATCCCTAGTGCTTAAAGAATTGAAACATAGAAGGTGTAGGATACAAGTTCAACGAAGACATTGAAAATGAAAATTATGGAATGAAGTCACCTGGTGGTTGATGTTGAAAATGCATTCCCATGTCTCCCTTCAGTTCTGGTTTGTCTCCCAATGGCTTGGACTGTTGTGACCAGCTTTTCCCAATGACCTATGACATGCCTTTAATTTTTTTTAATATATATATATATATATTTTGTATTTTTTTAACCTAAAAAAATGTACAAATAACATAAACTGATGATACATTGTCTTCTCTTAAATTTCTAGGTAGGGTATTACTCAGGGATCACACCGTGTGACACGGATGAATATGGTGCTCCCCTTTCATACCCATCCTTACTCATAAAAGAAGAACATGTCAAAAATATATATTTTTTAAATACCTACAAAAACATAAAATAAAAATAAATTGATGATACATTGTCTTATTTATATTTTCTGGGTAAGGTATTACTCGGTGATCACACCGCGTGACACAGATGAATACGGTGCTCCCCTTTCATACCCATCCTTACTCACAAAAGAAGAACAGGTCAACAGTATATTTTTTTTAAATAACAAAATGAAGAAGAAGGAAACAAAAGATGATTCACAATGAATAGAAATATGAAAACCACAGGTTGCCTCCGGAGCAGCGCTTTTTTTTAACGTCGTTAGCCCGACATGGATCCTAAATCTATCAATTTTTTTCTGGTTCATAGGTTGGCTCTATTAACTCTACCTTTATTTTCTGTTTATTTAATGATTCAATGAATGGTTTTAACCTATGACCATTGACCTTAAAAATGTTACCACTTGTGGGATCCTGAATCTCTACTGCCCCATGGGGGTACACATGATGTACTATGAATGGACCTGACCATCTAGACCTTAACTTTCCCAGGTGTAAATGAACTTTTGAACTATACAAGAGCACAGGTTTTACCAGTTCAAATTGTTTGACTTTGATATTCCTATATTGGTAGGCTTGAACTCTAGCTTTATTTATCCTTGAATTTTATTAAGCATCCATCCTAAGTTCCTCAAGTTCATTAAGATCTAATTTCCCCTTTTCTTCGGCGAAAGAAATGTCGAAATTCATTTTTTTGATTGCCCAAAATGCCTTATGCTCAATTTCAACAGGTAAATGGCATGGTTTTCCATAAAACAACCTATATGGTGATATTCCTAGGATGGTTTTGAATGTTGTACGATATGCCCAAAGAGAATCCAAGAGTTTCTCAGACCAATATTTCCTAGAGGGGTTGACAGTTTTTTCAAGAATTTTCTTAATCTCCCTATTTTCTAACTCGGCTTGACCATTGGTTTGAGGATGGTACGCAGTGGAAACTTTATGAGAAATTACATACTTAGACATGAGTGTAGAGAATGGCCGATTATAGAAATGGGTTCCTCGATCACTGATTATAGCCCTAGGAATTCCAAATTTATAAAATATATGCTCTTTCAGAAATCAGATCACAACATGATGGTCATTGGACTTGGTGGGAATGGATTCAACCCATTTTGAGACATAATCAATAGATAAGAGGATGTAGAGATATCCCTTAGAGTTTGGAAAGGGTCCCATGAAATCAATTCCCCA
Organism: Viscum album; assembly: GCA_963277665.1. Classification (NCBI taxonomy): domain Eukaryota; kingdom Viridiplantae; phylum Streptophyta; class Magnoliopsida; order Santalales; family Viscaceae; genus Viscum; species Viscum album. The sequence continues at coordinate 1,198,431,752 of OY728164.1, forward strand.
ACAATCAAATATTTCAACGACCAGAATGGGAGTGAGGGTAATTTGATCCCTTTTAGAAATGAATCCTAATTACTGACACTGAGGATAACTTTTGCAGAATTGGAAGGAATCCTTAGTGAGGTTCGGCTAGTAGAAACCACTTTGGAGGACTTTGCAGTGGTTTTCCTTGTAAGAAAGTGGCCTCCACATGCCTCTCCATGAATTTTTTTAGAATGGACTCTTTTTCATTCTCGGGCACACATCTCCTGATGATTTGATCAGGAAAGAACTTGAAGAGGTAAGGATCATAAAACACATAGTGTTTGACATCAGAAAGGAATTTCCTCTTAGCTTGGGTCCCCAGGAATTTTGGAATGTCACCCATCACCAAATGGTTTGCTATGACAGCATACCAAGGGCAATCACTCACTGAATAGAGGTGCTCATCGGGAAATGAATCAGACACAGAGAGGTGGTGTGAGTTGTCTTTGAATTCCATCCTAGAGAGGTGATCAGCTAAAATATTTTCAACACCCTTTTTATCCTTAATGGTTAAATAAAACTCTTGAAGAAGAAGGACCCTCCTAATCAATCTAGCCTTGGCATCTTGTTTTTGAAAAAGGTATTTTAGGGTTGAATGGTCAGTGAAGACAATGATGGGTTATCCTAAGAGATAAGACCTGAATTTCTCTAAGGCAATGACAACAGCAAGAAACTCTTTATCAGTGGTGGTGTAGTGCATTTGTGCATCATTTAAAGATTTTATTGCATAAGCAATAACACATGGAGTTTTCTCACACCGTTGTCCTAAGACTGCTCCTACAGCGAAGTCAGTTGCATCACACATGAGCTCGAAAGGAAGTTTCCAATTTAGAGTTTTCATGATAGGTGGAGATATAAGAGTTGAATTGAGTGTAGATAATGATTCCTTGTAGCTTTTTGTCCATAAAAATGGATCACCTTTTACCAATAGAGCACAAAGTGGTCGAGAAATAGAGCCGAAAATCCTAATGATCCTTCTATAAAAACCAGCATGTCCTAAGAAGGACCTCACTTCCTTAATAGTTTTAGGAGAGGGAAGGTGAAAAATTATGTCGACCTTAGCTTTATCAACTTCAATCCCTCTACCAGATACCAGATGACCTAGAACATGTCCTTCCCTTACCTTGAAATGGAATTTTTCCCAATTTAGTATGAGATTATTATCCTCACACCTTGAAAAAACCTTTTAAACATTTAGAAGGAATCCCTCAAAAGTATCCCCAAATATGGAGAAATCATCCATGAAGACCTCTAAACAATCCCCCACCATGTATGAGAAGATTCCCATCATGCACCACTGGAAGGTGCCAAGGGCATTATATAACCCAAAGGGCATGCGCTTGAAGGAAAAAGTGTTGAATGGACAAGTGAAGGTTGTTTTTCCTTGATCCTCTAAGGAGACTTCGATTTGATTATACCCTGAGAATCCATCTAGGAAGCAGTAGAATTGATGACCCGCCACTCGCTCAAGGACTTGATCTATAAAGGGGAAGGGGAAATGGTCTTTCTTGGTACAAGAGTTGAGCTTCCTATAGTCAATACAGACTCTCCATCCACTACTAACCCTTGTTGGAAGCATCTCTCCATCCTTATTGGTTATTACTGTGATTCCAGCCTTCTTTGGAACCACATGGATTGGGCTAACCCACTCACTCTCAGCTATAGGATAGATTATACCATCTTTTAACAATTTCAAAAGTTATTTTCTCGCTACTTCCATGAGATTAGGATTGAGTCACCACTAAGGTTGATGACATGGCTTTGAATTGAATTCTAGAACAATTCTATGAGTCCCGATAAGTGGTCTAATCCCAGGAATATCAGATAGGGTCCATCCAATGGCTTTCTTGTGTCTCCTAAGGACATCTAGAAGCATCCTCTCATGATCGGCTTCAAGAGAGAAAGAAATGACAACAGGAAAGGATTGATTGTCCCCTAAGAATGCATACTTGAGTGATGAAGATAAAACCTTAAATTCAAGATCAGAGTGGTTATCAGTTTCCAATAAAGGATGAGACTTTGTATTGAACTCAGTTTCTTTATTCAGATTTATTGACAAAATTGCTTCCTTGTGAAAAGAATTTTCATCCAATAAATTAGCTAGAGTAGTGTCATGAATGGGTATAGACTCGATGTTATTGATTTCACCCATGGTATCATTGATCGGTGATTCCAGAAAATCATCAATAGAGCTATCTGAAAGAGATTCAAGCTAAGGAGACAAATTTTCCTCATGGGAACAAAGAAAATCAATCTCCTCTTGACTTAAACATCCTTCAGTAATTCCTTGATGTTCCTTGAGTTCACTATCAACACTACCTATCCAATTAACCTCATGGATCTCTTCATCATCCCCAATTTGAGATTTTTCATTGTAGATGTTCAAGTCTAGACTCATGTTTCCAAAGGTCATGGTTATGTTCCCATTTATGACTCGGATAACAGAGTTGATTGTTGCAAGGAAGGGACGACCAAGGATGATTGGGGTTTGCTCCCTAGAACCTAATCTTGTGTGATTGTCTAGAACAATGAAGTCTGCTGGGTAAATGAAATTTTTAACTTTCACCAAAACATCCTTTAAGATCCCCTTTGGAACTCAAATACTACGATCAGAAAGTTGAAGAGTGAAAGATGTGGGTTGGAGTTCTTCGAGCCCTAACTGACAATACATAGCATAAGGAATGAGGTTCACACTGGCTCCTAGATCACACAAGGCTTTGACAACTTTGTTCTCTCCTAGTTCAACATTTATCTAAGGGCATTCTGGGTCTTTCATCTTTGGAGGAAGGGTTCCTTGGATTGTTGTGCTACCATTTGCTGCCAGAAGGACTTGGTTATTATGTGAGAATTTCCGTTTAAATGTGCACAGGTCCTTAAGGTATTTTGAGTATGTAGGAATGGTTTGAATGGAATCGAGGATTGGAATGTTCAACTTGACTTGTGATAATATTTCCCTCAATGTTTCACTCAATTCAGGCTTGGTTTTCCCCCTCATACATTGAGGAAATGGTGCAGGTTGTGGGGTTATTTTTTGAAGGGTAGTTTCTTTGACAATGTTATCATGTTTTTCAGTTTGATCATGTGGTTCATTTGAATTTTCATTAGTGTTTGAATCTTCAGATGGTTTCTGAATTATTTTTCAGGTTTCTCAACTGATTTCCCACTTCTTAGAGCAGTCACAGCCTTTATTTGTTCATGAGTTGTTTGAGTGCAACTTGGCTCTCCCCTTATTGTTTGTTGTGGAATGGCTTGTGTAGGCATGGGTGCCTTTCCCGTTTTGATGGTTTGAAGTTCTTGTTTCAGGGAAGAGACTTCTGAGTTCATCCTTTCCATTTGTTTGCACAGTTGTTCAAGGATTGGGAGAGGGACAGATTGGGAAGGGGCTTGTGTTGGTTGGGTTATCACATGGGGATACTTCGGTTGTTGGATGGGTTGTTGGTATTGGACTGGAGGATGTTGGTATTGGACTGGTTGTGGTTGGAATTGGTTATGGTTTTGAAAATTTTGTGTAGGGTAGGGGCCTGGTCCTTGTGGTTGGATAGGTTGTTGGTTATCTTTCCATCAGAAGCCTGGGTGGTCATTATACATTGGGTTAAATGTGTTTGGGTATTGGGGATTTTGAAAGTTTAGGGCATTGACTTCATCGGGTGGTCCTCCTAAAAGAACATCCTTGATTGATGGAATGGTTGGACAATTGTCTATTTTGTGGTCATGTTTGTCACATATTGTGCAAACAAGGTCTACAGTTTGGATTTCATGGATTTTCCTATGGTCTATCTCTTCAACCTTCCTAGAGAGTGCTGCAAGTTTCACCCTAAGGCTTTCCTCTTCTCAAAGTGTATGCATTCCAGTAGTTCTTTGAGGCTTTTCAGAATAAGGTGATGTTCCCCATGTTTGGTTTTGTTCAGCAAGGATTTCTAGATACTCGTAAGAATCATTTGGGGATTTGTTTTTAAAGGTCTTATTACACATCATGTCAATGCATTGTTTGTTCTCTAGGCCCAAACCTTCATAGAAAATTCTTACTTGTTTAGGAATAGAAAAACTATGGTGTGGAACCATGTTTAGGGTGTCTTTGAACCTCTCCCATGTTTCATAAAATGACTCTCCCTCTTTTTCAAAAAAGTTTTGGATGCTCTTTTTTAGTGCAATGGTTTTGTGATGGGGGAAGTATTTTTTGTAAAATTCCCTTTTCAGTTGGTTACAAGTGTGGATTGATAAAGGTCTCAGATTATTTAACCAGTTCTTTTCTCAATCCTTAAGTGAGAAAGGAAAGATCCTCATCTTATCTGACTCAAGTTGATGTGGTGAGCACATGGTTTCAACAATGTCATTGAACTCCTTGACATGAAGGTAAGGCATTTATGACTCCATCCCATGGAAGGTTGGAAGGTGGTTTAGGAAATGAGGTTTAAAGATATAGTGGGAATCTCCTAGGGCAGAATACCTAATACAAGAGGGTGCATTGGTCCAGTTATGTTTAAGGTAGTCATTCATGGTTTGATCGACTGCATTCCCCAAATTTGGGTCTGCCTCATTTGGATTTCCATTTTGGTTCCCACCCGGGTTTATGAGTTGGTTTCTTTGAAGACCCTCCATTGAAATTGAATCAATCTTTAACTCTGGGGTATTAGGAAGATTAGGATCCAATGGCATACTTTACTCCCCTATCCTATGACTTTCCACCCTAACTAGTTTGTTTGAGTTATCGCGGGTGTAGGCGGACATGCGCCAAGAGAAAAAAAAGTGAGAAAGCGAAAAGATAAGTGATCTTGGTTGAGAATAGAATACTGGGGGTGAGGAAAGAAGGTTTTTGTCTAAGGAACTTACTTGGTCCCCGGAAACGGAGCCAAAATTTGGTTTTGCCCAAATTTACCCAAGTTTTAAGGGTCAAGCAGTCGCTTGCAGTGTAGCTTGGGTTGTCGAATCCTCAGAGACCTAAGAAGAACCTTTAGACACTCAATAAAAAGAGATGGATTTTTGGCTATGAAGTGGCCAACTTGGGTTGATTTTAGATGGTTTTAAAATAGAACTAAAATATCTATGTGAATTCAAATTATGAGAAAATGAGTTGATCCTAGGTTATTGCTCGGGGTGGATTGAATGAATTCCTTTTTTTACGATTTTAATTTCATTAACTCGAGAAGGATTCATGAAATGAATTAAAACTAACCTCATCACTTACTGATTAAACACCTTCACAACAAATTATAATAACCTATACACTTATAGGATCATTTTCATAAGCACTCCAAGGTAAAGGATATAATTATCACATGAAAGTGGGGTGAATAAATTCAATAAGGAAGAGGAAGAATAAAAATAATTGAATGAAAGAATCTCAATTAAAAGAAATTAATAACATTTAGGGAGTGAGAAATAAAATTCAATCCAACACCTTTATACTCCCTTGGATCAACCCATAAAAGATCTATCCCTCCATTGATGGCAAGTTCTCAATGAAATCATAAAGTAGACTTACGAGGGTGGAATTGAAGAAGTAAAAACAAAAAAAAATAACGATCACTCCACCATTGTGTGAACAAAATCACAAGGTTTGGTGTGAAAAAGTTCACACCTTGAGGCAATGGTATAAAGGTGATATGAATAATAACATAACAAGAGAAGAGAATAACTTTTATTAAAAAATAAGGTGATTCGAACAACTTACATGGGAAGGAAAAATGCTACAAAGACAATTTGGCATAATGACTTTATAATCAAAACAAAGCTCCAAGATCCCTAAATCCTCCACTAATCCAGACTTAAATAGGAAAAAATGAATCCTTGGCCGATCCCCCAACATCCCATGTACCTTTTATTAATTTTGTTGGGGAAAGGTGGGTGGAACATTAATGTAGAGATACTTTTCCACTTCCTGCCCTGAAGTTGCATCCAGCTTGCATCCACCAGAAAGACGTGCCGAAAGGACCTTCTATAAGGCCGAATTTTAGTGGTCCCTATAAGAATTAAATGAATCCCCGGATGTTCCATAACATAATGTGAAATTTCAGCCCAAAATAATAATCCGTTCGTGAGATATGATATAAATAATGGGCTGTTTTTCTAGGCCGCAGAATCTGGCCCAGAATTAAATCTTCAAATTTGGCTGCCTTAATCACCACCATTTAGAACTAATTAGCACTGTCTCCATAAGAATTATTTTTTCCTATATATGTCTTCTGGCCTACCATGAATTTTTGGCTTCATTGGGCCTGTATTGTGGTCCCCACATTCCCATCAGTGAGATGATATCCAATCTGCCTTCTCCAGAATTGTTTCCTTTCATCACCAAATATCCCCATCATCCTTTATGAATCCTCCATTGATCCCTGAATGAAAAATGTTTATATTTATGTTTATATCCATTTAAAAAAATATCAAATTAAAATATGGATAATTACATTCTTTAAAATCAGATGAAACATTGGGCCTAAATTGGTGCATATTAGGCATGAAGTGCACAAATGATGAGAATGGATGTTCAAAATTAAAATCCACTAACTCATTCCCATAAGATCAAAAATGAACATTTAATACCCTTAAAATGTAATCAAAATATTTTTTTTATTGGCTAATCAATTGGCATATGTATCAATCATTTTCCTGTTTGTATCAATCATAGAAATCCCAGTTGGATCAGTGACCTATATTCCTTGTGTAGTGGAAAATAGGACTTCCATTCCAAGATATATTAGATGATATCTCATCCTATTATTCTATATCTGAAGGTTTATTCCATAAAATAGGGGTACTCCCATAACATTTATTGTATTCTCCATTGTAGAAACGAAGGGAATATTTAACACCAGCAACCTTTAACCTCTGATTCCACTTGAAGGACCCCGAAACACCCTAAGAGGGGAGGGGTGAATCAATATTTCAACTTTTTCTTTTAAACTAAGGGATCGTGTTCCCAAGTTGGTAGGAACTTGTTAAACCTGTTTGACAAGAAAGTATATAAAACAAACAATCACATTTAAATAGAAGACATGGAAATTTTACTTGGTTCACCACTAAGGTCTACATCTAAGGAGAATATGCCGATAGGTTGTCAGTCATACCAAATTCCACTAATCTTCACTATTTATTTAGTAAAAAAGTTTAGCACAGTCACTCTATGCTAGGTGCACTACCTTTACAAGGTTTTAGAGATAACACATTGCATCCCTAGGATCACTTCTATTGAATCCCCCTTGCTCACTCTATTGGGAAGAATTTTAACTCAGTTTATTTACTTGAAGGTCACTTCAATGGAATGGAATTAAATCATGCATATTAAACTATAGATAAATGCTCTGTTGAAGTCTCGTTATCACCCGTATGTGTAATTAACTTTTCCTCACACTGTTAGTTCACGAACTATTCTTTCGTGGAATGACCTCCTTCCTCCGTGAACCGTACAGAACCACGTACCTTGAGTACTTCCTCTATGAACTACTCCTAATCTTTCATGTACTACACTGCTTCCACTGCATACTATCTTTCTCCATGTATTGTGTGGCTTCCTCCACATACTTCCCTACTCTACGTACTGTGAGTCTTCCTCTATGTACTTCCTATGCAAACTGTGACCCTGTACTTACTTTAGAAAATGACATCTGAATACTACTTCCTCTATGCAAACCAACTCCTCCTTCAAAAACTATATTCCATGAACTAGCCTTCTTCCTTTGCGTACTATCTTTTGTAAACTATGCTAGACTTCACTGAATTTATTTAAGATTTTTAATTAAAGTCTTTGTGGGGTTGTCTTCCCATGAACTACGTCTAGATTTCACTGAATTCCTCTCAGATTTTTAATCTAAGAGCCGAACTTTAATGAAGGGATTAGTGTTCCTTATATAGTAAAATATATCTGCATAATCCTCTAAACTGAGATTTACCAAATCTTCAATATGATACTGCCTTTACCGCGTATCGTGCGTCTCCCTTGAACTATATTCCCTATACAGTCTACATACCTCCATTCTCCCTACACAGTGGTACAAATCAGTGCCTCATTTCCACAAATGACACCCTTCATGGTTTCTCAAAACTCCGCCTCGTTTTCACGAACGATGCATTATCTCGTGAACCATTTTCCTTCTACGAACTGTAGGCCTTCCCGCAAACCTCCTTTTCCCCGAAAACTATTCCTCCTACGCGATCCACATTCTATTTTTCACTCCGCAAATCATTCCCAATATACGGTTAGTGGTTCACCATTCTATGTACCATATTTATTGATCTGTGAACTATTCCTGGAAATCCCATTCCGTGTACTGCCTTTGTAGAAAACGTTCCTTTTCCAAAAACAAACTCCCGATTTTGAGGCCCAAAAATTTGACAAACACTGGGAAAATATGCCACCTTAAAAACCTACTTCAACATGTACTATAATGAATTTAAAACCCCTTGATCAACCCATTATGGATTGACAACAAACAGAAACCATATTCCATATCGAATAAATAACAGCCTTGGTCAAACAATATAGGTAAACCGTAAACATAGTGAATAGTTTACCACTATTTTTGTAATCAATAATCATACTGAGAAGTTTCTCAATCCATAATCATAGAATAATGAATACTCATAAAAATCACAAACATAAGTAAATATGAACTAACCATCACTAATAAGTCATAAAAAAATTTGGGAGGTAGGGCATCATGCGTTCACTAGAACCAAGACCTTTAATCCACCTGCAGAATATACACAGAAGGTTATGCACAGTAGAATATGATTCCCAGAAAGATACTCCCTCAACTAAGTATACCATAATTAGGAATTCAATTCGCCCTAACCCCCATGCAAAGTTTTTATTTTCACACACATACAAGAATGATCACAAGCATATGCATGGAATGTAAAACCAATGGATATAAAAACTATAAATTGATATAAAGTAAGAATGATCACAATGGATTGAGATGATATAGAAAATTTATCCTACATGCATGGAATAAAAACTACTTCATTATTTATATTTACTAGAAGTACAAGAATTTCATACAATTGAAAAATTAGTTAGTAACAAAACATTACAGAGAATATGATTTTATAATTCACTACACACCATATGGTCTGATACACTATGCATAATTTGGTCCATTTTTCAAGTATTTGATACACTATACTTGATCAGGTTTCCCCATATATAAGTTCCCCACTTCCTTTTATAGGAATGCATGGCCATCTAGGTTTCAACGCCTTCAGTTTCATGGAGATGCCTCCATTTGGTAAGTAATAGGTGATCTCTAGAAACTCCTTTGACCCTGAGCACTTGCTTGGGTGATCACTTCCAGAGACTTCATTCTAGAGCCTTCTACTTGTCGAACATTCCAAATCTCCATGAATCCATAGGTATAAATGAAATTCTAATCAATTAATTCCCTCATAAATAAATTTGATGCTGCTGAATGTATGTCGATCTGTCCATCTTACAATGAAAAATTTTCAATGAAAAAAATTGTTGACCTGAATTTGGTAAACAAAATATACTTTTCATTCCAACAATCTCCAACTTTAAGACTATTAAATTTAACCTTTGTAAAATATTCAACACTTAGAAAACTTCCTTTCTTCCTCTTTACAATATACAATTTTCTTCATTCTTATTTCATTCACCCAAGTCCCACTATGGCATGATGTTGCCTCAAAACTTTATAGAACTAAATTTTCTGTGACCACATCCACTAGATTTTGGATTCTAGCTATCTTATGGAGATTTAACACTTTATCCTCCGACATGTCTATAATTAAGTGTTACTTGATATTGATGTGATTTATCCTTTCATGAAACATGAGATTCCTAGCCCAATGAATTGTAGTCTAATTATTATAGAATAAAAAACCCCATTCTTGACTTCTCCCAAGCCCCTTCAGTAACTGTATCAACCTAAAAAACTCCTTCCTTGCTTCTATTATATCCAAATAATCTATTTTAATTATACTTAAAATGATAATATTATATATTTGTGACATCCAACGGATCATTATTCCTCCATAGTCAAACACAAAGCTGATCGTGGTCCTCCGGCTGTCTGAATCTCTATGAAAATACACACCCAAAAAACCTTGCAATGGACCCTCCTCCCTAAAACCCAGAGAAAATCCTTCTATTATTTTCAAGTAATGGATGATCCACTTTATGGATTCTTAGTGTTCACTTCCAGGGTTTGAAATAAAACGACTCACAAATCCCATTAAAAATACTATGTATGGTTGTTTCTAAATCATCACATACATAAAACTTCTGAATATTGATGAAAACATTACCTTATCCATGTATTTAATATCTTATTCCATTATTGGCACATGTTCCTTAGACAACTTAAAGTGTTTGACAAGAGTATTTGAGATAGGCTTGTATTCAACCATTCCAAACTTTCCCATTATATTTTAGATGTAGTCTATATGGGATAACACCAATGTTCTGACCCTCATATCCCTCTCAATTATCATTCCCAATATTTTCTTGTCATATCCAAGATCCTTCATTCAAAATATTCCAGATAACTTACAGTTTATCTCCTGAGTCTATAAAACCTCTGGACCAACCAACAATATGTCATCGACATAAAAAAGGAAGCATGGTGAATATACTATCATTCCATTACTTCTAGAAATATAAATGATCTTTATTCCACCTTTCAAATCCTTATTCCAACAAAAAACTTTCAAACTTTAAAATATATTATTGTCATTCTTTCTTAAATCCATAAAGGCAATTCTTTAACAGTCTAAGTTCTAATTTCCATATTCCAAAAAACCCATCATTTTATTCATATAAATTTATTCCTTCAACTCACCATGAAGGAAGGATGCCTTTAAATCCATTTTTTTAAGTGAATACCCACTGACCCTACCATGATCACCATCATCTGGATAGTTTCATGTTAAACTATCAGTGATAAAATATTCAAGAATTAAAATCCTTCAATAGTTGATTTATTTATATCAACTTCCTTTTCCTTCATATTATGGTCCTTTCAAAGAATATTCTAATTAAATAGAACATCTAGGCTCCAGATGATTTGTTTCTGTTCTTCATCCCATAACTAAAATCCAAAACTCTAATCTCAATACCCAGTGATAAAACATTCTTTATATTTGTCCTCAAGCTTATCTCAATCTATAACATCAACATCCACATACATCAAACTTATAAAGACTTTAATATGGTTAACTTCTATCATTTAACAGACCATAGATCCTTCATAAGATCCTTCTCAAATGTCAATGTTGGACGCCTATTAACAAGGTATGTTGTTGTATTGAGTGTATCTCCCCAAATCCCCCTAGGAATTCTAGAGTACAATCAAATAATTTAATCATTTACATCCATGGTTCAATTAATCCTTTCATCCACTCCATTAAACTATAGTGAACAAGGTAATGTATTCTCCTGTGTTATCCCATTCTTTTGGTAGAAGTTCCAGAAGCTGTATCAGGTGTATTCACTGCCATTATTAGAAAACATAAATTTCAACTTCCAACCACATTCCCTTTGTTCCATGGATTTCCATTGTATAAATTCCATAAAAATCCAAATTATGAGTCAAAAATTAAACCTATAATTTTCTAGTATCATCATCAATGAAATTTATAGAGTAAATAGAACCACCATGGGACTGGATAGGGACAAGTCTAAGTGAGCTAGTTACAACTTCCAAGCTCTGAGCTTCCATCCATCTAAGTTGAAGAAAACCCTTCTATGTTCCCCAGCACACAAATTTCACACCTTCTATTTCACATGTGATCGAGCTTAAATATTCTTTTATACAATAGAACTTTCGTATTCTTCTCACTAAGTTGATCCATCCTATAATTCCAAACATTTAAATATTCTGATAATGTAGTTTCAACCATTGCAATACCATATGTGATTCTAGACAAATATAATGTCCCATCCTTTACTCCTCCCAAAACAACCATGGATCCTTAAGTCACTTTCTAAAATAAATTTTAAAAATTCACTCCAAAGCCTTCCTCATCATGCTATATAATGGAAATAATATTTTTCTCATAGCCTTGGGGTGTGTCTAACTCCTTTGAGTCTCAATATTCCATCATTATTCATATGTCTATTCACATCACCCTTTTTGATAAAATACAAGGCTTAATTATCCACTAGATGAAATTTTATAAAACTTATAGATACATGATTCACCATGCATCCATATTCTTTCATTGAGTGGAAAGATGCACCAGAATCAACCACCCATAATTCCACCATAGCATTGACACCAAGAAACATTTTATTTTCTATATATGCCATCACAATGCACAAAAGTCTAATGAAAACACACAATGCATTTAATATGATGGAATTATCAAAACATTAGAACATGTAATCAGATGGAACAATCTATATAAATAGAAACACCTAAAAAAAATCTAGTAGTTAATCAAATACATTAAGAGTGTATTGTGATTTTCAAATGAAGGTTACAAAAGTGGGTTTTCACCCACTAATCTCCCCATATTAGAAAATCACAAAATATAAATGTAAAATGTTAATTTCAACTAGAATATAAAAAATATATATTCTTAGTAATGTCATTTAATCTCTTCATCTCCTCCTCAGAACCTCCCCCTTAAAAGAAGAAAAGGGAAACTCACTGAAGTCCTCAAAACTCTTCCCCTTTTTGATAGTTAAAAAACATCAAAAAATTATTACAAGGGTAAAAACAAGGTCAAGGTGAAAATGGTTAATAAAATTAAAATCAATATAGTCAACTCAATTTTATGTATGTTGGTGTAACATTTTATGAAAAAAAACTTCTGATTTTATCATACGTTAGATTTTCATCACTCTTAAGAGGTTTTTAAAACTATTCCCCTAAGTATTCACATTTATATCCCTTTGAAATTCAACTCAACAAACACATTAGTAAAATAAAAAACTCCCCTTATCCAAGAAAAAACTTATTATCCTAAAATTTATCCCCTTTATATAAGGTGTAAAAATAAATATTAAAGAAATAGAAAACTCCATTTAATCTTTTAATGCTCTACCTCCATGATATTTATCCCTGTGATATTTTTAATAAAGGATAAATTAAAATAGTTCACTTTAATAATGTTCAAAAATTCTACATGAATAATTTACTCTCTAGGTATAGCATCCAACTAGTTAAATTCTCTATTTGAGACACAACTTAAACAAGCATTGTTAGTGGAAAAAAATATTTCCTCTAAAAATTAATACAAGACACAAGTTCAGACTCTAATAAAGTAAATTCTCAAAATAAAACTTGATATACCAAAATTTAAAAAGGTATACATGGAAATATAATCAGCCAATTTAAAAATTTTATAAGATAAGAATTAAGAAATTGAATCATTTAGAAGTTATCTTCCATATTGACAGCTGAAACTTATTCTTTTGAATATGGTTCTAGTGTATATCCAAATTCATGTTCCTATATTCCATTGAAATTAACAGTAGATAGAAAATAAACTCTGTAAAAATCATCTAACAAAAACTAACCCCCACCCCTAGACTAGAGAGTTAATGTTTAAAGAAAATTTTATTTTGATTTAATCGTACACATAAATATCACATCATACATAAATAAATCATGTTTTGATAAAACTAAAAGTCAGTATATACTAGATATAAGTTTTCAATTGTTGGTACGTAACGGCTTCATCATTTAAAATTTAAGTATGAGGCATTGAGACTTTCTTGAGTAAAAAAGTATTCCTAAAGAGTACCTTCAGTGCCCAAATAATTTTAATTATATGATTTTAGGAGATACAAGTTCCTTTTAATTTATGCTCAAGGTTATCTAAAGGATTTAACTTTATTCAAATAACACAAAATTTTCCAATGTTCTCATATTTGTAATGTTTTCCTCTTTCAATGAATGGAGAAATTCCTTGTGGGCATTTGGAGACACCAAATATTCACTATCTACTCATCTTTTATACAAATTTCATAAAGTGGTTAATCCTTTTTATGCCCATCAATTTAACAGCTTTGTTATAAAAGTCACATTTAAATAATAATATTTCATGGTTCATTTAGGCTCGGTGTTTCAAGTCATATATGTTATAGAATATAGTTTTCTTTTTAAAATTTCAGGGTGTTACAGTAGCTTCCTATAAGGTTTGGAATTATCTTCCATATTTATAACGTGGGTATAAATGTTGGGGCTTATACCTTTTAAATTAGTTGTATTCCAACCTATCACTAGTTTCCTCTAAGATAAGACATTGAATAATTGACTTTCTTATTCACTTGAAAGATCTGAATTGATGATTATTGGTAAAGTGTTTCAATCTATCAAGTAGTTGTATCTTGGGTTTGGGGGAAGAATTTTAAGCTCAATTATTGGTTATTTTTCAATTGATGGGGCTAATGATGTGAAATCTTGTCTATCCAGTGGCTCAACTATGTTTTTGATGAATTCCACTTATTTTTTATTCAAATAACTCCTCCTTTCTTGGTGTAATTCCTCAAGATTCAGTGATTCCATTATCAACTTATCTAATTCTTAAATAATATCTAAGAAAATATTGTCAAACGCTGAAGGTTTTTCCATATCTTTTAGGACATCAAATGTTAGGTTTTATTATATGAATATAAAAGTTATTTCCCCATATTATCCATAAATAAGAACACTACATATATCTAAGAGGGGTCTTCCAAGAATTATTTGGATTCCCTTATCATCTTCCATATCACAGACATCAAAGTCAGTGGGGAAGTAAAATTTATCAACTTTGAAGAGAACGTCCCTTAAATTGATTCAATGGTCACTCCTCCATTTACAAGGGAACCCTAGTGGGATTTAATTGTAAAATCATCAATTATTCAATAACTCGAGATGGAATTAGGTTAAATCTATCTTCGATATCAAATAGGGTAATCCCAAACTGAAAACCTCCAATATTACAGGGTATCGTGAAACTCCCAGGTTCTCTTAGTTCGTGAAGGTATAGATCTAGGTGTGATTGTCAAACATTCCTCATGTATTAAAACATTCCCCGCATCATCAAATTTTCTATTAGATAGAATCAACTTTAGAAATTTATCATAATGGGTCATTTTCATAATAGCTTCAACAAAGGTGATTCTCATATGAAGCTTTTTGAACATCTCTCTAAATTTTACAAACTGAGCATCCATATTTCTTTACTTTATTATTTTTGGGCATGGAGCAGGTGGAGTATAAACTTTCACACTTCCATTGAATACTTCCTTTTTATTTTTTTCTCACTTGTTCATATTTATCATTTTCTCTTTGATCTTCCTTTTCCTTTTCTTTAGCTCTGATATCGTTTTTGGATGAATGATTATCATTAGTAGTAGGTGTATGTTTCACTTCTATTAGTTGAGCAACTCAAATTTTTCACTTTGGAAATTTTTTATCACTGCGTAATGTGATATCTTTTTCCTCTTCTATAGGGTTAACCCTTGTGTTACCTGGTAGAGAACCTTGTTACCGATCTTTCATTTG
Organism: Viscum album; assembly: GCA_963277665.1. Taxonomy (NCBI): domain Eukaryota; kingdom Viridiplantae; phylum Streptophyta; class Magnoliopsida; order Santalales; family Viscaceae; genus Viscum; species Viscum album. The sequence goes on from OY728164.1 coordinate 1,198,447,228, forward strand.
AGAATCCATCAAACCTGATTGATTTTCCATGTCTTTCATGGAATCTTGTAAGTTTTGGGTTGATATTTATTCACTATAAACAAAGTGACTTGTACCAATATAAATTCAGTGACAAATAATATATGTGTTATTGTAAATGATTAATTCCAACAGTTATAAAGTCTTTTTGATATTAAATTTAAGTATTGACATTACTTTTTATCAATAGATATATCTTTTTTTATTAATTATTGAACACCAAAAAATGAATCTATTATTATTAATTATTAGTACCATTATTATTTTTAAACATATAAATATGTAACTATAATTTATCCACTACAAACAAATCATTCAACAATAAAGTTGTTTATTATGATCATTCAACTGTTTAATAAAAATCTTATATTTTTATTAACAAAAAGAAGATTGTTTATAAAACAGAATATTAATTTAACCACAAAAAATTATGTCTCTAACAAAAAAAATCTTGGGGAATATTTAGAATATATTGAAAATTTCATCCAAGATATACTCTAATTGAATTGAGATTTTAATTATATATTAGATATATTTTATTTGAGATGAGATGTGAGTATGATTTTAAAATCCAATCAACAAAAATAGAATGGAAAAATATGAGCGTCAAAAAATAAAAAATAATCTTCTTATTGATTTAATGATAAATCCTTTCAGAAAAATGAAAACATACTTATCCTCATGCTTCCCCACTTTCTTCACAGGCCTCCCTCGTTACCTCATTGTTGTTTCCCATATTCGACTCACTGGCTATCTATGCCTACACTCACAAGTCAGCTTCATCACTGTCACCCACACCCACACCCTCGATGCACCATGATTAAATATATCTCTTCATATACGGATCGTCGATTGTTTTTTTCCCTCTTTTGACAATATAGATGAGGTGCTGATAAAGGCATGAATATAAGCTGATTTTTCATTCAATCAGTTGCCTCTTATGGGGTTTATTTTATGATGATAATTGCATAATTTATTCAAAATATTGGATGTTTCTAAACACATAACCCTATTATCCATGTTTTATTTCTTTATACTCAATTGAAATAAAAATATATATATTTCTAGATATTCCTTGAGTCAGCATGAGAATTAATGTTTTCTTCCTCCATTCACAAGTTTGAATTTAATACAAAAGAAAAGAATTTATGAATGAATATTTATTCAAGGTTAATTTAACATTTAATGGGAGATACATGTAAAGTTAATAAATATTTTTTATCATGTAACATATTTTAATGTTACAAGTACCTGATAAAATATTTAGGATGTTTCTGACACGTTCACTTGGTCCTAACTTCCAAAAATGGTTTAATTTGGAATGGATAACTTAATGAATGGCCAAGGTGATATTTTCATAAGTTAAACCTACCTATATATGTAAAAATTAAACCCTAACTCATGGAAATATTCCTTCTATGATTTTGAGAGAATCTCTCTTATCTCTCTCATGTTCCAGAGAGAGAAAGTGAAGTTATGAGAACCTTGTTCTAAGAACACCATGCCTGATCGAAGTAATGATGCTCATGGAAATAATTTAACATAAAAATAACCCTTGAATCTCCACACTAGCACACGTATTTCAAAGGTCGGTGATAAAGTAAGCTTTCAAAGAATGTGTGGATGATATAGAGTGTTTTGGCATTAGTTCCTTCAAGTGATGACCTATAAAAGTGAGCAGAACACACGTTTAGTCAAATTCAAACTAGGTATGGTTTTGATTTTGATTTATCATACTTATTTAATTCACACAAGATCCATGGGATGATAACCAGGTGACACTTCATAAGAGTTAGTCTTCAAATGTAGGTCTGGTGATAAATTTTTTTATTTCACATGTTTTTATGCTCGTGTTTTGTGCCCAGTACTGAAAACTGGTATCAAAGGGACTGTGTGATTGCTTAAGTCAAATTAAAATTAAATTTTTATGAATTAAATTCAAGGGATTCATAATGGTTCCAATTCCATTGACGATGCTTTGATCTATGTATGGATGACTGAGAAATGGCCATCTGAGGATTGGAATTTTAATTTTTGGTCTAAAATTAAAAAACCAAATGTATTACATATACACACACATGCTTTGTTCCAAATGTTGTTTTATTAGTGGGTAGGTGCATCTCTGGTGTCATCCTAATAGTTGATGAGTATTAGAATAAAGGGGAGACTCCATGTCAATGCAAAGAATTAAATAAACAAGAAGTAAAAAAGTTGTCAGTCAGGGGGACTAGCTGTGTAGTGGTGAATTTTTTTTTAAATGAAATTTGTCAACAAGAATGGAGAGAAAATCATTGAATGTAAGACAAAAATGGTGTTAAAGCAAGTAGAAAAACTTCCCTCATTACATCCTTTGTCTCCCTACTGATTGGGGGGATATTGTTAATCGCCTGTTGGCCAGGCCGGCATTACATATAAAAAAATATTTTTTTGTTTTTTAGGAGTGGTGGCACTTAGCATTACCAAGCCATCCTAGGTGCGTAGGTAAAATAATAAACAAGCATGCATAGTTAAAATCGTATTAATGTGCGGTGAATGTTTTCTACTTAAATCATGGTTAAGTTGTGCATGAAATCATATAGAACAAGCATGATAAATAAAAAATGATTTCATCCACTAAGAATAAATTTAGATCCCTCGAAGTAAATATTATGTAGAAAATTCCTTCTATCATATAAGTTTGAACAAATCCATAATATGAGGTGCATGTCATCCATAATTGAGGGGGCCTCCACCAATTGGTAAGTTCTGATAAGATTGGTGGGTTGAGTTAAATAAAATTGGAATCAAAGAATTATCCATAACTATCTTGGTGAAATTTTAGATTCAGGCATTGAGTAATACATGATTACTATTTACATAAGCTGATACATCACTCAACAAATCAAAGAGCTACGAGTTAATGTGGTTGACTATAAAAAAACACTTTTAAACTCTTTGAGTAGTGGAGTAACCATAGCTTGGACTATGAAGATAAGATTAAAGGAACCTTGCCACTATAATACTAAAGTGACTAAGTATTTTGAATCATGTAGTTGAGGGTTACTTTTATTTGATAAAATAGGAGACACTTAAGATTAAAAAATCAAAAATGTAAAATATTCAATAATCAATATAAAAGTACTAATTTTCTAAATTTTCATTTTGTAAAAAACTGAAAAGTAACACAACATAAATATTGGGGGAGATTCCTAATACAAGGAAGAAAATTGCTTGTGATGGAATTATGAGAAAATCAATGAAACAGTGGAAGAGAAAAATAGAAGAAAAGAACACTTCTTTATTCAATTCATAAAAACACACATTTTATCAAAATCGAATAGGTATAGTTTTGATTTTGTTTTATCCTAATTATTTAATTCAAAAAATATCCTCGGGTTTCTAATTGAGTGGCTCTTCCCTGGAGTCAATGTTACGATGTCGATCCAAAGGTAAAAATTTTAATTTCCCTTGTTTTTACTCTCCGTTGTGTGCTCAATACCAACAATATTTAAAATCTAAAATTAAAGAAACTTGGGATGTGAATTGTGTACAATCATCATTAGTTTACCAAAATGATGTAATTGCACAAGTTTTAAGGAAGGGGCATCTTAGACATGTATAGGGGGTGAGTTCTAGACCAACCCCGTCAAAAAAATTTGGTAGGTCACATTAATCCTTTACTGTTACACCATCTATTGGGGGCTCAATCATTTTCATTAACTGGGTAGAATGAAAAGAAATTTCATGGTTAAAAGAAAATGTGAAAGAATAGGACTCATGTTGGGAAATATAATACGTGTGGTGGCTTTTCACACCCCGAACAACGCATCCTTTTAATTTAACTGTTTTGGATCTCATTTTTGAGCTGCAGGTTTAGCCGAGTTTTTTTAGAGATTTTGTTTCATATATGGTGTGCGTATATATGTGTGACTGTGCATAGTGGCCAAATTAAATAACAAAATGTTTTATTATTAAATTAATTATTACATAGGCGTGCAACCGGGTGTGTGACTATGCACGCACCCACTCGCACGACTGCACACGCGCCCGCACAGGCGACCGCGCACGCGACCGTGCACGGTGTCCAACCAAAATTAATAATGATGTTATTATTTTGGTTGGTTTTATTATTTTAGTATTATTATTAGTATTATTATTACTTAAGTTAATATTTTAATTAGGTTATAAATATAATTATTATTTTTCAGTTAATATTGTGATTTAGACATTTCATTAAGTTGGTTTTATTATTTGTATTAAAAATTTGTTATTATTAATTGAAGTTTTGTTTATTATTTTATTTTTAATTTATTTTATTTCTTTTTATTTTATTTTATTTTATTTTATTTATTATTATTATTTTTATCCATTTATCTCCCTCTCTTTTTCTTTTTTTTCTTCTTCCTTGCTCTCCCCTATCTCCCAACGCGGACCACCCATCCCCCCTTCAACCCTAGCGTAGTGCCCCCCATTCCCCCTTGCTTCTGTCTGGTGCCACCCTCGTCGGTTTTCTCACCGGCCGTGTTCTGCCTCTCCGGCCTCCTCACCCGCACGCAGATCCTCCCGTCGGACCCATGCCACCACTGCCTCGCGTCGAACCTTCTCCACCCCTTCCTCGTACCGAACCACGTTTCTGCCCACTGCATCGCACCACCAAGACCTGTGTTTCCCCTCCCACCCAGCCAGATTCCTATGGTGCACCGAACCGGCGGCGTCCATCCTTTTCTCCCTCACCGGAGAACCGAAACCGCCCTCCCTCTTCACCGGAAAGCCTTGGCAGCACCCCACCATCAGAGCTGGACCCTTTGGAAACCTCCCTAGCGTGCGGTGCACCTCTGAAACCTCTCCACCGTGCTTGGTAAGCTTCCCTAACCCTCATCGTAGGTTCACTCTACTTAGTATAGTTGTTTCTTCCATTTGATAGGATTTCAGATTATTGTTTCGTGTTGTAATTGGTTCAGTTTTGATGTTTTTGGTTTGATGTATTGATTTTAGGGGTCGTCGAGTTCCGTCGAGGTCGGTTCTAGCCACTGCCATCAAGGGAAGTGGGTTCGCCATGGTTTTCAGGTGAGGATTTTCGAATTTCTTCATTGTAGCTTATTTGTGATTTAGGGGTTTTAGAATTTTTAAGTTTTCATCAACTCATTTTGGGTGCGAAATATGTTTTGACAATATATTAACTTGTGATTAATTTTTATATGGTATTCTTGTGTGAAATGGGGTGCGTTTTGGATATAAATCCATTTTGTATTGCACAGTTGTATTTTTTAACTTGTGCACTTGATTTATTAGATCATTCAGGGGTTACAGATTTTGTTTTAGTATGGTTTTGATGGGTTTCGGTTCACCATTAATGTTTTGGGGTAATGTGTTCCTTTCATTTGTTGTTTCGCACCTCTATTATTATGGTTTATGGATGTTGTTGACTTCTTTTTAATTAATTATTAGGGTATTGGGTGGTGCCATGTGATTTTGGGGTGTCATTTCAATTCAAGGTGAGGTTTAAATATTATTGTTTGGTTTTATAAAATCTTAATTAGTTTCTATATTTGTTTTAAGGTTTATAATATTTTTGGTGTAGCACGTTGAACTCTGATTTACGGTTTCAAGTTGTGGGTGTCAAAAACGCCTACATGTGCATGCATAAGGTAAGGAATATACGTATAAATTCCCTCTTTGTACATATTCTCTCATGGCGTGGGGAATATGTGCAATGCAGCAATGGGTATTTATATATATATGTATAAATGAATGTGCATGGAAGTGTGCAGGGTCAATTCGAGTGGTCTTCGTCAAATAACAACATGTTTGAGGTAGGTCCCCTATGCTTATGCCTTAAATTTGAATTCCATAAATGATTTAGTGCTTTAAAAAGTGTTTTCAAAATTAAATAGTATGTACGTGCTATGAAAATTGTTAGCGATGATTGGCGTTGGACATCTCTTTATATTCAGTGGTTCACTTTTTTGATTTTAAATGTGTAGCCTTCTTTTAGATATGTTTTCTAGCTTGACACACTGAATGCTTAGAAGTGTTTTTGAAAAATGGTTATTCATTCTCTATGCATAATTTATAAAGTTTCCAATCTGTGTTTTTCATGTTGACATATTATCCTGACCATGTTTGGAAAATGTAATACCCTTTTATGCTAAATTGCTTTTGAAATGCTAAATCCTTAAAGTGGTTTTTCCTAAGTGGCTATCATGTGTGTGTGAAGGTTTATTTTTTAATAATATAGATTATTGAAAGACTTTAAAAGGATGTAAGTTCATGTTTTGGTTAGTTTGTAAGAATTCATGAGTTTTGGAATAAATCTGGGGTTAATTGGTAATTTTTCTTTCTTCAATGGTTTGATTTATTTTAAGCATGTTTTCTTTTAAAGTGTGGTTCCTTGGTTGTGCAAATGGATTTGTAAGAAGATTTTTGGAACTTAGAGATGTTGAGAAACATTTTTTTCTGATTGGTAATGTTCTTTGTAAATTAAGGTGGGTCGTTTGGCACTTTGAAAATGGTTTACAAAATTGGAAAACCCATCTTGAGGCATTCCCCCAAGTTGAGAAATGTAATGAAAGTGTTAAAATGTGATTTGTGATATATTCCTAGTGTTGATGCTTATGAATTGTGTGGCGTGAAAGAGGGGGAATGCACTTAAGAAGTAAGGAAGGTGGTGAGAGGTTGAATGAGTTTTGGATAAAGAAAGTGTTGTGTACATTTATGATTGATTGATAAAAACTCATCACCACTTGAAACAGAGCACAATGGGGAACTTGGGTATCTAGGTGGGTAAACTAGGACTCGTGGGCTAGTGGTTCGGAGGTGACTTGACCTGGTATCACTGCAGGTTTGGTGATTGAAACACTAACTAAACATATGAATGACTGAGGGTCGTGGTATTCTAAGCCACGTTTTCTGAGGGTCATGGTCTTATAAGCCATGTTTTCTGACGGTTGTGGCCTTCTAAGCCACGTTTCACCAAGACACTAAGATCCTATGTCCTCAACTAACACTAGCTACTTAGGGACTTCACATGGTGCGTCTGATACGGTTTTCAATCCAGTTGTTTCATGCTTGTTCCCTCTTTTGTGAAAGCCATATTTTTAATCTAAATTGGTCTCCTTAAATTTTGAAATGTTAATGCATGCTCTAAACCTCTTTTGAAAAGGGAAGAGAGATGTGTTTTTTCTTGGAAATTCAAGCTTGTTATTTGAATTTTAAAAGAGTGAAAAACATTATTTTATTATGCCTTACATTCAAACTAGCATGATTTGGATTTCTTATTAAAGGCAGTGCTATAGGGCATTGTTTTATATTGGCTTTCCTGCTGAGCTTCTCGGTGCTCATGTCTACTTTATCTTTTCAGTTGTAGGTTCTAGTTTTGGATCTCTCTTGCAGTAATCTTGTTTCTGTGTTTGGTGGTGACCCATGAGGTCACTTGGAGGTATGTTTAACTGTCCATCCTTGTTTTATTTTCAATTGAAAGTGTTTAACTACCTTTATTAGTTTATGTCATTTGTTTATATGCCTTTTCTAGGCTAAATCGTTCCCAACTGCCTCATTGTGGTGTCTGGAACTAGTTGCCAGCCCGTGGAGATCGGAAATGCCCTTCAGGCCATGTCGTGGACCGGGTCAGGCGCCGGGTCGGATGACGACCAGACCTGGTTCGTGACATGGCTGGTAATGAATAATGTCTTAGTTTAAGTATGATAGGCATTATGCCAAATGGAGTTTACAAATTGATATCTCATCCAGCATACATAAATTTTGAGCTCAATTCATGATAATTTTTGAGTGAAATTAAAGTATCAAATGTCTTCTAGGAATTTATTTGCTTCATGCATATCCTTTTTATTTAATTTTGGTTGCAACATTGAATACATTACAAAGGATGATTTATTATTTGTTTGACTTTATTACACAATAGTAGAATAATTTTTCTTTAGTTTCTGAACTTTGTTTCATTATATGATATTGTAAAATATTTGTAATTTTCAGTTAGTATATTTTCTTCACTTATAAAAAAGTGCGACATTATATGTTTTTTTTGCAGGTTTGTTTTGATGGAATTGGTTTATTGTTCCATGTAGAATAAATGATATGTTGTCTATTTTTTGATGTTTTATATGATGTCATATTTCATTATTTTTATAAGTGCTTTGATGATATTAATTGATCATGCTTTCAAAGTGAATATTTATTTTTCATTTCATGCTAGTTTTTTTTTGAAAACACTAATATTATATCATGAATAGATTTTATACTTTGAATTCAATATATTAAAAATTATGATTAAATTATATGGTTAATTGGTTATACGATATAGTATTTTGGTTTAATCATGAGGTTTCATGTAGATATCATAGTATGAGTTGGATTAATAACTTGTCCTGTTTAATTGGGATTGGAAATTCATGATTTGATTGAAATATATATTTCTTTAATTCAAAAAGAATGAATTTTTTTTAATATGACATCATATGGGGTAATTTTCAGGTCTTTCAACTTATTAGTATGTTATTAAAATTTAACGACATTACATGATTTTAAAAAATTTATGAAACATGGATTTAATCTCATGATTTTGTTTTTTTAGTGTGCCTATAATGTTTTGTGTTGAATGATTTCATCATACCATCCATTTACATTCATCATCCATCAAAATTATTTCATCATACCAAACACAAAAATGATTAACATGAATTCCCTGGTTGACAAAAAGACTTCATTTTCTGAAAATGTAACACAACCCCCATAGTGGTCTATCTTTTTCTTGAAGGAACCCAACCAGGACATAAGAATTTGATTTGAATTATCTAATATGAATATTATAAAGCATGCACATCACAAGACTTGTTACCATAGCTCTTGCCTCTTCTCTAATAGAATTACTTAACCCATAAAAGGAGTTGAAGACCAGAATCACTGAACCCATGTTATCTCTCACCAGACCACCCCTCTCATTTCTCTAGAAATACAGGAGTTGTCCACATTCAGTTTCATCCCCATATTAGGATCCTTCCATTTTACCCATCTACCTTGATTGTATCATCCACCTTCCATATTAAAGAAAATAATTAATATAAACTTTTTATCATAGAATAAGATATCCCACCCTTGATTAGAGCACCCAACTCCACCATAAGAGCCTTCACCCACACCTGGAAGAAATGAATGGAATACCTTCTCCTTTATCTTTCTTTGTTCCTATCCTCCAAAAGGATCCAACACACAACTGAAAAATACACTGCATGAAATTTCACCTCCACCCCTTGTTGTCCAACTCCGTGGAACAAAACATCCATAACTTCCTACAATGAACCCCTAATCCTATGTATATCCATACCATGCCCCATGAGGTTTCATGTAGATATCATAGTATAAGGGGGGTTTTTTATTTCACTAATGTGTTTGTTGAGTTGAATTTCAAAGGGGTATAAATGTGAATCCTTAAGTGAAGATTTTTAAGAACATCTTAAGAGTGATGAAAATCCAATGGATGATAAACTCAGAAGGTTTTTTTCATAAAAATTTGCACCACCATACATAAAATTGAGCTGACTATGTTGATTTTAATTTTTTTAACCCTTTCCACCTTAAACTTCTTTTGACCATTTTAATACTTTTGTGATGTTTTTTGATGTCAAAAAGGGGAGGAGCTTTGAGTAATTCAGTGACTTTCCCTTTTCTTCTTTCAAGGGGGAGGTTCTGAGGAAGAGATGAAGAGATTGAATGACATTGTTGGGAATATTTTTTTTATATTCCAGTTTAACTTACCTCATTCCATTTATGTATTGTTATTTTCATAAAGGGGGAGATTATTGGGTCAAAACCCAATTTTTTAACCTTCTTTTGAAAATCACAATACACTCTTGATGTATTTGTTTAACTACTAGGGTTTTTTTGTTGTGTTTCTATCTATATAGATTTCATCATATGATTACATGTTCAGATGTGTTGATAAGTCCATTAGATGACATGCATTGTGTGTTTTCATCAGACTTTTTTTCATTGTTATAGCACATAGAGGAAATAACTTATTTCTTAATATCAATGCTCGGGTGGGATTATGGGTGGTTTATTTGAGTGCATGTTTCCACTCAATGATAGAATGCGGATGCACGGTGAATCATGTATCTAGAATTTTAATAAAAGTTCATCTAATGGATAATGATGCCTTGGATGTTATAAAAAAGGGTGATGTGAATATATATATGAATGACGATGGAATATTGAGACTCAAAGGAGTAAGACACACCCTAGGGAAATGAGAAAAATCTTATTTCCATTAGATAGCTTGAAGAGGAAGTCACTGGAGATAAATTTTAAAATTGAGTCTAGAAAGATACTTAAGGATCATGGTGATTGTGAGAGGAGTAATGGATGGGACATTATAATTGACCAGAAGCATATATGGTATTGCAATGGTTGGAACTACATCATTGGAAGATTTGATGGTTTGTCATTGTAGTATTGATCAACTTAGTGAGAAGAATATGAAAGTTCTAATGTCTAAAGGAATATTGAAGCTTGGTCACATGGAAATCGGATGGTGTGAAAGTTTTGTGTTGGGGAATAGAGAAGGGTGTTCATTAACTTAGATGGATGGAAGATTGGAGCTTGGAAGTTGGAACTAGCTCACTCAGACTTTCCCCTATCCATTCCCATAGTGGTTTTATTTACTTTATAAATTTCATTGAGGATGATACTAGAAAATTTTAGGTTTACTTTTTGAATCGTAATTTTGATTTTTTTCAGGCGTTTATTCAATGGAAATCTGTGGAAGAAAGGCAATGTGGTTGGAAGGTGAAATGAATGTTTTCTAATAATGGTAGTGAATACACCTGATAAAACTTCTGGAACTTCTATCAAAAGAAGGGTATAACACATGAGAATACAGTACCTTGTACACTTTAGTTGAGTGGAGTGGATGAAAGGATGAATTGAACCATGAATAGGAAGGCCAAAAGTATTTGATTATACTCTGGAATGCCTAAGGGGATTTGGGGATAGGAATTCAATACAGCACCATACCTTGTCAATAGGTGTCCAACATCGACAATTGAGAAGAAGCTTACGAAGGAGCTATGGTATGGTAAATGATTAGAAGTTAACCATCTTAAAGTCTTTAGAAGTTTGATGTATGTGCATGTTGATTCTATGGATCGAGATAAGCTTGCGGAAAAATATAAAGCATGTTTTCTCATTGGGTATTGAGATTAGAATTTTGGATTTCAGTTATGGTATGAGGAAATGAAACAAATCATCTGGAGCCTATAGGTTATCTTTAATTAGAAGGTTTTTTGAATGGACCAGAACAAGAAGGAAAAGGAAGTTGATAGAAATAAATCAACTATCGAAGGAGTTAACATCTCGAATATTTTCTCACCGATAGTTTAACATGGAACTATCCAAATGATGGTGAGCATGGTAGCATCAGAGGGTCTTCCCTTAAAACAGATGGATGTAAAGGCATCCTTCCTTCATGGTGAGTTGGAGGAAGAAATTTACATAAAGAAACTGATGGTTTTTTTGGAATAAATAAATCATAACTCAGATTGTTAAAGAATTGTATTTATGGATTGAAGAAAAAACGACAACAATATAATTGAAAGTATGATGGTTTTTTGTTGGAAGAAGGATTTGAAAGGTGGAATACATATCATTTCTATTTCTATAAGTAATGGGATGATAGGATACTCACCATTATGCCTTTGTATGTTGATGACATATTGTTGGTTGGTCCGGAGGTTTTATAGATTTAGAAGCTAAAGTGAAAGTTATTTGGAAGATTTTAAATAAAGGTTCTTGGATATGCCAATAAAATATTGGGAATGATAATTTAGAGGGATATGAGTGTTAGAATTTTGGTTTTATCCAATATGGACTACATCTAGAATATCATATGAAAATTTGGAATGGTCGAATACAAGCTTGTATCAACTCCTCTTGTCAAAGACTTTAAGTTGTCTAAGGCACGTGCACTCGTAATGGAAGAAGGGATTCAATACATGTATAAAGTGATGTTTTCTTCAATAGTTGGAAGTTTTATGTATGTGATGATTTAGACACAACTATACATAGCATTTTTATTGGGATTTTTGAGTCGTTTTATGTCAAACCTTGGAAGTGAGCACTAAGAAGACATCAAGTGGATCATCCATTACTTGAAAATAATAGAATTATTTTCTATGGGTTTTAGGGGGAGGATCCATTGCAAGGTTTTTTGGGTTTGGATTTTTATAGAGATTCGGACACCCAGAGGAGCACGATCCACTTTGTGTTTGACTATGGAAAAACAGTGATCAGTTGGATGTCACAGCTGCATAATATTATCATTTTAAGTATAATTGAAGTATAATATGTGGCTATAATGGAAGCAATGAAGGAGTTTTTTAGGTAGATAATATGATTCTGCTAAATGTATGTCGAGATGACCAACTTGTAATGAAAAATTTTCAATGAACAGAATCCAATGACCTGAATTTGGTGAACAAAATATACTTCACAATCCAACAATCTCCCACATTAAGACTATTCCATGTACCCATTGGAAAATATCCAACACTTAGAAAACTTATTTTCTTCCTCTTTACAATATACAATGTTCTTCATTCTCCTTTCATTCACTCAAGTCCACACTAAGGAATGATGTTGCCTTATACTTTTCAGAACTAATGATTTAGTGACCACGTCCACTAGATTTTGGATTCTAGCTATATTGTGGAGATCTAACACTTTCTCCTCTGGAATGTCTCTAATGAAGTGTTACTTGATGTTGATGTGCTTTATCCTCGCAAACATCAAGCTAAGAGAGGCAACCACATCATTCTTAGAGAAAGTGACTTAAATAACAACCCCAAGAAACCTGTAAAAAGTCTTTCTGATATGTGTTGCCCATCCCAGAGAGCTAGAACACCTCCAGTTGATTGATCAAAGAAAGGAACTCTCACACCCACGGAAACCATCTTCACAAACTGGAACACCTTGAGGACCATTAAATGAAAACCACGTCATTTGACTATAACAAACAAACAAGACCAAGTACGTCCAAGGAACACTTTGATCCCCTACCACAAAGTCATCACTAGGACGGAACTTAAATGACAACATGGGAAAGCCTGAAGGGCTCCCCACCATTAGAAACCTACTAATGCCCGAGACGAGATTGGAAAACTGACATGGGGAGGCCTGGGTGGACTCCCCACCATAAGAATAGTGTAATATCGGTTTATTTTTGGAGAGTTTCAGCGAGGCCCCACAATGGGTTTCACAATCGTTGGCACCAACAAAACACAAGAACTCAAAGGCCTCATGACACTGACCCAACACTCCACCTAAAGGGCGGGGAGGGAGGGGCCCAACCATCGGGCATCAAAACCACAACCGAAGAAAAACCAACATCTCAACATCCATGGATTAGCACCATTCAACTTTGAGACCAATTCGCCCAAACAGACCCCATGAGGACGGCTAAAAGCGATTACATCTGGTGGGACACAACCCCCAGGACTTTAAGGTAACGAGACGACCATGCCTCCTCATAGCCAAGGAAAACCTCACACACCCAGACGGGTCGTTCAGAATGGAACAGCTACAGGAAATGATTTAAACTACTTTGGATTTCAACACCGATAACAAAAATAAAGTCAGGGTCCCATACACTCCTAGGGTTCCTGAATACGCGCCAGCTTCACTCCAAGGCCTATGGTTGGAGCCCTTATGTTTGAAGCATCTCATGCCTTGTAGTGAGGTAATGAAGACTCCCAAACGGATCTGCTCTTTTTCCTCGTGTCGCAAGCAACCATAATGCAATTGAGATAACCCCAACAGAAACAACACACTATGATATCCACCTATTTCCCCGCGGAACGTCCATCAAAACATAGGTTTACATGATGCACATGCATCACTTCTTCACCTTAACCAATAAACTTGAGAAGGAAAGACACATGACGAACACTCCAGTTTGAACAGAAAGATTAGAACTCACTAAGAGGATGACACACTCTTATGAAAATAGGGATTCTCGAAGGGTTCTATGAAACCCACCTTTGCTCATCAAGAGAACTCACGCTACCAGACGTCACAAAACATGACCCTTACAGTTTATGAAATCACTATGAGCCTTTCAAACCATCGGTCAACACTGATAATTCTGAACCGCCTTCACCCTTCCCCACTGGAATTTCTTTCACCGCTTCCAGAGGGGAACCTTCAGATGCAACGATGTCAAACTTCATACCCAACAACTAAGAAAACTCAGAGAGACCAAAGCTCCCTTCAACTCCTCTCGCATCTATCATCCCGCAGCGAGAGGATCCACTTAGCCAAAAAGGATAAGGGAAAAAATTAACACTATCACTCAAAAGGGAGAGTGATTTATTTAATCAACTGGAGGGTCTTCCAACAGTGAATTACCCATAGCCGCACTTCAATCGCAAGCTAATTCTTTATGGGGGTGTGCACTAGTCAAGAAAGAAAACCATGGACCCAATCAAACTGGTCCAATGGCCAAGACACACTGCAAGTGAACACTAAACGTGCAGGGAGAACCGCTGCAAGGGCTTCCCAAAGAACTTTTCAAAAGAGACCATTAACCACATGCTTTCACACCAACTTACAAATAAGGATTCAAACTCAAGACACAAATCAGTCAAAAAGGATTCTCCTCTTGAAACGACTCACATCCAACACTTCCCAAAATACAAGGACACACCACGCGACCACTGATTATTAAAAAAAATCCTTCAACAAAACTTTTTGAAATGAAACGAAGCTAGTAGGTTACACAAACACCAATGGTGTCCCATGGGCCTCGCACATGCATGTTCCCGTGCCGCACCGGCACCCACCTCATGCCCATCCAAGAACTCATCCACTCATACCATTAACCATTTGTCTTTCCATATATACCCATGCATGTGGTTTTCCATGAAAGCACCACGAATAAAAACCAGACCGTTCCATTTTTTTTCAAAACCAAACATTCAACCCACACTTTTCAAACCTTACACATCATTTTATTTTTAGAGCGCTTCATTTCAAGAAATTTTTTTTCAAGACCAAATCATTTTTACTTAAAAACCAGATTTCCATGAATCCAAAACAACAAGACGGGGAATGATTCAAGAGGGAACTAGCATCAGTGGGTGACTGGGACATATGGTTGGCGGTCATTCGCCAATCATGCCACCACCACGGAGGGTATTCTTGGACAACATCCCCAGCTCCACATGGCTTTCTAGACCTTGTGAGCTCACTCGGACCACTGACCCTACTCTCTTTTCATTTCCCCTAAACAAGATTAACCACAGGGGCCAAAGACTCAAACAGACCTCAACTTACCCTAGTGACTCGAGTCTCGCCACAAGGTGTGCTGGCCAGGCAACTTACTCATAGTCGGGACGTCAAGTCCTAACAATCTTAACATTGTTCTACCTAACTCTATCCCAATGGGACATGACCCAAGAGAGAAAACCTCCTCTGAGACCATTCTGTCACGAATCAGGTCGGGTCACCATCTGACCCGACGCCTGACCCGGACCGCGACATGGCCCGAAGGGCGTTCCCGATCCCCACGGACTGACACAAGTGCCCGGGTATCGAAACCAGCACATGGGAACTATTTACCCAAAAGATGAGACATAAAAACAACTAACAACTTTAATGGAAAGAACTGATCTGATACAACTAAACAGAACCTTAACACAATTCATGTTTAAAGGTCTAAAATTGGAACCAACAACCCAAGAGAGACGACAAAAAAGAAAAACTAAAACTCTAAGAAGACTGTAATGAAAAGAAAACTAACACATCCATTTGCACCTTCATGAAACACGAGGATCCACCTCCTCAAACCACCATAGTCAGTCATGCACGGAAAAACCATCAACAACCTGAACCACCATCACTAATCACAATGCATCAACCAGTGACACACAAAGAAAAAGTGCTACATACACCCAAAGGTGTAGGTAGGGTGTGAGCCAAGATCCCAATAGGATGACACTAGGAGAAGATTCCACGCATAACCATTTAAATGACGAACACACTTTCCAGTAAAATATATAAAAGGGAAATAAATTCTTAAATAGTCCTTAATGAAAACAATTTTTAATGACAGGTTCTTTAAATGAAAACGAATTTAAAGACAATAACTCAAATTAAAGAAAAGAATTAAATACTTGAACACTTTTAAAGAAATAAGGGTTTAAAAAAAAGTGTTTCAAATAAAACAAATTAAATTAAAACAAACACACGCACACTTACTTTTTAAAATAACCAAAGTGTCGCACTGATAAGCATAAAGTAACCAAAGAGCACCAAATATGGGAGAGGCCTTGTGGGTGTTAGCTAGCTTGGGTTCCTAGAACTTCGTGTCTCGGTGAAGCGTGGATTAGAAACCATGACCCTCAAAAAACGTGGCTTAGAAGACCACGACCCTCAGAAAACGTGGCTTACAAGACCACGACCCTCAGAAAACGTGACTTAGAAGACCACGACCCTCAGTCATTCATATGTTTAGTTAGTGTTGCAATCGTCAGTCCTGCCAGTGAAACCGGGTTGAGTCACCTCTGGAACACTAGCCCACTAGTCTTAGTTCACCTTCCTAGCTACCTAGGCTTCCCGCTTTGTTCTCAAACAAATTTCAAGATCTTAATAGGTGCACATCACATAAACAAGCCAAGCAAAACCCCACACATGAAAAGATACCATTTACACCATCAATTCTAGTTTTAAAACTCAAGATCATGTCACAGGTCACACTTATGCATAGAATCCAAACAGAGTACTTACACACACCGAACCATCATTTGCACACCCAAATACCATTTTGAAATATTACGCACACCAAACCTTATCCAAACAAGTTTCGCACCATTGATATAATTTGGTAAACCCTTTGAAAATTTTCATAAGACAATCCTAAAGAGTATCATCGGGCTTTACAGATGAAAACACACTCAAAATCCTCATTTTGAATTAAGTGCACACCCAAAATCTTTTTAGAACTTAATCTGCATCGCTTACACCATCAACTAAACCACTTACAATTTAAAAAAACAGTTTTACACTTAAAAAACCCCGAAGAAAATTTATTGAACAATTCCAAAAATGTGCCACATGACTTTTTAACACCAAAACGCACTCAAAAACCCTTTTATGACAAAACGAACATTGATGTCACAACCAAAACACACACTACAACTCTTTCACATTTAAACAACTAGTCGCACAATCTTGAGAACAACGATAAATAGCTCAATGTAGGTTTTCACAATAAAACACATTAACATCACATAAACACTCGACTAACAAAACAAATGAACAACAAAACTCAGTCAAAATCACTTCAGCAACATGTAAACTACTTAACAATTGTGCTAAATTAATTAAATTAACAAACTAATTCACCTGAAAATTTTTGAAACAATTTCCAGAATATTCCACATGACTCAAAAATACTAAAAATGCAGTCAAAAGTTTCTCTATGACTCGACGCAAATTGACGCTAAACCAAAGCACAATTTGTATAATTTATAATCTACTAATACACAGTTCAACATTAATTTTTCATGTAAAACACACCTATATCACATACACATATCAACTTCAATTGAAAGCATTATTCGCATCAAACAAACTAATTAAATAATATTCTAAATTAATTTAAGAAGAAAAATAATTCATCAAACAATTGTTAAAACGCGAAACCACCTACCTCAGAAGAAGGAACTCCAAAAACTTGTGTGAATATCCAATCGCACCTAATACGCACCACACGCGAATTAAAATGGACCCTAAACAAGAAACCAGACCAACAAGATTTAAGATCAAACACTAATTTGAGCCCCTTACCCACTGGATAAAAAAAATTCAAGGATAAAAAAAAGGAGACTCCACCGGGGGTTTCTCACATGGAATGAGGGAAAGGCGCCGACCAACATGGGAGGTGGCGCGCTGGAGTAAGTCGCGGCCAGAAGAGGAAGGTGTGGGCGGCGATCGTCGGACAAGGGGCATGTGCTGGTGGGGAGGCCGGTGAGGATGAAGGGTGCGCGGCAGACTGGCTGGGGAGCTACGGTACGACGGGCTGGCCTGGGAGCTCGGGTTGCGGTGCGACGGGACCAACAGCTCCTGGGGGTGCGACGAGTCTGATCGGGGAAGGCAGGGTGCGACATGAGAGAGGTGGTCAGACGGCTTGCCGGATGATCCAGTGACCAAGGGGAGAGAAAGCGCCGCGAGCGGACCCAGTGGGGTGAGTGGGGAAACACGACGTGAGCTAGGGGCGAAGCCCTAAGCAAAAAAAGGGGGGGATAAAGATAAAAATAAATAAAATAAATAAAATAAAATAAAATAAGAAAAATAATAATAATGATAATAAACTAAAATTTGAATAATTATATTAGTAATAATAAAAATAATAAAACCCAATTGACAATAATAAAATAAAATAAAAGTTATGTCAATTATGATAATAATAATAGTAATAATGTCCCTAAATATCATTATTAATATTATTATCTTTAAAAAATCTTATTTTATTTGATTTTTATTTCATCACACATTTAATTTTATTTCTTTGTTATTAATCCATTTTATTAAATTAGTTGATCATCGAACAGGGCGTGCGGTGAACCGGGCGAGGTTGCACGACGACCTGGGCAAAGCCGCTCAACTTCGACCGTGGTGCGCTGGATGCAGTCAAGACCAAAACTCTCATTTATCAGAGAAAAACCCCTGTCGGGCTCGACCCCCATTTCACATATATAAAAATAAATAATAATTATTATTATTAAGAGATGATAAAATTATAAGATAGAAATAAAAATTAGAAACATGACGCAACATGAAGTTCGGGTGTGACACATAATGGGAGAAGGGATTCAGTACATGGATAAAGTGATGTTTTCGTCAATAGTTGGAAGTTTTATGTATGTGATTATTTAGACACAAGCATAAAAAGAATTTTTAATGGGATTTGTGAGTCGTTTTATGTCGAACCTTGGAAGTGAGCACTAAGAAGACATCAAGTGGATCATCCATTACTTGAAAATAATAGAAATATTTTCTATGGGTTTTAGGGGGGAGGATTCATTGCAAGGTTTTTTGGGTGTGGATTTTTATAGAGATTCGGACACCCGGAGGAGCACGATCAGCTTTGTGTTTGACTATGGAGGAACAATGGTCAGTTGGATGTCACAGCTGTATAGTATTATCATTTTAAGTATAATTGAAGTAGAGTATGTGGCTATAATGGAAGCAATGAAGGATTTTTTTTAGGTAGAGAATCAGATGCTACTGAATGTATGTCGAGCTGACCAACTTGTAATGACAAATTTTCAATGAACAGAATCCAATGACCTGAATTTGGTGAACAAAATATACTTCACAATCAAACAATCTCCCACATTAAGACTATACCATGTACCCTTTGGAAAATATCCAACACTTAGAAAGCTTTGTTTCTTCCTCTTTACAATATACAATGTTCTTTGTTCTCCTTTCATTCAATCAAGTCCACACTAAGGCATGATGTTGCCTTATACTTTCCAGAACTAAAGATTTAGTGACCACGTCCATACTCATCTTTTTTGATCCAGATAAATCTGTTTTCATTCGAATTGGTTTTAAAATTGAAGAAGTTATTAAAACCTCGATCCATCCTTTTTGAAGGACTGCCACCTTATCTTGCAGGTGGTTCTCTCCCATTCCTTGGAACTGGTCGCTTATGGGTTTGTTGACTAGAATGAACCTGCCATTCAGATTTAACAGAAGCATTACTCAATCTCACAGCTTGGAGGGCTGCTATGTGTTATTTCTTTTTGTGCATTTTAATAACAAGGTTTTCTAGGCCACTGCAAGTGGTTTCATTTTCCTTTTCCTCCCCTGCTGCTGATTTCTATCGCGACACTACTCATGAATCATTTTGTAGGATTATGTGTGACCTTATGGTTTTTGTAGTGTCCATAATTCTTAATTATAAGCAATGCCTGATGTTCAGCTATGCGTGGATGTTTCTAGCATCTGGTCGGATTTCTTATCAACTAAATTCCTACTATGTTTGTGATTTCGAGTTATGTTTTATAGTTTTTATTGAAAATTTCTTATAAAACTTTCCATTTATGATTAGTGTTTCTCGGTAATTGTTTTCAGAATGCTTGATTTTCCCATGCTAGACTCATGTATATAATTGATTGAATGGTCTTGCTGATTATGATATGGGTTCATAAAGGAAAGATTATCAAATACTAATGTTATGTTGATAAAAAAAGATAGGAATTTTTCCAAGGAGAATGATGATGTGGCTCAATTCAAACTCTAAGGTTTTGTTTGGTATGATAAAATCATTTTGATGGAAGATGAATTTAAATGGAAATGGAAAATGAATGGTTTAAGGAAAGAAAAAAGGAATTTAAAAACATGTTCACCAGGATGAAATTTTTTAATGGAATATTCATATTATTTTAATACTGAAAATTCAAATATTTGTGAAAAGATTAAAAAGGTCATTTTCTTCCTCCATAGTCCCTTGTCGCTTTCAAAACCCCTCGCTGTTGTCAAAGTAGTACACCAAACGTGATGTGGAATGTAGGTCTCCATGAACAAAAGTATGTGTCAAATGGATTTTCAAGGGGATGTGCAAAACATTCCGAATAATTAAATCGGATTTTCCATGAGGAGTTTTTAAATTTTCAATTGCAACATAGAGACTCTAGATACATAAAAGATATCAAAAGAATATGCTCGGTACAAATTATGTTAAATCGGATAAAAATAATCCTTGGAAATATTTTACGCGTGTTTGTCAAAGTAGTTTTGAACGTTACTATTTTTTGACCAAATTATTCTGAAATCATTAAGATTGTAGCATAAAGATCATTGATCAAAACAGTCAAAATATTGGCCAAAATCATCACGTTTTGAATGTTTTTTTTTCTAATCATCTTTTCATATATATATATATATAGGGAGAGAGAGAGAGAGAGATGAATGGATTTAAACTATATTAAAATTCATGTAGAGTTTCCAAAAAATACTGTGTCCGTAAGAAAAACCCCAAAATCCACTCGAGGAGGTTGATCGTTAAACTTTCTCTTCAAATCGAGTGGGAATAATAATCAAATTAGCAATTCAACTGTAGTCAAAATATTCAAAATATAATAATCAATATACAAACAACTTTATAAGTCCAATAAGAATCCACCCTTAACCCACCACCTCCATCACTCCACCACTTTTATTGTTATCCCACCACCACTGTCGCTATCTCCAGTCTCAACCTACACAGAACCCATCATTGCATCACCATCAAAACAATTGAAAAAAAAACAAAATATAAATCAAAACAAATGAAAGCAATAAACATCATTTACAATTGAATCCAAGAGAATGTTTATTAAATATGTCACAAACACTATAATTCATCATGACCGCCATCTCAAGGGTGTTGTGGATCGGAAGGCTTACCCATCCCCCCCACCTACTACTAGCATCTGTCACCTGTAATACAACCAAAACTTTTAATAAAAGGAACATGAAACACAAAAGGTTTACTAAATATAAAAAATAGAAAAATATAAAACAAAATCAAGACATTAAATTCAAGTTTAATAAACTTTTTAAAATCATCTAATTGTCATTAAATGTTAATAACATACTAATAAGTTAAGACCTACAAATTACACCTTATCATGTTAGAGTTGGAAAAATTCATTCTTTTTTAATAAAATGAATATATATTTCAATCAAATCATGAATTTCTAATCCCAATTAAGCACGATGAGTCAGTAATCCAACTAATACTATGATATATGCATGAAACCTCGTGTTTTAATCGAAATACTATATTGTATCACCAATTAACCATGGAATTTCATCCTAACATTCAACATAATGAATTCCTAGTATAAAATCTATTAATGATATCATATTAATGTTTTCAAAAAACATTTGCCTGAAATGAGGTATAAATATTCACTTGTTGAAATCACGGTCAATTAATATCATCAAAACACTCGTAAAAACAATGAAATGTGACGTCATATCAAACATCAACAAATATCCAACAACATCTCATTTATTCTACATCGAACAATAATCCAATTGCATCAAAACAAACCTTCTAAAAAATAAACAAATAATATCTCACTTTTTTATATGTTAAGAAAATATACTAATTAAAGATAAAAAATAGTAAAAAATATCTTACAGTGCACCAAAGTTAAGAAAATAAACCAACTAAATAAAATTTTGTCTCTTATTGTGTAACAAAGTCGTAAAAATAATAAATTGGCCTTAGTAAAGTATCGATGTTGCAGTCAAAATTAGATAAAAGGTTATGCACGAAACAAAGAAATTCATGTTCGACAATCGATACTTTCATTTCACTCAAAATTTTCACAATTTGAGCTCATGATTTATGTATGCATGATGAGATATCAAATTTTATATTATCCTATAAAATATAGAAACCAAGACATTCTCCATTACCCGCCACCACCAATCCTATATTTACCTACTGGAGTCCTATTCTTTCACCTTTTCTTTCAACCTTAAAATTTCTTTTTACGCTTCCCGGTTAATGAAACTGCATGAGCTCCAAATATATAGTGTAACAGTAAAGGATGAATGTGACCTATCTAAAACATTTTAGGGGGTTGGCTAAGAACCCATCCCCTATACATTCCTGTGATGCTCCTCTAAAACTAGTGCAATTACATCGTTTTGGGAAAGTAATGATGACTGCATGGGCTTCACATCCCAAGCTTCTTGAATTTTATCATGTAAATATTGTTGGTATCGGTTTGCAATGTGAGAGTAAATGCATGGGAAATTAAAAAAAATCCCACTGGATCGATGTTGTAATGTTGAATCGGGAGAATCGCCACTCGATTATCAACCTGAGGATCTTGTGTGAATTAAATAAGTTTAATAAATCAAAATCAAAACACTACCTAGTTTGATTTTGTTCGAACGTGTGTTCTGCTCACTGTTGGATATCATTTCTTAAAGGAAACGAATCTGGAACCCTCTAAATTGACCAAACATTCTTCAAAATCTTTCTCAATCATCAACCTTCAAAATCCAGGTGCTAGCGTATAGAATTTTAGGCACTTTCCACACCAGCTTGATCATGTGAGCATCGTTTCTTTCATCTGGGAAGGCGTTCTTGGATCGGGGTGCTTGGAACCTTGTTTTCTCTCACTAGAACATTAGAAAGATGAGATTGATGCTCTAAAAATCATGGGAGGAATAATTCTTTGAATTAGGGTTTAATTTTTACTTATATAGGTTGGTTTTACTTATGAAAATTTCACTTTCACCCTTCTTTAAGTAAACCTTTCCAGATTAAACCATATTCGACACTTATGTCCAAGTGAACGTGTCACAAGAATCATAATTTTTTTATCATGTACGTGTAACATTAAAATATATTTCATGATAAAATATGAGCCATTAACTCGACCTGTCCCTCCTATAAAATATTAAACGAACCTAGAAAAAATATTCTTTTGTAAAGCATTTTTCTTTCGTATTCACTTAAAAATTGTAAACACCTAGAGTAAATAAATTCAACATTTGTTATTCTAAAATCGAATAATAAAGAATTTATTTATTTCTTGCGATCGTTCAAAATCAGACATAACTCAACCGCCACCGTAGGGCCCACCATGTCCTAAGCTCAAATTCATTAGAATTAGTCAAACTTTTGAATACCCTGCGTATGTGACTCTCTCGGCCCATATCTTGATAGAAATGAGTCATACTCATAGACCAAGAGCAGTATCTAGTAATACATCATCACTTTTAAGGATATAATGCTTAGTCCTACCAAAGACAATCTCCTACGAGCATGCTCTGTGTAATAGAATCTATCTCTCATGATATCTCACAAAGCAAGATGTATCACTTGTGCCACCATCCTTTATTTATTCTTTTAATGATCATTCTTGATAGACTTACCTTCTTTTACCATAGTCATGGATTTAATATATGTATCACCATCCTAATTACCTAGTCCCGAGATATCTCTTCCTCTACTTAGAAGTGACAAGTCACGTCTTGATCATTCAATCAATATTATACCACCAATTACACACTCAAAACAAGCTACCTCACCACAAACATAAGTATCATGGTTTCCATCTTGCATCAAAGTATATGATCAAATCATACACAATGATAATGACCTCAAGTCATGAAACCAATACCCATGTTCATATATGGGAACATCCAATGACACTCAAAACTTGTGTTGTTCCTATTGGCGGTTCACTCCACATGATATAGCTCTACTCAAGATCACTAAGTATGAACTTCGTAAGAAGAAGTGTCAATGCTTGCATGACCCCAACACCTGATAGTCAAACATCATCTGTTTCCCATCAATATAATGTGTCTTGACCATATGACATATGTTTAGGATTACTATCTTAGTATCTTGAGGTTCTCATTATAGTTGGGAACTGTTATAACCTTTTGATTTGATAAGTAATCCTGGGACATTACCATGTAAAAAGTGTACGAAAAAGTAACAAAACTATTATAGTATGATAACATCATGAATAACTATGTGTATGTGTGATATTATAGTCAAAAAGTACTACTCAAGTTGGGTCTAAGCCACCCAATTTTAAAACAATCCCACTTGCACCAGAGAAAAATTGATAATTATCAACTTGTTAGCTCTCACATGATAAGATCATGCTTCTGTTGAGTAGTGGATTTTTTTTCATTGGTCCCACCACATTTTCTTTCATGGGAACTTTTTTATTTTTTAATTCACCTCATTAAGTAAAACTATCTAAAGAGATTATATCCCAATGCATATATCACGACCCATCCACGGGGCCCGTGCCGTGACTACCCCAAGCCCGCCTTCCATAGGTCAGGGACTGGCAACTAGCACCAAGGCGTAATTCCCGGTAAAAAGGGAAGGAATTGCCTTTGTAAAGTAAACAAACACCATAGAGCAAGCAAGTAGAAGTAAACACTAAGTAAAAAATGGGTACAACAGTAAGTGCAGAAAAGTAAGTGGGCCAGAATACAAACCCAAACTAAAAGTAAAGTACAACTGAAAAAGGAAGTACAACAACTGAAAAGTAAAGATGTAGCCTCAAGCTGTCCACTGGAAGTCCCACCTGAAGGGTGGGTACAGATAGCCTCCACAGCTCCTCGGGTCCAGCCGTCCGCTCTGAGTACGTCCCGCCCAGTGGTCCACCTCCAGGTACCGACCTGCTCCGCAAGCCCCAACCACGATCAACGATGTCCGTCATCTGAAACCAACACAACGTAGTGTGGGCATAGCCCATGCAGGGGTGAGTATAAGCTACTCAGTAAGGACCCCGAGACCCCCGAAGGTCTCCCAGAATCCACAAAGGACAATCCAAAAAGGAAAGATTCAATCACGAAGTAACATCCGACACTACTTAGGTATATGCCCATACATATACCTAAGTCATCAATTACAGTTCGGCTCCAACATCCGAGCCCAAGTACAACCCAGTCCACACAGGAAATCACAACCCAATCCACACAGGAAAGCATAACGTAATCCATACAGGATATCAAGTCAATCTTATCGAAGATAAGGATTGAAAGTCAAGATTCTGCTCACACAGGTATACTTCCTCGTAAGACGATAGAGATGATCAGATGTAGCCACTGATTCATCTAAGCCGTCAGACCCACACAGGATCTATAGGTACTAACCCCCGCAATGACCCACAAAGGATCTATAGGTAACTAACCCCCTCAATGACCCACACAGGATCGATAGGTAACTAATCCCCGCAATGACCCACACAGGATCTGTAGGCGTTGGACCACACAGGACCGCTGAGCGCTGACCCACACAGGATCTAACCCACACAGGATCGGTAGCACTGATCCATGTAGGATCACTGAGTGCTGTAGTCATTGCCGTCGAATCCACGGAGTATTTCTGTACAGTCGTCATCGTCGTCGCAGTCACAGCCAGCTCTAGGGTTCCCGCACACAGCAAACTTGTTCGAGAGGGTCTGCTCCATGAGTCGAGGGGCTGATACATCAACTGACACATAGTCCAGAGTTGATGTATTCAAAAGTTCTGTATCGTCGAAAGGAACTCAACGTCACAGATGGCGCGTCAATCGGACGCCGGGTCTGAGAGTTATTGGCTTTTTCGTCCCAGGGGCCCGGTTGGTTTTTAAGTCAAAACCAACCGGACCATACTCCAACTACATCCAAACCTCGAGTGGAGTATTCCAAAAGGTCCATCTCACTAAGAGGAATCCATCAAAATTGACAGCACATCGATCGGACGTCCGGAGCTCAAGTTATAAGTGTTTCCGCTCCGAGGGCCCGGTTGGTTTCGTGTACGAACCAACCCGGCCGAACCCAAAGTTCTCCAAAACCATAAGTTTAATATACCGAAACGCCCTTATTGATCCAAGGATCGCATTGCAGCTGACGGGGCGTCGATCGGAGGTCCACAGGCCAAGTTATGGGCAGAAGACCGAAAGAGGTCTGAAAGTGGGGGTTTCGGGACCGGACCGATCCGGCCTGAGACCCCCTGGGTCGGCCCGAACCGGGTCGACCTGACCCGGGTCCGGCCCGCTTGGGCGCGGCCCAGCCCAGCCTGGGCATGGCCCGGCCTGGCCTGGGCACGGTCCGGCCTGACGGTAAGGCCTGGCGGCCCGGCGCGCTAGCGCTGGCCAGGTGGCTCGGCCGAAACGGCCGAGCGTTTGGGGGCGGGGGGCGCGCTTCCCCCCTGTGTGAAACTGTGGCCCCCATGAGGGGGGCCGCTCCTGCTGGCCAGCCGAGGGTTACGGCCCCCGGCGTTTCCCTCTGACCGGTCGGCCCACACCGGCCGGCCGGCTGCTGCCGCCACAGGAATGGGGCGGTCCCATCCCCCTGCTCCGACGCCGGCGGCCCAGAACCGGCCACCGATCCCTACTCCGCAGGGGCCTAAGCCGCGACCTTGGTCCATCCGGCATGGAACGACGGCACTGCACCCCTCCACCGCGGCCCTGCTCCGGCCACGGTGTCTTCGAGGTTCTCCGGCACCGCACGACGGCGCCGCGCCTTTGTTTGACTTCAACGGCACGGTGCGACGGCGCCGTGCTTCTTTGCCCAAAACTCATAGCTTCTGCACGGTGCAACAACATCACGCCGTCTCACACGTGCCGCAACAAAATCAAAGAAACAAGGGGGAGGAGGGTCAGCCGTGTTCGTGCGGTCCGACCTCCTTCCGTTATTGTGATATCAGGCGGCTCAAATTAAAAAGAAGAAAATGACGGAAGTAATCACGAACAAACAATTACAATAAACCCATACCTCGTCGAATTCGTTTAGCGAGGATTCTTCACAGAATTAATTGTCGCAGAAGAAGGCGTCGCAGAAGGAGGATCGTCGCATCGCGGAGAAAGGATTCGTCGGCATCGCGTCGTCGATCCCCGAGGATCCGGCGTTCTTGTCGACCTTCGTCGGAGGTCGGCGTTCTTCACGTTCTTCGCGTTCTTCATTGAGGAAGGAGTGCTCCACGGCTTGAGTGAAATCTCCCAAACCCTCTTGCACAACCAACCCCTAATAAAATAAGATTTGTCTTATTTTATTAATGCACAAGCCAACATCTTTGAAATTCAAAATTTGAAACAACCAATTAATTGAATTAATTGAAACGTTTAAACCGCCAAATTAATAGAGGTGTTTCATAAACAGAAAAACGCAAGGGTTGACTTCCACTTATTAAGGGTGCGGGTGCGTTACCTTAATTAAAAGGGGGTTGAGGAAGTTGAAAGAAACGGTGGGGCTCATGTGGGCCCCACCTCAAAAATATCCTATTTAGTGGGTAGGATATTGTGGGTCTCACTCCAAACACTTAGCTTAGGTTAAACAACTTTAAGTAAAATAAAAATTGGTCGCACCATTTTTATTTTATTCCTTTACTTAACCAAAAAAAAATTAAAAACCACACCCGAGCAAACACAACTCCGGAAAATGTGTTTCTAAGCAAATATTGGCGATGCGATTCAATCAGTGCCCTCGGAATTCGATTCCAAGCACCGGTTCAAAAGTTAGAAAAACCCGCTCATTCGTTCACTGAACGTACCTGAGGTAAACTTCGAAAAAAAGATTCTGGGCACACCGGGCCTCGGAATCAGGTGCCTTCAGAAACTGCGTTCTTATAAAATCCCAAAGAAAATTAAGAAAAAAATTTCCCTTGAATTTTATGGGTCTTTACAGCATATTCCTTTTTCCTCTGTCATAACATTGACTTCTCGGATAATACCAAAGTCATGATCATATCATAATTTATATTATGATAATATTTTACTTTCTTATTACAATTACAAGAACTGTAAAGAAATCATTGTGTGTTTCATATTGCATCTTTGGATTTATTAAAAGCCATAACATACTCAATTTTTGTAGATATGGCTACCAATGGATCCAATTAGATTCTCTTTCTCATTTCCTTAGCTTTACTATGATACAAGATCAAATTGATCTATAGGAAGACTAGTTTGTGTATCCTTAATGACTTGTATTATTTCCTCTCCAATTACCAAGTACATATCCCTTTCACTTTTTCAAGAAATATTTGATAACTCTTACTGTTTCACAAGGAGTTATCCTAAATTTATTTGATATTTTCCCACCATAATGCATGTGTTTGTAATATTATGTCTAGAACATAGCATGATATATGCAATAAATCCATAAATAAAGAATATGGAGTTCTATTTACTATATTAATCTCATATTGTGTCTTATACATCTTTTTGTGTAGAGATTTATGTCATATGACATTGACAACAATTCTCTCTCGAATTGTTCCAACTTATATTTTTCAACACCTTGTCGGTATATACATTTTAACTTGGTCTAAGAAACCCATAGATCTACCTTAATAGATCTTGTTCCTTATAACTTTGGTCACTACTTTAATTCATTCTATGGAGAGATACTTTCATCCTACTCTTAATTGACTATAAGACTAATAATTGTTTTCCATATGTTATCAAACATACATGTCTGGGAAATCCATGATTCTCCCACTAACCTCTTATAGAAACATGGAATACTTTCATTCCAAATGAATATTCTATAATAATGATGCTTTCATTAATCCATAAATGGATCTCTACAACTTGCATTCTTTATTAGCATTTTATAGTGTTACCAACCCTTTCTGGTTGTGCGGTGTAGACACATTCCTAAGTAGGTGGTCCTGACATTTGATGCCTAATAAAATGACCATAGAAAGTTTCAATGACAAGTATAATTCAAATGAATTTAATTATGATGACATGGTATAACCAATTGATCCTCATTAGTAACATGCCTGTACCACCCATGCATAGTTTCTTTTGAATACCCACCAATGGATTTACATCAATTGGAGAAACTACCAAAATTTAAAATTGAATTTTGGTACGTGGAATCCATTTTTGAATTCATATGAACTTTTCAATCATTATAATTTACTACTTTCTTTTAAGATAAGGAATTATTTTTCTTAGTGAATAATATATCACATAACTCAGTGATTATAAATCCATCTCTATTAGTTTAATACTTTCCTATGTAGTACATGTCTCTAGAACATTCCTTTTCCATGAGCATTTATGGAACTTGTTTCCATGTCAACTACTTGTGAATATCAATCTTTGACTTATCCAAGTCTAACATTCTCCCACTTTCTCAAACAGAGATGTGTATCCTTTTGTACAATTGGAGTCTTTCACTTGACTATAATAATTCAATATTAGGTATTTATACAATATCCTTAAAAACTTTAGGATATACAAATAATATGTTCTTTGTGTTATTCTTGATACAAGTTTGTTTATTGACTAAGTCTTAACAAACTCTTTGCATCTAAACACGTGTTTTTTGACGTAAAGGATTTTTTTTCATATTATAACTTATATGATATTTATTTGTCATTATAGTTGGCAAGTGGTTATGGGTTAATGTTTATATTTGTGAATCATGTCTCAAAAGAAAATGGGAATACTTGAAAAACTTATAGGACTCATCATTTATCCTCTTTTTAGTTACATCATAGATCTGATGTGTGTAAGGAAATGTGATTTTATGAATTACTTCACTCTACACTTTAATGGTCAATGAATTCTCATAGGACTCATCATCGATCCTCTATGTACTAACATCATAAATTTGATGTGTATAAGGAAATGTGAGTTTAGGGATAAATCTATTGTACATTCTCATGATCGATGAATGCTCAGTTAAGATATTCTTCGTCTCACCAACCCGAAACAGCTCATATCTTCTAAACAAGAATATTTCTTCCTTCACTTTTACTTTCATTAAATTTCTTAAAGAAATATCATTAAGTATATAAATTTACCTCTATATTTTCCTTAGAATAGTTCACACAGTCAAGCAGAACTAAATCTAGAATCTTTGTGGCTCACCTTTATTTCTATATGTTTCTTTTTCTAAAACTTAATAAGTGTGTCAAAAATACTTAAGTTTTTTATCTCTAGGTTCAAAACACCATATTGGGTGTATCCTTGACAACTACTTTTTTTTACTTGTCAAATAATTATCTTAACACAACTAGGTATAAGTATTATATTTTATATTCATCATTTATTGTCGATAATTCAAGTATTACTGAACTATTAATTGAGTATGAAACACCACAAAAAACATTCATTCCAAAATGAAATATTGTATCATTATATCTAGAGGTCATATGAGATAAATGTTTTGTAAATACTCAATACAATATAATATTTCAACTAGAATAAATCAACTTGAAAAAATGGAAGTTGTGTTCTTCTCACTACTGACATAAGAATCACCCTTTCTTTATTTCATTGCAATTTATCTTCTAGGGACCTTTTCTTATCACATGAAAAGTAAATATATTCATCTTCAATGCTTCCCATATTTATCTTTGGTTTCTTAGAAGTTTGTTGTGAAGGTGCCTTTGGCATCACACTTACAATTTTCCTTTTCGACTTTCCCATCTAATTGTTCACCATAATAGCGAAAATTTTATCTTTCTTTAAGTTCTTATTTTCTTGATGAACCTTTCCCAAAAGATATTGGAGCAGTTTCTCCATATTCTCAATGAAACTAGAGTAATTAGGTGATAAGGATGAGAGAATGAGATGTATTGAAAGTTCATGATTCAACATGAATCTCAATTATTTTAATCAATCAATTTACTCTATCATCTTGATTGCATGAGGATCGAGGTGATTTCTATATTTCAATATACATATGATCATTGTAACCAATACTACAAAACTGGGTTTATCCAGTGCTATTGTTTTAATAGTGCCAACTAAAAGCGATATTAAAGACCCCCTTTGTCAATGCTAGAAAAAGTATTGTTAAAAGGGGTCTTTTAACATCGTTTTTAACAACGCTAAAAAAGCATTGATAAAGACCCCCCTTTATCAAAGCTTATAAAAAAACACTGATAAAGACCCCCTTTATCAGTGCTAGTTAAAAAGTGCTGATAAAAATGGGTTTTTATCGATACTTCTAAAACAACGCTCTTAAAAGTGGGTCTTTATCACCACTTGTAAAAAAGCACTAACAAAGGGTATATTTCAGAAAAATAATATTTCATTAAAAATAATATATTAATATATAAA
The DNA here is from genome assembly GCA_963277665.1 of Viscum album. NCBI lineage: Eukaryota > Viridiplantae > Streptophyta > Magnoliopsida > Santalales > Viscaceae > Viscum > Viscum album. Next base: position 1,198,478,847 of record OY728164.1, read on the forward strand.
TATATTGATAATTATATAAATATAATATATATTTTTAAAATATGTTTTAGATAAGGTTAAAGAGGCATTTACACATAATATATAAGATGTTTATTGAAAATGACTTATACAATAATTAAAAAATATTTTTAATTATTAATTTGTTAATTATTATTGAGTAATAGTCATTTAATAACAATTTGAAGATAAAAAATCAAAAAATTAATAAAAGATCTAAAATAAGTTGAAAACGTAACTCAAATTTCAAACGACTATAACTTTTGAAATGGGTATCTATTTGAGCTCTACCACATATCAAATTGAATCCTACAATGAACTCTATGACGTAGAGGTTTGGAATAAGCTCTACAAGCTTTGTCCCATTTTTTCAACCCCCAAAAAGGCCCATAAGGCCTCCAAAATTGTGTTTTTAGTCAGGGTACCCAAATTTTTTAACATTCGATGGATTTTTAGCCACATTTAAGGGGGTTCTTTTTCTCTTTTTTAGTGGGGAATGAATTTATTCCTAGAGATTACATTAATATTGATATTATGGATTTGAAATTTTATTATTTTTCATAATGTACTATTATTTATAATCAAATATATAAAAATATATACTTTTTTTATATTCACACATAAAAATTTAATTTTATAAATAAATAATTAAACATATTTACATATAAAATATATTTATCAATATATAAAATTTTTCTAAATAAAAACTAATATCCATTTTATTTAAAATACAAATGTATGGATATTTATATACCTATACAATATATATATATATATATATATTGTTTATATATAAATATATATTATGTGTGGGTATTGACAGACAAATATATATTTATCTATATATTCTAATACAAGTATAAAAATATTAATATATAAAATATGAAAATAAATATAAACATGTATAATTATGTTTATAGAGGCACACACACACACATATATATATAAATGATATATGTATGTTTGTATGTGTTTATAAACACACACAAAAAAACATATTTTATATATGTATTTAAATATATATATATAAATATATATAAATATATATATACACAAACACACAAATATAAGCATATATATAAATATATGGATAAAAAATGTAACGAAATACATATAAATATATAGATATATCCTAAAATGTAAAACAAAACAATATAGGGGAGTGTAAAATGCACCAGTGTATAAGCTAGAGGTCTCAGGTTCGAAACTCGCTGGAGGTATGGGCGTCGCAGGAGGGTGGGATTATCTAAAGCACAGATAAAGGGGTGGGGGAGCATTGATAAAGGGTGCGGAGGGGGGGAGGGGAGTGCTGATAAAGGTTGGGGTGGGTCGTGAACAAAAAAATTATCCCCTTTATCAGTGGTGCCTTTATCAGTGCTTTTTTAGCACTCTTAAAGGCTCCCTTTAATAGCACTAAAAAAATTGTTGATAAAGGTGGCCTTTAACAGTGCTAAAAAAGCGTTGATAAATTCCACCTTTATCAGCACTAAAAAATCGCTTATAAAGGCTCCCTTTATCATTGTTTTTTAGCACTGTTAAAGGGGGTTTTTATCATTGCTTTTTACGAGCGTTGTTAAAGCTAACCCTTTAATATCGCTTAGATTATAAGCTCTTCTATAGCGCTGATAAAGCCATTTTACTGGTGTTTTTAAATGCCCAATTTTTAGTAGTGAACCATACTCTTCTTGATTTATTACTTCACTTTCTCCTCATAAACTTCTCAGAGATGATAAAAAGGGTATAATCATCCATTTTCTTAGGTTGCTTTCAAAAACTCATAAAAAATTGATGATAACATCAAATGCAATATCCATGTGTCTCATGTAAGCTTCCTTTTCACCCTTACTTTCTTCCTAAGGTGGTTCATCAAGTAATGGGGACTCAAGCATATTTAATTTCCTTTCATATCATAGTACTATGCACAAGTTCCTATACAACTCTTCTAAATTAGTACCATTTAGGGCATATTTATTGTCCAATATTGATCATAGTGTTTCTCTATGGGGTTTAACCAGATTATTAGAGTGAGAGAAATTGATTAATGGAGATATTTTCTCAATATTAATAGAGATTTTTTTCTCAACATTTATGGAGAGTTTTTCACAACATTAATGGAGATAAAAAAGTAATGTTGACCCCTTTAATTGTAGATATAGACTTGGTGTCTATATAAAATTATGTGGTGGCATTATTTTAACAGCGGAGTTCATCAAGATATAGTCCCTCAAGAGGAGAAAGAGGGTTTCCCCAATTGTGATTTCATGTGATTCATGTGTGATGATGGTGAATAAATAATTTACAATGGATCTATGTTATGGTGGGTTGTTGTGTTTTTGGTAATAAGAGAGTTAGTTGATAAGGAGAAAGAACAAGTGAAACAGTCATTGAAGTGGGTGCAATGTGCCAACGGTGCGCTAAGTTTCATGCAGTTCCATCCAATTGTGAGAAACCTTTAGATATAGACTTCAAGGATATGATAGGTCATGTATGTGAGGAATGGGTGCCTTGATTGATATATCAAGGAGAAAACATCAAATAGGCATCACAATAGCAGGTCAATGATAGCGCATGTTCTGATAAAGATCTCAGAAGCTTTGGAGTTTTGTCATAAAAGGGTGACGTTTTTCATAGATGGATCTATGAGGGAAATTTTTTATCATAGAATGGTGGTATTTTCCATCAAGATGATTTTTAGAGAAGTGATAGAAGTGTATTAGGATGTGTTTTTCACACAAGTTAATCTATTCTATTTTTTGAAATTCAAGTTCGATCATTTATTTTAATTTTATACTCTCTATTATTAGTGGATATTTATAAGTTACCCAATGGTTTTTAATCTTATTCATTTAAGGGGTTTTACATTTAAAAAAACATATATATTCTTTTCTGTTATTTCTTCACTTCCATTATTTCATTGAATTTTTTATAATTTCATCATAAGTGATTTTATTCTTTGGATCAAAAATATCTCCCAACGGTGGATTGATGGTGTGTTCATGAGGCATAATGATTGACATGCCTTAAAAGACTAAGGTAAAGGTTTATATTGTATACATACGTGAAGAGGGATTCATCAAATTAGTGGCATTCCTCATATGAGTCAAAGACTATCATCTGGGATGGAGATAGTTTGGAAGTTGAATTAGGATAAGAGAGGTTTTTCAAGTCTTACAGAAAATTTTATTTCTTCAAATAGTGCCACCAGTTAAGAAAGAATTAAAAATTAAAGATTTAAAGGTGAGAGAAAGAGGAGTAGATAATTTTTTTGGTGCACTAGATTTTTGGTGATCACTGTTATAGGGGAGCTAGATGTTATTAGTATCATTCTTGTTCAATAGGACATGGAAGATACCGGTATGATAGTGAATTTGGGGTTTTTATTTCTTTTTTCAGGGGGGATATCAGTTTTCTATCAAATTTTCAAATGAGTGTTGACGTATTATCTGTAGTGGATAATGGTTGGTGAGATACCAATTAGTTTTATGTCCAACTGATTTTGTTAGAAGTTATATCCTTCTTTGCAGGGATTAAGGGGGAGACTAATGGGGTTTATCCCATTTATTGAAGAGAAAAAAAATTAATTAATGGAGATATTTTCTCAACATCAATAGAGGAATTTTTCTCAGTATTAATGGATATTTTTTCTCAACATTACTAAAGATAAAAAAAGTAATGTTAACAAAATTAATTGGAGATATAGACTGGGCTTCTATATAAAATGATGTAGTGTCATATTTTGTGTGTGTTGGAGTTCCTCATTATATACTCCTTCTAGTGGATAATGGGGGCTACCACATTTGTGGTAGAATGTGTAGCACATATATGATGGAAAATGAAGTGACAATGATGGATCTCTGATGTGGTGGGCTACTGCATTTGCGGTAACATGGGTGATATGTCAACAAGGAGTAGCAATAGGTTAAACAATCATTGAAGTGGGTGTGAAGTGGAAATAACATTCTAAGGTTCAAGAATTTCCATCCAATGGTGAGAAAAATTGAGATATAGATTTCATGGAAATTGTAGGCCATTGGTGCAAATCTTGGGAACCTTGATAGATAGATCGAGGAGAAAACATCAAAGAGGAAACATAACGATTGGTCGATGATGACTCATGTTCAGATAAAGATATTTGAGGATGTGGAATTTTTTCATAGAAGGGTGATTTTTATCACAAATGGATCTCTAAGGGTGAAGTTTTGTATCAAAAGGGTGGCATTTTCCATGAAGAATATTTTTAGAGAGGCAATGGAAGCGTATCAGTGTGTGATTTTCACACAGGTTCTTTTATGTTATATTAAAAATTCAATTTTGGGAATTTAATTTAATTTTTTTACTCTTTGATTATTAGTGGATTTTTTCAATGTTACCTTATTGTCTTTAATTATATTCATTAGAGGGGGTTTCCACATTAAAAATTATACATGTTTTTCTGTTGTTTTTCTTCACATTATTTCATTGTGCTTCTCATAATTCTGATGCAAGAGATTTCCTTTTAGGGACTAGGAATCTCCCCCAAAAATGGTGTCAAAGTTGATGGTTCATGCTCGTACTTTATAATGGGAATTATGAAATCTTTTAAGAAGATTTCTGTCACTTGTGCAAGGCATAATTATTAATATGCCTTGAATGAATTAGGTAAAGGTGTATGGTGAGTGCATCTACAAGGAGTGATTCATCATATTAATGGAACACCTCACATGAATCCAAGACCATCGACTAGGATGATGATAATTTGGATGGAAAAGTAGGATGAGAGAGGTGTTTCGGGTCTTACAACTAATTCTTTTTCTTCGAAGAGGGTCACTAGTGAAGAAATAATTAAAAATTGAAGATAGATGTAATTCTCTCAGTTAGGAGTATAAGGAGTAGTTAATTTCTATGAGTGCTCTAGATTTTTTGGCGATCCCTATTATAGGGGAGCCAGATGTTATTGGTTCTAGTCCTATTTTATGAAACATGGCAAATACAAGTATGAGGAAGACTTTGACATTTAAATTTTTTTGAAGTGGGAGCTATCAGTTTTCTGTCAAAGTTGTAAAAGGGAATCATCATATTATCTATAGATGGAAATGGTTAGTGCGATACCAACTGGTTTTCTTTCCAACTAAATTTGTTGAAAGTTATATCCTTCTTTAAATGGAAGAATAGAGATATTGATGAGGTTCAACTCATTTATTTAAGAGAGAAAATTTGATTTACGGTGATATTTTATCAAAATTAATAGAGAAATTTTTCTCAACATTAATGGTGAGTTTTTCTCAATATTAATGGATATAAAAAAGAAAATTTTGGTTGTATTAATTGGAGATATGGACTTGGTGTCTATATAAAATTATGTGATGGTATATATTTTTTATGGTGGGGTTCCTCAAGATGTATTCGACCAAGAGGAGAAAGGGGGATATCACATTTGCGGTAGCATGTGAAGCACATCAATGATGGAGAAAAAAGTTTCGACAGTGGATCTCCATTGTGGTGGGTTATTGTGTTTGTGGTAACATGGGTGACGCGTCGATAAGGAGCAATGACATGTCAAATGGTCATTGAAGTGGGCATGATGTGGTAGCAATGTGCTAAGGTTTCAGCAGTTCCATCCAATGGGGAATAAATTTGATATATATACTTTAAGGAGATGGTAATCTATCCATGTGAGGCTTGGGTTACTTGATTGAAAGATCAAGGAGATTCCACTAAAGAGGAATCACAATAGTAGGTTGACGATGATGAATGTTAAGATATAGATCTCCAAGGTAGTGATTTTTTCTTCATAGAAGGGTGACGTTTGTCATAGATGGACATCTTAGGGTGACATTTTAGTCATGGAAGGGTGGTGTTTTCAATTAGGAAGATTTTTAAAGAGGTTCTAAAAGAATATTTGGGAGTGGTTTTCACACAAGTTATTACACACTATTTTGTAAATTCAAGTTTGAGCATTTACTTGAATTTTGTACTCTATGATTATTAGTGTATTTTTTGTAGTTTCCCCATGGGTTTTAATCCTTTACAATGGAGGGTTTTTCAACATTGAATAAATAAGAATGCTTTTTGTCACATACATGACTTATTTTAAATGTAAATTTAATTTAATTTCCATTCATGCTTTGTTTTGGGGGGGGTCCCAATCCTTTATGGAGGAATGGGAGAGTTTTCATGAATTGGGCCAAACCGTGAGCCCAATTCTAGATTTAAAAACTAATTTTGTTTCTTTTATAACTTTTTCATTTTTTAATATTTTTCAACCATTAAACTTCCTAAATTACCTCCTCTGACCTATTAACACCACCATTAAAATTTGGACCCTTTAGGAATTCATAATAATGGTGTAATTTGGTTTTTATTTAAGGAATTGGGCCAGCCCGAAGTCCCATTTCCAGTTTTAAAACAAAAATTTGTTTATTTCATATATCATTCCATAGTAATGGTATTTCGGTGATTCCAAGTGGATCCCAATCCCACTGAACCCAACCGCGTGACCATTCCATTACCCCCCTCTTTGGAGCTACTGGAAATCGCGAATTTGGGCAGATATTCATAGGGTTCTCAAAACATCCAGATTCGAAGAGGTAAGTTCATTCCTTCATAACTCTCTCAATTTTTACTCTTTACCCCCCATTAAAATTCCTAAATGATCTAATTATCCTTGTTCGAACCTCCCTTTAAGGTTTGACTATTTTTAAAATCAGATACTGGTATTTTTGGGGCGATTTCTACAATATATTTTTAGTAAGTTGTTCTCCTTCTTTCTTCTTTCAATTTGCTTAGGGTTACATTCAATGTACTTAGGGTTTCTTCCCTTATCACTGAGGTTCCTAATGTCCATAAATTAGGGTTTAAAATTAGGGTTTTATCTTGTGTTTCACGGTCTGAAATTCTGGTTTTAGGTTTGTTTTACCTTCCTTGAGGTGCGGCGGTGGTGCGTTTGAGTTTTCGCACAAAGGATTCATGGGTTTCCTTGGTTTTGGTAGGTGATTCCATTGTGTATGCAGTTTTTGTGAATTGGATACTATTTTTATGGTATTTTTATGCTTATTAAATTTTATTATTGCTGAAAAATAGTTTTAGTGGTGTTTGTATTTCAAATGAATCTGAAATGCCAATTTCATGTGAAATTGGGTTTTTTTTATAGAAATGTTTTATTAGTTTATTTGGGGCTTCCCTATAAGTAATTAGTTGATTTTAATGAACTGTAATATGACTGAAAATACTGTTTTGATGACTGTCCCATGCGTTTGTTGATGTGAAAGTTGGTTTTAATGGTGTTTGTGAAACACATGAATTTCTAAGAGCTGTGTTGTGTAAAAATGGAGGTTTTACAATGATGTCACTTCTTGAACCATATGAGGCTTCCCTAAAAATGATTTTTTGTTTTAATTTAAATGTATTGGGATGCCCTTTATGTTTTGGTAACTAAAAGATGTGCACATAGTGTGAAATTGGGGTTCTTAAGGTGTTTTTTTGTGCAAAACACTACGGGATTTTGAGGAATTGTTTTATTAAAAATCAAAGTGTTTTATTGTGTGTTTTAAGTGGTATAAAAATGTGATAGATACAGTATTTATTGTGTGTGACCATTATTGGTGCTTTATTTAAAAATGGATTTGTGTTGAAAGCATAAATTGTTTGAGCACAAAAGGGGAATCCCGGGTACTTTGGTGGGCGGATTTGTACTAGTACGGCTAGTGGACCAGATGGGTGTTGTCCCTGTTTCACCTAGAATTTGGATAATGACAACTCTAACTAAACTTTGTGGATGATGATTGGAAACCACTATGTTGTGGGTATGTTCCCTACTAGTGGATCGTGCACGATAGTGGATTTTACTACGGTTGCTTTACACCGAGGTGCAAGGTACATAGGGTCCGAGACAACCTAGTGCCTAGGGGTGTTCCTGGTTTGTTGCTCACTGGATTTTTAGTATTTACCCTTGTATTTGGGTGTGTTTTTCAGTACATTAAAGTATCTATCATTTACATTTAGATATGTTAACATTCTGAAAATTCTATTTTGAAAACTTTTTTTTTTCAAATGAAAGTTGCATTTCTTGGAATTTCATCGTCGTTTTTTCTTTACGAATTAAAATTGTTTGCTTCTTCACCTTATATTGAATGCACTTTGGAATCATTGGGTGGTATCCTATTGGGATTAGGTTCACACCCTAGTTACACCCCTTGGGTGTAAGTATACTTGGTTATGTTTGACTTAGGTAAAGGTAAGGCCTCAGGTGAAGGCGGTTCGGGTTGTTAGCCCCCTCCTACTATGTGGTGTTATGGAGACAGCTCGGGGGTGATGACCCCTTGTCGTGTGGAGTCTTGGTGGTTGTTTTGCTAATGTTTTCATTTATTTATAGACATATTGTATTGACTCCAAACCAATGTATTCAGTTTTGGTTTTTTTTTAAACATCATTTTGTATAAATTTTTCAGATTCAGTTTATTGATTGTTTTTAATGTTTTATGCCTTCATATTCAGGTAAATCGTCCCCAAACAAAAATAAATGATACCCGGGCACTTGTACCAGCCCGTGGGGATAGGGAACGCCTTTTGGGTCATGTCACGGGCTGGGTTTGGTGCCGGTTTTGGCGGCGACCAGATTCGGTTCCTGACAAAATGGTATCAAAGGAGGTTCGCTCCTTGGGTCATGTTATTTGGGGAAGAGTCAGGATAGTCTGGAGCTAGTATTGTCGGGACTTGAAATTTCAGTCATGGGTAGAGTTCCTGGCCAGAACACCTCAGGACGGGATTTAATTCACCTGGGTAATTATGGATTTATTTGAGTCCTTTGGTTTTCTTGGTTTAATGATGACTATGGGAAATGAAAAAAGAGTTGGGCAAATAATCTCAGTGATCTCACAGGGCCTGGAAAGCCATGTGGATCCGTGGATATTTCCCTAGAATACTCTCTGTGATGGTGAAGTGATTGGAATATGGATACAAAGCATATGTCCAAGTCACCCACCGAAACTAGTTTCCTCTCACATTGTCTTGTGTCTCTTTGTTTTGGAATCCTGGAAACTTGGTTTTTTTAAGCAAAAAAAAATGACTTCACTTTAAGGAGTGTGAATTTTTGTGAAGTTATTTTCTAGTAAAGTGAAAAGGGTTTTTTTTTAATTCTATAAAAGAAATTTCAAAATTATTTCAAAAGGGTAAATTATGTGTTTACACCACTTTTGAAAGTATGAACTATGTTAATTGGGGTTTTGAAAATATGTTTCTAGTGGAATTTTTTTTTAATCATGGAAAAGTGTATTAGATTGAATTATGTGTTCTAGAATTTTTGTGTGGGGGTTGAAGATAGATTTTGGGTTTGGTGACTACTGAACATTTGAAAAAAAAAATTATGAACTTTTAGAACCTTGTCTTGAAAAGAGAATAGTTGAGTTCTTAATTAAATGGAGATTTATGAAAGAGTGTTTTTCAAGAAATTAGAAGTGTTTTGAAATGGGTTGAAATGTTTTGAAACAATTGTGGAAGGAATGAATATGTGCTTTTATTGAATTATGCATTCTTTTCTAAATTGGTTTGTGAGATGAAAAATTGGGTTTTGATATTATGGTTAGTGTTTTTGAGAAAGGAAAATTATGGTTAAAAGTTTGATTTTAAAAAGAGGAAAGGTTTGATTTTTGGTATTTGGTATTCTCAAGGGTGACCACATGCATAGGTTTATTTGGGAATATGGATGCATATGATGTGGGTTCCCACTGTGGCATGTAAAAATGCATGTATGAGGCTCATGAGATACCATCGGTAAATGTGCAACTGACCAACACTATTTTTTTTAAATAATGTTTTTGAAGGAAAGTGTTATGTTTTGATAATGTATGGTTGGGAGGTATGGATTATGTGTTTTCGGGATTATTATTGTGGGATGTTTTTAGTTCAATACCCCCTCTTGTTTGAATGATGTTTTGGGTTGGTGTTTCATTGATAAGTTGGAATGAAGTTTTGGTCAGTGGTCTCTTTGGAGGAAAAGTTTGGGAGGCCAATGTGGTGGCTCCCCTCATGTGTTCGGTTCAGGTTTGTGGTCTATTGTGACCAAATGACCAGATTGGTTGGGTCCTTGGGTTTTCATGTAGGTTGGTGTACGCCCCTAAAAGGTGTTAATGTATGATTAATGTTTGGCCTATGGTGAGTCACCGTTGGATGATCCTCCAGTTGATCAACATAAAGACTTTATTCTCGAGGTTCGGAGATTGAGTTTACCCCTCTTCTTTTTCAATTATGTGGATCCCCCTATAGTGGGAGAGTGTTTGTGGGAGGTTGAAATAGACCTTAGTTTCTTATGTTTCCTAAGTTTCCAAAGGTCAATAAAGTTTAGGGTTGTCAATGTAGAATGATGTCTTAAAGGGCCTCTGGGTCTTTCGTCAGTCCCATTGAAGAAATAGTTCATGTTAAGCCACCAGTGTGCAAGATCTGGCCAAGAGTGGATATTATGGACACTTGCTGGAATCATGTGCTGTTTGGGACTCAGTACAAGGTCCCTCTCCTTGTGTTTTATTTTATGCACAAGGGTCATGTTCGGTGATACCATTCGATGTCATGTGTTCATTTGACTATAAGGGTGAAGATTGTGCAATCTTATGAGAGAAACTATTTTATTGGATGTGTGTCTCCCTATAGGAAATTCTAAATCCTATGTTCTAGAGGAATTTGTTTCTATATGTCCTTTCATTCCTCTGTTTAGCATCCAAAGAAAAAAGGGGCGATGCGTGTGCATCCTCTAAGTTCTTGTTTTGGTAAAATGATGGGATGGGGAAAAGTGGGTTTGAAGTGTGTCATGTCTCAATGAGACCATATGAGATTACAGTATAATTGTTTTTGGCACTGGAAGAAGATGTTCAATTTAGGTGTTTCCAAATCCTAACTGTGAGTCCGAAGATGCTTCAATCCATTGAGTTCCAGCCATAGGCCCCAGAGAGAAGCTAACGCATAGTTAGGTGAAATCCTAGATTCGTTCACACTTTTGGTCAAGGTCATATCCTCAATATGAAAGATAAGAATAGTTTAAACCTCTGGTGTCATCATCTTGTTCCAATTTCTCACATTTGGTGGAAATATATGCAAGTACCTTGTTCCCATGTCATACCCTAAGTTCATTTTTCCCCTTTGGGTTCCCTTGTGTATTTTGAGAAAAGTTTAAAATTTTGGTTAAGCAGGTTGAAGTGCCTAGTTTGTGCGCGGTTAGCAGTAACCGTGTGCCAACCCAGGGGACCGTGTGATAAGATACAGTAGCTACCGCATGGTCTCCGCATGTCCCTGATCCTTGGCCTAGGAAACTATGTGAAGTTTCCTCTTTGGACAGAATGATCCGCACAGTTAACTCACGGTTTCCCAAACAGTGTGAACCAACTGTGCGGCCATGCCAGATCCTTAAAATTATGTTGTTTTGTTTTTGTTATCCCATAATATTTATTTAATATGGTTGGGTTTTGTTTTGGGTATACCCACAATGGGTCTCATGTATTTTTCATTGGATGAATTCTGATATTAATTTACCCCTAATGCGGGGAAGTCTGTTCGAGGCCCCTTGTCAGTGTCTTGATTTTGTCTTAAGAAAAGTTGTGTTCGTTATTATGGTGGGGAGACCCATCATGGGTATCATGAATGTTCTCTTTGAAAATTAATAATTTTAGTTTAACCCTTATGATGGGGATATCGTTCGTTCCTTCCCCAATTGTTATCCTTATTCTGTCTTAGAAATTGAGTTTTCCCTAGTGGTGGGATGTCCAGATTGGGTCACCCCGTACTAGTGACTCAGTTTTCTCCTTGGTGTATTCTAGGTATGAGGTAGTATCTTTCAAGTCTATCTATCCAAAACTTTGTTACTTGGGTAAATTTGGGGTTGGAGAACACCCAATGGTTTTGTTTAAGTAATGTTGTGGTAGCGTTATTCGAGTTCGTTGTTCGTTTCAAGTGGATTGCTTGAGCGTCGTCTTGTAGTGTTTAAGGTGTTTTGTTTTGGGATGTGTTTTGAATGTGTTTCATAATTTTAAGTAAGTGGGGTACTTTTTGGTTGGTGAGAGTATTATCTTCCTTTTTTTGATCAACTGGAGATGTTCTTCCCTTTTGAAGCGGGTGAAAACGTGGCAAGGAAGTCTGTCTTGTTCTATCGTTTGGGCTTTGCTTTTGCATCTGGTGTTGTTGTGGCATTCCGGGGGTGGAATGCTTTATGGTGGGGAGAATTGTCACATCCATGACTTATTTTAAAGTTAAATTTAATTTAATTTCCATTCATGCTTTATTTGGGGGGGGGTTCCCAATATTTTATGGAGGAATGTGAGAGTTTTCATGAATTGGGCCAAACCGTGAGCCCAATTCCAGATTTAAAAACCAATTTTGTTTCTTTTATAACTTTTTCATTTTTTAATATTTTTCACCCATTCAACTTCCTAAATGACCTCCCCTGGCCTATTAACACCACCATTTCAGTTTGGACCCTTTAGGAGTCCATAATAATGGTGGAATTTGGTTTTTATTTAAGGAATTGGGCCATCCCAAAGGCCCATTTCCAGTTTTAAAAAAAAATTGTTTATTTCATATCCCATTCAATAGTAATGTTATTTAGGTGATTCCAAGTGGATACCAATACCACTAAACCCAACCGCGCGACCATTCCATTACCCCCCTCTTTGGAGCTCCTAGAAATCGCGAATTTGGGCAGATATTGATAGGGTTCCCAAACGTCCAGATTTGAAGAGGTAAGTTCATTCCTTCATAACTCTCTCAATTTTTACTATTTTTCCCCCATTAAAATTCCTAAATGATCTCCCTATCCTTTTTATAACCTCACTTGAATGTTTGACTATTTTTAAAATCAACTAATAGTATTTTTGGGGGCGATTTCTACAAGATATTTTTAGTAAGTTGTTCTCCTTATTTCTTCTTTCAATTTGTTTAGGGTTACATTCAATGTACTTAGGTTTTATTCCCTTATCACTGAGGTTACTAATGTCCAGAAAGTAGGGTTTAAAAATTAGGGTTTTATATTGTGTTTCATGGTCTGAAATTTTGGTTTTAGGTCTGTTTTACCTTCCTTGAGGTGCGGCGGTGGTGCGTTTGAGTTTTCGCACAAAGGATTCAAGGGTTTCCTTGGTTTTGGTAGGTGAATTCATTGTGTATGAAGTTTTTATGAATTGGATAATGTTTTTATGGTATTTTCATTCTTATTGAATTTTATTATTTCTGAAAAATAGTTTTAGTGGTGTTTTTATTTCAAATGAATCTTAAATGCCAATTTCATGTGAAATTGGGGTTTTTTTTATAGAAATGTTTTATTAGTTTATTCGGGCTGCCCTATAAGTAATTAGTTGATTTTAATGAACTGTAATATGACTAAAAATACTGTTTTGATTATGGTACCATGTGTTTGTTGCTGTGAAAGTTGGTTTTAATGGTGTTTGTGAAACACATGAATTTCTAAGAGTCGTGTTGTGTAAAAATGGAGGTTTTATAATGATGTCACTTCTTGAACCATATCAGGCTTACCTAAAAATGATTTGTTGTTTTAGTTTAAATGTATTGGGATGCCCTTTATGTTTTGGTAACTCAAAAATGTGCACATAGTTTGCAATTGGGGTTCTTAAGGTGTTTTTTTGTGCAAAACACTACAGGATTTTGAGGAATTGTTTCTTTAAAAATCAAAGTGTTTTATTGTGTGTTTTAAGTTGTATAAAAATGTGATAGCTACTGTATTTATTGTGTGTGACCAGTTGTGGTGTTTTATTTAAAAATGGATTTGTGTTGAATGCTGAAATTGTTTGAGCACAAAAGGGGAAGCCCAGGTACTTAGGTGGGCAAATTTGTACTAGTACGGCTAGTGGACCAGATGGGTGTTGTCCATGTTTCACCTAGCATTTGGATAATGAAAAATCTAACTAAACTATGTGGATGATGATTGGAAACCACTATGTTTTGGGTATGTTCCCTACTAGTTGATCGTGCATGAGAGTGGATTTTACTATGGTTTCTTTACACTGAGGTACGAGGTACATAGGGCCCGAGACAACCTAGTGCCTAGGGGTGTTCCTGGTTTGTTGCTCACTATATTTTTAGTATTTACCCTTGTATTTGGGTGTGTTTTTTAGTAAATTACAGTATCTATCATTTCCATTTAGATATGTTAACATTCTAGAAATTCTAGTTTGAAAACGTTTTTTTTCAAATGAAAGTTGCATTTCTTGAAATTTCATCATCGTTTTTTATTTGCGAATTAAAACTATTTTCTTCTACACCTTATATTGCATGAAATTTAGAATAATTGTTTGGTATACTATTGGGCTTAGTCTCACACCCTACTTAAACCCCTTGGGTGTAAGTATACTTGGTTATGTTTGACTCAGGTAAAGGTAAGGCCTCAGGTGAAGGCGGTTCGGGTTGTTAGCCCCCTCCTACTATGCGGTGTTTTGGAGATGGCTCGGGGGTGATGACCCCTAGTTGTGTGGAGTCTTGGTGGTCGTTTTTATAATGTTTTAATTTATTTATAGACATATTTTATTGAATCCAAACCAATGTATTCAGTTATGGTTTTTTTTAAACATCGTTTGGTATAAATTTTTCAGATTGATTTTATTGATTTTTTTTAATGTTTTATGCCTTCATATTCGGGTAAATCATTCCCAAACAAAAATAAATGGTACCCTGGCACTTGTACCAGCCCGTGGGGATAGGGAATGCCCTTCGGGTCATGTCACGGGCTGGGTTTGGTGCCGGTTTTGGCGGTGACCAGATTCGGTTCGTGACACTTTTCTGCTATTTTTCACTTCCATTATTTCATCGAGTTTCTCATAATTCCATCACAAGCGATTTTATTCCTTGGATCGGGAATCTCCCATGTTATTTATGTCGTATTACTTTTTATTTTTATACAAAATGAAAATTTATCAAATTAGTACTTTTATATTGAGTACTAGATATTAGACATTTTAGATTTTTTAATCTTAAGTGTCTCCCACTATTTTATCAAATCTAAGTTGCCTTTAACTACAAGATTTAGACTACATAGTTGATTTAGTATTATAGTGGAAAGGTTCCATTAAACATCTCCTCATAGTCCAATCTATGGTTACTCCACTACTCAAAGAGTTTCAAATTGGGTTTTTGGCTAGTCAGCCACATTAACTCATAGCTCTTTGATTTGTTGAGTGAAGTCTCAACTTCTGTAAATAGTAACCATGTATAACACAATGCTTGACTCTAAAATTTTACCGAGATAGTTATGTCCAATTATTTTATTCGAATTTTAGTTAACTCAACCCACCACTCTTGTTAGAACTTCCCAATAGGTGGAGGGACCCTCAATTATGGCTAATAAACAGCTCATACTATGGTTTTGTTCAAACTTATGTGATGGAAGGCGTTTGCTACTTAATATTTACTTTGAGGGATCTGAAGTTATTCTTGGCGAACAAAATCATGTTTTTATTTAACATTCTTGTTCTAAGTGATTGCACACACAACTTCACCATGATTTAAATAGAAAACATTTGTCACACATTAATCTGATTTTAACTATGCATGCTTTTTTATCATTTTATGTGATCACTTATATTCTATTCAATCACAAAATAATAACCCATTTATGAATAAATAAATAAATAAATAAATTATGTGATCGTGAGAATTTTTAATGGTTGATCCAATGAGTGGAATATGGATCACCCTAGACCCTTGAGGTAACTCACTGGGTTGCATCTGACTCGAGTTGCAACTTCCACCTCATCCAATGTATCTAGCTCTTATTTGGTACTTCACCTCATCTCAATGTGAATTTCATCTCATTTCAACCTCTTCATTATCAAAATATACTCACACATAAGTGAGGGGATCTCGATAATGAAAGATATACATGACTAAATCACTTGTGGACATGCAAACCCTTATACATATAATGAGGTCAATGAATGATACACGAACCAACATTTACTAACTACTTGTTACAAACATCATACATTACAGTAAATAAATAAAATAATAGAAAACATACATTGTTAGGTCTATGCTCATGATTAGTTGTCTTGCATTAAACATACAAAATTAAATTAAAATTTTAATTCCTAATTTGTTAATCGCATGGTCTAGGAATTAATTTTACTAAATTCCAAATATTTTTAAAATAAATTTGAATTTTTTTATAATTATTGGTCTTACCAGGTATTTAAAAATCGCCCAGAGGAGTTACAGGTCCTATATGGGTTCGATTAGGATAAGGTACCCAACTTGGCCCAGCTGAGTCAAGGTGACCTTTTAGGGTGGCTGGGTTACAGGAGGAGTGTGCCTCGCAGGGCACCTGGGATAGCTTGGCAATGACAGGTGTCACCTCTCCTAAAAAACCAAAAAAAATTGTTTATATGCAATGCCCACCAGGCTAATAGGTGATTAGCAGTATCTCCTACCCCCCAATTAGTGGGGGGAGGAGGAAAGAAGGGTAGATTTTATACCTACTTTAACATCTTTTTTTGTCTTACGTGTAGTGATGCACACTCTCTTCTTTTCAACACTTTTAATTAAAAATAATTCTCCCCCACTACACAGCTAGTCCCCCAACCAATTTTTTCTTGTTTATTTTATTCTTCACATTGACATGGATTCTCCCCTTTATTCTACTGCTTATAGACTATCAGGATGACACCAGAGATGTGCCTCCCCACCGATAAAACAACAGCCATACCAACGCATGCGTGTGTCTGTAATACTTTTTTTTAATTTTAGACCAAAAATTAAAATTTCAATCCTTGGATGGCCATTTCTCGATCATTTATCCATAGATCAAAGAGTTGTCAATGGAATTAGAGCCATTAAGATGCCCTCAACTTGAATTCATACAAATTTAATTTTAATTTGACTTCAGCAATCACATAGTTCCTCTGATACCACCTGTCACAACTGGGGACACAATAGGAGCATAAAAATAGGTGAAATTAAATTTTTATCACTAGATCTACCTCATAACACTGTCTCTAATGAAGTTTCACCTGGTTATCATCCCAAGGATCTTGTGTGAATTAAATAAGCATGATAAATCAAAATCAAAACCACACCTAGTTTGACTTTGATTGAACGTGTGTTCTACTCACTATCAGAGGTCTTCGCTTGAAGGAACTGAAGCCAACACACTCTAGATCATCCACACATTCTTTAAAATATTACTCTATCACCGATATTTTAAATTTGGGTGCTAGTGTGGAGAATCGAAGGTGATTTTGATGTCAAATTGTTCCCATGAGCATCGTTACTTCGATTTGGGAAGGTGTTCTTGGAACAAGGTTCTCAGAACTTCACTTTCTCTCTCTAGAGAATGATAAAGATAAGAGAGATGCTCACCAAATAATGATAGGAATAGTTCCATGAATTAAGGTTTAATTTTTACATATATAGGTAGGTTTATCTTATGAAAATTGAACCTTTTCCATTCATTAATTTATCAATTCCAAATTAAACCATTTTTGACACTTATGACCAAGTGAACTTCTCACAAACATCATAAATAGTTTATCAAGTACTTGTAACATTAAAATATGTTACATGATAAAAAAAGAGTTATTAACTCGACCTGGATCTCCCATAAAATATTAAACAAACCCTGAATAAATATTCATTCATAAAATATTTTTCTTTGTGTTAACTTCAAACCTATGAATATCTAGATTAAATAAATTCAACACTTATTATTCTAAACTAGAATAATAATGAATTTATTTATTTCTTATGATAGTTTCAACTCAGACATAACTCATCCCCCATAGTGGGGCCAACCATGTCTTAAACTCCAATTCATTAGAAATGGCCAAGCTTCTGAACACGTTTTGTGTGTGGACCTCTAGACCCCTATCTCAATATTAATGATTCATACTCACATACCAAGAGTGGTATCTAGAAAACCATCATGAACTGTAAGGAGATAAGGTTCATTCACAACAATGACAACTTTCTATGAGTATGTTATCTGTAATATAATATATTTCACTCATGATATCTCATAAAAGAGAATGTATCACTTGATTCACCATCATTACTTTATTTATTGATTCATTTAATGACCATTACACATGAACTTAAATTATTCTTCCATATACGTGGATTTAATAAAGGTGTTATCATCTAAATCAACTAGACCAGAGATATTAATTTATCTACATGAAAGTGACAAATCTTATCTTGATCATTTAATCAATTTCATACCACCAATGATGCACGCGACACAAGTTTCCTCACCACAAAAATAAATGTCATAGTTTTTGTCTTGTATAAAAGTAAGTGATAAAATGATACAAATTTATATAAACATAAATTCGTGAGACTAATAAACATGTTCATATATAGGAACATCCAATGACACATGAAATATGATGTGTTTCCTATTGGCAGGAAAATCCTTATGAACTCTTCTACTCTATATCACCATGTAAGAACTTAATGAGAAGAAATTGAAATTCTTATGAGCCCCCGAAACCTTATAGTTGGCCATAATTGTTTTCACATCAGTATAATGTATCGAGACTATTGGACATATTTTTAAGATTACTTTCATAGTATCTCAAGTTTCTCATTATAACTGATAATTGTTATAAATTATTGATACAATAAGTAATCTAAAAATATTATAATGTTAAAAGTGTATGAATAAGTAAAAAACTATTATAGTAAGATAAAATCATGCATAAATATTTGTATACATTATATAGTGATAAAAAACTACTCAAGTTGGGTCTAGGGAACCCAATTTTAGAAAAAATATCACAATATTGGCAATGTTTTTTTAATTATATGAAATTTATAATGTTATATAATTAACTGATATTTATTTATTATTTTTTTATAGTAATGAAATAAGATTGAATTACAATGGAAAAAATTACTCAAATGTTTTTTTAGAAAAGTGAGCACTAAGTCTCTTGGATTAAATCAAAGAAAAATTACAAGAGGTGAAAGGAAGAAATTTTACATTTATCCCAAAGGAAAACATAAACCATATCATCAAGCAAAGTAGTCGAGTAAAGGCATTCCTCAGTAGTGACCCCTTTATTTGAAAGCTCATCAGAAACATAATTATCTTCCCAGAAGGTGTGAGTGATGAAGTAGTTCATACAAGAAATCCTATCAAGACAGTTTACCCATTTCGTAGTCAGCTTCCATGCTAAGTGAATCTGACCCAGTCAGATGGCTTGCACAAGAGTGGAGGAGTCACATTCAAACTAAATACAGTTCCATACTCTTTGATAGGCAAGATCAGTTGCCATGATAAGGCCCTTCATATTTGATTCTAGTGTAGTGGCAATACCACAGGGGCCATACATGAATTCCACAACATTCCCAGACTGGTCCCTGAAAATCACAACAAACCCTAAAGGACCTGGGTTACCCCTAGAAGCCCCATCAGTGTAACACTTTATACATCTAGCAAAATGGGGTGTCCAAAAAACTTCCAATGTTCCACAAGGGGAGGGGAAGTTACTAGCAATATTCATATGTTTAAGGATCATGAGATCACCAACAGTATTGCTACATTTTTTTAAGTATAGGATGATGGAATCTTACACTAAAATGGGAATTGTCTCCATGGTGAAATCAACATTGAAGGATATCATACTATGTAAAAAATTATTCCTAAAATTCCACACTAAGTGAACCAATTCTGTACATGCCACCTAAAAAATAATTGTGAGCTGCTTTGAGAGATCAACAACATACAGGACTCCAAAGAAGTTGCGGACAAAATCATCTTGAGGGGGATGATTTTCAAAAATATTAAATACAGCCTTCCATAATGTAGAGGCGGTATTGCAGCTCAAAAATAAATGGTCCACATCCTCTCGGTGTTGATTGCTTAAGGAACATTTTGAGAAAAAGGATATCCTAACTCTTTGAATATTAATATCCACTGGAAGCTTGTTGTGAACTAGCCTCCAAAGTAGGGTAAACCAGGAGGGTGACATCCACTTTTTATTCCAACAACCAATCCACTATTGTTATCCTTGAAGAAGATTCTTGTAGAAGTTTTTAAAATAAAGAATACCATTTGAAGATCGATCCCAGATTAGAAGGTCCTCCTTACCAAAAAAGTCACAGCTAGCTACAATGGAAGTAATGTCATCTAGAGCTGATTCCATGTTTTCCAGTTGGTCCCTAATCATGATGTTGTGATAAATACCAGTATCATCAATATTAATCTAATTGATAAGTGGATCACCTATCCATTTATCATACCAAAGTGCAGGAAGGAGTTCATGGTCATTATCCATTTAGAGTGCATAATAATTTTCAAGAAGATGAGCTTCAGACCAGGCCAAATTGAGGACTCAAGGTAACATATTTTTCCTGCTAAAAGTCTACCCATAAATCTAGTTCTTAATAGATCCAGAGTAGCAGCTTTGTCGGTTATGAGTTTCCACATGAACTTAGCCTGAAATTATTGGTTGAATAATTCCAGATTCTTAATGCCAATCCCTCTAAGTTTGTATGTAAAGAAACATTTTTTCCATGGGGTAGTGATGATTCTCCTTTCCATAATGCTTCCACTCCAGAAAAAAAAATTCATCATCGTATTAAGATTTTTAATGATAGAAACAGGCCAAAGGTACACCATAAATGAATAAACCAGCTTTGAAATCACCACATGTTTTACAAGGCATATACGTCCTACCATTGAGAGTGATTTTCCTTTACAAGATGCAAGTGTTCTTTTTATCCGATTTATTGCATTGGAGAAGTGTGTTGGGTGAGGTTTTCCCCAAAACATTGGGACACCAAGATAGAAAAACGGTAGTGTTCCATCCTTTATTCTAAATCATTGGTAAGAAGAGTCCTCCTTGTGATAGAAATGTTCTTACCAAAGTAGATAAAGGATTTGTTCCAGTTGGTTTCTTAGCCGGAGACATTTTCATAATGTTGGAGGGCCTTTTTGAGGTTACTGATGTTCCTTCTGACCCCCTGGGTAAAAATAATAATATCATCAACAAAAATTAAATGGGAGGGAGTATAGATACCTTGAAAAACTCTAATGGTAATCAAGTCACCCACATTCACCATGTTAAGGAGAAGCCTACTAAGATAATCTTCAACAATAGAAAATATAATGGATGAGAGTGTATCCCCCTGTCTCACCCCCCTATAGAATGTGAAGAATCCTTCTAGGGACCCATTGAAAAGAATGGAGATGTGGGCTGACTCAAAAAGAACCTTGATCTAGTGAATTAATTTAATATTGAAGCCAAAGTTGTGCAACATCCCCATTCATAAAACTGCTATCAAATTTCTAGTGAACATGAAACCACATCTCTGCTCATCCAATTAGGTGACCTAATTCATGAACCATTATAAAAAAATAGTACATAGATATGAATTTAGAAAAAACCCATTAGGGATGATATAAGAATATAAATAATAATGAACAAAAGGCCACCAAGATAAATCTTTTCTTGGAAATAATATATGAACCAACTATATAAAGAATTATTTATTTTTCATGACTCGTTGTATTTTTTTAAACATCTTCTAAAAAAGTTAAATTAACATAACTAATAATTCTAATGATCTTATGTTATTAAGTTACTATAAAAATGTTAACTTCTCACAAGATGAATATGTGAAAGTGTTAATAAAAAAACTTCCACTAGACACGAGAGACATCTTCAGGCAATTTTTCAATTTTCATTCATCTATTGAATGTTTAAAGATGTTTCATTGAACTCATGTCATAATATATATTTAAATTCTCCACATTTCTCACCAAAATTCTTCATGTTACATTGAAATTAAATGGAATTAGGTACATCATAATGAAGAAAAATCTAGAAATAAAATACATAGAAAATTTAAATTATATTAATAATTATACTTGCATATTTTAAATTAATCATCAAGGAATAGTAAATTAGTATTAACTTTATTTGGTTATTAGACACCACTTTATTATAAGGTAAGGGAATATTCCTCTAATATTTATAATTAGTTAGAAGGCTCTCCATCTCACATGTAATCTACCCAAGTATCGGTTTATAAAAGTCAAAAGTATCATGAGTAGGCACCCCAATCTCATTAAATAGGATGATAATTTTAAAGCCCCTCAAGCCTGTACATATATTGTATTTATATTTGTATCTCTATATCTATTGTTTATATCTATTTGAAAAAAGCAAGAAATTAATAATGAAAATATATAGTTTTATACAATGATAACCATTTGGTGTTCCCTAGATGGTGGATTGACCAACTACTCACCCATCAGAGATGCATCAGATGGTGGAAAAGCAACATTGAGTTAGGAAGTTGATGTCTTAGTAAGGATCTCCAACATAATTGAATCACATAGGTCCACCAAATGTGATGTTAGTGAAGATGTGATCCAAGATACAGATTTGTTAGGGTTTCAAATTTTTTTATTCTTTGTGTTCTAATATTACAAACTAGATTGAACATACCAAATGTATAAAATAAAAAAGAAAATTTTATAGAATTATAAGCTCTAAAAACAACAAAATAGAATATTATATGTATAAAATTTATAATAACCTGGTTAATGATGAATTATTATATAAAATGTTGTATCCTTGACATTAATAAATTAAAAAAGTTAGTTGATATAAATAATATTATAATTTAAACATTTATGCATTAGAAACAAAAAATGCTTTATGGTGTAACAATGTAATACAGTGACATTACTAATGTATATACTCAATTATCTTAATATTCATTGTTAATACTATTATCAACATCCATTGATAACATTAATTCTTCATTTTCAACCTCCCACATGAGTTATACTTTTTTGCATCCCTGACCTAGTCAGTCTAAAAAACTCTAAATGAGAGAGCCAAAAGAACTCAAGCAGGCCTCCTTATACAAAAAAGGCCTCTGATTATTAGAGAGAGATTATCAATGTAGTAAAAAATAAACAAGTAATACAAGAAGTATATAAACCAATGTAGCAGAAAATAAACAAGCAATACAAGTTGTATATAAACCAATGTAGCAGAAAATAAACAAACAATACAAGTTATAGCCATGGGCATTCCTGAACATCCCTAGACAACCACTGGATGAACTCGGTTCGGAACCACATGTAGACATATGGTGAAGCCCCATAGTCTATAACCCATTGATCGCCCTCATGACAAAATCAGCGGCAAATCCCACCTGTCCTCTCTATCTACCAGGGGGGCACCAACTCATCTAATCGGGGCTGGTCACTACGGGAAAAATCGATTATTACGACGGGTTATTTGTGACGGGAATAAATCCTATCGCAAAAAATCTGACGAAAAGCGTATTTGTGATGGGAATATATTCCCTTCGCAAATGGTCAGTTATTTGCGACGGGAATACAAGACCCGTTATAATAGATATGGCGCAGTTTGCGCGCCAAAACGCGGGAAGCCTATTTGCGACGGTGGCCTTCGTCCCGTCGCAAGTACCTGGCGGTGGTAAATACTATTTACAACGGGTAATTATCCTGTCACAAAAATATATTCAGCATTTGTTATTTGAGAAGAGTCCCTTCAGCAATACCGGCGGTGGTAAATTGGATTTTGCGATGGGGATATCCGCCCGTCGCGAATATTATGTCAGCCTGCAGTTATTTGTGACGAGCCCGTCGCCAAAACCGGTGGCGGTAAATAGCAATTTGCGATGGGGATATCCACCCGTCGCTAATGGTATGTTGGCAGGAAGCTTTTTGTGACGGACCGGTCGCAAAAACCCTTTTAACCGCCGCCCGTAATTAATGCGGGCGAAGGTATTTGCGACAATATACCGTCGCAAATACTTGTATTAGCGATGGGATCCCGTCACTAATAATTCCGTTGAAAATATTCTAACCTATATATACCCCCCATCCGTTTTTTTTCAAATCATTCAGATCTATCTTCCTCTTTCTTCCTCTCTCTCTTTAACTTCCTGTTCTACGTAGTAATTTTTTTTTATTTTAATTTTTTCTTACGAGAAGAGCAGAGAAGGAGTTAGGAGGTGCAAGCTGCTTCAAAATATCAAAGGTATTTATAGTTTTTTTAATTGTTAAATTATTTTTAATTGTTAATTTTATTTTTAATTGTTAATTTTAATTTTTTAATAGAATGTTTAGTAGCTATATAGTATAATTAGATTAAGTGGTTATACCAAATAATCCTTGTCTAGATACGAACAAGTAGAGGCGGCTCTGACACAGATGTACCTAGGAGTGAAAACTCTGACAAGGTGTTTCGATCTTGACTCGGGGTAACCTGGTACACGACAACGGGCCTTGCTGCACTCTTGGTTCGACACTCCCGGAGGATGTTTTGGTAATAATTAGAAATAAATATATTTAATTAGAAATAATTAGAAATAGTTATATTTAATTAGGAATAGTTATATAATTTTTAAATAATTAATAAATAATTAGATTTAATTTAAATAATCATCAAATAATTAGGAAATAATTAGATTTAATTGATTAGAAATAATTATAATAATTAAAATAATTATGAAACAATTAAAAATAATTAGGAAACAATTAAAAATAATAAGGAAACAATTAAAAATACTTAGGAAACAATTAAAAATAATTAGGAAACAATTAAAAATAATTAGGAAACAATTAAAAATAATTAGGAAACAATTAAAAACAATTAGGAAACAATTAAAAACAATTAGGAAACAATTGAAAACAATTAAGAAACAATTAAAAACAATTAGGAAAAAATTAAAAACAATTAGGAAACAATTAAAAACAATTAAAAACAATTAAAAACAATTAGAAGACAATTAAAAACAATTAGGAATAATTAGGTAGTAAACAATTAAAAACAATTAGGAAACAATTAAAAACAATTTGGAATAATTAGGTAGGAAACAATTAAAAATAATTAGGAAAAAATTAAAAATAATTAGGAAAAAATTAAAAATAATTAGGAAATAATCAAAAATAATTAGAAAAATTAGCAAGCGTGATTGACCGCTCATTTACCTCAATTTTCTTTTCATTTGTGTGTTGAGGCTTGAGAGGAAACTTCTGCCTCCACATGTAATATTTGCTTTTACTGTTAAAATTATTAACCTCCTTGCCATCATAGAGGTGATGAGGTTTATAATTTTGACAGTAAAAGCAAATATTACATGTGGAGGTAGAAGTTTCCTATCAACCTCAACACACAAATGAAAAGAAAATTGAGGTAGATAAGCAGTCAATCTTGTTTGTTTTTCTATTCAATGATTGATTAACCACCCGACCTATATTCATATCTTCACATTACTAATTAGTAGCATAATTAGTAATATAATTAGTAACATAAATAGTAACATAATATAAAATATTATATTACTCTAATATTAATAATTAAATAATACTAATAATATAATTATTTTATTATTATATGTTTAATATTTATAAAAAAATATTAATATTATTAAAATTTTAAAAAAAATTATAAAATATTACAATTATCAATATTTTCAACAAGTTTTGCTCTATTCTTAACATGTTCAAATCTTAAAGGGTCGCCAATTTTCAGGTCGTGCCCAATAAAAAGTTTGCGTCGACTCTGTCTATTGTAAACTCTTTAATTGTTCTTGCTTGGTTGATCACCTCGCAAGTAGCGTTGCAATAGGAAAACCCAAGTCATGTCTTTCTCATCTATAAGAATCATATCACATGACTTTTTACATAGATCATTCTTTCTTGAAAAATTAAGGGAAAGATACTGAAGTTCTCTTAATTTTTCAAGGAATAATGATCTATGTAAAGGGTCATGCGAAATGATTCTTAAAGATGAGGACAACATTACTTGTGTCATCCTATTGCAACACTACTTGCGAGCTGATCAACCATGTAAGGACAATTATAGAGTTTACATTGGACATGGCTGACGTAAACTTTTTATTGGGCATGACATGAAAATTGACGACCCTTTAAGATTTGAACATGTTAAGAATAGAGAAAAATCTGTTGTAAATATTAAGATTTATAATAATTAGTAATAATTAGTAATAATTAATCAAAAATCAAATAAATTAGAGTACATGGTTATAAATTGACACAATTTCGAGCGGATTGACGACTACCTTTTGTTCAACATCTCATATCTTTGCTATTTTCTCCCACTAAAATCAGTATGAAAAACGTGCTCTAAAATATGTCAGAGCAAGTTTTTCATACTGATTTCATTCGGGAGAAAGTTAAAAAGAGATGAGCTATCGGACAAAAGAGGCTATTTTCCCTAACGACTCATCTCTTTGTAAAGAGATGAGTCGTCAGGCAAAAGAGCTGCCGCCAATCTGCTGGAAATTACTAAGAAATAACTGTAATTATGTATCTTCTTTTTTTAGGATATTGTTTTTCTTATATCAAATTATTTAACAAGAGTAATGGTTTTAAATTTTGTAGAAACATATATATGAATATGTAACAAGGAAATTGACATCAATCATTATTAGATGATTGTGCTTGGATAAATCAGCGCAGAAATCCAAAAAGTTCTAGTTTAAATCCAGTATATGTTGATGGTGTTGAAGCTTTCTTATCATTTGCATCATCAAACCCAAAATTTGTTTTAGAAGGGAAAATTAAGTGTCCTTGTAAAAAATGTGCTCTGAGAACGTTTGAGATATTTGACATCGTTGGGAAATATCTCTTGCGTTATGGTTTTCAATCAGATTATATTTTTTGGCATCAACACGGTGAACACAGTTTCAGAGAAGATACTAATAATTTGATTCCGGATCCATCGTGGTTTTAGAATTTAGTACATGATGTTGCAGGGTCATCTGTTCAAAAAACTGAAATCGAGGATGATGTTGATTTACCTCCCGAGTTGGCACCATCTAAATTTGCTGATTCGTTCAGGTCTGCTGAGGATGTATTATATCTTGGTTGTAAGATAAGAAAATTAGAAGCAGTTGCAAAATTTATGGCTATTAAACCAGATAATGGAATGTCAAATAACTGTTTTGATCAGATATTTTCTTTGGTTAAAGCACTCTTACCTAAAGGAAATGTGTTGCCTACTAATTATTATGAGAGCAAGAGATTGGTTCGTAATCTGGGCCTTAGTTATCAGAAGATCCATGCATGTTCAAACGATTGCATCTTGTATTCTGGTGAAAATGAGTCGTTGGATAGTTGTCCCACATGTGGAAAATCGAGGTATAAAGAATCTCAATCAGGGAAGTCTCGATTGATTCCTATAAAACAGTTGAGATATTTCCCGCTTACACCCAGGTTACAACGTTTATTTATGTCTTAGAACACAGCGACAATGATGTCATGGAAAAAAACCAATATTTCAAATGGTAAAAGCTTGATTCATCCATCTGATGGTGATTCATGGAAACATTTTGATCAAGTGCATCCGTATTTTTCTTTAGAATCCCAGAACGTGCGATTGGGTCTTTCTACTGATGGTTTTTGTCCATTTGGATCTTTTGGTAGTCAGTATTCCTGTTGGCCTGTCTTTATAACTCCATACAATTTGCCTCCATGGATGTTGATGAAAGAGCCTTATATCTTTTTGACATTATTAATCCCAAGACATCCGAAAAAGAATATTTATGTTTATTTGAAACTATTGATTGATGAGTTAAATTTATTGTGGAGTCATGGTGTTGGTATATATGATGCTACTGCGAAACTGAATTTTGTAATGAAAGATTCTTTGATGTGGACAATTAGTGACTTCCCGACATATGACATGTTATCTAGCTGGAGTAAACATGGTCCAAAATCATTTCCTTGCTGTATGGGAGACAACAAATCATTTATGCTCATGAATGGAAAAAAACCTTGCTATTTTGACTGTCATCACAGATTTCTTCCAATCGATCATCCTTTTAAGAGGAATAAATCTCATTTCAGAAAAGGCAGAATTGAAAGAGATGAACCTCCAAAAATGATCTCAGGTACAGAGTTACAATCAGTTGTATTTTCATTACCTTCCATCACTTTTGGACTGACAATAAACCAACATAAAATTCATGGCTTTGGGAAAGAACACAATTGGAAAAAACGGAGCATTTTTTGGAATCTACCATATTCGTCTGATTTGTTGGTCCGACACATGTTAGATGTAATGCATATTGAGAAGAAATGTTTTGATAATTTATTTCATACAGTTTTGGATACACCAGGTAAAACCAAAGATAATGTAAAGGCACGATTAGATCTTGCCCAAATTTGCAGGCGACCAGAACTTGAATTGTTTGAAAATGTCAGATCACAGAGATTAATGAAGCCAAAAACAGCTTATACACTAACCAAATAGAGTCGCTTATTATTTTGTCATTGAATTGGAGATTTGAGACTTCTAGATGGCTATGCTTCCAACTTGGGCAGATGTGTTAAAAATGGTCATATTACAGGATTAAAAAATCATGACTTTCATGTTATAATGGAAAGACTTATACCTATTGGATTAAGATGTTTTTTGAATTCTATGATTTGGGATTCGATAACAGATATATCATATTTTTTCTGAGACATGTGTGTGGCGACAACAGGCTACGATACACTAAGGAAACTAGAAGAAGCTGTTGTTGTAATTATATGCAAACTGGAAAAAATATTTCTGTCGGCTTTTTTTGACTCAATGGAACATTTGATATTACATTTTCCACATGAAGAAAAATGTGGATGTCCGGTTCATTTTCGATGGATGTACCCATTTGAGAGATGCATGCAGAAATTGAAGAAAAAAGTACGTAACAAAGCATCAGTTGAAGGCTCAATTGCTGAAGCTTATTTGCAAGAGGAAATTGCTTTATTCTGCTCTCATTATTTTGAATCTGAATATCCCTCAAAATTTAACCACATGGGATGGAATGAGGAGAATGTTGATGATGATATGAACAATCAATTATCAGTTGTCAATCAGACCAAACTTGACTTTGTTGGAGTTCATGATAGATGGATTTCTGATGATGAACATCATAGAGCTCATACATATGTTCTACTAAACTGTGAATAAATGTCACCAATTGTACAGTGAGTGCTCCTATCCCTTATTCTATAGATTCTGTTACAGTAAATTAATCATATTGTATTTGTAGGTTATATGATGATCATATCAAGAAACAATTTCCACAAATTACAGTAGCTGGCTTAGAAGAACATTGGCAAAAAAAATTTACCTACTGGTTTCAAAAACTGGTAACATACATTCTTTTTTGGTTTTACATATAAAATAAATTTATTACTTGTAATAGTGATAAATGTTTTACAAATTTTTAGGTATCTGTACATGCTGATAAGATTGATAGTCGATTGCGTATATTGAGTAGACCACCATCCAAAATGGTTAAATCTTATAATGCA
Source organism: Viscum album (assembly GCA_963277665.1). Lineage (NCBI taxonomy): Eukaryota > Viridiplantae > Streptophyta > Magnoliopsida > Santalales > Viscaceae > Viscum > Viscum album. Next base: position 1,198,508,122 of record OY728164.1, read on the forward strand.
TATGTGGTGAATAGTTATCGCTTTCATACACGTGCATATGGGGAATCGAAGAAAACAATGATTAATGGTGTTTTTTTGAAGGGATCACATCATAGAGATATTGAAGTTGACTTTTACGGCATGCTTAAAGAAATTATTGAACTGTGTTATTTGGGACATAATTATGTAACAATGTTTAAATGTCGATGGATGGATACTGAGAGAGGCTTGCATATTCATCCGACTCATGGAATTTTTGATATTAAAAATAAAATCCTTCTTGCAGTAAATGAACCATTTTCATTGGCTCATCAGGCACATCAAATTTATTATGCAAAATACTATGCTACTGTAAAAGATTTGGATGATTGGTGGAGTATAATAAAAGTTAAATCTCAAGAAAATCAGTTTACTCAAACTGAATGTGGTTCCACTGAAGTGCAAGGAAATGAAATTTTTCAGGACACTCCTCAAAACACATCTTTTTCACAAAGAGACATGAATATCGAGGATGACACCCCACAGTTAAGGGTCGATGGTGACGATGTTGTCAATGATGTTACAACTGAATTTGAAATGACAAGAGATGATGAAAGTGAAACTAATATGGAAATTGATGATGTTGATGAGGAAGATGAAGAAATTGACATTGATAACTATGAAGATGATGATGAAGATTAAAATTGACACAGTAAAATGCTGGTTAGAATCATAACAAATATATATCTATACATAATAGTTATTTTCAACTGTTTGCTAATAACAATCATTTCATGTTTCAGATGGACTCAGAAATGTTTCGTTAGTTGCTGGAGGCTGATATACCTATGGATGATGAGGTTCTTGAGTAATCTGACCCTCAGGCTATTGGCACTACAGGGAGCACCTAGAGGGGGCATGGTCTTTCCAGACTTATGATTCCAGATCCTATCCCGAAGCGACATCCACCTCTTGGATTCGATGCGCACACGCGGTGGTATGATAACCTGTGTATTTTAGTTATCTTTCATTATAATTTATTTATATTCTAATTGTTTGATTATTTTTTCTTTTTCCACAGTTTTACGCATATAGCTATTGGACAGGGGAGTGCTATCTTGCGCAATTATTTTTCTTAGCTCTGGCTCACAGGGGATCAGATTCCCGCTGATGTGCAGGCCGCCATGTTCGATCATTGGCTGGTACATAATTAAATATTATTTATTTTGAAATTTAATTCATTAATAACTTTATATTAGGGTTTATGGTATCCCATCGATGATAGCATTCGTACCACTATCCACGCGGCATGGGTGGTGTCTATGCGTGACCGTTTCTGTCAGTTTTTGCATAATTTGAGAAAGACGGCTGTGAGGAAAGATGGAGTGACAGTATTTGATGAGTCCTGTAGAGCCCACCGACCAGAGTACATTTAATCTCACGTTTGGGATGGATTATGTACACACTGGTTGGGTGGTGGGTTTCAGAGGAGATCTGCATTGGGTCGACAGAATTGGGGGAGACAAGAGGTGACGCATCGAGCTGGTAGTCGTACATTCAGTGCGCATAGAGAGCGTCTGGTAAGTACTTTTTTTTAATATTTTATACAACTTTAAATATAAAAAGCTTATTTTATATTCATATAGGAAGTCGAGCATCCCGGTATTACAACGTACGGTGTTTATCGGAGGATGTACACTAATCCGGCTACTAGAGAGATTAGAGGTGACCACCAGCGTCAGATTGTGGTCAGTATTATTTTCTTTTCAGTTTTCAAATTAAATGCATATAATCTTTTTATTATTTTAATTTCTAAGTGAAACTTAAGGAGTCATATGAGGCCGCGACCTCTCAGACATAGGCTGAGAGTCAAGACGAGACGGGTGATCAGACTAGTGCCCACCATTTTGATGAGACGACATGGATATAGGCGACCCAGTATGGCTTCAAAAAGGGCTGAGTAGTTGGTATCGGCTCCCATTTGAATCCTACAGCTTATTATGGTACTGCTGCGATGTCGGCGTCCAGCTCGAGAGGAGCTCGTGGAGAGACATCATCTTCTGCCTCACAGTATCAGGAGCAGCTGTGTGCTCAGAGTCTGCTTATAGAGGATTTGCGTCAGGGGTAGGAGCAAATGCGTCAACAGCACGATGAGGAGATGCGTCGATGGTAGGAGCAGATGCGTCAGCAGCAGGATGAGGAGAGGCGTCGATATGAGGAGAAACATCAGGAGCAGATGGAGTATATGCGTCGTCTGACTCATAGTTTAGGGATGGAGTTTCCTCCACCACCTCCTCCAGGTCCTCTAGATTATCCACCCCCCAGTGATTTTTTTACATGTAATAAACATTTGAGTTCGTAGTTTATTGTCATATTAACTATTTACAATTCCTCTTTCATATTAGTACGAATATTGCATGATTTAATTTGTTTTTATTTTTTTAATATTTTATTACTTATTAGTATTATTTTTAATGTCTACTTATTTTAGTAATATTAATTTTAATATTTTATATTTATTGTTAATATTGAGAAGTTTATAATTTTATAATTTTATTAATATTAATAATATTAATATTATTTTTTCATAAATATTTATGTTTATTTTAAAAATAATAATATTATATTAATTTTTTATATTATTAATATTAGTATTATTATTATTATTATTTGAAATTAATATTTCATAATATATAATATTATATTATTTATATTCATATTATTATTATTATTTGATATTAATATTTCATAATTATATTATTATTTTTTTATTAATATTATAATAATATAATTTCTTTATATAATTAATATTATTATTATTATATACATAATTTAATAATAATAATATTATATTAATTTTTTATATTATTAATATTAGTATTATTATATTGTATTATATTATTTATATTCATATTATTATTAATTTATATTAATATTTCATAATTATATTTTATATATTTTTTTATTTATATTATAATAATAGAATTTTTTTATATTATTATTATTATTACTATTTTTATATAATATTATACGATTTGTATTAATTATTATTATTATTATTTTAGTATTTGCGACGGGGTGTCCCGTCATAAAAATTTTTTTACTCTAACATTTGCTACGGGAAGAATACCCGTCTTAAAAAAAATTTATGCGACGGTCCATCGCAAATACCTTCGTCGCAAATATTTTTTAGATTTCTCATTTGCAACGGGTTAGAAACTCGTCGCAACTAATATATCTACGACGGCCCGTCGCAAATACCTTTTTTATATACAAACGAAAACCCATTTGTGATGGGGGAAAAATATCGTCACAAATACTCTTTTTGCGACGGGACCGCCGCAAAAACACCTATTTGCGACGCCGTTTTCGGCCACGGGCGATTTGCGACGGGATCCTGTCGCAAATATTCCGTTTTCCTGTAGTGGGTGAGCAACCGTCACTCAATAATCTATAAGACACCCAGGAAACCATGGTGGTTATAGTAATATTGTGTAAGTAGGAGGCTCTCGCACGCATGACTCATCTCACCGCACGTGCCTACCCCAAACACGGACGCTTCCTATATATTCACCCATAAAGGGTTACACTAGATAGGAGCGCCCTATATACATATTCTATTATTTCACATTCAACAAAGTGCCAACCGGGCTGCTATAACATATAAACTTTAAAACATTTCAGAAAATGTTTACGATTTCAAATCGATCACACACATTTATTCAAAATATATTGCAAACACCACTCTTACATTTACAAAACCAAATGGGCCCTTAAGTTCTAAACACACATTCAAACACTTCACAGTTATCAAACATGCTTTTACCCTTTTCTGACCCACACCAAAACATGTTTTAAACTGAATGGTCAAACCTTAAAGAACGCATTATAAACCATGATTTCCAAAATACTTAAATCAACACTTTACAAAACCACATTTAAAATACTCTTTATAAACCACTCAAGGGGACCAAATTTATTTGAAAACTAAAATCCATTTAGAAGACTAAACTTCCAAGAAAAACACCAATTACCTTAAAACCATAACTGGCCACCTACTTTATTTATAGAACATAAAACGATCCAAAAAAAATACATTAAACCATTTCCAACACATTTTAACACTTTTAGGATTCTATACCAACATCAAACCATACACACCCAAAATCCTATTTTGAAATCAAACGCACACCAAGAAAACATTTTAAAGTCTTTCCCCAAAAATCACCACTTACCCACATTATTTTAAAGGAACACCAAATAAAAACATTGAATCCATTAAACCCTTACAAAGGTGTTTTAACACAATAACTAAGCCATAACACAACCAAACCAAGTTCATTAATAAACAAAGACGTTGCAACATAATAACAGAGATATATTTCATACGGGACCAATTCCTTCTTAAATAAATATAAGCGATTCAAACAAGATTTCTAGGTATCATAAAACTAAGAAATTTACACTAAAACTCATTTAAAACCTATTTTTAACAAATCAAATAAATTCCAAATTGCTATAATAATTTAAAAAAGGGTTTCATAGAGTTGCGAAACTAGTTTATAAATTTATTTAAAATGGAAAGCATCAAAGGAAAGTCTTTTGGAAATAAAAACTTGGAAACACCTACCGAAAGCTCGTGAGATTGGAATGAAACTTCAACGGGAAGGAGAACGACGCCCCATGGACAAAACACACACCCTAAAACCATAGAAAACCCAAGATACACATTAACCCTAACATTTAGGGTTTTTCCAACAAGAAACCCCACATGAAAACCCTCTAAATTAAGTGAGGAGAGGAGACTTACCGGATGGAACCGCTGGAGGGAGGAGCAGCCGCCGGAAGAATCGTCGGAGGGGAGGAGGGTGTGTGTGAAGCAGGGTAAGAGGAAGAGGGGTTCATGAGGGCAGGGGGGAAGAAGGGGTGTGTGGGAGATAGATTAAAAAATTAAATTAATTAATTGGGAGAGCGGGTGTGCGTGAGGGGATATGAGGAGAGAGGGCGTGAGTGTGAGGGGGGTAAGGGAAAAGTGGGGGTGGCGTGGGAGATAAAAAAAGGAATTAATGGAAGGGGGTATGAGTGGTGTGCGTGGGGGGTTAATGGGTAGTGGTTTGAGTGGAGAGAGGTATATAAGGAATAATATAAAATAAATAATAATAAAAAAAAATTTGTAATAGAGAGTGGGGAGGCGTGATGGAATAAAGGGATATGGGTGATTAGAGAGAGGGAATAAAAAAAGAGATCAATTAATGAAGAGAGAGGGGTGAGATGTGGAAGAGGTGGGATTGGAGAGAGGAATAAAAAAAAGAGATTAAGTGGGGGAGTGAGGGAGTGAGGGTGAGGCCTGGGGGAAAAAAGAGGGATTAAAACCCCTTAAAAAATAATACAAAATTAACAACAATAACAAATAAAAAAAATGTTAATAATAATAATGATAATCATAATTTTATTTATTTTCTTTTAAATAATAAAAAAATTAATAACAACCAAATAATAATTATATTTATAAAAATTTATTGATAATAAGATCATCAACAATTTTGATTTAAAAAAAACATTTTTATATAAACGATAATGTTATTATTATTATATATTAAACATTTAATTTATTTCATTTTCATAATGTTTTATTATTTTATGTAATGGGTAACTGCAAGGGTATCCGAGTCCACTACATGGTTACGTCCAACCTTGCGGTGTCTGTGCATCGGTCCAAACCCCACTAAAAACATCAAATGTCAAAAAAAACACCCACTCAACCCGCACCTTGATGAGGCTAACCGAAGCCATGAAATTATAAAATAAAATAATTTAAAAGGTCGAGGTGTGACAAATAATGTCTTAGTTTAAGTATGATAGGAATTGTGCCTAAGGGAGTTTCCAAATTGATATCTCATCCAACATACATAAATTTTGAGCTCAATTCATGATAATTTTTGAGTGAAATGAAAGTATCAAATGTCTTCCAGAAATTTATTTGCTTCATCCATATCCTTTTTATTTAATTTTGGTTGCAACATTGAATACATTACTAAGGCTGATTTATTATTTGTTTGACTTTATTACACAACAATAGAATAATTTTTCTTTAGTTTCTTAACTTTGTTGCACTATATGATATTGTTAAATATTTTTAATTTTCAGTTAGTATATTTTCTTCGGTTATAAAAAAGTGTGACATTATACATTTATTTTTTTGTAGGTTTGTTTTGATGCAATTGGTTTATTGTTCCATGTAGAATAAATTATATGTTGTCTATTGGTTGATGTTTTATACGATGTCACATTTCCTTATTTTTACAAGTGTTTTGATGATATTAATTGATTATGCTTTCAAAGTGAATATTTATTTTTCATTTCATGCTAGTTTTTTTTAAAACACTAATATTATATCATGAATATATTTTATACTTTGAATTCAATATATTAAAAATTATGATTAAATTATATGGTTAATTGGATATACGATATAGTATTTTGGTTTAAGCATGAGGTTTCATGTAGATATCATAGTATGAGTTGGATTAGTAACTTATCGTGATTAATTGGGATTGGAAATTCATGATTTGATTGAAATACATATTTATTTAATTCAAAAAAAATGAATTTTTCGGACTCTGAAATCATATGGGGTAATTTGCAGGTCTTTAGTATGTTATTAAAATTTAACAACATTACATGATTTTAAAAAGTTTATAAAACATGGATTTAATGTCTTGATTTTGTTGTTTATTTTTTTATTTTTTATTTTTAGCATGCCTATCATGTTTTTTGTTGAATGATTTCATTATACCATCCATTTACATTCATCGTCCATCAAAATTATATCATCATACCGAACACAACAATGATTAACGTGAATACCCTGGTGGACAAAGAGTCTTTTTCTGAAAATGTAAGCCAACTCCCATAGTGGTCTATCTTTTTCTTAAAGGAACCCAACCAAGACATAAGAATCTAATTTGAATTCTCTAATATGAATATTATAAAGCCTACACATCATAAGACTCGTTACCATAGCTCTTGCCTCCACTCCAATAGAATTACTTGACCCATAAAAGGAGTTGAAGACAAGAATCACTGAACCCTTGCTATCTCTCACCAGACCACCCCTCTCATTTCTCTAAAAATACAGGAGTTGTCCACATTCAGTTTCATCCCCATGTTATGAGCCTTCCATTTTACCCATCTACCCTGATTATATCATCCACCTTCCATATTAAATTAAATACTTAATAGAAACCTTTTTAGCATAGAATAAGATAACCCACCATTGATTAGAGCACCCAACTCCAACATAAGATCCATCACCCACACTTGGAAGAAATGAATGGAATACCTTCTCCTTTATCTTTCTTTGTTCCTATCCTACAAAAGGATCCAACACAGGTGAAAAATCCACTACATGAAAATTCACCTCCACCCCTTCTTGCCCAACTTCGTGGAACCAAGCCTCCATAACTTCCTACAATGAACCCCCAATCATATGCATATCCATACCACGACCCATGAGTCTTCAGGTAGATATCATAGTATAAGGGGAGTTTTTTTATTTTACTAATGTGTTTGTTGAGTTGAATTTCAAATGGGTATAAATGTAAATCTTTAAGGGAAGAGTTTTAAGAACATATTAAGAGTGATGAAAATCCAATGGATGATAAACTCAGAAGGTTTTTTCAATAAAAGTTACACCACCATACATAAAATTGAGTTGACTGTCTTGATTTTAATTTTTTTAAACCCTTTTCACCTTAAACTTTTTTTGACCTTTGTAATACTTTTTTTATGTTTTTTTATGTCAAAAAGGGGAAGAGCTTTGAGGAATTCATTGAGTTTCACTTTTATTCTTTCAAGGGGGGTTTGAGGAGGAGATGAAGAGATTAAATGACATTTTTTGGAATATTTTTTTTATATTCTAGTTTAACTTACCTCATTCCATTTATGTGTTTTTATTTTCATAAAGGGTGAGATTATTGGGTCAAAACCCAATTTTGTAACCTTCTTTTGAAAATAACAATACACTCTTGATGTATTTGTTTAACTACTAGGGTTTTTTTTGTGTTTCTGTTTGTATAGATTTCATCATCTGATTACATGTTCAGATGTGTTAATAAGTCCAATATATGACATGCATTGTGTGTTTTCATCAGACTTTTGTTCATTGTGATGGCACGTATAGGAAATAACTTATTTCTTAGTATCAATTCTCTAGTGGAATTATGGGTGGTTTATTCGAGTGCATGTTTCCACTCAATGATGGAATGTGGATGCACGGTGAATCATGTATCTAGAAGTTTAATAAAAGTTCATCTAGTGGATAATGATGCCTTGGATGTCATCAAAAAGGGTGATGTGAATATACAGATGAATGACGGTGGAATCTTGAGACTCAAAGGAGTAAGACACACCCTAGGGCTATGAGAAAAATCTTATTTCCATTGGATATCTTGAAGAGGAAGTCACTGGAGTGAATTTTTAAAATTAAGTCTAGAAAGTGACTTAAGGATCCATGGTGGTTGTGAGAGGAGTAAAGGATGAGACATTCTAATTGAACAGAAGCACAGATGGTATTACAATGGTTGGAAAAACATCATTGGAAGATTTTAAGGTTTGTCATTATAGGATTTATCAACTTAGTGGGAAGAATATGAAAGTTCTAATGTCTAAAGGCATATTGAAGCTTGATCACATGGAAATTGGAGGTTGTGAAAGTTTTGTGCTGGGGAACAGAGAAGGGTGTTCTTTAACATAGATGGATGGAAGCTTGGAGCTTGGAAGTTGAAACTAGCTCACTTATACATGCCTCTATCCATTCCCATAGTGGTTCTATTTACTTTATAACTTTCATTGATGATGCTACTAGAAAATTCTAGGTTTACTTTTTGAATCGTAATTTTAATTTTTTTCAGGCGTTTATTCAATGGAAATCCATGGAAGAAATAGAATGTGGTTAGAAGGTGAAATGAATGTTTTCCAATAATGGTAGTGAATACACCTGATACAACTTCTGGAACTTCTACCAAAAGAAGGGTATAACACATGAGAATACAGTACCTTGTACACTGTAGTTGAGTGGAGTGGATGAAAGGATGAATTGAACCATGACTGGGAAGGCCAAAAGTATTTGATTGTACTTTGGAATGCCAAAGTGGATTTGGGGAGAGGAACTCAATACAGCAGCATGCCTTATCAATAGGTGTCCAACATCGAAAATTGAGAAGAAGCTTATGAAGGAGCTATGGTCCAGTAAATGATCAGAAGTTAACCATCTTAAAGTCTTTAGAAGTTTGATGTATGTGCATGTTGATTCTATGGATTGAGATGAGCTTGAGGAAAAATATAAAGCATGTTTTCTTATTGGGTATTGAGATTAGAGTTTTGGATTTTAGTTCTGGGATGAGGAAATGAAACAAATCATCTAGAGCCTATATGTTATCTTTAACTAGAAGGTTTTTTAAATGGACCAGAACATGAAGGAAAAGGAAGTTGATAGAAATAAATCAACTATTGAAGGAGTTAACATCTCGAATATTTTCTCACTGATAGTTTAACATGGAACTATCTGGATGATGGTGAGCATGGTATCATCAGAGGGTCTTCACTTAAAACAGATGGATGTAAAGGCATCCTTCCTTCATGGTGAGTTGGAGGAAGAAATTTACATGAAGAAACTGATGGGTTTTTTGGAATAAGGAAATCAGAACTTGGATTATTAAAGAATTGTCTTTATGGATTGAAGAAAGAACGACAATAATATAATTGAAAGTTGATTTTTTTTTGTTGGAAGAAGGATTTGAAAGGTGGAATACATATCATTTCTATTTCCAGAAGTAATGGGAAGATAGGATATTCACCATGTTGCCTTTGTATGTTGATGACATGTTGGTTGGTCCAGAGGTTTTATAGATTTAAGAGATAAAGTGTAAGTTATTTGGAAGATTTTAAATGAAGGTTTTTGGATATGCCAAGAAAATATTGGGAATGAGAATTGAGAGGGATATGAGAGTAATAATTTTGGCGTTATCCTAGATGGACTACATCTAGAATATCATGGGAAAGTTTGGAATGGTCGAATACATGCTTGTATCAACTCCTCTTGTCAAACAATTTAAGTTGTCTGAGGCACGCGCACTCGTAATGGAAGAAGGGATTAAGTAAATGGATAAAGTGATGTTTTCGTCAATAGTTTAAAGTTTTATGTATGTGATGATTTAGACACAACCATACATAGCATTTTTAATGGGATTTGTGAGTCGTTTTATGTCGAACCCTAGAAGTGAGCACTAAGAAGACATCAAGTGGATCATCCATTACTTGAAAATAATAGAAATATTTTCTATGGGTTTTATGGGGGAGGATCCATTGCAAGGTTTTTTGGGTGTGGATTTTTATAGAGATTCGGACACCCAGAGGAGCACGATCCGCTTTGTGTTTGACTATGGAGGAACAGTGATCAGTTGGATGTCACAGTTGCCTAATATTATAATTTTAAGTATAATTGAAGTAGAGTATGTGGCTATAATGGAAGCAATGAAGGAGATTTTTAGGTAGAGAATTAGATGCTGCTGAATGTATGTCGAGCTGACCAAATTGCAATGACAAATTTTCAATAAACAGAATCCAATGACCAGAATTTGGTGAACAAAATATACTTCACAATCCAAAAATCTCCCACATTAAGACTATTACATGTACCCTTTGGAAAATATCCAACACTTAGAAAACTTCCTTTCTTACTCTTTACAATATACAGTGTTCTTTTTTCTCCTTTCATTCACTCAAGTCCACACTAAGGCATGATGTTGCCTTATACTTTCCAGAACAAAATATTTAGTGGCCACGTCCACTAGATTTTGGATTCTGGCTATATTGTGGAGATCTAACACTTTCTCATCCGGCGTGTCTATAATGAAGTGTTATTGATGTTGATGTGATTTATCCTCGCATAAAATATGAGATTTTTAGCCCTTATCACATAATAAAAACCCTCAATTTTTTACTTCTCCATCACTCCACCACTTTCATCGTTATCCCACCACCACTATGGCTATCTCCAGTATCAACCTACATGGAACCCATCATTGCATCACCATCAAATCAATTGAAAAAAAAACAAAATATAAATCAAAACAAATGAAAGAAATAAAAATCATTTACAATTGAATCCAGGATAATGTTTATTAAATATGTCACAAACACTATAATTCATCATGACCGCCATCTCAAGGGTGTTGTGGATCGGAAGGCTTACCCCTCCCCTCACCTACTACTAGCATCTTTCACCTATAATACAACCACAACTTTTAATAAAATGAACATGAAACACAATAGGTTTACTAAATATAAAAAATATAAAAATTGAAAACAAAATCAAGACATTAAATTCAAGTTTAATAAACTTTTTAAAATCATCTAATTGTCATTAAATGTTAATAACATACTAATAAGTTAAGACCTATAAATTACACCTTATCATGTCAAAGTTGGAAAAATTCATTCTTTTTTAATAAAATGAATATATATTTCAATCAAATCATGAATTTCTAGTCCCAATTAAGCATGATGAGTTATTAATCCAACTCATACTATGATATCTGCATGAAACCTCATGTTTTAATCGAAATACTATATTGTATCACCAATTAACCATGGATTTTCATCCTAACTTTCAACATAATGAATTCCTAGTATAAAATCTATTAATGATATCATATTAATTTTTTCAAAAAAAAATTTCCTGAAATGAGGTATAAATATTCACTTGTTGAAAGCACGATCAATTAATATCATCAAAACACTCATAAAAACAATGAAATGTGATGTCATATCAAACATCAACAAATATCCAACAACATCTCATTTGTCCTGCATGTAAAAATAATACAATTTCATCAAAACAAACCTTCTAAAAAATAAACAAATAATATCTCACTATTTTATATGTTAAGAAAATATACTAATTAAAGATAACAAATTGTAAAAAATATCTTACAGTGCACCAAAGTTAATAAAATAAACCAAGTAAATAAAATTTAGTCTCTTATTGTGTAACAAAGTCGTACAAATAATAAATTTTCCTTAGTAAAGTATCGATGTTGCAGACAAAATTAGATAAAAGGTTATGCACGAAACAAAGAAATTTATGTTCTACATTTGATACTTTTATTTCACTCAAAATTTTCACAAATTGAGCTCAGAATTTATGTATGTATGATGAGATATCAAATTGTATATTATCCTCTAAAATATTGAAACCAAGAAATTCTTCATTACTCGCCACCACCAATCCTATATTTACCTACTAGAGTCCTATTCTTTCACCTTTTCTTTCAACCTTGAAATTTCTTTTTACGCTTCCTGGTTAATGAAATTGCATGATCTCTCGGTTAACGAAACTGCATGATCTCCCAACAGATGGTGTAACAGTAAAGGATGAATGTGACATATCAAAAAAAATTGATGGGGTTGGTCGACAACCCATCCCCTATACATGCCTGGGATGCTCCTCTAAAACATCTATAATTGCTTCATTTTGGGAAACTAATAATGACTGGACGAGCTTCACGTCCCGAGCTTCTTGGATTTTAGCATGTAAATATTGTTGGTATCAGGCGTGTAATGTAAGAGTAAATACAGGGGAAATTAAAAAAAATTCCACTGGATTGACATTATAACATTGACTCGGCGAATCGCCACTCGACTATCAACCTGAGAATCTTGTGTGAATTAAATAAGCTGGATAAATCAAATTCAAAACACTACTTAGTTCAATTTTTTTTTTGAACGTGTGTTCTGCTCACTATTGGATACCATTTATTAAAGGAACTGAATCTGAAACCCTCTAAATTGTCCAAACATTCTTCAAAATCTTTCTCAATCATCGACCTGAAAAATCTGTGTTCTAGTGTAGAGAATTTTAGGCACTATCCACGCTGACTTGATCATGTGGGCACTGTTTCTTTCATCTGGGAACGCATTTTTGGATTAAAGTGCTTGGAACCTCACTTTCTCTCACTAGAACATAAGATAGATGAGAGTGATGCTCTCAAAATCATTGGAGGAATAGTTCTTTGAATTAGGGTTTAATTTTTACTTATATAGGTTGGTTTAAATTTTGAAAATTTCACTTTGGTTCTTCTTTAAGTAAACCCTTCCAGATTAAACGATATTCAATGCTTTTGTCCAAGTGAACATCACAAGAATCATAATTTTTTATCATGTACGCATAAAATTTAAATTTATTACATGATAAAATATGAGCCATTAACTCCACTACTGGAAATAGGGTTTTTTGCGACGGGATCCCGTCGCAAATGCTCTTTTTCCATGGGGGCCCATCGCAAATGGTTCGTTGAAAAAAAAGGGTGTTTCAAATATTACCTTATGTTATGGTCCGCCATAAAAAATTATTATTTTTAATGGTGGCACTGCCCGTCACAAATAGGTTCGACGATTTTTTTAAAAACTCTATTGCGACGGGTTGGCCACCCGTCGCAAAGAGTTTTCCTGGTTTTTTAAAAAAAAAATTGCAATGGATCGTCGTAAATACTGTGGAAACTATATAAAAAAGTTAAACTCCTTTTCGATGGCTCGTCGCAATTATTGTTTGCGAAGGGCCTGTCACAAATAGTTGAAAAAATAAATATATAATATAATATAATATTAATATAAATGAAATCATAATATTAATATTTGTACAATAAAATTATTTATAAAATAATAATAATAATATATCAATATAAATGAAATATTAATATTAATATCCATAAAATAAAATTAATTATAAAATAATAAAATAATATGATAATATTATTATTAATATTAATGAAATAATAATAATAATAATAGTAATATAATAAAATCCTCACTACATGCAAAAATATAAAAATATATTAATTAATAAAATAATAAATATAATAAAAAATTAAATAAATAATAAAAACTATAATATTCAAGACAATATAAAAAACACATTATTTAAAACTTTAAATAATTAATATTACAAAAACAAATTGCATTCAGATGTTTCATTATAAAATAAAAATACAACACTGAGGGGGAGAGTCGTCTGGAGGAGCTGGAGGAGATGGTGAAGGGAACTTCATCCCTAAACTGCAAGTCAGACGCCACATGTGTAATGTTCTGGTTTCGGAAGCCACCCAGAGGCGCCCCATACCCGGTTGGTCACATGGCCTCAAATGCATTTCCCCAAATGCCAGAGGCTGCCGACTAGCAGCAAGGGCATTGGGTGTGATGGTGGGGAAACTATGCCCTCATTGGCAGAGTAACACAGTGAAAGATAAACAAATATACAATAGCAAAAACTGTAATATCCAACAACCATAAACAACTGAAGATTAAAATGATAAACAACTGGAGCACATATATATAAAGTGATTCATGATACATATATGTCTAGGAAACATCCAAACAAGTCACAATGCTGGAATACAACAATACTAAACCAAGTACAAAAAGAAAGCAGATAAACTCCTCAGCATCGCAAGCCATATCTTGGTCTTATGCTCTCCAACTCCACAGCAATCAAGAACCTGAAGTAGAAGGGTGTTTTCCCTCATCTATACCTGCAATAATATAATCTGTTTGAGCCCAAAAGCATGACCCAAACAGGGTGTGAGACTAAATCTCAGTAGGCAACCACTCGAAGATCTATGCCTAATAGTCAGTGAGTATATGAGAGGTAAAAGTACAGAAAGTAGTAGACAGGGAAAGCACTATGCAGTAAACAATCCGCAGTTTAAGCATTCAAAACACCACACAACATGCAACAACAAAACAGATAACACAACAGGTAACCCTTTGGGAAGTACCCACAGCCTATCCCCTCTGGTCCTACCTATCCAGTACAAGAAACCCTCTGGGCAGCACACACACTCTCACCCCTCTAGTTCAACTAAATTATAGACTCTCTGAAGAAGCACTCACCATTAATTCCCCCTATAGTCTCATATCGTACTAAAGGTGCTCTGGGGAAGCACTCAACGTCAATTCCCTCGGTGGTCTCGCATCGTAATTATAAAGACACTCTGGAGAAGCCCTCAACGTCAATTCTCCCTATGGTCTATACACCAGGTTCTCATGGCCCTGTGTAAGTCAAACAAGCATAACATCGCGTAACAAACAAAGTAAACCTCAAGAACTACTTGGCTAGCATTCTATAACATAACAGCATGTCAGAACAAAATTCACTCTATCCTAAAATACTAGGCATGGGAAAGTAAACAACAACCTAACAGGAAAACTAGACCCAAAGGTCAAAAATATGCAAAACATGCAAGGGAAATACATCCAAAGCACAACAAATTACCCTATTCACAAACAATAACCTCTACTCAGGCATACAAGCAAAGCAGGAAAACAACAGGGGAAAATAGTAAACATGTAATACCCTGTTCAAGGGTATTGGTGGAATTTGCACATAATACTCAAAGACTTTCTACAGAAAGGCACAAACCACCTACCTTAGCCTTGGGGGATCAATATACTTGAACCACGAGTCTTGAATCACCTTAGAAGTATATATACAAAAACGCATAAAACGTTCGACCCACGATAACTCGCGAAAGAGGATAAATTGGAAAACGATGCTCTAGGAGAAGAGAGAACTCACTGATGTGATTCCAACGCAACCGAAGAATTCGATTCGGAGGACGGACGGAGGCTCGAGGGTTCGCCGAAGATCCACGACTGTGCGGGTTCTCTGAGAAGAAGAAATCCTAGAAGAAGACTGTAACGACCCAGACCCGTCCAGCCACCTGAACAATGCTGAACAGGTCGGGTGTCACTACCTTAGGCGCACCTCCCTTGAACGCCAAAGGCTACCGACTAGCAGTGAGGGTCTGTTAGGTATAGTGGGGAGGCTATACCCTCACGGAGGAACTACAAGTACTGGTCCAAGTAATAAACTAAAATATGCAGTGGAAATAAATGACTCGGCAGACTCGAACGAGACCCGCATAGCGGAAGCACATTCAGTAACAATAAACAACGGAAGAAATATAAAAACAACAACATAGGAAACTAAACAGAATGTCATGCCAGAAATCAACTGCAATAACTACTAATACAACCAAGCATGCATCCAAACAAGTAATACAAATCAATATATATACATCACGGCGCCAATGGCTAACCAACTGTAGCTACAATATAAAATAAACATACTGATGCAAGAAAAGAATACTAAACAAGTAACTCCAGTATGGCACGACCTCAGGGTCCGTGCCAGTGTCTAAGTCAACAGTACTAAAGTACAGCTCCTGAGGCTGACCCTTTACCTGCACGCAATTTCATAAAGTCTACACGCGTCCTGAAGGGCCCGTGTAGGGTGTGAGACAAGTCTCAGTAGGATACCACCAAGAGGTGTGTACCTAATATAAGTGTTTAGGAAGACATATTTATATAAGAAAACAGTAAACAGTGCAATTCCCAAAAGTAAACAAAGACTACACTGGTGCTCAGTAGCCACCATGAAGTGTCACCTGCTTCGGCCAACGTCGGAAAGTCTGATCTGCAACCCTGCACCTCATGCCACCTGACACCATGTGTCTCAAGTACCGACGTCCCGAAGGCACGCCCAACCGTCGTAACCCAGATCTAAAGATTAACCTTCCCATGGCACAACATCCGAAGGAACAGTGATACCTGTCCTCAAAAGATAAACATAGGGACAGCGATGTCTGCCCTCAAATCACGACGAGCCTCTGCCCCCAACCTGACCAACTCAAAGCTATCTCTTGAAGGCTCCTCACCTTCTACGTGGATTCCTATGGCAAGCACCCCCAAACCAAATATACCTAACCGCATCTACTGGGGTCTCTACCCAGCGAGTGGTCGTACCAACTCATCTCAGAGTCTATCTATGTGCACACTACTCAAAAGTACCCAGTGAGCCGTAATCGCCTCAGTATGTCCCAAGCCACAACACCTCTGACACCTCGTGTCCCTGTGAACCTATCGCTCAAGTCATATGGCCTCGCCATCCATGTAACCCGGGCCAAATCCCAACCTGACAGTCCACCTGCCTCAACCGACGTCCATGATGCCCAATCCCGTGGTAGCAACCACCCAAAGTAACCAGAGCCAAAGGGCCCAACCTGTGATCCTCATCACTCAACAACATATATCCATCCCATGCCCAACAATCAAGAAGTCCAACACAAGCAAGCCACGCATTATAAAAACATACTTGAAAGCATAACTTTTAACAGACAACTACTAAACGGTCCAAATTCACTAACTTATGCTAATCCAAACCCACACCTAAGGTATTAGCACCTTACACAAGTTAACATCATGCTTTAACAATCGAACTCATCATTTTAATTCAACAACATCAATGGCAGTCAAAACTCAGCAGTTAATATTGGTCCAAAACACAGGCATTCCAGCACCCCGGCCGAATTGCCCCAAACGAGCAACGACCTCTAACCCAGTCCCGCTCAATCGCAACAGGGTTAGGAAATACCCAGAGGCATTCCACAATGCATATAATTGAATAAAAACAAATAAACAGGGTCTCACTCAACACCCGACATCGCGCCCGAAGGTCGCAATCCCCCAAAAGTCTACGAAAACATGAAAGAAGGTATGCACCACCTACCTCGTACTCGTACGATGATACACCTTTGATTTCAGCCTCTGAATCGGACTGAGTCACGGTAGATCTGTGTTTCCGTCAAATCTGGTAATTTCGTTCGGATGGAATCTGCGGATAAACAGGTGAGGGGTCAACGACAAAGAAGGGTGCGCGGGGTTAGCCTTTCCGATGCGGTCCTGCTACCACTGACGGATCGAAGAACAGAGGTCTTACGGAGATTCTGAAAGGGTTTGAGTTTTTTGGAGGTTCTCAGACGAACTATCCGTCCAAAAGGGAAGAAGAAGGAATTTATGGAAATAAGACGCGATGACGCTCCGAACGATCAAAAAAAAAATACACGGTGTGTATTTCCAAAGTAAACACCGTGTAGATGTGTTTCCGTACTCTGACTTAAGCGGAGTCCAGCACACGGCTTGGACTGGGTATACGGTCAGCACACGGTCAGGGTCTCGACCGCTACACGGGGCAAGGGTACACGACGTGTTAAGGAAGGCTACACGTCGTGTAGATGGAAATTTACACCTGGGCACCACACGACATGTACCTGGCCTCGCACGGGTAAGGGATACATGGCATGTCTATAAATACATGCCGTGTAGTAGGAAGTTCTACACGGTCTTCACATGGCATGTACTTGGCGAGAACACGCCCGGACACTCAGGTAACTCATACACGGCATGTACTTAAAGTACACGGCGTGTAGTCTGGAAATTTCCAGAAACTGCCCAGATTTTCCAGACTTCTCAAAAACCAGTCAAAAGTTTAAACAGGGTCGGAATTTGACCCGTTTCTAAAAACTCGGGTTCTTACAAACTCCCCACCTTAACGTAGCTCGTCCCCGAGCTACCAAACAAAACCAGAAGATGGCACCAAACATGCCCATCCCGGTTAAACAACCCAGACTACCCCGATCTCAAGGTTCTGGCTAAATTCCTAAAAAGGGGCTCCCCACCTTAGGAATCACCTACTCGGTCTCAACTCGAACAAAGCTCAAAGAAAAAAATAAACAAGCAAGGCCCAACGACCTATTTTCCGGAACCATGGTCCTCCCGTGATGCATCGTCACCCTTGCACCTCCTCGTTGCTCACGTGTCGCTTCCGACACCCAACATAACTCTCACCGCATCAGCGTCCGCCTCTCTGAGGTCATGCATCTAATAGATGCTCAATTCAAACCTGGTGCCATGCAACTCAAGTAACCCGCATCCACGATGCCCCGATTCCCATGGAACCTCAAGTAACTTGCATCCTTGATGCTCCTGATGCCACGCATCTCAAATATATAAATAAAACATAAAACGCATCTGATATGATGCCAATCACACTAACTAGCATCTAGTTAATCCACAAGTATCATGTTCAGCCTGTGCACTCAACCAGACATGCCTCAAGAGGCCATGCCAATAGAAAGTAATGAAACTCACGGCCACACCCGCGGTGTACCTACAACCATCGTCAGCTCTCCAGCCTGCTCAACCCTGGCAGCTCCACAGCGTGCACCTGGCCTGAAGCACGGCTGCCTGATGCCTGACCTCCCTGTGGTGTTGCCCCAGTCTTCGGCCACAGACCCCTCAGCTGGGTCCTACTGTCCCTGTCACGTCCTCCACGTCCAGCTGGACCTCAGCTACCCTCTCCAGGTACCGAACCTAAACCAACTCCTGATGCCATAGTCTGTCCTGGTCCTTGCCTGCCGACTGTCTGAGAAGGCTTCCTGCAAAACCTCTCCAAATGCCCGACCTGTCCACAAGCCTGACACTCCTTCGAGGGCTTATCGCACTGAGCCCTAACATGTCCCGACTGTCCCCACTAAAAGAAAACCACCACCAAACTACCACGAGGTGGTCTAGCTGAGCCCTTGGCATGCCCGCCCTGCTGGAACTCATCTCTCCCTTGCTTCCTGCTGTCCAAACCGTCACCTGGAGTTGTCACCCTGCCAAAACGAGATTTCTCTCTCTCGTTGCCCTCGGCTATGAGCGCCTGATTCACTGCCTCAGAGAAAGAACCTAGCCTGAAGATGTTCAACTGGACCCGAATGGAGTGTCGTAAGCCGTCCTCGAAGCGCCTCACCCTAGCTACATCATCGCTCACCATACCAGGTGGAAAACGGGACAACTCTATGATTGTAGTTGCATAGTCCATGACGGACATATCTCCCTACTGAAGACTCAAGAACTCCCGAGCTCTCTCTGCCCTTAGCGTCTCCAGATAAAATTGCTCGAAGAACCTGTCCTCGAAGTCCTTCCACGCCAGTCCCTCGTGCCTACGAGCATGTACCTGCACATCCCACCAACGTTTCGCCGGTCCTCTCAGCATGTACGTCGCCAGTTTGACCCTCCACCCTAGAGGCATATCGAGCTGCTCGAAGATCA
Organism: Viscum album; assembly: GCA_963277665.1. Classification (NCBI taxonomy): domain Eukaryota; kingdom Viridiplantae; phylum Streptophyta; class Magnoliopsida; order Santalales; family Viscaceae; genus Viscum; species Viscum album. Next base: position 1,198,528,072 of record OY728164.1, read on the forward strand.
TGTGCATACTCTCTATCCAGTTCTCTGCCGCCTGTGGACCACCCTAACCTTGAAAAAGCGGCGGGTGCTGCGACTGGAACTCCCGTGTCAGATACGCCATAGAAGGCTTTGTACCCCGCGCGCCTCTGTCAATCCCCTGCAGGACGCGTACTAGGCTAGCTCGGAGCTACTCGTCAAGCCACGGTCTGAACGCTACCAAACCCGACTGCTGCCCTGCCTACACTGGATCCTGAACCTGATCCTGTCCCTGAGCCTGTACCTGCAGCTCAGGCTCTGCCTGCACTGGATTCTGAACCTGATCTTGCGGTACCATATCCTCTCATGTCTGTCACTCCATCATGTCATGAAGAAGTAACCTTCTGAATACCATAAATGGTCAGACAACCCACATAAATCTATATAACAATATATTCTACGCATATAAAGAAAGTAGTAAAAGGCAGTGCATAACAACTACCCTTACTCCCCCTCACCGCAACCCATGCCCTCGGCATCCCGACCTCACGACCTCCTTAACCGCCCTCAATAGAGCCAAGTATCAATAGTACCTCAGGTTGTGCTCATCCTGACAACCAACGTTGCCTCAGTCCCGACGACCAAGTCGCCCAATCCTGACAGTTACACTGCCTCAACCATAGTACCTGCCTGCTCTCATAAGAGCCAGACCCATATGTCCTGCACATGCAATTCTACAAAATACAAAGCATGAAATATACATCACCATAAAAAAAGCAATTTTATCAAGAGTTGTACATATTCACATTTCATAGCAAACTTAGCATGACAATTGATTTTATTCACATGGTATTATCACTTCAGAAAGCATACGTGCAGTTATGAAATTGAAATACCCTAAAATGTGCCTATCAAAAGCCAAGCAAGAAACCCTTGCCATACCGGCCAAGGTTTACATATCATAATAAATAACATCACACAACAAGTGAGCCACCGAGGTGGAAATCATATCAACTGTAATCTAAGAAAAAAGCAAACAGCAATTCCCACCCCCGACAACTCAATCCATCCCTCGTACCTGGGGCTGCAGGCACCCAAGAACAAGTTCAAAAATCAAGTTCCAACATCAACCTATCTCCAGTCTACCATATCCCAAATAGTAAAACCAGCAGAAATAAAAAGAGAACTCTCAATCTCATTAGTAGCCAGAAAAACACTGCTACTAAATTCTAATCGAGAACCCCTTTGATACCACTTTATAACAACCCAGACCCGGCTAGCCACCCAAATAGTGCCGAACAGGTCGGGTGTCACTACCTTAGGCGCACCTCCCCTGAATGCCAAAGGCTGTCGACTAGCAGCGAGGGTCTGTTAGGTATAGTGGGGAGGCTATACCCTCACGGGGAAACTAACAGTACTGGTCCAAGTAATAAACAAAAATATGCAGTATAAATAAATGACTTGGCAGACTCGAACCAGACCCGCATAGCAGAATCACATTCAATAACAATAAACAGTGGAAGGGACCGTGTAGGGTGTGAGACAGGTCTCCTGAGGCTGACCCTTTACCTGCACGCAATTTCATAAAGTCTACACGAGTCCCGAAGGGACCGTGTAGGGTGTGAGACAGGTCTCAGTAGGATACCACCTAGAGGTGCGTACCTAATATAAGTTTTTAGGAAGACATTTTTATATAAGAAAACAGTAAACATTGCAATGCCCAAAAGTAAACAAAGACTACACTGGTGCTCAGCAGCCACCATGAAGTGTCACCTGCTTCGGCCAACGCTGGAAAGTCTGATCTGCAGCCCGGTACCTCGTTCCACCCGACACCATGTGTCTCAAGTACCAACGTCCCAAAGGCATGCCCAACTGTCGTAACCCTGCTTGAAAGCTCAACCTGCCTATGGCACAACATCCGGAGGAACAACGATACCTGTCCTCAAAAGATAACCGGAGGGACAGTGATGTCTGCCCTCAAATCACGGCGAGCCTCTGCCCCCAACCTGATCGCCTCAAAGCTGTCTCTCGAAGGCTCCTCACCTTCCACGTGGCTTCCTATGGCAAGAAACCCCAAACCAAATATACCTAACCACATCTACCGGGGGTCTCTACCCAGCGAGTGGCCGTACCACCTCATCTCGGAGACTATCTGTGTGCACACTACTCAAAAGTACCCGGTGAGCGGTAATCACCTCAGTATTTCCTAAGCCACAACACCAATGATACCTCATGTCCCTTCGAACCTGTCGCTCAAGTCAGATGGCCTCGCCATCCAAGTAACCCAGGCCAAAGCCCAACCTGACAGTCCAACTACCTCAACCGACGTCCATGATGCCCAGTCCCGTGGTAGCAACCACCCAAAGTAACCCGAGCCAAAGGCCCCAAATTGTGATCCTCATCACTCAACAACATATATCCGGGCCATGCCCAATAATCAAGCAGTCCAACACAAGCAAGACACACATTATAAAAACATACTTGAAAGCATAACTTTTAACAGACAACTAATAAACGGTCCAAATGCACTAACTTGTGCTAATCCAAACCAACACCAAAGGTCTTAACACCTTACACAAGTTAACATCATGCTTTAACAATCGAACTCATCATTTTAATTCAACAACATCAAAGGCAGTCAAAACTCAGCAGTTAATATTGGTCCAAAACACACGCATTCCAGCACCCCATCCGAATTTCCCCAAACGAGCAACGACCTCTAACCCTGTCTCACTCAATCACAACAAGGTTAGGGAATACCCAGAGGCATTCCACAATGCATATAATTAAATAAAAACAAATAAATAGGGTCTCTCTCAACACCCGACATCACGTCCGAAGGTCGAAATCCCGTAAAAGTCTACGAAAACACGAAAGAAGGTATTCACCACCTACCTCATACTCGTACGATGATACTCCTTTTATTTCATCCTCTGAATCGGACTGAGTCGTGGTAGATCTGCATTTCTGTCAAATCTGGTAATTCCGTTCGGATGGAATTTGCGGATAAACAGGTGAGGGATCAAGGACGAAGAAGGGTGCGTGGGGTTAGCCTTTCCGATGTGGTCCTGCTGCCACTGACGGATCGAAGAACGGAGGTCGTACGGAGATTATGGAAGGGTTTGATTTTTTTGGAGGTTCTCGGACGAACTGTCTGTCCAAAAGGGAAGAAGAATAAATTTATGGAAACAAGACGCAACAATGCTCCGAACGATCAAATAAAAAAAAGTACACGACGTGTATTTCCAAAGTACACGTCGTGTATATGTGTTTTCGTACTTCTACTTAAGCGGAGTCCAGCACATGGCTTGGACTGGGTATACGGTCAGCACACGGTCAGGGTCTCGTCCGCTACACGAGGCAAGGGTACACGGCTTGTCAAGGAAGGCTACACGCCGTGTAGATGGAAATTTACACCTGGGAACCACACGACATGTACCTAGCCTCGCACGGGTAAGGGATACATGGCGTGTCTATAAATACATGTCGTGTAGTAGGAAGTTATAAATAGTCTTCACATGTCATGTACTCGGCGAGCACACGGCCGGTCACTCGGGTAACTCATACACGTCGTGTACTTAAAGTACACGGCGTGTAGTCTGGAAATTTCCAGAAACTACCCAGATTTTCCAGACTTCTCAAAAACCAGTCAAAATTTTAAACAGGGTCGAAATTTGACCTGTTTCAAAAAACTCGGGTTCTTACAAAGACGGTTCTGTCCGTCAGACCTGACCCCGGTGCATTTAATGAAAAAAACAAAATACAAGACGTGTACTTTTAGAGTACATGGTGTGCACTTACTGTTTCTGTACTCCGATTTAGGTGGCCTCCACGTCACCCCACACGACCGTATGTGTGGCCATGACACATCCATCACACAGCCTCCTACAGCAACGAAGTACATGGCGTGTACTCATAAAGTACACAACGTGTACTTCAAAAATTTCCAGAAACCCCTCTTTTCTCAAAAACTCTAGAAAAAGGAAAAACATACCTGAAAAGAAGATCTGGATTCTTACACAACATGTGTTTTTTGTTTTTGTACTCTGCTTTAGGCAGCCTCCATGTCACCCCACACGACCATGTGTGTGGCCATGACATGGCTAGCACACTGCCTCCTGTGACAATGAAGTACACAGCATGTACTCATAAAGTACATGGTGTGTACTTCAAAAATTTCTAGAAACTCCTATTTTCTAAAAAAATCCAAAAAAAGGAAAAACATACATGAAAATAAGATCTGGTTTCTTACAAACTTCCCCCCTTAAAGAAATTCTTCCCCAAATTTCCCTAGCACGGCGTAGAAGAAGAAACCCCGAACAACACCGGCCACTGTGATCGTACGTCAGCCTCCCTCTGCCAAGTCTCCTATGCACCCGACCATGCTGCCATAGCACACGTACCAGAGGAACAAACCGGCCATGGAGAACCTTCGTACTACGATCAACAATCCAGATTGGATTCTCCTCGAAATATTCATCCACTCCAACTCAACTTCCTTGGGTTGGAAGGCATGAGACAGGTCTGAAAAGTAACGTCGAAGCTGAGAAACATGGAAGACGTTGTGCATATCTTGGTACCTCTGAGGTAACTTCAACTGATAGGAAACCGGCCCAACTCTCTCCAACACCTCAAACGTCCCGACGTACCTCAGTGAAAGCTTACCCTATCTCTTAATCCTCTTGTGTGCCAACCTCGGTGTGACACGTAGGAAGACCTGATTCCCGACCTCGAACTCCAGAGGTCATCTCCGTTGATCAGCATAAGACTTATGACGAGACTGTGCAGTAACCATCCTCTTCCGAATCAACTCTATCTACTCTATGCTCTCCTGAACAAGACGAGGTCCCAACAAAGCTGTCTCTCCTACCTCCAGACAACACAAGGGTGATCGGCATGGCCTATCGTACAAAGCCTCATAAGGTGTCATCTTAATAGTCGCTTGAAAACTATTATTGTAGGAAAACTCCAAAATAGGTATATTCTTCTCCCAAGAACCTCCAAAGTCTAAAATGCATGCTCGGAGCATGTCCTCAAGCACCTGAATCGTACTCTCAGACTGGTCATCTGTCTGGGGGTGGTAAACTGTACTCAAAAGTACTTGTGTACCCAAAGCCTTTTGAAGCCCCTGCCAGACCCGAGAAGTAAAACGTACATCCCTGTCTAAAACAATGGAGTGTGGAACCCCATGAAGACGTAAAATCTATTGGATGTACGACCGCCCTAGCTCATCAACACTGAAGGTCTCCTTGATCGGCAAGAAACGAGAAACCTTTGTGAGCCTGTCAATGACAACCCAAACTGTGTCATTCCCTCGAGGCGACCTCGGTAAACAAGTCACGAATTCCATCGTGACATCATTCCAATTCTACTCGGGAATGGGTAACTACTGCAAAATCCATGCTGGCCGCTGATGCTCCGCTTTCACCTACTGACAGGTAGAACACCTCATGACGAAACCAGCAACATCCCTCTTCATACCTAGCCACCAATACTGACGTTGTAGATCACGATACAGCTTGGTGACGCCAGGATGAACTGCCCAAACTGAGGAATGAAAGTCCCACATCAACTCCTCGCGTATATCTACTGGCACCCATACGCGTCCCTGGAAACGCAAGATCTCATCCTCACCTATAGTCCACCTAGGAATAGGATCCTCTCCTCGCATGGTTTCCTGTAGGACTAGACCTTCGGAATCTAATAGCTTCCTCATTCGTACTCAATCAAGAAGGGTAGAGATAACAACAATAGAAGATAAAAAATAATGCCCCTGTCTATCATGCACCTCCAAATGCATCTCATAGAACAGATCCATAAGTTGTCACTCACTGCTAACCTCCTGAACTACCTGTATCTGAGTCCTCCTGCTCAACGCATTAGCCACTACGTTGCCCTTCCCAGGCGTATAGGCAAGCTCAAAGTCAAAGGACTGTAGGTACTCAACCCACCTGTGCTGTCTCAAATTCAAATCACACTGGGTGAAGATGTACTTGAGACTCTTGTGGTCATTGAAAACCACAAAGTGATCTCCCAGAAGATAATGTCTCTAGTAGCATAGGGCATGAACAACAACTGCTAACTCTAGATCATGTGTTGGGTAATTCCTCTCATGTGGCCTCAACTGTTGAGACCTGTACACAACGACTCCATCTCCCTGCATAAGCACAACTCCCAACCTGATACCTGATGCATCGCAGTAAACGGTATAGCTCTTTCCCGGCTCTGCAAAGACTAGTACCAGTGCTGAAGTAAACCTCCCTTTCAGCTCCTGAAAGGATGACTCACAAGAATCTGACCATAATAACTTTTCACCCTTCTTAGTGAGACCTGTCAGCGGTGCTGCTAAGCATGAAAAATCCTGAATGAAACGTCTGTAGTATCTAGCTAGCCTTAGAAAACTCTGCACCTCAAAGATGTTATTTAGTTTCTCCCAGAAAACAACATATTTCACTTTCTCTGGGTCTACTGATACTAATGTCTCTGAGATAAAATGACCCAAGAAGTGAATCTGATCCATCTAAAAGTGGCATTTTGAGAGATTAACATATAACTGATGCTCTCTCTCAGTGTACTTAGAATGATCTCATGATGTGTGGCATGGTCGTGTCAAGTGTGAGAGTACACCAAGATATCGTCCATGAAGACCACCACGAAAGAGTCCAAGTATGGATGGAACACTCAGTTCATCAGTGCCATGAAATCTGCAGGCGCGTTCGTGAGACTGAACGGCATAACCAAGTACTCATATAGACCATACATGCTCTGAAAGGCTGTGAGAGGTATATCAGATGGTCTAATGTGCAACTGGTGATAAGCAGACCTCAAGTCAATCTTCGAGAACACCCGGGCTCCTTGAAGATGATCAAAGAGATCATTAATCCTAGGCAAGGGATACCAGTTCTTGACCGTCAAATGGTTCAGATTCCAATAATCCACACAAATCCTAAGGGTACCGTCTACCTTCTTCACAAATAGGATAGGCGGACCCTAATGAGAAGTACTGGGTCGGATGAAACCTTTTGTCTGCAACTCCTCCAACTGCTTCTTGAGCTCCTGTAACTTAGGTGTAGCCATCCGATAAGGCGGAATGGACATCGATGTCGCCCCTAGAACAAACCCAATAGAAAATTCCACCTCTCTCTCCAGAGGAAAACCTGAAAAGTCGTCTGGAAAGACGTCCCTGAAACGATCCACCATTGGAGGAAAGTCTAACTGTGAAGTCCCCTGATCATCCAGATATAGACTAGCAATCTGGGTTGTAACTCCTCCTAACCCATGATGCTCTAGACCCGCTCTGCTCGCCTGGACATCCCACTCACCCTTATGAAGAAAAGATCCACCCTCTGGTGATATTAAACTCACCCTGCGATGATAACAGTCGACGACTTCCTGGAAGGGAACTAGCCAGTCCATTCCAAGAATGACATCATAGCCTGTCATCTCTAGGACATAGAAATCCCAAAAGAAGTGACACCCACCAACCTCAAGAGGGAACTCTTTGCACTGACGTACACCAGAGGTTCTTGTCCCCAACAGAGTGTCTAGTGTCAAAACATCGGTAGAAGAAAAGATACAGAGCCCAAGGCTCTCCACAACAGTGACAGATATAAAGTTATGCATAACACCAATATTGAAAAGAGCTGAAGATAAAACCGAGGCAACTAGGATCATACCTCGAACCGTACAGGGGTCAGGATCCTGCTCCTGATGGGTCTGCTCCACTACAAAAGCCTGGCCAGCTCTGTGGCCCTGTGACCCTAACTGACTACTCTGAGTTAATCCACCCTGTTTTCGTTGGTAGCCTAGTGACTGACCACCTCGGCCGCAACCTCCACCTCGGCCTGAATGGCCGGAATAACTCTAGTTCCCATATTAGTGAGAAACTAGTGGAGCTGCTCCTGTACGTGGGGTCATAGATGAACTCATGTCACTAGTTGCTGGTGAAAAGATCTGACAGAAACACTGAAGGTGTCCAAACTTGTCGCAATATCAGCACTCCACCAGGTCTCTCCGGCACTACGGCCTCATATGACCGCTTCTCCCGCACTGGTAGCACACCACCTGGCTACTAGAAGATGCATCCCTCCTACTTAGATATCCCCGTGTAGTCTCCCTATGGTGCTTCCGGCTATCAGCTGGCAAAGCACTAACTCTGGATGTCGAGCCGCCCTGGCTCACAACTCCGGATTCCCTCAGATTCTGCTTCGTGATCAGTGCCTGATTGACGATGGAAGCGATGGAAGTCAACCTGAAGATATTCACCTGAGAGCGGATGTCCTGTCTGAGGCCATCCTCGAACTTCCTTTCTAGAAATAACCCATCTCCTCCCAAGAAGGTTGTGAATATATGAAGTTCGATGAAACGAGAGGACACCTTGCACCCCCTCACCCGAACTCGAGGGCTGCCGTATCGCGGCCCAGCCGAACTCGAGGGCTGCCGTACCGCAGCCCGCCGCCTCCTGCGAGGCCTGCTCGCCCACGCGCCGCGCGGGCGCCTCCTTTACCGACCGGCCAACACGGCCAGTCGCGTCCATGCGGAGTCCCGCCATACGTGGGTCTCTGTCGCCGCACAGGGGTCGTGCGTCGTGACCCCGCCTCGCCGTCGCGCCGACAGCACCTTGTGCTCCCTCACCCGTGGCCGCCCCGCCTCAGCTGACGCCACCGCCCGCACGCACGGAGAAGTCGCTGCGCCGCCACGGTCTGCCGCCGCACCGCCTTGGAACCTCGCCAGACCGCCGGAAAAACACCCCAAAACCCGCTGATTTCGGCGGACGACTGCAAATGACTCCGAACTCCGATTTCAAATCCGAAACAAGTGTCGGAAAGAGCATAAAATCTACTTCTCATTCATGTGATTTGTTCGATAATTAGACAGAGATTTAATACAAAAATTTGAGCTCAAAATAGGTGCGAGAAAATAAAACGAAAATGACAAATCCTACCTCGATGGGCTTCGCCCGAAGCTTCATCGCGATCCGTCAGAGCTGCGCCTCGCCGGAGCTATCTCGCCAGAGTGGAGGAGGATAGGGAGAGGAGAGGTTTTGCCAGTGGTGGAAATGAGGGAGAGGGGAGGGTTTGGTTTAAGTATAAAATAAAAATTAATTTAATGAATTTTTATTAATTACCCACGAAAGGACCCACCTCCGAAACACTCGACGGGGTCGAGGTTAAGCCTCCCCTAGGGTAAACACCACCTCCCGAGCACAACGGAGGCCTCCGAATTTTAATCTGAGACCCCGTTCAAAAGATATTAAACTCAACGCCCAAGGCCACCAAATTACGAAAACGCCCCTAGGGCCATTTTTCACAGACGGGCCGCGCCCACAAAACTTACACCCCTCCTAGGGTAAACGGAACGTTACGGACTCAACGGTGCCCTAGGTTTTCCAATCCGAGCCACCGTTTAAGAGATACTCGAGTTTCACCATTAAACGAATAAATTAATTAATTAATTTATCCGTTTAACGTTCCGAAAACGAGCGAGGGGTCCAAACATCCTGCGCTGACATGCTTTATGTCATTCCTAGGGTAAACACCCCATTCCGGAGCCATCTGTACACTTGGATCCCTGATCTGGATCACTGTTTAGGATTTATCCCATTTAATTGGCGTTCCCAGTGTGAACACACTAAAAATTTAATTCCGGCCACTCCGGGGCTCGGAATCGCACACCGTCTGAGGGCACTACTCTGGAATATCATCAAGAATATTCCAAAGTCTTTCGTAGTAAATACTGGGTTCTTACATCATTCCCTCCTTCAAGATTTTCGTCCCCGAAAAGCAAAACCAGGGAACAAATCAGGGTACTAAGCCCACACCTGGCTCTCTCGTACCCAGAAAAACTCTCGCACAGCTCTACGCCACCGCTCAAAGTCCAAAGGATTGATCTGTTTCATGCGAGGTATGCCCTTGCCGAGGACGTGCATTGGAGCACACACACATCTCCTCAAGTGAGTCGCGTGGGAGACATCATGCACCCAAACCAGCCTTTGGGGTTAGGGAAAGGTGGTAGGGAACCTCTCCATACCTCTACAAGGTCTTAAATGGTCTGAAGGACCTTGGGGGTAGCTCACGTCCCTGACCAAACCTCTACGTGGCATGTCGCGACTGGAATCACCGCCCGCACCTCGAACAAGGCTTGATGATTCCCTCCTTCAGAACATCCATATGGTGAAACACCCAAGGATATCTGGTCATGAAAGATTCCACAGTCGATGTCTCGCAACCCAGACTCTCTTACACACTCGGAGAGCGAAGGAGTCAACACCATCGACTAAAGAAAAAGGTCCCACGCCTTTCTTCATACCAACACAGGGTTACACTGACGCCCCACGCCACCCTAGTAACACCTCAAGCAAGGAGTGGGGAGAAAAGAATTCCACCCACATAGTCTTAAAATTCTACTACAAAAAGTAGAAGAGTTTTTGGGCGTACCTCTTGACACCTCATACTCCGCAGGATCGTAGACGTCCAAAGTTTGCGGTTGTCCGCGGTCCCAACTGTCAGCTCCCGGAGCCTGACGTGGACCGCTTAGAGGTGATGGGAAGACATTGTAAAGTCATCCCCCACTACCAGCTCCTCCTGCTCCTATGCTAGCACCACCTCTCTGGGTACTACTCCGATCACGGCGCTGCCTCTGTTGTGGTGGCACACCTGCTGCCTGCCCGAAGTTCTCTACATGTCTGGTCGGGCAATCCCGTGCCAAGTGGTCTCGCCCATCGCAAGCACAACACCGACTCTCTCCAGGCTAAACCGGTGCCCTCTGGTGCCACTGTGGTGTAAGACCACGCCCCTGAGTCTGGTTGTCAGAAAACCACATGCGACGAGGTTCTGCTTGCCGACGACCGCTAGCTGCGGCAGACGTCTCGACTCCAACATGCCTGCTGCCACCACCAACTCTAAAATGTGAAAGGAAGCTCTCTGTCATGAATGTCTGATCTAGCACCCCGACATATGTGAAAAAGTCCAAGGGTACTATGACAACACAAATCTCTCGGTAGAGACCCTGCTCAAACTTCTACCCTCGGATGTTGTCGTCATAGACCAACTCCGGGTAAAAGCGTGCACGGTCTGTGAAACTAGCCGCGTAATCAGCCACCGTAATCCCTCCCTGCTGAAACTGTAGGAGCTCCTGAATCCAAATGGAGTGCAAGCAGGAGGGGAAAAACTCCTCATGAAGCAACAATTGAAAGTCGCCCCAAGAAAGTGGCGACTCGTCAAGAAACTGAGTCACTAGACTCCACCAACGCCAAGCTGCTCCATGGAAAAGTTTGGCGGCCAAAGCCACCATAAGATCTGCCGACGTCTGAACAAGCCTGAAAAGGAAAACCACTGTCTCCAGCCAAACCTCTGCTGCCTGAGGGTCTGGCCCACCACTGAACCTCAGCGGTCCCTGCCGCTAGAACTCGTGGAGCGCGCTCAACCTACTCTTAACTCAGCCTGCCCCGCTGAATTTGTTTGCTGGTCAACAGGTGGGGGTACTGCTACTGTCCCACTCGGAGAAAGGTGCTTCCATGATGGGTCCTGGACTGAGGCCTCATAGCTCATAGGGTCATCATCACGAACCAAAGTTGGCATCCTAGCTAGCTGTCTTTGCGGAGACATCCTGAATATTATCAAGGAGTGTCGCGATCAAATGAGTATATATGTATATACCAATAAAAACAATGGTGATCTGACTCAAGAAGGGCAATCAAGACTCAGTCCTATGTGATGCACAAACAAATGTTCCCTGCAATAAGTGTCTCAGCATGCCGAGTCGACAAGGGGGTTATCAGGGTCCTAGTGAATGGATACGTCATCCGCCGCACCATCACTGGACTCCTTGGCCTGAGAGCAGCTCTCGAGACACTTTGACATTGTTTCCCTAAATTCAAACCAATTCCTTTTATTTTAGGGATGTCTGAACAGCGTCCCAAGGAACAAACCACCTTTGATACCACTTTGTCATGACCTGACCCTACCCAGGCTCGATCCGTAACTACCCCAAGACCGCCTCCATAGGCCAGGGGCTGGCGACAAGCGCCGAAGGCTAAAAAACTCGGGGTGGCCTTTTCCTGAGTACTTATACACACATACACACAGCACACTCAATGAAAAAGTGTAGAGTAAAAGTAAATAAAAATAAAGAAAAGTTCAGCTACTATATATATACCACTAAATGTACATCGACCTCTAAAAGTACAAAGAAAGTACTGAAAGTAAACTGAAAAGAAAAGGGGAAAAACACACGCCCAACCAGAAAAGTGCCACAACCCAGAAACAGGTAAACAAAGAAACAGCTGGAAGGGTCCCCCACCTGGAACCCGACTCCGACCACCGCACGCAGTCCAAGATCCCAAGCTCCTAAGCTCCTCAGAATTCATGCTCCACCTGTCCATCGTCTGCAAGGGCACACCAAGTGTGGGAAAAGCCCAAGCAGGGGTGAGTATAAAAATACTCAGTAGGATACCCTGAAGACTCGAGGGAGCAACAAAGGAAGTACCAAAGGGTGATCATTAGAGCGAACAGGAAAAGTAAAGGAGTACAACCAAGAGTGTAGTAAAGAGTAACAGTAAAGAGTCCATCTCAACCCAAAAAGAGGAAAGAAGGTAGACTGGTCCAGAAACAAGGAGCTGGAAATGGTGAGAAGATGAACTTCTTGTCGAGTCTTCGCAACCTATAGCAAGAGAGTAGACTCGTCCAGACACAGACGACCCACTGCCCAGCCCGGCTGGAGGGTAGACCTGAATCAAGACGATGAGCGACCCACTGCCCAGTCTCTGCTGGAGGGTAGACCCTCAAGAGTCGTCGGGTGACCCACTGCCTAGTCTCTGCTAGAGGGTAAACCCTGAGAAGTCCATGAGAAACCCACTGCCCAACCCTGCTGGAGGGTAAACCCTAAGAAGTCGATGAGCGACCCACTGCCCAGCCCCGCTAGGGGGTAAACCCAGAACTGCTCTAGCCATGTCTACTGGATGGTACAACATTAGCCAACTGAATATGGAGTGGGTATCATGAAACCATCTGTCTCCGGAACAAAACCAGGGGAAACCACTCAACCCTGCTGATCTAAACCATCGAGCACAGATCCGGGGGAAAATTCAACCCCGCTGGTCAACAAACAAGAAGAGAGGAACCCTATATGTCGCGAAAGGTCAAAAGTATGTAAAGCATAACACGACACACACATGGGTCCCACACAACGTGTGGCCCCAAGTCAACCCCGATCAAGCACACAAACATTCTCAGGTACCAACATCCACATGTACCTCCCCGCGCTCCCGTATACTCCCAGAGTATACCATGTCTCCAGCCTAAAGTCTAACATGCACATGGCACCCAACAGTCATCGCAAAGGCGTGAACGTAACAACTCCAACTCAAAGGCCTAGGCACGGCCAACCACATCTCTCCAAGCATTTACATCACTCACATGGGAGTGCACGCGATCACACGCCAAGGGTTTTCTGGAAACACCGTAGGAAGAACCACCACCGGGGCACCTTCACATTCCACATTCAATAAGATCGCGTAAGAGGCTTCGCACAACAAAACGAATCATACTATTTTAATCCTTGGGGGAAAACATGCGAGATCGACTACTTACTCGCCTCAAACGGATATCGGACAGAAAAGTCACCAATACTGCCTCATGCCCAAACAACGTCCCGTGATCCCAATCCTCGGCCCCGAAAACGGTCGGGCGCATCGCACCATTGCGATCCCCTCAGAAAAACACGTCAAAAGGACTAATCACTTGAGTGGAATGGATATCTGGAGGAAAAGATGCATTCCGACGCACCGCACACGAGCGGCGCTTCGTGAGACCCGCACCCCAGTCCCGAAACACAACGAACGGATCCCACTGTTGCGATCCTCTCAAAAATGTACAAAAGTCGGGCTATCCACTTGCCCAAAACGGTCGCCCGGTGATAGAGATGGAAAATCACTATCAACGCCCAAATGGCCCTCGTGGGGCCCACACCAGCGTGCGGAATTAAAGCGGACGGATTGCACTATTGCAATACCTTCGGAAAAACACCCAAAACGACTGCTCGGATGCCCCGAACGGATGTCCAATGAAAAAGTCATGAAACGCTGCACGCAGATCAAAAGACGGGTCATGGGGCCCATGCCTCAACTCTAGTTTCGATGCCCGAAACCACACTGGAAAACTCCGCCTTGGAACCAGGGTCCCAACGCCACTGACGACGCTCAAAATGGACGTCGGACGCGTCCGCACCGTCCAAAACAGGATCCCCCGAAGATAACGTCATACCACTTAAGGACAGGTCGCGCCTCCAAGGCCCATTGTTTTGGGAATTAAAAATTCCCAAAACCATCTCAAAATGTTCCCCCCAATCCTAGGATCGCATCACTGAACGCGGCATGCAAAAAGGACACCCGTAGAAAAAGTTATGGGCGTCCAAATTTTTAAGGGGGTTTACCCCTGGGCCAGACCAGCCCGGTCCGGCCGGTCCACCCCGCTCGGGCCGGCCCGCTGAGCCGCGGCCCAGCCACTGGGCCCGGCCCAGACAAACTTGCGGCCCGCCGCACCGCGGCCCTCTTGCCCGCGCACCGCGCGGGTGCCTCCTCCACTGACCGGCCGACACGGCCAGTCGCGTCCATGCGAAGACCCACCAAACGCGGGTCTCAGTCGCCACACAAGGGTCGTGCGTCGCGACCCCACCTCACTGTCACGCCAGCCAGCACCGACGGTGCCTCACGCTCCCTCGCCCACGGCCGCCCCGCCTCAGCCAATGCCACCGCCCGCCCGCATGGAGAAGTCGTCGTGCCGCCTCGGTCCGCCGCCGCGCCGCCTTGAAACCTCGTCGGACCGCCGGAAAAACACCCCAAAACCCGCTGATTTTGGCGGACGACTGTAAACGACTCCGAACTACGATTTCAAATCCAAAAACAAGCGTCGGAAAGAGCATAAAATCTACTTCTCATTCATGGGATTTTTTCGATAATTTGACAGAGATTTGATACAAAAATTTGAGCTCAAAATAGGTGCGAGAAAAGAAAATGAAAACGACAAATCCTACCTCGATGGGCTTCGCCCGAAGCTTCGCCGTGATCCGTTGGAGCCGCGCCTCGCCGAAGCTGTCTCGCTGGAGTAGAGGAGGATAGGGAGAGGAGAGGTTTCGCCAGGGGGTGGAAATGAGGGAGAGGGGAGGGTTTGGTTTAAGTAGAAAATAAATATTATAAATATTAATTTAATTAATTTTTATTAATTACCCACGAAAGGACCCACCTCCGAATCACTCGACGAGGTCGAGGTTAAGCCTCCCCTAGGGTAAACACCACCTTCCAAGCACAACGGAGGTCTCAGAATTTTAATCTGAGACCCTGTTCAAAAGTTATTAAACTCAACGTCCAAGGCCTCCAAATAACGAAAATGCCCCTGGGGCCATTTTTCACAGACGGGCCACGCCCGCAAAACTTAAACCCCTCCTAGGGTAAACGGCACGTTATGGACTCAATGGTGCCCTCATTTTTTCAATATGAGCCACCATTTAAGAGATACTTGAGTTTCATCATTAAACGAATAAATTAATTAATTATTTTATCCGTTTAACGTTCCGAAAGCGAGCGAGGGGTCCAAACATCCCACGCCGATATGCTTTATGTCATTCCTAGGGTAAAAACCTCATTCCGGGCCCATCCGTACACTCAGATGTCTGATCCGGATCACCTTTTAGGAGTTATCCCATTTATTTGGTGTTCCCAGTGTGAACGCATTGAAAATTTAATTCCGGCCACTCCGGGGCTCGGAATCGCATGCCGTTTGAGGGCGCTACTCTGTAATATCATCAAGAATATTCCAAAGTCTTTTGCAGCAAAAAGTGGGTTCTTACATGCCAGAACCAAGACCTTAAATCCACTAGAAGAATGAACATCAAAGGTTATTCACAGTATAATCTAATCCCCTGAAACATCCTCCCTAGAATAATTGTACCATAATTAGGAAGTCAATTCACCCTACCCCCCACACAAAGTCGATCCTTTCACAAAAATACAATCAAGATCACAATCATATAAATGGAATGTAAAACCAATAGATATAGAACCTATAAATTGATATAATTTAGGAATGAACCCAAGGGATTAAGATGATTCAAACAAGGTATCATACATGCATGGAAGAAATACTACTACATTATTTATACTTACTAGAAGTACAATAATTTCATACAACTGAAAAATAACTTAGTAACAAAAAATTACAGAGAATATTCTTTTATAATTCACTAAAAATCATCAAGTATAATTCACTATGCAAAATCAGGTCTATTGTTCATGTCTCTGGTACACTATACTTGATCAGGATTCCATGTACAAAAGGTACCCACTCCCTTTTATAGGAATTCATAACCATATAGGTTTCACCGCCTTCTAACTTTCGTGGATATCCCTCCATTTGGTAAGGGATTAGTGATCTCTAGAAACTCATTTGACCCTGACCACTAACTTGGGTGAGAACTTCCAAAGACTTCATTCTAAAGACTTTTTATTCCCTGAACATTCAGGAACTCCATGACTCCAAAGGGAGAAATGAACTTATGATAAATTCACTAGCTCAAAGAGAGAGTATGATGTCATTGAACATATGTCGAGTTGACCAACATAAAATGAAAAAATTTTAATGAACAAGATCTGGGGACCTAAATTTGGTGAACATAATATACTTCACATTCTAAAAATCTCCCGCTTTTAGACTATTCCAAGTAACCTTTGAAAAATATCCAACACTTAGAAAACATACTTTCTTCCTATTTACAACATAAAATTTTCTTCATTCTCCTTTCATTCACCCAAGTCCCACTAAGGCATGATGTTGCCTCATACTTTCTAAAACTAATGTTTTAGTGACCATGTCCACAAGATTTTGGATTGTGGAATCTTCTCAAGATCTAACACATTCTACACTAAAATGTATCTAATGAAGTGTTACTTGATGTTAATGTGATTTATCCTCACATGAAATACAAGATTCATAGACCAATCAATTGTAGTATGATTATAATAGAATAAAAATCCCCATTCTTGACGTCACTCAAGCCCTTTCAGTAAATGTATCAACCTAAAAAACTCATTCCTTGATTCCATTACAACCACATACTCTACTTAAATTGTACTTAAAATGATAATATTATGTAGAAATGCCATCCAACTAATCATTTCCCCACCTTATTCAAACACAAAGATGATCGTGCTCCTCTGGGTGTCTGAATCTCTATAAAAATCCACACCCAAAAAACCTTGTAATGGATCTTCCACCTTAAAACACAAAGAAAATCCTTCTATTATTTTCAAGTAATAGATGATCCACTTGACGGCTTATTAGTGTTCACTTCTAGGGTTCGACAAAAAATAACTCACAAATACAATTAAAAATTCAATGTATGGTTGTGTGTAAATCATCACATACATAAAACATGAAAATATTAATGAAAACATAACTTTATCCATGTACAAACTCACTTATTCCATTACTGGTGCATGTGCCTTAGACAACATAAAATGATTGAAAAGAGGAGTTGAGATAGGCTTGTATTCGAAAATTCCAAAATTTCCAATGATAAGACCAAAGTTATAACTTTCATATTCATATCAATTATCATTCCCAATATTTTGGGGGCATATAAAAGATCCTTCATTTAAATTCTTCCAGATAACTTACACATTATCTCCTAAATCTATAAAACCTCTCAACCCACCAACAATATGTCATCGACATACAAAGTCATCATGGTGAATGTCTTATCATCCCATTTCTTATGGAAATAGAAATGATATGTATTCCAACTTTAAAATCCTTCTTCCAACAAAAAACCATCAAACATTCAATTATATTATTATCATTATTTCGTTAAACCATAAATAAAATTCTTTAACAGTCTGAGTTCTGATTTCCTTATTCCAAAAATCCCATTGGTTTATTCATGTAAATTTATTTTTCCAACTCACCATGAAGGAAGGATGTATTTACATCCATCTATTTTAAGTGAAGACCCTCTGATGGTACCATGCTCAGCATAATCTGGATAGTTGCATGTTGAACTATTGGTGAGAAAATATTTGAGAAGTTAACTTCTTCAATAGTTGATTTATTCCTATCAAATTCCTTTTTCTTCATATTCTAGTCATTTAAAAGAACCTTCTAATTAAATAGACCATCTAGGACCCAAATGATTTATTTCCTTTCCTCATCCCACAACTGAAATCCAAAACTCTAATCTTCATACCCAACAAGAAAACATGCTTATATTTTTTCTCAAGATTATCTCGATCCTTAGCATCAACATTCACATACATCAAACTTCTAAAAACTTTAATATGGTTAAATTTTAATCATTTACCGGACCATAGATCCTTTGTAAACTCCTTCACAACTACCGATGTTGGACACCTATTGACAAGGTATGTTATTATATTGAGTGCCTCTCCCAAAATCCCCTTATAAATTCCATAGTGAAATTAAATAATTTAAGACTTCCCATTCATGGTTCAAATCATTCTTTCATCCACTCCATTAAACTATAGTTTACAAGGTATTATATTCTCATGTATTATCCCCTTCTTTTGGAAGAAGTTTCAAAAGTTTTATCAGGTGTATTCACCACCATTAATGGAAAAAATACATTTCACCTTCCAAATAAATTCCATTTCTTCCATGGATTTCTATTGAATAAACTCCTAAAAATAAAAATTATGATTCAAAAAGTAAACATATAATTTTCTAGTATCATTATAAATGAAAGTTATAAAGTAAATAGAACCACCATGGTACTGGATATAGACAAGTCTAAGTGAATAGGTGAATGATCTATCACTATAGTTCATATGATTATGTGTGAATGGTCTATCACCACTCACACTCAACCAAGGTGAATGGAAAATCTCCGTAACATAAACATAGAAGAGAAAAAACACTAATACCATAATACTAAATAGGATTAATGGGTTATCATTAATATCATAATATAATGAGTATGAAAAAACTATCATCGTAACATAATCAATAACCTAGTGAATAACTAATCCATATTTATGAAGGACCCTGAAACACCCTAAGAGGGGAGGGGTGAATCAGGGTGTCATCTTTTTCTTTTAAATTAATGGATCTTGTTCCTATGTTGGTAGGAACCTGTTAAACCTATCTGATGAGAAATTTCAGAAAACAAACCATCACATGCAAAGATAAGACACAACAATTTTACTTGGTTCACCACTAAGGGCTATGTCTATGGATAATACACTGACAGGTTGTCGATCATACAAAATTCCACTAATATTCACTATTTGTGGAGTAAAAAAGTTTAGCATAGTCACTCAATGCCAGGTGCACTTCTTTTACAAGGTTTTAGAGATGGCACACTATGTCCCTCAGATCACTTCCGTTGACTCCCCCTTTTTCACTACGTTGGGAAGAATCTGAACTTATTTTAACAACTTAAAAGTTTCTTTAATGAATTGGCATTAAATCATGCATATTCAAATGTAGATAGATTCTCTATTGAAGTCTTGTTATCACTCGTATGTGTAATTCACTTTTCTTCACACTTTTAGTTAGAGAACTGTTGCTCTGCAAACTAACCTCATTCCTCCATGAACCGTACAAGACTTCTTACCATGAGAGCTTCCTCCACAAACTACTCCTGGTCCACCGTGTATTGTGCTACATCCACTACGTACCACCTTGCTCTGCATACTGTGCAACTTCCTCTATGTACTGCCCTAGGATTACTCCATGTACTTCCTCTACAAACCATGACCATGTATTTCCTTTCGCAAACTATATATGCATGCTTATTCTTCTAGGTAGAATAACTCCTCCTCTGTGAATTGTCTTCCATGAACTAGACTTCTTCCTCCATGTACTATCTTCTGTGAACTATTCTGGACTTCACCAAATTCCTTTCATATATTTAATTAAATTTTTTTTGGGGTTGTATTCCTGCGAACTACTTCTAGACTTTGCCGAATGTCTTGGATTTTTAATCTAAGATTTGTACTCTAATGAGGGGATTAGTGCTCCTTATATAGGAAAATATATCCACATAATCCACTAAACTAAGATTTTCCAAATCTTTGATACGACACCGCATTTACTGTGTATCGTGTATCTCCTGCGAACCATATTCCCTACACAGTCTGTATACCTTCATTCTCTCTATGTGGTGGCACAAATCACCACCTCGTTTCGTCAAATGACACCCTTTGTGGCTTATCAAAACACTGCCTATTTTTTGAAAACAACACACCATCTCAAGGACCATTTTCCTTTTTTGAACTGCAGGCCTTCCCGCAAACCTCCTTTTCTTCACAAATCGTTCCTCCTATGTGGTCCACGTTCCATTTTCTACTCTACAAATCGTTCTTGCTATGTGTTTTGTAGTTCACCATTCTGCATAACATATTTCTTGATCCGTGAACTGTTCCTAGAAATCTCATTCCATGTATTGCCTTTGTAGAAAACCTTCCTTTTCTAAAAGCAGACTCCTGATTTTGAGGCCCAAAAATTTGGAAAAAACTAGGAAACTGCACTACCTTAAACACCTTCTTTAGCCTATACTATAAGATCACTTGACTTGAAAACACCTTGATCAACCCATTGTGGATTGAAAAAAAACACAACCCATACTTCATATCTAGAAAAGAATAGCCTTGGTTCCAACAGTCTCCCACTTTGGGTTTGTTGGCAATCCATAGATAAATTCAATGAAGCACCTACAACAAAAAAAACCTAATAAATAAAAAACAAATCATCCAACACTATAATTCTACGTGAGAAAAGATCAGTGTAGAAAACAAGAGAAGCAGGAATTGGTTTCTCATGTCTTGGATGTTGAAATAGTGGGTGCCCTTGACCCAACTATGTAGTAATTTTGATTACCGTATCATGTGTACAGTTAGATATGCATGATGATATCTTACCATTATAGTGCAGAATTTTCTACATACACTATAATAATGGTAATGTCCAAAGGTAATTTTTGTGTCAAGAGGTTATAGAAGATCCCAGGCTATAATGAGAACCTCGAGATACAATGACATTAATCTTAAATATATGTTCTATAGTCTAGATACATCTTACTGACTGGAAACAGTAGATGTCTGACTATCAGGTGTTGGGGGATCATAAGCATTGAGACTTATTCTCATGAAGTTCAAACTTGGTGATCTCTAGTAGTGAGATCATGAGGACAGATCTGTCAATAGGAACACCACATGTTTTGGGTGTCATTGGTTGTTCCTATCTACGGACATGTGTATTGGTCTCCTGATTTGAGACCATTACCAATGAATATCATTTAATTATGTACTTTTATGAAAGGTGAAAACCATGGCATTAATGTCGTGGCAGGTAGTTTGTGTTGGGTGCGTCGTTGGTCGTATAACGTTGGTTGAATGGTCAAGAAAGGATTTGTCGCTTCCAAGTTTAGGAAGTTGTATATCCCAGGCCTGGTTGATCAGGATGGTGCCGCATTCATAAGTATTTTTCCAAATTAGTAGAAAGGAAAATCCATCCGGATAGATCAAAAAATAATAAAGCAAGATAAGGACTATGACACAAGAGTGTGTCCTGCTTTATGAGATATTTAATGAAAAAGAGATTATAGTACACAGTCAGTGTTCATAGGTTGGTAGTCATTGCAATGATTTTTCTTATCTCTTTAGGGGCCATGATGGGTTGCTAGAACCCGCTCTTGGTCTATAGATTTTATTCACTACTATTGAGATAAGGTCCTAGAGGGTCACACACAACAGCGTATTCAAGAATCCGCACCTATTCAGTGGAATAGGAATATTGGACATGGTAGTCCCCACCACTAGGGTCTGAGTGTTGTCCAAAGTACTGATCATAAAAAGAATTAAATAAATTCATTAATATTCAAGTTATGAATATTTGGGATTGAATTTATTTAATGTATTTACAAGTTTAGTAAATACGAGAAAATATTAATCGAATGAATATTATTTTAATATTCAAGGTTCGTTTAATATTAAGCGGGACAGCGAGTCGAGTTAAATGGCTAGGGTTTTATCACATAATATATTTCATATATATTACAAGTATATGATAAAATAAATAAATAATATTGACGCAGTTTTAAGTCATCATAATTATTTATTTAGTGGATGTGAATTTAACAGGGGCCGGGGAACCCAACCGGGTAATTTCCATAATCCACTATAAATATAAGAGAGGGGATCAGGTGCAATAACTATTCATGTCATTTTGTCCATAGCTCCTCTCTCCTCCCACTCTCTAGAGAGAGAAGTTGTCGATCTGTGCTCGGATTGAGTTTCTTCTCACGCATCATAAGATAGAAAATGTGGTGATTGTCAGGACGTAGAATATATCGTCGGTTCGCCACTCTAGCACCCGAAGTTCGACGATCGGCGTTCCAATGGATTTCTGAAGCGCGTGTGGACGATTTAGAGGGATCCTGCTATAAATCCTTCATACAATGATCACCAGTGACAAGTTTCAGTCGACAATGGATTAGAATCTGAAATGGGTAAGTTTTCTATTTATGTTTGTGCTCCTTACAATTTACGCAAGATCCTCGGACCTCTCCGGGGCTCGGATCGTTGGTGACGACAAGTTCCGTCATTCCGCAGACGAAATTTTTAAAATCTCCGGCCCACCGGCTTCCACTAGGGGCCCCAGGAACCTAACAGTGGTATCAAAGGGAGGTTACGTGGATTTTCTGAGCCAAATAAAATTAATTTGCATAAAATTAAGTAGAGGGTTTAAAATTGGTCAAAACAGATCGAACCGCATTTCAATCTGATTTCGAATGACCAAGATATGGTCATTCGAAATTTCTGGAATGGATCGTGTTCGTGTTTTTACTCTGGTTTTAAATTTTATTGATTATTTCAGTTTATCGAAAATAATACAAGTTTTAATAAATTATAAGTATTATAATTATAATTATTATTATTATAATTATTATAATTATAATTTTATAATTATAATTTTATATCATAATAAAAATAATAATAATAAATTATTATTATATTAAGGGGAGTAGACTTGACTTGAGGTCAAGTCTTCAAAAAAAAATTAAAAATTAAAAAAATAAAATAGAAGACCCATTTGTGGGTCTTCCCGCGTGGAAGGAACAAGGAGGAGACCCCCTTTTGGGTCCTCCGCGTGGAATGAAAAAAAAGGGAGAAGGGGGAGGCTCGTGGAAAGAACAAAAAAAAGGTACAGCAGGGGTCTGGCGGACCCCTGTCTCCGGAGCGGCACATGCAGCGCCGCACCCCAGTGTGCCGCACGGCTGCAGCACCAGGACGGTGCCCCACTGTCGGAGCCCTCCCTGAGCGCCGTAGGGTTTTCCCCACCAGCACGCAGGCCTGCTCCCTCCAGCCGCCCTTGACCCGCAGCTCCCCTGTGTGCTCAACCAGCCACCCGGCTCCTCTGGTGCGACGCACAGCTCCAGGCGCCACCTCTGCCGGACCCCATCGCTTGCCCAGACCCCGTCGCCTGCCCCTCTCCCTGCAGACCCGCACGGCATACAGCAGGAACGGCGTATGCACCGCCACCTGCTCCTTCTCAGGCACGCACCAGTCCTGCTTCCTCACGTGCGCAGTGGCTGCCCGCCCTTCTTCCTTCCTCAGGACGAACCAGGGCTACTCCTCCATGTACACAGCGACGTGGCACGGGCAGCTCCAACCAGACCCATGGCCACCGCAGCACCAGTTTCTGCACAGCAAGCCCTGACCAAACCAGGCAGCACAGTCCGAGCCCTACCCTGCTATCCTTAGGCCACTGGCCACTCTTCGGTTCTGGCTGAACATCGTCGCCTGCACCCTTCTCGAGCAGCCTGCACGAATGCGGGGCTCAGCTTCCGCCCTCCCCTCCACGCCAGAACCAGGCAAACAGTCTTCGACCGCCTGGTCGCCCCCCATGCGGTTCTCTTCCCACTGCCATAGGTGCACTCCGGGCTGAACCAGAGGGGCATCCAGTCCCGGTCGTTCATTGCTGCCTAGCCTACGCGAGCAGACTGTGGTCTTCTCCCGACCACGCGCTGCAAGTCGGACTACCCCGCGCAGTCGATTCCCTAGCGCGCAGCTCCCGCACACTATTGAGAGAGGCGCTGCCTCCAGCAGTGGTAGACCGCGCAACGCGCCCTTCCCGGGCAGTTTGGAACTGCTCAGTCGCGGGCTCCTCGACTGGTGCTCCTGCCTACAGCCACCGCCCGGTCCTCCTAGCGGGCAGGTAACCGGTCCGGGTTATTTAATTAATATATTAATTGTAACAACCCGAAATTTTGAATAAATCTTGTTTCCTAATTTTGTGTGTTATTTTATTTTACACTCTCCAAAACTGTTTCATTTGATAACATTAGTATAATTAAAATGAGACCGTTGGGTTTTGATCGTTATATGACCATTGGTCAATATGACTGTTGGAAACTAAGCGTTTCGATTATTGTCTCTAAATACAAGTGATCTTGGTTAATTAATATAGAAATAAGATTTGATGGCCTCATCCAGTAGTCTCAGGCCAATTGAAGCCCATCTAACAGAACTTGGGAAGGAGGTAGCACCATTGGGCTTTGCTCTGGACCAAACCCAAGATGAACTTCATCGTGTGAAGCTAGAACGGAATCACCTTCGCGAGAAGTTCAAACTGATAGAAATTACTACTCATGCAATGTTGGTTGAGCCTCCCTCAGATTCTATCACCTAATCACACCTTACACTTAGGTCCTATGATGGGGTTATAAGGGGTTATGTAAGGAGACCGTAACTGCTTTATGTAATCCTTCGAGATAAATAAAATTGTGTTTTCTTATTATGGTGAATTTTGTAAATTTTCAAACGTCCAGATAAATGTAGGATGTATATTATTTATGAATTTGAAAAAAAAGGATATTTTAAAATATTTTTGTAAACCTTAAATAATTAATGATGTGTAATGATTTTCAAAAAATGGTCTTCTGCAAATGTGTTCAGTAAGAAATTTAGAGTCTAATAAGTTCAACTTGATTTTTGATGAATAGTAAATTATGAATAGTGATTTTATGCTTAGGATTAGTAATGTGACCAAATGGATTATTAATCTCACTTAAAGAAAGTATTAATATAATCTAGGCACCTTGATTAAGTAATGTGATTCAATAAAATAGGTAAATAATTGTTTCAGAAATTATTAGTCAAGTATTAGTTTTTTCAGGTGAATACTATTTTTTAATTAAAAATTAAATTAAAAATATTTAAAAAATTATTTTCATAAAATGGACTTTATTTTTGAACTCAGAACATCGATATTATGTTAAGGTATTTTTTGGGGATTTTTCTGAAAAAAAATGAATTTTCGGTGAATAGTGTTTTTATTTAAAAATTAAATTAAAAATATTTAGAAAATTATTTTTATAAAATAGAGTTCATTTTTGAAATCAGAGCATCGATATTTGGTTAAGGTGCTATTTTGGGATTTTTCTGAGAAAATTGAATTTTCGATGAATAGTGAAAATACAGTTTTTAAGTTACGGGTGTTTAATGACATCATAACAGCATCATGATGATGTTATGAGAGATGTGAAGGGATGGCCGACTAAATGGGATGAATTATTGTATGAGGGGTACCATGTGGCTAAAACCATGGGCAAATACCATGGGCAAGCCCATGGTTTTGCCAAAACCACCAATGAGGTGTCCCTTGGCCATTAATGCCTTGTCCCCTCACTTTCCTTATAAATACCCACCCTTTCCTCCTTTAGTTTTCACTCCCAACTCTCCCCAAACGAATCTCTGGTCTCATTACTTCCTAGAGAGTCCTCCCAAGGTTCCCCCAAGCCCTCAAGGTCCCAACCTTTGAGTTTTAAGAGTAACGTTTTAAGGTAAGGGATCCTACCTCTCTCTTTCTTTTAAAATACTCTCTTTTAAGTCATTTCTTTTATGCTCCATGTTATTATGTTGGAGGATGTTCTTTTATATTCCTCTTAATTCCCTTTTCATTTTCATATGATGAGAGATCCCCTCTTACTCTCATAATTTCGTTTTATGAATGTTTAAGTGGCGTCGTTAGGCTGCCGAAATTTTTGTAACGGATTCTTTCACCCTTCTCATTTTCAAGTTCTATTTTCTTGTCAAGTATTTCAAGTTTCTTTTTATTATGTTGGGGTATGATCTCTATATCTATAATACTGATCTTCTATTATCATATTATGAGATACCCTATTTGATCTCGTCAATTCATTTTTTTGAAGTTTAAGTGACGCCGTTAGGCTGCTGAATTTTTAAGGGATTCTTTCACCTTTCTCATTTTCAAGTTCTATTTTCTTGTCAAGTCTTTCATGTTAATTTTTATTATGTTGGGGTATTATCTATATATCTATAATACTTATATTTTATGTTCATATGATGAGAGACCCTATTTTATCTCATCAATTCATTTTTTTTAAGTTTAAGTGACGCCGTTAGGCTGCCGAATTTTCATAAGAGAAATCTTATTTTTGTCTTCCTTTCATGTTCTTCATTTCATATGGTATATCTTTAAAATTTTATTACCATTTTATTAAATCCTTTATATTTTGTCCCCCTACTGTTTTATCTATGGATCATTTATGAGTGGGTTACCCATATCCCTTCTCTTTTCAATGTTTTCTAAAACCCTACAACATAGCCGTTATGCTGCCGAATTTCCGTCTCAAAATGTCTCTCTCTTTTTCTCAAATTCTTTTATTTTATTATGTGAATACTCAAAGATCTTTCTTATAAAGTGGTATTCACATATATACCAAAATTTTCTATTTTAAATTCTGGGATTTACATACATGAGACCCTCTTTCGTTTTCCATGGGTTTAAAGTGGCATAAAGATCATGTCTTTAAAGCAGTTTTTAAAATGTTATGATTATGAAATGAAACCCATTTCTTTTATTCTATATGGGTTATTATGAAATTTTTGATGATGTTATATGTGGATCACATGATAATAAAGGAAAATTTAAGGGTGCGCCCCGATAGCGCTCTAATGCATTGGGTAAAGACTTAATCTCTAGAGATGACCATTTTTAACGATGACTTGGTGAATAACCTTGGTAATTTTTAATGACACCTTGGGGATGGACCTTGGTGAAATGGAAATGATTTTCTATGTTAAATGTTGTATCCACATCTTCAAGTTATGAAAAAAGTTATTTTTATTATGATATGCCTCATGAACTCTTTCTCATGCCTTAAAGTTATTTTTCATGACTTTTGATGTATCTCAAGTTCACATGTAAAATGTTTCCCTTGTTTCCATTACTGGGCATTCTGCTCACCCTTTCCTTTGTTGTATGATCCCAGGTTATGAGATGCTATAATGAACTTAGGATGAACAAATGAAGATTCCTTTCAAGTATTTAAGAAGAATATTTTTGTTGTTTTCATGTATTAAGTTCCTGGTTTCCAAGACACTAAACCTTAAAGATCCTCGATTTTGTATAATATAATGAAAGTTTATGTGATAAAAAGGAGAGATGCTATAGTTGGTATCAAAGGATGGTTTATTTATTTGTGGAAATTAGGATATGAAAACTCAAGGAAGATCCCTATAGAAAAGTTTAAATATAGGAAATATTCCTAGTATTTTGGTGAGTATTGAGTAAGGGGTTTCCAAGAAAATACATCCTTGTCTAGATACGAGAAGGTAAAGGTGGCTCTGGCACAGATGTACATAGGGGTAAAACCCAAAAACACCACTTTGAGATAGACTCAAATGGGAACTGGTACACAACAACGGGTCTTGCTGTACTCTTGGTTACGACACTCCCGGGGGATATTCTTTGGTAAATTCATAAGCTTATTATGAACCATTATTAAAGGAAAAAATATAAAATAAAATAAAGATTCACATAAGAATATATGATAATGGATAACCTAGATTGGAACCTAGGGGATCACAAGTTTGGGTATACTTTTATTCTATAAGTTTATCCTTCTATGCTTTAAGTTTCCTTTTCATGATTATTGGCTAAGTATTTAAGCCCCCTAATTATACTTTCTTTTCTTAGTTAATGGCGGGAAATGGAAGAACATGTCCTAACAACCAATGTGATAGGAAATGTGATCATTACCATATTAATATGACAGAGATGACGAGAGATCAAGTTGAACATATTGTGATTATTCCAAACCAGCTATAAAAAATAACAATTAATAATTGGTACCTAGTTGAATGCCCAAATTCATCAAGTAAGAAGAAGACAAAGTCTCAAGGATGTTCATCTGATAAAGTTGATAAGGGAAAGAAGACCCAATTTCTTTTTTGCAAAAAGTGTGGGAAGAGGCACCAAGGAGAATGTCACAAAGGAACCGGGAGATGTTTTAAGTGTGGGAAGATAGGGCATAAAGTAGCCAATTGCTTTAAAAAAATGGATAATGTGAGGAATGGAGATAAGGTTCAATCTAATGTAACTTATACTATTAAATGTGGTAAATGTAGAGAAGTTGGACATTATCCAAGGCAATGCTCTCTTATAAGGGATGAGAAGCATGATGAGTATCAACAATCTTCAAGGAAAAGGGAACAATGCAAGTCCTATGTTGAGATGGATCATGATGACTAAAGTACATGAAACTTCTTCACAATAATTGTCTATGCCATGTTGTATTTTAGTAATCGCACTTAAAGAAAGTATTAATATAATCTAGGCACCTTGATTAAGTAATGTGATTCAATAAAATAGGTAAATAACTGTTTCAAAAATTATTAGTCAAGTATTAGTTTTTTTGGTTGAATAGTGTTTTTTAATTAAAAATTAAATTAAAATTATTTAGAAAATTATTTTTATAAAATGGACTTTATTTTTGAACTCAGAGCATTGATATTATGTTAAGGTATTTTTTGGGGATTTTTCTGAAAAAAATGAATTTTCGGTGAATAGTGTTTTTATTTAACTATTAAATTAAAATTATTTAGAAAATTATTTTTATAAAATGGATTTCATTTTTGAAATCAGAGCATCAATATTTGGTTAAGGTGAAATTTTGGGATTTTTCTGAGAAAGTTGAATTTTTGATGAATAGTGAAAATACACTTTTTAAGTTACGGGTGTTTAATGACATCATAACTGCATCATGATGATGTTATGAGAGATTTTAAGGGATGGATGACTAAAGGGGATGAATTATTGTATGAGGGGTCCCATGTTGCTAAAACCATGGGTAAATACAATGGTCAAGCCCATGGTTTTGCCAAAACCACCAATGAGGTGTCCCTTGGCCATTAATGCCTTGTCCCCTCACTTTACCTATAAATACCTACCCTTTCCTCCTTTATTTTTCACTCATAACTCTACCCCAACAAATCTCTGGTCTCATTACCTCCCAAATATTCCTCCCAAGGTGCCCCCAAGCCCTCAAGGTCCCAACCTTTGAGTTTTAAGAGTTACGTTTTAAGGTAAGGGATCCTACCTCTCTCTTTCTTTTAAAATACTCTCTTTTAAGTCATTTCTTTTATGCTACATGTTATTATGTTGGAGGATGTTATTTTATATTCCTCTTACTGCCCTTTTCATGTTAATATGATGAGAGATCCCCTCTTACTCTCATCATTTCGTTTTATGAATGTTTAAGTGGCACCGTTAGGCTGCCGAAATTTTTGTAACGGGTTCTTTCACCCTTCTCATTTTCAAGTTCTATTTTCTTGTCAAGTCTTTCAAGTTCGTTTTTATTATGTTTGGGTATGATATCTATATCTATCATACTGATCTTTTATGATCATATGATGAGATACCCTATTTTATCTCTTCAATTCATTTTTTTTGAAGTTTAAGTGACGTCGTTAGGCTGCCGAATTTTTAAGGGATTCTTTCACCTTTCTCATTTTCAAGTTCTATTTTCTTGTCAAGTATTTCACATTAATTTTTATTATGTTGGGGTATTATCTCTATATCTATCATACTGATCTTTTATGTTCATATTATTAGAGACCCTATTTGATCTCATCAATTCATTTTTTTTAAGTTTAAGTGACGTCGTTAGGCTGTCGAATATTCATAAGAGAAATCTTATTTTTGTCTTCCTTTAATGTTCTTCATTTCATATATTATATATTTAAAATTTTATTACCATGTTCTTAAATTATTTATATTTTTTCCCCCTACTGTTTTATGGATCATTTATGAGTGGGTTACCCATGTCCCCTCTCTTTTCAATGTTTTCTTAAACCCTACAACATAGTCGTTATGCTGCCCAATTTCCGTCTCAAAATGTCTCTCTATTTTTCTCAAATTCTTTTATTTTATTAAGTTAATACTCAAAGATCTTTCTTATAAAGGGGTATTCACATATATACCAAAATTTTCTATTTTAAATTCTGGGATTTACATACATGATACCCTCTTTCCTTTTCTGTGGGTTTAAAGTGACATAAAGATCATGTCTTTAAAGCTTTTTTTAAAACGTTATGATTATGAAATTAAACCCATTTATTTTATGCTATATGGTTTATTATGAAATGATTGATGATGATAGATGTGGGTCACATGATAAAAAATTCAAATTTAAGGGTACGCCCTGATAGCGCTCCAATGCATTGGGTAAAGACTTAATCTCTAGAGATGACCATTTTTAATGACGCCTTGATGAATAACCTTGGTAATTTTTAATGACACCTTGGGGATGGACCTTGGTGAAACAGAAATGATTGTCTATGTTAAATGTTTTAGCCACATCGTCAAGTTATGAAACAAGTTATTTTTATTATGATATGCCTCATGAACTCTTTCTCATGCCTTAAAGTTATTTTTCATGACTTTTGATGTATCTCAAGTTCTCAGGTAAAATGTTTCCCTTGTTTCCCTTACTGGGAATTTTGCTCACCCTATCCTTTATTGTATGCTCCCAAGTTATGATATGCTATAATGAACTTAGGATGAACAAATGAAGAATCCTTTCAAGTGTTTAAGAAGAATTTTTTTATTTTTGTCAAGTATTAAGTTCCTGGTTTCCAAGACACTAAACCTTAAAGATCCTCGATTTTGTATAATGTAATGAATGTTTATGTGATAAAAATGCGGGATGCTATATTAATTATGGTTAAAATGATAAATTTTAATACCCGAATAGAATTAATTTAATTTGAAGTATTAAAATTAAATTAATTAAAGGAACGACAAATAATTAAATTATTTGAATTTTTAATTCATTTAATTTAATTCAATAACCCTCGTACTTATTTATGCATTTTAATTTTTAATCGCACTGTAGTTACCCGACTACTGAACTTGAGCATTGGCCCCATATGTCTTCTTTTTATTTATTTAATTAATTAATTAACTGCATGCGATGTCTGTAAATTAATTTAAAGACGGTCTGTGCATCGTCTATTTTCGGTTTAAATGTATAAGGGCCTACGCGCCCAATTTAGATGATGTACATTTATACCCGAGTTCCCCTCACCTGTGCGCGAGTATCTTTGTACTTCGGACGAAGACGGCGAGTGACGTGGACCCCACCAAGATGAGGCGGTACTCCAAGACGTGACGTGGACCCCACCAAGAAAAAGCAATGTTCTAGAAGACCATCAAACATACAAGACAAGGGGCAAGCTGCATTTTGAGTCAAGCTTCAACTCAGGTACGATGCCCTTAGGTTGTTTAGATGCTCAAGACCAGTCAAGTAGTAGTTTACCTTTATGCATTTATTTATTATTTTATGAATTTTAGAACAGCGGGAAAAATACATAAAATAATAGATAATAAAATGCATAAAGAAGCGGCGTATGTTTTTCTATTAAAGTTCAGTTGTGAGTGTGACAACATAGATGAACAAGTTTAATAGAAATGGATCACATTCGTCGAGATAAAACCAATAAAATCATTAAAGAAGATATTAAGTCACAAACTGCCTTCCATCATTCAAGTTTGAACAAAACCGGGTGTTCAAGGTGTCAGTTCATGCCTCATCTGAGGGTGCCTCTTACTACCGGGGAGTTCTTATTCATGTGGTGGGTCGACTTAACTAAAATTGCAGCAATGGAATAGCCTTAGCTAGCTTTTTGTAATTTTTTAGGCAAACGTTGAGTAAATCATTAAATGATTTTTGAATCTGGGACTTCACTCAACAGATCAAGGAACCGCAAGTTAATGTGGTTGGACATCCAAAATCCTACCTTGGACCCTCCAAGTAGTGGCATAGCCAGAGCTTGTAGACTATGAGGGAGGTTCAAGGATCCTTGCCCCTATAATACTCAAGAGTATTCTGATTCTAGTACAGAGGGTTCCTAGAATTTGAAAAATTAGTGGGAGACATTTAATGATCAAATTAATAAATTATGTCTAAAATGGTAATCACATAAAAGTAAAATATGCTAAAGTATATTTGCAGATAATGGAAAGAAATACCACAATAAAATTGCAATAATATTAGACAAAGTTAATGTCTAAACAAGCACGAAATTCCAAGTATAGTATAGGCGCTTGCGCACATTACTACCATAATGGAAATTCAAGGTGCTTGTGTTTCAACCTGTCAATCCACCTTAAGAAGCGAGGGTATAAAACTGCTTACAGGAGACTCATGAATCAAGAATATGATGGTTCCATCATAATGCTATCATCAACGTCTGATGTTAGTTGCGGTCGCTACATCAAGACATGGATGATGTTACATGTAGTCTCATCTCCAAGATCCTTTCAAGGAGAAATCGAAGCAAGATTTGAATGTGATGATTCCACTCGGATTGTGTAAAGTGAAAGATAGTTCACAATATTTCATTCTGTCCCATTATTATAACTTTTACACCCAATTAATCTAGTTTCATTTAAAGTTACAAATGAATGGTATAGAGTAAGTGCTTCATTACCGCTAAGGTAACATTTTCCAAGTAATAAGAATATTAGAGATAACACCATCTTTTATTCTTATGGCAAATAAATTGCATGACAAGGTGAAAAGGCATATGGCAAGTTACGCCAAAAGAACCTTCTTCATGCCCTTCAAAGTAAAGTGGATGGTTATTTAACAGCAGGTTATTTTCATTACATAATGAAATAAATTCATGGAAGTTTAAAAACTGAAATACAAGAAGCAAGTACCTGCTTCTCGTTTAGTTAATATTCATCAAATAAAAGTATTGTTTTATCTCATACTTATTGGGTATTAAAATACAATATGCTTTTCACATATATATATTGAAATACAATAACCAAGTAAGTAGAGAAACATTACTAGAAGTAAAGTGTCTTCTCCAAGCTGCTGAGAAAGGGTAATTCCTAAGTCAGCAGTGAGAAACACATAACTTCTAATTTCCAAGTGATTGATTAAAATTGAAAAAGTTATGGAGTATAACCAAAAAACTTTATCTCATGTGCCCATTTGGACATGATGAGACATTATTCCATATTTTGGAATGAATGTTGTTTGTGGTAACATACTCAACAAATAGTTCACTGCTATTTGAATCAATGGCAATACATGATGAATATAAAATGTAAGACCTATCCAATTGTGGTAAGAAGATTCTTTGTCAAGTAAAACTAAAAGTGGATATCGTCAATATAACAAGTATGGTATTTAGGCTCGGCACAGCTAAACACCTATGGTATAATTGATATCTTTAGTTTAGACAAAGAAACCTTTAGAAATAAAGGTATGCCACAAAGCTTCTGAGGTTAGTTCAACACGAGAGTGTCAAATTTTACAAAGAAAAATAGAGGTAAAGATACTTCATAAGATTCCTTTAAGTCATTAAGTAATGTACCAATGAAGTATAAGTTTGGTCAGAATATATGAATTGCTTCGGATCGGCAGGCCGAAGAATGTCTTGACCAAGCAATCATCGATCATGCTAATGTAGCGTGGAGTAACTCCTAAACGCATGTTACCTTATCTACATCACCATGTTGACGTTCATAAGGAGAATTTATGATAAATTCTTACATATTAACATTGGTCAACAAACATATAGCATGGAGAAATTCCTAAACGCATATGTTACACATCAAAGTTATGATGTAAGTTGTATCAATGTTGCAACTTGCGGAAACTTCCATCATATTTCAAAATGTGATCTGTAAATAACATCGTAAACCCATAACCAATTTGCCGACTAAAATGAAAAATGGATATCATACGAGTCATATTATGATGGAAAATCCATTATGTCATAGGATGTGTTTAGATGAAAAGTGTTTGTTAGGATTTAAACAAACTTTCATCAAGTTAAACACGTTGTGCATCTAAATTAATTATATTAACAGTTTCTTAGGATATTACATAGATCTCTAAGATAGAAAAGATGTAGTCAAGTATTAGACTACATTTCTATACAGGGTGCACATCTCTATTAGAGATAGTGGGATCTGAATTGACTTGGACTTAGTCAATGCTCGAGATGCACAATTGGTTGGCATAAGGAACAAGTTCCACAAGTACATGTAGAATAGGAATATTCCAGAGACACATACTACGTAGGAAGTATGAAACCATGTTGATGGTTATATATTCACTGCAGTCAGTTATATATTATTCATTGAGAATAATAAATCCTACAAGTAAGCAGTATATGGCAACAATCTAATATTGACAAGATAAACTAAAATTCAATAATGGATTCCATGTATCAAATTGCAGAGGGGGCTTATAAAATTGAATACTGCGGTGGGTATTCAAATGAAATGATACATGGATGGTACAAGTATGGTACCAATAAGGATCCATTGGTTATACCAAATCAGTACACCTAAATCAATTAGAATTTTACTTTTCATAGCTAAACTTCTAAGATCTTTTTATTGGTCATTATATGTCAAGATCATTTTTTGTGGAAGGTGTCTATACGATGCAACCAAAAAGAGATGATGACATCAAATGATGCCAATAAGGGTGAAAGTTACTGAAATATAATTCTAGATTAAAGTAAGCAAAAACATCTTAGAACATTCGTTATAAATTAATCTTTGCCTTGTTTCTACCAAAGGTTAGTGGGAGAGCCAATGTTTTCCAAGTGAAATATGTTCGGCAACATATGGAAAAAAATTTTGATCTTACAGTTAGATAAGATCAGGTTAAAAGCAATTCTCTAATGATTGACTTAAAGTAGCAACCTAAGTTCTAGGGAACATGATACACTAAGGTAGATCCAAAGGTTCCTTGGTCCTAGTCAATCATACATATAGTGACATTGTATTAAAAAATACAAGTTTAAACAATTCAAGTTCAGGATTGTTGCCAATGTCATATGGCTTAATCTCTTCAAGTTAATATGTTTAGAACATAGGAAGAGATTAAAGTTGTGAATTGATACCATATTCTTTAGCAATGGATCAATCACACATGGCATATTATGTACAATAATTGATACTGCCAGGATATAATTTATTATAGGCATATATCAATTATTTCCAGGAGCACTGCAAGTGATGCAGTCAGAACTATCATCTTGTACTTCGGAAAGTACAAATGATATGTACCTGGAATAAGGAGAGGGAGGTATACTAGTTATGGTGGGATACATAATAGTAATCCTTAGATAAATTTGATCTAATATCGTAGTTAGGAAAAGGAAATGAGCGAGTCAATCTCGTAAAAGATTGCGGTAGCCATACCTATAAATACCGAGTACATTTCAGCTTCTAAGGCAGCTAAGAAGCAGTTATAAATCGCAACGATTAATCCCAATTCTTGGATTCGCACCTAGTGAGAAAAGTATTATCATAATAAGAATTATGATATTCTTACTAGCCAAGTTGTCAAGTTATGACAACGGACAAAAGTAATATACTCATAGATACCTTATCTTGAGAAGTTTTACTCAAGCATATGAGGTCGCATATAGAAGATATGCCACGTGGAAAAAACGTGGCAAGCCCAGTAGTTAAATCCATTACTCAGCAGAAGCATGGAATTTATCATGTGAGTAGCTAACAAGTTTAGTTGGCAAGTTGGCTCTAGTGCAAGTGGGAGTGTTGAAATAGTGGGTTCCCTAGACCCAACTATGTAGTACTTTTGATTACCGTATCATATGTACAGTTAGATATGCATGATGATATCTTACCATTATAGTGTAGACTTTTCTAAGTCCACTATAATAATGGTAATTTCCAAAGGTTAATTGTCGTTTCAAGAGGTTATAGAAGATCCCAAGCTATAATGAGAACCTCGAGATACAATGACATTGATCTTAAATATATGTTCTACAGTCTAGATACATCTTACTGACTGGATATAGTAGATTTCTGACTATCAGGTGTTGGGGGCTCATAAGCATTGAGACTTCTTCTCATGAAGTTCGCACTTGGTGATCTCTAGTAGTGAGATCATGAGGACAGACCTGTCAATAGGAACACCACATGTTTTGGGTGTCATTGGTTGTTCTTATCTACGGACATGTGTATTGGTCTCCTGACCTGAGACCATTACCAATGCATATCATTTAATTTCTTACTTTGATACAAGGAAAAAACCATGGCAGTAATGTTGTGGTGAGGTAGTTTGTGTTGGGTGCGTTGTTGGTGGTATGAAGTTGGTTGAATGGTCAAGAAAGGATTTGTCTCTTCCAAGTTTAGGAAGTTGTATATCTCAGCCCTGGTTGATCAAGATGGTGCCGCCTTCATAAGTCTTTGGCCAAAGCAGTAGGAAGGAAAATCCATCCGGATAGATCAACAAATAATAAACCAAGATAAGGAAGACAACACAAGAGTGCGTCCTGCTTTATGAGATATTTAATGACAAAGAGATTATAGTACACAGTCAGTGTTCGTAGGTTGGTAGTCGTTGCAATGACTATCCTTATCTCTTTAGGGTCCATGATGGGTTGCTATACCCCGCTCTTAGTCTGTGAATTTTATTCACTACTATTGATATTTGATTTCAATGTGTTTCATATGAGAATGTTGAATAAGATTCTTGATAAGATCAACTATTCTCTTGTTATCATAATGATTCACCATTAGTTGTTTCACCTCATCGCTAATATCATTCAGTTATTGCTTCATCCATAGTAGTTGAGTGCAAGCCTTTGTAGCGGAGATATACTCAACTTTAATGTTACTAAGAGAAGTAATTTCCTATTTCTTACTCAACCAACCCACACATTTATTTCCAATAATTAATTCTCCAACACTTGTGTATCAACAACATCTCTAGCCCAAACAACGTCAAAAAATGTTGATAGTTCACTATCTCTTCCTATAGTAAATTATAATCCATAATTATGAGTTCCTTGAATGTACCTCATTATTCTTTTCACTACTTCTATATGTTCATCTTTCGGAATAATTTTAAATAAGGCCGTTAAGAATGTTGCAAAGACAATATTTGGTCATGTTTTTGTCAAGTATAATAAGATTTCAATGATTCTCCTATACAGTGTGGGATCTATAGAAATAGAATCCTCATGATTTCAAAGTTTAGTTCCAACTGAAATTGGAGTCGAAATTGGTTTGGATTCATGCATGTTGAATGTATTCAGTAACTCTCTTTCATACTTTTCCTATTAAATGAAAGTGTAGTCTTTCCTCTGAATCACTTGTAGCCCCAATAAATTTGTGATTTCTCCAATCATAGACATTTCAAATTCTGATTTCATGTGATTTTAAAATTCATCTATTGATCCCTTCTTACTTCCTCCAAATATAATATCATCTACGTACACTAGAACAATGAACTGATCTTTTTTATAATTCTTCACATAATGATTTTGATCCACTCATCATATTTTAAATTTGATATTCTTAGGATAAGAATCCAGCTGAGAGTACCACGCATGTGGTTCCTGTTTCAGACCATATAGAGCCTTATTTAATATGAAAAACATCATTTCATCGTTACTTAGAAGAAATCCCATTGGTTGTTTAATATAGACTTCTTATTCAAGAACACCATTTAATAAATATTTCTTAACATCCATTTGATACACTTTGTATCCACTTTGAATTTCTATAGAAAGAAACAATCTAATTGACTCCAGTCTAGCTGCCAAAGCAAATGTTTCTTCAAAATCAACACCTTCAATCTGTGAATAGCCTTTACACGCCATTTTTACCTTATTTATGATCACATTTCCATTCTCATCAAATTTATCTTTGAAAATACACTTCATACCGATCACATTATGGGTTTTGGGTCTCATAACTAGATCCCATGTTTGGTTCTTATCTATCTGATCCAATTCTTCATTTATGGCCTTAACCCATGATTTATTTTTTTGTAGATTCTTTAAATGATGATGGTTCCATAATTGAAAGGAATACATATTGTGCATTATTCATCATTCTCCTTGTCTGCGTGGGAGCTATCCAAACCCTAATGATGTTGGATCGATCAATTTTTTCTCTTTGATTTCTCCTGTGAGGTTCAAAATAATTTTCTTCATTCATGGTTTCTTCTTCTGATTCTTCTTCTGATTCAACATCATGATGTGACTCATGGATGTTTTTCATTCCTTCTTCTACTTTTGTATTTGTATTTTTTCCATGTCCACATTCTTCCTCACCTTCTATCACATAAACATAAGAATTATTTAATACATTTGTGGTTTTTTCTTCAATGATATTCACATCACTTATTTCCATAATTTTTCTAAGATTTTTATTGAAAATTTTTTAATCTTTTCTATTCATTGAATATTTGAGGAATATTCCTTCATCTTTAGTATCACTATACTTTCCTTGATTTTAATATTTGTTTCAGATAAAGCATTTACTTCCGAAAACACAAAAAATACTTCAAATAGGGATTCCTTCCATGTCATAACTCATAGGGTGTCTTGGTTTTCCCTATATAAAGACCTTTTCGGTTTTGAATATAAACTACATCTTGAACAGACTCTTTCTAGTAATGGAGAGAGATATGACTCTCAATCAGCATAGTTTTGGCCATATTGTTCACCTGTCGATTCTAGCACTCAACTACTCCATTTTTCTATAGATTTCTCACAACAGCCACTTCATGTTATATTCTATACTTCTCTGGGTAATTTTCAAACTCAATGGATATATATTCTCCTCCATTTCCAAACCTCAAAACATTTATTGTTTATTCAATATCATTCTCAGCAATTCAGCGATAAGTTTTCATGCAATTAAGCACATGTCGTTTCCTATGTATAACCATCACACAAGAAATTCTACTATAATCATCAATGAAAAGATAAAGTACCTTTCTCCATATGTTCTAGAAACATTTATCAGACCACATAAATCTTTTTGAATGATATCAATAAGATTTGATGCTCTTTTCTTCTTTGGACGATATGAATAGCACACCAACTTTCCTCGCATGCAAGCATCACAAGCCTTCTCCCATTCATGCTTAAGATTTGGGATATCCATGACAATATTCAGTTTAGATATCTTTTCCATGTCTTTTTGATTGATGTGACCCAACCTCCAGTTCCCCAAGTTGTTTTATTCTTCAACACTAATGTAGGAAATGTTCTTTTTACTATAAACTTGATATAGGTTTCCATCTATTATATAAGCTTTCATGAGAGAATATCCTATTTTTCCTTTTATAGTGAGCCCCTTTTGATTGAATTTTACTATAATTCATGAGTAATAGAGTATACTCACACTCAGGATATTGTGATGCAACCCATCCGCATAAAGAACATCGGTCTTCTTCAGCTCGCCATTGGCCAGTTCAGTATTTTCGCTACCTTTGATCTTCAAAGCACCATAATTACCAAACCTCACTATTACATTGACCTTTTTCTTTACATTAATTAATAGGTCTTCATTTCCCATCATATGGGATGAGCATTAACTATCAAGAATCCAACTGCTATTGTTCTTGGTCTCTTTGAGAGCTACTTCTACAAGGTTGGATTATTAAATTTTCTTTTTTTCCTTCCATGAAAAAATAGTTTGATTAAAGGATAAATATGGATTTTCAAATATTTTTTCCATGCACATAGGTTCGTCATACTCAAACTCTTCTTCCATATGAGAGAACTTGTTTGTAAGAACAACACCATCTGGTTGGAGAGTATTGACTTGTCTCTGAGTTCTGTACAAATTGTTTGTGCTATTCCACTACCAGTAGTCAACAGCTTTATGGACAAAGTTAGAACAATGAAAACAATATCAATAGAAATGGTTTCTTCTATAATAATTAGGATATGAATTCATTATCCTTTATTGACTTCCTAGATCTTCCCCATTCAAATACATCCTTGCCTCTTTATAGTATGACATGGTATGGCTCATATAGCCACAGAATTGACATTTGATAAGTGGAAATGTCTTTTCACTTCTATTACTCCTCATGTAAAGTTTCTGAGAAGGATATATTGATTGTATATCATCTTGAGAAACTCAAGGATAGTATTCAGTCCTCCTTTCAGTATGATTTGAGACTTTCATTGTTTAGACTTTATGTATCTTTGTGATATTTCCCACTTTCATATTACCTTTATTTTTGGATCATTTTAATTCCATTATTTGATGTTTTAGCATTAAAAATAATTCTTATGTTTCCCATGCATGATGTTCTTTGATCATTTATAACATTTTCAGCTCCATCAGAACACGCTTAACTCTCTCTAGCAGCTCAATGTCTGAGAATTTTCCAAACTGAATTTTCTTTTTTATTTCTTTTGGTCTTGATTTTTTTTCAGAATGGCCCGAAGGCCTTCATTTTTTATTATTTTTATAATCCACCTTTAAATGGGTGAGGTGGAACCCTTACAAGGCCTGAAGTCTTAGAGACAATTACATGACCCGTAGGTCTTAGAGGGAATCACCCAAACAAGACAACTTGGAACTACTCCTCCCCAGCATACGCCATGATATCAGCACTCCACCTTCGCAGGGATGGTCGGATAGCTATCCTATGCAAAGAATCACAGGCCTGGTACTGATGAAAATTCATACCCTCTCATTCTTCCAAATCTAGTTAGCTCTACTCTAGTGAAATGCACCTTCCCTGAATCCTCATCTGAAGCCTTATTCCTTGTAGTCAAACTGGTACATCTGAATTCAAGTGGCCCAAAGGGCTTGGGATGGCCCTAAGGCATTAAGGTGGCCCGAAGTCCTTGAGAAATCAACTAGCCCGAAGGCCTTGGGTGGCCCAAAAGCCTTGCAGGGCCCGAGGCCCAAACCGGTGGCCCAAAGGCCCAAATGGTTTAATAGTTCTGATTTCTACAGTACCAAACAGTACTGCTACAGTACCTCGGAAATAAACCTCCGCCCGGATTTGATCTCAGGTCTCTTGGATGCACCTATCGAGTCCTCACCAAGCGGGATGAGGCTCATGTGCTTGGTCTTGATTCACTTTCAAGTTTAATCCTCAGAGTAACAAATTCTTCTTCAAGTCCCTCAATTATTTTGGACTTCTCCTCAAGTCTCAAGGTAAGGTCATTAATGAAATTTTCATGTTCTTCAATTATGAGCTTTAGTTCAACAATATCTTCTGACCTTTAAAAATTTGTTAAATGTTCATTTACTACTTTCTCAAGTCAGTCAATTTCATCTTCCAGTATATCAATATATTCTAATGAGTCTTCCACAATTATTTTCCAATTTTTTCATCTCTTTCATTGATTATCAAGCTTACCAAAAGCATCCTTAAGTTGCAACTTGAGATTGAAATCAGTGGTAAATTTATTATCTCTATATTTATCTCCTGATGGTTCTGATTTTTCAATAGTAGCCATCATTAACACATGGGTTCCAAATTTAAATTTAGTTTCTTCTTCCTCAAATAATTCACTATCATCATATTCTTCTTCATAAACAAAAACCTTTCTCTATAGTTTCTTACCAAAATTGAAGTCTCCCTTTTTTAAAAACCTTTTCTGAGGCTTATGTAGGTCTCCAACATCACTTTCTTCATCATTGAACTTTATTGTGCACCGAGAGGCAA
Source organism: Viscum album (assembly GCA_963277665.1). Classification (NCBI taxonomy): domain Eukaryota; kingdom Viridiplantae; phylum Streptophyta; class Magnoliopsida; order Santalales; family Viscaceae; genus Viscum; species Viscum album. The sequence goes on from OY728164.1 coordinate 1,198,569,835, forward strand.
TGTTCCCAACTCTTCCACAAAAAAACAAGTCATAGGTAACTTGACATAAAATTTCCCTTTTCCCTTCTTGAATTTCTTGGCAATGAGAGAAAAGATTTATTTTTCCTAATTATTTTTATCAATATCATCTCATGAAATTTCAAGTTTTTCCATGGCCTTAAATTCCATTTCCTTGCTTACTCAATTAGTTACATCTTTTGGTTTGACTCTTATCTCATATGCCACCAGGATTCTCAATAGATCATCCAGAGAAAGTTTGGAAGTATCCCTTTCCTCAAGGGTTGCCACCTTTGCATTGTAAAGATATATAAGTCTTATTAAGATTTTCATTACAATATTAATTTCTTTGATTTCTCCACCAACTCCTCATATTTCTCCAACAACTTCAATAATTCAACTAAAAAATCTATCTTCATTTTATTTAGGATGCATATTAGGATCATCAAACCTATTGTGTGAAACTTTTATTTTTGCATCCTTCACTTTGTTGTCACCTTCATAAATATTCTCCAATTTTTCCCACATAAACTTTATTAACGTGCATCTCATCACATTAGGATATATCTGATCAGAAAGAGCTATTGTGAGGTAATTTTATTAATTGGTGGTTTCTCCCAAATTTACCCAAGTTTTAAGGGTCAAGCGGTCACTTGTAGTGTAGCTTGGGTTTTCGAATCCTCAGAGACCTAAGAAGAAACTTTAGACACTCAATAAAAAGAGATGGATTTTTGGCTATGAAGTGGAAAACTTGGGTTGATTTTAGATGGTTTTAAAAGAGAAATAAAATATCTATGTGAATTCAAATTATGAGAAAATGAGTTGATACTAGGTTATTTCTCAGGGTGGATTGAATGAATTCCTTTTTTATGATTTTAATTTCATTAACTCGAGAAGTATTCATGAAATGAATTCAAACTAACCTCATCAATTACTGATTAAACACCTTCAAAACACATTATAATCACCTATACACTTGTAGGATCATTTTCATGAGCACTCCAAGGTAAAGGATATAATTATCACATGAAGTGGGGTGAATAAATTCAATAAGGAAGAGGAAGAATAAAAATCTTTGAATGAAAGAAACTCAATTAAAAGAAATTAATATCATTTAGGGAGTGAGAAATAACATTCAATCTAGCCTCTTTATACTCCCTTGGATCAACCCATAAAATATCTATCCCTTCATTGATGACAAGTTCTCAACAGAAGCGGAAAGTAGACTTACAAGGGTGGAATTGAAGAAGTAAAAACAACAAAAATAACGATCACTCCAGCGTTGTGTGAACAAAATCACAAGGTTTGGTTTGAAAAAGTTCACACCTTGAGGAAACGGTATCAAGGTGATATGAATAAGAACATAACAAGAGAAGAGAAGAACTTTTATTAAAAACTAAGGTGATTCGAACAACTTACATGGGAAGGAAAAACGCTACACAGACAATTTGGCATAATGACATTACAATCAAAACAAAGCTCCAAGATCCCTAAATCCCCCACAACTACTACCTTAAATAGGAAAAAATGAATTCTTTTCCGAGCCCCCAACATCCCATGTGTCTTTCATTAATTGTGTTGGGGAAAGGTGGGTGGAACATTAATGTAGAGAGACTTTTACACTTCTTGCCCCGAAGTTGCAGTCAGCTTAAATCCACCAGAAATATGCGATGAAATGACCTTCTAGAAGGAAAAATTTAAGTGGGCCCTATAATACTTATATGAATCCCCATATGTACCCTAATATCCTGTAAAATTTCATCCCAAAATAATAATCCGTTCACGAGATATGATATAAATAGTGGGCTGTTTTTCTGGGCCGCAGAATCTGGCTCAGAATTGAATCTTCAAATTGGGCCACCTTAATCACAACAATTTAGGAAGAATTATCACTGGCTCCATAAGAATTATTTCTAAATATATATTTCTTCTAGCCTCCCATGAATTTTGGGCTTCATTGGGCCTGTATTGTAGACCCCACATTCCCATCAGTGGGATGATATCCAATCTGCCTTCTCCAGAATTGTTTTCTTTCATCTCCAAATATCCCCATCATCCTTTATGAATCCTCCATTGATCCTTGAATGAAATTTTTTTATATTTATGTTTATATCCATTTCCCAAAATATAAAATTAAAATATGGATAATTACATTCTTTAAAATCAGATGAAACATTGGGCCTAAATTGGTGCATATTAGGAATGAAGTGCACAAATGATGAGAATGGATGTTCAAAATTAAAATCCACTAACTCAGGCCCATAAGATCAAAAATTAACATTTAATACCCTTAAAATGTAATCAAAATATGTGTTTTTATTGGCTAATCACACACCCCAACTTGAGTTTCACTAGTCCCGAGCAAAATATATCTCACAAAAATGAAATTCAAATGACCTTTTCCAAAAACATTTTAATAGACATTTCTCACCCAAAGATCTCATACCAAAAAATTATGAAACCCATCAAAATCATTTAAAAAAATATATGTCCATAGGCATATCTCATTCCCAAGCCCATTCCTTTGTTCAAATTCATCTCCATATTTCATCCAAATTTAATTAAGCATGATGAAGTGTTGTGCGTCACAATAGACATGGGGGTTCATTTTCATTCGAGGGAGAAAAGATGGAAGCACTATGAGAAATAGAATTTTAATAATAAGATGAGTACTCTTTTTTTTTGATTTTTTGGATTTTTTTTTTAATTTTTTCATGGTAATTGAAATTGAACTCAATCGAGTCAACCCATGTAGAAAGACTTTGCCGATGACTCCCATGATCAAAGACCTTTGGGAACCAAGTGAAGCTCACATACTCAAGCATCATCTCGAGTTAACTCAATCAAAAACAAATTCAAATTACCACAAATAGAGATAAAATGCCCAACTCTGGGCCAGACAACTATGGAGTCACGATCCCCAAGTGCCGAAAGCCACATATTAGGTCAATTCATTGCTCTACGCACAATTGATATTTTTTTTTGAATACTCATGTTAAAATTAAAATGATAGCCAATCCTATGCTATTTATTATGGGTCCCCAAGAACTCAAACTAAAACCCCACAATCTAGAGGAAATACATTTTGTTTTTTTTAAACAATTGGATGAAAATATAAACAGTGAAACATCACATCGGACAACCACACTTTCCAATATCTATGCACATGAACATAAACTTGCATTAAAATCAGAATCAAGGCATGAAAAATTATATGATATCCAATTTTAGAGTTTGGAATGTGTGTTATCATGTTCAAGGTTAATGACATTTTTCCTTCCACACATTTTCATCTCCCCCCCCCCCCAACTTAGAATAACACTGTCCCCAGTGCTTAAAGAATTGAAACATAGAAGGGGTAGGATAGAAGTTCAACGAAGACATTGAAAATGAAAATTATGGAATGACGTCACCTGGTGGTTGATGTTGAAAATGCATTCCCATGTCTCCCTTCAGTTCTGGTTTGTCTCCCAATGGCTTGGACGGTTGTGACCAGCTTTTCCCAATGACCTATGACATGCCTTTAAATTTTTTTTTTAATATATATATATTTTTTGTATTTTTTTAACCTAAAAAAATGTACAAATAACATAAACTGATGATACATTTTCTTCTTTTAAATTTCTGGGTAAGGTATTACTCAGGGATCACACCGTGTGACACAGATGAATACGGTGCTCCCCTTTCATACCCATCCTTACTCATAAAAGAAGAACAGGTCAACAATATATTTTTTTTAAATACCTACAAAAACATAAAATAAAAATAAATTGATGATACATTGTCTTCTTTATATTTTCTGGGTAAGGTATTACACAGTGATCACACCGCATTACACGGATGAATACGGTGCTCCCCTTTCATACCCATCCTTACTCACAAAAGAAGAACAGGTCAACAGTCTATATTTTTTTTAAATAAAAAAATGAAGAAGAAGGAAACAAAAGATTATTCACAATGAATAGAAATATGAAAACCACAGGTTGCCTCCCGAGCAGCACTTTTTTTTAACGTCGTTAGCCCGACATGGATCCTAAATCTATCAATTTTTTTTTTGGTTCATAGGTTGGCTCTATTAACTCTACCTTTATTTTCTGTTTATTGAATGATTCAATGAATGGTTTTAACCTATGACCATTGACCTTAAAAATGTTACCACTTGTGGGATCCTGAATCTCTACTGCCCCATGGGGGTACACATGATGCACTATGAATGGACCTGACCATCTAGACCTTAACTTTCCCAGGTGTAAATGACGTTTTGAACTATACAAGAGCACGGGTTTTACCAGTTCAAATTGTTTGAATTTGATATTCCTATATTGGTAGGCTTTAACTCTAGCTTTATTTATCCTTGAATTTTCATAAGCATCTATCCTAAGTTCCTCAAGTTCATTAAGATCTAATTTCCCCTTTTCTTCGGCTAAAGAAATGTCGAAATTCATTTTTTTGATTGCCTAAAATTCCTTATGCTCAATTTCAACAGGTAAATGGCATGCTTTTCCATAAAACAACCTATATGGTGATATTCCTAGGATGGTTTTGAATGTTGTACGATGTGCCCAAAGAGCATCCAAGAGTTTCTCATACCAATATTTCCTAGAGGGGTTGACAGTTTTTTCAAGAATTTTCTTAATCTCTCTATTTTCTAACTCGGCTTGACCATTGGTTTGAGGATGGTACGCTGTGGAAACTTTATGAGAAATTCCATACTTAGACATGAGTGAAGAGAATGGCCGATTATAGAAATGGGTTCCTCGATCACTAATTATAGCCCTAGGAATTCTAAATTGATAAAATATATGCTCTTTCAGAAATCGGATCACAACATGATGGTCATTGGACTTGGTGGGAATGGCTTCAACCCATTTTGAGACATAATCAATAGCTAAGAGGATGTAGAGATATCCCTTATAGTTTGGAAAGGGTCCCATGAAATCAATTCCCAAACAATCAAAGATTTCAACGACCAGAATGGGAGTGAGGGTCATTTGATCCCTTTTAGAAATGAATCCTAATTGCTGACACTGAGGACAACTTTTGTAGAATTGGAAGGAATCCTTAGTGAGGTTAGGCTAGTAGAAACCACTTTGGAGAACTTTGTAGTGGTTTTCCTTGTAGAAAAGTGGCCTCCACATGCCTCTCCATGAAATTTTTTTAGAATGGACTCTTTTTCAAACTCGGGCACACATCTCTTGATGATTTGATCAGGACAGAACTTGAAGAGGTAAGGATCATAAAACACATAGTGTTTGACATCAGAAAGGAATTTCCTCTTAGCTTGGGTCCCCAGGAATTTTGGAATGTCACCCATCACCAAATGGTTTTCTATGTCAGCATACCAAGTGTAATCACTCACTGAATAGAGGTGCTCATCGGGAAATGAATCAGACACAGAGAGGTGGTGTGAGTTGTCTTTGAATTCCATCCTAGAGAGGTGATCAGCTAAAACATTTTCAACACCCTTTTTATCCTTAATGGTTAAATCAAACTCTTGAAGAAGAAGGACCCACCTAATCAATATAGCCTTGGAATCTTGTTTTTGAAAAAGGTATTTTAGGGCTGAATGGTCAGTGAAGACAATGATCGGTTATCCTAAGAGATAAGACCTGAATTTTACTAAGGCAATGGCAACAGCAAGAAACTATTTATCAGTGGTGGTGTAGTTCATTTGTGCATCATTTAAAGATTTTCTTGCATAAACAACGACACATGGAGTTTTCTCACACCATTTTCCTAAGACTGCTCCTATAGCGAAGTCACTTGCATCACACATGAGCTCTAAAGGAAGTTTCCAATTTAGAGTTTTCATGATAAGTGGAGATATAAGAGTTGACTTGAGTGTAGAGAATGATTCCTCGTAGATTTCTGTCCATAAAAATGGAGCACCTTTTACCAATAGAGCACAAAGTGGTCGAGAAATAGAGACGAAATTCCTAATGAACCTTCTATAAAAACCAGAATGTCCTAAGAAGGACCTCACTTCCTTAACAGTTTTAGGAGAGGGAAGGTGACAAATGATGTCAACCTTAGATTTATCAACTTCAATCCCTCTACCAGATACCAGATGACCTAGAACATGTCCTTCCCTTACCTTGAAATGGCATTTTCCCCAATTTAGTATGAGATTCTTATCCTCACACCTTGACAAAACCTTTTAAACATTTATAAGGAATCCCTCAAAAGTATCCCCAAATATGGAGAAATCATCCATGAAGACCTCTAAACAATCCCCCACCATGTCTGAGAAGATTCCCATCATGCACCACTGGAAGGTACCAGGGGAATTACAGAACCCAAAGGGCATGCGCTTGAAGGAAAAAGTGTTGAATGGACAAGTGAAGGTTGTTTTCCCTTGATCCTATAAGGAGACTTAGATTTGATTATAACCTGAGAATCCATCTAGGAAGCAGTAGAATTGATGACTCACCACTCGCTCGAGGACTTGATCTATAAAGGGGAAGGGGAAATGGTCTTTCTTGGTATAAGAGTTGAGCTTCCTATAGTCAATACAGACTCTCCATCCACTACTAACCCTTGTTGGAAGCATCTCTCCATACTTATTGGTTATTACTGTGATTCCAGCCTTCTTTGGAACCACATGGATTGGGCTAACCCACTCACTCTCAGCTATAGGATAGATGATTCCAGCTTTTAACAATTTCAAAAGTTATTTTCTCGCTACTTCCATGAGATTAGGATTGAGTCACCACTAAGGTTGATGACATGGCTTTGAATTGAATTCTAGAACAATTCTATGAGTCCCGATAAGTGGTCTAATCCCAGGAATATCAGATAGGGTCCATCCAATGGCTTTCTTGTGTCTCCTAAGGACATCTAGAAGAATCCTATCATGATCGGCTTCAAGAGAGAAAGAAATGAAAACAGGAAAGGATTGATTGTCCCCTAAGAATTCATACTTGAGTGATGAAGGTAAAACCTTAAATTCAAGATCAGAGTGGTTATCAGTTTCCAAGAAAGGATGAGTCTTTGTATTGAACTCAGTTTCTTTGTTCAGATTTATTGACAAAATTGCTTCCTTGTGAAAAGAATTTTCATCCAATAAATTAGCTAGAGTAGTGTCATGAATGGGTATAGACTTGATGTTATTGATTTCACCCATGGTATCATTGATTGGTGATTCCAGAAAATCATTAATAGAGCTATCTGAAAGAGATTCAAGCCAAGGAGACAAATTTCCCTCATGTGAACAAAGAAAATCAATCTCCTCTTGAATTAAACATCCTTCAGTAATTCCTTGATGTTCCTTGAGTTCACTATCAACACTACCTATCAAATTAACCTCATGGATCTCTTCATCATCCCCAATTTGAGATTTTTCATTGTAAATGTTCAAGTCTAGACTCATGTTTCCAAAGGTGATGGTTATGTTCCCATTTCGGACTCGGATAACAGAGTTGATTGTTGCAAGGAAGGGATGACCAAGGATGATTGGGGTTTACTCCCTAGGACCTAATCTTGGGTGATTGTCTAGAATAATGAAGTCAGCTGGGTAAATGAAAATTTTAACTTTCACCAAAACATCCTTTAAGATCCCCTTTGGAACTCAAATACTACGATCAGAAAGTTGAAGAGTGACAGATGTGGGTTGGAGTTCTTTGAGCCCTAACTGACAATACATATCATAAGGAATGAGGTTCACACTGGCTCCTAGATCACACAAGGCTTTGAAAACTTTGTTCTCTCCTAGTTAAACATTTATGTAAGGGCATTCTGGGTCTTTCATCTTTGGAGGAAGGGTTCCTTGGATTGTTGTGCTAACATTTTCTTCCATAAGGACTTGGTTCTTATGTGAGAATTTCCGTTTAAATGTGCACAGGTCCTTAAGGTATTTTGAGTATGTAGGAATGGTTTTAATGGAATCGAGGAGTGGAATGTTCAACTTGACTTGTGAGAATATTTCCCTCAATGTTTCACTCAATTCAGGCTTGGTTTTCCCCCTCATGCGTTGAGGAAATGGTGCAGGTTGTGGGGTTGTTTTTTGAAGGGTAGTTTCTTTGATAATGTTATCATGTTTTTCAGTTTGATCATGTGGTTCATTTGAATTTTCATTAGTTTTTGAAGCTTCAGATGGTTTCTGAATTATTTTTCAGGTTTCTCAACTGATTTCCCACTTCTTAGAATAGTCACAGCCTTTAGTTGTTTATGAGTTGTTTGAGTGCAACTTGTCTCTCCCCTTATTGTTTGTTGTGGAATGTCTTGTGTAGGCATGGGTGCCTTTCCAGTTTTGATGGTTTGAAGTTCTTGTTTTAGGGAAGAGACTTCTGAGTTCATCCTTTCCATTTGTTTGCACATATGTTCAAGGATTGGGAGAGGGACATATTGGGAAGGGGATTATGTTGGTTGGGTTATCCTAGGGGGATACTTTGGTTGTTGGATGGTTTGTTAGTATTGGACTGGAGGATGTTGTTATTGGACTGGTTATGGTTGGAATTGGTTATGGTTTTGAAGATTTTGTGTAGGGTAGGGGCTTGGTCCTTGTGGTTGGCTAGGTTGTTGGTTATCTTTCCATCAGAAGCCTGGGTGGTCATTATACCTTGGGTTAAATGTGTTTGGGTATTGGGGATTTTGAAAGTTTAGGGCATTGACTTCAGCAGGTGGTCCTCCTAAAAGAACATCCTTGATGGATGGAATGGTTGGAAAATTTTCTATTTTGTGGTCATGTTTGTCAAAGATTGTGCAAACAAGGTCTACAGTTTGGATTTCATTGATTTTCCTATGGTCTATCTCTTCCGCATTCCTAGAGAGTGCTGCAAGTTTCACCCTAAGGCTTTCCTCTTCCCTAAGTGTATGCATTCCAGCAGTTCTTTGAGGCTTTTCAGAATAAGGTGATGTTCCCCATGTTTGGTTTTTTTCAGCAAGGATTTCTAGATACTCGTAAGCATCATTTGGGGATTTGTTTTTAAAGGTCCCATTACACATCATGTCAATGGATTGTTTCTTCTCTGGGCCAAAACCTTCATAGAAAATTCTTACTTGTTTAGGAATAGAAAAACCATGGTGTGGAACCATGTTTATGGTGTATTTGAACCACTCCCATGTTTCATAAAATGACTCCCTCTTTTTCAAAAAAGTTTTGGATGCTCTTTTTTAGTGCAATGGTTTTGTGATGGGGGAAGTATTTTTTGTAAAATTATCTTTTCAGTTGGTTAAAAGTGTGGATTGATGAAGGTCTCAGATTATTTAACCAGTTCTTTTCTCGATCCTTAAGTGATAAAGTAAAGAGCCTCATCTTAGTTGACTCAAGTTGATGTGGTGAGCACATGGTTTCAACAATGTCATTGAACTCCTTGACATGAAGGTAAGGCATTTATGACTCCATCCCATGGAAGGTTGGAAGGTGGTTTAGGAAATGAGGTTTAAAGACATAGTGGGAATCTCCTAGGGCAGAATACCTAATGCAAGAGGGTGCATTGGTACAGGTAGGTGTAAGGTAGTCATTCATGGTTTGATCGACTGCATTCCCCAAATTTGGGTCTGCCTCATTTGGATTTCCATTTTGGTTGCCACCCGGGTTTATGAGTTGGTTTCTTTAAAGACCCTCCATTGAAATTGAATCAATCTTTAACTCTGGGGTATTAGGAATATTAGGATCCAATGGGGTACTTGACTCCCCTATCCTATGACTTTCCACCCTAACTAGTTTGTTTGAGTTATCGCGGGTGTAGGCGAACATTCGCCAAAAGAAAAAAAAACGAGAAAGGGAAAAGATAACAGATCTTGGGTGAGAATAGAATAATGGGGGTGAGTAAAGAAGGTTTTTGTCTAAGTAACTTACTTGGTCCCAGGAAACGGCACCAAAATTTGGTTTTTCCCAAATTTACCCAAGTTTTAAGGATCAAGCAGTCGCTTGCAGTGTAGCTTGGGTTGTCAAATCCTCAGAGACCTAAGAAGAACCTTTAGACACTCAATAAAAAGAGATGGATTTTTGGATATGAAGTGGCCAACTTGGGTTGATTTTAGATGGTTTTAAAAGAGCACTAAAATATATATGTGAATTCAAATTATGAGAAAATGATTTGATCCTAGGTTATTTCTCGGGGTGGATTGAATGAATTCCTTTTTTTATGATTTTAATTTCATTAACTCGAGAAGGATTCATGAAATTAATTCAAACAAACCTCATCACTTACCGATTAAACACCTTCACAACAAATTATAATCACCTATACACTTATATGATCATTTTCATGAGCACTCCAAGGTAAAGGATATAATTATCACATGAAAGTGGGGTGAATAAAGTCAATAAGGAAGAGGAAGAATAAAAATCATTGAATGAAAGAAACTCAATTAAAAGAAATTAATAACATTTAGGGAGTGAGAAATAACATTCAATCCAGCACCTTTATACTCCCTTGGATCAACCCATAAAAGATCTATTCCTCCATTGATGACAAGTTCTCAATGAAATCATAAAGTAGACTTACGAGGGTGGAATTGAAGAAGTAAAAACAACAAAAATAACGATCACTCCACCGTTGTATGAACAAAATCACAAGGTTTGGTGTGAAAAAGTTCACACCTTGAGGCAACGGTATCAAGGTGATATGAATAATAATAGAACAAGAGAAGAGAAGAACTTTTATTAAAAACTAACGTGATTTGAACAACTTACATGGGAAGGAAAAATGCTACAAAGACAATTTGGCATAATGACATTACAATCAAAACAAAGCTCCAAGATCCCTAAATCCTCCACCAATCCTGAATTAAATAGGAAAGAATGAAGCCTTGGCCGATCCCCCAACATCCCATGTACCTTTCATTAATTGTGTTGGGGAAAGGTGGGTGGAACATTAATGTAGAGATACTTTTCCACTTCTTGCCCTGAAGTTGCAGCCAGCTTGCATCCACCAGAAAGACATGCCGAAAGGACCTTCTATAAGGCCGAATTTTAGTGGTCCCTAGAAGACTTATATAAATACCCAGATGTTCCATAACATAATGTGAAATTTCATCCCAAAATAATAATCCGTTCGTGAGATATGATATAAATAGTGGGATGTTTTTCTGGGCCGCAGAATCTGGCCTAGAATTAAATCTTCAATTTGGGCGGCCTTAATCACCACCATTTAGAACTAATTAGCACTATCTCTAGAAGAATTATTTTTTTATATATATATTTCTTCTGGCCTACGATGAATTTTGGGCTTCATTGGGCCTGTATTGTGGGCCCCACATTCCCATCAGTGGGATGATATCCAATCTGCCTTCTCCAGAATTGTTTCCTTTCATCACAAAATATCCCCATCATCCTTTATGAATCCTCCATTGATCCCTGAATGAAAAATGTTTATATTTATGTTTATATCCATTTACCAAAATATCAAATTAAAATATGGATAATTACATTCTTTAAAATCAGATGAAACATTGGGCCTAAATTGGTGCATATTAGGCATGAAGTGCACAAATGATGAGAATGGATGTTCAAAATTAAAATCCACTAACTCAGTCCCATAAGATAAAAAAATAACATTTAATACCCTTAAAATGTAATCAAAATATTTATTTTTATTGGCTGATCAATTGTCATATGTATCAATCATTTTCCTGTTTGTATCAATCATAGAAATCCCAGTTGGATCAGTGACCTGTATTCCTTGTGTAGTGGAAAATAGGACTTCCATTCCAAGATATATTAGATGATATCTCATCATATTATTCAAGATCTAAAGGTTTCTTCCATAAAAGAGGGTTACTCCCCTAACATTTACTGTATTCTCCATTGTAGAAACGAAGGGCATATTTAACACCAGCAACCTTTAACCTCTGATTCCACTTGAAGGACCCCGAAACACCCTGAGAGGGGAGGGGTGAATCAATATTTCAATTTTTTCTTTTAAACTAAGGGATCGTGTTCCCACGTTGGTAGGAACTTGTTAAACCTGTTTGACAAGAAAGTATAGAAAACAAACAATCACATTTAAAGAGAAGACATAGAAATTTTTCTTGGTTCACCACTAAGGTCTACATCTAAGGAGAATATGCCGAAAGGTTGTCAGTCATACCAAATTCCACTAATCTTCACTATTTTTTTAGTACAAAAGTTTAGCACAGTCACTCTATGCCAGGTACACTACCTTTACAAGGTTTTAGAGATAACACATTGCGTCCCTAGGATCACTTCTATTTAATCCCCCTTGCTCACTGTGTTGGGAAGAATTTGAACTCAGTTTATTTACTTGAAGGTCACTTCAATGGAATGGAATTAAATCATGCATATTCAACTATATATAGATGCTATGTTGAAGTCTCGTTATCACCCGTATATGTAATTAACTTTTCCTCACACTGTTAGTTCACGAACTATTCTTTCGTGGACTGACCTCCTTCCTCCGTGAACCGTACAGCACCACGTACCTTGAGTACTTCCTCTACGAACTACTCCTAATCTTCCATGTACTACACTGCTTCCACTGCATACTATCTTTATCCATGTATTGTGTGGATTCCTCCACATACTTCCCTACTCTACGTACTGTGAGGCTTCCTCTATGTACTTCCTCTGAAAACTGTGACCCTGTACTTTAGAAAATGACATCTGCATACTGCTTCTTCTATGCAAACCAACTCCTCCTTCGAAAACTATATTCCATAAACTGGCCTTCTTCCTTTGCGTACTGTCTTCTGTAAACTGTTCTAGACTTCACTGAATTTCTTTCATATTATTAATTAAATTCTTTTTGGGGTTGTCTTCCCATGAACTACTTCTATATTTCACTGAATTCCTCTTGGATTTTTAATCTAAGAGACGCACTTTAATGAAGGGATTATTGTTCCTTATATAGGAAAATATATCTGCATAATCCTCTAAACTGAGATTTACCAAATCTTCGATATGATACCTCCTTTACCGCGTATCGTGCATCTCCCTTGAACTATATTCCCTATGCAGTCTACATACCTCCATTCTCCCTACACAGTGGTACAAATCACTGCCTCATTTCCACAAATGACACCCTTCATGGCTTCTCAAAACTCTGCCTCGTTTTCATGAACGATGCATAATCTTGTGAACTATTTTCCTTCTACGAACTGTAGGACTTCCTGCAAACCTCCTTTGCCCCGAAAACTATTCCTCCTACGCGATCCACATTCTATTTTTCACTCCGCAAATCATTCCCAATATACGGTTAGTGGTTCACCATTCTATGTACCATATTTCTTGATCTGTGAACTATTCCTGGAAATCCCATTCTGTGTACTGCCTTTGTAGAAAACCTTCCTTTTCCAAAAACAAAATCCCGATTTTGAGGCCCAAAAATTTGAAAAACACTGGGAAAATACGCCACCTTAAAAACCTACTTCAACATGTACTATAATGAATTGAAAACCCCTTGATCAACCCATTATGGATTGACAACAAACACAAACCATATTCCATATCAAATAAATAACAGCCTTGGTCAAACAATATAGGTAAACCGTAAACATAGTGAACATTTTACCACTATTTTTGTAATCAATAATCATACTGAGAAGTTTCTCAATCCATAATCATAGATTAATGAATACTCATAAAAATCACAAACATAAGTAAATATGAACTAACCATCACTAATAAGTCATAAAAACAATTTGGGAGGTAGGGCATCATACGTTCACTAGAACCAAGACCTTTAATCCACCTACAAAATATACATAGAAGGTTATGCACAGTAGAATATGATCCCCAGAAAGATACTCCCTCAACTAAGTATACCATAATTAAGAATTCAATTTGCCCTACCCCCCACGCAAAGTTTTTCTTTTCACACACATACAAGAATGATCACAAGCATATACATGGAATGTAAAACCAATGGATATAAAAACTATAAATTGATATAAAGTAAGAATGATCACAATGGATTGAGATGATATAGAAAATTTATCCTACATGTATGGAATAAAAACTACTTAATTATTTATATTTACTAGAAGTATAAGAATTTCATACAATTGAAAAATTAGTTAGTAACAAAACATTATAGAGAATATGATTTTATAATTCACTAAACACCATATGGTCTGATACACTATGTATAATTTGGTCCATTTTTCAAGTATTTGATACACTATACTTGATCAGGGTTCCCTATATAGAAGGTACCCACTCCCTTTTATAGGAATGCATGGTCATCTAGGTTTCAATGCCTTCAGTTTCATGGAGATGCCTCCATTTGGTAAGTAACAGGTGATCTCTAGAAACTCCTTTGACCCTGAGCACTTTCTTGGGTGATCACTTCCAGAGACTTCATTCTAGAGCCTTCTACTTGTCAAACATTCCAAATCTCCATGAATCCATAGGTATAAATGAACTTCTAATCAATTCATTCCCTCATAAATAGAATTTGATGCTACTGAATGTATGTCGATCTGTCCAACTTTCAATGACAAATTTTCAATAAAAAAAATTGTTGACCTGAATTTGGTAAACAAAATATACTTTTCATTCCAACAATATCCCACTTTAAGACTATTAAATTTACCCTTTGTAAAATATTCAACACTTATAAAACTTCCTTTCTTCCTCTTTACAATATACAATTTTCTTCATTCTTCTTTCATTCACCCAAGTCCCACTATGGCATGATGTTGCCTCAAAACTTTCTAGAACTAAATTTTCTGTGACCACATCCACTAGATTTTGGATTCTATCTATCTTTTGGAGATTTAACACTTTATCCTCTGACATGTCTATAATGAAGTGTTACTTGATATTGATGTGATTTATCCTTTCATGAAACATGAGATTCCTAGCCCAATGAATTGTAGTCTAATTATTATAGAATAAAAATCCCCATTCTTGACTTCTCCCAAGCCCCTTCAGTAACTGTATCAACCTAAAAAACTCCTTCCTTGCTTCTATTATATCCAAATACTCTGTTTTAATTATACTTAAAATTATAATATTATATAGTTGTGACATCCAACGGATCATTATTCCTCCATAGTCAAACACAAAGCTGATTGTGGTCCTCCGGCTGTCTGAATCTCTATGAAAATACACACCCAAAAAACCTTGCAGTGGACCCTCCTCCCTAAAACCCAGAGAAAATCCTTCTATTATTTTCAAGTAATGGACGATCCACTTTATGGATTCTTAGTGTTCACTTCCAGGTTTTGACATAAAACGACTCACAAATCCCATTAAAAATACTATGTATGGTTGTTTCTAAATCATCACATACATAAAACTTCTGAATATTGATGAAAACATTACTTTATCTATGTATTTAATCTCTTATTCCATTATTGGCACATGTTCCTTAGACAAATTAAAGTGTTTTACAAGAGGATTTGAGATAGGCTTGTATTCAACCATTCCAAACTTTCCCATTATATTTTAGATGTAGTCTATCTGGGATAACACCAAAGTTCTGACTCTCATATCCCTCTCAATTATCATTCCCAATATTTTCTTATCATATCCAAGATCCTTCATTCAAAATCTTCCAGATAACTTACACTTTATCTCCTGAGTCTATAAAACCTCCGGACCAACCAACAATATGTCATCGACATAAAAAACTAAGCATGGTGAATATACTATCATTCCATTACTTCTAGAAATATAAATGATCTTTATTCCACCTTTCAAATCCTTATTCCAACAAAAAACCTTCAAACTTTAAAATATATTATTGTCATTCTTTCTTAAATCCATAAAGGCAATTATTTAACAGTCTGAGTTCTAATTTCCATATTCCAAAAAACCCATCATTTTATTCATATAAATTTATTCCTTCAACTCACCATGAAGTAAGGATACCTTTACATCCATTTTTTTAAGTGAATACCCACTGACGCTACCATGATCACCATCATCTGGATAGTTTCATGTTAAACAATCAGTGATAAAATATTCAATAATTAAAATCCTTCAATAGTTAATTTATTTATATCAACTTACTTTTCCTTCATATTATGGTCCTTTCAAAGAATATTCTAATTAAATAGAACATCTAGGCTCTAGATGATTTGTTTCTGTTCCTCATCCCATAACTAAAATCCAAAACTCTAATCTCAATACCTAGTGATAAAACATTCTTTATATTTGTCCTCAAGCTTATCTCAATATATAACATCAACATCCACATACATCAAACTTATAAAGACTTTAATATAGTTAACATCTATCATTTACCAGACCATAGATCCTTCATAAGATCCTTCTCAAATGTCAATGTTGGATGCCTATTAACAAGGTATGTTGTTGTATTGAGTGTATCTCCCCAAATCCCCCTAGGAATTATAGAGTACAATCAAATACTTTAATCCTTTACATCCATGGTTCAATTAATACTTTCATCAACTCCATTAAACTATAGTGCACAAGGTAATGTATTCTCCTGTGTTATCCCATTCTTTTGGTAGAAGTTCCAGAAGCTGTATGAGGTGTATTCACTACCATTATTAGAAAACATAAATTTCAACTTCTAACCACATTCCCTTTCTTCCATGGATTTCCATTGTATAAATTCCATAAAAATACAAATTATGAGTCAAAAAGTAAACCTATAATTTTCTAGTAGCATCATCAATGAAATTTATAGAGTAAATAGAACCACCATGGGACTGTATAGGGACAAGTCTAAGTGAGCTAGTTACAACTTCCAAGCTCTGAGCCTCCATCCATCTAAGTTGAAGAAAACCATTCTATCTTCCCCAGCACACAACTTCCACACCTTCTATTTCACATGTGATCAAGATTCAATATTCTTTTAGACATTAGAACTTTCGTATTCTTCTCACTAAGTTGATCTATCCTATAATTCCAAACCTTCAAATCTTCTGATAATGTAGTTCCAACCATTGCAATACCATATGTGATTCTAGACAAATAGAATGTCCCATCCTTTACTCCTCCCAAAACCACCATGGATCCTTAAGTCACTTTATAAAATAAATTTTAAAAATTCACTCCAAAGCCTTCCTCATCATGCTATATAATGGAAATAAGATTTTTCTCATAGCCCTGGGGTGTGTCTGACTCCTTTGAGTCTCAATATTCCATCATTATTCATCTGTCTATTCACATCACCCTTTTTGATGAAATCCAAGGCTTCATTATCCACTAGATGAAATTTTATAAAACTTATAGATACATGATTCACCATGCATCCATATTCTGTCATTGAGTGGAAACATGCACCAGAATCAACCACCCATAATTCCACCATAGCATTGACACCAAGAAACATTTTATTTTCTATATATTCCATCACAATGCACAAAAGTCTAATGAAAACACACAATGCATGTCATATGATGGAACTATCAACACATCAGAACATGTAATCAGATGGAACAATCTATACAAATAGAAACACCTAAAAAAATATAGTAGTTAATCAAATACATTAAGAGCGTATTGTGATTTTCAAATGAAGGTTACAAAAGTGGGTTTTCACCCACTAATCTCCCCATTTTAGAAAATCACAAAATATAAATGTAAAATGTTAATTTCAACTAGAATATAAAAAATATATATTCTTAGTAATGTCATTTAATATCTTCATCTCCTCCTTAGAACCTCCCCCTTGAAAGAAGAAAAGGGAAACTCACTGAAGTCCTCAAAACTCTTACCCTTTTTTATAGTTAAAAAACATCACAAAAGTATTACAAGGGTAAAAACAAGGTCAAGGTGAAAAGGGTTAAAAAAATTAAAATCAATATAGTCAACTAAATTTTATGTATGGTGGTGTAACTTTTTATGAAAAAAAACTTCTGATTTTATCATACGTTAGATTTTCATCACTCTTAAGAGGTTTTTAAAACTCTTCCCATAAGTATTCACATTTATATCCCTTTGAAATTCAACTCAACAAACACATTAGTAAAATAAAAAACTCCCCTTATCCAAGAAAAAACTTATTATCCTAAAAATTATCCCCTTTATATAAGGTGTAAAAATAAATATTAAAGAAATAGAAAACTCCCTTTAATCTTTTAATGCTCTACCTCCATGATATTTCTCCCTGTGATATTTTTAATAAAGGATAAATTAAAATAGTTCACTTCAATAATGTTAAAAAATTCTACATGAATAATTTACTCTCTGGGTATAGCATCCAACTAGTTAAATTCTCTATTTGAGACACAACTTAAACAAGCATTGTTAGTGGAAAAATATTTCCTCTAAAAATAAATACAAGACACAAGTTCAGCCTCTAATAAAGTAAATTCTCAAAATAAAACTTGATATACCAAAATTTAAAAAGGTATGCATGGAAATATAATCAGCCAATTTAAAAATTTTATAAGATAAGAATTAAGAAATTGAATCACTTAGAAGTTATCTTCCATATTGATAGCTGAAACTTATTCTTTTGAATATGGTTCTAGTGTATATCCAAATTCATGTTCCTATCTTCCATTGAAATTCACAGTAGATAAAAAATAAACTCTGTAAAAATCATCTAACAAAAACTAACCCCCACCCCTAGACTAGAGAGTTAATGTTTAAAGAAAATTTTATTTTTATTGAATTGTACACATAAATATCACATCATACATAAATAAATCATGTTTTGATAAAACAAAAAGTCACCATATACTGGATATAAGTTTTCAATTATTGGTACGTAACGACTTCATCATTTAAAATTTAAGTATGAGGTATTGAGACTTTCTTGAGTAAAAAAGTATTCCTAAAGAGTACCTTCAGTGCCCAAATAATTTTAATTATATGATTTTAGGAGATACAAGTTCCTTTTAATTTATGCTCAAGGTTATCTAAAGGATTGAACTTTATTCAAAGAACACAAAATTTTCCAATGTTCGCATATTTGTAATGTTTGCCTCTTTCAATGAATGGAGAAATTCCTTGTGGCCATTTGGAGACACCAAATATTCACTATCTACTCGTCTTTTATACAAATTTCATAAAGTGGTTAATCCTTTTTATACCCATAAATTTAACATCTTGGTTATAACAGTCACATTTAAATAATAATATTTCTTGGTTTATTTAGGCTCGTTGTTTCAAGTCATATATGTTATAGAATATAGTTTTCCTTTTAAAATTTCAGGGTGTTACAGTAGCTTCCTATAAGGTTTGGAATTATCTTCTATATGTATAACATGGGTATAAATGGTGGGGCTTATACCTTTTAAATTAGTTGTATTCCAACATATCGCTAGTTTCCTCTAAGATAAGACATTGAATAATTGACTTTCTTATTCACTTGAAAGATCTGAATTGATGATTATTGGTAAAGTGTTTCAATCTCTCAAGTAGTTGTATCTTGGGTTTGGGGGAAGAATTTTAAGCTCAAGTGTTGGTTATTTTTCAATTGATGGGGATAATGATGTGAAATCTTGTCTATCCAGGGGCTCAACTATTATTTTGATGAATTCCACTTCTTTTTTTATTCAAATAACTCCTCCTTTCTTGGTGTAATTCCTCAAGATTCAGTGATTCCATTATCAACTCATCTAATTCTTAAATAATATCTAATAAAATATTTTCAAATGCTGAAGGTTTTTCCATATCTTTTAGGACATCAAATGTTAGGTTTTATTCCATGAATATAAAAGTTATTTCCCCATATTATCCATAAATAAGAACACTACATATATCTAAGATTGTTCTTCCAAGAATGATTCGGATTCCCTTATCATATTCCATATCACAGACATCAAAGTCAGTGGGGAAGTAAAATTTATCAACTTTTAAGAGAACGTCCCTTAAATTGATTCACTGGTCACTCCTCCATTTACAAGGGAACCCTAGTGGGCTTTAATTGTAAAATCATCAATTCTTAAATAACTCGAGGTGGAATTAGGTTAAATCTATCTTTGATATCGAATAGGGTAATCCCAAACTGACAACTTCCAATATTATAGGGTATCGTGAAACTCCCAGGTTCTCTTAGTTCATGAAGGTATAGATCTAGGTGTGATTGTCAAACATTCCTCGTGTATTAAAACATTCCCCAGATCATCGAATTTTCTATTAGATAGAATCAACTTGAGAAATTTATCATAATGGGTCATTTTCATAATAGCTTCAACAAAGGTGATTCTCATATGAAGCTTTTTGAACATCTCTCTAAATTTGACAAACTGGGCATCCATATTTCTTTACTTTAGTATTTTTGGGCATGGAGTAGGTGGAGTATAAACTTTCACACTTCCATTGAATACTTCCTTTTCATTTTTTTCTCACTTGTTCATATTTATCATTTTCTCTTTGATCTTCCTTTTCCTTTTCTTTATCTCTGATATCATTTTTGGATAAATGATTATCATTAGTAGTAGGTGTATGTTTCACTTCTATTAGTTGAGAAACTCAAATTTTTCACTTCGTAAATTTTGTATCACTGCGTAATGTGATAGCTTTTGCCTCTTCTATAGGGTTAACCCTTGTGTTTCCTGGTAGAGCACCTTGTTACCAATCTTTCATTTTCAAATCCATCAAACCTGATTGATTTTCCATGTCTTTCATGGAATCTTGTAAGTTTTGGGTTGATATTTATCCACTATAAACAAAGTGACTTGTACCAATTGAAATTCAATGACAAATAATATATGTGTTGCTGTAAATGATTAATTCCAACAGTTATAAAGTCTTTTTGATATTAAATTTAAGTACTGACATTACTTTTTATCAATAGATATATCTTTTTTTATTAATTATTGAACACCAAAAAATGAATCTATTATTATTAATTATTAGTACCATTATTTTTTGTAAACATATAAATCTGTAACTATAATTTATCCACTACAAACAAATCATTCTACAATAAAGTTGTTTATTATGATCATTCAACTGTTTACTAAAAATATTATATTTTTATTAACAAAAATAAGATTGTTTATAAAACAGAATATTAATTTAACCACAAAAAATTATGTCTCTAACAAAAAAAATCTTGGGGAATATATAGAATATATTGAAAATTTCATCCAAGATATACTCTAATTGAAATGAGATTTTAATTATATATTAGATATATTTTATTTGAGATGAGATGTGAGTATGATTTTAAAATCCAATCAACAAAAATATAATGGAAAAATATGAGCGTCAAAAAATAAAAAATAATATTCTTATTGATTTAATGATAAATCCTTTCAGAAAAATGAAAACATACTTATCTTCATGCTTCCCCACTTTCTTCACAGGCCTCCCTCGTTACCTTGTTGTTGTTTCCCATCTTCAACTCACAGGCTATCTATGCCTACACTCACAAGTCAGGTTCATCACTGTCACCCACACCCACACCCTCGATGCACCATGATTACATATACCTCTTCATATATGGATAGTCGATTGTTTTTTCCCTCTTTTGACAATATAGATGAGGTGTTGATAAAAGCATGAATATAATATGATTTTTCATTCAATCAGTTGCCTCTTATGGGGTTTATTTTATGATGATAATTGCATAATTTAGTCAAAATATTGGATGTTTCTAAACACATAACCCTATTATCCATGTTTTATTTCTTTATACTCAATTGAAATCAAAAAATATATTTTTCTAGATATTCCTTGAGTCATCATGAGAATTAATGTTTTCTTCCTCCATTCACAAGTTTGAATTTAATACAAAAGAAAAAAAATTTATGAATGAATATTTATTCAAGGTTAATTTAATATTTAATGGGAGATACATGTAAATTTAATAAATATTTTTTATCATGTAACATATTTTAATGTTACAAGTACCTGATAAAATATTTAGGATGTTTCTGACATGTTCACTTAGTCCTAACTGCCAAAAATGGTTTAATTTGGAATGGATAACTTAATGAATGGACAAGGTGAAATTTTCATAAGTTAAACCTACCTATATATGTAAAAATTAAACCCTAACTCATGGAAATATTCCTCCTATGATTTTGAGAGAATCTCTCTTATCTCTCTCATGTTCTAGAGAGAGAAAGTGAAGTTATGAGAACCTTGTTCTAAGAACACCATGCCAGATCGAAGTAATGATGCTCATGGAAATAATTTAACATCAAAATAACCCTTGAATCTCCACACTAGCACTCGTATTTCAAAGTTCGGTGATAAAGTAATCTTTCAAAGAATGTGTGGATGATATAGAGTGTTTTGGCATTAGTTCCTTCAAGTGATGACCTATAAAAGTGAGCAGAACACATGTTTAGTCAAATTCAAACTAGGTATGGTTTTTATTTTGATTTATCATACTTATTTAATTCACACAAGATCCCTGGGATGATAACCAGGTGGCACTTCATAAGAGTCAGTCTTCAAATGTAGATCTGGTGATAAATTTTTTTATTTCACATGTTTTTATGCTCGTGTTTTGTGCCCAGTACTGAAAAGTGGTATCAGAGGGACTGTGTGATTTCTTAAGTCAAATTAAAATTAAATTTTTATGAATTAAATTCAAGGGAATCATAATGGTTCCAATTCCATTGACGATTCTTTGATCTATGTATGGATGACTGAGAAATGTCCATCTGAGGATTGGAATTTTAATTTTTGGTCTAAAATTAAAAAACGAAATGTATTTCATATACACACATATGATTTGTTCCAAATGTTGTTTTATTAGTAGGTAGCTTCATCTCTGGTGTCATCCTAATAGTTGATGAGTAGTAGAATAAAGGGGAGACTCCATGTCAATGCAAATAATTAAATAAACAAGAAGTAAAAAGTTGGTCAGTCAGGGGGACTAGCTGTGTAGTGGTGAAGATTTTTTTTAAATGAAATTTTTCAACAAGAATGGAGAGCACATCATTGAATGTAAGACAAAAAAGGTGTTAAAGAAAGTAGAAAAACTTCCTTCGTTTCCTCTTTTGTCTCCCTACTGATTGGGGGGGATATTGTTAATTGCATGTTGGCCTGGTCGGCATTACATATAAAAAAATATTTTTTTGTTTTTTAGGAGTGGTGGCACTTAGCATTACCAATCCATCCTAGGTGCATAGGTAAAATAATAAACAAGCATGCATAGTTAAAATCGTATTAATGTGCGGTGAATGTTTTCTACTTAAAGCATGGTTAATTTGTGCATGAAATCACATAGAACAAGCATGATAAATAAAAAATGATTTCATCCACTAAGAATAAATTTAGATCCCTAGAAGTAAATATTATGTAGAAAATTCCTTCTATCATATAAGTTTGAACAAATCCATAATATGAGGTCTCTGTCATCCATAATTGAGGGGGCCTCCACCAATTGGTAAGTTCTGATAAGATTGGTGGGTTGAGTTAACTAAAATTGTAATCAAAGAATTATCCATAACTATCTTGGTGAAATTTTAGATTCAGGCATTGAGTAATACATGATTATTATTTACATAAGTTGAGACATCACTCAACAAATCAAAGAGCTACGAGTTAATGTGGTTGACTATCCAAAAAAACACTTTTAAACTCTTTGAGTAGTGGAGTAACCATATCTTGGACTATGAGGATAGGATTAAAGGAACCTTGCCACTATAATACTAAAGTGACTAAGTATTTTTAATCATGTAGTTGAGGGATAATTTTATTTGATAAAATAGGAGACACTTAAGATTAAAAAATCAAAAATATAAAATATTCAATAATCAATATAAAAGTACTAATTTTCTAAATTTTCATTTTGTAAAAAACTGAAAAGTAACACAACATAAATTTTGGGGGAGATTCCTGATACAAGGAAGAAAATTGATTGTGATGTAATTATGATAAAATCAATGAAACAATGGAAGAGAAAAATATAAGAAAAGAACACTTCTTTATTCAATTCAGAAAAAGACACATTTTATCAAAATCGAATAGGTATAGTTTTGATTTTGTTTTATCCTAATTATTTAATTCACAAAATATCCTCGGGTTTCTAATTGAGTGGCTCTTCCCTGGAGTCAATGTTACGATGTCGATCCAAAGGTAAAAATTTTAATTTCCCTTGTTTTTACTCTCACGTTGTGTGCTCGATACCAATAATATTTACAATCTAAAATTAAAGAAACTTGGGATGTGAATTGTGTACAATCATCATTAGTTTACCAAAATGATGTAATTGAATAAGTTTTAAGGAAGGGGAATCTTAGGCATGTATAGGGGGTGAGTTCTAGACCAACCCCGTCAAAAAAATTTGGTAGGTCACATTCATCCTTTACTGTTACACCATCTATTGGGGGCTCAATCATTTTCATTAACTGGGTAGAATGAAAAGAAATTTCATGGTTAAAAGAAAAGGTGAAAGAATAGGACTCATGTTGGAAAATATAAGATGTGTGGTGGCTTTTCACACCCCGACCAACACATCCTTTTAATTTAACTATTTTGGATCTCATTTTTGAGCTGCAGGTTTAGCCGAGTTTTTTTTTAGAGATTTTGTTTCATATACGGTGTGTGGCCATATGTGTGACCGTGCATAGTGGCCAAATTAAATAACAAAATGTTTTATTATTAAATTAATTATTACATAGGCGTGCAACTGGGTGTGTGATTGTGCACGCACCCACTCGCACGACCGCACACGCGCCCGCACAGGCGACCGCGCACGCGACCGTGCGCGGTGTCCAACCTAAATTAATAATGATGTTATCATTTTGGTTGGTTTTATTATTTTAGTATTATTATTTATATTATTATTACCTAAGTTAATATTTTAATTAGGTTATAATTATAATTATTATTTTTCAGTTAATATTCTAATTTTGACATTTCATTAAGTTAGTTTTATTATTTGTATTAAAAATTTGTTATTATTATTTGAAGTTTTGTTTATTCTTTTATTTTTAATTTATTTTCTTTCTTTTTATTTTATTTTATTTTATTTTATTTTTATTTTTATTTTTATCCATTTCTCTCCCTCTCTTTTTCTTTTTTTCTTCTTCCTTGCTCTCCCCTATCTCCCCACGCGGACCACCCATCCCCCCTGCAACCCTAGCATAGTGCCCCCCCTTCCCCCTTGCTTCTGTCTAGTGCCACCCTCATCGGCTTTCTCACCGGCCGCGTTCCGCCTCTCCGGCCTCCTCACCCGCACGTAGAGCCTCCCGTCGGACCCACGCCACCACTGCCTCGCGCCGAACCCACTCCACCCCTTCCTCGTACCGAACCACGTTGTCGCCCACTGCATCGCACCACCAAGACCCGTGTTGCCCCTCCCACCCAGCCGGACTCCTATGGCGCACCGAACCGGTGGCGTCCATCCTTTTCTCCCTCACCGGTGAACCGGAACCGCCCTCCCTCCTCACCGGAAAGCCTTGGCAGCACCCCACCATCACAGCTGGACCCTTTGGCAACCTCCCTAGCATGTGGTGCACCTCTGAAACCTCTCCACTGTGCTTGGTCAGCTTCCCTAACCCTCACCGCAGGTTCATTCTACTTAGTATAGTTGTTTCTTCCATTTGATAGGATTTCAAATTAGGGTTTTGTGTTGTAATTGGTTCGGTTTTGATGTTTTTGGTTTGATGTATTGATTTTAGGGGTCGTCGAGTTCCGTCGAGGTCGGTTCTAGCCACTACCATCAAGGGCAGTGGGTTCGCCATGGTTTTCAGGTGAGGATTTTCGAATTTCTTCATTGCAGCTTAATTGTGATTTAGGGGTTTTAGAATTTTTAAGTTTTCATCAACACATTTTGGGTGTGAAATATGTTTTGACAATATATTAACTTGTGATTAATTTTTATATGGTATTCTTGTGTGAAACGGGGTGCATTTTGGATATAAATCCATTTTGTATTGCACAGTTGTATTTTTTAACTTGTGCACTTGATTTATTAGATCATGCAAGGGTTGCAGATTTTGTTTTAGTATGGTTTCGATGGGTTTCGGTTCACCATCAATGTTTTGGGGTAATGTGTTCCTTTCATTTGTTGTTTCGCACCTCTATTATCATGTTTTATGGATGTTGTTGACTTCTTTTTAATTAATTAGTAGGGTGTTGGGCGGTGCCATGTGATTTTGGGGTGTCATTACCATTCAAGGTGAGGTTTAAATATTATTGTTTGGTTTTATAAAATCTTAATTAGTTTCTAAATTTGTTTGAAGGTTTATAATATTTGTGGTGTAGCACATTGAACTCTACTTTACGGTTTCAAGTTGTGGGTGTCAAAAACACCTACATGTGCATGCATAAGGTAAGGAATATACATATAAATTCCCTCTTTATACATATTCTCTCATGGTGTGGGGAATATGTGCAATGTAGCTAGGTGTATTTATATATATATGTATAAATGCATGTGCATGGAAGTGTGCAGGGTCAGTTCGAGTGGTCGTCGTCAAATAACAACATGTTTGAGGTAGGTCCCCTATGCTTATGCCTTAAATTTGAATTCCATAAATGATTTAGTGCTTTAAAAAGTGTTTTCAAAATTAAATAGTATGTACGCGCTATGAAAATTGTTAGCGATTCTTGGCGTTGGACATCTCTTTATATTTAGTGGTTCACTTTTTTGATTTTAAATGTGTAGCCTTCTTTTAGATATGTTTTCTAGCTTGACACACTGAATGCTTATAAGTGTTTTTGAAAAATGGTTATTCATTCTATATGAATAATTTATAAAGTTTCCAATGTGTTTTTTTCATGTTGACATATGATCCCGACCATGTTTGGAAAATGAAATACCCTTTTATGCTAAATTGGTTTTGAAATGCTAAATCCTTAAAGTGGTTTTTCCTAAGTGGCTAGCATGTGTGTGTGAAGGTTGATTTTTGAATAAATATAGATTATTGAAAGACTTTAAAAAGAGGGAAGTTCATTTTATGGTTAGTTTGTAAGAATGCATGAGTTTTGGAATAAATCTGGTGTTAATTGGTAATTTTCCTTTCTTCAATGGTTTGATTTATTTTAAGCATGTTTTCTTTTAAATTTTGATTCCTTGGTTGTGAAAATGAATTTGTAAGAAGATTTTTGGAACTTAGAGATGTTGAGAAACATTGTTTTCTGATTGGTAATGTTCTTTGTAAATTAAGGTGGGTCGTTTGGCACTTTGAAAATGGTTTACAAAATTGGAAAACCCCTCTTGAGGCATTCCCCCAAGTTGAGAAATGTAATGAAAGTGTTAAAATGTGATTTGTGATATATTCCTAGTGTTGATGCTTATGAATTATGTGGCGTGAAAGAGGGGGAATGCACTTAAGAAGGGAGGATGGTGGTGAGAGGTTGAATGAGTTTTGGATAAAGAAAGTGTTGTGTACATTTATGATTGATTGATAAAAACTCATCACCACTTGAAACAGAGCACAATGGGAAACTTGGGTATCTAGGTGGGTGAACTAGGACTCGTGGGCTAGTGGTTCGGAGGTGACTTGACCCGGTATCACTGCAGGTTTGGCAATTGAAACACTAACTAAACATATGAATGACTGAGGGTCGTGGTATTCTAAGCCACGTTTTCTGAGGGTCGTGGTCTTCTAAGCCACGTTTTCTGAGGGTTGTGGCCTTCTAAGCCTTGTTTCACCAAGACACTAAGATCCTAGGTCCTCAACTAACACTAGCTACTTAGGGACTTCACATGGTGCTTGTGATACGATTTTTAATCCAGTTGTTTCATGCTTGTTCCCTCTTTTTTGAAAACCATATTTTTAATCAAAATTGGTCTCCTTAAATTTTGAAATTTTAATGCATGATCTAAACCTCTTTTTAAAAGGGAAGAGAGATGTGTTTTTTCTTGGAAATTCAAGCTTATTATTTGAATTTGAAAAGAGTGAAAAACATTATTTTATTATGCCTTACTTTCAAACTAGCATGATTTGGATTTCTTATTAAAGGCAGTGTTATAGGGCGTTGTTTTATATTGGCTTTTCTACTGAGCTTCTCGGTGCTCACATCTACTTTATATTTTCAGTTGTAGGTTCTAGTTTTGGATCTCTCTTGCAGTAATCTTGTTTCTGTGTTTGGTGGTGACCCATGAGGTCACTTGGAGGTATGTTTAACTGTCCATCCTTGTTCTATTTTCAATTGCAAGTGTTTAACTACCTTTATTAGTTTATTTCATTTGTTTATATGCTTTTTCTAGGCTAAATCGTTCCCAACTGCCTCATTTTGGTGTCTGGAACTAGTTGCCAGCCTGTGGAGATCGGAAACGCCCTTCAGGCCATGTCGTGGACCGGGTCAGGCACCGGGTCGAATGACGACCAGACCTGGTTCATGACATGGCTGGTAATGAATAATTTCTTAGTTTAAGTATGATAGGAATTATGCCTAATGGAGTTTCCAAATTGATATCTCATCCAGCATACATAAATTTTGAGCTCAATTCATGATAATTTTTGAGTGAAATGAAAGTATCAAATGTCTTCTAGGAATTTATTTGCTTCATGCATATCCTTTTTATTTAATTTTGGTTGCAACATTGAATACATTACAAAGGATGATTTATTATTTGTTTGACTTTATTACACAATAGTAGACTAATTTTTCTTTATTTTCTTAACTTTGTTTCACTATATGATATTGTAAAATATTTTTAATTTTCAGTTAGTATATTTTATTCACTTATAAAAAAGTGCGACATTATATGTTTATTTTTTTTTGCAGGTTTGTTTTGATGGAATTGGTTTATTGTTCCAAGTAGAATAAATGATATGTTGTCTATTTGTTGATGTTTTATATGATGTCACATTTCATTATTTTTATAAGTGTTTTGATGATATTAATTGATCATGCTTTCAAAGTGAATATTTATTTTTCATTTCATGCTAGTTTTTTTTCGAAAACACTAATATTATATCATGAATAGATTTTATACTTTGAATTAAATATATCAAAAATTATGATTAAATTATATGGTTAATTGGTTATACGATATAGTATTTTGGTTTAAGCATGAGGTTTCATGTAGATATCATAGTATGAGTTGGATTAATAACTTGTCGTGTTTAATTGGGATTGGAAATTCATGATTTGATTTAAATATATATTTCTTTAATTCAAAAATAATGAATTTTTTTTAATATGACATCATATGGGGTAATTTTCAGGTATTTCAACTTATTAGTATGTTATTAAAATTTAACAACATTACATGATTTTAAAAAATTTATGAAACATCGATTTAATCTCATGATTTTGTTTTTTTTAGTGTTCCTATCATGTTTTGTGTTGAATTATTTCATCATACCATCCATTTACATTCATCATCCATCAAAATTATTTCATCATACCAAACACAAAAATGATTAACGTGAATTCCCTGGTTGACAAAAAGACTTCATTTTCTGAAAATGTAAGCCAACTCCCATAGTGGTCTATCTTTTTCTTAAAGGAACCCAACCAGGACATAAGAATTTTATTTGAATTATCTAATATGAATATTATAAAGCATGCACATCACACGACTTGTTACCATATCTCTTGCCTCTGCTCCAATAGAATTACTTAACCCATAAAAGGAGTTGAAGACCAAAATCACTGAACCCATGTTATCTCTCACCAGACCACCCCTCTCATTTCTCTAGAAATACAGGAGTTGTCCACATTCAGTTTCATCCCCATGTTAGGATCCTTCCATTTTACCCATCTACCTTGATTGTATCATCCACCTTCCATTTTAAATAAAATACTTAGTAGAAACTTTTTATCATAGAAGAAGATAGCCCACCCTTGATTAGAGCACCCAACTCCACCATAAGAGCCTTCACCCACACCTGGAAGAAATGAATGGAATACCTTCTCCTTTATCTTTCTTTTTTCCTATCCTCCAAAAGGATCCAACACACAACTGAAAAATCCACTACATGAAATTTCACCTCCACCCCTTGTTGTCCAACTCTCTGGAACCAAACCTCCATAACTTCCTACAATGAACCCCTAATCCTATGTATATCCATACCACGCCCCATGAGGTTTCATGTAGATATCATAGTATAAGGGGAGTTTTTTATTTCACTAATGTGTTTGTTGAGTTGAATTTAAAAGGGGTATAAATGTGAATCCTTAAGTGAATATTTTTAAGAACATCTTAAGAGTGATGAAAATCCAATGTATGATAAACTCAGAAGGTTTTTTTCATCAAAATTTGCACCACCATACATAAAATTGAGTTGACTATGTTGATTTTAATTTTTTTAAACCTTTCCACCTTAAACTTATTTTGACCCTTTTAATACTTTTGTGATGTTTTTTGATGTCAAAAAAGGGAGGATATTTGAGGAATTTAGTGAGTTTCCCTTTTCTTCTTTCAAGGGGGGGTTCTGAGGAAGAGATGAAGAGATTAAATGAAATTGTTGGGAATATTTTTTTTATATTCCAGTTTAACTTACCTCATTCCATTTATGTATTTTTATTTTCATAAAGGGGGAGATTATTGGGTCAAAACCCAATTTTTTAACCTTCTTTTGAAAATCATAATACACTCTTGATGTATTTGTTTAACTACTAGGGTTTTTTTTTGAGTTTCTATCTGTATAGATTTCATCATCTGATTACATGTTCAGATGTGTTGATAAGTGCATTAGATGACATGCATTGTGTGTTTTCATCAGACTTTTGTTCATTGTTATAGCACATAGAGGAAATAAATTATTTCTTAATATCTATGCTCTAGTGGAATTATGGGTGGTTTATTCAAGTGCATGTTTCCACTCAATGACAGAATGCGGATGCACGGTGAATCATGTATCTAGAATTTTAATAAAATTTCATCTAATGGATAATGATGCCATGGATGTCATAAAAAAGGGTGATGTGAATATATATATGAATGACGGTGGAATATTGAGACTCAAAGGAGTAAGACACACCCTAGGGAAATGAGAAAAATCTTATTTCCATTAGATAGCTTGAAGAGGAAATCACTGGAGAGAAATTTTAAAATTGAGTCTAGAAAGTGACTTAAGGATCCATGGTGATTGTGAGAGGAGTAAAGGATGGGACATTCTAATTGACCAGAAGCATAGATGGTATTGCAATGGTTGGAACTACATCATTGGAAGATTTGAAGGTTTGGCATTATAGTATTGATCAACTTAGTGAGAAGAATATGAAAGTTCTAATGTCTAAAGGCATATTGAAGCTTGGTCACATGGAAATCGAATGGTGTGAAAGTTTTGTGTTGGGGAATAGAGAAGGGTGTTCATTAACTTAGATGGATGGAAGATTGGAGCTTGGAAGTTGGAACTAGCTCACTCAGACTTGCCCCTATCCATTCCCAAAGTGGTTTTTTTACTTTATAACTTTCATTGAGGATGCTACTAGAAAATTTTAGGTTTACTTTTTGAATCGTAATTTTGAAAAAAAAAATCAGGCGTTTATTCAATGGAAATCTGTGGAAGAAAGGCAATGTGGTTGGAAGGTGAAATGAATGTTTTCCAATAATGGTAGTGAATACACCTGATACAACTTCTGGAACTTCTATCAAAAGAAGGGTATAACACATGAGAATATAGTACCTTGTACACTTTAGTTGAGTGGATTGGATGAAAGGATGAATTGAACCATGACTAGGAAGGCCAAAAGTATTTGATTATACTCTGGAATGCCTAAGGGGATTTGGGGATAGGAATTCAATACAGCACCATACCTTGTCAATAGGTGTCCAACATCGACAATTGAGAAGAATCTTATGAAGGAGCTATGGTCCGGTAAATGATTATAAGTTAACCATCTTAAAGTCTTTAGAAGTTTGATGTATGTGCATGTTGATTTTATGGATCGAGATAAGCTTGCAGAAAAATATAAATTATGTTTTCTCATTGGGTATTGAGATTAGAATTTTGGATTTCAGTTATGGGATGAGGAAATGAAACAAATCATCTGGAGCCTATATGTTATATTTAATTAGAAGGTTTTTTGAATGGACCAGAACATGAAGAAAAAGGAAGTTGATAGAAATAAATCAACAATCGAAAGAGTTAACATCTCAAATATTTTCTCACTGATAGTTTAACATGGAACTATCCGGATGATGGTGAGCATGGTAGCATCAGAGGGTCTTCCCTTAAAACAGATGGATGTAAAGGCATCCTTCCTTCACGGTGAGTTAGAGGAAGAAATTTACATAAAGAAAATGATGGGTTTTTTGGAATAAATAAATCAGAACTCGGATTGTTAAAGAATTGTCTTTATTGATTGAAGAAAAAACGACAACAATATAATTGAAAGTCTGATGGTTTTTTGTTGGAAGAAGGATTTGAAAGGTGGAATACATATCATTTCTATTTCTATAAGTAATGGGATGATAGGATATTCACCATTATACCTTTGTATGTTTATGACATATTGTTGGTTGGTCTGGAGGTTTTATAGATTTAGGAGCTAAAGTGAAAGTTATTTGGAAGATTTAAAATAAAGGTTCTTGGATATGCCAAGAAAATATTGGGAATGAGAATTGAGAGGGATATGAGAGTTAGAATTTTGGTGTTATCCAAGATGGACTACATCTAGAATATCATAGGAAAATTTGGAATGGTCGAATACAAGCTTGTCTCAACTCCTCTTGTCAAAGACATTAAGTTGTCTAAGGCACGCGCACTCGTAATGGAAGAAGGGATTCAGTGCATGTATAAAGTGATGTTTTCTTCAATAGTTGTAAGTTTTATGTATGTGATGATTTAGACACAACCATACATAGCATTTTTAATGGGATTTTTGAGTCGTTTTATGTCGAACCCTGGAAGTGAGCACTAAGAAGACATCAAGTGGATCATCCATTACTTGAAAATAATAGAAATATTTTCTATGGGTTTTAGGGGGAGGATCCATTGCAAGGTTTTTTGGGTGTGGATTTTTAAAGAGATTCGGACACCCAAAGGAGTACGATCTGCTTTGTGTTTGACTATGGAAAAACAGTGATCAGTTGGATGTCACAACTGCATAATATTATCATTTTAAGTATAATTGAAGTATAGTATGTGGCTATAATGGAAGCAATGAAGGAGTTTTTTAGGTAGATAATCTGATGCTGCTAAATGTATGTCAAGCTGACCAACTTGCAACGACAAATTTTCAATGAACAGAATCCAATGACCTGAATTTGGTGAACAAAATATACTTCACAATCCAACAATCTCCCACATTAAGACTATTCCATGTACCCATTGTAAAATATCCAACACTTAGAAAACTTCTTTTCTTCCTCTTTACAATATACAGTGTTCTTCATTCTCCTTTCATTCACTCAAGTCCACACTAAGGCATGATATTGCCTTATACTTTCCAGAACTAAAGATTTAGTGACCACGTCCACTAGATTTTGGATTCTAGCTATATTGTGGAGATCTAACACTTTATCCTCTGGAATGTCTCTAATGAAGTGTTACTTAATGTTGATGTTCTTTATCCTCGCAAACATCAAGCTAAGAGAGGCAAACACATCATTCTTAGAGAAAGTGACTTAAATAACAACCCCAAGAAACCTATAAAAAGTCTTTCTGATATGTGTTGCCCACCCCAGAGAGCTAGAACACCTCCAGTTGATTGATCAAAGAAAGGAACTCTCACACCCATGGAAACCATCTTCACAAAATGGAACACCTTGAGCACCATTAAACTAAAACCACTTCGTTTGACTATAACAAACAAACAAGACCAAGTACGTCCAAGGAACACTTTGATCCCCTACCACCAAGTCATCACTAGGACGGAAGTTAAATGCCAACATGGGAAATCCCGAAGGGCTCCCCACCATTAGAAACCTACTGATGCCCGAGATGAGATCTGAAAACTGACATGGGGAGGCCTGGGCGGACTCCCCACCATAAAAATAGTGTAATATCGGTTTATTTTTGGGGAGTTTCAGTGAGGCCCCACAATGGGTCTCACAATCGTTGGCACCAACAAAACACAAGAACTCAGAGGCCTCCCGGCACTGACCCAACACTCCACCAAAAGGGAGGGGAGGGCGGGGCCCAACCATTGGGTGTCAAAACCACAGCCGAAGAAAAACCAACTTCTCAACATCCCTGGATTAGCACCATTCAACTTTGAGACCAATTCGCCCAAACAGACCCCATGAGGACGGCTAAAAGCGATTACATCTGGTGGGACACAACCCCCAGGACTTTAAGGTAATGAGACGACCATGCCTCCTCATAGCCACGGAAAACCTCACACACCCAGACGGGTCGTTCAGAATGGAACAGCTACAGGAAACGATTTAAACTAATTTGGCTTTCAACACCGATGACAAAAATAAAGTCGGGGTCCCATACACTCCTAGGGTTCCTGACCACGCGCCAGCTTCACTCCAAGGCCTATGGTTGGAGCCCTTATGTTTGAAGCATCTCATGCCTTGCAGTGAGGTAATGAAGACTCCCAAACGGAGCTTCTCTTTTTCCTGGTGTCGCAAGCAACCATAATGCAATTGAGATAACCCCAACAGACACAACACACTCCGACATCCACCTATTTCCCCACGGGACGTCCATCAAAACATAGGTTTACATGATGCACATGCATCACTTCTTCACCTTAACCAATAAACTTGAGAAGGAAATACACATGACTAACACTCCACTTTGAACAGAAAGATTAGAACTCCCTGAGAGGATGACACACTCCTATGAAAATAGGGATTCTCGAAGGGTTCTACGAAACCCACCTTTGCTCATCAAGAGAACTCACGCTACAAGACGTCACCAAACATGACCCTTACAGTTGATGAAAGCACTATGAGCCTTTCAAACCATCGGTCAACACTGATAATTTTGAACCGCCTTCACCCTTCCCCACTGGAATTTCTTTCACCGCTTCCAGAGGGGAACCTTCAGACGCAACGATGTCAAACTTCATACCCAACAACTAAGACAACTCAGAGAGACCAAAGCTCCCTTAAACTCCTCTCACGTCTATCATCCCACTGCGAGAGGATCCGCTTAGCCAAAAAGGATAAGGGAAAAACTTAACACTATCACTCAAAAGGGAGAGTGATTTCTTTAATCAACTGGAGGGTTGTCCAACAGCGAATTACCCATAGTCGCACTTCAATCGCATGCTAATTCTTTATGGGGGTGTGCACTAGTCAAGAAAGAAAACCATGGACCCAATCAAACTGGTCCAATGGCCAAGACACACTGCAAGTGAACACTAAACGTGCAGGGAGAACCGCTGCAAGGGATTCCCAAAGCACTTTTCAAAAGAGACCATTAACCACATGCTTTCACACCAACTTACAAATAAGGATTCAAACTCAAGACACAAATCAGTCAAAAAGGATTCTCGGCTTGAAACGCCTCACATCCAACACTTCCCAAAATACAAGGACACACCACGCGACCACTGATTATTAAAAAAAATCCTTCAACAAAACTTTTTGAAAAGAAACGAAGCTAGTAGGTTACACAAACAGCAATGGTGTCCCATGGGCCTCGCACATGCATGTTCCCGTGCCGCACCGGCACCCACCTCATGCCCATCAAAGCACTCATCCACTCATACCATTAACCATTTCTCTTTCCATATATACCCATGCATGTGGTTTCCCATGAAAGCACCACGAATCAAAACCAGACCGTTCCATTTTTTTTCAAAACCAAACATTCAACCCACACTTTTCAAACCTTACACATCATTTTATTTTTAGAGCACTTCATTTCAAGACATTTTTTTTCAAGACCAAATCATTTTTACTTAAAAACCAGATTTCCATGAATCCAAAACAACAAGACGGGGAATGATGCAAGAGGGAACTAGCATCAGTGGGTGACTGGGACATATGGTTGGCGGTCATTCGCCAATCATGCCACCACCATGGAGGGTATTCTTGGACAATATCACCGGCTCCACATGGCTTTCTAGACCTTGCGAGCTCACTGGGACCACTGACCCTACTCTCTTTTCATTTCCCCTAAACAAGATTAACCACAGGGGCCAAAGACTCAAACAGACCTCAACTTGCCCTAGTGACTCGAGTCTCGCCACAAGGTGTGCTGGCCAGGCACCTTACTCATAGTCGGGACGTCAAGTCCTGACAATCTTAAAATTGTTCTACCTAACTCTATCCCAATGGGACACGACCCAAGAGAGAAAACCTCCTCTGATACCATTCTGTCACGAATCAGGTCGGGTCACCATCCGACCCGATGCCCGACCTGGACCGCGACATGGCCCGAAGGGCGTTCCCGATCCCCACGGACTGGCACAAGTGCCCGGGTATCGAAACCAACACATGGGAACGATTTACCCGAAAGATGAGACATAAAAACAACTAACAACTTTAATAGAAAGAACTGATCTGATACAACCAAACAGACCCTTAACACAATTCATGTTTAAAGGTCTACAATTGGAACCAACAACCCAAGAGAGACGACAACAAAGAAAAACTAAAACTCTAAGAAGACTGCAATGAAAAGAAAACTAACACATCCATTTGAACCTTCATGCAACACGAGGATCCACCTCCTCAAACCACCATAGTCAGTCATGGACGGGAAAACCATCGACAACCCGAACCACCATCACTAAGCACGATGCCTCAACCTGTGACACACAAAGAGAAAGGGCTACATACACCCAAATGTGTAGGTAGGGTGTGAGCTAAGAGCCCAGTAGGATGCCACCGGGAGAAGATTCCACGCATAACCATTTAAATGACGAACACACTTTCCAGTAAAATAGATAAAAGGGAAATAAATGCTTAAACAGTACTTAATGAAAACAATTTTTAATGACAGGTGCTTTAAATGAAAATGAATTTAAAGACAACAACTCAAATTAAAGAAAAGAATTAAATACTTGAACACTTTTAAAGAAATCAGGGTTCAAGAAAAACTGTTTCAAATAAAACAAATTAAATTAAAACACACACACGCGCACTTACTTTTTAAAATAACCAAAGTGTCGCACCGATAAGCGTAAAGATACCAAAGAGCACCAAATATGGGAGAGACCTTGTGGGTGTTAGCTAGCTTGGGTCCCTAGATCTTCATGTCTCGGTGAAGCGTGGCTTACAAGACCACAACCCTCAGAAAACGTGACTTATAAGACCACGACCCTCAGTCATTGGTATGTTTAGTTAGTGTTGCAATCGTCAGTCCTGCCAGTGAAACCGGGTTGAGTCACCTCTGGAACACTAGCCCACTAGTCTTAGTTCACCTTCCTAGCTACCCAGGCTTCCAGCTTTGTGCTCAAAAAAATTTCAAGATCTTAATAGGTGCACATCACATAAACAAGCCAAGCAAAACCCCACACATGAAAAGATACCATTTACACCATCAATTCTAGTTTTAAAACTCAAGATCATGTCACAGGTCACACTTATGCATAGAAGCAAAACAGAGTACTTACACACACCGAACCATCATTTGCACACCCAAATACCATTTTTAAATATTACGCACACCAAACCTTATCCAAACAAGTTTCGCACCATTGATATAATTTGGTAAACCCTTTGAAAATTTTCATAAGACAATCCTAAAGAGTATCACCGGGCTTTACAGATGAAAACACACTCAAAATCCTCATTTTGAATTAAGTGCACACCCAAAATCTTTTTAGAACTTAATCTGCATCGCTTACACCATCAACTAAACCACTTACAATTTAAAAAAACAGTTTTACACTTAAAAAACCCCGAAGAAAATTTATTGAACAATTCCAAAAATGTGCCACACGACTTTTTAACACCAAAACGCACTCAAAACCCCTTTTATGACAAAATGAACATTGATGTCACAACCAAAACACACACTACAGCTCTTTCACATTTAAACAACTAGACGCACAATCTTGAGAACAACGATAAATAGCTCAATGTAGGTTTTCACAACAAAACACATTAACATCACATAAACACTCGACTAACAAAACAAATGCACAACAAAACTCAGTCAAAATCACTTCCGCAACATGTAAACTACTTAACAATTGTGCTAAATTAATTAAATTAAAAAACTAATTCACCAGAAAATTTTTGAAACAATTTTCAGAATATGCCGCATGACTCAAAAATACTAAAAATGCAGTCAAAAGTTTCTCTATGACTCGACGCAAATTGATGCTAAACCAAAGCACAATTTGTATAATTTATAATCTACTAATACACAGTTCAACATTAATTTTTCACGTAAAACACACCTATATCACATACACATATCAACTTCAATTGAAAGCATTATTCGC
This sequence comes from Viscum album, assembly GCA_963277665.1. Classification (NCBI taxonomy): domain Eukaryota; kingdom Viridiplantae; phylum Streptophyta; class Magnoliopsida; order Santalales; family Viscaceae; genus Viscum; species Viscum album. Next base: position 1,198,607,834 of record OY728164.1, read on the forward strand.
ATCAAACAAACTAATTAAATAATATGCTAAATTAATTTAAGAAGAAAAATAATTCATCAAACAATGGTTAAAACGCCGAACCACCTACCGCGGAAGAAGGAACTCCCAAAACTTGTGTGAATCTCCAATCGCACCTAATACGCACCACACGCGAATTGAAATGGACCCTAAACAAGAAACCAGACCAACAAGATTTAAGATCAAACTCTAATTTGAGCCCCTTACCCACTGGATAAAAAAAATCAAGGATAAAAAAAAAGGAGACTCCGTCGGGGGGTTGCTCGCATGGAATGAGGGAAAGGCGCCGACCGACATGGGAGGTGGCGCGCTGGAGTAAGTCGCGGCCAGCAGAGGAAGGCGTGGGTGGCGATCGTCGGACAAGGGGCGTGTGCTGGTGGGGAGGCCGGCGAGGATGAAGGGTGCGCGGCGGACTGGTTGGGGAGCTGCGGCGCGATGGGTTGGCCTGGGAGCTCGGGGTGCGGTGCGACGGGACCAAGTGCTCCTGGGGGTGCGACGAGTCTGATCGGGGAAGGCAGGGCGCGGCATGAGAGAGGTGGTCGGACGGCTTGCCGGATGAGCCGGTGACCAAGGGGAGAGAAAGCACCGCGAGCGGACCCAGTGGGGTGAGGGGGGAAACGCGACGCGGGCTAGGGGGGCGAAGCCCTAAGAAAAAAAAAGGGGGGGAATAAAGATAAAAATAAATAAAATAAATAAAATAAAATAAAATAAGAAAAATAATAATAATGATAATAAACTAAAATTTGAATAATTATATTAGTAATAATAAAAATAATAAAACCCAATTGACAGTAATAAAATAAAATAAAAGTTATGTCAATTATGATAATAATAATAGTAATAATGTCCCTAAATATCATTATTAATATTATTATCTTTAAAAACTCTTATTTTATTTGATTTTTATTTCATCACACATTTAATTTTATTGCTTTGTTATTAATCCATTTTATTAAATTAGTTGATCATCGAGCAGGGCGTGCGGTGAACCGGGCGAGGTTGCACGGCGACCCGGGCGAAGCCGCTCAGCTTCGACCGTGGTGCGTTGGACGCAGTCAAGACCAAAACTCTCATTTATCAGAGCAAAACCCCTGTCGGGCTCGGCCCGCATTTCACATATATAAAAATAAATAATTATTATTATTATTAGAAGCTGATAAAATTATAAGATAGAAATAAAAATTAGAAACATGACGCAACACGAAGTTCGGGTGTGACACGTAATGGGAGAAGGGATTCAGTACATGGATAGAGTGATGTTTTCGTCAATAGTTGGAAGATTTATGTATGTGATGATTTAGACACAACCATACATAGCATTTTTAATGGGATTTGTGAGTCGTTTTATGTCGAACCCTGGAAGTGGGCACTAAGAAGTCATCAAGTGGATCATCCATTACTTGAAAATAATAGAAATATTTTCTATGGGTTTTAGGGGGGAGGATCCATTGCAGGGTTTTTTGGGTGTGGAATTTTATAGAGATTCGGACACCCGGAGGAGCACGATCAGCTTTGTGTTTGACTATGGAGGAACAATGGTCAGTTGGATGTCACAGCTGCATAGTAAATATAAAGATACTTACAATAAAAAGCAAATGTGTTGGACTAAATATACTTACAATAAATAAAGCATATTATATAAGCTTTCCACTCACTTGAAATCGGAAATATATTTCTAGGAATTCCTTAAAATCAGCGTGAGAATTAATGTTTCCTTCAAAAATTCAGTAAATATAAAGATACTTACAATAAATAAATAAAAAAGCAAATGCGTTGGACTAAATGGTGGGTGCGCCGGGCCATTGCAGTAGTGCAGCGCAAAGGCGACGCGTAGAAACAGTGGCAGCAAGCCACAAGCTGAATCCCCCATTAAAAAATTAATTTAATATCGAGTGACCTATTGGGCCACGTATCAGATATTAAACTGATAAGAACAGATACTACACTTGATCTTAGCCAAAAGGCCGAGAAAGGTATGAGTTGCTCGTTGTTTTCGACGCTCTTTCGTAGGCAGCCTTCTCCTTCATCCCTCTTCGCTTATTCGATGTGGGGAAGTTCCCAGTGCGAGCCACGCCTCGACGATGCATCACCAGCACCCTCCACCTTCGCCGTACCTGCTTCAAAATGCCTCTCTCTGCGCTCTTCGGTGAAGGGGGCAATTCCTGGTATAAAATCTATTAATGATATCATATTAATGTTTTCAAAAAACATTTGCCTGAAATGAGGTATAAATATTCACTTGTTGAAAGCACAGTCAATTAATATCATCAAAACACTCATAAAAACAATGAAATGTGATGTCATATCAAACATCAACAAATAGACAACAACATCTCATTTATTCTGCATCGAACAATAATCCAATTGCATCAAAACAAACCTTCTAAAAAATAAACAAATAATATCTCACTTTTTTATATGTTAAGAAAATATACTAATTAAAGATAACAAATAGTAAAAAATATCTTACAGTGCACCAAAGTTAAGAAAATAAACCAAATAAATAAAATTTATTCTATTATTGTGTAACAAAGTCGTACAAATAATAAATTGGCCTTAGTAAAGTATCGATTTTGCAGACAAAATTAGATAAAAGGTTATGTACGAAACAAAGAAATTCATGTTCGACAATCGATACTTTCATTTCACTCAAAATTTTCACAAATTGAGCTCATGATTTATGCATGCATGATGAGATATCAAATTGTATATTATCCTCTAAAATATAGAAACCAAGACATTCTTCATTACCTGCCACCACCAATCCTATATTTACCTACTGGAGTCCTATTCTTTCACCTTTTCTTTCAACCTTGAAATTTCTTTTTACGATTCCCGGTTAATGAAACTGCATGAGCTCCAAATATATAGTGTAACAGTAATGGATGGATGTGACCTATCTAAAACATTTTATGGGGTTGGCCGAGAACCCATCCCCTATACATGCCTGTGATGCTCCTCTAAAACTAGTGCAATTACATCGTTTTGGGAAAGTAATGATGACTGCACGGGCTTCACATCCCAAGCTTCTTGAATTTTATCATGTAAATATTGTTGGTATCAGTTTGCAATGCGAGAGTAAATGCATGGGAAATTAAAAAAAATCCCACTGGATCGATGTTGTAATGTTGACTCGGGCGAATCGCCACTCGATTATCAACCCGAGGATCTTGTGTGAATTAAATAAGTTTGATAAATCAAAATCAAAACACTACCTAGTTTGATTTTGTTCGAACGTGTGTTCTGCTCACTGTTGGATATCATTTCTTAAAGGAACCCAATCTGGAACCCTCTAAATTGACCAAACATTCTTCAAAATCTTTCTCAATCATCAACCTTCAAAATCCAGGTGCTAGCGTATAGAATTTTAGGCACTTTCCACACCGACTTGATCATGTGAGCATCGTTTCTTTCATCTGGGAAGGCGTTCTTGGATCGGGGTTCTTGGAACCTTGTTTTCTCTCACTAGAACATTAGAAAGACGAGAGTGATGCTCTCAAAATCATGGGAGGAATAATTCTTTGAATTAGGGTTTAATTTTTACTTATATAGGTTGGTTTTACTTATGAAAAACCAGAAAGGGTTGGTAACACTATTATACTATGATAACATCATGCATAACTCTATGTATGCGTGATATTATAGTCAAAAAGTATTACTCAAGCTGGGTCTAAGCCACCCAATTTTAAAACAATCCCACTTGCACTAGAGAAAAATTGATAATTATCAACTTATTAGCTCTCACATGATAAGATCATGCTTCTATTGAGTAGTGGATTTTTTTCATTGGTCCCACCACATTTTCTTTCATGGAAACTCTTTTATTTTTGACTTCACCTCATTAAGTAAAACTATCAAAAGATATTATATCCCAAAGCATATTCCTTTTTCCTCTGTCATAACATTGACTTCTTGGATAGTACCAAAGTCATGATCAAATCATAATTTATATTATGATAATACTTTACTTTCTTATTACAATTACAAGAACTGTAAAGAAATCATTGTGTGTTTCATATTGCATCTTTAGCTTTATTAAAATCCATAACATACTCAATTTTTGTAGATATGGCTACCAATGGATCCAATGAGCTTCCCTTTCTAATTTCCTTAGCTTTACTATGATACAAGATCAAATTGATCTATATGAAGACTAGTTTGTGTCTCCTTAATGACTTGTATTATTTCCTCTCCAATTACCAAGTACATATCCCTTTCACATTTTCAAGAAATATTCGATAACTCTTACTATTTTACGAGGAGTTCTCCTAAATTTATTTGATATTTTCCCACCATAATGCATGTGTTGGTAATATTATGTCTAGCACATAGCATGATATATGCAATAAATCCATCAATAAAGAATATGGAATTCAATTTACTATATTAATCTCCTCTTGTGTCTTATACATCTTTTTGTGTAGAGATTTATGTCATATGACATTGACAACAATTCTATCTCGAATTGTTCCAACTTATTTTTTTCAACACCTTGTCGGTATATACATTTTAACTTGGTCTAATAGACCCATAGATCTACCTTAATAGATCTTGTTCCTTATAACTTTGGTCACTACTTTAATTCATTCTACGGAGAGATACTTTCATCCTACTCTTAATTGACTATAAGACTAATAATTGTTTTCCATATGTTATTAAACATAGATGTCTGGTAAATCCATGATGCTCCCACTAACCTCTTATAGAAACATGGAATACTTTCATTCCAAATGAATATTCTAGGATAAAAATGCTTTCATTAATCCATAAATGGATCTCTACAACTTGCATTCTTTATTAGCATTTTATAGTGTTACCAACCCTTTCTGGTTGTGCGGTGTAGACACATTCCTAAGTAGGTGGTCCTGACATTCGATGCCTAATAAAATGATCATAGAAAGTTTCAATGACAAGTATAATTCGAATGAATTTAATTATGATGGCATGGTATAACCAATTGAGCCTCATTGGTAACATGCTTGTACCACCCATGCATAGTTTCTTTTGAATACCCACCACTGGATTTACATCAATTGGAGAAACTACCAAAATTTAAAATTGAATTTTGGTACGTGGAATCCATTTTCGAATTCATATGAATTTGTCAATCATTATAATTTACTACTTTCTCTTAGGATAAGGAATTATTTTTCTTAGTGAATAATATATCACATAACTCAGTGATTATAAACCCATCTCTATTAGTTTAATACTTTCCTATGTAGTACATGTCTCTAGAACATTCCTTTTCCATGAGCACTTATGGAACTTGTTTCCATTCCAACTACTTGTGAATATCAATCTTTGACTTATCCAAGTCTACCATTCTCCCACTTTCTCAAACGGAGATGTGTATCCTTTTGTACAATTTGAGTCTTTCACTTGACTATAACAATTCAATATTAGGTATTTATGCAATATCCTTAAAAACTTTAGGATATAAAACTAAGATGTCCTTTGTGTTATTCTTGATACAAGTTTGTTTATTGACTAAGTCTTAACAAACTCTTTGCATCTAAACACGTGTTTTTTGACGTAAAGGATTTTTTTTCATATTATAACTTATATGATATTTATTTGTCATTATAGTTGGCAAGTGGTTATGGTTTAATGTTTATATTTGTGAATCATGTCTCAAAAGAAAATTGGAAGACTTGAAAAACTTTTAGGACTCATCATTTATCCTCTTTTTAGTTACATCATGGATCTGATGTGTGTAAGGAAATGTGAGTTTATGAATTACCTAACTCTACACTTTAATGGTCAATGAATTCTCATAGGACTCATCATCGATCCTCTATTTACTAACATCATAAATTTGATGTGTATGATGAAATGTGTGTTTAGGGATAAATCTATTGTACATTCTCATGATCGATGAATGCTCAGTTAAGATATTCTTCGTCTCACCAACCCGAAACAGCTCATATCTTCTAAACAAGAATATTTTTCCTTCACTTTTACTTTCCTTAAATTTATTAAAGAAATATCATGAAGTATATAAATTTACCTCTATATTTTCTTTAGAATAGTTCACACAGTCAAGCGGAACTAAATCTAGAATCTTTGTGGCTCACCTTTATTTCTATATGTTTCTTTTTCTAAAACTTAATAAGTAAGTGTGTCAAAAATACTTAAGTTTTTTATCTCTAGGGTCAAAACACCATATTGGGTGTATCCTTGACAACTACTTTTTTTTACTTGACAAAGAATTATCTTACCACAACTAGGTATAAGTATTATATTTTATATTCATCATTTATTGTTGATAATTCAAGTATTATTGAACTATTAATTGAGTATGAAACACCACAAAAAACATTAATTCCAAAATGACATATTGTATCATTATATCTAGAGGACATATGAGATAAATGTTTTGTTAATACTCAATACAACATAATATTTCAACTAGAATAAATCAACTTGAAAAAACGGAAGTTGTGTTCTTCTCACTACTGACATAGGAATCACCCTTTCTTTATTTCATTGCAATTTATCTTCTAGGGACCTTTTCTTATCACATGAAAAGTAAATAGATTCATCTTCAATGCTTCCCCTCTTTATCTTTGGTTTCTTAGAAGGATGTTGTGAAGGTGCCTTTGGCATCACACTTACAATTGTCCTTTTCGACTTGCCCATCTAATTGTTCACCATAATAGCTAAAATTTTATCTTTCTTTTTGTTCTTATTTTCTTGATGAACCTTTCCCAAAAGATATTTGAGCAATTTCTCCATATTCTCAATGAAACTAGAGTAACTGGGTGATAAGGATGAGAGAATGTGATGTATTTAAAGTTCATGATTCAACATGAATCCCAATTCTTTTAATCAATCAATGTACTCTATCATCTTGATTGCATGAGGATCGAGGTGATTTCTATCTTTCAATCTACACATGATCATTGTAACCACTACTAAAAAACTGGGTTTATCCAGTGCTATTGTTTTAATAGTGCCAACTAAAAGCGATATTAAAGACCCCCTTTGTCAACGCTAGAAAAAGTATTATTAAAAGGGGTCTTTTAACATCGTTTTTAGAGTTGTTAAATGAGTTCTTTAACTGTGCCGAAAAAGCATTGATAAAGACCCCCCTTTATCAACGCTTGTAAAAAACACTGATAAAGACCCCCTTTATCAGCGCTAGTTAAAAAGTGCTGATAAAAATGGGTCTTTATCAATACTTATAAAACAACGCTCTTAAAAGTGGGTCTTTATCAGCACTTGTAAAAAAGCACTAATAAAGGGTATATTTCCGAAAAATAATATTTAATTAAAAATAATATATAAATATATAAATATATTGATATTGATATAAATATAATATATATTTTTAAAATATGTTTTAGATAAGGTTAAAGAGGCATTTACACATAATATATAAGATGTTTAGTGAAAATGACTTATACAATAATTAAAAAATATTTTTAATTATTAATTTGTTAATTATTATTGAGTAATAGTCATTTAATAACAATTTAAAGATAAAAAATCAAAAAATTAATAAAAGATCTAAAATAAGTTGAAAACGTAACTCGAATTTTAAACGGCTATAACTTTTGATACGGGTATCTGTTTGAGCTCTACCACATATCAAATCGAATCCTACAATGAACTCTACGACGCAGAGGTTTGGAATAATCTCTACAAGCTTTGTCCCATTTTTTCAACCCCCCAAAAGGCCCAGAAGGCCTCCAAAATTGTGTTTTTAGTTGGGGTACCCAAATTTTTTAACATTCGATGGATTTTTAGCCACATTTAAGGGGGTGCTTTTTCTCTTTTTTAGTGGGGACTGAATTTATTCCTAGAGATTACATTAATATTGATATTATGGATTTGAAATTTTATTGTTTTTCATAATGTACTGTTATTTATAATCAAATATATAACAATATATACATATTTTTTTACATTCACGCATAAAAATTTAATTTTATAAATAAGTAATTAAACATATTTACATATAAAATATATTTCTCAACGTATAAAATTTTTCTAAATAAAAACTAATATCCATTTTATTTAAAATACAAATGTATGGATATTAATATACCTATACAATATATATACATATATATATTGTTTATATATAAATATATATTTGTGTGTGGGTATTGAAAAACAAATATATATTTATCTATATATTCTAATACATGTATATAAATATAAAAAAATAAAATATGCAAATAAATATAAACATGTATAATTATATTTATAGAGGCACACACACACATATATATAAATGATATATGTATGTTTGTATGTATTTATAAACACACAAAAAAACACATTTTTTATATATGTATTTAAATATATATATAAATATAGACACACACACACACACACATATAAGCATATATATAAATATATGGATAAAAAATGTAACGAAATATATATAAATATATAGATATATCATAAAATGTAAAACAAAACAATATAGGGGAGTGGAAAAGGCACCAGTGTATAAGCTAGAGGTATCAGGTTCGAAACTCGCTGGAGGTATAGGCGTCGCTGGAGAGTGGGATTATCTAAAGCATTGATAAAGGGGTGGGGGAGCATTGATAAAGGGTGTGGAGGGGGGGGCGCTGATAAAGGTGGGGGTGGGTCATGAACAAAAAAAATTATCCCCTTTATCAGTGGTGCCTTTATCAGTGCTTTTTTAGCACTCTTAAAGGCTCCCTTTAATAGAACTAAAAAAAGTGTTGATAAAGGTGGCCTTTAACAGTGCTAAAAAGCGTTGATAAAGTCCCCCTTTATCAGCGCTAAAAAAGCACTTATAAAGGCTCCCTTTATCATTGTTTTTTAGCACTGTTAAAGGGGGTGTTTATTATTGCTTTTTACGAGCGTTGTTAAAGCTAACCCTTTAATATCGCTTAGATTATCAGCTCTTCTATAGTGCTGATAAATCCATTTTACTAGTGTTTTTAAATGCCCAATTTTTAGTAGTGAACCATAATCTTCTTGATTTATTACTTCACTTTCTCCTCATAAACTTCTCAGAGATGATGAAAAGGGTATAATCATCCATGTTCTTAGGTTGCTTTCAAAAACACATAAAAAATGATGATAACATCAAATGCAATATCCATGTGTCTCATGTAAGCTTCCTTTTCACCCTTACTTTCTTCCTAAGGTGGTTTATCAAGTAGTGGGGACTCAAGCATATTTAATTTCCTTTCATATCATAGTATTATGCACAAGTTCCTATACAACTCTTGTAAATTAGTACCATTTAGGGCATATTTATTGTCCAATATTGATCATAGTGTTTCTTTATGGTGTTTAACCAGTTTATTAGAGTGAGAGAAATTGATTAATGGAGATATTTTCTCAATATTAATAGATATTTTTTTCTCAACATTTATGGAGAGTTTTTCACAACACTAATGGAGATAAAAAAGGAATGTTGACCCCTTTAATTGTAGATATGGACTTGGTGTCTATATAAAAGTATGTGGTGGCATTTTTTTAACAGTGGAGTTCATCAAGATATAGTCCCTCAAGAGGAGAAAGAGGGTTTCCATGATTGTGATTTCATGTGCTTCATATTGATGATGGTGGATAACGAATTTACGATGGATCTATGTTATTGTGGGTTGTTGTGTTTGTGGTAATAAGGGAGGCAGTTGATAAGGAGAAAGAACAAGTGAAACAATCATTGAAGTGGGTGCAATGTGGCAACGGTACGCTAAGTTTCATGCAGTTCCATCCAATTGTGAGAAACCTTGAGATATAGACTTCAAGGATATGATAGGTCATGTATGTGAGGAATGGGTGCCTTGATTGATATATCAAGGAGAAAACATCAAAGAGGCATCACAATAGCAGGTCAATGATGGCGCATGTTCTGATAAAGATCTCAGAAGCTTTGGATTTTTATCATAAACGGGTGAAGTTTTTCATAGATGGATCTATGAGGTCAATGTTATATCATAGAATGGTGGTATTTTCCATCAAGATGATTTTTAGAGAGGTGATAGAAGCGTATCGGGGTGTGGTTTTCACACAAGTTAATCTATGCTGTTTTTGAAATTCAAGTTCGGTCATTTATTTTAATTTTATACTCTCTATTATTAGTGGATATTTAGAAGTTACCCCATGGTTTTTAATCATATTAATTGAAGGGGTTTCCCATTAAAAAAAATATATATTCTTTTCTGTTATTTCTTCACTTCCATTATTTCATCGACTTTTTTATAATTTCATCACAAGTGATTTTCTTATTTGGATCAAAAATATCTCCCAACGGTGGATTGATGGTGTGTTCATGAGGCATAATGATTGACATGCCTTACAAGACTAAGGTAAAGGTGTATAGTGTATACATCTGTGAAGAGGGATTCATAAAATTTGTGGCACGCCTCATATGAGTCAAAGACTATCATCTGGGATGGAGATAGTTTGGAAGTTGAAGTAGGATAATAGAGGTTTTTCAAGTCTTACACCAAATTTTATTTCTTCAAATAGTGCCACCAGTTAAGAAAGAATTAAAAATTAAAGATTTAAAGGTGATAGAAAGAGGAGTAGATATTTTTTTTTGGTTCACTAGATTTTTGGTGATCACTGTTATAGGGGAGCTAGATGTTATTAGTATCATTCTTGTTCAATAGGACATGGAAGATACAGGTATGATAGTGAATTTGGGGCTTTTATTTCTTTTTTTAGGGGGAGATATCGGTTTTCTATCAAATTTTCAAATGAGTGTTGTCGTATTATCTGTAGTGGATAATGGTTGGTGAGATACCAATTAGTTTTATGTCCAACTAATTTTGTTAGAAGTTATCTCCTTCTTTGTAGGGATGAAGGGGGAGATTAATGGGGTTTATCCCATTTATTGAAGAGAAAAAAATTAATTAATGGAGATATTTTCTCAACATCAATAGAGGAATTTTTCTCAGCATTAATGGACATTTTTCTCAACATTTATAAAGATAAAAAAAAATTAATGTTAACAAAATTAATTGGAGATATGGACTAGGATTCTATATAAAATGATGTAGTGTCATATTTTTTGTGTGTTGGAGTTCCTCATTATATAGTCCTTCAAGTGGATAATGGGGGCTACCACATTTGTGGTAGAATGTGTAGCACATATATGATGGAAAATGAAGTGACAATGATGGATCTCTGATGTGGTGGGCTGCCACATTTGCGGTAACATGGGTGATATGTCGACAAGGAGTAGCAACAGGTCAAACAATCATTGAAGTGGGTGTGAAGTGGAAATAACATGCTAAGGTTCAAGAATTTCCATCCAATTGTGAGAAAAATTGAGATATAGATTTAATTGAAATTGTAGGCCATTGGTGCAAATCTTGGTTACCTTGATAGATAGATCTAGGAGAAAACATCGAAGAGGAAACATAACAATTGATCGATGATGACTCATGTTCAGATAAAGATATTTGAGGACTTGGAATTTTTTCACAGAAGGGTGATTTTTATCACAAATGGATCTCTAAGGATGAAGTTTTGTAACAAAAGGGTGTCATTTTCCATGAAGAATATTTTTAGAGAGGCAATGGAAGCGTATCAGTGTGTGATTTTCACACAGGTTCTTCTAGGTTATTTTAGAAATTCAATTTTGGGAATTTACTTTAATTTTTTTACTCTTTGATTATTAGTGGATTTTTTCAAAGTTACCTTATTGTCTTTAATTCTATTCATTAGAGGGGGTTTCCACATTAAAAAGTCTACATGTTTTTCTACTGTTTTTCCTCCCATTATTTCATCGTGTTTCTCATAATTCTAATGCAAGTGATTTCCTTTTAGGGACTAGGAATCTCCCCCAAAAATGATGTCAAAGTTGATGGTTCATGCTTGTACTTTATAATGGGAATTATGAAATCTTTCAAGAAGATTTCTATCACTTGTGTAAGGCATAATGATTAATATGCCTTGAAAGTCTTAGGTAAAGGTGTATGGTGAGTGCATCTACAAGGAGGGATTAATCATATTAATGGAACACCTCACATGAATCCAAGACCATTGACTAGGATGGTGATAATTTGGATGGAAAAGTAGGCTGAGAGAGTTGTTTTGGGTCTTAAAACTAATTATTTTTCTTCAAAGAGGGCCACTAGTGAAGAAATAATTAAAAATTGAAGATAGATGTAATTATCTCAGTTAAGAGTATAAGAAATAGTTAATTTCTATGAGTGATCTAGATTTTTTGGTGATCCCTATTATAGGGGAGCTAGATGTTATTGGTTCTAGTCCTATTTGATGAGACATGGAAAATACAAGTATGAGGAAGACTTTGACATTTAAATTTTTTTTGAAGTGGGAGCTGTCAGTTTTCTGTCAAAGTTGTAAAAGGGAATCATCATATTATCTATAGATGGAAATGGTTAGTGCGATACCAACTGGTTTTCTTTCCAACTGAATTTTTTGAAAGTTATGTCCTTCTTTCAAGGGAATAAGAGAGATATTGATGAGGTTTAACTCATTTATTGAAGAGAGAAAAATTAATTTACAGAGATATTTTCTCAACATTAATAGAGAAAATTTACGGAGATATTAATATCTAGTATATAACATTTTATAGCATTATTCTTCAGTGAATAGGTTATTATAAATTTTATACATATAGTATTCTATTTTTTTAGTGCTTATAATTCTTTACAATTTTCTTTTTTATTTTATTTCCAACTAGTTTTTAATATTAGAACACAACGAATAAAAAAAACTGAAACCCTAAAAGATATATGTCTTTGAGAACATATTCACTTCCATAACATTTGGTGGACCTAAATGATTCAATTATGTTAGAGATCATTAGTAATCTATCTACTTCACAACCTGATGTTGCTTATCTACCATCTGATGCATCTCTGATGGGTGAAGAGTTGGTCACTCCACCGTTTAGGGGACACTGTAGGGTTACCATCATTGGTTATATCATTGTAAAAATATATATATATTCATTATTTATTTAATTAATTTATCAAACATATATAAATAATAGAAAAAGATATATAAATATAAATACAAAATATGTACAGGCTTGAGGGGCTATAAAATTATCATCCTATTTGATGAGATTGGGGTTCCTACTAGTGATGTTGCCGACTTTTATAAACAAATCCTTTGGTATATTATATGTGAGATAGTGAGCCTTCTCATTAATTATAAATATTAAAGGAATATTCCTCTATATTAGAATAAAGTGGTTTCCAACAACCAAATAAATTTAATATTAATTTTATATTCCTTGATGATTAATTTAAAAGATGTGAGTAGAATTATTAATATAACTAAAAAAATTATGTCTTTTATTTTGAGATTTTTCTTCATTATGATGTGACTAATTCCATTTAATGCCCATGGACCATGAATAATTTAGGTAATAAATGTGGAGACTTTAAATGGAGATTATGACATGAGTTTAATGACACCTCTTTAAGCATTTGATAGATGAATGAAAAAGAGTGTATGATGATGTCTCTCATGTGAAGTGTAAGTTTTTTATTAATACGCATAAAAATGAATCTTATGAGGTGTTAAAATTTTTATAGTAACTGAATAACATTAACTCATCAAAATTATCAATTATGTTAATGTAACTTTTTTAGGATATGTTTAAAAAAATGGAGTAAGTCATTAAAAACAAATAATTTTATACAGTTGGTTCATATATTATTTCCAAGAAAATTTTTATCTTGGTGGACTTTTGTTCATTATTATTTATATTATAATATCATCCCTGCAGGTTTTTTTCCAACTTCATATCTATCTACTATTTTTTTATAAAGTTTGATTACTTAGGTCACCAAGTTGGATGAGGGGAGATATGGTTTCATGTTCACTAGAAAATAGATGGAAGTTTCATGAATGAACCTTACAAAGACATTTGAGTGAATTTTTTTCATTGTAATTCAATTTTTTTTCATTACTATAAACAAATAATAATGAAATATTAGTTAGTTAGATATAATTATAAATTTTATTTAATTAAAAAAACAATTCCAATATTGTGGTATTTTTTATAAAATTAGATTATGTAGACCCAACTTGAGTAGTATTTTTTACTATATAATATATAGAGATATTTATGCATTATATTATATTTCCATAATAGTTTTTCACTTATTCACACACTTTTAACATGTTAATTTCCTTGGATTACTTATTCTATCAATAATTTATAACAATTCCCAATTATAATGAAAACCTTTAGATGCTATGAAGGTAATCTTAAAAATATATCTAATGGTCTAGGTATAGTATTATGATGTGAAAAAAATTATGTATGATTATCAGGTGTTTGGGGATCATAACATTGTGAATTCTTCTCATTAAGCTCTTACTTGGTGATCTAGAGTAGAGGAGTTCATGAGGATTTTCCTTCCAATAGGAACACAACATGTTTCCAGTGTTATTGGATGTTCCTATCTATGAACATGTGTATTAGTCTCATGAATTGATGTTATTACAAATGTGTATCATTTTATCATGTACTTTTATGCAAGAAAAAAACCATGAAATTTATGTTTGTGGTGAGGCAACTTGTGTCAACTGCATCAATGGTGGTATTACATTGATTGAATGATCAAGATAAGGTTTTTCACTTTTAAGTAGATAAATATCTCGGCCTTTTTGATCGGGATGATAACACCTTTATTAAATCCATGTACATGGTAGAAGAAGATAAGTTCATGTGTAATGTTTATTAAATTAATCAATAAATTAATGATGGTGAATCAAGTGATATATTGTTCTTTATGAGATATCATGAGAAAAAACAGATTATATTACATATAGAATGCTCGAATGAGGTTTTCATTGCTATGAATAATCCTTATCTCTTTTGGGTTCATGATGGTTTTCGAGATACCACTCTTGGTTTGTGAGTATGACTCACTGGTATTGAGACATGGACCCAGAGGGCCACACACAAAGCGTCTTTAGAAGCTTGGCCATTTCTAATGAATTAGAGTTTAAGACATGGTTGGTCCCATGGTGGGGGGTGGGTTATGTATGGGTTTGAACTATCATATGTAATAGATAAATTAATTATTATTAGAGTTTAGAATAATACGTGTTGAATTTATTTACTCTAGGTATTCACAAGTTTGAATTTAATACAAAATAAAAATATTTTGTGAATGAATATTTATTTAAGGTTCATTTAATATTTTATGGGAGATACAGGTTGAGTTAAAAAATATTTTTTATCACATAACATATTTTAATGTTAAAAGTACTTGATAAAAAATTTAGGATGTTTTTGACACATTCACTTGGTCCTAAGTGTCAAACTGGTTTAATTTTGAATGGATAAATTAATCAATGGAAATGGTGAAATTTTCATAAGTTAAACCTACCTATATATGTAAAAATTAAACCCTAATTCATGCTGAAATTTCTCCCATGGTTTTGAGAGAATCTATCTTTTCTATGTCATGTTCTAGAGAGAGAAAGTGAAGTTATGAGAACCACATTCCAAGAACACCATCCAAGATAGAAGTAACAATGCTTATGGGAATGATTTAACATCAAAATAACCCTTGATTATCCACACTAGCACCCAGATTTCAAAGGTCGATGATAGGGTAAGCTTTCAAAGTATGTATGGATGATCTAGAGTTCTTTGGCATCAGTTCCTTCAAGCAATGACCTATGAAAGTGAGCAGAACACGCGTTCAGTCAAATTCAAACTGGGTATGGTTTTGATTTTGACTTATCATACTTATTTAATTCACACAAGATCTTCACGATGATAACTAGGTGACACTTCATAAGATTCACTCTTAAGATGTATATCTTGTGATAATTTTTTTTATTTCACCTATTTTTATGCTTGTGTTTTGTGCCCAGTACTGAAAAGTGGTATCAGAGGGACTGTGTGATTCCTTAAGTCAAATTAAAATTAAATTTGTATGAATTAAAGTCAAGGGAATCACAATGGTTCCAATTCCATTAAATATGCTTTTATCTATGGATGGATGACTGAGAAATGGCCATCCAAGGATTGGAGTTTTAATTTTTGGTGTAAAATTAAAAAACCAAATGTATTACACATACACATGCATGCTTTGGTCTGATTGTTGTTTTATCAGTGGGGAGGTGCATCTCCAGTGTCATCCCAATAGTCTATGAGCAGTAGAATGAAGGGGAGACTCCATGTCAATGAAAAGAATTATATAAACAAGAAAGAAAAAGTTGGTCGGTTGGGGGGACTAGCTATGTAGTGGTGAAGATTTTTTTTAAAATTCAAAGTGTTAAAAAGAATGGAGTGCACATCATTGAATATAAGATAAAAAATGTGTTAAATCAGGTATAAAAACTGCCTTCGTTTCCTCCTTTGTTTCCCAATTGATTGGGGAGGGGTATTGTTAATCACCTGTTGGATTGGTGGGCATTACATATAAAAAAATATTTTTTTTTTTGTTTTTTAGGAGAGGTGGAACCTAGCATTACCAAGCAATCCTGGATGCATAGGTAAAATAATACTCAAGCATGTATAGGTAAAATCGTATTAATGCATGGTGAATGTTTTCTATTTAAACCATGGTTAAGTTGTGTGTGCAATCACATAGAACAAACATGATAAATAAAAAAATGATTTCATTCACCAATAATAAATTTATATCCCTCAAAGTAAATATTAAGTATCAAACGCTTTCTATCATATAAGTTTTAACAAAACCATAGTAGGAGGTTTTTTTTTGCCATAGTTGATTGGGACTCCACTAATTGGGATGTTCTGATAAGAGTGGTGGGTTGAGTTAACTAAAATTGGAATCGAAGAATTATCTATAACTCTCTTGGTGAAATTTTAGATTCAAGCATTGAGTAGTAAGTGGTTACTATTTACATAAGTTGATACTTCACTCAACAAATCAAATAGTTATGAGTTAATATGGTTGACTAGCCAAAATACCACTTTGAAACTTTTCGGGTAGTGGAGTAATCATAGCTTGGACTATGAGGAGAGAATTAAAAGAACCTTGCCACTATAATACAAAAGTGACTAAGTTTTTTGAATCTTGTAGTTGATGGCTACTTGGATTTGATAAAATAGGAGACACTTAAGATTAAAAAATCCAAAATGTAAAATATTCACTAATAAATATAAAAGTAATAGTTTTCTATATTTTTTAAATATGTAAAAAATGAAAAGTTGTACCACATAAATATTGAGGGAGATTCCCGGTACAAGGAAGAAAATCGCTTGCCATGGAATTATGAGAAACTTGATGAAATAGTGGAAGAGAAAAATAGAATAAAATAACATTGATTTATTCAATTTATAAAAACACATTTTATCAAAATTGAATAGGTATAGTTTTGATTTTGTTTTATCCAACTTATTTAACTCAGAAAAGATCCTTGGGTTGATAATCGAGTGGCTCTTCCCGGGAGTAAATGTTATGATAGAAATACAAAGGTAAAATTTTTAATTTCCCTTGTTTTTACTCTCACATTGTTTTCTCAATACCAAAAATATTTACATGATAAAATTAAAGAAACTTGGGATGTGAATCATGTACGATCATCATTAGTTTACCAAAATGATGCAATTGCACAAGTTTTAAGTAAGGGGAATCTCATGCGTGTATAAGGGATGAGTTCTAGGCCAAACCCGTAAAAAAAATAGTAGGTCACATTCATCCTTTACTGTTACACCATATATTTGGGGCTCAAGCAGTTTTGTTAACTGGGTAGCATAAAAAAATTCATGGTTGAAAGAATGGGACTCATGTTGGAAAATATAAGATGTGTGGTGGATGGTAATGAATAATGTATTAGTTAAAGTATGATAGGAATTTTTCCTGAGGTAGTTTCCAAATTGATATCTCATCCATCATACATAAATTTTGAGCTCAATTCGTGATAATTATTGAGTGAAATGAAAGTATCAAATGTCCTCCAGAAATTTATTTACTTCATACATATCCTTTTTATTTAATTTTGGTTCCAACACTGAATACATTACTAAGGATGATTTCTTATTTTTTTAACTTTATTACACAACAATAGACTAATTTTTATTTAGTTTCTTAACTTTGTTGGACTAAATGATATTGTTAATTATTGTAATTTTCAGTTGGTATATTTTCTTCGCTTATAAAAAAGTGTGACATTATATGTTTATTTTTTTTCAGGTTTGTTTTAATGAAATTGATTTATTTTTTAATGTTGAATAAATGAGATGTTGTATATTTTTTGATGTTTGATATTATGTCACATTTCATTATTTTTATAAGTGTTTTGATGATATTAATTGATCATGCTTTCAATGTGAATATTTATTTTTCATTTCATGATTTTTTTTGAAAAAATTAATATTATATCATGAATATATTTTATACTTTGAATTAAATATATTAAAAATTATAATTAAATTATATGTTTAATTGGTTATACGATATATTATTTTGGTTTAAGCATGAGGTTTCATGTAGATATCATAGTATGAGTTGTATTAATAACTTGTCGTGCTTAATTGGGATTGGAAATTCATGATTTGATTGAAATATATATTTCTTTAATTCAAAAAGAATGAATTTTTTTGAATCTGACATCATATGGGATAATTTTCAGGTCTTTCAACTTATTAGTATGTTATTAAAATTTAACGATATTAATGATTTTAAAAAGTTTATGAAACATGGATTTAATCTCATGATTTTGTTTTTATTTATTTATTTTTTATTTTTAGTGCACCTATCATGTTTTGTGTTGAATGATTTAATCATACCATCCATTTACATTAATCTTCCATCCAAATTATTTCATCATACCAAACACAAAAATTATTAACATGAATTCACTGGTTGACAAAAAGTCTTCATTTTCTAAAAATGTAAGACAAATCCCATAGTGGTCTATATTTTTCTTGAAGGAACCCAACTGGGACATAAGAATTTGATTTGAATTCTCTAATATGAATATTATAAAGTATGCACATCATAAGACTTGTTACCATAGCTCCTACCTCTGCTACAATAGAATTAATTAACCCATAAAAGGAATTGAAGACCAGAATCACTGAACTCTTTTTATCTCTCACCAGACCACCCCTCTAATTTCTCTAGAAATACAGGAGTTATCCACATTCAGTTTCATCCCCATGTTAGGAGCCTTCCATTTTATCCATCTACCTTGATTGTATCATCCACCTTCCGTATTAAAGAAAATACTTAGTAGAAACCTTTTTAGAATAGAATAAGATGTCCCACCCTTGATTAAAGCACCCAAATCCACCATAAGATCCTTCACCCACACTTGGAAGAAATGAATGGAATACCTTCTCCTTTATCTTTCTTTGTTCCTATCCTTTAAAAGGATCCAACACACAACTGAAAAATCCACTGTATGAAATTTCACCTCCACCCCTTGGGAAACTTACTGGTATCATATTTCCCTTGGGAAATAATTATTTAACAAAAAAATATATCTGTTTGAATTTTACGATGCAAATGATATAAATGTTTCAACACCCCCAATGTTGACAGGATTTATACTAAAACCATTTTTATTTATACACTTATTTGTTCATTCATGATCTTAAAATAAAAAACAGATCTATTTCTAGGGTCTATAATTTTATAAAAAAATAACAATAATTAGTTTATAATTTAAAGTGTTAAAAATTTATAAATTAATTCATTCCCACTACATAAAAAATTAATTAATTTTTATAATTAGTCATTATTATTTTTGTTTTATTAATATTTAAGTAATTAGTATAAATTTAAAAACAATAGTTTTTCTAGTTTGTTGGTTATTATTTATTCAATTTATTGTTTTTAATATTAATTGATATTTTTAATGAAATATTAATATTTATTACCAATTTTTTCAGTAACTATTCTATTGTTAATTAATCTAATTTGCGTAGAATTATTTTTTGAAAAACTACATCACAGTAATTAATTGTGATGGTTTCATTAATTCAACACATATAATATCTATTTTGATGGATTCTATAGTGACCTGATCTTTTTTCCCAAGTGATACTTAACTCAATTTTGAGTTTCAGAGTCTTGGTACCTCCCCGGGGATAAAATGGTAATTTACCCCAATATATGACTTGGGAAAAATTTTCTGATAGTTCCTTTGATTTCAAGGTGTGGTGTTTACCCATGGGTTGAGTCAGAAGAAAAATGAGACCGCAAAGAGGTTTCAATAATAATTTATTATATGTAACATATTACTTTCAGCAAGTACACATGCATTTCATGAATTATGATTTTCCTTCAAAACAAAAGCATTGGACAAAAAATCTAACATCATGGTTGCACCTGAAACAAGGTTGTTACCCTAGAAGAGGAGATAAACTTCATTCTCAATAGGATCATTAGGGGTAGGATGTCACGGAACGAATAAATAAGTGATTAAATTAATTTAATAAAATAATTTCTAATATTTTATATTTTTATAATGATATTTTTTATCCTTGTAAATAGATAAAAAATTATTAATTTATAATAAATTTACTGTCAAGTTATAGTTTTATATAGAATTTTTTTTTATAATTTTAGTTTTATACTATTTTTTAATAATTTATAACAATATTACTATTTATTAATTAAATTATCTTAATAATAATTAATAATTATATTTTTAGTTTTTAAAATCACTAATTTGTCTTACACAATTATATTTTTCATTTTTCATTTTTCATATATTTAAATTAACTTTATCAATTTATTATTAATTTAAATTAATTAATTACTATTCATTTTTTTAATATTAAATAATTTATATTTTTATCATTTTCTCATGATTATATAAAAAATTCACCATTTTAAATTAATTTTAATAATTTATACTACTTTATAATAATTAATAACTATTTTTTTATTTAGTATGTGTTTATATTATATTAATTATAATTTTATTAGTTTTTTCAAATAGTAACCAATATTTATTATTTTATATTTATTTTTTAATACTATTTTTTTTGTAAAATATTGCAAAAAAAATTAGATTAATTTTTTTTAATAAATTAAATTTTGTTGAAGTATTATAAATTATAATAATAATATATTTAATGAACCAAAATATTAATTAAACAATTTACACTAATGATAACCTAGGAAAAAATTAATTTGATGATATGCATATGTAACTAAACTCTAATAGATTAAATTAACTAATAAATCATATAATAAAAAATAAATAAATTAATGAAATTAACAACTACTTAAAAAGGGTTAAAAAATCATTCACACTAACATTTTTATCATAATTGAAATCTTCAACCTCCAACTATAGTCTAAAAAAATAGTTTTTTTCAATATGAAAACCTTAAGAGAGTTTGAATTATATATAATATTGTGCAATCCATAAACCTTTAAAAGAGAGTTTGAATGTGTGATAATACATTACAAACCAGAATTATTTAAAAGTGAGTATGTATTATAATGATTGAAAGAGTCAATGAGAAAGTGATTTGGGAATGAGGGGAGGAGAAGCTATGTGCACCTATTTATAAGTTAGATTATTTAAGAGAAACTTTTTATGATGCAAATTTCTATCGAAAAAAGTTATATTTATGATGGATTCCATCTTAAATACTTTTCATCCTAAAAAAAATTCCCACTTATTTGAAACATATTTGTGATAGATATGTTAATCCTTTGTAAAATCTACCCACCATAGTTTTTTTACCGAGTGACCATAGCCAATTTTTTATGGAACAATAGGTTTGTCACAAAAAGATATTACACAAAAACTATTGCGATGAGATAAGTATTCTGTCTCTAATAATTATTCATGACAGAATACATATTTCATTACAAATATTCATTAGATGAAAATTATTTGTGGTAGATTTGTGGAAGTTGTCACATATAATTATTAACTGTCACCACACACACATTCCCAAAAAGTATTGTGATGAAATCCAACCCTATCTTGAAAATATGTTGTGGAAAATATTATTTTTGAAAAATTAAATTATCCATCGCAAAAAAAATCATTTACGCGAATATTTGTGGTAAAAATGTTACCCATCGCAAAAACCTGAATTTCCTTTAGTGGTAGCTTGTTCACCCTTATTAATGGGATTATGTTGATGACCCGTTCATCTATTTGTATGATATTATTGGTGATAACACATTCACTGATATTCATTATTGATGGTGATATCTCATTCACCTATTACATTGTTGACAGAGATTGTTAACCCATGAATTCTCTTTTTTGAGACCAAACTACGTGAATACCATCCCATTTCAGCATTGGACAGAGCGGGTTTTCTCATTCATGTGGGTAGTTGTTTAGTACCCTATGATACCACAGTTGGTATATTTATGTTTATTTTCTTATCATATCATATTTTTAATGAAACTATATATTTATAGATTTATTTAGGAGAACAATTGTCTAATACCTACTTAGTATATTTCTTACACCCACCACATGAGTGGAACTGCCTTATTCATGGTTAGAGATTTAGGTAAGGGAATGGGTCGTCCAATTGATAGGAGATATGTGATGCATGGTGGGACTGGGAGATGGGACTGGGTAGAGCCTTGGGTGTAGATTTATTATATGATTGATATTTTGTATATTCTGGATCTTTTTTGTATATGATCAAGCCATTAGGTGATCTTTCTCCTGATGCGTGCCATGCCTGACATTACAGTGTATCATATTTTCATATAGCATGTGATTTTTATTTATATATGGTTTATATCCCACTCTAATGTACATATAATATTATTCATTATGTATGGTGATTTATATTTATTCCCACTAATATTTATAGTTATTTGAATAATGGTATAGTCTCCCCATAGTATTGATAATCTCTCACTACTGATCAGAAGCCTTTTGTGTATAAGGGGGTCTTCTTGAGTTCTTGTGGCTCTCCCATTTAGAGTTTTTTAGACTGACTGGGTAGAGGATGCTAAAAGTATAATTCATGTGGGAGGTTAAAAATGAAGAAGTAATGTTATCAATGGATTTTTATAATATTATTAACAAGTAATATTAATATAATTGAATATATACATTAGTAATGTCATTATATTACACTATTACACCATCACTCATTTTTTGTTTCTAATGTATAAATGTTTAAATTATAATATTTTGTGTATCATATAACTTTTTTTAAAGTATTAATGTATATTATATAACATTTTATAGCATAATTAATCATTGACTAGGTTATTATTAATTTTATACATATAGTATTCAATTTTTTTTAGTGCTTATAATTCTTTACAATTTTACTTTTAATTTTATTTCCAACTAGTTTTTAATATTAGAATACAATGAATAAAAAAAATTGAAACCCTAAAAGATATATATCTTGGAGAACATATTCACTTCCATAACATTTGGTGGACCTAAATGATTCAATTATGTTGTAGATCATTAGTAATCTATCTACTTCCCAACCTGATGTTTCTTATCCACCATCTGATGCATCTCTGATGGGTGAGGAGTTGGTCACTCCACCAATTAGGGGACACCGTAGGTTTACCATCATTGGTTATATCATTGTAAAAATATATATATATTCATTATTTAATTAATTAATTTATCAAACATATATAAATAATAGAAAAAGAGATATAAATATAAATACAAAATATGTACAGGCTTGAGGGTCTATAAAATTATCATCCTATTTGGTGAGATTGGAGTGCCTACTAGTGATATTTCCGACTTTTATAAAAAAATCCTTAGGTGGATTATATGTGAGATAGTGAGCCTTCTCATTAATTATAAATTTTAAAGGAATATTCCCCTATATTAGAATAAAGTGGTTTCCAACAACCAAATAAATTTAATACTAATTTTATATTCCTTGATGATTAATTTAAAAGATGCGAGTATAATTATTAATATAACTAAAAAATTATGCCTTTTATTTTGAGATTTATATTCATTATGAGGTTCCTAATTCCATTTAATACCCATGGACCATGAAGAATTTAGGTAATAAATGTGGAGACTTTAAATGGAGATTATGACATGATTCTAATGACACATCTTTAAGCATTTGATAGATGAATGAAAAAGAGTGTATGATGATGTCTCTCATGTGAAGTGTAAGTTTTTTATTAATACTCATAAAAATGAATATTTTGAGGTGTTAACATTTTTATAATAACTAAATAAAATTAACTCTTCAAAATTATCAATTATGTTAATGTAAATTTTTTAGGATATGTTTAAAAAAATAGAGTGAGTCATTAAAAACAAATAATTTTATACAGTTGGTCCATATATTATTTCCAAGAAAATGTTTATCTTGGTGGACTTTTGTTCATTATTATTTATATTCTAATATCATCCCTGGAGGTTTTTTTCCAACTTCATATCTATATACTATTTTTTTATAAAGTTTGATGACTTAGGTCACCAAGTTGGATGAGGGGAGATATGGTTTCACGTTCACTAGAAAATAGAGGGCAATTTCATGAATGAACCTACCAAAGACATTTGAGTGAATTTTTTTCATTGTAATTAAATTTTATTTCATTACTATAAACAAATAATAATGAAATATTAGTTAATTAGATATAATTATAAATTTTATTTAATTAAAAAAATAATGCCAATATTGTGGTATTTTTTATAAAATTAGCTTCTCTAGACCCAACTTGAGTAGTATTTTTTACTATATAATATATAGAGATATTTATGCATGATTTTATCTTTCCATAATAGTTTTTTACTTATTCACACACTTTTAACATGTTAATTTCCATGGATTAGTTATTGTATCAATAATTTATAACAATTCTCAGTTATAATGAAAACCTTTAGATACTATAAAAGTAATCTTTAAAATCTATCTAATGATCTAGGCACAGTATTATGATGTGAAAAAAAATTATGTATGATTATCAGGTGTTTGGGGCCCATAACATTGTGAATTCTTCTCATTAAGTTCTTACTTGGTGATCTAGAGTAGAGGAGTTCATGAGGATTTTCCTTCCAATAGTAACACAACATGTTTCCAGTGTTATTGGATGTTCCTATCTATGAACATGTGTATTAGTCTCATGAATTGAAGTTATTACAAATGTGTATCATTTTATCATGTACTTTTATGCAAGACAAAAAACATGAAATTTATGTTTGTGGTGAGGCAACTTGTGTCAGCTGCATCAATGGTGGTATGACATTGATTGAAGGATCAAGATAAGGTTTTTCACTTTTAAGTAGATAAATATCTAGGCCTTTTTGATCAGGATGATAACACCTTTATTAAATCCATGTACATGGTAGACGAATATAAGTTCATGTGTAATGTTCATTAAATTAATCAATAAAGTAATGATGGTGAATCAAGTGATATATTTTTTTATGAGATATCATGAGAAAAAAATAGATTATATTACATAGAGAATGCTCGAATAAGGTTTTCATTGCTATGAATTATCCTTATCTCTTTGGGTTTCATAGTGGTTTTTGAGATACCACTCTTGCTTTGTGAGTATGACTCACTGGTATTGAGACATGGGCCCGGAGGGCCACACACAAAGCGTCTTTAGAATCTTGGCCATTTCTAATGAATTAGAGTTTAAGGCATGGTTAGTCCCATGGCGGGATATGGGTTATGTATGGGTTTGAACTATCATATTAAATAGATAAATTCATTATTATTATAGTTTAGAATAATAAGTGTTGAATTTATTTACTCTAGGTATTCACAAGTTTCAATTTAATACAAAATAAAAATATTTTGTGAATGAATATTTATTTAAGTTTCATTTAATATTTTATGGGAGATACATGTTGAGTTAATAAATATTTTTTATCACATAACATATTTTAATGTTAAAAGTACTTGATAAAATATTTAGGATGTTTTTGACAAATTCACTTGGTCCTAAGTGTCAAAATGGTTTAATTTTGAATGGATAAATTAATGAATGGAAATGGTGAAATTTTCATAAGTTAAACCTACCTATATATGTAAAAATTAAACCCTAATTCATGGTGTAATTCCTCCCATGATTTTGTGAGAATCTATCTTATCTCTGTCATGTTCTATAGAGAGAAAGTGAAGTTATGAGAACCACATTCCAAGAACGTCATCCCAGATCGAAGTAATGATGCCCATGGGAATGATTTAACATCAAAATAACCCTTGATTATCCACACTAGCACCCATATTTCAAAGGTCTATGATAGGGTAAGCTTTCAAAGTATGTATGGATGATCTAGAGTTCTTTGGCATCAGTTCCTTCAAGCGATGACCTATGAAAGTGAGCAGAACACGCGTTTAGTAAAATTCAAACTAGGTATGGTTCTGATTTTGACTTATCATACTTATTTAATTCACACAAGATCCTCACTATGATAACCGGGTGACACTTCATAAGATTCAGTCTTAAGATGTATATCTTGTGATAATTTTTTTTATTTCACCTATTTTTATGCTTGTGTTTTGTGCCCAGTACTAAAAAGTGGTATCAGAGGGACTGTGTGATTCCTTAAGTCAAATTAAAATTAAATTTGTATGAATTCAAGTCAAGGGAATCACGATGGTTCCAATTCCATTAAAGATGCTTTTGTCTATGGATGGATGACTGAGAAATGGCCATCCAAGTATTGGAGTTTTAATTTTTGGTGTAAAATTAAAAAACCAAATGTATTACACATACACATGCATGCTTTGGTCTGATTGTTTTTTTATCAGTGGGGAGGTGCATCTCCAGTGTCATCCCAATAGTCGATGAGCAGTAGAATGAAGGGGAGACTCCATGTCAATGCAAAGAATTATATAAACAAGAAAGAAAAAGTTGGTCGGTCGGGGGGACTAGCTATGTAGTGGTAAAGAATTTTTTTAAAATTCAAAGTGTTAAAAAGAATGGAGTGCACATCATTGAATATAAGATAAAAAATGTGTTAAATCAGGTATAAAAACCGCCTTCGTTTCCTCCTTTTTTTCCCAACTGATTGGGGAGGGGTATTGTTAATCACCTGTTGGATTGGTGGGCATTACATATAAATTTTTTTTTTGTTTTTTAGGAGAGGTGGCACCTAGTATTACCAAGCAATCCTGGGTGCATAGGTAAAATAATACACAAGCATGTATAGGTAAAATCGTATTAATTCATGGTGAATGTTTTCTATTTAAAGCATGGTTATGTTGTGTGTGCAATCACATAGAACAAGCATGATAAATAAAAAAATGATTTCATTCACCAATAATAAATTTATATCCCTCAAAGTAAATATTAAGTATCAAACGCTTTCTATCATATAAGTTTTAACAAAACCATAGTAGGAGGTTTTTTTTTGCCATAGTTGATTGGGCCTCCACTAATTGGGATGTTCTGATAAGAGTGGTGGGTTGAGTTAACTAAAATTGGAATCGAAGAATTATCTATAACTCTCTTGGTGAAATTTTAGATTTAAGCATTGAGTAATAAGTGGTTACTATTTACATAAGTTGATACTTCACT
Source organism: Viscum album (assembly GCA_963277665.1). Taxonomy (NCBI): domain Eukaryota; kingdom Viridiplantae; phylum Streptophyta; class Magnoliopsida; order Santalales; family Viscaceae; genus Viscum; species Viscum album. The sequence goes on from OY728164.1 coordinate 1,198,635,244, forward strand.
CAACAAATCAAATAGTTATGAGTTAATATGGTTGACTAGACAAAATACCACTTTGAAACTTTTCGGGTAGTGGAGTAATCATAGCTTGGACTATGAGGAGAGAATTAAAGGAACCTTGCCACTATAATACAAAAGTGACTAAGTTTTTTGAATCTTGTAGTTGATGGATACTTGGATTTGATAAAATAGGAGACACATAAGATTAAAAAATCCAAAATGTAAAATATTCACTAATCAATATAAAAGTAATAATTTTCTATATTTTTTAAATATGTAAAAAATGAAAAGTTGTACCACATAAATATTGAGGGAGATTCCCGGTACAAGGAAGAAAATCGCTTGCGATGGAATTATGAGAAACTTGATGAAATAGTGGAAGAGAAAAATAGAATAAAATAACATTGATTTATTCAATTTATAAAAACACATTTTATCAAAATTGAATAGGTATAGTTTTGATTTTGTTTTATCCAACTTATTTAACTCAGAAAAGATCCTTGGGTTGATAATCGAGTGGCTCTTCCCGGGAGTCAATGTTATGATGTCAATACAAAGGTAAAATTTTTAATTTCCCTTGTTTTTACTCTCACATTGTTTTCTCAATACCAAAAATATTTACATGATAAAATTAAAGAAACTTGGGATGTGAATCATGTACGATCATCATTAGTTTACCAAAATGATGCAATTGCACAAGTTTTAAGTAAGGGGAATCTCATGCGTGTATAAGGGATGAGTTCTAAGCCAACCCCGTCAAAAAAATAGTAGGTCACATTCATCCTTTACTATTACACCATCTATTTGGGGCTCAAGCAGTTTTGTTAACTGGGTATCATAAAAAAATTCATGGTTGAAAGAATGGGACTCATGTTGGAAAATATAAGATGTGTGGTGGATGGTAATGAATAATGTATTAGTTAAAGTATGATAGGAATTTTTCATGAGGTAGTTTCAAAATTGATATCTCATCCATCATACATAAAATTTGAGCTCAATTCGTGATAATTATTGAGTGAAATGAAAGTATCAAATGTCCTCCAGAAATTTATTTACTTCATACATATCCTTTTTATTTAATTTTGGTTCCAACGCTGAATACATTACTAAGGATGATTTCTTATTTTTTTAACTTTATTACACAACAATAGACTAATTTTTATTTAGTTTCTTAACTTTGTTTCACTAAATGATATTGTTAATTATTGTAATTTTCAGTTGGTATATTTTCTTCGCTTATAAAAAAGTGTGACATTATATGTTTATTTTTTTGGAGGTTTGTTTTAATGAAATTGATTTATTTTTTAATGTTGAATAAATGAGATGTTGTATATTTTTTGATGTTTGATATTATGTCACATTTCATTATTTTTATAAGTGTTTTGATGATATTAATTGATCATGCTTTCAATGTGAATATTTATTTTTCATTTCATGATTTTTTTTGAAAACATTAATATTATATCATGAATATATTTTATACTTTGAATTAAATATATTAAAAATTATAATTAAATTATTTGTTTAATTGGTTATACGATATATTATTTTGGTTTAAGCATGAGGTTTCATGTAGATATCATAGTATGAGTTGTATTAATAACTTGTCGTGCTTAATTGGGATTGGAAATTCATGATTTGATTGAAATATATATTTCTTTAATTAAAAAAGAATGAATTTTTTTGAATCTGACATCATATGGGATAATTTTCAGGCCTTTCAACTTATTAGTATGTTATTAAAATTTAACGATATTAATGATTTTAAAAAGTTTATGAAACATGGATTTAATCTCATGATTTTGTTTTTATTTTTTTTTATTTTTAGTGCACCTATCATGTTTTGTGTTGAATGATTTAATCATACCATCCATTTACATTCATCTTCCATCCAAATTATTTCATCATACCAAACACAAAAATTATTAACATGAATTCCTTGGTTGACAAAAAGTCTTCATTTTCTGAAAATGTAAGACAACTCCCATAGTGGTCTATCTTTTTCTTGAAGGAACCCAACTGAGACATAAGAATTTGATTTGAATTCTCTAATATGAATTTTATAAAGCATGCACATCATAAGACTTGTTACCATAGCTCCTACCTCTGCTCCAATAGAATTAATTGACCCATAAAAGGAGTTGAAGACCAGAATCACTGAACTCTTTTTATCTCTCACCAGACCACCCCTCTCATTTCTCTAGAAATACAGGAGTTATCCACCTTCAGTTTCATCCCCATGTTAGGAGACTTCCATTTTATCCATCTAAGGTGATTGTATCATCCACCTTCCGTATTAAAGAAAATACTTAGTAGAAACCTTTTTAGAATAGAATAAGATATCCCACCCTTGATTAAAGCACCCAAATCCACCATAAGATCCTTCACCCACACCTGGAAGAAATGAATGGAATACCTTCTCCTTTATCTTTCTTTGTTCCGATCCTTTAAAAGGATCCAACACACAACTGAATAATCCACTGTATGAAATTTCACCTCCACCCCTTGGGAAACTTACTGGTATCATATTTCCCTTGGGAAATAATTATTTAACAAAAAAATATATCTGTTTGAATTTGACGATGCAAATGATATAAATGTTTCAACACCCCCAATGTTGACAGGATTTCTACTAAAACCATTTTTATTTATACACTTATTTGTTCATTCATGATCTTAAAATAAAAAACAGATCTATTTCTAGGGTCTATAATTTTATAAAAAAATAACAATAATTAGTTTATAATTTAAAGTGTTAAAAATTTATAAATTAGTTCATTCCCACTACATAAAAAATTAATTAATTTTTATAATTAGTCATTATTATTTTTTGTTTTATTAATATTTAAGTAATTAGTATAAATTTAAAAACAATAGTTTTTCTAGTTTGTTGGTTATTATTTATTCAATTTATTATTTTTAATATTAATTGATATTTTTAATGAAATATTAATATTTATTACCAATTTTTTTAGTAACTATTCTATTGTTAATTAATCTAATTTGCGCAGAATTATTTTTTGAAAAACTACATCACAGTAATTAATTGTGATGGTTTCATAAATTCAACACATATAATATCTATTGTGATGGATTCTATAGTGACCTGATCTTTTTTCCCAAGTGATACTTAACTCAATTTTGAGTTTTAGAGTCTTGGTACCTCCCCGGGGATAAAATGGTAATTTACCCCAATATATGACTTGGGAAAAATTTTCTGATAGTTCCTTTGATTTCAAGGTGTGGTGTTTACCCATGGGTTGAGTCAGAAGAAAAATGAGACCGCAAAGAGGTTTCAATAATAATTTATTATACGTAACATATTACTTTTAGCAAGTACACATGCATTTCATGAATTATGATTTTCCTTCAAAACAAAAGCATTGGACAAAAAATCTAACATCATGGTTGCACCTGAAACAAGGTTGTTACCCTAGAAGAGGAGATAAACTTCATTCTCAATAGGATCATTAGGGGTAGGATGTCACGAAACGAATAAATAAGTGATTAAATTAATTTAATAAAATAATTTCTAATATTTTATATTTTTATAATGATATTTTTTATCCTTGTAAATAGATAAAAAATTATTAATTTATAATAAATTTACTGTCAAGTTATAGTTTTATATAGATTTTTTTTTATAATTTTAGTTTTATACTATTTTTTAATAATTTATAACAATATTACTATTTATTAATTAAATTATCTTAATAATAATTAATAATTATATTTTTAGTTTTTAAAATCACTAATTTGTCTTACACAATTATATTTTTCATTTTTCATTTTTCATATATTTAAATTAACTTTATCAATTTATTATTAATTTAAATTAATTAATTACTATTCATTTTTTTAATATTAAATAATTTATATTTTTATCATTTTCTCATGATTATATAAAAAATTCACTATTTTAAATTAATTTTAATAATTTATACTACTTTATAATAATTAATAACTATTTTTTTATTTAGTATGTGTTTATATTATATTAATTATAATTTTATTAGTTTTTTCAAATAGTAACCAATATTTATTATTTTATATTTATTTTTTAATACTATTTTTTTTGTAAAATATTGCAAAAAAATTTAGATTAATTTTTTTTAATAAATTAAATTTTGTTAAAGTATTATAAATTATAATAATAATATATTTAATGAACCAAAATATTAATTAAACAATTTACACTAATGATAACCTAGGAAAAAATTAATTTGATGATATGCATATGTAACTAAACTCTAATAGATTAAATTAACTAATAAATCATATAATAAAAAATCAATAAATTAATGAAATTAACAACTACTTAAAAAGGGTTAAAAAATCATTCACACTAACATTTTTATCATAATTGAAATCTTCAACCTCCAACTATAGTCTAAAAAAATAGTTTTTTTCAATATGAAAACCTTAAGAGAGTTTGAATTATATATAATATTGTGCAATCCATAAACCTTTAAAAGAGAGTCTGAATGTGTGATAATACATTACAAACCAGAATTATTTAAAAGTGAGTATGTATTATAATGATTGAAAGAATCAATGAGAAAGTGATTTGGGAATGAGGGGAGGAGAAGCTATGTGCACCTATTTATAAGTTAGATTATTTAAGAGAAACTTTTTATGATGCAAATTTCTATCGAAAAAATTTATATTTATGATGGATTCCATCTTAAATACTTTTCATCCTAAAAAAAATTCCCACTTATTTGAAACATATTTGTGATAGATATGTCAATCCTTTGTAAAATCTACCCACCATAGTTTTTTTACCGAGTGACCATAGCCAATTTTTGATGGAACAATAGGTTTGTCACAAAAAGATATTACACAAAAACTATTGCGATGAGATAAGTATTCTGTCTCTAATAATTATTCATGACAGAATACATATTTCATTACAAATATTCATTAGATGAAAATTATTTGTGGTAGATTTGTGGAAGTTGTCACATATAATTATTAACTGTCACCACACACACATTCCCAAAAAGTATTGTGATGAAATCTAACCCTATCTTGAAAATATGTTGTGGAAAATATTATTTTTGAAAAATTAAATTATCCATCGCAAAAAAAATCATTTACGCGAATATTTGTAGTAAAAATGTTACCCATCACAAAAACCTGAATTTCCTTTAGTGGTAGCTTGTTCACCCTTATTAATGGGATTATGTTGATGACCCATTCATCTATTTGTATGAGATTATTGGTGATAACACATTCACTGATATTCATTATTGATGGTGATATCTCATTCACCTATTACATTGTTGACAGAGATTGTTAACCCATGAATTCTCTTTTTTTGAGACCAAACTACGTGAATACCATCCCATTTCAGCATTGGACAGAGCGGGTTTTCTCATTCATGTGGGTAGTTGTTTAGTACCCTATGATACCACAGTTGGTTTATTTATGTTTATTTTCTTATCATATCATATTTTTAATGAAACTATATATTTCTAGATTTATTTAGGAGAACAATTGTCTAATACCTACTTAGTATATTTCTTACACCCACCACATGAGTGGAACTGCCTTATTCATGGTTAGAGATTTAGGTAAGGGAATGGGTCATCCAATTGATAGGAGATATGTGATTCATGGTGGGACTGGGAGATGGGACTGGGTAGAGCCTTGGGTGTAGATTTATTATATGATTGATATTTTGTATATTCTGGATCTTTTTTGTATATGATCAAGCCATTAGGTGATCTTTCTCCTGATGCGTGCCATGCCTGACATTACAGTGTATCATATTTTCATATAGCATGTGATTTTTATTTATATATGGTTTATATCCCACTCTAATGTACATATAATATTAATCATTATGTATGGTGATTTATATTTATTCCCACTAATATTTATAGTTATTTGAATAATGGTATAGTCTCCCCATAGTATTGATAATCTCTCACTACTGATCAGAAGCCTTTTGTGTATAAGGGGGTCTTCTTGAGTTCTTGTGGCTCTCCCATTTAGAGTTTTTTAGACTGACTGGGTAGAGGATGCTAAAAGTATAATTCATGTGGGAGGTTAAAAATGAAGAAGTAATGTTATCAATGGATTTTTATAATATTATTAACAAGTAATATTAATATAATTGAATATATACATTATTAATGTCATTATATTACACTATTACACCATCAATCATTTTTTGTTTCTAATGTATAAATGTTTAAATTATAATATTTTGTGTATCATATAACTTTTTTTAAAGTATTAATGTCTATTATATAACATTTTATAGCATAATTAATCATTGACTAGGTTATTATTAATTTTATACATATAGTATTCAAATTTTTTTAGTGCTTATAATTCTTTACAATTTTACTTTTAATTTTATTTCCAACTAGTTTTTAATATTAGAATACAATGAATAAAAAAAATTGAAACCCTAAAAGATATATATCTTGGAGAACATATTCACTTCCATAACATTTGGTGGACCTAAATGATTCAATTATGTTGTAGATCATTAGTAATCTATCTACTTCCCAACCTGATGTTTCTTATCCACCATCTGATGCATCTCTGATGGGTGAGGAGTTGGTCACTCCACCAGTTAGGGGACACCGTAGGTATACCATCATTGGTTATATCATTGTAAAAATATATATATATTCATTATTTATTTAATTAATTTATCAAACATATATAAATAATAGAAAAAGAGATATAAATATAAATACAAAATATGTATAGGCTTGAGGGGCTATAAAATTATCATCCTATTTGGTGAGATTGGAGTGCCTACTAGTGATATTTCCGACTTTTATAAAAAAATCCTTAGGTGGATTATATGTGAGATAGTGAGACTTCTCATTAATTATAAATTTTAAAGGAATATTCCCCTATATTAGAATAAAGTGGTTTCCAACAACCAAATAAATTTAATACTAATTTTATATTCCTTGATGATTAATTTAAAAGATGCGAGTATAATTATTAATATAACTAAAAAATTATGCCTTTTATTTTGAGATTTATATTCATTATGATGTTCCTAATTCCATTTAATACCCATGGACCATGAAGAATTTAGGTAATAAATGTGGAGACTTTAAATGGAGATTATGACATGATTCTAATGACACATATTTAAGCATTTGATAGATGAATGAAAAAGAGTGTATGATGATGTCTCTCATGTGAAGTGTAAGTTTTTTATTAATACTCATAAAAATGAATATTTTGAGGTGTTAACATTTTTATAATAACTAAATAAAATTAACTCTTCAAAATTATCAATTATGTTAATGTAAATTTTTTAGGATATGTTTAAAAAAATAGAGTGAGTCATTAAAAACAAATAATTTTATACAGTTGGTTCATATATTATTTCCAAGAAAATGTTTATCTTGGTGGACTTTTGTTCATTATTATTTATATTCTAATATCATCCCTGGAGGTTTTTTTCCAACTTCATATCTATATACTATTTTTTTATAAAGTTTGATGACTTAGGTCACCAAGTTGGATGAGGGGAGATATGGTTTCACGTTCACTAGAAAATAGAGGGCAGTTTCATGAATGAACCTACCAAAGACATTTGAGTGAATTTTTTTCATTGTAATTAAATTTTGATTCATTACTATAAACAAATAATAATGAAATATTAGTTAATTAGATATAATTATAAATTTTATTTAATTAAAAAAATAATTCCAATATTGTGGTATTTTTTATAAAATTAGCTTCTCTAGACCCAACTTGAGTAGTATTTTTTACTATATAATATATAGAGATATTTATGCATGATTTTATCTTTCCATAATAGTTTTTTACTTATTCACACACTTTTAACATGTTAATTTCCAATGATTAGTTATTGTATCAATAATTTATAACAATTCTCAGTTATAATGAAAACCTTTAGATACTATAAAAGTAATCTTTAAAATCTATCTAATGATCTAGGTACAGTATTATAATGTGAAAAAAAATTATGTATGATTATCAGGTGTTTGGGGCCCATAACATTGTGAATTCTTCTCATTAAGTTCTTACTTGGTGATCTAGAGTAGAGGAGTTCATGAGGATTTTCCTTCCAATAGTAACACAACATGTTTCCAGTGTTATTGGATGTTCCTATCTGTGAACATGTGTATTAGTCTCATGAATTGAAGTTATTACAAATGTGTATCATTTTATCATGTACTTTTATGCAAGACAAAAAACATGAAATTTATGTTTGTGGTGAGGCAACTTGTGTCATCTGCATCAATGGTGGTATGACATTGATTGAATGATCAAGATAAGGTTTTTCACTTTTAAGTAGATAAATATCTAGGCCTTTTTGATCAGGATGATAACACCTTTATTAAATCCATGTACATGGTAGACGAATATAAGTTCATGTGTAATGTTCATTAAATTAATCAATAAAGTAATGATGGTGAATCAAGTGATATATTTTTTTTATGAGATATCATGAGAAAAAATAGATTATATTACATAGAGAATGCTCAAATAAGGTTTTCATTGCTATGAATTATCCTTATCTCTTTGGGTTTCATAGTGGTTTTTGAGATACCACTCTTGGTTTGTGAGTATGACTCACTGGTATTGAGACATGGGCCCGGAGGCCCACACACAAAGCGTCTTTAGAATCTTGGCCATTTCTAATGAATTAGAGTTTAAGGCATGGTTAGTCCCATGGCGGGATATGGGTTATGTATGGGTTTGAACTATCATATTAAATAGATAAATTCATTATTATTATAGTTTAGAATAATAAGTGTTGAATTTATTTACTCTAGGTATTCACAAGTTTCAATTTAATACAAAATAAAAATATTTTGTGAATGAATATTTATTTAAGTTTCATTTAATATTTTATGGGAGATACATGTTGAGTAAATAAATCTTTTTTATCACATAACATATTTTAATGTTAAAAGTACTTGATAAAATATTTAGGATGTTTTTGAAAAATTCACTTGGTCCTAAGTGTCAAAATGGTTTAATTTTGAATGGATAAATTAATGAATGGAAATGGTGAAATTTTCATAAGTTAAACCTACCTATATATGTAAAAATTAAACCCTAATTCATGGTGTAATTCCTCCCATGATTTTGTGAGAATCTATCTTATCTCTGTCATGTTCTATAGAGAGAAAGTGAAGTTATGAGAACCACATTCCAAGAATGTCATCCCAGATCGAAGTAATGATGCCCATGGGAATTATTTAACATAAAATAACCCTTGATTATCCACACTAGCACCCAGATTTCAAAGGTCTATGATAGGGTAAGCTTTCAAAGTATGTGTGGATGATCTAGAGTTATTTGGCATCAGTTCCTTCAAGTGATGACCTATGAAAGTGAGAAGAACACGTGTTTAGTAAAATTCAAACTATGTATGGTTCTGATTTTGACTTATCATACTTATTTAATTCACACAAGATCCTCACTATGATAACCGGGTGACACTTCATAAGATTCGGTCTTAAGATGTATATCTTGTGATAATTTTTTTTATTTCACCTATTTTTATCCTCGTGTTTTATGCCCAGTACTGAAAAGTGGTATCAGAGGGATTGTGTGATTTATTAAGTCAAATTAAAATTAAATTAGTATGAATTCAAGTCAAGGGAATCACAATGGATCCAATGCTATTGAAGATGCTTTGATCTATGGATGGATGACTGAGAAATGTCCATCCGATGATTGGACTTTTAATTTTTGGTCTAAAATTAAAAAACCAAATGTATTACACATACACATGCATTCTTTGGTCTGATTGTTTTTTTATTAGTGGGGAGGTGCATCTCCAGTTTCATCCCAAGAGTATATGAGCAGTAGAATGAAGGGGAGACTCCATGTAAATGCAAAGAATTATATAAACAAGAAAGAAAAATTTGGTCAGTCGGGGGGACTAGCTGTGTAGTAGTGAAGGTTTTTTTTAAAATGCAAAGTGTTAAAAATAATGGAGTGCACATAATTGAATGTAAGATAAAAAAAGCTGTTAAAGTAGGTATAAAAACCACCTTCATTTCCTCCTTTGTCTCCCAACTGATTGGGGAGGGTTATTGTTAATCACCTGTTATCTTGGTGGGCATTACATATAAAAAAATATTTTTTTTGTTTTTTAGGAGAGGTGGCACCTAGCATTACCAGGAAATCCTGGGTGCATAGTTAAAATAATAAACAAGCATGTATAGGTAAAATTTTATTAATGCGCGGTGAATGTTTTCTATTTAAAGCATGGTTAAGTTGTGTGTGAAATCACATAGAACAAGCATGATAAATAAAAAAATGATTTCATTAACCAATAATAAATTTAGATCCCTCAAAGTAAATATTAAGTATCAAACGCTTTCTATCAGATAAGTTTTAATAAAACCATATTAGGAGGTTTTCGTCGGCCATAGTTGATGGTGCCTCCACTAATTGGGATTTTCTAATAAGAGTGGTGGGTTGAGTTATCTAAAATTGGAATCGAAGAATTATCCATAACTGTCTTGGTGAAATTTTAGATTCAAGCGTTGAGTAATACGTAATTACTATTTACATAAGTTTATAATTCACTCAAAAAATCAAAGAGTTATGAGTTAATATGGTTGACTATCCAAAATACCACTTTGAAACTTTTTAGGTAGTGGAGTAATCATAGCTTGGACTATGAGGAGAGGCTTAAAGGAACCTTGCCACTATAATACTAAAGTTACTAAGTATTTTGAATCATGTAGTTGAGGGATACTTGGATTTGATAAAATATGAGACACTTAAGATTAAAAAATCCAAAATGTAAATTATTCAATAATAAATATAAAAGTAATAATTTTCTATATTTTCATTTTGTAAAAAATGAAAAGTTATACCACATAAATATTGATGGAGATTACCGATACAAGGAAGAAAATCGCTTGTGATGTAATTATGAGAAACGTGATGAAATAGTGGAAGAGAAAAATAGAAGAAAAGAACATTGATTTATTCAATTTAGAAAAACACATTTTATCAAAAATGAATAGGTATAGTTTTGATTTTATTTTATCCTTCTTATTTAACTCACAAAAGATCCTTGTGTTGATAATAGAGTGGCTCTTCCCTGGAGTCAATGTTATGATGTCAATCCAAAGGTAAAAATTTTAATTTCCCTTGTTTTTACTCTCACATTGTGTGCTCAATACCAAACAATATTTACATGATAAAATTAAAGAAACTTGGGGTGTGAATCATGTACGATCATCATTAGTTTACCAAAATGATGCAATTGCACAATTTTTAAGGAAGGGTCATCTCATGTGTGTATAAGGGATGAGTTCTAGACCAACCCCGTCAAAAAAATAGTAGGTCACATTCATCCTTTACTGTTACACCATCTATTGGGGGCTCAAGCAGTTTTGTTAACTAGGTAGCAAAAAAAATCATGGTTGAAAGAATGGGACTCATGTTGGAAAATATAAGATGTGTGGAGGCTAGTAATGGATAATGTCTTAGTTTAAGTATGATAGGCATTGTCCCTGAGGGAGTTTCCAAATTGATATCTCATCCAGCATATATAAATTTTCATCTCAATTTGTGATAATTTTTTATTGAAGTGAAAATATCAAATGTATTCCAGGAATTTATTTACTTCATGCATATCCCTTTTATTTAATTTTGGTTCCAACATTGAATACATTACTAAGGCTGATTTATTATTTTTTTAAATTTATTAAACAACAATAGACTAATTTTTATTTAGTTTCTTAACTTTGTTGCACTAAATGATATTGTTAATTATTTGTAATTTTCAATTTGTATATTTTCTTCGCTTATAAAAAAGTGTGACATTATGTGTTTATTTTTAGCAGGTTTGTTTTGATGAAATTGCTTTATTTTTTCATGTAGAGTAAATGAGATGTTGTATATTTGTTGATGTTTGATATGATGTCACATTTCATTATTTTTATAAGTGTTTTGATGATATTAATTGATCATGCTTTCAATGTGAATATTTATTTTTCATTTCATGCTTTTTTTTTTGAAAACATTAATATTATATCATGAATATATTTTATACTTTGAATTAAATATATTGAAAATTAGGATTAAATTATATGATTAATTGGTTATACGATATAGTATTTTGGTTTAAACATGAGTTTTCATGTATATATCTTAGTATGAGTTGGATTAATAACTTTTCGTGCTTAATTGGGGTTGGAAATTCATGATTTGATTGAAATATATATTTCTTTAATTTAAAAAGAATGAATTTTTTTGAATCTGACATAATATGGGGTAATTTTCAGGTCTTTCAACTTATTAGTATGTTATTAAAATTTAACGACATTACATGATTTTAAAAATTTTATGAACCATGGATTTAATCTCATGATTTTGTTTTTTTTTTTTTGTGCTCGTATCATGTTTTTTTGAATGATTTAATCATACCATCCATTTACATTCATCATCCATCAAAATTATTTCATCATACCAAACACAAAAATGATTAACGTGAATACCCTGGTTGACAAAAAGTCTTCATTTTCTGAAAATGTAAGCCAACTCCCATAGTGGTCTATCTTTTTCTTTAAGGAACCCAACCGAGACATAAGATTTTGATTTGACTTATCTAATATGAATATTATAAAGCATGCACATCATAAGACTTGTTACCATAGCTCTTTCCTCTGCTCCAATAGAATTACTTGACCCATAAAAGGAGTTGAAGACCAGAATCACTGAACCCATGTTATCTCTCACCAGACTACCCCTCTAATTTCTCTAGAAATACAGGAGTTGTCCACATTCAGTTTCATCCCCATGTTAGGAGCCTTCCATTTTACCCATCTACCTTGATTGTATCATCCACCTTCCGTATTAAAGAAAATACTTAGTAGAAACTTTTTTATCATAGAAGAAGATATCCCACCCTTGATTAGAGCACCCAACTCCACCATAAGATCCTTCACCCACACCTAGAAGAAATGAATGGAATACCTTCTCCTTTATCTTTCTTTGTTCATATCCTCCAAAAGGATAAAACACACAAATGAAAAATCTATTGCATGAAATTTCACCTCCACCCCTTGTTGTCCAACTCCGTGGAACCAAGCCCCCATAACTTCCAACAATGAACCCCCAATCCTATGTATACCCATACCACGCCCCATGAGGTTTCATGTAGATACCATAGTATAAGGAGAGTTTTTTATTTCACTAATGTGTTTGTTGATTTTAATTTCAAAGGGGTATAAATGTGAATCCTTAAGTTAATATTTTTAAGAGTGTCTTAAGAGTGATGAAAATCCAATGGATGATAAAATCAGAAGGTTTTTTTCATCAAAAGTTTCACCACCATACATAAAATTGAGTTGACTATCTTGATTTTAATTTTTTTAACCCATTCCACCTTAAACTTTTTTTGAAACTTGTAATACTTTTGTGATGTTTCTTGATATCAAAAAGGGGAAGAGCTTTGAGGAATTCAGAGAGTTTCCCTTTTCTTCTTTCAAGGGGGAGGTTCTGAGGAGGAGATGAAGAGATTAAATGACATTCTTGGGAATATTATTTTTATATTCAAGTTTAACTTGCCTCGTTCCATTTATGTATTTTTATTTTCATAAAAGGGGAGATTATTGGGTCAAAACCCAATTTTTCAACCTTATTTTGAAAATCACAATACACTCTTGATGTCTTTGTTTAACTACTAGGGTTTTTTTGTTGTGTTTCTATCTGTATAAATTTCTTCATCTGATTACATGTTCAGATGTGTTGATAAGTCCATTAGATGACATGCATTTTGTGTTTTCATCAAACTTTTGTTTATTGTGATGGAACATGGAGGAAATAACTTATTTCTTAGTATCAATGATCTGGTGGAATTATGGGTGGTTTATTCAAGTGCATGTTTCCACTCAATGACTGAATGTGGATGCACGGTGAATCATGTATCTAGAAGTTTAATAAAAGTTAATCTAGTGGATAATTATGCCTTGGATGTCATAAAAAAGGGTGATGTGAATATACAGATGAATGACAGTGGAATATTGAGACTCAAAGGAGTAAGACACACCCTAGGTAAATGATAAAAATCTTATTTCCATTAGATATCTTGAAGAGGAAGTCACTGAAGTGAAATTTTAAAATTGATTCTAGAAAGTGACTTAAGGATCCAAGGTGGTTGTGAGAGGAGTAAAGGATGGGACATTCTAATTGACCAGAAGCACAGATGGTATTTCAATGGTTGGAACTACATCATTGGAAGATTTGAAGGTTTGGAATTGTATGATTGATCAACTTATTGAGATGAATATGAAAGTTCTAATGTCTAAAGGCATATTAAAGCTTGATCACATGGAAATCAGATGGTGTGAATGTTTTGTGTCGGGGAACAGAGAAGAGTGTTCATTAACTTAGATGGATAGAAGCTTGGAGCTTGGAAGTTGGAACTAGCTCACTCAGACTTTCCCCTATCCATTCCCATAGTGGTTCTATTTACTTTATAACTTTCATTGAGGACGCTTCTAGAAAATTTTATGTTTACTTTTTGAATCGCAATTTTGATTATTTTTTTCAGGCGTTTATTCAATGGAAATTTATGTAAGAAAGGCAATGTGGTTGGAAGGTGAAATGAATGTTTTCCAATAATGGTAGTGAATACACCTGATACAACTTCTGGAACTTCTACCAAAAGAAGGGTATAACACATGAAAATACAGTACCTTGTACACTATAGTTGAGTGGAGTGGATGAAAGGATGAATTGAACCATGACTAGGATTGCCAAATGTATTTGATTTTACTCTGGAATGCCTAAGGGGATTTGGGGAGAGGAACTCAATACAGAAGCATACCTTGTCAATGGGTGTCCAACATCGACAATTGACAAGAAGCTTATGAAGGATCTATGGTCCGGTAAATGATCAGAATTTAACCATCTTAAAGTCTTTAGAAGTTTGATGTATGTGCATGTTGATTATATGGATCGAGATAAGCTTGAGGAAAAATATAAAGCATGTTTTCTCATTGGGTATTGAGATTAGAGTTTTGGATTTCAGTTATGGGATGAGGAAATGAAAAAAATCATCTGGAGCCTATATGTTATCTTTAATTAGAAGGTTTTTTGAATGGACCAGAACATGAAGGAAAAGTAAGTTGATAGAAATAAATCAACTATCGAAGGAGTTAACATCTCGAATATTTTCTCACTGATAGTTTAACATGGAACTATTCGAATGATGGTGATCATGGTAGCATCAGATAAAAGAGATGGATGTGAAGTAATCCTTCCTTCATGGTGAGTTGGAGGAAGAAATTTACATAAAGAAACTGATGGGTTTTTTGGAATAAGGAAATCAGAACTCGGATTGTTAAAGAATCGTCTTTGTGGATTGAAGAAAAAATGACTATAATATAATTGAAAGTCTGATGGTTTTTTGTTGGAAAAAGGATTTGAAATGTGGAATACATATTATTTCTATTTCCAGAAGTAACGGGGTGATAGGATATTCATCATGATGCCTTTGTATATTGATGACATATTGTTGGTTAGTCCATAGTTTTTATAGATTTAGGATATAAAGTGTAAGTCATTTGGAAGATTTTAAAAGAAGGTTCTTGGATATGACAAGAAAATATTGGGAATGAGAATTGAGAGGGATATGAGAGTTAAAATTTTGGTGTTATCCCAGATGGACTACATCTAGAATATCATGGGAAAGTTTGGAATGGTCGAATACAAGCTTGTCTCAACTCCTATTGTCAAACACTTTAAGTTTTCTAAGGCACAGGCACTCGTAATGGAAGAATGGATTCAGTACATGGATAAAGTGATGTTTTCATTAATAGTTTAAAGTTTTATGTATGTGATGATTTAGACACAACCATACATAGCATTTTTAATGGGATTTGTGATTTGTTTTATGTCAAACCCTGGAAGTGAGCACTAAGAAGACATCAAGTGGATCATCCATTAATTGAAAATAATAGAAATATTTTCTCTGGGTTTTAGGGGGAGGATCCATTGCAAGGTTTTGTGGGTGTGGATTTTTATAGAGATTCAGACACCCAGAGGAGCACGATCAGCTTTGTGTTTGACTATGGAGGAATAGTGATCTGTTGGATGTCACGGCTACATAATATTATCATTTTAAGTATAATTGAAGTAGATTATGTGGATATAATGGAAGCAATGAAGGAGTTTTTTAAGTAGAGAATCAGATGCTAATGAATGTACATCGATTTGACCATCTTGCAATGACAAATTTTCAATGAACAGAATCCAATGACCTGAATTTGGTGAACAAAAAATATTTCACAATCCAACAATCTCCCACATTAAGACTATTCCATGTACCCTTTGGAAAATATCCAACAATTAGAAAACTTCCTTTCTTCCTCTTTACAATATACAATGTTCTTCATTCTCCTTTCATTCACTCAAATCCACACTAAGTCATGATGTTTCCTTATACTTTCCAGAACTAAAGATTTAGTGACCACGTCCACTAGATTTTGGATTCTAGCTATATTGTAGA
The DNA here is from genome assembly GCA_963277665.1 of Viscum album. Taxonomy (NCBI): domain Eukaryota; kingdom Viridiplantae; phylum Streptophyta; class Magnoliopsida; order Santalales; family Viscaceae; genus Viscum; species Viscum album. The sequence continues at coordinate 1,198,651,739 of OY728164.1, forward strand.
GATATGACACTTTCTCCTCTGGAATGTCTATAATGAAGTGTTACTTGATGTTGATGTGCTTTATCCTCGCAAACATCAAGCGAAGAGAGGCAAACACATCGTTCTTAGAGAAAGTGACTTAAATAACAACCCCAAGAAACCTGTAAAAAGTCTTTCTGATATGTGTCGCCCGCCCCAGAGAGCTAGAACACCTCCAACTGATTGATAAAAGAAAGGAACTCTCACACCCACGAAAACCATATTCACAAACTAGAACACCTTAAGCACCATTAAACAAAAACCATGTCGTTTGACTATAACAAACAAACAAGGCCAAGTACGTCCAAGGAACACTTTGATCACCTATCACCGAGTCATCACTAGGATGGACCTTAAATGCTAACATGGGAAATCCCGAAGGGCTCCCTACCATTAGAAACCTACTGATGCCCGAGAAAAGATTGGAAAACTGACACGGGGAGGCCTGGGCAGACTCCCCACCATAAGAATAGTGTAATATCGGTTTATTTCTAGGGAGTTTCAGCGAGTCCCCCTAATGGGTCTCACAACCGTTGGCACCAATGAAACTAGAGAACTCAGAGGCTTCCCGGCACTAACCCAACACTCCACCAAAAGGGCAGGGACGGCGGGGCCCAACCATCGGGCGTCAAAACCACAGCCTAAGACAAACCAACATCTCAACATCCCTGGATTAGCACCATTCAACTTTGAGAAAAATTCGTCCAAACAGACCCCATGAGGACCGCTAAAAGCGATTACATATGGTGGGATGCAAACCCCAAGTCTTTAAGGTAACGAGACGCCCATGCCTCCTCATAGCCACGAAAAATCTCATACACCCAGACGGGTCGTTCAGAATGGAACAGCTACAGGAAACGATTTAAACTACTTTGGCTTTAAACACCGATGACAAAAATAAAGTCAGGTTCTCATACACTCCTAGGGTTCCTGACCACGCTCCAGCTTCACTCCGAGGCCTATGGCTGGAGCCCTTATGTTTGAAGCATCTCCCGCCTTGCAGTGAGGTAATGAAGACTCCCAAACAGAGCTTATCCTTTTCCTAGTGTCGCAAGAAACCATACTACAATTGAGATAACCCCATCACACACAACACACTCCGAAATCCACCTATTTCCTCAAGGCACGTCCATCAAAACAGAGGTTTGCATGATGCACATGCATCACTTCTTCACCTTAACCAAGAAACTTGAGAAGAAAAGACACACGACGAACACTCAACTTTGAACAGAAAGATTTGAACTCCCTAAGAGGATGAAACACTCCTATGAAAACAGGGATTCTCATAGGGTTCTATGAAACCCACCTTTGCTCATCAAGAGAACTCACACTACAAGATGTTACCAAAAATGACCCTTACTGTTGATGAAGCACTACGAGCCTTTCAAACCATCGGCCAACACTGATAATTCCGAATTGCCTTCACCCTTCCCTGCTGGAATTTCTTTCACCGCTTCCAGAGGGGAACCTTTAGACGCAACGATGTCAAACTTCATACCCGACAACTAAGACAACTCAGAGAGACCAAAGCTCCCTTCAACTCCTCTCGCGTCTATCATCCCGTTGTGAGAGGATCTGCTTAACCAAAAAGGATAAGGGAAAAACTTAACACTATCACTCAAAAGGGAGAGTGATTGCTTTAATCAACTGGAGGGTCTGCCAACGGTGAATTACCCATAGTCGCACTTCAATCGCATGTTAATGCTTTATGGGGGTGTCCACTGGTCAAGAAAGAAAACCATAGACCCAATCAAACTGGTCCAATGGCCAAGACACACTGCAAGTGAACACTAAATGTGCAGAGTGAACCGCTGCAAGGGATTCCCGAAGCACTTTTCAAAAGAGACCGTTAACCACATGCTTTCACACCAACTTACAAATAAGGATTCAAACTCGAGACACAAATTAGTCAAAAAGGATTCTCGGCTTGAAACATCTCACATCCAACACTTCCCAAAATACAAGGACACACCACGCGACCACTGATTATTAAAAAAAATTCTTCAACAAAACTTTTTGAAAAGAAACGAAGCTAGTAGGTTACACAAACACCAATGGTGTCCCATGGGCCTCGCACATGCATGTTCTTGTGCCGCACCGGCACCCACCTCATGCCCATCCAAGCACTCATCCACTCATTCCATTAACCATTTCTCTTTCCATATATACCCATGCATGTGGTTTCCCATGAAAGCACCACAAATCAAAACCAAACCTTTCCATTTTTTTCAAAACCAAACATTCAACCCACACTTTTCAAACCTTACACATCAATTTTTTTAGAGCGCTTCATTTCAAGACATTTTTTTTCAAGACCACATCATTTTTACTTAAAAACCAGATTTCCATGAATCCAAAACAACAAGATGGGGAATGATGCAAGAGGGAACTAGCATCAGTGGGTGACTGGGACATATGGTTGGCGGTCATTCGCCAATCATGCCACCACCACGGAGGGTATTCTTGGACAACGTCCCCGGCTCCACATGGCTTGCCAGACCTTGCGAGCTCACTAGGACAACTGACCCTACTTTCTTTTCATTTCCCCTAAACAAGATTAACCACAGGGGCCAAAGACTCAAACAGACCTCAACTTACCCTAGTGACTCGAGTCTCGCCACAAGGTGTGCTGGCCAGGCACCTTACTCGTAGTCGGGACGTCAAGTCCCGACAATCTTAACATTGTTCTACCTAACTCTATCCCAATGGGACACGACCCAAGAGAGAAAACCTCCTCTGATACCATTCTGTCACGAATTAGGTCGGGTCACCATCCGACCCAACGCCCGACCCGGACCGCGACATGACCCGAAGGGCGTTCTCGATCCCCATGGACTGGCACAACTGCCCGGGTATCGAAACCAACACATGGGAACGATTTACCCAAAAAATGAGACATAAAAACAACTAACAACTTTAATGGAAAGAACTGATCTGATACAACCAAACTGACCCTTAACACAATTCATGTTTAAAGGTCTAAAATTGGAACCAACAACCCAAGAGAGACGACAACAAAGAAAAACTAAAACTCTAAGAAGACCGCAATGAAAAGAAAACTAACACATCCATTTGCACCATCATGCAACACAAGGATCCACCTCCTCAAACCACCATAGTCAGTCATGCATGGAAAAACCATCGACAACCCGAACCACCATCACTAACCACGATGCATCAACCTGTGACACACAAAGAAAAAGTGCTACATACACCCAAAGGTGTAGGTAGGGTGTGAGCCAAGAGCCCAGTAGGATGACACCGGGAGAAGATTCCACGCTAAACCATTTAAATGACGAACACACTTTCCAGTAAAATGGATAAAAGGGAAATAAATGCTTAAACAGTACTTAATGAAAACAATTTTTAATGACAGGTGCTTTAAATGAAAATGAATTTAAAAACAACAACTCAAATTAAAGAAAAGAATTAAATACTTGAACACTTTTAAAGAAAGCAGGGTTTAAGAAAAACTGTTTCAAATAAAACAAATTAAATTAAAACACACACACGCGCACTTACTTTTTAAAATAACCAAAGTGTCGCACTGATAAGCGTAATGTAACCAAAGAGCACCAAATATGGGAGAGGCCTTGTGGGTGTTAGAAACCACGACCCTCAGAAAACGTGGCTTAGAAGACCACGAACCTCAGAAAACGTGTCTTACAAGACCACGACCCTTAGAAAATGTGACTTAGAAGACCACGACCCTTAGTCATTCATATGTTTAGTTAGTGTTGCAATCGTCAGTCCTGCCAGTGAAACCGGGTTGAGTCACCTCTGGAACACTAGCCCACTAGTCTTAGTTCACCTTCCTAGCTACCCAGGCTTCCCGCTTTGTGCTCAAACAAATTTCAAGATCTTAATAGGTGCATATCACATAAACAAGCCAAGCAAAACCCCACACATGAAAAGAGACCATTTACACCATCAATTCTAGTTTTAAAACTCAAGATCATGTCACAGGTCACACTTATGCATAGAAGCCAAACAGAGTACTTACACACACCAAACCATCATTTGCACACCCAAATACCATTTTGAAATATTACGCACACCAAACCTTATCCAAACAAGTTTCGCACCATTGATATAATTTGGTAAACCCTTTGAAAATTTTCATAAGACAATCCTAAAGAGTATCATCGGGCTTTACAGATGAAAACACACTCAAAATCCTCATTTTGAATTAAGTGCACACCCAAAATCTTTTTAGAATTTAATCTGCATCGCTTACACCATCAACTAAACCACTTACAATTTAAAAAAACAGTTTTACACTTAAAAAACCCCGAAGAAAATTTATTGAACAATTCCAAAAATGTGCCACATGACTTTTTAACACCAAAACGCACTCAAAACCCCTTTTATGAAAAAACGCACATTGATGTCACAACCAAAACACACACTACAGCTCTTTCACATTTAAACAACTAGATGCACAATCTTGAGAACAACGATAAATAGCTCAATGTAGGTTTTCACAACAAAACACATTAACATCACATAAACACTCGACTAACAAAACAAATGCACAACAAAACTCAGTCAAAATCACTTCCGCAACATGTAAACTACTTAACAATTGTGCTAAATTAATTAAATTAACAAACTAATTCACCAGAAAATTTATGAAAAAATTTTCAGAATATGCCGCATGACTCAAAAATACTAAAAATGCAGTCAAAAGTTTCTCTATGACTCGACGCAAATTGACGCTAAACCAAAGCACAATTTGTATAATTTATAATCTACTAATACACAGTTCAACATTAATTTTTCACGTAAAACACACCTATATCACATACACATATCAACTTCAATTGAAAGCATTATTCGCATCAAACAAACTAATTAAATAATATGCTAAATTAATTTAAGAAGAAAAATAATTCATCAAACAATGGTTAAAACACGGAACCACCTACCTCGGAAGAAGGAACTCCCAAAACTTGTGTGAATCTCCAATCGCACCTAATACGAACCACACGCGAATTGAAATGGACCCTAAACAAGAAACCAGACCAACAAGATTTAAGATCAAACTCTAATTTGAGCCCCTTACCCACTGGATAAAAAAAATTCAAGGATAAAAAAAAGGAGACTCCACCGGGGGGTTGCTCGCGTGGCATGAGGGAAAGGCGCCGACCGACATGGGAGGTGGCGCGCCGGAGTAAGTCGCGGCCAGCAGAGGAAGGTGTGGGCGGCGATCGTCGGACAAGGGGCGTGTGCTGGTGGGGAGGCCGGTGAGGATGAAGGGTGCGCGGCGAACTGGCTGGGGAGCTGCGGCGCGACGGGCTGGCCTGGGAGCTCGGGGTGCGGTGCGACGGGACCAAGTGGTCCTGGGGGTGCGACGAGTCTGATCGGGGAAGGCAGGGCGCGGCATGAGAGAGGTGGTCAGACGGCTTGCCGGATGAGCCGGTGACCAAGGGGAGAGAAAGCGCCGCGAGCGGACCCAGTGGGGTGAGGGGGGAAACGCGATGCGGGCTAGGGGGGGCGAAGCCCTAAGCAAAAAAAAAGGGGGGGAATAAAGATAAAAATAAATAAATAAAATAAAATAAAATAAAATAAGAAAAATAATAATAATGATAATAAACTAAAATTTGAAAAATTATATTAGTAATAATAAAAATAATAAAACCCAATTGACAGTAATAAAATAAAATAAAAGTTATGTCAATTATGATAATAATAATAGTAATAATGTCCCTAAATATCATTATTAATATTATTATCTTTAAAAACTCTTATTTTATTTGATTTTTATTTCATCACACATTTAATTTTATTGCTTTGTTATTAATCCATTTTATTAAATTAGTTGATCATCGAGCAGGGCGTGCGGTGAACCGGGCGAGGTTGCACGGCGACCCGGGCGAAGCCGCTCAGCTTCGACCGTGGTTCGCTGGACGCAGTCAAGACCAAAACTCTCATTTATCATAGCAAAACCCATGTCGGGCTCGGCCCGCATTTCACATATATAAAAATAAATAATAATTATTATTATTAGGAGCTGATAAAATTATAAGATAGAAATAAAAATTAGAAACATGACGCAACACGAAGTTCGGGTGTGACACGTAATGGGAGAAGGGATTCAGTACATGGATAAAGTGATGTTTTCGTCAATAGTTGGAAGTTTTATGTATGTGATGATTTAGACACAACCATACATAGCATTTTTAATGGGAAAAGTGAGCACTAAGAAGACATCAAGTGGATCATCCATTACTTGAAAATAATAGAAATATTTTCTATGGGTTTTAGGGGGGAGGATCCATCGCAAGGTTTTTTGGGTGTGGATTTTTATAGAGATTCGGACACCCGGAGGAGCACGATCAGCTTTGTGTTTGACTATGGAGGAACAGTGGTCGGTTGGATGTCACAGCTGCATAGTATTATCATTTTCAGTATAATTGAAGTAGAGTATGTGGCTATAATGGAAGCAACGAAGGAGTTTTTTAGGTAGAGAATCAGATGCTGCTGAATGTATGTCGAGCTGACCAACTTGCAATGAAAAATTTTCAATGAACAGAATCCAATGACCTGAATTTGGTGAACAAAATATACTTCACAATCCAACAATCTCCCACATAAAGACTATTCCATGTACCCTTTGGAAAATATCCAACACTTAGAAAGCTTCCTTTCTTCCTCTTTACAATATACAATGTTCTTTGTTCTCCTTTCATTCACTCAAGTCCACACTAAGGCATGATGTTGCCTTATACTTTCCAGAACTAAAGATTTAGTGACCACGTCCACTAGATTTTGGATTCTTGCTATATTGTGGAGATCTAACACTTTCCCCTCTGGCATGTATGTAATGAAGTGTTACTTGATGTTGATGTGCTTTATCCTTGCACGAAACATGAGATTCCCAGCCCTTATCACATAATAAAAACCCTCATTCTTGACTTCTCCCAAGCCCTTTTAGTAACTGTTAAATCTGTAAATATAATTTATGCACTACAAACAAATCATTTAACAATAAAATTGTTCATTACGATCAATCAACCGTTTACTGAAAAGGTTATATTGTTATTAACAAAACGAAGATTGGTTACAAAACAAAATATTAATTTAACCACAAAAAATTATATCGAACAAAAAAAAATCTAGGGGAATACTTTGAATATATTGAAAATTTCATCCAAGATACTAACTATTTGAAACAGGATTCTAATTATATATTAAGATATATTTTATCTGAGATGAGATGTGAGTAGGATTTTAAAAACCAATCAACAAAAATAGAATGGAAAAATATGAGCGTTGAATATAAAAAATAATTCTCACATTTGATTTAATAGAAAAATGAAAGCAAATAAGTTAGACTAATCGGTGGGTGCGCCGGGACATTGCAGTAGTGCAGCGCAAAGGCGACGCGCGGAAACAGCGGCAGCAAGCCACAAGCTGAATCCCCCATTAAAAAATTAATTTAATATCGAGTGACCCATTGGGCCACGTATCAGATATTAAACTGATAAGAACAGATACTACACTTGATCTTAGCCAAAAGGCCGAGAAAGGTATGAGTTGCTCGTTGTTTTCGACGCTCTTTCGTAGGCAGCCTTCTCCTTCATCCCTCTTCGCTTATTCGATGTGGGGCAGTTCCCGGTGCGAGCCACGCCCCGGCGATGCATCAACAGCACCCTCCACCTTCGCCGTACCTGCTTCAAAATGCCTCTCTCTGCGCTCTTCGGTGAAGGGGGCAATTCCTGGTACGCCAAATCTTCACTCTCTACTCTTCTGCACATATTTCTGCATACGGATCCTGTGCGGCGCTCTCAGGTCTAGGGTTTCTTGAATCTTCCTCTTTGCCTTTTCTTCACCTCACCAATTCCGACGCCTTCCTCGCCACTGATAGGTTTTCCTTTTCAATTTCTACAATTCTTCAACTCACTTGTTCTGCGGATGCTTCAATCGCTGCTCTGCTCAAGCTTGGAAGCCGGCCTCGTGATCTGATATTCTTAATGTTATTTCGTTAGACGCACAGTCCTTGTTCATGTTTCAACTTTCACACTAGTTTGAGTGATTTGAGAGTCGCAAGGCACAAAATGTTTTGATCGACATAAATCTGTTTTCATTCAATCGTCTTTTGATCCTGATAAATCTGTTTTCCTTTCTCTTCAAGCCCACCCCATACTCATCTTTTTTGATCCAGATAAATATGTTTTCATTCGAATTGGTTTTAAAATTGCAGAAGTTATTAAAACCTCGATCCATCCTTTTTGAAGGACTGCCACCTTATCTTGCAGGTGGTTCTCTCCCATTCCTTGGAACTGGCCGCTTATGGGTTTGTTGAATAGAATGAACCTGCCATTCCTCCCCTGCTGCTGATTTCTATCGCGACACTACTCATGAATCATTTTGTAGGATTATGTGTGACCTTATGGTTTTTGTAGTGTCCATAATTCTTAATTATAAGCAATGCCTGATGTTCAGCTACGCGTGGATGTTTCTAGCATCTGGTCGGATTTCTTATCAACTAAATGCCTACTCTGTTTGTGATTTCCAGTTATATTTTATAGTTTTTATTGAAAATTTCTTATAAAACTTGCCATTTATGATTAGTGTTTCTCGGTAATTGTTTTCAGAATTCTTGATTTTCCCATACTAGACTCATGCATATAATTGATTGAATGGTCTTGCTGATTATGATATGGGTTCATCAAGGCAAGATTATCAAATACTAATGTTATGTTGATAAAAACAGATAGGAATTTTGCCAAGGAGAATGATGATGTGGTTCAATTCAAACTCTAAGGTTTTGTTTGGTATGATAAAATCATTTTGATGGAAGATGAATGTAAATGGAAATGGAAAATGAATGGTTTAAGGAAACCAAAAAGGAATTTAAAAACATGTTCAGCGGGATGAAACTTGTTAATGGAATATTCATATTATTTTAATACTGAAAAATCAAATATTTGTGAAAAGATTAAAATGGTCATTTTCTTCCTCCATAGTCCCTTGTCGCTTTCAAAACCCCTCGCTGTTGTCAAACCAGTACACCAAACGCGACCTGGCATGTAGGTCTCCATGAACAAAAGTATGTGTCAAATGGATTTTCAAGGGGATGTGCAAGACATGCCGAATAATTAAATCGGATTTTCCATGAGGAGTTTTTAAATTGTCAATTGCAACATAGAGACTCTAGAGACATAAAAGATATCAAAAGAATATGCTCGGTACAAATTATGTTAAATCAGATAAAATTAATCCTTGAAAATATTTTACGCCTGTTTGTCAAAGTAGTTTTGAACGTTACTATTTGTTGACCAAATTATTCTGAAATCATTAAGATCGTAGCATAAAGATCATTGATCAAAACAGTCAAAATATTGACCAAACTCATCACGTTTTGAATGTTTTTTTTCCAATCATCTTTTCATATATATATATATATAGGGAGAGAGAGAGAGAGAGACGAAGGGATTTAAACTATATTAAAATTCGTGTAGAGTTTCCAAAAAATACTGTGTCCGTAAGAAAAACCCCAAACTCCACTCGAGGAGGTTGATCGTTAAACTCTCTCTTCAACTCGAGTGGGAATAATAATCAAATTAGCAATTCAACCGTAGTCGAAATATTCGAAATATAATAATCAATATACAAACAACTTTATAAGTCCAATAAGCATCCACCCTTAACCCACCACCTCCATCACTCCACCACTTTCATCGTTATCCCACCACCACTGTCGCTATCTCCAGTCTCAACCTACACGGAACCCATCATTGCATCACCATCAAAGCAATTGAAAAAAAAATATATAAATCAAAACAAATGAAAGCAATAAACATCATTTACAATTGAATCCAAGAGAATGTTTATTAAATATGTCACAAACACTATAATTCATCATGACCGCCATCTCAAGGGTGTTGTGGATCGGAAGGCTTACCCCTCCCCCCCACCTACTACTAGCATCTGTCACCTGTAATACAACCACAACTTTTAATAAAAGGAACATGAAACACAATAGGTTTACTAAATATAAAAAATAGAAAAAATAGAAAACAAAATCAAGACATTAAATTCAAGTTTAATAAACTTTTTAAAATCATCTAATTGTCATTAAATGTTAATAACATACTAATAAGTTAAGACCTACAAATTACACCTTATCATGTCAGAGTTGGACAAATTCATTCTTTTTTAATAAAATGAATATATATTTCAATCAAATCATGAATTTCTAATCCCAATTAAGCATGATGAGTTAGTAATCCAACTCATACTATGATATCTGCATGAAACCTCATGTTTTAATCGAAATACTATATTGTATCACCAATTAACCATGGAATTTCATCCTAACTTTCAACATAATGAATTCCTAGTATAAAATCTATTAATGATATCATATTAATGTTTTCAAAAAACATTTGCCTGAAATGAGGTATAAATATTCACTTGTTGAAAGCACAGTCAATTAATATCATCAAAACACTCATAAAAACAATGAAATGTGACGTCATATCAAACATCAACAAATAGCCAACAACATCTCATTTATTCTGCATCGAACAATAATCCAATTGCATCAAAACAAACCTTCTAAAAAATAAACAAATAATATCTCACTTTTTTATATGTTAAGAAAATATACTAATTAAAGATAACAAATAGTAAAAAATATCTTACAGTGCACCAAAGTTAAGAAAATAAACCAACTAAATAAAATTTAGTCTCTTATTGTGTAACAAAGTCATACAAATAATAAATTGGCCTTAGTAAAGTATCGATGTTGCAGACAAAATTAGATAAAAGGTTATGCACGAAACAAAGAAATTCATGTTCGACAATCGATACTTTCATTTCACTCAAAATTTTCACAAATTGAGCTCATGATTTATGTATGCATGATGAGATATCAAATTGTATATTATCCTCTAAAATATAGAAACCAAGACATTCTTCATTACCTGCCACCACCAATCCTATATTTACCTACTGGAGTCCTATTCTTTCACCTTTTCTTTCAACCTTGAAATTTCTTTTTACGCTTCCCGGTTAATGAAACTGCATGAGCTCCAAATATATAGTGTAACAGTAAAGGATGAATGTGACCTATCTAAAACATTTTATGGGGTTGGCCGAGAACCCATCCCCTATACATGCCTGTGATGCTCCTCTAAAACTAGTGCAATTACATCGTTTTGGGAAAGTAATGATGACTGCACGGGCTTCACATCCCAAGCTTCTTGAATTTTATCATGTAAATATTGTTGGTATCAGTTTGCAATGCGAGAGTAAATGCATGGGAAATTAAAAAAAATCCCACTGGATCGATGTTGTAATGTTGACTCGGGCGAATCGCCACTCGATTATCAACCCGAGGATCTTGTGTGAATTAAATAAGTTTGATAAATCAAAATCAAAACACTAGCTAGTTTGATTTTGTTCGAACGTGTGTTCTGCTCACTGTTGGATATCATTTCTTAAAGGAACCGAATCTGGAACCCTCTAAATTGACCAAACATTCTTCAAAATCTTTCTCAATCATCAACCTTCAAAATCCAGGTGCTAGCGTATAGAATTTTAGGCACTTTACACACCGGCTTGATCATGTGAGCATCGTTTCTTTCATCTGGGAAGGCGTTCTTGGATCGGGGTGCTTGGAACCTCGTTTTCTCTCACTGGAACATTAGAAAGATGAGAGTGATGCTCTCAAAATCATGTGAGGAATAATTCTTTGAATTAGGGTTTAATTTTTACTTATATAGGTTGGTTTTACTTATGAAAATTTCACTTTGACCCTTCTTTAAGTAAACCTTTCCAGATTAAACCATATTCGACACTTATGTCCAAGTGAACGTGTCACAAGAATCATAATTTTTTTATCATGTACGCGTAACATTAAAATATATTACGTGATAAAATATGAGCCATTAACTCGACATGTCCCTCCTATAAAATATTAAACGAACCTAGAAAAAATATTCTTTTGTAAAGCATTTTTCTTTCGTATTCACTTAAAAATTGTAAATACCTAGAGTAAATAAATTCAACATTTGTTATTCCAAACTCAAATAAGAAAGAATTTATTTATTTCTTGCGATCGTTCAAAATCAGACATAACTCAACCGCCACCGTAGGGCCCACCATGTCCTAAGCTCAAATTCATTAGAATTAGTCAAACTTTTGAATACATTGCGTATGTGACTCTCTCGGCCCATATCTCGATAGCAATGAGTCATACTCATAGACCAAGAGCAGTATCTAGTAATACATCATCACTTTTAAGGATATAAGGCTTAGTCGTACCAAAGACAATCTCCTACAAGCATGCTCTCTGTAATAGAATCTCTCTCTCATGATATCTCACAAAGCAAGATGTATCACTTATGCCACCATCCTTTATTTATTCTTGTAATGATCATTCTGGATAGACTTACCTTCTTTTACCATAGTCATGGATTTAATAAATGTATTACCATCCTGATTAACTAGGCCCGAGATATCTCTTCCTCTACTCAGAAGTGACAAGTCATGTCTTGATCATTCAATCAATATTATACCACCAACTACACACTCAAAAACAAGCTACCTTACCACAAACATAAGTATCATGGTTTCCATCTTGCATCAAAGTATATGATCAAATCATACACAATGATAATGACCTCAAGTCATGAAACCAATACCCATGTTCATAGATGGGAACATCCAATGACACTCGAAACTTGTGGTGTTCTTATTGGCGGTTCACTCTACATGATATAACTCTACTCAAGATCACTAAGTACGAACTTGGTGAGAAGAAGTCCCAATGCTTGTATGACCCCAACACCTGATAGTCAAACATCATCTGTGTCCCGTCAGTATAATGTGTCTTGACCATATGACATATGTTTAGGATTACTATCTTAGTATCTTGAGGTTCTCATTATAGTTGGGAACTGTTATAACCTTTTGATTTGATAAGTAATCCTAGGACATTACCATGTAAAAAGTGTACGCAAAAGTAACAATGCTATTATACTATGATAACATCATGCATAACTCTATGTGTGCGTGATATTATAGTCAAAAAGTACTACTCAAGCTGGGTCTAAGCCACCCAATTTTAAAACAATCCCACTTGCACCAGAGAAAAATTGATAATTATCAACTTGTTAGCTCTCACATGATAAGATCATGCTTCTGTTGAGTAGTGTATTTTTTTCATTGGTCCCACCACATTTTCTTTCATGGAAACTCTTTTATTTTTGACTTCACCTCATTAAGTAAAACTATCAAAAGATATTATATCCCAAAGCATATTCCTTTTTCCTCTGTCATAACATTGACTTCTTGGATAGTACCAAAGTCATGATCAAATCATAATTTATATTATGATAATACTTTACTTTCTTATTACAATTACAAGAACTGTAAAGAAATCATTGTGTGTTTCATATTGCATCTTTAGCTTTATTAAAAGCCATAACATACTCAATTTTTGTAGATATGGCTACCAATGGATCCAATGAGCTTCTCTTTCTAATTTCCTTAGCTTTACTATGATACAAGATCAAATTGATCTATATGAAGACTAGTTTGTGTCTCCTTAATGACTTGTATTATTTCCTCTCCAATTACCAAGTACATATCCCTTTAACTTTTTCAAGAAATATTCGATAACTCTTACTGTTTTACGAGGAGTTCTCCTAAATTTATTTGATATTTTCCCACCATAATGCATGTGTTGGTAATATTATGTCTAGCACATAGCATGATATATGCAATAAATCCATCAATAAAGAATATGGAATTCTATTTACTATATTAATCTCCTCTTGTGTCTTATACATCTTTTTGTGTAGAGATTTATGTCATATGACATTGACAACAATTCTCTCTCGAATTGTTCCAACTTATTTTTTTCAACACCTTGTCGGTATATACATTTTAACTTGGTCTAATAGACCCATAGATCTACCTTAATAGATCTTGTTCCTTATAACTTTGGTCACTACTTTAATTCATTCTACGGAGAGATACTTTCATCCTACTCTTAATTGACTATAAGACTAATAATTGTTTTCCATATGTTATTAAACATAGATGTCTGGTAAATCCATGATGCTCCCACTAACCTCTTATAGAAACATGGAATACTTTCATTCCAAATGAATATTCTAGGATAAAAATGCTTTCATTAATCCATAAATGGATCTCTACAACTTGCATTCTTTATTAGCATTTTATAGTGTTACCAACCCTTTCTGGTTGTGCGGTGTAGACACATTCCTAAGTAGGTGGTCCTGACATTCGATGCCTAATAAAATGATCATAGAAAGTTTCAATGACAAGTATAATTCGAATGAATTTAATTATGATGACATGGTATAACCAATTGAGCCTCATTGGTAACATGCTTGTACCACCCATGCATAGTTTCTTTTGAATACCCACCAATGGATTTACATCAATTGGAGAAACTACCAAAATTTAAAATTGAATTTTGGTACGTGGAATCCATTTTTGAATTTATATGAATTTGTCAATCATTATAATTTACTACTTTCTTTTAGGATAAGGAATTATTTTTCTTAGTGAATAATATATCACATAACTCAGTGATTATAAACCCATCTCTATTAGTTTAATACTTTCCTATGTAGTACATGTCTCTAGAACATTCCTTTTCCATGAGCACTTATGGAACTTGTTTCCATTCCAACTACTTGTGAATATCAATCTTTGACTTATCCAAGTCTACCATTCTCCCACTTTCTCAAACGGAGATGTGTATCCTTTTGTACAATTAGAGTCTTTCACTTGACTATAACAATTCAATATTAGGTATTTATGCAATATCCTTAAAAACTTTAGGATATAAAACTAAGATGTCCTTTGTGTTATTCTTGATACAAGTTTGTTTATTGACTAAGTCTTAACAAACTCTTTGCATCTAAACACGTGTTTTTTGACATAAAGGATTTTTTTTCATATTATAACTTATATGATATTTATTTGTCATTATAGTTGGAAAGTGGTTATGGTTTAATGTTTATATTTGTGAATCATGTCTCAAAAGAAAATTGGAAGACTTGAAAAACTTTTAGGACTCATCATTTATCCTCTTTTTAGTTACATCATGGATCTGATGTGTGTAAGGAAATGTGAGTTTATGAATTACCTCACTCTACACTTTAATGGTCAATGAATTCTCATAGGACTCATCATCGATCCTCTATTTACTAACATCATAAATTTGATGTGTATGATGAAATGTGTGTTTAGGGATAAATCTATTGTACATTCTCATGATCGATGAATGCTCAGTTAAGATATTCTTCGTCTCACCAACCCGAAACAGCTCATATCTTCTAAAAAAGAATATTTTTCCTTCACTTTTACTTTCCTTAAATTTATTAAAGAAATATCATGAAGTATATAAATTTACCTCTATATTTTCTTTAGAATAGTTCACACAGTCAAGCGGAACTAAATCTAGAATCTTTGTGGCTCACCTTTATTTCTATATGTTTCTTTTTCTAAAACTTAATAAGTAAGTGTGTCAAAAATACTTAAGTTTTTTATCTCTAGGGTCAAAACACCATATTGGGTGTATCCTTGACAACTACTTTTTTTTACTTGACAAAGAATTATCTTACCACAACTAGGTATAAGTATTATATTTTATATTCATCATTTATTGTTGATAATTCAAGTATTATTGAACTATTAATTGAGTATGAAACACCACAAAAAACATTAATTCCAAAATGACATATTGTATCATTATATCTAGAGGACATATGAGATAAATGTTTTGTTAATACTCAATACAACATAATATTTCAACTAGAATAAATCAACTTGAAAAAACGGAAGTTGTGTTCTTCTCACTACTGACATAGGAATCACCCTTTCTTTATTTCATTGCAATTTATCTTCTAGAGACCTTTTCTTATCACATGAAAAGTAAATAGATTCATCTTCAATGCTTCCCCTCTTTATCTTTGGTTTCTTAGAAGGATGTTGTGAAGGTGCCTTTGGCATCACACTTACAATTGTCCTTTTCGACTTGCCCATCTAATTGTTCACCATAATAGGTAAAATTTTATCTTTCTGTTTGTTCTTATTTTCTTGATGAACCTTTCCCAAAAGATATTGGAGCAATTTCTCCATATTCTCAATGAAACTAGAGTAACTGGGTGATAAGGATGAGAGAATGTGATGTATTTAAAGTTCATGATTCAACATGAATCCCAATTCTTTTAATCAATCAATGTACTCTATCATCTTGATTGCATGAGGATCGAGGTGATTTCTATCTTTCAATCTACACATGATCATTGTAACCACTACTACAAAACTGGGTTTATCCAGTGCTATTGTTTTAATAGTGCCAACTAAAAGCGATATTAAAGACCCCCTTTGTCAACGCTAGAAAAAGTATTATTAAAAGGGGTCTTTTAACATCGTTTTTAGAGTTGTTAAATGGGTTCTTTAACAGTGCTAAAAAAGCATTGATAAAGACCCCCCTTTATCAACGCTTGTAAAAAACACTGATAAAGACCCCCTTTATCAGCGCTAGTTAAAAAGTGCTGATAAAAATGGGTCTTTATCAATACTTATAAAACAACGCTCTTAAAAGTGGGTCTTTATCAGCACTTGTAAAAAAGCACTAATAAAGGGTATATTTCCGAAAAATAATATTTAATTAAAAATAATATATAAATATATAAATATATTGATATTGATATAAATATAATATATATTTTTAAAATATGTTTTAGATAAGGTTAAAGAGGCATTTACACATAATATATAAGATGTTTAGTGAAAATGACTTATACAATAATTAAAAAATATTTTTAATTATTAATTTGTTAATTATTATTGAGTAATAGTCATTTAATAACAATTTAAAGATAAAAAATCAAAAAATTAATAAAAGATCTAAAATAAGTTGAAAACGTAACTCGAATTTTAAATGAATATAACTTTTGATACGGGTATCTGTTTGAGCTCTACCACATATCAAATCGAATACTACAATGAACTCTACGACGCAGAGGTTTGGAATAAGCTCTACAAGCTTTGTCCCACTTTTTCAACCCCCCAAAAGGCCCAGAAGGCCTCCAAAATTGTGTTTTTAGTTGGGGTACCCAAATTTTTTAACATTCGATGGATTTTTAGCCACATTTAAGGGGGTGATTTTTCTCTTTTTTAGTGGGGACTGAATTTATTCCTAGAGATTACATTAATATTGATATTATGGATTTGAAATTTTATTGTTTTTCATAATGTACTGTTATTTATAATCAAATATATAACAATATATACATATTTTTTTTATATTCACGCATAAAAATTTAATTTTATAAATAAGTAATTAAACATATTTACATATAAAATATATTTCTCAACGTATAAAATTTTTCTAAATAAAAACTAATATCCATTTTATTTAAAATACAAATGTATGGATATTTATATACCTATACAATATATATACATATATATATATATTGTTTATATATAAATATATATTTGTGTGTGGGTATTGAAAAACAAATATATATTTATCTATATATTCTAATACATGTATATAAATATAAAAAAATAAAATATGCAAATAAATATAAACATGTATAATTATATTTATAGAGGCACACACACACATATATATAAATGATATATGTATGTTTATGTATTTATAAACACACAAAAAAACACATTTTTTATATATGTATTTAAATATATATATAAATATATATAAATATATATATATACACACACACACACACACACATAAGCATATATATAAATATATGGATAAAAAATGTAACGAAATATATATAAATATATAGATATATCATAAAATGTAAAACAAAACAATATAGGGGAGTGGAAAAGGCACCAGTGTATACGCTAGAGGTCTCAGGTTCGAAACTCGCTGGAGGTATAGGCGTCGCTGGAGAGTGGGATTATCTAAAGCATAGATAAAGGGGTGGGGGAGCATTGATAAAGGGTGTGGAGGGGGGGAGCGCTGATAAAGGTGGGGGTGGGTCGTGAACAAAAAAAATTATCCCCTTTATCAGTGGTGCCTTTATCAGTGCCTTTTTAGCACTCTTAAAGGCTCCCTTTAATAGAACTAAAAAAAGTGTTGATAAAGGTGGCCTTTAACAGTGCTAAAAAGCGTTGATAAAGTCCCCCTTTATCAGCGCTAAAAAAGCGCTTATAAAGGCTCCCTTTATCATTGTTTTTTAGCACTGTTAAAGGGGGTGTTTATTATTGCTTTTTACGAGTGTTGTTAAAGCTAACCCTTTAATATCGCTTAGATTATCAGCTCTTCTATAGTGCTGATAAATCCATTTTACTAGTGTTTTTAAATGCCCAATTTTTAGTAGTGAACCATAATCTTCTTGATTTATTACTTCACTTTCTCCTCATAAACTTATCAAAGATGATGAAAAGGGTATAATCATCCATGTTCTTAGGTTGCTTTCAAAAACTCATTAAAAATGATGATAACATCAAATGCAATATCCATGTGTCTCATGTAAGCTTCCTTTTCACCCTTACTTTCTTCCTAAGGTGGTTTATCAAGTAGTGGGGACTCAAGCATATTTAATTTCCTTTCATATCATAGTACTATGCACAAGTTCCTATAAAACTCTTGTAAATTAGTACCATTTAGGGCATATTTATTGTCCAATATTGATCATAGTGTTTCTTTATGGGGTTTAACCAGTTTATTAGAGTGAGAGAAATTGATTAATGGATATATTTTCTCAATATTAATAGAGATTTTTTTCTCAACATTTATAGAGAGTTTTTCACAACACTAATGGAGATAAAAAAGGAATGTTGACCCCTTTAATTGTAGATATGGACTTGGTGTCTATATAAAAGTATGTGGTGGCATTTTTTTAACAGTGGAGTTCATCAAGATATAGTCCCTCCAGAGGAGAAAGAGGGTTTCCATGATTGTGATTTCATGTGCTTCATATTGATGATGGTGAATAAAGAATTTACGATGGATCTATGTTATTGTGGGTTGTTGTGTTTGTGGTAATAAGGGAGGCAGTTGATAAGGAGAAAGAACAAGTGAAACAATCATTGAAGTGGGTGCAATGTGGCAACGGTACGTTAAGTTTCATGCAGTTCCATCCAATTGTGAGAAACCTTGAGATATAGACTTCAAGGATATGATAGGTCATGTATGTGAGGAATGGGTGCCTTGATTGATATATTAAGGAGAAAACATCAAAGAGGCATCACAATAGCAGGTCAATGATGGCGCATGTTCTGATAAAGATCTCAGAAGCTTTGGAGTTTTATCATAAAAGGGTGAATTTTTTCATAGATGGATCTATGAGGTCAATGTTATATCATAGAATGGTGGTATTTTCCATCAAGATGATTTTTAGAGAGGTGATAGAAGCGTATCGGGGTGTGGTTTTCACACAAGTTAATCTATGCTGTTTTTGAAATTCAAGTTCGGTCATTTATTTTAATTTTATACTCTCTATTATTAGTGGATATTTAGAAGTTACCCCATGGTTTTTAATCATATTAATTGAAGGGGTTTCCCATTTAAAAAAAATATATATTCTTTTCTGTTATTTCTTCACTTCCATTATTTCATCGACTTTTTTATAATTTCATCACGAGTGATTTTCTTCTTTGGATCAAAAATATCTCCCAACAGTGGATTGATGGTGTGTTCATGAGGCATAATGATTGACATGCCTTTCAAGACTAAGGTAAAGGTGTATAGTGTATACATCTGTGAAGAGGGATTCATAAAATTTGTGGCATGCCTCATATGAGTCAAAGACTATCATCTGGGATGGAGATAGTTTGGAAGTTGAAGTAGGATAATAGAGGTTTTTCAAGTCTTACACCAAATTTTATATCTTCAAATAGTGCCACCAGTTAAGAAAGAATTAAAAATTAAAGATTTAAAGGTGATAGAAAGAGGAGTAGATATTTTTTTTTGGTTCACTATATTTTTGGTGATCACTTTTATAGGGGAGCTAGATGTTATTAGTATCATTATTGTTCAATAGGACATGGAAGATACAGGTATGATAGTGAATTTGGGGCTTTTATTTCTTTTTTTAGGGGGAGATATCAGTTTTCTATCAAATTTTCAAATGAGTGTTGTCGTATTATCTGTAGTGTATAATGGTTGGTGAGATACCAATTAGTTTTATGTCCAACTAATTTTGTTAGAAGTTATCTCCTTCTTTGTAGGGATGAAGGGGGAGATTAATGGGGTTTATCCCATTTATTGAAGAGAAAAAAAATTAATTAATGGAGATATTTTCTCAACATCAATAGAGGGATTTTTCTCAGCATTAATGGACATTTTTCTCAACATTTCTGAAGATAAAAAAAAGTAATGTTAACAAAATTAATTGGAGATATGGACTAGGATTCTATATAAAATGATGTAGTGTCATATTTTTTGTGTGTTGGAGTTCCTCATTATATAGTCCTTCAAGTGGATATTGGGGGCTACCACATTTGTGGTAGAATGTGTAGCACATATATGATGGAAAATGAAGTGACAATGATGGATCTCTGATGTGGTGGGCTGCCACATTTGCGGTAACATGGGTGATATGTCGACAAGGAGTAGCAACAGGTCAAACAATCATTGAAGTGAGTGTGAAGTGGAAATAACATGCTAGGGTTCAAGAATTTCCATCCAATTGTGAGAAAAATTGAGATATATATTTCATTGAAATTGTAGGCCATTGGTGCAAATCTTGGGAACCTTGATAGATAGATCGAGGAGAAAACATCGAAGAGGAAACATAACAATTGGTCGATGATGACTCATGTTCAGATAAAGATATTTGAGGATGTGGAATTTTTTCACAGAAGGGTGATTTTTATCACAAATGGATCTCTAAGGATGAAGTTTTGTAACAAAAGGGTGGCATTTTCCATGAAGAATATTTTTAGAGAGGCAATGGAAGCGTATCAGTGTGTGATTTTCACACAGGTTCTTCTAGGTTATTTTAGAAATTCAATTTTGGGAATTTACTTTAATTTTTTTACTCTTTGATTATTAGTGGATTTTTTCAAAGTTACCTTATTGTCTTTAATTCTATTCATTAGAGGGGGTTTCCACATTAAAAAGTCTACATGTTTTTCTGCTGTTTTTCCTCCCATTATTTCATCGTGTTTCTCATAATTCTAATGCAAGTGATTTCCTTTTAGGGACTAGGAATCTCCCCCAAAAATGATGTCAAAGTTGATGGTTCATGCTTGTACTTTATAATGGGAATTATGAAATCTTTCAAGAAGATTTCTGTCACTTGTGTAAGGCATAATGATTAATATGCCTTGAAAGTCTTAGGTAAAGGTGTATGGTGAGTGCATCTACAAGGAGGGATTCATCATATTAATGGCACAACTCACATGAATCCAAGACCATTGACAAGGATGGTGATAATTTGGATGGAAAAGTAGGCTGAGAGAGTTGTTTTGGGTCTTACAACTAATTATTTTTCTTCAAAGAGGGTCACTAGTGAAGAAATAATTAAAAATTGAAGATAGATGTAATTATCTCAGTTAGGAGTATAAGAAATAGTTAATTTCTATGAGTGATCTAGATTTTTTGGCGATCCCTATTATAGGGGAGCTAGATGTTATTGGTTCTAGTCCTATTTGATGAGACATGGAAAATACAAGTATGAGGAAGACTTTGACATTTAAATTTTTTTGAAGTGGGAGCTGTCAGTTTTCTGTCAAATTTGTAAAAGGGAATCATCATATTATCTATAGATGGAAATGGTTAGTGCGATACCAACTGGTTTTCTTTCCAACTGAATTTTTTGAAAGTTATGTCCTTCTTTCAAGGGAATAAGAGAGATATTGATGAGGTTTAACTCATTTATTGAAGAGAGAAAAATTAATTTACAGAGATATTTTCTCAACATTAATAGAGAAAATTTACGGAGATATTAATGTCTAGTATATAACATTTTATAGCATAATTCTTCAGTGAATAGGTTATTATAAATTTTATACATATAGTATTCTATTTTTTTAGTGCTTATAATTCTTTACAATTTTCTTTTTTATTTTATTTCCAACTAGTTTTTAATATTAGAACACAACGAATAAAAAAAACTGAAACCCTAAAAGATATATATCTTTGAGAACATATTCACTTCCATAACATTTGGTGGACCTAAATGATTCAATTATGTTAGAGATCATTAGTAATCTATCTACTTCCCAACCCGATGTTGCTTATCTACCATCTGATGCATCTCTGATGGGTGAAGAGTTGGTCACTCCACCGTTTAGGGGACACTGTAGGGTTACCATCATTGGTTATATCATTGTAAAAATATATATATATTCATTATTTATTTAATTAATTTATCAAACATATATAAATAATATAAAAAGATATATAAATATAAATACAAAATATGTACAGGCTTGAGGGGATATAAAATTATCATCCTATTTGATGAGATTGGGGTTCCTACTAGTGATGTTGCCGACTTTTATAAACAAATCCTTTGGTATATTATATGTGAGATAGTGAGCCTTCTCATTAATTATAAATATTAAAGGAATATTCCTCTATATTAGAATAAAGTGGTTTCCAACAACCAAATAAATTTAATATTAATTTTATATTCCTTGATGATTAATTTAAAAGATGTGAGTAGAATTATTAATATAACTAAAAAAATTATGTCTTTTATTTTGAGATTTTTCTTCATTATGATGTGACTAATTCCATTTAATGCCCATGGACCATGAATAATTTAGGTAATAAATGTGGAGACTTTAAATGGAGATTATGACATGAGTTTAATGACACCTCTTTAAGGATTTGATAGATGAATGAAAAAGAGTGTATGATGATGTCTCTCATGTGAAGTGTAAGTTTTTTATTAATACGCATAAAAATGAATCTTATGAGGTGTTAAAATTTTTATAGTAACTCAATAACATTAACTCATCAAAATTATCAATTATGTTAATGTAACTTTTTTAGGATATGTTTAAAAAAATGGAGTAAGTCATTAAAAACAAATAATTTTATACAATTGGTTCATATATTATTTCCAAGAAAATTTTTATCTTGGTGGACTTTTGTTCATTATTATTTATATTATAATATCATCCCTACAGGTTTTTTTCCAACTTCATATCTATCTACTATTTTTTTATAAAGTTTGATTACTTAGGTCACCAAGTTGGATGAGGGGAGATATGGTTTCATGTTCACTAGAAAATAGATGGAAGTTTCATGAATGAACCTTCCAAATACATTTGAGTGAATTTTTTTCATTGTAATTCAATTTTTTTCATTACTATAAACAAATAATAATGAAATATTAGTTAGTTAGATATAATTATAAATTTTATTTAATTAAAAAAAACAGTGCCAATATTGTGGTATTTTTTATAAAATTAGATTATGTAGACCCAACTTGAGTAGTATTTTTTACTATATAATATATAGAGATATTTATGCATTATATTATATTTCCATAATAGTTTTTCACTTATTCACACACTTTTAACATGTTAATTTCCTTGGATTACTTATTCTATCAATAATTTATAACAATTCCCAATTATAATGAAAACCTTTAGATTCTATGAAGGTAATCTTAAAAATATATCTAATGGTCTAGGTATAGTATTATGATGTGAAAAAAATTATGTATGATTATCAGGTGTTTGGGGATCATAACATTGTGAATTCTTCTCATTAAGCTCTTACTTTGTGATCTAGAGTAGAGGAGTTCATGAGGATTTTCCTTCCAATAGGAACACAACATGTTTCCAGTGTTATTGGATGTTCCTATCTATGAACATGTGTATTAGTCTCATGAATTGATGTTATTACAAATGTGTATCATTTTATCATGTACTTTTATGCAAGAAAAAAACCATGAAATTAATGTTTGTGGTGAGGCAACTTGTGTCAACTGCATCAATGGTGGTATGACATTGATTGAATGATCAAGATAAGGTTTTTCACTTTTAAGTAGATAAATATCTCAGCCTTTTTGATCGGGATGATAACACCTTTATTAAATCCATGTACATGGTAGAAGAAGATAAGTTCATGTGTAATGTTTATTAAATTAATCAATAAAGTAATGATGGTGAATCAAGTGATATATTGTTCTTTATGAGATATCATGAGAAAAAACAGATTATATTACATATAGAATGCCCGAATGAGGTTTTCATTGCTATGAATAATCCTTATCTCTTTTGGGTTCATGATGGTTTTCGAGATACCACTCTTGGTTTGTGAGTATGACTCACTGGTATTGAGACATGGGCCCAGAGGGCCACACACAAAGCGTCTTTAGAAGCTTGGCCATTTCTAATGAATTAGAGTTTAAGACATGGTTGGTCCCATGGTGGGGGGTGGGTTATGTATGGGTTTGAACTATCATATGTAATAGATAAATTAATTATTATTAGAGTTTAGAATAATAAGTGTTGAATTTATTTACTCTAGGTATTCACAAGTTTGAATTTAATACAAAATAAAAATATTTTGTGAATGAATATTTATTTAAGGTTCATTTAATATTTTATGGGAGATACAGGTTGAGTTAAAAAATATTTTTTATCACATAACATATTTTAATGTTAAAAGTACTTGATAAAAAATTTAGGATGTTTTTGACACATTCACTTGGTCCTAAGTGTCAAACTGGTTTAATTTTGAATGGATAAATTAATCAATGGAAATGGTGAAATTTTCATAAGTTAAACCTACCTATATATGTAAAAATTAAACCCAAATTCATGCTGAAATTCCTCCCATGGTTTTGAGAGAATCTATCTTTTCTATGTCATGTTCTAGAGAGAGAAAGTGAAGTTATGAGAACCACATTCCAAGAACACCATCCAAGATAGAAGTAACGATGCTCATGGGAATGATTTAACATCAAACTAACCCTTGATTATCCACACTAGCACCCAGATTTCAAAGGTCGATGATAGGGTAAGCTTTCGAAGTATGTATGGATGATCTAGAGTTCTTTGGCATCAGTTCCTTCAAGCGATGACCTATGAAAGTGAGCAGAACACGCGTTCAGTCAAATTCAAACTGGGTATGGTTTTGATTTTGACTTATCATACTTATTTAATTCACACAAGATCTTCACGATGATAACCAGGTGACACTTCATAAGATTCAGTCTTAAGATGTATATCTTGTGATAATTTTTTTTATTTCACCTATTTTTATGCTTGTGTTTTGTGCCCAGTACTGAAAAGTGGTATCAGAGGGACTGTGTGATTCCTTAAGTCAAATTAAAATTAAATTTGTATGAATTCAAGTCAAGGGAATCGCAATGGTTCCAATTCCATTAAAGATGCTTTTATCTATGGATGGATGACTGAGAAATGGCCATCCAAGGATTGGAGTTTTAATTTTTGGTGTAAAATTAAAAAACCAAATGTATTACACATACACATGCATGCTTTGGTCTGATTGTTGTTTTATCAGTGGGGAGGTGCATCTCCAGTGTCATCCCAATAGTCGATGAGCAGTAGAATGAAGGAGAGACTCCATGTCAATGCAAAGAATTATATAAACAAGAAAGAAAAAGTTGGTCGGTCGAGGGGACTAGCTATGTAGTGGTGAAGAATTTTTTTAAAATTAAAAGTGTTAAAAAGAATAGAGTGCACATCATTGAATATAAGATAAAAAATGTGTTAAATCAGGTATAAAAACCGCCTTCGTTTCCTCCTTTTTTTCCCAACTGATTGGGGAGGGGTATTGTTAATCACCTGTTGGATTGGTGGGCATTACATATAATTTTTTTTTTGTTTTTTAGGAGAGGTGGCACCTAGCATTACCAAGCAATCCTGGGTGCATAGGTAAAATAATACACAAGCATGTATAGGTAAAATCGTATTAATTCATGGTGAATGTTTTCTATTTAAAGCATGGTTATGTTGTGTGTGCAATCACATAGAACAAGCATGATAAATAAAAAAATGATTTCATTCACCAATAATAAATTTATATCCCTCAAAGTAAATATTAAGTATCAAACGGTTTCTATCATATAAGTTTTAACAAAACCATAGTAGGAGGTTTTTTTTTGCCATAGTTGATTGGGCCTCCACTAATTGGGATGTTCTGATAAGAGTGGTGGGTTGAGTTAACTAAAATTGGAATCGAAGAATTATCTATAACTCTCTTGGTGAAATTTTAGATTTAAGCATTGAGTAATAAGTGGTTACTATTTACATAAGTTGATACTTCACTCAACAAATCAAATAGTTATGAGTTAATATGGTTGACTAGACAAAATACCACTTTGAAACTTTTCGGGTAGTGGAGTAATCATAGCTTGGACTATGAGGAGAGAATTAAAGGAACCTTGCCACTATAATACAAAAGTGACTAAGTTTTTTGAATCTTGTAGTTGATGGATACTTGGATTTGATAAAATAGGAGACACATAAGATTAAAAAATCCAAAATGTAAAATATTCACTAATCAATATAAAAGTAATAATTTTCTATATTTTTTAAATATGTAAAAAATGAAAAGTTGTACCACATAAATATTGAGGGAGATTCCCGGTACAAGGAAGAAAATCGCTTGCGATGGAATTATGAGAAACTTGATGAAATAGTGGAAGAGAAAAATAGAATAAAATAACATTGATTTATTCAATTTATAAAAACACATTTTATCAAAATTGAATAGGTATAGTTTTGATTTTGTTTTATCCAACTTATTTAACTCAGAAAAAATCCTTGGGTTGATAATCGAGTGGCTCTTCCCGGGAGTCAATGTTATGATGTCAATACAAAGGTAAAATTTTTAATTTCCCTTGTTTTTACTCTCACATTGTTTTCTCAATACCAAAAATATTTACATGATAAAATTAAAGAAACTTGGGATGTGAATCATGTACGATCATCATTAGTTTACCAAAATGATGCAATTGCACAAGTTTTAAGTAAGGGGAATCTCATGCGTGTATAAGGGATGAGTTCTAAGCCAACCCCGTCAAAAAAATAGTAGGTCACATTCATCCTTTACTATTACACCATCTATTTGGGGCTCAAGCAGTTTTGTTAACTGGGT
Organism: Viscum album; assembly: GCA_963277665.1. Lineage (NCBI taxonomy): Eukaryota > Viridiplantae > Streptophyta > Magnoliopsida > Santalales > Viscaceae > Viscum > Viscum album. The sequence goes on from OY728164.1 coordinate 1,198,678,830, forward strand.
ATCATAAAAAAATTCATGGTTGAAAGAATGGGACTCATGTTGGAAAATATAAGATGTGTGGTGGATGGTAATGAATAATGTATTAGTTAAAGTATGATAGGAATTTTTCCTGAGGTAGTTTCAAAATTGATATCTCATCCATCATACATAAAATTTGAGCTCAATTCGTGATAATTATTGAGTGAAATGAAAGTATCAAATGTCCTCCAGAAATTTATTTACTTCATACATATCCTTTTTATTTAATTTTGGTTCCAACGCTGAATACATTACTAAGGATGATTTCTTATTTTTTTAACTTTATTACACAACAATAGACTAATTTTTATTTAGTTTCTTAACTTTGTTTCACTAAATGATATTGTTAATTATTGTAATTTTCAGTTGGTATATTTTCTTCGCTTATAAAAAAGTGTGACATTATATGTTTATTTTTTTGGAGGTTTGTTTTAATGAAATTGATTTATTTTTTAATGTTGAATAAATGAGATGTTGTATATTTTTTGATGTTTGATATTATGTCACATTTCATTATTTTTATAAGTGTTTTGATGATATTAATTGATCATGCTTTCAATGTGAATATTTATTTTTCATTTCATGATTTTTTTTGAAAACATTAATATTATATCATGAATATATTTTATACTTTGAATTAAATATATTAAAAATTATAATTAAATTATTTGTTTAATTGGTTATACGATATATTATTTTGGTTTAAGCATGAGGTTTCATGTAGATATCATAGTATGAGTTGTATTAATAACTTGTCGTGCTTAATTGGGATTGGAAATTCATGATTTGATTGAAATATATATTTCTTTAATTAAAAAAGAATGAATTTTTTTGAATCTGACATCATATGGGATAATTTTCAGGTCTTTCAACTTATTAGTATGTTATTAAAATTTAACGATATTAATGATTTTAAAAAGTTTATGAAACATGGATTTAATCTCATGATTTTGTTTTTATTTTTTTTTATTTTTAGTGCACCTATCATGTTTTGTGTTGAATGATTTAATCATACCATCCATTTACATTCATCTTCCATCCAAATTATTTCATCATACCAAACACAAAAATTATTAACATGAATTCCTTGGTTGACAAAAAGTCTTCATTTTCTGAAAATGTAAGACAACTCCCATAGTGGTCTATCTTTTTCTTGAAGGAACCCAACTGAGACATAAGAATTTGATTTGAATTCTCTAATATGAATATTATAAAGCATGCACATCATAAGACTTGTTACCATAGCTCCTACCTCTGCTCCAATAGAATTAATTGACCCATAAAAGGAGTTGAAGACCAGAATCACTGAACTCTTTTTATCTCTCACCAGACCACCCCTCTCATTTCTCTAGAAATACAGGAGTTATCCACCTTCAGTTTCATCCCCATGTTAGGATACTTCCATTTTATCCATCTAAGGTGATTGTATCATCCACCTTCCGTATTAAAGAAAATACTTAGTAGAAACCTTTTTAGAATAGAATAAGATATCCCACCCTTGATTAAAGCACCCAAATCCACCATAAGATCCTTCATCCACACCTGGAAGAAATGAATGGAATACCTTCTCCTTTATCTTTCTTTGTTCCGATCCTTTAAAAGGATCCAACACACAACTGAATAATCCACTGTATGAAATTTCACCTCCACCCCTTGGGAAACTTACTGGTATCATATTTCCCTTGGGAAATAATTATTTAACAAAAAAATATATCTGTTTGAATTTGACGATGCAAATGATATAAATGTTTCAACACCCCCAATGTTGACAGGATTTCTACTAAAACCATTTTTATTTATACACTTATTTGTTCATTCATGATCTTAAAATAAAAAACAGATCTATTTCTAGGGTCTATAATTTTATAAAAAAATAACAATAATTAGTTTATAATTTAAAGTGTTAAAAATTTATAAATTAGTTCATTCCCACTACATAAAAAATTAATTAATTTTTATAATTAGTCATTATTATTTTTTGTTTTATTAATATTTAAGTAATTAGTATAAATTTAAAAACAATAGTTTTTCTAGTTTGTTGGTTATTATTTATTCAATTTATTGTTTTTAATATTAATTGATATTTTTAATGAAATATTAATATGTATTACCAATTTTTTCAGTAACTATTCTATTGTTAATTAATCTAATTTGCGCAGAATTATTTTTTGAAAAACTACATCACAGTAATTAATTGTGATGGTTTCATAAATTCAACACATATAATATCTATTGTCATGGATTCTATAGTGACCTGATCTTTTTTCCCAAGTGATACTTAACTCAATTTTGAGTTTCAGAGTCTTGGTACCTCCCCGGGGATAAAATGGTAATTTACCCCAATATATGACTTGGGAAAAATTTTCTGATAGTTCCTTTGATTTCAAGGTGTGGTGTTTACCCATGGGTTGAGTCAGAAGAAAAATGAGACCGCAAAGAGGTTTCAATAATAATTTATTATACGTAACATATTACTTTTAGCAAGTACACATGCATTTCATGAATTATGATTTTCCTTCAAAACAAAAGCATTGGACAAAAAATCTAACATCATGGTTGCACCTGAAACAAGGTTGTTACCCTAGAAGAGGAGATAAACTTCATTCTCAATAGGATCATTAGGGGTAGGATGTCACGAAACGAATAAATAAGTGATTAAATTAATTTAATAAAATAATTTCTAATATTTTATATTTTTATAATGATATTTTTTATCCTTGTAAATAGATAAAAAATTATTAATTTATAATAAATTTACTGTCAAGTTAAAGTTTTATATAGATTTTTTTTTATAATTTTAGTTTTATACTATTTTTTAATAATTTATAACAATATTACTATTTATTAATTAAATTATCTTAATAATAATTAATAATTATATTTTTAGTTTTTAAAATCACTAATTTGTCTTACACAATTATATTTTTCATTTTTCATTTTTCATATATTTAAATTAACTTTATCAATTTATTATTAATTTAAATTAATTAATTACTATTCATTTTTTTAATATTAAATAATTTATATTTTTATCATTTTCTCATGATTATATAAAAAATTCACTATTTTAAATTAATTTTAATAATTTATACTACTTTATAATAATTAATAACTATTTTTTTATTTAGTATGTGTTTATATTATATTAATTATAATTTTATTAGTTTTTTCAAATAGTAACCAATATTTATTATTTTATATTTATTTTTTAATACTATTTTTTTTGTAAAATATTGCAAAAAAATTTAGATTAATTTTTTTTAATAAATTAAATTTTGTTAAAGTATTATAAATTATAATAATAATATATTTAATGAACCAAAATATTAATTAAACAATTTACACTAATGATAACCTAGGAAAAAATTAATTTGATGATATGCATATGTAACTAAACTCTAATAGATTAAATTAACTAATAAATCATATAATAAAAAATCAATAAATTAATGAAATTAACAACTACTTAAAAAGGGTTAAAAAATAATTCACACTAACATTTTTATCATAATTGAAATCTTCAACCTCCAACTATAGTCTAAAAAAATAGTTTTTTTCAATATGAAAACCTTAAGAGAGTTTGAATTATATATAATATTGTGCAATCCATAAACCTTTAAAAGAGAGTCTGAATGTGTGATAATACATTACAAACCAGAATTATTTAAAAGTGAGTATGTATTATAATGATTGAAAGAATCAATGAGAAAGTGATTTGGGAATGAGGGGAGGAGAAGCTATGTGCACCTATTTATAAGTTAGATTATTTAAGACAAACTTTTTATGATGCAAATTTCTATCGAAAAAAGTTATATTTATGATGGATTCCATCTTAAATACTTTTCATCCTAAAAAAAATTCCCACTTATTTGAAACATATTTGTGATAGATATGTCAATCCTTTGTAAAATCTACCCACCATAGTTTTTTTACCGAGTGACCATAGCTAATTTTTGATGGAATAATAGGTTTGTCACAAAAAGATATTACACAAAAACTATTGCGATGAGATAATTATTCTGTCTCTAATAATTATTCATGACAGAATACATATTTCATTACAAATATTCATTAGATGAAAATTATTTGTGGTAGATTTGTGGAAGTTGTCACATATAATTATTAACTGTCACCACACACACATTCCCAAAAAGTATTGTGATGAAATCCAACCCTATCTTGAAAATATGTTGTGGAAAATATTATTTTTGAAAAAGTAAATTATCCATCGCAAAAAAAATCATTTACGCGAATATTTGTGGTAAAAATGTTACCCATCGCAAAAACCTGAATTTCCTTTAGTGGTAGCTTGTTCACCCTTATTAATGGGATTATGTTGATGACCCATTCACCTATTTGTATGAGATTATTGGTTATAACACATTCACTGATATTCATTATTGATGGTGATAACTCATTCACCTATTACATTGTTGACAGAGATTGTTAACCCATGAATTCTCCTTTTTGAGACCAAACTACGTGAATACCATCCCATTTCAGCATTGGACAGAGCGGGTTTTCTCATTCATGTGGGTAGTTGTTTAGTACCCTATGATACCACAGTTGGTATATTTATGTTTATTTTCTTATCATATCATATTTTTAATGAAACTATATATTTCTAGATTTATTTAGGAGAACAATTGTCTAATACCTACTTAGTATATTTCTTACACCCACCACTTGAGTGGAACTGCCTTATTCATGGTTAGAGATTTAGGTAAGGGAATGGGTCGTCCAATTGATAGGAGATATGTGATGCATGGTGGGACTGGGAGATGGGACTGGGTAGAGCCTTGGGTGTAGATTTATTATATGATTGATATTTTGTATATTCTGGATCTTTTTTGTATATGATCAAGCCATTAGGTGATCTTTCTCCTGATGCGTGCCATGCCTGACATTACAGTGTATCATATTTTCATATAGCATGTGATTTTTATTTATATATGGTTTATATCCCACCCTAATGTACATATAATATTATTCATTATGTATGGTGATTTATATTTATTCCCACTAATATTTATAGTTATTTGAATAATGGTATAGTCTCCCTATAGTATTGATAATCTCTCACTACTGATCAGAAGCCTTTTGTGTATAAGGGGGTCTTCTTGAGTTCTTGTGGCTCTCCCATTTAGAGTTTTTTAGATTGACTGGGTAGTGGATGCTAAAAGTATAATTCATGTGGGAGGTTAAAAATGAAGAAGTAATGTTATCAATGGATTTTTATAATATTATTAACAAGTAATATTAAGATAATTGAATATATACATTAGTAATGTCACTATATTACACTATTACACCATCAATCATTTTTTGTTTCTAATGTATAAATGTTTAAATTATAATATTTTGTGTATCATATAACTTTTTTTAATGTATTAATGTCTATTATATAACATTTTATAGCATAATTAATCATTGACTATGTTATTATTAATTTTATACATATAGTATTCAATTTTTTTTAGTGCTTATAATTATTTACAATTTTACTTTTAATTTTATTTCCAACTAGTTTTTAATATTAGAATACAATGAATAAAAAAAATTGAAACCCTAAAAGATATATATCTTGGAGAACATATTCACTTCCATAACATTTGGTGGACCTAAATGATTCAATTATGTTGTAGATCATTAGTAATCTATCTACTTCCCAACCTGATGTTTCTTATCCACCATCTGATGCATCTCTGATGGGTGAGGAGTTGGTCACTCCACCAGTTAGGGGACACCGTAGGTTTACCATCATTGGTTATATCATTGTAAATATATATATATTCATTATTTATTTAATTAATTTATCAAACATATATAAATAATAGAAAAAGAGATATAAATATAAATACAAAATATGTACAGGCTTGAGGGGCTATAAAATTATCATCCTATTTGGTGAGATTGGAGTGCCTACTAGTGATATTTCCGACTTTTATAAAAAAATCCTTAGGTGGATTATATGTGAGATAGTGAGCTGTCTCATTAATTATAAATTTTAAAGGAATATTCCCCTATATTAGAATAAAGTGGTTTCCAACAACCAATTAAATTTAATACTAATTTTATATTCCGTGATGATTAATTTAAAAGATGCGAGTATAATTATTAATATAACTAAAAAATTATGCCTTTTATTTTGAGATTTATATTCATTATGATGTTCCTAATTCCATTTAATACCCATGGACCATGAAGAATTTAGGTAATAAATGTGGAGACTTTAAATGGAGATTATGACATGATTCTAATGACACATCTTTAAGCATTTGATAGATGAATGAAAAAGAGTGTATGATGATGTCTCTCATGTGAAGTGTAAGTTTTTTATTAATACTCATAAAAATGAATCTTTTGAGGTGTTAACATTTTTATAATAACTAAATAAAATTAACTCTTCAAAATTATCAATTATGTTAATGTAACATTTTTAGGATATGTTTAAAAAAATAGAGTGAGTCATTAAAAACAAATAATTTTATACAGTTGGTTCATATATTATTTCCAAGAAAATGTTTATCTTGGTGGACTTTTGTTCATTATTATTTATATTCTAATATCATCCCTGGAGGTTTTTTTCCAACTTCATATCTATGTACTATTTTTTTATAAAGTTTGATGACTTAGGTCACCAAGTTGGATGAGGGGAGATATGGTTTCACGTTCACTAGAAAATAGAGGTCAGTTTCATGAATGAACCTACCAAAGACATTTGAGTGAATTTTTTTCATTGTAATTAAATTTTATTTCATTACTATAAACAAATAATAATGAAATATTAGTTAATTAGATATAATTATAAATTTTATTTAATTAAAAAAATAATGCCAATATTGTGGTATTTTTTATAAAATTAGCTTCTCTAGACCCAACTTGAGCAGTATTTTTTACTATATAATATATAGAGATATTTATGCATGATTTTATCTTTCCATGATAGTTTTTTACTTATTCACACACTTTTAACATGTTAATTTCCATGGATTAGTTATTGTATCAATAATTTATAACAATTCTCAGTTATAATGAAAACCTTTAGATACTATAAAAGTAATCTTTAAAATATATCTAATGATCTAGGTACAGTATTATGATGTGAAAAAAAATTATGTATTATTATCAGGTGTTTGGGGCCCATAAAATTGTGAATTCTTCTCATTAAGTTCTTACTTGGTGATCTAGAGTAGAGGAGTTCATGAGGATTTTCCTTCCAATAGTAACACAGCATGTTTCCAGTGTTATTGGATGTTCCTATCTATGAACATGTGTATTAGTCTCATGAATTGAAGTTATTACAAATGTGTATCATTTTATCATGTACTTTTACGCAAGACAAAAAACATGAAATTTATTTTTGTGGTGAGGCAACTTGTGTCAGCCGCATCAATGGTGGTATGAAATTGATTGAACGATCAAGATAAGGTTTTTCACTTTTAAGTAGATAAATATCTAGGCCTTTTTGATCAGGATGATAACACCTTTATTAAATCCATGTACATGGTAGACGAATATAAGTTCATTTATAATGTTCATTAAATTAATCAATAAAGTAATGATGGTGAATCAAGTGATATATTTTTTTTATGAGATATCATGAGAAAAAATAGATTATATTACATAGAGAATGCTCGAATAAGGTTTTCATTGCTATGAATTATCCTTATCTCTTTGGGTTTCATAATGGTTTTTGAGATACCACTCTTGGTTTGTGAGTATGACTCACTGGTATTGAGACATGGGCCCGGAGGGCCACACACAAAGCGTCTTTAGAATCTTGGCCATTTCTAATGAATTAGAGTTTAAGGCATAGTTAGTCCCATGGTGAGAGATGGGTTATGTATGGGTTTGAACTATCATATTAAATAGATAAATTCATTATTATTAGAGTTTAGAATAATAAGTGTTGAATTTATTTACTCTAGGTATTCACAAGTTTCAATTTAATACAAAATAAAAATATTTTGTGAATGAATATTTATTTAAGTTTAATTTAATATTTTATGGGAGATACATGTTGAGTTAATAAATCTTTTTTATCACATAACATATTTTAATGTTAAAAGTACTTGATAAAATATTTAGGATGTTTTTGACAAATTCACTTGGTCCTAAGTGTCAAAATGGTTTAATTTTGAATGGATAAATTAATGAATGGAAATGGTGAAATTTTCATAAGTTAAACCTACCTATATATGTAAAAATTAAACCCTAATTCATGGTGTAATTCCTCCCATGATTTTGTGAGAATCTATCTTATCTCTGTCATGTTCTATAGAGAGAAAGTGAAGTTATGAGAACCACATTCCAAGAACGTCATCCCAGATCGAAGTAATGATGCCCATGGGAATGATTTAACATCAAAATAACCCTTAATTGTCCACACTAGCACCCATATTTCAAAGGTCGGTGATAGGGTAAGCTTTCAAAGTATGTGTGGATGATCTAGAGTTATTTGGCATCAGTTCCTTCAAGTGATGACCTATGAAAGTGAGAAGAACACGTGTTTAGTAAAATTCAAACTAGGTATGGTTCTGATTTTGACTTATCATACTTATTTAATTCACACAAGATCCTCACTATGATAACCGGGTGACACTTCATAAGAGTCGGTCTTAAGATGTATATCTTGGGATAATTTTTTTTATTTCACCTATTTTTATCCTCGTGTTTTATGCCCAGTACTGAAAAGTGGTATCAGAGGGACTGTGTGATTTATTAAGTCAAATTAAAATTAAATTTGTATGAATTCAAGTCAAGGGAATCACAATGGATCCAATGATATTGAAGATGCTTTGATCTATGTATGGATGACTGATAAATGGCCATCCGATGATTGGACTTTTAATTTTTGGTCTAAAATTAAAAAACCAAATGTATTACACATACACATGCATGCTTTGGTCTGATTGTTTTTTTATTAGTGGGGAGGTGCATCTCCAGTTTCATCCCAAGAGTATATGAGAAGTAGAATGAAGGGGAGACTCCATGTAAATGCAAAGAATTATATAAACAAGAAAGAAAAATTTGGTCAGTCGGGGGGACTAGCTGTGTAGTAGTGAAGGTTTTTTTTAAAATGAAAAGTGTTAAAAATAATGGAGTGCACATAATTGAATGTAAGATAAAAAAAGTTGTTAAAGTAGGTATAAAAAACACCTTCATTTCCTCCTTTGTCTCCCAACTGATTGGGGAGGGTTATTGTTAATCACCTGTTATCTTGGTGGGCATTACATATAAAAAAATATTTTTTTTTTGTTTTTTAGGAGAGGTGGCACCTAGCATTACCAGGAAATCCTGGGTGCATAGTTAAAATAATAAACAAGCATGTATAGGTAAAATTTTATTAATGCGCGGTGAATGTTTTCTATTTAAAGCATGGTTAAGTTGTGTGTGCAATCACATAGAACAAGCATGATAAATAAAAAAATGATTTCATTAACCAATAATAAATTTAGATCCCTCAAAGTAAATATTAAGTATCAAACGCTTTCTATCAGATAAGTTTTAATAAAACCATATTAGGAGGTTTTCGTCGGCCATAGTTGATGGCGCCTCCACTAATTGGGATTTTCTAATAAGAGTGGTGGGTTGAGTTAACTAAAATTGGAATCGAAGAATTATCCATAACTGTCTTGGTGAAATTTTAGATTCAAGCGTTGAGTAATACGTAATTACTATTTACATAAGTTTATAATTCACTCAAAAAATCAAAGAGTTATGAGTTAATATGGTTGACTATCCAAAATACCACTTTGAAACTTTTTAGGTAGTGGAGTAATCATAGCTTGGACTATGAGGAGAGGATTAAAGTAACCTTGCCACTATAATACTAAAGTTACTAAGTATTTTGAATCATGTAGTTGAGGGCTACTTGGATTTGATAAAATATGAGACACTTAAGATTAAAAAATCCAAAATGTAAAATATTCAATAATAAATATAAAAGTAATAATTTTCTATATTTTCATTTTGTAAAAAATGAAAAGTTATACCACATAAATATTGATGGAGATTACTGATACAAGGAAGAAAATCGCTTGTGATGTAATTATGAGAAACTTGATGAAATAGTGGAAGAGAAAAATAGAAGAAAAGAACATTGATTTATTCAATTTAGAAAAACACATTTTATCAAAAATGAATAGGTATAGTTTTGATTTTATTTTATCCTTCTTATTTAACTCACAAAAGATCCTTGTGTTGATAATCGAGTGGCTCTTCCCTGGAGTCAATGTTATGATGTCAATCCAAAGGTAAAAATTTTAATTTCCCTTGTTTTTACTCTCACATTGTGTGCTCAATACCAACAATATTTACATGATAAAATTAAAGAAACTTGGGGTGTGAATCATGTACGATCATCATTAGTTTACCAAAATGATGCAATTGCACAATTTTTAAGGAAGGGTCATCTCATGTGTGTATAAGGGATGAGTTCTAGACCAACCCCGTCAAAAAAATAGTAGGTCACATTCATCCTTTACTGTTACACCATCTATTGGGGGCTCAAGCAGTTTTGTTAACTAGGTAGCAAAAAAAATCATGGTTGAAAGAATGGGACTCATGTTGGAAAATATAAGATGTGTGGAGGCTAGTAATGAATAATGTCTTAGTTTAAGTATGATAGGCATTGTGCCTAAGGGAGTTTCCAAATTGATATCTCATCCAGCATATATAAATTTTCATCTCAGTTCGTGATAATTTTTTATTGAAGTGAAAATATCAAATGTATTCCAGGAATTTATTTACTTCATGCATATCCCTTTTATTTAATTTTGGTTCCAACATTGAATACATTACTAAGGCTGATTTATTATTTTTTTAAATTTATTAAACAACAATAGACTAATTTTTATTTAGTTTCTTAACTTTGTTGCACTAAATGATATTGTTAATTATTTGTAATTTTCAATTTGTATATTTTCTTCGCTTATAAAAAAGTGTGACATTATGTGTTTATTTTTAGCAGGTTTGTTTTGATGAAATTGCTTTATTTTTTCATGTAGAGTAAATGAGATGTTGTATATTTGTTGATGTTTGATATGATGTCACATTTCATTATTTTTATAAGTGTTTTGATGATATTAATTGATCATGCTTTCAATGTGAATATTTATTTTTCATTTCATGCTTTTTTTTTCTGAAAACATTAATATTATATCATGAATATATTTTATACTTTGAATTAAATATATTGAAAATTAGGATTAAATTATATGATTAATTGGTTATACGATATAGTATTTTGGTTTAAACATGAGTTTTCATGTATATATCTTAGTATGAGTTGGATTAATAACTTTTCGTGCTTAATTGGGATTGGAAATTCATGATTTGATTGAAATATATATTTCTTTAATTTAAAAAGAATGATTTTTTTTGAATCTGACATAATATGGGGTAATTTTCAGGTCTTTCAACTTATTAGTATGTTATTAAAATTTAACGACATTACATGATTTTAAAAATTTTATGAACCATGGATTTAATCTCATGATTTTGTTTTTTTTTTGTGCTCGTATCATATTTTTTTTGAATGATTTAATCATACCATACATTTACATTCATCATCCATCAAAATTATTTCATCATACCAAACACAAAAATGATTAACGTGAATACCCTGGTTGACAAAAAGTCTTCATTTTCTGAAAATGTAAGCCAACTCCCATAGTGGTCTATCTTTTTCTTTAAGGAACCCAACCGAGACATAAGAATTTGATTTGACTTATCTAATATGAATATTATAAAGCATGCACATCATAAGACTTGTTACCATAGCTCTTGCCTCTGCTCCAATAGAATTACTTGACCCATAAAAGGAGTTGAAGACCAGAATCACTGAACCCATGTTATCTCTCACCAGACTACCCCTCTAATTTCTCTAGAAATACAGGAGTTGTCCACATTCAGTTTCATCCCCATGTTAGGAGCCTTCCATTTTACCCATCTACCTTGATTGTATCATCCACCTTCCATATTAAAGAAAATACTTAGTAGAAACTTTTTTATCATAGAAGAAGATATCCCACCCTTGATTAGAGCACCCAACTCCACCATAAGAGCCTTCACCCACACCTAGAAGAAATGAATGGAATACCTTCTCCTTTATCTTTCTTTCTTCATATCCTCCAAAAGGATACAACACACAAATGAAAAATCTATTGCATGAAATTTCACCTCCACCCCTTGTTGTCCAACTCCGTGGAACCAAGCCCCCATAACTTCCAACAATGAACCCCCAATCCTATGTATACCCATACCACACCCCATGAGGTTTCATGTAGATACCATAGTATAAGGAGAGTTTTTTATTTCACTAATGTGTTTGTTGATTTTAATTTCAAAGGGGTATAAATGTGAATCCTTAAGTTAATATTTTTAAGAACGTCTTAAGAGTGATGAAAATCCAATGGATGATAAAATCAGAAGGTTTTTTTCATCAAAAGTTGCACCACCATACATAAAATTGAGTTGACTATCTTGATTTTAATTTTTTTAACCCTTTCCACCTTAAACTTTTTTTGACCCTTGTAATACTTTTGTGATGTTTTTTGATATCAAAAAGGGGAAGAGCTTTGAGGAATTCAGAGAGTTTCCCTTTTCTTCTTTCAAGGGGGAGGTTCTTAGGAGGAGATGAAGAGATTAAATGACATTCTTGGGAATATTATTTTTATATTCAAGTTTAACTTGCCTCGTTCCATTTATGTATTGTTATTTTCATAAAGGGGGAGATTATTGGGTCAAAACCCAATTTTTCAACCTTATTTTGAAAATCACAATACACTCTTGATGTCTTTGTTTAACTACTAGGGTTTTTTGTTGTGTTTCTATCTGTATAAATTTCTTCATCTGATTACATGTTCAGATGTGTTGATAAGTCCATTAGATGACATGCATTTTGTGTTTTCATCAAACTTTTGTTTATTGTGATGGCACATAGAGGAAATAACTTATTTCTTAGTATCAATGATCTGGTGGAATTATGGGTGGTTTATTCAAGTGCATGTTTCCACTCAATGACTGAATGTGGATGCACGGTGAATCATGTATCTAGAAGTTTAATAAAAGTTAATCTAGTGGATAATTATGCCTTGGATGTCATAAAAAAGGGTGATGTGAATATACAGATGAATGATAGTGGAATATTGAGACTCAAAGGAGTAAGACACACCCTAGGTAAATGATAAAAATCTTATTTCCATTAGATATCTTGAAGAGGAAGTCACTGAAGTGAAATTTTAAAATTGAGTCTAGAAAGTGACTTAAGGATCCAAGGTGGTTGTGAGAGGAGTAAAGGATGGTACATTCTAATTGACCAGAAGCACAGATGGTATTTCAATGGTTGGAACTACATCATTGGAAGATTTTAAGGTTTGGAATTGTATGATTGATCAACTTAGTGAGATGAATATGAAAGTTCTAATGTCTAAAGGCATATTAAATCTTGATCACATGGAAATCAGATGGTGTGAAAGTTTTGTGTCGGGGAACAGAGAAGAGTGCTCATTAACTTAGATGGATAGAATCTTGGAGCTTGGAAGTTGGAACTAGCTCACTCAGACTTTCCCCTATCCATTCCCATAGTGGTTCTATTTACTTTATAACTTTCATTGAGGATGCTTCTAGAAAATTTTATGTTTACTTTTTGAATCGCAATTTTGAATTTTTTTTTCAGGCGTTTATTCAATGGAAATCCGTGTAAGAAAGGCAATGTGGTTGGAAGGTGAAATGAATGTTTTCCAATAATGGTAGTGAATACACCGGATACAACTTCTGGAACTTCTACCAAAAGAAGGGTATAACACATGAAAATACAGTACCTTGTACACTATAGTTGAGTGGAGTGGATGAAAGGATGAATTGAACCATGACTAGGATGGCCAAATGTATTTGATTTTACTCTGGAATGCCTAAGGGGATTTGGGGAGAGGAACTCAATACAGAAGCATACCTTGTCAATGGGTGTCCAACATCGACAATTGATAAGAATCTTGTGAAGGAGCTATGGTCCGGTAAATGATCAGAATTTAACCATCTTAAAGTCTTTAGAAGTTTGATGTATGTGCATGTTGATTCTATGGATCGAGATAAGCTTGAGGAAAAATATAAATCATGCTTTCTCATTGGGTATTGAGATTAGAGTTTTGGATTTCAGTTATGGGATGAGGAAATGAAACAAATCATCTGGAGCCTATATGTTATCTTTAATTAGAAGGTTTTTTGAATGGACCAGAACATGAAGGAAAAGTAAGTTGATAGAAATAAATCAACTATCGAAGGATTTAACATCTCGAATATTTTCTCACTGATAGTTTAACATGGAACTATTCAGATGATGGTGAGCATGGTAGCATCAGATAAAAGAGATGGATGTGAAGGAATCCTTCCTTCATGGTGAGTTGGAGGAAGAAATTTACATAAAGAAACTGATGGGTTTTTTTGGAATAAGGAAATCAGAACTCGGATTGTTAAAGAATCGTCTTTGTGGATTGAAGAAAAAATGACTATAATATAATTGAAAGTCTGGTGGGTTTTTGTTGGAAAAAGGATTTGAAATGTGGAATACATATTATTTCTATTTCCAGAAGTAACGGGGTGATAGGATATTCATCATGATGCCTTTGTATATTGATGACATATTGTTGGTTAGTCCATAGTTTTTATAGATTTAGGATCTAAAGTGTAAGTCATTTGGAAGATTTTAAAAGAAGGTTCTTGGATATGACAAAAAATATTGGGAATGAGAATTGAGAGGGATATGAGAGTTAAAATTTTGGTGTTATCCCAGATGGACTACATCTAGAATATCATGGGAAAGTTTGGAATGGTCGAATACAAGTTTGTCTCAACTCCTATTGTCAAACACTTTAAGTTTTCTAAGGCACAGGCACTCGTAATGGAAGAAGGGATTCAATACATGGATAAAGTGATGTTTTCATTAATAGTTTAAAGTTTTATGTATGTGATGATTTAGACACAACCATACATAGCATTTTTAATGGGATTTGTGATTTGTTTTATGTCAAACCCTGGAAGTGAGCACTAAGAAGACATCAAGTGGATCATCCATTACTTGAAAATAATAGAAATATTTTCTCTGGGTTTTAGGGGGAGGATCCATTGCAAGGTTTTTTGTGTGTGGATTTTTATAGAGATTGAGACACCCAGAGGAGCACGATCAGCTTCGTGTTTGACTATGGAGGAATAGTGATCTGTTGGATGTCACAGCTACATAATATTATCATTTTAAGTATAATTGAAGTAGAGTATGTGGATATAATGGAAGCAATGAAGGAGTTTTTTAAGTAGAGAATCAGATGCTAATGAATGTACGTCGATTTGACCATCTTGCAATGACAAATTTTCAATGAACAGAATCCAATGACCTGAATTTGGTGAACAAAAAATATTTCACAATCCAACAATCTCCCACATTAAGACTATTCCATGTACCCTTTGGAAAATATCCAACAATTAGAAAACTTCCTTTCTTCCTCTTTACAATATACAATGTTCTTTATTCTCCTTTCATTCACTCAAGTCCACACTAAGTCATGATGTTTCCTTATACTTTCCAGAACTAAAGATTTAGTGACCACGTCCACTAGATTTTGGATTCTAGCTATATTGTAGAGATATGACACTTTCTCCTCTGGAATGTCTATAATGAAGTGTTACTTGATGTTGATGTGCTTTATCCTCGCAAACATCAAGCGAAGAGAGGCAAACACATCGTTCTTAGAGAAAGTGACTTAAATAACAACCCCAAGAAACCTGTAAAAAGTCTTTCTGATATGTGTCGCCCGCCCCAGAGAGCTAGAACACCTCCAGCTGATTGATAAAAGAAAGGAACTCTCACACCCACGAAAACCATCTTCACAAACTAGAACACCTTAAGCACCATTAAACAAAAACCACGTCGTTTGACTATAACAAACAAACAAGGCCAAGTACGTCCAAGGAACACTTTGATCACCTATCACCGAGTCATCACTAGGATGGACCTTAAATGCTAACATGGGAAATCCCGAAGGGCTCCCTACGATTAGAAACCTACTGATGCACGAGAAAATATTGGAAAACTGACACGGGGAGGCCTGGGCGGACTCCCCACCATAAGAATAGTGTAATATCGGTTTATTTCTAGGGAGTTTCAGCGAGTCCCCCTAATGGGTCTCACAACCGTTGGCACCAATGAAACTAGAGAACTCAGAGGCTTCCCGGCACTAACCCAACACTCCACCAAAAGGGCAGGGAGGGCGGGGCCCAACCATCGGGCGTCAAAACCACAGCCTAAGACAAACCAACATCTCAACATCCCTGGATTAGCACCATTCAACTTTGAGACAAATTCGTCCAAACAGACCCCATGAGGACCGCTAAAAGCGATTACATATGGTGGGATGCAAACCCCGTGTCTTTAAGGTAACGAGACGCCCATGCCTCCTCATAGCCACAAAAAATCTCATGCACCCAGACGGGTCGTTCAGAATGGAAGAGCTACAGGAAACGATTTAAACTACTTTGGCTTTAAACACCGATAACAAAAATAAAGTCAGGTTCTCATACACTCCTAGGGTTCCTGACCATGCGCCAGCTTCACTCCGAGGCCTATGGCTGGAGCCCTTATGTTTGAAGCATCTCCCTCCTTGCAGTGAGGTAATGAAGACTCCCAAACAGAGATTATCCTTTTCCTAGTGTCGCAAGCAACCATACTACAATTGAGATAACCCCATCACACACAACACACTCTGAAATCCACCTATTTCCTCGAGGCACGTCCATCAAAACAGAGGTTTGCATGATGCACATGCATCACTTATTCACCTTAACCAAGAAACTTGAGAAGAAAAGACACACGACAAACACTCAACTTTGAACAGAAAGATTAGAACTCCCTAAGAGGATGAAACACTCCTATGAAAACAGGGATTCTCATAGGGTTCTATGAAACCCACCTTTGCTTATCAAGAGAACTCACGCTACAAGATGTTACCAAAAATGACCCTTACTGCTGATGAAGCACTACGAGCCTTTCAAACCATCGGCCAACACTGATAATTCCGAATTGCCTTCACCCTTCCCTGCTGGAATTTCTTTCACCGCTTCCAGAGGGGAACCTTCAGACGCAACGATGTCAAACTTCATACCCGACAACTAAGACAACTCAGAGAGACCAAAGCTCCCTTCAACACCTCTCGCATCTATCATCCCGCTGTGAGAGGATCTGCTTAACCAAAAAGGATAAGGGAAAAACTTAACACTATCACTCAAAAGGGAGAGTGATTGCTTTAATCAACTGGAGGGTCTGCCAACGGTGAATTACCCATAGTCGCACTTCAATCGCATGTTAATGCTTTATGGGGGTGTGCACTGGTCAAGAAAGAAAACCATAGACCCAATCAAACTGGTCCAATGGCCAAGACACACTGCAAGTGAACACTAAATGTGCAGAGAGAACCGCTGCAAGGGATTCCCGAAGCACTTTTCAAAAGAGACCATTAACCACATGCTTTCACACCAACTTACAAATAAGGATTCAAACTCGAGACACAAATTAGTCAAAAAGGATTCTCGGCTTGAAACATCTCACATCCAACACTTCCCAAAATACAAGGACACACGACGCGACCACTGATTATTAAAAAAAATCCTTCAATAAAACTTTTTGAAAAGAAACGAAGCTAGTAGGTTACACAAACACCAATGGTGTCCCATGGGCCTCGCACATGCATCTTCTTGTGCCGCACCGGCACCCACCTCATGCCCATCCAAGCACTCATCCACTCATTCCATTAACCATTTCTCTTTCCATATATACCCATGCATGTGGTTTCCCATGAAAGCACCACGAATCAAAACCAAAACTTTCCATTTTTTTCAAAACCAAACATTCAACCCACACTTTTCAAACCTTACACATCATTTTATTTTTAGAGCGCTTCATTTCAAGACATTTTTTTTTCAAGACCACATCATTTTTACTTAAAAACCAGATTTCCATGAATCCAAAACAACAAGATGGGGAATGATGCAAGAGGGAACTAGCATCAGTGGGTGACTGGGACATATGGTTGGCGGTCATTCGCCAATCATGCCACCACCACGGAGGGTATTCTTGGACAACGTCCCCGGCTCCACATGGCTTGCCAGACCTTGCGAGCTCACTGGGACAACTGAACCTACTCTCTTTTCATTTCTCCTAAACAAGATTAACCACAGGGGCCAAAGACTCAAACAGACCTCAACTTACCCTAGTGACTCGAGTCTCGCCACAAGGTGTGCTGGCCAGGCACCTTACTTGTAGTCGGGACGTCAAGTCCCGACAATCTTAACATTGTTCTACCTAACTCTATCCCAATGGGACACGACCCAAGAGAGAAAACCTCCTCTGATACCATTCTGTCACGAATAGGTCGGGTCACCATCCGACCCAACGCCCGACCCGGACCGCGACATGTCCCGAAGGGCGTTCTCGATCCCCACGGACTGGCACAAGTGCCCGGGTATCAAAACCAACACATGGGAACGATTTACCCAAAAAATGAGACATAAAATACAACCAAACAGACCCTTAACACAATTCATGTTTAAAGGTCTACAATTGGAACCAACAACCCAAGAGAGACGACAACAAAGAAAAACTAAAACTCTAAGAAGACCGCAATGAAAAGAAAACTAACACATCCATTTGCACCATCATGCAACACGAGGATCCACCTCCTCAAACCACCATAGTCAGTCATGCATGGAAAAACCATCGACAACCCAAACCACCATCACTAACCACGATGCATCAACCTGTGACACACAAAGAAAAAGTGCTACATACACCCAAAGGTGTAGGTAGGGTGTGAGCCAAGAGCCCAGTAGGATGACACCGGGAGAAGATTCCACGCTAAACCATTTAAATGACGAACACACTTTCCAGTAAAATGGATAAAAGGGAAATAAATGCTTAAACAGTACTTAATGAAAACAATTTTTAATGACAGGTGCTTTAAATGAAAATGAATTTAAAAACAACAACTCAAATTAAAGAAAAGAATTAAATACTTGAACACTTTTAAAGAAAGCAGGGTTTAAGAAAAAGTGTTTCAAATAAAACAAATTAAATTAAAACACACACACCACTACTGGAAATATAGATATTTGCGAAGGGTCATTTGCGACGGGATCCCGTCGCAAATAGCCTTTTGCGACGGGGCCCCGTCGCAAATCGCCCGTTGCAGAAAACGCCGTCGCAACTAATTTTTTTTGCGACGGGCCCGTCGCAAAAACACGTATTTGCGACGGGAAATTGGCCCGTCGCAAATAGGTGTCTGGTTTTTTTAAAAAAATCATTTGCGACGGGATCCCATCGCAAATAGCCTTTTGCGATGGGGCCCCGTCGCAAATCGCCCGTTGCAGAAAACGTCGTCGCAACTAATTTTTTTTGCGACGGGCACGTCGCAAAAACACGTATTTGCGACGGGAAATTGGCCCGTCGCAAATAGGTGTCTGGTTTTTTTAAAAAAATCTTTTGCGACGGGCCATATTCCCGTCGCAAATGGTTGCTTCGAAGCGGGTATTTGCGACGGGCCCGTCGCAAATAGTAATAAAAAAATTAAAAAACATATTAAAATTTTATTTATTATTATATAAATCCATAAACCTATTTATATTGATATAAATATAATATTTATTTTTTAAATATGTTTTAGAAAGGAAAAATGAAAATCAAATATGAATGTATAAGATGTTCAGTAAAAGAGGCTTATAAAATAAATTAAAAAATATTTTTAATTAGTAATTATGTAATATTTATCAGTTAATAGTCATTTAATAACTCTTTGAATATAAAAAAAATAAAAAAATTAATGAAAGATGGGAAATAAGCTAAAAATGAAACCCAAACTTCAAACGGCCATAACTTTTGATCCGGGACTCCGTTTGAGCTCCACAGCATATCAAATCGAAGCCTGCGACGATCTCTACAGCGCTATGGACCGGTGGAACCCGTCCAAGGTTGTTTCAAGGCCAAAAAAGGCCCAGAAGGCCTCCAAAACTGAGTTTTTAGTCGGGGTACCCCGATTTTTCACCGTTTAAACAGTTATAACTTCTGCTCCCGATGTCCGATAAACCTCTACCATATATCATATCGAAGATAGTTTCATTTCCTTCGATTTGACTGATTGTGGAGCTGAAACGGACTTCTGGATTAGAAGTTATGGTCGTTTAAACATTCAAATGGCTATAACATCCGATCCGGATGTCAGTTTGGCTTGTACCGCATATCATATCAAAGATCGTTTCATGTTCTTCGATTTGACTGGTTGTGGAGTTGTAACGGACCTACGGATTAGAATTTATAGCCGTTTTAACATTCTCGGTGGATTTTCACCCCCTCATTCCTATGTATTCATTCATAACTACATATATATATATGTGTGTGTGTGTGTGTGTGTGTGTGTGTATCTATTGTATATATGTATTTATTTATGTATGTATTTATTTATACATATACATAAAAACCCATATTTTATAAATTTATTTAAAACTAAGCTTATAAATATATATTAATTAATATACAAATAAATATACGAATAAAAACGTATAACTACATATATATATATAGAATAAATATATATTAATATACGAATATATATATATATATATATATATAACCAAATATATTTATATTAGTATAAATCTATATTAATATACGAATAAATATAACTATATATATATAGATAGATCATTAAATGTATAAAAAAATGAAATGGCTTAGTTGTAAAGGTTAATGCGCGCATGGGGGAGGTTTATTCCTATTTATTATTAATTATTTCTAATTATTATTAATTACTACTAATTACCATTAACTATTAACAATTAATACTAATAATTTAAATTTATTAAATAACAAAACAATATAAACACAATTAAATTACAACTAATTAAAAATAAATAAAAATAATAAAAAATTTAAATTAAATATTAAATTAAAAAGAAAATAAATACCTTTAAAATTGATCTGAAGTTGATCTCCGATAATTGTTGAAGACATCAATATCAAATCTGGAAATAAAAATTAAACTTAAGAAACTGTGAACTCTAAAAATAGAGTTTTGAGAGAAGTTGAGAATGAATGGAAAAAAACGGGTGGGGGTATTTATAGGTTAGATTATTTGCGACGGGAGTATTTGCGACGGGTATCCCGTCGCAAATAGTATTATTTGCGACGGGTCCCGTCGCAAATACTTGAGCCCGCATTTATCATGGTCAACGGTTAAATAGTTATTTGCGACGGGTCCCGTCGCAAATATTAACCTACCGACATACTATTTGCGACGGGGGGTATATTCCCGTCGCAAATAGTTTTTACCGCCGCCGGGTATTTGCGACGGGGTATATTCCCGTCGCAAATAGTTTTTACCGCCGCCGGTTATTTGCGACGGGTGGTAACCACCCGTCGCAAAAAACTTTCCCGCGGTTTGGCGCGCTTTGCGCGCCAAGCCTTTTGCGACGGGTGAGATTTACCCGTCGCAAATAAGTGTATTTGCGACGGGATTTATTCCCGTCGCAAATAACCCGTCGCAAAAACCCCTTTTTCCCGTAGTGCATGCGCACTTACTTTTTAAAATAACCAAAGTGTCGCACTGATAAGCGTAAAGTAACCAAAGAGCACCAAATATGGGAGAGGCCTTGTGGGTGTTAGCTAGCTTGGGTTCCTAGATCTTCGTGTCTCGGTGAAGCGTGGCTTAGAAACCACGACCCTCAGAAAACGTGGCTTAGAAGACCACGAACCTCAGAAAACGTGTCTTACAAGACCACGACCCTTAGAAAACGTGACTTAGAAGACCACGACCCTTAGTCATTCATATGTTTAGTTAGTGTTGCAATCGTCAGTCCTGCCAGTGAAACCGGGTTGAGTCACCTCTAGAACACTAGCCCACTAGTCTTAGTTCACCTTCCTAGCTACCCAGGCTTCCCGCTTTGTGCTCAAACAAATTTCAAGATCTTAATAGGTGCATATCACATAAACAAGCCAAGCAAAACCCCACACATGAAAAGAGACCATTTACACCATCAATTCTAGTTTTAAAACTCAAGATCATGTCACAGGTCACACTTATGCATAGAAGCCAAACAAAGTACTTACACACACCAAACCATCATTTGCACACCCAAATACCATTTTGAAATATTACGCACACCAAACCTTATCCAAACAAGTTTCGCACCATTGATATAATTTGGTAAACCCTTTGAAAATTTTCATAAGACAATCCTAAAGAGTATCATCGGGCTTTACAGATGAAAACACACTCAAAATCCTCATTTTGAATTAAGTGCACACCCAAAATCTTTTTAGAATTTAATCTGCATCGCTTACACCATCAACTAAACCACTTACAATTTAAAAAAACAGTTTTACACTTAAAAAACCCCGAAGAAAATTTATTGAACAATTCCAAAAATGTGCCACATGACTTTTTAACACCAAAACGCACTCAAAACCCCTTTTATGAAAAAACGCACATTGATGTCACAACCAAAACACACACTACACCTCTTTCACATTTAAACAACTAGATGCACAATCTTGAGAACAACGATAAATAGCTCAATGTAGGTTTTCACAACAAAACACATTAACATCACATAAACACTCGACTAACAAAACAAATGCACAACAAAACTCAGTCAAAATCACTTCCGCAACATGTAAACTACTTAACAATTGTGCTAAATTAATTAAATTAACAAACTAATTCACCAGAAAATTTATGAAATTTTTTTCAGAATATGCCGCATGACTCAAAAATACTAAAAATGCAGTCAAAAGTTTCTCTATGACTCGACGCAAATTGACGCTAAACCAAAGCACAATTTGTATAATTTATAATCTACTAATACACAGTTCAACATTAATTTTTCACGTAAAACACACCTATATCACATACACATATCAACTTCAATTGAAAGCATTATTCGCATCAAACAAACTAATTAAATAATATGCTAAATTAATTTAAGAAGAAAAATAATTCATCAAACAATGGTTAAAACGCGGAACCACCTACCTCGGAAGAAGGAACTCCCAAAACTTGTGTGAATCTCCAATCGCACCTAATACGCACCACACGCGAATTGAAATGGACCCTAAACAAGAAACCAGACCAACAAGATTTAAGATCAAACTCTAATTTGAGCCCCTTACCCACTGGATAAAAAAAATTCAAGGATAAAAAAAAGGAGACTCCACCGGGGGGTTGCTCGCGTGGCATGAGGGAAAGGCGCCAACCGACATGGGAGGTGGCGCGCCGGAGTAAGTCGCGGCCAGCAGAGGAAGGTGTGGGCGGCGATCGTCGGACAAGGGGCGTGTGCTGGTGGGGAGGCCGGTGAGGATGAAGGGTGCGCGGCGAACTGGCTGGGGAGCTGCGGCGCGACGGGCTGGCCTGGGAGCTCGGGGTGCGGTGCGACGGGACCAAGTGGTCCTGGGGGTGCGACGAGTCTGATCGGGGAAGGCAGGGCGCGGCATGAGAGAGGTGGTCAGACGGCTTGCCGGATGAGCCGGTGACCAAGGGGAGAGAAAGCGCCGCGAGCGGACCCAGTGGGGTGAGGGGGGAAACGCGATGCGGGCTAGGGGGGGCGAAGCCCTAAGCAAAAAAAGGGGGGGAATAAAGATAAAAATAAATAAAATAAATAAAATAAAATAAAATAAGAAAAATAATAATAATGATAATAAACTAAAATTTGAATAATTATATTAGTAATAATAAAAATAATAAAACCCAATTGACAGTAATAAAATAAAATAAAAGTTATGTCAATCATGATAATAATAATAGTAATAATGTCCCTAAATATCATTATTAATATTATTATCTTTAAAAACTCTTATTTTATTTGATTTTTATTTCATCACACATTTAATTTTATTGCTTTGTTATTAATCCATTTTATTAAATTAGTTGATCATCGAGCAGGGCGTGCGGTGAACCGGGCGAGGTTGCACGGCGACCCGGGCGAAGCCGCTCAGCTTCGACCGTGGTTCGCTGGACGCAGTCAAGACCAAAACTCTCATTTATCATAGCAAAACCCATGTCGGGCTCGGCCCGCATTTCACATATATAAAAATAAATAATAATTATTATTATTAGGAGCTGATAAAATTATAAGATAGAAATAAAAATTAGAAACATGACGCAACACGAAGTTCGGGTGTGACACGTAATGGGAGAAGGGATTCAGTACATGGATAAAGTGATGTTTTCGTCAATAGTTGGAAGTTTTATGTATGTGATGATTTAGACACAACCATACATAGCATTTTTAATGGGAAAAGTGAGCACTAAGAAGACATCAAGTGGATCATCCATTACTTGAAAATAATAGAAATATTTTCTATGGGTTTTAGGGGGGAGGATCCATCGCAAGGTTTTTTGGGTGTGGATTTTTATAGAGATTCGGACACCCGGAGGAGCACGATCAGCTTTGTGTTTGACTATGGAGGAACAGTGGTTGGTTGGATGTCACAGCTGCATAGTATTATCATTTTCAGTATAATTGAAGTAGAGTATGTGGCTATAATGGAAGCAACGAAGGAGTTTTTTAGGTAGAGAATCAGATGCTGCTGAATGTATGTCGAGCTGACCAACTTGCAATGACAAATTTTCAATGAACAGAATCCAATGACCTGAATTTGGTGAACAAAATATACTTCACAATCCAACAATCTCCCACATAAAGACTATTCCATGTACCCTTTGGAAAATATCCAACACTTAGAAAGCTTCCTTTCTTCCTCTTTACAATATACAATGTTCTTTGTTCTCCTTTCATTCACTCAAGTCCACACTAAGGCATGATGTTGCCTTATACTTTCCAGAACTAAAGATTTAGTGACCACGTCCACTAGATTTTGGATTCTGGCTATATTGTGGAGATCTGACACTTTCCCCTCTGGCATGTATGTAATGAAGTGTTACTTGATGTTGATGTGCTTTATCCTTGCACGAAACATGAGATTCCCAGCCCTTATCACATAATAAAAACCCTCATTTTTGACTTCTCCCAAGCCCTTTTAGTAACTGTTAAATCTGTAAATATAATTTATGCACTACAAACAAATCATTTAACAATAAAATTGTTCATTACGATCAGTCAACCGTTTACTGAAAAGGTTATATTGTTATTAACAAAACGAAGATTGGTTACCAAACAAAATATTAATTTAACCGCAAAAAATTATATCAAACAAAAAAAAATCTAGGGGAATACTTTGAATATATTGAAAATTTCATCCAAGATACTAACTATTTGAAACAGGATTCTAATTATATATTAAGATATATTTTATCTGAGATGAGATGTGAGTAGGATTTTAAAAACCAATCAACAAAAATAGAATGGAAAAATATGAGCGTTGAATATAAAAAATGATTCTCACATTTGATTTAATAGAAAAATGAAAACATACTCCGGCTCCTCGTTGCCTCGTCATTGTTGCCGGACTTCCCTTGGTGTGAGAATTAATGTTTGCTTCAAAAATTCAGTAAATACAAAGATACTTAAAATAAAAAAAGAAAGCAAACAAGTTGGACTAATCGGTGGGTGCGCCGGGCCATTGCAGTAGTGCAGCGCAAAGGCGACGCGCGGAAACAGCGGCAGCAAGCCACAAGCTGAATCCCCCATTAAAAAATTAATTTAATATCGAGTGACCCATTGGGCCACGTATCAGATATTAAACTGATAAGAACAGATACTACACTTGATCTTAGCCAAAAGGCCGAGAAAGGTATGAGTTGCTCGTTGTTTTCGACGCTCTTTCGTAGGCAGCCTTCTCCTTCATCCCTCTTCGCTTATTCGATGTGGGGCAGTTCCCGGTGCGAGCCACGCCCCGGCGATGCATCAACAGCACCCTCCACCTTCGCCGTACCTGCTTCAAAATGCCTCTCTCTGCGCTCTTCGGTGAAGGGGGCAATTCCTGGTACGCCAAATCTTCACTCTCTACTCTTCTGCACATATTTCTGCATACGGATCCTGTGCGGCGCTCTCAGGTCTAGGGTTTCTTGAATCTTCCTCTTTGCCTTTTCTTCACCTCACCAATTCCGACGCCTTCCTCGCCACTGATAGGTTTTCCTTTTCAATTTCTACAATTCTTCAACTCACTTGTTCTGCGGATGCTTCAATCGCTGCTCTGCTCAAGCTTGGAAGCCGGCCTCGTGATCTGATATTCTTAATGTTATTTCGTTAGACGCACAGTCCTTGTTCATGTTTCAACTTTCACACTAGTTTGAGTGATTTGAGAGTCGCAAGGCACAAAATGTTTTGATCGACATAAATCTGTTTTCATTCAATCGTCTTTTGATCCTGATAAATCTGTTTTCCTTTCTCTTCAAGCCCACCCCATACTCATCTTTTTTGATCCAGATAAATATGTTTTCATTCGAATTGGTTTTAAAATTGCAGAAGTTATTAAAACCTCGATCCATCCTTTTTGAAGGACTGCCACCTTATCTTGCAGGTGGTTCTCTCCCATTCCTTGGAACTGGCCGCTTATGGGTTTGTTGAATAGAATGAACCTGCCATTCCTCCCCTGCTGCTGATTTCTATCGCGACACTACTCATGAATCATTTTGTAGGATTATGTGTGACCTTATGGTTTTTGTAGTGTCCATAATTCTTAATTATAAGCAATGCCTGATGTTCAGCTACGCGTGGATGTTTCTAGCATCTGGTCGGATTTCTTATCAACTAAATGCCTACTCTGTTTGTGATTTCCAGTTATATTTTATAGTTTTTATTGAAAATTTCTTATAAAACTTGCCATTTATGATTAGTGTTTCTCGGTAATTGTTTTCAGAATTCTTGATTTTCCCATACTAGACTCATGCATATAATTGATTGAATGGTCTTGCTGATTATGATATGGGTTCATCAAGGCAAGATTATCAAATACTAATGTTATGTTGATAAAAACAGATAGGAATTTTGCCAAGGAGAATGATGATGTGGTTCAATTCAAACTCTAAGGTTTTGTTTGGTATGATAAAATCATTTTGATGGAAGATGAATGTAAATGGAAATGGAAAATGAATGGTTTAAGGAAACCAAAAAGGAATTTAAAAACATGTTCAGCGGGATGAAACTTGTTAATGGAATATTCATATTATTTTAATACTGAAAAATCAAATATTTGTGAAAAGATTAAAATGGTCATTTTCTTCCTCCATAGTCCCTTGTCGCTTTCAAAACCCCTCGCTGTTGTCAAACCAGTACACCAAACGCGACCTGGCATGTAGGTCTCCATGAACAAAAGTATGTGTCAAATGGATTTTCAAGGGGATGTGCAAGACATGCCGAATAATTAAATCGGATTTTCCATGAGGAGTTTTTAAATTGTCAATTGCAACATAGAGACTCTAGAGACATAAAAGATATCAAAAGAATATGCTCGGTACAAATTATGTTAAATCAGATAAAATTAATCCTTGAAAATATTTTACGCCTGTTTGTCAAAGTAGTTTTGAACGTTACTATTTGTTGACCAAATTATTCTGAAATCATTAAGATCGTAGCATAAAGATCATTGATCAAAACAGTCAAAATATTGACCAAACTCATCACGTTTTGAATGTTTTTTTTCCAATCATCTTTTCATATATATATATATATAGGGAGAGAGAGAGAGAGAGACGAAGGGATTTAAACTATATTAAAATTCGTGTAGAGTTTCCAAAAAATACTGTGTCCGTAAGAAAAACCCCAAACTCCACTCGAGGAGGTTGATCGTTAAACTCTCTCTTCAACTCGAGTGGGAATAATAATCAAATTAGCAATTCAACCGTAGTCGAAATATTCGAAATATAATAATCAATATACAAACAACTTTATAAGTCCAATAAGCATCCACCCTTAACCCACCACCTCCATCACTCCACCACTTTCATCGTTATCCCACCACCACTGTCGCTATCTCCAGTCTCAACCTACACGGAACCCATCATTGCATCACCATCAAAGCAATTGAAAAAAAAATATATAAATCAAAACAAATGAAAGCAATAAACATCATTTACAATTGAATCCAAGAGAATGTTTATTAAATATGTCACAAACACTATAATTCATCATGACCGCCATCTCAAGGGTGTTGTGGATCGGAAGGCTTACCCCTCCCCCCCACCTACTACTAGCATCTGTCACCTGTAATACAACCACAACTTTTAATAAAAGGAACATGAAACACAATAGGTTTACTAAATATAAAAAATAGAAAAAATAGAAAACAAAATCAAGACATTAAATTCAAGTTTAATAAACTTTTTAAAATCATCTAATTGTCATTAAATGTTAATAACATACTAATAAGTTAAGACCTACAAATTACACCTTATCATGTCAGAGTTGGACAAATTCATTCTTTTTTAATAAAATGAATATATATTTCAATCAAATCATGAATTTCTAATCCCAATTAAGCACGATGAGTTAGTAATCCAACTCATACTATGATATCTGCATGAAACCTCATGTTTTAATCGAAATACTATATTGTATCACCAATTAACCATGGAATTTCATCCTAACTTTCAACATAATGAATTCCTAGTATAAAATCTATTAATGATATCATATTAATGTTTTCAAAAAACATTTGCCTGAAATGAGGTATAAATATTCACTTGTTGAAAGCACAGTCAATTAATATCATCAAAACACTCATAAAAACAATGAAATGTGACGTCATATCAAACATCAACAAATAGCCAACAACATCTCATTTATTCTGCATCGAACAATAATCCAATTGCATCAAAACAAACCTTCTAAAAAATAAACAAATAATATCTCACTTTTTTATATGTTAAGAAAATATACTAATTAAAGATAACAAATAGTAAAAAATATCTTACAGTGCACCAAAGTTAAGAAAATAAACCAACTAAATAAAATTTAGTCTATTATTGTGTAACAAAGTCATACAAATAATAAATTGGCCTTAGTAAAGTATCGATGTTGCAGACAAAATTAGATAAAAGGTTATGCACGAAACAAAGAAATTCATGTTCGACAATCGATACTTTCATTTCACTCAAAATTTTCACAAATTGAGCTCATGATTTATGTATGCATGATGAGATATCAAATTGTATATTATCCTCTAAAATATAGAAACCAAGACATTCTTCATTACCTGCCACCACCAATCCTATATTTACCTACTGGAGTCCTATTCTTTCACCTTTTCTTTCAACCTTGAAATTTCTTTTTACGCTTCCCGGTTAATGAAACTGCATGAGCTCCAAATATATAGTGTAACAGTAAAGGATGAATGTGACCTATCTAAAACATTTTATGGGGTTGGCCGAGAACCCATCCCCTATACATGCCTGTGATGCTCCTCTAAAACTAGTGCAATTACATCGTTTTGGGAAAGTAATGATGACTGCACGGGCTTCACATCCCAAGCTTCTTGAATTTTATCATGTAAATATTGTTGGTATCAGTTTGCAATGCGAGAGTAAATGCATGGGAAATTAAAAAAAATCCCACTGGATCGATGTTGTAATGTTGACTCGGGCGAATCGCCACTCGATTATCAACCCGAGGATCTTGTGTGAATTAAATAAGTTTGATAAATCAAAATCAAAACACTAGCTAGTTTGATTTTGTTCGAACGTGTGTTCTGCTCACTGTTGGATATCATTTCTTAAAGGAACCGAATCTGGAACCCTCTAAATTGACCAAACATTCTTCAAAATCTTTCTCAATCATCAACCTTCAAAATCCAGGTGCTAGCGTATAGAATTTTAGGCACTTTACACACCGGCTTGATCATGTGAGCATCGTTTCTTTCATCTGGGAAGGCGTTCTTGGATCGGGGTGCTTGGAACCTCGTTTTCTCTCACTGGAACATTAGAAAGATGAGAGTGATGCTCTCAAAATCATGTGAGGAATAATTCTTTGAATTAGGGTTTAATTTTTACTTATATAGGTTGGTTTTACTTATGAAAATTTCACTTTGACCCTTCTTTAAGTAAACCTTTCCAGATTAAACCATATTCGACACTTATGTCCAAGTGAACGTGTCACAAGAATCATAATTTTTTTATCATGTACGCGTAACATTAAAATATATTACGTGATAAAATATGAGCCATTAACTCGACATGTCCCTCCTATAAAATATTAAACGAACCTAGAAAAAATATTCTTTTGTAAAGCATTTTTCTTTCGTATTCACTTAAAAATTGTAAATACCTAGAGTAAATAAATTCAACATTTGTTATTCCAAACTCAAATAAGAAAGAATTTATTTATTTCTTGCGATCGTTCAAAATCAGATATAACTCAACCGCCACCGTAGGGCCCACCATGTCCTAAGCTCAAATTCATTAGAATTAGTCAAACTTTTGAATACATTGCGTATGTGACTCTCTCGGCCCATATCTCGATAGCAATGAGTCATACTCATAGACCAAGAGCAGTATCTAGTAATACATCATCACTTTTAAGGATATAAGGCTTAGTCGTACCAAAGACAATCTCCTACAAGCATGCTCTCTGTAATAGAATCTCTCTCTCATGATATCTCACAAAGCAAGATGTATCACTTATGCCACCATCCTTTATTTATTCTTGTAATGATCATTCTGGATAGACTTACCTTCTTTTACCATAGTCATGGATTTAATAAATGTATTACCATCCTGATTAACTAGGCCCGAGATATCTCTTCCTCTACTCAGAAGTGACAAGTCATGTCTTGATCATTCAATCAATATTATACCACCAACTACACACTCAAAAACAAGCTACCTTACCACAAACATAAGTATCATGGTTTCCATCTTGCATCAAAGTATATGATCAAATCATACACAATGATAATGACCTCAAGTCATGAAACCAATACCCATGTTCATAGATGGGAACATCCAATGACACTCGAAACTTGTGGTGTTCTTATTGGCGGTTCACTCTACATGATATAACTCTACTCAAGATCACTAAGTACGAACTTCGTGAGAAGAAGTCCCAATGCTTGTATGACCCCAACACCTGATAGTCAAACATCATCTGTGTCCCGTCAGTATAATGTGTCTTGACCATATGACATATGTTTAGGATTACTATCTTAGTATCTTGAGGTTCTCATTATAGTTGGGAACTGTTATAACCTTTTGATTTGATAAGTAATCCTAGGACATTACCATGTAAAAAGTGTACGCAAAAGTAACAATGCTATTATACTATGATAACATCATGCATAACTCTATGTGTGCGTGATATTATAGTCAAAAAGTACTACTCAAGCTGGGTCTAAGCCACCCAATTTTAAAACAATCCCACTTGCACCAGAGAAAAATTGATAATTATCAACTTGTTAGCTCTCACATGATAAGATCATGCTTCTGTTGAGTAGTGTATTTTTTTCATTGGTCCCACCACATTTTCTTTCATGGAAACTCTTTTATTTTTGACTTCACCTCATTAAGTAAAACTATCAAAAGATATTATATCCCAAAGCATATTCCTTTTTCCTCTGTCATAACATTGACTTCTTGGATAGTACCAAAGTCATGATCAAATCATAATTTATATTATGATAATACTTTACTTTCTTATTACAATTACAAGAACTGTAAAGAAATCATTGTGTGTTTCATATTGCATCTTTAGCTTTATTAAAAGCCATAACATACTCAATTTTTGTAGATATGGCTACCAATGGATCCAATGAGCTTCTCTTTCTAATTTCCTTAGCTTTACTATGATACAAGATCAAATTGATCTATATGAAGACTAGTTTGTGTCTCCTTAATGACTTGTATTATTTCCTCTCCAATTACCAAGTACATATCCCTTTAACTTTTTCAAGAAATATTCGATAACTCTTACTGTTTTACGAGGAGTTCTCCTAAATTTATTTGATATTTTCCCACCATAATGCATGTGTTGGTAATATTATGTCTAGCACATAGCATGATATATGCAATAAATCCATCAATAAAGAATATGGAATTCTATTTACTATATTAATCTCCTCTTGTGTCTTATACATCTTTTTGTGTAGAGATTTATGTCATATGACATTGACAACAATTCTCTCTTGAATTGTTCCAACTTATTTTTTTCAACACCTTGTCGGTATATACATTTTAACTTGGTCTAATAGACCCATAGATCTACCTTAATAGATCTTGTTCCTTATAACTTTGGTCACTACTTTAATTCATTCTACGGAGAGATACTTTCATCCTACTCTTAATTGACTATAAGACTAATAATTGTTTTCCATATGTTATTAAACATAGATGTCTGGTAAATCCATGATGCTCCCACTAACCTCTTATAGAAACATGGAATACTTTCATTCCAAATGAATATTCTAGGATAAAAATGCTTTCATTAATCCATAAATGGATCTCTACAACTTGCATTCTTTATTAGCATTTTATAGTGTTACCAACCCTTTCTGGTTGTGCGGTGTAGACACATTCCTAAGTAGGTGGTCCTGACATTCGATGCCTAATAAAATGATCATAGAAAGTTTCAATGACAAGTATAATTCGAATGAATTTAATTATGATGACATGGTATAACCAATTGAGCCTCATTGGTAACATGCTTGTACCACCCATGCATAGTTTCTTTTGAATACCCACCAATGGATTTACATCAATTGGAGAAACTACCAAAATTTAAAATTGAATTTTGGTACGTGGAATCCATTTTTGAATTCATATGAATTTTTCAATCATTATAATTTACTACTTTCTTTTAGGATAAGGAATTATTTTTCTTAGTGAATAATATATCACATAACTCAGTGATTATAAACCCATCTCTATTAGTTTAATACTTTCCTATGTAGTACATGTCTCTAGAACATTCCTTTTCCATGAGCACTTATGGAACTTGTTTCCATTCCAACTACTTGTGAATATCAATCTTTGACTTATCCAAGTCTACCATTCTCCCACTTTCTCAAACGGAGATGTGTATCCTTTTGTACAATTAGAGTCTTTCACTTGACTATAACAATTCAATATTAGGTATTTATGCAATATCCTTAAAAACTTTAGGATATAAAACTAAGATGTCCTTTGTGTTATTCTTGATACAAGTTTGTTTATTGACTAAGTCTTAACAAACTCTTTGCATCTAAACACGTGTTTTTTGACATAAAGGATTTTTTTTCATATTATAACTTATATGATATTTATTTGTCATTATAGTTGGAAAGTGGTTATGGTTTAATGTTTATATTTGTGAATCATGTCTCAAAAGAAAATTGGAAGACTTGAAAAACTTTTAGGACTCATCATTTATCCTCTTTTTAGTTACATCATGGATCTGA
The DNA here is from genome assembly GCA_963277665.1 of Viscum album. Classification (NCBI taxonomy): domain Eukaryota; kingdom Viridiplantae; phylum Streptophyta; class Magnoliopsida; order Santalales; family Viscaceae; genus Viscum; species Viscum album. The sequence goes on from OY728164.1 coordinate 1,198,712,212, forward strand.
TGTGTGTAAGGAAATGTGAGTTTATGAATTACCTCACTCTACACTTTAATGGTCAATGAATTCTCATAGGACTCATCATCGATCCTCTATTTACTAACATCATAAATTTGATGTGTATGATGAAATGTGTGTTTAGGGATAAATCTATTGTACATTCTCATGATCGATGAATGCTCAGTTAAGATATTCTTCGTCTCACCAACCCGAAACAGCTCATATCTTCTAAAAAAGAATATTTTTCCTTCACTTTTACTTTCCTTAAATTTATTAAAGAAATATCATGAAGTATATAAATTTACCTCTATATTTTCTTTAGAATAGTTCACACAGTCAAGCGGAACTAAATCTAGAATCTTTGTGGCTCACCTTTATTTCTATATGTTTCTTTTTCTAAAACTTAATAAGTAAGTGTGTCAAAAATACTTAAGTTTTTTATCTCTAGGGTCAAAACACCATATTGGGTGTATCCTTGACAACTACTTTTTTTTACTTGACAAAGAATTATCTTACCACAACTAGGTATAAGTATTATATTTTATATTCATCATTTATTGTTGATAATTCAAGTATTATTGAACTATTAATTGAGTATGAAACACCACAAAAAACATTAATTCCAAAATGACATATTGTATCATTATATCTAGAGGACATATGAGATAAATGTTTTGTTAATACTCAATACAACATAATATTTCAACTAGAATAAATCAACTTGAAAAAACGGAAGTTGTGTTCTTCTCACTACTGACATAGGAATCACCCTTTCTTTATTTCATTGCAATTTATCTTCTAGGGACCTTTTCTTATCACATGAAAAGTAAATAGATTCATCTTCAATGCTTCCCCTCTTTATCTTTGGTTTCTTAGAAGGATGTTGTGAAGGTGCCTTTGGCATCACACTTACAATTGTCCTTTTCGACTTGCCCATCTAATTGTTCACCATAATAGCTAAAATTTTATCTTTCTGTTTGTTCTTATTTTCTTGATGAACCTTTCCCAAAAGATATTGGAGCAATTTCTCCATATTCTCAATGAAACTAGAGTAACTGGGTGATAAGGATGAGAGAATGTGATGTATTTAAAGTTCATGATTCAACATGAATCCCAATTCTTTTAATCAATCAATGTACTCTATCATCTTGATTGCATGAGGATCGAGGTGATTTCTATCTTTCAATCTACACATGATCATTGTAACCACTACTACAAAACTGGGTTTATCCAGTGCTATTGTTTTAATAGTGCCAACTAAAAGCGATATTAAAGACCCCCTTTGTCAACGCTAGAAAAAGTATTATTAAAAGGGGTCTTTTAACATCGTTTTTAGAGTTGTTAAATGGGTTCTTTAACAGTGCTAAAAAAGCATTGATAAAGACCCCCCTTTATCAACGCTTGTAAAAAACACTGATAAAGACCCCCTTTATCAGTGCTAGTTAAAAAGTGCTGATAAAAATGGGTCTTTATCAATACTTATAAAACAACGCTCTTAAAAGTGGGTCTTTATCAGCACTTGTAAAAAAGCACTAATAAAGGGTATATTTCCGAAAAATAATATTTAATTAAAAATAATATATAAATATATAAATATATTGATATTGATATAAATATAATATATATTTTTAAAATATGTTTTAGATAAGGTTAAAGAGGCATTTACACATAATATATAAGATGTTTAGTGAAAATGACTTATACAATAATTAAAAAATATTTTTAATTATTAATTTGTTAATTATTATTGAGTAATAGTCATTTAATAACAATTTAAAGATAAAAAATCAAAAAATTAATAAAAGATCTAAAATAAGTTGAAAACGTAACTCGAATTTTAAATGAATATAACTTTTGATACGGGTATCTGTTTGAGCTCTACCACATATCAAATCGAATACTACAATGAACTCTACGACGCAGAGGTTTGGAATAAGCTCTACAAGCTTTGTCCCACTTTTTCAACCCCCCAAAAGGCCCAGAAGGCCTCCAAAATTGTGTTTTTAGTTGGGGTACCCAAATTTTTTAACATTCGATGGATTTTTAGCCACATTTAAGGGGGTGATTTTTCTCTTTTTTAGTGGGGACTGAATTTATTCCTAGAGATTACATTAATATTGATATTATGGATTTGAAATTTTATTGTTTTTCATAATGTACTGTTATTTATAATCAAATATATAACAATATATACATATTTTTTTTATATTCACGCATAAAAATTTAATTTTATAAATAAGTAATTAAACATATTTACATATAAAATATATTTCTCAACGTATAAAATTTTTCTAAATAAAAACTAATATCCATTTTATTTAAAATACAAATGTATGGATATTTATATACCTATACAATATATATACATATATATATATTGTTTATATATAAATATATATTTGTGTGTGGGTATTGAAAAACAAATATATATTTATCTATATATTCTAATACATGTATATAAATATAAAAAAATAAAATATGCAAATAAATATAAACATGTATAATTATATTTATAGAGGCACACACACACATATATATAAATGATATATGTATGTTTATGTATTTATAAACACACAAAAAAACACATTTTTTATATATGTATTTAAATATATATATAAATATATATAAATATATATATATACACACACACACACACATATAAGCATATATATAAATATATGGATAAAAAATGTAACGAAATATATATAAATATATAGATATATCATAAAATGTAAAACAAAACAATATAGGGGAGTGGAAAAGGCACCAGTGTATACGCTAGAGGTCTCAGGTTCGAAACTCGCTGGAGGTATAGGCGTCGCTGGAGAGTGGGATTATCTAAAGCATTGATAAAGGGGTGGGGGAGCATTGATAAAGGGTGTGGAGGGGGGGAGCGCTGATAAAGGTGGGGGTGGGTCGTGAACAAAAAAAATTATCCCCTTTATCAGTGGTGCCTTTATCAGTGCCTTTTTAGCACTCTTAAAGGCTCCCTTTAATAGAACTAAAAAAAGTGTTGATAAAGGTGGCCTTTAACAGTGCTAAAAAGCGTTGATAAAGTCCCCCTTTATCAGCGCTAAAAAAGCGCTTATAAAGGCTCCCTTTATCATTGTTTTTTAGCACTGTTAAAGGGGGTGTTTATTATTTCTTTTTACGAGTGTTGTTAAAGCTAACCCTTTAATATCGCTTAGATTATCAGCTCTTCTATAGTGCTGATAAATCCATTTTACTAGTGTTTTTAAATGCCCAATTTTTAGTAGTGAACCATAATCTTCTTGATTTATTACTTCACTTTCTCCTCATAAACTTCTCAAAGATGATGAAAAGGGTATAATCATCCATGTTCTTAGGTTGCTTTCAAAAACTCATTAAAAATGATGATAACATCAAATGCAATATCCATGTGTCTCATGTAAGCTTCCTTTTCACCCTTACTTTCTTCCTAAGGTGGTTTATCAAGTAGTGGGGACTCAAGCATATTTAATTTCCTTTCATATCATAGTACTATGCACAAGTTCCTATAAAACTCTTGTAAATTAGTACCATTTAGGGCATATTTATTGTCCAATATTGATCATAGTGTTTCTTTATGGGGTTTAACCAGTTTATTAGAGTGAGAGAAATTGATTAATGGATATATTTTCTCAATATTAATAGAGATTTTTTTCTCAACATTTATAGAGAGTTTTTCACAACACTAATGGAGATAAAAAAGGAATGTTGACCCCTTTAATTGTAGATATGGACTTGGTGTCTATATAAAAGTATGTGGTGGCATTTTTTTAACAGTGGAGTTCATCAAGATATAGTCCCTCCAGAGGAGAAAGAGGGTTTCCATGATTGTGATTTCATGTGCTTCATATTGATGATGGTGAATAAAGAATTTACGATGGATCTATGTTATTGTGGGTTGTTGTGTTTGTGGTAATAAGGGAGGCAGTTGATAAGGAGAAAGAACAAGTGAAACAATCATTGAAGTGGGTGCAATGTGGCAACAGTACGCTAAGTTTCATGCAGTTCCATCCAATTGTGAGAAACCTTGAGATATAGACTTCAAGGATATGATAGGTCATGTATGTGAGGAATGGGTGCCTTGATTGATATATTAAGGAGAAAACATCAAAGAGGCATCACAATAGCAGGTCAATGATGGCGCATGTTCTGATAAAGATCTCAGAAGCTTTGGAGTTTTATCATAAAAGGGTGAATTTTTTCATAGATGGATCTATGAGGTCAATGTTATATCATAGAATGGTGGTATTTTCCATCAAGATGATTTTTAGAGAGGTGATAGAAGCGTATCGGGGTGTGGTTTTCACACAAGTTAATCTATGCTGTTTTTGAAATTCAAGTTCGGTCATTTATTTTAATTTTATACTCTCTATTATTAGTGGATATTTAGAAGTTACCCCATGGTTTTTAATCATATTAATTGAAGGGGTTTCCCATTTAAAAAAAATATATATTCTTTTCTGTTATTTCTTCACTTCCATTATTTCATCGACTTTTTTATAATTTCATCACGAGTGATTTTCTTCTTTGGATCAAAAATATCTCCCAACAGTGGATTGATGGTGTGTTCATGAGGCATAATGATTGACATGCCTTTCAAGACTAAGGTAAAGGTGTATAGTGTATACATCTGTGAAGAGGGATTCATAAAATTTGTGGCATGCCTCATATGAGTCAAAGACTATCATCTGGGATGGAGATAGTTTGGAAGTTGAAGTAGGATAATAGAGGTTTTTCAAGTCTTACACCAAATTTTATATCTTCAAATAGTGCCACCAGTTAAGAAAGAATTAAAAATTAAAGATTTAAAGGTGATAGAAAGAGGAGTAAATATTTTTTTTTGGTTCACTATATTTTTGGTGATCACTTTTATAGGGGAGCTAGATGTTATTAGTATCATTCTTGTTCAATAGGACATGGAAGATACAGGTATGATAGTGAATTTGGGGCTTTTATTTCTTTTTTTAGGGGGAGATATCAGTTTTCTATCAAATTTTCAAATGAGTGTTGTCGTATTATCTGTAGTGTATAATGGTTGGTGAGATACCAATTAGTTTTATGTCCAACTAATTTTGTTAGAAGTTATCTCCTTCTTTGTAGGGATGAAGGGGGAGATTAATGGGGTTTATCCCATTTATTGAAGAGAAAAAAAATTAATTAATGGAGATATTTTCTCAACATCAATAGAGGGATTTTTCTCAGCATTAATGGACATTTTTCTCAACATTTCTGAAGATAAAAAAAAGTAATGTTAACAAAATTAATTGGAGATATGGACTAGGATTCTATATAAAATGATGTAGTGTCATATTTTTTGTGTGTTGGAGTTCCTCATTATATAGTCCTTCAAGTGGATAATGGGGGCTACCACATTTGTGGTAGAATGTGTAGCACATATATGATGGAAAATGAAGTGACAATGATGGATCTCTGATGTGGTGGGCTGCCACATTTGCGGTAACATGGGTGATATGTCGACAAGGAGTAGCAACAGGTCAAACAATCATTGAAGTGAGTGTGAAGTGGAAATAACATGCTAGGGTTCAAGAATTTCCATCCAATTGTGAGAAAAATTGAGATATATATTTCATTGAAATTGTAGGCCATTGGTGCAAATCTTGGGAACCTTGATAGATAGATCGAGGAGAAAACATCGAAGAGGAAACATAACAATTGGTCGATGATGACTCATGTTCAGATAAAGATATTTGAGGACGTGGAATTTTTTCACAGAAGGGTGATTTTTATCACAAATGGATCTCTAAGGATGAAGTTTTGTAACAAAAGGGTGGCATTTTCCATGAAGAATATTTTTAGAGAGGCAATGGAAGCGTATCAGTGTGTGATTTTCACACAGGTTCTTCTAGGTTATTTTAGAAATTCAATTTTGGGAATTTACTTTAATTTTTTTACTCTTTGATTATTAGTGGATTTTTTCAAAGTTACCTTATTGTCTTTAATTCTATTCATTAGAGGGGGTTTCCACATTAAAAAGTCTACATGTTTTTCTGCTGTTTTTCCTCCCATTATTTCATCGTGTTTCTCATAATTCTAATGCAAGTGATTTCCTTTTAGGGACTAGGAATCTCCCCCAAAAATGATGTCAAAGTTGATGGTTCATGCTTGTACTTTATAATGGGAATTATGAAATCTTTCAAGAAGATTTCTGTCACTTGTGTAAGGCATAATGATTAATATGCCTTGAAAGTCTTAGGTAAAGGTGTATGGTGAGTGCATCTACAAGGAGGGATTCATCATATTAATGGCACACCTCACATGAATCCAAGACCATTGACAAGGATGGTGATAATTTGGATGGAAAAGTAGGCTGAGAGAGTTGTTTTGGGTCTTACAACTAATTATTTTTCTTCAAAGAGGGTCACTAGTGAAGAAATAATTAAAAATTGAAGATAGATGTAATTATCTCAGTTAGGAGTATAAGAAATAGTTAATTTCTATGAGTGATCTAGATTTTTTGGCGATCCCTATTATAGGGGAGCTAGATGTTATTGGTTCTAGTCCTATTTGATGAGACATGGAAAATACAAGTATGAGGAAGACTTTGACATTTAAATTTTTTTGAAGTGGGAGCTGTCAGTTTTCTGTCAAATTTGTAAAAGGGAATCATCATATTATCTATAGATGGAAATGGTTAGTGCGATACCAACTGGTTTTCTTTCCAACTGAATTTTTTGAAAGTTATGTCCTTCTTTCAAGGGAATAAGAGAGATATTGATGAGGTTTAACTCATTTATTGAAGAGAGAAAAATTAATTTACAGAGATATTTTCTCAACATTAATAGAGAAAATTTACGGAGATATTAATGTCTAGTATATAACATTTTATAGCATAATTCTTCAGTGAATAGGTTATTATAAATTTTATACATATAGTATTCTATTTTTTTAGTGCTTATAATTCTTTACAATTTTCTTTTTTATTTTATTTCCAACTAGTTTTTAATATTAGAACACAACGAATAAAAAAAACTGAAACCCTAAAAGATATATATCTTTGAGAACATATTCACTTCCATAACATTTGGTGGACCTAAATGATTCAATTATGTTAGAGATCATTAGTAATCTATCTACTTCCCAACCTGATGTTGCTTATCTACCATCTAATGCATCTCTGATGGGTGAAGAGTTGGTCACTCCACCGTTTAGGGGACACTGTAGGGTTACCATCATTGGTTATATCATTGTAAAAATATATATATATTCATTATTTATTTAATTAATTTATCAAACATATATAAATAATATAAAAAGATATATAAATATAAATACAAAATATGTACAGGCTTGAGGGGATATAAAATTATCATCCTATTTGATGAGATTGGGGTTCCTACTAGTGATGTTGCCGACTTTTATAAACAAATCCTTTGGTATATTATATGTGAGATAGTGAGCCTTCTCATTAATTATAAATATTAAAGGAATATTCCTCTATATTAGAATAAAGTGGTTTCCAACAACCAAATAAATTTAATATTAATTTTATATTCCTTGATGATTAATTTAAAAGATGTGAGTAGAATTATTAATATAACTAAAAAAATTATGTCTTTTATTTTGAGATTTTTCTTCATTATGATGTGACTAATTCCATTTAATGCCCATGGACCATGAATAATTTAGGTAATAAATGTGGAGACTTTAAATGGAGATTATGACATGAGTTTAATGACACCTCTTTAAGGATTTGATAGATGAATGAAAAAGAGTGTATGATGATGTCTCTCATGTGAAGTGTAAGTTTTTTATTAATACGCATAAAAATGAATCTTATGAGGTGTTAAAATTTTTATAGTAACTCAATAACATTAACTCATCAAAATTATCAATTATGTTAATGTAACTTTTTTAGGATATGTTTAAAAAAATGGAGTAAGTCATTAAAAACAAATAATTTTATACAATTGGTTCATATATTATTTCCAAGAAAATTTTTATCTTGGTGGACTTTTGTTCATTATTATTTATATTATAATATCATCCCTACAGGTTTTTTTCCAACTTCATATCTATCTACTATTTTTTTATAAAGTTTGATTACTTAGGTCACCAAGTTGGATGAGGGGAGATATGGTTTCATGTTCACTAGAAAATAGATGGAAGTTTCATGAATGAACCTTCCAAATACATTTGAGTGAATTTTTTTCATTGTAATTCAATTTTTTTCATTACTATAAACAAATAATAATGAAATATTAGTTAGTTAGATATAATTATAAATTTTATTTAATTAAAAAAACAGTGCCAATATTGTGGTATTTTTTATAAAATTAGATTATGTAGACCCAACTTGAGTAGTATTTTTTACTATATAATATATAGAGATATTTATGCATTATATTATATTTCCATAATAGTTTTTCACTTATTCACACACTTTTAACATGTTAATTTCCTTGGATTACTTATTCTATCAATAATTTATAACAATTCCCAATTATAATGAAAACCTTTAGATTCTATGAAGGTAATCTTAAAAATATATCTAATGGTCTAGGTATAGTATTATGATGTGAAAAAAATTATGTATGATTATCAGGTGTTTGGGGATCATAACATTGTGAATTCTTCCCATTAAGCTCTTACTTTGTGATCTAGAGTAGAGGAGTTCATGAGGATTTTCCTTCCAATAGGAACACAACATGTTTCCAGTGTTATTGGATGTTCCTATCTATGAACATGTGTATTAGTCTCATGAATTGATGTTATTACAAATGTGTATCATTTTATCATGTACTTTTATGCAAGAAAAAAACCATGAAATTTATGTTTGTGGTGAGGCAACTTGTGTCAACTGCATCAATGGTGGTATGACATTGATTGAATGATCAAGATAAGGTTTTTCACTTTTAAGTAGATAAATATCTCAGCCTTTTTGATCGGGATGATAACACCTTTATTAAATCCATGTACATGGTAGAAGAAGATAAGTTCATGTGTAATGTTTATTAAATTAATCAATAAAGTAATGATGGTGAATCAAGTGATATATTGTTCTTTATGAGATATCATGAGAAAAAACAGATTATATTACATATAGAATGCCCGAATGAGGTTTTCATTGCTATGAATAATCCTTATCTCTTTTGGGTTCATGATGGTTTTCGAGATACCACTCTTGGTTTGTGAGTATGACTCACTGGTATTGAGACATGGGCCCAGAGGGCCACACACAAAGCGTCTTTAGAAGCTTGGCCATTTCTAATGAATTAGAGTTTAAGACATGGTTGGTCCCATGGTGGGGGGTGGGTTATGTATGGGTTTGAACTATCATATGTAATAGATAAATTAATTATTATTAGAGTTTAGAATAATAAGTGTTGAATTTATTTACTCTAGGTATTCACAAGTTTGAATTTAATACAAAATAAAAATATTTTGTGAATGAATATTTATTTAAGGTTCATTTAATATTTTATGGGAGATACAGGTTGAGTTAAAAAATATTTTTTATCACATAACATATTTTAATGTTAAAAGTACTTGATAAAAAATTTAGGATGTTTTTGACACATTCACTTGGTCCTAAGTGTCAAACTGGTTTAATTTTGAATGGATAAATTAATCAATGGAAATGGTGAAATTTTCATAAGTTAAACCTACCTATATATGTAAAAATTAAACCCAAATTCATGCTGAAATTCCTCCCATGGTTTTGAGAGAATCTATCTTTTCTATGTCATGTTCTAGAGAGAGAAAGTGAAGTTATGAGAACCACATTCCAAGAACACCATCCAAGATAGAAGTAACGATGCTTATGGGAATGATTTAACATCAAAATAACCCTTGATTATCCACACTAGCACCCAGATTTCAAAGGTCGATGATAGGGTAAGCTTTCGAAGTATGTATGGATGATCTAGAGTTCTTTGGCATCAGTTCCTTCAAGCGATGACCTATGAAAGTGAGCAGAACACGCGTTCAGTCAAATTCAAACTGGGTATGGTTTTGATTTTGACTTATCATACTTATTTAATTCACACAAGATCTTCACGATGATAACCAGGTGACACTTCATAAGATTCAGTCTTAAGATGTATATCTTGTGATAATTTTTTTTATTTCACCTATTTTTATGCTTGTGTTTTGTGCCCAGTACTGAAAAGTGGTATCAGAGGGACTGTGTGATTCCTTAAGTCAAATTAAAATTAAATTTGTATGAATTCAAGTCAAGGGAATTGCAATGGTTCCAATTCCATTAAAGATGCTTTTATCTATGGATGGATGACTGAGAAATGGCCATCCAAGGATTGGAGTTTTAATTTTTGGTGTAAAATTAAAAAACCAAATGTATTACACATACACATGCATGCTTTGGTCTGATTGTTGTTTTATCAGTGGGGAGGTGCATCTCCAGTGTCATCCCAATAGTCGATGAGCAGTAGAATGAAGGAGAGACTCCATGTCAATGCAAAGAATTATATAAACAAGAAAGAAAAAGTTGGTCGGTCGAGGGGACTAGCTATGTAGTGGTGAAGAATTTTTTTAAAATTAAAAGTGTTAAAAAGAATAGAGTGCACATCATTGAATATAAGATAAAAAATGTGTTAAATCAGGTATAAAAACCGCCTTCGTTTCCTCCTTTTTTTCCCAACTGATTGGGGAGGGGTATTGTTAATCACCTGTTGGATTGGTGGGCATTACATATAAATTTTTTTTTTGTTTTTTAGGAGAGGTGGCACCTAGCATTACCAAGCAATCCTGGGTGCATAGGTAAAATAATACACAAGCATGTATAGGTAAAATCGTATTAATTCATGGTGAATGTTTTCTATTTAAAGCATGGTTATGTTGTGTGTGCAATCACATAGAACAAGCATGATAAATAAAAAAATGATTTCATTCACCAATAATAAATTTATATCCCTCAAAGTAAATATTAAGTATCAAACGCTTTCTATCATATAAGTTTTAACAAAACCATAGTAGGAGGTTTTTTTTTGCCATAGTTGATTGGGCCTCCACTAATTGGGATGTTCTGATAAGAGTGGTGGGTTGAGTTAACTAAAATTGGAATCGAAGAATTATCTATAACTCTCTTGGTGAAATTTTAGATTTAAGCATTGAGTAATAAGTGGTTACTATTTACATAAGTTGATACTTCACTCAAAAAATCAAATAGTTATGAGTTAATATGGTTGACTAGACAAAATACCACTTTGAAACTTTTCGGGTAGTGGAGTAATCATAGCTTGGACTATGAGGAGAGAATTAAAGGAACCTTGCCACTATAATACAAAAGTGACTAAGTTTTTTGAATCTTGTAGTTGATGGATACTTGGATTTGATAAAATAGGAGACACATAAGATTAAAAAATCCAAAATGTAAAATATTCACTAATCAATATAAAAGTAATAATTTTCTATATTTTTTAAATATGCAAAAAATGAAAAGTTGTACCACATAAATATTGAGGGAGATTCCCGGTACAAGGAAGAAAATCGCTTGCGATGGAATTATGAGAAACTTGATGAAATAGTGGAAGAGAAAAATAGAATAAAATAACATTGATTTATTCAATTTATAAAAACACATTTTATCAAAATTGAATAGGTATAGTTTTGATTTTGTTTTATCCAACTTATTTAACTCAGAAAAGATCCTTGGGTTGATAATCGAGTGGCTCTTCCCGGGAGTCAATGTTATGATGTCAATACAAAGGTAAAATTTTTAATTTCCCTTGTTTTTACTCTCACATTGTTTTCTCAATACCAAAAATATTTACATGATAAAATTAAAGAAACTTGGGATGTGAATCATGTACGATCATCATTAGTTTACCAAAATGATGCAATTGCACAAGTTTTAAGTAAGGGGAATCTCATGCGTGTATAAGGGATGAGTTCTAAGCCAACCCCGTCAAAAAAATAGTAGGTCACATTCATCCTTTACTATTACACCATCTATTTGGGGCTCAAGCAGTTTTGTTAACTGGGTATCATAAAAAAATTCATGGTTGAAAGAATGGGACTCATGTTGGAAAATATAAGATGTGTGGTGGATGGTAATGAATAATGTATTAGTTAAAGTATGATAGGAATTTTTCATGAGGTAGTTTCAAAATTGATATCTCATCCATCATACATAAAATTTGAGCTCAATTCGTGATAATTATTGAGTGAAATGAAAGTATCAAATGTCCTCCAGAAATTTATTTACTTCATACATATCCTTTTTATTTAATTTTGGTTCCAACGCTGAATACATTACTAAGGATGATTTCTTATTTTTTTAACTTTATTACACAACAATAGACTAATTTTTATTTAGTTTCTTAACTTTGTTTCACTAAATGATATTGTTAATTATTGTAATTTTCAGTTGGTATATTTTCTTCGCTTATAAAAAAGTGTGACATTATATGTTTATTTTTTTGGAGGTTTGTTTTAATGAAATTGATTTATTTTTTAATGTTGAATAAATGAGATGTTGTATATTTTTTGATGTTTGATATTATGTCACATTTCATTATTTTTATAAGTGTTTTGATGATATTAATTGATCATGCTTTCAATGTGAATATTTATTTTTCATTTCATGATTTTTTTTGAAAACATTAATATTATATCATGAATATATTTTATACTTTGAATTAAATATATTAAAAATTATAATTAAATTATTTGTTTAATTGGTTATACGATATATTATTTTGGTTTAAGCATGAGGTTTCATGTAGATATCATAGTATGAGTTGTATTAATAACTTGTCGTGCTTAATTGGGATTGGAAATTCATGATTTGATTGAAATATATATTTCTTTAATTAAAAAAGAATGAATTTTTTTGAATCTGACATCATATGGGATAATTTTCAGGCCTTTCAACTTATTAGTATGTTATTAAAATTTAACGATATTAATGATTTTAAAAAGTTTATGAAACATGGATTTAATCTCATGATTTTGTTTTTATTTTTTTTTATTTTTAGTGCACCTATCATGTTTTGTGTTGAATGATTTAATCATACCATCCATTTACATTCATCTTCCATCCAAATTATTTCATCATACCAAACACAAAAATTATTAACATGAATTCCTTGGTTGACAAAAAGTCTTCATTTTCTGAAAATGTAAGACAACTCCAATAGTGGTCTATCTTTTTCTTGAAGGAACCCAACTGAGACATAAGAATTTGATTTGAATTCTCTAATATGAATTTTATAAAGCATGCACATCATAAGACTTGTTACCATAGCTCCTACCTCTGCTCCAATAGAATTAATTGACCCATAAAAGGAGTTGAAGACCAGAATCACTGAACTCTTTTTATCTCTCACCAGACCACCCCTCTCATTTCTCTAGAAATACAGGAGTTATCCACCTTCAGTTTCATCCCCATGTTAGGAGACTTCCATTTTATCCATCTAAGGTGATTGTATCATCCACCTTCCGTATTAAAGAAAATACTTAGTAGAAACCTTTTTAGAATAGAATAAGATATCCCACCCTTGATTAAAGCACCCAAATCCACCATAAGATCCTTCACCCACACCTGGAAGAAATGAATGGAATACCTTCTCCTTTATCTTTCTTTGTTCCGATCCTTTAAAAGGATCCAACACACAACTGAATAATCCACTGTATGAAATTTCACCTCCACCCCTTGGGAAACTTACTGGTATCATATTTCCCTTGGGAAATAATTATTTAACAAAAAAATATATCTGTTTGAATTTGACGATGCAAATGATATAAATGTTTCAACACCCCCAATGTTGACAGGATTTCTACTAAAACCATTTTTATTTATACACTTATTTGTTCATTCATGATCTTAAAATAAAAAACAGATCTATTTCTAGGGTCTATAATTTTATAAAAAAATAACAATAATTAGTTTATAATTTAAAGTGTTAAAAATTTATAAATTAGTTCATTCCCACTACATAAAAAATTAATTAATTTTTATAATTAGTCATTATTATTTTTTGTTTTATTAATATTTAAGTAATTAGTATAAATTTAAAAACAATAGTTTTTCTAGTTTGTTGGTTATTATTTATTCAATTTATTATTTTTAATATTAATTGATATTTTTAATGAAATATTAATATTTATTACCAATTTTTTTAGTAACTATTCTATTGTTAATTAATCTAATTTGCGCAGAATTATTTTTTGAAAAACTACATCACAGTAATTAATTGTGATGGTTTCATAAATTCAACACATATAATATCTATTGTGATGGATTCTATAGTGACCTGATCTTTTTTCCCAAGTGATACTTAACTCAATTTTGAGTTTCAGAGTCTTGGTACCTCCCCGGGGATAAAATGGTAATTTACCCCAATATATGACTTGGGAAAAATTTTCTGATAGTTCCTTTGATTTCAAGGTGTGGTGTTTACCCATGGGTTGAGTCAGAAGAAAAATGAGACCGCAAAGAGGTTTCAATAATAATTTATTATACGTAACATATTACTTTTAGCAAGTACACATGCATTTCATGAATTATGATTTTCCTTCAAAACAAAAGCATTGGACAAAAAATCTAACATCATGGTTGCACCTGAAACAAGGTTGTTACCCTAGAAGAGGAGATAAACTTCATTCTCAATAGGATCATTAGGGGTAGGATGTCACGAAACGAATAAATAAGTGATTAAATTAATTTAATAAAATAATTTCTAATATTTTATATTTTTATAATGATATTTTTTATCCTTGTAAATAGATAAAAAATTATTAATTTATAATAAATTTACTGTCAAGTTAAAGTTTTATATAGATTTTTTTTTATAATTTTAGTTTTATACTATTTTTTAATAATTTATAACAATATTACTATTTATTAATTAAATTATCTTAATAATAATTAATAATTATATTTTTAGTTTTTAAAATCACTAATTTGTCTTACACAATTATATTTTTCATTTTTCATTTTTCATATATTTAAATTAACTTTATCAATTTATTATTAATTTAAATTAATTAATTACTATTCATTTTTTTAATATTAAATAATTTATATTTTTATCATTTTCTCATGATTATATAAAAAATTCACTATTTTAAATTAATTTTAATAATTTATACTACTTTATAATAATTAATAACTATTTTTTTATTTAGTATGTGTTTATATTATATTAATTATAATTTTATTAGTTTTTTCAAATAGTAACCAATATTTATTATTTTATATTTATTTTTTAATACTATTTTTTTTGTAAAATATTGCAAAAAAATTTAGATTAATTTTTTTTAATAAATTAAATTTTGTTAAAGTATTATAAATTATAATAATAATATATTTAATGAACCAAAATATTAATTAAACAATTTACACTAATGATAACCTAGGAAAAAATTAATTTGATGATATGCATATGTAACTAAACTCTAATAGATTAAATTAACTAATAAATCATATAATAAAAAATCAATAAATTAATGAAATTAACAACTACTTAAAAAGGGTTAAAAAATCATTCACACTAACATTTTTATCATAATTGAAATCTTCAACCTCCAACTATAGTCTAAAAAAATAGTTTTTTTCAATATGAAAACCTTAAGAGAGTTTGAATTATATATAATATTGTGCAATCCATAAACCTTTAAAAGAGAGTCTGAATGTGTGATAATACATTACAAACCAGAATTATTTAAAAGTGAGTATGTATTATAATGATTGAAAGAATCAATGAGAAAGTGATTTGGGAATGAGGGGAGGAGAAGCTATGTGCACCTATTTATAAGTTAGATTATTTAAGACAAACTTTTTATGATGCAAATTTCTATCGAAAAAAGTTATATTTATGATGGATTCCATCTTAAATACTTTTCATCCTAAAAAAAATTCCCACTTATTTGAAACATATTTGTGATAGATATGTCAATCCTTTGTAAAATCTACCCACCATAGTTTTTTTACCGAGTGACCATAGCTAATTTTTGATGGAATAATAGGTTTGTCACAAAAAGATATTACACAAAAACTATTGTGATGAGATAATTATTCTGTCTCTAATAATTATTCATGACAGAATACATATTTCATTACAAATATTCATTAGATGAAAATTATTTGTGGTAGATTTGTGGAAGTTGTCACATATAATTATTAACTGTCACCACACACACATTCCCAAAAAGTATTGTGATGAAATCCAACCCTATCTTGAAAATATGTTGTGGAAAATATTATTTTTGAAAAAGTAAATTATCCATCGCAAAAAAAATCATTTACGCGAATATTTGTGGTAAAAATGTTACCCATCGCAAAAACCTGAATTTCCTTTAGTGGTAGCTTGTTCACCCTTATTAATGGGATTATGTTGATGACCCATTCACCTATTTGTATGAGATTATTGGTGATAACACATTCACTGATATTCATTATTGATGGTGATAACTCATTCACCTATTACATTGTTGACAGAGATTGTTAACCCATGAATTCTCCTTTTTGAGACCAAACTACGTGAATACCATCCCATTTCAGCATTGGACAGAGCGGGTTTTCTCATTCATGTGGGTAGTTGTTTAGTACCCTATGATACCACAGTTGGTATATTTATGTTTATTTTCTTATCATATCATATTTTTAATGAAACTATATATTTCTAGATTTATTTAGGAGAACAATTGTCTAATACCTACTTAGTATATTTCTTACACCCACCACTTGAGTGGAACTGCCTTATTCATGGTTAGAGATTTAGGTAAGGGAATGGGTCGTCCAATTGATAGGAGATATGTGATGCATGGTGGGACTGGGAGATGGGACTGGGTAGAGCCTTGGGTGTAGATTTATTATATGATTGATATTTTGTATATTCTGGATCTTTTTTGTATATGATCAAGCCATTAGGTGATCTTTCTCCTGATGCGTGCCATGCCTGACATTACAGTGTATCATATTTTCATATAGCATGTGATTTTTATTTATATATGGTTTATATCCCACCCTAATGTACATATAATATTATTCATTATGTATGGTGATTTATATTTATTCCCACTAATATTTATAGTTATTTGAATAATGGTATAGTCTCCCTATAGTATTGATAATCTCTCACTACTGATCAGAAGCCTTTTGTGTATAAGGGGGTCTTCTTGAGTTCTTGTGGCTCTCCCATTTAGAGTTTTTTAGATTGACTGGGTAGTGGATGCTAAAAGTATAATTCATGTGGGAGGTTAAAAATGAAGAAGTAATGTTATCAATGGATTTTTATAATATTATTAACAAGTAATATTAAGATAATTGAATATATACATTAGTAATGTCACTATATTACACTATTACACCATCAATCATTTTTTGTTTCTAATGTATAAATGTTTAAATTATAATATTTTGTGTATCATATAACTTTTTTTAATGTATTAATGTCTATTATATAACATTTTATAGCATAATTAATCATTGACTAGGTTATTATTAATTTTATACATATAGTATTCAATTTTTTTTAGTGCTTATAATTCTTTACAATTTTACTTTTAATTTTATTTCCAACTAGTTTTTAATATTAGAATACAATGAATAAAAAAAATTGAAACCCTAAAAGATATATATCTTGGAGAACATATTCACTTCCATAACATTTGGTGGACCTAAATGATTCAATTATGTTGTAGATCATTAGTAATCTATCTACTTCCCAACCTGATGTTTCTTATCCACCATCTGATGCATCTCTGATGGGTGAGGAGTTGGTCACTCCACCAGTTAGGGGACACCGTAGGTTTACCATCATTGGTTATATCATTGTAAATATATATATATATTCATTATTTATTTAATTAATTTATCAAACATATATAAATAATAGAAAAAGAGATATAAATATAAATACAAAATATGTACAGGCTTGAGGGGCTATAAAATTATCATCCTATTTGGTGAGATTGGAGTGCCTACTAGTGATATTTCCGACTTTTATAAAAAAATCCTTAGGTGGATTATATGTGAGATAGTGAGCCGTCTCATTAATTATAAATTTTAAAGGAATATTCCCCTATATTAGAATAAAGTGGTTTCCAACAACCAATTAAATTTAATACTAATTTTATATTCCGTGATGATTAATTTAAAAGATGCGAGTATAATTATTAATATAACTAAAAAATTATGCCTTTTATTTTGAGATTTATATTCATTATGATGTTCCTAATTCCATTTAATACCCATGGACCATGAAGAATTTAGGTAATAAATGTGGAGACTTTAAATGGAGATTATGACATGATTCTAATGACACATCTTTAAGCATTTGATAGATGAATGAAAAAGAGTGTATGATGATGTCTCTCATGTGAAGTG
This sequence comes from Viscum album, assembly GCA_963277665.1. Classification (NCBI taxonomy): domain Eukaryota; kingdom Viridiplantae; phylum Streptophyta; class Magnoliopsida; order Santalales; family Viscaceae; genus Viscum; species Viscum album. Next base: position 1,198,730,525 of record OY728164.1, read on the forward strand.
TAAGTTTTTTATTAATACTCATAAAAATGAATCTTTTGAGGTGTTAACATTTTTATAATAACTAAATAAAATTAACTCTTCAAAATTATCAATTATGTTAATGTAACATTTTTAGGATATGTTTAAAAAAATAGAGTGAGTCATTAAAAACAAATAATTTTATACAGTTGGTTCATATATTATTTCCAAGAAAATGTTTATCTTGGTGGACTTTTGTTCATTATTATTTATATTCTAATATCATCCCTGGAGGTTTTTTTCCAACTTCATATCTATGTACTATTTTTTTATAAAGTTTGATGACTTAGGTCACCAAGTTGGATGAGGGGAGATATGGTTTCACGTTCACTAGAAAATAGAGGTCAGTTTCATGAATGAACCTACCAAAGACATTTGAGTGAATTTTTTTCATTGTAATTAAATTTTATTTCATTACTATAAACAAATAATAATGAAATATTAGTTAATTAGATATAATTATAAATTTTATTTAATTAAAAAAATAATGCCAATATTGTGGTATTTTTTATAAAATTAGCTTCTCTAGACCCAACTTGAGCAGTATTTTTTACTATATAATATATAGAGATATTTATGCATGATTTTATCTTTCCATGATAGTTTTTTACTTATTCACACACTTTTAACATGTTAATTTCCATGGATTAGTTATTGTATCAATAATTTATAACAATTCTCAGTTATAATGAAAACCTTTAGATACTATAAAAGTAATCTTTAAAATATATCTAATGATCTAGGTACAGTATTATGATGTGAAAAAAAATTATGTATTATTATAAGGTGTTTGGGGCCCATAAAATTGTGAATTCTTCTCATTAAGTTCTTACTTGGTGATCTAGAGTAGAGGAGTTCATGAGGATTTTCCTTCCAATAGTAACACAACATGTTTCCAGTGTTATTGGATGTTCCTATCTATGAACATGTGTATTAGTCTCATGAATTGAAGTTATTACAAATGTGTATCATTTTATCATGTACTTTTATGCAAGACAAAAAACATGAAATTTATTTTTGTGGTGAGGCAACTTGTGTCAGCCGCATCAATGGTGGTATGACATTGATTGAACGATCAAGATAAGGTTTTTCACTTTTAAGTAGATAAATATCTAGGCCTTTTTGATCAGGATGATAACACCTTTATTAAATCCATGTACATGGTAGACGAATATAAGTTCATTTATAATGTTCATTAAATTAATCAATAAAGTAATGATGGTGAATCAAGTGATATATTTTTTTTATGAGATATCATGAGAAAAAATAGATTATATTACATAGAGAATGCTCGAATAAGGTTTTCATTGCTATGAATTATCCTTATCTCTTTGGGTTTCATAATGGTTTTTGAGATACCACTCTTGGTTTGTGAGTATGACTCACTGGTATTGAGACATGGGCCCGGAGGGCCACACACAAAGCGTCTTTAGAATCTTGGCCATTTCTAATGAATTAGAGTTTAAGGCATAGTTAGTCCCATGGTGAGAGATGGGTTATGTATGGGTTTGAACTATCATATTAAATAGATAAATTCATTATTATTAGAGTTTAGAATAATAAGTGTTGAATTTATTTACTCTAGGTATTCACAAGTTTCAATTTAATACAAAATAAAAATATTTTGTGAATGAATATTTATTTAAGTTTAATTTAATATTTTATGGGAGATACATGTTGAGTTAATAAATCTTTTTTATCACATAACATATTTTAATGTTAAAAGTACTTGATAAAATATTTAGGATGTTTTTGACAAATTCACTTGGTCCTAAGTGTCAAAATGGTTTAATTTTGAATGGATAAATTAATGAATGGAAATGGTGAAATTTTCATAAGTTAAACCTACCTATATATGTAAAAATTAAACCCTAATTCATGGTGTAATTCCTCCCATGATTTTGTGAGAATCTATCTTATCTCTGTCATGTTCTATAGAGAGAAAGTGAAGTTATGAGAACCACATTCCAAGAACGTCATCCCAGATCGAAGTAATGATGCCCATGGGAATGATTTAACATCAAAATAACCCTTAATTATCCACACTAGCACCCATATTTCAAAGGTCGGTGATAGGGTAAGCTTTCAAAGTATGTGTGGATGATCTAGAGTTATTTGGCATCAGTTCCTTCAAGTGATGACCTATGAAAGTGAGAAGAACACGTGTTTAGTAAAATTCAAACTAGGTATGGTTCTGATTTTGACTTATCATACTTATTTAATTCACACAAGATCCTCACTATGATAACCGAGTGACACTTCATAAGAGTCGGTCTTAAGATGTATATCTTGTGATAATTTTTTTTATTTCACCTATTTTTATCCTCGTGTTTTATGCCCAGTACTGAAAAGTGGTATCAGAGGGACTGTGTGATTTATTAAGTCAAATTAAAATTAAATTTGTATGAATTCAAGTCAAGGGAATCACAATGGATCCAATGATATTGAAGATGCTTTGATCTATGTATGGATGACTGATAAATGGCCATCCGATGATTGGACTTTTAATTTTTGGTCTAAAATTAAAAAACCAAATGTATTACACATACACATGCATGCTTTGGTCTGATTGTTTTTTTATTAGTGGGGAGGTGCATCTCCAGTTTCATCCCAAGAGTATATGAGAAGTAGAATGAAGGGGAGACTCCATGTAAATGCAAAGAATTATATAAACAAGAAAGAAAAATTTGGTCAGTCGGGGGGACTAGCTGTGTAGTAGTGAAGGTTTTTTTTAAAATGAAAAGTGTTAAAAATAATGGAGTGCACATAATTGAATGTAAGATAAAAAAAGTTGTTAAAGTAGGTATAAAAAACACCTTCATTTCCTCCTTTGTCTCCCAACTGATTGGGGAGGGTTATTGTTAATCACCTGTTATCTTGGTGGGCATTACATATAAAAAAATATTTTTTTTTTGTTTTTTAGGAGAGGTGGCACCTAGCATTACCAGGAAATCCTGGGTGCATAGTTAAAATAATAAACAAGCATGTATAGGTAAAATTTTATTAATGCGCGGTGAATGTTTTCTATTTAAAGCATGGTTAAGTTGTGTGTGCAATCACATAGAACAAGCATGATAAATAAAAAAATGATTTCATTAACCAATAATAAATTTAGATCCCTCAAAGTAAATATTAAGTATCAAACGCTTTCTATCAGATAAGTTTTAATAAAACCATATTAGGAGGTTTTCGTCGGCCATAGTTGATGGCGCCTCCACTAATTGGGATTTTCTAATAAGAGTGGTGGGTTGAGTTAACTAAAATTGGAATCGAAGAATTATCCATAACTGTCTTGGTGAAATTTTAGATTCAAGCATTGAGTAATACGTAATTACTATTTACATAAGTTTATAATTCACTCAAAAAATCAAAGAGTTATGAGTTAATATGGTTGACTATCCAAAATACCACTTTGAAACTTTTTAGGTAGTGGAGTAATCATAGCTTGGACTATGAGGAGAGGATTAAAGTAACCTTGCCACTATAATACTAAAGTTACTAAGTATTTTGAATCATGTAGTTGAGGGCTACTTGGATTTGATAAAATATGAGACACTTAAGATTAAAAAATCCAAAATGTAAAATATTCAATAATAAATATAAAAGTAATAATTTTCTATATTTTCATTTTGTAAAAAATGAAAAGTTATACCACATAAATATTGATGGAGATTACTGATACAAGGAAGAAAATCGCTTGTGATGTAATTATGAGAAACTTGATGAAATAGTGGAAGAGAAAAATAGAAGAAAAGAACATTGATTTATTCAATTTAGAAAAACACATTTTATCAAAAATGAATAGGTATAGTTTTGATTTTATTTTATCCTTCTTATTTAACTCACAAAAGATCCTTGTGTTGATAATCGAGTGGCTCTTCCCTGGAGTCAATGTTATGATGTCAATCCAAAGGTAAAAATTTTAATTTCCCTTGTTTTTACTCTCACATTGTGTGCTCAATACCAACAATATTTACATGATAAAATTAAAGAAACTTGGGGTGTGAATCATGTACGATCGTCATTAGTTTACCAAAATGATGCAATTGCACAATTTTTAAGGAAGGGTCATCTCATGTGTGTATAAGGGATGAGTTCTAGACCAACCCCGTCAAAAAAATAGTAGGTCACATTCATCCTTTACTGTTACACCATCTATTGGGGGCTCAAGCAGTTTTGTTAACTAGGTAGCAAAAAAAATCATGGTTGAAAGAATGGGACTCATGTTGGAAAATATAAGATGTGTGGAGGCTAGTAATGAATAATGTCTTAGTTTAAGTATGATAGGCATTGTGCCTAAGGGAGTTTCCAAATTGATATCTCATCCAGCATATATAAATTTTCATCTCAGTTCGTGATAATTTTTTATTGAAGTGAAAATATCAAATGTATTCCAGGAATTTATTTACTTCATGCATATCCCTTTTATTTAATTTTGGTTCCAACATTGAATACATTACTAAGGCTGATTTATTATTTTTTTAAATTTATTAAACAACAATAGACTAATTTTTATTTAGTTTCTTAACTTTGTTGCACTAAATGATATTGTTAATTATTTGTAATTTTCAATTTGTATATTTTCTTCGCTTATAAAAAAGTGTGACATTATGTGTTTATTTTTAGCAGGTTTGTTTTGATGAAATTGCTTTATTTTTTCATGTAGAGTAAATGAGATGTTGTATATTTGTTGATGTTTGATATGATGTCACATTTCATTATTTTTATAAGTGTTTTGATGATATTAATTGATCATGCTTTCAATGTGAATATTTATTTTTCATTTCATGCTTTTTTTTTCTGAAAACATTAATATTATATCATGAATATATTTTATACTTTGAATTAAATATATTGAAAATTATGATTAAATTATATGATTAATTGGTTATACGATATAGTATTTTGGTTTAAACATGAGTTTTCATGTATATATCTTAGTATGAGTTGGATTAATAACTTTTCGTGCTTAATTGGGATTGGAAATTCATGATTTGATTGAAATATATATTTCTTTAATTTAAAAAGAATGATTTTTTTTGAATCTGACATAATATGGGGTAATTTTCAGGTCTTTAAACTTATTAGTATGTTATTAAAATTTAACGACATTACATGATTTTAAAAATTTTATGAACCATGGATTTAATCTCATGATTTTGTTTTTTTTTTGTGCTCGTATCATATTTTTTTTGAATGATTTAATCATACCATACATTTACATTCATCATCCATCAAAATTATTTCATCATACCAAACACAAAAATGATTAACGTGAACACCCTGGTTGACAAAAAGTCTTCATTTTCTGAAAATGTAAGCCAACTCCCATAGTGGTCTATCTTTTTCTTTAAGGAACCCAACCGAGACATAAGAATTTGATTTGACTTATCTAATATGAATATTATAAAGCATGCACATCATAAGACTTGTTACCATAGCTCTTGCCTCTGCTCCAATAGAATTACTTGACCCATAAAAGGAGTTGAAGACCAGAATCACTGAACCCATGTTATCTCTCACCAGACTACCCCTCTAATTTCTCTAGAAATACAGGAGTTGTCCACATTCAGTTTCATCCCCATGTTAGGAGCCTTCCATTTTACCCATCTACCTTGATTGTATCATCCACCTTCCATATTAAAGAAAATACTTAGTAGAAACTTTTTTATCATAGAAGAAGATATCCCACCCTTGATTAGAGCACCCAACTCCACCATAAGAGCCTTCACCCACACCTAGAAGAAATGAATGGAATACCTTCTCCTTTATCTTTCTTTCTTCATATCCTCCAAAAGGATACAACACACAAATGAAAAATCTATTGCATGAAATTTCACCTCCACCCCTTGTTGTCCAACTCCGTGGAACCAAGCCCCCATAACTTCCAACAATGAACCCCCAATCCTATGTATACCCATACCACGCCCCATGAGGTTTCATGTAGATACCATAGTATAAGGAGAGTTTTTTATTTCACTAATGTGTTTGTTGATTTTAATTTCAAAGGGGTATAAATGTGAATCCTTAAGTTAATATTTTTAAGAACGTCTTAAGAGTGATGAAAATCCAATGGATGATAAAATCAGAAGGTTTTTTTCATCAAAAGTTGCACCACCATACATAAAATTGAGTTGACTATCTTGATTTTAATTTTTTTAACCCTTTCCACCTTAAACGTTTTTTGACCCTTGTAATACTTTTGTGATGTTTTTTGATATCAAAAAGGGGAAGAGCTTTGAGGAATTCAGAGAGTTTCCCTTTTCTTCTTTCAAGGGGGAGGTTCTTAGGAGGAGATGAAGAGATTAAATGACATTCTTGGGAATATTATTTTTATATTCAAGTTTAACTTGCCTCGTTCCATTTATGTATTGTTATTTTCATAAAGGGGGAGATTATTGGGTCAAAACCCAATTTTTCAACCTTATTTTGAAAATCACAATACACTCTTGATGTCTTTGTTTAACTACTAGGGTTTTTTGTTGTGTTTCTATCTGTATAAATTTCTTCATCTGATTACATGTTCAGATGTGTTGATAAGTCCATTAGATGACATGCATTTTGTGTTTTCATCAAACTTTTGTTTATTGTGATGGCACATAGAGGAAATAACTTATTTCTTAGTATCAATGATCTGGTGGAATTATGGGTGGTTTATTCAAGTGCATGTTTCCACTCAATGACTGAATGTGGATGCACGGTGAATCATGTATCTAGAAGTTTAATAAAAGTTAATCTAGTGGATAATTATGCCTTGGATGTCATAAAAAAGGGTGATGTGAATATACAGATGAATGATAGTGGAATATTGAGACTCAAAGAAGTAAGACACACCCTAGGTAAATGATAAAAATCTTATTTCCATTAGATATCTTGAAGAGGAAGTCACTGAAGTGAAATTTTAAAATTGAGTCTAGAAAGTGACTTAAGGATCCAAGGTGGTTGTGAGAGGAGTAAAGGATGGTACATTCTAATTGACCAGAAGCACAGATGGTATTTCAATGGTTGGAACTACATCATTGGAAGATTTTAAGGTTTGGAATTGTATGATTGATCAACTTAGTGAGATGAATATGAAAGTTCTAATGTCTAAAGGCATATTAAATCTTGATCACATGGAAATCAGATGGTGTGAAAGTTTTGTGTCGGGGAACAGAGAAGAGTGTTCATTAACTTAGATGGATAGAATCTTGGAGCTTGGAAGTTGGAACTAGCTCACTCAGACTTTCCCCTATCCATTCCCATAGTGGTTCTATTTACTTTATAACTTTCATTGAGGATGCTTCTAGAAAATTTTATGTTTACTTTTTGAATCGCAATTTTGAATTTTTTTTTCAGGCGTTTATTCAATGGAAATCCGTGTAAGAAAGGCAATGTGGTTGGAAGGTGAAATGAATGTTTTCCAATAATGGTAGTGAATACACCGGATACAACTTCTGGAACTTCTACCAAAAGAAGGGTATAACACATGAAAATACAGTACCTTGTACACTATAGTTGAGTGGAGTGGATGAAAGGATGAATTGAACCATGACTAGGATGGCCAAATGTATTTGATTTTACTCTGGAATGCCTAAGGGGATTTGGGGAGAGGAACTCAATACAGAAGCATACCTTGTCAATGGGTGTCCAGCATCGACAATTGATAAGAATCTTGTGAAGGAGCTATGGTCCGGTAAATGATCAGAATTTAACCATCTTAAAGTCTTTAGAAGTTTGATGTATGTGCATGTTGATTCTATGGATCGAGATAAGCTTGAGGAAAAATATAAATCATGCTTTCTCATTGGGTATTGAGATTAGAGTTTTGGATTTCAGTTATGGGATGAGGAAATGAAACAAATCATCTGGAGCCTATATGTTATCTTTAATTAGAAGGTTTTTTGAATGGACCAGAACATGAAGGAAAAGTAAGTTGATAGAAATAAATCAACTATCGAAGGATTTAACATCTCGAATATTTTCTCACTGATAGTTTAACATGGAACTATTCAGATGATGGTGAGCATGGTAGCATCAGATAAAAGAGATGGATGTGAAGGAATCCTTCCTTCATGGTGAGTTGGAGGAAGAAATTTACATAAAGAAACTGATGGGTTTTTTTGGAATAAGGAAATCAGAACTCGGATTGTTAAAGAATCGTCTTTGTGGATTGAAGAAAAAATGACTATAATATAATTGAAAGTCTGGTGGTTTTTTGTTGGAAAAAGGATTTGAAATGTGGAATACATATTATTTCTATTTCCAGAAGTAACGGGGTGATAGGATATTCATCATGATGCCTTTGTATATTGATGACATATTGTTGGTTAGTCCATAGTTTTTATAGATTTAGGATCTAAAGTGTAAGTCATTTGGAAGATTTTAAAAGAAGGTTCTTGGATATGACAAAAAATATTGGGAATGAGAATTGAGAGGGATATGAGAGTTAAAATTTTGGTGTTATCCCAGATGGACTACATCTAGAATATCATGGGAAAGTTTGGAATGGTCGAATACAAGCTTGTCTCAACTCCTATTGTCAAACACTTTAAGTTTTCTAAGGCACAGGCACTCGTAATGGAAGAAGGGATTCAATACATGGATAAAGTGATGTTTTCATTAATAGTTTAAAGTTTTATGTATGTGATGATTTAGACACAACCATACATAGCATTTTTAATGGGATTTGTGATTTGTTTTATGTCAAACCCTGGAAGTGAGCACTAAGAAGACATCAAGTGGATCATCCATTACTTGAAAATAATAGAAATATTTTCTCTGGGTTTTAGGGGGAGGATCCATTGAAAGGTTTTTTGTGTGTGGATTTTTATAGAGATTGAGACACCCAGAGGAGCACGATCAGCTTCGTGTTTGACTATGGAGGAATAGTGATCTGTTGGATGTCACAGCTACATAATATTATCATTTTAAGTATAATTGAAGTAGAGTATGTGGATATAATGGAAGCAATGAAGGAGTTTTTTAAGTAGAGAATCAGATGCTAATGAATGTACGTCGATTTGACCATCTTGCAATGACAAATTTTCAATGAACAGAATCCAATGACCTGAATTTGGTGAACAAAAAATATTTCACAATCCAACAATCTCCCACATTAAGACTATTCCATGTACCCTTTGGAAAATATCCAACAATTAGAAAACTTCCTTTCTTCCTCTTTACAATATACAATGTTCTTTATTCTCCTTTCATTCACTCAAGTCCACACTAAGTCATGATGTTTCCTTATACTTTCCAGAACTAAAGATTTAGTGACCACGTCCACTAGATTTTGGATTCTAGCTATATTGTAGAGATATGACACTTTCTCCTCTGGAATGTCTATAATGAAGTGTTACTTGATGTTGATGTGCTTTATCCTCGCAAACATCAAGCGAAGAGAGGCAAACACATCGTTCTTAGAGAAAGTGACTTAAATAACAACCCCAAGAAACCTGTAAAAAGTCTTTCTGATATGTGTCGCCCGCCCCAGAGAGCTAGAACACCTCCAGCTGATTGATAAAAGAAAGGAACTCTCACACCCACGAAAACCATCTTCACAAACTAGAACACCTTAAGCACCATTAAACAAAAACCACGTCGTTTGACTATAACAAACAAACAAGGCCAAGTACGTCCAAGGAACACTTTGATCACCTATCACCGAGTCATCACTAGGATGGACCTTAAATGCTAACATGGGAAATCCCGAAGGGCTCCCTACGATTAGAAACCTACTGATGCACGAGAAAATATTGGAAAACTGACACGGGGAGGCCTGGGCGGACTCCCCACCATAAGAATAGTGTAATATCGGTTTATTTCTAGGGAGTTTCAGCGAGTCCCCCTAATGGGTCTCACAACCGTTGGCACCAATGAAACTAGAGAACTCAGAGGCTTCCCGGCACTAACCCAACACTCCACCAAAAGGGCAGGGAGGGCGGGGCCCAACCATCGGGCGTCAAAACCACAGCCTAAGACAAACCAACATCTCAACATCCCTGGATTAGCACCATTCAACTTTGAGACAAATTCGTCCAAACAGACCCCATGAGGACCGCTAAAAGCGATTACATATGGTGGGATGCAAACCCCGGGTCTTTAAGGTAACGAGACGCCCATGCCTCCTCATAGCCACAAAAAATCTCATGCACCCAGACGGGTCGTTCAGAATGGAAGAGCTACAGGAAACGATTTAAACTACTTTGGCTTTAAACACCGATAACAAAAATAAAGTCAGGTTCTCATACACTCCTAGGGTTCCTGACCATGCGCCAGCTTCACTCCGAGGCCTATGGCTGGAGCCCTTATGTTTGAAGCATCTCCCTCCTTGCAGTGAGGTAATGAAGACTCCCAAACAGAGATTATCCTTTTCCTAGTGTCGCAAGCAACCATACTACAATTGAGATAACCCCATCACACACAACACACTCTGAAATCCACCTATTTCCTCGAGGCACGTCCATCAAAACAGAGGTTTGCATGATGCACATGCATCACTTATTCACCTTAACCAAGAAACTTGAGAAGAAAAGACACACGACAAACACTCAACTTTGAACAGAAAGATTAGAACTCCCTAAGAGGATGAAACACTCCTATGAAAACAGGGATTCTCATAGGGTTCTATGAAACCCACCTTTGCTTATCAAGAGAACTCACGCTACAAGATGTTACCAAAAATGACCCTTACTGCTGATGAAGCACTACGAGCCTTTCAAACCATCGGCCAACACTGATAATTCCGAATTGCCTTCACCCTTCCCTGCTGGAATTTCTTTCACCGCTTCCAGAGGGGAACCTTCAGACGCAACGATGTCAAACTTCATACCCGACAACTAAGACAACTCAGAGAGACCAAAGCTCCCTTCAACACCTCTCGCATCTATCATCCCGCTGTGAGAGGATCTGCTTAACCAAAAAGGATAAGGGAAAAACTTAACACTATCACTCAAAAGGGAGAGTGATTGCTTTAATCAACTGGAGGGTCTGCCAACGGTGAATTACCCATAGTCGCACTTCAATCGCATGTTAATGATTTATGGGGGTGTGCACTGGTCAAGAAAGAAAACCATAGACCCAATCAAACTGGTCCAATGGCCAAGACACACTGCAAGTGAACACTAAATGTGCAGAGAGAACCGCTGCAAGGGATTCCCGAAGCACTTTTCAAAAGAGACCATTAACCACATGCTTTCACACCAACTTACAAATAAGGATTCAAACTCGAGACACAAATTAGTCAAAAAGGATTCTCGGCTTGAAACATCTCACATCCAACACTTCCCAAAAATACAAGGACACACGACGCGACCACTGATTATTAAAAAAAATCCTTCAATAAAACTTTTTGAAAAGAAACGAAGCTAGTAGGTTACACAAACACCAATGGTGTCCCATGGGCCTCGCACATGCATCTTCTTGTGCCGCACCGGCACCCACCTCATGCCCATCCAAGCACTCATCCACTCATTCCATTAACCATTTCTCTTTCCATATATACCCATGCATGTGGTTTCCCATGAAAGCACCACGAATCAAAACCAAAACTTTCCATTTTTTTCAAAACCAAAAATTCAACCCACACTTTTCAAACCTTACACATCATTTTATTTTTAGAGCGCTTCATTTCAAGACATTTTTTTTTCAAGACCACATCATTTTTACTTAAAAACCAGATTTCCATGAATCCAAAACAACAAGATGGGGAATGATGCAAGAGGGAACTAGCATCAGTGGGTGACTGGGACATATGGTTGGCGGTCATTCGCCAATCATGCCACCACCACGGAGGGTATTCTTGGACAACGTCCCCGGCTCCACATGGCTTGCCAGACCTTGCGAGCTCACTGGGACAACTGAACCTACTCTCTTTTCATTTCTCCTAAACAAGATTAACCACAGGGGCCAAAGACTCAAACAGACCTCAACTTACCCTAGTGACTCGAGTCTCGCCACAAGGTGTGTTGGCCAGGCACCTTACTTGTAGTCGGGACGTCAAGTCCCGACAATCTTAACATTGTTCTACCTAACTCTATCCCAATGGGACACGACCCAAGAGAGAAAACCTCCTCTGATACCATTCTGTCACGAATAGGTCGGGTCACCATCCGACCCAACGCCCGACCCGGACCGCGACATGTCCCGAAGGGCGTTCTCGATCCCCACGGACTGGCACAAGTGCCCGGGTATCAAAACCAACACATGGGAACGATTTACCCAAAAAATGAGACATAAAATACAACCAAACAGACCCTTAACACAATTCATGTTTAAAGGTCTACAATTGGAACCAACAACCCAAGAGAGACGACAACAAAGAAAAACTAAAACTCTAAGAAGACCGCAATGAAAAGAAAACTAACACATCCATTTGCACCATCATGCAACACGAGGATCCACCTCCTCAAACCACCATAGTCAGTCATGCATGGAAAAACCATCGACAACCCAAACCACCATCACTAACCACGATGCATCAACCTGTGACACACAAAGAAAAAGTGCTACATACACCCAAAGGTGTAGGTAGGGTGTGAGCCAAGAGCCCAGTAGGATGACACCGGGAGAAGATTCCACGCTAAACCATTTAAATGACGAACACACTTTCCAGTAAAATGGATAAAAGGGAAATAAATGCTTAAACAGTACTTAATGAAAACAATTTTTAATGACAGGTGCTTTAAATGAAAATGAATTTAAAAACAACAACTCAAATTAAAGAAAAGAATTAAATACTTGAACACTTTTAAAGAAAGCAGGGTTTAAGAAAAAGTGTTTCAAATAAAACAAATTAAATTAAAACACACACACCACTACTGGAAATATAGATATTTGCGAAGGGTCATTTGCGACGGGATCCCGTCGCAAATAGCCTTTTGCGACGGGGCCCCGTCGCAAATCGCCCGTTGCAGAAAACGCCGTCGCAACTAATTTTTTTTGCGACGGGCCCGTCGCAAAAACACGTATTTGCGACGGGAAATTGGCCCGTCGCAAATAGGTGTCTGGTTTTTTTAAAAAAATCATTTGCGACGGGATCCCGTCGCAAATAGCCTTTTGCGATGGGGCCCCGTCGCAAATCGCCCGTTGCAGAAAACGCCGTCGCAACTAATTTTTTTTGCGACGGGCCCGTCGCAAAAACACGTATTTGCGACGGGAAATTGGCCCGTCGCAAATAGGTGTCTGGTTTTTTTAAAAAAATCTTTTGCGACGGGCCATATTCCCGTCGCAAATGGTTGCTTCGAAGCGGGTATTTGCGACGGGCCCGTCGCAAATAGTAATAAAAAAATTAAAAAACATATTAAAATTTTATTTATTATTATATAAATCCATAAACCTATTTATATTGATATAAATATAATATTTATTTTTTAAATATGTTTTAGAAAGGAAAAATGAAAATCAAATATGAATGTATAAGATGTTCAGTAAAAGAGGCTTATAAAATAAATTAAAAAATATTTTTAATTAGTAATTATGTAATATTTATCAGTTAATAGTCATTTAATAACTCTTTGAATATAAAAAAAATAAAAAAATTAATGAAAGATGGGAAATAAGCTAAAAATGAAACCCAAACTTCAAACGGCCATAACTTTTGATCCGGGACTCCGTTTGAGCTCCACAGCATATCAAATCGAAGCCTGCGACGATCTCTACAGCGCTATGGACCGGTGGAACCCGTCCAAGGTTGTTTCAAGGCCAAAAAAGGCCCAGAAGGCCTCCAAAACTGAGTTTTTAGTCGGGGTACCCCGATTTTTCACCGTTTAAACAGTTATAACTTCTGCTCCCGATGTCCGATAAACCTCTACCATATATCATATCAAAGATAGTTTCATTTCCTTCGATTTGACTGATTGTGGAGCTGAAACGGACTTCTGGATTAGAAGTTATGGTCGTTTAAACATTCAAATGGCTATAACATCCGATCCGGATGTCAGTTTGGCTTGTACCACATATCATATCAAAGATCGTTTCATGTTCTTCGATTTGACTGGTTGTGGAGTTGTAACGGACCTACGGATTAGAATTTATAGCCGTTTTAACATTTCGGTGGATTTTCACCCCCTCATTCCTATGTATTCATTCATAACTACATATATATATGTGTGTGTGTGTGTGTGTGTGTGTGTGTGTATCTATTGTATATATGTATTTATTTATGTATGTATTTATTTATACATATACATAAAAACCCATATTTTATAAATTTATTTAAAACTAAGCTTATAAATATATATTAATTAATATACAAATAAATATACGAATAAAAACGTATAACTACATATATATATATAGAATAAATATATATTAATATACGAATATATATATATATATATATAACCAAATATATTTATATTAGTATAAATCTATATTAATATACGAATAAATATAACTATATATATATAGATAGATCATTAAATGTATAAAAAATGAAATGGCTTAGTTGTAAAGGTTAATGCGCGCATGGGGGAGGTTTATTCCTATTTATTATTAATTATTTCTAATTATTATTAATTACTACTAATTACCATTAACTATTAACAATTAATACTAATAATTTAAATTTATTAAATAACAAAACAATATAAACACAATTAAATTACAACTAATTAAAAATAAATAAAAATAATAAAAAATTTAAATTAAATATTAAATTAAAAAGAAAATAAATACCTTTAAAATTGATCTGAAGTTGATCTCCGATAATTGTTGAAGACATCAATATCAAATCTGGAAATAAAAATTAAACTTAAGAAACTGTGAACTCTAAAAATAGAGTTTTGAGAGAAGTTGAGAATGAATGGAAAAAAACGGGTGGGGGTATTTATAGGTTAGATTATTTGCGACGGGAGTATTTGCGACGGGTATCCCGTCGCAAATAGTATTATTTGCGACGGGTCCCGTCGCAAATACTTGAGCCCGCATTTATCATGGTCAACGGTTAAATAGTTATTTGCGACGGGTCCCGTCGCAAATATTAACCTACCGACATACTATTTGCGACGGGGGGTATATTCCCGTCGCAAATAGTTTTTACCGCCGCCGGGTATTTGCGACGGGGTATATTCCCGTCGCAAATAGTTTTTACCGCCGCCGGTTATTTGCGACGGGTGGTAACCACCCGTCGCAAAAAACTTTCCCGCGGTTTGGCGCGCTTTGCGCGCCAAGCCTTTTGCGACGGGTGAGATTTACCCGTCGCAAATAAGTGTATTTGCGACGGGATTTATTCCCGTCGCAAATAACCCGTCGCAAAAACCCCTTTTTCCCGTAGTGCACGCGCACTTACTTTTTAAAATAACCAAAGTGTCGCACTGATAAGCGTAAAGTAACCAAAGAGCACCAAATATGGGAGAGGCCTTGTGGGTGTTAGCTAGCTTGGGTTCCTAGATCTTCGTGTCTCGGTGAAGCGTGGCTTAGAAACCACGACCCTCAGAAAACGTGGCTTAGAAGACCACGAACCTCAGAAAACGTGTCTTACAAGACCACGACCCTTAGAAAACGTGACTTAGAAGACCACGACCCTTAGTCATTCATATGTTTAGTTAGTGTTGCAATCGTCAGTCCTGCCAGTGAAACCGGGTTGAGTCACCTCTAGAACACTAGCCCACTAGTCTTAGTTCACCTTCCTAGCTACCCAGGCTTCCCGCTTTGTGCTCAAACAAATTTCAAGATCTTAATAGGTGCATATCACATAAACAAGCCAAGCAAAACCCCACACATGAAAAGAGACCATTTACACCATCAATTCTAGTTTTAAAACTCAAGATCATGTCACAGGTCACACTTATGCATAGAAGCCAAACAGAGTACTTACACACACCAAACCATCATTTGCACACCCAAATACCATTTTGAAATATTACGCACACCAAACCTTATCCAAACAAGTTTCGCACCATTGATATAATTTGGTAAACCCTTTGAAAATTTTCATAAGACAATCCTAAAGAGTATCATCGGGCTTTACAGATGAAAACACACTCAAAATCCTCATTTTGAATTAAGTGCACACCCAAAATCTTTTTAGAATTTAATCTGCATCGCTTACACCATCAACTAAACCAATTACAATTTAAAAAAACAGTTTTACACTTAAAAAACCCCGAAGAAAATTTATTGAACAATTCCAAAAATGTGCCACATGACTTTTTAACACCAAAACGCACTCAAAACCCCTTTTATGAAAAAACGCACATTGATGTCACAACCAAAACACACACTACACCTCTTTCACATTTAAACAACTAGATGCACAATCTTGAGAACAACGATAAATAGCTCAATGTAGGTTTTCACAACAAAACACATTAACATCACATAAACACTCGACTAACAAAACAAATGCACAACAAAACTCAGTCAAAATCACTTCCGCAACATGTAAACTACTTAACAATTGTGCTAAATTAATTAAATTAACAAACTAATTCACCAGAAAATTTATGAAATTTTTTTCAGAATATGCCGCATGACTCAAAAATACTAAAAATGCAGTCAAAAGTTTCTCTATGACTCGACGCAAATTGACGCTAAACCAAAGCACAATTTGTATAATTTATAATCTACTAATACACAGTTCAACATTAATTTTTCACGTAAAACACACCTATATCACATACACATATCAACTTCAATTGAAAGCATTATTCGCATCAAACAAACTAATTAAATAATATGCTAAATTAATTTAAGAAGAAAAATAATTCATCAAACAATGGTTAAAACGCGGAACCACCTACCTCGGAAGAAGGAACTCCCAAAACTTGTGTGAATCTCCAATCGCACCTAATACGCACCACACGCGAATTGAAATGGACCCTAAACAAGAAACCAGACCAACAAGATTTAAGATCAAACTCTAATTTGAGCCCCTTACCCACTGGATAAAAAAAATTCAAGGATAAAAAAAAGGAGACTCCACCGGGGGGTTGCTCGCGTGGCATGAGGGAAAGGCGCCAACCGACATGGGAGGTGGCGCGCCGGAGTAAGTCGCGGCCAGCAGAGGAAGGTGTGGGCGGCGATCGTCGGACAAGGGGCGTGTGCTGGTGGGGAGGCCGGTGAGGATGAAGGGTGCGCGGCGAACTGGCTGGGGAGCTGCGGCGCGACGGGCTGGCCTGGGAGCTCGGGGTGCGGTGCGACGGGACCAAGTGGTCCTGGGGGTGCGACGAGTCTGATCGGGGAAGGCAGGGCGCGACATGAGAGAGGTGGTCAGACGGCTTGCCGGATGAGCCGGTGACCAAGGGGAGAGAAAGCGCCGCGAGCGGACCCAGTGGGGTGAGGGGGGAAACGCGATGCGGGCTAGGGGGGGCGAAGCCCTAAGCAAAAAAAAGGGGGGGAATAAAGATAAAAATAAATAAAATAAATAAAATAAAATAAAATAAGAAAAATAATAATAATGATAATAAACTAAAATTTGAATAATTATATTAGTAATAATAAAAATAATAAAACCCAATTGACAGTAATAAAATAAAATAAAAGTTATGTCAATCATGATAATAATAATAGTAATAATGTCCCTAAATATCATTATTAATATTATTATCTTTAAAAACTCTTATTTTATTTGATTTTTATTTCATCACACATTTAATTTTATTGCTTTGTTATTAATCCATTTTATTAAATTAGTTGATCATCGAGCAGGGCGTGCGGTGAACCGGGCGAGGTTGCACGGCGACCCGGGCGAAGCCGCTCAGCTTCGACCGTGGTTCGCTGGACGCAGTCAAGACCAAAACTCTCATTTATCATAGCAAAACCCATGTCGGGCTCGGCCCGCATTTCACATATATAAAAATAAATAATAATTATTATTATTAGGAGCTGATAAAATTATAAGATAGAAATAAAAATTAGAAACATGACGCAACACGAAGTTCGGGTGTGACACGTAATGGGAGAAGGGATTCAGTACATGGATAAAGTGATGTTTTCGTCAATAGTTGGAAGTTTTATGTATGTGATGATTTAGACACAACCATACATAGCATTTTTAATGGGAAAAGTGAGCACTAAGAAGACATCAAGTGGATCATCCATTACTTGAAAATAATAGAAATATTTTCTATGGGTTTTAGGGGGGAGGATCCATCGCAAGGTTTTTTGGGTGTGGATTTTTATAGAGATTCGGACACCCGGAGGAGCACGATCAGCTTTGTGTTTGACTATGGAGGAACAGTGGTTGGTTGGATGTCACAGCTGCATAGTATTATCATTTTCAGTATAATTGAAGTAGAGTATGTGGCTATAATGGAAGCAACGAAGGAGTTTTTTAGGTAGAGAATCAGATGCTGCTGAATGTATGTCGAGCTGACCAACTTGCAATGACAAATTTTCAATGAACAGAATCCAATGACCTGAATTTGGTGAACAAAATATACTTCACAATCCAACAATCTCCCACATAAAGACTATTCCATGTACCCTTTGGAAAATATCCAACACTTAGAAAGCTTCCTTTCTTCCTCTTTACAATATACAATGTTCTTTGTTCTCCTTTCATTCACTCAAGTCCACACTAAGGCATGATGTTGCCTTATACTTTCCAGAACTAAAGATTTAGTGACCACGTCCACTAGATTTTGGATTCTGGCTATATTGTGGAGATCTGACACTTTCCCCTCTGGCATGTATGTAATGAAGTGTTACTTGATGTTGATGTGCTTTATCCTTGCACGAAACATGAGATTCCCAGCCCTTATCACATAATAAAAACCCTCATTTTTGACTTCTCCCAAGCCCTTTTAGTAACTGTTAAATCTGTAAATATAATTTATGCACTACAAACAAATCATTTAACAATAAAATTGTTCATTACGATCAGTCAACCGTTTACTGAAAAGGTTATATTGTTATTAACAAAACGAAGATTGGTTACCAAACAAAATATTAATTTAACCACAAAAAATTATATCAAACAAAAAAAAATCTAGGGGAATACTTTGAATATATTGAAAATTTCATCCAAGATACTAAACTGATAAGAACAGATACTACACTTGATCTTAGCCAAAAGGCCGAGAAAGGTATGAGTTGCTCGTTGTTTTCGACGCTCTTTCGTAGGCAGCCTTCTCCTTCATCCCTCTTCGCTTATTCGATGTGGGGCAGTTCCCGGTGCGAGCCACGCCCCGGCGATGCATCAACAGCACCCTCCACCTTCGCCGTACCTGCTTCAAAATGCCTCTCTCTGCGCTCTTCGGTGAAGGGGGCAATTCCTGGTACGCCAAATCTTCACTCTCTACTCTTCTGCACATATTTCTGCATACGGATCCTGTGCGGCGCTCTCAGGTCTAGGGTTTCTTGAATCTTCCTCTTTGCCTTTTCTTCACCTCACCAATTCCGACGCCTTCCTCGCCACTGATAGGTTTTCCTTTTCAATTTCTACAATTCTTCAACTCACTTGTTCTGCGGATGCTTCAATCGCTGCTCTGCTCAAGCTTGGAAGCCGGCCTCGTGATCTGATATTCTTAATGTTATTTCGTTAGACGCACAGTCCTTGTTCATGTTTCAACTTTCACACTAGTTTGAGTGATTTGAGAGTCGCAAGGCACAAAATGTTTTGATCGACATAAATCTGTTTTCATTCAATCGTCTTTTGATCCTGATAAATCTGTTTTCCTTTCTCTTCAAGCCCACCCCATACTCATCTTTTTTGATCCAGATAAATATGTTTTCATTCGAATTGGTTTTAAAATTGCAGAAGTTATTAAAACCTCGATCCATCCTTTTTGAAGGACTGCCACCTTATCTTGCAGGTGGTTCTCTCCCATTCCTTGGAACTGGCCGCTTATGGGTTTGTTGAATAGAATGAACCTGCCATTCCTCCCCTGCTGCTGATTTCTATCGCGACACTACTCATGAATCATTTTGTAGGATTATGTGTGACCTTATGGTTTTTGTAGTGTCCATAATTCTTAATTATAAGCAATGCCTGATGTTCAGCTACGCGTGGATGTTTCTAGCATCTGGTCGGATTTCTTATCAACTAAATGCCTACTCTGTTTGTGATTTCCAGTTATATTTTATAGTTTTTATTGAAAATTTCTTATAAAACTTGCCATTTATGATTAGTGTTTCTCGGTAATTGTTTTCAGAATTCTTGATTTTCCCATACTAGACTCATGCATATAATTGATTGAATGGTCTTGCTGATTATGATATGGGTTCATCAAGGCAAGATTATCAAATACTAATGTTATGTTGATAAAAACAGATAGGAATTTTGCCAAGGAGAATGATGATGTGGTTCAATTCAAACTCTAAGGTTTTGTTTGGTATGATAAAATCATTTTGATGGAAGATGAATGTAAATGGAAATGGAAAATGAATGGTTTAAGGAAACCAAAAAGGAATTTAAAAACATGTTCAGCGGGAT
Source organism: Viscum album (assembly GCA_963277665.1). Lineage (NCBI taxonomy): Eukaryota > Viridiplantae > Streptophyta > Magnoliopsida > Santalales > Viscaceae > Viscum > Viscum album. The sequence goes on from OY728164.1 coordinate 1,198,750,902, forward strand.
GAAACTTGTTAATGGAATATTCATATTATTTTAATACTGAAAAATCAAATATTTGTGAAAAGATTAAAATGGTCATTTTCTTCCTCCATAGTCCCTTGTCGCTTTCAAAACCCCTCGCTGTTGTCAAACCAGTACACCAAACGCGACCTGGCATGTAGGTCTCCATGAACAAAAGTATGTGTCAAATGGATTTTCAAGGGGATGTGCAAGACATGCCGAATAATTAAATCGGATTTTCCATGAGGAGTTTTTAAATTGTCAATTGCAACATAGAGACTCTAGAGACATAAAAGATATCAAAAGAATATGCTCGGTACAAATTATGTTAAATCAGATAAAATTAATCCTTGAAAATATTTTACGCGTGTTTGTCAAAGTAGTTTTGAACGTTACTATTTGTTGACCAAATTATTCTGAAATCATTAAGATCGTAGCATAAAGATCATTGATCAAAACAGTCAAAATATTGACCAAACTCATCACGTTTTGAATGTTTTTTTTCCAATCATCTTTTCATATATATATATATATAGGGAGAGAGAGAGAGAGAGACGAAGGGATTTAAACTATATTAAAATTCGTGTAGAGTTTCCAAAAAATACTGTGTCCGTAAGAAAAACCCCAAACTCCACTCGAGGAGGTTGATCGTTAAACTCTCTCTTCAACTCGAGTGGGAATAATAATCAAATTAGCAATTCAACCGTAGTCGAAATATTCGAAATATAATAATCAATATACAAACAACTTTATAAGTCCAATAAGCATCCACCCTTAACCCACCACCTCCATCACTCCACCACTTTCATCGTTATCCCACCACCACTGTCGCTATCTCCAGTCTCAACCTACACGGAACCCATCATTGCATCACCATCAAAGCAATTGAAAAAAAAATATATAAATCAAAACAAATGAAAGCAATAAACATCATTTACAATTGAATCCAAGAGAATGTTTATTAAATATGTCACAAACACTATAATTCATCATGACCGCCATCTCAAGGGTGTTGTGGATCGGAAGGCTTACCCCTCCCCCCCACCTACTACTAGCATCTGTCACCTGTAATACAACCACAACTTTTAATAAAAGGAACATGAAACACAATAGGTTTACTAAATATAAAAAATAGAAAAAATAGAAAACAAAATCAAGACATTAAATTCAAGTTTAATAAACTTTTTAAAATCATCTAATTGTCATTAAATGTTAATAACATACTAATAAGTTAAGACCTACAAATTACACCTTATCATGTCAGAGTTGGACAAATTCATTCTTTTTTAATAAAATGAATATATATTTCAATCAAATCATGAATTTCTAATCCCAATTAAGCATGATGAGTTAGTAATCCAACTCATACTATGATATCTGCATGAAACCTCATGTTTTAATCGAAATACTATATTGTATCACCAATTAACCATGGAATTTCATCCTAACTTTCAACATAATGAATTCCTAGTATAAAATCTATTAATGATATCATATTAATGTTTTCAAAAAACATTTGCCTGAAATGAGGTATAAATATTCACTTGTTGAAAGCACAGTCAATTAATATCATCAAAACACTCATAAAAACAATGAAATGTGACGTCATATCAAACATCAACAAATAGCCAACAACATCTCATTTATTCTGCATCGAACAATAATCCAATTGCATCAAAACAAACCTTCTAAAAAATAAACAAATAATATCTCACTTTTTTATATGTTAAGAAAATATACTAATTAAAGATAACAAATAGTAAAAAATATCTTACAGTGCACCAAAGTTAAGAAAATAAACCAACTAAATAAAATTTAGTCTATTATTGTGTAACAAAGTCATACAAATAATAAATTGGCCTTAGTAAAGTATCGATGTTGCAGACAAAATTAGATAAAAGGTTATGCACGAAACAAAGAAATTCATGTTCGACAATCGATACTTTCATTTCACTCAAAATTTTCACAAATTGAGCTCATGATTTATGTATGCATGATGAGATATCAAATTGTATATTATCCTCTAAAATATAGAAACCAAGACATTCTTCATTACCTGCCACCACCAATCCTATATTTACCTACTGGAGTCCTATTCTTTCACCTTTTCTTTCAACCTTGAAATTTCTTTTTACGCTTTCCGGTTAATGAAACTGCATGAGCTCCAAATATATAGTGTAACAGTAAAGGATGAATGTGACCTATCTAAAACATTTTATGGGGTTGGCCGAGAACCCATCCCCTATACATGCCTGTGATGCTCCTCTAAAACTAGTGCAATTACATCGTTTTGGGAAAGTAATGATGACTGCACGGGCTTCACATCCCAAGCTTCTTGAATTTTATCATGTAAATATTGTTGGTATCAGTTTGCAATGCGAGAGTAAATGCATGGGAAATTAAAAAAAATCCCACTGGATCGATGTTGTAATGTTGACTCGGGCGAATCGCCACTCGATTATCAACCCGAGGATCTTGTGTGAATTAAATAAGTTTGATAAATCAAAATCAAAACACTACCTAGTTTGATTTTGTTCGAACGTGTGTTCTGCTCACTGTTGGATATCATTTCTTAAAGGAACCCAATCTGGAACCCTCTAAATTGACCAAACATTCTTCAAAATCTTTCTCAATCATCAACCTTCAAAATCCAGGTGCTAGCGTATAGAATTTTAGGCACTTTCCACACCGACTTGATCATGTGAGCATCGTTTCTTTCATCTGGGAAGGCGTTCTTGGATCGGGGTTCTTGGAACCTTGTTTTCTCTCACTAGAACATTAGAAAGACGAGAGTGATGCTCTCAAAATCATGGGAGGAATAATTCTTTGAATTAGGGTTTAATTTTTACTTATATAGGATGGTTTTACTTATGAAAAACCAGAAAGGGTTGGTAACACTATTATACTATGATAACATCATGCATAACTCTATGTATGCGTGATATTATAGTCAAAAAGTATTACTCAAGCTGGGTCTAAGCCACCCAATTTTAAAACAATCCCACTTGCACCAGAGAAAAATTGATAATTATCAACTTGTTAGCTCTCACATGATAAGATCATGCTTCTGTTGAGTAGTGGATTTTTTTCATTGGTCCCACCACATTTTCTTTCATGGAAACTCTTTTATTTTTGACTTCACCTCATTAAGTAAAACTATCAAAAGATATTATATCCCAAAGCATATTCCTTTTTCCTCTGTCATAACATTGACTTCTTGGATAGTACCAAAGTCATGATCAAATCATAATTTATATTATGATAATACTTTACTTTCTTATTACAATTACAAGAACTGTAAAGAAATCATTGTGTGTTTCATATTGCATCTTTAGCTTTATTAAAAGCCATAACATACTCAATTTTTGTAGATATGGCTACTAATGGATCCAATGAGCTTCTCTTTCTAATTTCCTTAGCTTTACTATGATACAAGATCAAATTGATCTATATGAAGACTAGTTTGTGTCTCCTTAATGACTTGTATTATTTCCTCTCCAATTACCAAGTACATATCCCTTTCACTTTTTCAAGAAATATTCGATAACTCTTACTGTTTTACGAGGAGTTCTCCTAAATTTATTTGATATTTTCCCACCATAATGCATGTGTTGGTAATATTATGTCTAGCACATAGCATGATATATGCAATAAATCCATCAATAAAGAATATGGAATTCAATTTACTATATTAATCTCCTCTTGTGTCTTATACATCTTTTTGTGTAGAGATTTATGTCATATGACATTGACAACAATTCTCTCTCGAATTGTTCCAACTTATTTTTTTCAACACCTTGTCGGTATATACATTTTAACTTGGTCTAATAGACCCATAGATCTACCTTAATAGATCTTGTTCCTTATAACTTTGGTCACTACTTTAATTCATTCTACGAAGAGATACTTTCATCCTACTCTTAATTAACTATAAGACTAATAATTGTTTTCCATATGTTATTAAACATAGATGTCTGGTAAATCCATGATGCTCCCACTAACCTCTTATAGAAACATGGAATACTTTCATTCCAAATGAATATTCTAGGATAAAAATTCTTTCATTAATCCATAAATGGATCTCTACAACTTGCATTCTTTATTAGCATTTTATAGTGTTACCAACCCTTTCTGGTTGTGCGGTGTAGACACATTCCTAAGTAGGTGGTCCTGACATTCGATGCCTAATAAAATGATCATAGAAAGTTTCAATGACAAGTATAATTCGAATGAATTTAATTATGATGACATGGTATAACCAATTGAGCCTCATTGGTAACATGCTTGTACCACCCATGCATAGTTTCTTTTGAATACCCACCACTGGATTTACATCAATTGGAGAAACTACCAAAATTTAAAATTGAATTTTGGTACGTGGAATCCATTTTCGAATTCATATGAATTTGTCAATCATTATAATTTACTACTTTCTTTTAGGATAAGGAATTATTTTTCTTAGTGAATAATATATCACATAACTCAGTGATTATAAACCCATCTCTATTAGTTTAATACTTTCCTATGTAGTACATGTCTCTAGAACATTCCTTTTCCATGAGCACTTATGGAACTTGTTTCCATTCCAACTACTTGTGAATATCAATCTTTGACTTATCCAAGTCTACCATTCTCCCACTTTCTCAAACGGAGATGTGTATCCTTTTGTACAATTAGAGTCTTTCACTTGACTATAACAATTCAATATTAGGTATTTATGCAATATCCTTAAAAACTTTAGGATATAAAACTAAGATGTCCTTTGTGTTATTCTTGATACAAGTTTGTTTATTGACTAAGTCTTAACAAACTCTTTGCATCTAAACACGTGTTTTTTGAAATAAAGGATTTTTTTTCATATTATAACTTATATGATATTTATTTGTCATTATAGTTGGCAAGTGGTTATGGTTTAATGTTTATATTTGTGAATCATGTCTCAAAAGAAAATTGGAAGACTTGAAAAACTTTTAGGACTCATCATTTATCCTCTTTTTAGTTACATCATGGATCTGATGTGTGTAAGGAAATGTGAGTTTATGAATTACCTCACTCTACACTTTAATGGTCAATGAATTCTCATAGGACTCATCATCGATCCTCTATTTACTAACATCATAAATTTGATGTGTATGATGAAATGTGTGTTTAGGGATAAATCTATTGTACATTCTCATGATCGATGAATGCTCAGTTAAGATATTCTTCGTCTCACCAACCCGAAACAGCTCATATCTTCTAAACAAGAATATTTTTCCTTCACTTTTACTTTCCTTAAATTTATTAAAGAAATATCATGAAGTATATAAATTTACCTCTATATTTTCTTTAGAATAGTTAACACAGTCAAGCGGAACTAAATCTAGAATCTTTGTGGCTCACCTTTATTTCTATATGTTTCTTTTTCTAAAACTTAATAAGTAAGTGTGTCAAAAATACTTAAGTTTTTTATCTATAGGGTCAAAACACCATATTGGGTGTATCATTGACAACTACTTTTTTTTACTTGACAAAGAATTATCTTACCACAACTAGGTATAAGTATTATATTTTATATTCATCATTTATTGTTGATAATTCAAGTATTATTGAACTATTAATTGAGTATGAAACACCACAAAAAACATTAATTCCAAAATGACATATTGTATCATTATATCTAGAGGACATATGAGATAAATGTTTTGTTAATACTCAATACAACATAATATTTCAACTAGAATAAATCAACTTGAAAAAACGGAAGTTGTGTTCTTCTCACTACTGACATAGGAATCACCCTTTCTTTATTTCATTGCAATTTATCTACTAGGGACCTTTTCTTATCACATGAAAAGTAAATAGATTCATCTTCAATGCTTCCCCTCTTTATCTTTGGTTTCTTAGAAGGATGTTGTGAAGGTGCCTCTGGCATCACACTTACAATTGTCCTTTTCGACTTGCCCATCTAATTGTTCACCATAATAGCTAAAATTTTATCTTTCTGTTTGTTCTTATTTTCTTGATGAACCTTTCCCAAAAGATATTGGAGCAATTTCTCCATATTCTCAATGAAACTAGAGTAACTGGGTGATAAGGATGAGAGAATGTGATGTATTTAAAGTTCATGATTCAACATGAATCCCAATTCTTTTAATCAATCAATGTACTCTATCATCTTGATTGCATGAGGATCGAGGTGATTTCTATCTTTCAATCTACACATGATCATTGTAACCACTACTAAAAAACTGGGTTTATCCAGTGCTATTGTTTTAATAGTGCCAACTAAAAGCGATATTAAATACCCCATTTGTCAACGCTAGAAAAAGTATTATTAAAAGGGGTCTTTTAACATCGTTTTTAGAGTTGTTAAATGGGTTCTTTAACAGTGCTAAAAAAGCATTGATAAAGACCCCCCTTTATCAACGCTTGTAAAAAACACTGATAAAGACCCCCTTTATCAGCGCTAGTTAAAAAGTGCTGATAAAAATGGGTCTTTATCAATACTTATAAAACAACGCTCTTAAAAGTGGGTCTTTATCAGCACTTGTAAAAAAGCACTAATAAAGGGTATATTTGCGAAAAATAATATTTAATTAAAAATAATATATAAATATATAAATATATTGATATTGATATAAATATAATATATATTTTTAAAATATGTTTTAGATAAGGTTAAATAGGCATTTACACATAATATATAAGATGTTTAGTGAAAATGACTTATACAATAATTAAAAAATATTTTTAATTATTAATTTGTTAATTATTATTGAGTAATAGTCATTTAATAACAATTTAAAGATAAAAAATCAAAAAATTAATAAAAGATCTAAAATAAGTTGAAAACGTAACTCGAATTTTAAACGACTATAACTTTTGATACGGGTATCTGTTTGAGCTCTACCACATATCAAATCGAATCCTACAATGAACTCTACGACGCAGAGGTTTGGAATAAGCTCTACAAGCTTTGTCCCATTTTTTCAACCCCCCAAAAGGCCCAGAAGGCCTCCAAAATTGTGTTTTTAGTTGGGGTACCCAAATTTTTTAACATTCGATGGATTTTTAGCCACATTTAAGGGGGTGCTTTTTCTCTTTTTTAGTGGGGACTGAATTTATTCCTAGAGATTACATTAATATTGATATTATGGATTTGAAATTTTATTGTTTTTCATAATGTACTGTTATTTATAATCAAATATATAACAATATATACATATTTTTTTTATATTCACGCATAAAAATTTAATTTTATAAATAAGTAATTAAACATATTTACATATAAAATATATTTCTCAACGTATAAAATTTTTCTAAATAAAAACTAATATCCATTTTATTTAAAATACAAATGTATGGATATTAATATACCTATACAATATATATACATATATATATTGTTTATATATAAATATATATTTGTGTGTGGGTATTGAAAAACAAATATATATTTATCTATATATTCTAATACATGTATATAAATATAAAAAAATAAAATATGCAAATAAATATAAACATGTATAATTATATTTATAGAGGCACACACACACACATATATAAATGATATATGTATGTTTGTATGTATTTATAAACACACAAAAAAACACATTTTTTATATATGTATTTAAATATATATATAAATATACACACACACACACACACACATATAAGCATATATATAAATATATGGATAAAAAATGTAACGAAATATATATAAATATATAGATATATCATAAAATGTAAAACAAAACAATATAGGGGAGTGGAAAAGGCACCAGTGTATAAGCTAGAGGTCTCAGGTTCGAAACTCGCTGGAGGTATAGGCGTCGCTGGAGAGTGGGATTATCTAAAGCATTGATAAAGGGGTGGGGGAGCATTGATAAAGGGTGTGGAGGGGGGAGCGCTGATAAAGGTGGGGGTGAGTCATGAACAAAAAAAATTATCCCCTTTATCAGTGGTGCCTTTATCAGTGCTTTTTTAGCACTCTTAAAGGCTCCCTTTAATAGAACTAAAAAAAGTGTTGATAAAGGTGGCCTTTAACAGTGCTAAAAAGCGTTGATAAAGTCCCCCTTTATCAGCGCTAAAAAAGCGCTTATAAAGGCTCCCTTTATCATTGTTTTTTAGCACTGTTAAAGGGGGTGTTTATTATTGCTTTTTACGAGCGTTGTTAAAGCTAACCCTTTAATATCGCTTAGATTATCAGCTCTTCTATAGTGCTGATAAATCCATTTTACTAGTGTTTTTAAATGCCCAATTTTTAGTAGTGAACCATAATCTTCTTGATTTATTACTTCACTTTCTCCTCATAAACTTCTCAGAGATGATGAAAAGGGTATAATCATCCATGTTCTTAGGTTGCTTTCAAAAACTCATAAAAAATGATGATAACATCAAATGCAATATCCATGTGTCTCATGTAAGCTTCCTTTTCACCCTTACTTTCTTCCTAAGGTGGTTTATCAAGTAGTGGGGACTCAAGCATATTTAATTTCCTTTCATATCATAGTACTATGCACAAGTTCCTATACAACTCTTGTAAATTAGTACCATTTAGGGCATATTTATTGTCCAATATTGATCATAGTGTTTCTTTATGGGGTTTAACCAGTTCATTAGAGTGAGAGAAATTGATTAATGGAGATATTTTCTCAATATTAATAGATATTTTTTTCTCAACATTTATGGAGAGTTTTTCACAACACTAATGGAGATAAAAAAGGAATGTTGACCCCTTTAATTGTAGATATGGACTTGGTGTCTATATAAAAGTATGTGGTGGCATTTTTTTAACAGTGGAGTTCATCAAGATATAGTCCCTCAAGAGGAGAAAGAGGGTTTCCATGATTGTGATTTCATGTGCTTCATATTGATGATGGTGGATAACGAATTTACGATGGATCTATGTTATTGTGGGTTGTTGTGTTTGTGGTAATAAGGGAGGCAGTTGATAAGGAGAAAGAACAAGTGAAACAATCATTGAAGTGGGTGCAATGTGGCAACGGTACGCTAAGTTTCATGTAGTTCCATCCAATTGTGAGAAACCTTGAGATATAGACTTCAAGGATATGATAGGTCATGTATGTGAGGAATGGGTGCCTTGATTGATATATCAAGGAGAAAACATCAAAGAGGCATCACAATAGCAGGTCAATGATGGCGCATGTTCTGATAAAGATCTCAGAAGCTTTGGATTTTTATCATAAAAGGGTGAAGTTTTTCATAGATGGATCTATGAGGTCAATGTTATATCATAGAATGGTGGTATTTTCCATCAAGATGATTTTTAGAGAGGTGATAGAAGCGTATCGGGGTGTGGTTTTCACACAAGTTAATCTATGCTATTTTTGAAATTCAAGTTCGGTCATTTATTTTAATTTTATACTCTCTATTATTAGTGGATATTTAGAAGTTACTGTAACGCCCCGACCCCAGCTACCCAGAGTCGGTGCATTACTTCGTAACATTGGCATGATCACAAAAGATCAAGTCTCGAAAGACCGATTAGTTTAGTAGCCTTGGAAACACTAGATACATTCGTAAACGTTACATTACATCATAAAGTGAAAAACTACAATAACAAAGTCTCCATAGTCCACACTCATATCCTCTTCTGACTATCCCTGCAGGTCATTCATAAAATACTTCTTCACATCCTGGAAAATATTAAAACATTGAAAGGGGTGAGCTCAGATGCTCAGTAAGGATAACAATATTGCGGAAGCTTTCATAAATAAACATTAACATTTAAGGCAATGTATAACTAAAACAAAAGCCTTTTAAACATGAACTTCAACATAATATGGCAAAAGTAAAATGAGATAATGCCATTCTCTTCTTCACATGGATATTCTACTGGTCGAATAATCACATGCAATATCAATAACCACTTTCATAATGATGGAATGCATAATGCCAGACTATCATAACCACGTAGTCAAGGCCTCGTGCCAAGACCACAAATAAGATTTTGTCAAGGCCTCGTGCCAAGACACTAGTTTGTCTCATGAGACCTGCCGATGCATCGAGGAGCTATAGCGGGCTCCACCCGTCACTTATTAAGTCCAATGCATTCCTCATATGAATAGGTTTAAACATATCATAAACCATAACATAATCGTATCTCATAAAACAGGCATAAAGGAAACATAACATTTCCACATTTCAATCACAAGATATAAATACAACACATTGATATAATAAAAATGCTTTCAAAACCATTTTCAATACCAAAATAAAAGAGAGTTAAAACTTTGTATTTATTTTTCATTAAAAAAAATGATGGCTTGAAGAGGAAGCCGGATCTCAAATAATGGTCACGGCGGCGGAGAAGTCGTTGTCGCCGCATAAGTACGGAAAGAAAAACATTCCCTTTTGTCGTTTAGTAAAACGCTTCGTATAAAAAAGATTCCTTTTGAATAAATGCAAAAGTCAAAGGGTTTTATACACCGTATAAAAGGAAAGTTGTGTATAAAGCCAAAATATGCCTCAATGAAAGGGGATAGAGACGAAGTCCTTAAAAAGATCATTTTTAAAAATAAAATAGATCTATTATGTGTATTCACTATAGGTACACATAAAGAAAGTAAAAATAAAAAAATAGGATATAATATCATGACATAATTTGAAAGTAGGAGATTAACCCAAAGAATGGAAGTTGGGTTAAGAAGTTCCCTTACCTCGTGTCTGACTTGACTCAACCGTTCTTTAACCTCCTGAATAATAAACTAGAGTTAATATATACCTTATTAAGAACCATTTTCAATTTCATTATCCTTATTATATCACTTATTACAATGATATGAACATTATGTAATTATTTAAGTTAATAACGGTCGTTTTGTCGATCTTTGGTACTTGAGTCAAAAATAAACTTCTTATAATTACAAGTTGTTCATGTGGTGAAATATCCATTATATCCGGAATTATATTCATGATGTAGATATCATATATATCATATATACAGTATATACATTCATTCATAATGTCACGTAACATTTAGAGGTAAGAAATGAAATGCACCGTTCATGGAGACGGTAAGCCGTACGTACGCATGAACGCTACTTTCATTTCAATTTCATATTTAATGGAAGTAAATCATAATGATATAAATGTATAATATAATTCCAGTATAATATAGTGTATAATACCATTTACTCCATCCTTTATACATCCCACATATGGCATTTACGATTCAAATCACTTTGAGGGGGCGGTAGTCCGCACTTCCTAAAATGAAATTATCGCGTTTTACCCATAATGGAAATCATAAAGTATGCCATAAATGAGAAATACAGAAGCATAAGTAAAACAAAAACATATTATATATCATATATAAAAATAGTGACATCTTAATGGCCACCTTTGAAGGTGTTATATGAGTGTTGAACAATCATCGCTTCGTGAGGCAGAAATTCGCCATCCACAGAAACCGTATGTTCTTTAACCATTAGATGTAGGTGTGTGTAAGTGTAGCTCGAATCCTTCTTATAACAACATCCTAGTATATTGAGGATACTGGTGTTGTTACAAAAGAAATGAATAAAAAGAGTTTAGGGGGTTGGAGAAGAAAAATAAAACAAAACAACATTATAAAAGACATTACCTCAAAATCGGGTAACTCTTTTTGATTTGAGCCAAAGGCTTCCTTGGGAAGAGTTCTGCCCAAAGTGAGGATTCTAGGAGTAAGAGAGGGATGTTGGGAGAGTATTTGGGCAGAGGTTGGCCGAGCCAAATGGCTTGAAGGTGTGAATAAGGTGGGAGAGGTGGGGGCCTTTTATAAGTGGAGAGGAGGGGCACTTTTGGAAAGTAATGAAATGTTACATTATTTCAAAATGCTTTTCGGATTCTAAAGGTCCCACATCTATATAATTCGAGGCTAAGGTGATAAGGTTTCGAAATATCTTCATCCAATAGGCTTTGGACAAGTGTAAGCCTCGGATTTTGCATTATCTTCTCATTTTATTTAAATCGTCAAATAATGATGTCATCGCTGCATCATTAATATGTCATAAATACTTTAATTTATTTAATGTCTAAAAATTATAAAACAAATACTATGATGTAGGAAATCTTTTTAGCTTTCCAATGACTATTTATAATCAAAATTTGGACTTGTATAACCCCAATTAAAAATTGTTTTAGTAGAACAATTTATGTTAGTGTCATTTTCACTTTAACATTAAATAAAAACTAATTTATGTCATTTCCCAACAAAAGTGGATCCATGGGGTCCCCAAGTTAGGCCATGGCTTGTCTTGGTCGGCCATGACTCAACCAATGAGGTTGGGACATGTGTCTAGGTCATTTAATATTATTAAAGTATTATCTATACCTTAAACTACACTAATTACCACTAATCGCGATTAAGAACTTAATAAGTTACTATTCACCAAAAAATTATTATAATCTCATTGAACCACATTTTACTTCTTAATGACAACCATGTATGTCGGATTTTTGAAAATCAAATCACAGAAGTGGTAATATTTCATTTAAACGAAAAATCAGTTATTTAACTACCACTTAGTGGTTTCACTATTCATCAAAAATTGAAGTTTCTCATAACAATGCCAAAATTTCATCCTAAGCTATAATTGATATTCCGAATTCAAAAATGATGTCTATTTTACAAAATTCCAAACATATAAGTTGCATTAATTAATTTTATAATTAATTCCGGCTGTTACGACAAATAGCGTGTTTTCAAGAAACAATTTATATCAAAAGATTGGCAATTGTTTATGTCCAAATTCAATGTTAAATTAATTCTAATGACCACCATTGGATAAAATGGTAAAAATATATTCTAATTATACATTAAATCCACTCAATAGTATAACTTATCACTATAAATTATTTTGATTAAAAAAGTTGTTTTAAGTATTTTTCACTATTCATAAAAAATTAGAAGTTCTCAGAAAAATACCAAAAATTCAACATAGGCTAATTTCGATATTACGAATACAAAAATGAAGTCCATTTTGAAATATAAAATTTCTATAATTTTAAAAAGTGGTTATTACTATTCATAACGGCTAGTTTGATTTGTCGCGATGTTTTAGAACTCGAAGTTGCGTACAATGCAAGCTATTGTATTATTGAATGAGAAGCGTATCGTGGAAGCTCGGGGTGTTACATTCTCCCCTCCTTCAATAAATTGCGTCCTCGCAATTTGAAATTTTTCTTGGAAAATAAAAGGTTGAAAAGGGAAAATACCTTTGTGGAAAACCCACATCGGAAATAAGATTAATAAAATTTAGCCTTAATAAGAGGTAAATGGAAATAAGAAAGTCACCACCAAATTATAATCTCGATAAGGAGAACATTGGTGGCAATTAGAGACATATAATTGGAGGAAAAACGTAAATATTTGTAGGGAGTGATTGAGGTCATCAATAACAATCAACTGTCAAATTGAGGGCCTCAAAGCCTTCAATCTATATTGATTTAAAATATCATCAGTTCAACAAGACATAAGGTATTAGGATAACACATTTTTTTGTTTTAATATCCCTTTACTAAAGTTTAAGAATTAATTTATTCATTGAATAAGAGATAGGTATATATATATTTATGCTTGACAATTAGAGTTTCAACCTTCAACTCATCTTTCACTCAAAAAGATAATAGAACTCAAAAATATCATACTTATCCTAATTGTATAAGGTTCAAAATGTTAAAACATACCATTTAGATTAGTAAAATTATTTTGTAATAACCAGGGACTTCCTGTAGGCTAGTGGTAGGAAATAAAGGCTTGTCGCACTTTGATTGTGGGTTCGATTCCTACAGCTTTGTCCGACGCGACGGTTTATGCCCCACCCTGCAGGTTGTCCTTTTCCTAAAACTATAGTATTATAATACTCCAAAAACAATCTTCATTAATTTTTTAACCTTAAACCATACTATCCAAAGATCAACTTAATCCACTCCAAAATAACTCTGTCCAGACTTTCTCTAAAATGTCTCTTAATTCCAAAATCAATTGTAGCATCAGATTCCCCATAAAAAGAAAAGTTTCTCTTATTGTCACATACTAAAAATATGATTACCTTAATCATATTAAAACCTTACTGAAATCAAAAAGTACTGCAGTACAATCCTTATATAGATCACATTATTCTAATAACCAGAATATAATCCATGAGTCCAAAAGCACCAATACATTAGTTATTCTGCTTCAACTGTAGTAATAGCATAAGATTGTCCTTGATCCCTTGGCCTTTTCTGAGGTAAGTTTCCTTGACGCTTAGGACATTCATTTTCATAATGACCCATTTCTCTACAATTGTAGCATTCAACTTTGACAGCCTCTTTCTTTCCCTTGCAATCACGTGCCTGGTGACCTTTTTCTCCACATTTATAACAGACTCCCATTCCTTTTAGGCAAGTACCAAGGTGATTCTTCCCACAATTATCACATAATGGAAAATCCTTCTTTCCCTTTTTCCCTTTATCTGTCTCTTGTTCCACCGTTCTCTTCTTCTCTTGCTTTACTTTGTTGTCATAAGACTTAGAGAATTCCTTTTCTGTCTTGATAGCACATGAGACTATATCTTCGTATGTTGAGAAAGATTGTGACACTAGAGCTCGACGGAGAAATGGTTTTAACCCATCAAAGAAACGATCAATCTTACTTCTTGGGTTACGTATATAATCGGCAGCATGCCTCGCTAACCTTGTAAAGTTAGCCTCATACTTTGCGACATTCTCATCCTCCTTCTGCCTCAAACTCAGAAATTGCCTTTCCATATCTGCTCGATGGTCACGAGGAAAGTATTTTTCTAAGAACAACTCTTTGAACTCTCTCCATTCCATATTCGATACGTCATCATCTTCCTTTGTGTTTTGAATCAGTGACCACCACTGATCGGCATCTCCAGTGAGGCGGTAAACTGCCATGACAACCTTCTCCCTTTCACTACTCCCCAAGGCATGGAATATTTTCTCTAAGGAATTTATCCATTGCTCAGCTATTGTAGGATTTGTACTCCCATTGAAGGTTGGCGGTTGTTGCCTCATGAAACGGTCTAGCATTGATCCTCCACGTTGCGGATCAGGGTGCTCCATACGAGTAAGGTTGTTATTCATAACCTGCGTGAGTTGTCCCAGTATGGTAATAAGTTGATCAGCACCAGTTGTATCTCCAGGTCCACAATAATTATCTTAAGCAGGAGGGAAATCCCTACACGGAGTTCGTGCATTGATACGGTTTCCATTCCTTCCACTAGGCGCCATTTCTAAACAATGGCATAAACTAGATTAGTTTATGAATCAAAATACATAATTCCATACTTGTAAAATACTTAACATAAATTGAACTATTTATGGATATAATCCATAATCATAAAAAGAAATGTTTTCTTTGAGAAAGTATATACTCATAACCCTTCATAGTGGTTTGTAAAGAAAATGAGAATTATCCTAAGCATATCCCCCGGGAGTGTCGTAACCAAGAGTGCAGCAAGGCCCGTTGTCGTGCACCAGTTCCCGTTCGAGTCTAGCTCAAAGCGGTGTTTTCGGGTTTTACCCCTAGGTACATCTGTGCCAGAGCCGCCTCTACCTGCTCGTATCCAGACAGGGATGTATTGCTTGGAAAACTCACAACATCTGTACAATACCAAAATTCTAGGAAGTTATTTTATACTAATCCTCAAAGTCTATCTTCGGGATATGTGCTCTAATCAGAGTTTATCTAAATCTAGCTTCCAAGGTTAGTACTAAACTGCCTCTGATACCAACTGTAACGCCCCGACCCCAGCTACCCAGAGTCGGTGCATTACTTCGTAACATTGGCATGATCACAAAAGATCAAGTCTCGAAAGACCGATTAGTTTAGTAGCCTTGGAAACACTAGATACATTCGTAAACGTTACATTACATCATAAAGTGAAAAACTACAATAACAAAGTCTCCATAGTCCACACTCATATCCTCTTCTGACTATCCCTGCAGGTCATTCATAAAATACTTCTTCACATCCTGGAAAATATTAAAACATTGAAAGGGGTGAGCTCAGATGCTCAGTAAGGATAACAATATTGCGGAAGCTTTCATAAATAAACATTAACATTTAAGGCAATGTATAACTAAAACAAAAGCCTTTTAAACATGAACTTCAACATAATATGGCAAAAGTAAAATGAGATAATGCCATTCTCTTCTTCACATGGATATTCTACTGGTCGAATAATCACATGCAATATCAATAACCACTTTCATAATGATGGAATGCATAATGCCAGACTATCATAACCACGTAGTCAAGGCCTCGTGCCAAGACCACAAATAAGATTTTGTCAAGGCCTCGTGCCAAGACACTAGTTTGTCTCATGAGACCTGCCGATGCATCGAGGAGCTATAGCGGGCTCCACCCGTCACTTATTAAGTCCAATGCATTCCTCATATGAATAGGTTTAAACATATCATAAACCATAACATAATCGTATCTCATAAAACAGGCATAAAGGAAACATAACATTTCCACATTTCAATCACAAGATATAAATACAACACATTGATATAATAAAAATGCTTTCAAAACCATTTTCAATACCAAAATAAAAGAGAGTTAAAACTTTGTATTTATTTTTCATTAAAAAAAATGATGGCTTGAAGAGGAAGCCGGATCTCAAATAATGGTCACGGCGGCGGAGAAGTCGTTGTCGCCGCATAAGTACGGAAAGAAAAACATTCCCTTTTGTCGTTTAGTAAAACGCTTCGTATAAAAAAGATTCCTTTTGAATAAATGCAAAAGTCAAAGGGTTTTATACACCGTATAAAAGGAAAGTTGTGTATAAAGCCAAAATATGCCTCAATGAAAGGGGATAGAGACGAAGTCCTTAAAAAGATCATTTTTAAAAATAAAATAGATCTATTATGTGTATTCACTATAGGTACACATAAAGAAAGTAAAAATAAAAAAATAGGATATAATATCATGACATAATTTGAAAGTAGGAGATTAACCCAAAGAATGGAAGTTGGGTTAAGAAGTTCCCTTACCTCGTGTCTGACTTGACTCAACCGTTCTTTAACCTCCTGAATAATAAACTAGAGTTAATATATACCTTATTAAGAACCATTTTCAATTTCATTATCCTTATTATATCACTTATTACAATGATATGAACATTATGTAATTATTTAAGTTAATAACGGTCGTTTTGTCGATCTTTGGTACTTGAGTCAAAAATAAACTTCTTATAATTACAAGTTGTTCATGTGGTGAAATATCCATTATATCCGGAATTATATTCATGATGTAGATATCATATATATCATATATACAGTATATACATTCATTCATAATGTCACGTAACATTTAGAGGTAAGAAATGAAATGCACCGTTCATGGAGACGGTAAGCCGTACGTACGCATGAACGCTACTTTCATTTCAATTTCATATTTAATGGAAGTAAATCATAATGATATAAATGTATAATATAATTCCAGTATAATATAGTGTATAATACCATTTACTCCATCCTTTATACATCCCACATATGGCATTTACGATTCAAATCACTTTGAGGGGGCGGTAGTCCGCACTTCCTAAAATGAAATTATCGCGTTTTACCCATAATGGAAATCATAAAGTATGCCATAAATGAGAAATACAGAAGCATAAGTAAAACAAAAACATATTATATATCATATATAAAAATAGTGACATCTTAATGGCCACCTTTGAAGGTGTTATATGAGTGTTGAACAATCATCGCTTCGTGAGGCAGAAATTCGCCATCCACAGAAACCGTATGTTCTTTAACCATTAGATGTAGGTGTGTGTAAGTTTAGCTCGAATCCTTCTTATAACAACATCCTAGTATATTGAGGATACTGGTGTTGTTACAAAAGAAATGAATAAAAAGAGTTTAGGGGGTTGGAGAAGAAAAATAAAACAAAACAACATTATAAAAGACATTACCTCAAAATCGGGTAACTCTTTTTGATTTGAGCCAAAGGCTTCCTTGGGAAGAGTTCTGCCCAAAGTGAGGATTCTAGGAGTAAGAGAGGGATGTTGGGAGAGTATTTGGGCAGAGGTTGGCCGAGCCAAATGGCTTGAAGGTGTGAATAAGGTGGGAGAGGTGGGGGCCTTTTATAAGTGGAGAGGAGGGGCACTTTTGGAAAGTAATGAAATGTTACATTATTTCAAAATGCTTTTCGGATTCTAAAGGTCCCACATCTATATAATTCGAGGCTAAGGTGATAAGGTTTCGAAATATCTTCATCCAATAGGCTTTGGACAAGTGTAAGCCTCGGATTTTGCATTATCTTCTCATTTTATTTAAATCGTCAAATAATGATGTCATCGCTGCATCATTATTATGTCATAAATACTTTAATTTATTTAATGTCTAAAAATTATAAAACAAATACTATGATGTAGGAAATCTTTTTAGCTTTCCAATGACTATTTATAATCAAAATTTGGACTTGTATAACCCCAATTAAAAATTGTTTTAGTAGAACAATTTATGTTAGTGTCATTTTCACTTTAACATTAAATAAAAACTAATTTATGTCATTTCCCAACAAAAGTGGATCCATGGGGTCCCCAAGTTAGGCCATGGCTTGTCTTGGTCGGCCATGACTCAACCAATGAGGTTGGGACATGTGTCTAGGTCATTTAATATTATTAAAGTATTATCTATACCTTAAACTACACTAATTACCACTAATCGCGATTAAGAACTTAATAAGTTACTATTCACCAAAAAATTATTATAATCTCATTGAACCACATTTTACTTCTTAATGACAACCATGTATGTCGGATTTTTGAAAATCAAATCACAGAAGTGGTAATATTTCATTTAAACGAAAAATCAGTTATTTAACTACCACTTAGTGGTTTCACTATTCATCAAAAATTGAAGTTTCTCATAACAATGCCAAAATTTCATCCTAAGCTATAATTGATATTCCGAATTCAAAAATGATGTCTATTTTACAAAATTCCAAACATATAAGTTGCATTAATTAATTTTATAATTAATTCCCGCTGTTACGACAAATAGCGTGTTTTCAAGAAACAATTTATATCAAAAGATTGGCAATTGTTTATGTCCAAATTCAATGTTAAATTAATTCTAATGACCACCATTGGATAAAATGGTAAAAATATATTCTAATTATACATTAAATCCACTCAATAGTATAACTTATCACTATAAATTATTTTGATTAAAAAAGTTGTTTTAAGTATTTTTCACTATTCATAAAAAATTAGAAGTTCTCAGAAAAATACCAAAAATTCAACATAGGCTAATTTCGATATTACGAATACAAAAATGAAGTCCATTTTGAAATATAAAATTTCTATAATTTTAAAAAGTGGTTATTACTATTCATAACGGCTAGTTTGATTTGTCGCGATGTTTTAGAACTCGAAGTTGCGTACAATGCAAGCTATTGTATTATTGAATGAGAAGCGTATCGTGGAAGCTCGGGGTGTTACAGTTACCCCATGGTTTTTAATCATATTAATTGAAGGGGTTTCCCATTAAAAAAAAATATATATTCTTTTCTGTTATTTCTTCACTTCCATTATTTCATCGACTTTTTTATAATTTCATCACAAGTGATTTTCTTCTTTGGATCAAAAATATCTCCCAACGGTGGATTGATGGTGTGTTCATGAGGCATAATGATTGACATGCCTTACAAGACTAAGGTAAAGGTGTATAGTGTATACATCTGTGAAGAGGGATTCATAAAATTTGTGGCACGCCTCATATGAGTCAAAGACTATCATCTGGGATGGAGATAGTTTGGAAGTTGAAGTAGGATAATAGAGGTTTTTCAAGTCTTACACCAAATTTTATTTCTTCAAATAGTTCCACCAGTTAAGAAAGAATTAAAAATTAAAGATTTAAAGGTGATAGAAAGAGGAGTAGATATTTTTTTTTGGTTCACTAGATTTTTGGTGATCACTGTTATAGGGGAGCTAGATGTTATTAGTATCATTCTTGTTCAATAGGACATGGAAGATACAGGTATGATAGTGAATTTGGGGCTTTTATTTCTTTTTTTAGGGGGAGATATCGGTTTTCTATCAAATTTTCAAATGAGTGTTGTCGTATTATCTGTAGTGGATAATGGTTGGTGAGATACCAATTAGTTTTATGTCCAACTAATTTTGTTAGAAGTTATCTCCTTCTTTGTAGGGATGAAGGGGGAGATTAATGGGGTTTATCCCATTTATTGAAGAGAAAAAAAATTAATTAATGGAGATATTTTCTCAACATCAATAGAGGAATTTTTCTCAGCATTAATGGACATTTTTCTCAACATTTCTGAAGATAAAAAAAAAGTAATGTTAACAAAATTAATTGGAGATATGGACTAGGATTCTATATAAAATGATGTAGTGTCATATTTAATGTGTGTTGGAGTTCCTCATTATATAGTCCTTCAAGTGGATAATGGGGGCTACCACATTTGTGGTAGAATGTGTAGCACATATATGATGGAAAATGAAGTGACAATGATGGATCTCTGATGTGGTGGGATGCCACATTTGCGGTAACATGGGTGATATGTCGACAAGGAGTAGCAACAGGTCAAACAATAATTGAAGTGGGTGTGAAGTGGAAATAACATGCTAAGGTTCAAGAATTTCCATCCAATTGTGAGAAAAATTGAGATATAGATTTAATTGAAATTGTAGGCCATTGGTGCAAATCTTGGTTACCTTGATAGATAGATCGAGGAGAAAACATCGAAGAGGAAACATAACAATTGATCGATGATGACTCATGTTCAGATAAAGATATTTGAGGACTTGGAATTTTTTCACAGAAGGGTGATTTTTATCACAAATGGATCTCTAAGGATGAAGTTTTGTAACAAAAGGGTGTCATTTTCCATGAAGAATATTTTTAGAGAGGCAATGGAAGCGTATCAGTGTGTGATTTTCACACAGGTTCTTCTAGGTTATTTTAGAAATTCAATTTTGGGAATTTACTTTAATTTTTTTACTCTTTGATTATTAGTGGATTTTTTCAAAGTTACCTTATTGTCTTTAATTCTATTCATTAGAGGGGGTTTCCACATTAAAAAGTCTACATGTTTTTCTCCTGTTTTTCCTCCCATTATTTCATCGTGTTTCTCATAATTCTAATGTAAGTGATTTCCTTTTAGGGACTAGGAATCTCCCCCAAAAATGATGTCAAAGTTGATGGTTCATGCTTGTACTTTATAATGGGAATTATGAAATCTTTCAAGAATATTTTTATCACTTGTGTAAGGCATAATGATTAATATGCCTTGAAAGTCTTAGGTAAAGGTGTATGGTGAGTGCATCTACAAGGAGGGATTAATCATATTAATGGCACACCTCACATGAATCCAAGACCATTAACTAGGATGGTGATAATTTGGATGGAAAAGTAGGCTGAGAGAGTTGTTTTGGGTCTTACAACTAATTATTTTTCTTCAAAGAGGGCCACTAGTGAAGAAATAATTAAAAATTGAAGATAGATGTAATTATCTCAGTTAGGAGTATAAGAAATAGTTAATTTCTATGAGTGATCTAGATTTTTTGGCGATCCCTATTATAGGGGAGCTAGATGTTATTGGTTCTAGTCCTATTTGATGAGACATGGAAAATACAAGTATGAGGAAGACTTTGACATTTAAATTTTTTTTGAAGTGGGAGCTGTCAGTTTTCTGTCAAAGTTGTAAAAGGGAATCATCATATTATCTATAGATGGAAATGGTTAGTGCGATACCAACTGGTTTTCTTTCCAACTGAATTTTTTGAAAGTTATGTCCTTCTTTCAAGGGAATAAGAGAGATATTGATGAGGTTTAACTCATTTATTGAAGAGAGAAAAATTAATTTATAGATATATTTTCTCAACATTAATAGAGAAAATTTACGGAGATATTAATATCTAGTATATAACATTTTATAGCATTATTCTTCAGTGAATAGGTTATTATAAATTTTATACATATAGTATTCTATTTTTTTAGTGCTTATAATTCTTTACAATTTTCTTTTTTATTTTATTTCCAACTAGTTTTTAATATTAGAACACAACGAATAAAAAAAAACTGAAACCCTAAAAGATATATATCTTTGAGAACATATTCACTTCCATAACATTTGGTGGACCTAAATGATTCAATTATGTTAGAGATCATTAGTAATCTATCTACTTCCCAACCTGATGTTGCTTATCTACCATCTGATGCATCTCTGATGGGTGAAGAGTTGGTCACTCCACCGTTTAGGGGACACTGTAGGGTTACCATCATTGGTTATATCATTGTAAAAATATATATATATTCATTATTTATTTAATTAATTTATCAAACATATATAAATAATAGAAAAAGATATATAAATATAAATACAAAATATGTACAGGCTTGAGGGGCTATAAAATTATCATCCTATTTGATGAGATTGGGGTTCCTACTAGTGATGTTGCCGACTTTTATAAACAAATCCTTTGGTATATTATATGTGAGATAGTGAGCCTTCTCATTAATTATAAATATTAAAGGAATATTCCTCTATATTAGAATAAAGTGGTTTCCAACAACCAAATAAATTTAATATTAATTTTATATTCCTTGATGATTAATTTAAAAGATGTGAGTAGAATTATTAATATAACTAAAAAAATTATGTCTTTTATTTTGAGATTTTTCTTCATTATGATGTGACTAATTCCATTTAATGCCCATGGACCATGAATAATTTAGGTAATAAATGTGGAGACTTTAAATGGAGATTATGACATGAGTTTAATGACACCTCTTTAAGCATTTGATAGATGAATGAAAAAGAGTGTATGATGATGTCTCTCATGTGAAGTGTAAGTTTTTTATTAATACGCATAAAAATGAATCTTGTGAGGTGTTAAAATTTTTATAGTAACTGAATAACATTAACTCATCAAAATTATCAATTATGTTAATGTAACTTTTTTAGGATATGTTTAAAAAAATGGAGTAAGTCATTAAAAACAAATAATTTTATACAGTTGGTTCATATATTATTTCCAAGAAAATTTTTATCTTGGTGGACTTTTGTTCATTATTATTTATATTATAATATCATCCCTGCAGGTTTTTTTCCAACTTCATATCTATCTACTATTTTTTTATAAAGTTTGATTACTTAGGTCACCAAGTTGGATGAGGGGAGATATGGTTTCATGTTCACTAGAAAATAGATGGAAGTTTCATGAATGAACCTTAAAAAGACATTTGAGTGAATTTTTTTCATTGTAATTCAATTTTTTTTCATTACTATAAACAAATAATAATGAAATATTAGTTAGTTAGATATAATTATAAATTTTATTTAATTAAAAAAACAATTCCAATATTGTGGTATTTTTTATAAAATTAGATTATGTAGACCCAACTTGAGTAGTATTTTTTACTATATAATATATAGATATATTTATGCATTATATTATATTTCCATAATAGTTTTTCACTTATTCACACACTTTTAACATGTTAATTTCCTTGGATTACTTATTCTATCAATAATTTATAACAATTCCCAATTATAATGAAAACCTTTAGATGCTATGAAGGTAATCTTAAAAATATATCTAATGGTCTAGGTATAGTATTATGATGTGAAAAAAATTATGTATGATTATCAGGTGTTTGGGGATCATAACATTGTGAATTCTTCTCATTAAGCTCTTACTTGGTGATCTAGAGTAGAGGAGTTCATGAGGATTTTCCTTCCAATAGGAACACAACATGTTTCCAGTGTTATTGGATGTTCCTATCTATGAACATGTGTATTAGTCTCATGAATTGATGTTATTACAAATGTGTATCATTTTATCATGTACTTTTATGCAAGAAAAAAACCATGAAATTTATGTTTGTGGTGAGGCAACTTGTGTCACCTACATCAATGGTGGTATGACATTGATTGAATGATCAAGATAAGGTTTTTCACTTTTAAGTAGATAAATATCTCGGCCTTTTTGATCGGGATGATAACACCTTTATTAAATCCATGTACATGGTAGAAGAAGATAAGTTCATGTGTAATGTTTATTAAATTAATCAATAAATTAATGATGGTGAATCAAGTGATATATTGTTCTTTATGAGATATCATGAGAAAAAACAGATTATATTACATATAGAATGCTCGAATGAGGTTTTCATTGCTATGAATAATCCTTATCTCTTTTGGGTTCATGATGGTTTTCGAGATACCACTCTTGGTTTGTGAGTATGACTCACTGGTATTGAGACATGGACCCAGAGGGCCACACACAAAGCGTCTTTAGAAGCTTGGCCATTTCTAATGAATTAGAGTTTAAGACATGGTTGGTCCCATGGTGGGGGGTGGGTTATGTATGGGTTTGAACTATCATATGTAATAGATAAATTAATTATTATTAGAGTTTAGAATAATAAGTGTTGAATTTATTTACTCTAGGTATTCACAAGTTTGAATTTAATACAAAATAAAAATATTTTGTGAATGAATATTTATTTAAGGTTCATTTAATATTTTATGGGAGATACAGGTTGAGTTAAAAAATATTTTTTATCACATAACATATTTTAATGTTAAAAGTACTTGATAAAAAATTTAGGATGTTTTTGACACATTCACTTGGTCCTAAGTGTCAAACTGGTTTAATTTTGAATGGATAAATTAATCAATGGAAATGGTGAAATTTTCATAAGTTAAACCTACCTATATATGTAAAAATTAAACCCTAATTCATGTTGAAATTCCTCCCATGGTTTTGAGAGAATATATCTTTTCTATGTCATGTTCTAGAGAGAGAAAGTGAAGTTATGAGAACCACATTCCAAGAACACCATCCAAGATAGAAGTAACAATGCTTATGGGAATGATTTAACATCAAAATAAACCTTGATTATCCACACTAGCACCCAGATTTCAAAGGTCGATGATAGGGTAAGCTTTCAAAGTATGTATGGATGATCTAGAGTTCTTTGGCATCAGTTCCTTCAAGCAATGACCTATGAAAGTGAGCAGAACACGCGTTCAGTCAAATTCAAACTGGGTATGGTTTTGATTTTGACTTATCATACTTATTTAATTCACACAAGATCATCACGATGATAACCAGGTGACACTTAATAAGATTCAGTATTAAGATGTATATCTTGTGATAATTTTTTTTATTTCACCTATTTTTATGCTTGTGTTTTGTGCCCAGTACTGAAAAGTGGTATCAGAGGGACTGTGTGATTCCTTAAGTCAAATTAAAATTAAATTTGTATGAATTCAAGTCAAGGGAATCACAATGGTTCCAATCCCATTAAAGATGCTTTTATCTATGGATGGATGACTAAGAAATGGCCATCCAAGGATTGGAGTTTTAATTTTTGGTGTAAAATTAAAAAACCAAATGTATTACACATACACATGCATGCTTTGGTCTGATTGTTGTTTTATCAGTGGGGAGGTGCATCTCCAGTGTCATCCCAATAGTCGACGAGCAGTCGAATGAAGGGGAGACTCCATGTCAATGCAAAGAATTATATAAACAAGAAAGAAAAAGTTGGTCGGTCGGGGGGACTAGCTATATAGTGGTGAAGAATTTTTTTAAAATTCAAAGTGTTAAAAAGAATGGAGTGCACATCATTGAATATAAGATAAAAAATGTGTTAAATCAGGTATAAAAACCGCCTTCGTTTCCTCCTTTGTTTCCCAATTGATTGGGGAGGGGTATTGTTAATCACCTGTTGGATTGGTGGGCATTACATATAAAAAAATATTTTTTTTTGTTTTTTAGGAGAGGTGGAACCTAGCATTACCAAGCAATCCTGGGTGCATAGGTAAAATAATACTCAAGCATGTATAGGTAAAATCGTATTAATGCATGGTGAATGTTTTCTATTTAAACCATGGTTAAGTTGTGTGTGCAATCACATAGAACAAACATGATAAATAAAAAAATGATTTCATTCACCAATAATAAATTTATATCCCTCAAAGTAAATATTAAGTATCAAACGCTTTCTATCATATAAGTTTTAACAAAACCATAGTAGGAGGTTTTTTTTTTCCATAGTTGATTGGGCCTCCACTAATTGGGATGTTCTGATAAGAGTGGTGGGTTGAGTTAACTAAAATTGGAATCGAAGAATTATCTATAACTCTCTTGGTGAAATTTTAGATTCAAGCATTGAGTAATAAGTGGTTACTATTTACATAAGTTGATACTTCACTCAAAAAATCAAATAGTTATGAGTTAATATGGTTGACTAGCCAAAATACCACTTTGAAACTTTTCGGGTAGTGGAGTAATCATGGCTTGGACTATGAGGAGAGAATTAAAAGAACCTTGCCACTATAATACAAAAGTGACTAAGTTTTTTGAATCTTGTAGTTGATGGCTACTTGGATTTGATAAAATAGGATACACTTAAGATTAAAAAATCCAAAATGTAAAATATTCACTAATCAATATAAAAGTAATAGTTTTCTATATTTTTTAAATATGTAAAAAATGAAAAGTTGTACCACATAAATATTGAGGGAGATTCCCGGTACAAGGAAGAAAATCGCTTGCGATGGAATTATGAGAAACTTGATGAAATAGTGTAAGAGAAAAATAGAATAAAATAACATTGATTTATTCAATTTATAAAAACACATTTTATCAAAATTGAATAGGTATAGTTTTGATTTTGTTTTATCCAACTTATTTAACTCAGAAAAGATCCTTGGGTTGATAATCGAGTGGCTCTTCCCGGGAGTCAATGTTATGATGGAAATACAAAGGTAAATTTTTTAATTTCCCTTGTTTTTACTCTCACACTGTTTTCTCAATACCAAAAATATTTACATGATAAAATTAAAGAAACTTGGGATGTGAATCATGTACGATCATCATTAGTTTACCAAAATGATGCAATTGCACAAGTTTTAAGTAAGGGGAATCTCATGCGTGTATAAGGGATGAGTTCTAGGCCAACCCCGTAAAAAAATAGTAGGTCACATTCATCCTTTACTGTTACACCATCTATTTGGGGCTCAAGCAGTTTTGTTAACTGGGTAGCATAAAAAAATTCATGGTTGAAAGAATGGGACTCATGTTGGAAAATATAAGATGTGTGGTGGATGGTAATGAATAATGTATTAGTTAAAGTATGATAGGAATTTTTCCTGAGGTAGTTTCCAAATTGATATCTCATCCATCATACATAAATTTTGAGCTCAATTCGTGATAATTATTGAGTGAAATGAAAGTATCAAATGTCCTCCAGAAATTTATTTACTTCATACATATCCTTTTTATTAAATTTTGATTCCAACACTGAATACATTACTAAGGATGATTTCTTATTTTTTTAACTTTATTACACAACAATAGACTAATTTTTATTTAGTTTCTTAACTTTGTTGCACTAAATGATATTGTTAATTATTGTAATTTTCAGTTGGTATATTTTCTTCGCTTATAAAAAAGTGTGACATTATATGTTTATTTTTTTGCAAGTTTGTTTTAATGAAATTGATTTATTTTTTAATGTTGAATAAATGAGATGTTGTATATTTTTTGATGTTTGATATTATGTCACATTTCATTATTTTTATAAGTGTTTTGATGATATTAATTGATCATGCTTTCAATGTGAATATTTATTTTTCATTTCATGATTTTTTTTGAAAAAATTAATATTATATCATGAATATATTTTATACTTTGAATTAAATATATTAAAAATTATAATTAAATTATATGTTTAATTGGTTATACGATATATTATTTTGGTTTAAGCATGAGTTTTCATGTAGATATCATAGTATGAGTTGTATTAATAACTTGTCGTGCTTAATTGGGATTGGAAATTCATGATTTGATTGAAATATATATTTCTTTAATTCAAAAAGAATGAATTTTTTTGAATCTGACATCATATGGGATAATTTTCAGGTCTTTCAACTTATTATTATGTTATTAAAATTTAACGATATTAATGATTTTAAAAAGTTTATGAAACATGTATTTAATCTCATGATTTTGTTTTTTTTATTTTTTTTTATTTTTAGTGCACCTATCATGTTTTGGGTTGAATGATTTAATCATACCATCCATTTACATTCATCTTCCATCCAAATTATTTCATCATACCAAACACAAAAATTATTAACATGAATTCCCTGGTTGACAAAAAGTCTTCATTTTCTGAAAATGTAAGACAAATCCCATAGTGGTCTATATTTTTCTTGAAGGAACCCAACTGGGACATAAGAATTTGATTTGAATTCTCTAATATGAATATTATAAAGTATGCACATCATAAGACTTGTTACCATAGCTCCTACCTCTGCTCCAATAGAATTAATTGACCCATAAAAGGAGTTGAAGACCAGAATCACTGAACTCTTTTTATCTCTCACCAGACCACCCCTCTCATTTCTCTAGAAATACAGGAGTTATCCACATTCAGTTTCATCCCCATGTTAGGAGCCTTCCATTTTATCCATCTACCTTGATTGTATCATCCACCTTCCGTATTAAAGAAAATACTTAGTAGAAACCTTTTTAGAATAGAATAAGATATCCCACCCTTGATTAAAGCACCCAAATCCACCATAAGATCCTTCACCCACACTTGGAAGAAATGAATGGAATACCTTCTCCTTTATCTTTCTTTGTTCCTATCCTTTAAAAGGATCCAACACACAACTGAAAAATCCATTGTATGAAATTTCACCTCCACCCCTTGGGAAACTTACTGGTATCATATTTCCCTTGGGAAATAATTATTTAACAAAAAAATATATCTGTTTGAATTTTACGATGCAAATGATATAAATGTTTCAACACCCCCAATGTTGACAGGATTTCTACTAAAACCATTTTTATTTATACACTTATTTGTTCATTCATGATCTTAAAATAAAAAACAGATCTATTTCTAGGGTCTATAATTTTATAAAAAAATAACAATAATTAGTTTATAATTTAAAGTGTTAAAAATTTATAAATTAGTTCATTCCCACTACATAAAAAATTAATTAATTTTTATAATTAGTCATTATTATTTTTTGTTTTATTAATATTTAAGTAATTAGTATAAATTTAAAAACAATAGTTTTTCTAGTTTGTTGGTTATTATTTATTCAATTTATTGTTTTTAATATTAATTGATATTTTTAATGAAATATTAATATTTATTACCAATTTTTTCAGTAACTATTCTATTGTTAATTAATCTAATTTTTGCAGAATTATTTTTTGAAAAACTACATCACAGTAATTAATTGTGATGGTTTCATAAATTCAACACATATAATATCTATTGTGATGGATTCTATAGTGACCTGATCTTTTTTCCCAAGTGATACTTAACTCAATTTTGAGTTTCAGAGTCTTGGTACCTCCCCGGGGATAAAATGGTAATTTACCCCAATATATGACTTGGGAAAAATTTTCTGATAGTTCCTTTGATTTCAAGGTGTGGTGTTTACCCATGGGTTGAGTCAGAAGAAAAATGAGACCGCAAAGAGGTTTCAATAATAATTTATTATACGTAACATATTACTTTCAGCAAGTACACATGCATTTCATGAATTATGATTTTCCTTCAAAACAAAAGCATTGGACAAAAAATCTAACATCATGGTTGCACCTGAAACAAGGTTGTTACCCTAGAAGAGGAGATAAACTTCATTCTCAATAGGATCATTAGGGGTAGGATGTCACGGAACGAATAAATAAGTGATTAAATTAATTTAATAAAATAATTTCTAATATTTTATATTTTTATAATGATATTTTTTATCCTTGTAAATAGATAAAAAATTATTAATTTATAATAAATTTACTGTCAAGTTATAGTTTTATATAGATTTTTTTTTTATAATTTTAGTTTTATACTATTTTTTAATAATTTATAACAATATTACTATTTATTAATTAAATTATCTTAATAATAATTAATAATTATATTTTTAGTTTTTAAAATCACTAATTTGTCTTACACAATTATATTTTTCATTTTTCATTTTTCATATATTTAAATTAACTTTATCAATTTATTATTAATTTTAATTAATTAATTACTATTCATTTTTTTTAATATTAAATAATTTATATTTTTATCATTTTCTCATGATTATATAAAAAATTCACTATTTTAAATTAATTTTAATAATTTATACTACTTTATAATAATTAATAACTATTTTTTTATTTAGTATGTGTTTATATTATATTAATTATAATTTTATTAGTTTTTTCAAATAGTAACCAATATTTATTATTTTATATTTATTTTTTAATACTATTTTTTTTGTAAAATATTGCAAAAAAATTTAGATTAATTTTTTTTAATAAATTAAATTTTGTTAAAGTATTATAAATTATAATAATAATATATTTAATGAACCAAAATATTAATTAAACAATTTACACTAATGATAACCTAGGAAAAAATTAATTTGATGATATGCATATGTAACTAAACTCTAATAGATTAAATTAACTAATAAATCATATAATAAAAAATAAATAAATTAATGAAATTAACAACTACTTAAAAAGGGTTAAAAAATCATTCACACTAACATTTTTATCATAATTGAAATCTTCAACCTCCAACTATACTCTAAAAAAATAGTTTTTTTCAATATGAAAACCTTAAGAGAGTTTGAATTATATATAATATTGTGCAATCCATAAACCTTTAAAAGAGAGTCTGAATGTGTGATAATACATTACAAACCAGAATTATTTAAAAGTGAGTATGTATTATAATGATTGAAAGAATCAATGAGAAAGTGATTTGGGAATGAGGGGAGGAGAATCTATGTGCACCTATTTATAAGTTAGATTATTTAAGAGAAACTTTTTATGATGCAAATTTCTATCGAAAAAAGTTATATTTATGATGGATTCTATCTTAAATACTTTTCATCCTAAAAAAAATTCCCACTTATTTGAAACATATTTGTGATAGATATGTCAATCCTTTGTAAAATCTACCCACCATAGTTTTTTACCGAGTGACCATAGCCAATTTTTGATGGAACAATAGGTTTGTCACAAAAAGATATTACACAAAAACTATTGCGATGAGATAAGTATTTTGTCTCTAATAATTATTCATGACAGAATACATATTTCATTACAAATATTCATTAGATGAAAATTATTTGTGGTAGATTTGTGGAAGTTGTCACATATAATTATTAACTGTCACCACACACACATTCCCAAAAAGTATTGTGATGAAATCCAACCCTATCTTGAAAATATGTTGTGGAAAATATTATTTTTGAAAAATTAAATTATCCATCGCAAAAAAAATCATTTACGCGAATATTTGTGGTAAAAATGTTACCCATCACAAAAACCTGAATTTCCTTTAGTGGTAGCTTGTTCACCCTTATTAATGGGATTATGTTGATGACCCATTCATCTATTTGTATGAGATTATTGGTGATAACACATTCACTGATATTCATTATTGATGGTGATATCTCATTCACCTATTACATTGTTGACAGATATTGTTAACCCATGAATTCTCTTTTTTGAGACCAAACTACGTGAATACCATCCCATTTCAGCATTGGACAGAGCGGGTTTTCTCATTCGTGTGGGTAGTTGTTTAGTACCCTATGATACCACAGTTGGTATATTTATGTTTATTTTCTTATCATATCATATTTTTAATGAAACTATATATTTCTAGATTTATTTAGGAGAACAATTGTCTAATACCTACTTAGTATATTTCTTACACCCACCACATGAGTGGAACTGCCTTATTCATGGTTAGAGATTTAGGTAAGGGAATGGGTCGTCCAATTGATAGGATATATGTGATGCATGGTGGGACTGGGAGATGGGACTGGGTAGAGCCTTGGGTGTAGATTTATTATATGATTTATATTTTGTATATTCTGGATCTTTTTTGTATATGATCAATCCATTAGGTGATCTTTCTCCTGATGCGTGCCATGCCTGACATTACAGTGTATCATATTTTCATATAGCATGTGATTTTTATTTATATATGGTTTATATCCCACTCTAATGTACATATAATATTATTCATTATGTATGGTGATTTATATTTATTCCCACTAAAATTTATAGTTATTTCAATAATGGTATAGTCTCCCCATAGTATTGATAATCTCTCACTACTGATCAGAAGCCTTTTGTGTATAAGGGGGTCTTCTTGAGTTCTTGTGGCTCTCCCATTTAGAGTTTTTTAGACTGATTGGGTAGAGGATGCTAAAAGTATAATTCATGTGGGAGGTTAAAAATGAAGAAGTAATGTTATCAATGGATTTTTATAATATTATTAACAAGTAATATTAATATAATTGAATATATACATTAGTAATGTCATTATATTACACTATTACACCATCACTCATTTTTTGTTTCTAATGTATAAATGTTTAAATTATAATATTTTGTGTATCATATAACTTTTTTTAAAGTATTAATGTCTATTATATAACATTTTATAGCATAATTAATCATTGACTAGGTTATTATTAATTTTATACATATAGTATTCAATTTTTTTAGTGCTTATAATTCTTTACAATTTTACTTTTAATTTTATTTCCAACTAGTTTTTAATATTAGAATACAATGAATAAAAAAAATTGAAACCCTAAAAGATATATATCTTGGAGAACATATTCACTTCCATAACATTTGGTGGACCTAAATGATTCAATTATGTTGTAGATCATTAGTAATCTATCTACTTCCCAACCTGATGTTTCTTATCCACCATCTGATGCATCTCTGATGGGTGAGGAGTTGGTCACTCCACCAGTTAGGGGACACCGTAGGTTTACCATCATTGGTTATATCATTGTAAAAATATATATATATTCATTATTTATTTAATTAATTTATCAAACATATATAAATAATAGAAAAAGAGATATAAATATAAATACAAAATATGTACAGGCTTGAGGGGCTATAAAATTATCATCCTATTTGGTGAGATTGGAGTGCCTACTAGTGATATTTCCGACTTTTATAAAAAAAATCCTTAGGTGGATTATATGTGAGATAGTGAGCCTTCTCATTAATTATAAATTTTAAAGGAATATTCCCCTATATTAGAATAAATTGGTTTCCAACAACCAAATAAATTTAATACTAATTTTATATTCCTTGATGATTAATTTAAAAGATGCGAGTATAATTATTAATATAACTAAAAAATTATGCCTTTTATTTTGAGATTTATATTCATTATGATGTTCCTAATTCCATTTAATACCCATGGACCATGAAGAATTTAGGTAATAAATGTGGAGACTTTAAATGGAGATTATGACATGATTCTAATGACACATCTTTAAGCATTTGATAGATGAATGAAAAAGAGTGTATGATGATGTCTCTCATGTGAAGTGTAAGTTTTTTATTAATACTCATAAAAATGAATATTTTGAGGTGTTAACATTTTTATAATAACTAAATAAAATTAACTCTTCAAAATTATCAATTATGTTAATGTAAATTTTTTAGGATATGTTTAAAAAAATAGAGTGAGTCATTAAAAACAAATAATTTTATACAGTTGGTTCATATATTATTTCCAAGAAAATGTTTATCTTGGTGGACTTTTGTTCATTATTATTTATATTCTAATATCATCCCTGGAGGTTTTTTTCCAACTTAATATCTATATACTATTTTTTTTATAAAGTTTGATGACTTAGGTCACCAAGTTGGATGAGGGGAGATATGGTTTCACGTTCACTAGAAAATAGAGGGCAGTTTCATGAATGAACCTACCAAAGACATTTGAGTGAATTTTTTTCATTGTAATTAAATTTTATTTCATTACTATAAACAAATAATAATGAAATATTAGTTAATTAGATATAATTATAAATTTTATTTAATTAAAAAAATAATGCCAATATTGTGGTATTTTTTATAAAATTAGCTTCTCTAGACCCAACTTGAGTAGTATTTTTTACTATATAATATATAGAGATATTTATGAATGATTTTATCTTTCCATAATAGTTTTTTACTTATTCACACACTTTTAACATGTTAATTTCCATGGATTAGTTATTGTATCAATAATTTATAACAATTCTCAGTTATAATGAAAACCTTTAGATACTATAAAAGTAATCTTTAAAATCTATCTAATGATCTAGGTACAGTATTATGATGTGAAAAAAAATTATGTATGATTATCAGGTGTTTGGGGCCCATAACATTGTGAATTCTTCTCATTAAGTTCTTACTTGGTGATCTAGAGTAGAGGAGTTCATGAGGATTTTCCTTCCAATAGTAACACAACATGTTTCCAGTGTTATTGGATGTTCCTATCTATGAACATGTGTATTAGTCTCATGAATTGAAGTTATTACAAATGTGTATCATTTTATAATGTACTTTTATGCAAGACAAAAAACATGAAATTTATGTTTGTGGTGAGGCAACTTGTGTCAGCTGCATCAATGGTGGTATGACATTGATTGAATGATCAAGATAAGGTTTTTCACTTTTAAGTAGATAAATATCTAGGCCTTTTTGATCAGGATGATAACACCTTTATTAAATCCATGTACATGGTAGACGAATATAAGTTCATGTGTAATGTTCATTAAATTAATCAATAAAGTAATGATGGTGAATCAAGTGATATATTTTTTTTATGAGATATCATGAGAAAAAATAGATTATATTACATAGAGAATGCTCGAATAAGGTTTTCATTGCTATTAATTATCCTTATCTCTTTGGGTTTCATAGTGGTTTTTGAGATACCACTCTTGGTTTGTGAGTATGACTCACTGGTATTGAGACATGGGCCCGGAGGGCCACACACAAAGCGTCTTTAGAATCTTGGCCATTTCTAATGAATTAGAGTTTAAGGCATGGTTAGTCCCATGGCGGGATATGGGTTATGTATGGGTTTGAACTATCATATTAAATAGATAAATTCATTATTATTATAGTTTAGAATAATAAGTGTTGAATTTATTTACTCTAGGTATTCACAAGTTTCAATTTAATACAAAATAAAAATATTTTGTGAATGAATATATATTTAAGTTTCATTTAATATTTTATGGGAGATACATGTTGAGTTAATAAATCTTTTTTATCACATAACATATTTTAATGTTAAAAGTACTTGATAAAATATTTAGGATGTTTTTGACAAATTCACTTGGTCCTAAGTGTCAAAATGGTTTAATTTTGAATGGATAAATTAATGAATGGAAATGGTGAAATTTTCATAAGTTAAACCTACCTATATATGTAAAAATTAAACCCTAATTCATGGTGTAATTCCTCCCATGATTTTGTGAGAATCTATCTTATCTCTGTCATGTTCTATAGAGAGAAAGTAAAGTTATGAGAACCACATTCCAAGAACGTCATCCCAGATCGAAGTAATGATGCCCATGGGAATGATTTAACATCAAAATAACCCTTGATTATCCACACTAGCACCCAGATTTCAAAGGTCTATGATAGGGTAAGCTTTCAAAGTATGTGTGGATGATCTAGAGTTATTTGGCATCAGTTCCTTCAAGTGATGACCTATGAAAGTGAGAAGAACACGTGTTTAGTAAAATTCAAACTAGGTATGGTTCTAATTTTGACTTATCATACTTATTTAATTCACACAAGATCCTCACTATGATAACTGGGTGACACTTCATAAGAGTCAGTCTTAAGATGTATATCTTGTGATAAGTTTTTTTATTTCACCTATTTTTATCCTCGTGTTTTATGCCCAGTACTGAAAAGTGGTATCAGAGGGACTGTGTGATTTATTAAGTCAAATTAAAATTAAATTAGTATGAATTCAAGTCAAGGGAATCACAATGGATCCAATGCTATTGAAGATGCTTTGATCTATGGATGGATGACTGAGAAATGTCCATCCGATGATTGGACTTTTAATTTTTGGTCTAAAATTAAAAAACCAAATGTATTACACATACACATGCATGCTTTGGTCTGATTGTTTTTTTATTAGTGGGGAGGTGCATCTCCAGTTTCATCCCAAGAGTATATGAGCAGTAGAATGAAGGGGATACTCCATGTAAATGCAAAGAATTATATAAACAAGAAAGAAAAATTTGGTCAGTCGGGGGGACTAGCTGTGTAGTAGTGAAGGTTTTTTTTAAAATGCAAAGTGTTAAAAATAATGGAGTGCACATAATTGAATGTAAGATAAAAAAATCTGTTAAAGTAGGTATAAAAACCACCTTCATTTCCTCCTTTGTCTCCCAACTGATTGGGGAGGGTTATTTTTAATCACCTGTTATCTTGGTGGGCATTACATATAAAAAAATATTTTTTTTTGTTTTTTAGGAGAGGTGGCACCTAGCATTACCAGGAAATCCTGGGTGCATAGTTAAAATAATAAACAAGCATGTATAGGTAAAATTTTATTAATGCGCGGTGAATGTTTTCTATTTAAAGCATGGTTAAGTTGTGTGTGCAATCACATAGAACAAGCATGATAAATAAAAAAATGATTTCATTAACCAATAATAAATTTAGATCCCTCAAAGTAAATATTAAGTATCCAACGCTTTCTATCAGATAAGTTTTAATAAAACCATATTAGGAGGTTTTCGTCGGCCATAGTTGATGGCGCCTCCACTAATTGGGATTTTCTAATAAGAGTGGTGGGTTGAGTTAACTAAAATTGGAATCGAAGAATTATCCATAACTGTCTTGGTGAAATTTTAGATTCAAGCGTTGAGTAATACGTAATTACTATTTACATAAGTTTATAATTCACTCAAAAAATCAAAGAGTTATGAGTTAATATGGTTGACTATCCAAAATACCACTTTGAAACTTTTTAGGTAGTGGAGTAATCATAGCTTGGACTATGAGGAGAGGCTTAAAGGAACCTTGCCACTATAATACTAAAGTTACTAAGTATTTTGAATCATGTAGTTGAGGGCTACTTGGATTTGATAAAATATGAGACACTTAAGATTAAAAAATCCAAAATGTAAAATATTCAATAATAAATATAAAAGTAATAATTTTCTATATTTTCATTTTGTAAAAAATGAAAAGTTATACCACATAAATATTGATGGAGATTACCGATACAAGGAAGAAAATCGCTTGTGATGTAATTATGAGAAACGTGATGAAATAGTGGAAGAGAAAAATAGAAGAAAAGAACATTGATTTATTCAATTTAGAAAAACACATTTTATCAAAAATGAATAGGTATAGTTTTGATTTTATTATATCCTTCTTATTTAACTCACAAAAGATCCTTGTGTTGATAATCGAGTGGCTCTTCCCTGGAGTCAATGTTATGATGTCAATCCAAAGGTAAAAATTTTAATTTCCCTTGTCTTTACTCTCACATTGTGTGCTCAATACCAACAATATTTACATGATAAAATTAAAGAAACTTGGGGTGTGAATCATGTACGATCATCATTAGTTTACCATAATGATGCAATTGCACAATTTTTAAGGAAGGGTAATCTCATGTGTGTATAAGGGATGAGTTCTAGACCAACCCCGTCAAAAAAATAGTAGGTCACATTCATCCTTTACTGTTACACCATCTATTGGGGGCTCAAGCAGTTTTGTTAACTAGGTATCAAAAAAAATCATGGTTGAAAGAATGGGACTCATGTTGGAAAATATAAGATGTGTGGAGGCTAGTAATGGATAATGTCTTAGTTTAAGTATGATAGGCATTGTCCCTGAGGGAGTTTCCAAATTGATATCTCATCCAGCATATATAAATTTTCATCTCAATTTGTGATAATTTTTTATTGAAGTGAAAATATCAAATGTATTCCAGGAATTTATTTACTTCATGCATATCCCTTTTATTTAATTTTGGTTCCAACATTGAATACATTACTAAGGCTGATTTATTATTTTTTTAAATTTATTAAACAACAATAGAATAATTTTTATTTAGTTTATTAACTTTGTTGCACTAAATGATATTGTTAATTATTTGTAATTTTCAATTTGTATATTTTCTTCGCTTATAAAAAAGTGTGACATTATGTGTTTATTTTTAGCAGGTTTGTTTTGATGAAATTGCTTTATTTTTTCATGTAGAGTAAATGAGATGTTGTATATTTTTTGATGTTTGATATGATGTCACATTTCATTATTTTTATAAGTGTTTTTATGATATTAATTGATCATGCTTTCAATGTGAATATTTATTTTTCATTTCATGCTTTTTTTTGAAAACATTAATATTATATCATGAATATATTTTATACTTTGAATTAAATATATTGAAAATTAGGATTAAATTATATGATTAATTGGTTATACGATATAGTATTTTGGTTTAAACATGAGTTTTCATGTATATATCTTAGTATGAGTTGGATTAATAACTTTTCGTGCTTAATTGGGGTTGGAAATTCATGATTTGATTGAAATATATATTTCTTCAATTTAAAAAGAATGAATTTTTTTGAATCTGACATAATATGGGGTAATTTTCAGGTCTTTCAACTTATTAGTATGTTATTAAAATTTAACGACATTACATGATTTTAAAAATTTTATGAACCATGGATTTAATCTCATGATTTTGTTTTTTTTTGTGCTCGTATCATGTTGTTTTTGAATGATTTAATCATACCATCCATTTACATTCATCATCCATCAAAATTATTTCATCATACCAAACACAAAAATGATTAACGTGAATACCCTGGTTGACAAAAAGTCTTCATTTTCTGAAAATGTAAGCCAACTCCCATAGTGGTCTATCTTTTTCTTTAAGGAACCCAACCGAGACATAAGATTTTGATTTGACTTATCTAATATGAATATTATAAAGCATGCACATCATAAGACTTGTTACCATAGCTCTTGCCTCTGCTCCAATAGAATTACTTGACCCATAAAAGGAGTTGAAGACCAGAATCGCTGAACCCATGTTATCTCTCACCAGACTACCCCTCTAATTTCTCTAGAAATACAGGAGTTGTCCACATTCAGTTTCATCCCCATGTTAGGAGCCTTCCATTTTACCCATCTACCTTGATTGTATCATCCACCTTCCGTATTAAAGAAAATACTTAGTAGAAACTTTTTTATCATAGAAGAAGATATCCCACCCTTGATTAGAGCACCCAACTCCGCCATAAGAGCCTTCACCCACACCTAGAAGAAATGAATGGAATACCTTCTCCTTTTTCTTTCTTTGTTCATATCCTCCAAAAGGATACAACACACAAATGAAAAATCTATTGCATGAAATTTCACCTCCACCCCTTGTTGTCCAACTCCGTGGAACCAAGCCCCCATAACTTCCAACAATGAACCCCCAATCCTATGTATACCCATACCACGCCCCATGAGGTTTCATGTAGATACCATAGTATAAGGAGAGTTTTTTATTTCACTAATGTGTTTGTTGATTTTAATTTCAAAGGGGTATAAATGTGAATCCTTAAGTTAATATTTTTAAGAACGTCTTAAGAGTGATGAAAATCCAATGGATGATAAAATCAGAAGGTTTTTTTCATAAAAAGTTGCACCACCATACATAAAATTGAGTTGACTATCTTGATTTTAATTTTTTTAACCCATTCCACCTTAAACTTTTTTTGACACTTGTAATACTTTTGTGATGTTTTTTGATATCAAAAAGGGGAAGAGCTTTGAGGAATTCAGAGAGTTTCCCTTTTCTTCTTTCAAGGGGGAGGTTCTGAGGAGGAGATGAAGAGATTAAATGACATTCTTGGGAATATTATTTTTATATTCAAGTTTAACTTGCCTCGTTCCATTTATGTATTTTTATTTTCATAAAGGGGGAGATTATTGGGTCAAAACCCAATTTTTCAACCTTATTTTGAAAATCACAATACACTCTTGATGTCTTTGTTTAACTACTAGGGTTTTTTTGTTGTGTTTCTATCTGTATAAATTTCTTCATCTGATTACATGTTCAGATGTGTTGATAAGTCCATTAGATGACATGCATTTTGTGTTTTCATCAAACTTTTGTTTATTGTGATGGAACATAGAGGAAATAACTTATTTCTTAGTATCAATGATCTGGTGGAATTATGGGTGGTTTATTCAAGTGCATGTTTCCACTCAATGACTGAATGTGGATGCACGGTGAATCATGTATCTAGAAGTTTAATAAAAGTTAATCTAGTGGATAATTATGCCTTGGATGTCATAAAAAAGGGTGATGTGAATATACGGATGAATGACAGTGGAATATTGAGACTCAAAGGAGTAAGACACACCCTAGGGAAATGATAAAAATCTTATTTCCATTAGATATCTTGAAGAGGAAGTCACTGAAGTGAAATTTTAAAATTGATTCTAGAAAGTGACTTAAGGATCCAAGGTGGTTGTGAGAGGAGTAAAGGATGGGACATTCTAATTGACCAGAAGCACAGATGGTATTTCAATGGTTGGAACTACATCATTGGAAGATTTGAAGGTTTGGAATTTTATGATTGATCAACTTATTGAGATGAATATGAAAGTTCTAATGTCTAAAGGCATATTAAAGCTTGATCACATGGAAATAAGATGGTGTGAAAGTTTTGTGTCGGGGACTAGAGAAGAGTGTTCATTAACTTAGATGGATAGAAGCTTGGAGCTTGGAAGTTGGAACTAGCTCACTCAGACTTTCCCCTATCCATTCCCATAGTGGTTCTATTTACTTTATAACTTTCATTGAGGACGCTTCTAGAAAATTTTATGTTTACTTTTTGAATCGCAATTTTGATTATTTTTTTCAGGCGTTTATTCAATGGAAATCCATGTAAGAAAGGCAATGTGGTTGGAAGGTGAAATGAATGTTTTCCAATAATGGTAGTGAATACACCTGATACAACTTCTGGAACTTCTACCAAAAGAAGGGTATAACACATGAAAATACAGTACCTTGTACACTATAGTTGAGTGGAGTGGATGAAAGGATGAATTGAACCATGACTAGGATGGACAAATGTATTTGATTTTACTCTGGAATGCCTAAGGGGATTTGGGGAGAGGAACTCAATACAGAAGCATACCTTGTCAATGGGTGTCCAACATCGACAATTGACAAGAAGCTTATGAAGGATCTATGGTCCGTTAAATGATCAGAATTTAACCATCTTAAAGTCTTTAGAAGTTTGATATATGTGCATGTTGATTCTATGGATCGAGATAAGCTTGAGGAAAAATATAAAGCATGTTTTCTCATTGGGTATTGAGATTAGAGTTTTGGATTTCAGTTATGGGATGAGGAAATGAAACAAATCATCTGGAGCCTATATGTTATCTTTAATTAGAAGGTTTTTTGAATGGACCAGAACATGAAGGAAAAGTAAGTTGATAGAAATAAATCAACTATCGAAGGAGTTAACATCTCGAATATTTTCTCACTGATAGTTTAACATGGAACTATTCGAATGATGGTGATCATGGTAGCATCAGATAAAAGAGATGGATGTGAAGGAATCCTTCCTTCATGGTGAGTTGGAGGAAGAAATTTACATAAAGAAACTGATGGGTTTTTTGGAATAAGGAAATCAGAACTCGGATTGTTAAAGAATCGTCTTTGTGGATTGAAGAAAAAATGACTATAATATAATTTAAAGTCTGATGGTTTTTTGTTGGAAAAAGGATTTGAAATGTGGAATACATATTATTTCTATTTCCAGAAGTAACGGGGTGATAGGATATTCATCATGATGCCTTTGTATATTGATGACATATTGTTGGTTAGTCCATTGTTTTTATAGATTTAGGATATAAAGTGTAAGTCATTTGGAAGATTTTAAAAGAAGGTTCTTGGATATGACAAGATAATATTGGGAATGAGAATTGAGAGGGATATGAGAGTTAAAATTTTGGTGTTATCCCAGATGGACTACATCTAGAATATCATGGGAAAGTTTGGAATGGTCGAATACAAGCTTGTCTCAACTCCTATTGTCAAACACTTTAAGTTTTCTAATGCACAGGCACTCGTAATGGAAGAAGGGATTCAGTACATGGATAAAGTGATGTTTTCATTAATAGTTTAAAGTTTTATGTATGTGATGATTTAGACACAACCATACATAGCATTTTTAATGGGATTTGTGATTTGTTTTATGTCAAACCCTGGAAGTGAGCACTAAGAAGACATCAAGTGGATCATCCATTAATTGAAAATAATAGAAATATTTTCTCTGGGTTTTAGGGGGAGGATCCATTGCAAGGTTTTTTGGGTGTGGATTTTTATAGAGATTCAGACACCCAGAGGAGCACGATCTGCTTTGTGTTTGACTATGGAGGAATAGTGATCTGTTGGATGTCACGGCTACATAATATTATCATTTTAAGTATAATTGAAGTAGATTATGTGGATATAATGGAAGCAATGAAGGAGTTTTTTAAGTAGAGAATCAGATGCTAATGAATGTACATCGATTTGACCATCTTGCAATGACAAATTTTCAATGAACAGAATCCAATGACCTGAATTTGGTGAACAAAATATATTTCACAATCCAACAATCTCCCACATTAAGACTATTCCATGTACCCTTTGGAAAATATCCAACAATTAGAAAACTTCCTTTCTTCCTCTTTACAATATACAATGTTCTTCATTCTCCTTTCATTCACTCAAATCCACACTAAGTCATGATGTTTCCTTATACTTTCCAGAACTAAAGATTTAGTGACCACGTCCACTAGATTTTGGATTCTAGCTATATTGTAGAGATATGACACTTTCTCCTCTGGAATGTCTATAATGAAGTGTTACTTGATGTTGATGTGCTTTATCCTCGCAAACATCAAGCGAAGAGAGGCAAACACATCGTTCTTAGAGAAAGTGACTTAAATAACAACCCCAAGAAACCTGTAAAAAGTCTTTCTGATATGTGTCGCCCGCCCCAGAGAGCTAGAACACCTCCAACTGATTGATAAAAGAAAGGAACTCTCACACCCACGAAAACCATCTTCACAAACTAGAACACCTTAAGCACCATTAAACAAAAACCATGTCGTTTGACTATAACAAAAAAACAAGGCCAAGTACGTCCAAGGAACACTTTGATCACCTATCACCGAGTCATCACTAGGATGGACCTTAAATGCTAACATGGGAAATCCCGAAGGGCTCCCTACCATTAGAAACCTACTGATGCCCGAGAAAAGATTGGAAAACTGACACGGGGAGGCCTGGGCGGACTCCCCACCATAAGAATAGTGTAATATCGGTTTATTTCTAGGGAGTTTCAGCGAGTCCCCCTAATGGGTCTCACAACCGTTGGCACCAATGAAACTAGAGAACTCAGAGGCTTCCCGGCACTAACCCAACACTCCACCAAAAGGGCAGGGAGGGCGGGGCCCAACCATCGGGCGTCAAAACCACAGCCTAAGACAAACCAACATCTCAACATCCCTGGATTAGCACCATTCAACTTTGAGAAAAATTCGTCCAAACAGACCCCATGAGGACCGCTAAAAGCGATTACATATGGTGGGATGCAAACCCCAAGTCTTTAAGGTAACGAGACGCCCATGCCTCCTCATAGCCACGAAAAATCTCATGCACCCAGACGGGTCGTTCAGAATGGAACAGCTACAGGAAACGATTTAAACTACTTTGGCTTTAAACACCGATGACAAAAATAAAGTCAGGTTCTCATACACTCCTAGGGTTCCTGACCACGCTCCAGCTTCACTCCGAGGCCTATGGCTGGAGCCCTTATGTTTGAAGCATCTCCCGCCTTGCAGTGAGGTAATGAAGACTCCCAAACAGAGCTTATCCTTTTCCTAGTGTCGCAAGAAACCATACTACAATTGAGATAACCCCATCACACACAACACACTCCGAAATCCACCTATTTCCTCAAGGCACGTCCATCAAAACAGAGGTTTGCATGATGCACATGCATCACTTCTTCACCTTAACCAAGAAACTTGAGAAGAAAAGACACACGACGAACACTCAACTTTGAACAGAAAGATTCGAACTCCCTAAGAGGATGAAACACTCCTATGAAAACAGGGATTCTCATAGGGTTCTATGAAACCCACCTTTGCTCATCAAGAGAACTCACACTACAAGATGTTACCAAAAATGACCCTTACTGCTGATGAAGCACTACGAGCCTTTCAAACCATCGGCCAACACTGATAATTCCGAATTGCCTTCACCCTTCCCTGCTGGAATTTCTTTCACCGCTTCCAGAGGGGAACCTTTAGACGCAACGATGTCAAACTTCATACCCGACAACTAAGACAACTCAGAGAGACCAAAGCTCCCTTCAACTCCTCTCGCGTCTATCATCCCGCTGTGAGAGGATCTGCTTAACCAAAAAGGATAAGGGAAAAACTTAACACTATCACTCAAAAGGGAGAGTGATTGCTTTAATCAACTGGAGGGTCTGCCAACGGTGAATTACCCATAGTCGCACTTCAATCGCATGTTAATGCTTTATGGGGGTGTCCACTGGTCAAGAAAGAAAACCATAGACCCAATCAAACTGGTCCAATGGCCAAGACACACTGCAAGTGAACACTAAATGTGCAGAGAGAACCGCTGCAAGGGATTCTCGAAGCACTTTTCAAAAGAGACCATTAACCACATGCTTTCACACCAACTTACAAATAAGGATTCAAACTCGAGACACAAATTAGTCAAAAAGG
Organism: Viscum album; assembly: GCA_963277665.1. Taxonomy (NCBI): domain Eukaryota; kingdom Viridiplantae; phylum Streptophyta; class Magnoliopsida; order Santalales; family Viscaceae; genus Viscum; species Viscum album. Next base: position 1,198,795,529 of record OY728164.1, read on the forward strand.
ATTCTCGGCTTGAAACATCTCACATCCAACACTTCCCAAAATACAAGGACACACCACGCGACCACTGATTATTAAAAAAAATTCTTCAACAAAACTTTTTGAAAAGAAACGAAGCTAGTAGGTTACACAAAAACCAATGGTGTCCCATGGGCCTCGCACATGCATGTTCTTGTGCCGCACCGGCACCCACCTCATGCCCATCCAAGCACTCATCCACTCATTCCATTAACCATTTCTCTTTCCATATATACCCATGCATGTGGTTTCCCATGAAAGCACCACGAATCAAAACCAAACCTTTCCATTTTTTTCAAAACCAAACATTCAACCCACACTTTTCAAACCTTACACATCATTTTTTTTAGAGCGCTTCATTTCAAGACATTTTTTTTCAAGACCACATCATTTTTACTTAAAAACCAGATTTCCATGAATCCAAAACAACAAGATGGGGAATGATGCAAGAGGGAACTAGCATCAGTGGGTGACTGGGACATATGGTTGGCGGTCATTCGCCAATCATGCCACCACCACGGAGGGTATTCTTGGACAACGTCCCCGGCTCCACATGGCTTGCCAGACCTTGCGAGCTCACTGGGACAACTGACCCTACTTTCTTTTCATTTCCCCTAAACAAGATTAACCACAGGGGCCAAAGACTCAAACAGACCTCAACTTACCCTAGTGACTCGAGTCTCGCCACAAGGTGTGCTGGCCAGGCACCTTACTCGTAGTCGGGACGTCAAGTCCCGGCAATCTTAACATTGTTCTACCTAACTCTATCCCAATGGGACACGACCCAAGAGAGAAAACCTCCTCTGATACCATTCTGTCACGAATTAGGTCGGGTCACCATCCGACCCAACGCTCGACCCGGACCGCGACATGACCCGAAGGGCGTTCTCGATCCCCATGGACTGGCACAACTGCCCGGGTATCGAAACCAACACATGGGAACGATTTACCCAAAAAATGAGACATAAAAACAACTAACAACTTTAATGGAAAGAACTGATCTGATACAACCAAACAGACCCTTAACACAATTCATGTTTAAAGGTCTACAATTGGAACCAACAACCCAAGAGAGACGACAACAAAGAAAAACTAAAACTCTAAGAAGACCGCAATGAAAAGAAAACTAACACATCCATTTGCACCATCATGCAACACAAGGATCCACCTCCTCAAACCACCATAGTCAGTCATGCATGGAAAAACCATCGACAACCCGAACCACCATCACTAACCACGATGCATCAACCTGTGACACACAAAGAAAAAGTGCTACATACACCCAAAGGTGTAGGTAGGGTGTGATCCAAGAGCCCAGTAGGATGACACCGGGAGAAGATTCCACGCTAAACCATTTAAATAACGAACACACTTTCCAGTAAAATGGATAAAAGGGAAATAAATGCTTAAACAGTACTTAATGAAAACAATTTTTAATGACAGGTGCTTTAAATGAAAATGAATTTAAAAACAACAACTCAAATTAAAGAAAAGAATTAAATACTTGAACACTTTTAAAGAAAGCAGGGTTTAAGAAAAAGTGTTTCAAATAAAACAAATTAAATTAAAACACACACACGCGCACTTACTTTTTAAAATAACCAAAGTGTCGCACTGATAAGCGTAATGTAACCAAAGAGCACCAAATATGGGAGAGGCCTTGTGGGTGTTAGAAACCACGACCCTCAGAAAACGTGGCTTAGAAGACCACGAACCTCAGAAAACGTGTCTTACAAGACCACGACCCTTAGAAAACGTGACTTAGAAGACCACGACCCTTAGTCATTCATATGTTTGGTTAGTGTTGCAATCGTCAGTCCTGCCAGTGAAACCGGGTTGAGTCACCTCTGGAACACTAGCCCACTAGTCTTAGTTCACCTTCCTAGCTACCCAGGCTTCCCGCTTTGTGCTCAAACAAATTTCAAGATCTTAATAGGTGCATATCACATAAACAAGCCAAGCAAAACCCCACACATGAAAAGAGACCATTTACACCATCAATTCTAGTTTTAAAACTCAAGATCATGTCACAGGTCACACTTATGCATAGAAGCCAAACAGAGTACTTACACACACCAAACCATCATTTGCACACCCAAATACCATTTTGAAATATTACGCACACCAAACCTTATCCAAACAAGTTTCGCACCATTGATATAATTTGGTAAACCCTTTGAAAATTTTCATAAGACAATCCTAAAGAGTATCATCAGGATTTACAGATGAAAACACACTCAAAATCCTCATTTTGAATTAAGTGCACACCCAAAATCTTTTTAGAATTTAATCTGCATCGCTTACACCATCAACTAAACCACTTACAATTTAAAAAAACAGTTTTACACTTAAAAAACCCCGAAGAAAATTTATTGAACAATTCCAAAAATGTGCCACATGACTTTTTAACACCAAAACGCACTCAAAACCCCTTTTATGAAAAAACGCACATTGATGTCACAACCAAAACACACACTACAGCTCTTTCACATTTAAACAACTAGATGCACAATCTTGAGAACAACGATAAATAGCTCAATGTAGGTTTTCACAACAAAACACATTAACATCACATAAACACTCGACTAACAAAACAAATGCACAACAAAACTCAGTCAAAATCACTTCCGCAACATGTAAACTACTTAACAATTGTGCTAAATTAATTAAATTAACAAACTAATTCACCAGAAAATTTATGAAAAAATTTTCAGAATATGCCGCATGACTCAAAAATACTAAAAATGCAGTCAAAAGTTTCTCTATGACTCGACGCAAATTGACGCTAAACCAAAACACAATTTGTATAATTTATAATCTACTAATACACAGTTCAACATTAATTTTTCACGTAAAACACACCTATATCACATACACATATCAACTTCAATTGAAAGCATTATTCGCATCAAACAAACTAATTAAATAATATGCTAAATTAATTTAAGAAGAAAAATAATTCATCAAACAATGGTTAAAACGCGGAACCACCTACCTCGGAAGAAGGAACTCCCAAAACTTGTGTGAATCTCCAATCGCACCTAATACGAACCACACGCGAATTGAAATGGACCCTAAACAAGAAACCAGACCAACAAGATTTAAGATCAAACTCTAATTTGAGCCCCTTACCCACTGGATAAAAAAAATTCAAGGATAAAAAAAAAGGAGACTCCACCGGGGGGTTGCTCGCGTGGCATGAGGGAAAGGCGCCGACCGACATGGGAGGTGGCGCGCCGGAGTAAGTCGCGGCCAGCAGAGGAAGGTGTGGGCGGCGATCGTCGGACAAGGGGCGTGTGCTGGTGGGGAGGCCGGTGAGGATGAAGGGTGCGCGGCGAACTGGCTGGGGAGCTGCGGCGCGACGGGCTGGCCTGGGAGCTCGGGGTGCGGTGCGACGGGACCAAGTGGTCCTGGGGGTGCGACGAGTCTGATCGGGGAAGGCAGGGCGCGGCATGAGAGAGGTGGTCAGACGGCTTGCCGGATGAGCCGGTGACCAAGGGGAGAGAAAGCGCCGCGAGCGGACCCAGTGGGGTGAGGGGGGAAACGCGATGCGGGCTAGGGGGGGCGAAGCCCTAAGCAAAAAAAAGGGGGGGAATAAAGATAAAAATAAATAAATAAAATAAAATAAAATAAAATAAGAAAAATAATAATAATGATAATAAACTAAAATTTGAATAATTATATTAGTAATAATAAAAATAATAAAACCCAATTGACAGTAATAAAATAAAATAAAAGTTATGTCAATGATGATAATAATAATAGTAATAATGTCCCTAAATATCATTATTAATATTATTATCTTTAAAAACTCTTATTTTATTTGATTTTTATTTCATCACACATTTAATTTTATTGCTTTGTTATTAATCCATTTTATTAAATTAGTTGATCATCGAGCAGGGCGTGAGGTGAACCGGGCGAGGTTGCACGGCGACCCGAGCGAAGCCGCTCAGCTTCGACCGTGGTTCGCTGGACGCTGTCAAGACCAAAACTCTCATTTATCATAGCAAAACCCATGTCGGGCTCGGCCCGCATTTCACATATATAAAAATAAATAATAATTATTATTATTAGGAGCTGATAAAATTATAAGATAGAAATAAAAATTAGAAACATGACGCAACACGAAGTTCGGGTGTGACACGTAATGGGAGAAGGGATTCAGTACATGGATAAAGTGATGTTTTTGTCAATAGTTGGAAGTTTTATGTATGTGATGATTTAGACACAACCATACATAGCATTTTTAATGGGAAAAGTGAGCACTAAGAAGACATCAAGTGGATCATCCATTACTTGAAAACAATAGAAATATTTTCTATGGGTTTTAGGGGGGAGGATCCATCGCAAGGTTTTTTGGGTGTGGATTTTTATAGAGATTCGGACACCCGGAGGAGCACGATCAGCTTTGTGTTTGACTATGGAGGAACAGTGGTCGGTTGGATGTCACAGCTGCATAGTATTATCATTTTCAGTATAATTGAAGTAGAGTATGTGGCTATAATGGAAGCAACGAAGGAGTTTTTTAAGTAGAGAATCAGATGTTGCTGAATGTATGTCGAGCTGACCAACTTGCAATGACAAATTTTCAATGAACAGAATCCAATGACCTGAATTTGGTGAACAAAATATACTTCACAATCCAACAATCTCCCACATAAAGACTATTCCATGTACCCTTTGGAAAATATCCAACACTTAGAAAGCTTCCTTTCTTCCTCTTTACAATATACAATGTTCTTTGTTCTCCTTTCATTCACTCAAGTCCACACTAAGGCATGATGTTGCCTTATACTTTCCAGAACTAAAGATTTAGTGACCACGTCCACTAGATTTTGGATTCTGGCTATATTGTGGAGATCTGACACTTTCCCCTCTGGCATGTATGTAATGAAGTGTTACTTGATGTTGATGTGCTTTATCCTTGCACAAAACATGAGATTCCCAGCCCTTATCACATAATAAAAACCCTCATTTTTGACTTCTCCCAAGCCCTTTTAGTAACTGTTAAATCTGTAAATATAATTTATGCACTACAAACAAATCATTTAACAATAAAATTGTTCATTACGATCAGTCAACCGTTTACTGAAAAGGTTATATTGTTATTAACAAAACGAAGATTGGTTACCAAACAAAATATTAATTTAACCACAAAAAATTATATCAAACAAAAAAAAAATCTAGGGGAATACTTTGAATATATTGAAAATTTCATCCAAGATACTAACTATTTGAAACAGGATTCTAATTATATATTAAGATATATTTTATCTGAGATGAGATGTGAGTAGGATTTTAAAAACCAATCAACAAAAATAGAATGGAAAAATATGAGCGTTGAATATAAAAAATAATTCTCACATTTGATTTAATGGAAAAATGAAAACATACTCCGGCTCCTCGTTACCTCGTCATTGTTGCCTGACTTCCCTTGGTGTGAGAATTAATGTTTGCTTCAAAAATTCAGTAAATATAAAGATACTTAAAATAAAAAAAGAAAGCAAATAAGTTAAACTAATCGGTGGGTGCGCCGGGCCATTGCAGTAGTGCAGCGCAAAGGCAACGCGCGGAAACAGCAGCAGCAAGCCACAAGCTGAATCCCCCATTAAAAAATTAATTTAATATCGAGTGACCCATTGGGCCACGTATCAGATATTAAACTGATAAGAACAGATACTACACTTGATCTTAGCCAAAAGGCCGAGAAAGGTATGAGTTGCTCGTTGTTTTCGACGCTCTTTCGTAGAAGTCCCAATGCTTGTATGACCCAATGCTTGTACGAACTTTGTGAGAAGAAGTCCCAATGCTTGTATGACCCCAACACCTGATAGTCAAACATCATCTGTGTCCCGTCAGTATAATGTGTCTTGACCATATGACATATGTTTAGGATTACTATCTTAGTATCTTGAGGTTCTCATTATAGTTGGGAACTGTTATAACCTTTTGATTTGATAAGTAATCCTAGGACATTACCATGTAAAAAGTGTACGCAAAAGTAACAATGCTATTATACTATGATAACATCATGCATAACTCTATGTATGCGTGATATTATAGTCAAAAAGTACTACTCAAGCTGGGTCTAAGCCACCCAATTTTAAAACAATCCCACTTGCACCAGAGAAAAATTGATAATTATCAACTTGTTAGCTCTCACATGATAAGATCATGCTTCTGTTGAGTAGTGTATTTTTTTCATTGGTCCCACCACATTTTCTTTCATGGAAACTCTTTTATTTTTGACTTCACCTCATTAAGTAAAACTATCAAAAGATATTGTATCCCAAAGCATATTCCTTTTTCCTCTGTCATAACATTGACTTCTTGGATAGTACCAAAGTCATGATCAAATCATAATTTATATTATGATAATACTTTACTTTCTTATTACAATTACAAGAACTGTAAAGAAATCATTGTGTGTTTCATATTGCATCTTTAGCTTTATTAAAAGCCATAACATACTCAATTTTTGTAGATATGGCTACCAATGGATCCAATGAGCTTCTCTTTCTAATTTCCTTAGCTTTACTATGATACAAGATCAAATTGATCTATATGAAGACTAGTTTGTGTCTCCTTAATGACTTGTATTATTTCCTCTCCAATTACCAAGTACATATCCCTTTAACTTTTTCAAGAAATATTCGATAACTCTTACTGTTTTACGAGGAGTTCTCCTAAATTTATTTGATATTTTCCCACCATAATGCATGTGTTGGTAATATTATGTCTAGCACATAGCATGATATATGCAATAAATCCATCAATAAAGAATATGGAATTCTATTTACTATATTAATCTCCTCTTGTGTCTTATACATCTTTTTGTGTAGAGATTTATGTCATATGACATTGACAACAATTCTCTCTCGAATTGTTCCAACTTATTTTTTTCAACACCTTGTCGGTATATACATTTTAACTTGGTCTAATAAACCCATAGATCTACCTTAATAGATCTTGTTCCTTATAACTTTGGTCACTACTTTAATTCATTCTACGGAGAGATACTTTCATCCTACTCTTAATTGACTATAAGACTAATAATTGTTTTCCATATGTTATTAAACATAGATGTCTGGTAAATCCATGATGCTCCCACTAACCTCTTATAGAAACATGGAATACTTTCATTCCAAATGAATATTCTATGATAAAAATGCTTTCATTAATCCATAAATGGATCTCTACAACTTGCATTCTTTATTAGCATTTTATAGTGTTACCAACCCTTTCTGGTTGTGCGGTGTAGACACATTCCTAAGTAGGTGGTCCTGACATTCGATGCCTAATAAAATGATCATAGAAAGTTTCAATGACAAGTATAATTCGAATGAATTTAATTATGATGACATGGTATAACCAATTGAGCCTCATTGGTAACATGCTTGTACCACCCATGCATAGTTTCTTTTGAATACCCACCAATGGATTTACATCAATTGGAGAAACTACCAAAATTTAAAATTGAATTTTGGTACGTGGAATCCATTTTTGAATTCATATGAATTTGTCAATCATTATAATTTACTACTTTCTTTTAGGATAAGGAATTATTTTTCTTAGTGAATAATATATCACATAACTCAGTGATTATAAACCCATCTCTATTAGTTTAATACTTTCCTATATAGTACATGTCTCTAGAACATTCCTTTTCCATGAGCACTTATGGAACTTGTTTCCATTCCAACTACTTGTGAATATCAATCTTTGACTTATCCAAGTCTACCATTCTCCCACTTTCTCAAACGGAGATGTGTATCCTTTTGTACAATTAGAGTCTTTCACTTGACTATAACAATTCAATATTAGGTATTTATGCAATATCCTTAAAAACTTTATGATATAAAACTAAGATGTCCTTTGTGTTATTCTTGATACAAGTTTGTTTATTGACTAAGTCTTAACAAACTCTTTTCATCTAAACACATGTTTTTTGACGTAAAGGATTTTTTTTCATATTATAACTTATATGATATTTATTTGTCATTATAGTTGGAAAGTGGTTATGGTTTAATGTTTATATTTCTAAATCATGTCTCAAAAGAAAATTGGAAGACTTGAAAAACTTTTAGGACTCATCATTTATCCTCTTTTTAGTTACATCATGGATCTGATGTGTGTAAGGAAATGTGAGTTTATGAATTACTTCACTCTACACTTTAATGGTCAATGAATTCTCATAGGACTCATCATCGATCCTCTATTTACTAACATCATAAATTTGATGTGTATAATGAAATGTGAGTTTAGGGATAAATCTATTGTACATTCTCATGATCGATGAATGCTCAGTTAAGATATTCTTCGTCTCACCAACCCGAAACAGCTCATATCTTCTAAACAAGAATATTTTTCCTTCACTTTTACTTTCCTTAAATTTATTAAAGAAATATCATGAAGTATATAAATTTACCTCTATATTTTCTTTAGAATAGTTCACACAGTCAAGCGGAACTAAATCTAGAATCTTTGTGGCTCACCTTTATTTCTATATGTTTCTTTTTCTAAAACTTAATAAGTAAGTGTGTCAAAAATACTTAAGTTTTTTATCTCTAGGGTCAAAACACCATATTGGGTGTATCCTTGACAACTAATTTTTTTTACTTGACAAAGAATTATCTTACCAAAACTAGGTATAAGTATTATATTTTATATTCATCATTTATTGTTGATAATTCAAGTATTATTGAACTATTAATTGAGTATGAAACACCACAAAAAACATTAATTCCAAAATGACATATTGTATCATTATATCTAGAGGACATATGAGATAAATGTTTTGTTAATACTCAATACAACATAATATTTCAACTAGAATAAATCAACTTGAAAAAACGGAAGTTGTGTTCTTCTAACTACTGACATAGGAATCACCCTTTCTTTATTTCATTGCAATTTATCTTCTAGGGACCTTTTCTTATCACATGAAAAGTAAATAGATTCATCTTCAATGCTTCCCCTCTTTATCTTTGGTTTCTTAGAAGGATGTTGTGAAGGTGCCTTTGGCATCACACTTACAATTGTTCTTTTCGACTTGCCCATCTAATTGTTCACCATAATAGCTAAAATTTTAGCTTTCTTTTTGTTCTTATTTTCTTGATGAACCTTTCCCAAAAGATATTGGAGCAATTTCTCCATATTCTCAATGAAACTAGAGTAACTGGGTGATAAGGATGAGAGAATGTGATGTATTGAAAGTTCATGATTCAACATGAATCCCAATTCTTTTAATCAATAAATGTACTCTATCATCTTGATTGCATGAGGATCGAGGTGATTTCTATCTTTCAATCTACACATGATCATTGTAACCACTACTACAAAACTGGGTTTATCCAGTGCTATTGTTTTAATAGTGCCAACTAAAAGCGATATTAAAGACCCCCTTTGTCAACGCTAGAAAAAGTATTATTAAAAGGGGTCTTTTAACATCGTTTTTAGAGTTGTTAAATGGGTTCTTTAACAGTGCTAAAAAATCATTGATAAAGACCCCCCTTTATCAACGCTTGTAAAAAAACACTGATAAAGACCCCCTTTATCAGCGCTAGTTAAAAAGTGCTGATAAAAATGGGTCTTTATCAATACTTCTAAAACAACGCTCTTAAAAGTGGGTCTTTATCAGCACTTGTAAAAAAGCACTAATAAAGGGTATATTTCCGAAAAATAATATTTAGTTAAAAATAATATATAAATATATAAATATATTGATATTGATATAAATATAATATATATTTTTAAAATATGTTTTAGATAAGGTTAAAGAGGCATTTACACATAATATATAAGATGTTTAGTGAAAATGACTTATACAATAATTAAAAAATATTTTTAATTATTAATTTGTTAATTATTATTGAGTAATAGTCATTTAATAACAATTTAAAGATAAAAAATAAAAAAATTAATAAAAGATCTAAAATAAGTTGAAAACGTAACTCGAATTTTAAACGACTATAACTTTTGATACGGGTATCTATTTGAGCTCTACCACATATCAAATCGAATACTACAATGAACTCTACGACGCAGAGGTTTGGAATAAGCTCTACAAGCTTTGTCCCATTTTTTCAACCCCCCAAAAGGCCCAGAAGGCCTCCAAAATTGTGTTTTTAGTTGGGGTACCCAAATTTTTTAACATTCGATGGATTTTTAGCCACATTTAAGGGGGTGATTTTTCTCTTTTTTAGTGGGGACTGAATTTATTCCTAGAGATTACATTAATATTGATATTATGGATTTGAAATTTTATTGTTTTTCATAATGTACTGTTATTTATAATCAAATATATAACAATATATACATATTTTTTTTATATTCACGCATAAAAATTTAATTTTATAAATAAGTAATTAAACATATTTACATATAAAATATATTTCTCAACGTATAAAATTTTTCTAAATAAAAACTAATATCCATTTTATTTAAAATACAAATGTATGGATATTTATATACCTATACAATATATATACATATATATATATTGTTTATATATAAATATATATTTGTGTGTGGGTATTGAAAAACAAATATATATTTATCTATATATTCTAATACATGTATATAAATATAAAAAAATAAAATATGAAAATAAATATAAACATGTATAATTATATTTATAGAGGCACACACACACATATATATAAATGATATATGTATGTTTGTATGTATTTATAAACACACAAAAAAACACATTTTTTATATATGTATTTAAATATATATATAAATATATATAAATATATATATATACACACACACACACATATAAGCATATATATAAATATATGGATAAAAAATGTAACGAAATATATATAAATATATAGATATATCATAAAATGTAAAACAAAACAATATAGGGGAGTGGAAAAGGCACCAGTGTATACGCTAGAGGTCTCAGGTTCGAAACTCGCTGGAGGTATAGGCGTTGCTGGAGAGTGGGATTATCTAAAGCATTGATAAAGGGGTGGGGGAGCATTGATAAAGGGTGTGGAGGGGGGGAGCACTGATAAAGGTGGGGGTGGGTCGTGAACAAAAAAAATTATCCCCTTTATCAGTGGTGCCTTTATCAGTGCCTTTTTAGCACTCTTAAAGGCTCCCTTTAATAGAACTAAAAAAGGTGTTGATAAAGGTGGCCTTTAACAGTGCTAAAAAGCGTTGATAAAGTCCCCCTTTATCAGCGCTAAAAAAGCGCTTATAAAGGCTCCCTTTATCATTGTTTTTTAGCACTGTTAAAGGGGGTGTTTATTATTGCTTTTTACGAGCGTTGTTAAAGCTAACCCTTTAATATCGCTTAGATTATCAGCTCTTCTATAGTGCTGATAAATCCATTTTACTAGTGTTTTTAAATGCCCAATTTTTAGTAGTGAACCATAATCTTCTTGATTTATTACTTCACTTTCTCCTCATAAACTTCTCAGAGATGATGAAAAGGGTATAATCATCCATGTTCTTAGGTTGCTTTCAAAAACTCATAAAAAATGATGATAACATCAAATGCAATATCCATGTGTCTCATGTAAGCTTCCTTTTCACCCTTACTTTCTTCCTAAGGTGGTTTATCAAGTAGTGGGGACTCAAGCATATTTAATTTTCTTTCATATCATAGTACTATGCACAAGTTCCTATACAACTCTTGTAAATTAGTACCATTTAGGGCATATTTATTGTCCAATATTGATCATAGTGTTTCTTTATGGGGTTTAACAAGTTTATTAGAGTGAGAGAAATTGATTAATGGAGATATTTTCTCAATATTAATAGAGATTTTTTTCTCAACATTTATCGAGAGTTTTTCACAACACTAATGGAGATAAAAAAGGAATGTTGACCCCTTTAATTGTAGATATGGACTTGGTGTCTATATAAAAGTATGTGGTGGCATTTTTTTAACAGTGGAGTTCATCAAGATATAGTCCCTCCAGAGGAGAAAGAGGGTTTCCATGATTGTGATTTCATGTGCTTCATATTGATGATGGTGAATAAAGAATTTACGATGGATCTATGTTATTGTGGGTTGTTGTGTTTGTGGTAATAAGGGAGGCAGTTGATAAGGAGAAAGAACAAGTGAAACAATCATTGAAGTGGGTGCAATGTGGCAACGGTACGCTAAGTTTCATGCAGTTCCATCCAATTGTGAGAAACCTTGAGATATAGACTTCAAGGATATGATAGGTCATGTATGTGAGGAATGGGTGCCTTGATTGATATATCAAGGATAAAACATCAAAGAGGCATCACAATAGCAGGTCAATGATGGCGCATGTTCTGATAAAGATCTCAGAAGCTTTGGAGTTTTATCATAAAAGGGTGAATTTTTTCATAGATGGATCTATGAGGTCAATGTTATATCATAGAATGGTGGTATTTTCCATCAAGATGATTTTTAGAGAGGTGATAGAAGCGTATCGGGGTGTGGTTTTCACACAAGTTAATCTATTCTGTTTTTGAAATTCAAGTTCGGTCATTTATTTTAATTTTATACTCTCTATTATTAGTGGATATTTAGAAGTTACCCCATGGTTTTTAATCATATTAATTGAAGGGGTTTCCCATTTAAAAAAAATATATATTCTTTTCTGTTATTTCTTCACTTCCATTATTTCATCGACTTTTTTATAATTTCATCACAAGTGATTTTCTTCTTTGGATCAAAAATATCTCCCAACAGTGGATTGATGGTGTGTTCATGAGGCCTAATGATTGACATGCCTTACAAGACTAAGGTAAAGGTGTATAGTGTATACATCTGTGAAGAGGGATTCATAAAATTTGTGGCATTCCTCATATGAGTCAAAGACTATCATCTGGGATGGAGATAGTTTGGAAGTTGAAGTACGATAATAGAGGTTTTTCAAGTCTTACACCAAATTTTATTTCTTCAAATAGTGCCACCAGTTAAGAAAGAATTAAAAATTAAAGATTTAAAGGTGATAGAAAGAGGAGTAGATATTTTTTTTTGGTTCACTATATTTTTGGTGATCACTTTTATAGGGGAGCTAGATGTTATTAGTATCATTCTTGTTCAATAGGACATGGAAGATACAGGTATGATAGTGAATTTGGGGCTTTTATTTCTTTTTTTAGGGGGAGATATCGGTTTTCTATCAAATTTTCAAATGAGTGTTGTCGTATTATCTGTAGTGTATAATGGTTGGTGAGATACCAATTAGTTTTATGCCCAACTAATTTTGTTAGAAGTTATCTCCTTCTTTGTAGGGATGAAGGGGGAGATTAATGGGGTTTATCCCATTTATTGAAGAGAAAAAAAATTAATTAATGGAGATATTTTCTCAACATCAATAGAGGGATTTTTCTCAGCATTAATGGACATTTTTCTCAACATTTCTGAAGATAAAAAAAAGTAATGTTAACAAAATTAATTGGAGATATGGACTAGGATTCTATATAAAATGATGTAGTGTCATATTTTTTGTGTGTTGGAGTTCCTCATTATATATTCCTTCAAGTGGATAATGGGGGCTACCACATTTGTGGTAGAATGTGTAGCACATATATGATGGAAAATGAAGTGACAATGATGGATCTCTGATGTGGTGGCCTGCCACATTTGCGGTAACATGGGTGATATGTCGAAAAGGAGTAGCAACAGGTCAAACAATCATTGAAGTGGGTGTGAAGTGGAAATAACATGCTAGGGTTCAAGAATTTCCATCCAATTGTGAGAAAAATTGAGATATATATTTCATTGAAATTGTAGGCCATTGGTGCAAATCTTGGGAACCTTGATAGATAGATCGAGGAGAAAACATCGAAGAGGAAACATAACAATTGGTCGATGATGACTCATGTTTAGATAAAGATATTTGAGGACGTGGAATTTTTTCACAGAAGGGTGATTTTTATCACAAATGGATCTCTAAGGATGAAGTTTTGTAACAAAAGGGTGGCATTTTCAATGAAGAATATTTTTAGAGAGGCAATGGAAGCGTATCAGTGTGTGATTTTCACACAGGTTCTTCTAGGTTATTTTAGAAATTCAATTTTGGGAATTTACTTTAATTTTTTTACTCTTTGATTATTAGTGGATTTTTTCAAAGTTACCTTATTGTCTTTAATTCTATTCATTAGAGGGGGTTTCCACATTAAAAAGTCTACATGTTTTTCTGCTGTTTTTCCTCCCATTATTTCATCGTGTTTCTCATAATTCTAATGCAAGTGATTTCCTTTTAGGGACTAGGAATCTCCCCCAAAAATGATGTCAAAGTTGATGGTTCATGCTTGTACTTTATAATGGGAATTATGAAATCTTTCAAGAAGATTTCTGTCACTTGTGTAAGGCATAATGATTAATATGCCTTGAAAGTCTTAGGTAAAGGTGTATGGTGAGTGCATCTACAAGGAGGGATTCATCATATTAATGGCACACCTCACATGAATCCAAGACCATTGACTAGGATGGTGATAATTTGGATGGAAAAGTAGGCTGAGAGAGTTGTTTCGGGTCTTACAACTAATTATTTTTCTTCAAAGAGGGTCACTAGTGAAGAAATAATTAAAAATTGAAGATAGATGTAATTATCTCAGTTAGGAGTATAAGAAATAGTTAATTTCTATGAGTGATCTAGATTTTTTGGCGATCCCTATTATAGGGGAGCTAGATGTTATTGGTTCTAGTCCTATTTGATGAGACATGGAAAATACAAGTATGAGGAAGACTTTGACATTTAAATTTTTTTGAAGTGGGAGCTGTCAGTTTTCTGTCAAATTTGTAAAAGGGAATCATCATATTATCTATAGATGGAAATGGTTAGTGCGATACCAACTGGTTTTCTTTCCAACTGAATTTTTTGAAAGTTATGTCCTTCTTTCAAGGGAATAAGAGAGATATTGATGAGGTTTAACTCATTTATTGAAGAGAGAAAAATTAATTTACAGAGATATTTTCTCAACATTAATAGAGAAAATTTACGGAGATATTAATGTCTAGTATATAACATTTTATAGCATAATTCTTCAGTGAATAGGTTATTATAAATTTTATACATATAGTATTCTATTTTTTTAGTGCTTATAATTCTTTACAATTTTCTTTTTTATTTTATTTCCAACTAGTTTTTAATATTAGAACACAATGAATAAAAAAAAACTGAAACCCTAAAAGATATATATCTTTGAGAACATATTCACTTCCATAACATTTGGTGGACCTAAATGATTCAATTATGTTAGAGATCATTAGTAATCTATCTACTTCCCAACCTGATGTTGCTTATCTACCATCTGATGCATCTCTGATGGGTGAAGAGTTGATCACTCCACCGTTTAGGGGACACTGTAGGGTTACCATCATTGGTTATATCATTGTAAAAATATATATATATTCATTATTTATTTAATTAATTTATCAAACATATATAAATAATATAAAAAGATATATAAATATAAATACAAAATATGTACAGGCTTGAGGGGATATAAAATTATCATCCTATTTGATGAGATTGGGGTTCCTACTAGTGATGTTGCCGACTTTTATAAACAAATCCTTTGGTATATTATATGTGAGATAGTGTGCCTTCTCATTAATTATAAATATTAAAGGAATATTCCTCTATATTAGAATAAAGTGGTTTCCAACAACCAAATAAATTTAATATTAATTTTATATTCCTTGATGATTAATTTAAAATATGTGAGTAGAATTATTAATATAACTAAAAAAATTATGTCTTTTATTTTGAGATTTTTCTTCATTATGATGTGACTAATTCCATTTAATGCCCATGGACCATGAATAATTTAGGTAATAAATGTGGAGACTTTAAATGGAGATTATGACATGAGTTTAATGACACCTCTTTAAGCATTTGATAGATGAATGAAAAAGAGTGTATGATGATGTCTCTCATGTGAAGTGTAAGTTTTTTATTAATACGCATAAAAATGAATCTTGTGAGGTGTTAAAATTTTTATAGTAACTGAATAACATTAACTCATCAAAATTATCAATTATGTTAATGTAACTTTTTTAGGATATGTTTAAAAAAATGGAGTAAGTCATTAAAAACAAATAATTTTATACAGTTGGTTCATATATTATTTCCAAGAAAATTTTTATCTTGGTGGACTTTTGTTCATTATTATTTATATTATAATATCATCCCTACAGGTTTTTTTCCAACTTCATATCTATCTACTATTTTTTTATAAAGTTTGATTACTTAGGTCACCAAGTTGGATGAGGGGAGATATGGTTTCATGTTCACTAGAAAATAGATGGAAGTTTCATGAATGAACCTTCCAAATACATTTGAGTGAATTTTTTTCATTGTAATTCAATTTTTTTCATTACTATAAACAAATAATAATGAAATATTAGTTATTTAGATATAATTATAAATTTTATTTAATTAAAAAAACAATGCCAATATTGTGGTATTTTTTATAAAATTAGATTATGTAGACCCAACTTGAGTAGTATTTTTTACTATATAATATATAGATATATTTATGCATTATATTATATTTCCATAATAGTTTTTCACTTATTCACACACTTTTAACATGTTAATTTCCTTGGATTACTTATTCTATCAATAATTTATAACAATTCCCAATTATAATGAAAACCTTTAGATTCTATGAAGGTAATCTTAAAAATATATCTAATGGTCTAGGTATAGTATTATGATGTGAAAAAAATTATGTATGATTATCAGGTGTTTGGGGATCATAACATTGTGAATTCTTCTCATTAAGCTCTTACTTGGTGATCTAGAGTAGAGGAGTTCATGATGATTTTCCTTCCAATAGGAACACAACATGTTTCCAGTGTTATTGGATGTTCCTATCTATGAACATGTGTATTAGTCTCATGAATTGATGTTATTACAAATGTGTATCATTTTATCATGTACTTTTATGCAAGAAAAAAACCATGAAATTTATGTTTGTGGTGAGGCAACTTGTGTCAACTGCATCAATGGTGGTATGACATTGATTGAATGATCAAGATAAGGTTTTTCACTTTTAAGTAGATAAATATCTCAGCCTTTTTGATCGGGATGATAACACCTTTATTAAATCCATGTACATGGTAGAAGAAGATAAGTTCATGTGTAATGTTTATTAAATTAATCAATAAAGTAATGATGGTGAATCAAGTGATATATTGTTCTTTATGAGATATCATGAGAAAAAACAGATTATATTACATATAGAATGCCCGAATGAGGTTTTCATTGCTATGAATAATCCTTATCTCTTTTGGGTTCATGATGGTTTTCGAGATACCACTCTTGGTTTGTGAGTATGACTCACTGGTATTGAGACATGGGCCCAGAGGGCCACACACAAAGCGTCTTTAGAAGCTTGGCCATTTCTAATGAATTAGAGTTTAAGACATGGTTGGTCCCATGGTGGGGGGTGGGTTATGTATGGGTTTGAACTATCATATGTAATAGATAAATTCATTATTATTAGAGTTTAGAATAATAAGTGTTGAATTTATTTACTCTAGGTATTCACAAGTTTGAATTTAATACAAAATAAAAATATTTTGTGAATGAATATTTATTTAAGGTTCATTTAATATTTTATGGGAGATACAGGTTGAGTTAAAAAATATTTTTTATCACATAACATATTTTAATGTTAAAAGTACTTGATAAAAAATTTAGGATGTTTTTGACACATTCACTTGGTCCTAAGTGTCAAACTGGTTTAATTTTGAATGGATAAATTAATCAATGGAAATGGTGAAATTTTCATAAGTTAAACCTACCTATATATGTAAAAATTAAACCCAAATTCATGCTGAAATTCCTCCCATGGTTTTGAGAGAATCTATCTTTTCTATGTCATGTTCTAGAGAGAGAAAGTGAAGTTATGAGAACCACATTCCAAGAACACCATCCAAGATAGAAGTAACGATGCTTATGGGAATGATTTAACATCAAAATAACCCTTGATTATCCACACTAGCACCCAGATTTCAAAGGTCGATGATAGGGTAAGCTTTCGAAGTATGTATGGATGATCTAGAGTTCTTTGGCATCAGTTCCTTCAAGCGATGACCTATGAAAGTGAGCAGAACACGCGTTCAGTCAAATTCAAACTGGGTATGGTTTTGATTTTGACTTATCATACTTATTTAATTCACACAAGATCTTCACGATGATAACCAGGTGACACTTCATAAGATTCAGTCTTAAGATGTATATCTTGTGGTAATTTTTTTTATTTCACCTATTTTTATGCTTGTGTTTTGTGCCCAGTACTGAAAAGTGGTATCAAAGGGACTGTGTGATTCCTTAAGTCAAATTAAAATTAAATTTGTATGAATTCAAGTCAAGGGAATCGCAATGGTTCCAATTCCATTAAAGATGCTTTTATATATGGATGGATGACTGAGAAATGGCCATCCAAGGATTGGAGTTTTAATTTTTGGTGTAAAATTAAAAAACCAAATGTATTACACATACACATGCATGCTTTGGTCTGATTGTTGTTTTATCAGTGGGGAGGTGCATCTCCAGTGTCATCCCAATAGTCGATGAGCAGTAGAATGAAGGAGAGACTCCATGTCAATGCAAAGAATTATATAAACAAGAAAGAAAAAGTTGGTCTGTCGAGGGGACTAGCTATGTAGTGGTGAAGAATTTTTTTAAAATTAAAAGTGTTAAAAAGAATGGAGTGCACATCATTGAATATAAGATAAAAAATATGTTAAATCAGGTATAAAAACCGCCTTCGTTTCCTCCTTTGTTTCCCAACTGATTGGGGAGGGGTATTGTTAATCACCTGTTGGATTGGTGGGCATTACATATAAATTTTTTTTTTGTTTTTTAGGAGAGGTGGCACCTAGCATTACCAAGAAATCCTGGGTGCATAGGTAAAATAATACACAAGCATGTATAGGTAAAATCGTATTAATTCATGGTGAATGTTTTCTATTTAAAGCATGGTTATGTTGTGTGTGCAATCACAGAGAACAAGCATGATAAATAAAAAAATGATTTCATTCACCAATAATAAATTTATATCCCTCAAAGTAAATATTAAGTATCAAACGCTTTCTATCATATAAGTTTTAACAAAACCATAATAGGAGGTTTTTTTTGCCATAGTTGATTGGGCCTCCACTAATTGGGATGTTCTGATAAGAGTGGTGGGTTGAGTTAACTAAAATTGGAATCGAAGAATTATCTATAACTCTCTTGGTGAAATTTTAGATTCAAGCATTGAGTAATAAGTGGTTACTATTTACATAAGTTGATACTTCACTCAACAAATCAAATAGTTATGAGTTAATATGGTTGACTAGCCAAAATACCACTTTGAAACTTTTCGGGTAGTGGAGTAATCATAGCTTGGACTATGAGGAGAGAATTAAAGGAACCTTGCCACTATAATACAGAAGTGACTAAGTTTTTTGAATCTTGTAGTTGATGGATACTTGGATTTGATAAAATAGGAGACACTTAAGATTAAAAAATCCAAAATGTAAAATATTCACTAATCAATATAAAAGTAATAATTTTCTATATTTTTTAAATATGTAAAAAATGAAAAGTTGTACCACATAAATATTGAGGGAGATTCCCGGTACAAGGAAGAAAATCGCTTGCGATGGAATTATGAGAAACTTGATGAAATAGTGGAAGAGAAAAATAGAATAAAATAACATTGATTTATTCAATTTATAAAAACACATTTTATCAAAATTGAATAGGTATAGTTTTGATTTTGTTTTATCCAACTTATTTAACTCAGAAAAGATCCTTGGGTTGATAATCGAGTGGCTCTTCCCGGGAGTCAATGTTATGATGTCAATACAAAGGTAAAATTTTTAATTTCCCTTGTTTTTACTCTCACATTGTTTTCTCAATACCAAAAATATTTACATGATAAAATTAAAGAAACTTGGGATGTGAATCATGTACGATCATCATTAGTTTACCAAAATGATGCAATTGCACAAGTTTTAAGTAAGGGGAATCTCATGCATGTATAAGGGATGAGTTCTAGGCCAACCCCGTCAAAAAAATAGTAGGTCACATTCATCCTTTACTATTACACCATCTATTTGGGGCTCAAGCAGTTTTGTTAACTGGGTAGCATAAAAAAATTCATGGTTGAAAGAATGGGACTCATGTTGGAAAATATAAGATGTGTGGTGGATGGTAATGAATAATGTATTAGTTAAAGTATGATAGGAATTTTTCCTGAGGTAGTTTCAAAATTGATATCTCATCCATCATACATAAAATTTGAGCTCAATTCGTGATAATTATTGAGTGAAATGAAAGTATCAAATGTCCTCCAGAAATTTATTTACTTCATACATATCCTTTTTATTTAATTTTGGTTCCAACACTGAATACATTACTAAGGATGATTTCTTATTTTTTTAACTTTATTACACAACAATAGACTAATTTTTATTTAGTTTCTTAACTTTGTTTCACTAAATGATATTGTTAATTATTGTAATTTTCAGTTGGTATATTTTCTTCGCTTATAAAAAAGTGTGACATTATATGTTTATTTTTTTGTAGGTTTGTTTTAATGAAATTGATTTATTTTTTAATGTTGAATAAATGAGATGTTGTATATTTTTTGATGTTTGATATTATGTCACATTTCATTATTTTTATAAGTGTTTTGATGATATTAATTGATCATGCTTTTAATGTGAATATTTATTTTTCATTTCATGATTTTTTTTGAAAACATTAATATTATATCATGAATATATTTTATACTTTGAATTAAATATATTAAAAATTATAATTAAATTATTTGTTTAATTGGTTATACGATATATTATTTTGGTTTAAGCATGAGGTTTCATGTAGATATCATAGTATGAGTTGTATTAATAACTTGTCGTGCTTAATTGGGATTGGAAATTCATGATTTGATTGAAATATATATTTCTTTAATTAAAAAAGAATGATTTTTTTTGAATCTGACATCATATGGGATAATTTTCAGGTCTTTCAACTTATTAGTATGTTATTAAAATTTAACGATAATAATGATTTTAAAAAGTTTATGAAACATGGATTTAATCTCATGATTTTGTTTTTATTTTTTTTTATTTTTAGTGCACCTATCATGTTTTGTGTTGAATGATTTAATCATACCATCCATTTACATTCATCTTCCATCCAAATTATTTCATCATACCAAACACAAAAATTATTAACATGAATTCCTTGGTTGACAAAAAGTCTTCATTTTCTGAAAATGTAAGACAACTCCCATAGTGGTCTATCTTTTTCTTGAAGGAACCCAACTGAGACATAAGAATTTGATTTGAATTCTCTAATATGAATATTATAAAGCATGCACATCATAAGACTTGTTACCATAGCTCCTACCTCTGCTCCAATAGAATTAATTGACCCATAAAAGGAGTTGAAGACCAGAATCACTGAACTCTTTTTATCTCTCACCAGACCACCCCTCTCATTTCTCTAGAAATACAGGAGTTATCCACATTCAGTTTCATCCCCATGTTAGGAGACTTCCATTTTATCCATCTAAGGTGATTGTATCATCCACCTTCCGTATTAAAGAAAATACTTAGTAGAAACCTTTTTAGAATAGAATAAGATATCCCACCCTTGATTAAAGCACCCAAATCCACCATAAGATCCTTCACCCACACCTGGAAGAAATGAATGGAATACCTTCTCCTTTATCTTTCTTTGTTCCTATCCTTTAAAAGGATCCAACACACAACTGAAAAATCCACTGTATGAAATTTCACCTCCACCCCTTGGGAAACTTACTGGTATCATATTTCCCTTGGGAAATAATTATTTAACAAAAAAATATATCTGTTTGAATTTGACGATGCAAATGATATAAATGTTTCAACACCCCCAATGTTGACAGGATTTCTACTAAAACCATTTTTATTTATACACTTATTTGTTCATTCATGATCTTAAAATAAAAAACAGATCTATTTCTAGGGTCTATAATTTTATAAAAAAATAACAATAATTAGTTTATAATTTAAAGTGTTAAAAATTTATAAATTAGTTCATTCCCACTACATAAAAAATTAATTAATTTTTATAATTAGTCATTATTATTTTTTGTTTTATTAATATTTAAGTAATTAGTATAAATTTAAAAACAATAGTTTTTCTAGTTTGTTGGTTATTATTTATTCAATTTATTGTTTTTAATATTAATTGATATTTTTAATGAAATATTAATATTTATTACCAATTTTTTCAGTAACTATTCTATTGTTAATTAATCTAATTTGCGCAGAATTATTTTTTGAAAAACTACATCACAGTAATTAATTGTGATGGTTTCATAAATTCAACACATATAATATCTATTGTGATGGATTCTATAGTGACCTGATCTTTTTTCCCAAGTGATACTTAACTCAATTTTGAGTTTCAGAGTCTTGGTACCTCCCCGGGGATAAAATGGTAATTTACCCCAATATATGACTTGGGAAAAATTTTCTGATAGTTCCTTTGATTTCAAGGTGTGGTGTTTACCCATGGGTTGAGTCAGAAGAAAAATGAGACCGCAAAGAGGTTTCAATAATAATTTATTATACGTAACATATTACTTTTAGCAAGTACACATGCATTTCATGAATTATGATTTTCCTTCAAAACAAAAGCATTGGACAAAAAATCTAACATCATGGTTGCACCTGAAACAAGGTTGTTACCCTAGAAGAGGAGATAAACTTCATTCTCAATAGGATCATTAGGGGTAGGATGTCACGGAACGAATAAATAAGTGATTAAATTAATTTAATAAAATAATTTCTAATATTTTATATTTTTATAATGATATTTTTTATCCTTGTAAATAGATAAAAAATTATTAATTTATAATAAATTTACTGTCAAGTTATAGTTTTATATAGAATTTTTTTTATAATTTTAGTTTTATACTATTTTTTAATAATTTATAACAATATTACTATTTATTAATTAAATTATCTTAATAATAATTAATAATTATATTTTTAGTTTTTAAAATCACTAATTTGTCTTACACAATTATATTTTTCATTTTTCATTTTTCATATATTTAAATTAACTTTATCAATTTATTATTAATTTAAATTAATTAATTACTATTCATTTTTTTAATATTAAATAATTTATATTTTTATCATTTTCTCATGATTATATAAAAAATTCACTATTTTAAATTAATTTTAATAATTTATACTACTTTATAATAATTAATAACTATTTTTTTATTTAGTATGTGTTTATATTATATTAATTATAATTTTATTAGTTTTTTCAAATAGTAACCAATATTTATTATTTTATATTTATTTTTTAATACTATTTTTTTTGTAAAATATTGCAAAAAAATTTAGATTAATTTTTTTTAATAAATTAAATTTTGTTAAAGTATTATAAATTATAATAATAATATATTTAATGAACCAAAATATTAATTAAACAATTTACACTAATGATAACCTAGGAAAAAATTAATTTGATGATATGCATATGTAACTAAACTCTAATAGATTAAATTAACTAATAAATCATATAATAAAAAATCAATAAATTAATGAAATTAACAACTACTTAAAAAGGGTTAAAAAATCATTCACACTAACATTTTTATCATAATTGAAATCTTCAACCTCCAACTATAGTCTAAAAAAATAGTTTTTTTCAATATGAAAACCTTAAGAGAGTTTGAATTATATATAATATTGTGCAATCCATAAACCTTTAAAAGAGAGTCTGAATGTGTGATAATAGATTACAAAAGAGAATTATTTAAAAGTGAGTATGTATTATAATGATTGAAAGAATCAATGAGAAAGTGATTTTGGGAATGAGGGGAGGAGAAGCTATGTGCACCTATTTATAAGTTAGATTATTTAAGACAAACTTTTTATGATGCAAATTTCTATCGAAAAAAGTTATATTTATGATGGATTCCATCTTAAATACTTTTCATCCTAAAAAAAATTCCCACTTATTTGAAACATATTTGTGATAGATATGTCAATCCTTTGTAAAATCTACCCACCATAGTTTTTTTACCGAGTGACCATAGCTAATTTTTGATGGAATAATAGGTTTGTCACAAAAAGATATTACACAAAAACTATTGCGATGAGATAATTATTCTGTCTCTAATAATTATTCATGACAGAATACATATTTTATTACAAATATTCATTAGATGAAAATTATTTGTGGTAGATTTGTGGAAGTTGTCACATATAATTATTAACTGTCACCACACACACATTCCCAAAAAGTATTGTGATGAAATCCAACCCTATCTTGAAAATATGTTGTGGAAAATATTATTTTTGAAAAGGTAAATTATCCATCGCAAAAAAAATCATTTACGCGAATATTTGTGGTAAAAATGTTACCCATCGCAAAAACCTGAATTTCCTTTAGTGGTAGCTTGTTCACCCTTATTAATGGGATTATGTTGATGACCCATTCACCTATTTGTATGAGATTATTGGTGATAACACATTCACTGATATTCATTATTGATGGTGATAACTCATTCACCTATTACATTGTTTACAGAGATTGTTAACCCATGAATTCTCCTTTTTGAGACCAAACTACGTGAATACCATCCCATTTCAGCATTGGACAGAGCGGGTTTTCTCATTCATGTGGGTAGTTGTTTAGTACCCTATGATACCACAGTTGGTATATTTATGTTTATTTTCTTATCATATCATATTTTTAATGAAACTATATATTTCTAGATTTATTTAGGAGAACAATTGTCTAATACCTACTTAGTATATTTCTTACACCCACCACTTGAGTGGAACTGCCTTATTCATGGTTAGAGATTTAGGTAAGGGAATGGGTCGTCCAATTGATAGGAGATATGTGATGCATGGTGGGACTGGGAGATGGGACTGGGTAGAGCCTTGGGTGTAGATTTATTATATGATTGATATTTTGTATATTTTGGATCTTTTTTGTATATGATCAAGCCATTAGGTGATCTTTCTCCTGATGCGTGCCATGCCTGACATTACAGTGTATCATATTTTCATATAGCATGTGATTTTTATTTATATATGGTTTATATCCCACTCTAATGTACATATAATATTATTCATTATGTATGGTGATTTATATTTATTCCCACTAATATTTATAGTTATTTGAATAATGGTATAGTCTCCCTATAGTATTGATAATCTCTCACTACTGATCAGAAGCCTTTTGTGTATAAGGGGGTCTTCTTGAGTTATTGTGGCTCTCCCATTTAGAGTTTTTTAGATTGACTGGGTAGGGGATGCTAAAAGTATAATTCATGTGGGAGGTTAAAAATGAAGAAGTAATGTTATCAATGTATTTTTATAATATTATTAACAAGTAATATTAAGATAATTGAATATATACATTAGTAATGTCACTATATTACACTATTACACCATCAATCATTTTTTGTTTCTAATGTATAAATGTTTAAATTATAATATTTTGTGTATCATATAACTTTTTTTAATGTATTAATGTCTATTATATAACATTTTATAGCATAATTAATCATTGACTAGGTTATTATTAATTTTATACATATAGTATTCAATTTTTTTAGTGCTTATAATTCTTTACAATTTTACTTTTAATTTTATTTCCAACTAGTTTTTAATATTAGAATACAATGAATAAAAAAAATTGAAACCCTAAAAGATATATATCTTGGAGAACATATTCACTTCCATAACATTTGGTGGACCTAAATGATTCAATTATGTTGTAGATCATTAGTAATCTATCTACTTCCCAACCTGATGTTTCTTATCCACCATCTGATGCATCTCTGATGGGTGAGGAGTTGGTCACTCCACCAGTTAGGGGACACCGTAGGTTTACCATCATTGGTTATATCATTGTAAAAATATATATATATTCATTATTTATTTAATTAATTTATCAAACATATATAAATAATAGAAAAAGAGATATAAATATAAATACAAAATATGTACAGGCTTGAGGGGCTATAAAATTATCATCCTATTTGGTGAGATTGGAGTGCCTACTAGTGATATTTCCGACTTTTATAAAAAAATCCTTAGGTGGATTATATGTGAGATAGTGAGCCGTCTCATTAATTATAAATTTTAAAGGAATATTCCCCTATATTAGAATAAAGTGGTTTCCAACAACCAAATAAATTTAATACTAATTTTATATTCCGTGATGATTAATTTAAAAGATGCGAGTATAATTATTAATATAACTAAAAAATTATGACTTTTATTTTGAGATTTATATTCATTATGATGTTCCTAATTCCATTTAATACCCATGGACCATGAAGAATTTAGGTAATAAATGTGGAGACTTTAAATGGAGATTATGACATGATTCTAATGACACATCTTTAAGCATTTGATAGATGAATGAAAAAGAGTGTATGATGATGTCTCTCATGTGAAGTGTAAGTTTTTTATTAATACTCATAAAAATGAATCTTTTGAGGTGTTAACATTTTTATAATAACTAAATAAAATTAACTCTTCAAAATTATCAATTATGTTAATGTAACTTTTTTAGGATATGTTTAAAAAAATAGAGTGAGTCATTAAAAACAAATAATTTTATACAGTTGGTTCATATATTATTTCCAAGAAAATGTTTATCTTGGTGGACTTTTGTTCATTATTATTTATATTCTAATATCATCCCTGAAGGTTTTTTTCCAACTTCATATCTATGTACTATTTTTTTATAAAGTTTGATGACTTAGGTCACCAAGTTGGATGAGGGGAGATATGGTTTCACGTTCACTAGAAAATAGAGGGCAGTTTCATGAATGAACCTACCAAAGACATTTGAGTGAATTTTTTTCATTGTAATTAAATTTTATTTCATTACTATAAACAAATAATAATGAAATATTAGTTAATTAGATATAATTATAAATTTTATTTAATTAAAAAAATAATGCCAATATTGTGGTATTTTTTATAAAATTAGCTTCTCTAGACCCAACTTGAGCAGTATTTTTTACTATATAATATATAGAGATATTTATGCATGATTTTATCTTTCCATAATAGTTTTTTACTTATTCACACACTTTTAACATGTTAATTTCCATGGATTAGTTATTGTATCAATAATTTATAACAATTCTCAGTTATAATGAAAACCTTTAGATACTATAAAAGTAATCTTTAAAATATATCTAATGATCTAGGTACAGTATTATGATGTGAAAAAAAATTATGTATTATTATCAGGTGTTTGGGGCCCATAAAATTGTGAATTCTTCTCATTAAGTTCTTACTTGGTGATCTAGAGTAGAGGAGTTCATGAGGATTTTCCTTCCAATAGTAACACAACATGTTTCCAGTGTTATTGGATGTTCCTATCTATGAACATGTGTATTAGTCTCATGAATTGAAGTTATTACAAATGTGTATCATTTTATCATGTACTTTTATGCAAGACAAAAAACATGAAATTTATTTTTGTGGTGAGGCAACTTGTGTCAGCCGCATCAATGGTGGTATGACATTGATTGAACGATCAAGATAAGGTTTTTCACTTTTAAGTAGATAAATATCTAGGCCTTTTTGATCAGGATGATAACACCTTTATTAAATCCATGTACATGGTAGACGAATATAAGTTCATTTATAATGTTCATTAAATTAATCAATAAAGTAATGATGGTGAATCAAGTGATATATTTTTTTTATGAGATATCATGAGAAAAAATAGATTATATTACATAGAGAATGCTCGAATAAGGTTTTCATTGCTATGAATTATCCTTATCTCTTTGGGTTTCATAATGGTTTTTGAGATACCACTCTTGGTTTGTGAGTATGACTCACTGGTATTGATACATGGGCCCGGAGGGCCACACACAAAGCGTCTTTAGAATCTTGGCCATTTCTAATGAATTAGAGTTTAAGGCATAGTTAGTCCCATGGTGAGAGATGGGTTATGTATGGGTTTGAACTATCATATTAAATAGATAAATTCATTATTATTAGAGTTTAGAATAATAAGTTTTGAATTTATTTACTCTAGGTATTCACAAGTTTCAATTTAATACAAAATAAAAATATTTTGTGAATGAATATTTATTTAAGTTTAATTTAATATTTTATGGGAGATACATGTTGAGTTAATAAATCTTTTTTATCACATAACATATTTTAATGTTAAAAGTACTTGATAAAATATTTAGGATGTTTTTGACAAATTCACTTGGTCCTAAGTGTCAAAATGGTTTAATTTTGAATGGATAAATTAATGAATGGAAATGGTGAAATTTTCATAAGTTAAACCTACCTATATATGTAAAAATTAAACCCTAATTCATGGTGTAATTCCTCCCATGATTTTGTGAGAATCTATCTTATCTCTGTCATGTTCCATAGAGAGAAAGTGAAGTTATGAGAACCACATTCCAAGAACGTCATCCCAGATCGAAGTAATGATGCCCATGGGAATGATTTAACATCAAAATAACCCTTAATTATCCACACTAGCACCCATATTTCAAAGGTCGGTGATAGGGTAAGCTTTAAAAGTATGTGTGGATGATCTAGAGTTATTTGGCATCAGTTCCTTCAAGTGATGACCTATAAAAGTGAGAAGAACACGTGTTTAGTAAAATTCAAACTAGGTATGGTTCTGATTTTGACTTATCATACTTATTTAATTCACAAAAGATCCTCACTATGATAACCGGGTGACACTTCATAAGAGTCAGTCTTAAGATGTATATCTTGTGATAATTTTTTTTATTTCACCTATTTTTATCCTCGTGTTTTATGCCCAGTACTGAAAAGTGGTATCAGGGGGACTGTGTGATTTATTAAGTCAAATTAAAATTAAATTTGTATGAATTCAAGTCAAGGGAATCACAATGGATCCAATGCTATTGAAGATGCTTTGATCTATGTATGGATGACTGATAAATGGCCATCCGATGATTGGACTTTTAATTTTTGGTCTAAAATTAAAAAACCAAATGTATTACACATACACATGCATGCTTTGGTCTGATTGTTTTTTTATTAGTGGGGAGGTGCATCTCCAGTTTCATCCCAAGAGTATATGAGAAGTAGAATGAAGGGGAGACTCCATGTAAATGCAAAGAATTATATAAACAAGAAAGAAAATTTTAGTCAGTCGGGGGGACTAGCTGTGTAGTAGTGAAGGTTTTTTTTAAAATGAAAAGTGTTAAAAATAATGGAGTGCACATAATTGAATGTAAGATAAAAAAAGTTGTTAAAGTAGGTATAAAAAACACCTTCATTTCCTCCTTTGTCTCCCAACTGATTGGGGAGGGTTATTGTTAATCACCTGTTATCTTGGTGGGCATTACATATAAAAAAATATTTTTTTTTGTTTTTTAGGAGAGGTGGCACCTAGCATTACCAGGAAATCCTGGGTGCATAGTTAAAATAATAAACAAGCATGTATAGGTAAAATTTTATTAATGCGCGGTGAATGTTTTCTATTTAAAGCATGGTTAAGTTGTGTGTGCAATCACATAGAACAAGCATGATAAATAAAAAAATGATTTCATTAACCAATAATAAATTTAGATCCCTCAAAGTAAATATTAAGTATCAAATGATTTCTATCAGATAAGTTTTAATAAAACCATATTAGGAGGTTTTCGTCGGCCATAGTTGATGGCGCCTCCACTAATTGGGATTTTCTAATAAGAGTGGTGGGTTGAGTTAACTAAAATTGGAATCAAAGAATTATCCATAACTGTCTTGGTGAAATTTTAGATTCAAGCGTTGAGTAATACGTAATTACTATTTACATAAGTTTATAATTCACTCAAAAAATCAAAGAGTTATGAGTTAATATGGTTGACTATCCAAAATACCACTTTGAAACTTTTTAGGTAGTGGAGTAATCATAGCTTGGACTATGAGGAGAGGCTTAAAGGAACCTTGCCACTATAATACTAAAGTTACTAAGTATTTTGAATCATGTAGTTGAGGGCTACTTGGATTTGATAAAATATGAGACACTTAAGATTAAAAAATCCAAAATGTAAAATATTCAATAATAAATATAAAAGTAATAATTTTCTATATTTTCATTTTGTAAAAAATGAAAAGTTATACCACATAAATATTGATGGAGATTACCGATACAAGGAAGAAAATCGCTTGTGATGTAATTATGAGAAACGTGATGAAATAGTGGAAGAGAAAAATAGAAGAAAAGAACATTGATTTATTCAATTTAGAAAAACACATTTTATCAAAAATGAATAGGTATAGTTTTGATTTTATTTTATCCTTCTTATTTAACTCACAAAAGATCCTTGTGTTGATAATCGAGTGGCTCTTCCCTGGAGTCAATGTTATGATGTCAATCCAAAGGTAAAAATTTTAATTTCCCTTGTTTTTACTCTCACATTGTGTGCTCAATACCAACAATATTTACATGATAAAATTAAAGAAACTTGGGGTGTGAATCATGTACGATCATCATTAGTTTACCAAAATGATGCAATTGCACAATTTTTAAGGAAGGGTCATCTCATGTGTGTATAAGGGATGAGTTCTAGACCAACCCCATCAAAAAAATAGTAGGTCACATTCATCCTTTACTGTTACACCATCTATTGGGGGATCAAGCAGTTTTGTTAACTAGGTAGCAAAAAAATCATGGTTGAAAGAATGGGACTCATGTTGGAAAATATAAGATGTGTGGAGGCTAGTAATGAATAATGTCTTAGTTTAAGTATGATAGGCATTGTGCCTGAGGGAGTTTCCAAATTGATATCTCATCCAGCATATATAAATTTTCAGCTCAGTTCATGATAATTTTTTATTGAAGTGAAAATATCAAATGTATTCCAGGAATTTATTTACTTCATGCATATCCCTTTTATTTAATTTTGGTTCCAACATTGAATACATTACTAAGGCTGATTTATTATTTTTTTAAATTTATTAAACAACAATTGACTAATTTTTCTTTAGTTTCTTAACTTTGTTGCACTAAATGATATTGTTAATTATTTGTAATTTTCAATTTGTATATTTTCTTCGCTTATAAAAAAGTGTGACATTATGTGTTTATTTTTAGCAGGTTTGTTTTGATGAAATTGCTTTATTTTTTCATGTAGAGTAAATGAGATGTTGTATATTTTTTGATGTTTGATATGACGTCACATTTCATTATTTTTATAAGTGTTTTGATGATATTAATTGATCATGCTTTCAATGTGAATATTTATTTTTCATTTCATGCTTTTTTTTTCTGAAAACATTAATATTATATCATGAATATATTTTATACTTTGAATTAAATATATTGAAAATTAGGATTAAATTATATGATTAATTGGTTATACGATATAGTATTTTGGTTTAAACATGAGTTTTCATGTATATATCTTAGTATGAGTTGGATTAATAACTTTTCGTGCTTAATTGGGATTGGAAATTCATGATTTGATTGAAATATATATTTCTTTAATTTAAAAAGAATGATTTTTTTTGAATCTGACATAATATGGGGTAATTTTCAGGTCTTTCAACTTATTAGTATGTTATTAAAATTTATCGACATTACATGATTTTAAAAATTTTATGAACCATGGATTTAATCTCATGATTTTGTTTTTTTTTTGTGCTCGTATCATATTTTTTTTGAATGATTTAATCATACCATACATTTACATTCATCATCCATCAAAATTATTTCATCATACCAAACACAAAAATGATTAACGTGAATACCCTGGTTGACAAAAAGTCTTCATTTTCTGAAAATGTAAGCCAACTCCCATAGTGGTCTATCTTTTTCTTTAAGGAACCCAACCGAGACATAAGAATTTGATTTGACTTATCTAATATGAATATTATAAAGCATGCACATCATAAGACTTGTTACCATAGCTCTTGCCTCTGCTCCAATAGAATTACTTGACCCATAAAAGGAGTTGAAGACCAGAATCACTGAACCCATGTTATCTCTCACCAGACTACCCCTCTAATTTCTCTAGAAATACAGGAGTTGTCCACATTCAGTTTCATCCCCATGTTAGGAGCCTTCCATTTTACCCATCTACCTTGATTGTATCATCCACCTTCCATATTAAAGAAAATACTTAGTAGAAACTTTTTTATCATAGAAGAAGATATCCCACCCTTGATTAGAGCACCCAACTCCACCATAAGAGCCTTCACCCACACCTAGAAGAAATGAATGGAATACCTTCTCCTTTATCTTTCTTTGTTCATATCCTCCAAAAGGATACAACACACAAATGAAAAATCTATTGCATGAAATTTCACCTCCACCCCTTGTTGTCCAACTCCGTGGAACCAAGCCCCCATAACTTCCAACAATGAACCCCCAATCCTATGTATACCCATACCACGCCCCATGAGGTTTCATGTAGATACCATAGTATAAGGAGAGTTTTTTATTTCACTAATGTGTTTGTTGATTTTAATTTCAAAGGGGTATAAATGTGAATCCTTAAGTTAATATTTTTAAGAACGTCTTAAGAGTGATGAAAATCCAATGGATGATAAAATCAGAAGGTTTTTTTCATCAAAAGTTGCACCACCATACATAAAATTGAGTTGACTATCTTGATTTTAATTTTTTTAACCCTTTCCACCTTAAACTTTTTTTGACCCTTGTAATACTTTTGTGATGTTTTTTGATATCAAAAAGGGGAAGAGCTTTGAGGAATTCAGAGAGTTTCCCTTTTCTTCTTTCAAGGGGGAGGTTCTTAGGAGGAGATGAAGAGATTAAATGACATTCTTGGGAATATTATTTTTATATTCAAGTTTAACTTGCCTCGTTCCATTTATGTATTGTTATTTTCATAAAGGGGGAGATTATTGGGTCAAAACCCAATTTTTCAACCTTATTTTGAAAATCACAATACACTCTTGATGTCTTTGTTTAACTACTAGGGTTTTTTGTTGTGTTTCTATCTGTATAAATTTCTTCATCTGATTACATGTTCAGATGTGTTGATAAGTCCATTAGATGACATGCATTTTGTGTTTTCATCAAACTTTTGTTTATTGTGATGGCACATAGAGGAAATAACTTATTTCTTAGTATCAATGATCTGGTGGAATTATGGGTGGTTTATTCAAGTGCATGTTTCCACTCAATGACTGAATGTGGATGCACGGTGAATCATGTATCTAGAAGTTTAATAAAAGTTAATCTAGTGGATAATTATGCCTTGGATGTCATAAAAAAGGGTGATGTGAATATACAGATGAATGATAGTGGAATATTGAGACTCAAAGGAGTAAGACACACCCTATGGAAATGATAAAAATCTTATTTCCATTAGATATCTTGAAGAGGAAGTCACTGAAGTGAAATTTTAAAATTGAGTCTAGAAAGTGACTTAAGGATCCAAGGTGGTTGTGAGAGGAGTAAAGGATGGGACATTCTAATTGACCAGAAGCACAGATGGTATTTCAATGGTTGGAACTACATCATTGGAAGATTTTAAGGTTTGGAATTGTATGATTGATCAACTTAGTGAGGTGAATATGAAAGTTCTAATGTCTAAAGGCATATTAAAGCTTGATCACATGGAAATCAGATGGTGTGAAAGTTTTGTGTCGGGGAACAGAGAAGAGTGTTCATTAACTTAGATGGATAGAATCTTGGAGCTTGGAAGTTGGAACTAGCTCACTCAGACTTTCCCCTATCCATTCCCATAGTGGTTCTATTTACTTTATAACTTTCATTGAGGATGCTTCTAGAAAATTTTATGTTTACTTTTTGAATCGCAATTTTGAATTTTTTTTTCAGGCGTTTATTCAATGGAAATCCGTGTAAGAAAGGCAATGTGGTTGGAAGGTGAAATGAATGTTTTCCAATAATGGTAGTGAATACACCAGATACAACTTCTGGAACTTCTACCAAAAGAAGGGTATAACACATGAAAATACAGTACCTTGTACACTATAGTTGAGTGGAGTGGATGAAAGGATTAATTGAACCATGACTAGGATGGCCAAATGTATTTGATTTTACTCTGGAATGCCTAAGGGGATTTGGGGAGAGGAACTCAATAAAGAAGCATACCTTGTCAATGGGTGTCCAACATCGACAATTGATAAGAAGCCTGTGAAGGAGCTATGGTCCGGTAAATGATCAGAATTTAACCATCTTAAAGTCTTTAGAAGTTTGATGTATGTGCATGTTGATTCTATGGATCGAGATAAGCTTGAGGAAAAATATAAATCATGCTTTCTCATTGGGTATTGAGATTAGAGTTTTGGATTTCAGTTATGGGATGAGGAAATGAAACAAATCATCTGGAGCCTATATGTTATCTTTAATTAGAAGGTTTTTTGAATGGACCAGAACATGGAGGAAAAGTAAGTTGATAGAAATAAATCAACTATCGAAGGAGTTAAAATCTCGAATATTTTCTCACTGATAGTTTAACATGGAACTATTCGGATGATGGTGAGCATGGTAGCATCAGATAAAAGAGATGGATGTGAAGGAATCCTTCCTTCATGTTGAGTTGGAGGAAGAAATTTACATAAAGAAACTGATGGGTTTTTTTGGAATAAGGAAATCAGAACTCGGATTGTTAAAGAATCGTCTTTGGGGATTGAAGAAAAAATGACTATAATATAATTGAAAGTCTGATGGTTTTTTGTTGGAAAAAGGATTTGAAATGTGGAATACATATTATTTCTATTTCCAGAAGTAACGGGGTGATAGGATATTCATCATGATGCCTTTGTATATTGATGACATATTGTTGGTTAGTCCATAGTTTTTATAGATTTAGGATCTAAAGTGTAAGTCATTTGGAATATTTTAAAAGAAGGTTCTTGGATATGACAAAAAATATTGGGAATGAGAATTGAGAGGGATATGAGAGTTAAAATTTTGGTGTTATCCCAGATGGACTACATCTAGAATATCATGGGAAAGTTTGGAATGGTCGAATACAAGCTTGTCTCAACTCCTATTGTCAAACACTTTAAGTTTTATAAGGCACAGGCACTCATAATGGAAGAAGGGATTCAGTACATGGATAAAGTGATGTTTTCATTAATAGTTTAAAGTTTTATGTATGTGATGATTTAGACACAACCATACATAGCATTTTTAATGGGATTTGTGATTTGTTTTATGTCAAACCCTGGAAGTGAGCACTAAGAAGACATCAAGTGGATCATCCATTACTTGAAAATAATAGAAATATTTTCTCTGGGTTTTAGGGGGAGGATCCATTGCAAGGTTTTTTGTGTGTGGATTTTTATAGAGATTGAGACACCCAGAGGAGCACGATCAGCTTTGTGTTTGACTATGGAGGAATAGTGATCTGTTGGATGTCACAGCTACATAATATTATCATTTTAAGTATAATTGAAGTAGAGTATGTGGATATAATGGAAGCAATGAAGGAGTTTTTTAAGTAGAGAATCAGATGCTAATGAATGTACGTCGATTTGACCATCTTGCAATGACAAATTTTCAATGAACAGAATCCAATGACCTGAATTTGGTGAACAAAAAATATTTCACAATCCAACAATCTCCCACATTAAGACTATTCCATGTACCCTTTGGAAAATATCCAACAATTAGAAAACTTCCTTTCTTCCTCTTTACAATATACAATGTTCTTTATTCTCCTTTCATTCACTCAAGTCCACACTAAGTCATGATGTTTCCTTATACTTTCCAGAACTAAAGATTTAGTGACCACGTCCACTAGATTTTGGATTCTAGCTATATTGTAGAGATATGACACTTTCTCCTCTGGAATGTCTATAATGAAGTGTTACTTGATGTTGATGTGCTTTATCCTCGCAAACATCAAGCGAAGAGAGGCAAACACATCGTTCTTAGAGAAAGTGACTTAAATAACAACCCCAAGAAACCTGTAAAAAGTCTTTCTGATATGTGTCGCCCGCCCCAGAGAGCTAGAACACCTCCAGCTGATTGATAAAAGAAAGGAACTCTCACACCCACGAAAACCATCTTCACAAACTAGAACACCTTAAGCACCATTAAACAAAAACCACGTCGTTTGACTATAACAAACAAACAAGGCCAAGTACGTCCAAGGAACACTTTGATCACCTATCACCGAGTCATCACTAGGATGGACCTTAAATGCTAACATGGGAAATCCCGAAGGGCTCCCTACCATTAGAAACCTACTGATGCCCGAGAAAATATTGGAAAACTGACACGGGGAGGCCTGGGCGGACTCCCCACCATAAGAATAGTGTAATATCGGTTTATTTCTAGGGAGTTTCAGCGAGTCCCCCTAATGGGTCTCACAACCGTTGGCACCAATGAAACTAGAGAACTCAGAGGCTTCCCGGCACTAACCCAACACTCCACCAAAAGGGCAGGGAGGACGGGGCCCAACCATCGGGCGTCAAAACCACAGCCTAAGACAAACCAACATCTCAACATCCCTGGATTAGCACCATTCAACTTTGAGACAAATTCGTCCAAACAGACCCCATGAGGACCGCTAAAAGCGATTACATATGGTGGGATGCAAACCCCAGGTCTTTAAGGTAACGAGACGCCCATGCCTCCTCATAGCCACAAAAAATCTCATGCACCCAGACGGGTCGTTCAGAATGGAAGAGCTACAGGAAATGATTTAAACTACTTTGTCTTTAAACACCGATAACAAAAATAAAGTCAGGTTCTCATACACTCCTAGGGTTCCTGACCACGCGCCAGCTTCACTCCGAGGCCTATGGCTGGAGCCCTTATGTTTGAAGCATCTCCCGCCTTGCAGTGAGGTAATGAAGACTCCCAAACAGAGCTTATCCTTTTCCTAGTGTCGCAAGCAACCATACTACAATTGAGATAACCCCATCACACACAACACACTCTGAAATCCACCTATTTCCTCGAGGCACGTCCATCAAAACAGAGGTTTGCATGATGCACATGCATCACTTATTCACCTTAACCAAGAAACTTGAGAAGAAAAGACACACGACAAACACTCAACTTTGAACAGAAAGATTAGAACTCCCTAAGAGGATGAAACACTCCTATGAAAACAGGGATTCTCATAGGGTTCTATGAAACCCACCTTTTCTTATCAAGAGAACTCACGCTACAAGATGTTACCAAAAATGACCCTTACTGCTGATGAAGCACTACGAGCCTTTCAAACCATCGGCCAACACTGATAATTCCGAATTGCCTTCACCCTTCCCTGCTGGAATTTCTTTCACCGCTTCCAGAGGGGAACCTTCAGACGCAACGATGTCAAACTTCATACCCGACAACTAAGACAACTCAGACAGACCAAAGCTCCCTTCAACACCTCTCGCATCTATCATCCCGCTGTGAGAGGATCTGCTTAACCAAAAAGGATAAGGGAAAAACTTAACACTATCACTCAAAAGGGAGAGTGATTGCTTTAATCAACTGGAGGGTCTGCCAACGGTGAATTACCCATAGTCGCACTTCAATCGCATGTTAATGCTTTATGGGGGTGTGCACTGGTCAAGAAAGAAAACCATAGACCCAATCAAACTGGTCCAATGGCCAAGAAACACTGCAAGTGAACACTAAATGTGCAGAGAGAACCGCTGCAAGGGATTCCCGAAGCACTTTTCAAAAGAGACCATTAACCACATGCTTTCACACCAACTTACAAATAAGGATTCAAACTCGAGACACAAATTAGTCAAAAAGGATTCTCGGCTTGAAACATCTCACATCCAACACTTCCCAAAATACAAGGACACACGACGCGACCACTGATTATTAAAAAAAATCCTTCAATAAAACTTTTTGAAAAGAAACGAAGCTAGTAGGTTACACAAACACCAATGGTGTCCCATGGGCCTCGCACATGCATCTTCTTGTGCCGCACCGGCACCCACCTCATGCCCAACCAAGCACTCATCCACTCATTCCATTAACCATTTCTCTTTCCATATATACCCATGCATGTGGTTTCCCATGAAAGCACCACGAATCAAAACCAAAACTTTCCATTTTTTTCAAAACCAAACATTCAACCCACACTTTTCAAACCTTACACATCATTTTATTTTTAGAGCGCTTCATTTCAAGACATTTTTTTTTCAAGACCACATCATTTTTACTTAAAAACCAGATTTCCATGAATCCAAAACAACAAGATGGGGAATGATGCAAGAGGGAACTAGCATCAGTGGGTGACTGGGACATATGGTTGGCGGTCATTCGCCAATCATGCCACCACCACGGAGGGTATTCTTGGACAACGTCCCCGGCTCCACATGGCTTGCCAGACCTTGCGAGCTCACTGGGACAACTGAACCTACTCTCTTTTCATTTCTCCTAAACAAGATTAACCACAGGGGCCAAAGACTCAAACAGACCTCAACTTACCCTAGTGACTCGAGTCTCGCCACAGGGTGTGCTGGCCAGGCACCTTACTTGTAGTCGGGACGTCAAGTCCCGACAATCTTAACATTGTTCTACCTAACTCTATCCCAATGGGACACGACCCAAGAGAGAAAACCTCCTCTGATACCATTCTGTCACGAATAGGTCGGGTCACCATCCGACCCAACGCCCGACCCGGACCGCGACATGGCCCGAAGGGCGTTCTCGATCCCCACGGACTGGCACAAGTGCCCGGGTATCAAAACCAACACATGGGAACGATTTACCCAAAAAATGAGACATAAAATACAACCAAACAGACCCTTAACACAATTCATGTTTAAAGGTCTACAATTGGAACCAACAACCCAAGAGAGACGACAACAAAGAAAAACTAAAACTCTAAGAAGACCGCAATGAAAAGAAAACTAACACATCCATTTGCACCATCATGCAACACGAGGATCCACCTCCTCAAACCACCATAGTCAGTCATGCATGGAAAAACCATCGACAACCCGAACCACCATCACTAACCACGATGCATCAACCTGTGACACACAAAGAAAAAGTGCTACATACACACAAAGATGTAGGTAGGGTGTGAGCCAAGAGCCCAGTAGGATGACACCGGGAGAAGATTCCACACTAAACCATTTAAATGACGAACACACTTTCCAGTAAAATGGATAAAAGGGAAATAAATGCTTAAACAGTACTTAATGAAAACAATTTTTAATGACAGGTGCTTTAAATGAAAATGAATTTAAAAACAACAACTCAAATTAAAGAAAAGAATTAAATACTTGAACACTTTTAAAGAAAGCAGGGTTTAAGAAAAAGTGTTTCAAATAAAACAAATTAAATTAAAACACACACACCACTACTGGAAATATAGATATTTGCGACGGGTCATTTGCGACGGGATCCCGTCGCAAATAGCCTTTTGCGACGGGGCCCCGTCGCAAATCGCCCGTTGCAGAAAACGTCGTCGCAACTAATTTTTTTTGCGACGGGCCCGTCGCAAAAACACGTATTTGCGACGGGAAATTGGCCCGTCGCAAATAGGTGTCTGGTTTTTTTAAAAAAATCATTTGCGACGGGATCCCGTCGCAAATAGCCTTTTGCGACGGGGCCCCGTCGCAAATCGCCCGTTGCAGAAAACGCCGTCGCAACTAATTTTTTTTGCGACGGGCCCGTCGCAAAAACACGTATTTGCGACGGGAAATTGGCCCGTCGCAAATAGGTGTCTGGTTTTTTTAAAAAAATCTTTTGCGACGGGCCCGTCGCAAAAAGTATTTGCGACGGGCCATATTCCCGTCGCAAATGGTTGCTTCGAAGCGGGTATTTGCGACGGGAATATATTCCCGTCGCAAATAGTAATAAAAAAATTAAAAAAAATATTAAAAATTTATTTATTATTATATAAATCCATAAACCTATTTATATTGATATAAATATAATATTTATTTTTTAAATATGTTTTAGAAAGGAAAAATGAAAATCAAATATGAATGTATAAGATGTTCAGTAAAAGAGGCTTATAAAATAAATTAAAAAATATTTTTAATTAGTAATTATGTAATATTTATCAGTTAATAGTCATTTAATAACTCTTTGAATATAAAAAAAATAAAAAAATTAATGAAAGATGGAAAATAAGCTAAAAATGAAACCCAAACTTCAAACGGCCATAACTTTTGATCCGGGACTCCGTTTGAGCTCCACAGCATATCAAATCGAAGCCTGCGACGAGCTCTACAGCGCTATGGACCGGTGGAACCCGTACAAGGTTGTTTCAAGGCCAAAAAAGGCCCAGAAGGCCTCCAAAACTGAGTTTTTAGTCGGGGTACCCCGATTTTTCACCGTTTAAACAGCTATAACTTCTGCTCCCGATGTCCGATAAACCTCTACCATATATCATATCGAAGATAGTTTCATTTCCTTCGATTTGACTGATTGTGGAGCTGAAACAGACTTCT
This sequence comes from Viscum album, assembly GCA_963277665.1. NCBI lineage: Eukaryota > Viridiplantae > Streptophyta > Magnoliopsida > Santalales > Viscaceae > Viscum > Viscum album. Next base: position 1,198,835,901 of record OY728164.1, read on the forward strand.
GGATTAGAAGTTATGGTCGTTTAAACATTCAAATGGCTATAACATCCGATCCGGATGTCAGTTTGGCTTGTACCGCATATCATATCGAAGATCGTTTCATGTTCTTCGATTTGACTGGTTGTGGAGTTGTAACGGACCTACGGATTAGAAGTTATAGCCGTTTTAACATTCTCGGTGGATTTTCACCCCCTCATTCCTATGTATTCATTCATAACTACATATATATATGTGTGTGTGTGTGTGTGTGTGTGTGTGTATCTATTGTATATATGTATTTATTTATGTATGTATTTATTTATACATATACATAAAAACCCATATTTTATAAATTTATTTAAAACTAAGCTTATAAATATATATTAATTAATATACAAATAAATATACGAATAAAAACGTATAACTATATATATATATATAGAATAAATATATATTAATATACGAATATATATATATATAACCAAATATATTTATATTAGTATAAATCTATATTAATATACGAATAAATATAACTATATATATATAGATAGATCATTAAATGTATAAAAAAATGAAATGGCTTAGTTGTAAAGGTTAATGCGCGCATGGGGGAGGTTTATTCATATTTATTATTAATTATTTCTAATTATTATTAATTACTACTAATTACCATTAACTATTAACAATTAATACTAATAATTTAAATTTATTAAATAACAAAACAATATAAACACAATTAAATTACAACTAATTAAAAATAAATAAAAATAATAAAAAATTTAAATTAAATATTAAATTAAAAAGAAAATAAATACCTTTAAAATTGATCTGAAGTTGATCTCCGATAATTGTTGAAGACATCAATATCAAATCTGGAAATAAAAATTAAACTTAAGAAACTGTGAACTCTAAAAATAGAGTTTTGAGAGAAGTTGAGAATGAATGGAAAAAAACGGGTGGGGGTATTTATAGGTTAGATTATTTGCGACGGGAGTATTTGCGACGGGTATCCCGTCGCAAATACTTGATCCCGCATTTATCATGGTCAACGGTTAAATAGTTATTTGCGACGGGTCCCGTCGCAAATATTAACCTACCGACATACTATTTGCGACGGGGGGTATATTCCCGTCGCAAATAGTTTTTACCGCCGCCGGGTATTTGCGACGGGGTATATTCCCGTCGCAAATAGTTTTTACCGCCGCCGGTTATTTGCGACGGGTGGTAACCATCCGTCGCAAAAAACTTTCCCGCGGTTTGGCGCGCTTTGCGCGCCAAGCCTTTTGCGACGGGTGAGATTTACCCGTCGCAAATAAGTGTATTTGCGACGGGATTTATTCCCGTCGCAAATAACCCGTCGCAAAAACCCCTTTTTCCCGTAGTGCCCGCGCACTTACTTTTTAAAATAACCAAAGTGTCGCACTGATAAGCGTAAAGTAACCAAAGAGCACCAAATATGGGAGAGGCCTTGTGGGTGTTAGCTAGCTTGGGTTCCTAGATCTTCGTGTCTCGGTGAAGCGTGGCTTAGAAACCACGACCCTCAGAAAACGTGGCTTAGAAGACCACGAACCTCAGAAAACGTGTCTTACAAGACCACGACCCTTAGAAAACGTGACTTAGAAGACCACGACCCTTAGTCATTCATATGTTTAGTTAGTGTTGCAATCGTCAGTCCTGCCAGTGAAACCGGGTTGAGTCACCTCTAGAACACTAGCCCACTAGTCTTAGTTCACCTTCCTAGCTACCCAGGCTTCCCGCTTTGTGCTCAAACAAATTTCAAGATCTTAATAGGTGCATATCACATAAACAAGCCAAGCAAAACCCCACACATGAAAAGAGACCATTTACACCATCAATTCTAGTTTTAAAACTCAAGATCATGTCACAGGTCACACTTATGCATAGAAGCCAAACAGAGTACTTACACACACCAAACCATCATTTGCACACCCAAATACCATTTTGAAATATTACGCACACCAAACCTTATCCAAACAAGTTTCGCACCATTGATATAATTTGGTAAACCCTTTGAAAATTTTCATAGGACAATCCTAAAGAGTATCATCGGGCTTTACAGATGAAAACACACTAAAAATCCTCATTTTGAATTAAGTGCACACCCAAAATCTTTTTAGAATTTAATCTGCATCGCTTACACCATCAACTAAACCACTTACAATTTAAAAAAACAGTTTTACACTTAAAAAACCCCGAAGAAAATTTATTGAACAATTCCAAAAATGTGCCACATGATTTTTTAACACCAAAACGCACTCAAAACCCCTTTTATGAAAAAACGCACATTGATGTCACAACCAAAACACACACTACAACTCTTTCACATTTAAACAACTAGATGCACAATCTTGAGAACAACTATAAATAGCTCAATGTAGGTTTTCACAACAAAACACATTAACATCACATAAACACTCGACTAACAAAACAAATGCACAACAAAACTCAGTCAAAATCACTTCCGCAACATGTAAACTACTTAACAATTGTGCTAAATTAATTAAATTAACAAACTAATTCACCAGAAAATTTATGAAAAAATTTTCAGAATATGCCGCATGACTCAAAAATACTAAAAATGCAGTCAAAAGTTTCTCTATGACTCGACGCAAATTGACGCTAAACCAAAGCACAATTTGTATAATTTATAATCTACTAATACACAGTTCAACATTAATTTTTCACGTAAAACACACCTATATCACATACACATATCAACTTCAATTGAAAGCATTATTCGCATCAAACAAACTAATTAAATAATATGCTAAATTAATTTAAGAAGAAAAATAATTCATCAAACAATGGTTAAAACGCAGAACCACCTACCTCGGAAGAAGGAACTCCCAAAACTTGTGTGAATCTCCAATCGCACCTAATACGAACCACACGCGAATTGAAATGGACCCTAAACAAGAAACCAGACCAACAAGATTTAAGATCAAACTCTAATTTGAGCCCCTTACCCACTGGATAAAAAAAATTCAAGGATAAAAAAAAGGAGACTCCACCGGGGGGTTGCTCGCGTGGCATGAGGGAAAGGCGCCGACCGACATGGGAGGTGGCGCGCCGGAGTAAGTCGCGGCCAGCAGAGGAAGGTGTGGGCGGCGATCGTCGGACAAGGGGCGTGTGCTGGTGGGGAGGCCGGTGAGGATGAAGGGTGCGCGGCGAACTGGCTGGGGAGCTGCGGCGCGACGGGCTGGCCTGGGAGCTCGGGGTGCGGTGCGACGGGACCAAGTGGTCCTGGGGCTGCGACGAGTCTGATCGGGGAAGGCAGGGCGCGGCATGAGAGAGGTGGTCAGACGGCTTGCCGGATGAGCCGGTGACCAAGGGGAGAGAAAGCGCCGCGAGCGGACCCAGTGGGGTGAGGGGGGAAACGCGATGCGGGCTAGGGGGGGCGAAGCCCTAAGCAAAAAAAAGGGGGGGAATAAAGATAAAAATAAATAAATAAAATAAAATAAAATAAAATAAGAAAAATAATAATAATGATAATAAACTAAAATTTGAATAATTATATTAGTAATAATAAAAATAATAAAACCCAATTGACAGTAATAAAATAAAATAAAAGTTATGTCAATTATGATAATAATAATAGTAATAATGTCCCTAAATATCATTATTAATATTATTATCTTTAAAAACTCTTATTTTATTTGATTTTTATTTCATCACACATTTAATTTTATTGCTTTGTTATTAATCCATTTTATTAAATTAGTTGATCATCGAGCAGGGCGTGCGGTGAACCGGGCGAGGTTGCACGGCGACCCGGGCGAAGCCGCTCAGCTTCGACCGTGGTTCGCTGGACGCAGTCAAGACCAAAACTCTCATTTATCATAGCAAAACCCATGTCGGGCTCGGCCCGCATTTCACATATATAAAAATAAATAATTATTATTATTATTAGGAGCTGATAAAATTATAAGATAGAAATAAAAATTAGAAACATGACGCAACACGAAGTTCGGGTGTGACACGTAATGGGAGAAGGGATTCAGTACATGGATAAAGTGATGTTTTTGTCAATAGTTGGAAGTTTTATGTATGTGATGATTTAGACACAACCATACATAGCATTTTTAATGGGAAAAGTGAGCACTAAGAAGACATCAAGTGGATCATCCATTACTTGAAAATAATAGAAATATTTTCTATGGGTTTTAGGGGGAGGATCCATCGCAAGGTTTTTTGGGTGTGGATTTTTATAGAGATTCGGACACCCGGAGGAGCACGATCAGCTTTGTGTTTGACTATGGAGGAACAGTGGTCGGTTGGATGTCACAGCTGCATAGTATTATCATTTTCAGTATAATTGAAGTAGAGTATGTGGCTATAATGGAAGCAACGAAGGAGTTTTTTAGGTAGAGAATCAGATGTTGCTGAATGTATGTCGAGCTGACCAACTTGCAATGACAAATTTTCAATGAACAGAATCCAATGACCTGAATTTGGTGAACAAAATATACTTCACAATCCAATAATCTCCCACATAAAGACTATTCCATGTACCCTTTGGAAAATATCCAACACTTAGAAAGCTTCCTTTCTTCCTCTTTACAATATACAATGTTCTTTGTTCTCCTTTCATTCACTCAAGTCCACACTAAGGCATGATGTTGCCTTATACTTTCCAGAACTAAAGATTTAGTGACCACGTCCACTAGATTTTGGATTCTGGCTATATTGTGGAGATCTGACACTTTCCCCTCTGGCATGTATGTAATGAAGTGTTACTTGATGTTGATGTGCTTTATCCTTGCACAAAACATGAGATTCCCAGCCCTTATCACATAATAAAAACCCTCATTTTTGACTTCTCCCAAGCCCTTTTAGTAACTGTTAAATCTGTAAATATAATTTATGCACTACAAACAAATCATTTAACAATAAAATTGTTCATTACGATCAGTCAACCGTTTACTGAAAAGGTTATATTGTTATTAACAAAACGAAGATTGGTTACCAAACAAAATATTAATTTAACCACAAAAAATTATATCAAACAAAAAAAAAATCTAGGGGAATACTTTGAATATATTGAAAATTTCATCCAAGATACTAACTATTTGAAACAGGATTCTAATTATATATTAAGATATATTTTATCTGAGATGAGATGTGAGTAGGATTTTAAAAACCAATCAACAAAAATAGAATGGAAAAATATGAGCGTTGAATATAAAAAATAATTCTCACATTTGATTTAATGGAAAAATGAAAACATACTCCGGCTCCTCGTTACCTCGTCATTGTTGCCTGACTTCCCTTGGTGTGAGAATTAATGTTTGCTTCAAAAATTCAGTAAATATAAAGATACTTAAAATAAAAAAAGAAAGCAAATAAGTTAAACTAATCGGTGGGTGCGCCGGGCCATTGCAGTAGTGCAGCGCAAAGGCAACGCGCGGAAACAGCAGCAGCAAGCCACAAGCTGAATCCCCCATTAAAAAATTAATTTAATATCAAGTGACCCATTGGGCCACGTATCAGATATTAAACTGATAAGAACAGATACTACACTTGATCTTAGCCAAAAGGCCGAGAAAGGTATGAGTTGCTCGTTGTTTTCGACGCTCTTTCGTAGGCAGCCTTCTCCTTCATCCCTCTTCGCTTATTCGATGTGGGCCAGTTCCCGGTGCGAGCCACGCCCCGGCGATGCATCAACAGCACCCTCCACCTTCGCCGTACCTGCTTCAAAATGCCTCTCTCTGCGCTCTTCGGTGAAGGGGGCAATTCCTGGTACGCCAAATCTTCACTCTCTACTCTTCTGCACATATTTCTGCATACGGATCCTGTGCGGCGCTCTCAGGTCTAGGGTTTCTTGAATCTTCCTCTTTGCCTTTTCTTCACCTCACCAATTCCGACGCCTTCCTCGCCACTGATAGGTTTTCCTTTTCAATTTCTACAATTCTTCAACTCACTTGTTCTGCGGATGCTTCAATCGCTGCTCTGCTCAAGCTTGGAAGCCGGCCTCGTGATCTGATATTCTTAATGTTATTTCGTTAGACGCACAGTCCTTGTTCATGTTTCAACTTTCACACTAGTTTGAGTGATTTGAGAGTCGCAAGGCACAAAATGTTTTGATCGACATAAATCTGTTTTCATTCAATCGTCTTTTGATCCTGATAAATCTGTTTTCCTTTCTCTTCAAGCCCACCCCATACTCATCTTTTTTGATCCAGATAAATATGTTTTCATTCGAATTGGTTTTAAAATTGCAGAAGTTATTAAAACCTCGATCCATCCTTTTTGAAGGACTGCCACCTTATCTTGCAGGTGGTTCTCTCCCATTCCTTGGAACTGGCCGCTTATGGGTTTGTTGAATAGAATGAACCTGCCATTCCTCCCCTGCTGCTGATTTCTATCGCGACACTACTCATGAATCATTTTGTAGGATTATGTGTGACCTTATGGTTTTTGTAGTGTCCATAATTCTTAATTATAAGCAATGCCTGATGTTCAGCTACGCGTGGATGTTTCTAGCATCTGGTCGGATTTCTTATCAACTAAATGCCTACTCTGTTTGTGATTTCCAGTTATATTTTATAGTTTTTATTGAAAATTTCTTATAAAACTTGCCATTTATGATTAGTGTTTCTCGGTAATTGTTTTCAGAATTCTTGATTTTCCCATACTAGACTCATGCATATAATTGATTGAATGGTCTTGCTGATTATGATATGGGTTCATCAAGGCAAGATTATCAAATACTAATGTTATGTTGATAAAAACAGATAGGAATTTTGCCAAGGAGAATGATGATGTGGTTCAATTCAAACTCTAAGGTTTTGTTTGGTATGATAAAATCATTTTGATGGAAGATGAATGTAAATGGAAATGGAAAATGAATGGTTTAAGGAAACCAAAAAGGAATTTAAAAACATGTTCAGCGGGATGAAACTTGTTAATGGAATATTCATATTATTTTAATACTGAAAAATCAAATATTTGTGAAAAGATTAAAATGGTCATTTTCTTCCTCCATAGTCCCTTGTCGCTTTCAAAACCCCTCGCTGTTGTCAAACCAGTACACCAAACGCGACCTGGCATGTAGGTCTCCATGAACAAAAGTATGTGTCAAATGGATTTTCAAGGGGATGTGCAAGACATGCCGAATAATTAAATCGGATTTTCCATGAGGAGTTTTTAAATTGTCAATTGCAACATAGAGACTCTAGAGACATAAAAGATATCAAAAGAATATGCTCGGTACAAATTATGTTAAATCAGATAAAATTAATCCTTGAAAATATTTTACGCGTGTTTGTCAAAGTAGTTTTGAACGTTACTATTTGTTGACCAAATTATTCTGAAATCATTAAGATCGTAGCATAAAGATCATTGATCAAAACAGTCAAAATATTGACCAAACTCATCACGTTTTGAATGTTTTTTTTCCAATCATCTTTTCATATATATATATATATAGGGAGAGAGAGAGAGAGAGACGAAGGGATTTAAACTATATTAAAATTCGTGTAGAGTTTCCAAAAAATACTGTGTCCGTAAGAAAAACCCCAAACTCCACTCGAGGAGGTTGATCGTTAAACTCTCTCTTCAACTCGAGTGGGAATAATAATCAAATTAGCAATTCAACCGTAGTCGAAATATTCGAAATATAATAATCAATATACAAACAACTTTATAAGTCCAATAAGCATCCACCCTTAACCCACCACCTCCATCACTCCACCACTTTCATCGTTATCCCACCACCACTGTCGCTATCTCCAGTCTCAACCTACACGGAACCCATCATTGCATCACCATCAAAGCAATTGAAAAAAAAATATATAAATCAAAACAAATGAAAGCAATAAACATCATTTACAATTGAATCCAAGAGAATGTTTATTAAATATGTCACAAACACTATAATTCATCATGACCGCCATCTCAAGGGTGTTGTGGATCGGAAGGCTTACCCCTCCCCCCCACCTACTACTAGCATCTGTCACCTGTAATACAACCACAACTTTTAATAAAAGGAACATGAAACACAATAGGTTTACTAAATATAAAAAATAGAAAAAATAGAAAACAAAATCAAGACATTAAATTCAAGTTTAATAAACTTTTTAAAATCATCTAATTGTCATTAAATGTTAATAACATACTAATAAGTTAAGACCTACAAATTACACCTTATCATGTCAGAGTTGGACAAATTCATTCTTTTTTAATAAAATGAATATATATTTCAATCAAATCATGAATTTCTAATCCCAATTAAGCATGATGAGTTAGTAATCCAACTCATACTATGATATCTGCATGAAACCTCATGTTTTAATCGAAATACTATATTGTATCACCAATTAACCATGGAATTTCATCCTAACTTTCAACATAATGAATTCCTAGTATAAAATCTATTAATGATATCATATTAATGTTTTCAAAAAACATTTGCCTGAAATGAGGTATAAATATTCACTTGTTGAAAGCACAGTCAATTAATATCATCAAAACACTCATAAAAACAATGAAATGTGACGTCATATCAAACATCAACAAATAGCCAACAACATCTCATTTATTCTGCATCGAACAATAATCCAATTGCATCAAAACAAACCTTCTAAAAAATAAACAAATAATATCTCACTTTTTTATATGTTAAGAAAATATACTAATTAAAGATAACAAATAGTAAAAAATATCTTACAGTGCACCAAAGTTAAGAAAATAAACCAACTAAATAAAATTTAGTCTATTATTGTGTAACAAAGTCATACAAATAATAAATTGGCCTTAGTAAAGTATCGATGTTGCAGACAAAATTAGATAAAAGGTTATGCACGAAACAAAGAAATTCATGTTCGACAATCGATACTTTCATTTCACTCAAAATTTTCACAAATTGAGCTCATGATTTATGTATGCATGATGAGATATCAAATTGTATATTATCCTCTAAAATATAGAAACCAAGACATTCTTCATTACCTGCCACCACCAATCCTATATTTACCTACTGGAGTCCTATTCTTTCACCTTTTCTTTCAACCTTGAAATTTCTTTTTACGCTTTCCGGTTAATGAAACTGCATGAGCTCCAAATATATAGTGTAACAGTAAAGGATGAATGTGACCTATCTAAAACATTTTATGGGGTTGGCCGAGAACCCATCCCCTATACATGCCTGTGATGCTCCTCTAAAACTAGTGCAATTACATCGTTTTGGGAAAGTAATGATGACTGCACGGGCTTCACATCCCAAGCTTCTTGAATTTTATCATGTAAATATTGTTGGTATCAGTTTGCAATGCGAGAGTAAATGCATGGGAAATTAAAAAAAATCCCACTGGATCGATGTTGTAATGTTGACTCGGGCGAATCGCCACTCGATTATCAACCCGAGGATCTTGTGTGAATTAAATAAGTTTGATAAATCAAAATCAAAACACTACCTAGTTTGATTTTGTTCGAACGTGTGTTCTGCTCACTGTTGGATATCATTTCTTAAAGGAACCGAATCTGGAACCCTCTAAATTGACCAAACATTCTTCAAAATCTTTCTCAATCATCAACCTTCAAAATCCAGGTGCTAGCGTATAGAATTTTAGGCACTTTACACACCGGCTTGATCATGTGAGCATCGTTTCTTTCATCTGGGAAGGCGTTCTTGGATCGGGGTGCTTGGAACCTCGTTTTCTCTCACTGGAACATTAGAAAGATGAGAGTGATGCTCTCAAAATCATGGGAGGAATAATTCTTTGAATTAGGGTTTAATTTTTACTTATATAGGTTGGTTTTACTTATGAAAATTTCACTTTGACCCTTCTTTAAGTAAACCTTTCCAGATTAAACCATATTCGACACTTATGTCCAAGTGAACGTGTCACAAGAATCATAATTTTTTTATCATGTACGCGTAACATTAAAATATATTACGTGATAAAATATGAGCCATTAACTCGACATGTCCCTCCTATAAAATATTAAATGAACCTAGAAAAAATATTCTTTTGTAAAGCATTTTTCTTTCGTATTCACTTAAAAATTGTAAATACCTAGAGTAAATAAATTCAACATTTGTTATTCCAAACTCAAATAAGAAAGAATTTATTTATTTCTTGCGATCGTTCAAAATCAGACATAACTCAACCGCCACCGTAGGGCCCACCATGTCCTAAGCTCAAATTCATTAGAATTAGTCAAACTTTTGAATACATTGCGTATGTGACTCCCTCGGCCCATATCTCGATAGCAATGAGTCATACTCATAGACCAAGAGCAGTATCTAGTAATACATCATCACTTTTAAGGATATAAGGCTTAGTCGTACCAAAGACAATCTCCTACGAGCATGCTCTCTGTAATAGAATCTCTCTCTCATGATATCTCACAAAGCAAGATGTATCACTTGTGCCACCATCCTTTATTTATTCTTGTAATGATCATTCTGGATAGACTTACCTTCTTTTACCATAGTCATGGATTTAATAAATGTATTACCATCCTGATTAACTAGGCCCGAGATATCTCTTCCTCTACTCAGAAGTGACAAGTCATGTCTTGATCATTCAATCAATATTATACCACCAACTACACACTCAAAAACAAGCTACCTTACCACAAACATAAGTATCATGGTTTCCATCTTGCATCAAAGTATATGATCAAATCATACACAATGATAATGACCTCAAGTCATGAAACCAATACCCATGTTCATAGATGGGAACATCCAATGACACTCGAAACTTGTGGTGTTCTTATTGGCGGTTCACTCCACATGATATAGCTCTACTCAAGATCACTAAGTACGAACTTCGTGAGAAGAAGTCCCAATGCTTGTATGACCCCAACACCTGATAGTCAAACATCATCTGTGTCCCGTCAGTATAATGTGTCTTGACCATATGACATATGTTTAGGATTACTATCTTAGTATCTTGAGGTTCTCATTATAGTTGGGAACTGTTATAACCTTTTGATTTGATAAGTAATCCTAGGACATTACCATGTAAAAAGTGTACGCAAAAGTAACAATGCTATTATACTATGATAACATCATGCATAACTCTATGTATGCGTGATATTATAGTCAAAAAGTACTACTCAAGCTGGGTCTAAGCCCCCCAATTTTAAAACAATCCCACTTGCACCAGAGAAAAATTGATAATTATCAACTTGTTAGCTCTCACATGATAAGATCATGCTTCTGTTGAGTAGTGTATTTTTTTCATTGGTCCCACCACATTTTCTTTCATGGAAACTCTTTTATTTTTGACTTCACCTCATTAAGTAAAACTATCAAAAGATATTATATCCCAAAGCATATTCCTTTTTCCTCTGTCATAACATTGACTTCTTGGATAGTACCAAAGTCATGATCAAATCATAATTTATATTATGATAATACTTTACTTTCTTATTACAATTACAAGAACTGTAAAGAAATCATTGTGTGTTTCATATTGCATCTTTAGCTTTATTAAAAGCCATAACATACTCAATTTTTGTAGATATGGCTACCAATGGATCCAATGAGCTTTCCTTTCTAATTTCCTTAGCTTTACTATGATACAAGATCAAATTGATCTATATGAAGACTACTTTGTGTCTCCTTAATGACTTGTATTATTTCCTCTCCAATTACCAAGTACATATCCCTTTAACTTTTTCAAGAAATATTCGATAACTCTTACTGTTTTACGAGGAGTTCTCCTAAATTTATTTGATATTTTCCCACCATAATGCATGTGTTGGTAATATTATGTCTATCACATAGCATGATATATGCAATAAATCCATCAATAAAGAATATGGAATTCTATTTACTATATTAATCTCCTCTTGTGTCTTATACATCTTTTTGTGTAGAGATTTATGTCATATGACATTGACAACAATTCTCTCTCAAATTGTTCCAACTTATTTTTTTCAACACCTTGTCGGTATATACATTTTAACTTGGTCTAATAAACCCATAGATCTACCTTAATAGATCTTGTTCCTTATAACTTTGGTCACTACTTTAATTCATTCTACGGAGAGATACTTTCATCCTACTCTTAATTGACTATAAGACTAATAATTGTTTTCCATATGTTATTAAACATAGATGTCTGGTAAATCCATGATGCTCCCACTAACCTCTTATAGAAACATGGAATACTTTCATTCCAAATTAATATTCTATGATAAAAATGCTTTCATTAATCCATAAATGGATCTCTACAACTTGCATTCTTTATTAGCATTTTATAGTGTTACCAACCCTTTCTGGTTGTGCGGTGTAGACACATTCCTAAGTAGGTGGTCCTGACATTCGATGCCTAATAAAATGATCATAGAAAGTTTCAATGACAAGTATAATTCGAATGAATTTAATTATGATGACATGGTATAACCAATTGAGCCTCATTGGTAACATGCTTGTACCACCCATGCATAGTTTCTTTTGAATACCCACCAATGGATTTACATCAATTGGAGAAACTACCAAAATTTAAAATTGAATTTTGGTATGTGGAATCCATTTTTGAATTCATATGAATTTGTCAATCATTATAATTTACTACTTTCTTTTAGGATAAGGAATTATTTTTCTTAGTGAATAATATATCACATAACTCAGTGATTATAAACCCATCTCTATTAGTTTAATACTTTCCTATGTAGTACATGTCTCTAGAACATTCCTTTTCCATGAGCACTTATGGAACTTGTTTCCATTCCAACTACTTGTGAATATCAATCTTTGACTTATCCAAGTCTACCATTCTCCCACTTTCTCAAACGGAGATGTGTATCCTTTTGTACAATTAGAGTCTTTCACTTGACTATAACAATTCAATATTAGGTATTTATGCAATATCCTTAAAAACTTTATGATATAAAACTAAGATGTCCTTTGTGTTATTCTTGATACAAGTTTGTTTATTGACTAAGTCTTAACAAACTCTTTGCATCTAAACACGTGTTTTTTGACGTAAAGGATTTTTTTTCATATTATAACTTATATGATATTTATTTGTTATTATAGTTGGCAAGTGGTTATGGTTTAATGTTTATATTTCTAAATCATGTCTCAAAAGAAAATTGGAAGACTTGAAAAACTTTTAGGACTCATCATTTATCCTCTTTTTAGTTACATCATGGATCTGATGTGTGTAAGGAAATGTGAGTTTATGAATTACTTCACTCTACACTTTAATGGTCAATGAATTCTCATAGGACTCATCATCGATCCTCTATTTACTAACATCATAAATTTGATGTGTATAATGAAATGTGAGTTTAGGGATAAATCTATTGTACATTCTCATGATCGATGAATGCTCAGTTAAGATATTCTTCGTCTCACCAACCCGAAACAGCTCATATCTTCTAAACAAGAATATTTTTCCTTCACTTTTACTTTCCTTAAATTTATTAAAGAAATATCATGAAGTATATAAATTTACCTCTATATTTTCTTTAGAATAGTTCACACAGTCAAGCGGAACTAAATCTAGAATCTTTGTGGCTCACCTTTATTTCAATATGTTTCTTTTTCTAAAACTTAATAAGTAAGTGTGTCAAAAATACTTAAGTTTTTTATCTCTAGGGTCAAAACACCATATTGGGTGTATCCTTGACAACTACTTTTTTTTACTTGACAAAGAATTGTCTTACCACAACTAGGTATAAGTATTATATTTTATATTCATCATTTATTGTTGATAATTCAAGTATTATTGAACTATTAATTGAGTATGAAACACCACAAAAAACATTAATTCCAAAATGACATATTGTATCATTATATCTAGAGGACATATGAGATAAATGTTTTGTTAATACTCAATACAACATAATATTTCAACTAGAATAAATCAACTTGAAAAAACGGAAGTTGTGTTCTTCTAACTACTGACATAGGAATCACCATTTCTTTATTTCATTGCAATTTATCTTCTAGGGACCTTTTCTTATCACATGAAAAGTAAATAGATTCATCTTCAATGCTTCCCCTCTTTATCTTTGGTTTCTTAGAAGGATGTTGTGAAGGTGCCTTTGGCATCACACTTACAATTGTCCTTTTCGACTTGCCCATCTAATTGTTCACCATAATAGCTAAAATTTTAGCTTTCTTTTTGTTCTTATTTTCTTGATGAACCTTTCCCAAAAGATATTGGAGCAATTTCTCCATATTCTCAATGAAACTAGAGTAACTGGGTGATAAGGATGAGAGAATGTGATGTATTGAAAGTTCATGATTCAACATGAATCCCAATTCTTTTAATCAATAAATGTACTCTATCATCTTGATTGCATGAGGATCGAGGTGATTTCTATCTTTCAATCTACACATGATCATTGTAACCACTACTACAAAATTGGGTTTATCCAGTGCTATTGTTTTAATAGTGCCAACTAAAAGCGATATTAAAGACCCCCTTTGTCAACGCTAGAAAAAGTATTATTAAAAGGGGTCTTTTAACATCGTTTTTAGAGTTGTTAAATGGGTTCTTTAACAGTGCTAAAAAAGCATTGATAAAGACCCCCCTTTATCAACGCTTGTAAAAAAACACTGATAAAGACCCCCTTTATCAGCGCTAGTTAAAAAGTGCTGATAAAAATGGGTCTTTATCAATACTTCTAAAACAACGCTCTTAAAAGTGGGTCTTTATCAGCACTTGTAAAAAAGCACTAATAAAGGGTATATTTCCGAAAAATAATATTTAGTTAAAAATAATATATAAATATATAAATATATTGATATTGATATAAATATAATATATATTTTTAAAATATGTTTTAGATAAGGTTAAAGAGGCATTTACACATAATATATAAGATGTTTAGTGAAAATGACTTATACAATAATTAAAAAATATTTTTAATTATTAATTTGTTAATTATTATTGAGTAATAGTCATTTAATAACAATTTAAAGATAAAAAATCAAAAAATTAATAAAAGATCTAAAATAAGTTGAAAACGTAACTCGAATTTTAAACGACTATTACTTTTGATACGGGTATCTATTTGAGCTCTACCACATATCAAATCGAATACTACAATGAACTCTACGACGCAGAGGTTTGGAATAAGCTCTACAAGCTTTGTCCCATTTTTTCAACCCCCCAAAAGGCCCAGAAGGCCTCCAAAATTGTGTTTTTAGTTGGGGTACCCAAATTTTTTAACATTCGATGGATTTTTAGCCACATTTAAGGGGGTGATTTTTCTCTTTTTTAGTGGGGACTGAATTTATTCCTAGAGATTGCATTAATATTGATATTATGGATTTGAAATTTTATTGTTTTTCATAATGTACTGTTATTTATAATCAAATATATAACAATATATACATATTTTTTTTATATTCACGCATAAAAATTTAATTTTATAAATAAGTAATTAAACATATTTACATATAAAATATATTTCTCAACGTATAAAATTTTTCTAAATAAAAACTAATATCCATTTTATTTAAAATACAAATGTATGGATATTTATATACCTATACAATATATATACATATATATATATTGTTTATATATAAATATATATTTGTGTGTGGGTATTGAAAAACAAATATATATTTATCTATATATTCTAATACATGTATATAAATATAAAAAAATAAAATATGCAAATAAATATAAACATGTATAATTATATTTATAGAGGCACACACACACATATATATAAATGATATATATATGTTTGTATGTATTTATAAACACACAAAAAAACACATTTTTTATATATGTATTTAAATATATATATAAATATATATAAATATATATATATACACACACACACACACATATAAGCATATATATAAATATATGGATAAAAAATGTAACGAAATATATATAAATATATAGATATATCATAAAATGTAAAACAAAACAATATAGGGGAGTGGAAAAGGCACCAGTGTATACGCTAGAGGTCTCAGGTTCGAAACTCGCTGGAGGTATAGGCGTCGCTGGAGAGTGGGATTATCTAAAGCATTGATAAAGGGGTGGGGGAGCATTGATAAAGGGTGTGGAGGGGGGGGGAGCGCTGATAAAGGTGGGGGTGGGTCGTGAACAAAAAAAATTATCCCCTTTATCAGTGGTGCCTTTATCAGTGCCTTTTTAGCACTCTTAAAGGCTCCCTTTAATAGAACTAAAAAAAGTGTTGATAAAGGTGGCCTTTAACAGTGCTAAAAAGCGTTGATAAAGTCCCCCTTTATCAGCGCTAAAAAAGCGCTTATAAAGGCTCCCTTTATCATTGTTTTTTAGCACTGTTAAAGGGGGTGTTTATTATTGCTTTTTACGAGCGTTGTTAAAGCTAACCCTTTAATATCGCTTAGATTATCAGCTCTTCTATAGTGCTGATAAATCCATTTTACTAGTGTTTTTAAATGCCCAATTTTTAGTAGTGAACCATAATCTTCTTGATTTATTACTTCACTTTCTCCTCATAAACTTCTCAGAGATGATGAAAAGGGTATAATCATCCATGTTCTTAGGTTTCTTTCAAAAACTCATAAAAAATGATGATAACATCAAATGCAATATCCATGTGTCTCATGTAAGCTTCCTTTTCACCCTTACTTTCTTCCTAAGGTGGTTTATCAAGTAGTGGGGACTCAAGCATATTTAATTTCCTTTCATATCATAGTACTATGCACAAGTTCCTATACAACTCTTGTAAATTAGTACCATTTAGGGCATATTTATTGTCCAATATTGATCATAGTGTTTCTTTATGGGGTTTAACCAGTTTATTAGAGTGAGAGAAATTGATTAATGGAGATATTTTCTCAATATTAATAGAGATTTTTTTCTCAACATTTATAGAGAGTTTTTCACAACACTAATGGAGATAAAAAAGGAATGTTGACCCCTTTAATTGTAGATATGGACTTGGTGTCTATATAAAAGTATGTGGTGGCATTTTTTTAACAGTGGAGTTCATCAAGATATAGTCCCTCCAGAGGAGAAAGAGGGTTTCCATGATTGTGATTTCATGTGCTTCATATTGATGATGGTGAATAAAGAATTTACGATGGATCTATGTTATTGTGGGTTGTTGTGTTTGTGGTAATAAGGGAGGCAGTTGATAAGGAGAAAGAACAAGTGAAACAATCATTGAAGTGGGTGCAATGTGGCAACGGTACGCTAAGTTTCATGCAGTTCCATCCAATTGTGAGAAACCTTGAGATATAGACTTCAAGGATATGATAGGTCATGTATGTGAGGAATGGGTGCCTTGATTGATATATCAAGGAGAAAACATCAAAGAGGCATCACAATAGCAGGTCAATGATGGCGCATGTTCTGATAAAGATCTCAGAAGCTTTGGAGTTTTATCATAAAAGGGTGAATTTTTTCATAGATGGATCTATGAGGTCAATGTTATATCATAGAATGGTGGTATTTTCCATCAAGATGATTTTTAGAGAGGTGATAGAAGCGTATCGGGGTGTGGTTTTCACACAAGTTAATCTATGCTGTTTTTGAAATTCAAGTTCGGTCATTTATTTTAATTTTATACTCTCTATTATTAGTGGATATTTAGAAGTTACCCCATGGTTTTTAATCATATTAATTGAAGGGGTTTCCCATTTAAAAAAAATATATATTCTTTTCTGTTATTTCTTCACTTCCATTATTTCATCGACTTTTTTATAATTTCATCACAAGTGATTTTCTTCTTTGGATCAAAAATATCTCCCAACAGTGGATTGATGGTGTGTTCATGAGGCATAATGATTGACATGCCTTACAAGACTAAGGTAAAGGTGTATAGTGTATACATCTGTGAAGAGGGATTCATAAAATTTGTGGCATGCCTCATATGAGTCAAAGACTATCATCTGGGATGGAGATAGTTTGGAAGTTGAAGTAGGATAATAGAGGTTTTTCAAGTCTTACACCAAATTTTATTTCTTCAAATAGTGCCACCAGTTAAGAAAGAATTAAAAATTAAAGATTTAAAGGTGATAGAAAGAGGAGTAGATATTTTTTTTTGGTTCACTATATTTTTGGTGATCACTTTTATAGGGGAGCTAGATGTTATTAGTATCATTCTTGTTCAATAGGACATGGAAGATACAGGTATGATAGTGAATTTGGGGCTTTTATTTCTTTTTTTAGGGGGAGATATCGGTTTTCTATCAAATTTTCAAATGAGTGTTGTCTTATTATCTGTAGTGTATAATGGTTGGTGAGATACCAATTAGTTTTATGTCCAACTAATTTTGTTAGAAGTTATGTCCTTCTTTGTAGGGATGAAGGGGGAGATTAATGGGGTTTATCCCATTTATTGAAGAGAAAAAAAATTAATTAATGGAGATATTTTCTCAACATCAATAGAGGGATTTTTCTCAGCATTAATGGACATTTTTCTCAACATTTCTGAAGATAAAAAAAAGTAATGTTAACAAAATTAATTGGAGATATGGACTAGGATTCTATATAAAATGATGTAGTGTCATATTTTTTGTGTGTTGGAGTTCCTCATTATATAGTCCTTCAAGTGGATAATGGGGGCTACCACATTTGTGCTAGAATGTGTAGCACATATATGATGGAAAATGAAGTGACAATGATGGATCTCTGATGTGGTGGGCTGCCACATTTGCGGTAACATGGGTGATATGTCGACAAGGAGTAGCAACAGGTCAAACAATCATTGAAGTGGGTGTGAAGTGGAAATAACATGCTAGGGTTCAAGAATTTCCATCCAATTGTGAGAAAAATTGAGATATAGATTTCATTGAAATTGTAGGCCATTGGTGCAAATCTTGGGAACCTTGATAGATAGATCGAGGAGAAAACATCGAAGAGGAAACATAACAATTGGTCGATGATGACTCATGTTCAGATAAAGATATTTGAGGACGTGGAATTTTTTCACAGAAGGGTGATTTTTATCACAAATGGATCTCTAAGGATGAAGTTTTGTAACAAAAGGGTGGCATTTTCAATGAAGAATATTTTTAGAGAGGCAATGGAAGCGTATCAGTGTGTGATTTTCACACAGGTTCTTCTAGGTTATTTTAGAAATTCAATTTTGGGAATTTACTTTAATTTTTTTACTCTTTGATTATTAGTGGATTTTTTCAAAGTTACCTTATTGTCTTTAATTCTATTCATTAGAGGGGGTTTCCACATTAAAAAGTCTACATGTTTTTCTGCTGTTTTTCCTCCCATTATTTCATCGTGTTTCTCATAATTCTAATGCAAGTGATTTCCTTTTAGGGACTAGGAATCTCCCCCAAAAATGATGTCAAAGTTGATGGTTCATGCTTGTACTTTATAATGGGAATTATGAAATCTTTCAAGAAGATTTCTGTCACTTGTGTAAGGCATAATGATTAATATGCCTTGAAAGTCTTAGGTAAAGGTGTATGGTGAGTGCATCTACAAGGAGGGATTCATCATATTAATGGCACACCTCACATGAATCCAAGACCATTGACTAGGATGGTGATAATTTGGATGGAAAAGTAGGCTGAGAGAGTTGTTTCGGGTCTTACAACTAATTATTTTTCTTCAAAGAGGGTCACTAGTGAAGAAATAATTAAAAATTGAAGATAGATGTAATTATCTCAGTTAGGAGTATAAGAAATAGTTAATTTCTATGAGTGATCTAGATTTTTTGGCGATCCCTATTATAGGGGAGCTAGATGTTATTGGTTCTAGTCCTATTTGATGAGACATGGAAAATACAAGTATGAGGAAGACTTTGACATTTAAATTTTTTTGAAGTGGGAGCTGTCAGTTTTCTGTCAAATTTGTAAAAGGGAATCATCATATTATCTATAGATGGAAATGGTTAGTGCGATACCAACTGGTTTTCTTTCCAACTGAATTTTTTGAAAGTTATGTCCTTCTTTAAAGGGAATAAGAGAGATATTGATGAGGTTTAACTCATTTATTGAAGAGAGAAAAATTAATTTACAGAGATATTTTCTCAACATTAATAGAGAAAATTTACGGAGATATTAATGTCTAGTATATAACATTTTATAGCATAATTCTTCAGTGAATAGGTTATTATAAATTTTATACATATAGTATTCTATTTTTTTAGTGCTTATAATTCTTTACAATTTTCTTTTTTATTTTATTTCCAACTAGTTTTTAATATTAGAACACAACAAATAAAAAAAACTGAAACCCTAAAAGATATATATCTTTGAGAACATATTCACTTCCATAACATTTGGTGGACCTAAATGATTCAATTATGTTAGAGATCATTAGTAATCTATCTACTTCCCAACCTGATGTTGCTTATCTACCATCTGATGCATCTCTGATGGGTGAAGAGTTGGTCACTCCACCGTTTAGGGGACACTGTAGGGTTACCATCATTGGTTATATCATTGTAAAAATATATATATATTCATTATTTATTTAATTAATTTATCAAACATATATAAATAATATAAAAAGATATATAAATATAAATACAAAATATGTACAGGCTTGAGGGGATATAAAATTATCATCCTATTTGATGAGATTGGGGTTCCTACTAGTGATGTTGCCGACTTTTATAAACAAATCCTTTGGTATATTATATGTGAGATAGTGAGCCTTCTCATTAATTATAAATATTAAAGGAATATTCCTCTATATTAGAATAAAGTGGTTTCCAACAACCAAATAAATTTAATATTAATTTTATATTCCTTGATGATTAATTTAAAAGATGTGAGTAGAATTATTAATATAACTAAAAAAATTATGTCTTTTATTTTGAGATTTTTCTTCATTATGATGTGACTAATTCCATTTAATGCCCATGGACCATGAATAATTTAGGTAATAAATGTGGAGACTTTAAATGGAGATTATGACATGAGTTTAATGACACCTCTTTAAGCATTTGATAGATGAATGAAAAAGAGTGTATGATGATGTCTCTCATGTGAAGTGTAAGTTTTTTATTAATACGCATAAAAATGAATCTTATGAGGTGTTAAAATTTTTATAGTAACTGAATAACATTAACTCATCAAAATTATCAATTATGTTAATGTAACTTTTTTAGGATATGTTTAAAAAAATGGAGTAAGTCATTAAAAACAAATAATTTTATACAGTTGGTTCATATATTATTTCCAAGAAAATTTTTATCTTGGTGGACTTTTGTTCATTATTATTTATATTATAATATCATCCCTACAGGTTTTTTTCCAACTTCATATCTATCTACTATTTTTTTATAAAGTTTGATTACTTAGGTCACCAAGTTGGATGAGGGGAGATATGGTTTCATGTTCACTAGAAAATAGATAGAAGTTTCATGAATGAACCTTCCAAATACATTGAGTGAATTTTTTTCATTGTAATTCAATTTTTTTCATTACTATAAACAAATAATAATGAAATATTAGTTAGTTAGATATAATTATAAATTTTATTTAATTAAAAAAACAATGCCAATATTATGGTATTTTTTATAAAATTAGATTATGTAGACCCAACTTGAGTAGTATTTTTTACTATATAATATATAGAGATATTTATGCATTATATTATATTTCCATAATAGTTTTTCACTTATTCACACACTTTTAACATGTTAATTTCCTTGGATTACTTATTCTATCAATAATTTATAACAATTCCCAATTATAATGAAAACCTTTAGATTCTATGAAGGTAATCTTAAAAATATATCTAATGGTCTAGGTATAGTATTATGATGTGAAAAAAATTATGTATGATTATCAGGTGTTTGGGGATCATAACATTGTGAATTCTTCTCCTTAAGCTCTTACATGGTGATCTAGAGTAGAGGAGTTCATGAGGATTTTCCTTCCAATAGGAACACAACATGTTTCCAGTGTTATTGGATGTTCCTATCTATGAACATGTGTATTAGTCTCATGAATTGATGTTATTACAAATGTGTATCATTTTATCATGTACTTTTATGCAAGAAAAAAACCATGAAATTTATGTTTGTGGTGAGGCAACTTGTGTCAACTGCATCAATGGTGGTATGACATTGATTGAATGATCAAGATAAGGTTTTTCACTTTTAAGTAGATAAATATCTCAGCCTTTTTGATCGGGATGATAACACCTTTATTAAATCCATGTACATGGTAGAAGAAGATAAGTTCATGTGTAATGTTTATTAAATTAATCAATAAAGTAATGATGGTGAATCAAGTGATATATTGTTCTTTATGAGATATCATGAGAAAAAACAGATTATATTACATATAGAATGCCTGAATGAGGTTTTCATTGCTATGAATAATCCTTATCTCTTTTGGGTTCATGATGGTTTTCGAGATACCACTCTTGGTTTGTGAGTATGACTCACTGGTATTGAGACATGGGCCCAGAGGGCCACACACAAAGCGTCTTTAGAAGCTTGGCCATTTCTAATGAATTAGAGTTTAAGACATGGTTGGTCCCATGGTGGGGGGTGGGTTATGTATGGGTTTGAACTATCATATGTAATAGATAAATTCATTATTATTAGAGTTTAGAATAATAAGTGTTGAATTTATTTACTCTAGGTATTCACAAGTTTGAATTTAATACAAAATAAAAATATTTTGTGAATGAATATTTATTTAAGGTTCATTTAATATTTTATGGAAGATACAGGTTGAGTTAAAAAATATTTTTTATCACATAACATATTTTAATGTTAAAAGTACTTGATAAAAAATTTAGGATGTTTTTGACACATTCACTTGGTCCTAAGTGTCAAACTGGTTTAATTTTGAATGGATAAATTAATCAATGGAAATGGTGAAATTTTCATAAGTTAAACCTACCTATATATGTAAAAATTAAACCCAAATTCATGCTGAAATTCCTCCCATGGTTTTGAGAGAATCTATCTTTTCTATGTCATGTTCTAGAGAGAGAAAGTGAAGTTATGAGAACCACATTCCAAGAACACCATCCAAGATAGAAGTAACGATGCTTATGGGAATGATTTAACATCAAAATAACCCTTGATTATCCACACTAGCACCCAGATTTCAAAGGTCGGTGATAGGGTAAGCTTTCGAAGTATTTATGGATGATCTAGAGTTCTTTGGCATCAGTTCCTTCAAGCGATGACCTATGAAAGTGAGCAGAACACGCGTTCAGTCAAATTCAAACTGGGTATGGTTTTGATTTTGACTTATCATACTTATTTAATTCACACAAGATCTTCACGATGATAACCAGGTGACACTTCATAAGATTCAGTCTTAAGATGTATATCTTGTGATAATTTTTTTTATTTCACCTATTTTTATGCTTGTGTTTTGTGCCCAGTACTGAAAAGTGGTATCAGAGGGACTGTGTGATTCCTTAAGTCAAATTAAAATTAAATTTGTATGAATTCAAGTCAAGGGAATCGCAATGGTTCCAATTCCATTAAAGATGCTTTTATCTATGGATGGATGACTGAGAAATGGCCATCCAAGGATTGGAGTTTTAATTTTTGGTGTAAAATTAAAAAACCAAATGTATTACACATACACATGCATGCTTTGGTCTGATTGTTGTTTTATCAGTGGGGAGGTGCATCTCCAGTGTCATCCCAATAGTCGATGAGCAGTAGAATGAAGGAGAGACTCCATGTCAATGCAAAGAATTATATAAACAAGAAAGAAAAAGTTGGTCGGTCGAGGGGACTAGCTATGTAGTGGTGAAGAATTTTTTTAAAATTAAAAGTGTTAAAAAGAATGGAGTGCACATCATTGAATATAAGATAAAAAATGTGTTAAATCAGGTATAAAAACCGCCTTCGTTTCCTCCTTTGTTTCCCAACTGATTGGGGAGGGGTATTGTTAATCACCTGTTGGATTGGTGGGAATTACATATAAATTTTTTTTTTGTTTTTTAGGATAGGTGGCACCTAGCATTACCAAGCAATCCTGGGTGCATAGGTAAAATAATACACAAGCATGTATAGGTAAAATCGTATTAATTCATGGTGAATGTTTTCTATTTAAAGCATGGTTATGTTGTGTGTGCAATCACATAGAAAAAGCATGATAAATAAAAAAATGATTTCATTCACCAATAATAAATTTATATCCCTCAAAGTAAATATTAAGTATCAAACGCTTTCTATCATATAAGTTTTAACAAAACCATAGTAGGAGGTTTTTTTTTGCCATAGTTGATTGGGCCTCCACTAATTGGTATGTTCTGATAAGAGTGGTGGGTTGAGTTAACTAAAATTGGAATCGAAGAATTATCTATAACTCTCTTGGTGAAATTTTAGATTCAAGCATTGAGTAATAAGTGGTTACTATTTACATAAGTTGATACTTCACTCAACAAATCAAATAGTTATGAGTTAATATGGTTGACTAGCCAAAATACCACTTTGAAACTTTTCGGGTAGTGGAGTAATCATAGCTTGGACTATGAGGAGAGAATTAAAGGAACCTTGCCACTATAATACAAAAGTGACTAAGTTTTTTGAATCTTGTAGTTGATGGATACTTGGATTTGATAAAATAGGATACACTTAAGATTAAAAAATCCAAAATGTAAAATATTCACTAATCAATATAAAAGTAATAATTTTCTATATTTTTTAAATATGTAAAAAATGAAAAGTTGTACCACATAAATATTGAGGGAGATTCCCGGTACAAGGAAGAAAATCGCTTGCGATGGAATTATGAGAAACTTGATGAAATAGTGGAAGAGAAAAATAGAATAAAATAACATTGATTTATTCAATTTATAAAAACACATTTTATCAAAATTGAATAGGTATAGTTTTGATTTTGTTTTATCCAACTTATTTAACTCAGAAAAGATCCTTGGGTTGATAATCGAGTGGCTCTTCCCGGGAGTCAATGTTATGATGTCAATACAAAGGTAAAATTTTTAATTTCCCTTGTTTTTACTCTCACATTGTTTTCTCAATACCAAAAATATTTACATGATAAAATTAAAGAAACTTGGGATGTGAATCATGTACGATCATCATTAGTTTACCAAAATGATGCAATTGCACAAGTTTTAAGTAAGGGGAATCTCATGCGTGTATAAGGGATGAGTTCTAGGCCAACCCCGTCAAAAAAATAGTAGGTCACATTCATCCTTTACTATTACACCATCTATTTGGGGCTCAAGCAGTTTTGTTAACTGGGTAGCATAAAAAAATTCATGGTTGAAAGAATGGGACTCATGTTGGAAAATATAAGATGTGTGGTGGATGGTAATGAATAATGTATTAGTTAAAGTATGATAGGAATTTTTCCTGAGGTAGTTTCAAAATTGATATCTCATCCATCATACATAAAATTTGAGCTCAATTCGGGATAATTATTGAGTGAAATGAAAGTATCAAATGTCCTCCAGAAATTTATTTACTTCATACATATCCTTTTTATTTAATTTTGGTTCCAACACTGAATACATTACTAAGGATGATTTCTTATTTTTTTCACTTTATTACACAACAATAGACTAATTTTTATTTAGTTTCATAACTTTGTTTCACTAAATGATATTGTTAATTTTTTTAATTTTCAGTTGGTATATTTTCTTCGCTTATAAAAAAGTGTGACATTATATGTTTATTTTTTTGTAGGTTTGTTTTAATGAAATTGATTTATTTTTTAATGTTGAATAAATGAGATGTTGTATATTTTTTGATGTTTGATATTATGTCACATTTCATTATTTTTATAAGTGTTTTGATGATATTAATTGATCATGCTTTCAATGTGAATATTTATTTTTCATTTCATGATTTTTTTTGAAAACATTAATATTATATCATGAATATATTTTATACTTTGAATTAAATATATTAAAAATTATAATTAAATTATTTGTTTAATTGGTTATACGATATATTATTTTGGTTTAAGCATGAGGTTTCATGTAGATATCATAGTATGAGTTGTATTAATAACTTGTCGTGCTTAATTGGGATTGGAAATTCATGATTTGATTGAAATATATATTTCTTTAATTAAAAAAGAATGATTTTTTTTGAATCTGACATCATATGGGATAATTTTCAGGTCTTTCAACTTATTAGTATGTTATTAAAATTTAACGATATTAATGATTTTAAAAAGTTTATGAAACATGGATTTAATCTCATGATTTTGTTTTTATTTTTTTTTATTTTTAGTGCACCTATCATGTTTTGTGTTGAATGATTTAATCATACCATCCATTTACATTCATCTTCCATCCAAATTATTTCATCATACCAAACACAAAAATTATTAACATGAATTCCTTGGTTGACAAAAAGTCTTCATTTTCTGAAAATGTAAGACAACTCCCATAGTGGTCTATCTTTTTCTTGAAGGAACCCAACTGAGACATAAGAATTTGATTTGAATTCTCTAATATGAATATTATAAAGCATGCACATCATAAGACTTGTTACCATAGCTCCTGCCTCTGCTCCAATAGAATTAATTGACCCATAAAAGGAGTTGAAGACCAGAATCACTGAACTCTTTTTATCTCTCACCAGACCACCCCTCTCATTTCTCTAGAAATACAGGAGTTATCCACATTCAGTTTCATCCCCATGTTAGGAGACTTCCATTTTATCCATCTAAGGTGATTGTATCATCCACCTTCCATATTAAAGAAAATACTTAGTAGAAACCTTTTTAGAATAGAATAAGATATCCCACCCTTGATTAAAGCACCCAAATCCACCATAAGATCCTTCACCCACACCTGGAAGAAATGAATGGAATACCTTCTCCTTTATCTTTCTTTGTTCCTATCCTTTAAAAGGATCCAACACACAACTGAAAAATCCACTGTATGAAATTTCACCTCCACCCCTTGGGAAACTTACTGGTATCATATTTCCCTTGGGAAATAATTATTTAACAAAAAAATATATCTGTTTGAATTTGACGATGCAAATGATATAAATGTTTCAACACCCCCAATGTTGACAGGATTTCTACTAAAACCATTTTTATTTACACACTTATTTGTTCATTCATGATCTTAAAATAAAAAACAGATCTATTTCTAGGGTCTATAATTTTATAAAAAAATAACAATAATTAGTTTATAATTTAAAGTGTTAAAAATTTATAAATTAGTTCATTCCCACTACATAAAAAATTAATTAATTTTTATAATTAGTCATTATTATTTTCTGTTTTATTAATATTTAAGTAATTAGTATAAATTTAAAAACAATAGTTTTTCTAGTTTGTTGGTTATTATTTATTCAATTTATTGTTTTTAATATTAATTGATATTTTTAATGAAATATTAATATTTATTACCAATTTTTTCAGTAACTATTCTATTGTTAATTAATCTAATTTGCGCAGAATTATTTTTTGAAAAACCACATCACAGTAATTAATTGTGATGGTTTCATAAATTCAACACATATAATATCTATTGTGATGGATTCTATAGTGACCTGATCTTTTTTCCCAAGTGATACTTAACTCAATTTTGAGTTTCAGAGTCTTGGTACCTCCCCGGGGATAAAATGGTAATTTACCCCAATATATGACTTGGGAAAAATTTTCTGATAGTTCCTTTGATTTCAAGGTGTGGTGTTTACCCATGGGTTGAGTCAGAAGAAAAATGAGACCGCAAAGAGGTTTCAATAATAATTTATTATATGTAACATATTACTTTTAGCAAGTACACATGCATTTCATGAATTATGATTTTCCTTCAAAACAAAAGCATTGGACAAAAAATCTAACATCATGGTTGCACCTGAAACAAGGTTGTTACCATAGAAGAGGAGATAAACTTCATTCTCAATAGGATCATTAGGGGTAGGATGTCACGGAACGAATAAATAAGTGATTAAATTAATTTAATAAAATAATTTCTAATATTTTATATTTTTATAATGATATTTTTTATCCTTGTAAATAGATAAAAAATTATTAATTTATAATAAATTTACTGTCAAGTTATAGTTTTATATAGAATTTTTTTTATAATTTTAGTTTTATACTATTTTTTAATAATTTATAACAATATTACTATTTATTAATTAAATTATCTTAATAATAATTAATAATTATATTTTTAGTTTTTAAAATCACTAATTTGTCTTACACAATTATATTTTTCATTTTTCATTTTTCATATATTTAAATTAACTTTATCAATTTATTATTAATTTAAATTAATTAATTACTATTCATTTTTTTAATATTAAATAATTTATATTTTTATCATTTTCTCATGATTATATAAAAAATTCACTATTTTAAATTAATTTTAATAATTTATACTACTTTATAATAATTAATAACTATTTTTTTATTTAGTATGTGTTTATATTATATTAATTATAATTTTATTAGTTTTTTCAAATAGTAACCAATATTTATTATTTTATATTTATTTTTTAATACTATTTTTTTTGTAAAATATTGCAAAAAAATTTAGATTAATTTTTTTTAATAAATTAAATTTTGTTAAAGTATTATAAATTATAATAATAATATATTTAATGAACCAAAATATTAATTAAACAATTTACACTAATGATAACCTAGGAAAAAATTAATTTGATGATATGCATATGTAACTAAACTCTAATAGATTAAATTAACTAATAAATCATATAATAAAAAATCAATAAATTAATGAAATTAACAACTACTTAAAAAGGGTTAAAAAATCATTCACACTAACATTTTTATCATAATTGAAATCTTCAACCTCCAACTATAGTCTAAAAAAATAGTTTTTTTCAATATGAAAACCTTAAGAGAGTTTGAATTATATATAATATTGTGCAATCCATAAACCTTTAAAAGAGAGTCTGAATGTGTGATAATACATTACAAACCAGAATTATTTAAAAGTGAGTATGTATTATAATGATTGAAAGAATCAATGAGAAAGTGATTTGGGAATGAGGGGAGGAGAAGCTATGTGCACCTATTTATAAGTTAGATTATTTAAGACAAACTTTTTATGATGCAAATTTCTATCGAAAAAAGTTATATTTATGATGGATTCCATCTTAAATACTTTTCATCCTAAAAAAAATTCCCACTTATTTGAAACATATTTGTGATAGATATGTCAATCCTTTGTAAAATCTACCCACCATAGTTTTTTTACCGAGTGACCATAACTAATTTTTGATGGAATAATAGGTTTGTCACAAAAAGATATTACACAAAAACTATTGCGATGAGATAATTATTCTGTCTCTAATAATTATTCATGACAGAATACATATTTCATTAGAAATATTCATTAGATGAAAATTATTTGTGGTAGATTTGTGGAAGTTGTCACATATAATTATTAACTGTCACCACACACACATTCCCAAAAAGTATTGTGATGAAATCCAATCCTATCTTGAAAATATGTTGTGGAAAATATTATTTTTGAAAAAGTAAATTATCCATCGCAAAAAAAATCATTTACGCGAATATTTGAGGTAAAAATGTTACCCATCGCAAAAACCTGAATTTCCTTTAGTGGTAGCTTGTTCACCCTTATTAATGGGATTATGTTGATGACCCATTCACCTATTTGTATGAGATTATTGGTGATAACACATTCACTGATATTCATTATTGATGGTGATAACTCATTCACCTATTACATTGTTGACAGAGATTGTTAACCCATGAATTCTCCTTTTTGAGACCAAACTACGTGAATACCATCCCATTTCAGCATTGGACAGAGCGGGTTTTCTCATTCATGTGGGTAGTTGTTTAGTACCCTATGATACCACAGTTGGTATATTTATGTTTATTTTCTTATCATATCATATTTTTAATGAAACTATATATTTCTAGATTTATTTAGGAGAACAATTGTCTAATACCTACTTAGTATATTTCTTACACCCACCACTTGAGTGGAACTACCTTATTCATGGTTAGAGATTTAGGTAAGGGAATGGGTCGTCCAATTGATAGGAGATATGTGATGCATGGTGGGACTGGGAGATGGGACTGGGTAGAGCCTTGGGTGTAGATTTATTATATGATTGATATTTTGTATATTCTGGATCTTTTTGTATATGATCAAGCCATTAGGTGATCTTTCTCCTGATGCGTGCCATGCCTGACATTACAGTGTATCATATTTTCATATAGCATTTGATTTTTATTTATATATGGTTTATATCCCACTCTAATGTACATATAATATTATTCATTATGTATGGTGATTTATATTTATTCCCACTAATATTTATAGTTATTTGAATAATGGTATAGTCTCCCTATAGTATTGATAATCTCTCACTACTAATCAGAAGCCTTTTGTGTATAAGGGGGTCTTCTTGAGTTCTTGTGGCTCTCCCATTTAGAGTTTTTTAGATTGACTGGGTAGGGGATGCTAAAAGTATAATTCATGTGGGAGGTTAAAAATGAAGAAGTAATGTTATCAATGGATTTTTATAATATTATTAACAAGTAATATTAAGATAATTGAATATATACATTAGTAATGTCACTATATTACACTATTACACCATCAATCATTTTTTGTTTCTAATGTATAAATGTTTAAATTATAATATTTTGTGTATCATATAACTTTTTTTAATGTATTAATGTCTATTATATAACATTTTATAGCATAATTAATCATTGACTAGGTTATTATTAATTTTATACATATAGTATTCAATTTTTTTTAGTGCTTATAATTCTTTACAATTTTACTTTTAATTTTATTTCCAACTAGTTTTTAATATTAGAATACAATGAATAAAAAAAATTGAAACCCTAAAAGATATATATCTTGGAGAACATATTCACTTCCATAACATTTGGTGGACCTAAATGATTCAATTATGTTGTAGATCATTAGTAATCTATCTACTTCCCAACCTGATGTTTCTTATCCACCATCTGATGCATCTCTGATGGGTGAGGAGTTGGTCACTCCACCAGTTAGGGGACACCGTAGGTTTACCATCATTGGTTATATCATTGTAAATATATATATATATTCATTATTTATTTAATTAATTTATCAAACATATATAAATAATAGAAAAAGAGATATAAATATAAATACAAAATATGTACAGGCTTGAGGGGCTATAAAATTATCATCCTATTTGGTGAGATTGGAGTGCCTACTAGTGATATTTCCGACTTTTATAAAAAAATCCTTAGGTGGATTATATGTGAGATAGTGAGCCGTCTCATTAATTATAAAATTTAAAGGAATATTCCCCTATATTAGAATAAAGTGGTTTCAAACAACCAAATAAATTTAATACTAATTTTATATTCCGTGATGATTAATTTAAAAGATGCGAGTATAATTATTAATATAACTAAAAAATTATGACTTTTATTTTGAGATTTATATTCATTATGATGTTCCTAATTCCATTTAATACCCATGGACCATGAAGAATTTAGGTAATAAATGTGGAGACTTTAAATGGAGATTATGACATGATTCTAATGACACATCTTTAAGCATTTGATAGATGAATGAAAAAGAGTGTATGATGATGTCTCTCATGTGAAGTGTAAGTTTTTTATTAATACTCATAAAAATGAATCTTTTGAGGTGTTAACATTTTTATAATAACTAAATAAAATTAACTCTTCAAAATTATCAATTATGTTAATGTAACTTTTTTAGGATATGTTTAAAAAAATAGAGTGAGTCATTAAAAACAAATAATTTTATACAGTTGGTTCATATATTATTTCCAAGAAAATGTTTATCTTGGTGGACTTTTGTTCATTATTATTTATATTCTAATATCATCCCTGGAGGTTTTTTTCCAACTTCATATCTATGTACTATTTTTTTATAAAGTTTGATGACTTAGGTCACCAAGTTGGATGAGGGGAGATATGGTTTCACGTTCACTAGAAAATAGAGGGCAGTTTCATGAATGAACCTACCAAAGACATTTGAGTGAATTTTTTTCATTGTAATTAAATTTTATTTCATTACTATAAACAAATAATAATGAAATATTAGTTAATTAGATATAATTATAAATTTTATTTAATTAAAAAAATAATGCCAATATTGTGGTATTTTTTATAAAATTAGCTTCTCTAGACCCAACTTGAGCAGTATTTTTTACTATATAATATATAGAGATATTTATGCATGATTTTATCTTTCCATAATAGTTTTTTACTTATTCACACACTTTTAACATGTTAATTTCCATGGATTAGTTATTGTATCAATAATTTATAACAATTCTCAGTTATAATGAAAACCTTTAGATACTATAAAAGTAATCTTTAAAATATATCTAATGATCTAGGTACAGTATTATGATGTGAAAAAAAATTATGTATTATTATCAGGTGTTTGGGGCCCATAAAATTGTGAATTCTTCTCATTAAGTTCTTACTTGGTGATCTAGAGTAGAGGAGTTCATGAGGATTTTCCTTCCAATAGTAACACAACATGTTTCCAGTGTTATTGGATGTTCCTATCTATGAACATGTGTATTAGTCTCATGAATTGAAGTTATTACAAATGTGTATCATTTTATCATGTACTTTTATGCAAGACAAAAAACATGAAATTTATTTTTGTGGTGAGGCAACTTGTGTCAGCCGCATCAATGGTGGTATGACATTGATTGAACGATCAAGATAAGGTTTTTCACTTTTAAGTAGATAAATATCTAGGCATTTTTGATCAGGATGATAACACCTTTATTAAATCCATGTACATGGTAGACGAATATAAGTTCATTTATAATGTTCATTAAATTAATCAATAAAGTAATGATGGTGAATCAAGTGATATATTTTTTTTATGAGATATCATGAGAAAAAATAGATTATATTACATAGAGAATGCTCGAATAAGGTTTTCATTGCTATGAATTATCCTTATCTCTTTGGGTTTCATAATGGTTTTTGAGATACCACTCTTGGTTTGTGAGTATGACTCACTGGTATTGAGACATGGGCCCGGAGGGCCACACACAAAGTGTCTTTAGAATCTTGGCCATTTCTAATGAATTAGAGTTTAAGGCATAGTTAGTCCCATGGTGAGAGATGGGTTATGTATGGGTTTGAACTATCATATTAAATAGATAAATTCATTATTATTAGAGTTTAGAATAATAAGTGTTGAATTTATTTACTCTAGGTATTCACAAGTTTCAATTTAATACAAAATAAAAATATTTTTTGAATGAATATTTATTTAAGTTTAATTTAATATTTTATGGGAGATACATGTTGAGTTAATAAATCTTTTTTATCACATAACATATTTTAATGTTAAAAGTACTTGATAAAATATTTAGGATGTTTTTGACAAATTCACTTGGTCCTAAGTGTCAAAATGGTTTAATTTTGAATGGATAAATTAATGAAGGGAAATGGTGAAATTTTCATAAGTTAAACCTACCTATATATGTAAAAATTAAACCCTAATTCATGGTGTAATTCCTCCCATGATTTTGTGAGAATCTATCTTATCTCTGTCATGTTCTATAGAGAGAAAGTGAAGTTATGAGAACCACATTCCAAGAACGTCATCCCAGATCGAAGTAATGATGCCCATGGGAATGATTTAACATCAAAATAACCCTTAATTATCCACACTAGCACCCATATTTCAAAGGTCGGTGATAGGGTAAGCTTTCAAATTATGTGTGGATGATCTAGAGTTATTTGGCATCAGTTCCTTCAAGTGATGACCTATGAAAGTGAGAAGAACACGTGTTTAGTAAAATTCAAACTAGGTATGGTTCTGATTTTGACTTATCATACTTATTTAATTCACACAAGATCCTCACTATGATAACCGGGTGACACTTCATAAGAGTCAGTCTTAAGATGTATATCTTGTGATAATTTTTTTTATTTCACCTATTTTTATCCTCGTGTTTTATGCCCAGTACTGAAAAGTGGTATCAGAGGGACTGTGTGATTTATTAAGTCAAATTAAAATTAAATTCGTATGAATTCAAGTCAAGGGAATCACAATGGATCCAATGCTATTGAAGATGCTTTGATCTATGTATGGATGACTGATAAATGGCCATCCGATGATTGGACTTTTAATTTTTGGTCTAAAATTAAAAAACCAAATGTATTACACATACACATGCATGCTTTGGTCTGATTGTTTTTTTATTAGTGGGGAGGTGCATCTCCAGTTTCATCCCAAGAGTATATGAGAAGTAGAATGAAGGGGAGACTCCATGTAAATGCAAAGAATTATATAAACAAGAAAGAAAAATTTGGTCAGTCGGGGGGACTAGCTGTGTAGTAGTGAAGGTTTTTTTTAAAATGAAAAGTGTTAAAAATAATGGAGTGCACATAATTGAATGTAAGATAAAAAAAGTTGTTAAAGTAGGTATAAAAAACACCTTCATTTCCTCCTTTGTCTCCCAACTGATTGGGGAGGGTTATTGTTAATCACCTGTTATCTTGGTGGGCATTACATATAAAAAAATATTTTTTTTTGTTTTTTAGGAGAGGTGGCACCTAGCATTACCAGGAAATCCTGGGTGCATAGTTAAAATAATAAACAAGCATGTATAGGTAAAATTTTATTAATGCGCGGTGAATGTTTTCTATTTAAAGCATGGTTAAGTTGTGTGTGCAATCACATAGAACAAGCATGATAAATAAAAAAATGATTTCATTAACCAATAATAAATTTAGATCCCTCAAAGTAAATATTAAGTATCAAACGCTTTCTATCAGATAAGTTTTAATAAAACCATATTAGGAGGTTTTCGTCGGCCATAGTTGATGGCGCCTCCACTAATTGGGATTTTCTAATAAGAGTGGTGGGTTGAGTTAACTAAAATTGGAATCGAAGAATTATCCATAACTGTCTTGGTGAAATTTTAGATTCAAGCGTTGAGTAATACGTAATTACTATTTACATAAGTTTATAATTCACTCAAAAAATCAAAGAGTTATGAGTTAATATGGTTGACTATCCAAAATACCACTTTGAAACTTTTTAGGTAGTGGAGTAATCATAGCTTGGACTATGAGGAGAGGCTTAAAGGAACCTTGCCACTATAATACTAAAGTTACTAAGTATTTTGAATCATGTAGTTGAGGGCTACTTGGATTTGATAAAATATGAGACACTTAAGATTAAAAAATCCAAAATGTAAAATATTCAATAATAAATATAAAAGTAATAATTTTCTATATTTTCATTTTGTAAAAAATGAAAAGTTATACCACATAAATATTGATGGAGATTACCGATACAAGGAAGAAAATCGCTTGTGATGTAATTATGAGAAACGTGATGAAATAGTGGAAGAGAAAAATAGAAGAAAAGAACATTGATTTATTCAATTTAGAAAAACACATTTTATCAAAAATGAATAGGTATAGTTTTGATTTTATTTTATCCTTCTTATTTAACTCACAAAAGATCCTTGTGTTGATAATCGAGTGGCTCTTCCCTGGAGTCAATGTTATGATGTCAATCCAAAGGTAAATTTTTTAATTTCCCTTGTTTTTACTCTCACATTGTGTGCTCAATACCAACAATATTTACATGATAAAATTAAAGAAACTTGGGGTGTGAATCATGTACGATCATCATTAGTTTACCAAAATGATGCAATTGCACAATTTTTAAGGAAGGGTCATCTCATGTGTGTATAAGGGATGAGTTCTAGACCAACCCCGTCAAAAAAATAGTAGGTCACATTCATCCTCTACTGTTACACCATCTATTGGGGGCTCAAGCAGTTTTGTTAACTAGGTAGCAAAAAAAATCATGGTTGAAAGAATGGGACTCATGTTGGAAAATATAAGATGTGTGGAGGCTAGTAATGAATAATGTCTTAGTTTAAGTATGATAGGCATTGTGCCTGAGGGAGTTTCCAAATTGATATCTCATCCAGCATATATAAATTTTCAGCTCAGTTCGTGATAATTTTTTATTGAAGTGAAAATATCAAATGTATTCCAGGAATTTATTTACTTCATGCATATCCCTTTTATTTAATTTTGGTTCCAACATTGAATACATTACTAAGGCTGATTTATTATTTTTTTAAATTTATTAAACAACAATAGACTAATTTTTATTTAGTTTGTTAACTTTGTTGCACTAAATGATATTGTTAATTATTTGTAATTTTCAATTTGTATATTTTCTTCGCTTATAAAAAAGCGTGACATTATGTGTTTATTTTTAGCAGGTTTGTTTTGATGAAATTGCTTTATTTTTTCATGTAGAGTAAATGAGATGTTGTATATTTGTTGATGTTTGATATGATGTCACATTTCATTATTTTTATAAGTGTTTTGATGATATTAATTGATCATGCTTTCAATGTGAATATTTATTTTTCATTTCATGCTTTTTTTTTCTGAAAACATTAATATTATATCATGAATATATTTTATACTTTGAATTAAATATATTGAAAATTAGGATTAAATTATATGATTAATTGGTTATACGATATAGTATTTTGGTTTAAACATGAGTTTTCATGTATATATCTTAGTATGAGTTGGATTAATAACTTTTCGTGCTTAATTGGGATTGGAAATTCATGATTTGATTGAAATATATATTTCTTTAATTTAAAAAGAATGATTTTTTTTGAATCTGACATAATATGGGGTAATTTTCAGGTCTTTCAACTTATTAGTATGTTATTAAAATTTAACGACATTACATGATTTTAAAAATTTTATGAACCATGGATTTAATCTCATGATTTTGTTTTTTTTTGTGCTCGTATCATATTTTTTTTGAATGATTTAATCATACCATACATTTACATTCATCATCCATCAAAATTATTTCATCATACCAAACACAAAAATGATTAACGTGAATACCCTGGTTGACAAAAAGTCTTCATTTTCTGAAAATGTAAGCCAACTCCCATAGTGGTCTATCTTTTTCTTTAAGGAACCCAACCGAGACATAAGAATTTGATTTGACTTATCTAATATGAATATTATAAAGCATGCACATCATAAGACTTGTTACCATAGCTCTTGCCTCTGCTCCAATAGAATTACTTGACCCATAAAAGGAGTTGAAGACCAGAATCACTGAACCCATGTTATCTCTCACCAGACTACCCCTCTAATTTCTCTAGAAATACAGGAGTTGTCCACATTCAGTTTCATCCCCATGTTAGGAGCCTTCCATTTTACCCATCTACCTTGATTGTATCATCCACCTTCCATATTAAAGAAAATACTTAGTAGAAACTTTTTTATCATAGAAGAAGATATCCCACCCTTGATTAGAGCACCCAACTCCACCATAAGAGCCTTCACCCACACCTAGAAGAAATGAATGGAATACCTTCTCCTTTATCTTTCTTTGTCCATATCCTCCAAAAGGATACAACACACAAATGAAAAATATATTGCATGAAATTTCACCTCCACCCCTTGTTGTCCAACTCCGTGGAACCAAGCCCCCATAACTTCCAACAATGAACCCCCAATCCTATGTATACCCATACCACGCCCCATGAGGTTTCATGTAGATACCATAGTATAAGGAGAGTTTTTTATTTCACTAATGTGTTTGTTGATTTTAATTTCAAAGGGGTATAAATGTGAATCCTTAAGTTAATATTTTTAAGAACGTCTTAAGAGTGATGAAAATCCAATGGATGATAAAATCAGAAGGTTTTTTTCATCAAAAGTTGCACCACCATACATAAAATTGAGTTGACTATCTTGATTTTAATTTTTTTAACCCTTTCCACCTTAAACTTTTTTTGACCCTTGTAATACTTTTGTGATGTTTTTTGATATCAAAAAGGGGAAGAGCTTTGAGGAATTCAGAGAGTTTCCCTTTTCTTCTTTCAAGGGGGAGGTTCTTAGGAGGAGATGAAGAGATTAAATGACATTCTTGGGAATATTATTTTTATATTCAAGTTTAACTTGCCTCTTTCCATTTATGTATTGTTATTTTCATAAAGGGGGAGATTATTGGGTCAAAACCCAATTTTTCAACCTTATTTTGAAAATCACAATACACTCTTGATGTCTTTGTTTAACTAC
The DNA here is from genome assembly GCA_963277665.1 of Viscum album. Lineage (NCBI taxonomy): Eukaryota > Viridiplantae > Streptophyta > Magnoliopsida > Santalales > Viscaceae > Viscum > Viscum album. Next base: position 1,198,873,819 of record OY728164.1, read on the forward strand.
TAGGGTTTTTTGTTGTGTTTCTATCTGTATAAATTTTTTCATCTGATTACATGTTCAGATCTGTTGATAAGTCCATTAGATGACATGCATTTTGTGTTTTCATCAAACTTTTGTTTATTGTGATGGCACATAGAGGAAATAACTTATTTCTTAGTCTCAATGATCTGGTGGAATTATGGGTGGTTTATTCAAGTGCATGTTTCCACTCAATGACTGAATGTGGATGCACGGTGAATCATGTATCTAGAAGTTTAATAAAAGTTAATCTAGTGGATAATTATGCCTTGGATGTCATAAAAAAGGGTGATGTGAATATACAGATGAATGATAGTGGAATATTGAGACTCAAAGGAGTAAGACACACCCTAGGGAAATGATAAAAATCTTATTTCCATTAGATATCTTGAAGAGGAAGTCACTGAAGTGAAATTTTAAAATTGAGTCTAGAAAGTGACTTAAGGATCCAAGGTGGTTGTGAGAGGAGTAAAGGATGGGACATTCTAATTGACCAGAAGCACAGATGGTATTTCAATGGTTGGAACTACATCATTGGAAGATTTTAAGGTTTGGAATTGTATGATTGATCAACTTAGTGAGATGAATATGAAAGTTCTAATGTCTAAAGGCATATTAAAGCTTGATCACATGGAAATCAGATGGTGTGAAAGTTTTGTGTCAGGGAACAGAGAAGAGTGTTCATTAACTTAGATGGATAGAATCTTGGAGCTTGGAAGTTGGAACTAGCTCACTCAGAATTTCCCCTATCCATTCCCATAGTGGTTCTATTTACTTTATAACTTTCATTGAGGATGCTTCTAGAAAATTTTATGTTTACTTTTTGAATCGCAATTTTGAATTTTTTTTCAGGCGTTTATTCAATGGAAATCCGTGTAAGAAAGGCAATGTGGTTGGAAGTTGAAATGAATGTTTTCCAATAATGGTAGTGAATACACCGGATACAACTTCTGGAACTTCTACCAAAAGAAGGGTATAACACATGAAAATACAGTACCTTGTACACTATAGTTGAGTGGAGTGGATTAAAGGATGAATTGAACCATGACTAGGATGGCCAAATGTATTTGATTTTACTCTGGAATGCCTAAGGGGATTTGGGGAGAGGAACTCAATACAGAAGCAAACCTTGTCAATGGGTGTCCAACATCGACAATTGATAAGAAGCTTTTGAAGGAGCTATGGTCCGGTAAATTATCAGAATTTAACCATCTTAAAGTGTTTAGAAGTTTGATGTATGTGCATGTTAATTCTATGGATCGAGATAAGCTTGAGGAAAAATATAAATCATGCTTTCTCATTGGGTATTGAGATTAGAGTTTTTGATTTCAGTTATGGGATGAGGAAATGAAACAAATCATCTGGAGCCTATATGTTATCTTTAATTAGAAGGTTTTTTGAATGGACCAGAACATGAAGGAAAAGTAAGTTGATAGAAATAAATCAACTATCGAAGGAGTTAACATCTCGAATATTTTCTCACTGATAGTTTAACATGGAACTATTCGGATGATGGTGAGCATGGTAGCATCAGATAAAAGAGATGGATGTGAAGGAATCCTTCCTTCATGTTGAGTTGGAGGAAGAAATTTACATAAAGAAACTGATGGGTTTTTTTGGAATAAGGAAATCAGAACTCGGATTGTTAAAGAATCGTCTTTGTGGATTGAAGAAAAAATGACTATAATATAATTGAAAGTCTGATGGTTTTTTGTTGGAAAAAGGATTTGAAATGTGGAATACATATTATTTCTATTTCCAGAAGTAACGGGGTGATAGGATATTCATCATGATGCCTTTGTATATTGATGACATATTGTTGGTTAGTCCATAGTTTTTATAGATTTAGGATCTAAAGTGTAAGTCATTTGGAAGATTTTAAAAGAAGGTTCTTGGATATGAAAAAAAATATTGGGAATGAGAATTGAGAGGGATATGAGAGTTAAAATTTTGGTGTTATCCTAGATGGACTACATCTAGAATATCATGGGAAAGTTTGGAATGGTCGAATACAAGCTTGTCTCAACTCCTATTGTCAAACACTTTAAGTTTTCTAAGGCACATGCACTCGTAATGGAAGAAGGGATTCAGTACATGGATAAAGTGATGTTTTCATTAATAGTTTAAAGTTTTATGTATGTGATGATTCAGACACAACAATACATAGCATTTTTAATGGGATTTGTGATTTGTTTTATGTCAAACCCTGAAAGTGAGCACTAAGAAGACATCAAGTGGATCATCCATTACTTGAAAATAATAGAAATATTTTCTCTGGGTTTTAGGGGGAGGATCCATTGCAAGATTTTTTGTGTGTGGATTTTTATAGAGATTGAGACACCCAGAGGAGCACGATCAGCTTTGTGTTTGACTATGGAGGAATAGTGATCTGTTGGATGTCACAGCTACATAATATTATCATTTTAAGTATAATTGAAGTAGAGTATGTGGATATAATGGAAGCAATGAAGGAGTTTTTTAAGTAGAGAATCAGATGCTAATGAATGTACGTCGATTTGACCATCTTGCAATGACAAATTTTCAATGAACAGAATCCAATGACCTGAATTTGGGGAACAAAAAATATTTCACAATCCAACAATCTCCCACATTAAGACTATTCCATGTACCCTTTGGAAAATATCCAACAATTAGAAAAGTTCCTTTCTTCCTCTTTACAATATACAATGTTCTTTATTCTCCTTTCATTCACTCAAGTCCACACTAAGTCATGATGTTTCCTTATACTTTCCAGAACTAAAGATTTAGTGAACACGTCCACTAGATTTTGGATTCTAGCTATATTATAGTGATATGACACTTTCTCCTCTGGAATGTCTATAATGAAGTGTTACTTGATGTTGATGTGCTTTATCCTCGCAAACATCAAGCGAAGAGAGGCAAACACATCGTTCTTAGAGAAAGTGACTTAAATAACAACCCCAAGAAACCTGTAAAAAGTTTTTCTGATATGTGTCGCCCGCCCCAGAGAGCTAGAACACCTCCAGCTGATTGATAAAAGAAAGGAACTCTCACACCCACGAAAACCATCTTCACAAACTAGAACACCTTAAGCACCATTAAAAAAAACCACGTCGTTTGACTATAACAAACAAACAAGGCCAAGTACGTCCAAGGAACACTTTGATCACCTATCACCGAGTCATCACTAGGATGGACCTTAAATGCTAACATGGGAAATCCCGAAGGGCTCCCTACCATTAGAAACCTACTGATGCCCGAGAAAATATTGGAAAACTGACACGGGGAGGCCTAGGCGGACTCCCCACCATAAGAATAGTGTAATATCAGTTTATTTCTAGGGAGTTTCAGCGAGTCCCCCTAATGGGTCTCACAACCGTTGGCACCAATGAAACTAGAGAACTCAGAGGCTTCCCGACACTAACCCAACACTCCACCAAAAGGGCAGGGAGGGCGGGGCCCAACCATCGGGCGTCAAAACCACAGCCTAAGACAAACCAACATCTCAACATCCCTGGATTAGCACCATTCAACTTTGAGACAAATTCGTCCAAACAGATCCCATGAGGACCGCTAAAAGCGATTACATATGGTGGGATGAAAACCCCAGGTCTTTAAGGTAACGAGACGCCCATGCCTCCTCATAGCCACAAAAAATCTCATGCACCCAGACGGGTCGTTCAGAATGGAAGAGCTATAGGAAACGATTTAAACTACTTTGGCTTTAAACACCGATAACAAAAATAAAGTCAGGTTCTCATACACTCCTAGGGTTCCTGACCACGCGCCAGCTTCACTCCGAGGCCTATGGCTGGAGCCCTTATGTTTGAAGCATCTCCCGCCTTGCAGTGAGGTAATGAAGACTCCCAAACAGAGCTTATCCTTTTCCTAGTGTCGCAAGCAACCATACTACAATTGAGATAACCCCATCACACACAACACACTCTGAAATCCACCTATTTCCTCGAGGCACGTCCATCAAAACAGAGGTTTGCATGATGCACATGCATCACTTATTCACCTTAACCAAGAAACTTGAGAAGAAAAGACACACGACAAACACTCAACTTTGAACAGAAAGATTAGAACTCCCTAAGAGGATGAAACACTCCTATGAAAACAGGGATTCTCATAGGGTTCTATGAAACCCACCTTTGCTTATCAAGAGAACTCACGCTACAAGATGTTACCAAAAATGACCCTTACTGCTGATGAAGCACTACGAGCCTTTCAAACCATCGGCCAACACTGATAATTCCGAATTGCCTTCACCCTTCCCTGCTGGAATTTCTTTCACCGCTTCCAGAGGGGAACCTTCAGACGCAACGATGTCAAACTTCATACCCGACAACTAAGACAACTCAGAGAGACCAAAGCTCCCTTCAACACCTCTCGCATCTATCATCCCGCTGTGAGAGGATCTGCTTAACCAAAAAGGATAAGGGAAAAACTTAACACTATCACTCAAAAGGGAGAGTGATTTCTTTAATCAACTGGAGGGTCTGCCAACGGTGAATTACCCATAGTCGCACTTCAATCGCATGTTAATGCTTTATGGGGGTGTGCACTAGTCAAGAAAGAAAACCATAGACCCAATCAAACTGGTCCAATGGCCAAGACACACTGCAAGTGAACACTAAATGTGTAGAGAGAACCGCTGCAAGGGATTCCCGAAGCACTTTTCAAAAGAGACCATTAACCACATGCTTTCACACCAACTTACAAATAAGGATTCAAACTCGAGACACAAATTAGTCAAAAAGGATTCTCGGCTTGAAACATCTCACATCCAACACTTCCCAAAATACAAGGACACACGACGCGACCACTGATTATTAAAAAAATCCTTCAATAAAACTTTTTGAAAAGAAACGAAGCTAGTAGGTTACACAAACACCAATGGTGTCCCATGGGCCTCGCACATGCATCTTCTTGTGCCGCACCGACACCCACCTCATGCCCATCCAAGCACTCATCCACTCATTCCATTAACCATTTCTCTTTCCATATATACCCATGCATGTGGTTTCCCATGAAAGCACCACGAATCAAAACCAAAACTTTCCATTTTTTTCAAAACCAAACATTCAACCCACACTTTTCAAACCTTACACATCATTTTATTTTTAGAGCGCTTCATTTCAAGACATTTTTTTTTCAAGACCACATCATTTTTACTTAAAAACCAGATTTCCATGAATCCAAAACAACAAGATGGGTAATGATGCAAGAGGGAACTAGCATCAGTGGGTGACTAGGACATATGGTTGGCGGTCATTCGCCAATCATGCCACCACCACGGAGGGTATTCTTGGACAACGTCCCCAGCTCCACATGGCTTGCCAGACCTTGCGAGCTCACTGGGACAACTGAACCTACTCTCTTTTCATTTCTCCTAAACAAGATTAACCACAGGGGCCAAAGACTCAAACAGACCTCAACTTACCCTAGTGACTCGAGTCTCGCCCCAAGGTGTGCTGGCCAGGCACCTTACTTGTAGTCGGGACGTCAAGTCCCGACAATCTTAACATTGTTCTACCTAACTCTATCCCAATGGGACACGACCCAAGAGAGAAAACCTCCTCTGATACCATTCTGTCACGAATAGGTCGGGTCACCATCCGACCCAAAGCCCGACCCGGACCGCGACATGGCCCGAAGGGCGTTCTCGATCCCCACGGACTGGCACAAGTGCCCGGGTATCAAAACCAACACATGGGAACGATTTACCCAAAAAATGAGACATAAAATACAACCAAACAGACCCTTAACACAATTCATGTTTAAAGGTCTACAATTGGAACCAACAACCCAAGAGAGACGACAACAAAGAAAAACTAAAACTCTAAGAAGACCGCAATGAAAAGAAAACTAACACATCCATTTGCACCATCATGCAACACGAGGATCCACCTCCTCAAACCACCATAGTCAGTCATGCATGGAAAAACCATCGACAACCCGAACCACCATCACTAACCACGATGCATCAACCTGTGACACACAAAGAAAAAGTGCTACATACACCCAAAGGTGTAGGTAGGGTGTGTGCCAAGAGCCCAATAGGATGACACCGGGAGAAGATTCCACACTAAACCATTTAAATGACGAACACACTTTCCAGTAAAATGGATAAAAGGGAAATAAATGCTTAAACAGTACTTAATGAAAACAATTTTTAATGACAGGTGCTTTAAATGAAAATGAATTTAAAAACAACAACTCAAATTAAAGAAAAGAATTAAATACTTGAACACTTTTAAAGAAAGCAGAGTTTAAGAAAAAGTGTTTCAAATAAAACAAATTAAATTAAAACACACACACCACTACTGGAAATATAGATATTTGCGACGGGTCATTTGCGACGGGATCCCGTCGCAAATAGCCTTTTGCGACGGGGCCCCGTCGCAAATCGCCCGTTGCAGAAAACGCCGTCGCAACTAATTTTTTTTGCGACGGGCCCGTCGCAAAAACACGTATTTGCGACGGGAAATTGGCCCGTCGCAAATAGGTGTCTGGTTTTTTTAAAAAAATCATTTGCGACGGGATCCCGTCGCAAATAGCCTTTTGCGACGGGGCCCCGTCGCAAATCGCCCGTTGCAGAAAACGCCGTCGCAACTAATTTTTTTTGCGACGGGCCCATCGCAAAAACACGTATTTGCGATGGGAAATTGGCCCGTCGCAAATAGGTGTCTGGTTTTTTTAAAAAAATCTTTTGCGACGGGCCCGTCGCAAAAAGTATTTGCGACGGGCCATATTCCCGTCGCAAATGGTTGCTTCGAAGCGGGTATTTGCGACGGGCCCGTCGCAAATAAGTATTTGCGACGAGAATATATTCCCGTCGCAAATAGTAATAAAAAAATTAAAAAAAATATTAAAAATTTATTTATTATTATATAAATCCATAAACCTATTTATATTGATATAAATATAATATTTATTTTTTAAATATGTTTTAGAAAGGAAAAATGAAAATCAAATATGAATGTATAAGATGTTCAGTAAAAGAGGCTTATAAAATAAATTAAAAAATATTTTTAATTAGTAATTATGTAATATTTATCAGTTAATAGTCATTTAATAACTCTTTGAATATAAAAAAAATAAAGAAATTAATGAAAGATGGAAAATAAGCTAAAAATGAAACCCAAACTTCAAACGGCCATAACTTTTGATCCGGGACTCCGTTTGAGCTCCACAGCATATCAAATCGAAGCCTGCGACGAGCTCTACAGCGCTATGGACCGGTGGAACCCGTTCAAGGTTGTTTCAAGGCAAAAAAAGGCCCAGAAGGCCTCCAAAACTGAGTTTTTAGTCGGGGTACCCCGATTTTTCACCGTTTAAACAGCTATAACTTCTGCTCCCGATGTCCGATAAACCTCTACCATATATCATATCGAAGATAGTTTCATTTCCTTCGATTTGACTGATTGTGGAGCTGAAACGGACTTCTGGATTAGAAGTTATGGTCGTTTAAACATTCAAATGGCTATAACATCCGATCCGGATGTCAGTTTGGCTTGTACCGCATATCATATCGAAGATCGTTTCATGTTCTTCGATTTGACTGGTTGTGGAGTTGTAACGGACCTACGGATTAGAAGTTATAGCCGTTTTAACATTCTCGGTGGATTTTCACCCCCTCATTCCTATGTATTCATTCATAACTACATATATATATATATGTGTGTGTGTGTGTGTGTGTGTGTGTGTGTGTAACTATTGTATATATGTATTTATTTATGTATGTATTTATTTATACATATACATAAAAACCCATATTTTATAAATTTATTTAAAACTAAGCTTATAAATATATATTAATTAATATACAAATAAATATACGAATAAAAACGTATAACTACATATATATATATATATAATAAATATATATTAATATACGAATATATATATATATATATATATATATATAACCAAATATATTTATATTAGTATAAATCTATATTAATATATGAATAAATATAACTATATATATATAGATAGATCATTAAATGTATAAAAAAATGAAATGGCTTAGTTGTAAAGGTTAATGCGCGCATGGGGGAGGTTTATTCCTATTTATTATTAATTATTTCTAATTATTATTAATTACTACTAATTACCATTAACTATTAACAATTAATACTAATAATTTAAATTTATTAAATAACAAAACAATATAAACACAATTAAATTACAACTAATTAAAAATAAATAAAAATAATAAAAAATTTAAATTAAATATTAAATTAAAAAGAAAATAAATACCTTTAAAATTGATCTGAAGTTGATCTCCGATAATTGTTGAAGACATCAATATCAAATCTGGAAATAAAAATTAAACTTAAGAAACTGTGAACTCTAAAAATAGAGTTTTGAGAGAAGTTGAGAATGAATGGAAAAAAACAGGTGGGGGTATTTATAGGTTAGATTATTTGCGACGGGAGTATTTGCGACGGGTATCCCGTCGCAAATAGTATTATTTGCGACGGGTCCCGTCGCAAATACTTGAGCCCGCATTTATCATGGTCAACGGTTAAATAGTTATTTGCGACGGGTCCCGTCGCAAATATTAACCTACCGACATACTATTTGCGACGGGGGGTATATTCCCGTCGCAAATAGTTTTTACCGCCGCCGGGTATTTGCGACGGGGTATAGTCCCGTCGCAAATAGTTTTTACTGCCGCCGGTTATTTGCGACGGGTGAGATTTACCCGTCGCAAATAAGTGTATTTGCGACGGGATTTATTCCCGTCGCAAATAACCCGTCGCAAAAACCCCTTTTTCCCGTAGTGCACGCGCACTTACTTTTTAAAATAACCAAAGTGTCGCACTGATAAGCGTAAAGTAACCAAAGAGCACCAAATATGGGAGAGGCCTTGTGGGTGTTAGCTAGCTTGGGTTCCTAGATCTTCGTGTCTCGGTGAAGCGTGGCTTAGAAACCACGACCCTCAGAAAATGTGGCTTAGAAGACCACGAACCTCAGAAAACGTGTCTTACAAGACCACGACCCTTAGAAAACGTGACTTAGAAGACCACGACCCTTAGTCATTCATATGTTTAGTTAGTGTTGCAATCGTCAGTCCTGCCAGTGAAACCGGGTTGAGTCGCCTCTAGAACACTAGCCCACTAGTCTTAGTTCACCTTCCTAGCTACCCAGGCTTCCCGCTTTGTGCTCAAACAAATTTCAAGATCTTAATAGGTGCATATCACATAAACAAGCCAAGCAAAACCCCACACATGAAAAGAGACCATTTACACCATCAATTCTAGTTTTAAAACTCAAGATCATGTCACAGGTCACACTTATGCATAGAAGCCAAACAGAGTACTTACACACACCAAACCATCATTTGCACACCCAAATACCATTTTGAAATATTACGCACACCAAACCTTATCCAAACAAGTTTCGCACCATTGATATAATTTGGTAAACCCTTTGAAAATTTTCATAAGACAATCCTAAAGAGTATCATCGGGCTTTACAGATGAAAACACACTCAAAATCCTCATTTTGAATTAAGTGCACACCCAAAATCTTTTTAGAATTTAATATGCATCGCTTACACCATCAACTAAACCACTTACAATTTAAAAAAATAGTTTTACACTTAAAAAACCCCGAAGAAAATTTATTGAACAATTCCAAAAATGTGCCACATGACTTTTTAACACCAAAACGCACTCAAAACCCCTTTTATGAAAAAACGCACATTGATGTCACAACCAAAACACACACTACAACTCTTTCACATTTAAACAACTAGATGCACAATCTTGAGAACAACGATAAATAACTCAATGTAGGTTTTCACAACAAAACACATTAACATCACATAAACACTCGACTAACAAAACAAATGCACAACAAAACTCAGTCAAAATCACTTCCGCAACATGTAAACTACTTAACAATTGTGCTAAATTAATTAAATTAACAAACTAATTCACCAGAAAATTTATGAAAAAATTTTCAGAATATGCCGCATGACTCAAAAATACTAAAAATGCAGTCAAAAGTTTCTCTATGACTCGACGCAAATTGACGCTAAACCAAAGCACAATTTGTATAATTTATAATCTACTAATACACAGTTCAACATTAATTTTTCACGTAAAACACACCTATATCACATACACATATCAACTTCAATTGAAAGCATTATTCGCATCAAACAAACTAATTAAATAATATGCTAAATTAATTTAAGAAGAAAAATAATTCATCAAACAATGGTTAAAACGCGGAACCACCTACCTCGGAAGAAGGAACTCCCAAAACTTGTGTGAATCTCCAATCGCACCTAATACGAACCACACGCGAATTGAAATGGACCCTAAACAAGAAACCAGACCAACAAGATTTAAGATCAAACTCTAATTTGAGCCCCTTACCCACTGGATAAAAAAAATTCAAGGATAAAAAAAAGGAGACTCCACCGGGGGGTTGCTCGCGTGGCATGAGGGAAAGGCGCCAACCGACATGGGAGGTGGCGCGCCGGAGTAAGTCGCGGCCAGCAGAGGAAGGTGTGGGCGGCGATCGTCGGACAAGGGGTGTGTGCTGGTGGGGAGGCCGGTGAGGATGAAGGGTGCGCGGCGAACTGGCTGGGGAGCTGCGGCGCGACGGGCTGGCCTGGGAGCTCGGGGTGCGGTGCGACGGGACCAAGTGGTCCTGGGGGTGTGACGAGTCTGATCGGGGAAGGCAGGGCGCGGCATGAGAGAGGTGGTCAGACGGCTTGCCGGATGAGCCGGTGACCAAGGGGAGAGAAAGCGCCGCGAGCGGACCCAGTGGGGTGAGGGGGGAAACGCGATGCGGGCTAGGGGGGGCGAAGCCCTAAGCAAAAAAAAGGGGGGGAATAAAGATAAAAATAAATAAAATAAATAAAATAAAATAAAATAAGAAAAATAATAATAATGATAATAAACTAAAATTTGAATAATTATATTAGTAATAATAAAAATAATAAAACCCAATTGACAGTAATAAAATAAAATAAAAGTTATGTCAATTATGATAATAATAATAGTAATAATGTCCCTAAATATCATTATTAATATTATTATCTTTAAAAACTCTTATTTTATTTGATTTTTATTTCATCACACATTTAATTTTATTGCTTTGTTATTAATCCATTTTATTAAATTAGTTGATCATCGAGCAGGGCGTGCGGTGAACCGGGCGAGGTTGCACGGTGACCCGGGCGAAGCCGCTCAGCTTCGACCGTGGTTCGCTGGACGCAGTCAAGACCAAAACTCTCATTTATCATAGCAAAACCCAAGTCGGGCTCGGCCCGCATTTCACATATATAAAAATAAATAATAATTATTATTATTAGGAGCTGATAAAATTATAAGATAGAAATAAAAATTAGAAACATGACGCAACACGAAGTTCGGGTGTGACACGTAATGGGAGAAGGGATTCAGTACATGGATAAAGTGATGTTTTCGTCAATAGTTGGAAGTTTTATGTATGTGATGATTTAGACACAACCATACATAGCATTTTTAATGGGAAAAGTGAGCACTAAGAAGACATCAAGTGGATCATCCATTACTTGAAAATAATAGAAATATTTTCTATGGGTTTTAGGGGGGAGGATCCATCATAAGGTTTTTTGGGTGTGGATTTTTATAGAGATTCGGACACCCAGAGGAGCACGATCAGCTTTGTGTTTGACTATGGAGGAACAGTGGTCGGTTGGATGTCACAGCTGCATAGTATTATCATTTTCAGTATAATTGAAGTAGAGTATGTGGCTATAATGGAAGCAACGAAGGAGTTTTTCAGGTAGAGAATCAGATGTTTCTGAATGTATGTCGAGCTGACCAACTTGCAATGACAAATTTTCAATGAACAGAATCCAATGACCTGAATTTGGTGAACAAAATATACTTCACAATCCAACAATCTCCCACATAAAGACTATTCCATGTACCCTTTGGAAAATATCCAACACTTAGAAAGCTTCCTTTCTTCCTCTTTACAATATACAATGTTCTTTGTTCTCCTTTCATTCACTCAAGTCCACACTAAGGCATGATGTTGCCTTATACTTTCCAGAACTAAAGATTTAGTGACCACGTCCACTAGATTTTGGATTCTGGCTATATTGTGAAGATATAACACTTTCCCCTCTGGCATGTATGTAATGAAGTGTTACTTGATGTTGATGTGCTTTATCCTTGCACGAAACATGAGATTCCCAGCCCTTATCACATAATAAAAACCCTCATTTTTGACTTCTCCCAAGCCCTTTTAGTAACTGTTAAATCTGTAAATATAATTTATGCACTACAAACAAATCATTTAACAATAAAATTGTTCATTATGATCAATCAACCGTTTACTGAAAAGGTTATATTGTTATTAACAAAACGAAGATTGGTTACCAAACAAAATATTAATTTAACCACAAAAAATTATATCAAACAAAAAAAAATCTAGGGGAATACTTTGAATATATTGAAAATTTCATCCAAGATACTAACTATTTGAAACAGGATTCTAATTATATATTAAGATATATTTTATCTGAGATGAGATGTGAGTAGGATTTTAAAAACCAATCAACAAAAATAGAATGGAAAAATATGAGCGTTGAATATAAAAAATAATTCTCACATTTGATTTAATGGAAAAATGAAAACATACTCCGGCTCCTCGTTACCTCGTCATTGTTGCCGGACTTCCCTTGGTGTGAGAATTAATGTTTGCTTCAAAAATTCAGTAAATATAAAGATACTTAAAATAAAAAAAGAAAGCAAATAAGTTAAACTAATCGGTGGGTGCGCCGGGCCATTGCAGTAGTGCAGCGCAAAGGCGACGCGCGGAAACAGCGGCAGCAAGCCACAAGCTGAATCCCCCATTAAAAAATTAATTTAATATCGAGTAACCCATTGGGCCACGTATCAGATATTAAACTGATAAGAACAGATACTACACTTGATCTTAGCCAAAAGGCCGAGAAAGGTATGATTTGCTCGTTGTTTTCGACGCTCTTTCATAGAGAATGTTTATTAAATATGTCACAAACACTATAATTCATCATGACCGCCATCTCAAGGGTGTTGTGGATCGGAAGGCTTACCCCTCCCCCCCACCTACTACTAGCATCTGTCACCTGTAATACAACCACAACTTTTAATAAAAGGAACATGAAACACAATAGGTTTACTAAATATAAAAAATAGAAAAAATAGAAAACAAAATCAAGACATTAAATTCAAGTTTAATAAACTTTTTAAAATCATCTAATTGTCATTAAATGTTAATAACATACTAATAAGTTAAGACCTACAAATTACACCTTATCATGTCAGAGTTGGACAAATTCATTCTTTTTTAATAAAATGAATATATATTTCAATCAAATCATGAATTTCTAATCCCAATTAAGCATGATGAGTTAGTAATCCAACTCATACTATGATATCTGCATGAAACCTCATGTTTTAATCGAAATACTATATTGTATCACCAATTAACCATGGAATTTCATCATAACTTTCAACATAATGAATTCCTAGTATAAAATCTATTAATGATATCATATTAATGTTTTCAAAAAACATTTGCCTGAAATGAGGTATAAATATTCACTTGTTGAAAGCACAGTCAATTAATATCATCAAAACACTCATAAAAACAATGAAATGTGACGTCATATCAAACATCAACAAATAGCCAACAACATCTCATTTATTCTACATCGAACAATAATCCAATTTCATCAAAACAAACCTTCTAAAAAATAAACAAATAATATCTCACTTTTTTATATGTTAAGAAAATATACTAATTAAAGATAACAAATAGTAAAAAATATCTTACAGTGCACCAAAGTTAAGAAAATAAACCAACTAAATAAAATTTATTCTATTATTGTGTAACAAAGTCGTACAAATAATAAATTGGCCTTAGTAAAGTATCGATGTTGCAGACAAAATTAGATAAAAGGTTATGCACGAAACAAAGAAATTCATGTTCGACAATCGATACTTTCATTTCACTCAAAATTTTCACAAATTGAGCTCATGATTTATGCATGCATGATGAGATATCAAATTGTATATTATCCTCTAAAATATAGAAACCAAGACATTCTTCATTACCTGCCACCACCAATCCTATATTTACCTACTCGAGTCCTATTCTTTCACCTTTTCTTTCAACCTTGAAATTTCTTTTTACGATTCCCGGTTAATGAAACTGCATGAGCTCCAAATATATAGTGTAACAGTAAAGGATGGATGTGACCTATCTAAAACATTTTATGGGGTTGGCCGAGAACCCATCCCCTATACATGCCTATGATGCTCCTCTAAAACTAGTGCAATTACATCGTTTTGGGAAAGTAATGATGACTGCACGGGCTTCACATCCCAAGCTTCTTGAATTTTATCATGTAAATATTGTTGGTATCAGTTTGCAATGTGAGAGTAAATGCATGGGAAATTAAAAAAAATCCCACTGGATCGATGTTGTAATGTTGACTCGGGCGAATCGCCACTCGATTATCAACCCGAGGATCTTGTGTGAATTAAATAAGTTTGATAAATCAAAATCAAAACACTACCTAGTTTGATTTTGTTCGAACGTGTGTTCTGCTCACTGTTGGATATCATTTCTTAAAGGAACCCAATCTGGAACCCTCTAAATTGACCAAACATTCTTCAAAATCTTTCTCAATCATCAACCTTCAAAATCCAGGTGCTAGCGTATAGAATTTTAGGCACTTTCCACACTGACTTGATCATGTGAGCATCGTTTCTTTCATCTGGGAAGGCGTTCTTGGATCGGGGTTCTTGGAACCTTGTTTTCTCTCACTAGAACATTAGAAAGACGAGAGTGATGCTCTCAAAATCATGGGAGGAATAATTCTTTGAATTAGGGTTTAATTTTTACTTATATAGGTTGGTTTTACTTATGAAAAACCAGAAAGGGTTGGTAACACTATTATACTATGATAACATCATGCATAACTCTATGTATGCGTGATATTATAGTCAAAAAGTATTACTCAAGCTGGGTCTAAGCCACCCAATTTTAAAACAATCCCACTTGCACCAGAGAAAAATTGATAATTATCAACTTGTTAGCTCTCACATGATAAGATCATGCTTCTGTTGAGTAGTGGATTTTTTTCATTGGTCCCACCACATTTTCTTTCATGGAAACTCTTTTATTTTTGACTTCACCTCATTAAGTAAAACTATCAAAAGATATTATATCCCAAAGAATATTCCTTTTTCCTCTGTCATAACATTGACTTCTTGGATAGTACCAAAGTCATGATCAAATCATAATTTATATTATGATAATACTTTACTTTCTTATTACAATTACAAGAACTGTAAAGAAATCATTGTGTGTTTCATATTGCATCTTTAGCTTTATTAAAAGCCATAACATACTCAATTTTTGTAGATATGGCTACCAATGGATCCAATGAGCTTCTCTTTCTAATTTCCTTAGCTTTACTATGATACAAGATCAAATTGATCTATATGAAGACTAGTTTGTGTCTCCTTAATGACTTGTATTATTTCCTCTCCAATTACCAAGTACATATCCCTTTCACTTTTTCAAGAAATATTCGATAACTCTTACTGTTTTACGAGGAGTTCTCCTAAATTTATTTGATATTTTCCCACCATAATGCATGTGTTGGTAATATTATGTCTAGCACATAGCATGATATATGCAATAAATCCATCAATAAAGAATATAGAATTCAATTTACTATATTAATCTCCTCTTGTGTCTTATACATCTTTTTGTGTAGAGATTTATGTCATATGACATTGACAACAATTCTCTCTCGAATTGTTCCAACTTATTTTTTTCAACACCTTGTCGGTATATACATTTTAACTTGGTCTAATAGACCCATAGATCTAACTTAATAGATCTTGTTCCTTATAACTTTGGTCACTACTTTAATTCATTCTACGGAGAGATACTTTCATCCTACTCTTAATTGACTATAAGACTAATAATTGTTTTCCATATGTTATTAAACATAGATGTCTGGTAAATCCATGATGCTCCCACTAACCTCTTATAGAAACATGGAATACTTTCATTCCAAATGAATATTCTAGGATAAAAATGCTTTCATTAATCCATAAATGGATCTCTACAACTTGCATTCTTTATTAGCATTTTATAGTGTTACCAACCCTTTCTGGTTGTGCGGTGTAGACACATTCCTAAGTAGGTGGTCCTGACATTCGATGCCTAATAAAATGATCATATAAAGTTTCAATGACAAGTATAATTCGAATTAATTTAATTATGATGACATGGTATAACCAATTGAGCCTCATTGGTAACATGCTTGTACCACCCATGCATAGTTTCTTTTGAATACCCACCACTGGATTTACATCAATTGGAGAAACTTCCAAAATTTAAAATTGAATTTTGGTACGTGGAATCCATTTTCGAATTCATATGAATTTGTCAATCATTATAATTTACTACTTTCTTTTAGGATAAGGAATTATTTTTCTTAGTGAATAATATATCACATAACTCAGTGATTATAAACCCATCTCTATTAGTTTAATACTTTCCTATATAGTACATGTCTCTAGAACATTCCTTTTCCATGAGCACTTATGGAACTTGTTTCCATTCCAACTACTTGTGAATATCAATCTTTGACTTATCCAAGTCTACCATTCTCCCACTTTCTCAAACGGAGATGTGTATCCTTTTGTACAATTAGAGTCTTTCACTTGACTATAACAATTCAATATTAGGTATTTATGAAATATCCTTAAAAACTTTAGGATATAAAACTAAGATGTCCTTTGTGTTATTCTTGATACAAGTTTGTTTATTGACTAAGTCTTAACAAACTCTTTGCATCTAAACACGTGTTTTTTGACATAAAGGATTTTTTTTCATATTATAACTTATATGATATTTATTTGTCATTATAGTTGGCAAGTGGTTATGGTTTAATGTTTATATTTGTGAATCATGTCTCAAAAGAAAATTGGAAGACTTGAAAAACTTTTAGGACTCATCATTTATCCTCTTTTTAGTTACATCATGGATCTGATGTGTGTAAGGAAATGTGAGTTTATGAATTACCTCACTCTACACTTTAATGGTCAATGAATTCTCATAGGACTCATCATCGATCCTCTATTTACTAACATCATAAATTTGATGTGTATGATGAAATGTGTGTTTAGGGATAAATCTATTGTACATTCTCATGATCGATGAATGCTCAGTTAAGATATTCTTCGTCTCACCAACCCGAAACAGCTCATATCTTCTAAACAAGAATATTTTTCCTTCACTTTTACTTTCCTTAAATTTATTAAAGAAATATCATGAAGTATATAAATTTACCTCTATATTTTCTTTAGAATAGTTCACACAGTCAAGCGGAACTAAATCTAGAATCTTTGTGGCTCACCTTTATTTCTATATGTTTCTTTTTCTAAAACTTAATAAGTAAGTGTCAAAAATAATTAAGTTTTTTATCTCTGGGGTCAAAACACCATATTGGGTGTATCCTTGACAACTACTTTTTTTTACTTGACAAAGAATTATCTTACCACAACTAGGTATAAGTATTATATTTTATATTCATCATTTATTGTTGATAATTCAAGTATTATTGAACTATTAATTGAGTATGAAACACCACAAAAAACATTAATTCCAAAATGACATATTGTATCATTATATCTAGAGGACATATGAGATAAATGTTTTGTTAATACTCAATACAACATAATATTTCAACTAGAATAAATCAACTTGAAAAAACGGAAGTTGTGTTCTTCTCACTACTGACATAGGAATCACCCTTTCTTTATTTCATTGCAATTTATCTTCTAGGGACCTTTTCTTATCACATGAAAAGTAAATAGATTCATCTTCAATGCTTCCCCTCTTTATCTTTGGTTTCTTAGAAGGATGTTGTGAAGGTGCCTTTGGCATCACACTTACAATTGTCCTTTTCGACTTGCCCATCTAATTGTTCACCATAATAGCTAAAATTTTATCTTTCTGTTTGTTCTTATTTTCTTGATGAACCTTTCCCAAAAGATATTGGAGCAATTTATCCATATTCTCAATGAAACTAGAGTAACTGGGTGATAAGGATGAGAGAATGTGATGTATTTAAAGTTCATGATTCAACATGAATCCCAATTCTTTTAATCAATCAATGTACTCTATCATCTTGATTGCATGAGGATCGAGGTGATTTCTATCTTTCAATCTACACATGATCATTGTAACCACTACTAAAAAACTGGGTTTATCCAGTGCTATTGTTTTAATAGTGCCAACTAAAAGCGATATTAAAGACCCCCTTTGTCAACGCTAGAAAAAGTATTATTAAAAGGGGTCTTTTAACATCGTTTTTAGAGTTGTTAAATGGGTTCTTTAACAGTGCTAAAAAAGCATTGATAAAGACCCCCCTTTATCAACGCTTGTAAAAAACACTGATAAAGACCCCCTTTATCAGCGCTAGTTAAAAAGTGCTGATAAAATGGGTCTTTATCAATACTTATAAAACAACGCTCTTAAAAGTGGGTCTTTATCAGCACTTGTAAAAAAGCACTAATAAAGGGTATATTTCCGAAAAATAATATTTAATTAAAAATAATATATAAATATATAAATATATTGATATTGATATAAATATAATATATATTTTTAAAATATGTTTTAGATAAGGTTAAAGAGGCATTTACACATAATATATAAGATGTTTAGTGAAAATGACTTATACAATAATTAAAAAATATTTTTAATTATTAATTTGTTAATTATTATTGAGTAATAGTCATTTAATAATAATTTAAAGATAAAAAATCAAAAAATTAATAAAAGATCTAAAATAAGTTGAAAACGTAACTCGAATTTTAAACGACTATAACTTTTGATACAGGTATCTGTTTGAGCTCTACCACATATCAAATCGAATCCTACAATCAACTCTACGACGCAGAGGTTTGGAATAAGCTCTACAAGCTTTGTCCCATTTTTTCAACCCCCCAAAAGGCCCAGAAGGCCTCCAAAATTGTGTTTTTAGTTGGGGTACCCAAATTTTTTAACATTCGATGGATTTTTAGCCACATTTAAGGGGGTGATTTTTCTCTTTTTTAGTGGGGACTGAATTTATTCCTAGAGATTACATTAATATTGATATTATGGATTTGAAATTTTATTGTTTTTCATAATGTACTGTTATTTATAATCAAATATATAACAATATATACATATTTTTTTTATATTCACGCATAAAAATTTAATTTTATAAATAAGTAATTAAACATATTTACATATAAAATATATTTCTCAACGTATAAAATTTTTCTAAATAAAAACTAATATCCATTTTATTTAAAATACAAATGTATGGATATTAATATACCTATACAATATATATACATATATATATTGTTTATATATAAATATATATTTGTGTGTGGGTATTGAAAAACAAATATATATTTATCTATATATTCTAATACATGTATATAAATATAAAAAAATAAAATATGCAAATAAATATAAACATGTATAATTATATTTATAGAGGCACACACACACATATATATAAATGATATATGTATGTTTGTATGTATTTATAAACACACAAAAAAACACATTTTTTATATATGTATTTAAATATATATATAAATACACACACACACACACACACATATATAAGCATATATATAAATATATGGATAAAAAATGTAACGAAATATATATAAATATATAGATATATCATAAAATGTAAAACAAAACAATATAGGGGAGTGGAAAAGGCACCAGTGTATAAGCTAGAGGTCTCAGGTTCGAAACTCGCTGGAGGTATAGGCGTCGCTGGAGAGTGGGATTATCTAAAGCATTGATAAAGGGGTGGGGGAGCATTGATAAAGGATGTGGAGGGGGGGAGCACTGATAAAGGTGGGGGTGGGTCATGAACAAAAAAAATTATCCCCTTTATTAGTGGTGCCTTTATCAGTGCTTTTTTAGCACTCTTAAAGGCTCCCTTTAATAGAACTAAAAAAAGTGTTGATAAAGGTGGCCTTTAACAGTGCTAAAAAGCGTTGATAAAGTCCCCCTTTATCAGCGCTAAAAAAGCGCTTATAAAGGCTCCCTTTATCATTGTTTTTAGCACTGTTAAAGGGGGTGTTTATTATTTCTTTTTACGAGCGTTGTTAAAGCTAACCCTTTAATATCGCTTAGATTATCAGCTCTTCTATAGTGCTGATAAATCCATTTTACTAGTGTTTTTAAATGCCCAATTTTTAGTAGTGAACCATAATATTCTTGATTTATTACTTCACTTTCTCCTCATAAACTTCTCAGAGATGATGAAAAGGGTATAATCATCCATGTTCTTAGGTTGCTTTCAAAAACTCATAAAAAATGATGATAACATCAAATGAAATATCCATGTGTCTCATGTAAGCTTCCTTTTCACCCTTACTTTCTTCCTAAGGTGGTTTATCAAGTAGTGGGGACTCAAGCATATTTAATTTCCTTTCATATCATAGTACTATGCACAAGTTCCTATACAACTCTTGTAAATTAGTACCATTTAGGGCATATTTATTGTCCAATATTGATCATAGTGTTTCTTTATGGGGTTTAACCAGTTTATTAGAGTGAGAGAAATTGATTAATGGAGATATTTTCTCAATATTAATAGATATTTTTTTCTCAACATTTATGGAGAGTTTTTCACAACACTAATGGAGATAAAAAAGGAATGTTGACCCCTTTAATTGTAGATATGGACTTGGTGTCTATATAAAAGTATGTGGTGGCATTTTTTTAACAGTGGAGTTCATCAAGATATAGTCCCTCAAGAGGAGAAAGAGGGTTTCCATGATTGTGATTTCATGTGCTTCATATTGATGATGGTGAATAACGAATTTACGATGGATCTATGTTATTGTGGGTTGTTGTGTTTGTGGTAATAAGGGAGGCAGTTGATAAGGAGAAAGAACAAGTGAAACAATCATTGAAGTGGGTGCAATGTGGCAACGGTACGCTAAGTTTCATGCAGTTCCATCCAATTGTGAGAAACCTTGAGATATAGACTTCAAGGATATGATAGGTCATGTATGTGAGGAATGGGTGCCTTGATTGATATATCAAGGAGAAAACATCAAAGAGGCATCACAATAGCAGGTCAATGATGGCGCATGTTCTGATAAAGATCTCAGAAGCTTTGGATTTTTATCATAAAAGGGTGAAGTTTTTCATAGATGGATCTATGAGGTCAATGTTATATCATAGAATGGTGGTATTTTCCATCAAGATGATTTTTAGAGAGCTGATAGAAGCGTATCGGGGTGTGGTTTTCACACAAGTTAATCTATGCTGTTTTCGAAATTCAAGTTCGGTCATTTATTTTAATTTTATACTCTCTATTATTAGTGGATATTTAGAAGTTACCCCATGGTTTTTAATCATATTAATTGAAGGGGTTTCCCATTAAAAAAAATATATATTCTTTTCTGTTATTTCTTCACTTCCATTATTTCATCGACTTTTTTATAATTTCATCACAAGTGATTTTCTTCTTTGGATCAAAAATATCTCCCAACGGTGGATTGATGGTGTGTTCATGAGGCATAATGATTGACATGCCTTACAAGACTAAGGTAAAGGTGTATAGTGTATACATCTGTGAAGAGGGATTCATAAAATTTGTGGCACGCCTCATATGAGTCAAAGACTATCATCTGGGATGGAGATAGTTTGGAAGTTGAAGTAGGATAATAGAGGTTTTTCAAGTCTTACACCAAATTTTATTTCTTCAAATAGTGCCACCAGTTAAGAAAGAATTAAAAATTAAAGATTTAAAGGTGATAGAAAGAGGAGTAGATATTTTTTTTTGGTTCACTAGATTTTTGGTGATCACTGTTATAGGGGAGCTAGATGTTATTAGTATCATTCTTGTTCAATAGGACATGGAAGATACAGGTATGATAGTGAATTTGGGGCTTTTATTTCTTTTTTTAGGGGGAGATATCAGTTTTCTATCAAATTTTCAAATGAGTGTTGTCGTATTATCTGTAGTGGATAATGGTTGGTGAGATACCAATTAGTTTTATGTCCAACTAATTTTGTTAGAAGTTATCTCCTTCTTTGTAGGGATGAAGGGGGAGATTAATGGGGTTTATCCCATTTATTGAAGAGAAAAAAAATTAATTAATGGAGATATTTTCTCAACATCAATAGAGGAATTTTTCTCAGCATTAATGGAAATTTTTCTCAACATTTCTGAAGATAAAAAAAAGTAATGTTAACAAAATTAATTGGAGATATGGACTAGGATTCTATATAAAATGATGTAGTGTCATATTTTTTGTGTGTTGGAGTTCCTCATTATATAGTCCTTCAAGTGGATAATGGGGGATACCACATTTGTGGTAGAATGTGTAGCACATATATGATAGAAAATGAAGTGACAATGATGGATCTCTGATGTGGTGGGATGCCACATTTGCGGTAACATGGGTGATATGTCGAAAAGGAGTAGCAACAGGTCAAACAATCATTGAAGTGGGTGTGAAGTGGAAATAACATGCTAAGGTTCAAGAATTTCCATCCAATTGTGAGAAAAATTGAGATATAGATTTAATTGAAATTGTAGGCCATTGGTGCAAATCTTGGTTACCTTGATAGATAGATCGAGGAGAAAACATCGAAGAGGAAACATAACAATTGATCGATGATGACTCATGTTCAGATAAAGATATTTGAGGACTTGGAATTTTTTCACAGAAGGGTGATTTTTATCACAAATGGATCTCTAAGGATGAAGTTTTGTAACAAAAGGGTGTCATTTTCCATGAAGAATATTTTTAGAGAGGCAATGGAAGCGTATCAGTGTGTGATTTTCACACAGGTTCTTCTAGGTTATTTTAGAAATTCAATTTTGGGAATTTACTTTAATTTTTTTACTCTTTGATTATTAGTGG
Source organism: Viscum album (assembly GCA_963277665.1). Taxonomy (NCBI): domain Eukaryota; kingdom Viridiplantae; phylum Streptophyta; class Magnoliopsida; order Santalales; family Viscaceae; genus Viscum; species Viscum album. The sequence continues at coordinate 1,198,896,813 of OY728164.1, forward strand.
ATTTTTTCAAAGTTACCTTATTGTCTTTAATTCTATTCATTAGAGGGGGTTTCCACATTAAAAAGTCTACATGTTTTCCTACTGTTTTTCCTCCCATTATTTCATCGTGTTTCTCATAATTCTAATGCAAGTGATTTCCTTTTAGGGACTAGTAATCTCCCCCAAAAATGATATCAAAGTTGATGGTTCATGCTTGTACTTTATAATGGGAATTATGAAATCTTTCAAGAAGATTTCTATCACTTGTGTAAGGCATAATGATTAATATGCCTTGAAAGTCTTAGGTAAAGGTGTATGGTGAGTGCATCTAAAAGGAGGGATTAATCATATTAATGGCACACCTCACATGAATCCAAGACCATTGACTAGGATGGTGATAATTTGGATGGAAAAGTAGGCTGAGAGAGTTGTTTTGGGTCTTACAACTAATTATTTTTCTTCAAAGAGGGCCACTAGTGAAGAAATAATTAAAAATTGAAGATAGATGTAATTATCTCAGTTAGGAGTATAAGAAATAGTTAATTTCTATGAGTGATCTAGATTTTTTGGCGATCCCTATTATAGGGGAGCTAGATGTTATTGGTTCTAGTCCTATTTGATGAGACATGGAAAATACAAGTATGAGGAAGACTTTGACATTTAAATTTTTTTGAAGTGGGAGCTGTCAGTTTTCTGTCAAGGTTGTAAAAGGGAATCATCATATTATCTATAGATGGAAATGGTTAGTGCGATACCAACTGGTTTTCTTTCCAACTGAATTTTTTGAAAGTTATGTCCTTCTTTCAAGGGAATAAGAGAGATATTGATGAGGTTTAACTCATTTATTGAAGAGAGAAAAATTAATTTACAGAGATATTTTCTCAACATTAATAGAGAAAATTTACGGAGATATTAATATCTAGTATATAACATTTTATAGCATTATTCTTCAGTGAATAGGTTATTATAAATTTTATACATATAGTATTATATTTTTTAGTGCTTATAATTCTTTACAATTTTCTTTTTTATTTTATTTCCAACTAGTTTTTAATATTAGAACACAACGAATAAAAAAAACTGAAACCCTAAAAGATATATATCTTTGAGAACATATTCACTTCCATAACATTTGGTGGACCTAAATGATTCAATTATGTTAGAGATCATTAGTAATCTATCTACTTCCCAACCTGATGTTGCTTATCTACCATCTGATGCATCTCTGATGGGTGAAGAGTTGGTCACTCCACCATTTAGGGGACACTGTAGGGTTACCATCATTGGTTATATCATTGTAAAAATATATATATATTCATTATTTATTTAATTAATTTATCAAACATATATAAATAATAGAAAAATATATATAAATATAAATACAAAATATGTACAGGCTTGAGGGGCTATAAAATTATCATCCTATTTGATGAGATTGGGGTTCCTACTAGTGATGTTGCCGACTTTTATAAACAAATCCTTTGGTATATTATATGTGAGATAGTGAGCCTTCTCATTAATTATAAATATTAAAGGAATATTCCTCTATATTAGAATAAAGTGGTTTCCAACAACCAAATAAATTTAATATTAATTTTATATTCCTTGATGATTAATTTAAAAGATGTGAGTAGAATTATTAATATAACTAAAAAAATTATGTCTTTTATTTTGAGATTTTTCTTCATTATGATGTGACTAATTCCATTTAATGCCCATGGACCATGAATAATTTAGGTAATAAATGTGGAGACTTTAAATGGATATTATGACATGAGTTTAATGACACCTCTTTAAGCATTTGATAGATGAATGAAAAAGAGTGTATGATGATGTCTCTCATGCGAAGTGTAAGTTTTTTATTAATACGCATAAAAATGAATCTTATGAGGTGTTAAAATTTTTATAGTAACTGAATAACATCAACTCATCAAAATTATCAATTATATTAATGTAACTTTTTTAGGATATTTTTAAAAAAATGGAGTAAGTCATTAAAAACAAATAATTTTATACAGTTGGTTCATATATTATTTCCAAGAAAATTTTTATCTTGGTGGACTTTTGTTCATTATTATTTATATTATAATATCATCCCTGCAGGTTTTTTTCCAACTTCATATCTATCTACTATTTTTTTATAAAGTTTGATTACTTAGGTCACCAAGTTGGATGAGGGGAGATATGGTTTCATGTTCACTAGAAAATAGATGGAAGTTTCATGAATAAACCTTACAAAGACATTTGAGTGAATTTTTTTCATTGTAATTCAATTTTTTTTCATTACTATAAACAAATAATAATGAAATATTAGTTAGTTAGATATAATTATAAATTTTATTTAATTAAAAAAACAATTCCAATATTGTGGTATTTTTTATAAAATTAGATTATGTAGACCCAACTTGAGTAGTATTTTTTTACTATATAATATATATAGATATTTATGCATTATATTATATTTCCATAATAGTTTTTCACTTATTCACACACTTTTAACATGTTAATTTCCTTGGATTACTTATTCTATCAATAATTTATAACAATTCCCAATTATAATGAAAACCTTTAGATGCTATGAAGGTAATCTTAAAAATATATCTAATGGTCTAGGTATAGTATTATGATGTGAAAAAAATTATGTATGATTATCAGGTGTTTGGGGATCATAACATTGTGAATTCTTCTCATTAAGCTCTTACTTGGTGATCTAGAGTAGAGGAGTTCATGAGGATTTTCCTTCCAATAGGAACACAACATGTTTCCAGTGTTATTGGATGTTCCTATCTATGAACATGTGTATTAGTCTCATGAATTGATGTTATTACAAATGTGTATCATTTTATCATGTACTTTTATGCAAGAAAAAAACCATGAAATTTATGTTTGTGGTGAGGCAACTTGTGTCAACTGCATCAATGGTGGTATGACATTGATTGAATGATCAAGATAAGGTTTTTCACTTTTAAGTAGATAAATATCTCGGCCTTTTTGATCGGGATGATAACACCTTTATTAAATCCATGTACATGGTAGAAGAAGATAAGTTCATGTGTAATGTTTATTAAATTAATCAATAAATTAATGATGGTGAATCAAGTGATATATTGTTCTTTATGAGATATCATGAGAAAAAACAGATTATATTACATATAGAATGCTCGAATGAGGTTTTCATTGCTATGAATAATCCTTATCTCTTTTGGGTTCATGATGGTTTTCGAGATACCACTCTTGGTTTGTGAGTATGACTCACTGGTATTGAGACATGGACCCAGAGGGCCACACACAAAGCGTCTTTAGAAGCTTGGCCATTTCTAATGAATTAGAGTTTAAGACATGGTTGGTCCCATGGTGGGGGGTGGGTTATGTATGGGTTTGAACTATCATATGTAATAGATAAATTAATTATTATTAGAGTTTAGAATAATAAGTGTTGAATTTATTTACTCTAGGTATTCACAAGTTTGAATTTAATAAAAAATAAAAATATTTTGTGAATGAATATTTATTTAAGGTTCATTTAATATTTTATGGGAGATACAGGTTGAGTTAAAAAATATTTTTTATCACATAACATATTTTAATGTTAAAAGTAATTGATAAAAAATTTAGGATGTTTTTGACACATTCACTTGGTCCTAAGTGTCAAACTGGTTTAATTTTGAATGGATAAATTAATCAATGGAAATGGTGAAATTTTCATAAGTTAAACCTACCTATATATGTAAAAATTAAACCCTAATTCATGCTGAAATTCCTCCCATGGTTTTGAGAGAATCTATCTTTTCTATGTCATGTTCTAGAGAGAGAAAGTGAAGTTATGAGAACCACATTCCAAGAACACCATCCAAGATAGAAGTAACAATGCTTATGGGAATGATTTAACATCAAAATAACCCTTGATTATCCACACTAGCACCCAGATTTCAAAGGTCGATGATAGGGTAAGCTTTCAAAGTATGTATGGATGATCTAGATTTCTTTGGCATCAATTCCTTCAAGCAATGACCTATGAAAGTGAGCAGAACACGCGTTCAGTCAAATTCAAACTGGGTATGGTTTTGATTTTGACTTATCATACTTATTTAATTCACACAAGATCTTCACGATGATAACCAGGTGACACTTCATAAGATTCAGTCTTAAGATGTATATCTTGTGATAATTTTTTTTATTTCACCTATTTTTATGCTTGTGTTTTGTGCCCAGTACTGAAAAGTGGTATCAGAGGGACTGTGTGATTCCTTAAGTCAAATTAAAATTAAATTTGTATGAATTCAAGTCAAGGGAATCAAAATGGTTCCAATTCCATTAAAGATGCTTTTATCTATGGATGGATGACTGAGAAATGGCCATCCAAGGATTGGAGTTTTAATTTTTGGTGTAAAATTAAAAAACCAAATGTATTAAACATACACATGCATGCTTTGGTCTGATTGTTGTTTTATCAGTGGGGAGGTGCATCTCCAGTGTCATCCTAATAGTCGATGAGCAGTAGAATAAAGGGGAGACTCCATGTCAATGCAAATAATTATATAAACAAGAAAGAAAAAGTTGGTCGGTCGGGGGGACTAGCTATGTAGTGGTGAAGAATTTTTTTAAAATTCAAAGTGTTAAAAAGAATGGAGTGCACATCATTGAATATAAGATAAAAAATGTGTTAAATCAGGTATAAAAACCGCCTTCGTTTCCTCCTTTGTTTCCCAATTGATTGGGGAGGGGTATTGTTAATCACCTGTTGGATTGGTGGGCATTACATATAAAAAAATATTTTTTTTTTTGTTTTTTAGGAGAGGTGGAACCTAGCATTACCAAGCAATCCTGGGTGCATAGGTAAAATAATACTCAAGCATGTATAGGTAAAATCGTATTAATGCATGGTGAATGTTTTCTATTTAAACCATGGTTAAGTTGTGTGTGCAATCACATAGAACAAACATGATAAATAAAAAAATGATTTCATTCACCAATAATAAATTTATATCCCTCAAAGTAAATATTAAGTATCAAACGCTTTCTATCATATAAGTTTTAACAAAACCATAGTATGAGGTTTTTTTGCCATAGTTGATTGGGCCTCCACTAATTGGGATGTTCTGATAAGAGTGGTGGGTTGAGTTAACTAAAATTGGAATCGAAGAATTATCTATAACTCTCTTGGTGAAATTTTAGATTCAAGCATTGAGTAATAAGTGGTTACTATTTACATAAGTTGATACTTCACTCAACAAATCAAATAGTTATGAGTTAATATGGTTGACTAGCCAAAATACCACTTTGAAACTTTTCGGGTAGTGGAGTAATCATAGCTTGGACTATGAGGAGAGAATTAAAAGAACCTTGCCACTATAATACAAAAGTGACTAAGTTTTTTGAATCTTGTAGTTGATGGCTACTTGGATTTGATAAAATAGGATACACTTAAGATTAAAAAATCCAAAATGTAAAATATTCACTAATCAATATAAAAGTAATAGTTTTCTATATTTTTTAAATATGTAAAAAATGAAAAGTTGTACCACATAAATATTGAGGGAGATTCCCGGTACAAGGAAGAAAATCGCTTGCGATGGAATTATGAGAAACTTGATGAAATAGTGGAAGAGAAAAACAGAATAAAATAACATTGATTTATTCAATTTACAAAAACACATTTTATCAAAATTGAATAGGTATAGTTTTGATTTTGTTTTATCCAACTTATTTAACTCAGAAAAGATCCTTGGGTTGATAATCGAGTGGCTCTTCCCGGGAGTCAATGTTATGATGGAAATACAAAGGTAAATTTTTTAATTTCCCTTGTTTTTACTCTCACATTGTTTTCTCAATACCAAAAATATTTACATGATAAAATTAAAGAAACTTGGGATGTGAATCATGTACGATCATCATTAGTTTACCAAAATGATGCAATTGCACAAGTTTTAAGTAAGGGGAATCTCATGCGTGTATAAGGGATGAGTTCTAGGCCAACCCCGTAAAAAAAATAGTAGGTCACATTCATCCTTTACTGTTACACCATCTATTTGGGGCTCAAGCAGTTTTGTTAACTGGGTAGCATAAAAAAATTCATGGTTGAAAGAATGGGACTCATGTTGGAAAATATAAGATGTGTGGTGGATGGTAATGAATAATGTATTAGTTAAAGTATGATAGGAATTTTTCCTGAGGTAGTTTCCAAATTGATATCTCATCCATCATACATAAAGTTTGATCTCAATTCGTGATAATTATTGAGTGAAATGAAAGTATCAAATGTCCTCCAGAAATTTATTTACTTCATACATATCCTTTTTATTTAATTTTGGTTCCAACACTGAATACATTACTAAGGATGATTTCTTATTTTTTTAACTTTATTACATAACAATAGACTAATTTTTATTTAGTTTCTTAACTTTGTTGCACTAAATGATATTGTTAATTATTGTAATTTTCAGTTGGTATATTTTCTTCGCTTATAAAAAAGTGTGACATTATATGTTTATTTTTTTGCAGGTTTGTTTTAATGAAATTGATTTATTTTTTAATGTTGAATAAATGAGATGTTGTATATTTTTTGATGTTTGATATTATGTCACATTTAATTATTTTTATAAGTGTTTTGATGATATTAATTGATCATTCTTTCAATGTGAATATTTATTTTTCATTTCATGATTTTTTTGAAAAAATTAATATTATATCATGAATATATTTTATACTTTGAATTAAATATATTAAAAATTATAATTAAATTATATGTTTAATTGGTTATACGATATATTATTTTGGTTTAAGCATGAGGTTTCATGTAGATATCATAGTATGAGTTGTATTAATAACTTGTCGTGCTTAATTGGGATTGGAAATTCATGATTTGATTGAAATATATATTTCTTTAATTCAAAAAGAATGAATTTTTTTGAATCTGACATCATATGGGATAATTTTCAGGTCTTTCAACTTATTAGTATGTTATTAAAATTTAACGATATTAATGATTTTAAAAAGTTTATGAAACATGGATTTAATCTCATGATTTTGTTTTTATTTATTTATTTTTTATTTTTAGTGCACCTATCATGTTTTGTGTTGAATGATTTAATCATACCATCCATTTACATTCATATTCCATCCAAATTATTTCATCATACCAAACACAAAAATTATTAACATGAATTCCCTGGTTGACAAAAAGTCTTCATTTTCTGAAAATGTAAGACAAATCCCATAGTGGTCTATCTTTTTCTTGAAGGAACCCAACTGGGACATAAGAATTTGATTTGAATTCTCTAATATGAATATTATAAAGTATGCACATCATAAGACTTGTTACCATAGCTCCTACCTCTGCTCCAATAGAATTAATTGACCCATAAAAGGAGTTGAAGACCAGAATCACTGAACTCTTTTTATCTCTCACCAGACCACCCCTCTCATTTCTCTAGAAATACAGGAGTTATCCACATTCAGTTTCATCCCCATGTTAGGAGCCTTCCATTTTATCCATCTACCTTGATTGTATCATCCACCTTCCGTATTAAAGAAAATACTTAGTAGAAACCTTTTTAGAATAGAATAAGATATCCCACCCTTGATTAAAGCACCCAAATCCACCATAAGATCCTTCACCCACACTTGGAAGAAATGAATGGAATACCTTCTCCTTTATCTTTCTTTGTTCCTATCCTTTAAAAGGATCCAACACACAACTGAAAAATCCATTGTATGAAATTTCACCTCCACCCCTTGGGAAACTTACTGGTATCATATTTCCCTTGGGAAATAATTATTTAACAAAAAAATATATCTGTTTGAATTTTACGATGCAAATGATATAAATGTTTCAACACCCCCAATGTTGACAGGATTTCTACTAAAACCATTATTATTTATACACTTATTTGTTCATTCATGATCTTAAAATAAAAAACAGATCTATTTCTAGGGTCTATAATTTTATAAAAAAATAACAATAATTAGTTTATAATTTAAAGTGTTAAAAATTTATAAATTAGTTCATTCCCACTACATAAAAAATTAAATAATTTTTATAATTAGTCATTATTATTTTTTGTTTTATTAATATTTAAGTAATTAGTATAAATTTAAAAACAATAGTTTTTCTAGTTTGTTGGTTATTATTTATTCAATTTATTGTTTTTAATAATAATTGATATTTTTAATGAAATATTAATATTTATTACCAATTTTTTCAGTAACTATTCTATTGTTAATTAATCTAATTTGCGCAGAATTATTTTTTGAAAAACTACATCACAGTAATTAATTGTGATGGTTTCATAAATTCAACACATATAATATCTATTGTGATGGATTCTATAGTGACCTGATCTTTTTTCCCAAGTGATACTTAACTCAATTTTGAGTTTCAGGGTCTTGGTACCTCCCCGGGGATAAAATGGTAATTTACCCCAATATATGACTTGGGAAAAATTTTCTGATAGTTCCTTTGATTTCAAGGTGTGGTGTTTACCCATGGGTTGAGTCATAAGAAAAATGAGACCGCAAAGAGGTTTCAATAATAATTTATTATACGTAACATATTACTTTCAGCAAGTACACATGCATTTCATGAATTATGATTTTCCTTCAAAACAAAAGCATTGGACAAAAAATCTAACATCATGGTTGCACCTGAAACAAGGTTGTTACCCTAGAAGAGGAGATAAACTTCATTCTCAATAGGATCATTAGGGGTAGGATGTCACGGAACGAATAAATAAGTGATTAAATTAATTTAATAAAATAATTTCTAATATTTTATATTTTTATAATGATATTTTTTATCCTTGTAAATAGATAAAAATTATTAATTTATAATAAATTTACTGTCAAGTTATAGTTTTATATAGAATTTTTTTTTATAATTTTAGTTTTATACTATTTTTTAATAATTTATAACAATATTACTATTTATTAATTAAATTATCTTAATAATAATTAATAATTATATTTTTAGTTTTTAAAATCACTAATTTGTCTTACACAATTATATTTTTCATTTTTCATTTTTCATATATTTAAATTAACTTTATCAATTTATTATTAATTTAAATTAATTAATTACTATTCATTTTTTTAATATTAAATAATTTATATTTTTATCATTTTCTCATGATTATATAAAAAATTCACTATTTTAAATTAATTTTAATAATTTATACTACTTTATAATAATTAATAACTATTTTTTTATTTATTATGTGTTTATATTATATTAATTATAATTTTATTAGTTTTTTCAAATAGTAACCAATATTTATTATTTTATATTTATTTTTTAATACTATTTTTTTTGTAAAATATTGCAAAAAAATTTAGATTAATTTTTTTTAATAAATTAAATTTTGTTAAAGTATTATAAATTATAATAATAATATATTTAATGAACCAAAATATTAATTAAACAATTTACACTAATGATAACCTAGGAAAAAATTAATTTGATGATATGCATATGTAACTAAACTCTAATAGATTAAATTAACTAATAAATCATATAATAAAAAATCAATAAATTAATGAAATTAACAACTACTTAAAAAGGGTTAAAAAATCATTCACACTAACATTTTTATCATAATTGAAATCTTCAACCTCCAACTATAGTCTAAAAAAATAGTTTTTTTCAATATGAAAACCTTAAGAGAGTTTGAATTATATATAATATTGTGCAATCCATAAACCTTTAAAAGAGAGTCTGAATGTGTGATAATACATTACAAACCAGAATTATTTAAAAGTGAGTATGTATTATAATGATTGAAAGAATCAATGAGAAAGTGATTTGGGAATGAGGGGAGGAGAATCTATGTGCACCTATTTATAAGTTAGATTATTTAAGACAAACTTTTTATGATGCAAATTTCTATCGAAAAAAGTTATATTTATGATGGATTCCATCTTAAATACTTTTCATCCTAAAAAAAATTCCCACTTATTTGAAACATATTTGTGATAGATATGTCAATACTTTGTAAAATCTACCCACCATAGTTTTTTTACCGAGTGACCATAGCCAATTTTTGATGGAACAATAGGTTTGTCACAAAAAGATATGACACAAAAACTATTGCGATGAGATAAGTATTCTGTCTCTAATAATTATTCATGACAGAATACATATTTCATTACAAATATTCATTAGATGAAAATTATTTGTGGTAGATTTGTGGAAGTTGTCACATATAATTATTAACTGTCATCACACACACATTCCCAAAAAGTATTGTGATGAAATCCAACCCTATCTTGAAAATATTGTGTGGAAAATATTATTTTTGAAAAATTAAATTATCCATCGCAAAAAAAATCATTTACGCGAATATTTTTGGTAAAAATGTTACCCATCGCAAAAACCTGAATTTCCTTTAGTGGTAGCTTGTTCACCCTTATTAATGGGATTATGTTGATGACCCATTCATCTATTTGTATGAGATTATTGGTGATAACACATTCACTGATATTCATTATTGATGGTGATATCTCATTCACCTATTACATTGTTGACAGAGATTGTTAACCCATGAATTCTCTTTTTTGAGACCAAACTACGTGAATACCATCCCATTTCAGCATTGGACAGAGCGGGTTTTCTCATTCGTGTGGGTAGTTGTTTAGTACCCTATGATACCACAGTTGGTATATTTATGTTTATTTTCTTATCATATCATATTTTTAATGAAACTATATATTTCTGGATTTATTTAGGAGAACAATTGTCTAATACCTACTTAGTATATTTCTTACACCCACCACATGAGTGGAACTGCCTTATTCATGGTTAGAGATTTAGGTAAGGGAATGGGTCGTCCAATTGATAGGAGATATGTGATGCATGGTGGGACTAGGAGATGGGACTGGGTAGAGCCTTGGGTGTAGATTTATTATATGATTGATATTTTGTATATTCTGGATCTTTTTTGTATATGATCAAGCCATTAGGTGATCTTTCTCCTGATGCGTGCCATGCCTGACATTACAGTGTATCATATTTTCATATAGCATGTGATTTTTATTTATATATGGTTTATATCCCACTCTAATGTACATATAATATTATTCATTATGTATGGTGATTTATATTTATTCCCACTAATATTTATAGTTATTTCAATAATGGTATAGTCTCCCCATAGTATTGATAATCTCTCACTACTGATCAGAAGCCTTTTGTGTATAAGGGGGTCTTCTTGAGTTCTTGTGGCTCTCCCATTTAGAGTTTTTTAGACTGACTGGGTAGAGGATGCTAAAAATATAATTCATGTGGGAGGTTAAAAATGAAGAAGTAATGTTATCAATGGATTTTTATAATATTATTAACAAGTAATATTAATATAATTGAATATATACATTAGTAATGTCATTATATTACACTATTACACCATCACTCATTTTTTGTTTCTAATGTATAAATGTTTAAATTATAATATTTTGTGTATCATATAACTTTTTTTAAAGTATTAATGTCTATTATATAACATTTTATATCATAATTAATCATTGACTAGGTTATTATTAATTTTATACATATAGTATTCAATTTTTTTTAGTGCTTATAATTCTTTACAATTTTACTTTTAAATTTATTTCCAACTAGTTTTTAATATTAGAATACAATGAATAAAAAAAATTGAAACCCTAAAAGATATATATCTTGGAGAACATATTCACTTCCATAACATTTGGTGGACCTAAATGATTCAATTATGTTGTAGATCATTAGTAATCTATCTACTTCCCAACCTGATGTTTCTTATCCACCATCTGATGCATCTCTGATGGGTGAGGAGTTGGTCACTCCACCAGTTAGGGGACACCGTAGGTTTACCATCATTGGTTATATCATTGTAAAAATATATATATATTCATTATTTATTTAATTAATTTATCAAACATATATAAATAATAGAAAAAGAGATATAAATATAAATACAAAATATGTACAGGCATGAGGGGCTATAAAATTATCATCCTATTTGGTGAGATTGGAGTGCCTACTAGTGATATTTCCGACTTTTATAAAAAAATCCTTAGGTGGATTATATGTGAGATAGTGAGCCTTCTCATTAATTATAAATTTTAAAGGAATATTCCCCTATATTAGAATAAAGTGGTTTCCAACAACCAAATAAATTTAATACTAATTTTATATTCCTTGATGATTAATTTAAAAGATGCGAGTATAATTATTAATATAACTAAAAAATTATGCCTTTTATTTTGAGATTTATATTCATTATGATGTTCCTAATTCCATTTAATACCCATGGACCATGAAGAATTTAGGTAATAAATGTGGAGACTTTAAATGGAGATTATGACATGATTCTAATGACACATCTTTAAGCATTTGATAGATGAATGAAAAAGAGTGTATGATGATGTCTCTCATATGAAGTGTAAGTTTTTTATTAATACTCATAAAAATGAATATTTTGAGGTGTTAACATTTTTATAATAACTAAATAAAATTAACTCTTCAAAATTATCAATTATGTTAATGTAAATTTTTTAGGATATGTTTAAAAAAATAGAGTGAGTCATTAAAAACAAATAATTTTATACAGTTGGTTCATATATTATTTCCAAGAAAATGTTTATCTTGGTGGACTTTTGTTCATTATTATTTATATTCTAATATCATCCCTGGAGGTTTTTTTCTAACTTCATATCTATATACTATTTTTTTATAAAGTTTGATGACTTAGGTCACCAAGTTGGATGAGGGGAGATATGGTTTCACGTTCACTAGAAAATAGAGGGCAGTTTCATGAATGAACCTACCAAAGACATTTGAGTGAATTTTTTTCATTGTAATTAAATTTTATTTCATTACTATAAACAAATAATAATGAAATATTAGTTAATTAGATATAATTATAAATTTTATTTAATTAAAAAAATAATGCCAATATTGTGGTATTTTTTATAAAATTAGCTTCTCTAGACCCAACTTGAGTAGTATTTTTTACTATATAATATATAGAGATATTTATGCATGATTTTATCTTTCCATAATAGTTTTTTACTTATTCACACACTTTTAACATGTTAATTTCCATGGATTAGTTATTGTATCAATAATTTATAACAATTCTCAGTTATAATGAAAACCTTTAGATACTATAAAAGTAATCTTTAAAATCTATCTAATGATCTAGGTACAGTATTATGATGTGAAAAAAAATTATGTATGATTATCAGGTGTTTGGGGCCCATAACATTGTGAATTCTTCTCATTAAGTTCTTACTTGGTGATCTAGAGTAGAGGAGTTCATGAGGATTTTCCTTCCAATAGTAACACAACATGTTTCCAGTGTTATTGGATGTTCCTATCTATGAACATGTGTATTAGTCTCATGAATTGAAGTTATTACAAATGTGTATCATTTTATCATGTACTTTTATGCAAGACAAAAAACATGAAATTTATGTTTGTGGTGAGGCAACTTGTGTCAGCTGCATCAATGGTGGTATGACATTGATTGAATGATCAAGATAAGGTTTTTCACTTTTAAGTAGATAAATATCTAGGCCTTTTTGATCAGGATGATAACACCTTTATTAAATCCATGTACATGGTATACGAATATAAGTTCATGTGTAATGTTCATTAAATTAATCAATAAAGTAATGATGGTGAATCAAGTGATATATTTTTTTTATGAGATATCATGAGAAAAAATAGATTATATTACATAGAGAATGCTCGAATAAGGTTTTCATTGCTATGAATTATCCTTATCTCTTTGGGTTTCATAGTGGTTTTTGAGATACCACTCTTGGTTTGTGAGTATGACTCACTGGTATTGAGACATGGCCTCGGAGGGCCACACACAAAGCGTCTTTAGAATCTTGGCCATTTCTAATGAATTAGAGTTTAAGGCATGGTTAGTCCCATGGCGGGATATGGGTTATGTATGGGTTTGAACTATCATATTAAATTGATAAATTCATTATTATTATAGTTTAGAATAATAAGTGTTGAATTTATTTACTCTAGGTATTCACAAGTTTCAATTTAATACAAAATAAAAATATTTTGTGAATGAATATTTATTTAAGTTTCATTTAATATTTTATGGGAGATACATGTTGAGTTAATAAATCTTTTTTATCACATAACATATTTTAATGTTAAAAGTACTTGATAAAATATTTAGGATGTTTTTGACAAATTCACTTGGTCCTAAGTGTCAAAATGGTTTAATTTTGAATGGATAAATTAATGAATGGAAATGGTGAAATTTTCATAAGTTAAACCTACTTATATATGTAAAAATTAAACCCTAATTCATGGTGTAATTCCTCACATGATTTTGTGAGAATCTATCTTATCTCTGTCATGTTCTATAGAGAGAAAGTGAAGTTATGAGAACCACATTCCAAGAACGTCATCCCAGATCGAAGTAATGATGCCCATGGGAATGATTTAACATCAAAATAACCCTTGATTATCCACACTAGCACCCAGATTTCAAAGGTCTATGATAGGGTAAGCTTTCAAAGTATGTGTGGATGATCTAGAGTTATTTGGCATCAGTTCCTTCAAGTGATGACCTATGAAAGTGAGAAGAACACGTGTTTAGTAAAATTCAAACTAGGTATGGTTCTGATTTTGACTTATCATACTTATTTAATTCACACAAGATCCTCACTATGATAACCGGGTGACACTTCATAAGAGTCAGTCTTAAGATGTATATCTTGTGATAATTTTTTTTATTTCACCTATTTTTATCCTCGTGTTTTATGCCCAGTACTAAAAAGTGGTATCAGAGGGACTGTGTGATTTATTAAGTCAAATTAAAATTAAATTAGTATGAATTCAAGTCAAGGGAATCACAATGGATCCAATGCTATTGAAGATGCTTTGATCTATGGATGGATGACTGAGAAATGTCCATCTGATGATTGGACTTTTAATTTTTGGTCTAAAATTAAAAAACCAAATGTATTACACATACACATGCATGCTTTGGTCTGATTGTTTTTTTTATTAGTGGGGAGGTGCATCTCCAGTTTCATCCCAAGAGTATATGAGCAGTAGAATGAAGGGGAGACTCCATGTAAATGCAAAGAATTATATAAACAAGAAAGAAAAATTTGGTCAGTCGGGGGGACTAGCTGTGTAGTAGTGAAGGTTTTTATTAAAATGCAAAGTGTTAAAAATAATGGAGTGCACATAATTGAATGTAAGATAAAAAAATCTGTTAAAGTAGGTATAAAAACCACCTTCATTTCCTCCTTTGTCTCCCAACTGATTGGGGAGGGTTATTGTTAATCACCTGTTATCTTGGTGGGCATTACATATAAAAAAATATTTTTTTTTTGTTTTTTAGGAGAGGTGGCACCTAGCATTACCAGGAAATCCTGGGTGCATAGTTAAAATAATAAACAAGCATGTATAGGTAAAATTTTATTAATGCGCGGTGAATGTTTTCTATTTAAAGCATGGTTAAGTTGTGTGTGCAATCACATAGAACAAGCATGATAAATAAAAAAATGATTTCATTAACCAATAATAAATTTAGATCCCTCAAAGTAAATATTAAGTATCCAATGCTTTCTATCAGATAAGTTTTAATAAAACCATATTAGGAGGTTTTCGTCGGCCATAGTTGATGGCGCCTCCACTAATTGGGATTTTCTAATAAGAGTGGTGGGTTGAGTTAACTAAAATTGGAATCGAAGAATTATCCATAACTGTCTTGGTGAAATTTTAGATTCAAGAGTTGAGTAATACGTAATTACTATTTACATAAGTTTATAATTCACTCAAAAAATCAAAGAGTTATGAGTTAATATGGTTGACTATCCAAAATACCACTTTGAAACTTTTTAGGTAGTGGAGTAATCATAGCTTGGAATATGAGGAGAGGCTTAAAGGAACCTTGCCACTATAATACTAAAGTTACTAAGTATTTTGAATCATGTAGTTGAGGGATACTTGGATTTGATAAAATATGAGACACTTAAGATTAAAAAATCCAAAATGTAAATTATTCAATAATAAATATAAAAGTAATAATTTTCTATATTTTCATTTTGTAAAAAATGAAAATTTATACCACATAAATATTGATGGAGATTACCGATACAAGGAAGAAAATCGCTTGTGATGTAATTATGAGAAACGTGATGAAATAGTGGAAGAGAAAAATAGAAGAAAAGAACATTGATTTATTCAATTTAGAAAAACACATTTTATCAAAAATGAATAGGTATAGTTTTGATTTTATTTTATCCTTCTTATTTAACTCACAAAAGATCCTTGTGTTGATAATCGAGTGGCTCTTCCCTGGAGTCAATGTTATGATGTCAATCCAAAGGTAAAAATTTTAATTTCCCTTGTTTTTACTCTCACATTGTGTGCTCAATACCAACAATATTTACATGATAAAATTAAAGAAACTTGGGGTGTGAATCATGTACGATCATCATTAGTTTACCAAAATGATGCAATTGCACAATTTTTAAGGAAGGGTCATCTCATGTGTGTATAAGGGATGAGTTCTAGACCAACCCCGTCAAAAAAATAGTAGGTCACATTCATCCTTTACTGTTACACCAGCTATTGGGGGCTCAAGCAGTTTTGTTAACTAGGTAGCAAAAAAAAATCATGGTTGAAAGAATGGGACTCATGTTGGAAAATATAAGATGTGTGGAGGCTAGTAATGGATAATGTCTTAGTTTAAGTATGATAGGAATTGTCCCTGAGGGAGTTTCCAAATTGATATCTCATCCAGCATATATAAATTTTCATCTCAATTTGTGATAATTTTTTATTGAAGTGAAAATATCAAATGTATTCCAGGAATTTATTTACTTCATGCATATCCCTTTTATTTAATTTTGGTTCCAACATTGAATACATTACTAAGGCTGATTTATTATTTTTTTAAATTTATTAAACAAAAATAGACTAATTTTTATTTAGTTTCTTAACTTTGTTGCACTAAATGATATTGTTAATTATTTGTAATTTTCAATTTGTATATTTTCTTCGCTTATAAAAAAGTGTGACATTATGTGTTTATTTTTAGCAGGTTTGTTTTGATGAAATTGCTTTATTTTTTCATGTAGAGTAAATGAGATGTTTTATATTTGTTGATGTTTGATATGATGTCACATTTCATTATTTTTATAAGTGTTTTGATGATATTAATTGATCATGCTTTCAATGTGAATATTTATTTTTCATTTCATGCTTTTTTTTTGAAAACATTAATATTATATCATGAATATATTTTATACTTTGAATTAAATATATTGAAAATTAGGATTAAATTATATGATTAATTGGTTATACGATATAGTATTTTGGTTTAAACATGAGTTTTCATGTATATATCTTAGTATGAGTTGGATTAATAACTTTTCGTGCTTAATTGGGGTTGGAAATTCATGATTTGATTGAAATATATATTTCTTTAATTTAAAAAGAATGAATTTTTTTGAATCTGACATAATATGGGGTAATTTTCAGGTCTTTCAACTTATTAGTATGTTATTAAAATTTAACGACATTACATGATTTTAAAAATTTTATGAACCATGGATTTAATCTCATGATTTTGTTTTTTTTGTGCTCGTATCATGTTTTTTTTGAATGATTTAATCATACCATCCATTTACATTCATCATCCATCAAAATTATTTCATCATACCAAACACAAAAATGATTAACGTGAATACCCTGGTTGACAAAAAGTCTTCATTTTCTGAAAATGTAAGCCAACTCCCATAGTGGTCTATCTTTTTCTTTAAGGAACCCAACCGAGACATAAGATTTTGATTTGACTTATCTAATATGAATATTATAAAGCATGCACATCATAAGACTTGTTACCATAACTCTTGCCTCTGCTCCAATAGAATTACTTGACCCATAAAAGGAGTTGAAGACCAGAATCACTGAACCCATGTTATCTCTCACCAGACTACCCCTCTAATTTCTCTAGAAATACAGGAGTTGTCCACATTCAGTTTCATCCCCATGTTAGGAGCCTTCCATTTTACCCATCTACCTTGATTGTATCATCCACCTTCCGTATTAAAGAAAATACTTAGTAGAAACTTTTTTATCATAGAAGAAGATATCCCACCCTTGATTAGAGCACCCAACTCCACCATAAGAGCCTTCACCCACACCTAGAAGAAATGAATGGAATACCTTCTCCTTTATCTTTCTTTGTTCATATCCTCCAAAAGGATACAACACACAAATAAAAAATCTATTGCATGAAATTTCACCTCCACCCCTTGTTGTCCAACTCCGTGGAACCAAGCCCCCATAACTTCCAACAATGAACCCCCAATCCTATGTATACCCATACCACGCCCCATGAGGTTTCATGTAGATACCATAGTATAAGGAGAGTTTTTTATTTCACTAATGTGTTTGTTGATTTTGATTTCAAAGGGGTATAAATGTGAATCCTTAAGTTAATATTTTTAATAACGTCTTAAGAGTGATGAAAATCCAATGGATGATAAAATCAGAAGGTTTTTTTCATCAAAAGTTGCACCACCATACATAAAATTGAGTTGACTATCTTGATTTTAATTTTTTTAACCCATTCCACCTTAAACTTTTTTTGACACTTGTAATACTTTTGTGATGTTTTTTGATATCAAAAAGGGGAAGAGCTTTGAGGAATTCAGAGAGTTTCCCTTTTCTTCTTTCAAGGGGGAGGTTCTGAGGAGGAGATGAAGAGATTAAATGAAATTCTTGGGAATATTATTTTTATATTCAAGTTTAACTTTCCTCGTTCCATTTATGTATTTTTATTTTCATAAAGGGGGAGATTATTGGGTCAAAACCCAATTTTTCAACCTTATTTTGAAAATCACAATACACTCTTGATGTCTTTGTTTAACTACTAGGGTTTTTTTGTTGTGTTTCTATCTGTATAAATTTCTTCATCTGATTACATGTTCAGATGTGTTGATAAGTCCATTAGATGACATGCATTTTGTGTTTTCATCAAACTTTTGTTTATTGTGATGGAACATAGAGGAAATAACTTATTTCTTAGTATCAATGATCTGGTGGAATTATGGGTGGTTTATTCAAGTGCATGTTTCCACTCAATGACTGAATGTGGATGCACGGTGAATCATGTATCTAGAAGTTTAATAAAAGTTAATCTAGTGGATAATTATGCCTTGGATGTCATAAAAAAGGGTGATGTGAATATACAGATGAATGACAGTGGAATATTGAGACTCAAAGGAGTAAGACACACCCTAGGGAAATGATAAAAATCTTATTTCCATTAGATATCTTGAAGAGGAAGTCACTGAAGTGAAATTTTAAAATTGATTCTAGAAAGTGACTTAAGGATCCAAGGTGGTTGTGAGAGGAGTAAAGGATGGGACATTCTAATTGACCAGAAGCACAGATGGTATTTCAATGGTTGGAACTACATCATTGGAAGATTTGAAGGTTTGGAATTGTATGATTGATCAACTTATTGAGATGAATATGAAAGTTCTAATGTCTAAAGGCATATTAAAGCTTGATCACATGGAAATCAGATGGTGTGAAAGTTTTGTGTCGGGGAATAGAGAAGAGTGTTCATTAACTTAGATGGATAGAAGCTTGGAGCTTGGAAGTTGGAACTAGCTCACTCAGACTTTCCCCTATCCATTCCCATAGTGGTTCTATTTACTTTATAACTTTCATTTAGGACGCTTCTAGAAAATTTTATGTTTACTTTTTGAATCGCAATTTTGATTATTTTTTTCAGGCGTTTATTCAATGGAAATCCATGTAAGAAAGGCAATGTGGTTGGAAGGTGAAATGAATGTTTTCCAATAATGGTAGTGAATACACCTAATACAACTTCTGGAACTTCTACCAAAAGAAGGGTATAACACATGAAAATACAGTACCTTGTACACTATAGTTGAGTGGAGTGGATGAAAGGATGAATTGAACCATGACTAGGATGGCCAAATGTATTTGATTTTACTCTGGAATGCCTAAGGGGATTTGGGGAGAGGAACTAAATACAGAAGCATACCTTGTCAATGGGTGTCCAACATCGACAATTGACAAGAAGCTTATGAAGGATCTATGGTCCGGTAAATGATCATAATTTAACCATCTTAAAGTCTTTAGAAGTTTGATGTATGTGCATGTTGATTCTATGGATCGAGATAAGCTTGAGGAAAAATATAAAGCATGTTTTCTCATTGGGTATTGAGATTAGAGTTTTGGATTTCAGTTATGGGATGAGGAAATGAAACAAATCATCTGGAGCCTATATGTTATCTTTAATTAGAAGGTTTTTTGAATGGACCAGAACATGAAGGAAAAGTAAGTTGATAGAAATAAATCAACTATCGAAGGAGTTAACATCTCGAATATTTTCTCACCGATAGTTTAACATGGAACTATTCGAATGATGGTGATCATGGTAGCATCAGATAAAAGAGATGGATGTGAAGGAATCCTTCCTTCATGGTGAGTTGGAGGAAGAAATTTACATAAAGAAACTGATGGGTTTTTTGGAATAAGGAAATCAGAACTCGGATTGTTAAAGAATCGTCTTTGTGGATTGAAGAAAAAATGACTATAATATAATTGAAAGTCTGATGGTTTTTTGTTGGAAAAAGGATTTGAAATGTGGAATACATATTATTTCTATTTCCAGAAGTAACGGGGTGATAGTATATTCATCATGATACCTTTGTATATTGATGACATATTGTTGGTTAGTCCATAGTTTTTATAGATTTAGGATATAAAGTGTAAGTCATTTGGAAGATTTTAAAAGAAGGTTCTTGGATATGACAAGAAAATATTGGGAATGAGAATTGAGAGGGATATGAGAGTTAAAATTTTGGTGTTATCCCAGATGGACTACATCTAGAATATCATGGGAAAGTTTGGAATGGTCGAATACAAGCTTGTCTCAACTCCTATTGTCAAACACTTTAAGTTTTCTAAGGCACAGGCACTCGTAATGGAAGAAGGGATTCAGTACATGGATAAAGTGATGTTTTCATTAATAGTTTAAAGTTTTATGTATGTGATGATTTAGACACAACCATACATAGCATTTTTAATGGGATTTGTGATTTGTTTTATGTCAAACCCTGGAAGTGAGCACTAAGAAGACATCAAGTGGATCATCCATTAATTGAAAATAATAGAAATATTTTCTCTGGGTTTTAGGGGGAGGATCCATTGCAAGGTTTTTTGGGTGTGGATTTTTATAGAGATTCAGACACCCAGAGGAGCATGATCAGCTTTGTGTTTGACTATGGAGGAATAGTGATCTGTTGGATGTCACGGCTACATAATATTATCATTTTAAGTATAATTGAAGTAGAGTATGTGGATATAATGGAAGCAATGAAGGAGTTTTTTAAGTAGAGAATCAAATGCTAATGAATGTACATCGATTTGACCATCTTGCAATGACAAATTTTCAATGAACAGAATCCAATGACCTGAATTTGGTGAACAAAATATATTTCACAATCCAACAATCTCCCACATTAAGACTATTCCATGTACCCTTTGGAAAATATCCAACAATTAGAAAACTTCCTTTCTTCCTCTTTACAATATACAATGTTCTTCATTCTCCTTTCATTCACTCAAGTCCACACTAAGTCATGATGTTTCCTTATACTTTCCAGAACTAAAGATTTAGTGACCACGTCCACTAGATTTTGGATTCTAGCTATATTGTAGAGATATGACACATTCTCCTCTGGAATGTCTATAATGAAGTGTTACTTGATGTTGATGTGCTTTATCCTCGCAAACATCAAGCGAAGAGAGGCAAACACATCGTTCTTAGAGAAAGTGACTTAAATAAAAACCCCAAGAAACCTGTAAAAAGTCTTTCTGATATGTGTCGCCCGCCCCAGAGAGCTAGAACACCTCCAGCTGATTGATAAAAGAAAGGAACTCTCACACCCACGAAAACCATCTTCACAAACTAGAACACCTTAAGCACCATTAAACAAAAACCACGTCGTTTGACTATAACAAACAAACAAGGCCAAGTACGTCCAAGGAACACTTTGATCACCTATCACCGAGTCATCACTAGGATGGACCATAAATGCTAACATGGGAAATCCCGAAGGGCTCCCTACCATTAGAAACCTACTGATGCCCGAGAAAATATTGGAAAACTGACACAGGGAGGCCTGGGCGGACTCCCCACCATAAGAATAGTGTAATATCGGTTTATTTCTAGGGAGTTTCAGCGAGTCCCCCTAATGGGTCTCACAACCGTTGGCACCAATGAAACTAGAGAACTCAGAGGCTTCCCGGCACTAACCCAACACTCCACCAAAAGGGCAGGGAGGGCGGGGCCCAACCATCGGGCGTCAAAACCACAGCCTAAGACAAACCAACATCTCAACATCCCTGGATTAGCACCATTCAACTTTGAGACAAATTCGTCCAAACAGACCCCATGAGGACCGCTAAAAGCGATTACATATGGTGGGATGCAAACCCCAGGTCTTTAAGGTAATGAGACGCCCATGCCTCCTCATAGCCACAAAAAATCTCATGCACCCAGACGGGTCGTTCAGAATGGAACAGCTACAGGAAACGATTTAAACTACTTTGTCTTTAAACACCGATGACAAAAATAAAGTCAGGTTCTCATACACTCCTAGGGTTCCTGACCACGCGCCAGCTTCACTCCGAGGCCTATGGCTGGAGCCCTTATGTTTGAAGCATCTCCCGCCTTGCAGTGAGGTAATGAAGACTCCCAAACAGAGCTTATCCTTTTCCTAGTGTCGCAAGAAACCATATTACAATTGAGATAACCCCATCACACACAACACACTCCGAAATCCACCTATTTCCTCAAGGCACGTCCATCAAAACAGAGGTTTGCATGATGCACATGCATCACTTCTTCACCTTAACCAAGAAAATTGAGAAGAAAAGACACACGACGAACACTCAACTTTGAACAGAAAGATTAGAACTCCCTAAGAGGATGAAACACTCCTATGAAAACAGGGATTCTCATAGGGTTCTATGAAACCCACCTTTGCTCATCAAGAGAACTCACACTACAAGATGTTACAAAAAATGACCCTTACTGCTGATGAAGCACTACGAGCCTTTCAAACCATCGGCCAACACTGATAATTCCGAATTGCCTTCACCCTTCCCTGCTGGAATTTCTTTCACCGCTTCCAGAGGGGAACCTTTAGACGCAACGATGTCAAACTTCATACCCGACAACTAAGACAACTCAAAGAGACCAAAGCTCCCTTCAACTCCTCTCGCGTCTATCATCCCGCTGTGAGAGGATCTGCTTAACCAAAAAGGATAAGGGAAAAACTTAACACTATCACTCAAAAGGGAGAGTGATTGCTTTAATAAACTGGAGGGTCTGCCAACGGTGAAATACCCATAGTCGCACTTCAATCGCATGTTAATGCTTTATGGGGGTGTGCACTGGTCAAGAAAGAAAACCATAGACCCAATCAAACTGGTCCAATGGCCAAGACACACTGCAAGTGAACACTAAATGTGCAGAGAGAACCGCTGCAAGGGATTCCCGAAGCACTTTTCAAAAGAGACCATTAACCACATGCTTTCACACCAACTTACAAATAAGGATTAAAACTCGAGACACAAATTAGTCAAAAAGGATTCTCGGCTTGAAACATCTCACATCCAACACTTCCCAAAATACAAGGACACACCACGCGACCACTGATTATTAAAAAAAATTCTTCAACAAAACTTTTTGAAAAGAAACGAAGCTATTAGGTCACACAAACACCAATGGTGTCCCATGGGCCTCGCACATGCATGTTCTTGTGCTGCACCGACACCCACCTCATGCCCATCCAAGCACTCATCCACTCATTCCATTAACCATTTCTCTTTCCATATATACCCATGCATGTGGTTTCCCATGAAAGCACCACGAATCAAAACCAAACCTTTCCATTTTTTTCAAAACCAAACATTCAACCCACACTTTTCAAACCTTACACATCATTTTTTTTAGAGCGCTTCATTTCAAGACATTTTTTTTCAAGACCACATCATTTTTACTTAAAAACTAGATTTCCATGAATCCAAAACAACAAGATGGGGAATGATGCAAGAGGGAACTAGCATCAGTGGGTGACTGGGACATATGGTTGGCGGTCATTCGCTAATCATGCCACCACCACGGAGGGTATTCTTGGACAACGTCCCCGGATCCATATGGCTTGCCAGACCTTGCGAGCTCACTGGGACAACTGACCCTACTTTCTTTTCATTTCCCCTAAACAAGATTAACCACAGGGGCCAAAGACTCAAACAGACCTCAACTTACCCTAGTGACTCGAGTCTCGCCACAAGGTGTGCTGGCCAGGCACCTTACTCGTAGTTGGGACGTCAAGTCCTGACAATCTTAACATTGTTCTACCTAACTCTATCCCAATGGGACACGACCCAAGAGAGAAAACCTCCTCTGATACCATTCTGTCACGAATTAGGTCGGGTCACCATCCGACCCAATGCCTGACCCGGACCGTGACATGACCCGAAGGGCGTTCTCGATCCCCATGGACTGGCACAACTGCCCGGGTATCGAAACCAACACATGGGAACGATTTACCCAAAAAATGAGACATAAAAACAACTAACAACTTTAATGGAAAGAACTGATCTGATACAACCAAACAGACCCTTAACACAATTCATGTTTAAAGGTCTACAATTGGAACCAACAACCCAAGAGAGACGACAACAAAGAAAAACTAAAACTCTAAGAAGACCGCAATGAAAAGAAAACTAACACATCCATTTGCACCATCATGCAACACAAGGATCCACCTCCTCAAACCACCATAGTCAGTCATGCATGGAAAAACCATCGACAACCCGAACCACCATCACTAACCACGATGCATCAACCTGTGACACACAAAGAAAAAGTGCTACATACACCCAAAGGTGTAGGTAGGGTGTGAGCCAAGAGCCCAGTAGGATGACACCGGGAGAAGATTCCACGCTAAACCATTTAAATGACGAACACACTTTCCAGTAAAATGGATAAAAGGGAAATAAATGCTTAAACAGTACTTAATGAAAACAATTTTTAATGACAGGTGCTTTAAATGAAAATGAATTTAAAAACAACAACTCAAATTAAAGAAAAGAATTAAATACTTGAACACTTTTAAAGAAAGCAGGGTTTAAGAAAAAGTGTTTCAAATAAAACAAATTAAATTAAAACACACACACGCGCACTTACTTTTTAAAATAACCAAAGTGTCGCACTGATAAGCGTAATGTAACCAAAGAGCACCAAATATGGGAGAGGCCTTGTGGGTGTTAGAAACCACGACCCTCAGAAAACGTGGCTTAGAAGACCACGAACCTCAGAAAACGTGTCTTACAAGACCACGACCCTTAGAAAACGTGACTTAGAAGACCACGACCCTTAGTCATTCATATGTTTAGTTAGTGTTGCAATCGTCAGTCCTGCCAGTGAAACCGGGTTGAGTCACCTCTGGAACACTAGCCCACTAGTCTTAGTTCACCTTCCTAGCTACCCAGGCTTCCCGCTTTGTGCTCAAACAAATTTCAAGATCTTAATAGGTGCATATCACATAAACAAGCCAAGCAAAACCCCACACATGAAAAGAGACCATTTACACCATCAATTCTAGTTTTAAAACTCAAGATCATGTCACAGGTCACACTTATGCATAGAATCCAAACAGAGTACTTACACACACCAAACCATCATTTGCACACCCAAATACCATTTTGAAATATTACGCACACCAAACCTTATCCAAACAAGTTTCGCACCATTGATATAATTTGGTAAACCCTTTGAAAATTTTCATAATACAATCCTAAAGAGTATCATCGGGCTTTACAGATGAAAACACACTCAAAATCCTCATTTTGAATTAAGTGCACACCCAAAATCTTTTTAGAATTTAATCTGCATCGCTTACACCATCAACTAAACCACTTACAATTTAAAAAAACAGTTTTACACTTAAAAAACCCCGAAGAAAATTTATTGAACAATTCCAAAAATGTGCCACATGACTTTTTAACACCAAAACGCACTCAAAACCCCTTTTATGAAAAAACGCACATTGATGTCACAACCAAAACACACACTACAGCTCTTTCACATTTAAACAACTAGATGCACAATCTTGAGAACAACGATAAATAGCTCAATGTAGGTTTTCACAACAAAACACATTAACATCACATAAACACTCGACTAACAAAACAAATGCACAACAAAACTCAGTCAAAATCACTTCCGCAACATGTAAACTACTTAACAATTGTGCTAAATTAATTAAATTAACAAACTAATTCACCAAAAAATTTATGAAAATTTTTTCAGAATATGCCGCATGACTCAAAAATACTAAAAATGCAGTCAAAATTTTCTCTATGACTCGACGCAAATTGACGCTAAACCAAAGCACAATTTTTATAATTTATAATCTACTAATACACAGTTCAACATTAATTTTTCACGTAAAACACACCTATATCACATACACATATCAACTTCAATTGAAAGCATTATTCGCATCAAACAAACTAATTAAATAATATGCTAAATTAATTTAAGAAGAAAAATAATTCATCAAACAATGGTTAAAACGCGGAACCACCTACCTCGGAAGAAGGAACTCCCAAAACTTGTGTGAATCTCCAATCGCACCTAATACGAACCACACGCGAATTGAAATGAACCCTAAACAAGAAACCAGACCAACAAGATTTAAGATCAAACTCTAATTTGAGCCCCTTACCCACTGGATAAAAAAAATTCAAGGATAAAAAAAAGGAGACTCCACCGGGGGGTTGCTCGCGTGGCATGAGGGAAAGGCGTCGACCGACATGGGAGGTGGCGCGCCGGAGTAAGTCGCGGCCAGCAGAGGAAGGTGTGGGCGGCGATCGTCGGACAAGGGGCGTGTGCTGGTGGGGAGGCCGGTGAGGATGAAGGGTGCGCGGCGAACTGGCTGGGGAGCTGCGGCGCGACGGGCTGGCCTGGGAGCTCGGGGTGCGGTGCGACGGGACCAAGTGGTCCTGGGGGTGCGACGAGTCTGATCAGGGAAGGCAGGGCGCGGCATGAGAGCGGTGGTCAGACGGCTTGCCGGATGAGCCGGTGACCAAGGGGAGAGAAAGCGCCGCGAGCGAACCCAGTGGGGTGAGGGGGGAAACGCGATGCGGGCTAGGGGGGGCGAAGCCCTAAGCAAAAAAAAAGGGTGGAATAAAGATAAAAATAAATAAAATAAAATAAAATAATAAAAATAATAATAATGATAATAAACTAAAATTTGAATAATTATATTAGAAATAATAAAAATAATAAAACCCAATTGACAGTAATAAAATAAAATAAAAGTTATGTCAATTATGATAATAATAATAGTAATAATGTCCCTAAATATCATTATTAATATTATTATCTTTAAAAACTCTTATTTTATTTGATTTTTATTTCATCACACATTTAATTTTATTGCTTTTTTATTAATCCATTTTATTAAATTAGTTGATCATCGAGCAGGGCGTGCGGTGAACCGGGCGAGGTTGCACGGCGACCCGGGCGAAGCCGCTCAGCTTCGACCGTGGTTCGCTGGACGCAGTCAAGACCAAAACTCTCATTTATCATAGCAAAACCCATGTCGGGCTTGGCCCGCATTTCACATATATAAAAATAAATAATAATTATTATTATTAGGAGCTGATAAAATTATAAGATAGAAATAAAAATTAGAAACATGACGCAACACGAAGTTCGGGTGTGACACGTAATGGGAGAAGGGATTCAGTACATGGATAAAGTGATGTTTTTGTCAATAGTTGGAAGTTTTATGTATGTGATGATTTAGACACAACCATACATAGCATTTTTAATGGGAAAAGTGAGCACTAAGAAGACATCAAGTGGATCATCCATTACTTGAAAATAATAGAAATATTTTCTATGGGTTTTAGGGGGGAGGATCCATCGCAAGGTTTTTTGGGTGTGGATTTTTATAGAGATTCGGACACCCGGAGGAGCACGATCAGCTTTGTGTTTGACTATGGAGGAACAGTGGTCGGTTGGATGTCACAGCTGCATAGTATTATCATTTTCAGTATAATTGAAGTAGAGTATGTGGCTATAATGGAAGCAACGAAGGAGTTTTTTAGGTAGAGAATCAGATGCTGCTGAATGTATGTCGAGCTGACCAACTTGCAATGACAAATTTTCAATGAACAGAATCCAATGACCTGAATTTGGTGAACAAAATATACTTCACAATCCAACAATCTCCCACATAAAGACTATTCCATGTACCCTTTGGAAAATATCCAACACTTAGAAAGCTTCCTTTCTTCCTCTTTACAATATACAATGTTCTTTGTTCTCCTTTCATTCACTCAAGTCCACACTAAGGCATGATGTTGCCTTATACTTTCCAGAACTAAAGATTTAGTGACCACGTCCACTAGATTTTGGATTCTGGCTATATTGTGGAGATCTAACACTTTCCCCTCTGGCATGTATGTAATGAAGTGTTACTTGATGTTGATGTGCTTTATCCTTGCACGAAACATGAGATTCCCAGCCCTTATCACATAATAAAAACCCTCATTCTTGACTTCTCCCAAGCCCTTTTAGTAACTGTTAAATCTGTAAATATAATTTATGCACTACAAACAAATCATTTAACAATAAAATTGTTCATTACGATCAGTAAACCGTTTAGTGAAAATGTTATATTGTTATTAACAAAACGAAGATTGGTTACCAAACAAAATATTAATTTAACCACAAAAAATTATATCAAACAAAAAACAATCTAGGGGAATACTTTGAATATATTGAAAATTTCATCCAAGATACTAACTATTTGAAACAGGATTCTAATTATATATTAAGATATATTTTATCTGAGATGAGATGTGAGTAGGATTTTAAAAACCAATCAACAAAAATAGAATGGAAAAATATGAGCGTTGAATATAAAAAATAATTCTCACATTTGATTTAATGGAAAAATGAAAACATACTCCGGCTCCTCGTTACCTCGTCATTGTTGCCGGACTTCCCTTGGTGTGAGAATTAATGATTGCTTCAAAAATTCAGTAAATATAAAGATACTTAAAAGAAAGTAAATAAGTTGGACTAATCGGTGGGTGCGCCGGGCCATTGCAGTAGTGCAGCGCAAAGGCGACGCGCGGAAACAGCGGCAGCAAGCCACAAGCTGAATCCCCCATTAAAAAATTAATTTAATATCGAGTGACCCATTGGGCCACGTATCAGATATTAAACTGATAAGAACAGATACTACACTTGATCTTAGCCAAAAGGCCGAGAAAGGTATGAGTTGCTCGTTGTTTTCGACGCTCTTTCGTAGGCAGCCTTCTCCTTCATCCCTCTTCGCTTATTCGATGTGGGGCAGTTCCCGGTGCGAGCCATGCCCCGGCGATGCATCAACAGCACCCTCCACCTTCGCCGTACCTGCTTCAAAATGCCTCTCTCTGCTCTCTTCGGTGAAGGGGGCAATTCCTGGTACGAGGATCAAGGTGATTTCTATCTTTCAATCTACACATGATCATTGTAACCACTACTAAAAAACTGGGTTTATCCAGTGCTATTGTTTTAATAGTGCCAACTAAAAGCGATATTAAAGACCCCCTTTGTCAACGCTAGAAAAAGTATTATTAAAAGGGGTCTTTTAACATCGTTTTTAGAGTTGTTAAATGGGTTCTTTAACAGTGCTAAAAAAGCATTGATAAAGACCCCCCTTTATCAACGCTTGTAAAAAACACTGATAAAGACCCCCTTTATCAGCGCTAGTTAAAAAGTGCTGATAAAAATGGGTCTTTATCAATACTTATAAAACAACGCTCTTAAAAGTGGGTCTTTATCAGCACTTGTAAAAAAGCACTAATAAAGGGTATATTTCCGAAAAATAATATTTAATTAAAAATAATATATAAATATATAAATATATTGATATTGATATAAATATAATATATATTTTTAAAATATGTTTTAGATAAGGTTAAAGAGGCATTTACACATAATATATAAGATTTTTAGTGAAAATGACTAATACAATAATTAAAAAATATTTTTAATTATTAATTTGTTAATTATTATTGAGTAATAGTCATTTAATAACAATTTAAAGATAAAAAATCAAAAAATTAATAAAAGATCTAAAATAAGTTGAAAACGTAACTCGAATTTTAAACGACTATAACTTTTGATACGGGTATCTGTTTGAGCTCTACCACATATCAAATCGAATCCTATAATGAACTCTACGACACAGAGGTTTGGAATAAGATCTACAAGCTTTGTCCCGTTTTTTCAACCCCCCAAAAGGCCCAGAAGGCCTCCAAAATTGTGTTTTTAGTTGGGGTACCCAAATTTTTTAACATTCGATGGATTTTTAGCCACATTTAAGGGGGTGCTTTTTCTCTTTTTTAGTGGGGACTGAATTTATTCCTAGATATTACATTAATATTGATATTATGGATTTGAAATTTTATTGTTTTTCATAATGTACTGTTATTTATAATCAAATATATAACAATATATACATATTTTTTTATATTCACGCATAAAAATTTAATTTTATAAATAAGTAATTAAACATATTTACATATAAAATATATTTCTCAACGTATAAAATTTTTCTAAATAAAAACTAATATCCATTTTATTTAAAATACAAATGTATGGATATTAATATACCTATACAATATATATACATATATATATTGTTTATATATAAATATATATTTGTGTGTGGGTATTGAAAAACAAATATATATTTATCTATATATTCTAATACATGTATATAAATATAAAAAAATAAAATATGCAAATAAATATAAACATGTATAATTATATTTATAGAGGCACACACACACATATATATAAATGATATATGTATGTTTGTATGTATTTATAAACACACAAAAAAACACATTTTTTATATATGTATTTAAATATATATATAAATATACACACACACACACACACATATATAAGCATATATATAAATATATGGATAAAAAATGTAACGAAATATATATAAATATATAGATATATCATAAAATGTAAAACAAAACAATATAGGGGAGTGGAAAAGGCACCAGTGTATAAGCTAGAGGTCTCAAGTTCGAAACTCGCTGGAGGTATAGGCGTCGCTGGAGAGTGGGATTATCTAAAGCATTGATAAAGGGGTGGGGGAGCATTGATAAAGGGTGTGGAGGGGGGGAGCGCTGATAAAGGTGGGGGTGGGTCATGAACAAAAAAATTATCCCCTTTATCAGTGGTGCCTTTATCAGTGCTTTTTTAGCACTCTTAAAGGATCCCTTTAATAGAACTAAAAAAAGTGTTGATAAAGGTGGCCTTTAACAGTGCTAAAAAGCGTTGATAAAGTCCCCCTTTATCAGCGCTAAAAAAGCGCTTATAAAGGCTCCCTTTATCATTGTTTTTTAGCACTGTTAAAGGGGGTGTTTATTATTGCTTTTTACGAGCGTTGTTAATGCTAACCCTTTAATATCGCTTAGATTATCAGCTCTTCTATAGTGCTGATAAATCCATCTTACTAGTGTTTTTAAATGCCCAATTTTTAGTAGTGAACCATAATCTTCTTGATTTATTACTTCACTTTCTCCT
The DNA here is from genome assembly GCA_963277665.1 of Viscum album. Classification (NCBI taxonomy): domain Eukaryota; kingdom Viridiplantae; phylum Streptophyta; class Magnoliopsida; order Santalales; family Viscaceae; genus Viscum; species Viscum album. The sequence continues at coordinate 1,198,928,483 of OY728164.1, forward strand.
CATAAACTTCTCAGAGATGATGAAAAGGGTATAATCATCCATGTTCTTAGGTTGCTTTCAAAAACTCATAAAAAATGATGATAACATCAAATGCAATATCCATGTGTCTCATGTAAGCTTCCTTTTCACCCTTACTTTCTTCCTAAGGTGGTTTATCAAGTAGTGGGGACTCAAGCATATTTAATTTCCTTTCATATCATAGTACTATGCACAAGTTCCTATACAACTCTTGTAAATTAGTACCATTTAGGGTATATTTATTGTCCAATATTGATCATAGTGTTTCTTTATGGGGTTTAACCAGTTTATTAGAGTGAGAGAAATTGATTAATGGAGATATTTTCTCAATATTAATAGATATTTTTTTCTCAAAATTTATGGAGAGTTTTTCACAACACTAATGGAGATAAAAAATGAATGTTGACCCCTTTAATTGTAGATATGGACTTGGTGTCTATATAAAAGTATGTGGTGGCATTTTTTTAACAGTGGAGTTCATCAAGATATAGTCCCTCAAGAGGAGAAAGAGGGTTTCCATGATTGTGATTTCATGTGCTTCATATTGATGATGGTGAATAACGAATTTATGGTGGATCTATGTTATTGTGGGTTGTTGTGTTTGTGGTAATAAGGGAGGCAGTTGATAAGGAGAAAGAACAAGTGAAACAATCATTGAAGTGGGTGCAATGTGGCAACGGTACGCTAAGTTTCATGCAGTTCCATCCAATTGTGATAAACCTTGAGATATAGACTTCAAGGATATGATAGGTCATGTATGTGAGGAATGGGTGCCTTGATTGATATATCAAGGAGAAAACATCAAAGAGGCATCACAATAGCAGGTCAATGATGGCGCATGTTCTGATAAAGATCTCTCAGAAGCTTTGGATTTTTATCATAAAAGGGTGAAGTTTTTCATAGATGGATCTATGAGGTCAATGTTATATCATAGAATGGTGGTATTTTCCATCAAGATGATTTTTAGAGAGGTGATAGAAGCGTATCGGGGTGTGGTTTTCACACAAGTTAATCTATGCTGTTTTTGAAATTCAAGTTCGGTCATTTATTTTAATTTTATACTCTCTATTATTAGTGGATATTTAGAAGTTACCCCATGGTTTTTAATCATATTAATTGAAGGGGTTTCCCATTAAAAAAAATATATATTCTTTTATGTTATTTCTTCACTTCCATTATTTCATCGACTTTTTTATAATTTCATCACAAGTGATTTTCTTCTTTGGATCAAAAATATCTCCCAACGGTGGATTGATGGTGTGTTCATGAGGAATAATGATTGACATGCCTTACAAGACTAAGGTAAAGGTGTATAGTGTATACATCTGTGAAGAGGGATTCATAAAATTTGTGGCACGCCTCATATGAGTCAAAGACTATCATCTGGGATGGAGATAGTTTGGAAGTTGAAGTAGGATAATAGAGGTTTTTCAAGTCTTACACCAAATTTTATTTCTTCAAATAGTGCCACCAGTTAAGAAAGAATTAAAAATTAAAGATTTAAAGGTGATAGAAAGAGGAGTAGATATTTTTTTTTGGTTCACTAGATTTTTGGTGATCACTGTTATAGGGGAGCTAGATGTTATTAGTATCATTCTTGTTCAATAGGACATGGAAGATACAGGTATGATAGTGAATTTGGGGCTTTTATTTCTTTTTTTAGGGGGAGATATCGGTTTTCTATCAAATTTTCAAATGAGTGTTGTCGTATTATCTGTAGTGGATAATGGTTGGTGAGATACCAATTAGTTTTATGTCCAACTAATTTTGTTAGAAGTTATCTCCTTCTTTGTAGGGATGAAGGGGGAGATTAATGGGGTTTATCCCATTTATTGAAGAGAAAAAAAATTAATTAATGGAGATATTTTCTCAACATCAATAGAGGAATTTTTCTCAGCATTAATGGACATTTTTCTCAACATTTATGAAGATAAAAAAAAAGTAATGTTAACAAAATTAATTGGAGACCTGGACTAGGATTCTATATAAAATGATGTAGTGTCATATTTTTTGTGTGTTGGAGTTCCTCATTATATAGTCCTTCAAGTGGATAATGGGGGCTACCACATTTGTGGTAGAATGTGTAGCACATATATGATGGAAAATGAAGTGACAATGATGGATCTCTGATGTGGTGGGATGCCACATTTGCGGTAACATGGGTGATATGTCGACAAGGAGTAGCAACAGGTCAAACAATCATTGAAGTGGGTGTGAAGTGGAAATAACATGCTAAGGTTCAAGAATTTCCATCCAATTGTGAGAAAAATTGAGATATAGATTTAATTGAAATTGTAGGCCATTGGTGCAAATCTTGGTTACCTTGATAGATAGATCGAGGAGAAAACATCGAAGAGGAAACATAACAATTGATCGATGATGACTCATGTTCAGATAAAGATATTTGAGGACTTGGAATTTTTTCACAGAAGGGTGATTTTTATCACAAATGGATCTCTAAGGATGAAGTTTTGTAACAAAAGGGTGTCATTTTCCATGAAGAATATTTTTAGAGAGGCAATGGAAGCGTATCAGTGTGTGATTTTCACACAGGTTCTTCTAGGTTATTTTAGAAATTCAATTTTGGGAATTTACTTTAATTTTTTTACTCTTTGATTATTAGTGGATTTTTTCAAAGTTACCTTATTGTCTTTAATTCTATTCATTAGAGGGGGTTTCCACATTAAAAAGTCTACATGTTTTCCTACTGTTTTTCCTCCCATTATTTCATCGTGTTTCTCATAATTCTAATACAAGTGATTTCCTTTTAGGGACTAGGAATCTCCCCCAAAAATGATGTCAAAGTTGATGGTTCATGCTTGTACTTTATAATGGGAATTATGAAATCTTTCAAGAATATTTCTATCACTTGTGTAAGGCATAATGATTAATATGCCTTGAAAGTCTTAGGTAAAGGTGTATGGTGAGTGCATCTACAAGGAGGGATTAATCATATTAATGGCACACCTCACATGAATCCAAGACCATTGACTAGGATGGTGATAATTTGGATGGAAAAGTAGGATGAAAGAGTTGTTTTGGGTCTTACAACTAATTATTTTTCTTCAAAGAGGGCCACTAGTGAAGAAATAATTAAAAATTGAAGATAGATGTAATTATCTCAGTTAGGAGTATAAGAAATAGTTAATTTCTATGAGTGATCTAGATTTTTTGGGGATCCCTATTATAGGGGAGCTAGATGTTATTGGTTCTAGTCCTATTTGATGAGACATGGAAAATACAAGTATGAGGAAGACTTTGACATTTAAATTTTTTTTGAAGTGGGAGCTGTCAGTTTTCTGTCAAAGTTGTAAAAGGGAATCATCATATTATCTATAGATGGAAATGGTTAGTGCGATACCAACTGGTTTTCTTTCCAACTGAATTTTTTGAAAGTTATGTCCTTCTTTCAAGGGAATAAGAGAGATATTGATGAGGTTTAACTCATTTATTGAAGAGAGAAAAATTAATTTACAGATATATTTTCTCAACATTAATAGAGAAAATTTACGGAGATATTAATATCTAGTATATAACATTTTATAGCATTATTCTTCAGTGAATAGGTTATTATAAATTTTATACATATAGTATTCTATTTTTTTAGTGCTTATAATTCTTTACAATTTTCTTTTTTATTTTATTTCCAACTAGTTTTTAATATTAGAACACAACGAATAAAAAAAACTGAAACCCTAAAAGATATATATCTTTGAGAACATATTCACTTCCATAACATTTGGTGGACCTAAATGATTCAATTATGTTAGAGATCATTAGTAATCTATCTACTTCCCAACCTGATGTTGCTTATCTACCATCTGATGCATCTCTGATGGGTGAAGAGTTGGTCACTCCACCGTTTAGGGGACACTGTAGGGTTACCATCATTGGTTATATCATTGTAAAAATATATATATATTCATTATTTATTTAATTAATTTATCAAACATATATAAATAATAGAAAAATATATATAAATATAAATACAAAATATGTACAGGCTTGAGGGGCTATAAAATTATCATCCTATTTGATGAGATTGGGGTTCCTACTAGTGATGTTGCCGACTTTTATAAACAAATCCTTTGGTATATTATATGTGAGATAGTGAGCCTTCTCATTAATTATAAATATTAAAGGAATATTCCTCTATATTAGAATAAAGTGGTTTCCAACAACCAAATAAATTTAATATTAATTTTATATTCCTTGATGATTAATTTAAAATATGTGAGTAGAATTATTAATATAACTAAAAAAATTATGTCTTTTATTTTGAGATTTTTCTTCATTATGATGTGACTAATTCCATTTAATGCCCATGGACCATGAATAATTTAGGTAATAAATGTGGAGACTTTAAATGGAGATTATGACATGAGTTTAATGACACCTCTTTAAGCATTTGATAGATGAATGAAAAAGAGTGTATGATGATGTCTCTCATGTGAAGTGTAAGTTTTTTATTAATACGCATAAAAATGAATCTTATGAGGTGTTAAAATTTTTATAGTAACTGAATAACATTAACTCATCAAAATTATCAATTATGTTAATGTAACTTTTTTAGGATATGTTTAAAAAAATGGAGTAAGTCATTAAAAACAAATAATTTTATACAGTTGGTTCATATATTATTTCCAAGAAAATTTTTATCTTGGTGGACTTTTGTTCATTATTATTTATATTATAATATCATCCCTGCAGGTTTTTTTCCAACTTCATATCTATCTACTATTTTTTTATAAAGTTTGATTACTTAGGTCACCAAGCTGGATGAGGGGAGATATGGTTTCATGTTCACTAGAAAATAGATGGAAGTTTCATGAATGAACCTTACAAAGACATTTGAGTGAATTTTTTTCATTGTAATTCAAATTTTTTTCATTACTATAAACAAATAATAATGAAATATTAGTTAGTTAGATATAATTATAAATTTTATTTAATTAAAAAAACAATTCCAATATTGTGGTATTTTTTATAAAATTAGATTATGTAGACCCAACTTGAGTAGTATTTTTTACTATATAATATATAGAGATATTTATGCATTATATTATATTTCCATAATAGTTTTTCACTTATTCACACACTTTTAACATGTTAATTTCCTTGGATTACTTATTCTATCAATAATTTATAACAATTCCCAATTATAATGAAAACCTTTAGATGCTATGAAGGTAATCTTAAAAATATATCTAATGGTCTAGGTATAGTATTATGATGTGAAAAAAATTATGTATGATTATCAGGTGTTTGGGGATCATAACATTGTGAATTCTTCTCATTAAGCTCTTACTTGGTGATCTAGAGTAGAGGAGTTCATGAGGATTTTCCTTCCAATAGGAACACAACATGTTTCTAGTGTTATTGGATGTTCCTATCTATGAACATGTGTATTAGTCTCATGAATTGATGTTATTACAAATGTGTATCATTTTATCATGTACTTTTATGCAAGAAAAAAACCATGAAATTTATGTTTGTGGTGAGGCAACTTGTGTCAACTGCATCAATGGTGGTATGACATTGATTGAATGATCAAGATAAGGTTTTTCACTTTTAAGTAGATAAATATCTCGGCCTTTTTGATCGGGATGATAACACCTTTATTAAATCCATGTACATGGTAGAAGAAGATAAGTTCATGTGTAATGTTTATTAAATTAATCAATAAATTAATGATGGTGAATCAAGTGATATATTGTTCTTTATGAGATATCATGAGAAAAAACAGATTATATTACATATAGAATGCTCGAATGAGGTTTTCATTGCTATGAATAATCCTTATCTCTTTTGGGTTCATGATGGTTTTCGAGATACCACTCTTGGTTTGTGAGTATGACTCACTGGTATTGAGACATGGACCCAGAGGGCCACACACAAAGCGTCTTTAGAAGCTTGGCCATTTCTAATGAATTAGAGTTTAATACATGGTTGGTCCCATGGTGGGGGGTGGGTTATGTATGGGTTTGAACTATCATATGTAATAGATAAATTAATTATTATTAGAGTTTAGAATAATAAGTGTTGAATTTATTTACTCTAGGTATTCAAAAGTTTGAATTTAACAAAAAATAAAAATATTTTGTGAATGAATATTTATTTAAGGTTCATTTAATATTTTATGGGAGATACAGGTTGAGTTAAAAAATATTTTTTATCACATAACATATTTTAATGTTAAAAGTACTTGATAAAAAATTTAGAATGTTTTTGACACATTCACTTGGTCCTAAGTGTCAAACTGGTTTAATTTTGAATGGATAAATTAATCAATGGAAATGGTGAAATTTTCATAAGTTAAACCTACCTATATATGTAAAAATTAAACCCTAATTCATGCTGAAATTCCTCCCATGGTTTTGAGAGAATCTATCTTTTCTATGTCATGTTCTAGAGAGAGAAAGTGAAGTTATGAGAACCACATTCCAAGAACACCATCCAAGATAGAAGTAACAATGCTTATGGGAATGATTTAACATCAAAATAACCCTTGATTATCCACACTAGCACCCAGATTTCAAAGTTTGATGATAGGGTAAGCTTTCAAAGTATGTATGGATGATCTAGAGTTCTTTGGCATCAGTTCCTTCAAGCAATGACCTATGAAAGTGAGCAGAACATGCGTTCAGTCAAATTCAAACTGGGTATGGTTTTGATTTTGACTTATCATACTTATTTAATTCACACAAGATCTTCACGATGATAACCAAGTGACACTTAATAAGATTCAGTCTTAAGATGTATATCTTGTGAAATTTTTTTTTATTTCACCTATTTGTATGCTTGTGTTTTGTGCCCAGTACTGAAAAGTGGTATCAGAGGGACTGTGTGATTCCTTAAGTCAAATTAAAATTAAATTTGTATGAATTCAAGTCAAGGGAATCACAATGGTTCCAATTCCATTAAAGATGCTTTTATCTATGGATGGATGACTGAGAAATGGCCATCCAAGGATTGGAGTTTTAATTTTTGGTGTAAAATTAAAAAACCAAATGTATTACACATACACATGCATGCTTTGGTCTGATTGTTGTTTTATCAGTGGGGAGGTGCATCTCCAGTGTCATCCCAATAGTCGATGAGCAGTAGAATGAAGGGGAGACTCCATGTCAATGCAAAGAATTATATAAACAAGAAAGAAAAAGTTGGTCGGTCGGGGGGACTAGCTATGTAGTGGTGAAGAATTTTTTTAAAATTCAAAGTGTTAAAAAGAATGGAGTGCACATCATTGAATATAAGATAAAAAATGTGTTAAATCAGGTATAAAAACCGCCTTCGTTTCCTCCTTTGTTTCCCAATTGATTGGGGAGGGGTATTGTTAATCACCTGTTGGATTGGTGGGCATTACATATAAAAAAATATTTTTTTTTGTTTTTTAGGAGAGGTGGAACCTAGCATTACCAAGCAATCCTGGGTGCATAGGTAAAATAATACTCAAGCATGTATAGGTAAAATCGTATTAATGCATGGTGAATGTTTTCTATTTAAACCATGGTTAAGTTGTGTGTGCAATCACATAGAACAAACATGATAAATAAAAAAATGATTTCATTCACCAGTAATAAATTTATATCCCTCAAAGTAAATATTAAGTATCAAACGCTTTCTATCATATAAGTTTTAACAAAACCATAGTAGGAGGTTTTTTTTTGCCATAGTTGATTGGGCCTCCACTAATTGGGATGTTCTGATAAGAGTGGTGGGTTGAGTTAACTAAAATTGGAATCGAAGAATTATCTATAACTCTCTTGGTGAAATTTTAGATTCAAGCATTGAGTAATAAGTGGTTACTATTTACATAAGTTGATACTTCACTCAACAAATCAAATAGTTATGAGTTAATATGGTTGACTAGCCAAAATACCACTTTGAAACTTTTCGGGTAGTGGAGTAATCATAGCTTGGACTATGAGGAGAGAATTAAAAGAACCTTGCCACTATAATACAAAAGTGACTAAGTTTTTTGAATCTTGTAGTTGATGGCTACTTGGATTTGATAAAATAGGATACACTTAAGATTAAAAAATCCAAAATGTAAAATATTCACTAATCAATATAAAAGTAATAGTTTTCTATATTTTTTAAATATGTAAAAAATGAAAAGTTGTACCACATAAATATTGAGGGAGATTCCCGGTACAAGGAAGAAAATCGCTTGCGATGGAATTATGAGAAACTTGATGAAATAGTGGAAGAGAAAAATAGAATAAAATAACATTGATTTATTCAATTTATAAAAACACATTTTATCAAAATTGAATAGGTATAGTTTTGATTTTGTTTTATCCAACTTATTTAACTCAGAAAAGATCCTTGGGTTGATAATCGAGTGGCTCTTCCCGGGAGTCAATGTTATGATGGAAATACAAAGGTAAAATTTTTAATTTCCCTTGTTTTTACTCTCACATTGTTTTCTCAATACCAAAAATATTTACATGATAAAATTAAAGAAACTTGGGATGTGAATCATGTACGATCATCATTAGTTTACCAAAATGATGCAATTGCACAAGTTTTAAGTAAGGGGAATATCATGCGTGTATAAGGGATGAGTTCTAGGCCAACCCCGTAAAAAAAATAGTAGGTCACATTCATCCTTTACTGTTACACCATCTATTTGGGGCTCAAGCAGTTTTGTTAACTGGGTATCATAAAAAAATTCATGGTTGAAAGAATGGGACTCATGTTGGAAAATATAAGATGTGTGGTGGATGGTAATGAATAATGTATTAGTTAAAGTATGATAGGAATTTTTCCTGAGGTAGTTTCCAAATTGATATCTCATCCATCATACATAAATTTTGAGCTCAATTCGTGATAATTATTGAGTGAAATGAAAGTATCAAATGTCCTCCAGAAATTTATTTACTTCATACATATCCTTTTTATTTAATTTTGGTTCCAACACTGAATACATTACTAAGGATGATTTCTTATTTTTTTAACTTTATTACACAACAATAGACTAATTTTTATTTAGTTTCTTAACTTTGTTGCACTAAATGATATTGTTAATTATTGTAATTTTCAGTTGGTATATTTTCTTCGCTTATAAAAAAGTGTGACATTATATGTTTATTTTTTTGCAGGTTTGTTTTAATGAAATTGATTTATTTTTTAATGTTGAATAAATGAGATGTTGTATATTTTTTGATGTTTGATATTATGTCACATTTCATTATTTTTATAAGTGTTTTTATGATATTAATTGATCATGCTTTCAATGTGAATATTTATTTTTCATTTCATGATTTTTTTTGAAAAAATTAATATTATATCATGAATATATTTTATACTTTGAATTAAATATATTAAAAATTATAATTAAATTATATGTTTAATTGGTTATACGATATATTATTTTGGTTTAAGCATGAGGTTTCATGTAGATATCATAGTATGAGTTGTATTAATAACTTGTCGTGCTTAATTGGGATTGGAAATTCATGATTTGATTGAAATATATATTTCTTTAATTAAAAAAGAATGAATTTTTTTGAATCTGACATCATATGGGATAATTTTCAGGTCTTTCAACTTATTAGTATGTTATTAAAATTTAACTATATTAATGATTTTAAAAAGTTTATGAAACATGGATTTAATCTCATGATTTTGTTTTTATTTATTTTTTTTATTTTTAGTGCACTTATCATGTTTTGTGTTGAATGATTTAATCATACCATCCATTTACATTCATCTTCCATCCAAATTATTTCATCATACCAAACACAAAAATTATTAACATGAATTCCCTGGTTGACAAAAAGTCTTCATTTTCTGAAAATGTAAGACAAATCCCATAGTGGTCTATCTTTTTCTTGAAGGAACCCAACTGGGACATAAGAATTTGATTTGAATTCTCTAATATGAATATTATAAAGTATGCACATCATAAGACTTGTTACCATAGCTTCTACCTCTGCTCCAATAGAATTAATTGACCCATAAAAGGAGTTGAAGACCAGACTCACTGAACTCTTTTTATCTCTCACCAGACCACCCCTCTCATTTCTCTAGAAATACAGGAGTTATCCACATTCAGTTTCATCCCCATGTTAGGAGCCTTCCATTTTATCCATCTACCTTGATTGTATCATCCACCTTCCGTATTAAAGAAAATACTTAGTAGAAACCTTTTTAGAATAGAATAAGATATCCCACCCTTGATTAAAGCATCCAAATCCACCATAAGATCCTTCACCCACACTTGGAAGAAATGAATGGAATACCTTCTCCTTTATCTTTCTTTGTTCCTATCCTTTAAAAGGATCCAACACACAACTGAAAAATCCATTGTATGAAATTTCACCTCCACCCCTTGGGAAACTTACTGGTATCATATTTCCCTTGGGAAATAATTATTTAACAAAAAAATATATCTGTTTGAATTTTACGATGCAAATGATATAAATGTTTCAACACCCCCAATGTTGACAGGATTTCTACTAAAACCATTTTTATTTATACACTTATTTGTTCATTCATGATCTTAAAATAAAAAACAGATCTATTTCTAGGGTCTATAATTTTATAAAAAAATAACAATAATTAGTTTATAATTTAAAGTGTTAAAAATTTATAAATTAGTTCATTCCCACTACATAAAAAATTAATTAATTTTTATAATTAGTCATTATTATTTTTTGTTTTATTAATATTTAAGTAATTAGTATAAATTTAAAAACAATAGTTTTTCTAGTTTGTTGGTTATTATTTATTCAATTTATTGTTTTTAATATTAATTGATATTTTTAATGAAATATTAATATTTATTACCAATTTTTTCAGTAACTATTCTATTGTTAATTAATCTAATATGCGCAGAATTATTTTTTGAAAAACTACATCACAGTAATTAATTGTGATGGTTTCATAAATTCAACACATATAATATCTATTGTGATGGATTCTATAGTGACCTGATCTTTTTTCCCAAGTGATACTTAACTCAATTTTGAGTTTCAGAGTCTTGGTACCTCCCCGGGGATAAAATGGTAATTTACCCCAATATATGACTTGGGAAAAATTTTCTGATAGTTCCTTTGATTTCAAGGTGTGGTGTTTACCCATGGGTTGAGTCAGAAGAAAAATGAGACCGCAAAGAGGTTTCAATAATAATTTCTTATACGTAACATATTACTTTCAGCAAGTACACATGCATTTCATGAATTATGATTTTCCTTCAAAACAAAAGCATTGGACAAAAAATCTAACATCATGGTTGCACCTGAAACAAGGTTGTTACCCTAGAAGAGGAGATAAACTTCATTCTCAATAGGATCATTAGGGGTAGGATGTCACGGAACGAATAAATAAGTGATTAAATTAATTTAATAAAATAATTTCTAATATTTTATATTTTTATAATGATATTTTTTATCCTTGTAAATAGATAAAAAATTATTAATTTATAATAAATTTACTGTCAAGTTATAGTTTTATATAGAATTTTTTTTTTATAATTTTAGTTTTATAATATTTTTTAATAATTTATAACAATATTACTATTTATTAATTAAATTATCTTAATAATAATTAATAATTATATTTTTAGTTTTTAAAATCACTAATTTGTCTTACACAATTATATTTTTCATTTTTCATTTTTCATATATTTAAATTAACTTTATCAATTTATTATTAATTTAAATTAATTAATTCCTATTCATTTTTTTAATATTAAATAATTTATATTTTTATCATTTTCTCATGATTATATAAAAAATTCACTATTTTAAATTAATTTTAATAATTTATACTACTTTATAATAATTAATAACTATTTTTTTATTTAGTATGTGTTTATATTATATTAATTATAATTTTATTAGTTTTTTCAAATAGTAACCAATATTTATTATTTTATATTTATTTTTTAATACTATTTTTTTTGTAAAATATTGCAAAAAAATTTAGATTAATTTTTTTTAATAAATTAAATTTTGTTAAAGTATTATAAATTATAATAATAATATATTTAATGAACCAAAATATTAATTAAAAAATTTACACTAATGATAACCTAGGAAAAAATTAATTTGATGATATGCATATGTAACTAAACTCTAATAGATTAAATTAACTAATAAATCATATAATAAAAAATAAATAAATTAAAGAAATTAATAACTACTTAAAAAGGGTTAAAAAATCATTCACACTAACATTTTTATCATAATTTAAATCTTCAACCTCCAACTATAGTCTAAAAAAATAGTTTTTTTCAATATGAAAACCTTAAGAGAGTTTGAATTATATATAATATTGTGCAATCCATAAACCTTTAAAAGAGAGTCTGAATGTGTGATAATACATTACAAACCAGAATTATTTAAAAGTGAGTATGTATTATAATGATTGAAAGAATCAATGAGAAATTGATTTGGGAATGAGGGGAGGAGAAGCTATGTGCACCTATTTATAAGTTAGATTATTTAAGAGAAACTTTTTATGATGCAAATTTCTATCGAAAAAAGTTATATTTATGATGGATTCCATCTTAAATACTTTTCATCCTAAAAAAATTCCCACTTATTTGAAACATATTTGTGATAGATATGTCAATCCTTTGTAAAATATACCCACCATAGTTTTTTTTACCGAGTGACCATAGCCAATTTTTGATGGAACAATAGGTTTTTCACAAAAAGATATTACACAAAAACTATTGCGATGAGATAAGTATTCTGTCTCTAATAATTATTCATGACAGAATACATATTTCATTACAAATATTCATTAGATGAAAATTATTTGTGGTAGATTTGTGGAAGTTGTCACATATAATTATTAACTGTCACCACACACACATTCCCAAAAAGTATTGTGATGAAATCCAACCCTATCTTGAAAATATGTTGTGGAAAATATTATTTTTGAAAAATTAAATTATCCATCGCAAAAAAAATCATTTACGCGAATATTTGTGGTAAAAATGTCACCCATCGCAAAAACCTGAATTTCCTTTAGTGGTAGCTTGTTCACCCTTATTAATGGGATTATGTTGATGACCCATTCATCTATTTGTATGAGATTATTGGTGATAACACATTCACTGATATTCATTATTGATGGTGATATCTCATTCACCTATTACATTGTTGACAGAGATTGTTAACCCAGGAATTCTCTTTTTTGAGACCAAACTACGTGAATACCATCCCATTTCAGCATTGGACAGAGCGGGTTTTCTCATTCGTGTGGGTAGTTGTTTAGTACCCTATGATACCACAGTTGGTATATTTATGTTTATTTTCTTATCATATCATATTTTTAATGAAACTATATATTTCTAGATTTATTTAGGAGAACAATTGTCTAATACCTACTTAGTATATTTCTTACACCCACCACATGAGTGGAACTGCCTTATTCATGGTTAGAGATTTAGGTAAGGGAATGGGTCGTCCAATTGATAGGAGATATGTGATGCATGGTGGGACTGGGAGATGGGACTGGGTAGAGCCTTGGGTGTAGATTTATTATATGATTGATATTTTGTATATTCTGGATCTTTTTTGTATATGATCAAGCCATTAGGTGATCTTTCTCCTGATGCGTGCCATGCCTGACATTACAGTGTATCATATTTTCATATAGCATGTGATTTTTATTTATATATGGTTTATATCCCACTCTAATGTACATATAATATTATTCATTATGTATGGTGATTTATATTTATTCCCACTAATATTTATAGTTATTTCAATAATGGTATAGTCTCCCCATAGTATTGATAATCTCTCACTACTGATCAGAAGCCTTTTGTGTATAAGGGGGTCTTCTTGAGTTCTTGTGGCTCTCCCATTTAGAGTTTTTTAGACTGACTGGGTAGAGGATGCTAAAAGTATAATTCATGTGGGAGGTTAAAAATGAAGAAGTAATGTTATCAATGGATTTTTATAATATTATTAACAAGTAATATTAATATAATTGAATATATACATTAGTAATGTCATTATATTACACTATTACACCATCACTCATTTTTTGTTTCTAATGTATAAATGTTTAAATTATAATATTTTGTGTATCATATAACTTTTTTTAAAGTATTAATGTCTATTATATAACATTTTATAGCATAATTAATCATTGACTAGGTTATTATTAATTTTATACATATAGTATTCAATTTTTTTAGTGCTTATAATTCTTTACAATTTTACTTTTAATTTTATTTCCAACTAGTTTTTAATATTAGAATACAATGAATAAAAAAAATTGAAACCCTAAAAGATATATATCTTGGAGAACATATTCACTTCCATAACATTTGGTGGAGCTAAATGATTCAATTATGTTGTAGATCATTAGTAATCTATCTACTTCCCAACCTGATGTTTCTTATCCACCATCTGATGCATCTCTGATGGGTGAGGAGTTGGTCACTCCACCAGTTAGGGGACACCGTAGGTTTACCATAATTGGTTATATCATTGTAAAAATATATATATATTCATTATTTATTTAATTAATTTATCAAACATATATAAATAATAGAAAAAGAGATATAAATATAAATACAAAATATGTACAGGCTTGAGGGGCTATAAAATTATCATCCTATTTGGTGAGATTGGAGTGCCTACTAGTGATATTTCCGACTTTTATAAAAAAATCCTTAGGTGGATTATATGTGAGATAGTGAGCCTTCTCATTAATTATAAATTTTAAAGGAATATTCCCCTATATTAGAATAAAGTGGTTTCCAACAACCAAATAAATTTAATACTAATTTTATATTCCTTGATGATTAATTTAAAAGATGCGAGTATAATTATTAATATAACTAAAAAATTATGCCTTTTATTTTGAGATTTATATTCATTATGATGTTCCTAATTCCATTTAAAACCCATGGACCATGAAGAATTTAGGTAATAAATGTGGAGACTTTAAATGGAGATTATGACACGATTCTAATGACACATCTTTAAGCATTTGATAGATGAATGAAAAAGAGTGTATGATGATGTCTCTCATGTGAAGTGTAAGTTTTTTATTAATACTCATAAAAATGAATATTTTGAGGTGTTAACATTTTTATAATAACTAAATAAAATTAACTCTTCAAAATTATCAATTATGTTAATGTAAAGTTTTTAGGATATGTTTAAAAAAATAGAGTGAGTCATTAAAAACAAATAATTTTATACAGTTGGTTCATATATTATTTCCAAGAAAATGTTTATCTTGGTGGACTTTTGTTCATTATTATTTATATTCTAATATCATCCCTGGAGGTTTTTTTCCAACTTCATATCTATATACTATTTTTTTATAAAGTTTGATGACTTAGGTCACCAAGTTGGATGAGGGGAGATATGGTTTCACGTTCACTAGAAAATAGAGGGCAGTTTCATGAGTGAACCTACCAAAGACATTTGAGTGAATTTTTTTCATTGTAATTAAATTTTATTTCATTACTATAAAAAAATAATAATGAAATATTAGTTAATTAGATATAATTATAAATTTTATTTAATTAAAAAAATAATGCCAATATTGTGGTATTTTTTATAAAATTAGCTTCTCTAGACCCAACTTGAGTAGTATTTTTTACTATATAATATATAGAGATATTTATGCATAATTTTATCTTTCCATAATAGTTTTTTACTTATTCACACACTTTTAACATGTTAATTTCCATGGATTAGTTATTGTATCAATAATTTATAACAATTCTCAGTTATGATGAAAACCTTTAGATACTATAAAAGTAATCTTTAAAATCTATCTAATGATCTAGGTACAGTATTACGATGTGAAAAAAAATTATGTATGATTATCAGGTGTTTGGGGCCCATAACATTGTGAATTCTTCTCATTAAGTTCTTACTTGGTGATCTAGAGTAGAGGAGTTCATGAGGATTTTCCTTCCAATAGTAACACAACATGTTTCCAGTGTTATTGGATGTTCCTATCTATGAACATGTGTATTAGTCTCATGAATTGAAGTTATTACAAATGTGTATCATTTTATCATGTACTTTTATGCAAGACAAAAAACATGAAATTTATGTTTGTGGTGAGGCAACTTGTGTCAGCTGCATCAATGGTGGTATGACATTGATTGAATGATCAAGATAAGGTTTTTCACTTTTAAGTAGATAAATATCTAGGCCTTTTTGATCAGGATGATAACACCTTTATTAAATCCATGTACATGGTAGATGAATATAAGTTCATGTGTAATGTTCATTAAATTAATCAATAAAGTAATGATGGTGAATCAAGTGATATATTTTTTTTATGAGATATCATGAGAAAAAATAGATTATATTACATAGAGAATGCTCGAATAAGGTTTTCATTGCTATGAATTATCCTTATCTCTTTGGGTTTCATAGTGGTTTTTGAGATACCACTCTTGGTTTGTGAGTATGACTCACTGGTATTGAGACATGGGCCCGGAGGGCCACACACAAAGCGTCTTTAGAATCTTGGCCATTTCTAATGAATTAGAGTTTAAGGCATGGTTAGTCCCATGGCGGGATATGGGTTATGTATGGGTTTGAACTATCATATTAAATAGATAAATTCATTATTATTATAGTTTAGAATAATAAGTGTTGAATTTATTTACTCTAGGTATTCACAAGTTTCAATTTAATACAAAATAAAAATATTTTGTGAATGAATATTTATTTATGTTTCATTTAATATTTTATGGGAGATACATGTTGAGTTAATAAATCTTTTTTATCACATAACATATTTTAATGTTAAAAGTACTTGATAAAATATTTAGGATGTTTTTGACAAATTCACTTGGTCCTAAGTGTCAAAATGGTTTAATTTTGAATGGATAAATTAATGAATGGAAATGGTGATATTTTCATAAGTTAAACCTACCTATATATGTAAAAATTAAACCCTAATTCATGGTGTAATTCCTCCCATGATTTTGTGAGAATCTATCTTATCTCTATCATGTTCTATAGAGAGAAAGTGAAGTTATGAGAACCACATTCCAAGAACGTCATCCCGGATCGAAGTAATGATGCCCATGGGAATGATTTAACATCAAAATAACCCTTGATTATCCACACTAGCACCCAGATTTCAAAGGTCTATGATAGGGTAAGCTTTCAAAGTATGTGTGGATGATCTAGAGTTATTTGGCATCAGTTCCTTCAAGTGATGACCTATGAAAGTGAGAAGAACACGTGTTTAGTAAAATTCAAACTAGGTATGGTTCTGATTTTGACTTATCATACTTATTTAATTCACACAAGATCCTCACTATGATAGTCGGGTGACACT
Source organism: Viscum album (assembly GCA_963277665.1). NCBI lineage: Eukaryota > Viridiplantae > Streptophyta > Magnoliopsida > Santalales > Viscaceae > Viscum > Viscum album. The sequence goes on from OY728164.1 coordinate 1,198,945,796, forward strand.
TCATAAGAGTCAGTCTTAAGATGTATATCTTGTGATAATTTTTTTTATTTCACCTATTTTTATCCTCGTGTTTTATGCCCAGTACTGAAAAGTGGTATCAGAGGGACTGTGTGATTTATTAAGTCAAATTAAAATTAAATTAGTATGAATTCAAGTCAAGGGAATCACAATGGATCCAATGCTATTGAAGATGCTTTGATCTATGGATGGATGACTGAGAAATGTCCATCCGATGATTGGACTTTTAATTTTTGGTCTAAAATTAAAAAACCAAATGTATTACACATACACATGCATGCTTTGGTCTGATTGTTTTTTTATTAGTGGGGAGGTGCATCTCCAGTTTCATCCCAAGAGTATATGAGCAGTAGAATGAAGGGGAGACTCCATGAAAATGCAAAGAATTATATAAACAAGAAAGAAAAATTTGGTCAGTCGGGGGGACTAGCTGTGTAGTAGTGAAGGTTTTTTTTAAAATGCAAAGTGTTAAAAATAATGGAGGGCACATAATTGAATGTAAGATAAAAAAATCTGTTAAAGTAGGTATAAAAACCACCTTTATTTCCTCCTTTGTCTCCCAACTGATTGGGGAGGGTTATTGTTAATCACCTGTTATCTTGGTGGGCATTACATATAAAAAAATATTTTTTTTTGTTTTTTAGGAGAGGTGGCACCTAGCATTACCAGGAAATCCTGGGTGCATAGTTAAAATAATAAACAAGCATGTATAGGTAAAATTTTATTAATGCGCGGTGAATGTTTTCTATTTAAAGCATGGTTAAGTTGTGTGTGCAATCACATAGAACAAGCATGATAAATAAAAAAATGATTTCATTAACCAATAATAAATTTAGATCCCTCAAAGTAAATATTAAGTATCCAACGCTTTCTATCAGATAAGTTTTAATAAAACCATATTAGGAGGTTTTCGTCGGCCATAGTTGATGGCGCCTCCACTAATTGGGATTTTCTAATAAGAGTGGTGGGTTGAGTTAACTAAAATTGGAATCGAAGAATTATCCATAACTGTCTTGGTGAAATTTTAGATTCAAGAGTTGAGTAATACGTAATTACTATTTACATAAGTTTATAATTCACTCAAAAAATCAAAGAGTTATGAGTTAATATGGTTGACTATCCAAAATACCACTTTGAAACTTTTTAGGTAGTGGAGTAATCATAGCTTGGACTATGAGGAGAGGCTTAAAGGAACCTTGCCACTATAATACTAAAGTTACTAAGTATTTTGAATCATGTAGTTGAGGGCTACTTGGATTTGATAAAATATGAGACACTTAAGATTAAAAAATCCAAAATGTAAATTATTCAATAATAAATATAAAAGTAATAATTTTCTATATTTTCATTTTGTAAAAAATGAAAAGTTATACCACATAAATATTGATGGAGATTACCGATACAAGGAAGAAAATCGCTTGTGATGTAATTATGAGAAACGTGATGAAATAGTGGAAGAGAAAAATAGAAGAAAAGAACATTGATTTATTCAATTTATAAAAACACATTTTATCAAAAATGAATAGGTATAGTTTTGATTTTATTTTATCCTTCTTATTTAACTCACAAAAGATCCTTGTGTTGATAATCGAGTGGCTCTTCCCTGGAGTCAATGTTATGATGTCAATCCAAAGGTAAAATTTTTAATTTCCCTTGTTTTTACTCTCACATTGTGTGATCAATACCAACAATATTTACATGATAAAATTAAAGAAACTTGGGGTGTGAATCATGTACGATCATCATTAGTTTACCAAAATGATGCAATTGCACAATTTTTAAGGAAGGGTCATCTCATGTGTGTATAAGGGATGAGTTCTAGACCAACCCCGTCAAAAAAATAGTAGGTCACATTCATCCTTTACTGTTACACCATCTATTGGGGGCTCAAGCAGTTTTGTTAACTAGGTAGCAAAAAAATCATGGTTGAAAGAATGGGACTCATGTTGGAAAATATAAGATGTGTGGAGGCTAGTAATGGATAATGTCTTAGTTTAAGTATGATAGGCATTGTCCCTGATGGAGTTTCCAAATTGATATCTCATCCAGCATATATAAATTTTCATCTCAATTTGTGATAATTTTTTATTGAAGTGAAAATATCAAATGTATTCCAGGAATTTATTTACTTCATGCATATCCCTTTTATTTAATTTTGGTTCCAACATTGAATACACTACTAAGGCTGATTTATTATTTTTTTAAATTTATTAAACAACAATAGACTAATTTTTATTTAGTTTCTTAACTTTGTTGCACTAAATGATATTGTTAATTATTTGTAATTTTCAATTTGTATATTTTCTTTGCTTATAAAAAAGTGTGACATTATGTGTTTATTTTTAGCAGGTTTGTTTTGATGAAATTGCTTTATTTTTTCATGTAGAGTAAATGAGATGTTGTATATTTGTTGATGTTTGATATGATGTCACATTTCATTATTTTTATAAGTGTTTTGATGATATTAATTGATCATGCTTTCAATGTGAATATTTATTTTTCATTTCATGCTTTTTTTTGAAAACATTAAAATTATATCATGAATATATTTTATACATTGAATTAAATATATTGAAAATTAGGATTAAATTATATGATTAATTGGTTATACGATATAGTATTTTGGTTTAAACATGAGTTTTCATGTATATATCTTAGTATGAGTTGGATTAATAACTTTTCGTGCTTAATTGGGGTTGGAAATTCATGATTTGATTGAAATATATATTTCTTTAATTTAAAAAGAATGAATTTTTTTGAATCTGACATAATATGGGGTAATTTTCAGGTCTTTCAACTTATTAGTATGTTATTAAAATTTAACGACATTACATGATTTTAAAAATTTTATGAACCATGGATTTAATCTCATGATTTTGTTTTTTTTTTTGCTCGTATCATGTTTTTTTTGAATGATTTAATCATACCATCCATTTACATTCATCATCCATCAAAATTATTTCATCATACCAAACACAAAAATGATTAACGTGAATACCCTGGTTGACAAAAAGTCTTCATTTTCTGAAAATGTAAGCCAACTCCCATAGTGGTCTATCTTTTTCTTTAAGGAACCCAACCGAGACATAAGATTTTGATTTGACTTATCTAATATGAATATTATAAAGCATACACATCATAAGACTTGTTACCATAGCTCTTGCCTCTGCTCCAATAGAATTACTTGACCCATAAAAGGAGTTGAAGACCAGAATCACTGAACCCATGTTATCTCTCACCAGACTACCCCTCTAATTTCTCTAGAAATACAGGAGTTGTCCACATTCAGTTTCATCCCCATGTTAGGAGCCTTCCATTTTACCCATCTACCTTGATTGTATCATCCACCTTCCGTATTAAAGAAAATACTTAGTAGAAACTTTTTTATCATAGAAGAAGATATCCCACCCTTGATTAGAGCACCCAACTCCACCATAAGAGCCTTCACCCACACCTAGAAGAAATGAATGGAATACCTTCTCCTTTATCTTTCTTTGTTCATATCCTCCAAAAGGATACAACACACAAATGAAAAATCTATTGCATGAAATTTCACCTCCACCCCTTGTTGTCCAACTCCGTGGAACCAAGCCCCCATAACTTCCAACAATGAAACCCCAATCCTATGTATACCCATACCACGCCCCATGAGGTTTCATGTAGATACCATAGTATAAGGAGAGTTTTTTATTTCACTAATGTGTTTGTTGATTTTAATTTCAAAGGGGTATAAATGTGAATCCTTAAGTTAATATTTTTAAGAACGTCTTAAGAGTGATGAAAATCCAATGGATGATAAAATCAGAAGGTTTTTTTCATAAAAAGTTGCACCACCATACATAAAATTGAGTTGACTATCTTGATTTTAATTTTTTTAACCCATTCCACCTTAAACTTTTTTTGACACTTGTAATACTTTTGTGATGTTTTTTGATATCAAAAAGGGGAAGAGCTTTGAGGAATTCAGAGAGTTTCCCTTTTCTTCTTTCAAGGGGGAGGTTCTGAGGAGGAGATGAAGAGATTAAATGACATTCTTGGGAATATTATTTTTATATTCAAGTTTAACTTGCCTCGTTCCATTTATGTATTTTTATTTTCATAAAGGGGGAGATTATTGGGTCAAAACACAATTTTTCAACCTTATTTTGAAAATCACAATACACTCTTGATGTCTTTGTTTAACTACTAGGGTTTTTTTGTTGTGTTTCTATCTGTATAAATTTCTTCATCTGATTACATGTTCAGATGTGTTGATAAGTCCATTAGATGACATGCATTTTGTGTTTTCATCAAACTTTTGTTTATTGTGATGGAACATAGAGGAAATAACTTATTTCTTAGTATCAATGATCTGGTGGAATTATGGGTGGTTTATTCAAGTGCATGTTTCCACTCAATGACTGAATGTGGATGCACGGTGAATCATGTATCTAGAAGTTTAATAAAAGTTAATCTAGTGGATAATTATGCCTTGGATGTCATAAAAAAGGGTGATGTGAATATACGGATGAATGACAGTGGAATATTGAGACTCAAAGGAGTAAGACACACCCTAGGGAAATGATAAAAATCTTATTTCCATTAGATATCTTGAAGAGGAAGTCACTGAAGTGAAATTTTAAAATTGATTCTAGAAAGTGACTTAAGGATCCAAGGTGGTTGTGAGAGGAGTAAAGGATGGGACATTCTAATTGACCAGAAGCACAGATGGTATTTCAATGGTTGGAACTACATCATTGGAAGATTTGAAGGTTTGGAATTTTATGATTGATCAACTTATTGAGATGAATATGAAAGTTCTAATGTCTAAAGGCATATTAAAGCTTGATCACATGGAAATAAGATGGTGTGAAAGTTTTGTGTCGGGGAATAGAGAAGAGTGTTCATTAACTTAGATGGATAGAAGCTTGGAGCTTGGAAGTTGGAACTAGCTCACTCAGACTTTCCCCTATCCATTCCCATAGTGGTTCTATTTACTTTATAACTTTCATTGAGGACGCTTCTAGAAAATTTTATGTTTACTTTTTGAATCGCAATTTTGATTATTTTTTTCAGGCGTTTATTCAATGGAAATCCATGTAAGAAAGGCAATGTGGTTGGAAGGTGAAATGAATGTTTTCCAATAATGGTAGTGAATACACCTGATACAACTTCTGGAACTTCTACCAAAAGAAGGGTATAACACATGAAAATACAGTACCTTGTACACTATAGTTGAGTGGAGTGGATGAAAGGATGAATTGAACCATGACTAGGATGGCCAAATGTATTTGATTTTACTCTGGAATGCCTAAGGGGATTTGGGGAGAGGAACTCAATACAGAAGCATACCTTGTCAATGGGTGTCCAACATCGACAATTGACAAGAAGCTTATGAAGGATCTATGGTCCGTTAAATGATCAGAATTTAACCATCTTAAAGTCTTTAGAAGTTTTATGTATGTGCATGTTGATTCTATGGATCGAGATAAGCTTGAGGAAAAATATAAAGCATGTTTTCTCATTGGGTATTGAGATTAGAGTTTTGGATTTCAGTTATGGGATGAGGAAATGAAACAAATCATCTGGAGCCTATATGTTATCTTTAATTAGAAGGTTTTTTGAATGGACCAGAACATGAAGGAAAAGTAAGTTGATAGAAATAAATCAACTATCGAAGGAGTTAACATCTCGAATATTTTCTCACTGATAGTTTAACATGGAACTATTCGAATGATGGTGATCATGGTAGCATCAGATAAAAGAGATGGATGTGAAGGAATCCTTCCTTCATGGTGAGTTGGAGGAAGAAATTTACATAAAGAAACTGATGGGTTTTTTGGAATAAGGAAATCAGAACTCGGATTGTTAAAGAATCGTCTTTGTGGATTGAAGAAAAAATGACTATAATATAATTGAAAGTCTGATGGTTTTTTGTTGGAAAAAGGATTTGAAATGTGGAATACATATTATTTCTATTTCCATAAGTAACGGGGTGATAGGATATTCATCATGATGCCTTTGTATATTGATGACATATTGTTGGTTAGTCCATAGTTTTTATAGATTTAGGATATAAAGTGTAAGTCATTTGGAAGATTTTAAAAGAAGGTTCTTGGATATGACAAGAAAATATTGGGAATGAGAATTGAGAGGGATATGAGAGTTAAAATTTTGGTGTTATCCCAGATGGACTACATCTAGAATATCATGGGAAAGTTTGGAATGGTCGAATACAAGCTTGTCTCAACTCCTATTGTCAAACACTTTAAGTTTTCTAAGGCACGGGCACTCGTAATGGAAGAAGGGATTCAGTACATGGATAAAGTGATGTTTTCATTAATAGTTTAAAGTTTTATGTATGTGATGATTTAGACACAACCATACATAGCATTTTTAATGGGATTTGTGATTTGTTTTATGTCAAACCCTGGAAGTGAGCACTAAGAAGACATCAAGTGGATCATCCATTAATTGAAAATAATAGAAATATTTTCTCTGGGTTTTAGGGGGAGGATCCATTGCAAGGTTTTTTGGGTGTGGATTTTTATAGAGATTCAGACACCCAGAGGAGCACGATCAGCTTTGTGTTTGACTATGGAGGAATAGTGATCTGTTGGATGTCACGGCTACATAATATTATCATTTTAAGTATAATTGAAGTAGAGTATGTGGATATAATGGAAGCAATGAAGGAGTTTTTTAAGTAGATAATCAGATGATAATGAATGTACATCGATTTGACCATCTTGCAATGACAAATTTTCAATGAACAGAATCCAATGACCTGAATTTGGTGAACAAAATATATTTCACAATCCAACAATCTCCCACATTAAGACTATTCCATGTACCCTTTGGAAAATATCCAACAATTAGAAAACTTCCTTTCTTCCTCTTTACAATATACAATGTTCTTCATTCTCCTTTCATTCACTCAAGTCCACACTAAGTCATGATGTTTCCTTATACTTTCCAGAACTAAAGATTTAGTGACCACGTCCACTAGATTTTGAATTCTAGCTATATTGTAGAGATATGACACTTTCTCCTCTGGAATGTCTATAATGAAGTGTTACTTGATGTTGATGTGCTTTATCCTCGCAAACATCAAGCGAAGAGAGGCAAACACATCGTTCTTAGAGAAAGTGACTTAAATAACAACCCCAAGAAACCTGTAAAAAGTCTTTCTGATATGTGTCGCCCGCCCCAGAGAGCTAGAACACCTCCAGCTGATTGATAAAAGAAAGGAACTCTCACACCCACGAAAACCATCTTCACAAACTAGAACACCTTAAGCACCATTAAACAAAAACCACGTCGTTTGACTATAACAAACAAACAAGGCCAAGTACGTCCAAGGAACACTTTGATCACCTATCACCGAGTCATCACTAGGATGGACCTTAAATGCTAACATGGGAAATCCCGAAGGGCTCCCTACCATTAGAAACCTACTGATTCCCGAGAAAAGATTGGAAAACTGACACGGGGAGGCCTGGGCGGACTCCCCACCATAAGAATAGTGTAATATCGGTTTATTTCTAGGGAGTTTCAGCGAGTCCCCCTAATGGGTCTCACAACCGTTGGCACCAATGAAACTAGAGAACTCAAAGGCTTCCCGACACTAACCCAACACTCCACCAAAAGGGCAGGGAGGGCGGGGCCCAACCATCGGGCGTCAAAACCACAGCCTAAGACAAACCAACATCTCAACATCCCTGGATTAGCACCATTCAACTTTGAGAAAAATTCATCCAAACAGACCCCATGAGGACCGCTAAAAGCGATTACATATGGTGGGATGCAAACCCCAAGTCTTTAAGGTAACGAGACGCCCATGCCTCCTCATAGCCACGAAAAATCTCATGCACCCAGACGGGTCGTTCAGAATGGAACAGCTACAGGAAACGATTTAAACTACTTTGGCTTTAAACACCGATGACAAAAATAAAGTCAGGTTCTCATACACTCCTAGGGTTCCTGACCACGCGCCAGCTTCACTCCGAGGCCTATGGCTGGAGCCCTTATGTTTGAAGCATCTCCCGCCTTGCAGTGAGGTAATGAAGACTCCCAAACAGAGCTTATCCTTTTCCTAGTGTCGCAAGAAACCATACTACAATTGAGATAACCCCATCACACACAACACACTCCGAAATCCACCAATTTCCTCAAGGCACGTCCATCAAAACAGAGGTTTGCATGATGCACATGCATCACTTCTTCACCTTAACCAAGAAACTTGAGAAGAAAAGACACACGACGAACACTCAACTTTGAACAGAAAGATTAGAACTCCCTAAGAGGATGAAACACTCCTATGAAAACAGGGATTCTCATAGGGTTCTATGAAACCCACCTTTGCTCATCAAGAGAACTCACACTACAAGATGTTACCAAAAATGACCCTTACTGCTGATGAAGCACTACGAGCCTTTCAAACCATCGGCCAACACTGATAATTCCGAATTGCCTTCACCCTTCCCTGCTGGAATTTCTTTCACCGCTTCCAGAGGGGAACCTTTAGACGCAACGATGTCAAACTTCATACCCGACAACTAAGACAACTCAGAGAGACCAAAGCTCCCTTCAACTCCTCTCGCGTCTATCATCCCGCTATGAGAGGATCTGCTTAACCAAAAAGGATAAGGGAAAAACTTAACACTATCACTCAAAAGGGAGAGTGATTGCTTTAATCAACTGGAGGGTCTGCCAACGGTGAATTACCCATAGTCGCACTTCAATCGCATGTTAATGCTTTATGGGGGTGTCCACTGGTCAAGAAATAAAACCATAGACCCAATCAAACTGGTCCAATGGCCAAGACACACTGCAAGTGAACACTAAATGTGCAGAGAGAACCGCTGCAAGGGATTCCCGAAGCACTTTTCAAAAGAGACCATTAACCACATGCTTTCACACCAACTTACAAATAAGGATTCAAACTCGAGACACAAATTCGTCAAAAAGGATTCTCGGCTTGAAACATCTCACATACAACACTTCCCAAAATACAAGGACACACCACGCGACCACTGATTATTAAAAAAAATTCTTCAACAAAACTTTTTGAAAAGAAACGAAGCTAGTAGGTTACACAAACACCAATGGTGTCCCATGGGCCTCGCACATGCATGTTCTTGTGCCGCACCGGCACCCACCTCATGCCCATCCAAGCCCTCATCCACTCATTCCATTAACCATTTCTCTTTCCATATATACCCATGCATGTGGTTTCCCATGAAAGCACCACGAATCAAAACCAAACCTTTCCATTTTTTTCAAAACCAAACATTCAACCCACACTTTTCAAACCTTACACATCATTTTTTTTAGAGCGCTTCATTTCAAGACATTTTTTTTCAAGACCACATCATTTTTACTTAAAAACTAGATTTCCATGAATCCAAAACAACAAGATGGGGAATGATGCAAGAGGGAACTAGCATCAGTGGGTGACTGGGACATATGGTTGGCGGTCATTCGCCAATCATGCCACCACCACGGAGGGTATTCTTGGACAACGTCCCCGGCTCCACATGGCTTGCCAGACCTTACGAGCTCACTGGGACAACTGACCCTACTTTCTTTTCATTTCCCCTAAACAAGATTAACCACAGGGGCCAAAGACTCAAACAGACCTCAACTTACCCTAGTGACTCGAGTCTCGCCACAAGGTGTGCTGGCCAGGCACCTTACTCGTAGTCGGGACGTCAAGTCCCGACAATCTTAACATTGTTCTACCTAACTCTATCCCAATGGGACATGACCCAAGAGAGAAAACCTCCTCTGATACCATTCTGTCACGAATTAGGTCGGGTCACCATCCGACCCAACGCCCGACCCGGACCGCGACATGACCCGAAGGGCGTTCTCGATCCCCATGGACTGGCACAACTGCCCGGGTATCGAAACCAACACATGGGAACGATTTACCCAAAAAATGAGACATAAAAACAACTAACAACTTTAATGGAAAGAACTGATCTGATACAACCAAACAGACCCTTAACACAATTCATGTTTAAAGGTCTACAATTGGAACCAACAACCCAAGAGAGACGACAACAAAGAAAAACTAAAACTCTAAGAAGACCGCAATGAAAAGAAAACTAACACATCCATTTGCACCATCATGCAACACAAGGATCCACCTCCTCAAACCACCATAGTCAGTCATGCATGGAAAAACCATCGACAACCCGAACCACCATCACTAACCACGATGCATCAACCTGTGACACACAAAGAAAAAGTGCTACATACACCCAAAGGTGTAGGTAGGGTGTGAGCCAAGAGCCCAGTAGGATGACACCGGGAGAAGATTCCACGCTAAACCATTTAAATGACGAACACACTTTCCAGTAAAATGGATAAAAGGGAAATAAATGCTTAAACAGTACTTAATGAAAACAATTTTTAATGACAGGTGCTTTAAATGAAAATGAATTTAAAAACAACAACTCAAATTAAAGAAAAGAATTAAATACTTGAACACTTTTAAAGAAAGCAGGGTTTAAGAAAAAGTGTTTCAAATAAAACAAATTAAATTAAAACACACACACGCGCACTTACTTTTTAAAATAACCAAAGTGTCGCACTGATAAGCGTAATGTAACCAAAGAGCACCAAATATGGGAGAGGCCTTGTGGGTGTTAGAAACCACGACCCTCAGAAAACGTGGCTTAGAAGACCACGAACCTCAGAAAACGTGTCTTACAAGACCACGACCCTTAGAAAACGTGACTTAGAAGACCACGACCCTTAGTCATTCATATGTTTAGTTAGTGTTGCAATCGTCAGTCCTGCCAGTGAAACCGGGTTGAGTCACCTCTGGAACACTAGCCCACTAGTCTTAGTTCACCTTCCTAGCTACCCAGGCTTCCCGCTTTGTGCTCAAACAAATTTCAAGATCTTAATAGGTGCATATCACATAAACAAGCCAAGCAAAACCCCACACATGAAAAGATACCATTTACACCATCAATTCTAGTTTTAAAACTCAAGATCATGTCACAGGTCACACTTATGCATAGAAGCCAAACAGAGTACTTACACACACCAAACCATCATTTGCACACCCAAATACCATTTTGAAATATTACGCACACCAAACCTTATCCAAACAAGTTTCGCACCATTGATATAATTTGGTAAACCCTTTGAAAATTTTCATAAGACAATCCTAAAGAGTATCATCGGGCTTTACAGATGAAAACACACTCAAAATCCTCATTTTGAATTAAGTGCACACCCAAAATCTTTTTAGAATTTAATCTGCATCGCTTACACCATCAACTAAACCACTTACAATTTAAAAAAACAGTTTTACACTTAAAAAACCCCGAAGAAAATTTATTGAACAATTCCAAAAATGTGCCACATGACTTTTTAACACCAAAACGCACTCAAAACCCCTTTTATGAAAAAACGCACATTGATGTCACAACCAAAACACACACTACAGCTCTTTCACATTTAAACAACTAGATGCACAATCTTGAGAACAACGATAAATAGCTCAATGTAGGTTTTCACAACAAAACACATTAACATCACATAAACACTCGACTAACAAAACAAATGCACAACAAAACTCAGTCAAAATCACTTCCGCAACATGTAAACTACTTAACAATTGTGCTAAATTAATTAAATTAACAAACTAATTCACCAGAAAATTTATGAAAAAAATTTCAGAATATGCCGCATGACTCAAAAATACTAAAAATGCAGTCAAAAGTTTCTCTATGACTCGACGCAAATTGACGCTAAACCAAAGCACAATTTGTATAATTTATAATCTACTAATACACAGTTCAACATTAATTTTTCACGTAAAACACACCTATATCACATACACATATCAACTTCAATTGAAAGCATTATTCGCATCAAACAAACTAATTAAATAATATGCTAAATTAATTTAAGAAGAAAAATAATTCATCAAACAATGGTTAAAACGCGGAACCACCTACCTCGGAAGAAGGAACTCCCAAAACTTGTGTGAATCTCCAATCGCACCTAATACGAACCACACGCGAATTGAAATGGACCCTAAACAAGAAACCAGACCAACAAGATTTAAGATCAAACTCTAATTTGAGCCCCTTACCCACTGGATAAAAAAAATTCAAGGATAAAAAAAAGGAGACTCCACCGGGGGGTTGCTCGCGTGGCATGAGGGAAAGGCGTCGACCGACATGGGAGGTGGCGCGCCGGAGTAAGTCGCGGCCAGCAGAGGAAGGTGTGGGCGGCGATCGTCGGACAAGGGGCGTGTGCTGGTGGGGAGGCCGGTGAGGATGAAGGGTGCGCGGCGAACTGGCTGGGGAGCTGCGGCGCGACGGGCTGGCCTGGGAGCTCGGGGTGCGGTGCGACGGGACCAAGTGGTCCTGGGGGTGCGACGAGTCTGATCGGGGAAGGCAGGGCGCGGCATGAGAGCGGTGGTCAGACGGCTTGCCGGATGAGCCGGTGACCAAGGGGAGAGAAAGCGCCGCGAGCGGACCCAGTGGGGTGAGGGGGGAAACGCGATGCGGGCTAGGGGGGGCGAAGCCCTAAGCAAAAAAAAGGGGGGGAATAAAGATAAATATAAATAAAATAAATAAAATAAAATAATGATAATGATAATAAACTAAAATTTGAATAATTATATTAGAAATAATAAAAATAATAAAACCCAATTGACAGTAATAAAATAAAATAAAAGTTATGTCAATTATGATAATAATAATAGTAATAATGTCCCTAAATATCATTATTAATATTATTATCTTTAAAAACTCTTATTTTATTTGATTTTTATTTCATCACACATTTAATTTTATTGCTTTGTTATTAATCCATTTTATTAAATTAGTTGATCATCGAGCAGGGCGTGCGGTGAACCGGGCGAGGTTGCACGGCGACCCGGGCGAAGCCGCTCAGCTTCGACCGTGGTTCGCTGGACGCAGTCAAGACCAAAACTCTCATTTATCATAGCAAAACCCATGTCGGGCTCGGCCCGCATTTCACATATATAAAAATAAATAATAATTATTATTATTAGGAGCTGATAAAATTATAAGATAGAAATAAAAATTAGAAACATGACGCAACACGAAGTTCGGGTGTGACACGTAATGGGAGAAGGGATTCAGTACATGGATAAAGTGATGTTTTTGTCAATAGTTGGAAGTTTTATGTATGTGATGATTTAGACACAACCATACATAGCATTTTTAATGGGAAAAGTGAGCACTAAGAAGACATCAAGTGGATCATCCATTACTTGAAAATAATAGAAATATTTTCTATGGGTTTTAGGGGGGAGGATCCATCGCAAGGTTTTTTGGGTGTGGATTTTTATAGAGATTCGGACACCCGGAGGAGCACGATCCGCTTTGTGTTTGACTATGGAGGAACAGTGGTCGGTTGGATGTCACAGCTGCATAGTATTATCATTTTCAGTATAATTGAAGTAGAGTATGTGGCTATAATGGAAGCAACGAAGGAGTTTTTTAGGTAGAGAATCAGATGTTGCTGAATGTATGTCGAGCTGACCAACTTGCAATGACAAATTTTCAATGAACAGAATCCAATGACCTGAATTTGGTGAACAAAATATACTTCACAATCCAACAATCTCCCACATAAAGACTATTCCATGTACCCTTTGGAAAATATCCAACACTTAGAAAGCTTCCTTTCTTCCTCTTTACAATATACAATGTTCTTTGTTCTCCTTTCATTCACTCAAGTCCACACTAAGGCATGATGTTGCCTTATACTTTCCAGAACTAAAGATTTAGTGACCACGTCCACTAGATTTTGGATTCTGGCTATATTGTGGAGATCTGACACTTTCCCCTCTGGCATGTATGTAATGAAGTGTTACTTGATGTTGATGTGCTTTATCCTGCACGAAACATGAGATTCTCAGCCCTTATCACATAATAAAAACCCTCATTTTTGACTTCTCCCAAGCCCTTTTAGTAACTGTTAAATCTGTAAATATAATTTATGCACTACAAACAAATCATTTAACAATAAAATTGTTCATTACGATCAGTCAACCGTTTACTGAAAAGGTTATATTGTTATTAACAAAACGAAGATTGGTTACCAAACAAAATATTAATTTAACCACAAAAAATTATATCAAACAAAAAAAAATCTAGGGGAATACTTTGAATATATTGAAAATTTCATCCAAGATACTAACTATTTGAAACAGGATTCTAATTATATATTAAGATATATTTTATCTGAGATGAGATGTGAGTAGGATTTTAAAAACCAATCAACAAAAATAGAATGGAAAAATATGAGCGTTGAATATAAAAAATAATTCACATTTGATTTAATTGAAAAATGAAAACATACTCCGGCTCCTCGTTACCTCGTCATTGTTGCCGGACTTCCCTTGGTGTGAGAATTAATGTTTCCTTCAAATATTCAGTAAATAAAAAGATACTTAAAATAAAAAAAGAAAGCAAATGCGTTGGACTAATCTGTGGGTGCGCCGGGCCATTGCAGTAGTGCAGCGCAAAGGCGACGCGCGGAAACAGCTGCAGCAAGCCACAAGCTGAATCCCCCATTAAAAAATTAATTTAATATCGAGTGACCCATTGGGCCACGTATCAGATATTAAACTGATAAGAACAGATACTACACTTGATCTTAGCCAAAAGGCCGAGAAAGGTATGAGTTGCTCGTTGTTTTCGACGCTCTTTCGTAGGCAGCCTTCTCCTTCATCCCTCTTCGCTTATTCGATGTGGGGCAGTTCCCGGTGCGAGCCACGCCCCGGCGATGCATCAACAGCACCCTCCACCTTCGCCGTACCTGCTTCAAAATGCCTCTCTCTGCGCTCTTCGGTGAAGGGGGCAATTCCTGGTACGCCAAATCTTCACTCTCTACTCTTCTGCACATATTTCTGCATACGGATCCTGTGCGGCGCTCTCAGGTCTAGGGTTTCTTGAATCTTCCTCTTTGCCTTTTCTTCACCTCACCAATTCCGACGCCTTCCTCGCCACCGATAGGTTTTCCTATTCAATTTCTACAATTCTTCAACTCACTTGTTCTGCGGATGCTTCAATCGCTGCTCTGCTCAAGCTTGGAAGCCGGCCTCGTGATCTGATATTCTTAATGTTATTTCGTTAGACGCACAGTCCTTGTTCATGTTTCAACTTTCACACTAGTTTGAGTGATTTGAGAGTCGCAAGGCACAAAATGTTTTGATCGACATAAATCTGTTTTCATTCAATCGTCTTTTGATCCTGATAAATCTGTTTTCCTTTCTCTTCAAGCCCACCCCATACTCATCTTTTTTGATCCAGATAAATATGTTTTCATTCGAATTGGTTTTAAAATTGCAGAAGTTATTAAAACCTCGATCCATCCTTTTTGAAGGACTGCCACCTTATCTTGCAGGTGGTTCTCTCCCATTCCTTGGAACTGGCCGCTTATGGGTTTGTTGAATAGAATGAACCTGCCATTCCTCCCCTGCTGCTGATTTCTATCGCGACACTACTCATGAATCATTTTGTAGGATTATGTGTGACCTTATGGTTTTTGTAGTGTCCATAATTCTTAATTATAAGCAATGCCTGATGTTCAGCTACGCGTGGATGTTTCTAGCATCTGGTCGGATTTCTTATCAACTAAATGCCTACTCTGTTTGTGATTTCCAGTTATATTTTATAGTTTTTATTGAAAATTTCTTATAAAACTTGCCATTTATGATTAGTGTTTCTCGGTAATTGTTTTCAGAATTCTTGATTTTCCCATACTAGACTCATGCATATAATTCTTGATTTTGAATGGTCTTGCTGATTATGATATGGGTTCATCAAGGCAAGATTATCAAATACTAATGTTATGTTGATAAAAACAGATAGGAATTTTGCCAAGGAGAATGATGATGTGGTTCAATTCAAACTCTAAGGTTTTTTTTGGTATGATAAAATCATTTTGATGGAAGATGAATGTAAATGGAAATGGAAAATGAATGGTTTAAGGAAACCAAAAAGGAATTTAAAAACATGTTCAGCGGGATGAAACTTGTTAATGGAATATTCATATTATTTTAATACTGAAAAATCAAATATTTGTGAAAAGATTAAAATGGTCATTTTCTTCCTCCATAGTCCCTTGTCGCTTTCAAAACCCCTCGCTGTTGTCAAACCAGTACACCAAACGCGACCTGGCATGTAGGTCTCCATGAACAAAAGTATGTGTCAAATGGATTTTCAAGGGGATGTGCAAGACATGCCGAATAATTAAATCGGATTTTCCATGAGGAGTTTTTAAATTGTCAATTGCAACATAGAGACTCTAGAGACATAAAAGATATCAAAAGAATATGATGGGTACAAATTATGTTAAATCAGATAAAATTAATCCTTGAAAATATTTTACGCGTGTTTGTCAAAGTAGTTTTGAACGTTACTATTTGTTGACCAAATTATTCTGAAATCATTAAGATCGTAGCATAAAGATCATTGATCAAAACAGTCAAAATATTGACCAAACTCATCACGTTTTGAATGTTTTTTTTCCAATCATCTTTTCATATATATATATATATAGGGAGAGAGAGAGAGAGAGACGAAGGGATTTAAACTATATTAAAATTCGTGTAGAGTTTCCAAAAAATACTGTGTCCGTAAGAAAAACCCCAAACTCCACTCGAGGAGGTTGATCGTTAAACTCTCTCTTCAACTCGAGTGGGAATAATAATCAAATTAGCAATTCAACCGTAGTCGAAATATTCGAAATATAATAATCAATATACAAACAACTTTATAAGTCCAATAAGCATCCACCCTTAACCCACCACCTCCATCACTCCACCACTTTCATCGTTATCCCACCACCACTGTCGCTATCTCCAGTCTCAACCTACACGGAACCCATCATTGCATCACCATCAAAGCAATTGAAAAAAAAATATATAAATCAAAACAAATGAAAGCAATAAACATCATTTACAATTGAATCCAAGAGAATGTTTATTAAATATGTCACAAACACTATAATTCATCATGACCGCCATCTCAAGGGTGTTGTGGATCGGAAGGCTTACCCCTCCCCCCCACCTACTACTAGCATCTGTCACCTGTAATACAACCACAACTTTTAATAAAAGGAACATGAAACACAATAGGTTTACTAAATATAAAAAATAGAAAAAATAGAAAACAAAATCAAGACATTAAATTCAAGTTTAATAAACTTTTTAAAATCATCTAATTGTCATTAAATGTTAATAACATACTAATAAGTTAAGACCTACAAATTACACCTTATCATGTCAGAGTTGGACAAATTCATTCTTTTTTAATAAAATGAATATATATTTCAATCAAATCATGAATTTCTAATCCCAATTAAGCATGATGAGTTAGAAACAAAGAAATTCATGTTCGACAATCGATACTTTCATTTCACTCAAAATTTTCACAAATTGAGCTCATGATTTATGTATGCATGATGAGATATCAAATTGTATATTATCCTCTAAAATATAGAAACCTAGACATTCTTCATTACCTGCCACCACCAATCCTATATTTACCTACTGGAGTCCTATTCTTTCACCTATTCTTTCAACCTTGAAATTTCTTTTTACGCTTCCCGGTTAATGAAACTGCATGAGCTCCAAATATATAGTGTAACAGTAAAGGATGAATGTGACCTATCTAAAACATTTTATGGGGTTGGCCGAGAACCCATCCCCTATACATGCCTGCGATGCTCCTCTAAAACTAGTGCAATTACATCGTTTTGGGAAAGTAATGATGACTGCACGGGCTTCACATCCCAAGCTTCTTGAATTTTATCATGTAAATATTGTTGGTATCAGTTTGCAATGCGAGAGTAAATGCATGGGAAATTAAAAAAAATCCCACTGGATCGATGTTGTAATGTTGACTCGGGCGAATCGCCACTCGATTATCAACCCGAGGATCTTGTGTGAATTAAATAAGTTTGATAAATCAAAATCAAAACACTACCTAGTTTGATTTTGTTCGAACGTGTGTTCTGCTCAATGTTGGATATCATTTCTTAAAGGAACCGAATCTGGAACCCTCTAAATTGACCAAACATTCTTCAAAATCTTTCTCAATCATCAACCTTCAAAATCCAGGTGCTAGCGTATAGAATTTTAGGCACTTTACACACCGGCTTGATCATGTGAGCATCGTTTCTTTCATCTGGGAAGGAGTTCTTGGATCGGGGTGCTTGGAACCTCGTTTTCTCTCACTGGAACATTAGAAAGATGAGAGTGATGCTCTCAAAATCATGGGAGGAATAATTCTTTGAATTAGGGTTTAATTTTTACTTATATAGGTTGGTTTTACTTATGAAAATTTCACTTTGACCCTTCTTTAAGTAAACCTTTCCAGATTAAACCATATTCGACACTTATGTCCAAGTGAACGTGTCACAAGAATCATAATTTTTTTATCATGTACGCGTAACATTAAAATATACTACGTGATAAAATATGAGCCATTAACTCGACATGTCCCTCCTATAAAATATTAAATGAACCTAGAAAAAATATTCTTTTGTAAAGCATTTTTCTTTCGTATTCACTTAAAAATTGTAAATACCTAGAGTAAATAAATTCAACATTTGTTATTCCAAACTCAAATAAGAAAGAATTTATTTATTTCTTGCGATCGTTCAAAATCAGACATAACTCAACCGCCACCGTAGGGCCCACCATGTCCTAAGCTCAAATTCATTAGAATTAGTCAAACTTTTGAATACATTGCGTATGTGACTCTCTCGGCCCATATCTCGATAGCAATGAGTCATACTCATAGACCAAGAGCAGTATCTAGTAATACATCATCACTTTTAAGGATATAAGGCTTAGTCGTACCAAAGACAATCTCATACGAGCATGCTCTCTGTAATAGAATCTCTCTCTCATGATATCTCACAAAGCAAGATGTATCACTTGTGCCACCATCCTTTATTTATTCTTGTAATGATCATTCTGGATAGACTTACCTTCTTTTACCATAGTCATGGATTTAATAAATGTATTACCATCCTGATTAACTAGGCCCGAGATATCTCTTCCTCTACTCAGAAGTGACAAGTCATGTCTTGATCATTCAATCAATATTATACCACCAACTACACACTCAAAAACAAGCTACCTTACCACAAACATAAGTATCATGGTTTCCATCTTGCATCAAAGTATATGATCAAATCATACACAATGATAATGACCTCAAGTCATGAAACCAATACCCATGTTCATAGATGGGAACATCCAATGACACTCGAAACTTGTGGTGTTCTTATTGGCGGTTCACTCCACATGATATAGCTCTACTCAAGATCACTAAGTACGAACTTCGTGAGAAGAAGTCCCAATGCTTGTATGACCCCAACACCTGATAGTCAAACATCATCTGTGTCCCGTCAGTATAATGTGTCTTGACCATATGACATATGTTTAGGATTACCATCTTAGTATCTTGAGGTTCTCATTATAGTTGGGAACTGTTATAACCTTTTGATTTGATAAGTAATCCTAGGACATTACCATGTAAAAAGTGTACGCAAAAGTAACAATGCTATTATACTATGATAACATCATGCATAACTCTATGTATGCGTGATATTATAGTCAAAAAGTACTACTCAAGCTGGGTCTAAGCCACCCAATTTTAAAACAATCCCACTTGCACCAGAGAAAAATTGATAATTATCAACTTGTTAGCTCTCACATGATAAGATCATGCTTCTGTTGAGTAGTGTATTTTTTTCATTGGTCCCACCACATTTTCTTTCATGGAAACTCTTTTATTTTTGACTTCACCTCATTAAGTAAAACTATCAAAAGATATTATATCCCAAAGCATATGTCACGACCCGTCCTCGGGGCCCGTGCCGTGACTACCCCAAGCCCGCCTTCCATAGGCCAGAGACTGTCGACTAGCACCAAGGCATAATTCCTGGTAAAAAGGGAAGACATTGCCTTTGTAAAGTAAACAAACACCACAGAGCAAACAAGCAGAAGTAAACACTAAGTAAAAACTGGGTACAACAGTAAGTGCGGAAAAGTAAGTGGGCTAGAATACTAACCCAAACTGAAAGTAAGTACAGCTGAAAAATGGAGTACAACAACTGAAAAGTAAAGCCGCAGCCTCGAGCCATCCACTGGAAGTCCCACCTGAAGGGTGGGTACAGATAGCCTCCACAGCTCCTCGGGTCCAGCTGTCCGCTCCGAGTACGTTCCGCCCAGTGGTCCACCTCCAGGTACCGACCTGCTCCGCAAGCCCCAACCACGATCAACGCTGTCCGTCGTCTGCAACCAACACAACGTAGTGCGGGCATAGCCCGTGAAGGGGTGAGTATAAGCTACTCAGTAGGGATCCCGAGACCCCCGAAGGTCTCCCAGAATCCACAAAGGACAATCCACAAAGGAAAGATGCAATCACGAAGTAACATCCGACACTACTTAGGTATATGCCCATACATATACCTAAGTCATCAATTCCAGTTCGGCTCCAACATCCGAGCCCAAGTACAACCCAGTCCACACAGGAAATCACAACCCAATCCACACAGGAAAGCATAACGTAATCCACACAGGATATCAAGTCAATTTTATCGAAGATAAGGATTGAAAGTCAAGATTCAGCTCACACAGGTATACTTCTTCGTAAGACGATAGAGATGATCAGATGTAGCCACGGATTCATCTAAGCTGTCAGACCCACACATGATCGATAGGTACTAACCCCCACAATGATCCACAAAGGATCTATAGGTAACTAACCCCCGCAATGACCCACACAGGATCGATAGGTAACTAACCCCCACAATGACCCACACAGGATCTGTAGGCGCTGGCCCACACAGGACCACTGAGCGCTGACCCACACAGGATCGGTAACACTGATCCACGTAGGATCGCTGAGTGCTGTAGTCGTCGCCGTCGAATCCATGGAGGATTTCTGTACAATCGTCATCGTCGTCGTAGTCACAGCCAGCTCTAGGGTTCCTGCACACAACAAACTCGTTCGGGAGGGTTCGCTCCACGAGCCGAGAGGCTGATACATCAACCGACACATAGTCCGGAGTTGATGTATTCAAAAGTTCTGTATTGTCGATAAGAACTCAACCGGTTGGTTTTTAAGTCAAAACCAACCCGACCATACTCCAACTGCATCCAAACCTCGAGCAGAGTAATCTAAAAGGTCTGTCTCACTAAGAGGAATCCATCAAAATTGATGGCACGTCGATCGGACGTCTGGAGCTCAAGTTATAAGTGTTTCCGCTCTGAGGGCCCGGTTGTTTCGTGTACGAACCAACCCGGCCGAACCCAAAGTTCTTTGAAACATTGGGTGTAATATACCGAAACGACCGTCTCGATCCAAGGATCGCATCACAGCTGACGGTGCATCGATCGGAGGTCCGCAGCCCAAGTTATGGGCAGAAGACCGAAAGAGGTCCGGAAGTGGAGGTTTTGGGCCCGGACCGATCCGGCCCGAGACCCCCTGGGTCGACTCGAACTGGGTCGACCCGAACTGGGTCGACCCGACCTGGGTCCGGGTCCGGCCCGCTTGGGCGCGGCTCGGCCTGGGCGCGACCCAGCCTGGTGGTCCGGCCTGGCGGTCCGGCCTGGCGTGCTGGCGCTGGCCAGGTGGCTCGGCCGAGCGTTTGGGGGCGGGGGGCACGCTGCCCCCCCTGTGTGAAACCGCGACCCCCATGAGGGGGGTCGCTCCTGCTGGCCAGCCGGGGTTACGACCCCCGGCGTTTCCCTCTGACCGGCCGACCCGCACCGGCCGGCCGGCTGCTGCCGCCACGGGACCGGGGCGGTCCTGTCCCCCTGCTCCGACGCCGGCGGCTCGGAACCGGCCGCCGGTCCCTGCTCTGTTGCGGCCTTGGTCCGTCTGGCGCGGCGCGACAGCGCCGCGCCCCTCCGCTGCGGCCCCGCTCCGGCCACGGTGTCTTCGAGGTTCCTTCGAGGTTCTCCGGCGCGACACGACGACGCCGCGCTTCTTCGCCCAAAGCTCATAGCTTCCGCGCGGTGCAATGGCACCGCACCGCCTCACACGTGCCGCAACAAAATCAAACAAACAAGGGGGAGGAGGGTCGGCCGTGTTCGTGCGGTCCGACCTCCTTCCGTTATTGTGATATCAGGCGACTCAAATTAAAAAGAAGAAAACGACGGAAGTAATCACGAACAAACAATTACAATAAACCCCTACCTCGTCGAATTCGTTGAGCGAGGATTCGTCGCGGAATTTACCGTCGCGGAAGAAGGCGTCGCGGAAGGAGGATCGTCGCGTCGCGGAGAAAGGATTCATCGGCGTCGCGTCGTCGATCTCCGAGGATCCGGCGTTCTTGTCGACCTTCGTCGGAGGTTGGCGTTCTTCGCGTTCTTCGCGTTCTTCGTCGAGGAAGGAGTGCTCCACGGTTTGAGTGAAATCTCCCAAACCCTCTTGCACAACCAACCCCTAATAAAATAAGAGTTGTCTTATTTTATTAACGCACAAGCCAACGTTTTTGAAATTCAAATTTTAAAACAACCAATTGATTGAATTAATTGAAACGTTTAAACCGCCAAATTAATAGAGGCGTTTCATAAACAGAAAAACGCAAGGGTTGACTTCCACTTATTAGGGGTGCGGGTGCGTTACCTTAATTAAAAGGGGGTTGAGGAAGTTGAAAGAAACGGTGGGGCTCATGTGGGCTCCACCTCACAAATATCCTACCTAGTGGGTAAGATATTGTGGGTCCCACTCCAAACACTTAGCTTAGGTTAAACAACTTTAAGTAAAATAAAAATTGGCTGCACCATTTTTATTTTATTCCTTTACTTAACCAAAAAAAACCACATCTGAGCAAACACAACTCCGAAAAAGGTGTTTTTAAGCAATTACTGGCACTGTGATTCCATCGGTGCCCTTGGAATTCAATTCCGAGCACCAGTTCAAAAGTTAGAAAAACTCGCTCGTTCGTTCATTGAACGTACCCGAGCTAAAATTCGGAAAAAAGATTCCGGGCACACCGGGCCTCGGAATCAGGTGCCGTCAGAAACTGCGTTCTTGTAAAATCCCAAAGAAAATTAAGAAAAAAAATTCCCTTTAATTTTACGGGTCTTTACATTACTCCCACCTCAGGGTTTTACATCCCCGTAAAGATACATCATAAACTAGGGGAACAAATGTGGGTACTGAGCACACATCTGAGCCTCCCGCTCCCAAGTGCTCTTCTGGAGGTTTCCGTGCTGCCATCTGATGCGCACTAGAGGAATCGACCGTCCATGTAGGACCCGCTCCTGTCGATCCTCGATCTCCACCGAGACCTCCGCAAACGTCGCCCCATCATCAATGTCCAGCTCCTCATGGTCAATGATATGCGTCGGGTCGTGCATGTATCTCCTCAGCTGGGATACGTGGAAGACGTCATGCACCCGGTGCAACTGAGGTGGTAGAGTCAGGCGATAAGCCACCTCGCCAATCCTGCTGAGGACCTGGAACGGTCCGATGAAGTGCAGAGATAACTTGCCGCCTCAGCCAAATCTCCGTAGTCCACGTCGTGGTGAGACCCGCAAGAAGACGTGGTCACCATCCTCGAACTCCAGTGGCCTCCGCCTCCTGTCAGCATAAGACTTCTGCCGGCTCTGAGCTGTTCTCATCCGCTCCTGGATGACCTGGACCTTCTCTGTCATGGCCTGAACCATCTCTGGTCCCACAAGTGCTGACTCTCCAGGGTCTGTCTAGCACAGACGTGATCTGCAAGGTCGGTCGTACAATGCCTCGTATGGTGTCATCCTGATGGTGGAGTGGTAGATGTTGTTGTACGTGAACTCCACCAAGGGTAGGTGGTCCTCCCAACTGCGACCAAGGTCGAGGACACATGCGCGAAGCATGTCCTCGAGAGTCTGAATGGTCCTCTCCATCTGACCATCCGTCTGCGGGTGAAAGGCGGTGCTCAGACGTAGTTGCGTCCAGAATGCCTCCTGCAACCCCTTCCAAAGCCGGGAAGTAAAGCGATCATCTCGATCGGAGACGATAGAAGATGGCACACCATGAAGCCGTATAATCTTCTGAACGTAGAGACGTCCCAAGCTCTCCACTGAGCCCTGCTCTCTGATGGGTAAGAAGTGAGCCGACTTGGTGAGTCGGTCGACAATCACCCAAATGGAGTTGTGACCTCTGGAAGTGCGTGGAAGTCCAGTCACGAAGTCCATAGATATCTCGTCCCACTTCCACTCTGGGACCTCCAAGGGCTGTACCAGGCCTACTGGTACCTGGTGCTCCGCCTTCACCTGCTGGCAGGTGAGCCATTGAGAAACGAACTCTATTACAACCTTCTTCATGCCCGGCCACCAGTGCTGTCGTCTGAGATCCTGGTACATCTTCGCCACTCCAGGATGTACCGCTAAAGGGGAAGTGTGAAACTCTCTCAGCACCTCCTCTCGTAAAGCAACTGGTTCCAAGGTACGTCCTCTGAAAAGGACGTTGTGCCCTCCTCCTAAAGAGAAACCATCAGGTGCCTGTCCTGATGATATATGTGCACGTCGTGTCTCACAGTCGGTGTCCCTAATTAGCTGAAAGATAGGAGCGATGGTCAACCTCTGTCTCAGCTCCTGGAAGCCCTGCTGACATCTGTCTGACCACATGAAGGGTTGCCCCTTCCTCCTTAACGTTCTGCAAAGATGCAAAGATTTCTCCTTTGCCAAAAAGAGAAATCTGGTCTCATCCCCTAGATGAACCACGTTCCTTGCCTAATACTGTCAATCCCGTCATGATTAGTTAAATCATGCCATGGATGACGTCGTAAGACCTCGACGGTGCTACCAAGAGATCCAACCGTTACTCTCGCCTCCAAGGTTGAGTCACACTATCGGCATCAGGGTGTGGTCACTGGGTCTCCTCTAGTAGGAATCTCGTATGTGAGGGTCAAGTAAACAATTATTATTTTTTAACTGGAACTTCTTAGTATTAACATACAAAAGACAAGAAAAGCAAACGTCAATATTACAAGAGTCTTATATTACTTCAACTCAAAGTACAAGGATGCAAAGTAGCACAAACATCGAAGCTAGAGGCATTATGGGCAAATGCCTCCATGCCTGGAGCTAGTCCTGTACTTGTCCACCCGCTTCCGGAGCTCCATGATCGTAAGATTCAGCTGCCTGAAGTTGTGCTCTCCCCTGTGGTCAGGGTGGACCTCCTGGTGGTGGTGGTAGAGCCTCAAAACATCGTCCACCACCTGTCGCTAGACCAGCTCCTCAACGTCGTCCGCCTGCTCTCTGTGGGCTGCCACGGTCGAACCTCTGCCTCTGCCTGAGTGGTTCCTCAACCGTCTGCTGCCCCTCTGCATGGCGGGTCGGGCAGTCACAAGCCAAGTGGTCCTGCCTACCGCATGCATAACACTGTCTTCCACTCGTAAGAATGGTTCTGCTACGTGTGCCTCGCGCCTCCGAGCCAGTATCCTGTGGTCGTCCGCCTGATGGCCTGGTCCGCTTGGACCTCTGCGACATCTGTCTACTTCTGGCTGTAGAAGACTCTGCTACGTGCCGCCCTGCGGTAGATCTCGTCACTGGTGTAGACTCAGCAAGAAATCTCTCGATGAGAAGGGCTCGCTCCAGTACCCCTGCCTCTGTCGGAATGCTGAGGGAGATCAGCAATGCCCTGATCTCCTGCCTCAATCCCTGCTCAAAGGTCCGGGCCCGGAAGAATGGGTCTCGTACCATGTCCATTGAATAGCGCGAGAGATCTGTAAATCTCGCCGAGTACTGGGCGACCGTCAAGATGTCATGTCGCAGCTGTAGAAGCTCCTGGATGCGCACCGCACGGAGGGTGGCTGGTACGAACTCTGAGCGGAAGAGGCTCTCAAAGTCCGTCCAGAGGAGAGATGCCTCGTCGTGCACCTGGAGCATCAAGCTCCACCATCTGCATGTTGCCGCGTGCAGGAGGCTCGCTGCGAGGATCACCATGAGGTCAGCTGGTGTCCTCACTAACCTGAAAACTCATACAACTGCCTTCAGCCAATCCTCGACTGCCTGAGGGTCTATCTCCCCGCGGAACCTGGGTGGTCACTGACACTGAAACTCATGCAGTGCACTAAGGCGACGTGCATCATCAGCGGCTGGGGCTGGTAGCATCGGTGGCTCGGCGGGTAGAGGTACCGCCAGTGCCTCTGCTGTCAAAGGGCCCTGTACCGAGGTCTCGTCACTCGGTGGGCTGTCGTCACACACAATGCTCGGAACCCTAGCTGGCTGCCATCGTGGGGCCATCCTGAAAAGTAACAGGTGTGCCACGGTCAAACAGTATACCTGGTGAGCTGACACAAAGTAATCACAAAGAAAACTTGAAACACACATGCAATCAATGTTTTCGTGCATTAAGTCGGAAATCAGAAGTCAGGGTCCTGGTGTACGGATACATCGGCCGCCGCACCAACACTGGACTCTCTGGACTGATAACCACACTCAATAATCTTAACACTATTGCTTCACATAGAAAAAGATCAGAGTCCTAAGTTCTGCGGTAGAACCGAACTCCTCTAATACCAATTTTTCACGACCCGTCCTCGGGGCCCGTGCCATGACAACCCCAAGCCCGTCTTCCATAGGCCAGGGACTGGCGACTAGCACCAAGGCGTAATTCCCAATAAAAGGGAAGGCATTGCCTTTGTAAAGTAAACAAACACCATAGAGCAAGCAAGCAGAAGTAAACACTAAGTAAAAACTGGGTACAACAGTAAGTGCGGAAAAGTAAGTGGGCCAGAATACAAACCCAAACTGAAAGTAAAGTACAACTGAAAAAGGGAGTACACCAACTGAAAAGTAAAGCTGCAGCCTCAAGCCGTCCACTGGAAGTCCCACCTGAAAGGTGGGTATAGATAGCCTCCACAGCTCCTCGGGTCCAGCCGTCCGCTCCGAGTACGTCCCGCCCAGTGGTATGATAAAATCATTTTGGTGGAAGATAAATGTAAATGGAAATGGAAAATGAATGGTTTAAGGAAAGAAAAAAGGAATTTAAAAACATGTTCAGCGGGATGAAACTTGTTAATGGAGTATTCATATTATTTTAATACTGAAAAATCAAATATTTGGGAAAAGATTAGAAAGGTCATTTTCTTCCTCCATAGTCCCTTGTCGCTTTCAAAACCCCTCGCTGTTGTCAAACTAGTACACCAAACGCGACGTGGCATGTAGGTCTCCATGAACAAAAGTATGTGTCAGATGGATTTTCAAGGGGATGTGCAAAACATGCCGAATAATTAAATCAGATTTTCCATGAGGAGTTTTTAAATTGTCAATTGCAACATAGAGACTCTAGAGACATAAAAGATATCAAAAGAATATGCTCGGTACAAATTATGTTAAATCAGATAAAAATAATCCTTGAAAATATTTTACGCGTGTTTGTCAAAGTAGTTTTGAACGTTACTATTTGTTGACAAAATTATTCTGAAATCATTAAGATTGTAGCATAAAGATCATTGATCAAAACAGTCAAAATATTGGCCAAACTCATCACGTTTTGAATGTTTTTTTTCCAATCATCTTTTCATATATATATATATATATAGGGAGAGAGAGAAAGAGAGAGACGAAGGGATTTAAACTATATTAAAATTCATGTAGAGTTTCCAAAAAATACTGTGTCCGTAAGAAAAACCCCAAACTCCACTCGAGGAGGTTGATCGTTAAACTCTCTCTTCAACTCGAGTGGGAATAATAATCAAATTAGCAATTCAACCGTAGTCGAAATATTCGAAATATAATAATCAATATACAAACAACTTTATAAGTCTAATAAGCATCCACCCTTAACCCACCACCTCCATCACTCCACCACTTTCATCGTTATCCCACCACCACTATCGCTATCTCCAGTCTCAACCTACACGGAACCCATCATTACATCACCATCAAAGCAATTGAAAAAAAAATATAAATCAAAACAAATGAAATCAATAAACATCATTTACAATTGAATCCAAGAGAATGTTTATTAAATATGTCACAAACACTATAATTCATCATGACCGCCATCTCAAGGGTGTTGTGGATCGGAAGGCTTACCCCTCCCCCCCACCTACTACTAGCATCTGTCACCTGTAATACAACCACAACTTTTAATAAAAGGAACATGAAACACAATAGGTTTACTAAATATAAAAAATAGAAAAATAGAAAACAAAATCAAGACATTTAATTCAAGTTTAATAAACTTTTTAAAATCATCTAATTGTCATTAAATGTTAATAACATACTAACAAGTTAAGACCTACAAATTACACCATATCATGTCAGAGTTGGAAAAATTCATTCTTTTTTAATAAAATGAATATATATTTCAATCAAATCATGAATTTCTAATCCCAATTAAGCATGATGAGTTAGTAATCCAACTCATACTATGATATCTGCATGAAACCTCATGTTTTAATCGAAATACTATATTGTATCACCAATTAACCATGGAATTTCATCCTAACTTTCAACATAATGAATTCCTAGTATAAAATCTATTAATGATATCATATTAATGTTTTCAAAAAACATTTTCCAGAAATGAGGTATAAATATTCACTTGTTGAAAGCACAGTCAATTAATATCATCAAAACACTCATAAAAACAATGAAGTGTGACGTCATATCAAACATCAACAAATAGCCAACAAAATCTCATTTATTCTGCATCGAACAATAATCCAATTGCATCAAAACAAACCTTCTAAAAAATAAACAAATAATATCTCACTTTTTTATATGTCAAGAAAATATACTAATTAAAGATAACAAATAGTAAAAAATATCTTACAGTGCACCAAAGTTAAGAAAATAAACCAACTAAATAAAATTTAGTCTATTATTGTGTAACAAAGTCGTACAAATAATAAATTGGCCTTAGTAAAGTATTGATGTTGCAGACAAAATTAGATAAAAGGTTATGCATGAAACAAAGAAATTCATGTTCGACATTCGAAGCCCCATAGGACGCAGTTCAGTAGTTCCATCCCTGCTGTAGGTGGTGAGTTGAGGAGGTCATGGTTTCGAGCCTCCGCGTCTGCATATTTTCTTTCCTTTGTTCTCCTTCCCCAGACCTACCATGTATGTTCGACATTCGATACTTTCATTTCACTCAAAATTTTCACAAATTGAGCTCATGATTTATGTATGCATGATGAGATATCAAATTGTATATTATCCTCTAAAATATAGAAACCAAGACATTGTTCATTACCCGCCACCACCAATCCTATATTTACCTACTGGAATCCTATTCTTTCACCTTTTCTTTCAACCTTGAAATTTCTTTTTACGCTTCCCGGTTAACGAAACCGCATGAGCTCCAAACATATAGTGTAACAGTAAAGGATGAATGTGACCTATCAAAAACATTTGATGGGGTTGGCCGAGAACCCATCCCATATACATGCCTGTGATGCTCCTCTAAAACTAGTGCAATTACATCGTTTTGGGAAAGTAATGATGACTGCACGGGCTTCACATCCCAAGCTTCTTGAATTTTACCATGTAAATATTGTTGGTATCGGTTTGCAATGCGAGAGTAAATGCATGGGAAATTAAAAAAAAATCCAACTGGATCGATGTTGTAATGTTGACTCGGGCGAATTGCCACTCGATTATCAACCCGAGAATCTTGTGTGAATTAAATAAGCTGGATAAATCAAAATCAAAACACTACCTAGTTTGATTTTGTTCGAACGCGTGTTATGCTCACTGTTGAATATCATTTCATAAAGGAACTGAATCTGGAACCCTCTAAATTGACCAAACATTCTTCAAAATCTTTCTCAATCATCAACCTTCAAAATCTAGGTGCTATTGTATAGAATTTTAGGCACTTTCCACACCGGCTTGATCATGTGAGCATCGTTTCTTTCATCTGGGAAGGTGTTCTTGGATCAGGGTGCTTGGAACCTTGTTTTCTCTCACTGGAACATTAAAAAGATGAGAGTGATGCTCTCAAAATCATGGGAGGAATAATTCTTTGAATTAGGGTTTAATTTTTACTTATATAGGTTGGTTTTACTTATGAAAATTTCACTTTGACCCTTCATTAAGTAAACCTTTCCAGATTAAACCATATTCGACATTTATGTCCAAGTGAACGTGTCACAAGAATCATAATTTTTTTATCATGTACGCGTAACATTAAAATATATTACGTGATAAAATATGAGCCATTAACTCGACCTGTCTCTCCTATAAAATATTAAACGAACCTAGAAAAAATATTCTTTTGTAAAGAATTTTTCTTTCGTATTCACTTAAAAATTGTAAATACCTAGAGTAAATAAATTCAAAATTTGTTATTATAAACTCGAATAAGAAAGAATTTATTTATTTCTTGTGATCGTTCAAAATCAGACATAACTCAACCACCACCGTAGGGCCCACCATGTCCTAAGCTCAAATTCATTAGAATTATTCAAACTTTTGAATACACTACGTATGTGACTCTCTCGGCCCATATCTTGATAGCAATGAGTCATACTCATAGACCAAGAGTAGTATCTAGTAATACATCATCACTTTTAAGGGTATAAGGCTTAGTCGTACCAAAGACAATCTCCTACGAGCATGCTCTCTGTAATAGACTCTCTCTCTCATGATATCTCACAAAGCAAGATGTATCACTTGTGCCACCATCCTTTATTTATTCTTTTAATGATCATTCTGGATAGACTTACCTTCTTTTACCATAGTAATGGATTTAATAAATGTATTACCATCCTGATTAACTAGGCCCGAGATATCTCTTCCTCTACTCAGAAGTGACAAGTCATGTCTTGATCATTCAATCAATATTATACCACCAATTACACACTCAAAACAAGCTACCTCACCACAAACATAAGTATCATGGTTTTCATCTTGCATCAAAGTATATGATCAAATCATACACAATGATAATGACCTCAAGTCATGAAACCAATACCCATGTTCATAGATGGGAACATCCAATGACACTCGAAACTTGTGGTGTTCCTATTGGCGGTTCACTCCACATGATATAGCTCTACTCAAGATCACTAAGTACGAACTTCGTGAGAAGAAGTCTCAATGCTTGTATGACCCCAACACCTGATAGTCAAACATCATCTGTGTCCCATCAGTATAATGTGTCTTGACCGTATGACATATGTTTAGGATTACTATCTTAGTATCTTGAGGTTCTCATTATAGTTGGGAACTGTTATAACCTTTTGATATGATAAGTAATCCTGGGACATTACCATGTAAAAAGTGTACGCAAAAGTAACAACACTATTATAGTATGATAACATCATGCATAACTCTATGTATGCATGATATTATAGTCAAAAAGTACTACTCAAGTTGGGTCTAAGCCACCCAATTTTAAAACAATCCCACTTGCACCAGAGAAAACTTGATAATTATCAACTTGTTATCTCTCACATGATAAGATCATGCTTCTGTTGAGTAGTGGATTTTTTTCATTGGTCCCACCACATTTTCTTTCATGGAAACTCTTTTATTTTTGACTTCACCTCATTAAGTAAAACTATCGAAAGAGATTATATCCCAAAGCATATTCCTTTTTCCTCTGTCATAACATTGACTTCTTGGATAGTACCAAAGTAATGATCATATCATAATTTATATTATGATAATACTTTACTTTCTTATTACAATTACAAGAACTTTAAACAAATCATTGTGTGTTTCATATTGCATCTTTAGCTTTATTAAAAGCCATAACATACTCAATTTTTGTAGATATGGATACCAACGGCTCCAATGAGCTTCTATTTCTCATTTCCTTAGCTTTAATATGATACAAGATCAAATTGATCTATATGAAGACTAGTTTGTGTCTCCTTAATGACTTGTATTGTTTCCTCTACAATTACCAAGTATATATCCCTTTCACTTTTTCAAGAAATATTTGATAACTCTTACTGTTTCACGAGGAGTTCTCCTAAATTTATTTGATATTTTCCCACCATAATGCATGTGTTGGTAATATTATGTCTAGCACATAACATGATATATGAAATAAATCCATCAATAAAGAATATGGAGTTCTATTTACTATATTAATCTCCTCTTGTGTCTTATACATCTTTTTGTGTAGAGATTTATGTCATATGACATTGACAACAATTCTCTCTCGAATTGTTCCAACTTATATTTTTCAACACCTTGTCAGTATATAGATTTTAACTTGGTATAATAAACCCATAGATCTACCTTAATAGATCTTGTTCCTTATAACTTTGGTCACTACTTTAATTCATTCTATAGAGAGATACTTTCATCCTACTCTTAATTGACTATAAGACTAATAATTGTTTTCCATATGTTATCAAACATAGATGTCTGGTAAATCCATGATGCTCCCACTAACATCTTATAGAAACATGGAATACTCTCATTCCAAATGAATATTCTATGATAACAATGCTTTCATTAATCCATAAATGGATCTCTACAACTTGCATTCTTTATTAGCATTTTATAGTGTTTCCAACCCTTTCTGGTTGTGCGATGTAGACACATTCCTAAGTAGGTGGTCCTAACATTTGATGCCTAATAAAATGATCGTAGAAAGTTTCAATGACAAGTATAATTCAAATGAATTTAATTATGATGACATGGTATAACCAATTGAGCCTCATTGATAACATGCTTGTACCACCCATGCATAGTTTCTTTTGAATACCCACCAATGGATTTACATCAATTGGAGAAACTACCAAAATTTAAAATTGAATTTTGGTACGTGGAATCCATTTTTGAATTCATATGAATTTTTCAATCATTATAATTTACTACTTTCTTTTAGGATAAGGAATTATTTTTCTTAGTGAATAATATATCACATAACTCAGTGATTATAAACCCATCTCTATTAGTTTAATACTTTCCTATGTAGTACATGTCTCTAGAACATTCCTTTTCCATGAGCACTTATGGAACTTGTTTCCATGCCAACTACTTGTGAATATCAATCTTTGACTTATCCAAGTCTACCATTCTCCCACTTTCTCAAACGGAGATGTGTATCCTTTTGTACAATTGGAGTCTTTCACTTGACTATAACAATTCAATATTAGGTATTTATGCAATATCCTTAAAAACATTAGGATATACAAATAAGATGTCCTTTGTGTTATCATTGATACAAGTTTGTTTATTGACTAAGTCTTAACAAACTCTTTGCATCTAAACACGTGTTTTTTGACGTAAAGGATTTTTTTTCATATTATAACTTATAATATATTTATTTGTCATTATAGTTGGCAATTGGTTATGGTTTAATGTTTATATTTGTGAATCATGTATCAAAAGAAAATTGGAAGACTTGAAAAACTTTTAGGACTCATCATTTATCCTCTTTTTAGTTACATCATGGATCTGATGTGTGTAAGGAAATGTGAGTTTATGAATTACTTCACTCTACACTTTAATGGTCAATGAATTCTCATAGGACTCATCATCGATCCTCTATTTACTAACATCATAAATTTGATGTGTATAATGAAATGTGAGTTTTGGGATAAATCTATTGTACATTCTCATGATCGATGAATGCTCGGTTAAGATATTCTTCGTCTCACCAACCCGAAACAGCTCATATTTTATAAACAAGAATATTTTTCCTTCACTTTTACTTTCCTTAAATTTATTAAAGAAATATCATGAAGTATATAAATTTACCTCTATATTTTCCATAGAATAGTTCACACAGTCAAGCGGAACTAAATCTAGAATCTTTGTGGATCACCTTTATTTCTATATGTTTCTTTTTCTAAAACTTAATAAGTATGTGTGTCAAAAATACTTAAGTTTTTTATCTCTAGGGTCAAAACACCATATTGGGTGTATCCTTGATAACTACTTTTTTTTACTTGACAAAGAATTATCTTACCACAACTTGGTATAAGTATTATATTTTATATTCATCATTTATTGTTGATAATTCAAGTATTACTGAACTATTAATTGAGTATGAAACACCACAAAAAACATTAATTCCAAAATGACATATTGTATCATTATATCTAGAGGAAATATGAGATAAATGTTTTGTTAATACTCAATACAACGTAATATTTCAACTAGAATAAATCAACTTGAAAAAATAGAAGTTGTATTCTTCTCACTACTGACATAAGAATCACCCTTTCTTTATTTCATTGTAATTTATCTTCTAGGGACCTTTTCTTATCACATGAAAAGTAAATAGATTCATCTTCAATGATTACCCTCTTTATCTTTGGTTTCTTAGAAGGATGTTGTGAAGGTGCCTTTGGCATCACACTTACAATTGTACTTTTCGACTTGCCCATCTAATTGTTCACCATAATAACTAAAATTTTATCTTTCTTTTAGTTCTTATTTTCTTGATAAACCTTTCCCAAAAGATATTGGAGCAGTTTCTCCATATTCTCAATGAAACTAGAGTAACTGGGTGATAAGGATGAGAGAATAAGATATATTGAAAGTTCATGATTAAACATGAATCCCAATTCTTTTAATCAATCAATGTACTCTATCATCTTGATTGCATGAGGATCGAGGTGATTTCTATCTTTCAATCTACACATGATCATTGTAACCACTACTACAAAACTGGGTTTATCCAGTGCTATTGTTTTAATAGCGCCAACTAAAAGCGATATTAAAGACCCCCTTTGTCAACGCTAGAAAAAGTATTATTAAAAGGGGTCTTTTAACATCGTTTTTTAGAGTTGTTAAATGGGTTCTTTAACAGCGCTAAAAAAACATTGATAAAGACCCCCCTTTATCAACGCTTGTAAAAAAACACTAATAAAGGCCCCCTTTATCAGTGCTAGTTAAAAAGTGCTGATAAAAATGGGTCTTTATCAATACTTCTAAAACAACGCTCTTAAAAGTGGGTCTTTATCAGCACTTGTAAAAAAGCACTAATAAAGGGTATATTTCAAAAAAATAATATTTCATTAAAAATAATATATTAATATATAAATATATTGATATTGATATAAATATAATATATATTTTTAAAATATGTTTTAGATAAGGTTAAAGAGGCATTTACACATAATATATAAGATGTTTAGTGAAAATGACTTATACAATAATTAAAAAATATTTTTAATTTTTAATTTGTTAATTATTATTGACTAATAGTCATTTAATAACAATTTGAAGTTAAAAAATCAAAAAATTAATAAAAGATCTAAAATAAGTTGAAAACGTAACTCGAATTTGAAACGACTATAACTTTCGATATGAGTATCTGTTTGAGCTCTACCATATATCAAATTGAATCCTACAATGAACTCTATGACACAGAGGTTTGGAATAAGATCTACAAGCTTTGTACCATTTTTTCAACCCCCAAAAAGGCCCATAAGGCCTCCAAAATTGTGTTTTTAGTTGGGGTACCCAAATTTTTTAACATTTGATGGATTTTTAGCCACATTTAAGGGGTTCTTTTTCTATTTTTTAGTGGGGAATGAATTTATTCCTAGAGATTACATTAATATTGATATTATGGATTTGAAATTTTATTGTTTTTCATAATGTACTGTTATTTATAATCAAATATATAACAATATATACATATATTTTTTTATATTCACGCATAAAAATTTAATTTTATAAATAAATAATTAAACATATTTACATATAAAATATATTTCTAAACGTATAAAATTTTTCTAAATAAAAACTAATATCCATTTTATTTAAAATACAAATGTATGGATATTTATATACCTATACAATATATATACATACATACATATATATATATATATTGTTTATATATAAATATATATTTGTGTGTGGGTATTGACAAACAAATATATATTTATCTATATATTCTAATACATGTATATAAATAAAAAAAAATAAAATATGCAAAGAAATATAAACATGTATAATTATATTTATAGAGGCACACACACACATATATATAAATGATATATGTATGTTTGTATCTATTTATAAACACACAAAAAAAAACATATTTTATATATGTATTTAAATATATATATATATAAATATATATAAATAGACACACACACACACACATATATATAAGCATATATATAAATATATGGATAAAAAATGTAACGAAATATATATAAATATATAGATATATCATAAAATGTAAAACAAAACAATATAGGGGAGTGGAAAAGGCACCAGTGTATAAGCTAGAGGTCTCAGGTTCGAAACTTACTTGAGGTATGGGTGTCGCTGGAGGGTGGGATTATCTAAAGCACTGATAAAGGGGTGGGGGAGCATTGATAAAGGGTGTGGAGGGGGAGCACTGATAAAGGTGGGGGTGGGTCGTGAACAAAAAAAATTATCCCCTTTATCAGTGGTGCCTTTATCAGTGCTTTTTTAGCACTCTTAAAGGATCCCTTTAATAGAACTAAAAAAAGTGTTGATAAAGGTGGCCTTTAACAGTGCTAAAAAGCGTTGATAAAGTCCCCCTTTCTCAGTGCTAAAAAGCGCTTATAAAGGCTCCCTTTATCATTGTTTTTAGCACTGTTAAAGGGGGTGTTTATCATCGCTTTTTACGATCGTTATTAAAGCTAACATTTTAATATCGCTTAGATTATCATATCTTCTATAGCGCTGATAAAGCCATTTTACTAGTGTTTTTAAATGCCCAATTTTCAGTAGTGAACCATAATCTTCTTGATTTATTACTTCACTTTCTCCTCATAAAATTCTCAGAGATGATGAAAAGGGTATAATCATCCATGTTCTTAGGTTTCTTTAAAAAACTCATAAAAAATTGATGATAACATCAAATGCAATATCCATGTGTCTCATGTAAGCTTCCTTTTCACCCTTACTTTCTTCCTAAGGTGGTTTATCAAGTAGTGGGGACTCAAGCATATTTAATTTCCTTTCATATCATAGTACTATGCACAAGTTCCTATACAACTCTTGTAAATTAGTACCATTTAGGGCATATTTATTGTCCAATATTGATCATAGTGTTTCTTTATGGGGTTTAACCAGTTTATTAGAGTGAGAGAAATTGATTAATGGAGATATTTTCTCAATATTAATAGAGATTTTTTTCTCAACATTTATGGAGAGTTTTTCACAACATTAATGGAGATAAAAAAGGAATTTTGACCCCTTTAATTGTAGATATGGACTTGGTGTCTATATAAAAGTATGTGGTGGCATTTTTTTAACAGCGGAGTTCATCAAGATATAGTCCCTCAAGAGGAGAAAGTGGGTTTCCATGATTGTGATTTCATCTGCTTCATTTTGATGATGGAGAATAAAAAATTTACGATGGATCTATGTTATGGTGGGTTGTTGTGTTTTTGGTAATAAGGGAGGCAGTTGATAAGGAGAAATAACAAGTGAAACAGTCATTGAAGTGGGTGCAATGTGGCAACGGTACGCTAAGTTTCATGCAGTTCCATCCAATTGTGAGAAACCTTGAGATATAAAATTCAAGGATATGATAGGTCATGTATGTGAGGAATGGGTGCCTTGATTGATATATCAAGGAGAAAACATCAAAGAGGCATCACAATAGTAGGTCAATGATGGCGCATGTTTTGATAAAGATCTCAGAAGCTTTGGAGTTTTATCATAAAAGGGTGAAGTTTTTCATAGATGGATCTATGAGGGAAATGTTTTATCATATAATGGTGGTATTTTCCATCAAGATGATTTTTAGAGAGGTGGTAGAAACGTATCAAGGTGTGGTTTTCACACAAGTTAATCTATGCTGTTTTTGAAATTCAAGTTCGGTCATTTATTTTAATTTTATACTCTCTATTATTAGTGGATATTTAGAAGTTACCCCATGGTTTTTAATCATATTCATTGAAGGGGTTTTCCATTTAAAAAAATATATATATTCTTTTCTGTTATTTCTTCAATTCCATTATTTCATCAACTTTTTTATAATTTCATCACAAGTGATTTTCTTATTTGGATCAAAAATATCTCCCAACGGTGGATTGATGGTGTGTTCATGAGGCATAATGATTGACATGCCTTACAAGACTAAGGTAAAGGTGTATAGTGTATACATCTGTGAAGAGGGATTCATCAAATTTGTGGCACGCCTCATATGAGTCAAAGACTATCATCTGGGATGGAATTAGTTTGGAAGTTGAAGTAGGATAAGAGAGGTTTTTCAAGTCTTACACCAAATTTTATTTCTTCAAATAGTGCCACCAGTTAAGAAAGAATTAAAAATTAAAGATTTAAAGGTGATAGAAAGAGGAGTAGATAATTTTTTTGGTTCACTAGATTTTTGGTGATCACTGTTATAGGGGAGCTAGATGTTATTAGTATCATTCTTGTTCAATAGGACATGGAAGATACAGGTATGATAGTGAATTTGGGGTTTTTATTTCTTTTTTCAGGGGGAGATATCGGTTTTTTATTAAATTTTCAAATGAGTGTTGTCGTATTATCTACAGTGGATAATGGTTGGTGAGATACCAATTAGTTTTATGTCCAACTAATTTTGTTATAAGTTATCTCCTTCTTTGTAGGGATGAAGGGGGAGATTAATGGGGTTTATCCCATTTATTGAAGAGAAAAAAATTAATTAATGGAGATATTTTCTCAACATCAATAGAGGAATGTTTCTCAGCATTAATGGAAATTTTTTCTCAACATTACTGAAGATAAAAAAAGTAATGTTAACAAAATTAATTGGAGATATGGACTAGGCTTCTATATAAAATTATGTAGTGTCATATTTTTTGTGTGTTGGAGTTTCTCATTATATTTTCCTTCAATTGGATAATGGGGGCTACCAAATTTTTGGTAGAATGTGTAGCACATATATGATAGAAAATGAAGTGACAATGATGGATCTCTGATGTGGTGGGCTGCCACATTTGCGGTAACATGGGTGATATGTCGACAAGGAGTAGCAACAGGTCAAACAATCATTGAAGTAGGTGTGAAGTGGAAATAACATGCTAAGGTTCAAGAATTTCCATCCAATGGTGAGAAAAAATGAGATATAGATTTCATTGAAATTGTAGGACATTGGTGCAAATCTTGGGAACCTTGATAGATAGATCGAGGAGAAAACATTGAAGAGGGAACATAACAATTGGTCGATGATGACTCATGTTCAGATAAAGATATTTGAGGACGTGGAATTTTTTCATAGAAGGGTGATTTTTATCACAAATGGATCTCTAAGGATGAAGTTTTGTAACAAAAGGGTGGCATTTTCCATGAAGAATATTTTTATAGAGGCAATGGAAGCGTATCAGTGTGTGATTTTCACACAGGTTCTTCTATGTTATTTTAGAAATTCAATTTTGGGAATTTACTTTAATTTTTTTACTCTTTGATTATTAGTGGATTTTTTCAAAGTTACCTTATTGTCTTTAATTATATTCATTATAGGGGGTTTCAAAATTAAAAATTCTACATGTTTTTCTACTTTTTTTCCTCCCATTATTTCATCTTGTTTCTCATAATTCTAATGCAAGCGATTTCCTTTTAGGGACTAAGAATCTCCCCCAAAAATGATGTCAAAGTTGATGGTTCATTCTTATACTTTATAATGGAAATTATGAAATCTTTCAAGAATATTTTTATCACTTGTGTAAGGAATAATGATTAATATGCCTTGAAAGACTTAGGTAAAGGTGTATGGTGAGTGCATCTACAAGGAGGACTTCATCATATTAATGGATCACCTCACATGAATCCAAGAACATCGACTAGGATGATGATAATTTGGGTGGAAAAGTAGGCTGAGAGAGTTTTTTTGGGTCTTACAAATAATTCTTTTTCTTCAAAGAGGGTCACTAGTGAAGAAATAATTAAAAATTGAAGATAGATGTAATTCTCTCAGTTATGAGTATAAGGAATAGTTAATTTTTTTGAGTGCTCTAGATTTTTTGGCGATCCCTATTATAGGGGAGCCAGATGTTATTGGTTCTAGTCCTATTTTATGAGACATGGAAAATACAAGTATGAGGAAGACTTTGACATTTAAATTTTTTTTGAAGTGGGAGCTGTCAGTTTTCTATCAAAGTTGTAAAAGGGAATCATCATATTATCTATAGATGGGAATGGTTAGTGCGATACCAACTGGTTTTCTTTCCAACTGAATTTGTTGAATGTTATATCCTTCTTTCAAGGAAAGAAGAGAGATATTGATGAGGTTTAACTCATTTATTGAAGAGAGAAAAATTAATTTACGGAGATATTTTCTCAACATTAATAGAGAAAATTTTCTCAACATTAATGGTGAGTTTTTCT
The DNA here is from genome assembly GCA_963277665.1 of Viscum album. Taxonomy (NCBI): domain Eukaryota; kingdom Viridiplantae; phylum Streptophyta; class Magnoliopsida; order Santalales; family Viscaceae; genus Viscum; species Viscum album. Next base: position 1,198,986,045 of record OY728164.1, read on the forward strand.
CAATATTAATGGATATAAAAATGGAATGTTGGTTGTATTAATTGGAGATATGGACTTGGTGTCTATATAAAATTATGTGATGGTATATATTTTTTATGCTGGGGTTCCTCAAGATGTATTCCACCAAGAGGAAAAAGGGGGATATCACATTTTCATTAGCATGTGAAGCACATCAATGATGGAGAAAAAAGTTTTGACAGTGGATCACCATTGTGGTGGGTTGTCGTGTTTGTGGTAACATGGGTGACACGTCGACAAGGAGAAATGATCGGTCAAATGGTCATTGAAGTGGGTGTGATGTGGTAGCAATGTGATAAGGTTCGATCAGTTCCATCCAATGGAGAATAAATTTGATATATATACTTTAAGGAGATGGTAATATATCCATGTGAGGCTTGGGTTCCTTGATTGACAGATCAAGGAGATTCCACTAAAGAGGAATCACAATAGTAGGTTGATGATGATGAATGTTAAGATAGATATCTCCAAGGTAGTGATTTTTTTTCACAGAAGGGCGACATTTGTCATAGATGGACATCTTAGGGTGACATTTTTGTCATGGAAGGGTGGTGTTTTCAATCAGGAAAATTTTTAAAGAGGCGCTGGAAGCATATTTGGGAGTGGTTTTCACACAAGTTCTTTCACACTATTTTGTAAATTCAAGTTCGATCATTTACTTGAATTTTTTACTCTATGATTATTAGTGTATTTTTTGTAGTTTCCCCATGGGTTTTAATCCTTTATAATGGAGGGTTTTTCAACATTGAATAAATCAGCATGCTTTTCTGGTATTTTTCACTTCCATTATTTCATCGAGTTTCTCATAATTCCATCACAAGAGATTTTCTTCCTTGGATCGGTAATCTCCCACAATATTTATGTGGTATTACTTTTTATTTTTATACAAAATGAAAAGTTATCAAATTAGTACTTTTATATTGAGTACTGGATATTAGACATTTTAGATTTTTTAATCTTAAGTGTCTCCCACTATTTTATCAAATCTAAGTTGCCTTTAACTACAAGATTTAGACTACATAATTGCTTTAGTATTATAGTGGCAAGGTTCCATTAAACATCTCCTCATAGTCCAATCTATGGTTACTCCACTACTTGAAGAGTTTCAAAGTGGGTTTTTGGCTAGTCAGCCACATTAACTCATAGCTCTTTGATTTGTTGAGTGAAGTCTCAACTTCTGTAAATAGTAACCATGTATAACTCAATGCTTGACTCTAAAATTTTACCAAGATAGTTATGTCCAATTCTTTGATTCGAATTTTAGTCAACTCAACCCACCACTCTTATTAGAACTTCCCAATTGGTGGAGGGACCCTCAACTATGGCTAATAAACACCTCATACTATGGTTTTGTTCAAACTTATGTGATGGAAGGAGTTTTCTACTTAATATTTACTTTGAGGGATCTGAAGTTATTCTTGGTGAACAAAATCATGTTTTTATTTAACATTCTTGTTCTATGTGATTGCACACACAACTTCACCATGATTTAAATAGAAAAAATTTGTCACACATTAATCTGCTTTTAACTATGCATGATTTTTTATCATTTTATGTGATCACTTATATTCTATACAATCACAAAATAATAAACCATTTATAAATAAATAAATAAATTATGAGATCATGAGAATTTTTAATGGTTGATCCAATGAGTGGAATATGGATCACCCTAGACCCTTGAAGTAACTCACTGAGTTGCATCTGACTCGAGTTGCAACTTCCACCTCATCCAATGTATCTAGCTCTTATTTGGTACTTCACCTAATCTCAATGTGAATTTCATCTCATTTAATCCTCTTCATTATCAAAATATACTCACACATAGGTGAGGGTATCTCGATAATGAAAGATATACATGACTAAATCACTTGTGGACATGCAGACCCTTATATATATAATGAGGTCAATGAATGACACACAAACCAACATTTACTAACTACTTATTACAAACATCATACATAAATAAACTAACAGAAAAAAAAACATTGGTCGGTATATGATCATGATTAGTTGGCATGCATTAAACTTACAAAATTAAATTAAATTTGTAATTCCTAATTTGTTAATCGCATGGTCTAGGAATTAATTTAAATAAATTCCAAATATTTTTAAAATAAATTTGATTTTTTTATAATTATTGGTCTTACTAGGTATTTAAAAATCACCCAGAGGAGTTCCAAGTCCTAGATGGGTTTGATTAGGATAAGGGACCCAACTTGGCCCAACTAAGTCGGGGTGACCTTTTAGGGTGGCTGGGTCACAGGAGGAGTGTGCCTCGTAGGGCACCCGAGATAGCTTGGCAAAGACAGGTGTCACCTCTCCTAAAAAAACAAAAAAAATATTTGTTTATATGTAATGAACACCAGGCTAATAGGTGATTAACAGTATCTCCTACCCCCCAATTAGTGGGGGGAGGAGGAAAGAATAGTAGATTTTATACCTACTTTAACATATTTTTTTATCTTACGTGTAATGATGCACACTCCCTTCTTTTCAACACTTTTAATTGAAAATAATTCTCCCCCAATACATGGGTAGTCCCCCAACCAATTTTTTCTTGTTTATTTTATTCTTCACATTGACATGGATTCTCCCCTTTATTATACTTCTCATAGACTATCAGGACGACACCGGAGATGTGCCTCCCCACTGATAAAACAATAGCCAGACCAACGCATGCGCGTGTGTGTAATACATTTGTTTTTTTAATTTTAGACCAAAAAATAAAATTTCAATCCTTGTATGGCCATTTCTCGATCATTTATCCATAGATCAAAGAGTTGTAAATGGCATTAGAACCATTACGATTCCCTCAACTTGAATTCATACAAATTTAATTTTAATTGGACTTCAGCAATCACATAGTTCCTCTGATACCACCTGTCACAACTAGGGACACAATAGAAGCATAAAAATCGGTGAAATAAATTTTTTTATCACTATATCTACCTCATAACACTGACTCTGATGAAGTTTCACCTGGTTATCATCCTAAGGATCTTGTGTGAATTAAATAAGCATGATAAATCAAAATCAAAACCACACCTAGTTTGACTTTGATTGAACGTGTGTTCTACTCACTATCAGAGGTCTTCGCTTGAAGGAACTGAAGCCAATACACTCTAGATCATCCACACATGCTTTAAAATCTTACTCTATCACCGATATTTAAAATTTGTGTGCTAGTGTGGAGAATCAAAGGTGATTTTGATGTCAAATTGTTCCCATGAGCATCGTTACTTAGATTTGGGAAGGAGTTCTTGGAACAAGGTTATCAGAACTTCAATTTCTCTCTCTAGAGAATGATAAAGATAAGAGAGATGCTCACCAAATAATGAGAGGAATAGTTCTATGAATTAAGGTTTAATTTTTACATATATAGGTAGGTTTATCTTATGAAAATTGAACCTTTTCCATTCATTAATTTATCAATTCCAAATTAAACCATTTTCGACACTTATGACCAAGTGAACTTCTCACAAACATCATAAATAGTTTATCAGGTACTTGTAACATTAAAGTATGTTACATGATAAAAAAAGAGTTATTAACTCGACCTGTATCTCCCATAAAATATTAAACAAACCCTGAATAAATATTCATTCATAAAATATTTTTCTTTTGTGTTAACTTCAAACCTATGAATATCTAGAGTAAATAAATTCAACACTTATTATTCTAAACTCAAATAATAATGAATTTATTTATTTCTTACGATAGTTCAAACTCAGACATAACTCATCCCCCACCATGGGGACAACCATGTCTTAAACTCCAATTCATTAGAAATGGCCAAGCTTCTGAACACATTTTGTGTGTGGCCCTCTAGACCCTTATCTCAATATTAATGATTCATACTCACACACCAAGAGTGGTATCTAGAAAACCATCATGAACTGTAAGGAGATAAGGTTTATTCACAACAATGACAACTTCCTATGAGTACGTTATGTGTAATATAATATATTTCACTCATGATATCTCATAAAACAGAATGTATCACTTGAGTCACCATCATTACTTTTTTTATTGATTCATTTAATGACCATTCCACATGAACTTAAATTATTCTTCCATATCCATGGATTTAATAAAGGTGTTATCATCCCAATAAACTATACTAGAGATATTACTTTATCTACTTGAAAGTGACAAATCTTGTCTTGATCATTCAATCAATTTCATACCACCAATGATGCACGCGGCACAAGTTTCCTCACCACAAACATAAATGTCATGGTTTTTGTCTTGTATAAAAGTAAATGATAAAATGATACACATTGATATAAACATAAATTCATGAGACTAATACACATGTTCATATATAGGAACATCCAACGACACATGAAACATGATGTGTTTCCTATTGGCAAGAAAATTCTTATGAACTCTTCTACTCTATATCACCATGTAAGAACTTAATGAAAAGAAATTGAAATTCTTATGAGCCCCAAACACCCGATAGTTGGCCATAATTGTTTTCACATTAGTATAATGTATCGATACTATTGGACATATTTTTAAGATTACTTTCATAGTATCTCAAGTTTCTCATTATAACTGAGAATTGTTATAAATTATTGATACAATAAGTAATCTAAAAATATTAACATGTTAAAAGTGTATGAATAAGTAAAAAAACTATTATAGTAAGATAAAATCATGCATAAATCTTTGTATACATTATATAGTGATAAAAAAACTACTCAAGATGGGTCTAGGTAACCCAATTTTAGAAAAAATACCACAATATTGGCAATGTTTTTTTAATTATATGAAATTTATAATGTTATCTAATTAACTGATATTTATTTATTTATTTTTTATAATAATGAAATAACATTGAATTAAAATGGAAAAAATTACTCAAATGTTTTTTTAGAAAAGTGAGCACTATGTCTCTTGGAATAAATCAAAGAATAATTACAAGAGGTGAAAGGAAGAAATTTTACATTTATCCCGAAGGAAAACATAAACCATATCATCAAGAAAAGTAGTCGAGTAAAGGCATTCCTCAATAGTGACCCCTTTATTTTCAAGCTCATTAGAAACATAATTATCTTCCCAGAAGGTGTGAGTGATGAAGTAGTTCATACAATAAATCCTATCAAGACAATTTACCCATTTTGTAGTCAGATTCCATGCTAAGTGAATCTGACCCACTCAGATGGCTTGCACAAGAGTGGAGGAGTCACATTCAAACTAAATACAGTTCCATCCTCTTTAATAGGAAATATCAGTTTCCATGATAAGGCCCTTCATCTTTGATTCTAGTGCAGTGGTAATACCACAAGGTCCATACATGCATTCCACAACATTCCCAGACTGGTCCCTAAAAATCACACCAAACCCTAAAGGACCTGGGTTACCCCTAGAATCCCCATCAGTGTAACACTTTATCCATCCATCAAAATGGGGTGTCCAAAAAACTTCCAATGTTCCATAAGGGGAGGGGAAGTTACCAGCAATATTTAGATGTTTAAGGATCATGAGACCACCAACTGTGTTACTGCATTTTTTTCAAGTATAGGATGTTGGAAGCTTACACTACAACGAGAATTGTCTCCATGGTGCAATCAACATTGAAGGATATCATACTATGTACAACATTATTCCTAACATGCCACACTGAGTGAACTAATTCTGCACATGCCACCTAAAAAAGAATTGTGAGCTGCTTTGAGAGATCAACAACATACAGGACTCCAAAGAAGTTGCGGACAAAATCATCTTGAGGGGGATGATTTTCAAAAATATTCAATACAGACTTCCATAATGTAGAGGTGTATTTCAGCTCAAAAATAAATGGTCCACATCCTCTCGGTGTTGATTACATAAGGAACATTTTGAGCATAAGGATATTCCAACTCTTTGAATATTAATATCCACTGGAAGCTTGTTGTGAACTAGCCTCCAAAGTAGGGTAAACCAGGAGGGTGACATCCACTTTTTATTCCAATCAGCAATCCACTATTGTTATCCTTGAAGAATATTCTTGTAGAAGGTTTTAAAACCAAGAATACCATTTGAAGATCCATCCCAGATTAGAAGGTCCTCCTTACCAACAAAGTCATAGCTAGCTACAATGGAAGTAATGTCATCCAGATCCGATTCCATGTTTTCTAGTTGGTCCCTAATCATGATGTTGTGATCAATACCAGTATCATTAGTATTAATCTAATTGATGAGTGGATCACCTATCCATTTATCATACCAAGTGAATTAAGGAGTTCATGGTCATTATCCATTTAGAGTGCATAATAATTTTCTAGAAGATGAGATTCAGACCAGGCCAAATTGAGGACTCAAGGTAACATCTTTTTTCTGCTAAAAGTCTACCCATAAATCTGGTTCTTAAGAGGTCCAGAGCAGTAGATTTGTCGGTTATGAGTTTCTACATGAACTTGGCCTGAAATTACTGGTTGAAGAGTTCCAGATTCTTAATTCCAATCCCTCTAAGTTTGTATGGAAAACATCATTTTTTCTATGAGGTAGTGATGATTCTTCTTTCCATAATGTTGTCACTCCAGACAAAATTTTTCATCATCGTATTAATATTTTTAATGATAGAAACAGGCCAAAGGTACACCATAAATGAATAAACCATCTTTGAAATCGCCACATGTTTTACAAGGCATATACATCCTGCCATTGAGAGTGATTTTCCTTTCCAATATGCAAGTGTTCTTATTATCCGATTTATTGCATTGGAGAAGTGTTTTGGGTGAGGTTTTCCACAAAACATTGGGACACCAAGATAGACAAACGGTAGTGTTCCCTCCTTTATTCTAAATCATTGGTAAGAAGAGTCCTCCTTATAATAGAAATGTTCTTACCAAAGTAGATAAAGGATTTGTTCCAGTTGATTTCTTAGCTGGAGATATTTTCATAATGTTGGAGGTCCTTTTGAGGTTACTGATGTTCCTTCTGACCCCTGGGTAAAAATAATAATATCATCAACAAAAATTAAATGGGAGGGAGTAGAGATACCTCAAACAACTCTAATGGTAATCAAGTCACCCACATTCACCATGTTAAGGAGAAGCCTACTAAGATAATCTTCAAAAATAGAAAATATAATGGATGAGAGTGGATCCCCCTATCTCACCCCCCTATAGCATGTAAAGAATCCTTCTAGGGACCCATTGACAAGAATGGAGATGCGGGCTGACTCAAAAAGAACCTTGATCTAGTGAATGAATTTCATATTAAATACAAAGTTGTGAAACATCCCCATTCATAAAATTGCTATCAATTTTCTAGTTAACATGAAACCACATCTTTGCTCATCCAATTAGGTGACCTAATTCATGAACCATTATAAAAAAATAGTAAATAGATATGAATTTAGAAAAAAAACCCTTTAGGGATGATATAATAATATAAATAATAATGAACAAAAGGCCACCAAGATAAATATTTTCTTGGAAATAATATATGAACCAACTATATAAAGAATTATTTATTTTTCATGACTCGTTGTATTTTTTTAAACATCTTTTAAAAAAGTTACATTAACATAACTAATAATTTTGATGATCTTATGTTATTAAGTTACTATAAAAATGTTAACATCTCATAAGATGAATATGTGAAAGTATTAATAAAAAAACTTCCACTAAACATGAGAGACATCTTCAAGCACTTTTTCAATTTTCATTCATCTATTGAATGTTTAAAGATGTTTCATTGAACTCATGTCATAATATCTATTTAAATTCTTCACATTTATCACCTAAATTCTTCATGTTACATTGGAATTAAATGGAATTAGGAACATCATAATGAAGAAAAATCTAGAAATAAAAGACATAGAAAATTTAAATTATATTAATAATTCTACTTGCATATTTTAAATTAATCATCAAGGAATATTAAATTAGTATTAACTTTATTTGGTTATTGGACACCACTTTCTTATAAGGTAAGGGAATATTCCTCTAATATTTATAATTAGTTATAAGGCTCTCCATCTCACATGTAATCTACCCAAGTATCGGTTTATAAAAGTCAAAAGTATCACTAGTAGGCACCCCAATCTCATCAAATAGGATGATAATTTTAAAGCCCCTCAAGCCTGTACATATATTGTATTTATATTTGTATCTCTTTATCTATTATTTATATCTATTTTAAAAAATCCTGAAATTAATAATGAAAATATATAGTTTTATACAATGATAACCATTTGGTGTTCCCGAGATGGTCGAGTGACCAACTGCTCACCCATCAGAGATGCATCAGATGGTGGACAAGCAACATTGAGTTAGGAAGTTGATGTCTTAGTAATGATCTCCAACATAATTGAATCACATAGGTCCACCAAATGTGATGGTAGTGAAGATGTGCTCCATGATACAGATTTGTTAGGGTTTCAAATTTTTTATTCTTTGTGTTCTAATATTACAAACTAGATGAAACATACCCAATGTATAAAATAAAAAAGAAAATTTTATAGAATTATAAGCTCTAAAAACAACAAAATAGAATAATATATGTATAAAATTTTTAATAACCTGGTTAATGATGAATTATTTTATAAGATGTTGTATCCTTGACATTAATAAATTAAAAAAGTTAGTTGATATAAATAATATTATAATTTAAACATTTATGCATTAGAAACAAAAAATGCTTTATGGTGTAACAATGTAATACAGTGACATTACTAATTTATATACTCAATTATCTTAATATTCATTGTTAATACTATTATAAACATCCATCGATAACATTAATTCTTCATTTTAAACCTCCCACATGAGTTATACTTTTTGCATCCTTGACCTAGTCAGTCTAAAAAACTCTAAACGAGAGAGCCACAGGAACTCAAGCAGGCCTCCTTATACTAAAAAGGCCTCTGATTAGTAGAGAGAGATTATCAATACTATGAAGAGAATATACCCTTATTCAAATTTCTATAAATATCAATGGGAATAAAGATAATTTTCCATCTATACTGAACAATATAATATGTTCATTAGAGTGGGATATAAACCATATATAAATAAAAATCACATTTTATATGAAGATATAATACACTGTAATGTCATCCAAGGCATGAATTAGAATAAAGATTGCCCAATGGGATGATCATATACAAACAAGATCCAAAATATACAAAATAACACAGACATATAATAAAGGTGTTATCATTACTTTATTGATTCATGTCATGACCATTCCACAAGAACGTACCTTCTTCTACCATGTCCATGAATTTAATAAAGGAGTTATCATCCTAATCAACTAGGCTAGAGATATTTGTCTACTTGAAAGTGAAAAATCTTGTCTTGATCGTTCAATCAATTTCATACCTCCAATGAAGCACCTGACACAAGTTTACTCACCACAAACATAAATGCCATGGTTTTTGTCTTGCATAAAAGTACATGATAAAATAATACACATTAATAATAACATCAAGTCGTGTGACTAATACACATTTTGATAGATAGGAACACCTGATGACACTGGAAACATGTTGTGTTCCTATTGTAAGGAAAATCCTCATAAACTCCTATACTCTAGATCACCAAGTAAGAACTTAATGAAAATAAGTATCAATGATTGTGATCCCCAAACACCTAATATTCAGACATCATTTTTTCACATCTGTATAATGTATCTAGACCATTGGACATATTTTTGAGATTAATTTCATAGTATCTTAAGATTTTCATTATAACTGGTAATTGTTATAAATTATTAATACAATAAGTAATCCAAGGAAATTAACAAGTTAAAAGTGTATGAATAAGTACAACACTTTTATGGTAAGATAAAATCATGCATAAATCTCTGTATATATTATATAGAAATAAAAAATACTACTCAAGTTTGGTATAGGGGACCTAATTTTAGAAAAAAATACCACAATATTGGAAATGTTTTTTTAATTATATGAACTTTTTAATTTTATCCAATTAAATAATATTTCATCATTATTTATTTATATTAATGAAATAAAATATAATTACAATGAAAAAAAATTACTTAAATGTCTATGGTAAGTTCGTTCATGAAATTTCAATCTATTTTCTAGTGAACATGAAACAACATCTCCGCTCATCCTACTAGTTGACCTAAGTCATGAAACTTTATAAAAAATAGTACTTAGAATGAAGTTAGCGAAAAACATTCAGGGATGATATAAGAATATAAATAATAATGTACAAAAGTCTACCAAGATAAATCTTTTTTTAGAAATAATATATGAACCAACTGTATAAAGGCTCTTACTTGGCATCCAAAAGACCTAGGATCAAATCAAGACAGGGAAAAATTTCTAGGGTACTGTAGCAACACTATAGTAGGTCACTGTAGCATCATGTAGTAGTGGTGGTACTATAGCAGCGATGTCACTGTAGCAGCAAAGACACTTTATTAGGAACTACAGTGGCAACGGTACTATAACAACCCAGGTACTATAGCAGTACTATTCACCAAAGGGCCCTTTGGGCCAAAAAATGGGCTTTCGGGCCTTGTATTTAAACCACTTGGTCTTGCGCCTTTGGGCTATGTAATGGGTCTCCCTATACCCAGTTTGAAAGAGTTCTTTTCTTTAAATAATAAATGAGGCTTCAACCCCAACCTTTTAAAAAATATTTGTTTTTCATGACTTACTGTATTTTTTAAACATCTCTTGAAAAAATTTACATTAAAATAACTAATAATTTTTTATGAGTTTATATTATTAAGTTACTATAAAAATTTTAACAACTCATAATATGAATTTGTATAAGTATTAACAAAAAACTTTCACTACACATGAGAGACATCATCAGACACTTTTCATTCATCAGTCAAATGATTAAAGATGTGTCATTGAAATCATGTCATAATCTTCATTTAAAGTCTTTACATTTCTTAAAAAAATTATTCATGGTCCCTGGGCATTAAATGTAATTAGGAACATCTTAATGAAGAAACATCTAGAAATAAAAGACATAAAAAATTTAAATTATATAAATAATTCTACTCACATATTTTAAATTAATCATCAAGGAATATTAAATTAGTATTAACTTTATTTGGTTGTTGGACATCACTCTATTATAAGATAAGGGGTATTGCTCTAATATTTATAATTAATAAGAATGATCATTATCTCACATATAATCTACCAAAGGATTTGTTTATAAAATCTAGCAGCATCACTAGTAGGCACCCCAATCTCATCAAATATGATGATAATTTTAAATCCAATACATATTTTTTATTTAAATTTATCTCTTTTTATATTATTTCTGTCTTTTTGATAAATGAATTAAATAAATAATGAAAATATATAGTTTTTTTATAATGATGTAACCAATTATGGTAACCCTCCAGTGTCCCCTAGACGATGGAGTGACCAACTACTCACCCATCAGAGATGCATCAGATGGTGGAAAAGCAACATCAGGTTGGGAAGTTGATAGATTACTAATTATCTCCAACATAATTTAATCACTTAAGTCCATCAAATGTGATGGTAGTGAACATGTGCTCCAAGATACAGATCTGTTAGGGTTTCCAATTTTTTTTATTCTTTGTGTTCTAATATTAAAAACTAGCTGGAACATATTAAATGTATAAATGAAGAAAATGAAAATTTTAAAGAATTATATGCTCTAAAAATAACTAAATAGAATAGTATATGTATCAAATTTATGATAACCTAGTTATTGATGAATTATTCAATAAAATTTTGTATCCTTGACATTAATACATTAAAAAAATGTTAGATTATATACATAATATTATAATTTAAACATTTATACATTAGAAAAAAAAATCATTATGGCGTAATAGTGTAATATAGTGACATTACTAATGTATATATATTCAATTATCTTAATATTAATTGTTAATAATGTTATCAACATCCATTGATAACATTACTTCTTCATTTTCAACCTCCCACATGAGTTATACTTTTAGCATCCCCGACCCAATCAGTCTAAAAAACTCTAAATGGGAGAGCCACAAGAACTCAAGAAGACCCCCACTAGTGTAAAAAATATTTTTACATCATTTTTTAGGATTTTCACATCTTTTTTAGGGCAAAGTTGTTGCAGGTGATGTAAAAAATAATATTTTTTATGTTGGTTATATAAAAACCGACGTTAAAAATTATAAAATATGAGTTTTTTCATGTCGGTTATTTAATAACCGACATGAAAGATGATTTAGAAAGGTTTTTCATGTTAGTTATTTAAATAACCGACGTAAAAAATATCCTACCATGTCAGTTATATAAAAACCGATGTATAAAAATGAGATCATGATGCCTTTTTCACATCGGCTAATAAATAACCGATGTGAAATATACGTTTTTCAGGTCGGGTATTTAATAACCAACGTGAAAAACTATATACCACGTCGGTTATAAAAAAACCAATATGGAAAACCAGTTTTTATTTACTTTTTAACATCAGTTAATAAATAACCAATGTAAAAACTATTTTTTTAAAAAAATTATGAAACCCTTCCTCTCCACTGCAGAACCAGACCTGAAACAACCAAAACCAGACCACTAACCAGACCAGAAACAAGCACAAACAAAACAAAAATAAGCAAAAACATCATCAAATTTACAGATTCACATTTACAACATTAAAAAATTATAATATTAACTAAAAAAACTAAATCCAACCAAAACAAATACCAAATACACATTTATAATTACAACAATCAAAATTAAAATATTCACTAAAAACATACTAAAATCCAATCAAACCTGTAAAATAATTTGACCATTCCACTTGTAAGTGTTTGAACTCCTATGCACTATAAGGTTGAGGGTCATCAAATAACTAAAAATTAAAAAAGAAAGTAGTTAACATGTATAATTAATAAAACAAATGAAATATTGATAAATAATTTATAAGGAAATCTAAACTAGTTGAACTTTGTAACCATTGCAGTTGTAATTATTTCATACATAAATCTTAACATATAATACCCACATTCGATGAAACCTTGTTTTTTATGACAATTCTGTTTAAATGAGTTTTTCAATTCAAAATTTCATTTTTATGTAATCCAAAATGTACTAATTATAAATGGATATTTACCTTTACTTTTATATATTTGATCTTAGAACTCTTTTTCTTTGTGGGTATTCAAAATAAAGCCCATCCCTTGTAAGAAAATAATATGAATGAAATAAATTTAAAATTCATTATAATATAAACATCTATTAGGAAATTAAAACTTACTTTTTCAATAGGCACTTAAAATTTCCTCGCACATCTCCATAGACAGAGCATATCCAATAAAGTGTTTTCTCCCTTGGAAAAAAACACATAACATCCAATGGTCACTGATATAAAATAAAATTTAATGTTAGTGGTTATTATGTTAAAATATAAATAACAATTTGTGAGAAATATGTTTCATACCGCTCAACAAAAGGAAACATCCAACACTTTGTAATTATATTTTGTTGAAATCTTTCTTCAATATAAACTTCTTTTTGTTCCTCATCCAATTTATGCCCTCTAGATAAAATCAACTATGGGTCCATCAACCCATATACATCTTTTTTCTCATTCATCTCACACATTTTATAAAGATTCCTAATATAAAACAGGTAAGCATAAATTTTCAATAAATTTAACGCAGGGAAAGATTTGTGTTAAGGCGTACATGGAAAAAACCTGCACCACATTGATGCACAACTTATCTCCAGTAACAAGATCCATGATATCATTTTTCAGAATCCACACATCTATTACATGTCCAAAAACATGAGCTTCCATTGGAAACATATAATAACCCGCCAACAAATTTGAATATCTTGACAATCTGTCAAGGCTACTAGAATCTGAATCTGATATCATAGCCCTTTATCTTTATTGTTGGCTATACAATAATTATTTACCTTTAAAGTATTCCTGTAAATAAATAAAAAAATATATTAACTTTCAAATGTTAAAAAAAATTTAATATAAAAATAAAATAAAATATATAACATACACATACCTCTATGGTAATGGGTTGTAGAAGTATATATGGACAAGCTAAGAAGTGGCTGATACTTTTTCCAACTATCATAACCTCATTTGTAGGTAATAGTAATCCAACTAATATATCTATAATATCCCGTACAGTGACCCTTCTCTACTCTACCTCTAACTGTTGATGATGAATTTATCTATTATATAATATATTAGCCCATATGCAACTATATGACAGTGAGGATCATCAACATACAACTCACAATAACTAGGAAGCTGTGGAGGAGGGGTGTGGGAGTAGGATAAAAAATGTGGTCTATAGATGGATGTGGAGGATAAATAATAGGGTCTGTAGGCGATGGAGGAGGATAAATAATGGGTTCTATAAGTGGAGGTGGGGGAGTGGGAGCTTCTAGCGGAGGTAGAGCAGGAGTTGCAGTCTGAAATTGTCGTTGCATGTCTACAAACATAGATGGTATCAATGCTCTGATCTTTTTTTCCATCGTTGCATTAATATTGTGAACTCCAGCCTCCAAATATTATATTTGTTTATATATACCCTCCATATAAGAAGCATAAGAACATGGTAACACTTTTATTATCAATACACCTATTGGGTATCCTCGTACACGACCCGGGTTTTCAGGATTTTCCAATGCAACAGATAAAATATCATGCCTCCTATCAGCTTTAAATACCCCCTGTGTGCTCTGCTCCTCAAGAGAATCTTGTATGAATTATTTGAAAAATTATTTAATGATTCAAATTATATAAATAATTGAATTTAATTAAATAAATAAAATAAACAACTTACAATCATATCAGCTATGACCCTCGATTCTTCTGTAAGATATTGCCCCTTTTTGCTCATCTGAGCCCTCTTCTATTTTTCATGTCTAGATGAAGGGGATGGAGGGGAAACCTCTCTATAGTCAGAAGACTCAACCTTAAGTTTTTGTAATTTTTTAGTTATCATTTGTTCTTCCAATAAAGTATACCCTCCCTAAGATAAACTATAAGGGTATACATTTCTGGATTGGATCTCCTAGGGATCTCTCCTTTATTTCTGTAAATTAATAATAAGAAATCATTAAGAAGTCATTAATAATATCATTAATATAAGAAAAATTATAAAAGTTTACATTTCACTTACCAAAATTCTTCTTGTATTATACTTTTGACAAATTATTTCCATGTGTCTTCATCTATAAAAGGTTATATATGACATGGATTGTCATGTTTCTTATCCCCAAAAATGAAATCAGACATGAGGGTTGATTTCAAATCCCTCCATCTCCTAGAATTCATTGATAAACATTTACTCCTGACTCTTAAAGTGCCAAATATATCAAATTTCATCTGATAAAGAAGAGGGAAAACATATTATACGATAAACATTTCAAGATTAGTCAAACAATAGCAAAATATCTTACCAAAATGGTCTCCCACAGCTGAGCTAGTGTTATTTTGTCAACAATTCTCCAATTATTAAAGAAAATGATGACTTTGATTTTACCCTGATTTGATACAAAACTCTTGAACTGTTTTTCATTAGGACCTATTGTAACATCATTGTCATCAAATTCTACAACTATTTTTTAGTCCTGGCTATGAGTAATTGATAATTTTGGTAAATGTGTGATGCCACATTTACCAACCCTTGAACTATTCTTTTCTGTTGTGGGAGAACATGAAGATGATTGAGGAACATCAAGAGAATCATGTGGATGTTCCTCCCGAGAGGTATGATCATGAAGCTCATCTCCAGAAGTTTGTGGTTGATTCTCTGATTGATCTGTCATTTTCCTTCATATTAAAGAAACAAAAATTTAGTACACAAAATATAAAATTCATATATTATAATACTAATGTAAACAAAAAAAGAAAAATTATGAAACACAAAAGTAAACTAAAATTTAACACATTATTATGCATATTTTTTATAGTTAACTAAAATGGTAACAATAGTAATGATATATGAAATGTCATGTAAATGAATGAAAACAAATCCAAAATTCATATAGGAATATTAAAAATGGTCCAACCTAATAAATCAATTTTTTACACAAAAAATAATATTTTTAAATATATATATTTAAAATAATTTCCATTCAACAAAATTAATAAATATATAAGTTACATAATGGTAAACATGGTAAACTAAAAAACTAAACGAAAAAAAATTCTACTGATTCATTTTAATACGTGTTTTAATAAATAAAAAAATATAATATAATATTTTATGAAATTAATAAAAGTAAATGAGAAATAAACATATTACCTGTAATATTATGAATGTACTAATGAATTTTTTCCTAAATTCCTTCGTCATAATCATTCCTTATGGAACAAACTATGTCTACAACATGCACATCATTATTATCTTCTAATCTTTCCATGGAAGTAGGTATCTTGAATAAATCACCATCTTCATCAAGTTAATCATCACCAATTTTTTTTTTCTTTGTAAAACAATAGAACACTATATATCGAATTGATCAGGAACAAAGAAAATTTGTTTTACATGGGTTTCCATTATAAAAGAACTAGTTGTGTCTTCCAATCTATTAATATTAACAAGTTTCATTCAAAATTTATCATGTTTAACACTATTTTTAATGATAAACCATTTGCAGTTAAACACAAGAACTTTAATTTTAATGTAATCAACCTCCCATATTTCTTTAATGACTTCATAATATGCAATTGATGCAGAAATTGGGTTTTTGTCTTTAGAACTCAAAAAATGAATTGCTTCTGTGAACATCAATACACAACTATTCTAAATTGCACTTCTGTTGTCCTAAACATTCATATAAAATGTATAGCCATTAATGTCATATCTGGACCATGTTATCACATTTAAAATTGGACCACTCACTAACCATCTTAATGTCTCTGATGCATCTGATATACGAAGCATGGTCTTTTTAAACCTTGTAAAAAAAGTTTTTTTATGCTCATTCAAAATCCACATTTCTTTCTTCTTTGAATGACATTGTTTCAACTCATTAATATGAAATGTTATATATGGTTGATCATCAACCATGTTATTCAATATGAATAAATATACCTTCTTCATCTGTTAATCTAACAACGATTTGACTTTCAAGCCACGAATCCCCTTTCCCTCATTATTAACGCATTCATGGTGATATGAAGGAAAACCAATGTGCTCCATCATAGATAATTAGCTCATACAAAACTCCACAACCTCCTTATAAATATACTTTTCAACCATGGAGGCTTCATGTAGATATGGATTCTTAACAAACCCCTTAAATATCTCCATATACCTTTCAAAAGGATACATCCAACGTAGATATACAGGTCTACAAAGATTTATTTCTCAAACCAGATGAACCATTAAATGCACTATTATATCAAGAAAATATGGAGGAAAATACATTTCCAATTGACAAAGTATATAAATTTCTTCATTTTCCAAAATGTTCAAAGCATCCAAATCAATAACCTTATTTCAAATTGAATTGAAAAAATAACAGACCTTCATGATAGTCTTTCTGACATGGATGGGAAATATTCCACACAATGAAACTGGTAGAAGTTGTTGAATTATGATGTGAAAATCATTATATTTCATACCTATCAACTTTAAATCCTTGAAAGAGAAAAAATATACATTTGAAGAATAACCCTGTAGCACTTTGATATCATGAAGACACTGAAAAAAGCTAATTTTCTCCCTCTTGGATAATGTATGAAAAGCTGGAGGAGGAAATGTTCGTCTTCCATCAGGTGTGGGAGCTAACAACAAATGTATTCCCATTGATAGAAAGTCTAATCTTGCATTAAAACCATATTTAGTCTTTCCTTTAATATCTAACAATGTTCCAATCCAACTATCACAGATATTCTTCTCCACATGCATGACATCAATGTTATGTTTCACTTTATGATATCACCAATATGGTAGCTCAAATTTTTTTGATCATTTCTTCCAAATATTTCAATCATTACCAGATTTATATGCCTTGCCCAATGTCACATAAAGGTTTTGAACCCTATCAAAATACTCATCAGTGGATAAAGGGTTTGGAGAAATATCAATTTCTTGTGAGACATTGAATGCATTTTTTAATCTTCTATAAGAGTGATCCATAAAAAAAACTTTTGATGACCCATGTATACTGTTTTACTCCCATGATGCAATTGACAATATGAAATTTGTTGTTCGCAAATTAGACATGTTTTATGCCCCTTAACATTGTATCCAGAAAAATTTCCATACGTTGGGAAGTCATTTATAGTGAACATAATCGGTTCATGCAGTTGAAAGTATTCTATTTTATAAGAATCATACACCCTAATACTATCTTCCCATAAGAGTTTCAAATCTTAAATTAATGGTGACAATGAAAAATCAATATCATTTCCAGGATGCTTTGGTCCAAAGATCATTAAAGTCAACATGACATATTTACGCTTCATACAAAATTCAAGATATAGGTTGTCTATCCATAAAATATGTGTGCTATTGAGGATTCTATATGAATTCATTCCATCTGTGCACAACCCAAGTATGAGATTTCTAACTTCATTTCCGAATGTAGGATACTTCTCATAAATTTTCTTCCACTGTGGACAATCTGTTGGAGGACGTATTTTTCCATCACATATACGCTCATCAGCATGCCATATTAACCTTTTTTCATCATGTGAATTAGCAAATAAAAATTTCAAATGAATAATTATAGAAAGATACCAAAATACCTTAGTAGGAATCTCTGTAATCTCTACACCAGTCTGTGATTTTTCTTTTAACTTATACCATGATGCCCTACATTTAAGAAAATTTTACAGAAATTCATATTCCTTCCTAAATATCACACAATCATTCAGACAAGCATGTATTTTATTATTTCCCAATCCCATTGGGCATAATATTTTATTGGAATTATAATGTGAATATGGAAGATCATTGTCTTCAGAAAGAATGTCTTTCAACAATTATATCAGCTATGTGAAACTTTTGTCACTCTATCCATGTTTCGACTTCAGGTTAATCAATCTTAACACCAATGATAAAACTGTAAAATCCATACAACCGGGATACAATGGTTTTTCAGCATCACCATATAGACACTCAATTGTCAGTTCTTTCACAATTTGTTCTGCTTCAATATCACAAATCATTTCTTCAATTTCATCAAAGTTACCATCTTGCAAAGCATCATCATTAGTAGATCTGAAATTCTGCCTAGTTTCACCATGCCAAATCCAAGGGCTGTAACTTAGATTAAAACCATGACAAATTAAATTATCTTTGATCTTTCTACTTTTCAACTTCTTTATATTTAAACATTTCAGGCATGGACAAAAAAGCGTGTCATTGTTTGAAAATTTTTATTTAGAAAATTCTAAAAAAGAATCAACACCTTTCTCATATTCATCACTCATTCGATGTGCCATAATCCAACTTCAACTCATTATTACCTATAAAAAATATCAAAATTATACATCTTGTTAAGATAAACCAATTTTATATTTATACAAAATATGTCATAATTTGAAAGTAACACAATTTTGAAATATAAAACAAATATACGCGTATTTGAAAAATATATGCATGGAAATAATTTTAAAAAGAAAATATATTTAGATAAGATAGTTTTGTATTTATATGAAATATGACATAATTTGAAAGTAACACAATTTTTAAATATAAAAAAACAAATATATGCATATTTGAAAATTATAATGATATTGTTTTTGAGCAATAAGATATAAAACCACTATATAAAAATAAAGCACCATCCACTAGTGTGATGTATTATTTAACAAGGTATTAACATCTCAAAAGATACTCCACTTCTACTAAAAATTTTAAATATAAAACCCCACAAAATTAAAACAAAATCCACACATCACTTTCAACTTTTAAAATCACATTTTCCAATTTTGAGATTTCATATTATAAATAAATTACTCTTTAATAGAGCCCCATAAATTTATTTATTCAATAGTAGTTAGTATCCCATTTCATATAATTATCATGCATTTAATTTCATTATTACTCAGGCTACTAGCATAACTAACCACCATCGCAACCCCACTGTACAACCGCACCACTACAAATATCGCATCTTTGATACATAACACATCCATTTCCCCACACCCATCACAATAAAGCCACTCCCCATGAACAACATCATCACAACCAAACCAAAACACACAAAACTAGACAAAAAAATATCACAACACATACTATAACTTTTTCCATATTAGGCATAGGGTATTTCATTAAATTCCACATCATTATTTGAGGGCATCACGTTAACAGCCATATGTTCCTAGGAAATCCATTTCATTAACCGAATATACGTGGTTAACCATCTATTTATGGTGGTTTAATAATAATTCATGGAATATGGGAGATCACAACATATTAAAAAACAAAAAAATGGAGATACCAAAACCCATTGAATTCAATGATACAATAAACACAGATAAACTCAATATCATAATATAAATATATATAATATTGTGAAGCATTTCATTTTCCCTTTACATTTCATCTAAATTAATTTTTTTGTTAATATGGATGAAAATATCATCCCAAGAGATAATGAGAGTAACCATGTCCAATAACGATAACATTATGAAGTTAAATAAGATATTGATATATTTGAAAAAATTAAATCGCAAAATGTAAATATAGGGTATCCATGAAAAAGAACGATCAAAATTGAGGCATGGTAGGATTACTTGAGCGTTGCGAGTTGATAAGATAGATGCGGTGATAAAAAAGATGATGAATGGTGTTGGAAAAACCAGGTTGGAGGCCACGAGTTCAAAGAATTGTTTTTAGGGTTTTCGAGTGAGAGAGAAGAGTCATTGTCGCCCGATTGAAAAATACCACAATAACTCAATACAGGGCTTCCTAAAATTGTTAAATGATTTATCACATCAGTTATTTTATAATCAATGTGATAAATACAATTTTTTACGTTGGTTATTATATAACTGATGTGATAAAGAAACCGTCATTACTTTATCACGTCAGCTATATAACGACTGACGTAAAAAATTGGCTTTATCATGTCAGTTATAAAATAACCGACATGATAAGTCAACATAATGTAGTTTTTATGTCGGTTATAATATAACTGACATGATAAATCAATTTTAAGACTTTTCACGCCAGTTATTTATAACCAATGTAAAAAATTACAACGTGGTAAATACTTTTTTACTAGTTCCCCTTATATAAAAAAAGGATTCGGATTAGTAGTGAGAGGTTATTAATACTATGGGGAGACTATACCCTTATTCAGATAACTATAAATATCAGTGGGAATAAAGATAAATCACCATCCATAATGAACAACATGATATGCACATTAGAGTGGGATATAAACCATATATAAATATAAATCACATGCTATATGAAAATATGATACACTGTAATGTCATGTAAGGCATGCGTTAAGAGAAAGATCACCCAATGGCCTAATTATATAAAAACAAGATTCAAAATTAACAAAATAACAGAGACATACAATAAATCAATACCCAAGGCTCTACCCAGTCCCACCATGCATCACAACTCTCCTATCAATAGATGATACCTTTACCTTACCTACATCTCTAACCATGAATACGACACATCCACTAAGGTGCATGTGTTGGGTTTAAGAAATATACCAAGTAGGACTCTGGAAATTGTTCCCCTAAATAACTCTAGAAATATATGGTTTCATGCACAATATGATATGATAAGAAAATAACCATAAAAATATCAATTGTGGTATCATAAGGTACTAAACATCCACCCACATGAATGAGAAAACGTGCCATGTACAATGTTGAAATGGGATGGTATTCCCATAGTTTGGTCCCAAAAAGGAGAATTCATGGGTTAACAATATCTATCAACAATGTAATAGGTGAATGGGATATCACCATCACTAGTGAGTATTGGTGAATGTGTTGTCACCACTCATATATTACAAATCAGTGAATGAGTTATCAACATAATCCCATTAATAAGGGTGAACAAGCTATCACTAAAGGAAATTCAGATTATTGTGACGGGTAACATTTTTATCGCAAATGTTCGCGTAAATGAAATTTTTTGTGATGGATAATTTACTTTGTCACAAATAATATTTTCCACAATGTATTTTCACGATAGGGTTGGATTTCATCAAAATATTTTTTTTGTGGGAAAGCGTGCATGGTAACAGTTAATAATTATATGTGATAGATTCCACATATCTGCCACAAATACTTTTTATCTAGTGAATATTTGTGATTAAATATGTATTATTTCAAGAATAATTATTAGAGACAAAATACTTATCTCGTTGCAAATAGTTTTTGTGTCATATTTTTTTTGTGACAAACCTTTTAGTCCATCAAAAATTGGTTATCAACACTAGGTAAAAAAACATGGTGGGTAGATTTTACCATGGATTGATATATCTACCACAAATATGTTTTAGATAAGCATGGAAAACTTTTATGATGGAAAGTATTTGTGATGGAATCCGTCACAAATATAAATTTTTACGAAAAAAATTTACATCATAAAAGCATGTCTTAAATAATCAGACTTATAAATAGGTACACATAGCTTCTCCTCCCCCTCATTCCCAAATCACTTTATCATTTTTTTTCTTTCAATCATTATAATACAGAGTCTCTTTTAAAGGATTTAGGTTTGTAATTTATTATCAGTCATTCTGAACCTCTTTTAAAGGTTTATGGATTGCAATATATTATCTATAATTCAAACTCTCTTTTAAAGGTTTTGATATAGAAATAAAACTATTTTTATTTATACTTCAGTTGGAGATTGAAGATTTCAATTATGATAAAAATGTTAGTCTCGATGAACTTTTTTTAACCTCTTTGAAGTAGTTTTTAGTTTCATTAATTTATTATTATTTTTATATGATTTATTTTTTATTTTAATCTATTAGAGTTTAGTTACATCTGTTTATCATGTAATCAATTTTTTCTTAAGTTATTATTAGTGTAAATTTTTAAATTAATATTTTGGTTAATTAATTATATTATTATAATAATTTATAATAATTTTAAAAAATGAAATTTAGTAGTAAAAAATTAATCTAAAAGAATTTTCAATAGTTTACAAAAACATAATTTAGTAATAAAAAAATAAATATAAAATAATAAATGTTGGTTACTATTTGGAAAAACTAATAAAATTATAAGGACGTTAATATAAATAAATAATAAATAAAAATGGATAGTTATTAATTATGATAAATTAGTATAATTTATTAAAATTAATTTAAAATAGTAAATTTTTAGTATAATTATGAGAAAATGGTAAAAATATAAAATAATTAATATTAAAAAAATGATTAGTTATAAATTATTATAAATTAGTAATAAATTGATAAAATTAATTTAAATAAATACAAAATGAAAAATAAAAAATATAATTATATGATACTAATTAGTTATTTAAAAAACTAAAAATTTAATTATTAATTATTATTAAGATAATTTTATTAATTAATAGTAATATTATTATAAATTATTAAAAAACAGTATACAAATAAAATTATAAAAATTTACTATATAAAACTATAACTTGAGAGTAAATTTTTTATAAATTAATAAATATTTTTTTATCTATTTACTAGGATAAAAAAATATTATTATAAAATATAAAATATTATAAAATATTTTATTCAATTAATTTAATAAATTACTTATTGCACCCGCAACATCCTGCCCTTAGGGATCCTAATGAGAACGAAGTTTTTTCCTTTTCCAGAGTAACTCCCTTATTTCAGGTGCAACCATGATCTTATATTTTTTGTTCAATGATTTTTTTGAAGGAAAATCATAATTCATGAAACACATGTGTATGTGCTAAAAATAATATATTATGCTTAATAAATTTTTATCGAAACCTCTTTGCACTTGAATTTTCCTCCTTGCTCAACCTAAGGGTAAACACCACACCCATGAAGAAAAATAACTATATGAAACTTTTCTAAAGTCATATGTTGGGGTAAATTACCATTTTATCCCTCAAGAGGTCTTGAGACTCTGAAACTCAAAATTGTGCTATGTCTCACTCGGGAAAAAACTCAGGTCAATAAATAATATCTCACAATAGATATTATATATGTTGAATTTATGAAACCATCACAATCAATTATTGTGATGTAGTTTTTTAAAAAATAGTTCTGCGTGGATAAGATTAATTAAAAATGGAAAAGTTAGTGAAAAAATTAGTAATAAATATTAATATTTCAATAAAAATATTATTTAATATAAAAAGACAAGAAAATGAATAAATAATAACCAATAAACTAGAAAACTAATTATTTTTAAATTTATATTAATTACTTAAATATTAATAAAATAAAAAATAATAATTACTAATTATAAAAAATAATTAATTTTTTATGTAGTGGGAATGCACTACTTTATAAATTTTTAACAATTTATATAATAAATCAATCGTTGTTATATTTTTATAAAATTATAGACCCTAGAAATGGATATCAATTTTTTATTTTGAGATCACAATTGAGTAAATAAGTGTAGAAATACAAATAGTTTTAGTAGAAATCTTGTCTACATTGGGGGAATTGAAACATTTATATCATTTGCATCACTAGATTCAAAATTTATTCCAAAAGGGATAATTAAGTATCCATGTAAAAAATGCGATCTTAGAAGATTTGAAACTTTTGATAATGTTGGAGAACATATATTGCATTTTGGTTTTCAGAAAGATTGTGTATTTTGGTGTCAACTTGGTGAAAAACATTTAGTATAAGATACAAATTTTTGTGTTCCAGATCCATCATAGTTTAAGAATTTAGTATATGAGCCGCTAGCCTATAATTTTAGGGGGAAAAACTCTGAATGATAATTTGAATCCCAAATTAAAACCAATTCAATTTTTTGATTTATTGAAATTTGATGATGAGGTATTATATCCAAGATGAAAGATGTTAAAAAATTAATGGCTATTAAATTATATTTTTTCAATATCAAATAGTTGTTTCAAAAAAATATTTTCTTCTGTTAAATCATTATTTCCAAAGGGAAATGTGATACCGATTTCTATGAATGTAAAAAATTTTGTCTATAATTTGGGTCTTAGTTATCAGAAGATTTTTGTATGTTAAAATGACCGCATATTATATTATGGTGAATACTAGTCTTTAGTTAATTGTCCAACTTGTGGAAAATTGAGCTAAAAATATGTACACAAAAAAAATCCATCTTTATTCATATTAAATAGTTGAGGTATTTTCTAATAACACCTAGATTGCAACATCAATTTATGTCTCAGAACATAGTCATATAAAAGACATAGCTTATATCCAATATTTCTATCAGTAAAATATTAAATCATCATTTTGATGGCGACTCATGAAAATGGTTTGATTAGGTATATTCGTATTTGGTTTCAAAA
Source organism: Viscum album (assembly GCA_963277665.1). Classification (NCBI taxonomy): domain Eukaryota; kingdom Viridiplantae; phylum Streptophyta; class Magnoliopsida; order Santalales; family Viscaceae; genus Viscum; species Viscum album. The sequence continues at coordinate 1,199,011,449 of OY728164.1, forward strand.
CCTCATAACGCATGGTTAGGTTTTTTAATAATAGTTTTTGTCCATTTTGTGCTCACGGGAGTCAATATTCATATTAGTATATTTTCATAACTTTTTTCAACTTACCACCTTGGATGTTAATGTGATAACCACATTTTTATTTGGAGTTACTAATTCCAAGACACCCAAAGAATAATATCAATGTTTATTTGAATCCACTAATTAATGAGTTAATTATATTGTGGAGTGATGGTGTAACTATATATTATGTAGTTATAGAATGGAATTTTACACTCAAAATTGTATTAATGTGGAAAATAAGTGACTTTACATCACATGGTATTTTATTTGGATAGAGTACACATGGTCTAAAATCCTTTGCATACTATATGGGTGACAGTAATGCTTTTATGCTTTTTAATGGAAGGAAACCATTTTTTTACTATTGTTGAAGATTTATTCTTAATGATCATAAATTTTAAAGGAATTTAAATAATTATAAAAAGGTATAATTGAAAGAGATAAACCTTTAATAGTATCATTTGGGATTCAGGAAAAATCTATAATCCCTTCATTACCTCATATTAATTTTTCCTAAAAGCCCGAAGGCCTTATTTATTTATTAATTTTGAATAGTCCCATTATAAATTTGGTTGAGGGGTAAACTTAAATGTCCAAAAGGCCCATAGGAACTAGGCCTAATATATGGACATGAAGGACAGAAGACCAGACACCCAAGATAAATCCCCAACCAGATGATGGTTAATTTTTTTCTAAAGCGTTTGACCTACAAATACTGCTAAGCAAGTGTCCCCATGGAGGACTCTATGGGCCCCGGTACCAATGGAAAGCCATACCCTCTCATTATTCAAATCTAATTTCATTTTTTAATGGTTTCTCTAATTATTTGACCTCATCTAGAACTACACTAGGGATCTAAACTTTTTAAAAAACTATTTTTGTCTCGTCAGAACTGCCCCACATTGAGGATGCCCCCTAGAAGACTACCACTCACTCACCATCAAGAACATCACATTCACCACATGAGCCAACCATTTCCACTAATAGGATGCTATTCCAAAGATCCCATCCCATTTTTCATGCCACCACTATAGGTCACTCCATTTTTCCCCATCCGGGAGTCTACCACCAAAGACGTCCACCATCATCAACCATCACATCTGATGCCATCCCACATGCCGATGAAGCATGTTGTTGGTGTCATCATAATCGCTGAGAACCCCCCTTCTGACATAGACATGGGTTGATTTTGGTTATGCCTACCTCCATCACCCATCAATGTTCGATGACCCCACCTTCGTTCTGTTGTGCACCTGAGTCACCTTGCCTAGGCTAGCCCACACCAGGTAAATTCACCCTCAAAATTTGTTGCTGCTAGGACTCCAACCAGGGATTTGATACAGGATTATAGGGTTCATTAACACTAGGATACAATCCCAACTGGACCTCATTTTACATTTGGATTTAGAATAAATCAATAAAAAATGGACAGCTTTGGGAGAGATCATAATGAGATAAAGAAGAGTATTTTTTGGGACTTTCCATATTGATTTGATTTTTTGGTTCCTCACATGTTAGATGTAATTAATATTGAGAAGAACTATTTTGATATCATATTTTATACTGTGTTGGACACATTTTATAAGACCAAAGATACTGTAAAAGCAAGGTTAAATTTTTCCCATATTTATAAGAATTTAAAACTTGAGTTATTTAAAAATTCAAGATCACAAACTTTAATGAATCCAAAATCACCACACACACTTTTTAAAAAATTTCATTTATTATTCTATCTGTGAATTATATATTTGAGATTACCTGATGGATATGCATCTAATTTATCACTCTGTGTCATAAATAGTCATATTACTAAGTAAAAAGTCATGATTTTCAGATCATAATGGAAAGAATATTTCTCATTGCTCTTATAGGGGTGTTGAATTATTTAATTTGGAATGTGTTGACTAAAATATAATATTTTTTTTGAGACATTTGTGTGGTAACAAAAAACTATGATGCATTTAGTTTGCAACAAAAAGATGTCATTCTAGTTTTATGTAAATTGGAAAATATATTTTGTTCGGCCTCCTTTGAATCAATTAAAAATTTAATATTACATTTTTATATGAAGAAAAATTTGTAGGGTTAGTAGAGTTTTGGTGGATGTACCCATACGAGAGATACATGAAAAAATTAAAGAATAAGTTATGTAATAAAACTTCAGTTGAAGAGTCAATTACAAAAGATTAATTACAAGAGGATATTTAAATTTTCACCTCTTATTATATTCAATCCGAATATCCTTCAAAGCATAATTAAAAGGGTCACAACTAGAGAAATGTTGATGATGTCACAGACCATCGATTATCAGTATTCAATTAGACCGATCTTGGTTTTAGTGGTGATCATGAATGATGACCTTAATATGATGAACAATATAGAGCACATACATATGTTATTCTCAATTATAAAGAAATGAAATGATTTATATGAGGTCATAACTTATCACATGTGGGATAGTTAGACAGATACTGAGGGTGAGGCCTCATGCGAGTCAGGGCATGGGTCCTCTACCTATCTATAGAGTGTCACCCTCCTATGGGATAGGGAATGGGTCCTCCACCTACCATCAAATTGGAACCCTCCTATAAGGATAGGGCATGTGTCCTCTACCTATCCACCAAGTGGCACCCTCCTGTGGAGACAGGGTATGAGTTATTGACTACAATAGTGGCACACTCCAACTGGGCTAGGTATGGGTCCTCTATATGTTATCTAAGTGTAACCCTCCTGAGGTATTAGGGTATGGGTCATCAACTACTAGAGTTGCATCCTCCTACTGGGATAGGGAATGTTTCCTCTACTAACTGCTCATGTGGCACCCTCTAGCTGGTATGGCCATGATTCCTCTATCGACTTTCGAGTGGCACCCTCTTGTAGAGCCAGGGCATGAGTCCTCGACCATCAGAGTTGCATTCTCCTACAGAGTCATGGAATGGGTCATCTAACTATATACTAAGTGGAACCCTTGTATTTTACTAGGAAATGGGTCCTCTACCTATAGATTTTTCCCCTTGACTGTGTGGCACAATGGTAAGGTGTGGATTTACTTAGACATTTTCTATTGGGTAGACACATGAGATGTTGGGCATCATTGATAGACCTTGGAACTAATGAAACTCTTTTACTGGGATGGGTTTGATAAAAAGATCCATATATCTTTCATTTTGGATTCTTTGGTTTGATCACACACACACAAAGATGTGTGTGTGTGTGTGTGTATCCATACCATTGGATCTTGTTTACTCTCTTGCTTTGGGTTGAGTTGTTTACTGTCTATTCCTATCTTGTCTCTTACTACTACCCCTTTGTATTTTTGGGTATCCTACTGGGTATGTATATACTTACCCATACATGGGCTTTTCCCGCACATGTCATTTCTTATGTAGATGACGGACAGGTCGGTAGTGACTCTAGAGGAGCTTAGGGATACTTGGTGAATTGGACTACATATCATGGTCAGAGCTTGGAGATCAGGAGTTAGGGTCTCTCAACACATTTACTTTTCAATTATGTCAGGTTGAGACATCTTTCTGGTAGGGCATGTATTTTTTCCTGTATTTTTCTACTTTACACCGTCGTACTCTTGTACACCCTTGAAGCTTTACATGCTTGGTTTATATTCTAGTTGTTGCATCTTTTTATTATTATTTATTTGTAATTCTGCATTGAGATGGTTGGGTGTGTGCATATTGGTATATTAGGTAAAGTCCTACCCATGTTAGATATGCCTTTTGGCGCTTATCGCCATCCCCTTACCTATGGAGGGGGGCTTGGGGTAGTTGTGGATTAAGCCCCATTTGGTCTGGTCATGGCAATGATGAACAACATAGATCACATACACATGTTCTGCTCAATTATAAAGAAATGACACGGTTTATATAGTTGATGACACTTTTGCCTATTTTTTCCAAAATATGTTTTAAAATTAAATTTATATTATTTTTTTAGATTATATGATAGTCATATTAAAAAAATTCACACAAATTACCTCATTCAATATTAAAGAACGTCAATAGTGTAATTTTTCCTACTAGTTTCAAAGATTTTTAAGTTGAATTGTTTAAAGTTCAATATATTAATTCAATTTGTTATTTAATATATACATTATTATTAATTTATTTTTCTAGGTATCACAACATGTAAATAAAATTGATAGTCAATTATGTGCACTAACTAACCCACCATTGGAAATAGTCAGTCTCATAATGCCTATATTGTTAATGGATCTTAATTCCATCCATGCATATATGGTGAATAAAAAAGAAATCAATGAACAATGGTGTTAGTTTAAAAGGATCACATCATAAAGAAAGTGAAGTTAAATTTTATGGTATGATAGTTGAAATAATTAAGTTATGTTATCTGATACAACATTAATTGATAATTTTTAAATGTCATAGGTTTGATACTGATCGAGATTTTCACATTCATCCACGATGTGGAGTCATTGAAATTTAATAAAAAATACTTATTATAGAAAATGAACCATTTATGTTAGCACATAAATCACACCAATTTTATTGGGAAAATTATTGAGATAATTTGAGAGCTTTAAATGACTGATGGATTGAAATAAAAATGAATTCCAATACAATCAGTTTATGGAAAAGGAAAGTGTTTATATTGAAGTTAAAAATATTAAAAAAAATTAAGAAACATTTCAAAATACATATCTTTCTCAAAGAGATACAAATATCAATGATGAGACACTATAGTTAAGGGTCAATGGTGTTGATAATATTGATGGTGCAATGAATGAATTTAAATTAATTATAGATGATGAAATTGAAGATCATATGGAAATTAATCATGCTGAGGAGGAAGATAAATACATTGACATTGCTGAAAATGAATATGAAGATAAATACTAATATATTACATTCTAGTTATAGTCACAATAAATATATATTATTTATTTTTAATATATATTTATTAGTTTTTATATTTTTTATCTGTATTAAAAATTATTCATTGGTAGCACTATTTTTATGTTTTAGATGGATGGAGAGGATTACGAAAAGATATTTCATTTCCGCAATACTGATGTGCATCTTGATGACCAGCTCGATGACTCACCATCTAACCCACAAGATGATTCTATTGCAACATTGACTGGGAGGGGTCACAACCTAATTAGAATGATAATCCTATACCCTATTCTTGAGCAATGTCCATCTATTGATTTTGATCCTTTCTTATATAGGTATGTTCAATTATGTTTTTTTTATTTTTTTCATTAATTTTTTACATATTAATTGTATGATTACCTATTTTTATTTTCATTAATTTTTATATGATTGTTGGGTAGGATCATTCAATTCTGTGGAATTATTTTTCTATACCATAGGCATCATGGGATCAATTTCTCATTGATGTTTTATATCATCTATTTTATCATTGTGTTGTATGTTAATAAATATTTATTTAAAATTTATTTAATTTCTTACATTCTATTATTAATTATTTATAGTGTTTAAGGTCTCTGATCGATGATTTCATGTGGATTTATTTCTGAGAAGCATGGGATTTTTTTTGTTTGAGTGTTTTTTTCAACTTTTAACAACCTTCGAAAGAGAGTGGTGGAGGTAAGAGGTCACACACAAAATTAGGATTCATATATTTAGTATTAATTAAAAATATATGGTAAGTAATATTTTTTATTAATTTACATATACTTTTAATGTGAAACTTTTATATTATATTTATGTGGGCCATTATTGATCTTTCTATTATAGAGTTTTATGTTTACAAGAATATGTGATTTGATCCTACTAAAGGAGAGGTTTCTAGTGGAAAACAATGTTGAATTATGGTTAGTAATATTTTGGTTTTTAAAATTAACTTAATTTTTTTACTGTTTTAATTTCTAATTACATTTGAAGGAGGTGTATGGGGTCGTAACTTATCACACACAAGAGATTCAGGTTGATACTGAAGAAAAGGCCTCATGAGATTCAGGTTTCGATGAGGTGACTTGGATACGGGTAACCATACATGGTATCAAGAATGTATGGTTGATTGATATTGTTTTATGGTCAACACCTTCTAGTTATTATGATACTACAATGATGTTGTCATCCAACTCAAAGGGAGCTCATGAAAATTCATTTTAGATTTAGAGTATTAGGAGGGGCGGTGAGCATAGTATGAGATTATATAGAGAAAGATTATAGAGAAGGAAGAGTAGCATCAGTAGTAAGAGAAACAATATCAACACCATGAGTAGATGATGGATTACATGTGATGAATTACACATGGTTTAGGGATGGAGTTCCCTCCACCTAACCCTTTACCAGACCCCCCCCCCCATAGTGTCTTTACAGTTTTTTTATAAACATATAATGTGTTTAGTGATTATTATTTTTTATATAAAATATTTATATTTTTTTATATTTTTTATATTTTTTTTCTATTGTGATTAAATTTCACTCCCATCATATTAAAATTATTATGTGTTTTCTGTTACATAATCTTAGTATTCTCATAAATACTATTAGTGATGGATTATTCTTTCCATCACAAATACTTATATTTTTTTTCATGATGGAATTTAATTCCCTCAGAAGATTATCTTAGAGGCAGATACATATTTTTGTTGCAATTTTTTTAGCGATAACTTATCACAAATAATACTAATTGCAAATCCATATTTTGAAACGAGTTATTTGTGATATAATACCACCACAAATAATCATTTATGATGTGAATCCATCATAAATAACACATAAAAAATGATAGAAATTTTTTAAGTGTTTCACCATAATCATACGTAAGGTGAATGAGTTATCCCCATAATTAAAAATAAGGTGAATAGGCTATCACAACTACCGCAAAAGTATGGGTGAATGGGTTATTTACAACCTCCCAAGAATTGGTGAACACCATAATCATGCATAAATTGAATGGGTTATCTCCATAATTAATCATAAAGTGAATTGGTTACCAGCACTATTGCATGCATATTGGTGAAAGGGTCATCATCGCTCTCATAAGAATGGGTGACTAAGATATCACCAAAATATTACATAGAGTAAATGGGTTATTGTAATGACCAAAAAAAATTGTCAATGGAAATTCCCTTCGTATAATTATTTCATATAGTATAAATCACATTAAATCACATAAAGAAAACAATATAAACTTTATAAATGAATAATGAATGAAATTAGAAGTATTTCTAGAAGTTAAGAAACCTATACCGATGAAAAAGTAACATGGCATTGGAAATAGTAATATAACCCTTATGAATAGTAAACTGACCAAATGAATGGTAACCTCACCTATTAAAGTATAGATAAAATTTAGGCATATTATTAATTAAAGTATGATATAATTATATCATAGTACAAGTAAATAAATGTTTTAGAAATTATAAATTAAGTGTTGGTATTTTTATAATTCATAAATATTTAATTACGATTTTTGATTAATTTAATAATTGAAAAGAATATTTATTTTCATAAAATGTATTCATAAGTTAATTTTTTTTCTTGTGATTTTAAGATAATTTTATGAGACCTTAATTATTTTTTCAAAGCGTTGTAAAATCAATTATAATTTATAATCTTTATTTTTTGAGTAAATGATGATTTTATTTAAAAATTAAATTTCTCATATTTATAAAAGTATTTTCCTAAAATAGAGTTATTTTTTTAATTCTACATGTTGAGAAATGGTTTGGGTGAATTTTTGGGATTTTTTTGAAAAACTTGAATATTTTGTGAATAGTAAAATACAGAAATTTACGGTATAAGCTAAATATTTGATTTATTGAGTCATTGATGATGTATGGATGATGTAAGCACAAAATATTAAACTAAAATTCATTATTTAAATATATTTGATGATAATTATTAAACTATTCATATTCTTGAGGCAAAATAATAAACAAATGATTAAAATAATGAGAAAACACTCATCTCCTCCACTATAAATACCACCCCTCACCACCTCTTCTCCTCGCACCTCTCAAGATTTTAAACTTGCCCAAATTATGCTCAAATATCTTCACAAACCTCTACCCCACATTTAGGAGCTCTTTTTCTCATAAAAATACCAAAACCTTTTCCCTAATGAGGCTCTCAAGAAAGAGAAAATCAAGAGGTAAATTCCTCTTTCCTTTTCTTTTATTATCTTTTCAAGTTCTTTATTTTCTTATTATATCCTCACCTAACATCATCCAAATGAAATGATAACTCCAATAACTTAAATATAATATAATTTTATTATGTCTATGGAATAATCCATTATCAATTCATTCCCCTCCCATTTTATTCATAAAATGAAAACATCGTCTATGATGTGTTAATTTATGACATTCAAGGATGATAGGTTTTCAATTTCTATTACCATATTCAAGGCTGGTCGTGAAACCATTTTTATGGTTGAAAAAGATTATAATATATTTATTATATCCTATTTAAAGTTCTGTAACCATTATATATACATGATATTAAATAATAGAACAAAACTAGTACGTTGTGATTGAAAAACCGCTAAAATTAATCTAAACAATTATCATTAACATGTTATCTAATGATTCATCCTAATATTTGGGAAAAAATAATATATAAGAATAATTACACTTCTGGATTTTTATTAATAACATATAATTTCAATTCTGGAGAATTATACTCATTCTACAAGAACTTCCATACTCATATACAAGCAAACCAATCATGAAAACCAAGAAAACAAACACTCCCAAATGATGAAATTAAACTCTATAACTCATAGAAAACCCCATAAATGATCTTAATAAAACTATAATAAATAAAATTAATCTATAAAAGGTTCTTTATATTTAAATTAATGAATTTAATATGATTATCTAGGACATTAAGATGAAGTGAAGAACCATTTTGGACATAAGGTGAGGGTTTTTACCCAAACCCCCATTTTTTCCTTCAAGTTGCACTTTCTCTCTCTTTAATATAATGTAATGATTATTTATGTTGGTGTATTTATTATAAATCCAATTTATATTTTCCAAACTCATATATCCAGATCACATCATTATTCTTTGATGGGGAAAAATATGTTTAAAAAATGGTTCCATTCTCAAATCTTCCTAATGAGAAAGTTTGATTAAAGAAATTTTCTGACTTCTTACACATTCTCATGTGCTATACATAATCTATTTTAATCCAAAATTATTTTTATAAAATAACTAATTTTATCATGAAAAACTATCATGGTTTATTTTTTATTTTATACAAACAAATATGCCTTTTTTATTTTAAAGAATCTTTAATATTTTCCTTAAACTGCACTATAATGTTTTATTTATAAAGTTTGTTAAACACTATTTTTACATGTATTAAATTTAGTTTGAAATAACTCATCATTATCCATGCCTATTTTCCCTTATTAATGTACATGTATGATTTAAATCCTTTATTTCAAGGACACCTTTATAATATTACCTTATATTATGCCTTTTGACGTGATTATGATACCCAATTCTATACATGAGTAAACCTTATGTTTACGGATGATTTCCTATGTATGATTATTCATGTGGAACATGTATTCATGAACATGTTATTATGGGTGTATCCATATAGTTCTCTAATGCATTGGATAATTTTTAGTCTCATGATATGTCATGTGCAATGATCTTGGTGGTTAGCCTTGACTCGTGCTCTATGTACAATAGCCTTGGTGGTTAGCCTTGACTCATACTCCATGTGAACTGATCCTTGAATCATTCTTAAGTCATGTTGTATGTTGTTTCCAAATTTCTATAATACCATGTTTATATGATTCCACATTATACATGTTATGCATCCTTTTGTTTATTCATGTTCCATGTTTTTTTTATGTCATTATGTTATGGTTTCTAACCCATGTGTTATGCTTTATTCATATGTCTATTACCTTACTAGGATTTTTAGATCATCCATTTTTTTCATTTATTCCCAAGGGTTTCCTATAAAGATGTAAGGACTCAAAGGAAGTTAGTATCTCTTTATGAAGATTAAATAAAAGATGTTTTTATTTTGAATTCATGACGTTTAATTATGTACCTAATCTCCAAGACACTAGAATTTACAATCCTTGGATTGTAATTTTATGTTTGATTATGCTTAAAATCATGTAATGATATGTGTAAAAGGATATAACCACTATAGTTATCACCATATCTAAACATAAGGACAACCAATTATCACCACTATCACACAAGTATGGGTGAGTGGGTTATCACCAATCTCAAGAGAATAGGTGAATGATCTATCACTATAGTCCATATGATTATTTGTGAATGGGATATCACCACTCACACTCAAACAAGGTGAATGGTAAATCACAGTAACATAAACATATAAGAGAACAAAACAACACCAATACCATAATCATAAATAGGGTGAATGGGTTATCACTGATATCATAATATAATGGGGATGAATAAACTATCACTATAACAAACTCAATAACCTAGTGAATGAATAATCCCTATATAGGTAAACCATAAATATAGTGAATGTTTTATCACTATTTATGTAATCAACAATCACACTAAGCAGTTTTTCAATACGTAATCATAGATTAATGAATACTCATCAAAATCACAAACATAAGTAAAGGCGAACTAACCATTAACAATCAGTCATGAGGAATTTTTGATAGTCATACCTAGATCTATACCTTCCTAAACTAAGTGAGACTAGAAGTTTCATAGTACCCTTTAATATCAAAGGTTGTTTGTTTGGGATTACCCTATGTGATATTGAATCTAGAGTTAACCTAATCCCATCTCGAGTTCTTGAAGAATTGAGGATTGTATAATTAAATCCCACTAGGGTTCCCTTATAAATGGATGAGTAACCAGTGAAGAAATTTAAGGGATTTTTTCTTCAAATTTGATAAATTTTACTTCCTTGTTGACTTTAATGTCTATGATATGGAAGATGATAAGGGAATCTAACTCATTATTGGAAGACCCCTCTTAGATATATGTAGTGTTCCTATTTATGGATAAGAGTGGAAACTAATTTTTAGATTCTGGGAAGAAAACCTAACATTTTATTTCCTAAAAGATATGAAAAAACCATCGGTGGTTGATTATATTTTCTTAGAAATTATTGAAGAATCAGATGAGTCCAAAATGGAAGCATTGAATCTTGGGGAATTATATAAAGAAAGTATGAGTTATTTTAATCAAAAAAAGAAGTGGAATTCCTCAAAAACATTATTGATCCACTATATAGACAATAGTACACATCATTAAACCCATAAATTGAAAAATAAATAACACTTGAGCTTAAAATTCTTACCCCAAACACAAGAAACAACTACATGGGAGATTCAAACACTTTACCAAACATCATCAACTTAGATATTTCAAGTGAATAAGAAATTAAATTATTCAATGTCTTGTCATAGAGGAAACTAGTGATAGGTTGGAATATAAATGATTTAAAAGGTATAAAACCCACCATTTATACCCAAATTATACATATGAAAGATAATTCCAAACCTTATAGGTAGCTAATGTAACACCCTGATATTTTAAAAATAAAACTATATTCTATAACATTTATGACTCGCAACACCGAGCCTAAACGAATCATGAAATATTATTATTAAAATATGACTACTATAACCACACTGTTAAATTGATGAGTATAAATAGGATTAACTACTTTATGAAATATGTACAGAATATGAGTAGAGATCAAAGATTTGGTGTCTCTAAATGACCATTAGGAATTTCCCCATTCACTGAAAGAGGTGAACATTATAAAGAGGTGAACATTGTAAAAGTTTGTGTTCTTTGATTAAATTTAAATCCTTCAGATAAACTTGAGTATAAATTAAAAGGAACTTGTAGCTACTTAAAATCATATAATTAAAATTATTTGGGTAATGAAGGTACACTTTGGGAATAATTTTGGACTTAAGAATGTATGGATGCCTCACACTTAAATTTTGAATGATGAAGCTGATATATACCAGAAACTGAAATCTTATATATAGTACATGGTGACTTTTAGTTTTATGATAACATGCATTATTTAGGTATGATGTGATATTTATGTTTATTATTCAATAAAAATAAAGTTTTCTTTAAATATTAACTTTCTATTCTCGGGGGTTTGGTTTTTGTTTGATGATTTTTATAGAGTTTGTTTTTTATCTACTGTTAATTTTAATGGAAGATAGAAATGTGAATTTGGATATATTCTAGAACCATATTCAAAATAATAAGTTATATCTATAAATATGGAAGACAAAATCTAAATGGTTATTTTTTTCCCTTGTCTTATAAAATTTTAAAATTGGATAATTATATTTCCATGCATACCTTTTAAAATTTTAGTATATCAAGTTTTATTTTGAGAATTTACTTTATCATAGGACGAACTTGTATCTTGGATTAATTTTTAGATGAGGGATTTGTTTCCACTAACAATTTTTCTTTAATTTGTATCTTAAAGAGATAACTTAATCAGTTGGATTCTATACCTAGAGAGTAAATTCTTCAGAGAGAATTTTTTAACATTATTGAAGTGAACTCTTTTAATTTATACTTTCTTAAAAATTTCACTGGGATAAATATCATGGAGGGAGAGCATAGAAATATTAAAGGGAGTTTTATATTTCTTTAATATTTATTTTTATACATTATGAAAAGGGGATAGGTTTTTGGATAATAAGTTTATCTTGGATAAGGTGAGTTTTTTTATTTTACTAATGTGTCTTTTGAGTTGAATTCCAAATGGGTATAAATATGAATCCTCAGGGGAAGAGTTTTAAGAACCTATTATGAGTGATGTAAATCTAAAAATTACACCACCATACATAAAATTGAGTTGAATATCTTTCTTTAAATTTTTCTAACACTTTTCAGCTTGACCTTGTTTTGACCATTATTATACTTTTGTGCTGTTTTTTGACTGTCAAAAAGGCAAATAGTTTTGAGGAATTCAATGAGTTTCCTTTTTATTCTTTCAAGGGGGAGATTATGAGGAGGAGATGAAGAGATTAAATGACATTACTGGGCATATTTTTTTATATTCTAGTTGAACTTACATCATTCCATTTATGTATTGTGATTTTCAGAATAGGGGAGATTATTGGGTCTATACCCACTTTTGTAACCTTCTTTTGAAAATCAAAATACACTCTTGATGTATTTGATTAACTACTAGGGTTTTTTGGTGTTTTTATTTGTATATATTGCGTTATCAGATTACATGTTCTGATGTGTTGATAAGTCTATTAGATGACATGAATTATGTGTTTTCACTTGACTTTTGTGCATTGTGATGGAACATAGAGGAAATAACTTGTTTCTTGGTGTTGATGCTCTGGTGAAAATATGGGTGGTTGATTTTGGTGTATGTTTCCAATCAATGACATAATGTGGATGCATGGTGAATCATGTATCTATAAGTATTATAAAAGTTCATCTAGTGGATAATTAAGCCTCAAATCTCATCAAAAAGGGTGATGTGAATATATAGATGAATAATAGTGGAATCTTGAGACTCAAAGGATTTAGACACACCTCAGGGCTATAAGAAAAATATTATTTCCATTATATAGCTTGATGAGGAAGTATTTTGGGTGAATTTTTAAAATTTATTCTAGAAAGTGACTTAAGAATCAATGGTGGTCGTGAGAGGAGTAAAGGATGGGACATTCTATTTGACCATAAGCATAGATGGTATTGTAATGGTTGGAACTACATCATCAAAAGATTTAAAGGTTTTTCATTATAGGATTAATCAAATTAGTGAGAAGAATGTGAAAGTTCTAACATCTAAAGGCATATTGAAGCTTGATCACATGGAAATCTAAAGGTGTGAAAGTTGTGTGTTGGGGAATAGAGAAGGGTGTTCTTCAACTTAGATGGATGGAATCTCAAAGCATAAAATTTTGAACTAGACCACTTAGAATTGACCCTATCTAATCCCATGGTGGTTCTATTTACATTATAACATTCATTTATGATTCTACTAGAAAATTATAGGTTTACTTTTTAAATCACAATTTTGATTTTTTTCAGGAGTTTATTCAACGAAAATCCATGAAAGAATGGGAATGTGGTTGGAAGGTGAAATGTATGTTTTCCAATGATGGTAGTGAATACAACTGATACAACTTTCGGAACTTCGACCAAAAGAAGGGGATAACACATGAGAATATAGTACCATGTACACTATTGTTTAATGGAGTGGGTGAAAGGATGAATTGAACCATAACTGGGAAGGCTTAAAGTATTTGATTATACTCTGAATGACTAAGGGGATTTGGGGAGAGGAAATCGATATAGAAGCATACCTTGTCAATAGGTGTCCAACAATAACATTTGATAAGGAGATTATAAAGGAGTTATGGTCCCCTAAATGATCAAAAGTTAACCATATTAAATTCTTTATAAGTTTGTTGTATGTGCATGTTGATGCTATGGATCCAGATAAGCCGAGGAAAAATATAAAGCATGTTTTCTCATTGGGTGTTGAGATTAGAGTTTTGGATTTCAGTTATGGGATGAGGAAAGGAAAAAATCATATGGAGCCTAGATGTTTTATTTAATTATATGGTTATTTGAAAGGACCAGAACATGAAGGAAAAAGGAATTTTATAGAAATAAATCAACATTCGAAGGAGTTAACTTCTCAAATATTTTCTCACTGATAGTTTAACATACAATTATCTAGATGATGTTGAGAATGGTAGCATCAAAGAGACTTCACTTAAAATATATTTATATAAAGTAATCCTTCTTCATGGTGAGTTGTAGGAATAAATTTACATGAATAAATCAATGGGTTTTTTTGGAATAAGGAAATCAGAACACAGACTGTTAAAAAAAATTATTTATAGATTGAAGTAAGAACAACAATAATATAATTGAAATTTTGATGATTTTTTATTGGAAGAAGGATTGAAAAGGTAGAATACATATAGTTTCTATTTCTAGAAGTAATGGGATGATAGGATATTCCCCATGATATCTTTGTATGTTGGTCACATATTGTTGGTTGGTCCAAAGGTTTTATAGATTCAAGAGCTAAAGTGTAAGTTATATGGAAGATTTTAAATTAAGGATCTTGGATATGCCAATAAATTATTGGGAATGAGAATTTAGGGGGATATGAGAGTTATAACTTTGGTGTTATACCAGATGAACTACATCTAGAATATCATGGGAAAGTTTGGAATGGTCAAATACAAGCTCGTTTCAACTCTTCTTGTAAAACACTTTAAGTTGTCTAAGGCACATGCACCAGTAATGGAAGAAGGGATTCAATACATGGATAAAGTGATATTTTCATCAATATTTGGGATTTTTATATGTGTGATGATTTAGACACAACCATATATAGTATTTTTAATGGGTTTTGTGAGTTGTTTTATGTCGAACCATGGAAGTGAACACTAAGAATCCATCAATTGGATAATCCATTACTTGAAAATAATATAAGGATTTTCTCTCAGTTTTAGGGAGGAGGATCCATTTCAAAGTTTTTTGGGTGTGTATTTTTATAGAGATTCAGACACTTGGAGGATCACCATCAGCTTTGTGTTTGACTATGGAGGAATATTGATCATTTGGACATAAAATTTTCATAATATTATCATTTTAAGTATAATTAAAGTGTAGTATGTGGATATAATGGAATAAATGAAGGATTTTTTCAGGTTGATATATTTACTAAAGGGTTTGGGGAGAAGTAAAGAATGGGTATTTTTATTCTATTATAATCATACTGTAATTCATTGGGATAGTAATCTCATGTTCCATGCAAGGATAAAGCACATAAAAATCAAGTAACACTTCATTATAGACATGCTAGAGGATAAAGTGTTAGATATCCAGAAGATAGACAAAATTCAAAATCTAGTGGACATGGTAACTAAGACTTTAGTTCTAGAAATTATAAGGTAACATCAAACCTTAGTGGGACTTAGGTTAATGAAAGGATAATGAAGAACATTTTATATTGTGAAGAGGAAGAAGTGAAGTTTTCTTAGTGTTGAAGATTTTCCAAAGGGTACATGGAATAGTCTTAAAGTAGGAGATTGTTGGAATATTAAGTATATTTTTTTCACCAAATTCAGGTCACTAGATTATGTTCATTGAAAAAGTTTCATTACAAGTAGGTCAGCTCAACCTATATTTAGTGACCTCAAATTCTCTCTATGAGGGAGTGAATTGACCAGATGTTCATTTTTCCCTATGGAGTCATGGAGGTCTAGAATGTTCGATGAATAGAAGGATCTATAATAAAGTCTCTAGAAGTGCTCAATTGATAAAGTAGTTTGGGTCAAATGAATTTTTAGAGATCACCAGTCACTTACCAAATGGAGGCATATCCATGAAAGTTGGAAAGCGATGAAACCTAGATAGTTGTGAATTCCTATAAAAGGGAGTGGGGACCTTCTTTATAGGAAATCCTAATAGAGTATAGTGTATCAAAGACTTGAACAATAGACCAATTTCTGCATTGTTTATTATACCATGTGGTGTTTAGTGAATTATAAAAGCATATTCTCTATAATGTTTTGTTACTAACTGATTTTTCAATTGTACAAAATTCTTGTAATTCTAGTAAATATAAAGAATGCAGTGATGTTTCTTCCTTGCATATAGGATAACTTGTCTGAAGTATATTAATCTATTGTGATCATTCTTACTTTATATCAATTTATAGGTTGTGTATCTATTCTTTTTACATTCCATGTATTTTCTTGTGATCTTTCTTGTATGTGTGTAAAAGAAACAACTTTGTGTGAGGGGTAGGGTGTATTGACTTCCTAATTATGGTATACTTAGTCGAGGGAGTATGTTTCAGGGTATTAGATTCTAATGCGTATAACCTTCGATGTGTATTCTTCTAGTGGATTGAAGGTACTAGTTCTAATGAATTCAGGACGTCATACCTCCCAACAAATTTTGTTAGACTGATTGGTTATGGTTAGTTCACCTTTACTTATGTTTGTGATTTTGATGAGTATTCATTAATCTATGATTATGTATTGAAAAATTGCTCAATATTATTATTGATTACATAAATAGTGAAAAACCATTCACTGTATTTCTGGTTTACCTATATAGGAATTAGTTATTCACTGGTATATTGATTATGTTATGGTGATAGTTTGTTCATACTAATTATATTATGATATTAGTGATAACCCATTCACCCCATTTATGATTATGGTATTGGTGTTATTTTTTTATCTTCTATGTTTATGTTATGGTGATTTTCTATTAACCTTGTTTGAGTGTGAGTGGTGATAGACCATTCACCCATAATCATTTGGACTATATTAATAGATCATTCACCAATTCTCTTGAGATTGGTGATAACCCACTCACCAATACTTATGTAATAGTGGTGATAATTGGCAGACCTTATGTTTAGTTATGGTGATAAAAATAGAGTCCATATCCTTTTACACATATCATTACATGATTTTAAGCATAATTAAACATCAAACTACAAGATAAGGATCCTAAATTCTAATTTCTTTGAGATTAGGTACATAATTAAACATCATTAATTCAAAATAAAAACATATTTTATTTAATCTTCATAAAGAGATCCAAACTTCCTTTGAGCCCTTACGTCTTCATAAGATACCCTAGGGAATACATGAATAAAAGGGATGAGCTAAAAATCCTGGTAAGGGAATATACATATGAATAAAGCATATCATGCGGGTTATAAAGTATAACATGATGACATAAAAAACAAGGAACATGAATAAACATAAGGATTTATAACATATATAACATGAAATCATATAAAAGTGGTATCATAGAAATGTGGAAATAACATAAAACATGACTTAAGCATGAGTTAAGGCTCATTGCACATGGATCACTGGTCAAGGCTAACCACCAAGACCGTTGCACATGGAGCACGAGTCAAGGATAACCACCAAGACCGTTACACATGTCATCTCATGAGTCTAAACATTACCCAATGCATTGGAGTGATATCTGAATATACCCATCATAACATTTTCATGAATATATATGCCACATGAAGAATCATACATAATAAATCAAATGTAAACATAAGGGTTACCCATGGATAGAATTAGGTATCATAATCATGTCAAAAGGCATAATATAAGGGAATATCATGAAGGTGTCCATGAAGGAAAGGATTTAAATCATAAATGGAAATTCATAAGGGAAAATAGGCATTGATCATGATAATTTTTTCAAATTGAAGTTAATACATGTAAAATAGTGTTTAAGAAACTCTAGAAATAAAACATTTTAGTGCGGTTTAAGGAAAATATTAAAGATTATTTAAAACATAAAAGGCATATTTTCTTGTATAAAAACAGAAATTAACCATGATAGTTTTTCATGATAAAATGATTGATTTTATAAAAATAATGGTTTCTTAAAAAATATTATGGATAACACATGATAATGTGTAAGAAATCAAGAAATTTCTTTAATCGAGTTTGCTTATTGGGAAGACTTGAGAAAGGAACCTTTTTAAAACATGTATTTCCCCATAAAATAAGGATGATGTGATATGGATATATGATTTTGTAACATATAAATAGGATTTAGAATAAATACAAAAAAATTAAGAAGCATTACATTGGATTAAACATAGAAAGTGTAACCCGAAGGAAAAAAATGGAGGTTTGAGTAGAAACCCTTACCTTATGTCTGAAACAGTTTTGTACTTGATCTTAATGTCCTAGATAATCAAATTAAATTCATTAATTTAAAAATATAGAATCTTTTATACATGAATTTGATTCATTATAGTTTTATTAAGATAATTTATGGGCTTTTTGATGAGTTATATAATTTAATTTCATCATTTAGGAGTGTTTGTTTTCTTGGTTTTCATGATCGATTTGCTTGTATATGAGACTAAAAGTTCATGTATATTGGGTATAATTCTTCATAATTGAAATTATATGTACTCAATCATCTTCTCATGGTGTTAGTATTGTTTCTATTATTACTAATGCTACTCTTCATGTTCTCTCTTCTTACTCTATATAATTCTATCCTATTCTCGCAACCTCTCCTAATAATCTTAAGCTAAGATGGTTTCTCATGAGCTCCCTTCGAACTGGATGAAAACATCATTGAAGTATTATAATAACTAGAAGGAATTGACCATAATCCAAAATCGATCAACCAGACATTCTTAATACCATGTATGGTCACCCGTATACAAGTCACCTCATCAAAACCTGGTTCGCATGAGGTCTCGTCCTCAGTATCAACCTGACTCTATCATGTGTGATAAGTTATGGCATCATACACCTCCTTAAAATGTAACTAGAAATTAAAATATTAAAAAAATAATTCAAGTTAATTTTAAAAACCAAAATAATACTAACCATAATTCAACATTATTTTCCACTAACAACCTCTCTTATAGCAGGATCTGAGTACATGTTCTTGTAAACATAAAACTCTATAATAGTAGGATCAACAATGACCCACATAAATATAACATACAAGTTTCACATTAAAAGTATATGTAAAGTAATAAACAATATTACTTACCATATATTGTTAATTATTACTAAATATATGAATCCTAATTTTGTGTGTGGCCTCTTTCCTCCACCACTCCCTTTCGAAGGTTGTGTAAAAGTTGGAAAAAAACTCACACAAACAAATACACCATACCTCTAAAATAGAAAGTCTCGTGAAATCATCAATAAGAGACTATAAACTCTATAAATAATTAATAATATAATGTAAGTAATTAAAAAAAAATTCAAATAAATATTTATTAACATACAATATAGTGATCAAATAGTTGATATCAAACATTAATGAGAAATTGATCCCATGATGCCTGTGGTATAGAAAATTAATTCTACAAAATTTAATGATCCTACTCAACAATCATATTAAAAAATTAAAATAAAAATAGATAATCAAGCAATTAATATATAAAAATTTAACAAGAAAAATAAATAAAAATAACATAATTGAACATACCTCTACAAGAAAGGATCAAAATCAAAATATGGACATCGCTTGGGAATAGGGTTTAGAATTATCATTCTAACTAGGTATTGACCCTTCCTAGTCAATGGTGCAATGGAAGAATCTTGCGGGTTAGATGGAGAGTCATCAAGATGGTCATTAAGAAGCACATAATTAGTGAGGAAATGAAACATCTTATCATAATCCTCTCTGGCCATCTGAAACATAAAAATAACACTACCAATGAATAATTTTTAATACATATAACAAGTATAAAAACTAATAAATATCTATTAAAAACAAATTATATATATTGATTTTGACTATAACTATAATTTAATATATAAGTATTTGTCTTCGTATTCATATTCATCAATTTCAATGTCTTTATCTTCTTCCTCAAAATCATTAATTTCTATATGAGATTTAATTTCATCATCCCTCATTAATTTAAATTCATTCATTGCATCACCAATATTATCAACACCATCAAACCTTAACTATAGGGTCTCATCATTGATATTTGTATCTCTTTGAGAAATAGATTTATTTTACATTATTTCTTTAAAAAAAATCAATATTATTAAATTTTTTATAACTTATTTCCTTTTCCATAAACTGATTGTCTTGGAATTTTATTTTTATTACTATCCACTAGTCATTTAAATCTCTCAAAGTATCTTAATAATTGGAACAATAAACTTAGTGTACTTGATATGCTAACATAAATGGTTCATTTTCTATAAAAATAATTTTTTATTAAATGTCAATGACTCCACATCGCGGATAAACGTGCAACTCTCGATTGGTATCAAACCAATGACATTTAAACATTGTCATTTAATGATGTATCAGATAACCTAACTTAATTATTTCATCCATCATGCCATAAAATTCAACTCCACTTTCTTTTTGATGAGATCCTTCTAAACTAACACCACTGTTCATTGATTTCTTTTTTATTCAACATACATGCCTGTATGGAATTAAGATCTATTAATAATATACGCATTATGAGTCTGACCAATTTCAATGGTGGTTTAGTCAGTGCACACAATTTACTATCAATTTTATTTACATGTTTTAATTCCTAGAAAAATAAATTAATAATAATAATATATTAAATAAAAAATTGAATTCATATGTTGGACTTTAAACAGTTTAACTTAAAAATCTTTGAAACTAGTAGGAAAAATCACATTGTCAACATTCTTCAATACCAAATGAGGTAATTTGTATGAATATTTTTAATATTATCATCATATAATCTAAAAAATAATATAAATTTATTTTTAAAAAAATATTTTAAAAAAATAGGTAAAAGTTGAATCTACTACATAAATCATGTCATTTCTTCATAATTTTGCAGAATATGTGTATGTGATCTATGTTGTTTATCGTTATCATGACCTGACCTAATGTGGCTTGAGTCGCAACTGCCCCAAGACAACATCCATAGGTTAGGGGCTGGCGATAAGTGCCAAAAGTAATATCTAACATGGGGAGGCTTGTACCTAATGTACCATTATGCACACACCCAACCATCTCAATTCAGAAGTGCAAAGGAATCATAATAAAAAGATAAAACAACTATAATATAAATTGAGACTACAAAACCTATAGGGTGTACAAGAGTACAATAGTGTAAACTCAAAAAGTAATGGGAAAAAATACATGCCATAGCAGAAATATGTCCCAACCTGATACAACTAAAAAGTAAAAGTACTAAGAGACCCCAACTTCTGATCTCCAAGATCTGACCATGGTACGTAGTCCAATGCACCAAGTATCCCTAAGCTCCCCTAAATTCATCTTCGACGTGTATGTCATCTACATAAGACACGACAGGTGTGGGAAAAGCCCGTGTATGGGTGAGTATATACATACCCAATAGGACACCCTAAAAGATGAAGGGGGAGTAGTAAGAGACAAGATAGGAATAGACAGTAAATATCTCAACCCAAATCAAGAGAGTAAACAAAATCCAATGGTATGGATATGTGTGTGTGTGTGTGTGTGTGTCTGTGTGTGTGATCAATCCAAAGAAACCAAAATGAGAGAGAAGTGGATCTCCATATCACAACCCAACCCAGGAAAAAAGTTTCATTAGTTCTAGAAGTCCAACAATGATGCTCATTATCTCACATGTCTATCCAATAAAAAATATACAAGTCAAGACAAACCTCACCACTGTGCCACACATTCAAGGGGCACAATCTCTCCGTAGAGGACTCATTATCTGGTACAATAGGAGGGTTCCACTTAGTAGATAGTCAGAGGACCCATTCCCTAACTCTGTAGGAGGGTGCCACTCTGATGGTTGAGAACCCATACCCTGGCTCTATAAAAGGGTGCCACTCAAAAGTCGATAGAGGACCCATGCCCGGCTTTGATAGAGGGTGACACTCGAGCAATCAGTAGAGGACACATGCCTTATCCCAGTAGGAGGACTCCACTCTGGTAGTTGTGGACTCATGACCTAATACCTTATGAGGATTCCACTCAGACAACAGATAGAGGACCCATTCCCAACCCAGCTGGAGGGTGCCACTCTTGTAGTCAAGGACCCATACCCTGTCTCTATGGGAGGATGCCACTTGGTGGATAGGTAGATGACCCATGCCCTATCCTAGTAGGAGGGTGCCACTTTGATAGTAGATAGAGGACCCAGTCCCTATCCCATAGGAGAGTGACACTCTATAGATAGGCAGAGGACCCATGCCCTGACACGCATGAGGCCTCGCCCTTAGTATCGGTCCGTCTCTCCCATGTGTGATAAGTTATTAGCTCATAAACCTCCTTCACATGTAATTAGAAATTAAAATAGTAAAAAATAATTTAAGTTAATTTTTAAAGCCAAAATAATACTAACCATAATTTGATATCATTTTACACTAGAAACCTATCCTATAGTATGGTTAATGTAGATATTCTTATAAACATAAAACTCTGTAATAACAGGATCAACAATGGACCACATAAATATAACATAAACATT
Source organism: Viscum album (assembly GCA_963277665.1). NCBI lineage: Eukaryota > Viridiplantae > Streptophyta > Magnoliopsida > Santalales > Viscaceae > Viscum > Viscum album. Next base: position 1,199,034,455 of record OY728164.1, read on the forward strand.
TCACATTAAAAGTATATTTAAATTAATAAACAATATTACTTACCATATTTTTTTAATTAATACTAAATATATGACTCCTAACTCTATGAGTGACCACTTTCCTCCACCACTCTCTTTCGAAGGTTGTGTAAAAATTGGAAAAAAATACTTACACAAATAAATCTCTCATGTATCTTAGATAAAAAGTCTCTAAAATCATCGATTAGATACCATAAACTCTATAAATAATTAATAATAGAATTTTAGTAATTAAATAAATTTCAAATAAATATTTTTTAACATACAATACAGTGATTAAATAGCTGATATCAAACATAGATGATAAATTGATCCCATGACGCCCATGGTATATAAAAGTAATTCTACATAATTGCATGAGCTTTTCCATTGATCATATAAAAAAAATAATGAAAAAAATATAATCAGACAATTAATATATAAAAAATTAATGAAAAAATAAATATATAACATAATTTAACATACCTCTACAATCAAGGATTCGAATCAAGAGATGGACACTGCTCAAGAATAGGTTATAGAATTATCATTATAACTAGGTCATGACCCCTCCTAGTCAATGGTAAAATAGAAACATCTTGTGGGTCAGATGGTGATTCATCGAGCTAGTCATCGATAAGCACGTCATTATCGAGGAAATAAAACATATTTTAATAATCCTCTCCAACCATCTGAAACATAAAAATAATGTTGCCAATGAATAAGTGTTAATGCATATATAAAATATAAAAAACTAATAAATATCTATTAAAATATATATATATATATATATATTGATTGTTACTATAACTATAATGTAATACATCAATATTTATCTTCATATCAATATTCATCAATGTTAATGTCTTTATATTCCTCCTCAATATCATTAATTTCCATATGATCTTCAATTTCATCATCCCTCACCAATTTAAATTCCTCCATTTCATCATCAATATTATCAACACCATCAAAGGGACTATTTTATTGTTGAAGTCAAACTAAAATTAAATTTTAATAAATTCAATTCAAGTTCATCATAATGGTTCCAACGCTATTGACGCCACTTTTATCTATGGATGGATGACCGAGAAATGGCCATATGAGGATGTGAATTTTAGTTTTTGGTCTAGAAAAAAAACAAATGTTTTACACACACACACATGCATTATTCCAACCATTGTTTTATTGATGGGGAGGTGCATCTATGGTTCCTTCCTGATAGTCAATGAGTATTATAATAAAGGGGAGACTCCATGTCAATGTGAATAATAGAATAAACAAGAAAGAAAAAGTTGTTTGGGGGGACTAGCCATGTAGTGGTGAATACTTTTTATAAAATGAAAAGTGTTGAAAATAAGGGAGTGTACATCACTACACATAAGAAAAATAAGGTGTTAAAGTAGGAATAAAACTACTCCTTGTTTCCTCTTTTCCTCCACTAATTGGGGGGAGAAATTATTAATCACCTATTGTCTTGGTGGGAATTGCATATAAACATTTTTTTGTTTTTTTAGGAGAGGTGGCACCTGCCATTGCCAAACCATCCTGAGTGCCCTGCTAGGCACACTCCTCCTATAAACAAGCCACCCTAACAGGTCACCCTGACCCAACCGGGCCAAGTTGAGTCCCTTATCCTAACCGAACCCATCTAGGGCCTAGAACCCCTTTGGGAGATTTTTAAATACCCAGTAAGCCCAATAATTAAAAAAACCAAATTTATTTTAAAAATATTTGGAATTTAGTAAAATTAATTCCTAGACCATGAAATTAAAAAATTAGGAATTACAAATTTAATTTAATTTTAGAAGTTTAATACATGTATTCTAATCATGTTCATAGAAGACCAATGTATTTTTAGTATTAGTTTATTTATTTACTACAATTTATGATGTTTTTACTAATTAGTTAATAAATGTTGGTTCGTGTATCGTTCATCAACCCCATTATATGTATAAGGGTATGCATGTCCATAAGTGATTTATTCATGTCTATCTTGAATTCCCAAGATCCCCTCACCTATGTGTGAATATATTTTAACAATTAAGAGGACGAAAAGAGATGTAATTCACACCTAGATGAGGCAAAGTACCAAATAGGGGATATATACATAGGATGAGGTGGATTTTGCAACTTGAATCAGATGCAACTTAGTGAATTACCTCAAGGGTCTAGGTTGATCCATATTCCACTTGTTAGATTAACCATTAAAAATTCTCATGATCACGTCATTTATTTATTTATACATGGTTTGTTATTTTGTTATTGTGTAGAATATAAGTGATCACATAAAATAATAAACAAGCATGCATAGGTAAAATCAGATTAATGCATGGTGAATGTTTTTTATTTAAATCATGGTTAAGTTTTACGTGAAATAACATAGAACAAGCATGTTAAATACAAAAAATATTTCATTCACTAAGAATAACTTTAAATCCCTCAAAGTAAATATTAATTAGAAAACTCCTTCTATCACATAAGTTTAAACAAAACCATAGTACGAGGTGTTCATTAGTGATGGTTGAGGGTTCCTCCACTTATTGTGAAGTTTTAACAAGAGTGGTGGGTTGAGTTAACTAAAATTTGAACCAAAGAATTAGCCAAAAATATATTGGTGAAATTTTAGAATCAAACATTGAGTAATACATGGTTACTATTTACAGAAGTTGAGACTTCACTCAACAAATCAAAGGGCTACGAGTTAATGTGGTTGATTAGCCAAAATCCCAATTTGAAACTCTTAGAGAAGTGGAGTAACCAAAACTTAGACTATGAGGAGATGTTTAATGGATCCTTTCCACTATAATACTAAAGAAACTAAGTATTTTGAATCTTGTAGTTGAGGGAAACTTGGATTTGATAAAATAGTGGGAGACAGTTAAGATTAAAAAATATAAAATTCTTAATATTTAGTAATCAATATAAAAATACTAATTTGATAGATTTGAATTTTGTATAAAAATAACAAGTAATACCATATAAATATTGGAGGATATTCTCAATCCAAGGAAGAAAATTTCTTGTGGTGGAATTATGAGAAACTTGATGATATAATGGAAGTGAAAAATAGTAGAAAATCATGTTGATTTATTCAATGTGGAAAAACCCACCATTGTAAAGGATTAAAAACCATAGGGAAACTCCAAAAAAATCCACTAATAATCATAGAGTACAAAATTCAAGTAATTGCTCAAACTTGAATCTACAAAATAGTGTAGAAAAACTTGTGTGAAAACCACTCCCAAATATGCTTTCATAACCTCTCTAAAAATATTTCTAATGGAAAACACCACCCTTCCATGAAAAAATCTCAACCTTGAATATCCATCTATGACAAATCTCACTCTTTTATGACAAAAAAATCACTACCTTGGAGATCTTTATCTTAACATGCATCATTGTCGACCTACTATTGTGATTCACCTTCAGTGGCATATCCTTGATCTATAAATCAAGGCACCCAAGCCTCGCATGGATATATTACCACATCCTTGAAGTATATATATCAATGTTAGTCTCCATTGGATGGAACTACTCGAACCTTAGCACATCGCTTCCACATTACGCCCACTTTAATGGCCATTTAACCTATCATTGTTCCTTGTCAACTTTTCACCCATATTATCACAAATGTGACATCCCACCACATTGGAGATCCACCATAAACACTTTTTTCTCCATCATTTATGTGATTCAAATGCTACCACAAATGTGATATCAACCTTTCACCTCTTGGTGTAATACATCTTGAGGAACCCCTCCATAAAAAAAATTATACCACCACATAATTTTATATAGACATCAAATCCATATCTCCAATTAAAATTACCAACATTCCTTTTTTATATCCATTAATGTTGATAAAAACTCACCATTAATGTTGAGAAAAATTTATGTAAAAGTTTTGAGAAAATATCTTCGTCAATTAATTTAATATAAATTTTTTTGATAACTATTGGAATTACTCATTTATAATAACATATATATTATATGTCATTTAATTCCTATTGGTATAAGTCACTTTCTTTCTAGTGAATGAATAGAAACCCAAAAATTACAATTTTCCATGAAAGACATGGAAAATCAATCAGGTCTTATGGCTTCATAAATGAAAGATCAGTAAGAAGGATCTCTAGAAGGTAACACAAGGGTTAACCCTAAATAAGAGGAAAATCTATCATATTATGCTGTGATAAAAAATTTCCAAAGTGAAAAATTTCAGGTGCTCAACTAATAGAAGTGAGACATACATCTACTGTTAATGGTAATTATTCATCTAAAAAGGAGATAAAATATAAATAAAAGAAAAAGGATGATCAAAGAGAAAATGAAAAATATTAAAAAGTGATAAAAGAAAATGAAAATGAAGTATTCAATAGAAGTGTGAAATTTTATACACCACCTGCTCCATGCCCATAAATACAAAAGTAAAGAAAGCGATGTGCACAGTTTGTAAAATTTAGAGAGATGTTAAAAAATCTTCATATGAGAATTACCTTTGTTGAAGATATTATAAAAATTCCCCATTATGATAAATTTATCAAGTTGATTCTATCTAATAGCAAATTCTATGATGTGGGGACTGTTTTAATACATGAGGAATGTTCGACAGTCATACCTAGATCTATACCATCATAAACTAAGAGAACTTGGAAGTTTCATGATACCCTATAATATTGGAGGCAATTAGTTTGGGATTAGACCTTTTGATATCGAAGCTAGATTTAACCTAATTCCATCTTGATTTCTTTAATAATTGAGGATTTTAGAATTAAATCCCACTAGGGTCCCCTTGTAAATAGAGTAGTGACTAGTGAAGCGGTTTAAGGGATGTTCTCTTCAAAGTTGATAAATTTTACTTCCTCACTGACTTTAATGTCTGTGGTATAGAAGATGATAAGGGAATCTAAATCATTCTTGGAAGACCCCTCTTAGCTATATGTAGTGAACATATTTATAGATAATAGGGGGAACTAATTTTTAGATTCAGGGAATAAAACCTAACATTTGATGCCCTAAAATCTACAGAAAAACCTTCAGTGGTTGATTGTATTTACTTATACATTATTGAATAATAGGATGAATCAATAATGGAAGCACTAAATGTTGATTCAATAAGGTTTTACTTATGAATTTTCCATTCCTTCATGTTTGGGGAGATTGTTAAGTCAATAAGGTTTCTTTATGACTTTACCATTCCTTCTTGTTTTAAAAATCACAAACACCTTATCTCAAGAAAAATTTCATTTACCCTATGTTCTACTTCTATAAGAAAAATTTTCCTTACCCAAGGAAATTTATCCTTACCATGTTTTTCATTGTTCATTATCTTGTCTAAGTGTAAAATTTGGTTTCATATCTAAAGCCTCGGAATCATATAATACTTAGATAAAGAGCATTCTGTTTTCAGAATCTGAATTCAGACTTCGAGTTCTCTGAATTCAGACTCCGAACTTTTCTGAGTTCTGACTCCGAGTTCCTTGAATTCAGACTCCGAACTCTTATGAGTTCTGACTCCGAGTTCTCTGAATTCAAACACCAAACTCTTCTGAGTTCTGACTTCGAGTTCTCTGAATTCAGACTCCAAACACTTCTGAGTTCTGACTCCAAGTTCTCTAAATTCAGACTCCAAACTTTCTAAGTTTAGACTCCGAATTCTAATGAATTCAGACTCTGAACTTTGTAAGCTCTGACACCAAATTCTAATAAACTCTGACTCCGAACTTTGTAAGTTCAGGTTCCGAATTATTGTGAATCTAGATTCCAAATTTCCTTGAAATTCAAACTTCAGAATTCTATAGAGTTCAGGTTCTAAATTCCTTAGAAAATAGAATCTGAATATCCTTGTATTATAGACATCGAATGTGTTTTTGGTTAGACTCTGAACTTTTATTTTCTTACATTCTAAATATTTAATTTTGGTTATGTAACCATATTTTTGCTTACACTTATTTTTTTCTATAAAATGATGTCTTGCATTCAGTTACTAATTAACCGTTGTTTGAGTGACATGTGTACAGGTCCCTTAGAAATTCAAGTAAAAATATGACCATTGGAGGAGGGAGATGACTGTTGGTGTTGTGCCTATAAATAGGAGCTCATTTGAAAGAGCTCACAACAAGTTGATCAATCTAGAGATTACATACTGCTGAAGTGATTTCTAGAGAGAGAGGATTTATTTATTTGTGCATACTGAACTACTTGTTCAGATTTTCTTTTTGCGACTCCGATTATTGTTGTGTACAATCGAGGGTTTCCAGGTATAGGAAGACAGAGGTGCCAACTACCTTAAAGTTGAGGGCTTCCTTGTTGAGGAAGATAGAGGTGCCGACTACCTTAAAGTTGAGGTCTTTCGGGAATAACAAGATAGACTCTGATCTTCGTATTGAGGGCTTACCCTGGTGTGGGTAAGATAGAATTTATTAAAATTATAAATAAGGGACCTTTATCTAAGGTTGTTGGATACCCTTCTCTTTGGGTTAAAATATTTACTACTTGTTACTTGTTTTGTTACAATTTTTCTGCTACATTTTATTTGTTGAGGAAAGTATAACTATCTTATACTACCTTATACTTGTACTTTGTTTTAGTAAGATTCTATATGCTTTAAGGTAGAATCTTTATCTTTGTAAACTTACATTAAGTTTCATTTTCCGGAACCATCTTTTCATAATTACATTCTCAGAATCATATTTCTGGAATCTAGAAAGTGTGTAGAAATAGAGTTTTTCTGAATTACCTTTTTTAACCTTCTTAAACATAAACATCATTAAAAGTTTCAAAGGAATTTTTAAAAGTATACAATTCAACCCCCCCTCTTGTATATTGAGCATCATTAGATACTATATATGGTATCTATATTATTTCGATCCTACATTTGGTATTATAGAGTATATCATACTCCATACCATCTTAACAATTGGTATCAGAGCAAGTCTCTGAGATACTTATATTCACATATAAGTTTTCCTTGATCAAATTTTTCATTCTTCTATATTTTCCTTGCTTAGGAATATTTTCCTTGTTTACTCAACCTTACTACTAACAAGTTTGTGTGGAAAGAGATTATTTTTAGGATGGTATGAATCAATGTTGGTTCCATTGACAACCTAAATCCAACAAGACCACCTATTTTTTATGGGAATGATTATAAATATTGGAGAGATCACATGAAGACATTAATTATCAATACTGGAGTGGATAATTTTTTCATGCTTACTGGAGGTTATAAAATCCATGATGAGGAAGTTAGTACTTTCACAAATCAAAAAAAGCATGAATATCAACTGAATTATAAGGTACGCAATACTTTGCTTTGTTCCATGACTAGAAATATATATATATCTAAATTTCATCTTGTGAAGCAGAAAATTGTATTTGGAAGAAACTTGAAGTTACTCATTTTGAAACTTCCAAAGCTATTGAAACTAGAAGAGCAATGATCAGAGCTGAATATCATGGTTTTTTCTTTCCCTATAGAGAACCCATTTGTAAGGTGCAATAAATATTCATGACTATTGTTAATAGTTTACAATCCATGGGTGAGAAAGGATTAGATGATGAAGCTCTTGTTGATAAGATCATATACATCATACCCAATGAGTGAGAATCCAAGAGAACTGCTATTGATGAGAATAGAAAGGTTACTCAGATTTATCTTGATGAACTTTTTGGAACTCTTCTTCAACATGAGACTAGAATGAAGAGAGATGATGATAACATTAAGAAGAAGAATGGGAATGACAGTGTTGCTTTTACTACAACTTCAAATCATATAAAATCCAAGACTCCTGAGAGAGTTACTAGATCTAAATCTAAGAAGATTGTTATCCAATCTGAGTCTAGTGGAAGTGAATCTTCAGAGAATGAGTTAGTAAATCTTACTCGGAGGATGAACAAGATTATTGGATAGAAGAACTTTCAATCCAGATATAAAAAGAAGGAAAGGAAATATAAAAAAGATTCATAAGTTACTCGTTATGAATACAAGAGAGCTGGACACATAAGACCTAATTGTCCTATGATCAAGAGAAAAGAAATAAAGGAAAAGAATTTTGAGAGAAATAGAAAGAAGTACTATAAAGATAAAGCTAAGAAAGTCTTGAAAGCTAATGACACCAAGAGTTCCAGTGGTGGTGACTCTTCAGATGAATCATCAGATTACGAATCTTATGGACCGAAGAATCTTGGTTTAATAGTCGAACTACCTATTGACAATCATTGCTTAATGGATAAGGTACATAATTTTGAATCAATGACCAATATTTCTTTGAATTAAAAATATAGTGATAGTAAATACTATAGCTCTTCAGATAAAGAATATTCTTCTGATGAAGATAATACTTTACCTACCTATGAAGAAGTTTCTAGGTTTTCTAAGCTCCTTGAGAATGAGAATTCAAAACTCAAGAAAAATCTTGATAAGGAAAATTCTATAAATACTATTCTTACTAAGGAAATATCAGATATTTCTAAAGATCTTGATAATAAAGTTTTTATTTCGAAATTATTTCAAAAAATCTCGAGGAAGGAAATTATAAGAAGGATAAACTTTCTAAAGATCTAGAAAAAGTAATTTCTAAGAAAAATGTTTTCGAGCCTAACTCTAGTTCAAAATAAAATGTTTTGGAAGATAAGAAATTAGTTATCAAACTGAAATCTGAAATTTTTTCCTTGATAAAGTGTTTGTCAAACTTTACCTTAGGTAAAGAAAATTTTGATAAGATGTATTCTCAAATCTGTCCTCTAAGGAATAATTCTGGTTGTGGTCATACTAGTTCTAAACCAATTTTTAGTAACAATTATTTTGTTCCTCTAAGTGCTCCATTCTGTACTAAGTGTCAGTGCGGTGGTCATTAGAAAAAAAATTGTTCGTTAAACAAAACTCAGTATTTAGGATTTCATAAAGCCTATTTTTCTAAGAAAATGTGGGTGCCTAAAATTTTTCTTTCTGAAATTTCCAAATCCAAGAAAGTTTGGGTTCTGAAAATCTAACTCTTTTGTTTTCAGAAAAATAGATAAAGTATGAACAGCAATACACGGTACATGGAAAGTGGATGTTCCCATCATATGACTGGTAACAAAAACTACTTTGAAAATATTATCAAGATGAAAGGAGGAAAAGTAACTTTCGGAGATAATGCTCAGGGAGAAATTTTTGGTATAGGTAACATCGTTCTTCTTGGAAAAAGTTTGATATAAAATTTTTTATTTGTTAAGGGTCTTAAGAAAAATATCATTAGCATAATCCAATTGTGTGATTAAGGTTACCTTGTGAATTTTAGGAATGATAAGTGCTTAATACACAATTCTAAGGAAGATTTTATTCTTTCTGACCATAGGCAAGAGAATGTATACACACAAAACTTAGAAGACCTTAGGAGCCAAGATCTACCTTGACTTACTGCAATATAAGATCATTCTTGGTTGTGGCATAGAAGGTTAGGTCACTGTAACCTTAATAACCTATGCAAACTTTCTAAGAAAAGATTAGTTAAGGATCTATCGAAGCATAGATTTGATTCTTCAAAAGTTTGTGATCCTTGTCAATATGGAAAGCAACATAAATCTAGTTTTAAATCAATCGGTGAAGTCTCAACTATTGATTCATTACAGTTAGTGCATATGGATTTTTTTGGCCCGACACAAACTGGAAGCATTAGTGGAAAATATTATGTGTTTTTCTTAGTTGATGACTACACTAGATTTACGTGGGTCTATTTTATAGCAAAAAAGTATGAAGATTTTTCGTATTTTAAAAGTTTTAGAGCCCAAGTTAAAAATGAGAAAAACTTTCCATTGAAAACTATTCATAGTGATCATGGTGGAGAATTTAAAAATTCTGATTTTGAAACTTTTTGTAGTAGAAAAGGCATTACTCACAATTTCTCAACACCAAGAACTCCTCAACAGAATGGTGTTGTTGAAAGAAGAAATAGAATTCTTCAAGAGATAACTAGAACCATGTTGAGTGAGTATTCTGTAGCCAAACACTTTTGGGCTGAAGCTGTAAGTACTACTTGTTATACTATAAATCGAGTTTTAATTAGACTATTTCTTAATAAAATGCCTTATGAGTTATAGAATGGTAGAAAACCTATACTTTCCTACTTAAAGGTTATGGTTGCAAGGTATTAATCCTGAATACTAAAGATAATCAATATAAATTCGCACCAAAATCTGATAAAGGAATTTTATTAGGCTACTCCAAAACTTCTAAGGCTTATAGAGTTTTCAATAAAAAAACTTGTACAGTTGAAGAAATAGTAAATGTGAAATTTTATGAAACTGATCCCTTTGGTTTTAAACAACCCCAACCTACATCTTCGGATGAGTTTTCAAAAACTCATTATTAACCCATGATAGAAGATCCTTCTGATAAGGAAAATGTCCAAGAAGATATTTCTGAAACATTTACCCCAGAAGATTTCCTACCCTATGTTGATGAAGAGGTTTTACAAAACCCAAATCAGTTGTTTCTAAAGAATCATCCTAATGATAATATCATTGGTGATGTGAATCAACCTGTAAGGACTATAAGTTCCTTAAGAAATTAAGTAGAACATATAGCATTCCTTTCCTAATTAGAACCAAAAAGCACTAATGAAGCTTTAGGTGATGATGATTGGATAAAAGATATGCAAGATGAACTTAATGAATTCGAAAGGAATAAAGTATGGACCTTGGTTCAAAGACCTAAGGAAACGTCTGTTATTGGAGTAAAATGGTTTTTCAGAAATAAGTGAGATGAAAATGGAACCATGGTAAGAAATACAGCTAGATTGGTTGATAAATGCTATAATCAACAAGAAGGAATAGACTATGAAGAAACCTATGCTACAGTATCTAGACATGAATCTATTAGTATTTTACTTGTCTTTGTAGCATTCTTCAATTATAAACTTTTTCAAATGGACGTGAAATGTGATTTCCTTAATGGTTATGTTCAAGAGGAAGTTTTTGTGGAACAACCTCCTGGTTTTGAAGATACAAAACATCCTGAACATGTTTATAAACTTACCAAAGATTTGTATAGACTTAAGCAAGCCCCTCGAGCTTCGTATGATAGACTTACAAGATTTTTAATTTAAAATAATTACATTAAGGGAAATGCATATCCAACCCTTTTTATAAAAAAAGATAAGAAAAATGCTTTGATTGTTCAAATATATGTTGATGACATTATATTTGGTTCAACTCAACAATATTTAAGTGATTCCTTTTCGGATCTAATGAAATATGAGTATGAAATGAGTATGAGGGGTGAGTTAACATTTTTCCTTGGTTTTCAAATTTCTCAAAAACCAGAAGGAAACTATATATCCCAACATACATGTATTAAAGATCTACTTAAAAATTATGGATATGACAACACTAAGAGTATAAGTACTCCTGTTGGTACCTCAAATACACTTGATCTTGATGAAGCTGGGAAACCAGTAGATCAAACATATTTTAGAGGTATGATAGTAAGTCTACTTTACTTGACATCTAGTCATTCAGAATTAATGTTTTTAGTATGCTTATGTGCAAGATATCAATCCAATCCTAAGGAATCTCATTTAAAGGCAGTGAAAATAATTTTTTGCTACTTAAAGCGAACCATGGATTTAGGACTCTTCTATACTTCTTGAAATGATTTTGTTTTGAAGAGATTTTCGGATGCTGACTTTGGTGGATGTAGAATGGATAGAAAAAGTACATTCAGAAATTGTCATTTCTTATGATATTCCTTATTTTCTTGGTCTTGTAAGAAGAAACACTCAGTAGCACTTTCTACTACTGAAGCTGAATATATAGAAGCTGGAAGTTGTTGTACTCAAGTGTTGTGGATGCAACACACACTCACAGACTATGGTATGAGTTTTACCAAAACAAATTTTTTTTGTGATAATACTAGTGTCATTGCTTTAAGAAAAAACCCATCACATCACTCTCATACAAAACACATAGATATTAGGCATCACTTTATTAGGGATCACACACAAAAAGGAGATATCATTCTTCAATTTATTGGAACTCAAGATCAACTTTCTAATATTTTCACAAAATCTTTACCCTTCGATAGATTTGAATACATTAAACAGAAGTTAGGAATGATAACTGTAAGGTAATATTCCTTGTTAACTTCCTATTTAACCAATCTCCTTACAGTAATAAACTCCTTTTCATATGGGGAGTACACTTGCTTGTTATTTTTTCATATTTTTTGTAATAAAGTTTTTCATATTTTTCATAATGAAGGTTTTCATATTTTTCATAATGAAGTTTTTCATATTTTTCGTAATGAAGTTTTTCAAATTTTTTATAATTAAGTTTTTCATATTTTTCGTAATGAAGTTTTTCATATTTTTTGTAATGAATTTTTTCATATTTTTCGTAATGAAATTTTTCATATTTTTTGTAATGAAGTTTTTCACATTTTTCATAATATAGTTCTTAAATTTTTCGTATTGAAATTTTTTGTAATGAAGATTTTTGTACTTGAAATTTTTTATAATTAATATTTTCATACTTGAAATTTTTCGTAATGAAGATTTTTTTACTTGAAATTTTCATAAAGAAGTTTTTCGTACTCAAGTTTTTCATAGTGGAGTTTTTTTTTCATTTTTCAAAATTTTTGTAATCAAAATTTTTTGGAATCTAAAGTTCTTCAAGAAGAATTTTCTTCAATAGGAATAATCTTATTAGAAATCCAAAAGGTATGTTTTCTTTCTTAAGTTTTCTTAATTATCATTTACTTGCTGTTATTTTCATTTGTTTTTAAAATTTTTTAGAGTCTATTTTCCTTAAATCCGAATGTTTTTTCTTAAAAAAACTCAAAAGATCGGATTCTATCGAGTTTTCCTTATGGCTATCATATCAACCATTAGATCTGATCATAAGGATTTTCAGCCATTGGATTGAGTTTGGAAGATGAATCGTTGCTTCCAACACCTATATAAAGGACCCTCGAAGGGTTGTCCCACATCGATTTCAAGCTCTCACATGCTGAAGTTCTAACCCTCTACTTAATCCCATTCCAAACTTCTCAGAGTTTTCTCAATTCTGAATGTCTGTAGAATAATCATCTCAGAAAGATATGTCTGCTGCCAAGCCAATTTTGGAATGGAAGGTATATAGAGAAAGGATGGTGCATCCAAATTTCTTCAACAAGTATGATTCTATTATTTTGAAGAATATCAAGCTAAACAGATGGGAGAGTGTCTGCATATCAAAGCCTAGTGCTCAAGACTTGGTGTATCCAGATCTGATTATTGAGTTTTATGAATCAGTTAGTTTCTTTAAGGAATAAGGCAAAGAAAAGTTTTTGTTTAAAAGCTATGGAAAAACCTATGCTCTATCATATACAAAGGCAGCTAGTTTGATTGGAGTTCTATTTGAAGGGGAAGCTGAGTTCTGTTCCCATAAGTTTCCGGATGTTCAAGGAAGTTTTGTCAAGGTGAAATCTATGGAGTGTCTCGGTCTTACAGATGTCAAGACTCCGAAAATTTCTCACCTCTCTATAAATAATCGAATCCTTGAATTGCGGGTTCAAGGTTTTATCATTCCGAGAAAAGGTGATAAGGACACCTTGAAGAAGAGAGACGTGTACATCCTAGATTTTCTTGTGAATCTCAGGAAGATAAATTTAGTCAAGCATATTCTGATTATGATCGATAATATCAAGAATGTTAATTTAAAGGCCTAGATAATCATGTATCCGGCTATTCCTTCCAAGCTAATTTTTCGGTGCATGGAGTCTTTTAAAATCCTCTGTAGTTCAAAGCCAAGGAATTTCAAAGTCATGCTAATCAGTGATGATACCCTCAAAAGGACGAAAGTTGGTTTTTCTAAGGAAACCAGAGAATTATATGATCCACTAGTAGAAGAGGCTCAAGCTGTTATGAAGGAACAAGAAGTGGCTAAACCATCGAAAAAGGTTGGAAAAAGAGAAAATTGAAGGAAGTAGAAGGGGAAGAGAAAACAACAAAAGCTATGGAATCCCAATCCACACCTCCAAATCCTAAGAAGCAAAAAGACTATCTAGATGAGGTTTTTTAAAAGTAGAGGGAAGATAAGAAATATCGGAAGGAAGGAGAGCCACAATTTTTCTTGGATCCTGCAGAAGCAAAGGCTTTGAAAGAGAAGATAGCTAATGAGCTTGATAAGAAATCTAAAGAGAAGAAACAAAAGAAGAAGATGTCTAAGGCTGAAATTGTTCAATCCCTTCGGAGCGATACTGAGAAAGCATCTGAGAATATCCCTGTACGAAAATATTTCTTGGTAGAGGTCTTACCTAAGACACCAGGGAAGAAACATTACTACAAAAACGGCCTATATCAGCGATCAAAAAGGGCTTTAACAGCGCTAAAAAAGTGATGTAAAGCTCAGTGCTAATATAGGGGGTCGCTTTTATTAGTTCTATGAAAAGCGCTGATAAAGACCACTTTTATCAACGCTAAAAAAAGTGCTGATAAAAGACCCCTTTATCAACACTTTTTTTAGCACTGATAAAAGGGGTCTTTATCAGTGCTTTTAAAAAAGCACTGATAAAAGTCAAAAAAATTATAAAAAATAAAAAAAATTAAATAATGCATGGGGAGAGCTTTTATCAGTGCTTGACCACCCCTTTTATCAGCACTAGGAGGTCTCCCGCGTGTTTCCCTTCCCGCGCATCCTCACACGCATGCACCACCTTTGCCTCCACCTGAACTCGAACCCGCAACCTCCTCCTTTCACGACTGCACCTTTACCACTATGCTATTTCATTTTTCTCTCTATTTAATGATATATCTCTTTATATATATATATATAGTTATATTTATTCATATATTTATATAGATTCATATTAATATAAATATATTTATTCATATATTAGTATATATATATTCATTCGTATATTAATATATATTTATATTTATTTACATATATATTTTTAGTTATAATTTTTTATCCGTATATTTATTTGTATATTAATATATACTTATAAGATCAGTTTTAAATACATTCATGAAATATTTTTTATGTGTGTTTATAATTAAATAAATAAATACATACATACATATATACATCACACACACATAGACACACACACACACAGACACAGACACAGACACATATGAATAAATACATATATATGTGTCTTTTAAAAGCCATTGAATGTTAAAATGACAATAACTTATAAATGAGAAGCCCATTTCAACTCCACAACCAATTAAAATAAAGAAAATGAAACAATATTCGATATGATATGTAGTATAGGCTTAACCAACATCAGGATCAGAAGTTATACAAGTTTGAATGTTAACAAATCAGGGCATCAAAACTAAAAACTCAATTTTGGAGGCCTTCTGGGCCTTTTTTGGGCTCAAAAAAACCTTGACTGGGGTACCCCCAAGTTATAATGATGTATATCTCATCGCAGGCTTCGATTTGATATGTTGTAGAGATCAAACGGACACCTGGATCAAAAGTTATGACCGTTTGAAGTTTGAGTTACATTTTCAACTTATTTTAGATATTTTATTAATTGTTTTGATTTTTTGAGTCTTCAATTTGTTATTAAATGATTTTTAATGGATAATAATTAGAAAATTATTAATTAATAATATTTTTTTAAAATATTTTAAATCCATTTTCACTAAATTTCTTATATATTAAATGTAATAGTCTATTTATATGTATATAAAACATATTTAAAAAATATATATTATATTTATATACGAATGAATATACTTATATAACAATAATGTATTTTTCATGATTTTTTTGAAACTTAGGATTTATCAGTGCTAGGGAAAAGAACTGATAAATCCCCCCTTTATCAGTGCTACTAAAAGAAGTGCTGATAAAGGGGTCCCTTTTAACAGCACTAAAAAAAGCGTTGATAAAGGGGGGACCTTTATTAGCACTCAAAAAAAGCGTTGATAAAGGGGGCCTTTATCAGTGCTTTTGTTGAGCGCTGATAAAATCACCCATTTATCAGCGCTTTTTTTAGCGCTGATAAAGGCCGCCTTTATTAGTGCTTTTTTTTAGAGCTGATAAAAGCGTAGCGCTTCCCTCGCCTGTTTTTGTAGTAGTGAAATTTCTCACTCTGGAAAAAGTACAAGAAAAGATTGATGAAGAAAACGAAGTTGTGGAAGAAGTGGAATAAGAAGA
Organism: Viscum album; assembly: GCA_963277665.1. NCBI lineage: Eukaryota > Viridiplantae > Streptophyta > Magnoliopsida > Santalales > Viscaceae > Viscum > Viscum album. Next base: position 1,199,050,595 of record OY728164.1, read on the forward strand.
AAGCATTGGTGACATAGAAGACCTCATAAAGCAAGTTGAAGACTTTCATGAGAAGGAAAGTGCATCCGAGAAATTGTTAATCCGGACCTCTCAAGACGGATCTTCAAAGCTTGATACTCCTGGGTTAGATGAGAAATCTGAAGAAGAAGTGAATAAAATCTCTGAGGAAGAAAGTTATAATCATCATTTCGTTCACCCTGAAGATGTTGACACAGGAGCTGAAAAGGAGGAGATAGATGAAGATAGAATTGTTCAGCTGTCTGATAGTGAACATGAATCTCCGGATGAGGAAGCTGTTTCGAGAACTGATAAGGGGAAACAGGTGGTTGTTGAAACACCGACTAAAGTTGTTTTAAAGAATAAGTAAGCTAGTAGATCTTCAAAGAGGAAGCTTATCGGGCTAGAGAAAGATCCCTCACCTATCAAATTCTCAGATTCAGAATCATTATCCCTAGTACATGATTTTGTTGTTCAATCACTGAAGAAGCTTGTTGACAACATTTCGATCTTTCCAAGCATTGACTTGAGATGTCAGATGCTCCAACATAGCTTGAATCAAAAATCAGATTCAGTATCCATGGTGATGGATAAGTTTGTAAATCTTGAGGCTGATTTCAAGAATTTATTCATTAATTATGATGCCAACAAAAGGTCTTGTAAGAAAATGGTTAGGTGTTCAAAGAAGATAGTTGAAGACCTGAGGGAACTTGATGAGTTCCAATATGGTTTTAAGGAGGCTTTTGATATTGAGGATGGTAAGATCAAAGACCTTACAACCAGTTTTGAAGGAAAGTTAACTCTTGAACAAAATTATCAGATTCAAGAAGTGAAGGACTTGAATGGAAAGTTGTATTCTATTTCCCAAAGCTGGAAGAGAGAAAGAGATATTCATATTGAGATTGAAGAAAAGCTTATTAAGCGGGAATAAGTCCTAAAGGATCAGATAGAGGTTCTTAAGTCTCATGATGAAAGAGTCAAGGCCTTAGAGAAGAAATCAGAGGATCAGGATCAGCTCCTAAAGCAAGCAGAGGAAGACCACAAGGAACTCAAAAAGTTGAAAACCATAGTGAAGAAATTGATACCCAAGGAGAAGGAAGGAAAATAGATCCAATTCGATATTTTTTTTGTATTTTTCTCCTTGTACAAATTCTTCCCATCTTAATAAAATTTTGGTTTCTCATTTTTGTTTGGATGCTTTGTACTAATATTTTAGGTACTATAATTTCTTTTTCATTCCCTTAAATTATTTTTGAAAATTACAAAGGGGTAGAAATGAAAAATAATACTAAGTAAAGAAGAAACGTTCCTAAGTAAGGGGGAGTTTATCTAAGGGGGTGTTTTCATTACAGATATTTCCATACTCAAGATAATAAAAAAACTCATTCCGGAAATCTAGAATACAATCCTTAGTGTTCCAAAGCCTAAGGGGGAGTTATTCGTATTCATCATTGCCCATATGATAAGGGAGTTAGTCGTATTCATCTTTTCCCATATGATAAGGGAGATAATTTTTATTTCAAAGTCGTAATGAAGTTTTTTATATTTTTCATAATGAAGTTTTTCATATTTTTTGTAATGTAGTTCTTAAATTTTTCATATTGAAATTTTCTTAATGAAGATTTTTGTACTTGAAATTTTTTGTAATGTATATTTTCGTACTTGAAATTTTTCGTAATGAAGATTTTTGTACTTGAAATTTTTGTAAAGAAGTTTTTCGTACTCAAGTTTTTCATAATGGAGTTTTTTTTTGTTTTTCAAAATTTTCGTAATCAAAATTTTTCAGAATCTAAAGTTCTTTAAGAATAATTTTCTTCAATACGAATAATCATCCTAGCAATCTGAAAGGTATGTTTTCCTTCTTAATTTTTCGTAATTATCATTTACTTTCTGGTATTTTTATTTGTTTTTAAAATTTTTTGGATTATATTTTCCTTAAATCTGAATAGTTTTTTTTAACCTCAAAAGATCAGATTCTATCGAGTTTTCCTTGCGGCTATCATATCAACCGTCAGATCTAATCAGAAGGATTTTCAGCCATTGGATTGATTTTGGAAGATGAATAGTCACTTCCAACACCTATATAAGGACCCTCGAAGGGTTGTCCCACATCGATTTCAAGATATCGTGTGCTGAAGTTCTGACCCTCTACTTAAGCTCGTTCTGAACTTCTCAGAGTTTTCTCAATTCTGAATGTTTGTAGAATAATCATCTCAGAAAGATATGTCTACTGTCAAGCCAATTCTGGAATGGAAGGTATATAGAGAAAGGCTAGTGCATCTGAATTTCTTCAACAAGTATGATTATATTATTTCGAAGAATATCAAGCTGAATGGATGGGAGAATGCCTGCATATCAAAGCCTGGTGCTCAAGACTTGGTGTATCCAGATCTACTTATTGAGTTTTTTGAATTAGTCTGTTTCTTTAAGGAATAAGTCAGAGAGAAGTTTTTGATTAAAAGCTATGGAAAAACCTATGCTCTATCATATACAAAGGCAGCTAGTTTGATTGGTGTTCCATTTGAAGGGGAATATGAGTTCTGTTCCCATAAGTTGTCGGATATTCAAGGAAGTTTTGTCAAGTTGAAATCTATGGAGTGTCTCGGTATTATAGATGTCAAGACTCCGAAAATTTCTCACCTCTCTACAAATAATTGGATCCCTGAATTGTAGGTTCAAGGTTTTATCATTCCGAGAAAAGGTGATAAGGACACCTTGAAGAAGCACAACATGTACATCCTAGATTTTCTTGTGAATCTCAGGAAGATAAATTTGGTCAAGAATATTCAGATTACGATCGAGAATATCAAGAATGGAAATTTAAAGGCCCAGATAATCATGTATCCGGCTATTCTTTCCAAGCTAATTATTCGGTGTTTAGAGTCTTTTAAAATCCCTTGTAGTTCAAATCCAAGGAATTTCAAAGTCATGCTAATCAACGATGATACCCCCAAAAGGATGAAAGTTGGTTTTTCTAAGGAAACTGAAGAATTCTATGATCTACCAGTAGAAGAGGCTGAAGCTGTTCTGAAGGAACAAGAAGTGGCTGAACCATCGAAAAATTCTGGAAAGAAGAGAAAATCGAAGGAAGTAGAAGAGGAAGAGAAAACACCAAAAGATATGGAAGCCCAATATTCACCTCCAAATCCTAAGAAGAAAAAATACTATCCGGATGAGGTTGTTGCAAAGTGGAGGGAAGATAAGAAAAATCATAAGGAAGGAGAGCCACAGTTTGGCATGGATCCTGCAGAAGAAAAGGCTTTAAAAGAGAAGATAACTAATGAGCTTGATAAGAAAGCTAAAGAGAAGAAACAAAAAAAGAAGGTTTCTGAGGCCAAAATTATTCAATCCCTTTTGAGGGATACTGATAAAGCATCCGAGAATATCCCAGTACCAAAATCTTTCTTGGTAGAGGCCTTACCTGAGACACTGGGGAAGAAATTTCTCACTCTGGAAAAATAACAAGAAAATATTGATGAAGAAAAATAAGTTTTGGAAGAAGTGGAATAATAAGAAATCAATGGTGACACAAAAGACATCATAAAGAAAGTTGAAGACTTTCATGAGAAGGAAATTGAATCTGAGAAATTGTCAATCTGGACCTTTCAAGATGGATCTTCAAAGCTTGCTACTCCTGGGTTAGATGAGAAAGATGAAGACGAAGTGAATAAACTCTCTGAGGAAGAAAGTTATAGTCATCATTTAATTCACCCTGAAGATGCTGACACATGAACTGAAAAGGATAAGATAGATGGAGATAGAATTGTTCAGCTGTCTGACTGTGAACATGAATCTCCGGATGAGGAATCTATTCCAAGAACTGATAAGGGGAAACAGGTGGTTGTTGACACATTGACTAAAGTTGTTTTAAAGAAGAAATAAGCTGGTGGATCTTCGAAGAGGAAGCTTGTCAAGCTAGAGAAAGATCCCTCACCTAGTAGAGTCTTATATTCGGAATCATCATACCTAGGACATGATTTCGTTGTTTAATCACTAAAGAATATTGTTGACACCATTCTGATCTTACCAAGCATTGACTTGAGATGTCAGATGCTCCAACATAGCTTGAATCAAAAATTGGATTCAGTATCCATGGTGATGGATAATTGTGTAAAGCTTGAGGCTGATTTCAAGAATTTCTTCATTAACTACAATACCCACAGAAGGTCTTGTAAGAAAATGGATAGCTGGTCAAAGAAGATAGTTGAAGACCTAAGGTAACTTGATGAGTTCCAAGATGGTGTTAAGGAGGTTTTTGATTTTAAGGATGGTAATATCAAAGACCTTACACCGGTTTTGAAGGAAAGTCAACTCTTGAACAAAATTCCTGGATTCAAGAAGTGAAGGACTTGAATGGAAAGTTGTATTCTGTTTCCCAAAGCTGGAAGAGAGAAAGAGATCTTCGGATTGAGATTGAAGAAAATCTTGTTAAGCAAGAAGAAGTCCTAAAGGCTTAGACAGAGGTTCTTAAGGCTCGGGATGAAAGAATCAAGGCCTTAGAGAAGAAATCAGAGGATCAGGATCAGCTCCTAAAGCAAGCAGAGGAAGACCACAAGGAACTCAAAAATCTAAAAACCATAGCGAAGAAATTGATACCCAAGGAGAAGGAAGAAAAATAGATCCAATTTGATATTTTGTTGTATTTTTCTCCTTGTACAAATTTTTCCTATCTTAATAAAATTTTTGTTACTCGTTTTTGTTTGGATGCTTTGTACTAATATTTCAGGTACTATAATTTCCTTTACATTCCCTTAAATTCTTTTTGAAAATCACAAGGGGGGGGGAAGGAAAAATAATACTAAGTAAATAAGAAATGTCCCTAAGTAAGGGGGAGTTTATCTAAGGGTGAGTTTACATTACAAAGATTTCCGTACTCAAGATAATAAAAAAACTCATTCCTGAAATCTAGAATATGATCCTTAGTGTTCCAAAGCCTAAGGGAGAGTTAGTCGTATTCATATTCTCCCATGTGATAAGGGAGATAAGTTTTATTTCAAAGTCTAGAAAAAATATTTTCTAATTCCTTTTATTATTTTTTGTAAGTATGTTTGTGCTTTCCAAAAAGGGAGAGATTTTTGAGTCAATAAAGTTTTCCTTATGAATTTTCCATTCCATCATGTTTGGGGAGATTGTTAGGTCAATAAGGTTTCCTTATGACTTTACCATTCCTTCGTGTTTTGAAAATCACAAACACCTTATCTCAAGGAAAATTTCATTTTACCCTAAGTTTTACTTCTATAATGAAAATTTTCCTTCCCTAAGGAAATTTATCATTACCATGTTTTTCATTGTTCATTATCTTGTCTAAGTGTAAAAATTGATTTCATATCTAAAACCTTGGAATAATATAATACTTAGATAAAGAGAATTTGGTTTTCAGAATCCGAATTTAGACTCTGAGTTCTCTGAATTCAGACTCCAAACTTTTCTAAGTTCTGACTTGGAGTTCTCTGAATTCAGACTTCGAACTCTTATGAGTTCTGACTCCAAGTTCTCTGAATTCAGACTCTGAACTCTTTTGAATTCTAACTCTGAGTTCTCTGAATTTAGACTCTGAACTCTTCTGAGTTCTGACTTCGAGTTCTCTGAATTCAGACTCCAAACTTTGTAAGTTCAGACTCTGAATTCTAATGAATTTAGACTCTAAACTTTGTAAACCCTAACTCCAAATTCTCATGAACTCTGACTCCAAACTTTGTAAGTTTAGGTTCTGAATTCTTGTGAATCCAAATTCCGAATTTCTTTGAAATTCAGACTTCAGAATTCTATAGATTTCAGGTTTCGAATTCCTTAGAAAACAAAATCCGAATATCCTTGTATTATAGAAAATGAATGTGTTTTTGGTTAGACTCTGAACTTTTATTTCTTTACATTCTGAATATTTAATTTTGGTTATGTAACCATATTTTTTCTTACACTTATTTTTTGTTATAAAACAATGTCATGAATTCAGTTACTAACTAATCATTGTTTGAGTGACACATGTACAGGTCCCTATGAAATTCAAGGAAAAATATGACCATTGAAGGAGGGAGACGACCGTTGGTGTTGTGCCTATAAATAGGAGCTCATTTGAAAGAGCTCACAACATGTTGATCAATCTAGAGATTACATGCTTCTGAAGTGATTTCTAGAGAGAGAGGCTTTATTGCTTTGTGTGTACTGAACTTCTTGTTCATATTTTCTTTGTGTGACTCCGATTATTGCTGTGTACAATCGAGGGCTTCTAGGTATAGGAAGACAGAGGTGCCGACTACCTTGAATTTGAGGGATTCCTTTCTGAGGAAGATAGAGGTGTCGACTACCTTAAAGTTGAGGGCTTGCAGGGATAAAAATACAGACTCTGATCTTCATATTAAGGGCTTACCCTAGTGTGGGTAAGAAAGACTTTCTTGAAATTATAAATCAAGGTACCTTTATCCAAGGTTGTTGGATACCCTTCTCTTTGGGTTAAAAGATTTACTACTTTTTACTTGTTTTGTTACAAGTTTTCCACTGCATTTTATTTGTTGAGGAAATTATAACTATCTTATACTTACTTATACTTGTACTTTGTTTTAGTAAGATTTTATATGCATTAAGGTAGAATCTTTATCTTTGTAAATTTATATTAAGTATCATTTTCCAGAACCATCTTTTTAGAATTACATTCTTGGAATCATATTTCTGGAATCTAGCAAGTGTGTAGAACTATAGGTTTTGTGAATTACCTTGTTTAACCTTGTTAAACATATCCATCTTTAAAAGTTTCAAAGGAATTTTTAAAAGTATAAAATTCACCCCACCCCTCTTGTATATTTAGAATCATTAGATACTACATATAGTATCTATATTATTTCAATACTACATTTGGTATTATAGAGTATATCATACTCCATACCATCTTAACACTAAATCTTAAGGAATTACACAAGTAAAGGAGGAGTTATTTGAATAAAAAAAGAAGTGGAATTCATCAAAAACATAGTTGATCCATTGGATAGACAAGAGTTCACATCATTATCCCCATACATTGAAAAATAACTAACACTTGAGCTTAAAATTATTCCCCCAAATCCAAGATAATACTTCTTGGAAGATTCAAACACTTTACCAATCATCATCAATTCAGATATATCAAGTGAATAAGAAATTAAATTATTCAATGTCTTGTAATAGAGGAAACTAGTGATAGGTTGGAAGACAACATATTTAAAATTTATAAGCCCCACTATTTATACCAATGTTATACAGATGGAAGATAATTCCAAACCTTATAGGTAGCTGCTATAACACCCTGAGATTTTAAAAAGAAAACTTTATTCTATAACATATATGGATCACAACACTGAGCCTAAACGAACCATGAAATATTATTATTTAAATATGACCATTATAACCAAGCTATTAAATCGACGGGTATAAATAGGAATAACTTATTTATGAAATATCTACAGAATATGAGTAGTGAGTGAAGATTTGGTGTCTCCAAATAGCCACCATGAACTTACCCATTCACTGAAAGAGGTAGACATTAGAAAAGTTGATGTTCTTTGAATAAAGTTCAATTCTTCAGATAACCTTGAGCATAAATTAAAAGTAACTTGTAGCTCCTGAAAATCATATAATTAAAATTATTTGGGCATTAAAGGTAATCTTTGGGAATACTTTTGGACTTAAGAAAGTTTGGATGCCTGACACTTAAATTTTTAATGATGAAGCCGATATGTACCAACATCTGAAATCTTATATATAGTACATAGTGACTTCTAGTTTTATCAGAACATGAATTATTTATGTATTATGTGATATTTATGTGCATGATTCAATCAAAATAAAGTTTTCTTTAAATATTAACTCTCTAGTATGGGGGGTTGGTTTTTGTTCGATGTTTTTTTATAGAGTTTATTTTTATCTAACATTAATTTCAATAGAAATTATGAACATGAATTTGGATATATTCCAGAACCATCTTCAAAATAATAAGTTCTAGCTATCAATATGGAAGATAACTTCTAAATGGTTCAATTTTTTATCCTCATCTTATAAAATTTTAAAACTGGATAATTATATTACCATGCATACCTTTTTAAATGTTGGTATATCAATTTTCATTTTGATAATTTAATTTATTAGAGGCTGAACTTGTGTCTTGTATTAATTTTTAGAGTAAATCATTATTCCCACTAACAATTCTTGTTTAAGTTGAGTCTCAAAGATAGAATTTAATTAGCTGGATGCTATACCTAGAGAGTAAATTCTTCATGAATATTTTCTAAAAATTATTGAAGTGAACTCTTTTAATTTATCCTTTCTTAAAAATATCATAGGGATAAATATAATGGAGGGAGAGTATCAAAATATTAAAGGGATTTTTCTATTTCTTTAATATTTATTTTTATACCTTATATAAAGGGTATAAGTTTCAAGATAATAAGTTTTTCTTGCCTTAGTGGATTTTTTTTTTACTAATGTGTTTGTTGAGTTGAATTTTAAAGGGGTATAAATTTGAATTCTGAGGTGAAGAGTTTTATGAACCTCTTAAGAGTGATGAAAATCTAACGAATTGTAAATTAAGAAGGTTTTTTTTGTCAAAAATCACACCACCATATATAAAATTGAGTTGAATATCTTGATTTTAATTTTCTTAACTCTTTTCACCTTGACCTTCTTTATCCCTTGTAATAATTTTGTGTTGTTTTTTGACTATCAAAAAGGGGAAGAGTTTTGAGGACTTTAATGAGTTTCCCATTTCTTCTTTCACGGGGGACGTTTTGAGGAGGAGATGAAGAGATTAAATGACACTACTGGGCATATTTTTTTATTCTAGTTGAACTTACCTTTTTCCATTTGTGTGTTGTGATTATCAAAAAGGGGAATATTATTGGATCAAAAACCACTTTTGTAACCTTGTTTTGAAAATAACAACACACTCCTGATGTATTTGATTAACTATTAGGGGGTTTTTTTCTATTTTAATATATTGTGTCATTTACTTATATATTCTGATGTGTTGATATGTACCTCAGATGACATGCATTGTGTGTTTTCACCAAACTTTTGTGCATTGTAATGGAACATTAAGGAAATAACTTGTTTCTTGGTGTCGATGCTCTGGTGGAATTATGGGTGGTTGATTCTAGTGCATGTTTCCACTCAATGATAGAATATGGATGCATGGTGAATCATGTATCTAGAGGTTTTTTAAAAGTTAATCTAATGGATAATGAATCCTTAGATGTCATTAAAAAGGGTGATGTGAATACACAGATGAATAATGATGGAATCTTGAGACTCAAAGGAGTCAAACACACCCTAGGATTATGAGAAAAATAATATTTCCATTAGATAGCTTGATGAGGAAGGTTTTAGAGTGAATTTTTAAAATTGAGTCTAGAAAGCGACTTAAGGATTCATCCTGGTTATGAGAGGAGTAAAGGATGAGACCTTATATTTGACCAGAAGCACATATGGTATTACAATGGTTGGAACTACATCATCAGAATATTTTAAGGTTTGGCATTGTAGGATCAATCAACATAGTGAGAAGAATATGAAAATTCTAATGTCTAAATGCATATTGAATCTTGATAACATGGAAATAATAAGGTGTGAAAGTTGTGTGTTTGGGAATAGATAAGAGTGTTCTTCAACTTAGATGGATAGAAGCTCATAGCTTAGAAGTTTGAACTAGGACTTAGACTTGTCCCTATCCAATCCCATGGTGGTTATATTTACTTTATAACTTTAATTGATAATGCTACTATAAAATTATAGGTTTACTTTTTGAATCATAATTTTGATTTTTGAGGCATTTATTCAATGGAAATCCATGGAAGAATGGGAATTTGGTTGGAAGTTGAAATGTATTTTTTCCAATAATGGTGGTGAATATACCTGATACAACTTCCAGAACTTCTACCAAAATAAGGAGACAACACATGAGAATACAATACCTTGTACACTATAGTTGAATGAAGTGGATGAAATAATGAATTGAACCATGAATGGGAAGTCTTAAACTATTCAATTGTACTTTGTAATGCCTAAGGGGGTTTAGGGAGAGGTACTCAATATAATAGCATACCTTGTCAATAGGTGTTCAGCATAGAGATTTGAGAAGGATCTTACAAAGGAGTTATGGTCTGATAAATGATCAGAAGTTAACCATCTTAAATTATTTAGAAGTTTGATGTATGTGAATGTTGCTGCTAAATATCGAGATAAGCTTGAGAAAAAATATAAAGCATTTTTTCTAGTTGGGTATAGAGATTAGAGTTTTGGATTTAAGTTATGGGATAAGGAAAGGAAACAAATCTTCTGGATCCTAGATTTTCTCTTTAATTATAAGGTTATTTGAAAAGACCAGAACAAGAAGAAAAATGAAGTTGATAAAAATAAATCAACTATCGAAGGAGTTAACTTCTCAAATATTTTCTCACCGATAGTTTGACATGCAACAATCTGGATGATGGTGAGCATGGTACCATCATAGGGTCTTCACTTAAGACAAGTGGATGTAAAGACATCATTACTTCATGGTGAGTTGGAGGAATAAATTTACATGAAGAAACTGATGGGTTTTGGGAATAAGGAAATTAAAACTTGGAATGTTAAAGAATTATCTTTATGGATTGAAGCAAGAATGACAATAATATAATTGAAATTTCAATGGTTTTTTTGGAAGAAGGATTTGAAAGGTAGAATACAGATCATTTCTATTTCTAGAAGAAATGGGATGATAAGACATTCACCATGATGCCTTTGTATGTCAATGACATATTTTTAGTGGGTCCATAGGTTTTATATATTCAGGAGTTAAAGTGTAAGTTATCTGGAAGAATTTAAATGAATGATCTTGGATATGCTAAGAAAATATTGGGAATGAGAATTTAGAGTGATATGAGAGTTAGAACTTTGGTGTTATCCCATAAGTATTGCATTTGGAAGATCATGGGAATGTTTGGAATGGTCAAATACAAGCCCATAGAAACTCCTCTTGTCAAACACTTTGTCCAAGGTAAATGCACTAGTAATGGAAGAAGTGAGTTGGTACATGGATAAAGTGATGTTTGTATCAATATTTGGAAGATTTATGTATGTGATGATTTACACACAAAAATAAATTTCATTTTTAATGGGATTTTTGAGTCATTTTTTGTTGAAACCTAGAAGTAAACACTAAAAAGTCATCAAATGGATCATCCATTACTTGAAAATAATAGAAGGATTTTCTTTGTGTTTTAGGGAGGAAGATCCATTGAAAGGTTTTTTGGGTGTAGATTTTTATAGAGATTCATACACCTAGATGAGCATGATTGGATTTGTGTTTGACTAGGGAGGAACAATGATCAATTGGATGTCATAGATACATAATATTATAATTTTAAGTAAAAATTAAGTAGAGTATGTGGCTGTAATGTAATCAAGGAAGGAGTTTTTTTTATTGATACATTTATTGAAGGAGTTTGAGAGAAGTTACGAATGTGGATTTTCATATTGTGATAATCAGAATATAATTCATTGGTCTAGGAATATTGTATTTCATGTGAGTATAAATAAAATCAATATCAAGTAACACTTAATTAGAGACATGCCAAAGGATAAAGTGAGAGATCTCAAGAAGATATCCAGAATCCAAAATCTAGTGGACTAAAACTTTAGTTCTTGAAAGTATGAGGCAACATCATTCATTAGTGGGACTTGGGTGAACGGAAGGGTAATGAAGAACATTTTATGTTGTAAAGAGGAATAAAGGAATTTTTCTAAGTGTTGGATATTTTTAAAAGGTTACTTGAAATAGTCTAAAAGTGGGTGATTGTTGGAATGTGAAGTATACTCTGTTCATCAAATCCAGGTCACCAGATTCAGTTCATAAAAAATTTGTCATTGCAATTTGGTTAGCTCATCATATGTTCAACAACATTAGACTCTCTCTATGAGGCAGTGAATTGATAATATGTTTATTTCTCCCTATAGAGTCATGGAGGTTCGGAATGTTTAGCGAATAGAAGGCTCTAGAATGATGTCTCTAGAAGTGCTCACCCAAGTTAGTGGTCAGGGTCAAAGGAGTTTATAGAGATCACCAGTCACTTACCAAATGGAGGCATCTCCATGAATGTTGGAAGGCAGTTAAACCTAGATGGTTATGCATTTCTATAAAAGGGAGTGGGGACCTTTTGTATAGGGAATCCTGATCAAGTATATTGTATCAGAGACATGAAAAATGGACCATATTCTATAGAGTGAATCATAATTTATGGTGTCTAGTGAATTATAAAAGAATAATCTCTATAATGTTTGTTACTGATTGATTTTTCGGTTGTATGAAATTCTTATGCTTATAGTAAATATAAAGAATGCAATAGTGTTTCTTCCATGCACATAGGATAACTTTTCTGAAGCATATTAATCCCTTGTTTCCATTCCTAATTTATATAAATTTATAGGTTTTATATATATTGTTTTTACATTCCATGTATATGCTTGTGATATTACTTGTATGTGTGTAAAAGGATCAACTTTGTGGGGGGGGGGTTCATTGACTTCATAATTATGGTATACTTAGTTGAGGGAGGATGTTTTAGGGGATCTGATTCTACTGTTCATAACCTTTGATATGCATTCTTCTGGTGGATTAAAGGTCCTGGTTCTCACGAATGCAGGACGCCCTACCTCCCAACAAATTTTTTTATGACTGATTGGTGATTATTAGTTAACCTTTACTTATGTTTGTGATTTTGATGAGTATTCATTCATCTATGATTATGTATTGAAAAATTGATCACTATAATTGTTGATTACATAAATATTGATAAACCGTTCATTATGTTTATGGTTTACCTATATAGTGATTATTAATTTACTAGGTTATTGATTATGTTATGGTGATAGTTTGTTCATCCTCATTATATCATGATATTAGTGATAACCCATTCACCTTAATTATGATTATGGTATTAGTGATGTTTTTTTCTCCTCTATGTTTATGTTACAGTGATTTCCCATTCACCTTGGTTGAGTGTGAGTGGTGATAGACCATTCACCCATAATCATATGAACTATAGTGATACCTCATTCACCAATTATCTTTAGATTAGCGATAATCCATTCACCAATACTTGTGTGATTGTGGTGATAATTGGTTTACCCTATGTTTAGTTATGGTGATTGCCTATTTACTCTATTAATATTGTGATGATATCCTGTTCAACCATTCTTATGAGAGCGGTGATGACCCTTTCACCCATATTCATGCAATAGTGCTCATAACCAGTTCACCTTATGCTTAATTATGAAGATAACCCATTCACTTTATGCATGATTATGGTGTTCACCTATTCTTGTGAGGGTGGAAATAACCCATTCACCCATACTTGTGTGGTAGTGGTGATAACACATTCACCTTATTTTTAATTATGGAGATAAACCATTTACCTTACATATAATTATGATGATACGCTTCAGAATTTTATGTCATTTTTGACCTATTATTTGTGATGGATTCCCATCATAAATGATTATTTGTGGAGGGATTCTATCAGAAATAACTTATTGAAAAATATGGCCTTGAAATTATTACTATTTATGATGAGTCATCATTAAAAAAATGCAACAAAAATATGTATCTATATCAAAGAATATCTTATAATGGAATTGAATTCCATCATGAAAAAAATATAGTATTTTCGATGGAAAGAATAATCCATCACAAATAATATTTTTGACAGTACTAAGAGTTTGTCACAAAAAACACATAACATTTTTAATATGATGGGAGTGACATTCCATCAAAATAGAAAAAATAATAACCATTAAAAAATAATAACCATTAAAAATATTATATTTTTATAAAAAAGAACATAAAGCCACTACAGGGGGGTCTTACAAAGGGTTAGGCAGAGGGAACTCCATCCCTAAACCATGTTAAATTCATCACATGTACTCCATCATCTCCTCATAGTGTTAATATTGTTACTCATACTACTTATGATGCTCTTCCTACTCTTTCTTCTTGATCTATATAATCTCATCCTAAGCTCACAACCTCTCCTAATACTCTGGAGCTTAGATGACTTTGTATGAGCTTCCTTCAAGCTGGATGACAACATCATGGGAGTATCATAATAACTAGATCGTGTTGATTATTAACCAATATTGATCAACCAAACATTCCCAATACCATGTATGGTCGCCCGTATTTAAGTTGCCTCATCAAAACCTAACTCACATGAGGCCCCACCCTCAGTATTGGCCTGAATATCCCGCGTGTGATAAGTTATGGACTCATACACCTCCTTCAAATGTAATTAGAAATTAAAAGATTAAGAAACTAATTTAACTTAATTTTAAAAACCAAAATAATAATAACCATAATTGGACATTGTTTTCCACTAGAAACATCTCTTATATTAGGATCGATGTAGATATTCTTATAAACATAAAAACTCTATAATAGTAGGATCAACAATGTACCTCCTAAATATAATAGAAAAAATTCACATTAAAAGTATATATAAATTAATAAAAAATATTAATTAATATATTTTATCAATTAATACAAAATAGATCACTCTTAACTCTATGTGTGACCTCTTACCTCCACCACTCTCTTTCAATGGTTGTGTAAAAATTGAAAAAAACACTCACACAAATAAATCTCCCATACCTCTCAGATAGAAATTTTCATGAAATAATCAATCAGAGACCATGAAATATGTAAATAAATAATAATATAATGTTAGAAATTAAATAAATTTCAGATCAATATTTATTAACATACAATACAGTAATCAAACAGCTGATATCAAACATCGATGAGAAATCAATAACATGACCCCTGTGGTGTAGAAAAGTAATTCTACAGAATTGCATGAACCTGCCCAAAAATCATATACAGAATACAATGAAAATAAAAATAGATAATTAGAAAATTAATATATATAAAATTAATGAAAAAAATAAAAATAAAAAACATAATTGAACATACCTCTACAATAAAGGATTGAAATCAAGAGATGGAAACCACTCATGAATAGGGTCTAGAATTATCATTCTAACTAGGTCATGACCCCTCCCAGTCAATGGTGTAATAGAATCATCTTGCGGGTTATATGGAGAGTCATTGAGATGTTCATCAAGAAGCACATCATTAGTGAGGAAATCAAACATCTTGTTGTAATCCTATCCAACCATTTGAAACATAAAAATAATTCTACCAATGAATAATTGTTAATACAGATAGAAAATATAAAAACTAATAAATATCTATTAAAAATAAATAATATATATTGATTGTGACTATAACTAGATTTCAATATATCAATATTCATATTCATATTCATATTCATCAATGTTAATTTCTTTATCTCCCTCCTCAACATCATTAATTTCCATATGAGCTTCAATTTCATCATCCCTCATTAATTTGAATTCATTCATTACATCATCAATATTATCAACATCATCGACCCTTAACTATAGGGTCTCATCATATATATTTGTATCCATTTGAGAAATAGATGTATTTTTGCAATGTTTCTTAAAAAATTCAATATTTTTAACTTCAATATAACCACTTTCCTTTTCCATAAACTGATTTTCTTGGAATTTCTTTTTTATTACAATCCACCATTCATTTAAATCACTCAAAGTATCTAAATAATTTGCACACTAAACTTGGTGTGTTTGATGTGTTAACATAAATGCTTAATTTTATGTAAGAAGTATTTTTTATTAAATGTAAATGACTCCACATTGTGGATTAACATGAAACTCCTAGTTGGTATCAAACCAATGACATTTAAACATTGTCATTTAATGTTGCATCAGATAACATAACTTAATTATTTCATCCAGCATGCCATAAAATTCAACTTCATATTCTTTATGATGGGATCCATTTAAACTAACATCATTGTTCATTGATTTATTTTTTATTCACCAAACATTCATGTATGTAATTAAGATCCATTAACAACATGCGTGTTATGAGACTGGACAATTTCAATAGTGGGTTAGTTCATGCACATAATTGACTATCAATTTTATTTACATATTGTGATAC
This sequence comes from Viscum album, assembly GCA_963277665.1. Lineage (NCBI taxonomy): Eukaryota > Viridiplantae > Streptophyta > Magnoliopsida > Santalales > Viscaceae > Viscum > Viscum album. The sequence goes on from OY728164.1 coordinate 1,199,066,637, forward strand.
CTATAAAAATAAATTAATAATAATAATATATAAAATAAAAAATTGAATTAATATGTTGGACTTTAAACAATTTAACTTTAAAATCTTTGAAACTAGTAGGAAAATCTACATTTCCGACATTTTTCAATACCAGATGAGGTAATTTGTGTGATTTTTTTTAATATGATCATTATATAATCTAAAAAAATAATATAAATTTAATTTTAAAAATATTTTTTAAAAATATAGGTAAAAGTAGCATATACTACATAAATCATGTGATTCTTTATAATTGAGTAGAACATATGTATGTGATTTATGTTTTTCATCATTGCCACGACCTGACTCAATGGGGCTTGAGCCGCAACTACCCCAATCCCACCTCTATAGGCAAGAGGATAGAAATAAGTGACAAAAGGATTATCTAACTTGGGGAGGCCTTTACCTAATGTACTTGTATGAACACACCTAACCATCTCAATGCAGAAGTGCAGATGAATAATCATAAAAAGATGCAACAAATAGAATATAAACCAAGCATGTAAAACTTCTAGGGTGTATAAGAGTATGACAGTGTAAACCAGAAAAGTAAAGGGGGGAAATACATGCCCTACCAGAAAGATGTCCCAACCTGACAAAACTATAAAGTAAAAGTGCTAAGATACCCCAACTCTTGATCTCCAAGCTCTAACCATGTCACATAGTCCAATACACCAAGTATCACTAAGCTCCTATGAGGCCATCATTGACCTGTCCATCATCTACATAAAACATAACACATGCAGGAAAATACCATGCATGGGTGAGTATATACATACCCAGTAGGATGCTCTAAAAGTTTAAGGGGGAGTAGTAAGAGACAAGATAGGAATAGGTGGTAAAAATCTCAACCAAAAGCAAGAGAGTAAACAAAATCCAACGATACAGATACAAATACACACACACACACACACATATATATACATATCTGTGGGGGGCGCTCAAACCAAATAAACCAAAATGAGAGAAAAGTAGATCTCAATATCACAACCCATCCCAGGAAAAGAGTTTCATTAGTTCCAGAAGTCCATCAATGATGCCCAACATATCATGTGTCTTCCCAACAGAAAATATCCAAGTCAAGCCACACCTCGCCATAATGACACACAGTCAAGGGGAACAATCTCTAGGTATAGGATCCATTCCCTGGTACAACAGGATGGTTCCACTCAGTAGATAGTTAGAGTACCCATGCCCTGACTCTGTAGGAGGGTGTCACTCTGATGGTTGAGGACCCATACCCTAGATCTGCAAAAGGGTGTCACTCGAAAGTTGATAGAGGACCTATTCTCAGCCAGGATGGAGGGTTCCACTCAAGTAGTCAGTAGAAAACCTATTCCCTTTCCTATTAGGAGGATGCCACTCTGGTACCCAAGGACCCATTCCTTGATACCTCAGGAGGGTTCCACTCAGATAACATATAGAGGAACCATGTCCAACCCAGCTGAAGTGTACCGTTCTTGCAGTCAAGGACCCATGCCCTGTCTCCATAGGAGGGTACCACTTGGTGGATAGGTAGAGGACCCATGCCCTATCCCAGTAGGAGGGTGCCACTTTTATGGTAGATAGAGGACTCATGCCATGTCCCATAGGAGGGTGACACTCTATAGATATGTAAAGGAACTATACCCAAACTTGCATGAGGCTTCACCCTTAGTATTGATCTAACCCTCCCACATCTGATAAGTTACGACCACATATGCTTCCTTCAGATGTAATTATAAATTAAAATAGTAAAAAATATAATTTAGGTTAATTTTTAAAACCAAAATAATATTAACCATAATTTGACATTGTTTTCCACTAGCAACCTCTCTTATAGTAGGGTTGGTGTAGATATTATTATAAACATAAAACTCTGTAATAATAGGATCAACAATGAACCACATAAATATAACATAAAAATTTCACATTAAAATTATATTTAAATTAATAAACAATATTATTTATCATATTTTGTTAATTAATACTAAATATACGACTCTTAACTCTATGTGTGACCTCTTTACTCCACCACTCTCTTTAGAAGGTTGTGTAAAAATTGAAAAAAAAATACTCACATAAGTAAATCTCTCATTCCTATTGGATAGAAAGTCTCATGAAATCATCAATCAAAGACCATAAACTCTATAAATAATTAATAATAGAATGTTAGTAATTAAATAAATTTCAAAAAAATATTTATTAACATACAATATAGTGATAAAACAGTTGATATCAAACATCGATGAGAAATTGGTCCCATGATGCCCGTGGCACAAAAAAGTAATTCTACAGAATTGCATGAGCCTGTCCAACAATCATATACAAAAAACAATGAAAATAAAAATAGATAATCCAAAAAATAATATATAAAAAATTAATGAAAAAATAACATAATTGAACACACCTCTATAAGAAATGATCAAAATCAAGACAAGGAAACCAATCAGGAATAGGGTTTAGAATTATCATTCTAACTAGGTTGTGACCCCTCTTAGTTAATGGTGAAATGGAAACACCATGTGAGTCAGATGGTGAGTTATTGAGCTGGTCATCGAGAAGTACATCATTAGTGAGGAAATGAAACATCTTTTCATAATCCTCTCCATCCATCTAAAGAAGAAAAATAATTATAACAATGAATAAGTGTTCATATCAATATTCATCAGTGTTAATGTCTTTATCTTCCTCTTCAACATCATTAATTTCCATATGAGCTTCAATTTTATCATCCCTCATTGATTTAAATTCATTCATTGAATCATCAATATTATCAGCACCATCAACACATAACTATAGAGTCTCATCATTGATATTTGTATCTTTTTGAGAAATAGATATATTTTTCAAAGTTTCTTAAAAAAATCAATATTTTTAACTTCTACATAACCACTTTCCTTTTTTATAATCTAATTGTCTTGTAATTTCAAATTTATTACAATTCACCATTCATTTAAAGATCTCAAAGTATCTCAATAATTTACATAATAAACTTGGTGTGCTTGACATGCTAACATAAATGGTTAATTTTTTTAAGAATATTTTTTTATTAAATGTAAATGACTCTATGTCATGGATGAACGTGCAACTATTGATGGCTATCAAACCAATGACATTTAATCATTTCCATTTAATGTTGTCTCAAATAACATAACTCAATTATTTTATCCAGCATTCCATAAAATTTAACTTCACTATCTTTGTGGTGAGATCCTTTTAAACTAACACCATTGTTCATTGATTTCTTTTTTATTCACCATATGTGCATATATGGAACTAACAATATACACATTATGAGACTTGACCAATTTTGATGATGGGTTAGTTAGTGCACATAATTGACTATCAATTTTATTTACACATCGCGATACTTAGAAAAATAAATCAATAACAATAATAATAATATATTAAATAACAAATAGATTTCGTATTTTGGGATGTAAACAATTTAACCTACTGGTGCTTGAAACTAATAGGAAATATTACACTATCTATGTTCTTCAATAGAAACTGTGGTAATTTTTGTGATTTTTTTTAATATGATCATCATATAATCTAAAAAATCATATAATTTTAATTATAATTTTTTTTAAAAAATAGGTAAAAGTAGAACCTACTATATAAATCATGTCATTTCTTCATAATTGAGTAGAACATATGTATGTTCTCTATAATGTTCATCATTTTAAAGTCATCATTCATGATCACCACCAAAACCAAGATCAGTATAATTAAATACTGATAATCGATGGCCTGTGACATCATCAACATTTCTCTAATTATGACCCATTTAATTATGTTTTAAAGGATATTCAGATTGAAAATAATAAGAGGAGAAAATTGAATTATCCTCTTGTAATTAAGCTTTTGTAATTGACTCTTCAACTGAAGCTTTGTTACACACCTTCTTCAGCAATTTTTGAATTCATCTCTCATATGGGTACATCCACCAAAACTCCACTGACCCTCCAAATTTTTCTTCATATAAAAAATGTAATATTAAATTTTCAATTAATTCAAATAAGGATGATTTTTTTCCAATTTATATAAAATTGGAATGACATATTTTTGTTGCATACTAAATGTATCATAGTTTGATGTTACCACACAAATGTCTCAAAAAAATATGATATTTCAATAAACAATTTCCAAATCAAATAATTCAACACCCCTCTAAGCCCAATGAGAAACAATATTTCCATTATGACATGATAATCATGATTTTTTAACTTGATAATATGACTATTTTTGACATAGAGTGATAAATTAGACATGTAGCCATCATGTAACCTCAAATATATAATTCAATGATAGAATAATAAATGAAATTTTTTAGAAAGCGTGTATGGTGATTTTGGATTCATTAAAGTTTGTGATCTTGAATTTTCAAATAACTCAAGTTCTGGATTCTTATAAATCTGGGCAAAATTTAACCTTACTTATATGGTATCTTTGGTCTTGTCAAATTTGTGAAATACTGTATAAAATGTGATATCAAAATAGTTCTTCTCAATATGAATTACATTTAACATGTGAGTAACCAACAAATCAGATCAATAATAAAAGTACCAAAAAAATACTCTTCTTTATCCCATTGTGATCTCTCCCAAATCCACCCATTTTTTATTGATTTATTATTAATCCAAAAGTAAAATGAGGTGCAGTTTGGGGTTGTAGCCTAGTGGAAATGATCCCTGTAATCTTGTATCAAACCCCAAGTTGGAATCTTGGGAAAAACATATTTCAAGGGTAGATTTACTTGGTGTGGTCTAGCCTAGGTAAGACGGCTCAGGCGCATAATGGAATAAAGGTGAGGTCATTGGGAATTGATGGGCGATAGAGGCAGGTATGATCGGCATCATGCCAAGTCGTTGTCAGGAGGGGGATTCTCAGTGATGATAATGACACTAATGGTAGGATTCACCGGCATGTGGTATAGAGTCAGATGTGATGGTCTATGATAGTGGGCATCTTCAGTGGAAGACTCTCAGATGGGGGATGGTGGAGGGTCCTCCAACAACAGTGTGAACAATGGGTTGGGATCTCCATCGTGGCATCCCTGTCAATGGCGATGGTTAGATCAGGTGGCAGATGTGACGTCCTTGATGATGAGTGAGTGATGGTCTTCTAGGGGGAATCCTCAGTGTGGGGTGGTTTTGAAAAGACAAAAAAAGGTTTAAAAAGGTTCAGATCCCAAGTGCAGCCCTAGATGAGGACAAAGCATTAGAGAAACCATTAAAAATTGAAATTAGATTAGAATAATGAGAGGGAATGGATTTTCATCGGTATTGGGCCCCATGAATTCCTATATGGGGATGCTTGTTGAGCAGCATTTGTAAGTCGAACGCTTTAGAAAAAAATTAAGCATCAATTAGTTGGGGATTTCTGTCGGGTTTCTGGTCTTCGGGCCTTCATGGCCATATATCGGTCCTAGTGACTATGGGAATTCAGGACATGTAAGGTTACCCCTCAACCCAATTTAAAAGGGGACTATCCCAAATTAATAAAAAAAAAGGTCTTTGGGATTTTAGGAAAAAGTAATATGAGGTAAAGAAGAGATTATAGATTTTTTATGAATCCCATATAACACAACTGTAGGTTTATCTCTTTCAATTATACTTTTTTAAAAAATTATTTCAATTCCTTTAAAATGGATTATCTTCAAGAAGAAATATTCAATAAAAGTAAAAAAAATGGTTTCCTTCCCTTAACAAGCATAAAAGCTTTACTGTCACCCATACAGTACACAAAGGATTTTAGACCATGTGTACTCTATCCAAATAAAATACTAGAAGGTGGAAAGTCACTTATTCTCCACATTAATACAATTTTTAGTGTCAAATTTTGTTTTTTGACTATATAATATGTAGTTACACCATCACCCCAAAATATAATTAACTCATCAATTAGTGGATTCAAACAAACATCGATATTCTTCTTTGGGTGTCTTGGAATTAGTAACTCCAAATAGAAATGTGGTTCACACATTAACATTCAAGGTGGTAAGTTGTACAAAGTTATTAAAACAAGACAATAAGAATATTGACTCCCATAAAAACAAAATGGAGAAAAAACTATTATTAGAAAGACCTAACCACGTGTTATGTGGTTTGGAATCCAAATATGGATATATCTGATCAAATCATTTCCATGAATTACTATCTGATCGCGTTGTCGAGCGCGTCAAATTAGTTGTTTAATTTTGACTAGAATTTTTGCAGTATAGCAGCAACCCTAGGTCGTCTCTCGACGGAGCATTAGATCATTAATTTAAAAAAGAGGGTTCTGATTATGAAAGTAGAAGGTGAATTAGGTTTTGTGAAACTTGGGGGTTTTATGATTAATGTTGAAAATAGAAAATAAAAGTGATAAAACAAAGTATAAATGAACAAGATTTATTAAGCGTGATCAACCCAGGGAAGTCTTGTGATGCTCATCCTTCATCACTTCAATAGATGGGGTTATGATCTTTTAATCCCTGGTTTGTAACACCTAGAACCAGAATGTTACTGATTTTGTACTAGGATACCTCCTAGGGTTCAGTCGAAAACACATAACGATTCACCGGACACCGCCGATGATTGGGTGATTTGTGTTTGACATCCTAACCGAAAATCACCAAGGAAACACATGAAGAATTCTATGTGCTCTCTAGGTTTGCATGTTATTTCATTATGATACCATGAAATAAATGTACATGGCCTTGACAGAGCTTGTGTGAATTCTATTGACCAATATGAATCACACAAGCACCACAATTGAAAGGGGGAAAAGAAAGTGGTGAACGGTGTGTGAAACATCACATGAATGGGTACCCCTAAACATGATCAAATGAGTTGAGTATGACATACCAGTACATAACTCAATAAAATAATAATATAGGATGAGGAAAAACAACATAAAACTTGTAATTAAAAATATCATTCAAATTAATACAACTTTGAAGCTCGGGATTACATCACATTCCTCCCCAGGTGATCACAAGGGGTTTAGAAACCCATGGGAGGGGAAGAAGAAGAAGATGTTGAAGTATAACCTCCCATAGCCTCCAAAACTTATAAGGATGTTTAGAAGACTCCTTGGGGACTCCAAAATGGCAGCACCTTGCCTCTTGGCCGAACTTACCAATGGGGAGCCCAAGGTGTCATTTTATAGGAAAAATGGAAGGTGGTTTTAGGAACACAAATTTTATCAATCCACTTGTATCACGTGTTTCGGCCTTCATACAGCCTTATCTCGCTTTGGAGAAAATAAAAAAGTTGTATCCCTACCTCTTTACTATCTCCACCAAAAGTTTGGCACCATTTGGACAACTACAGCTCAAGATATTAATAAAATACAGAACATCACATTTGACTTGGTCCATATTCGGTGGCTTGGATAGATCAGTTCGGATAGGCCCCATAGAAGCCGAATCAGGATTTGGTTCCTTAATATGAAATGTATCATATTAAATTTTGGATAGTCAAAAAAAATTTCATCCTATTTGGATTCACGGATTTTGTGTACTATGCAAAACAGTGGACAAATATTCATGGATCCATGCAATTATGGCCCATTTTTCTTCCACTTCATCAAGGGCCCTCCAAATCACCTCCACCTACATTGAAACAATAAAAACAAGTAACATTTCCCATTATAATATTGATTAAAATTAATTGATTGATTCAAACATAAAGTTCAATTTATTATTATATTTGGAATATTCATTACAAAACTAGTTTAAAACTACGGTGTAAGGGTGGAATAAAACAGTGAATCGTGGTACGATCACACCCCCACACCTAAACATTTTCACTCCTGGGAAAAGTCACATATCCAAATACAATGATGCACATATATATATATTTCCAACATCCTGAAGATTTAGCATTTGAGGAAATTTTATTTAAAGTAAAGTGATCAATACACGAACCACACCAAGGAATTCTTCCTAGTGAAAATAGAAAAATATGTCTCATAAATCATATCATAGCGAAATTCAAAAAGATTCACAATAACCAATTGAGAAAGGAATTCAGAAGTAAACCATGACACTAACTCTCCATGTGTGTGTGTGAAAACCATTCCATGCAATTCTTCCCACTTGATATCTAATAAATATATGTTATTTTAACATTTTTCATATTAAATGATTTTGTCACCGAACCTGTCCTACATCCTTTGCAATCATATTTCAAGACCCGCTCATTTAAGCATTCCAAGATGTCAAACCATAAGCTCCCGACCTAGATATCCCCATATATTGAACATTTTATCACTCCCCTCATTTATTATATTTTTTTTGAAGTTGCAATTGGAACAAATCTCACACTCATTTCTCAACCCTTGTTTGATCTCCTCACGACACTAATTGAAATAGTTTTAACAAGATCAAAGGTTGAGGAGGAGTGGTTTTTGACCTTCCCGAGACACAAAATTTTTTTTGAGGGCGTACAACAGTCGAACATTAGGTACACATGCATAGGTCAATCTGGTATAGTAATGAAATAGATCGGATAAGGAATGAACATATGGAAATATCATTTAAAGCTGAAAAATATTAACCCAACATATATTTACCTTATATTAAGTAAGAAATAATCACACTTTGTGGTTTGGTGCAGACATTTGTGGAGATATTAGTGAAATGGTTTTCCAAAAAACTACTCACACAAAGGGAATAAATCATCTCAAAGGTTTCACATAGATACGACCATTTATATCATTGAAAGAAAACCAATTCACTAAAAATCACTCCTTGATGGTAAAATCATACACAAATTCTTTTTAGCCTTCATTATGGTATTTTTACTTTCCCCACTTTATGGTCGCCAAATCATGGAACTTTGAAATTGTCGATGGGGAAAAATGAAAATACCATAAAGAAGGCCAAAAAAACAATGAAAATTACTAACTAACCCAGGAATGTATCCACCCCCCCACACCTAGAGTATGTAGTGTCCTCACTAAAATAATTGAGAGTGTGAGAAGGTAGGATAAAACCCGGTGTGTTTTATTGGTATGATGAGTCAAGAAGGTGGATTTCCTCCACTGGATTCTTCAAAAAATCCTCATATAAGTGTTTAAGTCGCTGCCCATTGACAGTAAGACTTCGTCCACTCTGCTCATGAAAAACCTGTATTGCACCAAAAGGGTAAACATTAGTAACAGTATAAGGACCGAGCCATCGGGAACAAAGCTTACCTAGGTGGAGCTTAAGCCTGTAATTGTACATGAGGACCTTCTCACCAATATGGAACTTCTGCTGGTTAATCATGCTATCATGAATAGACTTTGTCTTCTCTTTATAGATTCAGGAGTTTTTATATGCATCACGTCAAATTTCTTCCAACTCTTGAATCTGCAGCTTTCTTTGCTCACCTCCATCTGAAAGGTTCATATTACATTGTTTAACATCCCAATATGCATGATGTTATACCTCCACTGGGAGGTGAAAAGCCTTTCCAAACACAATTCTATATGGTGACATTCCGATTGGGGTTTTAAAAGCTGTACGGTACACCCAATGTGCATAATCCAAGCGCAAACTTCAATCTTTCCTATTGGGTTGTACCGTTTTCTCCAAGATTCTCTTAACTTCTCGATTTGAAATTTCTGCTTGTCCGTTAGTTTGGGGATGATATGCGGTGGAGACTTTATGAACAACCCCATACTTACGAAGCAAGTTTTTCATGTTATGATTGCAAAAATGTGAACCCTGATCACTAATGATGAATCTTGGTAACCAAACCTACTGAAAATCTGGGACCTCACAAAATCAACAACCACTCAAGAGTCATCGGTCCTAGTGGCCTTTGCTTCCACCCATTTAGATACATAGTCAACATCCAATAAGATGTACACAAAGCCAAATTAATTTGGAAAAGGCCCCATGAATTCAATGCCCCATGCATCGAAGATCTCACAAAATAACATGGGTTGTTGGGGAATTTCATTCCTCTTGGAGATATTCCCTGTGAATTGACAATGACTACATGACTTGTAAAATCTATGTGCATCCCTATACAATGTTTTCCAATAAAGTCCTGATTCAAGGACCTTTCGAGATGTACGTTGAGAGCCAAATTGGCCCCCACATGCCAAGGTGTGGAAAAAGGTCAAAACAGAGGTGAACTCATGGTCAGGGACACACCTACGAACAACCTGGTCACTACAGATCCTCCACAAATATGGGTCATCCCAAATGTACCATCGAGAATCATGTTTAAGTATCTGGGATTGTGAAGTGCTAAAATCAGTGGGGACCCTATATGTTGCTAGAAAATTCACAATGTCCGCATACCAAGGGGTAAGGTCCACAACATCACAAAGGTTCTCATGAGGGAAGAATTCTACAATGGGTAGGGGTGAGTCAACATGATTGTCCAATGGTGGGGAAATCCTACTAATGTGGTCAGTTACCACATTATCTACCCCTCTCTTATCTCTAATCTCAAGGTCAAACTCCTGGAGGAGGATCATCCACCGAATGAGGCGGGTTTTGGCTTCAAGTTTCTTTAAGAAAAAATGAAGGGCAACATGATCAGAAAACACAATCACTTTTGACCCAAGAAGATATGAACGATTTTTTTCCAAGGAAAACACAATAGAAAGGAGTTATTTTTTAGTGGTTGTGTAGTTTACCTGGGCATGGTCAAGGGTATGTGAGGAATACACAATGACATGAGGATCCTTTTCAACCCTTTGTGATAAAATTTCCCCAACTGCAAAGTTAGAGGCATCACACATAAGCTCAAAGGGGAGATCCCACCTTGGTGGTTGGATTATGGGAGGTGATGTGAGACTCTTTTTTAGTGAATTGAATGCATCCTCACAATTTTTATCAAACACAAACTCAGAATCCTTTTATAATAACCGAGACAATGGAAGTGAAATCTTACTAAAGTCTTTAATGAATCGGCGGTAAAAACCAGCATGACCCAAGAAATATCGCACCTCACGAACACATTTTGAATATGGAAGGGTTGAAATTAATTCAATTTTATATTTATCAACTTGAATTCCATTATTTGATATGACATTCCCAAGAACTATCCCCCGCTCAACCATAAAATGGCATTTCTCATAATTTAAAACAAGATCTTTTTAATGCAGCGGTGGAGGACATAGCCTAGGTGTTCCAAACAATTATCAAAAGAAGAACCATAAACTGTGAAATCATCCATAAAGACTTCTATACAACTATCAAGGTACTCAGAAAAAATATTCAACATACATCGCTAAAAAGTACCAGGAGCATTACATAGACCAAATGGCACCCTTCTGTATGCAAATGTGCCAAATGGACAGGTAAATGTTGTCTTTTTTTGATCCTCAGGGGCTATATGGATTTGGAAATAACCCAAATAGCCATCAAGGAAACAATAATGGGACTTACCAGCCAATCATTCTAACATTTGGTCAATGAAAGGTAAAGGAAAGTGGTCCTTCTGCATGGCTTGATTCAGTCGATGGTAGTCAATACAGACTCGCCAACTATTTTGCACACGCATTGGAACCAATTCATTCCTTTCATTTGACACAACTGTTATTCCTGTTTTTTTAGGCACAATTTGAACTAGGCTAACCCATTTACTATCAGATATAGGATAAATGACCCCTATAATAAGTAATTTACTGACTTCTAATTTTACCACTTCAAGGAGAGTGGGATTCAACTGGCGTTGAGCCTGCCTTACGGGCTTAGCCTCATCATCCAAAAGTATATGGTGCATACAAATAGATGGGCTAATCCCGGGAATATCAGCCAATGTCCATCCTATTGCCTTTTTACACTCTCTCAAAAGTTTGAGCAGTTTTGATTCTTATTGTGGGGAGAGGTTATTGGCAATAATGATGGGAAATTGGTCAATACCCTCAAGATAGGCATATTTTAAATTTGATGGAAGTGGTTTTAATTCCAACACCAGGGGTTTTTGTATTGAGGGAGTGGATTTAGGGGGAATGAGGTCCATGAAACTATCTATCTGCTCATGTTTATTCTCAAAGGAAAGAGAATCTATTGAAATGAGATTTACAGAATCATCGATAGTCATGGGTACCTCAGAATAAACACACTCATCAATTAAAGCACAAAATTTACATTTTTAAGAACTCACACAACACTCAAAACATGAATCAAAAATCAAATCATCCAAGGGTGAAGAAAACAAAAATGAATCAAATTTTGGGTTGAGGAGATAATTGTGTGTGTGTACATCATTTGAGATCACTTCCATCAAATAGACAGGAAGAGTGGAGTGCCCTTCAATGGGGTGCTTCATAGACTCAAGGATGTTAAAACTTACCTTTTATCCACCAAATTCCATGGACAATGTACCATTATGAACATTGATGATCATATTTGTTGTTTTGAGGAATGGCCTCCCAAGTATGAGAGGATCATGTCCTTGGGTTCGGGTATCTTCCATCTCAAGAATGTAGAAATCAGCGGGGGAGATGAGATTCTTCACTCTAACAAGGATATCCTCAATCACTCCTTTTGGATGCGTTTTACTCCTGTTGGCAAGTTGAACGATAATTCCTGTTGGTTGAAGCTCTCCAACCTGTAGATAAGTATACATAGAGTGAGGCATCACATTAATGGAAGAACCTAAATCTAGCATAGCATCAGAAAAGAAGGTCTCCCCTATGTTACAAGGTATCGTGAATGTGCCCGGATCCTTGAATTTGGTTGGCATTGCTGGTTGAATCAAGGCCGAGACATTCCTCCCCAGGTTGACGCTCTCATTCCCCTTCAACCTCCTTCTATGGGTGCAAAGCTCTTTAAGAAATTTGGCATAACGGGGAATTTTCTTGACTGCATCCAACAATGGAATATTAACTTGAACTTTTTTAAATGTATCCATTATTTCATTGTCAATCTCATTATCAAATTTTTTCTTAGATTTAGAGAGTATTTGAGGGAAAGGAAGAGGAATTTATTGTTCATTTGAATCATCAATGATAATTTGATTGCCCTTTTTGTTTTGTTTTTCATTACATGAAATTTTTGAGGGTTGGGAAGGAGTGTTTTCAAGAGGGGGACATACCTGTTTCATAGAATCAGTAGAAGGAGAAGCTTCTTTACCACTAAGAAGTGTAATTGCACATACATTACCTTTGTCCTTCGGATTGGCAATGGGTTGGGATGGTAGTTGTCCGGACCCTTGCATCTTTAGCTCACCGATGGTGTTCGCCAATTGTATCACTTGAGTTCGTAGGTCTTGAATTGCTGATTGTGTGGTCTGTTGGAACTGAAGGTTCTGGGTTGCCATTTGCTTCACCATATCCTCGAGGCTTGTTTCAGATTTGGGAGGAGGATGATTGTTTTGAGAAGTTTAAGGATAAGAAGTTTTCATACCTTGGCCTTGTTGATACCAATTCTGCTTTGGGTATCTTGAGTTTCCTCCTTGTCGGTACTGGGGTTGTGCTTGCCACCCTGGATTTAGATTTGGCCTAAATTGTTCTTTCTTGAAGGGAGGTGCTTATTGGAATGGATGCCCTGGGAACACAGCTGCACAAGACTCAGATGAATCTTGAAGTTGTGGGCACTGGTCAGAAAAACGAGTGTTATCAGAACAAATACCACAATGCAATGGAATAGAAGTAGAGTGTGAGTTACCTTGTGCTTGAGCTAATTGACTTAGAAGGGTATGCATCTCATTAAGTTTAGTATCTACCTTTTGTTCTAGGGCTGAATGAATTACCTCATGAACTCCTCGGGTTGGTGCAATAGCTCATGTACCAAATTGTTGTGCATTTTGAGCCATGTTGGCTATTAAGTCACGAGTGGCAGAAGGAGTTTTGTCAACTAGGGCACCACCAGCTGCAACATCAGTCATTCCACGATCCATGGGGATAAGTCCCTCATAGAAGTATTGGATTAATATTTGTTCACTAATCTGGTGGTGGGGGTAGCTTGAGCAAAGTCTTTTGAATCTCTCCCAGTATTCATGAAGGGTCTCTCCTTGTAATTGCCTAATTCCACATATTTCTTTCCTAATTGAAGTAGTTCGGGAGGCAGGGAATAACTTCTCTAGAAAAAGTCTTTTTAGGTCATTCCAGCCCCCAATTGTGGTAGGCAAATAGTATAACCAATCTTTGGATACACTATCAAGGGAGAAAGGGAAGGCCCTAAACTTGATGAGGTCCTCAGACACATTTTGGGGTTTCATGGTGGAGCACACTATGTGAAACTCCTTTAGATGTTTGTAAGGGTACTCTCTGGGAAGACCATGGAATTTTGGAAGGAGGTGGATGAGACCTGATCTCAGCTCAAAGTTGGCTGCTTCCTTGGGATATTGGATGTACGTAGGTTGGTACTCCACATCAGGGGTGGTCAGTTCTTTTAAAGTTCGGTTATTTACAGGCATGTTTTCTTGGGTTTGATTAGGTTCAATTTTGGATTGGTTTAGGACCACTTGAGGTTTCAATAGGGGTTCCTCAATGTTACTTGATTGATGTTCTCTAGATGCCTTGATTTGTGTGTGAAGTGACTTTTCAATTTCAGGGTCAAATTCAAGTAGTGTTTCTTTACCAGACCGGGTCATACAAACAATTTGTGAAGTTTTTTTTTGAATATGGATGAAATAACTTAAGAAGGGTAAAAAGAGAATATAATATTATAATACAGAATTATAGATAGGTAGATGGAGAAGATAGAGAGAGAGAGAGAGAGACTGAGAATGAACACACTAAAAACAACCAAAAATAAAGACAAAACCCAAAATAAAAACAATCAAATGGGGGTTGGGTATTTAAAGGAGTACTAATTAAGAAGTAAAATAAAAAAATAAAAGTAAATAAAGAAAAAAAATGATCTTGGATCCCCAGAAACGGCGCCTGAATTTGATCGCGTTGTCGAGCGCGTCAAATTAGTTGTTTAATTTTGACTAGAATTTCTGCAGTATAGCAGCAACCCTAGGTCGTCTCTCGACGGAGCCTTAGATCATTAATTTAAAAAGAGGGTTATTATTATGAAAGTAGAAGGTGAATTAGGTTTTGTGAAACTTGTGAGTTTTATGATTAATGATGAAAATAGAAAATAAAAGCGATAAAACAAAGTAGAAATGAACAAGATTGATTAAGCGTGATCAACCCGGGGAAGTCTCGTAATGCTCATCCTTCATCGTTTCAAGGGATTGGGTTATGATATTTTAATCCCTAGTTTGTAACACCTAGAACCATAATGTTACTGAGTTTTTACTAGGATACCTCCTAGGTTTCAGTCGAAAACACATAACGATTCATCGGACACCGCTGATGATTGGGTGATTTGTGTTCGACATCATAACCGAAACTCACCAAGGAAACACATGAAGAATTAGATGTGCTCTCCAGGTTTGCATGTTATTTCATTGTGATACCATGACATAAATGTACATGGCATTGACAGAGCTTTTTTGAGTTCTATTGACCAATATGAATCACACAAGCACCGCAATTGAAAGGGGGAAAAGAAAGTGGTGAACGGTGTGTGAAACATCACATGAATGGGTACCCCCAAACATGATCATATGAGTTGAACATGACATACCAGTACATAAATCAATAAAATAAGAATATAGGATGATTAAAAACAACATAAAACCTGGAATTAAAAAGTTAATTCAAATTAATACAACTTTGAAGCTTGGGATTACATCACATTCCTCCCCGGGTGATCACAAGGGGTTTAGAAACCCATGGGAGGGGAAGAAGAAGAAGATGATGAAGTAGCACCTCCCATAGCCTCAAGAACTTGTAGGGATGTTGAGAAGAATCCTTGGGGACTAAAAAATGGTAGCACCTTGCCTCTTGGCCGAACTTACCAATGGGGAGCCCAAGGTGTCATTTTATAGGAAAAATGGAAGGTGGTTTTAGGCACACAGATTTCATCAATCCACTTGTATCACGCGTTTTGTCCTTCAGAAAGACTTATCTAGCTTTTTAGAAAATAAAAACGTTGTAGCCCTACCGCTTGACTATCTCCACCGAAATTTTGGCACCATTTGGACAACTACAGCTCAAGATATTAAAAAAATACAGAACACCGCATTTGACTTGGTCCATATTCGGTGTCTTGGACAGATCAGTTCGGATGGGCCCCATAGAAGGAGAATCAGGATTTGGTTCCTTAATATTAAATGTAGAATATTAAATTTTTTATAGGTCCAAAAAATTTCATCCAATTTGGATGCACGGATTTTGTGTAATATGCAAAACAGTGGACAAATGTCCATGGATCCATGCAATTTTGGCCCATTTTTCTTCCACTTCATCAAGGGTCCTCCAAATCACCTCCACCTACATTGAAACAATAAAAACAAGTAACATTGTCCATTATAATATTGATTAACATTAATTGATTTATTCAAACATAAAGTGAAATTTATTATTATATTTAGAATATTCATTACAAAACTAGTTTAAAACTGCGGTGTAAGGGTGGAATAAAACAGTGAATCGTGGTACGATCACTATCACAAGGACGATTTAATATTTTCTTGATAGAAATATTAGATCTGAGTTATGTATTTAAAATGACTATGTTTTGAGACATAAATTGACACTGCAATCTAGGTGTTATCAGAAAATACCTCCACTATTTAATACGAACAAATCTGGACTTTTTTGGTGTACCACATCACACCAAAATTTTCCACATGTTGGAAAATTAACTAAAGACTAATATTCACCATAATATAATATGCAGATTTGAACATACATGGATCTTCTGATAACTAAGACCCAAATTATAGACCAAGTCCTTACTTTCATAGAAACTTACTGGTATCATATTTCCCTTGGGCGATAATGATTTAACAAAATAAAATATCTGTTTGAAAAAGCATTTTTTTACATTGTAAAACCTAATTTAATATCCATTAATTTTGTAACATCTTTCATATGGGATATAATACCACCTCATCAAATTTCAATAAATCATAAAATTGATGTGGTTCTAATTTTGGATTCGAATTATCATTCCCAATTTTTTTCTTGAAATTATGGGCTAGTGACCTCGTATGCTAAAATTTTCAACTATGATGGATCTAGAACACAAAAAAATTGTATCTTCAACCAACTTGTGTTCACCAAGTTGACACCAAAAGACACAATCTTTCTGAAAACCAAAATGCAATAGATGTTTTCCAACATTATCAAAAGTTTCAAATATCCTGAGATCACATTTCTTACATGGACACTTAATTATCCCTTTTGAAATAAATTTTGAATTTGAGGATGAAAGTGATATAAATGTTTCAACGCCCCTAATGTAGACAATATTTCTACCAAAACCACTTGTATTTCTACACTTATTTATTCAATCATGATCTCAAAATAAAAACTCATATCTATTTCTAGGGTCTATAATTTTATAAAAAAATGGTTTATTATATAAAGTGTTAGAAATTATAAAGTAGTGCATTCCAACTACATAAAAAATTAATTAATTTTTATAGTTAGTAATTAATATTTTTTATTTGTATTTTAAGTAATTAGTATAAATTTGAAAATAATAGTTTTTCTAGTTTATTGGTTATTATTTATTCAATTTCTTATTTTTTATATTAATTAATATTTTTATTGAAATATTAATATTTATTACTAATTTTTACACTAACTTTTCCATTATTAATTAATCTTATCCATGCAGAACTATTTTGTGAAAAACTACATCACAGTAATTAATTGTGATGGTTTCATAAATTTGACATATATAATATCTATTGTGATGCATTATGTAGTGACCTGGGTTTTTCTTCTCATGTGAGACTTAGCTCAATTTTGAGTTTTAGAGTCTTGAGACCTCCCGAGGATTAAAATGGTAATTTACCCTAATATAAGACTTGAGAAAAAATTTCTGACAGTCCCTTTGATTCCAGGGTGTGGTGTTTACCCCTAGGTTGAGCCAGGAGGAAAATGTGTGCGCAAAGAGGTTTCGATAATAATGTATTAAGCATAATATATTATTTTTAGCAGGTACACATGTGTTTCATGAATTATGATTTTCCTTCAAAATAAATCATTAGAAAAAAAAATCTAAGATCATGGTTTCCCCTAGAACAAGGGTGTTACCCTAGAAGAGAAAACAAACTTCGTTCTCATTAGGATCTCCTTGGTAGGATGTCGCGGGTGGAATAAGTGATTAAATTAATTGAATAAAATATTTTCTAATATTTTTTATTTTTATAATAATATTCTTTATTCTTGTAAATGGATAAAAAATATTTATTGATTTATAATAAATTTATTATCAAGTTATAGCTTTGTATAGCATTTTTTTATAATTTTAGTTGTATACTATATTATTAATAATTTATAAATTACTATTTATTAATTAAATTATCTTAATAATAATTAATAATTACATTTTTAGTTTTTTAAATCGCAAATTAGTATTACACAATTATATTTTTTATTTTTCATTTTTTATTTATTTAAATTAATTTTATCAATTTATTACTAATTTATAATAATTAATAATAATTCAATTTTTTAATATTAAATAATTTATATTTTTCTCATTTTCTCATAATTATGTCAAAATTTTACTATTTTAAATTAATTTTAATAATTTATATTAATTTATCATAATTAATTACTATCCATTTTTATTTATTATTTATTTATATTAAATTACTTATAATTTTATTAGTTTTTCCAAACAGTAACCAACATTTTTTTATATTTATTTTTTTATTACTAAATTATGTTTTTGTAAACTATTGAAAATTATTTTTGATTAATTTTTTTATTAATAAATTACATTTTTTAAGTTATTATAAATTATAATAATAATATAATTAATTAACCAAAATATTAAATTAAAAATTTTCAATAATAATAATTTAGGAAAAAATTAATTACATGATATGTGGATGTAACTAAACTCTAATAGATTAAATTAACTAATAAATCATATAATAAAAAATCAATAAATTAATGAAACTAACAACTACTTAAAAAATATTAAAAAGAGTTCATTCAGACTAACATTTTTATCATAATTGAAATCTTCAACCTTCAACTGAAGTCTAAACAAAAATAGTTTTATTTATATATGGAAACCTTTAAAAGAGAGTTTGAATTACAGATAATATATTACAGTCCACAAACCTTTAAAAAGAGAGTTCGAATGACTGATAATACATTACAAACCAGAATCCTTTAAAAGTGAGTCTCGATTATAATGATTGAAAGAAGAAATGAGAAAGTGATTTGGGAATGAGGGGGAGGAGAATTTGTGTGCACCTATTTATGAAGTAACTTGTTTTTTGTGCGCCATTGGTTGTATGACAATGATTGAATGATCAAGACAAGACTTGTCACTTCCGTGTAGAGGAAGTGATATCTCGAGCCTAGTTAATCAGGATGGTAATACCTTTATTAAATTCATTAAATAGCGGCATTCATGATGGGTCCCGTCGCAAATAACTTTTTTTGACCGGCTGTAATTAATGCGGGCAGTGGGCATTTGCGATGAGGCTCGTCACAAATAATATAACCTATATATATCCTCATTTGTTTTCCTCTCATTCTACTTCTTTCTCAACTTCTCTCTATCACTTCTCAAAAAAAATTAAAATTTTTCATAGTTTAAACTTTTAAATCAGAGCATAATCTGTGACTTTTATACTCTGAAAGCTTCAGTTTCAAGGTATTTATCTATTTTTTTATTGTTTAGTTAATTTATTTTATTTTAAATTATTTGTAATTTTTGTTAGTTAGATGCAATTAAATTAGAATTAGAATTATATATTTGTTTTTTCAGTATTTATTTTTATGAATAATTATGTCTAAGTGTTAATTAGTAATAATTAGTAATAATTTGTAATAATTTGTAATAATTATAAATAATTAGTAATAATTAGAAATAAATTGCAATAATTAGTAATAAATTGTAATAATTAGTAATAAATTGTAATAATTAGTAATAAATTGTAAAAATTAGTAATAAATTGTAATAATTAGTAACAAATTTTAATAATTAGTAATAAATTGAAATAATTAGTAATAAATTGAAGTAATTAGTAATAAATTGAAATAATTAGTAATAAATTGAAATAATTAGTAATAATTAGGATTAATTAGTAATAACTAGGATTAATTAGTAATAAATTGTATTAATTAGTAATAAATTATAATAATTAGTAATAATTTGTAATAATTAGTAATAATTAGTAATAAATTGTAATAATTTGTAATAAATTGTAATAATTTGTAATAATTTGTAATAATTTGTAAAAACTGTAGTAAATTGTAATAATTTGTAATAATTTGTAATAATTAGTAATAATTAGTATTAAATAGTTTTAATTTGTAATAATTAGAAATAATTAGAAATAATTAGAAATAATTAGGAATAATTACTAATAATTTGTAATAATTAGAAATAATTAGAAATAATTTTTATTAATTAATATTAGTTAGTATTAGTTAGTAATAAATTGTAATAATTAGTAATAATTAGTAATAAATTATAATAATTAGTAATAAATTGTAATAATTAGTAATAAATTATAATAATTAGTAATAAATTGTAATGATTAGTAATAAATTGTAATAATTTGTAAGAATTAGTAAGAATTAGTAATAATTAGTAATAATTAGTAATAATTAGTAATAATTAGTAATAATTAGTAATAATTAAAAATAATTAGAAATAATTAGAAATAATTAGAAATAATTAGAAATAATTAGAAATAATTAGAAATAATTAGAAATAATTAGTAATAATTAGTAATAAATTGTAATAATTAGTAATAAATTGTAATAAATTGTAATAAATTGTAATAATTAGTAATAATTAGAAATAATTAGAAATAATTAGTATTAATTAGTAATAAATTGTAATAATTAGTAATAAATTGTAATAGTTTGTAATAATTAGTAATAATTAGTAATAATTAGTAATAATTAGTAATAATTAGTAATAAATTGTAATAATTAGTAATAAATTGTAATAATTAGAAATAAATTGTAATAATTAGTAATAAATTGTAATAATTAGTAATAAGTAGTAATAATTAGTAATAAGTAGTAATAATTAGTAATAATTAGGATTAATTAGTAATAATTATTAACAATTAGTAATAATTAGGACTAATTAGTAATAATTGGTAATAATTAGGATTAATTAGTAATAATTAGGATTAATTAGTAATAATCAAGATTAATTAGTAATAATTAGAATTAATTGGTAATAATTGGGATTAATTGGTAATAATTAGGATTAATTTGTAATAATTAGGATTAATTTGTAATAATTAGGATTAATTAACATTAATTAGTAACAATTAATAACAATTAGTAACAATTAGTAATAATTAGTAATAATTAGTAACAATTAGTAACAATTAGGATTAATTAGTAACAATTAGTAAGAATCATAATAATTAGTAACAATTATGATTAATTAGTAATAATTAAGATTAATTAGTAATAAATTGGAATAAATTCGAGTAGATTGATAAACTAGCACAATTTATAGTGGATTAGCGACATTCCTTTTTCATTGACGTCTCATCTCCTTTCAACTTTCTCCCACTGAAATTAGTATGAAAGATCTGCTTTGACGTACATCGGAGGAGATTTATCAAAGTGATTTAAGTCACATAAAGTTGTGAGGAGGTGAGTTGTCGGACAAAAGAGCCTCTTTTGCCCGACGAGTCATCTCCTTGGAACTTCTCTAACTGAAATAACTATGAAAAGTATGTTCTGACATACGAATATCAATTTTCGTATGCACGAGCATGGAGAGCAGTGTGGCGAGGTCTCCTTGCTCTCCATCCTTGCGTATAAGAAAATGGATATTTGTACGTCAGAGAAAACTTTTCATAGTGATTTTTAGTTGTAGAAAGTTTCAAGAGGATGAGTCATCGGGTAAAAGAGGTGTCATTAATCCGTTGGAAATTGTGCCATCGGTAATTAACAATAATTGGTACGAAATATTTGTAATTAATAATAATTAGTGGTAATTAGTATACATTTTTATAAATGAGTGTAGATTAGTATAAAATCTTAAAAATAGTATAAATGACTTTAAAATAATAGAAATTATTATAAATTTCTAAAAAATAGAATTTAATTGTATTCTATTTTTTGGATAGTGTTTATCTTAAATATAATTATAGAAAATGACTAATTATTTCATATTTTTTAGAAAAATATGGAACAAAAAAGTTGACAACCGTCATTATTAGATGACCGTGCTTGGATAAATCAACACAAGAATCCAAACGGTTTTGGTTTAAATCCTGTATATATTGAGGATGTTCAAGCTTTCTTATCATTTGCATCATCACAACCAAAATTTGTTTCAGAAAGGACAATTAAGTGTCCTTGTAAAAAATGTGCTCTAAGGATGTATGACACATTTAACAATGTTGGCAGTCATTTATTGCGTTATGTTTTTCAAATAAATTATGTTTTTTGGTATCAACATGGTGAACGAAGTTCTAGAGAAGATACTAATAATTTGATTTCGAATCCAGCACAGTTTCAAAATTTAGTACATGATGTGGTAGGTCTGTCTTTTCAAAAAACTGAAACTTAGGGTGATGTTGATTTAACTCCTGAGTTGGAACCACCTTATTTATATGATTTGTTGAGATCCACTGAGGATGTCTAATATCCTTGTTATAAGATAATAAAGTTTGAATCATTTTCTAAATTTATGGCTATGAAAATCTGATAATGGAATGTCAAATAGTTATTTTGATCAGATATTCTCTTTGTTAAAAACACTACTACCTGAAAAAAAATGTGTTTCCTGCAAATTTATATGAGAGCAAGAGACTGGTTCATAATTTGGGTTTTTATTATTAGAAGATTCATGAATGTTCAAATGACTGCATCTTATATTATGGTGAAAATGAGTTATTGGATAGTTGTCCTACATGTGGATAATCAAGGTATAAAGAAGCTCAACTAGGGAAGTATGGATTTATTCCTGTAAAACAATTGAGATATTTCCTGCTCACACCCATATTTCTACGTTTATTTATGTCTCAAAACACAACATCATTGATATCATTGAAAAAACAAACATTTAAACTAGTAAAATCTTAAATCATCCATTTGATTGTGATTCATGGAAACATTTTGACCAAGTGCATCTGTCTTTTACTTTAGAAGCCTGAAAAATGCAATTGGGTCTTTCTAATGATGGTTTATGTCCATTTGCTTCTTACGGTAGCCAGTATTCATGTTGGCATGTATTTATAACTCTGTATAATTTACCTCTATAGATGTTGATGAAGGATCCATATATCTTTTTGACCTTATTAGTTTCAGGTCATCTGAAAAAGAATATTGATGTTTATTTGAAACCAATGATTGATGAGTTAAATTCATTGTGGATTAATGACGTCAGAATATATGATGTTTCTGCGAAACAAAACATCCTACTAAAAGCTTCATTGATGTGGACAATTAGTGACTTCCCAGCATATGACATGTTATCTGACTGGAGTACACATGGTCCAAAATCATGTTTGTAATTTATGAGAGACAACAAAGCGTATATGTTCATCAATGATAAAAAAACCTTGTTTTTTTTACTGTTATCATAGATTTCCTCCAACCGATCATCCTTTTCAAAGAAACAAATATCATTTCAGAAAAGGAATGGTTGAAAAAGATAAGCCTCCAATAATGATCTCAAGTATAGAGTTAAAATCAATTATCTCTTCATTACCTCCCATTACATTTGGACCAACAATAAACTAACAAAAAATTGATGGGTTTGGAAAAGAGCGCAATTGGATAAAACGAATAATTTTTTGGGATTTTCCATATCAGTCTAATTTGTTAGCTCGTCGCATGTTGGATGTGATGCATATTGAGAAAAACTATTTTGATAATTTATTTCATAGAGTTTTGGATACACCAAGTAAGACCAAAGATAATGTAAAGGTACAATTATATCTTGCCCAAATTTACAAGCGACCGGAAATCGAACTGTTTGAAAATGTCAGATCACAGAATTTAATGAAGCCAAAAGAAGTTTATACACTATTTAAAGAGATTTTCTTATTATTTTGTCAGTGAATTGCAGATTTAAGACTTCTAGATGGTTATGCTTCCAATTCAGGAAGATGTGTCATAAATGATCATATTACTGGATTGAAAAGTCATGACTGTCATGTTTTAATAGAAATACTTCTGCTGATTGGATTAAGAGATTTATTAAATCATATTATTTTGGATGAGCTAACAGACATATCTTGTTTTTTTCGAGACATTTGCACATTGACAACAGACTATGATGTAGTAATAAAACTACAAGAAGATGTCGTTTTAATTTTATGTAAACTCAAAAAAATCTTCCCGTCAGGTTTTTTTGACTCAATGGAACATTTGATATTACATTTACTACATGAAACAAAATTTGGAGGTCCGATACAGTTCTGATGGATGTACTCATTTGAGAGATTCATGTAGAAATTGAAAGAAAGTACGTAATAAAGCATCAGTTGAAGGCTCAATTTCAAAAGATTATTTTCAAGAGGAAATTTCTTTTTTCTACTCTCATTAATTTCAATCTAAATATCCCTCAAAACATAACTGCATGAGTCGTAATGAGGGAAATGTTGATAATGACATGAGCAATCAATTATCAGTTTTCAATCAGCTCGAACTTGGATTCAGTGGAGTTTATGAACGATGAATTTCAGATGATGAACATCACAGAGCTCATACATATATTCTTCTCAACTGTGAAGAAATGACATTATTTGTATTGTGAGTGCTCCTATCACTTATTCTATAATTTTTGTAACAGTACATTAATCTTATTTTATTTTTATGTTATATGATAATCATATAAATAAATAGTTTCCACAAATTATAGCAGCTTCTCTTGAATAATGTCATCAAAAAAAATTCTTACTGGTTTAAAAAACTGGTAGAGTAAATTATTTTTTATTTCTCATAAAAAATCAATTTAATACTTGTTATAGTGATAATTGTTTCAAAAACTGGTAACATAAATTATTTTTTATGTGTATTGAGTAACTCACCATCCAAAATGGTTAAATCTAATAATGTATATGTGGTGAATGGTTTTCGAGTTCATACACGTGCATATGAGAAATAAAAAAAACAATAAATATTGGTGTTTGCTTGAGATGATCTCATCATAGAGAAACTGAAGTTGACTTTTACAGCATTCTAGAATAAATCATTCAACTATGTTATCTGGGACAAAATTACATAACAATGTTTAAATGTCGGTGGTTGGATACTGAGAGAGGCTTGCGTGTTCATCTGATCCATTGAATCATTGATATTAAATATAAAAGTCTTCTTGTAATAAATGAATCATTTTTATTGGATTATCAGGCACGTAAAATTTATTATGCAAATTATTGTGCTACTTTAAGGGAGTTGGGTGATTGGTGGAGCATAATAAAAATTAAATCTCAAGAGAATCTGTTTACTAAAAGTGAATGTGGTTCCATTTAAGTGAAAGTAATTGAAATTTTTCAAGAGACTGCTCCAAATTCATCTTTTTCATGAAGAGACATGAATATCATTGATGAAACCCCACAGTTAAGGGCTGATGGTGATGATGATGTTAATGATGTTACAACTGAATTTGAAATGACAAGAGATTATGAAACTGAAATTAATATGAAAATTGATGATGTTGAGGAGGAAGATGAAGACATTGACATCGAAAACTATGAAGATGATGATGAAGATAGACATTGGAACAGTTAAATGTTGGTTATAATCATATATAATATATATCTATATATAATAGTTGTTTTCAACTATTTGCTAACAACAAAAAATTTGTATTTCAGATGGATGAGGATATGTATCGTCTGTTGTAGGAGGCTAATCTGCCTTTGGATGAGCAGGATGTCAGATCATCTGACCCTCAGACTACTGGCATTTCAGGGGGAACTCGGAGGGGGCATGGTCTTGCCCGACTGATGATTCTCGAACCTATCCCCGAGTGACGTCCATATCTTGGGTTCGATCCACACACACAGATGTATGTTTACATGTGTATTTTAGTTAGTTTTCATCCATTTATTTATATTCTAATTGTTTGATTAAATTTTCTTTTTTTCACAGCTTTACGCATATAGTTGTTGGTCAGCGGAATGCTATATTGCACAATTATTTTTCTGATGCATGGGTGTCATGGGATCAGATTCTCGTTGATGTACAACACTGCATGTTCGAGCATTGATTGATATGTAAATAAATAATATTTATTTTGAAATTAATTTAATTAGTAACTTGATATAATAAATTATTTGTAGGGTTTATGGTATCTCATTGATGAGAGCATGTGTGAGGCTATCTGGAAGGCATGATAAAGAGCTATGCGCCCGTGTTGCGCTCAGTTTTTTCACAATTTGAAAAGGAAAGCAATGGAGAAAGCATAAGTGACAGAGTTTGATGAGACATGTCGTGTCCACCGACCTGATTATATTTCATCTCAGGTTTGGGGTGGATTATGTACACCCTAGTTGAGTAGGTGGTTTCAGAGTAGATTATCAGTAGGTCGGCAAAATCGGGCGAGATAGGAGATGACACGTCGATATGGTAGTCGTACATTCAGTACGCATAGGAAGCATATGGTAAGTACATTTTTTTAAATATTGTATATAACTTTAAATGTAAATGGTTTATTTTATATTTATATAGGAAGTTGCACAACTCGATATTACAAAGTATGATGTTTATAAGAAGATTACAGTGATCCAACCACTAGAGAGATTAGAGATGCTCGTCAACGTCAGATTATGGTTAATATAATTTCTTTTTGAGTTTTAAATTTTACTACAAATAATATTTTAACTATTTTAATTTTAAATTGAAATTGAAGGAGTCATATGAGGTTGTGATGTCTCAGACACATAATGAGAGTTAGGACGAGACCGATGGTCAGACCAGTGCCCCCCGATTTGATGAGGCAACATTGATGCAGACGACCCAGTATGCCTTCGAGAAAGATCGAGTTGTTGGTATAAACTCTTGATTGATCCCTGAGGGTTTTTATGACACCTCTGTGATGTCGGCATCCAACTCGAGAGGAGCTCTCAGAGAGTCATCATCATCTCATTCACAGTATGAGGAGCAGCTGCGAGCTCAGAGTGATCTTGTAGAGACTATGCATGGGGAGCAAGAGGAGATGCATCAGTGACAGCAACAACATCAGGAAGAGTTACCACTACAGCAGCAGTGGTAGTAGGAGATGTAGGATGAGATGTGTCGATGGAGGTACCAACAGTAGCAGGAACAAATAGAGTATATGTTGTAAGAACCTGGATCTTCTTTTTAGGTATGTTTTTCTTTTTTCTGGAGTTTTTTAGAAAAGAGGAGTTTCTGGAAATTTTTGAAGTACACGTCGTGTACTTCGTTGTCGCAGGAGGCCGTGTGCTAGTCGTGTCATGGTCACACACATGGTCATGTGGGGTGACGTGGAGGCTGCCTAAAGTGGAGTACAGAAACAGCAAGTACACACCGTGTAAGAACCCAGATCTTCTTTTCAGGTATGTTTTTCCTTTTTCTGGAGTTTTTGAGAAAAGAGGAGTTTCAGGAAATTTTTTAAGTACATGCCTTGTACTTTATGAGTACACACCGTGTAATTCTTTGCCACAGGAGGCCGTGTGTTGGTTGTATCATGGCCACACACACGGTCGTGTGGGGTGATGTGGAGGCCGCCTAAAGTGGAGTACGGAAACAGTAAGTACACGCCGTGTACTCCAAAAGTACACGTCGTGTATTTTGTTCTTTTTCATTAAATGCACTGGGGTCGCGTCTGATGGACAAAACCATCTTCTTCTAGGATTTTTTCGTCCAAGAGAGGTGGATCTTCAACAAACCCTCGAGCCTCCATCTGTCCTCCGAATCGAACTCCGTCAGTTGCATTTGAATCGCATCGGTGATTTCTCTCTTCTCCTAGAGCATCATTTTCGAATTTCTACTCTTTCGTGAGTTATCGTGGGTTGAATGTTGTATGCGTTTTTGTATATCTACAACGTTCTAATGCGATTCAAGCCTCGTGGTTCAAGTATATTGATCCCCCAATGCCAAGGTAGGCGTTTTGTGCCTTTTTGTAGAAAGTCTTTTAGTATTATGTGAAAATTCCACCAATACCCTTGAACGGGGTATTGTGTGTTTACTATTTTGCCCTTGTTGTTTGCCTGCTTTTCTTGTATTCCTGAGTAGAGGTTATTGTTTGTGAATAGGGTAATTTGATGTGCTTTGGATGTATTTTCCATGCATGTTTTGCCTATTTTTGACCTTTGGGTCTAGTTTTCCTGTTAGGCTGCTGTTTACTTTCCCATGTCTAGTATTATAG
Organism: Viscum album; assembly: GCA_963277665.1. Classification (NCBI taxonomy): domain Eukaryota; kingdom Viridiplantae; phylum Streptophyta; class Magnoliopsida; order Santalales; family Viscaceae; genus Viscum; species Viscum album. Next base: position 1,199,094,934 of record OY728164.1, read on the forward strand.
GATGGAGTAACTTTTGTTCTGACATGCTGTTATGTTGTAGAATGCTAATCAAGTAGTTCTTGAGTTTTACTTTGGTTGTTACACGATTCTATGCTTGTTTGACTTACACAGGCCCATGAGAACTTGGTGTATAGACAATAGGGAGAATTGATGTTGAGGGCTTCTCCAGAGTGTCTTTATAATTACAATGTGAGAACACATGGGTAATTGACGTTGAGTGCTTCCCTAGAGTGTTTGTAGTTCCTCAAAGCGGGCCACAAGGGGAATTAATGTTTAGTGCTTCCCCGGAGCGCCTTTAATATGATACGAGACTATAGGGGGAATTAACGGTGAGTGCTTCCAAAGAGAGTATATAATTTAGCTAAACCAGAGGGGTGACATTGTGTGTATTACCCAAAGGGTTGATTGTACTAGATAGGTAGGACCAGAGAGGATAGGTTGTGGGTACTTCTCAAAGGGTTACCTGTTGTGTTATCTGTTTTGTTGTTGCATGTTGTGTGGTGTTTTGAATGCTTAAACTGTGGATTGATAATGCTTAGTGCTTTCCTTGTCTATTGATTTCTGTACTTTTACCTTCCATATACTCATTGACTGTTAGGCACAGATCTTTGGGTGGTTGACTACTAGGATTTAGTCTCACACCCTATTTGGGTCATGTTTTTTGGCCCAAACTGATTATATTGTTGCAGGTATAGATAAGGGAAAGCGCCCTTCTACTTCAGGTTCTTGATTGTTGTGGAGATGAAGAGCATGAGACCAAGCTATGGCTTGCAATGCTGAAGAGTTTATCTACTTTCCTTTTGTACTTGGTTTTGTACTATTGTATTCTATCCTTGTGACTTGTTTGACTGTTTTCCTAGACATATATGTATCATGCATCACTTTATATATATGTGCTCCAGTTGTTTATCATTTCAGTCTTCCGTTGTTTACAGTTGTTGGATATTACTGTTTTCGCTATTGTATATTTTTTTATCTTATGTTGTGTTACTCTTCCAATGAGGGCATACTTTCCCCACTATCACACTCAAGGCCCTTGCTGCTAGTCGGAAGCCTCTGTCATTCGGATAAATGTGCTTGAGGCCATGTTACCAACCGAGTACGGGGCACCTCTTGGTGGCTTCTGGAACCGAGATGTTACAAAGTGGTATCAGAGGATTATTTTCTCTTAACTTACTGTTTGGAGCCTGTAACCAGGGATAGAAAGGAATAGGTACTTGGTAATAAGTTGTGCCCAGGATTAGATAACCCGTGTATAAGGAAAAGCCAATCTACCTCATTATTGCAATTTTTCTGGTTTGAAAATTTTACAGTTTATTCAATTTCACCATTGGGTGATTCACATGTTTTGTGCGGTTACCGTTGATGTTATTGAAGTTATATTTCTATCACAACCCGATGAGATGAGGGTAGGCCATCTCATGCATCATATATACACCTGTTAGAAACCACATGCTATGCATTCTTGCCATGCCATCTAGGATGCATTAGTGATTGCATGTTGTTGTGATATATGTTTTGTAGAATATGCATGCTATTGTAATAGATACCTTAATAGAAATGTATAATGTTTGATAGATAATTGTGTGTAAGGTTATGTTTGAATGAATGCCAAACTTTGGTTCTTGAGGTGTTATGGGCCCTCATAGACCAGAATTTGGTTGATCATTGCACTATTTTCTTGTTTATAACTTGTATAGGATGCCAAACTTTGATTCTCGGGGAGTATGGGCCCTCACGAATCAAAATTTGGTACTTTATATGCTTGTTTCAGTGTTTTCTGGGTTCCGGAGTATTTTCTAAGGCTTACTGTCCAAAAAAACCCAGAATAAACATCGTGTAATGTTAAGTACACACCATGTGTTCTTCTGTTCGGGAAGAAACGGTTTTTCTTAAGTATATGTCGTGTACTTTATGTACACTCTGTGTAGTCTCTGACCATGTCGTAGGCTATGTGGGAAAAGACATGGGATGGGAAATGTCTGGTGGAAACATGTCATGTCTGCGTTGAACACGCCGTGTAATATAATCCTAGGAACCCGGCCGTGTACCTAACAACACGGGTCGGTGGAATCTCTTATTATACACGTCGTGTCCACCTTGAACACGTCGTATAGTCTAACCCAAGTACCCAGTCGTGTCACAAACAACACGGGTCAGTGTTATCCTTTCACGTACACATCGTGTCTGTCAGGAACACACCATGTAGTTTGAGCCATGTGTTTGACTATGTTACTAACAACAAGGGCCAGGTGAAGCTTGTCCAGTACACACTGTTTCTACCTTGAACACGCTGTGTAGTCTTGTCTTAGGAGATCCGTGTAGATTAACCATGTAGAAGGACCCAGACAGGGAAAGAGGATTCAAGTACATGTTGTGTGTTTTGAGAACACGTCATGTGTTTGGGGTGTTATACGACCAGTTTAGAAAAAAGTACATGCCCAGGTGAATGACTTAAGGGAACATGTTGTGTAAGGTTTATACACACCGTGTAGTCATGTTTTGTAAATCTTGAATGCTTTCTTTATCCTATTCCCTCCATGTACTTCTAATTTTCAATCTTTGATAATGTTGATCTAAGGTGTGTGTTTGACCTTGTAGAGTCATGCCACTAAGACGTTCTCTAGTTGTACGCCAGTTGTTAGGCAGTGATCAGACATTGGACATGGCTGGTCAGGGACTTCCTATAGATCCTCATGTTGTGTCAAACTTGGTACCAGCTGTTATACCTATTATCGGTGCTGATGCACAGTTCAGGGAAGACTTCATGAGGATGATGCAGACTTTTCAGGGAGCATTGTCTCCTACCCCGTCGATGGATGATTTAATGTGGGTCTTCCAGCAGTAGTATCCTCCCACCTTCTCAGGGGAAGGAGGACCTCAAGCTGTAGAGTCATGGATCGAAGCCATGCTGACGATCTTTGAGCATCTGGAGACGCCTCCAAAGAGGAGATTCAAGCTCGCTACCTATATGCAATGGGATTCTTCCAAGAGATGGTGGGATGTGATCTCATAGGCAGGTCATCAGCAGGTCATGGCTTGGGAGGAGTTACAACACATCTTCTATGACTACTTCTATCCAGAGACCCTGAGGGCCGACCGAGCCTGAGAGTTTATGATCCTTGAGCAGGGTACCCTATTGGTTATGAAGTACTCCTCTCGTTTCATCAAACTTCATCTTTTCACAACCTTCTTGGGAGGAGATGGGTTATTTCTAGCAAGGAAGTTTGAGGATGTCCTCAGACAGGACATCCGCTCTCAGGTGAATATCTTCAGGTTGACTTCCATTGCTTCCATCATCAATCAGGCACTGATCACGGAGCAAAATCTGAGGGAATCCATAGTTGTGAGCCAGGGCGGCTTGACATCCAAAGTTAGTGCTTTTCCAGATGATAGATGGAAGCACCATAGGGAGACTACACGAGGAGATCTGAGTAGGCGGGATGCATATTCTAGTAGTAAGGTGGTGTGCTAACAGTGTGGGAGAAGCAGGCATATAAGGCCGTAGTGCCTGAGAGACCTAGTGGAGTGCCGATATTGCGACAAGTTTGGACACCTTCAGCATTTCTGTCAGATATTTTCACCAAAAGCTAGTGACAGGGGTTCATCTATGACCCCACGTATAGGAGCAGCTCCACTAGTTTCTCACCAATCTGGGAACTAGATTTATTCCGGCCATTCATGCCGAGGTGGAGGTTGCGGACGAGGTGGTCAGTCACCAGGCTACCAACGACAACAGGGTGGATTAGCTCAGAGTAGTCAGTCAGGGTCACAGGGCCGCGGAGCTTTCCAGACTTTTGTAGTGGAGCAGACCCATCAGGAGCAGGATCCCGACCCCTATACAGTTCGAGGTATGATCCTAGTTTCCTTAGTTTTATCTTCAGCTCTTTTCAATATTGGTGTTATGCATAGATTTATATCTGTCACTGTTGTGGAGAGCCTTGAGCTCTGTATCTTTTCTTCTACCGATGTTTTGACACTAGACACTCTGTTGGGGACAAGAACCTCTGGTGTACGTCAGTGCAAAGAGTGCCCTCTTGAGGTTGCTGGGTGTCACTTCTTTTGGGATTTCTATGTCCTAGAGATTACATGCTATGATGTCATTCTTGGAATGGACTGGCTAGTTCCCTTCTAGGAATTCGTCGACTATTATCATCGTAGGGTGAGTTTAATATCACCAGAGGGTGGATCTTTTCTTCATAAGGGCGAGTGGGATGTCCAGGCGATCAGAACAGGTCCAGAGCATCATGGGTTAGGAGGAGTTACAACCCAGATTGCTAGTCTATATATGGATGATCAAGGGACTTCACAGTTAGAATTTACTCCAATGGTGGATCGTTTCAGGGACGTCTTTCCAGATGACTTTTTAGGTTTTCCTCCGGAGCGAGAGGTGGACTTTTCTATTGGGTTTGTTCTAGGGGAGACATCGGTGTCCATTCCTCCTTATCGGATGGCTACACCTAAGTTACAGGAGCTCAAGAAGCAGTTGGAGGAGTTGCAAAAAAAGGGTTTCATCCGACCCATTACTTCTCATTAGGGTCCACCTATCCTATTTGCAAAGAAGGCAGACGGTACCCTTAGGATTTTTGTGGATTATCAGAAGCTGAACCATTTGACGGTCAAGAACCGGTATCCCTTTCCTAGGATTGATGATCTATTTGATCAGCTTCGAGGATCCTGGGTGTTCTAGAAGATTGACTTGAGGTTCGCTTATCACCAGTTGCGCATTAGACCATCTAATATACCTCTCATAGCCTTTTGGAGCAGGTATGGTCTATACAAGTACTTGGTTATGCCGTTTTGTCTCACGAACACGCCTGCAGTTTTCATGGCACTGATGAACCGAGTGTTTCATCCATACTTGGACTCTTTCATGGTGGTCTTCATGGACGATATCTTGGTGTACTCTCACACTTGACACGACCATGCCAGACATCTTGATATCATTCTGAGTACACCGAGAGAGTATCAGTTATATTTTAAGCTCTCAAAATGCCACTTTTGGATGGATCAGATTCACTTATTGGGTCATGTTATCTCAGAGACATAAGTATCAGTAGACCCAGAGAAAGTGAAAGCTGTAGTTTTCTAGGAGAAACTGAAGAACATCTTTGAGGTGTAGAGTTTTCTAAGGCTGGCTAGATACTACAGACGTTTCATTCAGGACTTTTCATGCTTAGCAGCACCGCTGACAGGTCTCACTAAGAAGGGGGGAAAAGTTCTTATGGTCAGATTCTTGTGAGTCATCCTTTCAAGAGCTGAAAGGGAGGTTGACTTCAGCACTGATACTAGTCTTGCCAGAGCTGGGCAAGATCCATACCGTTTACTGCGATGCATCAGGTATCGGGATAGGAGTTGTGCTTATACAAGGAGATGGAGTCATTGTGTATAGGTCTCGACAGTTGAGGCCACATGAGAGGAATTACCTAACACACGATCTAGAGTTGGAAGCTGTTATTCATGCCCTACACTGCTGGAGATATTATCTTCTGGGAGATCACTTTGTGGTTTTCACTGACCAAAAGAGTCTCAAGTACATCTTCACCCAGCGTGATTTGAATTTGAGACAGCGCAGGTGGGTTGAGTACCTACAGTCCTTTGACTTTGAGCTTGCCTATACGCCTGGGAAGGGCAACGTAGTGGCTGATGCGTTGAGCAGGAGGACTCATATACAGGTAGTTCAGTAGGTCACCAGTGAATGGAAACTTATGGATCTGTTCTATGAGATGCATTTTGAGGTGCATGACAGACAGGGGCAGACTTTTTTATCTTCTGTAGTTGTTACCTCTACCCTTCTTGATTGAGTACGAATGAGGTAGCTATCATATTCCAAAGGCCCAGTCCTACAGGAAACCGTGTGAGGAGAGGATCCTATTCCTAGGTTGACTATAGGCGAGGATGAGATCTTTCATTTCTAGGGACACGTATGGGTGTCATCAGATATACGCGAGGAGTTGATGCGGGACTTTCATTCCTCAGTTTGGGCAGTTCATCCTAGCATCACCAAGATGTATCGTGATCTACACCGTCAGTATTGGTGGCTAGTTATGAAGTGGGATGTTGCTGGTTTCATCATGAGGTGTTCCACCTGTCAGCAGGTGAAAGCAAAGCATCAGCGGCCAGTAGGGCTTTTGCAGCAGTTACCCATTCCTGAGTAGAAGTGGAATGATGTCACGATGGAATTCGTGACCGGTTTACTAAGGTTGCCTCGAGGGAATGACGTGGTTTGGGTTGTCATTGACAGGCTCATGAAGGTTTCTCATTTCTTGTCGATCAAGGAGACCTTCAGTGTTGATGAGCTAGGGCGGTTGTACATCCAATAGACTGTACGCCTGCATGGGGTTCTACACTCCATTGTTTCAGACAGGGATACACGTTTTACTTCTCAGGTCTGAGAGTGGCTTCAGAAGGCTTTGGGTACACAAGTACTTTTGAGTACAGCTTACCACCCCCAGAAAGATGACCAGTCTGACCGTACAATTCAGGTGCTTGAGGACATGCTCCAAGCATGAATTTTAGACTTTGGAGGTTCTTGGGAGAATCATATACCTCTTGTGGAGTTTGCCTACAATAATAGTTTTTAAGAGACTATTCAGATGAAACCTTATGAGGCTTTGTACGATAGGTCATGCCGATCACCCTTGTGTTGTCTGGAGGTAAGAGAGACAACTTTGTTGGGACCTCATCTTGTTTAGGAGAGCATAGAGCAGATAGAGTTGATTCAGAAGAAGATGGCTATTGTACAGTCTCTTCATAAGTCTTATGATGATCAGTGGAGATGACCTCTGGAGTTCGAGGTCGGGAATCTGGTCTTCCTACGTGTCACACTGAGGTTGGGACACAAGAGGATTAAGATATAGGGTAAGCTTTCACTGAGGTACATCGGTCCATTTGAGGTTTTGGAGAGAGTTGGTCCGGTTACCTATCGGTTGAAGTTACCTCAGAGGTACCGAGCTATGCACGATGTCTTCCATGTTTCTCAGCTTCGACATTACTTTTCAGACCTATCTCATGCCTTCCAACCCGAGGAAGTCGAGTTGGAGGTGGATGCATCTTTCAAGGAGCATCCTATCCGGATTGTTGATCGCAGTACGAAGGTTCTCCATGGCCGGTCTGTTCCTCTGGTACGTGTGCTATGGCAGCACGGTCGGGTGCAGACGAGACTTGGCAGAGGGAGGCTGACGTACGATCACAGTGGTCGGAGTTGTTCGGGGTTTCTTCTTCTACACCGCGCTAGGGAAATATGGGGACGAATTTTTTTAAGGGGGGAAGTTTGTAAGAAACCGGATCTTCTTTTCATGTATGTTTTTTCTTTTTCTAGAGTTTTTGAGAAAAAGAGGAGTTTCTAGAAATTTTTGAAGTACACGTCGTGTACTTTATGAGTACACGCTGTGTACTTCATTGTCGCAGGAGGCAGTGTGCTAGCCATGTCATGGCCACACACACGGTCGTGTGGGGTGACGTGGAGGCCGCCTAAAATGGAGTACGAAAACCAAAATTACACACTGTGTAAGAATCCGGATCTTATTTTTAGGTATGTTTTTCCTTTTTCTAAATTTTTTGATAAAAGAGGAGTTTCTGGAAATTTTTGAAGTACACGTCGTGTACTGTATGAGTACACGCTCTGTACTTCGTTGCCACAGGAGGCTATGTGCTGGTTGTGTCATGGCCACACACACGGTCGTGTGGGGTGACGTAGAGGCCGCCTAAAGCGGAGTACAGAAACAGTAAGTGCACACCGTGTACTCTAAAAGTACACGCCGTGTATTTTGTTTTTTTTTTCATTAAACACACCAGGGTCGCGTCTGACGAGCAGAACCGTCTTTGTAAGAACCTGAGTTTTTAGAAACGGGTCAAATTCCAACCCTGTTTAAACTTTTGACTGGTTTTTTAGAATTTTGGAAAATCTGGGCAGTTTCTAGAAATTTCTAGACTACATGCCGTGTACTTTAAGTACACGCCGTGTGTGAGTTACCTGAGTGATCGGCCATGTGCTCGCCGAGTACATGCCATGTGAAGACCATGTAGAACTTCCTACTACACGGCGTGTATTTATAGACACGCCATGTATCCCTTACCTGTGAGAGGCCAGGTACATGTCGTGTGGTGCCCATGTGTAAATTTCCATATACACGGCGTGTAGCCTTCCTTGACACGCCGTGTACCCTTGCCCCGTGTAGCGGCCGAGACCCTGACTGTGTGTTGACCATATACCCAGTCCAAGCCGTGTGCTGGAATCCACTTAAGTCGGAGTACGGAAACACATCTACACGGCATGTACTTTGGAAATACACGTCGTGTACTTTTTTTTATTTGATCGTTCGGAGTGTCGTTGCATCTTATTTCCATAAATTTCTTCTTCTTCCCTTTTGGATGGACAGTTCGTCCGAGAACCTCCAAAAAACTCAAACCCTTCCAGAATCTCCGTATGACCTCCGTTCTTCGATCCGTCAGTGGCAGCGGGACTGCATCATAAAGGCTAACCTCGCTCACCCTTCTTCGTCCTTTATCCCTCACCTGTTTATCCGCAGATTCCATCTGAACGGAATTGTCAGATTTGACGGAAACGCAGATCTACCGCGACTCAGTCCGATTCAGAGGCTGGAATCAAAGGAGTGTCATCGTACGAGTATGAGGTAGGTGGTGCATACCTTCTTTCGTGTTTTCGTAGACTTTTGGGGGATTACGACCTTCGGGCGCGATGTCGGGTGTTGAGCGAGACCCTATTTATTTGTTTTTATTTAATTATATGCATTGTGGAATGCCTCTGGGTATTCCCTAACCCTATTGCGAATGAGCGAGACCAGGTTAGAGGTCATTGATCATTTGGGGCAATTCGGGTGGGGTGCTGGAATGCGTGTGTTTTGGACCAATATTAACTGCTGAGTTTTGACTGTCGTTGATGTTGTTGAATTAAAATGCTGAGTTCGATTGTTAAAGCATGATGTTAACTTGTGTAAGGTGTTAAGACCTTAGTTGTTGGTTTGTATTAGCACAAGTTAGTGCATTTGGACCGTTTAGTAGTTGTCTGTTAAAAGTTATGCTTTCAAGTATGTTTTTATAATGTGTGTCTTGCTTGTGTTGGACTGCTTGATTGTTGGGCATGGCCCGGATATATGTTGTTGAGTGATGAGTATCACAAGTTGGGCCTTTGGCTCGGGTTACTTTGGGTGGTTACTACCACGGGATTGGGCGTCATGGACGTCGGTTGAGGAAGTTGGACTGTCAGGTTGGGCTTTGGCCTGGGTTACTTGGATGGCGTAGCCATCTGACTTGAGCGACAGGTTCGCAGGGACATGAGGTGTCAGAGGTGTTGTGGCTTAGGACATAATGAGGTGATTACTTCTCACTGGGTACTTTTGAGTAGTGTGCACACAAATAGACTCCAAGATGAGGTGGTACAACCACTCGCTGGGTAGAGACCCCTGGTGGATGCGGTTAGGTATATTTGGTTTGGGGGTGCTTGACATAGGAAGCCACGTGGAAGGTGAGGAGCCTTCGGGAGATAGCTTTGAGGTGGTCAGGTTGGGGGTAGAGGCTCTCCGTGATTTGAGGGCAGACATCGATGTCCCTCTGGTTATCTTTTGAGGACAGGTATCGTTGTTCCTCTGAATGTTGTGCCATGGGAAGGTTGAGGTTTGGAGCTGGGTTATGACGGTTGGGCATGACTTCAGGACGTCGGTACTTGAGACACATGGTGTCAGGTGGTACGAGGTGCTGGGCTGCAGATCAGACTTTCCGGCGTTGGCTGAAGCAGGTGACACTTCATGGTGGCTGCTGAGCACCAGTGTAGTCTTTGTTTACTTTTGGGCATTGCACTGTTTACTGTTTTCTTATATAAACATGTCTGCCTAAACACTTATATTAGGTACGCACCTCTGGGTGGTATCCTACTGAGACCTGTTTCACACCCTACATGGGCCCTTCAGGACGCGTGTAGACTTTATGAAATTGCATGCAGGTAAAGGGTCAGCCTCAGGAGCTGGACTTTAGTGCTGTTGACTTGGAGACTGGCACGGACCCTGAGGTCATTCCATACTGGAGTTACTTGTTTAGTATTATTTTCTTGCATCAGTATGTTTATTTTATATTGTAGCTACAGTTGGTTAGCCATTTTCAACGTGATGTATATATATTTATTTGTATGACTTGTTTGGATGCATGCTTGGTTGTATTAGCAGTTATTACAGTTGATTGCTGGCATGACGTTCTATTTAGTTTCCTCTGTTGCTGTTTTTATATTGCTTTCGCTGTTTATTGTTATTGAATGTGCTTCCGCTATGCGGGTCTGGTTCGAGTTTGCCGAGTCATTTATTTCCACTGCATATTTTAGTTTATTACTTGGACCAGTACTTTTAGTTCCTCCATGAGGGTATATCCTCCCAACTATACCTAACAGACCCTCGATGCTAGTCAGCAACCTTTGGCGTTCAGGGGAGGTGCGCCTAAGGTAGTGACACCCGACCCGTTCGGCACTGTTCAGGTGGCTAGCCGGGTCTGGGTTGTTACAAAGTGGTATCAAATGGGTTCTCAACAAGGATTTAGTAGCAGTGTTTTTCTGGCTACTAATGAGATTGAGACTTCTCTTTTTATTTTTGCTAGTTTTACTATTTGGGATATGGTAGAATGGAGATAGGTTGTTGTTGGAACTTGATTTTTGAACTTTTGATTGGGTTCCTGTAGCCCCAGGTACGAGGGATGGATTGAGTTGTCGAGGGTGGGAATTACTGTTTTCTTTTTGCTCAGATTAAAGTTGATATGATTTCCACCTTAGTGGATCACTTGTTGTGCGATGTTATTGATTATGATATGTAAACCTTGTCCGGTATGTCAAGGTTTTCTTGCTTGGCTTTTGATAGGCACATTTTAGGGTATTTCAATTTCATAACTGCACATATGCTTTGTGAAGTGATAATACCATGTGAATAAAATCAATTTTCATGCTAAGTATGCTCTGAAATGTGAATATGTACAACTCCTGATAAAATTTCTTGTTTATGGTGATGTATATGCCATGCTTTGTATTTTGTAGAATTTCATGTGCAGGACATATGGGTCTGGCTCTTATGAGAGCAGGTAGGTACTATGGTTGAGGCAGTGTAACTGTCAGGATTGGGCGACTTGGTCGTCAGGACTGATGAAACATTGGTTGTCAGGACGGGCACGACCCGAGGTACTATTGATACTTGGCTCTGTTGAGAGCGGGTAAGGAGGCCGTGAGGTCGGGATGCCGAGGGCATGGGTTGTGGTGAGGGGGAGTAAGGGTAGTTGTTATGCACTACCTTTTACTGCTTTCCTTATCTGTGTAGAATATATTGTTATATAGATTTATGTGGGCTGTTTGACCATTTATGGTATTCAGCGGGTTACTTCTTCACGACACGATGGAGCGATAGGCAGGAGAGGATATGGTACCGCAGGATCAGGTTCAGAATCTGGTGTAGGCAGAGCATGAGCCGCAGGTACAGGATCAGGGATAGGATTAGGTTCAGGATCCAGTGCAGGCAGGGAAGCAGCCGGGTTTGGCAGCGTTTAGACCATGGCTTGACGAGCAGCTCCGAGCTAGCCTAGTACACGTCCTGCAGGGATTGACAGAGGCGCGCAGGGTATAGAGCCTTCTATGGCGTATCTGACATGGGAGTTCCAGTCACAGCACCCGCCGCTTTTTCAAGGTGAGGGTGGTCCACAGGCGGCAGAAAACTGGATAGAGAGTATGCACATGATCTTCGAGCAGCTCGAGACGCCTCCATGGCGGAGGGTCAAACTGGCGACGTACATGTTGAGAGGACCGGAGAAACGTTAGTGGGATGTGCAAGTACAGGCTCGTAGGCACGAGGGACTGGCGTGGAAGGACTTCGAGGACAGGTTCTTCGAGCACTTTTATCAGGAGATGCTGAGGGAAGAGAGAGCTCAGGAGTTCTTGAGTCTTCAGCAGGGAGATATGTCCATCATGGACTACGCAGCTACTTTCACAGAGTTGTCCCGTTTTGCACCTGTTATGGTGAGCGATGATGCACCTAGGGTGAGGCGCTTCAAGGACGGCTTACGACACGCCATTCGGGTCTAGGTGAACATCTTCAGGCTGGGTTCTTTCTCTGAGGCAGTGAATCAGGCGCTCATAGCCGAGGGCAATGAGAGAGAGAAATCTCGTTTTGGCAGGGTGACTACCCCAGGTGACGGTTCAGACATCAGGAAGTGAGGGAGAGATGAGTTCCAGCAGGGTGGGCAGGCCAAGGACTCATCTAGACCACCTTGTGGCAGTTCAACGGTGGTTTTCTTTCAGTGCGGACAACCAGGACATGTTCGGGATCAGTGCGATAGGCCCCCGAAGGAGTGTCGGGCGTGTGGACAGGTCAGGCATCTAGAGAGGTTTTGCAGGCAGCCTTCTCAGACAGTCGGAAGGCAAGGACCAGGACAGACTGTGGCATCAGGAGTTGGTTCAAGTTCGGTACCAGGAGAGGGTGGCCGAGGTCCAGTTGCATGCGGAGGACGTAACAGGGACAGTAGGACCCAGCTGAGGGGTCTGTGGCCGGAGACTGGGGCAGTACCGCAGGGAGGTCAGGCATCGGGCAGTCGTGCTTCAGGCTAGCTACACGCTGTGGAGCTGCCAAGGATTGAGCAGGCTGGAGAGTCGACGAAGGTTGCAGGTACACCGCGGGTGTGGCTGTGAGTTTCATTACTTTTTATTGGTATGGCCTCTTGAGGCATGTCTGGTTGAGTGCACAGGCTACACATGATACTTGTGGACTGACTAGATGCTAGTTAGTGGGATTGACATCATATCATATGCGTTTTATGTTTTATTTATATATTTGAGATGTATGGCATCAGGAGCATCAAGGATGCAGGTTACTTGAGGTGCCATGGGCATCGGGGCATCGTGGATGCGGGTTACTTTAGGTGCATGGCACCAGGTTTAAATTGAGCATCTATTAGATGCAGGACCTCAGGAAGGCGGACGCTGATGCGGTGAGAGTTACGTTGGGTGTCGGAAGCGACACGTGAGCACCGAGGAGGTGTAGGGGTGACGATACATCACGGGAGGACCATGGGTCCGGGAAATAGGTCGTTGGGCCTTGTTTGTTTATTTTTTTTCTTTGAGCTTTTTTCGAGTTGAGACCAAGTAGGTGATTCATAAGGTAGGGAGCCCCTTTTTAAGAATTTAGCCAGAACCTTGAGACTGGGGAAGTCTGGGTTGTTTAACCAGGATGGGCGTGTTCGGTGCCATCTATTAGTTTCGTTTGGTAGCTCGGGGACGAGCTACGTTAAGGTGGGGAGTTTGTAAGAACCTGGGTTTTTATAAACGGGTCAAATTCTGACCCTGTTTAAACTTTTGACTAGTTTTTGAGAAGTTTGGAAAATCTGGGCAGTTTCTGGAAATTTCCAGACTACACACCGTGTACTTTAAGTACACGCCATGTATGAGTTACCCGAGTTACCGGCCGTGTGCTCACCAAGTACATGCCATGTGAAGACCGTGTAGAACTTCCTACTACACGGCGTGTATTTATAGACACATCGTGTATCCCTTACCTGTGCGAGGCCAGGTACATATCGTGTGGTGCCCAAGTGTAAATTTCCATCTACACGGCGTGTAGCCTTCCTTGACACATCGTGTACCCTTGCCCCGTGTAGCGGCCGAGACCCTGACCGTGTGCTGACCGTATACCCAGTCCAAGCCGTGTGCTGGAATCCGCTTAAGTCAGAGTATGGAAACACATCTACATGGTGTGTACCTTGGAAATACACACCATGTACTTTTTTTATTTGATCGTTCAGAGCGTCATCGCGTCTTATTTCCATAAATTTATTATTCTTCCCTTTTGGATGGACAGTTCATCTGAGAACCTCTGAAAAACTCAAACCCTTACAGAATCTTCGTACGACCTTCGTTCTTCGATCCGTCAGTGGCAGCGGGACCGCATCGGAAATCCTAACCCCGCGCACCCTTCTTCGTCCTTGATCCCTCACCTGTTTATCCGCATATTCCATCCGAACAGAATTGCCAGATTTGATAGAAACACAGATCTACCGCGACTCAGTCCGATTCAGAGGCTGAAATCAAAGGAGTGTCATCATACGAGTATGAGGTAGGTGGTGCATACCTTCTTTCATGTTTTTGTAGACTTTTTGGGGGATTGAGACCTTTGGGCGTGATGTCGAGTGTTGAGCGAGACCCTGTTTATTTGTTTTTATTTAATTATATGCATTATGGAATGCCTCTGGGTATTCCCTAACCCTGTTGTGATTGAGCAAGACCGGGTTAGAGGTTTTTTCTCGTTTGGGGCAATTCAGTCGGGGTGCTGGAATGCGTGTGTTTTGGACCAATATTAACTGCTGAGTTTTGACTGTCGTTGATGTTGTCAAATTAAAATGTTGATTTCGATTGTTAAAGCATGATGTTAACTTGTGTAAGGTGTTAATACCTTAGGTGTTGGTTTGGATTAGCACAAGTTAGTGCATTTGTACAGTTTAGTAGTTGTCTGTTAAAAGTTATGCTTTCAAGTATGTTTTTATAATGTGTGGCTTGCTTGTGTTGGACTGCTTGATTATTGGGCATGGCCCGGATATATGTTGTTGAGTGATGAGGATCACAGGTTGGGGCCTTTGGCTCGGGTTACTTTGGGTGGTTGCTACCATGGGATTGGGCATCATGGACGTCGGTTGAGGCATTTGGACTGTCAGGTTGGGCTTTGGATCGGGTTACTTGGATGGCGAGGCCATCTGACTTGAACGACAGGTTCGCAGGGACACAAGGTGTCAAAGGTGTTGTGGCTTGGGACATACTGAGGTGATTACCGCTCACCGGGTACTTTTGAGTAGTGTGCACACAGATAGACTCCGAGATGAGGTGGTATGGCCACTCATTGGGTAGAGACCCCAGTAGATGCAGTTAAGTATATTTGGTTTGGGGGTGCTTGTCATAGGAAGCCACGTGGAAGGTGATGAGCCTTCGGAAGACATCTTTTAGGCGGTCAGGTTGGGGGCAGAGGCTCACTGTGATTTGAGGGCAGACATCGCTGTCCCTCCGGTTATCTTTTGAGGACAGATATCATTGTTCCTACGGATGTTGTGCCATGGGCAGGTTGAGCTTTCGAGCTGGGTTATGATGGTTGGGCATGCCTTCGGGATGTCGGTACTTGAGACACATGGTGTCAGGTGGCACGAGGTGTCGGGCTGCAGATCAGACTTTCCGACGTTGGCTGAAGTAGGTGACACTTCATGGTGGCTGCTGAGCACCAGTGTAGTCTTTGTTTTCTTTTGGGCATTGCACTTTTTACTATTTTCTTATATAAACATGTCTGCCTAAACACTTATATTAGGTACGCACCTCTGGGTGGTATCCTACTGAGACCTGTCTCACACCCTACACGAGCCCTTCGGGACACGTGTAGACTTTATGAAATTGCGTGCAGGTAAAGGGTCAGCCTCAGGAGCTGGACTTTAGTGCTGTTGACTTGGAGACTGGCACAGACCCT
The DNA here is from genome assembly GCA_963277665.1 of Viscum album. Classification (NCBI taxonomy): domain Eukaryota; kingdom Viridiplantae; phylum Streptophyta; class Magnoliopsida; order Santalales; family Viscaceae; genus Viscum; species Viscum album. The sequence continues at coordinate 1,199,110,413 of OY728164.1, forward strand.
GAGGTTGTGCCGTACTGGAGTTACTTGTTTAGTATTCTTTTCTTGCATCAGCATGTTTATTTTATATTGTAGCTACAGTTGGTTAGCCATTGGTGCCGTGATGTATATATATTGATTTTTATGACATGTTTGGATGCATTCTTGGTTGTATTAGCAGTTATTGCAGTTGATTACTGGCATGACGTTCTGTTTAGTTTCCTCTGTTGCTGTTTTTATATTGCTTCCGCTGTTTATTGTTATTGAATGTGCTTCCGCTATGCGGGTCTGGTTCGAGTCTGCCGAGTCATTTATTTCCACTGCATATTTTAGTTTATTACTTAGACCATTACTTTTAGTTCCTCCGTGAGGGTATAGCCTCCCCACTATACCTAACAGACCCTCGCTGCTAGTCGGCAGCCTTTGGCGTTCAGGGGAGGTGCCCCTAAGGTAGTGACACCCAACCCGTTCGGCACTTTTCGGGTGACTGGCCGGGTCTGGGTCGTTATAGTCTTCTTCTAGGATTTCTTCGTCCGAGAGAACCCGCACGGTCGCGGATCTTCGACGAACCCTCGAGCCACCGTCTGTCCTCCGAATCGAATTCTTCGGTTGCGTTGGAATCACATCAGTGAGTTCTCTCTTCTCCTAGAGCATCATTTTCCAATTTATCCTCTTTCATGAGGTATCGTGGGTTGAACGCTTTATGTGTTTTTGTATATATACTTCTAAGGTGATTCAAGCCTTGTGGTTCAAGTATATTGATCCCCAAGGCTAAGGTAAGTGGTTTGTGCCTTTATGTAGAAAGTCTTTGAGTATTATGTGCAAATTCCACCAATACCCTTGAACAGGGTATTGCGTGTTTACTTTTTTCCCCCTTTTGTTTGCCTGCTTTTCTTGTATGCCTGAGTAGAGGTTATTGTTTGTGAATAGGGTAATTTTTTGTGCTTTGGATGTATTTCGTGTGGATGTTTTGCCTATTTTTGACCTTTGGGTCTAGTTTTCCTGTTAGGTTGTTGTTTACTTTCCCATGCCTAGTATTGTAGGATGGAGTGAATTTTGTTTTTACATGCTATTATGTTATAGAATGCTAGCCAAGTAGTTCTTGAGGTTTACTTTATTTGTTACACGATGTTATGCTTGTTTGACTTACACAGGGCCGTGAGAACCTGGTGTATAGACCATAGGGAGAATTTACATTGAGGGATTCTCCATAGTGTCTTTATAATTATGATGCGAGACCACAAAGGGAATTGACGTTGAGTGCTTCCCCAGAGCACCTTTAGTACGATACGAGACTATAGGGGGAATTAATGGTGAGTGCTTCTTCAGAGAGTCTATAATTTAGTTGAACCAGAGGGGTGAGAGTGTGTGTGCTGCCCAGAGGGTTTCTTGAACTGGATAGGTAGGACCAGAGGGGATAGGATGTGGGTAATTTCCAAAGGGTTACCTGTTGTGTTATCAGTTTTGTTGTTGCATGTTGTGTGGTGTTTTGAATGCTTAAACTACGGATTGTTTACTGCATATTACTTTCCTTGTCTACTGTTTTCTGTACTTTTACCTGTCATATACTCACTGACTATTAGGCACAGATCTTCGGGTGGTTGCCTACTGGGATTTAGTCTCACACCCTGTTTGGGTCATGCTTTTGGGCTCAAACAGATTATATTGTTGTAGGTATAGATGAGGGAAAATGCCCTTCTACTTCAGGTTCTTGATTACTGTGGAGCTGGAGAGCATGAGACCAAGCTATGGCTTGCGATGCTGAGGAGTTTATCTGCTTTCTTTTTGTACTTGGTTTAGTATTGTTGTATTCCAGCATTATGACTTTTTTGGTTGTTTTCCTAGACATATATGTATCATGCATCACTTTATATATATGTGCTCTAGTTGTTTATCATTTTAATCATCAGTTGTTTATGGTTGTTGGATATTACTGTTTTCGCTATTGTATATTTGTTTATCTTTCGTTGTGTTACTCTGCCAATGAGGGCATAGTTTCCCCACTATCACACCCAATGCCCTTGCTGCTAGTCGGCAGCCTCTGGCGTTCGGGGAAATTCATTTGAGGCCATGTGACCAACCGGGTATGGGGCGCCTCTGGGTGGATTCTGGAACCGGAATGTTACACATGCGGCGTCTGACTTGCAGTTTAGGGATGAAGTTCCCTCCACCATCTCCTCCAGCTCCTCCAGACGACTCTCCCCCTCAGTGTTGTATTTTTATTTTATAATGAAACATCTGAATGCAATTAGTTTTTGTAATACTAACTATTTAAAGTTTTAAATAGTGTGTTTTTTATATTGTCTTGAATATTATAGTTTTTATTATTTATTTAATTTTTTTATTATATTTATTATTTTATTAATTAATATATTTTTATATTTTTGCATGTAGTGAGGATTTTATTATATTACTGATATTAATATTATTATTTCATTAATATTAATTATAATATTATAATATTATTTTATTATTTTATAATTAATTTTATTTTATGGATATTAATATTATTATTTCATTTATATTGATATATTATTATTATTATTTTATAAATAATTTTATTGTACTAATATTAATATTATATTATAGTATTTATTTACTTTTTCAACTATTTGTGACAGGCCCGTCACAAATAATAATTGTGATGGGCCGTCGAAAAGGGGTTTACCTTTTTTTTATATTTTCCACAGTATTTACGACGATCCATCGCAAAAAGTTTTTAAAAAAACTGGGAAAACTATTTGCGATGGGTGGCCAACCCGCCGCAATAGAGTTTTTTAAAAAATCGTCGAACCGATTTGCGACGGGCAGTGCCACCGTTGTAAATAATAATTTTTTACAACGGACCATCGCATAAGGTAATATTTACAACACCCTTTTTCACAAAGAACCATTTGCGATGGGCCCTGGTGGAAAAAGAGCATTTGCGACGGGATCCCATTGTAAAAAGCCCTGTTTCTAGTAGTGGAGTTAATGGATCGTATTTTATCACGTAATAAATTTTAATGTTATGCGTACATGATAAAAAATTATGATTCTTGTGACGTTCACTTGGACAAAAGCATCGAATATCATTTAATCTGGAAGGGTTTACTTAAAGAAGCACCAAAGTGAAATTTTCAAAAGTTAAACCAACCTATATCAGTAAACATTAAACCCTAATTCAAAGAATTATTCCTCCAATGATTTTTCATCTCTCTTATGTTCTAGTGAGATAAAGTGAGGTTCCAAGCACTCTAATCCAAAAATGCATTCCCAGATAAAAGAAACAGTGCCCACATGATCAAGTCGGCGTGGAAAGTGCCTAAAATTCTCTACACTAGCACACGGATTTTGTAGGTCGGTGATTGAGAAAGATTTTGAAGAATGTTTGGAAAATTTAGAGGGTTTCAGATTTAGTTCCTTTAAGAAATGGTATCCAACAGTGAGCAGAACACACATTCAAAAAAATTGAACTAAGTAGTGTTTTGATTTTGATTTATCCAGATTATTTAATTCACACAAGATTCTCAGGTTTATAGTCGAGTGGAAATTCGCCGATTCAATGTTACAATGTCAATACAGTGGAATTTTTTTTAATTTCTCTTGCATTTACTCTCGCATTACACGTCTGATACCAACAATATTTACATGCTAAAATTCAAGAATATTGGGACGTGAAGCTCGTCCAGTCATTATTAGTTTCCCAAAACGAAGCAATTACAGAAGTTTTAGAGGAACATCCCAGGCATGTATAGGGGATGGGTTATTGACCAACCCCATCAATTGTTTTCGATATGTCACATTCATCCTTTACTGTTACACCATCTGTTGGGAGCTCATGCAGTTTCGTTAACCGAGAGCTCGTGCAATTTCATTAACCGGGAAGCGTAAAAAGAAATTTCAAGTTTGAAAGAAAAGGTGAAAGAATAGGACTCCAGTAGGTAAATATAGGATTGGTGGTGGCGGGTAATGAAGAATATCTTGGTTTCAATATTTTAGAGGATAATATACAATTTTATATCTCATCGTGCATACATAAATCATGAGATGAATTTGTGAAAATTTTGAGTGAAATGAAAGTATCGAATGTCAAACATGAATTTCTTTGTTTCATGCATAACCTTTTATCTAATTTTTTCTACAACATCGATACTTTATTAAGGCCAATTTATTATTTGTACGACTTTGTTACACAATAATAGACTAAATTTTATTTAGTTGGTTTATTTTCTTAACTTTGGTGCACTGTAAGATATTTTTTACTATTTGTTATCTTTAATTAGTATATTTTATTAACATATAAAAAAGTGAGATATTATTTGTTTATTTTTTAGAAGGTTTGTTTTGATGCAATTGGATTATTTTTCCATGCAGGATAAATGAGATGTTGTTGGCTATTTGTTGATGTTCGATTTGACGTCACATTTCATTGTTTTTATGAGTGTTTTGATGATATTAATTGATCGTGCTTTCAACAAGTGAATATTTATACCTCATTTCAGGAAAATGTTTTTTGAAAACATTAATATGATATCATTAATATATTTTATACTAGGAATTCATTATTTTGAAAGTTAGGATGAAATTTCATGGTTAATTGGTGATACAATATAGTATTTCGATTAAAACATGAGGTTTCATGCAGATATCATAGTATGAGTTGGATTACTAACTCATCATGCTTAATTGGGATTAGAAATTCATGATTTGATTGAAATATATATTCATTTTATTAAAAAAGAATGAATTTGTCCAACTCTAACATGATAAGGTGTAATTTATAGGTCTTAACTTATTAGTATGTTATTAACATTTAATGACAATTAGATGATTTTAAAAGTTTATTAAACTTGAATTTAATGTCTTGATTTTGTTTTCTATTTTTCTATTTTTTATATTTAGTAAACCTATTGTGTTTCATGTTCCTTTTATTAAAATTTGTAGTTCTATTATAGGTGACAGATGCTAGTAGTAGGTGGGGGGAGGGGTAAGCCTTTCGATCCACAACACCCTTGAGATGGCGGTCATGATGAATTATAGTGTTTGTGACATATTTAATAAACATTCTCTTGGATTCAATTGTAAATGATGTTTATTTATTTCATTTGTTTTGATTTATATTTTGTTTTTTTTCAATTGCTTTGATGGTGATGCAATGATGGGTTCCGTGTAGGTTGAGACTGGAGATAGCGACAGTGGTGGTGGGATAACAATGAAAGTGGTGGAGTGATGGAGAAGTAAAAAATTGAGGGTTTTTATTATGTGATAAGGGCTAAAAATCTCATGTTTCAGGTGAGGATAAATCACATCAACATCAATAACACTTCATTATAGACACGCCGGATGAGAAAGTGTTCGATCTCCACAATATAGCCAAAATCCAAAATCTAGTGGATGTGGTCACTAAATCGTTAGTTCTGGAAAGTATAAGGAAACATCATGCCTTAGTGTGGACTTGAGTGAATGAAAGGAGAACAAAGAACACTGTATATTGTAAAGAGGAAGAAAGGAAGTTTTCTAAGTGTTGGATATTTTCCAAAGGGTACATGGAATAGTCTTAATGCGGGAGATTGTTGGATTGTGAAGTATATTTTGTTCACCAAATTCTGGTCATTGGATTCTGTTCATTGAAAATTTGTCATTGCAATTTGGTCAGCTCTACATACATTCAGCAGCATCTAATTCTCTACCTAAAAAACTCCTTCATTGCTTCCATTATAGCCACATACTCTACTTCAATTATACTTAAAATGATAATATTAGGCAGTTGTGACATCCAACTGATCATTGTTCCTCCATAGTCAAACACAAGGCAGATCGTGCTCTTCCGGGTTTCTGAATCTCTATAAAAATACACACCAAAAAACCTTGCAATGGATCCTCCCCCCTAAAACCCATAGAAAATATTTCTATTATTTTCAAGTAATGGATGATCCACTTGATGTCTTCTTAGTGCTTACTTCCAGGGTTCGACATAAAACGACTCACAAATCCCATTAAAAATGCTATGTATGGTTGTGTCTAAATCATCACATACATAAAACTTTCAACTATTGACAAAAACATCACTTTATCCATTTACTGAATCCCTTCTTCCATTAAGAGTGTGCGTGCCTCAGACAACTTAAATTTTTTGACAAGAGGAGTTGAGACAAGCATGTATTCGACCATTCCAAACTTTCCCATGATATTCTAGATGTAGTTTATCTGGGATAACGCCAAAATTATTACTCTCATATCCCTCTCAATTCTCATTCCCAATATTTTCTTGGCATATCCAAAAACCTTCATTTAAAATCTTCCAAATAACTTACACTTTAGCACTTAAATCTATAAAACATCTAGACCAACCAACATGTCATCAACATACAAAGGCAACATGGTGAATATCCTATCATCCCATTACTTCTGGAAATAGAAATGATATGTATTCCACCTTTCAAATCCTTCTTCCAAAAAAAACCATCAACTTTCAATTATATTGTTGTCATTCTTTCTTCAATCCATAAAGACAATTCTTTAATAATCCGAGTTCTGATTTCCTTATTCCAAAAAACCCATCAGTTTCTCCATGTAAATTTCTTCCTCCAACTCACCATGAAGGAAGGATGCCTTTACATCCATCTGTTTTAAGTGAAGACCCTCTGATGCTACCATGCTCACCATCATCCAGATAGTTCCATGTTAAACTATCAGTGAGAAAATATTCGAGATGTTAACTCCTTCAATAGTTGATTTATTTCTATCAACTTCCTTTTCCTTCATGTTCTGGTCCATTCAAAAAACCTTCTATTTAAAGATAACATATAGGCTCCAGATGATTTGTTTCATTTCCTCATCCCATAACTGAAATCCAAAACTCTAATCTCAATATCCAACAAGAAAACATGCTTTATATTTTTCCTCAATCTCATCTCAATCCATAGAATCAGCATGCACATACATCAAACTTCTAAAGACTTTAAGATGGTTAACTTCTGATCATTTACCGGACCATAGATCCTTCATAGTCTTCTTCTCAATTTTCGATGTTGGACACCTATTGACAAGGCATGCTTCTGTATTGAGTTCCTCTCCCCAAATACCCTTAGGCATTCTAGAGTACAATAAAATACTTTTGGCCTTCCCAGTCATGGTTCAATTCATCCTTTCATCCACTCCACTCAACTACACTGTACAAGGTACTGTATTCTCATGTGTTATACCCTTCTTTTGGTAGAAGTTCCAGAAGTTGTATCAGGTGTATTCACTACCATTATTGGAAAACATTAATTTCACCTTCCAACCACATTCCCTTTCTTCCAAGGATTTCCATTGAATAAACGCCTGAAAAAAAATCAAAATTATGATTCAAAAAGTAAACCTAAAATTTTCTAGTAGAATCGTCAATGAAAGTTTTAAAGTAAATAGAACCACTATGGGACTGGATAGGGGCAAGTCTAAGTGAGCTAGTTCCAACTTCCAAGCTCCAAGCTTCCATCCATCTAAGTTAAAGAACAACCTTCTCTATTCCCCAGCACAAAACTTTCACAACCTCCGATTTCCATGTGATCAAGCTTCAATATGCCTTTAGACATTAGAACTTTCATATTATTACCACTAAGTTGATCAATCCTACGATGCCAAACCTTCAAATCTTCTAATGATGTTTTTCCAACCATTAATACCATATGTGCTTCTGTTCAATTAGAATGTCTCATCCTTTACTCCTCTCACAACCACCATGGATCCTTAAGTCACTTTCTAGACTCAATTTTAAAAATTCACTCCAGTGACTTCCTCTTCAAGCTATCCAATGGAAATAAGATTTTTCTCATAGCCCTAGGGTGTGTCTTACTCCTTTGAGTCTCAAGATTCCACCGTCATTCATCTGTATATTCACATCACCCTTTTTGATGACATCCAAGGCATCATTATCCACTAGATGAACTTTTATTAAACTTCTAGATACATGATTCACCGTGCATCCACATTCCGTCATTGAGTGGAAACATGCACTCGAATAAACCACCCATAATTCCACTAGAGCATTGATACTAAGAAATAAGTTATTTCCTCTATGTGCCATCACAATGAACAAAAGTCTGATGAAAACACACAATGCATGTCATCTAATGGACTTATCAACACATCTGAACATGTAATCAGATGAAGAAATCCATACAAACAAAAATGAAAAAAAAACCCTAGTAGTTAAACAAATACATCAAGAGTGTATTGTGATTTTCAAAAGAAGGTTACAAAATTGGGTTTTGACCCAATAATCTCACCCTTTATGAAAATAACAACACATAAATGGAATGAGGAAAGTTAAACTAGAATATAAAAAAAATATTCCAAAAAATGTCATTTAATCTCTTCATCTCCTCCTCAAAACCCCCCCTTGAAATAATAAAAGGAAAAATCAATGAATTCCTCAAAGATATTCCCCTTTTTGACATCAAAAACATCAAAAAGTATTACAAAGGTCAAAAAAAATTTAAGGTGAAAAGGGTTAAAAAAATTAAAATCAAGATAGTCAACTCAATTTTATGTATGGTGGTGTGACTTTTGATGAAAAAACCTTCCGAGTTTATCATCCATTGGATTTTCATCACTCTTAAGATATTCTTAAAACTCTCCCCTTAAATATTTACATTTATACCCCTTTGAAATTCAACTTAACAAACACATTAGTAAAATAAAAAACTCCCCTTATACTATGATATCTACTTGAAACCTCATGGGTCGTGGTATGGATATACATAGGATTGGGGGTTCATTGTAGGAAGTTATGGAGGCTTGGTTCCACGGAGTTGGGAAAGAAGGGGTGGAGGTGAATTTTCATGCAGTGGATTTTTCACCTGTGTTGGATCCTTTTGGAGGATAGGAACAAAGAAAGATAAAGGATAAGGTATTCCATTCATTTCTTCCAGGTGCGGGTGATGGCTCTTTTGGTGGAGTTGGGTGCTCCAATCAATGGTGGGTTATCTTATTCTATGATAAAAAGGTTTCTACTAAGTATTTTCTTTAATACGGAAGGTGGATGATACAATCAGGGTAGATGGGTAAAATGGAAGGCTCCTAACATGGGGATGAAACTGAATGTGGACAACTCCTGTATTTTTAGAGAAATGAGAGGGGTGGTCTGGTGAGAGATAACAAGGGTTCAGTGATTCTGGTCTTCAACTCCTTTTATGGGTCAAGTAATTCTATTGGAGCAGAGGCAAGAGCTATGGTAACGAGTCTTATGATATGAAGTCTTTATAATATTCATATTAGAGAAGTCAAATTAGATTCTTATGTCTTGGTTGGGTTCCTTTAAGAAAAAGATAGACCACTATGGGAGTTGGCTTACATTTTCAGAAAAAGACTCTTTGTCAACCAGGGTATTCACGTTAATCATTGTTGTGTTCGGTATGATGAAATAATTTTTATGGACGATGAATGTAAATGGATGGTATGATGAAATCATTCAACACAAAACATGATAGGCATGCTAAAAATAAAAAATAAAAAAATAAACAACAAAATCAGGACATTAAATCCATGTTTTATAAACTTTTTAAAATCATGTAATGTTGTTAAATTTTAATAACATACTAAAGACCTGCAAATTACCCCATATGATGTCAGAGTCAGAAAAATTCATTTTTTTTGAATTAAAGAAATATATATTTCAATCAAATCATGAATTTACAATCCCAATTAAGCATTACAAGTTACTAATCCAACTCATACTATGATATCTACATGAAACCTCATGCTTAAACCAAAATACTATATCGTATATCCAATTAACCATATAATTTAATCATAATTTTTAATATATTGAATTCAAAGTATAAAATCTATTCATGATATAATATTAGTGTTTTAAAAAAAACTAGCATGAAATGAAAAATAAATATTCACTTTGAAATCATGATCAATTAATATCATCAAAACACTTATAAAAATAAGGAAATGGGACATCATATAAAACATAAACAAATAGACAACATATCATTTATTCTACATGGAATAATAAACCAATTGCATCAAAACAAACCTGCAAAAAAATAAACATATAATGTCGCACTTTTTTATAACTGAAGAAAATATACTAACTGAAAATTAAAAATATTTAACAATATCATATAGTGAAACAAAGTTAAGAAACTAACGAAAAATTAGTCTATTGTTGTGTAATAAAGTCAAACAAATAATAAATAAGACTTAGTAATGTATTCAATGTTGTAACCAAAATTAAATAAAAAGGATATGGATGAAGCAAATAAATTTCTGGAAGAAATTTGATACTTTCATTTCACTAAAAAATTATCATGAATTGAGCTCAAAATTTATTAATGTTGGATGAGATATCAATTTGGAAACTCCCTTAGGCACAATTACTATCATACTTAAACTAAGACATTATTTGTCACACCTCGACCTTTTAAATTATTTTATTTTATAATTTCATGGCTTCGGTTAGCCTCATCAAGGTGCGGGTTGAGTGGGTGTTTTTTTTGACATTTGATGTTTTTGGTGGGTTTTGGACCGATGCACGGACACCACAAGGTTGGCTGTAACCATGTAGTCGACTCGGATACCCTTTCAGTTACCCATTATATAAAATAATAAAACATTATGAAAATTAAATAAATTAAATGTTTAAGATATAATAATAATAACATTATCGTGTATATAAAAATGTTTTTTTTTAAATCAAAATTGTTGATGATCTTATTATCAATAAATTGTTATAAATATAATTATTATTTGGTTGTTATTAATTTTGTTATTATTTAAAAGAAAATAAATAAAATTATGATTATCATTATTATTATTAACATTTTTTTATTTGTTATTGTTGTTAATTTTGTATTATTTTTTTAAGGGGTTTTAATCCCTCTTTTTTCTCCCCAGGCCTCACCCTCACTCCCCCACTTAATCTCTTTTTTTTATTCCTCTCTCCAATCCCACCTCTCCCACTTCTCACCCCTCTCTCTTCATTAATTCATCTCTTTTTTTATTCCCTCTCTCCAATCACCCATATCCCTTTATTCCATCACGCCTCCCCACTCTCTATTACAACTTTTTTATTATTATTATTTATTTTATATTATTCTTTATATACCTCTCTCCACTCACACCACTACCCATTAACCCCCCACGCACACCACTCATACCCCCTTCCATTAATTCCTTTTTTTATCTCCCACGCCACCCCCACTTTTCCCTTACCCCCCTCACACTCACGCCCTCTCTCCTCATATCCCCTCACACACACCCGCTCTCCCAATTAATTCATTTCATTTTTTTATCTATCTCCCACACACCCCTTATTCCTCCCTACCCTCACGCACCCCTCTTCCTCTTACCCTGCTTCACACATGCCCTCCTCCCCTCCGGCGATTCTTCCGGCGGCTGCTCCTCCCTCCGGCGGTTCCATTCGGTAAGTCTCCTCTCCATATTCTCATCTCCTCACTTAATTTTGAGGGTTTTCATGTGGGGTTTCTTATTATCCAAACCCTAAATGTTAGGGTTAATGTGTATCTCGGGTTTGCTTTGGTTTTAGGGTGTGCGTTTTGTCCATGGGGAGTCGTTCTCCTTCCCGTTGAAGTTTCATTCCAATCGCATGAGCTTTCGGTAGGTGTTTCCAAGTTTTTCTTTCCAAAAGACTTTCCTTTGATGCTTGACATTTTAAATAAATTTATAAACTAGTTTTGCAACTCTATGAAACCCATTTTTAAATTATTATAGCAATTTTGAATTTATTTGATTTGTTAAAAATAGGTTTTAAATGAGTTTTAGTGTAAATTGCTTAGTTTTATGATACCTAGAAAGCTTGTTTGAATCACTTATATTTATTTAAGAAGGAATTGGTCCCTTATGAAATATATCATCGTTATTATGTTGCAACGACTTTGTTTATTAATGAACTTGGTTTGGTTGTGTTATGTCTTAGTTATTGTGTTAAAACACCTTTGTAAGGGTTTAATGGATTCAATGTTTTTATTTGGTGTTCCTTTAAAATAATGTGGGTAAGTGGTGATTTTTGGGGCAAGACTTTAAAATGTTTTCTTGGTGTGCGTTTGATTTCAAAATAGGATTTTGGGTGTGTATGGTTTGATGTTGGTATAGCATCCTAAACATGTTAAAATGTGTTGGAAATGGTTTAATGTATTTTTTTGATCATTTTATGTTCTATAAATAAAGTAGGTGGCCAGTTATGGTTTTAAGGTAATTGGTGTTTTTCTTGGAAGTTTAGTCTTCTAAATAGATTTTAGTTTTCAAATAAATTTGGCCCCCTTGAGTGGTTTCTAAAGAGTATTTTAAATGTGGTTTTGTAAAGTGTTGCTTTAAGTATTTTGGAAATCATGGTTTATAATGCGTTCTTTAAGGTTCGACCATTTAGTTTAAAACATGTTTTGGTGTGGGTTGGAAAAGGGTAAAAGCATGTTTGATAACTGTGAAGTGTTTGAATGTGTGTTTAGAACTTAAGGGCCCATTTGGTTTTGTAAATGTAAGAGTGGTGTTTGCAATATATTTTGAATAAATGTGTGTGATCGATTTGAAATCGTAAAAATTTTCTGAAATGTTTTAACATTTATATGTTATAGCAGCCCGGTTGGCACTTTGTTGAATATGAAATAACAGAATATGTATATGGGGCGCTCCTATCTAGTGTAACCCTTTATGGGTGAATGTATAGGAAGTGTCCGTGTTTGGGGTAGGCAAGTGTGGTGAGATGAGTCACGCGTGCGAGGGCCTCCTACTTACACAATATTACTATAACCACCATGGGTTCCTGGGCGTCTTATAGATTATCGAGTGACGGTTGCTCACCCACTATAGGAAAACAGAATATTTGCGACAGGATCCCATCAGAAATCGCCCGTGGCCGAAAACGGCATCGCAAATAGGTGTTTTTGCGGCGGTCCCATCGCAAAAAGATTATTTGCGACGGTATTTTCTCCCCATCGCAAATGAGTTTTCGTTTATATATAAAAAAGGCATTTGCGACAGGCCGTCGTAGATATATTAGTTGCGACGAGTTTCTAACCCGTCGCAAATGAGAAATCTAAAAAATATTTGCGAAGAAGGTATTTGCGATGGACCGTCGCATAATTTTATTTACGACGGGTATTCTTCCCGTCGTAAATGTTACAATAAAAAAAATTTACGACGGGACACCCCGTCTCAAATATTCTCGTCGCAAATACTAAAAAAAATAATTAATACAAATCGTATAATATTATATAAAAATAATAATAATAATAATAATATAAAAAAATTCTATTATTATAATATAAATAAAAATATATATAAAATATAATTATGAAATATTAATATAAAATAATAATAATATGAATATAAATAATATAATATAATATAATAATACTAATATTAATAATATAAAAAAATAATATAATATTATTATTATTAAATTATGTATATAATATTAATATTAATATTAATAATATAAAGAAATTATATTATTATAATATTAATAATAAAAAATATATATAATATAATTATGAAATATTAATATCAAAAAATAATAATAATATGAATATAAATAATATAATATTATATATTATGAAATATTAATATCAAAAAATAATAATAATTGTACTAATATTAATAATATAAAAAATTAATATAATAATATTATTATTAAAATAAACATACATATTTATGAAAAAATAATATTAATATTATTAATATTAATAAAATTATAAAATTATAAACTTCTCAATATTAACAATAAATATAAAATATTAAAAGTAATATTACTAAAATAAGAATGCATTAAAAATAATACTAATAAGTAATAAAATATTAAAAAAATAAAAACAAATTAAATCATGCAATATTCGTACCAATATGAAAGAGGAATTGTAAATAGTTAATATGACAATAAACTACGAACTCAAATGTTTATTACATATAAAAAAATCACTGGGGGGTGGATAATCTAGAGGACCTGGAGGAGGTGGTGGAGGAAACTCCACCCCTAAACTATGAGTCAGACGATGCATATACTCCATCTGCTCCTGATGTTGCTCCTCATATCGACGCCTCTCCTCATCCTGCTGCTGACGCATCTGCTCCTGCCATCAATGCATCTCCTCATCATACTGCTGACGCATCTGCTCCTACCCCTGATGCAAATCCTCTATAAGCTGACTCTGAGCACGCAGCTGCTCCTGATACTGTGAGGCAGAAGATGATGTCTCTCCACGAGCTCCTCTCTAGCTGGATGCTGACATCGCAACAGTACCGTAATAAGATGCAGGAGTCAAATGAGAGTCGATACCAACTACTCGGCCCTTTTCGAATCCATACTGGGTCACCTGTATCCATGTCGTCTCACCAAAATGGTGGTCACTAGTCTGATCACCCGTCTCGTCTTGACTCTCAGCCTGTGTCTGAGAGGTTGCGGCCTCATATGACTCCTTAAGTTTCAATTAGAAATTAAAATAATAAAAATATTATATGCATTTAATTTGTAAACTGAAAAGAAAATAATACTGACCACAAGTTGTCGATGGTGGTCACCTCTAATCTCTCTAGTAGCCGGATCAGTGTACATCCTACGATAAACGCCGTACGTCGTAATATTGGGATGCTCGGATTCCTATATGAATATAAAATAAACTGTTTATATTTAAAGTTGTATAAAATATTAAAAAAAAGTACTTACCAGATGCTCTCTATGCGCACTGAATGTACGACTACCGGCTCGATGCGTCACCTCTTGTCTCCCCCGATTCTGTCGACCCAATGCAGATCTCCTCTGAAACCCACCACCCAACCAGTGTGTATATAATCCATCCCAAACGTGAGATGAAATGTACTCTGGTCGGTGGCCTCTACATGACTGATCAAATTCTATCACTCCATCTTTCCTCACAACCATCTTTCTCAAATTATGCAAAAACTGACGGAAACGGTCACGCATAGACACCACCCATGCCACGTGGATAGTGGCACGCATGCTATAATCGATGGGATACCATGAACCCTAATATAAAGTTATTAATGAATTAAATTTCAAAATAAATAATATTTAATTACGTACCAGCCAATGATCGAACATGGCGGCCTGCACATCAGTGGGAATCTGATCCCATGTGAACCAGGGCTGAGAAAAATAATTACGCAAGATAGTGCTCCCCTGTCCAATAGATATATGCGTAAAACTGTGGAAAAAGAACAAATAATAAAAAAATTAGAAAATAAATAAATTATAATTAAAGATAACTAAAATACACAGGTTATCATACCACCGCGTGTGCGCATCGAATCCAAGAGGTGGACGTCGCTCCGGGATAGGATC
The DNA here is from genome assembly GCA_963277665.1 of Viscum album. Taxonomy (NCBI): domain Eukaryota; kingdom Viridiplantae; phylum Streptophyta; class Magnoliopsida; order Santalales; family Viscaceae; genus Viscum; species Viscum album. The sequence continues at coordinate 1,199,125,681 of OY728164.1, forward strand.
TGGAAACATCAGTCTGGCAAGACCACGCCCCCTCCGAGTGATCCTTGTAGTGCCAATAGCCTGAGGGTCAGATGACTCAAGAACCTCATCATCTATAGGTAGATCAGCCTCCAGCAACTGACAAAACGTTTCTGAGTCCATCTGAAACATGAAATGATTGTTATTAGCAAATAGTTGAAAATAACTATTATGTATAGATATATATTTGTTATGATTCTAACCAGTATTTTACCGTGTCAATGTTCATCTTCATCATCATCTTCATAGTTTTCAATGTCAATGTCTTCATCTTCCTTATCAACATCATCAATTTCCATATTAGTTTCACTTTCATCATCTCTTGTCATTTCAAATTCAGTTGTAACATCATTGAAAACATCATCACCATCGACCCTTAACTGTGGGGCATCATCCTCGATATTCATGTCTCTTTGTGAAAAATATGTGTTTTGAGGAGTGTTCTGAAAAATTTCATTTCCTTGCACTTCAGTGGAACCACATTCAATTTGAGTAAACTGATTTTCTCGAGATTTAGCTTTTATTATACTCCACCAATCATCCAACTCTTTTACAGTAGCACAATATTTTGCATAATAAATTTGATGTGTCTGATGAGCCAATAAAAATGGTTCATTTATTGCAAGAATACTTTTATGTTTAATATCAACAATTCCATGAGTTGGATGAATATTCAAGCCTCTCTCAGTATCCAACCATCGACATTTAAACATTGTTACATAATTCTATCCCAAATAACACAGTTCAATAATTTCTTCAAGCTTGCCGTAAAAGTCAACTTCAATATCTCTATGATGTGATCCCTTCAAACAAACACCACTATTCATTGTTTTCTTCGATTCCCCATATGCACGTGTATGAAAGAGATAACCATTCACCACATATGAATTATAAGATTTAACCATTTTGGATGGTGGGCTACTCAATATACGCAATTGACTATCAATCTTATCAGCATGTACATATACCTGAAAATTTGTAAAACATTTATCACTATTACAAGTAATAAATTGATTTTATATGTAAAACCAAAAAAGAATGTATGTTACCAGTTTCTAAAACCAGTAGGTAAATTTTTTTTCCAACATTCTTCTAAGCCAGCTACTGTAATTTGTGGAAATTGTTTCTTGATATGATCATCATATAAACTACAAATACAATATGATTAATTTACTGTAACAGAATCTATAGAATAAGGGATAGGAGTACTCACTGTACAATTGGTGACATTTCTTCACAGTTGAGTAGAAAATATGTATGAGCTCTATGATGTTCATCATCAGAAAGCCATCTATCATGAACTCCACCAAAGCCAAGTTCAGTCTGATTGAAAACTGATAATTGATTATTCATATCATCATCAACATTCCCCTCGTTCTGGCCCATACGGTTAAATTTTGAGGGATATTCAGATTCAAAATAATGAGAGCAGAATAAAGCAATTTCCTCTTGAAAATAAGCTTCAGCAATTGAGCCTTTAACTGATGCTTTGTTACGTACTTTTTTCTTCAATTTATGCATGAATCTCTCAAATGGGTATATCCATCGAAACTAAACCGAACCTCCACAATTTACTTCATGTGGAAAATGTAATATCAAATGTTCCATTGAGTCAAAGAAATCCAGTGTAAAGATTTTTTCCAATTTGCATATAATTACAACAACAGCTTCTTCCAGTTTGCTTAGTGTATCGTAGTCTGCTGTCGTCGCACACATGTCTCGGAAAAAATATGATATATCTGTTATCAAATCCCAAATATTAGAATTCAAAAAACCTCTTAATCCAATAGGTATAAGTATTTCCATTATAACATGACAATCACGACTTTTTAATCTGGTAATATGACCATTTTTAACACATCTGACCAAGTTGGAAGCATAGCCATCTGGAAGTCTCAAATCTCCAATCCAATGACAAAATAATAAGTGAATCTCTTTGGTCAGTGTATAAGCTACTTTTGGCTTCATTAATCTCTGTGATCTGACATTTTCAAACAATTCAAGTTCTGGTCGCCTGCAAATTTGGGCAAGATCTAATCGTGCCTTTACATTATCTTTGGTTTTACCCGGTGTATCCAAAACTGTATGAAATAAATTATCAAACCAATTCTTCTCAATATGCATGACATCTAACATGTGTCGGACCAACAAATATAACCAATATGGCAGATTCCAAAAAATGCTCCGTTTTTTCCAATTGTGTTCTTTCCCAAAGCCATGAATTTTCTGTTGGTTTATTGTCGGTCCAAAAGTGATGGAAGCTAATGAAAATACAACTGATTGTAAATCTATACCTGAGATCATTTTTAGAGGTTCATCTCTTTCAATTCTGCGTTTTCTGAAATGAGATTTATTCCTCTGAAAAGGATGATCGATTGGAAGAAATCTACGATGACAGTCAAAATAGCAAGGTTTTTTTCCATTCACGAGCATAAATGCTTTGTTGTCTCCCATACAACAAGGACATGATTTTAGACCATGTGTACTCTAGCTAGATAACATTCCATATGCCTAGAAGTCACTAATTGTTCACATCAAAGCAGCTTTCATTACAAAATTCTGTTTCGCAGCAGCATCATATGTACCAACACCATGACTCCACAATAAATTTAACTCATCAATCAATGGTTTCAAATAAACATCAATATTCTTTTTCAGATGTCCTGGGATTAATAATATCAAAAATATATAAGTCTCTTTCATCAACATCGAAGGAGGCAAATTGTACGGAGTTATAAAGACAGGCCGACAGGAATACTAACTACCAAAAGATCCAAATGGACAAAAACCGTCAGTAAAAAGACCCAATCGCACGTTCTGGGATTATAAAGCAAAATACGGATGCACTTGATCAAAATGTTTCCATGAATCACCATCATATGGATGAATCAAGATTTTACCATTTGAAATATTGGTTTTGTGCCATGAAATCATTGTCGCTGTGTTCTGAGACATAAATAAATGCTGCAACCTGGGTGTAAGCGGGAAATATCTCAACTGTTTTATAGGAATCAATCGAGACTTCCCTGATTGAGCTTCTTTATACCTCGATTGTCCACATGTGGGACAACTATCCAACGACTCATTTTCACCAGAATATAAGATGCAATCATTTGAACATGCATGGATATCTTGATAACTAAGGCCCAGATTACGAACCAGTCTCTTGCTCTCATAATAATTAGCAGGCATCACATTTCCTTCAGGTAACAGTGCTTTAACCAAAGAAAATATTTGATCAAAATAGTTATTTGAAATTCCATTATCTGATTTAATAGACATAATTTTGCAACTGCTTCTAATTTTCTTATCTTACAACCAGGATATAATGCATCCTTAGCAGACCTGAACAACTCATCAAATTCAGATGGTGCCAACTCGGGAGGTAAATCAACATCATCCTCGATTTCAGTTTGTTGAACAAATGACCCTGCAACATCATGTACTAAATTCTAAAGCCGTGATGGATCCGGAATCAAATTATTAGTATCTTCTCTGAAACTGCGTTCACCATGTTGATACCAAAAAATATAATCTGATTGAAAACCATAGCGCAAGATATGTTGCCCAACGATGTCAAATGCCTCAAACTTTCTCAGAGCACATTTTTTACAAGGACACTTAATTGTCCCTTCTGAAACAAATTCCGGGTTTGATGATGCAAATGATAAGAAAGCTTCAACACCATCAACATATACTGGATTTAAACTAGAACTGTTTGGATTTCTGCACTGATTTATCCAAGCACGATCATCTAATAATGATTGATGTCAATTTCCTTGTTCCATATTCATATATATGTTTCTAAAAAATTTAAAACCATTACTGTTGTTAAATAATTTGATATAAGAAAAACAATATCCTAAAAAAGAGAAGATACATAATTACAGTTATTTCTTAGTAATTTCCAGCGGATTGGCGGCAGCTCTTTTGCCTGACGACTCATCTCCTTGCAAAGAGATGAGTCATCAGGGAAAAGAGACTCTTTTGTTCGACAGCTCATCTCTTTTTAACTTTCTCCCGAATGAAATCAGTATGAAAAACTTGCTCTGACATATGTTAGAGCACATTTTTCATACTAATTTTAGTGGGAGAAAATAGCAAAGATATGAGACGTTGAACAAAAGGTAGCCGTCAATCCGCTGGAAATTGTGTCAATTTATAACCATGTACTCGAATTTATTTGTTTTTTGATTAATTATTACTAATTATTACTAATTATTACAAATCTCAATATTTCCAACAGATTTTGCTCTATTCTTAACATGTTCAAATCTTAAAGGGTCGTCAATTTTCAGGTCATGCCCAATAAAAAGTTTGCATCAGCCATGTCCAATGTAAACTCTATAATTGTCCTTACATGGTTGATCACCTCGCAAGTAGTGTTGCAATAGGACGACACAAGTAATTTCGTTCTCGTCTTAAAGAATCATTTCGCATGCCCCTTTACATAGATCAGTATTCCTTGAAAAATTAAGAGAACTTCAGTATCTTTCCCTTAATTTTTCAAGAAATAATGATCTATGTAAAAAGTCATGTGATATGATTCTTATAGATGAGAAAGACATGACTTGGGTTGTCCTATTTCAACGCTACTTGTGAGGTGATCAACCAAGCAAGAACAATTATAGATTTTACAATAGACACGGTTGACGCAAAATTTTTATTGGGCATGACCTGAAAATTGGCGACCCTTTAAGATTTGAACATGTTAAGAATAGAGCAAAACTTGTTGAAAATATTTATAATTGTAATATTTTATAAATATTTTATAATTTTAATAATATTAGTATTTTTTTTATAAATATTAAACATATAATAATAAAATAATTATATTATTAGTATTATTTAATTATTAATATTAGAGTAATATAATATTTTATATTATGTTACTATTTATGTTACTAATTATATTACTAATTATGTTACTAATTAGTAATGCGGAGATATGCATATAGGTTGTGTGTTTAATCAATCATTTAATAGAAAAACAAACATGATTGATCGCTCATCTACCTCAATTTTCTTTTCATTTGTGTGTTGAGGTTGACAGGAAACTTCTACCTCCACATGTAATATTTGCATTTACTGTCAAAATTATAAACCTCATCACCTCTATGCTGGCAAGGAGGTTGATAATTTTAACAGTAAAAGCAAATATTACATGTGGAGGTAGAAGTTTCCTGTCGATCCTCAACACACAAATGAAAAGAAAATTGAGGTAAATGAGTGGTCAATCACGCTTGCTAATTTTCCTAATTATTTTTAATTGTTTCCTAATTATTTTTAATTGTTTCCTAATTATTTTTAATTGTTTCCTAATTATTTTTAATTGTTTCCTAATTATTTTTAATTGTTTCCTACCTAATTATTCCTAATTGTTTTTAATTGTTTCCTAATTGTTTTTAATTGTTTCCTACCTAATTATTCCTAATTGTTTTTAATTGTTTCCTAATTGTTTTTAATTGTTTCCTAATTGTTTTTAATTGTTTCCTAATTGTTTTTAATTGTTTTCTAATTTTTTCAATTGTTTCCTAATTGTTTTTAATTGTTTTCTAATTGTTTTTAATTGTTTCCTAATTATTTTTAATTGTTTCCTAATTATTTTTAATTGTTTCCTAATTATTTTTAATTGTTTCATAATTATTTTTAATTCTTTCCTAATTATTTTTAATTGTTTCTTAATTATTTTTAATTGTTTCCTAATTATTTTTAATTGTTTTTTAATTATTTTAATTATTCTAATTATTTCTAATCAATTAAATCTAATTATTTCCTAATTATTTGATGATTATTTTAATTAAATCTAATTATTTCTTAATTATTTAAAAATTATATAATTATTCCTAATTAAATATAACTATTTCTAATTATTCCTAATTAAATATATTTATTTCTAATTATTACCAAAACATCCTCCGGGAGTGTTGAACCAAGAGTGCAGCAAGGCCCGTTGTCGTGTACCAGGTTACCCCGAGTCAAGCTCGAAACACCTTGTCAGAGTTTTCACTCCTAGGTACATCTATGTCAGAGCCGCCTCTACTTGTTCGTATCCAGACAAGGATTATTTAGTACAACCACTTAATCTAATTATACTATATAGCTACTAAACATTCTATTAAAAAAATTAAAATTAACAATTAAAAATAAAATTAACAATTAAAAATAATTTAACACTTAAAAAAACTATAAATACCTTTGATATTTTGAAGTAGCTTGCACCTCCTAACTCCTTCTCTGCTCTTCTTGTAAGAAAAAATTAAAATAAAAATAATTTACTACTTAGAACAGGAATTTAAAGATAGAGAGGAAGAAAGAGGAAGAGAGATCTGAATGATTTGAAAAAAAATGAATGGGGGGTATATATAGGTTAGAATATTTGCAACGAACTTATTAGTGACGGGATCCCATTGCTAATACAAGTATTTGCAATGGTATATCATCGTAAATACCTTCGCCCGCATTAATTACGGGCGACGGTTAAAAGGGTTTTTGCGACGGGCCCGTCACAAAAAGCTGCCTACCGACATACCATTAGCGATGGGTGGATATCCCCGTCGCAAATTGCTATTTATCGCCACCGGTTTTGGCAACGGGCCCCGTCACAAATACCTTTGCCCGCATTTAATACGGGTGACGGTTAAAAGGGTTTTTGCGACGGGCCCGTCGTAAATAACTGCAGACCAACATACCATTAGCGACGGGCGGATATCCCCATCGCAAAATCCAATTTACCGCCGTCGGTATTGGTGATGGGACTCGTTTCAAATAACACCTACTGAATATTTTTTTGCGATGGGATAATTACCCGTCACAAATAGTATTTACCACCGCCGGGTACTTGCGACGGGACGAAGGCTACCGTCGCAAATAGGCTTCCCTCATTTTGGCGCGCAAACCGCGCCATATCTATTACGACGAGTCTTGTATTCCCGTCGCAAATAACTGCCCATTTGCGATGGGCATATATTCCCATCGCAAATACACTTTTCGTCGGATTTTTTGCGATGAGATTTATTCTCGTCGCAAATAACCCATCGTAATAATCTATTTTTCCCGTAGTGACCAGCCCCGATTAGACGGGTTGGTGCCCCCTGGTAGATAGAGAGGCCAGGTGGGATTTGCCGCTGATTTTCTCGTGAGGGCGATCAGTGGGTTATAGACTATGGGGCTTCACCATATGTCGGCAAGTGGTTCTGAACCGAGTGCATCCAGGGGTTGACTAAGGATGTTCAGGATCTCCCATGGCTACAACTTGTATTGTTTATTTATTTTCTGCTACATTGGTTTATAAACAGCTTGTATTGCTTGTTTATTTTCTGCTACATTGGTTTATATACATCTTTTATTACTTGTTTATTTTCTGCTATATTGATAATCTCTCTCTACTAATCAGAGGCCTTTTTTCTATAAGGAGGCCTGCTTGAGTTCTTGTGGCTCTCTCATTTAGAGTTTTTTAGACTGACTAGGTAAGGGATGCAAAAAGTATAACTCATGTAAGAGGTTGAAAATGAAGAAGTAATGTTATCAATGGATGTTGATAATAGTATTAACAATGAATATTAAGATAATTGAGTATATACATTAGTAATGTCACTGTATTACATTGTTACACCATAAAGCATTTTTTGTTTCTAATGCATAAATGTTTAAATTATAATATTATTTATATCAACTAACTTTTTTAATTTATTAATGTTAAGGATACAACATTTTATAGAATAATTCATCATTAACCAGTTTATTATAAATTTTATACATATACTATTCTATTTTGTTGTTTTTAGAGCTTATAATTCTATAAAATTTTCTTTTTTATTTTATACATTTGGTATGTTCCATCTAGTTTGTAATATTAGAACACAAAGAATAAAAAATTTTGAAACCCTAACAAATCTGTATCTTGGATCACATATTCACTACCATCACATTTGGTGGACCTATGTGATTCAATTATGTTGGAGATCCTTACTAAGACATCAACTTCCTAACTCAATGTTGCTTGTCCACCATCTGATGCATCTCTGATGGGTGAGCAGTTGGTCACTCCACCATCTAGGGAACACCAAATGGTTATCATTGTATAAAACTATATATTTTCATTATTAATTTCATTCTTTTTTCAAATAGATATAAACAATAGATATATAGATACAAATATAAATACAATATATATACAGGCTTGAGGGGCTTTAAAATTATCATCCTATTTAATGAGATTGGGGTGCCTACTAGTGATACTTTTTACTTTTATAAACCGATCCTTGGGTAGATTACATGTGAGATAGAGAGCCTTCTAACTAATTATAAATATTAGAGGAATATTCCCTTACCTTATAAGAAAGTGGTGTCCAATAACCAAATAAAGTTAATACTAATTTAATATTCCTTGATGATTAATTTAAAATATGCAAGTATAATTATTAATACAATTTAAATTTGCTATGTCTTTTATTTATAGATTTTTCTTCATTATGATGTGCCTAATTACATTTAATTTCAATGTAACATGAAGGAATTTAGGTGAGAAATGTGGAGAATTTAAATAGAGATTATGACATGAGTTCAATGAAACATCTTTAAACATTCAATAGATGAATGGAAATTGAAAAATTGCCTGAAGATGTCTCTTGTGTCTAGTGGAAGTTTTTTTATTAATACTTTCACATATTCATCTTGTGAGATGTTAACATTTTTATAGTAACTTAATAACATAAGATCATCAAAATTATTAGTTATGTTAATGTAACTTTTTTAGAATATGTTTAAAAAAATACAATGAGTCATAAAAAATAAATAATTCTTTATATAGTTGGTTCATATATTATTTCCAAGAAAAGATTTATCTTGGTGGCCTTTTTTTCATTATTATTTATATTATTATATCATCCCTAAAGGGTTTTTTCTAAATTCATATCTATGTACTATTTTTTTATAATGGTTCATGAATTAGGTCACCTAATTGGATGAGCAGAGATGTGGTTTCATGTTCACTAGAAAATTGATAGCAGTTTTATGAATGGGGATGTTGCACAACTTTGGCTTTGATATTAAATTAATTCACTAGATCAAGGTTCTTTTTGAGTCAGCCCGCATCTCCATTCTTGTAAATGGGTCCCTAGAAGGATTCTTCACATGCTATAGGGGGGTGAGACAGGGGGATCCACTCTCATCCATTATATTTGCTATTGTTGAAGATTATCTTAGTAGGCTTCTCCTTAACATGGTGAATGTGGGTGACTTGATTACCATTAGAGTTGTTCGAGGTATCTATACTCCCTCCCATTTAATTTTTGTTGATGATATTATTATTTTTACCCAGGGGGTCAGAAGGAACATCAGTAACCTCAAAAAGGCCCTCCAACAGTATGAAAATGTCTCCAGCTAAGAAATCAACTGGAACAAATCCTTTATCTACTTTGGTAAGAACATTTCTATCACAAGGAGGAATCTTATTACCAATGATTTAGAATAAAGGATGGAACACTACCGTTTGTCTATCTTGGTGTCCCAGTTTTTTGGGGAAAACCTCACCCAACACACTTCTCTAATGCAATAAATCGGATAAGAAGAACACTTTCATCTTGTAAAGGAAAATCACTCTCAATGGCAGGACGTATATGCCTTGTAAAACATGTGGTGATTTTAAAGCCGGTTTATTCATTTATGGTGTACCTTTGGCCTGTTTCTATCATTAAAAATCTTAATACGATGATGAAAAATTTTGTCTAGAGTGTAAGCATTATGGAAAGGAGAATCATCGCTACCCCATGGAAAAAATGTTGCTTTCCATACAAACTTAGAGGGCTTGGCATTAAGAATATGGAACTCTTCAACCAATAATTTCAGGCTAATTTCATGTGGAAACTCATAACCGACAAAGCTGCTGCTCTGGACCTCTTAAGAAACAGATTTATGGGTAGACTTTTAGCAGGAAAAAGATGTTACCTTGAGTCCTCAATTTGGCCTGGTCTGAAGCTCATCTTCTAGAAAATTATTATGCACTCTAAATGGATAATGACCATGAACTCCTTCCTGCACTTTGGTATGATAAATGGATAGGTGATCCACTTATCAATTAGATTAATACTAATGATACTGGTATTTATCACAACATCATGATTAGGGACCAACTGGAAAACATAGAATTAGCTCTAGATGACATTACTTCCATTGTAGCTAGCTATGACTTTGTTGGTAAGGAGGACCTTATAATCTGGGATGGATCTTCAAATGGTATTCTTTATTTTAAAAACTTCTACAAGAATCTTATTCAAGGAGAACAACAGTGGATTGGTGATTGGAATAAAAAGTGGATGTCACCCTCCTGGTTTACCCTACTTTGGAGGCTAGTTCACAACAAGCTTCTAGTGGATATTAATATTCAAAGAGTTGGGATATACTTTTTCTCAAAATGTGCCTTATGAAATAAACACCAAGAGGATGTGAACCATTTATTTTTTAGCTTCAATACCGCCTCTAAATTATGGAAGGTTGTATTGAATATTTTTGAAAATCATCCCCCTCAAGATGATTTTGTCCGCAACTTCTTTGGAGTCCTGTATGCTGTTGATCTCTCAAAGAAGCTCACAATTCTTTTTTAGGTGGCATGTGCAGAATTGGTTCACTCAGTGTGGCATGTTAAGAATAATTTTTTACATAGTATGATATCCTTCAATTTTGATTTCACCATGGAGACAATTCCCATTGTAGTGTAAGCTTCCAACATCCTATACTTGAAAAAATGTAGCAACACTGTTGGTGATCTCATGATCCTTATACATCTGAATATTGCTGGTAACTTCCCCTACCCTTGTGGAACATTGGAAGTTTTTTGGACACCCCATTTTTCTAGATGGATAAAGTGTTACACTGATGGGGCTTCTAGGGGTAACCCAGGTCCTTTAGGGTTTGGTTTGATTTTCAGGGACCATTCGAGGAATATTGTGGAATGCATGTATGGCCCTTGTGGTATTGCCACTACACTAGAATAAAAGATGAAGGGCCTTATCATGGAAACTGATATTGCCTATCAAAGAGGATGAAACTTTATTTAGTTTGAATTTGACTCCTCCACTCTTGTGCAATCCATCTGAGTGGGTCAGATTCACTTAGCATGGAAGCTGACTACGAAATGGGTAAACTGTCTTGATAGGATTTCTTGTATGAACTACTTCATCACTCACACCTTCTGGGAAGATAATTATGTTTCTGATGAGCTTGAAAATAAAGGGGTCACTATTGAGGAATGCCTTTACTCAACTACTTTTCTTGATGATATGGTTTATGTTTTCCTTCGGGATAAATGTAAAATTTCTTCCTTTCACCTCTTGTAATTTTTCTTTGATTTAATCCAAGAGACTTAGTGCTCACTTTTCTAAAAAAACATTTGAGTAATTTTTTCCATTGTAATTCAATGTTATTTCATTACTATAAAAAATAATAAAGAAATATCAGTTAATTATATAACATTATAAATTTCATATAATTCAAAAAACATTGCCAATATTGTGGTATTTTTTCTAAAATTGGGTTCCCTAGACCCAACTTGAGTAGTTTTTTGTCACTATATAATGTATACAAAGATTTATGCATGATTTTATCTTACTATAATAGTTTTTTTACTTATTCATACACTTTTAACATGTTAATATTTTTAGATTACTTATTATATCAATAATTTATAACAATTCTCAGTTATAATGAGAAACTTGAGATACTATGAAAGTAATCTTAAAAATATGTCCAATAGTCTCGATACATTATACTAATGTGAAAACAATTATGGCCAACTATAAGGTGTCGGGGGATCATAAGAATTTCAATTTCTTCTCATTAAGTTCTTACATGGTGATATAGAGTAGAAGAGTTCATAAGGATTTTCCTGCCAATAGGAAACACATCATGTTTCATGTGTCATTGGATGTTTCTATATATGAACATGTGTATTAGTCCCATGAATTTATGTTTATATCAATGTGTATCATTTTATCGTTTACTTTTATACAAGACAAAAACCATGACATTTATGTTTGTGGTGAGGAAACTTGTGTCGCGTGTATCATTGGTGGTATGAAATTGATTGAATGATCAAGACAAGATTTGTCACTTTCAAGTAGATAAAGTAATATCTCTAGTCTAGTTGATTTGGATGATAACACCTTTATTAAATCCATGGATATGGAAGAATAATTTAACTTCATGTGTAATGGTCATTAAATGAATCAATAAATAAAGTAATGATGGTGACTCAAGTGATACATTCTGTTTTATGAGATATCATGAGTGAAATATATTATATTATAGATAACATACTCATAGAAAGTTGTCATTGTTGTGAATAAACCTTATCTCCTTACAGTTCATGATGGTTTTATATATACCACTCTTGGTATGTGAGTATGAATCATTAATATTGAGATATGGGTCTAGAGGGCCACACACAAAACGTGTTCAGAAGCTTGGACATTTCTAATGAATTGGAGTTTAAGACATGGTTGGCCCCACGGTGAGGGATGAGTTATGTCTGAGTTGGAACTATTGTAAGAAATAAATAAATTCATTATTATTCGAGTCTAGAATAATAAGTGTTGAATTTATTTACTCTATATATTCATAGGTTTGAAGTTAACACAAAAGAAAAATATTTTATGAATGAATATTTATTCAGGGTTTGTTTAATATTTTATGGGAGATCCAGGTCAAGTTAATAACTCTTTTTTTATCATGTAACATATTTTAATGTTACAAGTACCTGATAAACTATTTATGATGTTTGTTAGAAGTTCACTTGGTCATAAGTGTTGAAATTTGTTTAATTTGGAATTGATAAATTAATGAATGGAAAAGGTTCAATTTTCATAAGATAAACCTACCTATATATGTAAAAATTAAACCTTAATTCATGGAACTATTCCTATAATTATTTGGTGAGCATCTCTATTATCTTTATCATTCTATAGAGGGAGAAAGTGAAGTTCTGAGAACCTTGTTCCAATAACACCTTCCCAAATCGAAGTAACGATGCTCATGGGAACAATTTGACATCAAAATCACCTTTGATTCTCCACACTAGCACCCAAATTTCAAAGATCGGTGATAGAGTAAGATTTTAAAGAATGTGTGGATGATCTAGAGTGTGTTGGATTCATTTCCTTCAAGCGAAGACCTCTGATAGTGAGTAGAACACACGTTCAATCAAAGTCAAACTAGTTGTAGTTTTGATTTTGATTTATCATGATTATTTAATTCACACAATATCATTGGGATGATAACCAGGTGAAACTTCATTAGAGTCAGTGTTATGAGGTAGATCTAGTGATAAAAATTTAATTTCACCTATTTTTATGCTCCTATTGTGTCCCCAGTTGTGACAGGTGGTATCAGAGGAACTATGTGATTGCTTAAGTCAAATTAAAATAAAATTTGTATGAATTCAAGTTGAGGGCATCATAATGGTTCTAATGCCATTGAAAACTCTTTTATCTATGGATAAATGATCGAGAAATGGCCATCCAAGGATTGAAATTTTAATTTTTGGTCTAAAATTAAAAAAACAAATGTATTACAGAAACGCGCATGCGTTGGTCTGGCTGTTGTTTTATCGGTGGGGAGGCACATCTCTGGTGTCGTCCTGATAGTCTATGAGCAGTAGAATAAAGGGGAGAATCCATTTCAATGTGAAGAATAAAATAAAAAAGAAAAAATTGGTTGGGGGACTAGCTGTGTAGTGGGGGAGAATTATTTTTAATTAAAAGTGTTGAAAATAAGGGAGTGTGCATCACTACACGTAAGACAAAAAAAGATGTTAAAGTAGGTATAAAATATACCCTTCTTTCCTCCTCCCCCCACTAATTGGGGGGGGGGGGCAGGAGATACTGCTAATCACCTATTATCCTGGTGGGCATTGCATATAAACAAATATTTTTTTCGTTTTTTTAGGAGAGGTGACACCTGTCATTGCCAAGCTATCCCAGGTGCCCTACGAGGCACACTCCTCCTATGACCCAGCCACCCTAAAAGGTCACCCCGACTCAGCTGGTCCAAGTTGGGTCCCTTATCCTAATCGAACCCATATATGACCTGGAACTCCTCTGGGTGATTTTTAAATACCTGTTAAGACCAATAATTATAAAAAAAATCAAATTTATTTTAAAAATATTTGGAATTTAGTAAAATTAATTCCTAGACCATGCAATTAACAAATTAGGAATTAAAAATTTAATTTAATTTTGTAAGTTTAATGCATGACTACTAATCATGAGCATAGACCTACCAATGTATGTTTGATATTAGTTTATTTATTTATTTATTTATTGCAATGTATGATGTTTGTAATAAGTAGTTAGTAAATGTTGGTTTGTGTATCATTCATTGGCCTCATTATATGTATAAGGGTTTACATGTCCACAAGTGATTTAGTCATGTCTATCTTTCATTATCGAGATCCCCTAACCTATGTGTGAGTATATTTTGATAATGAAGAGGTTGAAATGAGATGAAATTCACATTGAGATGAGGTGAAGTACCAAATAAGATCTAGATACATTGGATGAGGTGGAAGTTGAAACTCGAGTCAGATGCAACTCAGTGAGTTACCTCAAGGGTCTAGGGTGATCCATATTCCACTCATTGGATCAACCATTAAAAAATCTCATGATCACATAATTTATTTATTTATTTATTTATTTATAAATGTTTTATTATTTTTTTATTGTATAGAATATAAGTGATCACATAAAATGATAAAAAAGGATGCATAGTTAAAATCAGATTAATGTGTGACAAATGTTTTCTATTTAAATCATGGTGAAGTTGTGTTTGCAATCACTTAGAACAAGAATGTTAAATAAAAACATGATTTTGTTCACCAAGAATAACTTTAGATCCCTCAAAGTAAATATTAAGTAGCAAACGCCTTCCATCACATAAGTTTGAACAAAACCATAGTATGAGGTGTTTATTAGCCATAATTGAGGGTCCCTCCACCTATTGGGAAGTTATAACAAGAGTGGTGGGTTGAGTTATTTAAAATTTGAATCAAATAATTGGACATAACTATCTTGGTAAAATTTTAGAGTCAAGCATTGAGTTATACATGGTTACTATTTACAGAAGTTGAGACTTCACTCAACAAATCAAAGAGCTATGAGTTAATGTGGTTGACTAGCCAAAAACCCACTTTGAAACTCTTTGAGTAGTGGAGTAACCATATATTGGACTATGAGGAGATGTTTAATGGAACCTTTCTACTATAATACTAAATCAACTATGTAGTCTAAATCTTGTAGTTAAAGGCAACTTAGATTTGATAAAATAGTGGGAGACACTTAAGATTAAAAAATCTAAAATGTCTAATATCTAGTACTCAATATAAAAGTACTAATTTGATAAATTTTCATTTTGTATAAAAATAAAAAGTAATACCACATAAATATCGTGGGAGATTCCCAATCCAAGGAATAAAATCTCTTGTGATGGAATTATGAGAAACTCGATGAAATAATGGAAGTGAAAAAAAAAACAGAAAAGTGTCACGAACCGAATCTGGTTGCCGCCAAAACTGGCACCAAACCCAGCCCGTGACATGACCCGAAGGGCATTCCCTATCCCCACGGGCTGGCACAAGTGCCCGGGTATCATTTATTTTTGTTTGGGAATGATTTACCCGAATATGAAGGCATAAAACAATAAAAACAATCAATAAACTGAATCTGAAAAATTTATACCAAACGATGTTTAAACAAAAACCAGAACTGAATACATTGGTTTGGAGTCAATACAATATTTCTATAAATAAATGAAAACATTAGCAAAACAACCACCAAGACTTCACACGACAAGGGGTCATCACCCCCGAGCCGTATCCATAACACCGCACAGTAGGAGGGGGCTAACAACCCGAACCGCCTTCACCTGAGGCCATACCTTTACCTGAGTCAAACATAACCAAGTATACTTACACCCAAGGGGTGTAAGTAGGGTGTGAGTGTAACGCCCTGACCCCAGTTACCCAGAGTCGGTGCATTATTACATAACATTGACATGATCACAAGAAAGATCAAATCTCGAAAGACCGATTGGTTTAGTAGCCTTGGAAACACTAGATATATTCATAAAGTTTTACATTACATCATAAAAATGAAAACTACAACAATATTGTCTCCATATTCCACACTCATATCCCCACATACTATCCCTGCATGTCATTCATAAATTACTTCTTCACATCCTGGGAAAAATAAAACATAGAAAAGGGGTGAGCTCAAATGCCCGGTAAGGATAACAATATAGCGGAAACTTTCATAAATAAGAATAAACATTTAAGGCAGTGTATAACTAAAACAAAATCCTTTTAAACTTGAACTTCAACATAGTATGGAAAAAATAAAATGAAATAATGTCATTTACTTATTCACATGGATATTCTACTAATCGAATAATCACATGCAATATCAATAACCACTTTCATAATAATGGAATGCATAATGCCATACTATCCTAACCACATAGCCAAGGCCTCATGCCAAGACTACAAATAAGATTTTCCCAAGGCCTTGTGCCAAGACACTAGTTTGTCTCATGAGACCTACCGATGCATCGAGGAGCTATAGCGGGCTCCACCCGTCACATATTAAGTCCAATGCATTCCCATATGAAAAGGTTTAAACATAACATAAACATTCGTATTAAAACTAGCATATGAAATGTCAATACTTTCACCATAAACTATGAATGATATAAAAATAGTACATCCACAGTCAAAAATATCACAAAACCTTCAATACAATATATAAGTTTTGTATCATAATAAATCAACTTCAAATAAGTGTAAAATCCATCAAAGGATGTTGACATAGATGAAATCAAAACTCTTTTTAGAGAAATATCTCTTTATATTTTGAAATCATTTAAGAGTCATATATTTATAAAATAAAACATTTTATTTGAAAATATTATTATAAGCTTTTAAGGTAAGCTTTGACGATTTTATAACGGCGAAAAATAACCGCACCCGCCTTATAAGTTAAAAAAACATTCTTACCTTAATTCTGTCGAAAAGGCTAAAAAACACCTTGTTTGGAAAACGACGGAAAGATTCCTTTATAAAACTCTTATAAAAGGTCAAACAAGGGTATAAATGACTTTAAACCATATTCTTTTAAATAGTAAAAATGTTTTGAAATACATTTTTAAGAAACATGGATGTGGATGATAAAGAGATCCCAGTAGATTATTACGTATAAACAACCTCAGATAATGAAGAGATTGTGAAATAAACCCTTACCTTGTACTTTTCCTTGGTTGAGGGTAGGTTAACCTCCTGTATAATGTTGAAATAATTTTTATTAAATTATACAAGAATCATATATATTAATATGATATCATATATGATCTTTTAACATTGCTTTTTTAATAATATCTTAGTATTATCGTCGTTTCGGGTGTTAACTTACTCGTTTTCTTTTATATGTTTTGTTACGTAAGTCATGTTTGTCATGGATAGGTTGTATCTTATTCATATCCAGAATTATATCAAGTCCTTAAACATTATTTTTAAATCATCAAATGATAATTATACTTGAATGGATACGATGGAGAATGAATCTCATCGCGTTCGTGGAGACGGTAGTCCGTACGTACGCACGAGCGACAATATCATTCTTTTGATATTAAAATAATATATAATTGGATAGTATATCATATATACATAATAATTATCATGTTATATTTATTATTTACATGAGTTACACATCATTATTATACCCATCCAAATAATAATATATTGAATAACAATTACACCACGACGTGGAGACGGTAAGCCGTACGTATGCACGTATGGTGACATGTTATTCAAAGGATGGATAGAATACTGAATATGGTTGTACCATATTTATAATAACATCACAATATATATATTATACTGGAGTTATTATTTTATAATGGTAACAACAAAGGAAGAAGAATTGGAAGAAGAAAGGAACTTGGAAAAGGGTGGTGAAATCATTACCTCTTTTTCGGGTTCTTACTTTTGATTTGATCAAAAGGGCTCCTTAGGTTGGCTTTATGATCAAACTAAGGCTTCTAGGTTGTAGTTATGGAAGTTGGGAGAGTATTTGGGCAGAGTTTGGACGAACAAAAATGCTTTTAAGGTGTGAATAAATGATAAGGAAGAGTTCCCTTTTATAAGAGGGGTGAGGGGCACCTTTGGAAAAGCTAGAAATATTATTTTATAATAAATTCATATTCGGTTTCTAATGGCTCCAAAGTTGATTATTAAAAGGTTAATGTTGGGATAGGTTGAAAACCATTCAACCAATATAATTTAGACAGGTTTGGGTTACTATATTAACCTTATCTTTTAGTTTTAACTCTTAGTTAATTATTTTGACATTTACCATGACACTTTGTATTTTTATATTATATAGTTAATAAACTTACTATATACATCCAAGAGACCCCCAAGTGGTCCATTAATGATACACCTATCATGATATAAGTATCTTGGCCAAACCTTATATTTTTAGGAATTTAATATCAATTAATAATATAATATTTGTTTTAAAAACTCTTTTATGTCAATTTTGACACTATTCAATAGTTGATTTTTGTGAAAATTATAAAAGAATGTTTACTTCAAAAAAAGTAAATTAAATAAATCCTAATATGTCATATTATCCTAGAAAATTAGTGTAATTCATTAAAAGTCTCAAATTATATTTATTTGGGTATTTATAATATCAATTATTTTAATTTTTCACTATTATGGTAATTACTGCATCATAATTGTGTCATAAATAAATTAAATTATTTAATGTCTAAAAATTATAAATAAAATATAATTATGTATTAAATCTTTTTATCTTTATAATTAATATTTACAATCGAATTTATCTTATGTATAACCCTATATTAAAAATGTTTTAGTAAATAAACTTTGATTTTAACTCTTTTAACTCTTCTTTGAATTAAATAATAATAAATGTCCTAATCTAATCCAAGTGGACCTAAATGATAATATTTTATTCCTAAGGTTGTTTTTGGTCGAGATACACTTGTCCAATAGAATTAGGACATGTGTTAGGGTAATATTAATATCATTTTTACCCTTAATTACCCTATTTACTTTTAACCGTGGTAAATAAAAGTAAAAAGTTACTATTCACCAAAAATTATTTTCATCTCATTGAACCACATTTTACTTTTTGATACTAACCATGTCTCTCTGATTTTCGAAATTCCATTCACAGAAGCGGTAAAATTAAGTTTTATGAAAAATTCAGTTTTTTAACTACCACTTAGTAGTTTCACTATTCATCAAAAATTGAAGTTTTTCAGAACAATGCCAAAATTTCACCCTAATCTATAATTGATATTCCGAATTCAAAAATGATGTCTATTTTACAAAATTCCAAACATATAAGTTGCATTAATTAATTTTATAATTAATTCCCGCTGTCACAACAAATAGCGTGTTTTTAAGAAACAATATATACCAAAAGATTGACAATTGTTTAGGTCCAATTTCAAAGTGAAATTAATTCTAATGAACACCATTAAATAAAATGGTAAAAATATATTCTAATTATACTTTAAAACCACTCAATAATATAATTTATCACTATAAATTATTTTGATTAAAAAAGTTGTTTTTAAGTATTTTTCACTATTCATAAAAATTGGAAGTTCTTAGAAAAATACCAAAAATTCATCTTAGGATAATTTGGATATTCCAAAACCAAAAATGAAGTCCATTTTGAAATATAAAATATATATAATTTCAAAAATTAGGTATTACTATTCATAACGGCTAGTTTGATTGGTTGTGGTGTGTTAGAACTTGATGTTGCATACAACACACGCTATCACATTATTCAAAGAGAAGCGTACTGTAGAAGCTTGGGGTGTTACATTCTCCCCTCCTTCAAATAATTTCGTCCTCAAAATTTCCATAATACTACCGCATGAAAAGACTCGGGTGGTTCTTCATCATAAGTTCCTCGAGTTCCCACGTTGCCTCTTCCATCTTATGGTTTCTCCACAAAACTTTTTCCAGACGCGTCGTCTGGTTTCTCAATACTTGTTCTGTAGTATCAAGAATCCTGACAGACTTTTCGCAATAAAACAGATCGGGTTCCAGTTCTAATTCCTCATAGGTGAGTACATGCGTTGGGTCAGGCATGTATTTCCTCAACAGAGATATGTGGAACACATCGTGAACTTTGGAGAGACTTGGAGGCATTGCCAATCGGTAAGCTACATCCCTAATTCGTTCTAGAATTTCGAAAGGTCCGATGTACCTGGGACTCAATTTACCTTTCTTACCAAAACGTATGACTCCCTTCCATGGAGATACCTTTAAGAAAACATGATCACCGACTTGAAATTCCAAATCCTTCCTTCGATTATCGGCATAACTCTTCTGCCTACTTTGAGCTGCTTTGATGTGATTTTGGATTACCTTCACCTTTTCCATCGTTTCCTCCACCAGTTCTGGGCCTACAAGTTTTCTTTCACCAACGTCATCCCAACAGGCTGGTGTGCGACATCTCTTTCCGTATAACGCTTCATATGGTGTCATATGAATACTCGAATGGAAGCTATTGTTATAGGAAAATTCTACCAAAGGTACATATTGATCCCACATACCCTGAAAGTCAAGTGAAAAAGATCTCAGCATGTCTTCTAAGGTTTGAATAGTCCGTTCTGATTGTCCGTCTGTCTGAGGGTGGTAGGCATTGCTCAAATGAAGTTCAGTATCCAGGGATTTCTGAAGACTCTTCCAGAATCTTGAAGTAAAACGAGGATCAAGATCAGAAACGATCGATAGGGGTACTCCATGAAGTCTCACAACTTCATTAATATATAGTCTTGCTAGGTGTTCCAGTGGTAGATCTTCTCTTATAGCAAGAAAATGTGCTGACTTGGTAAGAAAATCAACAATAACCCATATTGCATCATTCCTTCTAGGAGTCTTTGGTAGTCACATGACAAAGTCCATCGTAATATTGTCCCATTTCCACTCAGGTATGGGAAGAGGTTGCAATACTCCACCAGGCTGTTGCCTTCCAGCTTTCACTTGTTGACAAACCATACATCTTGACACAAAATCAGCAATATCCCTCTTCATGTTGTCCCACCAAAAATGTTCCTTCAAATCTCTATACATTTTGGTGCTCCCAAGGTGTATAGAGAAATTGGAACTATGAGCATCATCCAACAATTCCCTTTTTAGATCAAGTATATCGGGAACACAAAGCCTCTTCCCGAATTTCAAAATTCCATCTTCATACACAAAATCTCTCAATCTCCCATCATTTACAGCTTTAATCTTCTTTTGAAATTCTCCATCATCGGTCTGAGAACTCTTAATCCTTTCTATTAAAGATGGTTTGGCAACCATTTGAAAAATAATTGATGTTTCACCTTCCCTGGTTATTCCGATGTCCATCTTCACTAGATCTATGAAAATTGGATCCCTTTCAATTCTCATCACGTTCAAAATTCCATGGTCTTTTCTGCTCAAAGCATCTACCACTTTGTTTGCTTTCCCCGGGTGATAGTGTACCGTACAATCATAATCCTTGAGTAATTCAAGCCATCTCCTTTGCCTCATATTGAGTTCTTTTTGTGAGAAAATATACTTCAAACTCTTGTGATCAGTATAAATCTCACATTTTTCACCATAGAGGTAGTGCCTCCATATCTTCAAAGCAAATATCACAGCTGCTAACTCGAGATCATAAGTAGTATAGTTTTGTTCATGAATTTTCAACTGTCGTGATGCATAGGCAATAACCCTATCATTCTGCATAAGGACACAACCAAGTCCTTTCTTCTATGCATCACTATAAATAACGAACCCATCATTCCCCGATGGTAGAGTAAATATAGGAGCATTGACTAATCTTCTCTTCAGTTAATCAAAACATTCTTCACACTCTTTTGTCCAAACAAATTTAACCCCTTTACGTGTGAGCTTTGTTAATGGGTTAGCCAATCGGGCAAAATTCTGGATGAAACGTCGATAATAACCTGCTAAACCAATAAAACTACATACCTCAGTTATATTCGTAGGTGCTGGCCATTCTTGGATTTCCTTGGTCTTAGAAGGATCAACAGATATTCCATCTTTAGAGACAATATGGCCAAGAAAAGAAATCTCCTAAAGCCAGAATTCACACTTGCTAAACTTCCCATATAATTCATGTCTTCTCAGAGTCTTCAGGATAATGCGCAAGTGATTTTCATGATCTTCGTAGCTTTTGGAGTATACCAAGATATCATCAATAAATACCACCACAAATTCATCAAGATACTCCTCGAAAACTCTATTCGTCAGATCCATGAATACAGAGGGTGCATTAGTCAATCCAAAAGGCATTACAGTAAACTTGTAATGCCCGTACCTGGTTCGAAATGCTGTCTTCGGAATGTCTTCCTTATTCACACACAACTAATGGTATCCAGATCAAAGGTCAATCTTTGAAAAGTATTGAGATCCATGCAGTTGGTCAAATAAATCATCAATGCGAGGTAGGGGATACTTGTTCTTTATTTTTATAGCATTGATCTCCCTGTAGTCGATACATAACCTCATGGATCCATCTTTCTTTTTAACAAAAAGAACAGGGGCTCCCCATGGAGAAACACTAGGGCGAATAAATACTTTATTACTCAATTCCTCTAGTTGTATCTTTAGTTCGACTAATTCTACAGTGGCCATTCTAAAAGGGGTCTTCGATATAGGCCTTGATCTAGGAATTAAATCAATGGAAAACTCAACTTCTCGTTCTGGAGGATGTCCAGGTAAATCCTTCGGAAACACATCTACATATTCTTTCACAATAGGTACATCCTCTATTTGAACATTCCTTTCCTCACCCATAGTCATTTCATTCTATTCCTCCCCAATAATTGAATTTAGTTGAGCTACTGGGGGTGGATCTAGAAAAGAATTAGGTGGTGACGATTCTGCTCTAAAGATAAGGTGTTCCTTATCATCATTATCAAGAATCGTAACTTCTTTATTCTTACAATAAATCTTCGCATCATAGTCCGAAAGCCAGTCCATACCGAGGATTATATCAAACTCAATCATAGGTATGACGATGAGATCAATAGATAAAGAACATTTATGTGCTCTAATGGAGACTGATTCACAAAACTTTGTTGCAATGATACTTCCCTTAGGAGTTTTAACTGACAACTCCCTTGTTAAATCAAATTGAAAATATCTAATTTTCTTAGAAAATTAGGAAGATATGAAACAATGCGATGACCCAGAATCAAATAATGCATTTTCTAAACTTGAGGAAACCATTAAATTACCTGCCACCACGTCTTTCGGAGCTTTTACCTCTGCAGTAGTGATAGCATAAGCTTGGCCTTGATCCCTTGACCTTTTTTGAGGTAAGTTCTCCTGACGCTTAGGACATTCATTTTCATAATGCCCCATCTCCCTGTAATTGTAGCACTGAACATTGGTAGCTTCCTTCTTTCCCTTGCAATCACGAGCTTGGTGGCCTTTTTCACCACACTTGTAACAGACTCTCGTTCCCTTCAAGAAAGTACTGGGGTGTTTCTTCCCATATTTACCACAGGATGGATATTCAGCATTTCCCTTCTTCCACTTATTTCCATTCCCAGATTGATCAGCAGATCTCTTATTCTCTTTCTTTGCTTTAGAGTCATAAGACTTAGAGAATTCTTTTTCGGTATTGATAGCACATGAGACAATGTCTTCGTATGACGAGAAGGATTGTGAGACTAATGTTTGACGGAGAAATGGTTTTAACCCATCAAAGAAACGATCAATCTTACTTCTTGGGTTACGTATATAATCTCCAGCATACCTTGCTAACCTTGTAAAGTTAGCCTCATACTTTATGACATTCTCATCCTCCTTTTGTATCAGACTCAGAAATTGTCTTTCCATATCTGCTCGATGGTCACAAGGAAAGTATTTTTCTAAAAACAGATCTTTGAACTCCCTCCATTCCATATTTGATACTTCATCATCTTCCTTCATGTTTTGAATCAATGACCACCATTGATCAGTATCTCCAGTGAGGTGGTAAACTGCCATGATAACTTTTTCTCTTTCACTACTCCCCAAAGCCTGAAATATTTTCTCTAGGGAAAATATCCATTGCTCAGCTACTAAGGGATTTGTACTCCCATTGAACGTTGGTGGTTGTTGCCTCATGAAGCGATCTAACATTGATCCTCCACGCTGTGGATCAGGGTGCTCCATACGGGTAAGGTTATTATTCATAACCTGAGTAAGTTGTCCCAGTATGGTGATTAGCTGATCGGCACCAGTTGCATCACCAGCTCCACTATAATTATCTTGAGTAGGAGGGAAATCCCTACATGGAGTGCGTGCATTGATATGGTTTCCATTTCTTCCACTAGGCGCTATTTCTAAACAATGGTATAAACTAGATCAGTTTATGAATCAAAATACATAATCCCATACTTATAAAACAGTTAACATAAATTGAACTATTTATGGATATAATTCATAATCATAAGAATGTTTTCTTTGAGGAAGCATATACTCATAAACCATTCATAATGATTTGTAAAGAAAATGAGAGTTATCCTAAGCATATCCCCCGGGAGTGTCGTAACCAAGAGTGCAGCAAGGCCCATTGTCGTGCACCAGTTCCCGTTTGAGTCTAGTTCAAAGTAGTGTTTTCAAGTTTTACCCCTAGGTACATCTGTGCTAGAGCCGCCTCTACCTGCTCGTATCCATACAGGGATGTATTGCTCGGAAAACTCACAAAATCTCTATAATACCAAAATTATAGGAAGTTCTTCTATACTAATCCTCAAAGTACATCTTAAATCTATGTGCTCTAATCAAAGTTTATCTAAATCTAGCTTCCAAGGTTTGTACTAAACTTCCTCTGATACCAACTGTAATGCCCAGACCTTAGTTACCCAGAGTCAGTGCATTATTACATAACATTGGCATGATCACAAGAAAGATCAAATCTCGAAAGTCCGATTGGCTTAGTAGCCTTGGAAACACTAGATATATTCATAAAGTTTTACATTACATCATAAAAATGAAAACTACAACAATATAGTCTCCATATTCCACACTCATATCCCCACATACTATCCCTGCATGTCATTCATAAATTACTTCTTCATATCCTGTGAAAAATAAAACATAGAAAAGTGGTGAGCTCAAATGCCCAGTAAGGATAACAATATAGTGGAAAATTTCATAAATAAGAATAAACATTTAAGGCAGTGTATAACTAAAACAAAAGCCTTTTAAACTTGAACTTCAACATAGTATGACAAAAATAAAATGAAATAATGCCATTTACTTATTCACATGGATATTCTACTAATCGAATAATCACATGCAATATCAATAACCACTTTTATAATGATGGAATGCATAATGCCAGACTATCATAACCACATAGCCAAGGCCTCGTGCCAAGACTACAAATAAGATTTTGCCAAGGCCTTGTGCCAAGACACTAGTTTGTCTCATGAGACCTACCGATGCATTGAGGAGCTATAGCAGGCTCCACCCGTCACATATTAAGTCCAATGCATTCCCATATGAAAAGGTTTAAACATAACATAAACATTCGTATTAAAACTAGCATACAAAATGTCAATACTTTCACCATAAACTATGAATGGTATAA
Organism: Viscum album; assembly: GCA_963277665.1. Classification (NCBI taxonomy): domain Eukaryota; kingdom Viridiplantae; phylum Streptophyta; class Magnoliopsida; order Santalales; family Viscaceae; genus Viscum; species Viscum album. The sequence goes on from OY728164.1 coordinate 1,199,151,378, forward strand.
AAATAACACATCCACAGTCAAACATATCAAAAAACCTTAAATACAATATAGAAGTTTTGTATCATAATAAATCAACTTCAAATAAGCGTATAATCCATCAAAGGATGTTGACATAGATGAAATCAAAACTCTTTTTAGAGAAATATCTCTTTCTATTTTGAAATCATTTAAGAGTCATATATTTATAAAATATAACATTTTCTTTGAAAATATTCTTATAATCTTGTAAGGGAAGCTTTGAAGATTTTATAACGGTGGAAAATAACCACACCCGCCGTATAAGTTAAAAAAACATTCTTACCTTAATTCTGTCGAAAAGGTTAAAAAGCACCTTGTTTGGAAAACGATGGAAAGATTCCTTTATAAAACTCTTATAAAAAAGTCAAACAAGGGTATAAATAACTTTAAACCATATTTTTTAAAATAGTAAAAATGTTTTGAAATACATTTTTAAGAAACATGTATGTGGATAATAAAGAGATCCCAGTAGATTATTACGTATAAACAACCTCGGATAATGAAGAGATTGTGAAATAAACCCTTACCTTGTAATTTTCCTTGGTTGAGGGTAGGTTAACCTCCTGTATAATGGTGAAATAATTGTTATTAAATTATAAAAGAATCATATATATTAATATGATATCATATATGATCTTTTAACATTGCTTTGTTAATAATATCTTAGTATTATCGTCGTTTCGGGTGTTAACTTACTCGTTTTCTTTTATATGTTTTGTCACGTAAGTCATGTTTGTCATGGATAGGTTGTATATTATTCATATACAGAATGATATCAATTACTTAAACATTATTTTTAAATCATCAAATGATAATTATACTTTAATGGATATGATGGAGAATGAATCTCATCGCGTTCATGGAGACGGTAGTCCGTACGTACGCACGGGCGGCAATATCATTCTTTTGATATTAAAATAATATATAATTGGATAGTATATCATATATAAAGAATCATTATCATGTTATATTTATTATTTACATTAGTTACACATCATTATTATACCCATCCAAATAAAAATATATTGAATAACAATTACACCACGACGTGGAGACGGTAAGTTGTACGTACGCACGTATGGTGACATGTTATTCAAAGGATGGATAGAATACTGAATATGGTTGTACCATATTTATAATAACATCACAGTATATATATGATACTGGAGTTATTATTTTAGAATGGTAACAACAAAGGAAGAAGAAGTGGAAGAAGAAAGGAACTTGGAAAAGGGTGGTGAAATCATTACCTCTTCTTCGGGTTCTTCCTTTTGATTTGATCAAAAGGGCTCCTTAGGTTGGCTTTCTGATCAAACTAAGGCCTCTAGGTTGTAGTGAGGGAAGTTGGGAGAGTATTTGGGAAGATTTTGGCCGAACAAAAAAGCTTTGAAGGTGTGAAGAAATGAGAAGGAAGAGTGCCCTTTTATAAGAGGGGTGAGGGGCACCTTTGAAAAAACTAGAAATATTATTTTATAATAAATTCATATTCGGTTTATAATGGCTACAAAGTTTATTATTAAAAGGTTAAGGTGGGTATAGGTCGAAAAACATTCAACCAATAGAATTTAGATAGGTTTGGGTTACTATATTAACCTTATCCTTTAGTTTTAACTCTTAGTTAATTAGTTTGACATTTACCATGTCACTTTGTATTTTTATATTATATAGTTAATAAACTTACTATATACATCCAATAGAACTCCAAGTGGTCCATTAATGATACACCTATCATTATATAAGTCTCTTGGCCGAACCTTAGATTTTTAGGAATTTAATATCAATTAATAATATAATATTATTTTAAAAAACTCTTTTATGTCAATTTTGACACTATTCAATAGTTGATTTTTGTGAAACTTATAACAGAATGATTACTTCGAAAAAAAGTCAATTAAATCAATCCTAATATTTCATATTATCCTAGAAAATTATTGTAATTCATTAAAAGTCTCAAATTATATTTATTTGGGTATTTATAATATCAATTATTTTAATTTTTCACTATTATGGTAATTACTGCATCATCATTGTGTCATAAATAAATTAAATTATTTAATGTCTAAAAATTATAAATAAAATATAATTATGTAGGAACTCTTTTTATATTTCTAATGAATATTTAAAATCGAATTTATCTTATGTATAACCCTATATTAAAAATTTTTTAGTAAATAAACTTTGATTTTAACTCTTTTAACTCTTCTTTGAATTAAATAATAATAAATGTCCCAATCTAATTCAAGTGGACCTAAATGATAATATTTTATTCATAAGGTTGTTTTTGGTTGAGATAAACTTTTCCAATAGAATTAGAACATGTGTTAGGGTAATATTAATATCATTTTTACCCTTAATTACCCTATTTACTTTTAACCGTGGTAAATTAAAGTAAAAAGTTACTATTCACCAAAAATTATTTTCATCTCATTGAACCACATTTTACTTCTTGATATTAACCGTGTCTCTCGGATTTTCGAAATTCCATTCACAGAAGCGGTAAAATTAAATTTTATGAAAAATTCAGTTTTTTAACTACCACTTAGTAGTTTCACTATTCATCAAAAATTGAAGTTTTTCAGAACAATGCCAAAATTTCACCCTAAGCTATAATTGATATTCCGAATTCAAAAATAATGTCTATTTTACAAAATTCCAAACATATAAGTTGCATTAATTAATTTTATAATTAATTCCCGCTGTCACAACAAATAACGTGTTTTTAAGAAACAATATATACCAAAAGATTGACAATTGTTTAGGTCCAATTTCAAAGTGAAATTAATTCTAATGAACACCATTGGATAAAATGGTAAAAATATATTCTAATTACACTTTAAAATAACTCAATAATATAATTTATCACTATAAATTATTTTGATTAAAAAAGTTGTTTTTAAGTATTTTTCACTATTCATAAAAATTGGAAGTTCTCAGAAAAATACCAAAAATTCATCTTAGGATAATTTAGATATTCTGAAACCAAAAATGATGTCCATTTTGAAATATAAAATATATATAATTTTAAAAAGTATGTATTACTATTCATAACGGCTAGTTTGATTGGTCGTGGTGTGTTATAACTCGATGTTGCGTACAACACACGCTATCGCATTATTCAAAGAGAATGGTACCGTAGAATCTTGGGGTGTTATAGTGAGCATAATCCCAATAGGATACCACCCAATTATTCTAAAGTGCATGCAATATAAGGTGAAGAAGCAAACAGTTTTAATTCGCAAATAAAAAACTACGATGAAATTCCAAGAATTGCAACTTTCATTTGAAAAAAAAAGTTTTCAAACTAGAATTTTTAGAATGTTGACATATATAAATGTAAATGATAGATGCTGTAATGTACAGAAAAACACACCCAAATACAAGGGTAAATACTAAAAATCCAGTGAGCAAAAAACCAGGAACACCCCTAGGCACTAGGTTGTCTCGGGCCCTATGTACCTCGTACCTCGGTGTAAAGCAACCATAGTAAAACCCACTCTCGTGCACGAGACACTAGTAGGGAACATACCCACAACATGGTGGTTTCCAATCATCATCCACATAGTTTAGTTAGAGTTGTCATTATCCAAATGCTAGGTGAAACAGGGACAACACCCATCTCGTCCACTAGCCGTACTAGTACAAATCCACCCACCTAAGTACCCAGGCTTCCCCTATTGTGCTCAAACAATTTAATCATTCAACACAAATACATTTTCAAATAAAACACCACTACTGGTCACACACAATCAATACAGTACCTATCACATTTTTATACCACTTAAAACACACAATAAAACACTTTGATTTTTAATAAAACAGCTCCTCAAAATCCCATAGTGTTTTGCACAAAAAAACACCTTAAGAACCCCAATTGCACACTATGTGCACATTTTTGAGTTACCAAAACATAAAGGGCATCTTACTGCATTTAAATTAAAACAACAAATCATTTTTAGGGATGCCTCATATGGTTCAAGAAGTGACATCATTGTAAAACCTCCATTTTTACACAACACGGCTCTTAGAAATTCATATGTTTCACAAACACCATTAAACCCAAATTTCAAAGAAACAAACACATGGGACCATCATCAAAATAGTATTTTTAGTCATATTACAGTTCATTAAAATCAACTAATTACTTATAGGGCAGCCCCAAATAAACTAATAAAACATTTCTATAAAAAAATCCCAATTTCACATGAAATTGGCATTTAAGATTCATTTGAAATACAAACACCACTAAAACTATTTTTCAGCAATAATAAAATTCAATAAGAATGAAAATACCATAAAAACAGTATCCAATTCATAAAAACTTCTTACACAATGGAATCACCAACCAAAACCAAGGAAACCCTTGAATCCTTTGTGCGAAAACTCAAACGCACCACCGCCACACCTCAAGGAAGGTAAAACAGACCTAAAACCAAAATTTCAGACCATGAAACACAAGATAAAACCCTAATTTTTAAACCCTGATTTTTGGACATTAGTAACCTTAGTGATAAGGGAAGAAACCCTAAATACATTGAATGTAACCCTAAACAAATTGAAAGAAGAAAGAAGGAGAACAACTTACTAAAAATATCTTGTAGAAATCACCCCCCAAAATACTAGTAGTTTATTTTAAAAATAGTCAAACATTCAAGTGAGGTTCTAACAAGGATACGGATATCATTTAGGAATTTTAATGGGGGAAAAAGAGTAAAAATTGAGAGAGTTATAAAGGAATAAACTTACCTCTTCAAATCTGGAAATTTTGAGAACCCTATGAATATCTGCCCAAATTCGTGATTTCCAGGAGCTCCAAAGAGGGGGGTAATGGAATGGTCGCGTGGTTGGGTTTAGTGGGCTTGGTCTACACTTGGAATCACCAAAATACCATTACTATTGAATGAGATATTAAATAAAAAAAATTTTGTTTTAAAACTGGAAATGGGCCTTTGGGCTGGCCCAATTCCTTAAATAAAAACTAAATCCCACCATTATTATGGATTCCTAAAGGGTCCAAATTGCGATGGTGGTGTTAATAGGTCAGGGGAGGTCATTTAGGAAGTTGAATGGGTGAAAAATATTAAAAAATGAAAATGTTATAAAAGAAACAAAATTGGTTTTTAAATCTGGAATTGGGCTCACGGTTTGGCCCAATTCATGAAAACTCTCACATTCCTCCATAAAAGGTTGGGAACACCGCCCCCCCCCCCCCCAAAATAAAGCATGAATGGAAATTAAATGAAATTTACCTTTAAAATAAGTCATGGATGTGAAAATTATCCCCACCATAAATCATTCCTCCCCCGGAATGCCACAACAACACCAGATACAAAAGCAAAGCCCAAACGATAGACCAAGACAAACTTCCTTGCCACATTTTCACCCGCTTCAAAAAGGACGAACATATCCAGTTGATCAAACAAAGGAAGATAATAATCTCACCAACCAAAAAGTACCCCACTTACTTAAAATTATGAAACACATTCAAAACACATCCCAAAACAAAACACCTTAAACGCTACAAGACAACGCTCAAGCAATCCACTTGAAACGAACAACGAACTCGAATAACGCTACCACAACATTACGTAAACAAAACCATTGGGTGTTCTCCAACCCCAAATTTACCCAAGTAACAAATTTGTGGATAGATAGACTTGAACGATACTACCTCATACCTAGAATACACCAAGGAGAAAACTGAGTCACTAGTACGGGGTGACCCAATCTGGACATCCCACCACTAGGGACAACTCAATTTCTAATACAGAATAAGGATAACAATTGGGAAAGGAACGAATGATCTCCCCATAATAAGGGTTAAACTAACATTATTACTTTTCCAAGAGAACATACATGATACCCATGATGGGTATCCCCACCATAATAACGAACACAACTTTCCTTAAGACAAAATCAAGACACTAACAGGGGGCCTCGAACGGACTTCCCCGCATTAGGGGTAGATTAATATCAGAATTCATCCAATGAAACATACATGAGACCCATTTTGGGTATACACAAAACAAAACCAAACCATATTAAATAACTAGTATGGGATAACAACAAAAAAACAATAGAATTTTAAGGATCTGGCATGGCCGCACTGTTGGTTCACACTGTTTGGGAAACCGTGAGTTAACTGTGCGGATCATTCTGTTCAAAGAGGAAACTTCACATAGTTTCCTTGGCCAAGGATCATGGACGTGTGGAGACCATGCGGTAGATACTGTCTCTTATCACACGGTCCCCTAGTTTGGCACACGGTTACTACTAACCGTGCACAAACTAGGCACTTCAACCTGCTTAACCCAAATTTTAAACTTTTCTCTAAAAACACAAGGGAACCCAAAGGGGAAAAAAATCAACTCAGGGTATGACATGGGAACAAGATACTCACACCTATTTCCACCAAATGTGATAAATTGTAACAAGACGATGACACCAGAGGTTTAAACTATTCTTATCTTTTATATTGAGGATATGACCTTGACCAAAAGTGTGAACGACTCTAGGATTTCCCCTAACTACGCGCCAGCTTCTCTCCAAGGCCTATGGCTGGAGATCAATGGATTGAAGCATCTTCGGCCTCGCAGTTAGGATTTGGAAACCCCTAAACTGAACATCTTCTTTCAGTGCCAAAAACAATTATACTGTAATCTCAGATGGTCTCGTTGAGACATGACACACTTCAAACCCGCTTTTCCCCATCCCATCATTTTACCAAAACAAGAACTTAGAGGATGCACACACATCGCCCCTTTTTTTCTTCGGATTCTAAACAGCGGAATGAAAGGACATATAGAAACACATTCCTCTAGAACATAGGATTTAGAATTTTCTATAGGGAGACACACATCCAACAAAATAGTTACTCTCATAAGATTGCACAATCTTTACCCTTATAGTCAAATGAACACATGACATCGAATGGCATCACCGAACATGACTATTGTGGATAAAATAAAACACAAGGAGAGGGACCTTGTACTGAGTCCCAAACAGCACATGATTCCAGCAAGTTTCCATAATAGCCACTCTTGGCCAGATCTTGCACACTGGTGTCCTAACATGAATTATTGCTTCAATGAGACTAACGAAAGACCCAGAGGCCCTTTAAGACATCATTCTACATTGACAACCCTGAACTTCATTGACCTTCGACAACTTAGGAAACATAAGAAACTAAGGTCTATTTCAACCTCCCACAAACACTCTCCCACTATAGGGGGATCCACATAATTGAAAAAGAAGAGGGGTAAACTCAATCTCCAAACCTCAAGAATAAAGTCTTTATGTTGATCAATTAGAGGATCATCCAACGGTGAATCACCATAGGCCAAACATGAATCATACATTAACACTTTTTGGGGGAGTACCCTAGCCTACAGGAAAACCCAAGGACCCAACCAATCTGGTCATTTGGTCACAACAGACCACAAACCTGAACCGAACACATGAGGGGAGCCACCACATTGGCCTCCCAAACTTTTCCTCAAAAGAGACCACTGACCAACACTTCATTCCAACTTATCAATGAAACACCAACCCAAAACATCGTTCAAACAAGAGGGGTTATTGAACTCAAAACATCCCACAATAATAATCCCGAAAACACATAATCCATACCTCCCAACCATACATTATCAAAACACAACACTTTACTTCAAAAACATTATTTAAAAAAACAGTGTTGGTCGGTTGCGCATTTACCGATGGTATCTCATGAGCCTCATACATGCATGTTTACATGCCACACTGGGAACCCACCTCATATCCATCTATATTCCCAAATAAACCTATACATGTGGTCACCCTTGAGAATACCAAATACCAAAAATCAAACCTTTCCTCTTTTTAAAATCAAACTTTTAACCACAATTTTCCTTTCTCAAAAACACTAACCATAATATCAAAACCCAATTTTTCATCTCATAAAACAATTTAGAAAAGAATGCATAATTCAATAAAAGCACATATTCATGACTTTCACAATTGTTTCAAAACATTTCAACCCATTTCAAAACACTTCTAATTTCATGAAAAACACCATTTCATAAATCTCTATTTAATTAAGAACTCAACTATTCTCATTTCAAGACAAGGTTCTAAAAGTTCATAATTTTTTTTCAAATGTTTAGTAGTCACCAAACCCAAAATATATCTTCAACCCCCACACAAAAATTCTAGAACACTTAATTCAATCCAATACACTTTTCCATGATTAAAAAAAATTCCACCAGAAACATATTTTCAAAACCCCAATTAACATAGTTCATACTTTCAAAAGTGGTGTAAACACATAATTTACCCTTTTGAAATAATTATGAAATTTCATTTATAGACTTTAAAAAAATACCTTTTCACTTTAATAGAAAATAACTTCACAAAAATTCACACTCCTTAAAGTGAAGTCATTTTTTTTTCTTAAAAAAACCAAGTTTCCAAGATTCCAAAACAAAGAGACACAAGACAATGTGAGAGGAAACTAGTTTCGGTAGGTGACTTGGACATATGGTTGGTAGCCATATTCCAATCACTTCGCCGTCACAGAGAGTATTCTAGGGAAATATCCATGGCTCCACATAGCTTGCCAGGCCCTGTGAGCTCATTGAGATTATTCTCCCAACTCTTTTTTCATTTCCCATAGTCATCATTAAACCAAGAAAACCAAGGGACTCAAATAAATCTGTACTTCCCCTAGTGACTTGAATCCCGTCATGAGGTGTGCTGGCCAGGCACACTACCCATGACTGAAATGTCAAGTTTCGACAATCCTAACTCCAGACTATCCTGACTCTTCCCCAAATAACATGACCCAAGGAGCGAACCTCCTTTGATACCATTTTGTCACGAACCGAATCTGGTCGCCACCAAAACCGGCACCAAACCTAGCCCGTGACATGACCCGAAGGGCGTTCCCTATCCCCACGGGCTGGCACAAGTGCTCGGGTATCATTTATTTTTGTTTGGGAACGATTTACCCGAATATGAAGGCATAAAACATTAAAAACAATCAATAAACTGAATCTAAAAAATTTATACCAAATGATGTTTAAACAAAAACCAGAACTGAATAAATTGGTTTGGAGTCAATACAATATGTCTATAAACAAATGAAAACATTAGAAAAACAACCACCAAGACTCCACACGACAAGGGGTCATCACCCCCAAGTCGTCTCCATAACATCGCACAGTAGGAGGGGGCTAACAACCCGAACCGCCTTCACTTGAGGCCTTACCTTTACCTGAGTCAAACATAACCAAGTCTACTTACACCCAAGGGGTGTAAGTAGGGTTTGAGCCTAAGCCCAATATGATACCACCCAATGATTCCAAAGTGCATGCAATATAAGGTGAAGAAGCAAACAGTTTTAATTCGTAAAGAAAAAACGACGATGAAATTCCAAGAAATGCAACTTTCATTTGAAAAAAAAATTCAAACTAGAATTTCCAGAATGTTAACATATCTAAATGTAAATGATAGATAATTTAATGTACTAAAAAAAACACCCAAATACAAGGGTAAATACTAAAAATCCAGTGAGCAACAAACCAGGAACACCCCTAGGCACTAGGTTGTCTCAGGCCCTGTGTACCTTGTACCTCGGTGTAAAGCAACCGTAGTAAAATCCACTCTCATGCACGAGCCACTAGTAGGGAACATACCCACAACATAGTGGTTTCCAATCATCATCCACATAGTTTAGTTAGAGTTGTCATTATCCAAATGCTAGGTGAAACAGGGACAACACTCATCTGGTCCACTAGCCGTACTAGTACAAATCCGCCCACCTAAGTACCAGGGCTTCCCCTTTTTTGCTCAAACTATTTCAGCATTCAACACAAATCCATTTTAAAATAAAACACCACTAATGGTCACACACAATCAATACAGTATCTATCACATTTTTATACCACTTAAAACACACAATAAAACACTTTGATTTTTAATAAAACAATTCCTCAAAATCCCGTAGTGTTTTGCACAAAAAAACACCTTAAGAACCCCAATTGCACACTATGTGCACATTTTTGAGTTACCAAAACATAAAGGGAATCCCAATACATTTAAATTAAAACAAAAAATCATTTTTAGGGAAGCCTCATATGGTTCAAGAAGTGACATCATTGTAAAACCTCCATTTTTACACAACACGGCTCTTAGAAATTCATGTGTTTCACAAACACCATTAAAACCAACTTTCACACCAACAAACACATGGTAAAATCATCAAAACAGTATTTTCAGTCATATTACAGTTCATTAAAATCAACTAATTACTTATAGGGCAGCCCCAAATAAACTAATAAAACATTTCTATAAAAAAACCCAATTTCACATGAAATTGGTATTTAAGATTCATTTGAAATACAAACACCACTAAAACTATTTTTCAGCAATAATAAAATTCAATAAGCATGAAAATACCATAAAAACAGTATCCAATTCACAAAAACTTCATACACAATTGAATCACCTACTAAAACCAAGGAAACCCTTGAATCCTTTGTGCGAAAACTCAAACGCACCACCGTCGTACCTCAAGGAAGGTAAAACATACCTAAAACCAGAATTTCAGACCATGAAACACAATATAAAACCCTAATTTTTAAAACCTAATTTCTGGACATTAGGAACCTCATTGATAAGGGAAGAAACCCTAAGTACATTGAATGTAACCCTAAACAAATTGAAAGAAGAAATAAGGAGAACAACTTACTAAAAATTTCTTGTAGAAATCACCCCCAAAAATACTAGTAGCTGATTCTAAAAACAGTCAAACCTTAAAGGGAGGTTCGAAAAAGGATAAGGAGATCATTTAGGAATTTTAATGGGGGAGAAAGAGTAAAAATTGAGAGAGTTATGAAGGAATGAACTTACCTCTTCAAATCTGGATTTTTTGAGAACCCTATGAATATCTGCCCAAATTCGTGATTTCCAGGAGCTCCAAAGAGGGGGGTAATAGGATGGTCGCACGGTTTGGTTCAGTGGGCTTGGGCTCCACTTCGAATCACCGAAATACCATTATTATGGAATGAGATATGAAATAAACAAATTTTTGTTTTAAAACTGGAAATGGGCCTTCAGGCTGGCCTAATTCCTTAAATAAAAACCAAATTCCACCATTATTATGGATTCCTAAAGGGTCCAAATTACAATGGTGGTGTTAATAGGTCAGTGGATGTCATTTAGGAAGTTTAATGGGTGAAAAATATTAAAAAATGAAAAATTTATAAAAGAAACAAAATTAGTTTTTAAATCTGGAATTGGGCTCACAGTTTGGCCCAATTCATGAAAACTCTCTCATTCCTCCATAAAAGATTGGGAACCCCCCCCCAAACAAAGTATGAATAGAAATTAAATGGAATTTACCTTTAAAATAAGTCATGGATGTGACAAAAAGCATGCTGATTTATTCAATGTTGAAAAACCCTCCATTGTAATGGATTAAAACCCATGGGGAAACTACAAAAAATACACTAATAATCATAGAGTACAGAATTCAAGTAAATGCTCAAACTTGAATTTACAAAATAGTGTGAAAGAACTTGTGTGAAAACCACTCCCAAATATGCTTTCAGCACCTCTTTAAAAATCTTCCTAATTGAAAACACCACCCTTCCATGACAAAAATGTCACCCTAAGATGTCCATCTATGACAAACGTCACCCTTCTATGAAAAAAAATCACTACCTTGGAGATCTATATCTTAACATTCATCATCGTCAACCTACTATTGTGATTCCTCTTTAGTGGAATCTCCTTGATCTTTCAATCAAGGAACCCAAGCCTCACATGGATAGATTACCATCTCCATAAAGTATATATATCAAATTTATTCTCCAATGGATGGAACTGCTCGAACCTTAGCACATTGCTACCACATCATGCCCACTTCAATGACCATTTGACATGTCATTGCTCCTTGTCGACGCGTCACCCATGTTACCACAAACACGATAACCCACCACAATGGAGATCCACTGTCGAAACATTTTTCTCCATTATTTATGTGCTTCACATGCTATCGCAAATGTGATATCCCCCTTTCTTCTCTTGGTGGAATACATATTGAGGAACCCCACCATAAAAAATATATACCATCACATAATTTTATATAGACACCAAGTCTATATCTCCAATTAATACAACCAACATTCCATTTTTATATCCATTAATATTGAGAAAAACTCACCATTAATGTTGAGAAAATTTTCTCTATTAATGTTGATAAAATATCTCCGTAAATCAATTTTTCTCTCTTCGATAAATGAGTTGAACCTCATCAATATCTCTCTTCTTCCCTTGAAAGAAGGATATAACTTTCAACAAATTCAGTTGGACAGAAAACCAGTTGGTATCGCACTAACCATTTCCATCTATAGATAATATGATGATTCCCTTTTACAACTTTGACAGAAAACTGACAGCTCCCACTTCAAAAAAAAATTAAATGTCAAAGTCTTCCTCATACTTGTATTTTCCATGTCTCATTAAATAGGACTAGAACCAAAAACATCTGGCTCCCCTATAATAGGGATCGCCAAAAAATCTAGAGCACTCATAGAAATTAACTACTCATTATACTCCTAACTGAGAGAATTACATCTATCTTCAATTTTTAATTATTTCTTCACTAGTGACCCTCTTTGAAGAAAAAGAATTAGTTGTAAGACCCGAAACACCTCTCTCAGCCTACTTTTCCATCCAAATTATCATCATCCTAGTCGATGGTCTTGGATTCATGTGAGGTGTTCCATTAATATGATGAATCCCTCCTTGTAGATGCACTCACCATACACCTTTACCTAAGTCATTCAAGGAATATTAATAATTATGCCTTGCACAAGTGACAGAAATCTTCTTGAAAGATTTCATAATTCCCATTATAAAGTACGAGCATGAACCATCAACTTTGACACCATTTTTGGGGGAGAATCCTAGTCCCTAAAAGAAAATCGCATGTATTAGAATTATGAGAAGCACGGTGAAATAATGGGAGGAAAAACAGCAGAAAAACATGTAGAATTTTTAATGTGGAAACCCCCTCTAATGAATATAATTAAAGACAATAAGGTAACTTTGAAAAAATCCACTAATAATCAAAGAGTAAAAAAATTAATGTAAATTCCCAAAATTGAATTTTTAAAATAACATAGAATAACCTGTGTGAAAATCACACACTGATACGCTTCCATTGCCTCTCTAAAAATATTCTTCATGGAAAATGCCACCCTTTTCTTACAAAACTTCACCCTTAGAGATCCATTTGTGATAAAAATCACCCTTCTATGACAAAATTCCACATCCTCAAATATCTTTATCTGAACATGAGTCATCATCGACCAATCGTTATGTTTCCTCTTCGATGTTTTCTCCACGATCTATCTATCAAGGTTCCCAAGATTTGCACTAATGGCCTACAATTTCCATGAAATCTATATCTCAATTTTTCTCACCATTGGATGGAAATTCTTGAACCTTAGCATGTTATTTCCACTTCACACCCACTTCAATGATTGTTTAACCTATTTCTACTCCTTGTTGACATATCACCCATGTTACCGCAAATGCGGTAGCCCACCACATCATAGATCCATCATTGTCACTTCATTTTCCATCATATATGTGCTACACATTCTACCACAAATGTGGTAGCCCCCATTATCCACTCGAAGGAGTATATAATGAGGAACTCCAACACACAAAAAATATGACACTACATCATTTTATATAGAAGACCAGTCTATATCTCCAATTAATTTTGTTAACATTACTTTTTTTATCTTCAGTAATGTTGAGAAAAAATCTCCATTAATGCTGAGAAAAATTCCTCTATTGATGTTGAGAAAATATCTCCATTAATTAATTTTTTTCTCTTCAATAAATGGGATAAACCCCATTAATCTCCCCATTCATCCCTATAAAGAAGGAGATAACTTCTAACAAAATTAGTTGGACATAAAACTAATTGGTATCTCACCAACCATTATCCACTACAGATAATACGACAACACTCATTTGAAAATTTGATGGAAAACTGATATCCCCCCTGAAAAAAGAAATAAAAACCCCAAATTCACTATCATACTTGTATATTCCATGTCCTACTGAACAAGAATGATACTAATAACATCTAGCTCCCCTATAACAGTGATCACCAAAAATCTAGTGCACCAAAAAAAATTATCTACTCCTCTTTCTCTCACCATTAAATCTTTAATTTTTAATTCTTTCTTAACTGGTGGCACTATTTGAAGAAATAAAATTTGGTGTAAGACTTGAAAAACCTCTCTTATCCTACTCCGACTTCCAAACTATCTCCATCCCAGATGATAGTCTTTGACTCATATGAGGCGTGCCACAAATTTGATGAATCCCTCTTCACGGATGTATACACTATACACCTTTACCTTAGTCTTTTAAGGCATGTCAATCATTATGCCTCATGAACACACCATCAATCCACCATTGGGAGATATTTTTGATCCAAAGAATAAAATCACTTGTGATGAAATTATAAAAAAGTCGATGAAATAATAGAAGTGAAGAAATAACAGAAAAGAATATATATGTTTTTTTAAATGGAAAACCCCTTCAATGAATAGGATTAAAAACCATGGGGTAACTTCTAAATATCCACTAATAATAGAGATTATAAAATTAAAATAAATGACCGAATTTGAATTTCAAAAAATAGAATAGATTAACTTGTGTGAAAACCACATCCTGATAAACTTCTATCACCTCTCTAAAAATCATCTTGATGGAAAATACCACCATTCTATGATAAAAAATTGCCCTCATAGATCTATCTATGAAAAACGTCACCCTTTTATGACAAAACTCCAAAGCTTCTGAGATCTTTATCAGAACATGCGCTATCATTAACCTGCTATTGTGATGCCTCTTTGATGTTTTCTCCTTGATATATCAATCAAGGCACCCATTCCTCACATACATGACCTATCATATCCTTGAAGTCTATATCTCAAGGTTTCTCATAATTGGATGGAATTGTATGAAACTTAGCGCACCGTTGCCACATTGCACCCACTTCAATGACTATTTCACTTGTTCTTTCTACTTATCAATTGCCTCCCTTATTACCACAAACACAACAACCCACCATAACATAGATCCATCGTAAATTCTTTATTCACCATCATCAACATGAAGCACATGAAATCACAATTGTGGAAACCCTCTTTCTCCTCTTGAGGGACTATGTCTTGATGAACTCCGCTGTTAAAAAAATGCCACCACATAATTTTATATGGACACCAAGTCCATATCTACAATTAAAGGGGTCAACATTCATTTTTTATCTCCATTAATGTTGTGAAAAACTCTCCATAAATGTTGAGAAAAAAATCTCTATTAATATTGAGAAAATATCTCCATTAATCAATTTCTCTCACTCTAATAATCTGGTTAAACCCCATAAAGAAACACTATGATCAATATTGGACAATAAATATGCCCTAAATGGTACTAATTTAGAAGATTTGTATAGGAACTTGTGCATAATACTATGATATGAAAGGAAATTAAATATGCTTGAGTCCCCATTACTTGATGAACCACCTTAGGAAGAGAGTAAGGGTGAAAAGGAAACTTACATGAGACACATGGATATTGCATTTGATGTTATCATCAATTTTTTATGAGTTTTTGAAAGCAACCTAAGAACATGGATGATTATACCCTTTTCATCATCTCTGAGAAGTTTATGAGGAGAAAGTGAAGTAATAAATCAAGAAGATTATGATTCACTACTGAAAATTGGGCATTTAAAAACACCAGTAAAATGGCTTTATTAGCGCTATAGAAGAGCTGATAATCTAAGCGATATTAAAGGGTTATCTTTAACAACGCTCGTAAAAAGCAATGATAAACACCCCCTTTAACAGTGCTAAAAAAAGGATAAAGAGAGCCTTTATAAGCGTTTTTTTAGCGCTGATAAAGGGAGACTTTATCAACGCTTTTTTAGCACTGTTAAAGGCCACCTTTATCAACACTTTTTTTAGTGCTATTAAAGGGAGCCTTTAAGAGTGCTAAAAAAGCACTGATAAAGGCACCACTGATAAAGGGGATAATTTTTTTTGTTCACGACCCACCCCCACCTTTATCAGCGCTCCCCCCCCCCCTCTCTGCACCCTTTATCAATGCTCCCCCACCCCTTTATCTGTGCTTTAGATAATCCCACACTCCAGCGACGCCCATACCTCCAGCGAGTTTCGAACCTGAGACCTCTAGCTTATACACTGGTGCCTTTTCCACTCCCCTATATTGTTTTGTTTTACATTTTATGATATATCTATATATTTATATGTATTTCGTTACATTTTTTATCCATATATTTATATATATGCTTATATTTGTGTGTGTATATATATATATTTATATATATTTATATATATATATTTAAATACATATATAAAATATGTTTTTTTGTGTGTTTATAAATACATACAAACATATATATATCATTTATATATATATGTGTGTGTGCCTCTATAAACATAATTATACATGTTTATATTTATTTTCATATTTTATATGTTAATATTTATATACATGTATTAGAATATATAGATAAATATATATATTTTTGTCAATACCCACACACAATATATATTTATATATAAACAATATATATATATATATATATATTGTATAGGTATATAAATATCCACACATTTGTATTTTAAATAAAATGGATATTAGTTTTTATTTAGAAAAAAATTATATGTTGAGAAATATATTTTATATGTAAATATGTTTAATTATTTATTTATAAAATTAAATTTTTATGTGTTAATATAAAACAAATGTATATATTGTTATATATTTGATTATAAATAACAGTACATTATGAAAAACAATAAAATTTCAAATCCATAATATCAATATTAATGTAATCTCTAGGAATAAATTCAGTCCTCACTAAAAAAGAGAAAAAGCACCCCCTTAAATGTGGCTAAAAATCCATCGAATGTTAAAAAATTTGGGTACCCCGACTAAAAACACAATTTTGGAGGCCTTCTGGGCCTTTTTGGGGGTTGAAAAAATGGGACAAAGCTTGTAGAGCTTATTCCAAACCTCTACGCCGCATAGTTCATTGTAGGATTCGATTTGATATGTGGTGGAGCTCAAACAGATATCCATTTCAAAAGTTATAGTCGTTTGAAATTCGAGTTACGTTTTCAACTTATTTTAGATCTTTTATTAATTTTTTGATTTTTTATCTTCAAATTATTATTAAATGACTATTACTAAATAACAATTAACAAATTAATAATTAAAAATATTTTTTAATTATTGTATAAGTCATTTTCACTTAACATCTTATATATTATGTGTAAATGCCTCTTTAACCTTATCTAAAACATATTTTAAAAATATATATTATATTTATATCAATATCAATATATTTATATATTAATATATTATTTTTAATGAAATATTATTTTTCTGAAATATACCCTTTATTAGTGATTTTTTACAAGTGCTAATAAAGACCCACTTTTAAGAGTGTTGTTTTAGAAGTATCGATAAAGACCCACTTTTATCAGCACTTTTTAACTAGCACTGATAAAGGGGGCCTTTATCAGTGTTTTTTTACAAGCTTTAATAAGGGGGGGTCTTTATCAATGCTTTTTTAGCGCTGTTAAAGAACCCATTTAACAATGCTAAAAAATGATGTTAAAAGACCCCTTTTAACAATACTTTTTCTAGCGTTGACAAAGGGGGTCTTTAATATCGCTTTTAGTTGGCGCTATTAAAACAATAGCACTGGATAAACCCAGTTTTGTAGTAGTGGTTACAATGATCATATGTAGATTGAAAGATAGAAATCACCTTGATCCTCATGCAATCAAGGTGATAGAGTACATTGATTGATTAAAAGAATTGGGATTCATGTTGAATCATGAACTTTCAATACATCTCATTCTCTCATCCTTATCACCCAGTTACTCTAGTTTCATTGAGAATATGGAGAAACTGCTCCAATATCTTTTGTTAAAGGTTCATCAAGAAAATAAGAACTTAAAGAAAGATAAAATTTTAGCTATTATGGTGAACAATTAGATGGGCAAGTCGAAAAGGACAATTGTAAGTGTGATGCCAAAGACACCTTCACAACATCCTTCTAAGAAACCAAAGATAAAGAGGGGAAGCATTGAAGATGAATCTATTTACTTTTCATGTGATAAGAAAAGGTCCCTAGAAGATAAATTGCAATGAAATAAAGAAAGGGTGATTCTTATGTCAGTAGTGAGAAGAACACAACTACCATTTTTTCAAGTTGATTTATTCTAGTTGAAATATTATGTTGTATTGAGTATTAACAAAACATTTATCTCATATGTACTCTAGATATAATGATACAATATTTCATTTTGGAATGAATGTTTTTTGTGGTGTTTCATACTCAATTAATAGTTCAGTAATACTTGAATTATCAACAATAAATGATGGA
This sequence comes from Viscum album, assembly GCA_963277665.1. Classification (NCBI taxonomy): domain Eukaryota; kingdom Viridiplantae; phylum Streptophyta; class Magnoliopsida; order Santalales; family Viscaceae; genus Viscum; species Viscum album. Next base: position 1,199,169,886 of record OY728164.1, read on the forward strand.
TATAAAATATAATACTTATACCTAGTTGTGGTAAGATAATTCTTTGTCAAGTAAAAAAAAGTAGTTGTCAAGGATACTCCCAATATGGTCTTTTGACCCCAGAGATAAAAAACTTAAGTATTTTTGACACACTTATTAAGTTTTAGAAAAAGAAACATATAGAAATAATGGTGAGCCACAAAGATTCTAGATTTAGTTCCGCTTGACTGTGTGAACTATTCTAAGGAAAATATAGAGGTAAATTTATATACTTAATGACATTTCTTTAAGAAATTTAAGGAAAGTAAAAGTGAAGGAAGAAATATTCTTGTTTAGAAGATATGAGCTGTTTCGGGTTGGTGAGACGAAGAATATCTTAACTGAGCATTCATCGATCATGAGAATGTACAATAGATTTATCCCTAAACTCACATTTCCTTATACACATCAAATTTATGATGTTAGTACATAGAGGATCGATGATGAGTCCTATGAGAATTCATTGACCATTAAAGTGTAGAGTGAAGTAATTCATAAACTCACATTTCCTTACACACATCAGATCCATGATGTAAATAAAAGAGGATAAATGATGAGTCCTATAAGTTTTTCAAGTCTTCCAATTTTCTTTTGAGACACGATTCACAAATATAAACATTAAACCATAACCACTTGCCAACTATAATGAAAAATAAATATCATATAAGTTATAATACGAAAAAAAATCCTTTACGTCAAAAAACACGTGTTTAGATGCAAAGAGTTTGTTAAGACTTAGTCAATAAACAAACTTGTATCAAGAATAACACAAAGGACATCTTAGTTGTATATCCTAAAGTTTTTAAGGATATTGCATAAATACCTAATATTGAATTATTATAGTCAAGTGAAAGACTCCAATTGTACAAAAGGATACACATCTCCGTTTGAGAAAGTGGGAGAATGGTAGACTTGGATAAGTCAAAGATTGATATTCACAAGTAGTTGGCATGGAAATAAGTTCCATAAGTGCTCATGGAAAAGGAATGTTCTAGAGACATGTACTATATAGGAAAGTATTAAACTAATAGAGATGGGTTTATAATCACTGAGTTATGTGATATATTATTCACTAAGAAAAATAATTCCTTATCTTAAAAGAAAGTAGTAAATTATAATGATTGACAAGTTCATATGAATTCAAAAATGGATTCCACGTACCAAAATTCAATTTTAAATTTTGGTAGTTTCTCCAATTGATGTAAATCCATTGGTGGGTATTCAAAAGAAACTATGCATGGGTGGTACAAGCATGTTACCAATGAGGCTCAATTGGTTATACCATGTCATCATAATTAAATTCATTCGAATTATACTTGTCATTGAAACTTTCTATGATCATTTTATTAGGCATCAAATGTGAGGACCACCTACTTAGGAATGTGTCTACACCGCACAACCAGAAAGGGTTGGTAACACTATAAAATGCTAATAAAGAATGCAAGTTGTAGAGATCCATTTATGGATTAATGAAAGCATCGTTATCATAGAATATTCATTTGGAATAAAAGTATTCCATGTTTCTATAAGAGGTTAGTGGGAGCATCATGGATTTCCCAGACATGTATGTTTGATAAAATATGGAAAACAATTATTAGTCTTATAGTCAATTAAGAGTAGGATGAAAGTATCTCTCCATAGAATGAATTCAAGTAGTGACCAAAGTTATAAGGAACAAGATCTATTAAGGTAGATCTATGGGTTTCTTAGACCAAGTTAAAATGTATATACAGACAAGGTGTTGAAAAATATAAGTTGGAACAATTCGAGAGAGAATTGTTGTCAATGTCATATGACATAAATCTCTACACAAAAAGATGTATAAGACACAAGAGGAGATTAATATAGTAAATAGAACTCCATATTCTTTATTGATGGATTTATTGCATATATCATGCTATGTGCTAGACATAATATTACAAACACATGCATTATGGTGGGAAAATATCAAATAAATTTAGGAGAACTCCTCATGAAACAGTAAGAGTTATCAAATATTTCTTGAAAAAGTGAAAGGGATATGTACTTGGTAATTGGAGAGGAAATAATACAAGTCATTAAGGAGACACAAACTAGTCTTCCTATAGATCAATTTGATCTTGTATCATAGTAAAGCTAAGGAAATGAGAAAGAGAAGCTCATTGGAGCCATTGGTATCCATATCTACAAAAATTGAGTATGTTATGGCTTTTAATAAATCCAAAGATGCAATATGAAACACACAATGATTTCCTTACAGTTCTTATAATTGTAATAAGAAAGTAAAGTATTATCATAATATAAATTATGATATGATCATGACTTTGGTACTATCCAAGAAGTCAATGTTATGACAGAGGAAAAAGGAATATGCTGTAAAGACCCGTAAAATTCAATGGAATTTTTTTTCTTAATTTTTTTTGGGATTTTACAAGAACGCAGTTTCTGACGGCACCTGATTCCGAAGCCCGGTGTGCCCGAAATTTTTTTCTGAAGTTTAGATCGGGTACATTCAGTGAACGAACGAGCGGGTTTTTCTAACTTTTGAACCGGTGCTCGGAATCGAATTCCAAGGGCACTGATGGAATCGCAGCGCCGGTAATTGCTTAGAAACACCTTTTTCGGAGTTGCGTTTGCTCGGGTGTGGTTTTTAATTTTTTTTTGGATTAAGTAAAGGAATAAAATAAAAATGGTGCGACCAATTTTTATTTTACTTAAAGTTGTTTAACCTAAGCTAAGTGTTTGGAGCGGGACCCACAATATCCTACCCACTAGGTAGGATATTTGTGAGGTGGGGCCCACACAAGCCTCGCCGTTTCTTTCAACTTCCTCAACCCCCTTTTAATTAAGGTAACACACCCACACCCCTAATAAGTGGAAGTCAACCCTTGCGTTTTTCTGTTTATGAAACGCCTCTATTAATTTGGCGGTTTAAACGTTTCAATTAATTCAATTAATTGGTTGTTTCAAATTTTGAATTTCAAAGACGTTGACTTGTGCGTTAATAAAATAAGACAACTCTTATTTTATTAGGGGTTGGTGGTTCAAGAGGGTTTGGGAGATCTCACTCAAGCCGTGGAGCACTCCTTCCTCGACGAAGAACCCAAAGAACGCGAAGAACGCCGACCTCCGACGAAGGTCGACAAGAACGCCAGATCCTCGGGGATCGACGACGCGACGCCGGCGAATCCTTTCTCTGCGACGCGACGATCCTCCTTCCGTGACGCCTTCTGCCGCGACGGTTAATTCCGCGACGAATCCTCGCTCAACGAATTCGACGAGGTAGGGGTTTATTGTAATTGTTTGTTCGTGATTACTTCTGTCGTTTACTTCTTTTTAATTTGAGCCGCCTGATATCGCAATAACGGAAGGAGGTCGAACCGCACGAACACGACTGACCCTCCTCCCCCTTGTTTGTTTGATTTTGTTGCGGCACGTGTGAGGCGGCACGGTGTCGTTGCACCGCGCAGAAGCTATGAGTTTTGGGCAAAGAAGCGTCGCGCCGGAGAACCTCGAAGGAACCTCGAAGACACCGCGGCCGGAGCGGGGCCACGACGGAGGGGAGCGGTGCCATCGCGCCGCGCCGGAAGGACCAAGGCTGCGGCTGAGGCCGCGGCGGAGCAGGGACTGGCGGCCGGTTCCGGGCCGCCGGCGTCGGAGCAGGGGGACGAGACCGCCCCGGACCCGTGGCGGCAGCAGCCGGCCGACCGGTGAGGGCCGGCCGGTGCGGGTCGGCCGGTCAGAGGGAAACGCCGGGGGTCGTAACCCCCGGCTGGCCAGCAGGAGCGGCCCCCCTCATGGGGGTCGCGATTTTCACATAGGGGAGGCAGCGCACCCCCCACCCCCAAACACTCGGTCGTTTCGGCCGAGCCACCTGGACAGCGCCAGCGCGCCGGGCCGGACCGCCAGGCCGGACCGCCAGGCCAGACCGCCAGGCTGGGCCGGGCTGCACCCAGGCTGGGTCGGGCTGCACCCAGGCTGGGCCAGGCCACGCCCAAGCGGGGCGGACCCGGTTCGGGCCGACCCAGGGGGTCTCGGGCCGGATCGGTCCGGGCCCGAAACCCCAACTTCCGGACCTCTTTCGGTCTTCTGCCCATAACTTGGGCTGCAGACCTCCGATCGACGCACCGTCAACTGCGATGTGATCCTTGGATTGAGACGGTCGTTTCGGTATATTACACTCAAGGTTTCGAAGAACTTTGGGTTCGGCCGGGTTGGTTCGTACACGAAACCAACCGGGCCCTCGGAGCCGAAACACTTATAACTTGAGCTTCGGACGTCCGATCGACGTGCCGTCGATTTTGATGGATTCCTCTTAGTGAGACAGACCTTTTGGATTACTCCGCTCGAGGTTTGGACGCAGTTAGAGTACGGCCAGGTTGGTTTTCACTTAAAAACCAATCGGGCCACTGAGACGAAAAAGTCAATAACTCTCAGACCGGGCGTCCGATTGACGCGCTGTCTGTGACGTTGAGTTCCTGTCGACGATACGGAACTTTTGAATACATCAACTTCGGACTATGTTTCGGTTGATGTATCAGCCCCTCGGCTCGTGGAGCGGACCCTCCCGAACGATCTTGCTGTGTGCGGGAACCCTAGAGCTGGCTGCGACTGCGACGACGATGACGACTGTACAGAAATCCTCTGTGGATTCGATGGCGACGACTACAGCACTCAACGATCCTACGTAGATCAGTGCTACCGATCCTGTGTGGGTCAGATCCTGTGTGGGTCAGCGCTCAGCGGTCCTGTGTGGGTCAGCGCCTATAGATCCTGTGTGGGTCATTGCGGGGGTTAGTTACCTATAGATCCTTTGTGGGTCATTGCAGGGGTTAGTACCTATCGATCCTGTGTGGGTCCGACGACTTAGATGAATCAGTGGCTACATCTGATCATCTCTATCGTCTTACGAAGAAGTATACCTGTGTGAGCTGAATCTTGACTTTCAAACCTTATCTTCGATAAGATTGACTTGATATCCTGTGTGGATTACGTTATGATTTCCTGTGTGGATTGGGTTGTGATTTCCTGTGTGGACTGGGTTGTACTTGGGCTCGGATGTTAGAGCCGAACTGGAATTGATGACTTAGGTATATGTATGGGCATATACCTAAGTAGTGTCGGATGTTACTTCGTGATTGCATCTTTCCTTTGTGGAATATCCTTTGTGGATTCTGGGAGACCTTCGGGGGTCTCGGAGATTTGGCCGAGGCGGCAAGTTATCTCCGCACTTCATCGGACCGTTCCAGGTCCTCAGCAGGATTTGCGAGGTGGCTTATCGCCTGACTCTACCACCTCAGTTGCACTGGGTGCATGACGTCTTCCACGTATCCCAGCTGAGGAGATACGTACACGACCCGACGCATATCATTGACCATGGGGAGCTGGACGTTGATGATGGGGCGACGTTTGCGGAGGTCCCGGTGGAGATTGAGGATCGACAGGAGCGGGTCCTACGTGGACGGTCGATTCCTCTAGTGCGCATCAGATGGCAGCACGGAAACCTCCAGGAGAGCACTTGGGAGCGGGAGGCTCAGATGCGTGCTCAGTACCCACATTTGTTCCTCTAGTTTATGATGTATCTTTAGGGGGACGTAAAACCCTGAGGTGGGAGTAATGAAAAGACCCGTAAAATTCAAGGGAAATTTTTTTCTTAATTTTCTTTGAGATTTTACAAGAACGCAGTTTCTGACGGCACCTGATTCCGAGGCCCGGTGTGCCCGTAATCTTTTTTCTGAAGTTTAGCTCGGGTACGTTCAGTGAACGAACGAGCGGGTTTTTCTAACTTTTGAACCGGTGCTCGGAATTGAATTCCAAGGGCACCGATGGAATCGCAGCGCCAGTAATTGCTTAGAAACACCTTTTTCGGAGTTGTGTTTGCTCGAGTGTGGTTTTTTTTCGTTAAGTAAAGGAATAAAATAAAAATGGTGCGACCAATTTTTATTTTACTTAAAGTTGTTTAACCTAAACTAAGTGTTTGGAGTGGGACCCACAATATCCTACCCACTAGGTAGGATATTTGTGAGGTGGATCCCACATGAGCCCCACCGTTTCTTTCAACTTCCTCAACCCCCTTTTAATTAAGGTAACGCACCCGCACCCCTAATAAGTGGAAGTCAACCCTTGCATTTTTCAGTTTATGAAATGCCTCTATTAATTTGGCGGTTTAAACGTTTCAATTAATTCAATCAATTGGTTGTTTCAAAATTTGAATTTCAAAAACGTTGGCTTGTGCGTTAATAAAATAAGACAACTCTTATTTTATTAGGGGTTGGTTGTGCAAGAGGGTTTGAGAGATTTCACTCAAACCGTGGAGCACTCCTTCCTCGACGAAGAACGCGAAGAACGCGAAGAATGCCGACCTCCGATGAAGGTCGACAAGAACGCCAGATCCTCGGAGATCGACGACGCGACGTCGATGAATCCTTTCTCCGCGACGCGACGATCCTCCTTCCGCGACGCCTTCTTCCGCAACGGTAAATTCCGCGACGAATCCTCGCTCAACGAATTCGATGAGGTAGGGGTTTATTGTAATTGTTTGTTCGTGATTACTTCCGTCGTTTTCTTCTTTTTAATTTGAGTCGCCTGATATCACAATAACAGAAGGAGGTCGGACCGCACGAACACGACTGACCCTCCTCCCCCTTGTTTGTTTGATTTTGTTGCGGCACGTGTGAGGCAGCGCGGTGCCATTGCACCGCGCGGAAGCTATGAGCTTTGGGTGAAGAAGTGCGACGTCGTCGTGCCACGCCGGAGAACCTCGAAGGAACCTCGAAGACACCGTGGCCGGAGCGGGGCCGCGACAGAGCAGGGACCGACGGCCAGTTCCGAGCCGCCGGCGTCGGAGCAGGGGGACGGGACCGCACCGGTCCTGTGGCGGCAGCAGCCGGTCGGCCGGTGCGGGTCGGCTGGTCAGAGGGAAACGTCGGGGGTCGTAACCCCCGGCTGGCCAGCAGGAGCGGCCCCCCCTCATGGGGGCCGCGGTTTCACATAGGGGGGCAGCGCGCCCCCCGCCCCCAAACGCTCGACCGTTTCGGCCGAGCCACCTGGCCAGCACCAGCACGCCGGGCCGGACCGCCAGGCCGGACCACCAGGCTGGGTCGCGCCCAGGCCGGGCCGCGCCCAAGCAGGCCGGACCCGGACCCAGGTTGGGTCGACCCGGTTCGAGCCGACCCAGGGGGTCTCGGGCCGGATCGGTCCGGGTCCGAAATCCCCACTTCCGGACCTCTTTCGGTGTTCTGCCCATAACTTGGGCTGCAGAGCTCCGATCGACGCACCGTTAGCTGTGATGCGATCCTTGAATCAAGACAGTCGTTTTGGTATATTACACCCAATGTTTCGGAGAACTTTGGGTTCGGCTGGGTTGGTTCGTACACGAAACAATCGGGCCCTCAGAGCGGAAACACTTATAACATGAGCTCCAGACGTCTGATCGATGTGCCGTCAATTTTGATGGATTCCTCTTAGTGAGATGAACCTTTTGGATTACTCCGCTCGAGGTTTGGATGCAGTTGGAGTACGACCGGGTTGGTTTTGACTTAAAAAGCAACCAGGCCCCTGGGACGAAAAAGCCAATAACTCTCAGACCGGGCGTCCGATTGACGCGTTGTCTGTGACGTTGAGTTCTTATCGACGATACAGAACTTTTGAATACATCAACTCCAGAATATGTGTCGGTTGATGCATCAGCCTCTCGGCTCGTGGAGCGGACCCTCCCGAACGAGCTTGCTGTGTGCAGAAACCCTAGAGTTGGCTGCGACTACGACGACGATGACGACTGTACAGAAATCCTCCGTGGATTCGACGGCGACAACTACAGCACTCAGCGATCCTACGTGGATCAGTGTTACCAATCCTGTGTGGGTCAGATCCTGTGTGGGTCAGCGCTCAGCGGTCCTGTGTGGGCCAGCACCTACAGATCTTGTGTGGGTCCGATCCTGTGTGGGTCATTGCGGGGGTTAGTTACCTATCGATCCTGTGTGGGTCATTGCGGGGGTTAGTTACCTATAGATCCTTTGTGGATCATTGCGGGGGTTAGTACCTATCGATCATGTGTGGGTCCGACGGCTTAGATGAATCAGTGGCTACATCTGATCATCTCTATCGTCTTACGAAAAAGTATACATGTGTGAGCTGAATCTTGACTTTCAATCCTTATCTTCGATAAGATTGACTTGATATCCTGTGTGGATTACGTTATGCTTTCCTGTGTGGATTGAGTTGTGATTTCCTGTGTGGACTGGGTTGTACTTGGGCTCGGATATTGGAGCCGAACTGGAATTGATGACTTAGGTATATGTATGGGCATATACCTAAGTAGTGTCGGATGTTACTTCGTGATTGCATCTTTCCTTTGTGGATTGTCCTTTGTGGATTCTGGGAGACCTTCGGGGGTCTCGAGGTCCCTACTGAGTAGCTTATACTCACCCCTGCACGGGTTATGCCCGCACTACGTTGTGTTGGTTGCAGACGATGGACAACGTTGATCGTGGTTGGGGCTTGCGGAGCAGGTCGGTACCTGGAGGTGGACCACTGGGCGAGACGTACTCGGAGCGGATAGCTGGACCCGAGGAGCTGTGGAGGCTATTTGTACTCACCCTTCAGGTGGGACTTCCAGTGGACGGCTCGAGCCTGCGGCTTTACTTTTCAGTTGTTGTACTCCCTTTTTCAGTTGTACTTACTTTCAGTTTGGGTTTGTATTCTGGCCCACTTACTTTTCCGCACTTACTGTTGTACCCAGTTTTTACTTAGTGTTTACTTCTGCTTGTTTGCTCTATGGTGTTTGTTTACTTTACAAAGACAATGCCTTCCCTTTTTACCAGGAATTATGCCTTGGTGTTAGTCGACAGTCTCTGGCCTATGGAAGGCGGGCTTGGAGTAGTCACGACACGGGCCCCGAGGACGGGTCGTGACATATGCTTTGGGATATAATCTCTTTCGATAGTTTTACTTAATGAGGTGAAGTCAAAAATAAAAGAGTTTCCATGAAAGAAAATGTGGTGGGACCAATGAAAAAATTCACTACTCAACAGAAGCATGATCTTATCATGTGAGAGCTAACAAGTTGATAATTATCAAGTTTTCTCTGGTGCAAGTGGGATTGTTTTAAAATTGGGTGGCTTAGACCCAACTTGAGTAGTACTTTTTGACTATAATATCACGCATACATAGAGTTATGCATGATGTTATCATAGTATAATAGTGTTGTTACTTTTGCGTACACTTTTTACATGGTAATGTCCCAAGATTACTCATCAAATCAAAAGGTTATAACAGTTCCCAACTATAATGAGAATCTCAAGATACTAAGATAGTAATCCTAAACATATGTCATATGGTCAAGACACATTATACTGACGGGACACAGATGATGTTTGACTATCAGGTGTTGGGGTCATACAAGCATTGAGACTTCTTCTCACGAAGTTCGTACTTAGTGATCTTGAGTAGAGCTATATCATGTGGAGTGAACCGCCAATAAGAACACCACAAGTTTCGAGTGTCATTGGATGTTCCCATCTATGAACATGGGTATTGGTTTCATGACTTGAGGTCATTATCATTGTGTATGATTTGATCATATACTTTGATGCAAGATGGAAACCATGATACTTATGTTTGTGGTAAGGTAGCTTGTTTTGAGTGTGTAATTGGTGGTATAATATTGATTGAATGATCAAGACATGACTTGTCACTTCCGAGTAGAGGAAGAGATATGTCGGGCCTAGTTAATCAGGATGGTAATACATTTATTAAATCCATGACTATGGTAAAAGAAGGTAAGTCTATCCAGAATGATCATTACAAGAATAAATAAAGGATGGTGGCACAAGTGATACATCTTGCTTTGTGAGATATCATGAGAGAGAGAGATTCTATTACAGAGAGCATGCTCGTAGGAGATTGTCTTTGGTACGACTAAGCCTTATATCCTTAAAAGTGATGATGTATTACTAGATACTGCTCTTGGTCTATGAGTATGACTCATTGCTATCAAGATATGGGCCGAGAGAGTCACATACGCAATGTATTCAAAAGTTTCACTAATTCTAATGAATTTGAGCTTAGGACATAGTGGGTCCTACGGTGGCGGTTGAGTTATGTCGGATTTTGAACGATCGCAAGAAATAAATAAATTCTTTCTTATTCGAGTTTAGAATAACAAATGTTGAATTTATTTACTCTAGGTATTTACAATTTTTAAGTGAATACGAAAGAAAAATGCTTTACAAAAGAATATTTTTTCTAGGTTCGTTTAATATTTTATAGGAGGGACAGGTCGAGTTAATGACTCATATTTTATCACGTAATATATTTTAATGTTACGCGTACATGATAAAAAAATTATGATTCTTGTGACACGTTCACTTGGACATAAGTGTCGAATATGGTTTAATCTGGAAAGGTTTACTTAAAGAAGGGTCAAAGTGAAATTTACCAACCTATATAAGTAAAAATTAAACCCTAATTCAAAGAATTATTCCTCCCATGATTTTGAGAGCATCACTCTCATCTTTTTAATGTTCCAGTGAGAGAAAACGAGGTTCCAAGCACCCCGATCCAAGAACGCCTTCCCAGATGAAAGAAACGATGCTCAAATGATCAAGCCGGTGTGGAAAGTGCCTAAAATTCTATACGCTAGCACCTGGATTTTGAAGGTTGATGATTGAGAAAGATTTTGAAGAATGTTTGGTCAATTTAGAGGGTTCCAGATTCGGTTCCTTTAAGAAATGATATCCAACAGTGAGCATAACACACGTTCGAACAAAATCAAACTAGGTAGTGTTTTGATTTTGATTTATCCAGCTTATTTAATTCACACAAGATCCTCGGGTTGATAATCGAGTGGCGATTCGCCCGAGTCAACATTACAACATCGATCCAGTGGGATTTTTTTTAATTTCCCATGCATTTACTCTCACATTGCAAACTGATACCAACAATATTTACATGATAAAATTCAAGAAGCTTGGGATGTGAATCCAGTGCAGTCATCATTACTTTCCCAAAACGATGTAATTGCACTAGAAATCAGCAGCAGGGGAGGAATGGCAGGTTCATTCTATTCAACAAACCCATAAGCGGCCAGTTCCAAGGAATGGGAGAGAACCACCTGCAAGATAAGGTGGCAGTCCTTCAAAAAGGATGGATCGAGGTTTTAATAACTTCTGCAATTTTAAAACCAATTCGAATGAAAACATATTTATCTGGATCAAAAAAGATGAGTATGGGGTGGGCTTGAAGAGAAAGGAAAACAGATTTATCAGGATCAAAAGACGATTGAATGAAAACAGATTTATGTCGATCAAAACATTTTGTGCCTTGCGACTCTCAAATCACTCAAACTAGTGTGAAAGTTGAAACATGAACAAGGACTGTGCGTCTAACGAAATAACATTAAGAATATCAGATCACGAGGCCGGCTTCCAAGCTTGAGCAGAGCAGCGATTGAAGCATCCGCAGAACAAGTGAGTTGAAGAATTGTAGAAATTGAAAAGGAAAACCTATCGGTGGCGAGGAAGGCGTCGGAATTGGTGAGGTGAAGAAAAGGCAAAGAGGAAGATTCAAGAAACCCTAGACCTGAGAGCGCCGCACAGGATCCGTATGCAGAAATATGTGCAGAAGAGTAGAGAGTGAAGATTTGGCGTACCAGGAATTGCCCCCTTCACCGAAGAGCGCAGAGAGGCATTTTGAAGCAGGTACGGCGAAGGTGGAGGGTGCTGTTGATGCATCGCCGGGGCGTGGCTCGCACCGGGAACTGCCCCACATCGAATAAGCGAAGAGGGATGAAGGAGAAGGCTGCCTACGAAAGAGCGTCGAAAACAACGAGCAACTCATACCTTTCTCGGCCTTTTGGCTAAGATCAAGTGTAGTATCTGTTATCAGTTTAATATCTGATTAGTGTCACTCGATATTAAATTAATATTTTAATGGGGAATTCAGCCGGTGGCTTGCTACCGCTATTTTCGTGCGTTGCCTTTGCGCTGCACTACTGCAATGGCCTGGCGCACCCATCTATTAGTCCAATGCAATTGTTAGACATATTTTTTTGTGGTTAAATTAATATTTTGTTTCGTTACCAATTTTTTTTTAATAACAATATAACCTTTTCAGTAAACAATTGACTGATCATGATGAACAATTTTATTGTTAAATGATTTATTTGTAGTGCATAAATTATAGTTACAGATTTAACAGTTACTAAAGGGGCTTGGGAGAAGTCAAGAATGAGGGTTTTTATTATGTGATAAGGGCTAGGAATGAGGGTTTTTATTATGTGATAAGGGCTAGGAATCTCATGTTTTGCGAGGATAAAGCACATCAACATCAAGTAACACTTCATTATAGACATGCCAGAGGGGAAAGTGTTGCATCTCCACAATATAGCCAGAATCCAAAATCTAGTGGACGTGGTCACTAAATCTTTAGTTCTGGAAAGTATAAGGCAACATCATGCAAATGAAAGGAGAACAAAGAACATTGTATATTGTAAAGAGGAAGAAAGGAAGTTTTCTAAGTGTTGGATATTTTCCAAAGGGCACATGGAATAGTCTTAATGTGGGAGATTGTTGGATTGTGAAGTATATTTTGTTCACCAAATTCAGGTCATTGGATTCTGTTCATTGAAAATTTGTCATCGCAAGTTGGTCAGCTCGACATACATTCAGCAGCATCAGATTCTCTACCTAAAAAACTCCTTCATTGCTTCCATTATAGCCACATACTCTACTTCAATTATACTTAAAATGATAACACTATGTAGCTGTGACATCCAACTGATCACTGTTCCTCCATAGTCAAACACAAAGCAGATCGTGCTCCTTCGGGTGTCCGAATCTCTATAAAAATCAACACCCAAAAAACCTTGCAATGGATCCTCCCCCCTAAAACCCATAGAAAATATTTCTATTATTTTCAAGTAATGGATGATCCACTTGATGTCTTCTTAGTGCTCACTTCCAGGGTTCGACATAAAATGACTCACAAATCCCATTAAAAATGCTATGTATGGTTGTGTCTAAATCATCACATACATAAAACGTCCAACTATTGACGAAAACATCACTTTATCCATGTACCGAATCCCTTCTTCCATTACGTGTCACACCCGGACTTCGCGCATCGTCGCGTTTCTAATTTTTATTTCTATCTTATAATTTTATCAGCTTCTAATAATAATAATAATAATTATTTATTTTTATATATGTGAAATGGGGGCCGAGCCCGACATGGGTTTTGCTCTGATAAATGAGAGTTTTGGTCTTGACGGCGTCCAGCGCACCGCGGTTGAAGCTGAGCGGCTTCGCCCGGGCCACCGTGCGACCTCGCACGGTTCACCTCACGCCCCGCTCGACGGTCAACTAATTAAATAAAATGGATTAATAACAAAGCAATAAAATTAAATGAGTGAAGAAATAAAAATCAAATAAAATAAGAGTTTTTAAAGATAATAATATTAATAATGATATTTAGGGACATTATTACTATTATTATTATCATAATTGACATAGCTTTTATTTTATTTTATTACTCTCAATTGAGTTTTATTATTTTTATTATTACTAATATAATTATTCAAATTTTAGTTTATTATCATTATTATTATTTTTCTTATTTTATTTTATTTTATTTATTTTATTTCTTTTTATCTCTATTCCCCCCATTTTTTTGCTTAGGGCTTCGCCCCCCTAGCCCGCGTCACGTTTCCCCCTCATCCCACTGGGTCCGCTCGCGGCGCTGTCTCTCCCCTTGGTCACCGGCTCTTCCGGCAAGCCGTCCAACCACCTCTCTCATGCCGCGCCCTGCCTTCCCCGATCAGACTCGTCGCACCCCTGGGAGCACTTGGTCCCGTCGTGCCGCACCCCGAGCTCCCAGGCCAGCCCATCGCGCTGTAGCTCCCCAACTAGTCCGCCGCGCACCCTTCATCCTCGCCGGCCTCCCCACCAGCACACGCCCCTTGTCCGACGATCGACGCCCCACGCCTTCCTTTGCTGGCCGCGACTTACTCAGGCGCGCCACCTCCCATGTCGGACGGCGCCTTTCCCTCATTCCATGCGAGCAACCCCTCGGTGAGTCTCCTTTTTTTATCCTTGATTTTTTTATCCAGTGGGTAAGGGGCTCAAATTAGAGTTTGATCTTAATTCTTGTTGGTCTGGTTTCTTGTTTAGGGTCCATTTCAATTCGCGTGTGATGCGTATTAGGTGCGATTGGAGATTCACACAACTTTTGGGAGTTCCTTCTTCCGAGGTAGGTGGTTCCGCGTTTTAACCATTGTTTGATGAATTATTTTTCTTCTTAAATTAATTTAGCACATTATTTAATTAGTTTGTTTGATGCGAATAATGCTTTAAATTGAAGTTGATATGTGTATGTGATATAAGTGTGTTTTACGTGAAAAATTAATGTTGAACTGTGTATTAGTAGATTATAAATTATACAAATTGTGCTTTGGTTTAGCGTCAATTTGCGTCGAGTCATAGAGAAACTTTTGACTGCATTTTTAGTATTTTTGAGTCATGCGGCATATTCTGAAAATTGTTTCATAAATTTTCTGGTGAATTAGTTTGTTAATTTAATTAATTTAGCACAATTGTTAAGTAGTTTACATGTTGTGGAAGTGATTTTGACTGAGTTTTGTTGTGCATTTGTTTTGTTAGTCGAGTGTTTATGTGATGTTAATGTGTTTTGTTGTGAAAACCTACATTGAGCTATTTATCGTTGTTCTCAAGGTTGTGTGTCTAGTTGTTTAAATGTGAAAGAGCTGTAGTGTGTGTTTTGGTGGTGACTTCAATGTGCGTTTTTTCATAAAAGGGGTTTTGAGTGCGTTTGGTGTTAAAAAGTCGTGTGTCACATTTTTGGAATTGTTCAATAAATTTTCTTCGGGGTTTTTTAAGTGTAAAACTGTTTTCTTTAAAATTGTAAGTGGTTTAGTTGATGGTGTAAGCGATGCAGATTAAGTTCTAAAAAGATTTTGGGTGTGCACTTAATTCAAAATGAGGATTTTGAGTGTGTTTTCATGTGTAAAGCCCGGTGATACTCTTTAGGATTGTCTTATGAAAATTTTCAAAGGGTTTACCAAATTATATCAATGGTGCGAAACTTGTTTGGATAAGGTTTTGGTGTGCATAATATTTCAAAATGGTATTTGGGTGTGCAAATGATGGTTTGGTGTGTGTAATTACTCTGTTTGGCTTCTATGCATAAGTGTGACCTGTGACATGATCTTGATTTTTAAAACTAGGATCGATGGTGTAAATGGTATCTTTTCATGTGTGGGGTTTTGCTTGGCTTGTTTATGTGATGTGCACCTATTAAGATCTTGAAATTTGTTTGAGCACAAAGCGGGAAGCCTGGGTAGCTAGGAAGGTGAACTAAGACTAGTGGGATAGTGTTCCAGAGGTGACTCGACTCGGTTTCACTGGCAGGACTGCCGATTGCAACACTAACTAAACATATTAATGACTGAGGGTCGTGGTCTTCTAAGTCACGTTTTCTGAGGGTCGTGGTCTTCTAAGCCACGTTTTCTGAGGGTCGTGGTCTTCTAAGCCACGTTTTCTGAGGGTCGTGGTTTCTAAGCCACGCTTCACCGAGACACGAAGATCTAGGGACCCAAGCTAGCTAACACCCACAAGGTCTCTCCCATATTTGGCGCTCTTTGGCTACTTTATGCTTATTGGTGCGACACTTTGGTTATTTTAAAAAGTAAGTGCGTGTGTGTGTGTTTTAATTTAATTTGTTTTATTTGAAACAATTTTTCTTGAACCCTGCTTTATTTAAAAGTGTTCAAGTATTTAATTTTTTCTTTAATTTGAGTTGTTGTCTTTAAATTCGTTTTCATTTAAAGCACCTGTCATTAAAAATTGTTTTCATTAAGTACTATTTAAGCATTTATTTCCCTTTTATCTATTTTACTGGAAAGTGTGTTCGTCATTTAAATGGTTATGCATGGAATCTTCTCCCGGTGGCATCCTACTGGGCTCTTGGCTCACACCCTACCTACACATTTGGGTGTATGTAGCCCTTTTTATTTGTGTGTCACAGGTTGGGGCATCGTGCTTAGTGATGGTGGTTGTAGAGACCCATATCTTGACGTACATGGACATTACATTACTTTTGCGGAATACTTAGTACATAACAAAAACACACACACAAGGATCGTAATAGTTTAGTGTCTTTGGAAACTCGGAACGTAATCTTCTAATCGTGGTGGAAGATCTTCAACATCTCCCATAAAGATCTTCCTTTTTTATACCTAAAACCTTTCTTTATATCCTGGGGAAAAGAAAACATAAAAGGGTGAGCTCAAATGCTCAGTAAGGGTAAACAAAAGAAAAATCAATCATATCATATTCATAAGAACATAACTTTTGGAAATCTTAACCTGCAAAAGAGCTCATAATATCATAACATGGGATAAATCATAGAAGTGAAAATGAAATCCCAATAATAATAACTTAAAACATGAAACTTTTTGGCATACACACATAATCATAGAGAATCATTTCTTGTTAGTCAAGACTCATTGCCAAGACTATCTTAGTGGACAAAGTCCCTTTCTGAATCGAGTAACCCTCGTTTCAGTCCTGTTTCACTGAACCGGTATAACCTACCATTCCAGCCATGTCTATCTCATGAGATATAAAATCTTTACCCAATGAATTGGAGGGAGATATAGGTCCCACCCATCTTATAATGAATCCTTTCTTATGTGTGCCACATAATCATAAAACATACATCATCGCATAACACATGTAACAAAAATGGGATTCTTGAAACATCATGACATCATAAATCAATTCATATAAGATAAAGGAATTAATAAACATAATTCCATCACAACATAGTCAAATCAATGTAAAAATATGGATAGAAACAGAACCCTTTATTATCTTAGATGGAAAATAATTTTGATAAAACACTTGAATTGAATTCTTGAGGAAAATATCCTTTCTTCTTCAAAATCAATTTCTTTTCACAAAACATCATGAAATTTTAAAAGAAAGATATTTTATTGAAAATAGTCATGAAATATTTTAGAGGAAGCTTCATGAAAATAAGGCTTCATAAAACAGTAGAAATCCGTTCGTGCCGTATAAGTTAAAAAACATTTTTTTTTTACTTTTGTCGAAAAAGTCAAAATGTACCTCGTACGAAAAATGACAAAAGATTCCTTTCATATCTTTTACTAAAAACTCACCAAAGGGTAAAATTGGATTTAAAACATTGTAGATGGATGGAAATAATATTACATATTGAGGAAACATGGATGTGGATGATAAAATACACCCCAGTAAATACTTACGAATAAACAATCTCGGATAAAAATGAGATTGTGATATTTCCCTTACCTTAGGTCCAATTTGCTTTGTTCGTGTCCGAAGCTCCTGTATAATGGTTTAAATAATGTTATTGACTTATTCCAGAATCATACATATTGATATGAGATCATATATGGTCATATTATTAGCTTCTTGTTAGTAATATTTCATTGTTACTTGTTACTCGGGTCTTTATAACTTTTTGTTCTTATGCGTGTTTTGTCGAATAAATTCTTATTCTTATCTTTAGGTTATAGATAATTCATGTCCAGAATGGTATTAGTGTAGTATATACCATATTCATTCATTCAATTCATTTATATAATCATTATGAAATGAAGATCATGTAGAACGAGTCGCATCACATCGTGGAGACGGTATTCCGTACGTACGCACGAGTGATGATATCGTTCCTATGATCGTGGAATTGTATTGGAGTATATATATATATATTATTTCAGTATCAATATTACTTAATAATAATCATATATAGTTACTGATTACACCATTATACCCATCCTTGTAAGGTGATGGTGGAAAATAGATTACACCACGGCGTGGAGACGGTATTCCGTACGTACGCACGCGCGGTGATTTCATTTTTCCGTAGGATGGATAGAAGGTGAATTAGGGTTGTTTCATATTTATAATAACATATCAGTATGTAAGTAATACTGATGTTATTACTTTATCATGAAACAACTAAAGAAGAAGAATTTGAAGAAGAAAGAAATTGAAAAGATCGGTAATGGATATTACCTCTTCTTTGGAACGCCTTTTTGAATCCTCCACTTAAGGAACTAAGATTGGTCTTTGGAGAAGACCAGGACCTCTAGGATTATTCTAGGGAAGTGGAGAAGGGAAAATGGCAGGGGTTGGCCGATCTTGAGTGCTCAAATTGGTGTGAGGAGGAGGGGGAGGAGGTGTCCTTTTATAAGGGAGGAGAGGGGCACCTTAGGAATATCTCAAAATATTATTTTATATTAAAGTCAAAATCGGTTTATAATGGTTCCAAAGGGTCTTATTTCGAGTCTAAAGTGGGGATGGGTCGAAATCCTATCAACCAATAGAATTTAGACAAGTTTAGGATATTATTTTAACCTTATCAATTAGATTTAACTCTAAGTTAAATAATTTAACTTTTACCATGTCTTTTTGTTTTCTTTCACTATATGGTTAATACACTTACTATAACATGCCAAAAGAACCCCAAATTGTTTATTATTAATATATATATCCTTATCTAAGTCATTTGGCCGAACCTTAGATTTTTAGGAATAAAATAACAATTAATAATATAATATTTGATTTAAAAACTATTTTGTGTCAATTTTGACACTATTTGATATATGATTTTTGTGAAAGTCATAACAGAATTATATGTTCGAACCAAGTTGATTAAATAAATAATAATATATCATAGTAACCTATAAAATTAGTGGAATTCATAAAAAGTCTCAAATTACATTTATTTTGGTATTTATATTATCAATTTTGTCAATATTTCATTAATAAGATAATTACTGCATCATCTTTGTGTCATAAATAAATTAAATTATTTGATGTCTAAAAATTACAAATAAAATACCATCATGTAGGAAATCTTTTTAGCTTTCTAATGAATATTTACAATCGAATTTATATTATGTATAACCCCATATTAAAAATGATCTACTTATTAAACTTTGATTTTAACTATTTTAACCCTTCTTTAAATAAATTAATAATAAATGTCCTAATCTAATCCAAGTGGGCCTAAATGGTCATATTTTATTCCTAAGTTTGTTTTTGGTCGAATTACACTTGTCCAATAGAATTAGGACATGTGTTAGGGTAATATTGATATCATATTTACCCTTAGTTACCCTATTTACTATTAACCGCGGTAAAAATAGTAAAAAGTTACTATTCACCAAAAAATTATTTTCATCTCATTGAACCACATTTTAGTCCTTGATATTAACCGTGTCTCTCGGATTTTCGAAATTCCATTCCCAGAAGCGGTAAAATTAAGTTTTATGCAAAATTCAGTTTTTAACCTACCACTTAGTGGTTTCACTATTCATCGAAAATTGAAAGTTTTCAGAAAAATACCAAAAATTAGGCCTAAGCTATATTTGATATTATGAACTCAAAAATGATGTCTATTTTACCAAATTCAAAACATATCAGTTGCATTAACTAATTTAAAAATTAATTCTCATCGTCAAAACAAATAGCGTGTTTTTAAGAGATAATAACTATCAAAAGATTGACACTAGTTTATAACTGGTTTAAATGTGAAATTACATCCAATGACCAACATTGTATTAAATTGTAAAAATATATTCTAAATATACTTTAAAACCACTCAAATTAATAATTTATCACTATTAATTATTTCGATTAAAAAAGTTGTTTTTAATTAAAATTTAGTAATTTTCACTATTCATCAAAATATGAAAGTTATCTGAAAAGTACCAAAATTTCACCCTTAGCTAATTTCGATATTACATATCCAAAAATGAATTCCATTTTGAAAAAATAAAATTTAAAAAATTTCAAAAAGTGGTTATTACTATTCATAACGGCTAGTTTTAATAATATCTTAATAGCATATCGTTGTTTAGCGAAACTCGGTGTTGCGTACAACACACGCTATCGTGGAAGGTCGTGATTGCGTATAATTCAAGCCAGGTCAGAGATGTGTATTGTGAAAGCTCCTTTTGGTTTAGCGTATAACACAAGACATTAATAAGATTAAAAAGAATATTTTTCATAAAATCTCGGGCTGTTACAGTGGTTCGGGTTGTCGATGGTTTTCCCGTGCAGGACTGACTATGGTGGTTTGAGGAGGGGGATCCTCATGTTGCATGAAGGCGCGAATGGATGTGTTAGTTTTCTTTTCATTGCAGTCTTCTTAGAGTTTTAGTTTTCCTTTGTTGTTATCTATCTTGGGTTGTTGGTTCCAATTGTAGACCTTTAAACATGAATTGTGTTAAGGGTCTGTTTGGTTGTATCAGATAAGTTCTTTCCATTAAATTTGTTAGTTGTTTTTATATCTCATCTTTCGGGTAAATCGTTCCCATGTCTTGGTTTCGATACCCGGGCACTTGTGCCAGTCTGTGGGGATCGGGAACGCCCTTCGGGCCATGTCGCGGATCGGGTCGGGCGTCGGGTCGGATGGTGACCCGACCTGATCCATGACAGAATGGTATTGGAGGAGGTTTTCTCGCTTGGGTCGTGTCCCATTGGGATAGAGTTAGGTAGAACAATGTTAAGATTGTCGGGACTTGACGTCCCGACTACGAGTAAGGTGCCTGGCCAGCACACCTTGTGGTGAGACTCGAGTCACTAGGGTAAGTTGAGGTCTGTTTGAGTCTTTGGCCCCTATGGTTAATCTTGTTTAGGGGAAATGAAAAGAGAGTAGGGTCAGTGGTCCTAGTGAGCTCGCATGGTCTGGAAAGCCATGTGGAGCCGGGGACGTTGTCCAAGAATACCCTCCGTGGTGGTGGCATGATTGGCGAATGACCGCCAACCATATGTCCCAGTCACCCACTGATGCTAGTTCCCTCTTGCATCATTCCCCGTCTTGTTGTTTTGGATTCATGGAAATCTGGTTTTTAAGTTAAAATGATTTGGTCTTGAAAAAAATGTCTTGAAATGAAGCGCTCTAAAAATAAAATGATGTGTAAGGTTTGAAAAGTGTGGGTTGAATGTTTGGTTTTGAAAAAAAATGGAAAGGTCTGGTTTTGATTCGTCGTGCTTTCACGGGAAACCACTTGCATGGGTATATATGGAAAGAGAAATGGTTAATGGCATGAGCGGATGAGTGCTTGGATGGGCATGAGGTGGGTTCCGGTGCGGCACGGGAACATGCATGTGCGAGGCCCATGGGACACCATTGGTGTTTGTGTAACTTACTAGCTTCATTTATTTTCAAAAAGTTTTGTTGAAGGATTTTTTTTAATAATCAGTGGTCGCGTGGTGTGTCCTTGTATTTTGGGAAGTGTTGGATGTGAGACGTTTCAAGACGAGAATCCTTTTTGACTGATTTGTGTCTTGAGTTTGAATCCTTATTTGTAAGTTGGTGTGAAAGCATGTGGTTAATGGTCTCTTTTGAAAAGTGCTTTGGGAAGCCCTTGCAGCGGTTCTCCCTGCACGTTTAGTGTTCACTTACAGTGTGTCTTGGCCATTGGACCAGTTTGATTGGGTCCATGGTTTTCTTTCTTGACTAGTGCGCACCCCCATAAAGCATTAGCATGCGATTGAAGTGTGACTATGGGTAATTCACTATTGGACGACCCTCCATTTGATTAAAGCAATCACTCTCCCTTTTGAGTGATAGTGTTAAGTTTTTCCCTTATCTTTTTTGGCTAAGTGGATCCTCTCACAACAGGATGATAGACGCGAGAGGAGTTGAAGGGATCTTTGGTCTCTCTGAGTTGTCTTAGTTGTTGGGTATGGAGTTTGACATCGTTGCATCTGAAGGTTCCCCTCTGGAAGCGGTGAAAGAAATTCCAGTGGGGAAGGGTGAAGGTGGTTTAGAATTATCAGTGTTGACCGATGGTTTGAAAGGCTCATAGTGCTTTCATCAGCTGTAAGGGTCATGTTTGGTGACGTCTTGTAGCGTGAGTTCTCTTGATGAGCAAAGGTGGGTTTCGTAGAACCCTTAGAGAATCCCTATTTTCATAGGAGTGTGTCATCCTCTTAGGGAGTTCTAATCTTTCTGTTCAAAGTGGAGTGTTCGTCATGTGTCTTTCCTTCTCAAGTTTATTGGTTAAGGTGAAGAAGTGATGCATGTGCATCATGTAAACCTATGTTTTGATGGACGTGCTGCGGGGAAATAGGTGGATGTCGGAGTGTGTTGTGTCTGTTGGGGTTATCTCAATTGCAGTATGGTTGCTTGCAACACCAGGAAAAAGAGCAGCTCCGTTTGGGAGTCTTCATTACCTCACTGCAAGGCAGGAGATGCTTCAAACATAAGGGCTCCAACTATAGGCCTTGGAGTGAAGTTGGAGCGTGGTCAGGAACCCTAGGAGTGTATGGGACCCCGACTTTATTTTTGTCATCGGTGTTGAAATCCAAAGTAGTTTAAATCATTTCCTGTAGCTGTTCCATTCTGAACGACCCGTCTGGGTGTGTGAGGTTTTCCGTGGCTATGAGGAGGCATGGTCGTCTTGTTACCTTAAAGTCCTGGGGGTTGCATCCCACCAGATGTAATCACTTTTAGCGGTCCTCATGGGGTCTGTTTGGGCGAATTGGTCTCAAAGTTGAATGATGCTAATCCAGGGATGTTGAGATGTTGGTTTTTCTTCAGCTGTGGTTTTGACACCCGATGGTTGGGCCCCGCCCTCCTCGCCCTTTTGGTGGAGTGTTAGGTCACTGCCGGGAGGCCTCTGATTTCTTGTGTTTTGTTGGTGCCAACGATTGTAAGACCCATTGTGGGGCCTCGCTAAAACTCCCCAAAAATAAACCGATATTACACTATTCTTATGGTGGGGAGTCCGCCCAAGCCTCCCCGTGTCAGTTTTCTGATCTCGTCTCGGGCATCAGTAGGTTTCTAATGGTGGGGAGCCCTTCGGGCTTTCCCATGTTGGCATTTAAGTTCTGTCCAAGTGATGACTTGGTGGTAGGGGATCAAAGTGTTTCTTGAACATAATTAGTCTTGTTTGTTTGTTATAGTCAAACGACATGGTTTTCATTTAATGGTGCTCAAGGTGTTCTAGTTTGTGAAGATGGTTTCCATGGGTGTGAGAGTTCCTTTCTTTGATTAATCAACTGGAGGTGTTCTAGCTCTCTGGGGCGGGAAACACATATCAGAAATACTTTTTACAGGTTTCTTGGGGTTGTTATTTAAGTTACTTTCTCTAAGAACGATGTGTTTGCCTCTCTTAGCTTGATGTTTCTGAGGATAAAGCACATCAACATCAAGTAACACTTCATTAGAGACATTCCAGAGGATAAAGTGTTAGATCTCCACAATATAGCTAGAATCCAAAATCTAGTGGACGTGGTCACTAAATCTTTAGTTCTAGAAAGTACAAGGAAACATCATGCCTTAGTGTGGACTTGAGTGAATGAAAGGAGAATGAAGAACATTTTATATTGTAAAGAGGAAGAAAAGAAGTTTTCTAAGTGTTGGATATTTTACAATGGGTACATGGAATAGTATTAATGTGGGAGATTGTTGGATTGTGAAGTATATTTTGTTCACCAAATTCAGGTCATTGGATTCTGTTCATTGAAAATTTGTCATTGCAAGTTGGTCAGCTCGACATACATTCAGTAGCATCAGATTCTCTACCTAAAAAACTCCTTTATTGCTTCCATTATAGCCACATACTATACTTCAATTATACTTAAAATGATAGTATTATGCAGCTGTGACATCCAACTGATCACTGTTTCTCCATAGTCAAACACAAAGCAGATCGTGCTCCTACAGGTGTCCGAATCTCTATAAAAATCCACACCCAAAAAACCTTGCAATGGATCCTCCCCCTAAAACCCATAGAAAATATTTCTATTATTTTCAAGTAATGGATGATCCACTTGATGTCTTCTTAGTGCTCACTTCCAGGGTTTGACATAAAACGACTCAAAAATCCCATTAAAAATGCTATGTATGGTTGTGTCTAAATCATCACATACATAAAACTTCCAACTATTGAAGAAAACATCACTTTATCCATGTATTGAATCCCTTATTCCATTACGAGTGCATGTACCTTAGACAACTTAATGTATTTGACAAGAGGAGTTGAGACAATCTTGTATTCGACCATTCCAAATTTTCCTATGATATTATAGATGTAGTCCATCTTGGATAACACAAAAATTCTAACTCTCATATCCCTCTCAATTCTCATTCCCAATATTTTCTTGGCATATCCAAGAACCTTTATTTAAAATCTTCCAAATAACTTTCACTTTAGCTCCTAAATCTATAAAACCTCTGGACCAACCAAAAATATGTCATCAACATACAAAGGCAGAATGGTGAATATCCTATCATCCCATTACTTCTAGAAATATAAATGATATGTATTCCACCTTTAAAATCCTTCTTCCAACAAAAAACCATCAGACTTTCAATTATATTGTTGTCATTTTTTCTTCAATCCATAAAGACAATTCTTTAACAATCCGAGTTCTGATTTATTTATTCTAAAAAACCCATCAATTTATTTATGTAAATTTCTTCCTCCAACTCACCATGAAGGAAGGATGCCTTTACATCCATCTGTTTTAAGGGAAGATCCTCTGATGCTACCATGATCACCATCATCCGGATAAGTCCATGTTAAACTATCAGTGAGAAAATATTCAAGATGTTAACTCCTTCAATAGTTGATTTATTTCTATCAACTTCCTTTTCCTTCATGTTCTGGTCCATTCAAAAAACCTTCTAATTAAAGATAACATATAGGCTCCAGATGATTTGTTTCATTTCTTCATCCCATAACTGAAATCCAAAATTATAATCTCAATACCCAATGAGAAAACATGCTTTATATTTTTCCGCAAGCTTATCGCGATCCATAGAATCAACATGCACATACATCAAACTTCTAAATACTTTAAGATGGTTAACTTCTAATCATTTACCAGACCATAGCTCCTTCATAATATTCTTCTCAATTTTCGATGTTGGACACCTATTGAAAAGGTATGCTGCTGTATTGAATTCCTCTCCCCAAATCCCCTTAGGCATTCCAGAGTATAATCAAATACTTTTGGCCTTCCTAGTCATGGTTCAATTCATCCTTTCATCCACTCCACTCAACTAAAGTGTACAAGGTACTATATTCTCATGTGTTATACCCTTCTTTTGATAGAAGTTCCAGAAGTTGTATCAGGTGTATTCACTACCATTATTGGAAAACATTCATTTCACCTTCCAACCACATTGCCTTTCTTCCACAGATTTCCATTGAATAAACGCTTGAAAAAAAAAATCAAAATTACGATTCAAAAAGTAAACCTAAAATTTTCTAGTAGCATCCTCAATGAAAGTTATAAAGTAAATAAAACCACTATGGGAATGGATAGGGGCAAGTCTGAGTGATCTAGTTCCAACTTCCAAGCTCCAAGATTCTATCCATATAAGTTAATGAACACCCTTCTCTGTTCCCCAACACAAAACTTTCACACCATCCGATTTCCATGTGATCAAGCTTCAATATGCCTTTAGACATTAGAACTTTCATATTCTTCTCACTAAGTTGATCAATCCTACAATTCCAAACCTTTAAATATTCCAATGATGTAGTTCCAACCATTGCAATAACATCTATGCTTCTGGTCAATTAGAATGTCCCATCCTTTACTCCTCTCACAATCATCATGGATCCTTAAGTCACTTTCTAGAATCAATTTTAAAATTCCCCCCCAATGACTTCCTCTTCAAGCTATCTAATGGAAATATGATTTTTCTCATTTCCCTAGGGTGTGTCTTACTACTTTGAGTCTCAATATTCCACCGTCATTCATATATATATTCACATCACCCTTTTTATGACATCCAAGGCATCATTATCCATTAGATGAACTTTTATTAAAATTATAGATACATGATTCACCGTGCATCCGCATTCTGTCATTGAATGGAAACATGCACTTGAATAAACCACCCATAATTCCACCAGATCATTGATATTAAGAAATAAGTTATTTCCACTATGTTCTATAACAATTAACAAAATTCTGATGAAAACACACAATGCATGTCATCTAATGGACTTATCAACACATCTAAACATGTAATCTGATGACAAAATCTATACAGATAGAAACGCAACAAAAAAACCCTAGTAGTTAAACAAATACATCAAGAGTGTATTGTGATTTTCAAAAGAAGGTTAAAAAATTGGGTTTTGACCCAATAATCTCCCCATTTATGAAAATAACAATACATAAATGGAATGAGGTAAGTTAAATTGGAATATAAAAAAAGTATTCCCAACAATGTCATTTAATATCTTCATCTCTTCCTCAGAACCCCCCCTTGAAAGAAGAAAAGGGAAACTCACTGAATTCCTCAAAGCTCCTCCCCTTTTTGACATCAAAAAACATCACAGAAGTATTAAAAGGGTCAAAAGAAGTTTAAGGTGGAAAGGGTTAAAAAAATTAAAATCAAGATAGTCAACTCAATTTTATGTATGGTGGTGAAAATTTTGATGAAAAAAACCTTCTGAGTTTATCATCCATTGGATTTTCATCACTCTTAAGATGTTCTTAAAAATATTCACTTAAGGATTCACATTTATACCCCTTTGAAATTCAACTCAACAAACACATTAGTGAAATAAAAAACTCCCCTTATACTATGATATCTACATGAAACCTCATGGGGTGTGGTATGGATATACATAGGATTAGGGGTTCATTGTAGGAAGTTATAGAGGTTTGGTTCCACAGAGTTGGACAACAAGGGGTGGAGGTGAAATTTCATGCAGTGGATTTTTCAGTTGTGTGTTGGATCCTTTTGGAGGATAGGAACAAAGAAAGATAAAGGAGAAGGTATTCCATTCATTTCTTCCAAGTGTGGGTGAAGGCTCTTATGGTGGAGTTGGGTGCTCTAATCATGGGTGGGCTATCTTCTTCTATGCTAAAAAAGTTTATACTAATTATTTTCTTTAATATGGAAGGTGGATGATACAATCAAGGTAGATGGGTAAAATGGAAGGATCCTAACATGGGGATGAAACTGAATGTGGAAAACTCCTGTATTTCTAGAGAAATGAGAGGGGTGGTCTGATGAGAGATAACATGTGTTCAGTGATCCAGTGGGTAAGGGGCTCAAATTAGAGTTTGATCTTAAATCTTGTTGGTCTGGTTTCTTGTTTAGGGTCCATTTCAATTCGCGTATGGTGCGTATTAGGTGTGATTGGAGATTCACACAAGTTTTGGGAGTTCCTCCTTCCGAGGTAGGTGGTTTCGTGTTTTAACCATTGTTTGATGAATTATTTTTCTTCTTAAATTAATTTAGCATATTATTTAATTAGTTTGTTTGATGTGAATAATGCTTTCAATTGAAGTTGATATGTTTATGTGATATAGGTGTGTTTTATGTGAAAAATTAATGTTGAACTGTGTATTAGTAGATTATAAATTATACAAATTGTGCTTTGGTTTAGCGTCAATTTGCGTCGAGCCAGAGGAAATTTTGACTGCATTTTTAGTATTTTTGAGTCATGCGGCATATTCTGAAAATTTTTTCATAAATTTTCTGGTGAGTTAGTTTGTTAATTTAATTAATTTATCACAATTTTAAGTAGTTTACATGTTGCGGAAGTGATTTTGACCGAGTTTTGTTTGTTAGAGTTGGTGGCATAGAACCAACTACTTTGTACTTTATTAATTAATAAAAGCCTTATCACATCTTGATTGTTCTTCTACGTGACAATACATGTGATAATGTTCTAAGGATAGCTGTTGCATTAAAGGGTCATAGCGGATCCCTGCTATGATGAGAACCCGGAAGCGCCATAACACTATTCGTGAATATATGTTCTATGGCCAGATTATGTTATTTGAGAGACACAAATAATACAGGCCATTAGAGGTGAGGACTCATAAAACTTTTAGGCATATTCTCATGGTGTATGCCCTTGGTAATATCCAGTAGGATATTATTAGAACAAGACCCGCTAGTAGGAAATCCACATTTCATAGTGTCATTGGATGTTCCTATCTGCGGACGTGTGTATTGGTCCTTAGACTTTAAGATTATTATTAATGGGTATTACAAGATGCGCACTTAGATGTATTGACGAAAACTGTGACGACACACTGTTTGCAGCGAGGTAGGATACGTTGGGTGCGTCACGAGTAATACTGCATTAATAGATAATGCGAGAAAGGATTTGTCCCTTCTGTTCCATAACGGAAGTAGATATCTCAGGCCCTTTGATTGAATTGATATAGCCTAAATAAATCCATAGCTATGGTAAGGTATGGGCGAGTTCAATTCCAGAAAGTCAAAGAAAGAATAATCGAGCACATGAGTTGATGGCACTAGAATGCAACCCGCTTGATTTGAGATATCCAGACAAAGGGATTAAATTATACTGTAAGCATTCGTATGAGGTGACACGTCATTGCAGCGTTAACTTATTTCTCTATGGGTGCCTTGGCATGTTGCTAGACGCTAACCTTGTACTTTAGGCAGGATCTTCCTAATGCCACTGAGAAAGGAGCCTAGGGGGTCACACACTAAGTGTGTCCATGTATCTTAGTTAATTATTAATTTAACAAGTTAAATAAATATTATTCCCGACTGTGGTTTAATAATTATTTAAGGATGCCTGATTGCATTTATTTCGACACTAGTTATTGGAGAGAATATATTGGGGGTGATATAATACATTTATTAGCGAGTAATGCAGTTACATTTATTTAAGAAATAAATAGCCATTACTCAAGGAATAATAAATGTGGTGGAGGAAATAAAGGAAAGTGGAAAATAAAATTACACACCATGTATATTAAATATACATGCCGTGTAGTTTTATGGAAAACGAGTACACACCGTGTATTAATGATTACATGCCGTGTAGTTTTTCCAGTCGGGATTTTGGGGATATAATATTGTTTTATTAAATGATATTTATTATAATCAGCATGAATGCATGTCAAGGAATTAATAATTCGACATGGGGGTTTTCAATAAGAGTTAATGAAATAAATAAAATGTGTAACACGTTTATTTATTGTCATAACTCTATAACCTCAAACCCGATTATAAATATCCTCACAACCCCAACACTTTTTCTCAATCGTTGTGCACAACAATTCTAGAGAATTCTTTCAAGACTGAAAGAACTCCTTTCTCCAAGAACGCTCTCCAGACCGAGAGACCAAGGCAATCAAAGGAAGACATCGCAAGCGAAGGTTCTTCCGTGCTAGCACCTGGAGATCCCTTTGGCGACGTTCGGAGATACGTGACACACGTGTGGATCACCACTAGAGGAGTCCTACACTTGGATTCTACAACGCAATGACGGATCACAGGATCATGACCGGAGATATCAACGAAGAAATAATTCCACCAAGGTAATTCTTGTGAATTAATTAAATTAATTATAACCAACATATGATGATACTATCTTTGTGGTTCCGAGATTCCCTCTTAAGTTTTTCATTCTTCGTTCCATTCTGAAGATTCGACGTTTTACATCTTGACAGATCTCGGATTGAATGTTTTTTAAACGTTAAACTTAAAGTTGGGCATACCCACCAATGCACTTCCGCTGTGCTCAGAACATTCATTGTTGTGCATTTGTTTTGTTAGTCGAGTGTTTATGTGATATTAATGTGTTTTGTTGTGAAAACCTACATTGATCTATTTATCGGTGTTCTCAAGATTGTGCGTCTAGTTGTTTAAATGTGAAAGAGATGTAGTGTGTGTTTTGGTTGTGGCATCAATGTGCATTTTTCCATAAAAGGGGTTTTGAGTGCATTTTGGTGTTAAAAAGTCATGTGGCACATTTTTGGAATTGTTCAATAAATTTTATTTAGGGTTGTTTAAGTGTAAAACTATTTTCTTTAGAATTGTAAGTGGTTTAGTTGATGGTATAAGCAATGCAGATTAAGTTCTAAAAATATTTTGGGTGTGCACTTAATTCAAAATGAGGATTTTGAGTTTGTTTTCATGTGTAAAGCCCTGTGATACTCTTTAGGATTGTCTAATGAAAATTTTCAAAGGGTTTACCAAATTATATCAATGGTGAGAAACTTGTTTGGATAAGGTTTTGGTGTGCGTAATATTTCAAAATGGTATTTGGGTGTGCAAATGATGGTTCAGTGTGTGTAAGTACTCTGTTTGGCTTCTATGCATAAGTGTGACCTGTGACATGATCTTGATTTTTAAAACTAGAATTGATGGTGTAAATGGTATCTTTTCAGGTGTGGTTTTTTTCTTGGCTTGTTTATGTGATGTGCACCTATTAAGATCTTGAAATTTGTTTGAGCACAAAGCGGGAAGCCTGGGTAGCTAGGAAGGTGAACTAAGACTAGTGGGATAGTGTTCTGGAGGTGACTCGACCCGGTTTCACTGGAAGGACTAATGATTGCAACAATAACTAAACATATGAATGAATGAGGGTCGTGGTCTTCTATATCACATTTTCCGAGGGTCGTGGTCTTCTAAGCCATGTTTTCTGAGGGTCATGGTCTTCTAAGCCATATTTTCTGAGAGTCGTGGTTTCTAAGCTCTGATTCACCGAGACACGAAGATCTAGGGACCCAAGCTAGCTAACACCCACAAGGCCTCTCCCATACTTGGTGCACTTTGGTTACTTTACGCTTATCGGTGCGAAACTTTGGTTATTTTAAAAAGTAAGTGCGCGTGTGTGTGTTTTAATTTAATTTGTTTTATTTGAAATAGTTTTTCTTAAACCCTGCTTTCTTTAAAAGTGTTCAAGTATTTAATTATTTTCCTTAATTTGAGTTGTTTTATTTAAATTTATTTTCATTTAAATCAACTGTCATTAAAAATTGTTTTTATTATGTACTGTTTAAGAATTTATTTCCCTTTTATCTATTTTACTGGAAAGTGTGTTCATCATTTAAATGGTTATGCGTGGAATCTTCTCCATGTGGCATCCTACTGGGCTCTTGGCTCACACGCTACATACAACTTTGGGTGTATGTAACCCTTTTTCTTTGTGTGTTACAGGTTGAGGAATCGTTCTTAGTGATGGTGGTTCGGGTTTGAGGAGGTGGATCCTCGTATTGCATGAAGGTGCGAATGGATGTGTTAGTTTTCTTTTCATTGCAGTATTCTTAGAGTTTTAGTTTTACTTTGTTGTCATCTCTCTTGGGTTGTTGGTTCCAATTATAGACCTTTAAACATGAATTGTGTTAAGGGTCTATTTGGTTGTATCAGATCAGTTCTTTCCATTAAAGTTGTTAGTTGTTTTTCTGTCTCATATTTCAGGTAAATCGTTCCCATG
Source organism: Viscum album (assembly GCA_963277665.1). Lineage (NCBI taxonomy): Eukaryota > Viridiplantae > Streptophyta > Magnoliopsida > Santalales > Viscaceae > Viscum > Viscum album. The sequence goes on from OY728164.1 coordinate 1,199,201,141, forward strand.
TGTTGGTTTTGATACTCAGGCACTTGTGCCAGTTCGTGGGGATCGGGAACGCCCTTCGGGCCATGTCGCGGACCGGGTCGGGCATCGGGTCGGATGGTGACCCGACCCGATTCGTGACAGAATGGTATCAGAGGAGGTTTTCTCTCCTGGGTCGTGTCCCATTGGGATAGAGTCAAGTAGAACAATATTAATATTGTCGAGACTAAACGTCCTGACTACGAGTAAGGTGCCTGGATAGCACACCTTTTGGTGAGACTCAAGTCACCAGGGTAAGCTGAGGTCTGTTTGAGTCTTTGGCCCATGTGGTTAATCTTGTTTAGGGGAAACGAAAATAGAGCAGGGTCAATGGTCCCAGTGATCTCGCAAGGTCTGGAAAGCCATGTGGAGCCGGGGACGTTGTCCTAGAATACCCTCCGTGGTGGTGGTGTGATTGGCGAATGACCGCAAACCATATGTCCCAATCACCCACTGACGCTAGTTCCCTCTTGCATCATTCCCCGTCTTGTTGTTTTGGATTAATGGAAATCTGTTTTTTAAGTAAAAAAGATTTGGTCTTGGAAAAAAATGTTTTCAAATGAAGCGCTCTAAAAATAAAATGATGTGTAAGGTTTGAAAAGTGTGGGTTGAATGTTTGGTTTTGAAAAAAAAAATGGAAAGATCTGGTTTTGATTCATGGTGATTCATGGGAAACCACATACATGGGTATATATGGAAAGAGAAATGGTTAATGGCACGAGCATATGAGTGCCTGGATGGGCATGAGGTGGGTGCCGGTGTAGCACGAGAACATGCATGTGTGAGGCCCATGGGACCCCATTGGTGTTTGTGCAACCCACTAGCTTCGTTTCTTTTCAAAAAGTTTTGTTGAAGGATTTTTTTTAATAATCGGTGGTCACGTGGTATGTCCTTGTATTTTGGGAAGTGTTGGATTTGAGGAATTTCAATCCGAGTATCCTTTTTGACTAATTTGTGTCTTGAGTTTGAATCCTTATTTGTAAGTTGGTGTGCAAGCATGTGGTTAATGGTCTCTTTTGAAAAGTTCTTTAGGAATCCCTTGCAGTGGTTCTCTTTACACATTTAGTGTTCACTTGTAGTGTTCTTGGCCATTGGACCAGTTTTATTGGGTCTATGGTTTTCTTTCTTGACCAGTGCACACCCCCATAAAGCATTAACATGAGATTGAAGTGCGACTATGGGTAATTCTCCATTGGTAGACCCTCCAGTTGATTAAATAAATCACTCTCCCTTTTGAGTGATAGTGTTAAGTTTTTCCCTTATACTTTTTGGTTAAGCGGATCCTCTCACAGTGGGATGATAGACGCGAGAGGAGTTGAAGGGAGATTTGGTCTCTCTGAGTTGTCTTAGTTGTCGGTTATGAAGTTTGACATTGTCGCGTCTGAAGGTTCCCCTCTGGAAGCGGTGAAAGAAATTCCGGCGAGGAAGGGTGAAGGAAGTTCGGAATTATTAGTGTTGGCCGATGGTTTGAAAGGCTCGTAGTGCTTTCATCAGCTGTAAGGGTCATTTTTGGTGACGTCTTGTAGCGTGAGTTCTATTGATGAGAAAAGGTGGGTTTCCTAGAACCCTATGAGAATCCCTATTTTCATAGAAGTGTGTCATCCTCTTAGGGAGTTATAATCTTTCTGTTCAAAGTGGAGTGTTCATCGTGTGTCTTTTCTTCTCAAGTTTCTTGGTTAAGGTGAAGAAGTGATGCATGTGCATCCTGAAAACCTCTATTTTGATGGATGTGCTGCGAGGAAATAGGTGGATTTATGAGTGTGTTGTGTGTGTCGGGGTTATATCAATTGTAGTATGGTTGATTGCGACACTTGGAAAAGGATCAGCTCTGTTTGGGAGTCTTTATTACCCCACTGCAAGGCGAGAGATGCTTCAAACATAAGGGCTCCAGCCATAGGCCTCAGAGTGAAGCTGGCGCGTGGTCAGGAACCCTAGGAGTGTATGAGACCCTAACTTTATTTTTGTCATCAGTGTTTAAATCCAAAGTAGTTTAAATCGTTTCCTGTAGCTATTCTATTCTGAACGACCCGTCTGGGTGCATGAGATTTTTCGTGGCTATGAGGAGGCATGGGCGTCTCGTTACCTTAAATACATGGGGTTTGCGTCCCACCAGATGTAATCGCTTTTAGCGGTCCTCACGGGGTCTGTTTGGATGAATTGGTCTCAAAGTTGAATGGTTCTAATCCAGGGATGTTGAGATGTTGGTTTGTCTTAGGCTGTGGTTTTGACACCCAATGGTTGGGCCCCGCACTCCCCGCCCTTTTGGTGGAGTGTTGGGTCAGTGCCGGGAAGCCTCTGAGTTCTCGTGTTTCGTTGGTGCCAACGGTTGTGAGACCCATTAGGGGGCCTCGCTGAAACTCCCCAGAAATAAACCGATATTACTCTATTCTTATGGTGGGGAGTCCGTCCAGGCCTCCCTGTGTTAGTTTTCCAATCTTGTCTCGGGCATAAGTAGGTTTCTAATGGTAGGGAGCCCTTCGGGCTTTCCCATGTTGGCATTTAAGTTCCGTCCTAGTGATGACTTGGTGATAGTGGATCAAAGTGTTCCTTGGACGTACTTGGTCTTGTTTGTTTGTTATAGTCAAACGATGTGGTTTTTGTTTAATGGTGCTTAAGGTGTTCCAGTTTTTGAAGATGGTTTCTGTGGGTGTGAGAGTTCCTTTCTTTGATCAATCAGCTGGAGGTATTCTAGCTCTCTAGGGCGGGCGACACATATCAGAAAGACTTTTTACAGGTTTCTTGGGGTTGTTATTTAAGTCACTTTCTCTAAGAACAATGTGTTTTCCTCTCTTCGCTTGATGTTTGCGAGGATAAAGCACATCAACATCAAGTAACACTTCATTATAGATATTCCAGAGGAGAAAGTGTTAGATCTCTACAATATAGCCATAATCCAAAATCTAGTGGATGTGGTCACTAAATCTTTAGTTCTGTAAAGTATAAGGAAACATCATGACTTAAGGATTAACATTTATACCCATTTGAAATTCAACTCCACAAACACATTAGTGAAATAAAAAACTCCCCTTATACTATGATATCTACATAAAACTTCATGGGGCGTGGTATGGATATACATAGGATTCAAGGTTCATTGTAGGAAGTTATGGATGTTTGGTTCCACGGAGTTGGACAACAAGGGGTGGAGGTGAAATTTCATGCAGTGGATTTTTTAGTTGTGTGTTGGATCCTTTTAAAGGACAGGAACAAAGAAAGATAAAGGATAAGGTATTCCATTCATTTCTTCCAGGTGTGGGTGAAGGATCTTATGGTGGAGTTGGGTGCTTTAATCAAGGGTGGGCTATCTTATTCTATGCTAAAAAAGTTTCTACTAAGTATTTTCTTTAATACAGAAGGTGGATGATACAATCAAGGTAGATGGATAAAATAGAAGTCTCATAACATGGGGATGAAACTGAATGTGGATAACTCCTGTATTTCTAGAGAAATGAGAGGGGTGGTCTGATGAGAGATAACAAGAGTTCAGTGATTCTAGTCTTCAACTCCTTTTATGGGTCAAGTAATTCTATTGGAGCAGAGGCAGGAGCTATGGTAACAAGTCTTATGATGTGCATGCTTTATAATATTCATATTAGATAATTCAAATCAAATTCTTATGTCCCGGTTGGGTTCCTTCAAGAAAAAGATAGACCACTATGGGATTTGTCTTACATTTTCAGAAAATGAAGAATTTTTGTCAACCCGGGAATTCATGTTAATAATTTTTGTGTTTGGTATGATGAAATAATTTGGATGGATGATGAATGTAAATGGATGGTATGATTAAATCATTTAACACAAAACATGATTGGCACACTAAAAATAAAAAAATAAATAAAAACAAAATCATGAGATTAAATCCATGTTTCATAAACTTTTTAAAATCATTAATATTGTTAAATTTTAATAACATACTAATAAGTTGAAAGACCTGAAAATTACCCCATATGATGTCAGATTCAAAAAAATTCATTCTTTTTGAATTAAATAAATTTATATTTCAATCAAATCATGAATTTCCAATCCCAATTAAGCACAACAAGTTATTAATACAACTCATACTATGATATCTACATGAAACCTCATGCTTAAACCAAAATAATATATCGTATAACCAATTAAACATATAATTTAATTATAATTTTAAATATATTTAATTCAAAGTATAAAATATATTCATGATATAATATTAATGTTTAAAAAAAAAATCATGAAATGAAAAATAAATATTCACATTGAAAGCATGATCAATTAATATCATCAAAACACTTATAAAAATAATGAAAAGTGACATCATATCAAACATCAAAAAATATACGACATCTCATTTATTCAACATTAAAAAATAAATCAATTTCATCAAAAAAAACCTACAAAAAAATAAACATATAATGTCACACTTTTTTATAAGCGAAGAAAATATACCAACTGAAAATTACAATAATTAACAATATAATTTAGTGAAACAAAGTTAAGAAACTAAAAAAAAATAGTCTATTGTTGTGTAATAAATTAAAAAAAATAATAAATCATCCTTTGTAATGTATTTAGTGTTGGAACCAAAATTAAATAAAAAGGATATGCATGAAGTAAATAAATTTCTGGAAGACATTTGATACTTTTATTTCACTCAATAATTATCACTAATTGAGCTCAAAATTTATGTATGATGGATGAGATATCAATTTGAAAACTACCTTAGGAACAATGCCTATCATACTTTAACTAATACATTATTCATTACCAGCCACCACACATCTTATATTTTCCTACATGAGTCCCATTATTTCAACCATGAATTTTTTTATGCTACCCATTTAACAAAACTGCTTGAGCCCCAAATAGATGGTGTAATAGTAAAGGATGAATGTGACCTACTATTGTTTTGATGGGGTTGGCCTAGAACTCATCCCTTATACACGCATGAGATGCCCCTTACTTAAAACTTGTTCAATTGCATCATTTTGGTAAACTAATGATGATCGTACATGATTCACATCCCAAGTTTCTTTAATTTTATCATGTAAATATTGTTGGTATTGAGCAAACAATGTGAGAGTAAAAACAAGGGAAATTAAAATTTTTACCTTTGGATTGACATCATAACATTGAATCCAGGGAAGAGCCACTCGATTATCAACCCAAGGATCTTTTCTGAGTTAAAGAAGTAGGATAAAACAAAATCAAAACTATACCTATTCAATTTTGATAAAACGTGTTTTTATAAATTGAATAAATCAATGTTCTTTTCTTCTATTTTTCTCTTACACTATTTCATCAAGTTTCTCATAATTCCATCGCAAGCGATTTTCTTCCTTGTATCGGGAATATCCCTCAATATTTATGTGGTACAACTTTTCATTTTTTACAAAATGAAAATATAGAAAATTATTACTTTTATATTGATTTGTGAATATTTTACATTTTGGATTTTTTAATCTTAAGTGTCTCCTATTTTATCAAATCCAAGTAGCCCTCAAATACAAGATTCAAAATACTTAGTCACTTTAGTATTATAGTGGCAAGGTTCCTTTAATCCTCTCCTCATAGTTCAAGCTATGATTACTCCACTACCCGAAAAGTTTCAAAGTGGTATTTTGGCTAGTCAACCATATTAACTCATAACTCTTTGATTTTTTGAGTGAAGTATCAACTTATGTAAATAGTAACCACTTATTACTCAATGCTTGAAACTAAAATTTCACCAAGATAGTTATGGATAATTCTTAGATTCCAATTTTAGTTAACTCAACCCACCACTCTTACCAGAACATCCCAATTAGTGGAGGCCCCATCAACTATGACCAACAAAACCTCCTACTATTGTTTTGTTAAAACTTATATGATATAAAGCGTTTGATACTTAATATTTACTTTAAGGGATATAAATTTATTATTGGTGAATGAAATCATTTTTTTATTTATCATGCTTGTTCTATGTGATTGCACACACAACTTAACCATGCTTTAAATAGAAAACATTCACCATGAATTAATACGATTGTACCTATACATTCTTGTGTATTATTTTACCTATGCACCCAGGATTTCCTGGTAATTCTAGGTGCAACCTCTCCTAAAAAACAAAAAAAAATATTTTTTTATATGTAATGCCCACCAAGTCAACAGGTGATTAACAATACCCCTCCCCAGTCAGTTGGGAGACAAAGGAGGAAATGAAGGTGGTTTTTATACCTGATTTAACACCTTTTTTATCTTACATTCAATGATGTGAACTCCATTATTTTTAACACTTTGAATTTTAAAAAAAAAAATCTTCACCACTACACAGCTAGTCCCCCCTACCGACCAAATTTTTCTTTCTTGTTTATATAATTCTTTGCATTGACATGGAGTCTCCCCTTCATTCTACTGCTCATCGACTATTGGGATGACACTGGAGATGCACCTCCCCACTAATAAAACAACAATCGGACCAAAGCATGCATGTGTATGTGTAATACATTTGGTTTTTTAATTTTACACCAAAAATTAAAACTTTAATCCTTGGATGGCCATTTCTCAGTCATCCATCCATAGATAAAAGCATCGTTAATGGCATTGGAACCATTGCAATTCCCTTGACTTGAGTTCATACAAATTTAATTTTAATTTGACTTAAGGAATCACACAGTCCCTCTGATACCACTTTTCAGTACTGGGCACAAAACACAAGCATAAAAATAGGTGAAATAAAAAAAATTATCACAAGATATACATCTTAAGACTGAATCTTATGAAGTGTCACCCGGTTATCATCGGGAGGATCTTGTGTGAATTAAATAAGTATGATAAGTCAAAATCAAAACCATACCTAGTTTGAATTTGACTGAATTCGTGTTCTGATCACTTTCATAGGTCATCGCTTGAAGGAACTGATGCCAAATAACTCTAGATAATCCACACATACTTTGAAAGCTTACCCTATCATCGACCTTTGAAATCTGGGTGCTAGTGTGGATAATCAAGGGTTATTTTGATGTTAAATCATTCCCATAAGCATCATTACTTAGATCTGGGATGGCGTTCTTGGAATGTGGTTCTCATAACTTCACTTTATCTCTCTAGAACATGACATAGATAAGATAGATTCTCTCAAAATCATGGGAGGAATTGCATCATGAATTAGGGTTTAATTTTTACATATATAGATAGGTTTAACTTATGAAAATTTCAACATTTCCATTCATTAATTTATCCATTCAAAATTAAACTAGTTTGACACTTAGGACCAAGTAAATGTGTCAAAAACATCCTAAATATTTTATCAAGTACTTTTAACATTAAAATATGTTATGTGATAAAAAAGATTTTTTAACTCAACCTATATCTCCCATAAAATATTAAATGAACCTTAAATAAATATTCAATCACAAAATAACTTTATTTTGTATTAAATTCAAACTTGTGAATACCTAGAGTAAATAAATTCAACACGTATTATTCTAAACTCTAATAATAATGAATTTTTCTATTTTATATGATAGTTCAAACCCATACATAACCCACCCCCACCATGGGACCAACCATGTCTTAAACTGTAATTCATTATAAATGGCCAAGCTTCTAAATATGCTTTGTGTGTGGCCCTCTGGGCCCATGTCTTAATACCAGTGAGTCATACTCACAAACCAAGAGTGGTATCTCAAAAACCATCATGAACCCCAAAGAGATAAGGATTATTCATAGCAATGAAAACCTCATTCGAGCATTCTCTATGTAATATAATCTGTTTTTTCTCATGATATCTCATAAAGAACAATATATCACTTGATTCACTATCATTACTTTATTGATTAATTTAATGAACATTACACATGAACTTATCTTCTTCTACCATGTACATGGATTTAATAAAGGTGTTATAATCCTGATCAAAAAGGCCGAGATATTTTTCCACTTAAAAGTGAAAAACCTTATCTTGATCATTCAATCAATGTCATACCACCATTGATGCAGCTGACACAAGTTGCCTCACCACAAACATAAATTTCATGGTTTTTGTCTTGCATAAAAGTACATGATAAAATGATACACATTTGTAATAACATCAATTAATGAGACTAATACACATGTTCATAGATAGGAACATCCAATAACACTGGAAACATGTTGTGTTCCTATTGGAAGGAAAATCCTCATGAACTCCTCTACTCTAGATCACCAAGTAAGAACTTAATGAGAAGAATTCACAATGTTATGATCCCCAAACACCTGATAATCATACATAATTTTTTTCACATCATAATACTATACCTAGACCATTAGATATATTTTTAAGATTACTTTCATAGTATCTAAAGGTTTTCATTATAATTGGGAATTGTTATAAATTATTGATACAATAAGTAATCCAAGGAAATTAACAGGTTAAAAGTGTGTGAATAAGTGAAAAACTATTATGGAAATATAAAATAATGCATAAATATCTCTATATATTATATAGTAAAAAATACTACCCAATTTGGGTCTACAGAATCTAATTTTATAAAAAATACCACAATATTGGCATTGTTTTTTTAATTAAATAAAATTTATAATTATATCTAAATAACCAATATTTCATTATTATTTTTTTATAGTAATGAAAAAAAATTGAATTACAATGAAAAAAATTCACTCAAATGTCTTTGGTAGGTTCATTCATGAAACTTCCATCTATTTTCTAGTGAACGTGAAACCATATCTCTCCTCATCCAACTTGGTGACCTAAGTCATCAAACTTTATAAAAAAATAGTACATAGATATGAAGTTGGAAAAAAACCTCTAGGGATGATATTATAATATAAATAATAATGAACAAAAGGCCACCAAGATAAAAATTTTCTTGGAAATAATATATGAACCAACTGTATAAAATTATTTGTTTTTAATGACTTACTCTATTTTTTTAAACATATCCTAAAAAAGTTACATTAACATAATTGATAATTTTGATGAGTTAATGTTATTCAGTTACTATAAAAATGTTAACACCTCATAAGATTCATTTTTATGCGTATTAATAAAAAACTTACACTTTACATGAGAGACATCATCATACACTCTTTTTCATTCATCTATCAAATGCATAAAGATGTGTCATTAAACTCATGTAATAATCTCCATTTAAAGTCTCCACATTTATTACCTAAATTCTTCATGGTCCATGGGTATTAAATGGAATTAGTCACATCATAATGAAGAAAAATCTCAAAATAAAAGACATAATTTTTTTAATTATATTAATAATTCTACTCGTATCTTTTAAATTAATCATCAAGGAATATAAAATTAATATTAAATTTATTTGGTTGTTGGAAACCACTTTATTCTAATATAGGGGAATATTTCTTTAATATTTATAATTAATGAGAAGGATCACTATCTCACATATAATATACCAAAGGATTTGTTTATAAAATTCGGCAACATCACTAGTAGGCACCCCAATCTCATCAAAAATGGATGATAATTTTAAAGCCCCTCAGGCCTGTACATATTTTGTGTTTATATTTATATATATTTTTCTATTATTTATATATGTTTGATAAATTAAATAAATAAATAATTAATATATATATATTTTTACAATGATATAACCAATGATGGTAACCCTACAGTGTCCCCTAAACGGTGGAGTGACCAACTCTTCACCCATCAGAGATGCATCAGATGGTGGATAAGCAACATTAGGTTGGGAAGTAGATAGATTACTAATGATATCCAACATAATTGGACCATTTAGGTCCACCAAATGTTTTGGAAGTGAATATGTTCTCCAAGATATAGATCTTTTAGGGTTTCAATTTTTTTTATTCGTTGTGTTCTAATATTAAAAACTAGTTGGAAATAAAATAAAAAAGAAAATTGTAAAGAATTATAAGCACTAAAAAAATAGAATACTATATGTATAAAATTTATAATAAACTATTAAATGAATAATTATTCTATAAAATGTTATATACTAGACATTAATACATTAAAAAAAGTTATATGATACACAAAATATTATAATTTAAACATTTATACATTAGAAACAAAAAATGCTTAGTAGTGTAATAGTATAATATAGTGACATTACTAATGTATATATTCAATTATATTAATATTCCTTGTTAATACTATAAAAAATCCATTGATAACATTACTTATTCATTTTTTACCTCCCACATGAGTTATACTTTTAGCATCCCCTACCCAGTCAGTCTAAAAAACTCTAAATGGGAGATCCACAAAAACTCAGGCAGACCCCCTTATACACAAAAGGCTTCTGATTAGTAGCGAGAGATTATAAATACTATGGGGATACTATACCCTTATTCAAATAACTATAAATATTAGTGGGAATAAATATAAAAAACCATCCATAATGAATAATATGATATGTACATTAGAGTGGGATATAAACCATATATAAATAAAAATCACATGCTATATGAAAATATGATACGCTGTAATGTCCGGAATGGCATGCATCAAGGGAAAGATCACCCAAAGGCTTGATCATATAAAAAAAAGATCCAGAATATACAAAATAAAAATCATATAATAAATCTACACCCAAGGCTCTACCCGGTCCCATCTTCTATTCCCACCATGCATCACATATCTCCTATCAATAGGACGACCCTTTCCCTTACCTAAATCTCTAACCATGAATAAGGTAGTTCCACTCATGTGTTTGGTGTATGAAATATACTAAGTAGGTATTAGACAATTGTTCCCATAAATTACTCTATAAATATATAGTTTCATTAAAAATATGATATGATAAGAAAATAACCATAAATATATAAACTGTGGTATCATAGGGTACTAAACAACTACCCACATGAATGAGAAAACCTGCTCTGTCCAATGCTGAAATGGGATGGTATTCACATAGTTTGGTCTCAAAAAGGAGAATTCATGGGTTAAAAATCTATATCAACAATGTAATAGGTGAATGGGATATCACCATCAATAATGAATATCAGTGAATGTGTTATCACCACTCATCTCATACAAATATATGAATGGGTCATCAACATAATCCAATTAATAAGGGTGAACAAGATATCACTAAAGGAAATTCAGGTTTTTGCGATGGGTAACATTTTTACCAAAAATATTCGCATAAATGATTTTTTGCGATGGATAATTTACTTTTTCAAAAATAATATTTTCCACAATGTATTTTCAAGATAGGGTTGGATTTCATCACAATATTTTTTTGGGAATGTGTGTGTGGTGACAGTTGATAATTATATGTTAGAAATTCCACAAATCTACCATAAATAATTTTCATCTAATGAATATTTATAATGAAATATGTATTTTTTCATGAATAATTATTAGAGACAGAATACTTATCTCATCACAATAGTTTTTGTGTAATATATTTTTGTGACAAACCTATTATTCCCTAAAAAATTGGTTATGATCACTGGGTAAAAAAACTATGGTGGGTAGATTTTACAAAGGATTGACATATCTATCACAAATATGTTTCAAATAAGTGGGAAATTTTTTTAGGATGAAAAGTATTTGAGATGGAATCCATCATAAATATAACTTTTTTTGATAGAAATTTTCATCATAAAAAGTTTGTCTTAAATAATCTAACTTATAAATAGGTGAACATAGCTTCTATCCCCCTTCATTCCCAAATCACTTTCTTATTGCTTCTTTAAATCATTATAATACATACTCACTTTTAAAGAATTCTGGTTTGTAATGTATTATCACACATTTAGACTCTCTTTTAAAGGTTCATGGATTGCAATATATTATATAAAATTCAAACTCTCTTAAGGTTTTCATATTAAAATAAAACTATTTTTGTTTAGACTACAGTTAGAGGTTGAAGATTTTAATCATGATAAAAATGTTAGTGTGAATGAATTTTTAACCATTTTTAAGTAGTTGTTAGTTTCATTAATTTATTGATTTTTTATTATATGATTTATTAGTTAATTTAATCTATTAGAGTTTAGTTACATATGTATATCATCAAATTAATTTTTTCCTAGGTTATCATTAGTGTAAACTGTTTAATTAATATTTTGGTTCATTAAATATATTATTATTATAATTTATAATACTTTAACAAAATTTAATTTAGTAAAAAAAATTAATCTAATTTTTTTTGCAATACTTTTTCAAAAAAAAATAGTATTAAAAAATAAATATAAAATAATAAATGTTGGTTACTATTTGAAAAAACTAATAAAATTATAATTAATCTAATATAAACACGTAATAAATAAAAACAAATAGTTATTAATTATTATAAAGTAGTATAAATTATTAAAATTATTTTAAAATAGTGATTTTTTTTGTATAATCATGAGAAAATGATAAAAATATAAATTATTTAATATTAAAAAAATGTATACTAATTAAATATTATAAATTAATAATAAATTGATAAAGTTAATTTAAATATATAAAAAATGAAAAATGAAAAATATAATTGTGTAATACAAATTAGTGATTTTAAGAACTAAAAATATAATTATTAATTATTATTAAGAAAATTTAATTAATAAATAGTAATATTGTTATAAATTATTAAAAAATAGTATAAAACTAAAATTATAAAAAAAATTTTATATAAAACTATAACTTGACAGTAAATTTATTATAAATTAATTTTTTTTATCTATTTACAAGGATAAAAAATATTATTATAAAAATATAAAATATTAGAAATTATTTTATTAAATTAATTTAATCATTTATTTATTCCTTTCATGACATCCTAACCCTAATGATCCTATTGAGAACGAAGTTTATTTCCTCTTCTAGGGTAACAACCTTGTTTCAGGTGCAACCATGATGTTAGATTTTTTGTCCAATGATTTGTTTTGAAAGAAAATCATAATTCATGAAATGCATGTGTACTTGCTAAAAATAATATGTTACGCATAATAAATTATTACTAAAACCTATTTTCCGTCTCATTTTCCTCCTGACTCAACCCATGGGTAAACACCACACCTCGAAATCAAAGGAACTATCAGAATGTTTTTCCCAAGTCATATATTGGGGTAAATTACCATTTTATCCCCGGGGAGGTCCCAAGACTCTGAAACTCAAAATTGAGTTAAGTATCACTTGGGAAAAAAGATCAGGTCACTACAGAATCCATCACAATAGATATTATATGTGTTGAATTTATGAAACCATCACAATTAATTACTATGATGTAGTTTTTCACAAAATAGTTCTGTGCAAATTAGATTAATTAACAACAGAATAGTTACTGAAAAAATTGGTAACAAATATTAATATTTCATTAAAAATATTAATTAATATTAAAAATAATAAATCGAATAAATAATAACCATAAAACTAGAAAAACTATTATTTTTCAATTTATACTAATTACTTAAATATTAATAAAACAAAAAATAATAATGACTAATTATAAAAATTAATTAACTTTTTATGTAGTGGGAATGAATTACTTTATCAATTTTTAACACTTTAAATTATAAACTAATTATTGTTATTTTTTTATAAAACTATGGACCATAGAAATAGATATCTATTTTTTATTTTAAGATCATGAATGAACAAATAAGTGTATAAATACAAATGGTTTTAGTAGAAATCCTGTCAACATTGGGGGTGTTGAAACATTTATATCATTTGCATCATAAAATTGAAACATATTTTTTTTAAATAATTATTTCCCAAGGGAAATATGATACCAATAAGTTTCTATGGAAGTAAAAAGTTGATCTATAATTTGTTTCTTAGTTATCAGAAGATCCATGTATGTTCAAATTTCCACATATTATATTTTGGTGAACATTAGTCTTTAGTTATTTGTCCAACATGCAGAAGATTGAGGTACAAAGTGGCACATCAAAAAAAGTCCATATTTGTTCGTATTAAACAATTCAGGCATTTTAAGATAACACCTAGATTGCAGTGTCAATTTATGTCCTGGAACACAGTCATATTAAATACATAACTTAGATATAATATTTCTATCTGTAAAATATTAAATCATCGTTGTGATGGTGATTTATGGTAATGATTTGATCAGGTATATCCATATTTGGCTTCAAAACCTCATAAAGTGTGGTCAGTTCTTTTTAACAATAGTTTTTTTCCATTTTGTGCTTATGAGAGTTAATATTTTTATTGGTATGTTTTCATAACTTTATAAATCTTACCACCTTGGATGTTAATGTGGTAACCACATTTCTATTTGGAGTTACTAATTCTAAGACACCCAAAGAAGAATATCGCTGTTTATTTGAATCCACTGATTAATTAGTTAATTATATTGTGGAATGACGGTGTAACTACATATTATGTAGTTACTGAACTAAATTCTATACTAAAAATTGTATTAATATGGACAATAATTTACTTTCTATCATATTGTATTTTATTTCGATAGAGTACACATGGTCTAAAATCCTTTGTGTACTATATAGGTCACAGTAAAGCTTTTATGCATTTTAAAGGAAGGAAACCATTTTTTTATTTTTATTGAAGATTTATTCTTGAATATAATCCATTTTAAAGGAATTGAAATAATTTTACAAAAGGTACAATTGAAAGATATAAATCTCTAATAATTTTATTTGGGATTCAGGAAAAATATATAATTTCTTCATTACAACATATTAATTTTTCCTGAAAGCTTGGAGGCCTTATTTTTTTTATTAATTTTGGATATTAACCATTTAAATTAGCTTGAGGGGTAACCTTACATGTAAAGAAGTACCATAGGCACTAGGCCCTATATATGTTCATGAAGGCCTGAAGACTAGACACCCAATAGAAATCCCCAACCAACTGATGCTTAGTTTTTTTCTAAAGAGTTCGAGCTATAAATGATACTCAACAAGCATCCCCATGCAGGACTACATGGGACCTAGAACTGATGGAAAGCCATTCCCTCTCATTCTTCAAATATAATTACATTTTTTAATGTTTTATCTAATTCTATGAACTCATCTTATACTTCACATGGGATCTAAACTCTTTTTTAATCATTTTTTTTGTCTTGTCAGAACCACCCTGCACCGAGGCTACCCCCAGAAGACCATCTCTCACTCACCGTTGAGGACATCACATCCACCACATGATCCAACCATCGCCAACGATAGGGATTCCACGCTGTAGATCCCTCCCCATTGTTCACACCGCTTCTAGAGGTCAATTCTCCATTCCCCATATGAGAGACTACCACCGAAGATTCACACCATTACTGGTCGTCGCATCTGACGTCATACCACATGTCAGTGAAGCCTTCCACTGGCATCATCATCATTACCGAGAACCCTGCCCCCTAACATCGACTTGGCCTAAACACCAATCCTTCATGCCTCCATCACCCATCACTGCCCGATGACTTGTCTCTATTCTGCTATGCACGTGAGCTGACTTGCCCAGGCTAGCCCACACCAGGTAAATCTACCGCCGAAATATTTTGCTGTCAGGTTTCTAACCCAGGATTTGATAAAAGATTACAAAGTTAATTGCAACTATGCTATAACCCCAACAAAATATCATTTTACTTTTGTTTTAAAAATAAATCAATTATAAATAGGTGACTTTGGGAGAGATCACAATAGGATAAAGAATATTATTTTTTTGGGACATTCCATATTGGTTTGATTTATTGGTTCCTCACATTTTAGATGTAATTTATATAGAGAAGAACACTTTTTATATCATATTTTATACCATGTTGTACACACTTGAAAAGACCAAAGATACCATAAATTCAAGGTTAATTTTCCCCCAAATTTATAAGAATCCATAACTTGAGTTATTTGAAAATTCCAGATCATAAACTTTAACAAAGCCAAAATCACTACACACACTTTCTAAAAAATTTCATTTATTTTTCTATCAGTGAATTATATATTTGAGGTCACCTGATGACTATGCATATAATTTATCACTCTATGCTAGAAATAGTCATATTACTGAGTTAAAAGTCATGTTTTTCATTTCATAATGGAATGATTATTCCTCATTGGTCTTAATGGGGTGTTGAATTATTTGATTTGAAATGTGTTGACTGAAATATCATATTTTTATTGTAAAAAAACAATGAAACATTTAGTATGCAATAAAAAGTTGTCGTACCAATTTTATGTAAATTAGGAAAAAATATTTTTGTTGACATTCTTTGAATTAATTAATATTACATTTTCTATATGAATAAAAATTTTGTGGGTCAGTAAAGTTTTGATGGATGTACCCATATGAGAGATGCATGAAAAAATTGAAGAAGAAGGTATATAAAAAAGCTTGAGTTGAAGAGTTAATTACAAAAGCATAATTATAGGAGGATATTTTAATTTTCCCCTCTTATTATTTTCAATATGGATATCCTTCAAAAAATAATTAAATGGGTCACAATTAGAGAAATTTTGATAATGTCACAGGTCATCGATTATCAGTATTTAATTTTCCCAAGCTTGGTTTTGGTGGTGATCATTAATGATGATTTTAAGATGATGAACAATATAGAGCACATTCATATGTTCTGCTCAATTATGAAGAAATGAAACAATTTATATAGTAGGTCCTACTTGTACCTTTAAAAAAAAATATTTTTATAAATAAATTTATATATTTTTTTATATTATAGGATGATCATATTAAAAAATAATTCAAACAAATTACCTCAGATGCTATTGAAGAACATTGACAATGTAATTTTTCCTACAAGTTTCAAACACCTGTAATTTAAATTGTTTACAGTCCAACATATGAAATAAACTTTTCATTTAATATATTATTATTATTATTAATTTATTTTTATAGGTATTACAACATGTAAATAAAATTGATAGTCAATTATGTGGACTAACTAACCCACCATAGAAATTGGCCAAGTCTCATAATGCGTATGTTGTTAATGGATTTTAATTCTATACACACATGTATAGTGAATAAAAAATAAATCGATGAACAATGGTGTTATTTTAAAAGGATCTCAACACAAAGAATGTGAAGTTGACTTTTATGGCATGATGGATGAAATAATTGAGTTATTTTACACTACTAAAAGAAATGCCTTTAATAGTGCTAGAAAAATGTGCTGATAAGTCCATCTTTATTAGCGCTAAAATAAGCATTGATAAAGAGATCCCTTTATCAGTGCTTATTTTAGAACTCATAATGGTCACGCTTTATCGGTGCTTTATTTTTAGCACTGATAAATGACACCCTTTATCAGCGTATTTTTTTGCACTGATAAAGGGTACCCTTTATCAGCTCTTTTTTAGTTCTCATAATGGTCCAAAATAAAATGATATAATTAAGCAAATATTTTTTTTAACAATTTCATTAATTAAATAATTATTGTAAAAAATGAATAAATTGAATATACATATATATAAATTATAAAAGTTAATAAATTTTAGATATTAAATATATAGATATGTAAAATGAATAAAAGGAAATAATTAAACAAATAAAAATTTAAAATGAGTAAATTAAGAAAAATATTAAACATTTTATTAATTAAATAATTATTGAAAAAAATGAATAAATTTAATAAAAATTTATATAGATTATAAATATTAATAAATATTATATATTAAATATAGATATATAAAATGAATAGATTGTAATAATTAAATAAAAAAAATTAAAAATGAGTAAATTACAAAATTATTTAAAAATTTATTAATGAAACAATTATTAATAAAAATTAATAAGTATAGTATATATATTAATTATAAATATTTATAAATAATATATAATAAATATAAATATATATAAAATGAATAAAATTTTAATTAAAAACATATTAATGTCTTATTCAATCTTAATGTTATTTGATTTTTCAATTTATCATATATCAAACGTCGTGTGTTACATTGATTTCACAGACACACACACACACATGTAATTAATGCATTCGTATATAGAAACACACACACAAATATATTTATGCAATATATAGAAACACATACACCTAATATTTATGTAATATATTCACATTTTAACATATTTTAGAATTTCATTATAACATGATACATTTAATATATTATGTTTTTAATCAGTCAAATTTTTTTAATGCTACAGTTAGGGTATTCATTTTTAATATTTTTCATTTTTCATTTTTTTTTTGAATTTGATCATTATCTATTATTTTGTTATATATATTTATCTACTATGTTTTAGTATTTTCAATATGTATTCATCCACTTAAATAAATATATATATATCTATATTTTTTAATAATTTATATTTAATTAATAAAACTTATCCATTTTTTCAATATTTTTAATGTGTAATCATTTTGAATTATTCAATTTCACTCATTTTTAGAATGCATGTATTTAAGATTATATATCCACTAACAATGTTAACAGTATATTTGTAAATAAATATTTATAAATAAATATATCAATAAATGTATATTTACTATATTTATAAATTCATATAATTTTAATTATAATAAATAAATAAATATTATTATTTTTAATATGTATTTATATAATTATAAATAAATAATTATAAATATTTAAATAATTAAACAATTATAATAAATTTATTTAAATAATTACAATTATAAAAACTTTATCATTGCTAAAGTTTTAGAGTTGATAAAAGGAATATTTATCAGTGCTAAAGTGTTAGCACTGATAAAGACTGATCTTTATCAATGCTAAAAAACATTGTTAGAAGAAATATTTATTAGTGCTAAAATGTTAGTTCTGATAAATATGTTTTTTATCAGTGCTAAAAAAGTGCTGATAAATATCCCTTTTATCAGCGCTTATCAATTTAGTGCTGATAAAAGGGATCTTTATCAGTGCTTTTTTGAAAGCGCTTTTAAAAGTGTCTTCAATCTATTTAAAAGAACCCTAACCACAACTCAGTCACTCGCAATTCTCAAGCTCTCGTGAAACTCCTTTGCTTCCGGTGTGACTCCTATACATTCCCTCAAGTTAATCAAGTATAGAATATAATGTATGTTATTTCATACTTTTCCTCTACTATTGTTTGATTTTTTAGGTTCTGTGTTTTGGGTTTTTTCATTGTTCTTAACCATGAAAAACCCCACATCTTATCTCATCACCACTGAAATACAAAGAGTTCTATTTCATATTTTTTCTCCATAAACAATGTGTTTTAATAAAGATAAGGATGTTTTCATATGGTAAGGTTTGTCAACATATGTGTATGGACCTATATGGATAAATAAAATAGATTTTGGATCACACACTACTGCAAAGGTAATTATGGATATATAGCATGATCAAATTGAGTTTAGTTAAACATTTAATAGGTCAACCAATTTCTAAAACATTTTATCTATATACCTTAACATTGACATAAGAATTTAGTGATCAAGAAGTTTTTCTGAGGTGATGTGATGACCTGAAATGGGAACTATTTGGGTATACTACGTCAAAAATATTACAAAATGGAATCAGAGTGAAACTAGGGATATTGGTATTGATTATATCCAAAAGAAAAAACTTTCCAGACATAAGAAGTAATCCATAAATACTTCTGGATAGCATAATTATGTTGGATACTTGAGTTACCATATAAAGTCTAGGTTGTTTTTTGTTTATTTTTTCCTTGATCTATCTTCTAGAGTCTCATGCCTCTTATTTAAGAGTTGATAGGTAGGAATCAGTAAGAATATATAAAATTTCATGTTAATATGTGTCTTTGTTTAATTTTTTTTATAGAATAAATTATAAATTTATATTAATAGAAACATAAATAATAAATAAATAGTGCATTCTTATTTACTTATTAGTGATGATTAGGTTTATATAAATTATTAATTAATTGAGTTCATATATTATCTATAGTTCCTATAATATTTTATGGTAATATATCATAATAATAAATTTAGGATTCCATTTAATAGGTTTATTTCATTTATAAAAATAAAAAAATTCTAGATCAATAATGAGTATAAGTTGAAAAATTTACCCTTCAAAGGGATGTATGTTATTAGAGAGATCTTATGGTGGATTAAAAACATATCCAAAATTAGAAGGTGAGGAATCCTTGAGTAGACAGAAGTGATGTTGAATGTAGGTTGGGTGAGATTCATTTCTTCAAGACCATTAGATTGTAGGTATTTCAATTCCTCTTCAATTGAGGAGACTTTTTGAGTGATTCCATCAGTGTAGGTTCTTAGGAAACTTTTATCCTTATTGCCACTTTGATGTAATTTTTTTTATCAATGTGGTTTCTTTGGGAACCTATAATGGTCCTTTTGAGCTATTTCTTATAGGAAGGGTCATTATATATGATTGGTATATTATTTATGGCTGAGTAGTCTATGGATGATGCTATATAGGGTTCTTCTATAGTGATAGTTACAATCCTAGTATATTATACTGTTGTTGATGGTCTTAGGACACAAAATATTCCTATTATTTATTTATTAGTATATTATATTTCATTTAGGATTGGGATTAGAACTTATTAATAATGTTATTAAAATCAATATTCTCTTTATGTAAACATGTGAAAAAATGTAATCGTGTCAATTTTATACATAGTGGTAGGCACAAGTGGGTATATCTTTCTGAATTGAAAGCGAAAATTTCCTCAAAGTTGATGATTATTGATACACCTAGATAAGATAGATGTAATATGTGGTATATTTATAAATTGAGATATTATAATGGGTATATATAGTCATTTTAAAGTTTTTATGTCATTATTATGAAGTATTTTGATTTTATTTTTCATTAGATACCACTACAAACTACATCTCCATCCGCTGTTGTGAAAGAAGCATACAACACATAATAGTCATAAGTAACATAAATAAAATTTCATAAAAAAGGATCAAGAGTTTCAAAAATAAGGTTGTGTAAATAAGTATTCATTTTGGTAAGATTGATATACAATACAAAACACTCGAAGAAAAAAATTCCACAATTGCATGTATCTTTCATGAAAATTGTTACTGTCTTGAACATAAATATAATAATTCAATACTACAGTACAAATAACCTTCACTAACTTTATTTAATACATCCTCATATGATTTATTTCCTTCCATATCTTGATGATATATTAAACCCCCTCTTTCAAACTAGCCTTCCTCCCATAATTGTGGTTCTAAAGTTCCTTGATGACATACCACCCACTTGGTTTGTATTCAATAATCTCTGTCAAAGCCGCTGCCATGGCTTTGAATACCACATCTCCTGACTCATTCTTTACCTCTTTCAGTCTTTCATCCTACTCATTAACTAAATCATGAGAACACAAAAAATAACACCAAAAAATTAATCAAAACACAATGAATTATTTTTTTTGGTTTCTTGATATGGATTAAAACGTGTGTTTCTAGTTTAAAATGAAATTTTAGTAAAAAACACAAGTGGTGTACTCAAAAATGAGGAAAAAAATTATGATTTTTTTTAAATTTAATAAAATGATCCATAAGTCATTTGGGACATGTAATAATCATCCACACATCAATCCAATGCACAGTGTGACGAGTATAACTTCAAGTGCATCTTTTTATTCAAAATTGACATTATTTTTAATGAAAAAAACTGACATACTCAAAACTGAGAAAAACTATTTGTATTGTTTTGTTACTTTAGGTAAATGATCTCTAAGTAATTTGTGACATGTAGGAATCAGCCTCACCTCAGTACGATGCACAGTGTGACTGATATGACTCCAAGTGTCTGTTATCAGTTTAAAATTGACATTTTAATACTAAAAAATGTCACTCACTAAAAATAGAGAAAACACACTCTGGTTGTATTGATAATTTGGGACAATGATTCATAATTGATTTTTGATGCGTATGAATTATACTCATATCAAATCCACACATGATGCCACCTATATAGATCAAAGTGCGTGTTTATAGTTTAAAATGACATTTGAGTAAAAACTAAAAGTGGCATTCTAAAAATTTAGGAAACACATTATTATTGTTTTTATAATACAGGAAAATGATACATAAGTCATTTGG
This sequence comes from Viscum album, assembly GCA_963277665.1. Taxonomy (NCBI): domain Eukaryota; kingdom Viridiplantae; phylum Streptophyta; class Magnoliopsida; order Santalales; family Viscaceae; genus Viscum; species Viscum album. Next base: position 1,199,223,085 of record OY728164.1, read on the forward strand.
GACATGTAGGAATTAGCCTCACCTAAATCCGATGCACTGTATGACCTGTATGACTCAAAGTGCATATTTTTATTCAAAATTGACATTAATTTTAGTGAAAAAAACAACCAACATACTCAAAAATGAGAAAACACATTCATATTATTTTGTTACTTTAGGATAACGATCCATAATTTATTTTTGATGTGTAGGAATCAGACTCACCTCAATCCAATGCATAATGTGATCGGTATGAATCCAAGTGTCTGTTATCAGTTTAAAATTAACATTTTAATACAAAAAGTGCCACTCACTGAAAACCCAGAAAAAATGTTCAAATTGTGTTGATAATTTGGGATAAATATTCATAATTCATTTTTGATGTGTATGAATCAGTCTCATGTTAAACCCATACATGATGCCAAATGTATGGCTCAAAGTGCTTGTTTCCAGTTTAAAATGACATTTTAGTAAAAAACACAAGTGGTGTACTAAAAACTAAGGAAACACATTATGATTGTTTTTATACTTAAGAAAAATTATCAATGAGTCATTTGAGACATGTATAAATCATATTTACCTCAATATGATGCACAAGGTAATTGGTATGACTCCAAGTGCCGCTTTTTATTCAAAATTGACATTAATTTTAGTAAAAAAAGAACCGACATACTGAAAAATAAGAAAACACATTCATATTTATGAGGTACTTTAGAATAAAGATACATAAGTTTTTTTTGATTTTTAGGAATCAGACGAACCTCAATCTGATGCATGGTGTGACCTATATGACTCCAAGTGTCCATTATCAGTTTAAAATTAACATTTTAATACAAAAAAGTGTTACTCACTTAAAATTAAGAAAACACACTTGGATTGTCTTAATAATTCAGGAAAATGATTCATAATTCATTATTGATGTGTATGAATCAGTCTCACGTCAAACCCACACATGATGCCACCTGTATGGATCAAAGTGCATGTTTCAACTTTAAAATGACATTTTGGTAAAAAATATAAGTGGTGTAATGAAAACTAAGGAAACACATTTTGATTATTTTGATACTTTATGAAAATTATCCATGTGTCATTTGGGACTTGTATCAATCATCCATACCTCAATCTGATGCACGATGTGACCGATATGACTCCATGTGTGTCTTTTTATTCAAAATTGACATTAATTTTAGTGAAAAAAAATAACTGACATACTCAAAACCAAGAAAAAACATTTGGATTGTTTTGTTACTTTAGTAAAATGATACATAAGTAATTTGTGACATGTATGAATCAACATCACATCAATCTAATGCACAATGTGACCAATATGACTCCAAGTTTCTGTTATTAGTTTAAAATTGACATTTTAATACAAAAAAGTGTGACTCAGTAAAAACCGAGAAAACATAATCATATTGTCCTAATAAATTTGAAAAACAATTCATAATTAATTTTTTATGTGTATGAATTAGTATGATATCAAACCCACACATGATTCCACCTATATAGATCAAATTACATATTTCCGGTTTAAAATGACATTTGAGTAAAAAACACAAGTGGTGTAATCAAAATTGAGGCAAAACATTCTTATTGTTTTGATACTTTAGGAAAATGATATATGATTCATTTGGGATGCGTATCAATTATACACAACTGAAATTCATGGTATGACCTGTATGACTCCAAGTGTGCCTTTTTATTAGAAATTCACATTAATTTTAGTGAAAAAAATAACTAACATAATCAAAATTAAGAAAATTAATTAGGATTGTTTTGGTAATTTATAAAAACAATTAATATGTCATTTGTGACATGTAGGAATAAATATCACATCAATCAGATACACAGTGTGACCGGTATGACTCCAAGTATGTCTTTTTATTCAAAACTGACATTAATTTTAATAAAAAATGGCTGATCTACTCAAAACCAAGAAAACACATTAAGATTATATTTTTACTTTAGAAAAACAATCCATAAGTCATTTTTGATGTGTAGGAATTAGTCACACCTCAATTAAACTCATGGTGTGACCAATATGACTCTAAGAGTGCCTTTTTATTCAAAAATAAACACTAATTTTAGTAAAAAAACAACTGACATATTCTATAATAGAGTTTTTTTTCTTGTATCTGTGTTAGAAATTTTATTTCATTTAAATTCAATATTTTTATATTATTTTAGTAATTTCTACTGCTGTTTCTTGTGATGCAGTGTGTTGTAGCATCACATTTCAATTTTCACCTTTATTAGCACTACTAAATGCACTGATAATGATAGCCTTTATCAGCACTTGTATAAGCACTAACAAATGAATCCTTTATTAGTAATTTTTAAAGTGCCGATAAAGGTATCTTTATCAGAACTTATAGAAGTGCTTATAAATCCTACTTTTATAATCATTTTTTAAAGTGCCGATAAAGGAATCCTTATCAGTGCTTCTAAAAGCACTGATAAAGGATACATTTATCAATGCTAAATAAAATCACTTATAAATGAAGTCTTTTATTAGTGCTTTCAAAAGCACTGATAAAAGACTTGTCCTTTTAACCGCATTGAGGTAGTCAGCAATTTTCTAGAACTGATAATGGCTGATTCTTGTGCTGTTAAAGGTGTGTTTTGTAGTAGTGTTATCTAAGAAAACATTAAAAAGAAGCCGTATGGATTCAGAACTTTTTCCAGGAGCATGATGTGGTGCCTAGCAGTAAAGATCCCATTACATTGTATTGTGATAATACTGCAGTAGTGGCTCTTTCAAAATAACCAAGGTCACATCAACGAACAAAGAATATACTCCAAAAGTATCACCTCTTGAGGGATTTCTATCAAAGGGGTGAAGTTACAGTGAGCAGAGTGTCCACGGAAGAGAATGTGGTGAACCCCATGACTAAAATCCTATCTCAGTAGAAGCATGAATATCATGTGAGAGCTAGCTGGTTAAAGGTTGTTAGCAGTTGACTCTAGTCCAAGTGGGAGTCTGTTAGAGTTGGTGGCCTAGAACCAACTACTCTGTACTTTATTCATTAATAAAAGCCTAATCACATCTTGATTGTTCTTCTGTGTGACAATACATGTGATAATTTCCTAAGGATAATTGTTGCATTAAAGGGTCATAGAGGATCCCTACTATGATGAGAACCCGGAAGTTCCATAACACTATTCTTGAATATATGTTCTATGGCCAGATTATGTTATTTGAGGGACACAAATAATACAGGCCATTAGGGGTGAGGACTCATAAAACATTGAGGCACCTTCTCATGGTGTGCGCCCTTGGTAATATCCAGGAGGATATTATGAGAACGAGACGCACCAGTAGGAAATCCACATTTCATAGTGTCATTGGATGTTCCTATCTGCGGATGTGTGTATTGGTCCATAGACTTTAAGATTATTATTAATGGGTATTACAACTCACGCACTTAGATGTATTGACAAAAACTGTGACGACACACTATTCGCAGTGAGGTAGGATACGTTGGGTGCGTCACTAGTAATACTGCATTAATAGATAATGCGAGAATGGATTTGTCCCTTATGTTTTATAATGGAAGTAGATATCTCAGGCCCTTTTATGGAATTGATATAGCCTAAATAAATCCATGTCCATGGTAAGGTATGGGCGAGTTCAATTCTGGAAATTCAAAGAAAAAATAATCGAGCACATGGGTTGATGGCACTAGCATGAAACCCGCTTGATTTGAGATATCGAGACAAAGGGATTATATTATACTGTAAGAATTCGTATGAGGTGACACGTCATTGCAGCGTTAACTTATTTCTCTATGGGTTCCTTGACGTGTTGCTAGACGCTAACCTTGGACTTTAGACAGGATCCGCCTAATGCCACTGAGAAAGAGGCCTAGAGGGTCACACACTAAGTGTGTCCATGTATCTCGGTTAAATATTAATTTAACAAGTTAAATAAATATTATTCCCGAATGTGGTTTAATAATTATTTAAGTATTCCTGATTGCATTTATTTCAACACTAGTTATTCGAGAGAATATATTGTGGGTGAAATAATACATTTATTAGCGAGTAATGCAGTTACATTTATTTAATAAATAAATAGCCATTACTCAAGGACTAATAAATGTGCTGGAGGAAATAAAGGAAAGTGGAAAATAAAAGTACACGCCATGTATATTAAATATACACGCCATGTAGTTTTATGGAAAATGAGTACACACAGTGTATTAATGATTACATGCCGTGTTGTTTTCCAGTCGGGATTTTGAGGATATAATATTGTTTTATTAAATGATATTTATTATAATCAGCGTGGGAACATGTCAAGGAATTAATAATTCAACATGGGGGTTTTCAATAAGAGTTAATGAAATAAATAAAATGCATAATGCATTTATTTATTGTCATAACTCTATAACCTCAAACCCGATTATAAATATCCTCACAACCCCAAAACTTTTCCTCAAACGTTGTGCACAACAATTCTGGAGAATTCTTTCAAGACTGAAAGAACTCCTTTCTCCAAGAACGCTCTCAAGACCGAGAGACCAAGGCGATCGAAGACAGACATCGCAAGCGAAGGTTCTTTCGTGATAGAACCCAGAGATCCCTTCGGCGATGTACGGAGATACGTGGCACATGTGTGGATCACCGCTAGAGGAATCCTACACTTGGATTCTACAATGCAATGACGGATCACAGGATCTTGACCAGAGACATCAACGAATAAAGAATTCCACCAAGGTAATTCTTGTGAATTAATTAAATTAATTATAACCAACATATGATGATCCTATCTCTATGGTTCCGGGATTCCCTCTCAAGTTTTTCAGTCTTCGTTCCATTCTGAAGATTCAGCGTTTTACATCATGACAGATCTTGGATTGAACGTTGTTTAAATGTTAAAATTAAAGTTGGGCATACACACCAATGCGCTTCCGCTGCGCCCGGAACCTTTATTTTTGTGCATTTTTTTTGTTAGTCCAGTGTTTATGTGATGTTAATGTGTTTTGTTGTGAAAACCTACATTGATCTATTTATCGGTGTTCTCAAGATTGTGCGTCTAGTTGTTTAAATGTGAAAGAGATGTAGTGTGTGTTTTGGTTGTGGCATCAATGTTAATTTTTCCATAAAAGGGGTTTTGAGTGCGTTTTGGTGTTAAAAAGTCGTGTGGCACATTTTTGGAAATTTTCAATAAATTTTCTTCGGGGTTGTTTAAGTGTAAAACTATTTTCTTTAAAATTGTAAGTGGTTTAGTTGATGGTGTAAGCGATGCAGATTAAGTTCTAAAAAGATTTTAGGTGTGCACTTAATTCAAAATGAGGATTTTGAGTGTGTTTTCATGTGTAAAGCCTGGTGATACTCTTTAGGATTGTCTTATGAAAATTTTCAAAGGGTTTTCCAAATTATATCAATGGTGTGAAACTTGTTTGGATAAGGTTTTGGTGTGCGTAATATTTCAAAATGGTATTTGGGTGTGCAAATGATGGTTCGATGTGTGTAAGTACTCTGTTTGGTTTCTATGCATAAGTGTGACCTGTGACATGATCTTGATTTTTAAAACTAGAATTGATGGTGTAAATGGTATCTTTTCAGGTGTGGTGTTTTTCTTGGCTTGTTTATGTGATGTGAATCTATTAAGATCTTGAAATTTGTTTGAGCACAAATCGGGAAGCCTGGGTAGCTGGGAAGGTGAACTAAGAGTAGTGGGCTAGTGTTCTAGAGGTGACTCGACCCGGTTTCACTGGAAGGACTGACGATTGTAACACTAACTAAACATATGAATGACTGAGGGTCGTGGTCTTCTAAGTCACGTTTTATAAGGTTTGTGGTCTTCAAAGCCACGTTTTCTGAGGGTCGTGGTCTTCTAAGCCACATTTTCAGAGGGCCGTGGTTTCTAAGCCACGCTTCAGTGAGACACGAAGATCTAGGGACCCAAGATAGCCAACACCCAAAAATCCTCTCCCATATTTGGTTCTCTTTGGTTACTTTACACTTATCGGTGCGACACTTTGGTTATTTTAAAAAGTAAGTGCATGTGTGTGTGTTTTAATTTAATTTTTTTATTTGAAACATTTTTTCTTAAACCCTGATTTCTTTAAAAGTGTTCAAGTATTTAATTCTTTTCTTTAATTTGATTTGTTTTCTTTAAATTTGTTTTCATTTAAAGTACCTGTCATTAAAAATTGTTTTCATTAAGTACTGTTTAAACATTTATTTCCCTTTTATCTATTTTACTAGAAAGTGTGTTCATCATTTAAATGGTTATGCATGGAATCTTCTCCCGGTGGCATCCTACTGGGCTCTTGGATCACACCCTACCTACAGCTTTGGGTGTATTTAGACCTTTTTATTTGTGTGTCACAGGTTGAGGCATTGTGCTTAGTTATGGTGGTTCGGGGTTTCGATGGTTTTCCCGTGCAGGACTGACTTTGGTGGTTTGAGGAGGTGGATCCTTGTGTTGCATAAAGGTGAAAATGGATGTGTTATTTTTCTTTTCATTGTAGTCTTCTTATAGTTTTAGTTTTACTTTGTTGTTGTCTCTCTTGGGTTGTTGGTTCCAATTATAGACCTTTAAACATGAATTGTGTTAAGGGTCTTTTTGGTTGTATCAGATCAGTTCTTTCCATTAAAGTTGTTAGTTGTTTTTCTGTCTCATCTTTCAGGTAAATCATTCCCATGTGTTGGTTTTGATACCCGGGAACATGTGCCAGTCCGTGGGGATCGGGAACGCCCTTCGGGCCATGTCGCGGACAGGGTCGCGCGTCGGGTCGGATGGTGACCCGACCTGATTCATGAAAGAATGGTATTAGAGGAGGTTTTCTCTCCTAGGTCATGTCCCTTTGGGATAGAGTCAGGTAGAACAATGTTAATATTGTCAGGACTAAACATCCTGACTACGAGTAAGGTGCCTGGCCAGCACACCTTGTGGTGAGACTCGAGTCACCAGGGTAAGTTGAGGTCTTTTTGAGTCTTTGGCCCCTGTGGTTAATCTTTTTTAGGGGAAACAAAAAGAGAGTAGGGTCAGTGGTCCCAGTGAGCTTGCATGGTCTGGCAAGCCATGTGGAGCCGGGGAAGTTGTCCTAGAATACCCTCCGTAGTGGTGGCGTGATTGGAGAATGACCGCCAACCATATGTCCCAGTCACCCATTGACGCTAGTTCCCTCTTGCATCATTCCCTGTCTTGTTGTTTTGGATTCATGGAAATCTGGTTTTTAAGTAAAAATGATTTGGTCTTAAAAAAAATGTTTTAAAATGAAGCGCTCTAAAAATAAAATGATGTGTAAGTTTTGAAAAGTGTGGGTTGAATGTTTGGTTTTGAAAAAAAATGGAAAGGTCTGGTTTTGATTCGTGGTGATTCATGAGAAACCACATGCATGGGTATATATGGAAAGAGAAATGTTTAATGGCACAAGAAGATGAGTGCCTGGATGGGCATGAGGTGGGTGCCGGTGCGACAGGAGAACATGCATGTGTGAGGCCCATGGGACACCATTGGTGTTTGTGCAACCCAATAGCTTTGTTTCTTTTCAAAAAAATTTGTTGAAGGATTTTTTTAATAATCGGTGGTCGCATGGTGTGTCCTTGTATTTTGGAAAGTGTTGGATGTGAGGAATTTCAAGCCAAGAATCATTTTTGACTAATTTGTGTCTTGAGTTTGAATCCTTATTTGTATGTTGGTGTGCAAGCATGTGGTTAATGGTCTCTTTTGAAAAGTGCTTCGGGAAGCCCTTGCAGTGGTTCTCTCTACACGTTTAGTGTTCACTTGCACTGTGTCATGGCCATTGGACCAGTTTGATTGGGTCCATGGTTTTCTTTCTTGACTAGTGCACACCCCCATAAAGAATTAGCATGATATTGAAGTGCGACTATGGGTAATTCACCGTTGTCCAACCCTCCAGTTGATTAAAGCAATCACTCTCCCTTTTGAGTGATAGTGTTAAGTTTTTACCTTATCCTTTTTGGTTAAGTGGATCCTCTCACAGCGGGATGATAGATGCGAGAGGAGTTGAAGGGAGCTTTGGTCTCTCTGAGTTGTCTTAGTTGTCAGGTATGAAGTTTGACATCGTTGCATCTGAAGGTTCCCCTATGGAAGCGGTGAAAGAAATTCCAGCGGGGAAGGGTGAAGGCAGTTCGGAATTATCAGTGTTGGCCGATGGTTTTAAAGGCTCGTAGTGATTTCATCAGCTGTAAGGGTCATGTTTGGTGACGTCTTGTAGCGTGAGTTCTCTTGATGATCATAGGTGGGTTTTGTAGAGCCCTCTGAGAATCCCTGTTTTCATAGGAGTGTGTCATCCTATTAGGGAGTTCTAATCTTTCTGTTCAAAGTGGAGTGTTCGTCGTGTGTCTTTTCTTCTCAAGTTTCTTGGTTAAGGTGAAGAAGTGATGCATGTGCGTCATGAAAACCTCTGTTTTGATGGACGTGCCGCGATGAAATAGGTGGATGTCAGAGTGTGTTGTGTGTGATGGGGTTATCTCACTTTCAGTATGGTTTCTTGTGACACTAGAAAAAGGAGCATCTCCATTTGGGAGTCTTCATTACCTCACTGCAAGGCGGGAGATGCTTCAAACATAAGGGCTCCATCCATAGGCCTCAGAGGGAAGCTGGCGCGTGGTCAGGAACCCTAGGAGTGTATGAGACCCTGACTTTACTTTTATCATCGGTGTTGAAAGACAAAGTAGTTTAAATCATTTTCTATAGTTGTTCCATTCTGAACGACCCATTTGGGTGCATGATATTTTCCGTGGCTATGAAAAGGCATGACCATCTCGTTTCCTTAAAGACCCGGGGTTTGCGTCCCACCAAATTTTATCGCTTTTAGCGGTCCTCATGGGGTCTGTTTGGATGAATTAGTCTCAAAGTTTAATGGTTCTAATACAGGGATGTTGAGATGTTGGTTTATCTTAGGCTGTGGTTTTGACGCTCGATGGTTGTGACCCTCCCTCCCCGCCCTTTTGTTGGAGTGTTGGGTCAGTGCTGGGAAGCTTCTGAGTTCTTGTGTATCATTGGTGCCAATGGTTGTGAGACCCATTGTGGGGCCTCGCTGAAACTCCCCAGAAATAAACCGATATTACACTATTCTTATGGTGGGGAGTCTTCCCAGACCTCCCCGTGTCAGTTTTCCAATCTCCTTCCGGGCATCAGTAGGTTTCTAATGGTGGGGAGCCCTTCGGGCTTACCCATGTTGGCATTTAAGCTCCGTCCTAGTGATGACTCGGTGATAGGGGATCAAAGTGTTCCTTGGAAGTACTTGGACTTGTTTGTTTGTTATAGTCAAACGATGTGGTTTTCGTTTAATGGTGCTTAAGGTGTTCCAGTTCGTGAAGATGGTTTCCGTGGGTGTGAGAGTTCCTTTCTTTGATCAATCAGCTGGAGGTGTTCTAACTCTCTGGGGCGGGCGACACATATCAGAAAGACTTTTTACAGGTTTCTTAGGGTTATTATTTAAGTCACTTTCTCTAAGAATGATGTGTTTGCCTCTCTTCGCTTGATGTTTGCGAGGATAAAGCACATCAACATCAAGTAACACTTCATTATAGACATTCCAGGGGAGAAAGTGTCAGATCTACAAAATGTAGCAAGAATCCAAAATCTAGTGGACGTGGTCATTAAATCTTTAGTTCTAGAAAGTATAAGGAAACATCATGACTTAGTTTGGACTTGAGTGAATGAAAGGAGAATGAAGAACATTGTATATTGTAAAGAGGAAGAAAGGAAGTTTTCTAAGTGTTGGATATTTTCCAAAGGGTACATGTAATAGTATTAATGTGGGGGATTGTTGGATTGTGAAGTATATTTTGTTCACCAAATTCAGGTCATTGGATTCTGTTCATTGAAAATTTGACATTGAAAGTTGGTCAACTCGACGTACATTTAGAAGCATCTGATTCTCTACCTAAAAAACTCCTTCATTGCTTCCATTATAGCCACATACTCTACTTCAATTATACTTAAAATGATAATATTAGGCAGTTGTGACATCCAACTGATCACTGTTCCTCCATAGTCAAACACAAAGCTGATCGTGCTCCTCCAGGTGTCTGAATCTCTATAAAAATACACAACCAAAAAACATTGCAATGGATCCTCCCCCTAAAACCCAGAGAAAATATTTCTATTATTTTCAAGTAATGGATGATCCACTTGATGTCTTCTTAGTGCTCACTTCCAGGGTTTGACATAAAACAAATCACAAATCCCATTAAAAATGATATGTATGGTTGTGTCTAAATCATCACATACATAAACCTTTAAACTATTAACGAAAACATCACTTTATCTATGTACTGAATCCCTTCTTCCATTACGAGTACACGTGCCTTAGACAACTTAAAGTGTTTGACAAGAGGAGTTGAGACAAGCTTGTATTTGACCATTCCAAACTTTCCCATGATATTCTAGATGTAGTCCATCTGGGATAACACCAAAATTCTAACTCTCATATCCCTCTCAATTCTTATTCCCAATATTTTCTTGGCATATCCAAGAACCTTATTTTAAAATATTCTAAATAACTTACACTTTAGCTTCTAAATCTATAAAAACTATGGACTAACCAATAATATGTCATCAATATACAAAGGCAACATGGTGAATATCCCATCATCCCGTTACATATGGAAAGAGAAATAATATGTATTCCACATTTCAAATCCTTTTTCCAACAAAAAACCATCAGACTTTCAATTATATTATAGCCGTTTTTTCTTCAATCCATAAAGACGATTCTTTAACAATCCGAGTTTTGATTTCCTTATTCCAAAAAACCCATCGGTTTCTTTATGTAAATTTCTTCCTCCAACTCACCATGAAGGAAGGATTCCTTTACATCCATCTGTTTTATCTGATACTACCATGCTCACCATCATCCGGATAGTTCCATGTTAAACTATCGGTGAGAAAATATTCGAGATGTTAACTCCTTAGATAGTTGATTTATTTCTATAAACTTCCTTTTCCTTCATGTTTTGGTCCATTTAAAAAACCTTCTAATTAAAGATAACATATAGGCTCCAGATGATTTGTTTCATTTTCTCATCCCATAACTGAAATACAAAACTCTAATCTCAATACCCAATGAGAAAACATGATTTATATTTTTCCTCAAGCTTATGTCGATCCATAGAATCAACATGCACATACATCAAACTTCTAAATACTTTAAGATGGTTAAATTCTGATCATTTACCGGACCATAGCTCCTTCATAAGCTTCTTGTCAATTGTAAATGTTGGACACCTATTGACAAGGTTTGCTGCTGTATTGAGTTCCTCTCCCCAAATCCCCTTAGGCATTCCAGAGTAAAATCAAATACTTTTGTCCATCCCAGTCATGGTTCAATTCATCCTTTCATCCACTCCACTCAACTATAGTGTACAAGGTACTGTATTCTCATGTGTTATACCCTTCTTTTGGTAGAAGTTCCAGAAGTTGTATCAGGTGTATTCACTACCATTATTGGAAAACATTCATTTCACCTTCCAACCACATTGCCTTTCTTCCACAGATTTCCATTGAATAAACGCCTGAAAAAAAATCAAAATTGCGATTCAAAAAGTAAACATAAAATTTTCTAGAAGAATCCTCAATGAAAGTTATAAAGTAAATAGAACCACTATGGGAATGGATAGGGGAAAGTATAAGTGAGCTAGTTCCAACTTCCAAGCTCCAAGCTTCTATCCATCTAAGTTAATGAACACTCTTCTCTGTTCCCCAACCAAAAACTTTCACACCATCCGATTTCCATGTGATCAAGCTTTAATATTCCTTTAGACATTAGAACTTTCATATTCATCTCACTAAGTTGATCAATCATACAATTCCAAACCTTAAAATATTCCAATGATGTAGTTCCAACCATTTCAATACCATCTGTGCTTCTGGTCAATTAGAATGTCCCATCCTTTACTCCTCTAACAACCACCTTGGATCCTGAAGTCACTTTCTAGACTCAATTTTAAAATTTCACTCCAGTGACTTCTTCTTCAAGATATTTAATGGAAATAAGATTTTTATCATTTCCCTAGGGTGTGTATTACTCCTTTGAGTCTCAATATTCCACTTTCATTCATCTGTATATTCACATCACCCTTTTTTATGACATCCAAGGCATAATTATCCACTAGATTAACTTTTATTAAACTTCTAGATACATGATTCACTGTGCATCCACATTATGTCATTGAGTGGAAACATGCACTCGAATAAACCACCCATAAATCCACCAGATAATTGATACTAAGAAATAAGTTATTTCCTCTATGTGCCATCACAATAAACAAAAGTCTGATGAAAACACATAATGCATGTCATCTAATGGACTTATCAACACATCTGAACATGTAATCAGATGAAGAAATTTATATAGATAGAAACACAACAAAAAAACCCTAGTAGTTAAACAAAGACATCAAGAGTGTATTGTGATTTTCAAAAGAAGGTTAAAAAATTGGATTTTGACCCAATAATCTTCCCCTTTATGAAAATAACAATACATAAATGGAACGTGGCAAGTTAAACTTGAATATAAAAAAATATTCCCAATAATTTCATTTAATCTCTTCATATCCTCCTCAGAACCTCCCCCTTGAAAGAAAAAAAAGGGAAACTCACTGAATTCCTCAAATATCTTCCCCTTTTTGACATCAAAAAACATCACAAAAGTATTACAAGGGTCAAAAAAAGTTTAAGGTGGAAAGGGTTAAAAAAATTAAAATCAAGATAGTCAACTCAATTTTATGTATGGTGGTGCAACTTTTGATGAAAAAAACCTTCTGAGTTTATCATACATTGGATTTTCATCACCCTTAAGACGTTCTTAAAAATATTAACTTAAGGATTCAGATTTATACCCCTTTTAAATTCAACTGAACAAACACATTAGTGAAATAAAAAACTCTCCTTATACTATGATATCTACATGAAACCTCATGGGGCGTGGTATGGGTATACATAGGATTGGGGGTTCATTGTTGGAAGTTATGGGGGCTTGGTTCCACAGAGTTGGACAACAAGGGGTGGAGGTGAAATTTCATGCAATGGATTTTTCATTTGTGTGTTGTATCCTTTTGGAGGATAAAAACAATGAAAGATAAAGGAGAAGGTATTCCATTCATTTCTTCTAGGTGTGGGTGAAGGCTCTTATGGTGGAGTTGGGTGCTCTAATCAAGGGTGGGCTATCTTCTTCTATGCTAAAAAAGTTTATACTAAGTATTTTCTTTAATACGGAAGGTGGATGATACAATCAAGGTAGATTGGTAAAATGGAAGGCTCCTAAAATGGGGATGAAACTGAATGTGGACAACTCCTGTATTTCTAGAGAAATGAGAGGGGTAGTCTGGTGAGAGATAACATGGGTTCAGTGATTCTGGTCTTCAACTCCTTTTATGGGTCAAGTAATTCTATTAGAGCAGAGGCAAGAGCTATGGTAACAAGTCTTATGATGTGCATGTTTTATAATATTCATAGTAGATAAGTCAAATCAAATTCTTATGTCCCGGTTGGGTTCCTTCAAGAAAAAGATAGACCACTATGGGAGTTGGATTACATTTTCAGAAAATGGAGACTTTTTGTCAACCAGGGTATTCACGTTAATCATTTTTGTGTTTGGTATGATGAAATAATTTTGAGGGATGATGAATTTAAATGGATGGTATGATGAAATCATTCAAAAAAAAAAACATGATACGAGCACAAAAAAAAAACAAAATCATGAGATTAAATCCAGTTTTCATAATTTTTTTAAAATCATGTAATGTCGTTAAATTTTAATAACATACTAATAAGCTGAAAGACCTGAAAATTACCCCATATGATGTCAGATTCAAAAAAATTCATTCTTTTTGAATTAAATAAATATATATTTCAATCAAATCATGAATTTCCAATCCCAATTAAGCACGAAAAGTTATTAATCCAACTCATAATATGATATCTACAAGAAAAATCATGCTTAAACCAAAATACTATATCGTATAACCAATTAAACATATAATTTAATCATAATTTTCAATATATTTAATTAAAAGTATAAAATATATTCATGATATAATGTTAATGTTTTCAAAAAAAAGCATGAAATGAAAAATAAATATTCACATTGAAATCATGATCAATTAATATCATCAAAACACTTATAAAAATAATGAAATGTGACATCATATCAAACATCAAAAAATATACAACATCTCATTTACTCTACATGAAAAAATAAAGAAATTTCATCAAAACAAACCTGCAAAAAATAAACACATAATGTCACACTTTTTTATAAGAGAAGAAAATATACCAATTGAAAATTACAAATAATTAACAATATCAGTTAGTGCAACAAAGTTAAGAAACTAAATAAAAATTAGTCTATTGTTGTGTAATAAAGTAAAAAAATAATAATAAATCATCCTTAGTAATGTATTCAATGTTGGAACCAAAATTAAATAAAATGGATATGCATGAAGTAAATAAATTCCTGGAATACATTTGATACTTTCACTTCAATAAAATATTATCACAAATTGAGCTCAAAATTTATATATGCTGGATGAGATATCAATTTGGAAACTCCCTCAAGCACAATTCCTATCATACTTAAACTAAGACATTATTCATTACTAGCCTCCACACATCTTATATTTTCCAGCATGAGTCCCATTCTTTCAACCATGAAATTTTTTTTGCTACCTAATTAACAAAACTGCTTGAGCCCCCAATAGATGGTGTAACAGTAAAGGATGAATGTGACCTACTATTGTTTTTGATGGGGTTGGTCTAGAACTCATCCCTTATACACACATGAGATGACCCTTCCTTAAAACTTGTGCAATTGCATCATTTTGGTAAACTAATGATGATCGTACATGATTCACACCCCAAGTTTCTTTAATTTTATCATGTAAATATTGTTGGTATTGAGCACACAATGTGAGAGTAAAAACATGTGAAATTAAATTTTTTACCTTTGGATTGACATCATAACATTGGCTCCAGGGAAGAGCCACTCGATTATCAACCCAAGGATCTTTTATGAGTTAAATAAGAAGGATAAAATAAAATCAAAACTATACCTATTCAATTTTGATAAAATGAGTTTTTCTAAATTGAATAAATCACTGTTCTTTTCTTCTATTTTTCTCTTCCACTATTTCATAAAGTTTCTTATAATTACATCAGAAGCGATTTTCTTCCTTTTATCGGTAATCTCCCTCAATATTTATGTGGTATAACTTTTTATTTTTTACAAAATGAAAATATAGAAAATTATTACTTTTATATTGATTATTGAATATTTTACATTTTGGATTTTTTAATCTTAAGTGTCTCCTATTTTATCAAATCCAAGTAGCCCTTAACTACATGATTCAAAATACTTAGTAACTTTAGTATTATAGTGGTAAGGTTCCTTTAAGCCTCTCCTCATAGTCCAAGCTATGATTACTCCACTACCTGAAAAGTTTCAAAGTGGTATTTTGGATATTCAACCATATTAACTCATAAATCTTTGATTTTTTGAGTGAAGTATCAACTTATGTAAATAGTAACCACGTATTACTCAATGCTTGAATCTAAAATTTCACCAAGACAATTATGGATAATTTTTCGATTCCAATTTTAGTTAACTCAACCCACCACTCTTATCAGAAAATCCCAATTAGTGGAGTCCCCATCAACTATGGTTGACGAAAACCTCCTAATATGGTTTTATTAAAACTTATCTGATAGAAATTGTTTGATACTTAATATTTACTTTGAGGAATCTAAATTTATTATTGGTGAATGAAATCATTTTTATTTATCATGCTTGTTCTATGTGATTTCACACACAACTTAACCATGCTTTAAATAGAAAACATTCACCGCGCATTAATACGATTCTACCTATACATGCTTGTTTATTATTTTAACTATGCATCCAGGATTTCTTGGTGATGCTAGGTGCCACCTCTCCTAAAAAACAAAAAAAATATTTTTTATATGTAATGCCCACCAAGCCAATAGGCGATTAACAATACCCATCCCCAATCAGTTGGGAGACAAATGAGGAAACAAAGGTGGTTTTTAAACCTGCTTTAACACCTTTTTTTATCTTACATTCAATTATGTGCACTAAATTATTTTTAACACTTTGCATTTTAAAAAAAATCTTCACCACTACACAGCTAGTCCCCCCGACTAACCAAAATTTCCTTTCTTGTTTATATAATTCTTTGCATTTACATGGAGTCTCCCCTTTATTCTACTACTCATCGACTCTTGGGATGAAACTGGAGATGCAACTCCCCAATAATAAAACAACAATCAGACCAAAGAATGCATGTGTATGTGTAATACATTTGGTTTTTTAATTTTAGAACAAAAATTAAAAGTCCAATCCTCGGATGGCCATTTCTCAATCATCTATCCATAGATCAAAGAATCGTCAATGGCATTAGAGCCATTGCGATTCCCTTAACTTGAATTCATACAAATTTAATTGTAATTTGACTTAAGAAATCACACAGTCCCTCTAATACCACTTTTCAGTACTGGGCATAAAAAACGAGGATAAAAATAGGTGAAATAAAAAAAATTATCACAAGATATACATCTTAAGACTGACTCTTATGAAGTGTCACCCGGTTGTCATAGTGAGGATCTTGTGTGAATTAAATAAGTATGATAAGTCAAAATCAGAACCATACCTAGTTTGAATTTGACTAAACGCGTGTTCTTATCACTTTCATAGGTCATCGCTTGAAGGAACTGATTCCAAATAACTCTAGATCATCGACACATACTTTGAAAGCTTACCCTATCATCGACCTTTGAAATCTGGGTGCTAGTGTGGATAATCAAGGGTTATTTTGATGTTAAATCATTCCCATGGGCATCCTTACTTCGATCTGGGATGGCGTTCTTGGAATGTGGTTCTCATAACTTTACTTTCTCTCTCTAGAACATGACAGAGATAAGATAGATTCTCACAAAATCATGGGAGTAATTTCACCATGAATTAGGGTTTAATTTTTACATATATAGGTAGGTTTAACTTATGAAAATTTCACCATTTCCATTCATTAATTTATCCATTCAAAATTAAACCATTTTGACACTTAGGACCAAGTGAATGTGTCAAAAACATCCTAAATATTTTATAAAGTACTTTTAACATTAAAATATGTTATTCAATAAAAAATATTTATTAACTCAACCTGTATCTCCCATAAAATATTAAATGAACCTTAAATAAATATTCATTCACAAAATATTTTTATTTTGTATTAAATTCAAACTTGTGAATACCTAGAGTAAATAAATTCAACACTTATTATTCTAAACTCTAATAATAATGAATTTATCTATTTCATATGATATTTCAAACCCATACATAACCCATCGCCCACCATGGGACCAACCATGCCTTAAACTCCAATTTATTAGAAATGTCCAAGATTTTAAAGACGCTTTGTGTGTGGCCCTCCAGGCCCATGTCTCAATACCAGTGAGTCATACTCACAAACCAAGAGTAGTATCTCAAAAACCATCATGAAACCCAAAGAGATAAGGATTATCCATAGCAATGAAAACCTCATTCGAGCATTCTCTATGTAATATAATCTATTTTTTCTCATGATATCTCATAAAAAAGAATATATCACTTGATTCACCGTCATTAATTTATTGATTAATTTAATGAACATTACACATGTACTTATATTATTCCACCATGTACATGGATTTAATAAAAATGTTATCATCCTGATCAAAAAGGACTAGATATTTATCTACTTAAAAGTGAAAAACCTTGTCTTGATCGTTCAATCAATTTTATACCACCATTGATGCAGCTGACACAAGTTGCCTCACCAAAAACATAAATTTCATGGTTTTTGTCTTGCATAAAAGTACATGATAAAATGATACACATTTGTAATAACATCAATTCATGAGACTAATACACATGTTCATAGATAGGAACATCCAATAACACTGGAAACATGTTGTGTTACTATTGGAAGGAAAATCCTCATGAACTCCTCTACTCTAGATCACCAAGTAAGAACTTAATGAGAAGAATTCACAATGTTATGGGCCCCAAACACCTGATAATAATACATAATTTTTTTTCACATCATAATAATGTACCTAGATCATTAGATATATTTTAAAGATTACTTTTATTGTATCTAAAGGTTTTCATTATAACTGTGAATTGTTATAAATTTTTGATACAATAAGTAATCCAAGGAAATTAACATGTTAAAAGTGTGTGAATAAGTAAAAAACTATTATGGAAAGATAAAATCATGCATAAATATCTCTATATATTATATAGTAAAAAATACTACTCAAGTTGGGTCTAGAGAAGCTAATTTTATAAAAAATACCACAATATTGGCATTATTTTTTAATTAAATAAAATTTATAATTATATCTAATTAACTAATATTTCCTTATTATTTGTTTATAGTAATGAAATAAAATTGAATTACAATGAAAAAAAATTCTCTCAAATGTCTTTGGTAGGTTAATTCATGAAACTTCCATCTATTTTCTAGTGAACGTGAAACCATATCTCCCCTCATCCAACTTGGTGACCTAAGTCATCAAACTTTATAAAAAAATAGTACATAGATATGAAGTTGGAAAAAAACCTCCAGGGATGATATTAGAATATAAATAATAATGAACAAAAGTCCACCAAGATAAACATTTTCTTGGAAATAATATATGAACCAGCTGTATAAAATTATTTGTTTTTAATGACTCACTCTATTTTTTTAAACATATCCTAAAAAGTTACATTAACATAATTGATAATTTTGAAGAGTTAATTTTATTAAGTTACTATAAAAATGTTAACACCTCATAAGATTCATTTTTATGAGTATTAATAAAAAACTTACACTTCACATGAGAGGCATCATCATACACTCTTTTTCATTCATCTATCAAATGCTTAAAGACATGTCATTAGAATCATGTCATAATCTCCATTTAAAGTCTCCACATTTATTACCTAAATTCTTCATGGTCCATGGGTATTAAATGGAATTAGGCACATCATAATGAATAAAAATCTCAAAATAAAAGGTATAATTTTTTAGTTATATTAATAATTATACTTGCATATTTTAAATTAATCATCAAGGAATATAAAATTAGTATTAAATTTATTTGGTTGTTGGAAACCACTTTATTCTAATATAGGGGAATATTCCTTTAAAATTTATAATTAATGAGAAGGATCACTATCTCACATATAATCTACCTAAGGATTTGTTTATAAAAGTTGGAAACATCACTAGTAGGCACCCCAATATCACCAAATAGGATGATAATTTTATAGCCCCTCAAGCCTGTACATATTTTGTATTTATATTTATATATATTTTTATATTATTTATATATGTCTGATAAATTAAATAAATAAATAATGAATATATATATATATTTTTACAATGATATAACCAATGATGGTAACCCTACGGTGTCCCCTAAATGGTGGAGTGACCAACTCCTCACCCATCAGAGATGCATCAGATGGTGGATAAGAAACATCAGGTTGGGAAGTAGATAGATTACTAATGATCTCCAACATAATTGAATCATTTAGGTCCACCAAATGTTATGGAAGTGAATATGTTCTCCAAGATATATATCTTTTAGGGTTTCAATTTTTTTATTCATTGTGTTCTAATAATAAAAACTAGTTGGAAATAAAATAAAAAATAAAATTGTAAAGAATTATAAGCACTAAAAAAAATTGAATATTATATGTATAAAATTTATAATAACCTAGTCAATGACGAATTATGCTATAAAATTTTATATAATAGAAATTAATACATTAAAAAAAGTTATATTATACAAAAAATATTATAATTTAAACATTTATACATTAGAAACAAAAAATGACTGATGGTGTAATAGTGTAATATAGTGACATTACTAATTTATATATTCAATTATCTTAATATTACTTGTTAATACTATTATTAACATCCATTGATAACATTACTTATTCATTTTTAACCTCCCACATGAGTTATACTTTTAGCATCCCCTACCCAGTCAGTCTAAAAAACTCTAAATGGGAGAGCCACAAGAACTTAGGAAGACCCCCTTATACACAAAAGGCTTCTGATCAGCAGTGAGAGATTATCAATACTATGGGGAGACTTTACCATTATTAAAATAAATATAAATATTAGTGGGAATAAATATAAATCACCATACATAATGAATAATATGATATGTACATTAGAGTGGGATATAAACCATATATAAATAAAAATCACATGCTATATGAAAATATGATACACTGTAATGTCAGGCATGGCACGCATCAGAAGAAAGATCACCTAATGGTTTGATCATATACAAAAAAGATCCAAAATATACAAAATAACAATCATATAATAAATCTACACCCAAGGCTCTACCCAGTCCCATCTCCCAGTCCCTCCATGCATCACATCTCTCCTATCAATTGGACGACCCATTCCCCTACCTAAATCTCTAACCATGAATAAGGCAGTTCCACTCATGTGGTGGGTGTAAGAAATATACTAAGTAGGTCTTAGACAATTGTTCCCCTAAATAAATCTAGAAATATATAGTTTCATTAAAAATATGATATGATAAGAAAATAAACATAAATATACCAACTATGGTATCATAGGGTACTAAACAACTACCCACATGAATGAGAAAACCCACTCTGTCCAATGCTGAAATGGGATGGTATTCATGTAGTTTGGTCTCAAAAAGAAGAATTCACGGGTTAACAATCTCTGTTAACAATGTAATAGGTGAATGGGATATCACCATCAATAATGAATATCAGTTAATGTGTTATCACCAATAATCTCATACAAATAGGTGAATGGGTCATCAACATAATCCCATTAATAAGGGTGAATAAGCTATCACTAAAGAAATTTAGGTTTTTGCGATGGGTAACATTTTTACCACAAATATTCGCGTAAACGATTTTTTTTGTGATGGATAATTTACTTTTTCAAAAATAATATTTTCCACAACATATTTTCAAGATAGGGTTAGATTTCATCATAATACTTTTTGGGAATGTGTGTGTGGTGACAGTTAATAATTATATGTGACAACTTCCACAAATCTACCACAAATAATTTTCATCTAATGAATATTTGTAATGAAATATGTATTCTGTCATGAATAATTATTAGAGACAGAATACGTATCTTATCGCAATAGTTTTTGTGTAATATCTTTTTGTGGCAAACCTATTATTCCATCAAAAATTGGCTATGATCACTGGGTAAAAAAACTATGGTGGGTAGATTTTACAAAGGATTGACATATCTATCACAAATATGTTTCAAATAAGTGGGAATTTTTTTTAGGATGAAAAGTATTTAAGATGGAATCCATCATAAATATAACTTTTTTCAATAGAAATTTGCATCATAAAAAGTTTATCTTAAATAATCTAACTTATAAATAGGTGCACATAGCTTCTCCTCCCCTCATTCCCAAATCACTTTCTCATTGCTTCATTCAATCATTATAATACATACTAACTTTTAAAGAATTTTGGTTTGTAATGTATTATCACACATTCAATCTCTCTTTTAAAGGTTTATGGATTGCATTATATTATATATAATTCAAACTCTCTTAAGGTTTTCATATTGAAATAAAACTATTTTTGTTTAGACTACAGTTGGAGGTTGAAGATTTCAATTATGATAAAAATGTTAGTGTGAATGATTTTTTAACCCTTTTTAAGTAGTTGTTAATTTCATTAATTTATTGATTTTTTATTATATGATTTATTAGTTAATTTAATCTATTAGAGTTTAGTTACATATGCATATCATCAAATTAATTTTTTCCTAGGTTATCATTAGTGTAATTTTTTTAATTAATATTTTGTTTCATTAAATATATTATTATTATAATTTATAATACTTTAACAAAATTTAATTTAGTAAAAAAAATTAATCTAATTTTTTTTGGAATATTTTACAAAAAAAATAGTATTAAAAAATAAATATAAAATAATAAATGTTGGTTAATATTTGAAAAAACTAATAAAATTATAATTAATATAATATGAACACATACTAAATAAAAACAAATAATTATTAATTATTATAAAGTAGTATAAATTATTAAAATTAATTTAAAATAGTGATTTTTTGTATAATCTTGAGAAAATGAAAAAAATATAAATTATTTAATATTAAAAAAATGAATAGTAATTAATTATTATAAATTAATAATAAATTGATAATGTTAATTTAAATATATGAAAAATGAAAAATGAAAAATATAATTGTGTAAGACAAATTAGTGATTTTAAAAACTAAAAATATAATTATTAATTATTATTAAGATAATTTAATTAATAAATAGTAATATTGTTATAAATTATTAAAAAATAGTATAAAACTAAAATTATAAAAAAATTTCTATATAAAACTATAACTTGACAGTAAATTTATTATAAATTAATAATTTTTTATCTATTTATAAGGATAAAAAATATTATTATAAAAATATAAAATATTAGAAATTATTTTATTAAATTAATTTAATCACTTATTTATTCTTTCCGTGACATCCTACCCCTAACGATCCTGTTGAGAATAAAGTTTATTTCCTCTTCTAGGGTAACAACCTTGTTTCAGGTGCAACCATGATGTTAGATTTTTTGTCTAATGGTTTTGTTTTGAAGGAAAATCATAATTCATGAAATGCATGTGTGCTTGCTAAAAATAATATGTTACGTATGATAAATTATTATTGAAACCTCTTTGCGGTCTCATTTTCCTCCTGACTCAACCCATGGGTAAACACCACACCTTGAAATCAAAGGAACTATCAGAAAATTTTTCCCAAGTCATATATTGGGGTAAATTACCATTTTATCCCCGGGGAGGTACCAAGACTCTGAAACTCGAAATTGAGTTAAGTATCACTTGGGAAAAAAGACCAGGTCACTATAGAATCCATCACAATAGATATTATATGTGTTGAATTTATGAAACCATCACAATTAATTACTGTGATGTAGTTTTTCACAAAATAATTTTGTGAAAATTAGATTAATTAAAAATAGAACAGTTAATGAAAAAATTGGTAATAAATATTAATATTTACCTAAAAATATTAATTCATATTAAAAATAATAAATTGAATAAATAATAACCAACAAACTAGAAAAACTATTATTTGTAAATTTATAATAATTACTTAAATATTAATAAAACAAAAAATAATAATGACTAATTATAAAAATTAATTAATTTTTTATGTAGTGGGAATGAACTAATTTATAAATTTTTAACACTTTAAATTATAAACTAATTATTGTTATTTTTTTTATAAAATTATAGACCCTAGAAATAGATCTGGTTTTTATTTTAAGATCATGAATGCACAAATAAGTGTATAAATACAAATGGTTTTAGTAGAAATCCTATCAAAATTGGGGGTGTTGAAACATTTATATCATTTTCATCGTCAAATTAAAACAGATATATTTTTTTTGTTAAATAATTATTTCCCAAGGGAAATATGATACCAGTAAGTTTCTATGAAAGTAAAAAGTTGGTTTATAATTTGGGTCTTAGTTATTAGAAGATCCATGTATGTTCAAATTTCCACATATTATATTATGGTGAACATTAGTCTTTAGTTAATTTTCCAACATGCAGAAGATTGAGGTACAAAGTGGCACATCAAAAAAAGTCCATATTTGTTTGTACTAAACAATTCAGAAATTTTCAGATAATACCTAGATTTCAGTGTCAATTTATGTCTTGTAACACAGTCGTATTAAAGATATAACTTAGATCTAATATTTCTACCAGAAAAATATTAAATCATCCTTGTGATGGTGATTTATGGTAATGATTTGATTAGGTATATCCATTTTTTTGATTAAAACGGATATCATTAATGACGAATATCAGTAGAAGTAGAAGTATAAAGCCAAGAAGGGAAATTGTCCAACCAAAGCTGGATAGAGTCGAAAGGGCCTGAGGATGCCAGCTGATGGGATGCATTGTTTCCTTCCCTTTTTGTAAAGGAGAAGGTGCAAGAAGAGAAGAACTGGCCAAGTGAGAGAATCCTCCTAATGATGATGCCAAAAGGCTAGAGCCCACTATCGTTGTTGTTAATAACATTAATGATGGTAAGGAAGTCAGACTCCACAAAAATTTCGCTCCATCCATATTCGAAAGCGAGCAGCAAACTAGCAAGGATGACCATGGCCTCAAAAACCGCCAGTTCCCAGAAATCCTGGTGTGGAACATAATTTGCAGTAAGGATTTTCCCCAGATGTTTACAGGCCAAAAGGCCGAGGGCAATAAGCCCATCCTTTTGGAGAGACGCATCCACGTTAATTTTAAGAGTCCCTTTCGTTGGGGGGTTCCAATGAGAGGGTGGGGTGAGGGTATCTCCCATCATAAAATGGTCCTTGTGGTCTTTCCAGCCCTCAATCCAAGAATAAGCCTTTTCAATCCATAATTCGGGAGGTTTGTGATCTTGATGAAACATGGAATTGTTGCGTCGGATCCAAATAATCTAGGCCACAGTGCAAAGAGAACATGAGAGAGCTGAGGGAAGAGAAGATCACCAACACATCAGAATATCGGGAAGGTCAGAGGCCAAAGCCAGTAATTTGGTAGAGGTCAGGCCCCATTTACTCCAAACCTGCTTAGCTCCTGGGCAGTGAATGATGGCGTGCAAAGGAGTTTCAATAGTGTTTGGGCAGAAAGGGAAAAAATCAGAACTGGCCATATGAGAGTCAATATTTTTATTGGTATGTTTTCATAACTTTGTAAAACTTACCACCTTGGATGTTAATGTGGTAACCACATTTATATTTGGAGTTACTAATTCTAAGACACCCAAAGAAGAATATCAGTGTTTATTTAAATCCACTGATTAATTAGTTAATTATATTCTGTAATGACGGTGTAACTACATATTATGTAGTTACAAAACTAAATTTTATACTAAAAATTGTATTAATATGGACAATAATTGACTTTCTATCATATTGTATTTTATTTGGATAGAGTACACATGGTCTAAAATCCTTTGTTTACTTATAGGTCATAACAAATCTTTTATGCCTTTTAAAGGAAGGAAACCATTTTTTTATTGTTATTGAAGATTTATTCTTGAATATCATCCATTTTAAAGGAATTTAAATAATTTTACAAAAGGTATAATTGAAAGATATAAATCTCCAATAATTTTATTTGGGATTCAAGAAAAATCTATAATCTCTTCATTACAACATATTAATTTTTCCTGAAAGCTTGGAGGACTTATTTTTTTTATTCATTTTAAATATTACCCTTTTAAATTAGGTTGAGGGGTAACCTTACATGTAAAGAAGTCCCATAGGCACTAGGCCCTATATATGGCCATGAAGGCCTGAGGACCAGAAACCCAATAGAAATCCCCAACCAACTGATGGTTAGTTTTTTTCTAAAGCGTTCAAGCTACAAATGATACTCAGTAAGAATCCCCATGCAGGACTGCATGGGCCCTAGTACTGATGGAAAGCCATACCCTATCATTCTTCAAATCTAATTTCATTTTTTAATGTTTTATCTAATGCTATAAGCTCATCTCAGACTTCACCTGGGATCTGGACTCTTTTTTAAGCATTTTTTTGTCTTGTCAGAGCCACCCTGCACCGTGGCTACCCCCAGAAGACCATCTCTCACTCACCGTTGGGGACGTCACATCTGCCACCTGATCCAGCCATCGCCAACAATAGGGATTCCATGCTATAGATCCCTCCCCATTGTTCACACCACTTCTAGAGGTCAATTCTCCATTCCCCATATGAGAGACTACCACCAAAGATGCACACCATTACTGATCGTTGCATCTGATGTCATACCACATGTCGGTGAAGCCTTCCACTAGCATCATCGTCATTACTGAGAACCGTGCCCCCTGACATCGACTTGGCCTAAACACCAATCCTGCCTGCCTCCATCACCCATCACTGCCCGATGAACCTATCTCTATTCTTCTATGCACGTGAGATGACTTGCCTAGGCTAGCCCACACCAGGTAAATCTACCCCCAAAATATGTTGCTGTCAGGTTTCCAACCTAGGATTTGATAAAAGATTACAAAGTTAATTGAAAATAGTCTATGACCCCAACAACATCTCATTTTACTTTTGTATTAAAAATAAATCAATTAAAAATAGGTGCCTTTGGGAGAGATCACAACAGGATAAAAAAGAGTATTTTTTGGGACATTCCATATTGGTTTGATTTATTAGTTCCTCACATGTTAGATGTAATTTATATAGAGAAGAACACTTTTTATATCATATTTTATACCGTGTTGTACACACTTTTCAAGACCAAAGATACCATAAATTCAAGGCTAATTTTTCCCCAAATTTATAAGAATCCATAACTTGAGTTATTTAAAAATTCTAGATCATAAACTTTAACAAAGCCAAAATCACTATACACACTTTCTAAAAAATTTCATTTATTTTTCTATCAGTGAATTATATATTTGAGGTTACCTAATGGATTTGCATCTAATTTATCAATCTATGCCAGAAATAGTCATAATACTGAGTAAAAAAGTCATGTTTTTCATGTCATAATGGAAATATTATTCCTCATTGGTCTTAATGGGGTGTTGAATTATTTGATTTGGAATGTGTTTAATGAAATATCATATTTTTATTGAGGCATTTTTATGGTAAAAAAACAATGAAACATTTAGTATGCGATAAAAATTTTTCGTACCAATTTTATGTAAATTGGGAAAAAATATTTTTGTTGACCTTCTTTGAATTAATTAATGTTACATTTTATATATGAATAATAATTTTGTGGGTCAGTAGAGTTTTGATGGATGTACCCATATGAGAGATGCATGAAAAAATTGAAGAAGAAGGTATATAAAAAATCTTGAGTTGAAGAGTCAATTACAGAATCATAATTGTAGGAGGATATTTTAATTTTCCCCTCTTATTATTTTCAATATGGATATCCTTCAAAAAATAATTAAATGGGTCACAATTAGGGAAATGTTGATGATTTCACAGGTCATCAATTATCAGTATTTAATTTTCCCAAGCTTGGTTTTGGTGGTGATCATGAATGATGATTTTAAGATGATGAACAATATAGAGCACATTCATATGTTCTACTCAATTATGAAGAAATGATACAATTTATATAGTAGGTCCTACTTGTACCTTTTTTTTAAAAAAATATTTTTAAAAATAAATTTTTATTATTTTTTTATATTATAGGATGATCATATTAAAAAATAATTTAAACAAATTACCTCAGCTGCTATTGAAGAACATTAACAATGTAATTTTTCCTAAAAGTTTCAAACACTCTTAATTCAAATTGTTTATAGTACAATATATGAAATCAATTTTTCATTTAATATATTATTATTATTATTAATTTATTTTTCTAGTTATTACAACATGTAAATAAAATTGATAGTCAATTATGTGGACTAACTAACCCACCATCGAAATTGGCCAAGTCTCATAATGCGTATATTGTTAATGGATTTTAATTCCATACAAGCATGTATAGTGAATAAAAAATAAATTGATGAACAATGGTGTTATTTTAAAAGGATCTCAACACAAAGAATGTGAAGTTGACTTTTATGGCATGCTGGATGAAATAATTGAATTATTTTACACTACTAAAAAACACGCCTTTAATAGTGCTAGAAAAATGTGCTGATAAAGTTCATCTTTATCAGCGCTAAAATAAGCATTGATAAAGAGATCCCTTTATCAGTGCTTATTTTAGAACTCATAATGGTTACACTTTATCGGTGCTTTATTTTTAGTACTGATAAATGACACCCTTTATCAGCATATTTTTTTGCACTGATAAAGGGTACCCTTTATCAACTCTTTTTAGTGCTCATAATTGTCCAAAATAAAATGATATAATTAAACAAATATTTTTTTAACAATTTCATTAATTAAATAATTATTGTAAAATATGAATAAATTGAATATACATATATATAAATTATAAAATTTAATAAATTTTAGATATTAAATATAAATATATGTAAAATGAATAAAAAGAAATAATTAAACAAATAAAAATTCAAAATGAGTAAATTAAGAAAAATATTAAACATTTTATTAATTAAATAATTATTGAAAAAAATGAATAAATTTAATAAAAATATATATAGATTATAAATAATAATAAATATTATATATTAAATATAGATATATAAAATTAATAGATTGAAATAATTAAACAAGAAAATTAAAAATGAGTAAATTACAAAATTATTTAAAAATTTATTAATGAAACAATTATTAATAAAAATGAATAAGTATAATATATATATATATATTAATTATAAATATTTATAAATAATATATAATAAATATAAATATATATAAAATGAATAAAATGTTAATTAAAAACATATTAATGTCTTATTCATTTTTAATGTTGTTTGATCTTTCAATTTAACATATATCAAACGTCATGTGTTACATTGATTTCACGTACACACACAAACACACATATGTAATTAATGCATTCATATATAGAAACACACACACAAATAAATTTATGCAATATATAGAAACACATACACCTAATATTTATGTAATATATTCAAATTTTAGAATATTTTAGAATTTCATTATAACATGATACATTTAATATATTATATTTTTAATCAGTCAATTTTTTTAATACTATAGTTAGAGTATTCATTTTTAATATTTTTCATTTTTCATTTTATTTTTGAATTTGTTCATTTTCTATTATTTAGTTATATATATCTATTTACTATGTTTTAGTATTTTCAATATGTATTCATCCACTTAAATATATATATATATATACATATTTTTTTAATAATTAATATTTAAATAATAAAACTTATCCATTTTTTCAATATTTTTAATGTGTACTCATTTTGAATTATTCAATTTCACTCATTTTTAGAATGCATGTATTTAATGTTATATATCCAGTAACAATGTTAACAATATATTTGTAGATAAATATTTATAAATAAATATATCAATAAATGTATATTTACTATATTTATAAATTCATATATTTTTAATTATAATAAATAAATAATAATTATTTTTTAATATGTATTTATATAATTATAAATAAATAATTATATATATTTAAATAATTAAATAATTATAATAAATTTATTTAAATTATTATAATTATAAAACCTTTATCATTTCTAAAGTTTTAGCGTTGATAAAAGGAATATTTATCAGTGCTAAAGTGTTAGCACTGATAAAGACTGATTTTTATCAACACTAAAAAACATTGTTAAAAAAAATATTTATTAGTGCTAAAATGTTAGTGCTGATAAATATGTTTTTTATCAATGCTAAAAAGTGCTGATAAATATCTCTTTTATCAGCGCTTATCAATTTAGTGCTGATAAAAGGGATCTTTATCAGTGCTTTTCTGAAAGCGATGTTAAAATTGTCTCCGATCTGTTTAAAAGAACCCTAACCACAACTCAGTCACTCACAATTCTCAAGCTCTCGCGAAACTCCTTTGCTTCCAGTGTGACTCCTCTACGTTCCCTCAATTTAATCAAAGATATAATCCAATGTATGTTTTTTCATACTTTTCCTCTACCATTGTTTGATTTTTTGGGTTCTGTGTTTTGCGTTTTTGCATTGTTCTTCACCATGACAAACCCCACATCATATCTCCTCACCACTGAAATACAACGAGTTGTTCTATTTCATCTTTTCCCTCTATAGACAATGGGTTCAAAGAAAGATAAGTATGTTTTCATATGTTAAGGTTAGTCAACATATGTGTATGGGCCTATATGGATAAATAAAATAGATTTTTCACCACACACTACTGCAAAGGTAATGCTGGATTTATAGCATGATCAAATTGAGTTTAGTTAAACATTTAAGAGGTTAACCAATTTCTCAAACATTTTATCTATATCCCTTAACATTGACACAAGAATTTAATGATCAAGAAGTTTTTCTGAGGTGATGTGATGACCTGAAATGGGAACTATTTGGGTATACTACGTCAAAAATATTACAAAATGGAATCAGAGTGAAACTAGGGATATTGGTATTGATTATATCCAAAAGAAAAAACTTTCTAGACATAATAAGTAATCCATAAATATTTCCAGATAGCATACTTATGTTGGATACTTGAGTTACCATATGAAGTCTAGGTTGTTTTTTGTTTATTTTTTCCTTGATCTATCTTCTCGAGTCTCATGCATCTTATTTAAGAGTTGATAGGCAAGAATCAGTAAGAATATATAAAATTTCATGTTATTATGTGTCTTTGTTTAATTTTTTTTCTAGAATAAATTATAAATTTATATTAATAGAAACACAAATAATAAATAAATAATGCATTGTTATTTACTTATTATTGATGATTAGGTTTATATAACTTATTATTTAATTTATTTTATATAGTATCTATGGTTCCTATAAGATTTTATGGTAATATATCATAATAATAAATTTAGGATTCCATTGAATAGGTTCATTTCATTTATAAAAGTAAAAAAATTCTAGATCAATACTGAGTATAAGTTGAAAAATTTACCCTTCAAAGGGATGTATGTTATTAGAGGGATCTTATGGTGGATTAAAAAGGTATTCAAAATTAGTAGGTGAGGAATCCTTGAGTAGATATAAGTGATTTTGAATGTAGGTGGGGTGAGATTAATTTATTCAAGACCATTATATTGCAGGTATTCCAATTCCTATTCAATTGAGGAGACTTTTTGAGTGATTCCATCAGTGTAGGTTCTTGGGAAACTTTAATCCTAATTGCCAATTTGATGTAAAAAATTTATATCAATTTGGTTTGTTCGGGAACCTATAATGGTCCTTTTGAGCTATTTCTTCTAGTAAGGGTCATTATATATGATTGGTATATTATTTATGGCTGAGTAGTCTATGGATGATTCTATATAGGGTTCTTCTATAGTGATAGTTACAATCCTAGTATATTATACTGTTGTTGATGGTCTTAGGACACAAAATATTCCTATTATTTATTTATTAGTATATTATATTTCATTTGGGATTGGGATTAGTACTTATTCATAATGTTATTAACACCAATATTCTCTTTAGGTAAACATATGAAAAAAATTAATCAGTGTCAATTTTATACAATAGTGGTAGGCACAAGTGGGTATATCTTTCTGAATTGAAAGCAAAAAATTTCCTCAAAGTTGATGATTATTGATAAACCTAGATACGATAGATGTATTATGTGGTATATTTATAAATTGAGATATTATAATGGGTATATATAGTCATTTTAAAGTTTTTTATATCATTATATTGAAGTATTTTGATTTTATTTTTCATATGAGACCACTACGAACTACATCTCCATCCGCTGTTATGAAAGAAGCATACAACACATAATAGTCATAAGTAACATAAATAACTTTTCATAAAAAAGGATCACGAGTTTCAAAAATAAGTTTGTGTAAATAAGGATTCATTTTGGTAAGATTTATATACAATACAAAACACTCCAAGTAAAAAATTCCACAATTGCATATATATTTCATGAAAATTGTTACTGTCTTGAACTTAAATATAATAATTCAATACTATAGTACAAATAACATTCAATAAATTTATTTAATCCATACTCATATGCTTTATTTCCTTCCATATCTTGATGATAGATTAAACTCCCTCTTTCAAACTAGCCTTCCTCCCATCATTGTGGTTCTAAAGTTCCTTGATGACATACCACCCACTCAGATTGTATTCAATAATCTCTGTCAAAGCCGCTGCCCTGGATTTGAATACCACATCTCCCAACTTATTCTTTAAATCTTTCAGCATTTCATCATAATCATTAACTAATTTATGATAACACAAAAAATTACACCAAAAAATTAATCAAAATACAATGAATGATTTTTTTTGGTTTCTTAGTATGGATCAAAGTATATGTTTCTAGTTTAAAATGACATTTTAGTAAAAAACACAAGTGGTGTACTAAAAAATGAGGAAACAAATTATGATTGTTTTGAAATTTAGTAAAGTGATCCATAAGTCATTTGGGACATGTAATAATCATCCACACCACAATCCAATGAACAATGTGACCAGTATAACTCCAAGTGCCTCTTTTTACTCAAAATTGACATTATTTTTAGTGAAAAAAAACTGACATACTCAAAACCTAGAAAAAATATTTGGATTGTTTTGTTACTTTAGGGAAATGATATATAAGTCATTTTTGACATGTAGGAATCAACCTCACCTTAGTACAATACACAGTGTGACCAGTATGACTCCAAGTGTCTGTTATCAGTTTAAAATTGACATTTTAATACTAAAACATTTCACTCACTAAAAATAGAGAAAACACACTCTGATTGTATTGATAATTTGGGAAAATGATTCATAATTCATTTGTGACATGTATGAATATAATCATATCAAATCTACACATGATGCCACCTATATGGATCAAAGTGTGTGTTTCCAGTTTAAAATGATGTTTGAGTAAAAAATAAAAGTGGCTTACTCAAAATTTAGGAAACACATTATTATTGTTTTTATACTTTAGAAAAATGATCCATAAGTCATTTGGGACATGTATGAATCAGCCTCACCTAAATCTTATGCACTTTATGACCTGTATGACTCAAAGTGCATCTTTTTATTCAAAATTGACATTAATTTTAGTGAAAAAACAACCAACATACTCAAAAATGAGAAAACACATTCATATTATTTTGGTACTTTAGGAGAAAGATCCATAATTCATTTTTGATGTGTAGGAATCAGACTCACCTTAATCCAATGAACGATGTGATCGGTATTACTCCAAGTGTCTGTTATCAGTTTAAAATTAACATTTTAATACAAAAATGTTCCACTCACAGAAAACCCAGAAAACATGTTCAAATTGTGTTGATAATTTGGGATAAACATTCATAATTCATTTTTTATGTGTATGAATCAGTCTCATATTAAACCCATACATGATGCCACATGTATGGATCAAAGTTCTTGTTTCCAGTTTAAAATGACATTTTAGTAAAAAACACAAGTGGTGTACTAAAAACCAAGTAAACACATTATGATTGTTTTTATACTTAAGGAAAATTATCAATGAGTCATTTTCGATATGTATAAATCATATTTACCTCAATATGATGCACAAGGTAATTGGTATGACTCCAAGTGCCTCTTTTTATTCAAAATTGACATTAATTATAGTGAAAAAAACAACCGACATACTGAAAAATAAGAAAACACATTCATATTTATGTGGTGCTTTAGAAGAAAGATACATAAGTTATTTTTGATTTTTAGGAATCAGAAGAACCTCAATTTGATGCATGGTGTGACCTATATGACTCCAAGTGTCTGTTATCAGTTTAAAATTAACATTTTAGTACAAAAAACTGTTACTCACTTCAAATTGAGAAAACACACTCGGATTGTCTTGATAATTTGGGAAAATGATTCATAATTCATTATTGGTGTGTATTAATCATTCTCATTTCAAACCCACACATGATGCCACCTGTATGGATCAAAGTGCATGTTTCAACTTTAAAATTACATTTTGGTAAAAAATACAAGTGGCATACTCAAAACTAAGGAAACACATTCTGATTGTTTTGATACTTTATAAAAATTATCCATGTGTCATTTGAGACATGTATCAATCATCCATACCTAAATATGATGCACGATGTGACCGATATGACTCCAACTGTGTCTTTTTATTCAAAATTGACATTAATTTTAGTGAAAAAAAAACAACTGACATACTCAAAACAAAGAAAAAACATTTGGATTGTTTTGGTACTTTAGGAAAATGATCCATAAGTAATTTGTGACATGTATGAATCAACATCACATCAATATGATACATGGTGTGACCAATATGACTCCAAGTTTCTGTTATTATTTTAAAATTGATATTTTAATACAAAAAGGTGTAACTCAGTAAAAACTGAGAAAACATAATCATATTGTCCTAATAATTTGGAAAAACAATTCATAATTAATTTTTATGTGTATGAATTAGTATGATATCAAACCCACACACGATTCCACCTGTATGGATCAAATTATGTATTTCTAGTTTAAAATGACATTTTAGTAAAAAATACAAGTGGTGTACTCAAAATTGAGGCAAAAAATTCTTATTGTTTTGATACTTTAGGAAAATTATCTATGATTCATTTGGGATACATATCAATTATACACACCTAAAATGCATGGTATGACCAGTATGACTCCAAGTGTGCCTTTTTATTAGAAATTCACATTAATTTTAGTGAAAAAATAACAAACAAAATCAAAATTGAGAAAATTAATTTGGATTGTTTTGGTAATTTATAAAAACAATAAAAATGTCATTTATGACATGTAGGAATCAATATCACATCAATTAGATGCACAATGTTACCGGTATGACTCCAAGTATGTCTTTTTATTCAAAATTGACATTAATTTTAATAAAAAAATAGCTGAAATACTAAAAACCAAGAAAATGCATTAAGATTATATTTTTTACTTTAGAAAAATGATCCATAAGTTATTTGTGATGTATAGGAATTAGTCACACCTTAATTAAACTCATGGTGTGACCAATATGACTCTAAGCGTGCCTTTTTATTCAAAAATAAACATTAATTTTAGTAAAAAAACAACCGACATATTCTATAATAGAGTTTTTTTCTTGTATATGTTTTATAAATTTTATTTCATTTAAATTCAATATTTTTTTCTTATTTTAGTAATTTCTGTTGCTGTTTCTTATGATGCAGTGTGTTGTTGCATCACATTTCATTTTTCGCCTTTATCAGCACTACTAAATGCACTAATAATGATAGCCTTTATTAGTACTTGTATAAGAACTAATAAATGAATCCTTTATTAGTGTTTTTTAAAGTTTTGATAAAGGTATATTTATCAGAACTTGTAGAAGCACTTATAAATCCTACTTTTATAATCATTTTTAAAGCACCGATAAAGGAATCCTTATCAGTGCTTCTAAAAGAACTAATAAAGGATAAATTTATCAGTGCTAAATAAAATCACTGATAAATGATGTCTTTTTTCAGTGCTTTCAAAAGCACTGATAAAATCCTTGTCTTTTTAACTGCATTAAGGTAGTCATCACTTTTCTAGCACTGATAAAGGCTGATTCTTGCACTGTTAAAGGCATGTTTCTTAGTAGTGTTATCTAAGACAACATTAAAATGAAATTATTAAATGTCATTGGTTTGATACCGATGAAGAGTTTCATGTTCATCCATGATGTGAATTCATTGAAATCCTTAAACGTATTCTTACAAAAAAAATGAACCATTTATGTTAGCATGTCAAGAACTCCATGTTTATTGTACCAATTATTGAGAAAATTTGAGAGTTTTAAATGACTTATGGATTGTAATAAAAATAAAATTCCAATACAATCAGTTTATAGAAAAGTAATGCACTTATGTAGAAGTTAAAAATAATTATTTTTGTAAGAAACATTAAAAAATACATATCTTTCTCAAATAGATACAAATATCAATGATGATATCCTATAGTTAGGGTATAATACCCTCGGTTTCAAGTAATTAACCCTTTATTTATTATTTTTATGTATGTAAAGTGTTTGGGTGAATTTTGGGAGGGTTTATAAAAAATTGTAGTGTTTTTGAGACTTTTCTAAAGGTTCACATTTAGTGCATGGTGAGTGAAAATTGTATAACTTCTACATAAAACCATGCAAGGTGAAATAGGGACTTTTGGGTAGGCGCACGGTTAGGTGAATGGTTTGTCCAAACCATGCGGCCACCAATGAGAAACCGTGAAAAGTGGGATAGATATATTTTTCATGATTGGCTCATGGTTTGTCTAATCATGCGGTCCAACCATGCGAGGTACTCCTTGAGGCAGAGGATGACGCATGGTTAGTGCACGGTTTTTCCTAATCGTGTGACTAATCACGTACGATATAAAAACTAGATCCTAAAAACGTGGATCTAGGATGAGATTAGATATAAACCCCTAATTTTTCCTCCATTTCAACTCTAACTTGATATTTATTCATCCCAAAGGTTGTGGAACCTTTACCCATTGAATCAGAAACAATCTAGATGCATTTATGGGTGTGTTGATGCCAAATTCCCTTGGTAAGTCTCATTTATGGTAGTTTTCATGGGTTTTCTTAGATCTACTTTACTCTCTCTATTATCTCTCTCGAATTCTTAGATATGGTCTGTTGAGGATATCTCTAAGGTTATTGATTCTAATCATGGTTATATTTGGCCTTTTTGATGATAAGATAAGAGATCTAAGGTGGATTTTTGGAGATTCAACCCATTTTTGTTGGAATTTTCATATTGCTCATCATTTTTTTCATAATTCCTATGGTAGGTGTATTCAATCTCAACTCCTATTATTATAACTTGACGGATTTATTCTAAATTGATTTTTTTACTATAAATTAATTTTTAATTTATTTTGAAAATATTGGTAGAAACCTTCTTTATTGATTGTTTGTGTAATTGTGGAATTTTTGTGCAAAGTGCTTTGATAAATGAGTTTAAAATGTTTACTTTAAAATATTTTCTTGGTTTGATTCATGGAAAAAAGTTTTCTAAAAAGGATTTCAATAAAAAATATTGTTTTATTGAAATGGTTTTGGCATGATGGTATTGACATAGTTTTTGGGCATACTTACGGTGTGTGTTCATATTGCATATGAGGCTCAGTTGAAATATGACTTGGTGCTCGGTGCCAAATGTGTAATGGAACATGGGATATTGGTTACCTTATGAAGACTTGGTATATTTATGAGAGACCACTCATGAGTATAGAACTGTCACCTGGGCATGCATGTATGGGTATGTGGATATGTGGAATGGAATGGGTTATGGAAAATGGATTGTGAAATGGTTTGGAAAACATTATTGGTTTCTTTTCATGGAAACTAGTTTGTTTTGGAAATATATTTTTCTTTTAAATAGTTTTTATTTTGTGATAAACAATTTTAAATTGTTTTATATAAATGTACTAACATGTTCTACCCTAGTGGCGTGAGTAGAGAAGTCATTTGGGAAAAACCTACTGAGGTTCATTACTCACCCCCACTTTGGCACGTTGGTGCTTTTGGAGATGTTGTTTACTGAGATATAGGTAAAGGTAAAGAATCACACTTCTTTAGTGGTGATTCGTGATACTTTAACATGGATTTGGATGTGGATATTGGAGTTATGTTTGGAGTCTTTGAGTTTTGTTGGTTTTGTCTTCTGTTGCATACTTTGATGTTGGATGTCTTCCATTGTGGTACTTTGTTGTGGTATGGTTTTGATATCGATGATTTTAATTTGAATTGTTTTACATTGTCATTATACATCATTTAGTAGTTATATTTATAATGTGTGTTTGGTTGGGTTGTTTTTTTGAAGGTAAACTCATCCCCTAATTGTATTGAGGACTTCAACATTTATTTCCCGCCTTTGGTGCCTTAGGGATGTCGCTTAAGGCCAAGTAGCACTTCCACCTCGACTCAATCCAATGAGGAGGTGAAAGATGTTACAAGTGGTATCATCTTGTTTGGTCCTTTACTTTCAAGTGATATTATTTATAGTAAGTCTTTGACACAGTCATCACTTTTCTTGATCTTTTCCTTATGTTGGGTTTGTAGAAAGGAGTAGTATTGGTAGTAATTGAAATGTAGATCATAAAAAGTTTTACCTAACCTTTTTATGTTGAACTTCAAGTCACCAGGGAGTTTGGTACATAAGTGTTTTGGAGACACTTATAGGAATGGTAATCTTATTGTCATGGGTTTAGCCAATGAGACAAGCATGAAATGAATTTTAGAAAAGATTTCCCATTAGGTGTGTATATTTTATTTTGAGAAATGATTTATGATTTCATGAAAAAGTGTTAATTTTTTAAAAATGTTAAAGATGTTTTAAAATGTAAGATTTTCAAAAAGAGAATGGTTGTGGTATTTTGAAAATGGTTTGATTTTCAAAAGAAACTTTATTTTTTTTAAAATGGTTGAATATAGAAAAGGTTGAATTTTAGAAAGAAATGTTGTGATATATGACATGTTATAATTTGAAATTATTGAGAATTAAGTTTCCAGAGAGTGAGACTTATGACATTTTTTGTGTTTATAGAAATGGTACCAGGTAGATGTCATAGGACTGGTTGAAAGAGGCTATTGAAAATGTGGTTGCACCTGAACCACATGTGAACCAATAGTTGGTTCAAAGCATAATTTAGGATTTTCAAACTATTGAGTCACAACTTCAACTAGATAATATTTTTACAATATCTATCACTACTAAAAATCCAAGTGGAGGAAGTACAATTATCTTTATGATAGGAGGTGAGAACTATAACACTAAGAGCAAGAGGAAGAGGGAAACCTATTCTCAAGGATGTGGAACACATCATAATCAGACCATAAGATCAATAAATATTCCTCCTTGACTCAAAATTAACTGGGGATTTTTTAGTGTGGTTTATTGAATCACATAAAACAGACTTGTATGACACCAACTAGAGCATTCCACAATTCCAATAAAATGGGTAATATTTAGTTCTATTCTCATAGCAGTCAAAGGTTGGGTTCTCGAGACACTTCTCAGGTGTTGCGGACGTCATATGATTTGATGGGGTGATGGTAGTAGAATAATCCTCTTCAGTATAATTGAGCTAGCCATAGTGATTCTAGGAATACCGTGACTCCTTAGGTAGATAAATCTCAAAAGGGCAACAAAGAACAAAGCACAGTGAGTAAGAAATTATATAGATCTGAGAAAATTATTGTGGATGATCAATCTAGACCATCCACATTGCGAGGTATGATTCTTTTCAATTCTACCCTTATGAAAAATTTGTTTGATATGGGGAAATACCACTCATTTATTTCTTATCATGCTATTGATTTGCTGGGTTTAAATTTAGAAATGATGTATTTTGTGTTAAAACTTCAAACTTCTCTTGGACAATGAGAATATCAAGCCTTTATGTGTAGAGCATGTTCTATAACTGTTGATGGAGATGAGTTGATATGGGATTTCTCTATACTTGAGATTGATTTCTATGACATAATATTAGGTATGGATTATTTAACAATGTTCAAGGATCACATTGATTTTTATACACAAAAAGTTATTTTTATGAATGATGATGGCAGTGATCATCTCTTTAGAGGAGTCTAGAATGAAAAGGTAGGTGCAACAGGCTTGTTGGCACCAACAGTTGGAATGATCTCATACCAATTGGCAGCTTTGAATTTGGCATTGGTGGAAGAGATCAAGGATAGTTGTTTTCTAGTGGTTGTTGATTAGTTTCTAGATATTATTTTTGAAAATTTCTTGGGTTTTCCACCCACAAGAGAAGTGGAGTTTAAAATTTATATCCTTACAAGGAACAATACTATTTACCTTCCATATTATCAGATGTAACCAACATAATTAATGGAATTTAATGTGAAGTTGAATGATCTAGAAAGAAAATGGTTCATTCGGCCAAGCATGTCTCTGTGGGAAGTGCCCATCTTGTTTGTCAAAAAGGAAGATGGAACTCTTCAATTGTGTGTGTATTATCATAATATTATCCAAGTTATGATAAATAAAAGGTATCCAATTACACACATTTATTATCTATTCAATAAATTAAGGGGATCTTAGTGGATCTATAAGATTGACTTGTGATTAGTATATCAATAATTGCATGTTTGGAAGAAGGATATTCCAAAAATAGCTTTCAGAAGTAGATATGGACATTATGAGTATGTGGAAATTCCTTTTGGTCTTATGAATGCACCAAAAGTTTTTATGGCATTGATGAATCATATATTTTAGAGATATCTAGATTCTTTTGCAGTGGTGTTTGTTGATGACATATTAGTGTATTCAAGGACAAAGGATGAGCATTAGAAAGACTTGGTGACAGTGTTGGGAATCTTAAGGGATCATCATCTATATTTTAAATTATCAAAGTGTGTTTTTTGGATTCAATAGTTACATTTACTTGACCATGTTATCTATGAAAGAGGTGTTTCTATGGTCCCAAAAAATATAGTGGGTGTTATCTCTTGGAAACTACCAAAGAATGTCTTTGAGATACATGGTTTCCTTAGTCTTTCTAGTTATTCATGACATTTTGTTAATTATTTCTCACAATTAGCTTCAATAATGACAACTTTAACTAGTAATAATGTTCCATTTTAATGGAATGAGGAATTTCAAAAGTCTTTTCAAGAGATTAAATTTTTACTTACATCAGCACCAATCGTGATTTTTTTTTCAAAATCAAGACAAGGGTATGTGGTGTATTGTGATGCTTTAAGATCAGGGTTGGGATGTGTTCCCATAAAGGAAGATTAGGTTATTTCTTATGTATCAATATAGTTAAAGTTTCATAAGAATAACTAACCAACACATGATTTTGAGTTATCTATTGTAGTCCATGCTTTGAAAACTTGGAATTATTACCTCATTGGTGAGAAATTTATAGTGTTTACAGATCATAAGATCTTGAAACATATTTTCTTATAAAGGGATTTGAACCTGAGACAAAGAATATGAATGGATTATCTCCAAATTTTTGACTTTGACTTGATGTATACACTGCGTAAAAAAAATTCAATGGAAGTATCATTAAGAATAAATTCATATGCTCAGTTGAAAAAAGTGGCTTCAAATTAGTGACAGTTGATTTCAGTTATAGTAGACATGCACTTGGAATGTGAATACTTAAGTGAATTTTCAGTTTTATTTCTAGTTCTTTTATTTTTGATTTGGTTGCGATAGTTAAAGAGGCACAAATGTATGATTCAGAATGTGTGGTGATGAGGTCAAAAATCAATGGTGGGGAGAATATTGAGGAATGTAAGATGAATAATAGTTCATTTTTTTGTTTTGAGATTGGATGGTCGTACCTATAGCTTGTCAAGACCAACTTCTTCACGCTTAGCACCATTCGAGATGGGATGTTCATACTAGAATATAGAAAATTTATAAGGTGTTGAAAGAATAGTTTTCGTGGTTCAATGTGAAAAGAAAATTGGTTGAGTTTGTTTTGAGATGATTAACTTGTCAGATGGTTAAGGTAGATCACCAGTGATCAAAAGTTATGTTGCAATCTTTACCAATTCTTTTGTGTAAATGGGATATATAGCTATGTATTTTGTAATAGGTCTCCTAGGAATGATTCAAAAAAAAATGATTCCATATGGGTGATAGTGGATCAGCTAAAAAAGGTGGCTCATTTCATCCCTATTCATGAATATCATATGATGGAGGACTTGTCAAAAATATATATCTGAGAAGTGGTAAAGAGGCATGGAATACCAGTTTTGATAGTTTCAGATAGAGATCTAATGTTTATGTCTCGTTTCTAGAAATCCTTATAGAAATCCATTGGGGCTTAGTTGACCATGATTACGACTTATCATCCTTAGATGGATTTGAAATATGAAAGGATGTTGCAAACATTGGAAGACATGTTGTGGGATTTTGTAATAAATTTTGGTGGCTTATGGGAGGAACACATAAAATTAGTGGAGTTATCATATAACAATAGTTATCAGACCTCAATATAGGGAATCCTTTTCATTCTCCACTTTGTTGGGTGGAAATAGGTGATACTTCACTGGTAGGGCAGATCCTTATCTAAGAAATAATGGAGAAGATTCAATTGATTAGAAAACAAATGGAGATGGCTTATAGTCTTCAAGAATCATATGTAGATCATCATCGAAAGTATTTTTCATTTAAGGTGAGTGATCATGTGTTCATAAAGATCTCTCCAATGCTGGATCATCATTGTTTTGAGGACTAGGGAAAGTTATCTCCTCGATACATAGGAATTTTTGAGATACTATAATGGGTTGGTGTGGTTGAATGTTGGTTGGAATTACAACCACGATTTAGTGCTATGCATAATGTATTTCATGTATCTCAATTGAAAAATTATCAACCTGATCCTGACCATGTGATTTTATGGGATCACATTGACTTAAATCTGGATGCTTTGTTGGTTCATATCATGGTACAAATTGTGGATAAGAAAGAGAAAGACTTGAATAGAAAAAGCATCGGTCTAGTGAGGTTTTTGTGGAAACATGGTGGGATATAGGAAGAGACATGGTAGTGGGATAAATAAATGTTCAATCAATTGCCTGAACTATTCTAGTTCAATGATGGTTTTCTTCTTTTCGAGGATAGAAAGGCCAATGGTGGGGAGAATGTAACACCCCCAATTTCAAGTAAGTAATCCTTTATTTATGTTTTTAAGTATGTAAACTGTTTGGGTAATGTTTGGGAGGGTTTGGAAAACTTTTGGAATGTTTTTGGGACTTTTATAAAGGTGGAAAATTGGTTCTTGGTTAGTAAAAACAATACAACTCCTACAAGAAACATGCAAGGTGAAATATGAGCTTTTGGGTAGGTTCATGGTTTTTCCATACCATGTGGCCACCTAGGAGAAATATTGAAAAGTGGAACAAATATATTTTTCAAGGTTGGTGCATAGTTTTTCTAACTGTGTGGGAAAACCATGCAAGGTGAACCTTGAGGCAGAGGCTAGAGCATGATTTTGCCTAACCGTGCAACTAACCATGCACAGTTTAAAAACTAGATCATAAAAGTGGATCTATGAATGTATTAGCTATAAACCCATATTTTTCCTCTATTTTGGCCCTAAATCAATATTTATTCCTCCCTAAGGCTGTGGAACCTTTCCCTATTTAATCATAATAAATTCAAATGTGTTTCTTGGTGCATTGAGGCCCAATTCCCTTAGTAAGTCTCCTTTTGTGGTAGTTTTTCATGGGTTTTCTTAGATATACTTTCCTATATCTCTTCGATTCTTATATCTAGTACAATTTAGATAGATATAAGTTTTTTTTATTTCAATCATGTTTATATTTGGCCTTTTTGATGATAGGGGAAGAGATCTAAGATGGGTTTTTGGAGTTTCAACCTGATTTTATTGGTGTTTTCGTATCGTTCTTCATTTTCATCATAATTCCCAAGGTAGGTAGATTAAATCTTGAATACTATTATTATAAATTTAAGGATTGATTCAAAATTTATTATTTTACAGTAAATTTATTTTGAATTTTTTATGCAAATCTTTGTAGAAACCTTCTTTAGTGATGTTTTGTGGAATTGTGGAATTGTTGTGAAAAGTTATTTGATAA
Organism: Viscum album; assembly: GCA_963277665.1. Classification (NCBI taxonomy): domain Eukaryota; kingdom Viridiplantae; phylum Streptophyta; class Magnoliopsida; order Santalales; family Viscaceae; genus Viscum; species Viscum album. The sequence goes on from OY728164.1 coordinate 1,199,266,264, forward strand.
ATGAGTTTAAAATATTGATTTTAAAGTAGTTTCTTGGTTTGATTCATGAAAAAATGTTTTTTAAAAATATTTTCAATAAAAATATTATTTTATTTAAATGTTATTGGCATGATGGTATTGGAATGGTTTTTGGGCATACTTGGTGATGTGTGTTCATATTACAAATGAGGCTCAGTTGAAATATGATAGGGTTCTCAGTGAAAAAGGTGTAATGGAACAAGGGATATTGGTTAGATTGTCATGACTTGGAATATCGATGAGAGACCACCCATTACTATGAAACTATCACCTAGGCTTTCATGTATAGGTATGCGGATTTGGGGAATAGAATGGGTTATCCAAAATGGATTTTGAAATGGTTTAGAAAACTTTCTTGGTTGATTTCCATGTAAAACAATTTTGGTTTGGAAAAATATTTTTCTTATAAATAGTTTTGGTTTTGTGATGAAATATTTTAAATTGTTTTATATAAATTGTTTTATATAAATATTCTAACATATTCTTTACTAGTGTCGTGAGTAGGTAATTCATTTGGGAAAAACCTAGTGAGTTTCATTACTCACCCCTACTTTAGCGCATTAGTGATTTTGGTGATGTTGTTTATCGGGATACAAGTAAAGGTAAATCATTAAACTTATTTAGGATTTATTCGTGATACTATTGGAGTTGGTGGCCTAGAACCAACTAACTTGTAATTTATTCATTAAATAAACATATTATCACATCTTGATTGTTCTTCTGCATGACAATGCATGTGATAATGTCCCAGGGATAGTTGTTGCATTAAAGGGTCATAGTGGATCCCTGCTATGATGAGAACCCGGAAGTGCCATAACACTGTTCTTGAATATATTTTCTATAGACGGATGATGTTATTTGAGGGACACAAATAATACAAGCCATTAGGGGTGATGACTCATAAAACTTTGAGGCACCTTCTCATGGTGTGAGCCCTTGGTAATACCCAAGAGGATATTATGAGAACGAGACCCGCTAGTAGGAAATCCACATTTCAAAGTGTCATTAGATATTTCTATCTGCAGACATGTGTATTGGTCCTTAGACTTTAAGATTATTATTAATAGGTATTACAACTTGTGCACTTAGATGTATTAACTAAAACTGTGACGACACACTATTCGCAGCGAGGTAGGATATGTTGGGTGTGTCATGAGTAATACTGCATTAATATATAATGCAAGAAAGGATTTACACCTTCTATTCCATAACAGAAGTAGATATCTCAGGCCCTTTGATGGAATTTATATATCCTACATAAATCCATGGCCGAGGTAAGGTATGGGAGAGTTCAATTCCAGAAAGTCAAAGAAAGAATAGTCAAGCACATGGGTTGATGGCACTAGCATGCAACCCGCTTGATTAGAGATATCGAGACAAATGGATTATATTACACGGTAAGCATTCATATGAGGTGACATGTCAATGACGCGTCAAATTATTTCTCTTGGGTGCCTTGACCTGTTGCTAGACAGTAATCTTGGACTTTAGGCAAGCCCGCCTAATGCCAACGATAAAGAGTCCTAGAGGGTCACACACTAAGTGTGTCCATGTATCTCAGTTAAATATTAATTTAATAAGTTAAATAAATATTATTCCCAAATGTGGTTTAATAATTATTTAAGGACGCCTGATTGCATTTATTTCGACACTAGTTATTCGAGAAAATATATTGTGGGCGAAATAATATGTTTATTAGCGAGTAATGTAGTTACATTTATTTAAGAAATAAATAGCGATTACTCAAGGTCTAATAAATGTGGTGGAGGAAATAAAGGAAAATGGAAAATAAAAGTACACACCGTGTATATTAAATATACATGCCGTGTAGTTTTACAGAAAACGAGTACATGCCGTGTATTAAATATTACACGGCGTGTAGTTTTTCTAGTCAGGATTTTGAGGAAATAATATCATTTAATTAAATGATATTTATTATAATCAGCATGGGCGCATGTTAAGGAATTAATAATTTGACATGGGGGTTTTCAATAAGAGTTAATGAAATAAATAAAATGCGTAACACGTTTATTTATTGTCATAACTCTTTAAACCTCAAGACCAATTATAAATATCCTAACAACCCCAACACTCCCAATCATTGTGTACAACAATTCTGGAGAAATATTTCAAGGCCGAAAGAACTATTTCTTCCAAGAACACTCTCAAGACTGAGAGAGACCCTCCTCCATCGGATCAAGGCGATCGAAGGCAGACATCGCTAACGAAGGTTCTTCTATGCTGGCACCCGGAGATCTCTTCGGTGACATCCAGAGATATGTGGAGCACATGTGGAACACCGCTAGAGGAATCATACACTTGGATTCTATGACGCAACGATGGATCACATCGGATCGTGACTGGAGACATCAACAAAGAAATAATTACACCAAGGTAATTCTTTTGAATTAATTAAATTAATTATAAACAACATATGATGATACTATATCTATGGTTCCAGGACTCCCTCTTTTGTTTTTCATTCCTCGTTCTATTCCAAAGATCTTGATTTTTATATCGTGATGAATCTCGGTTTGAGCATTGTTTAACGCTAAAATTAAAGTTGGGAAAACCCACCAATGTGCTTCCATTGTTCCCGGAACCTACAAGTGGTATCATAGGGGGTCATATCGTTGATTATAATTATTTAGTTTTTTGTTGGTGATTTACATATTTAATAATTTAGTTGTTTCAATTCAAGTTAATCGTTCTTTAAATCTGAATCTTGAGATCTGTTCCTCCTCTATCATTTCTCGTTCATCATACAAAAATGACCTTTTCTTTTAATTTTTGATTGAAATAAAATAGAGGATCTCATCCAGAGGATCCAAATGTTCCTGGCCGTACACCACAAGAATACACAGCGTGTATTCAGAAGTACACATCATGTTGTCTAGGTTCATGAATCATACTGGTTTGCCAAATCAGGCCATGTATTGATCCTATCTAAGTCATTTATGACACCATATGTTGACCAGGAACAGGTGGCACATGGTTTCCGGATTACATGCCGTGTGTTCCAACAGAACACAACGTATAGTCCCTTCAGGTTAGGGTTGGACCGTGTACCCCGTACACGGCTTGCCTGGCTGGAAACCATGTAACGCGGAAACTACACGACATGTGTCCAACTGAACACGCCGTGTACTCCAAAAATTTCCGAAGTAAATTAACAAATAATGTCCCTGGGCATGTACTTAGGATGGACGGTGAAGAAAAGTACACGCCATGTAGTCAGAACTACACACCGTGTACTCACCCAAATTACACAGATTTATTAAAATTTATTATTATATTATACAAGCCCTTGATATGTGTACCATGGTGTAGGCGTAAAGACGAGGCACCACATGTGATAGGTGTTTTATATATATGTGTTTGATTTAACATCTGCATAATGAATGGGAATTCACCGGGTTGCCTCCAAGGTACAAGTTATGTATAAGGATAATTTTAATTTATTTAAAATTATGATGGATGAGAATCTCAAGGAAATTCAAAAAAAGGGTTTAAGATAAAAGGATTGATTAATTAAATATAATTAATTGATTCGAGCGTGATTTATCTTAAACAAGAACGATTAAAGAATTGAATGCTAGTTTTATTTATGCATAAATATCATTGCATGTATGGATGATCATGAGCTAGACCAAGACCATTGTATGTGAATGGTTTCTTTTAATTTATTTAAATTAAATTTGTTAGCCCGTGAGACTTCGCCTCATTAATATGTAGGGCCTGCGAGCCCAAGGATTATTTTATGTAAAACCCCCTTTTTACCCCTCACTTGCATGTGAGATAAATGCATATTTAATGGATGGAGCTCCCAAGCTAGTGGAGGCATCTCAAGTCAGGATCAAAGGTGAAACTAATCCAAGGAGATAAAAAGGTGGACAAGTGGAAAGCTGTAAACACGAACCCGAAAGGTTCAAGGTGTTTCTCCCCTAGGTCTTGGGTTATTTTATCAACCCCTAGATAAAATAACCAATAGAACAAAGATCATTATCATTACATTTATTTTATTTCTATTAGTTGCATGGTTTATTTATTATGGGTGTGTTTTCACGACCACACATTAACGAATTAAACAAGCATGCAAGATGGAACTAAAATAAGACCGAATTATGCGTAAATATTATCTTGACATGGTTAATCACTTAAGTATATCCCAATTAATATTAAAAAGCATGTAATCAAAGATAATAAAATGACAATTTATGTATAAGGATAAAAGCCCTCAATAGAAATATTAACTCGGTATAGCCTTCCATAATCTTGGTTAGAATCGAACCATAGTTCAAAGTGCCTGACCAACCCTAGTTGGGGTGCTTTCAATTATCAGGGAATTATAATTCAAGATTTTGGATTGACTTAACTTGGTTCACATCAAGGGTTGACTACCACAACAGGACTTGGTGTAACCAAGAGGCAAAGGTTGAGAAAATCCAAAATAAAAGGATTTCAGGATTGGGGAGTCCACTCAGCGGATCAAGGAGCCACGAGTTAATGCAGTTGGCATTTGGAATGCCTACCTAAAACCCTTAAATTTGCTTGAACAACCCTAGTTGGGGTAATGATAAGGGAAATATGGATCCTTTCCACTAGAATATTTAGGCAATAGAATATTCCAAATTCAATGGTGAGGGATATTGGATTTCAATAAAATAGTGGGAGACTAATAAGTATTAATTTAATTATTTGTCTTAGTTTTGTAATAAAGTACTAAACCTTTTCTCATCTTAATTTTTAGAAACGGAATGAAAATAACTTCAAACATATCATTGCGAACCATACTTGAGAAGGAAAACCTTCTCACCAGAACCAATTTCCAAGAGTGGTAGAGGCATTTACACGTCATCCTTCGCCATGAAAGGAAATTGTATGTGCTGGAAGAGCCTGTTCCAATTGCACTTGTAAAAGAGGCCAGTGATGAGGAAATATCTCTCTATGCGAAACACATGGATGATGCCACATATTTACAGTGTTTCATGCTATCGGCCATGTCCAATGAGATCTTGAAGCAACATGAAAACATGGATGCGTATAGCATGATGTCTCACCTTAAGGATATCTACCAAGAGAAGGCAAGACGTGAGAGGTATGAGATCTCCAATGCTTTTTTTTACAACTAATCTTGGAGAGTCTATGCCATCTGGGCCTCATGTAGTCAAGCTTATTGGCTACATCGAACGCCTAGACATCTTAGGGATTAAATTCCTAGGTGAGTTGCGTACAGATCTCATCTTATCATAACTTCCCAAGACCTTCTAAAGATTTATTGTCAACTACAACATGAGTAATAATGAGAAGAGTCTATCGAAACTTCTGACCTTGATTCTCCAGGTAGATAAGGACATGGAGCGTGACAAACGCGCAATCCTTATGGTGAATAAGAAAAGGAAGGACAAGGTAAAGGGGCCAAAGACTTATAAATAGTCTGAAGCCCCTGATCTTCTAAGAAGGGGAAGATCTAGAGGCAGGGAAAGGAATGGTAGGTGGTGTGTTTTTCATGTGACAACCGAGGCCACTAGAAGAGGAACTGCACCCAGAAGCATGGGGATGCTAAAGGTGCGTTCGTTATCAAGTGTAATATTTTTATTTATACACATTGGGTATTAGATACATCTTGTGGGGCTCACATATATATTCAAATGAAGGAACCAAGTAGATTTAGAAAGATTTCCAGAGGAGAGGTGGATCTTCAAGCTACCAATGGCGTAAGGATGGCTGCATTGGCTATTGGATATTACCACCTCTCATTGCCGATTGGGATGATTTTGGTTTTACATAACTATTATTATGTGCCTAGTGTTACCAAGAATATAATTTTTGTATCTTGTTTGGATATAGTTGGATTTATTTTAAAGTTTGGAAATAAGGGTTGTCTGTTTTATAAGAACAACGTATGTTATGGTATGGCGCATTTAAATAATGGTTTGTATGTATTAAATTAAGAAAACTAAGTGTTGTAAATCGATAACGAAACAAACTCACATGATTCATACATCACCCAGTTGTGGAATCACCGTCTTGGTCATGTAAAAGAGAAGTGCTTGAAAAAGCTCTGCCAAGATGGTTATTTAGACTCTACTGAGCTAAAACCACTTGATAGATGTCACACTTGTTTACAAGGTAAAATGACCAAGAAACCTTTCGGTGGACATGGTGAAAGGGCCATAGAGCTTCTAGGATTGGTGCACATGGATATATGTGGACCATTTCCAGTAGAATCTAGTGGTGGATATTCTTACTTCATTACTTTTACTGATTATTTAAGTAGATATGGATATGTCTACTTAATGAGGTATAAGCCAGAGTCCTTAGAGAAATTTAATGAATTCAAGAATGAATTGGAGAATCATCTTGGTAAGAAGATAAAGAAACTTCGATCAGATCGAGGTGGAGAATATCTGAACCAAGATTTCATCAATATTCTACGGGAGTCTGGGATTCTATATCAGCTCACTCCTCCTTATACACCACAGTGGAATGGTGTTAGTGAAAGGAGGAACCACACCTTGTTGGACATGGTGAGTTCGATGATGAGTCATGTAGATATTCCATTATCCTTTTGGGGATATGCATTACAAACTGCAACATACACATTAAACCAAGTACCAACTAAGGCAAAAAATGGAATTCCATCCAAGTTATGGAATGGAAGGAAACCCACTTTTTCGTACACATGTGTATGGGGATGCGAGGCATTTGTTAAGGCCTTCTCAGGAAACAAACTAGCACCTCAAGGCATGAGGTGTATCTTTATAGGATATCCCAAGGAAACTAAAGGATATTACCTATATAACCCTTCAGACAAGAAAGTTACTGTCGCCCTACAAGCCGTATTTCTTGAGAGGGATCACATCCTCAAGAAGGATAGTGGGAGAAAGATTGACTTAGATGAAGTTGATGCTCAAGATACACAAGAGTTGGTATAGGAACAAGTTCCACAGGTCCCTATGGAAGAGGTTCCAGAAACACAAGTACTGCGTAGGAGCTCAAGAGAGGTAAGGTAACTAGAGAGATTTGGTTTCCTAGTCACCGAGGATGGTGAATCTTTATTGTTGGACAATGATGAACCTATCTCCTACAAGGAAGTAGTAGAAAGCTTAGAAGTTTCAATATGGATAAAAGTTATGAATTTTGAGATGGATTCCAGGTATCTGAACCAAGTTTGGGTTCTGGTTGATGAGTTAGTTGATGTAAAGCCTGTTGGATGCAAATGGGTATTCAAGAGAAATCTGGACATGGAAGGTCAATTTAGCACCTATAAAGCAAGGATAGTGGCTAAAGGATTTAGACAACATCAAGGAATTGACTATGATGAAACCTTCTCACTAGTTGCAATGTTTAAATCCATAAGAATCATACTTGCCATAGCAGCTTACCATGAATATGAGATTTGGAAAATGGATGTCAAAACAGCATTCCTTAACAGGAACCTTCAAGAAGATGTCTATATGGCACAACCAGAAGGTTTTGTGACACCAGGTGAAGCCAAACGTGTTTGCAAGTTGCAGAAATCCATTTATAGATTAAAGTAAGCATCCAGGTCATGGAACATTCGATTTGATGAATCCATAAAGGAATTTGGTTTCATTAAGAAGGAATGTGAGCCCTGTGTTTATATGCGGTTTAATGGGAATGAGATCGTTATCCTAGTAGTATATGTTGACGATATATTACTTATTAGAAATGATGTACCAGTCTTACAGTCAGTTAAGGACTAGTTGAACAAGTGTTTCTCCATGAAGGACTTGGGTGAAGCCGCCTACATTCTAGGGATCAGGATCATTCGTGATAGATCCAAGAGGCTGCTTGGACTAATTCAGGGTACATAAATTGACCAGATACTAAAATATTCAGTATGGAACAATCCAAGAGAGGATTAGTTCTAGTGTCACATGGATTACATCTTTCTAAGAAAATGTGTCCATAAACACAACAGGAGAAAGATATAATGAGTAAGATCCCATACACTTCGGCTATAGGATCCATCATGTATTCCATGTTATGTACCAGGCTTGATATTGCCTATGGACTGAGAATGGTAGGCAGATATCTAGCAGATCCAGGATAACAACATTAGACTACTGTTAAGACTATCCTTAAGTATCTAGGAAGAACTAAGGATATGTTCCTAGTATATAGACGAGACGAGGAGCTTGTCATCAGAGGTCATGTTGATGCTGGTTTTCAGATAGATCAAAATGATCTAAATCCGCAATCTGGATATGTTTTCAGTCTCAATGGAGGAGATATGAGATAGAAGAGTTCAAAGCAGCCAATTGTCGCCGATTCTATAGCAGAGTTTGAATATATAGCTGCTTCTGATATAGCCAAGGAATCCATCTAGATTCGGAACTTTGTACAGGAGCTTGATGTGGTGCCTAACAGTAAAGATCCCATTACATTGTATTGTTATAATACTGCAGTGGTGGCTCTTGCAAAAGAACCAAGGTCACATCAACAGACAAATCACATACTCCGGAAGTATCACCTCTTGAGGGATTTCTATCAAATGGGTGAAGTTGCAATGAGAAGAGTGTCCACAAAAGAGAACGTGACAGACCCCATGACTAAAGGCCTATCTTAGCAGAAGCATGAATATCATGTGAGAGATAGTGGGTTAAAGGTTTTTAGCAGTTGGCTCTAGTCCAAGTGGGAGTCTGTTGGAGTTGGTGGCCTAGAACCAACTACTTTGTACTTTATTCATTAAATAAACATCTTATCACATCTTGATTGTTCTTCTAAGTGACAATGCATGTGATAATGTCCCAAGGATAGTTGTTGCATTAAAGGGTTATAGCGGATCCCTGCTATGATGAGAACTCGAAAGTGCCATAACAATATTATTGAATATATGTTCTATGGATGGATGATGTTATTTGAGGGACACAAATAATACAGGCCATTAGGGGTGAAGACTCATAAAACTTTGAGGCAACTTATCATAGTGTGTGTCCTTGGTAATATCCAGGAGGATATTATGAGAACGAAGCCCTCCAGTAGGAAATCCACATTTCATAGTGTCATTGGATGTTCCTATCTACAGACATGTGTATTGGTCCTTAGACTTTAAGATTATTATTAATGGGTATTAAAACTCATGCACTTAGATGTATTGACGAAAACTACGATGACACACTGTTCGCAGCGAGGTAGGATATGTTGGGTGCGTCACGCGTAATACTGAATTAATAGATAATTCAAGAAAGGATTTGTCTCTTCTGTTGCATAACAAAATTAGATATCTTAGGCCCTTTGATGGAATTGATATAGACTACATAAATCCATGTCCATGGTAAGGTATGGGCGAGTTCAATTCTGAAAAGTCCAAGAAAGAATAATTGAGAACATGGGTTGATGACACTAGCATGCAACCCGCTTGATTAGAGATATCGATACAAAGGGATTATATTACACGATAAGCATTCTTATGAGGTGACACATCAATGTAACGTCAACTTATTTCTCTTGGGTGACTTGACCTGTTTCTTGATAGTAATCTTGGAATTTAGGCAAGCCCACCTAATGCCAATGAGAAAGAGGCCTAAAGGGTCACACAATAAGTGTGTCCATGATCTCAATTAAATATTAATTTAACAAGTTAAAGAAATATTATTCCCAACTGTGGTTTAATAATTATTTAAGGATGCCTAATTACATTTATTGTGACACTAGTTATTTGAGAGAATATATTGTGGGTGAAATAATATGTTTATTAGCGAGTAATGCAGTTACATGTATTTAAGAAATAAATTGCCATTACTCAAGGTCTAATAAATATGGTGGAGGAAATAAAGAAAAATGGAAAATAAGAGTACATGCCGTGTATATTAAATATACACTCCGTGTAGTTTTATTGAAAATGAGTACACGCCATGTATTAATGATTACACGACGTGTAGTTTTTCTAGTTGGGATTTTGAGGAAATAATACCATTTAATTAAATGATATTTATTATAATCAGCATGGGCACATGTCAAGGAATTAATAATTCGACATGGGGGTTTTCAATAAAAGTTAGTGAAATAAATAAAACACTTAACACGTTTATTTATTGTCATAACTCTATAAACCTCAAACCTAATTATAAATATCCTCACAACCCTAACACTTTTCCCAATCGTTGTGCGCAATAATTCTAGAGAAATATTTCAAGGCTGAAAGAACTACTTCCTCCAAGAACACTCTCAAGACCGAGAGAGATCCTCCTCCATCGGATAAAGGCAATCGAAGGAGGACATCGCAAGTGAAGGTTCTACCATGATTGCACCCATAGATCCCTTCGGTGACATACAAAGATACTTGGAGCTCGTGTGGATCACTGCTAGAGGAATACTACACTTGGATTCTATGATGGAATGACAGATCACATCGGATTGTGACCAGAGACGTCAATGAAGAAATAATTCCACCAAGGTAATTCTTGTGAATTAATTAAATTAATTATAACCAACATATGATGATCCTATCTCTATGGTTCCGGGACTCCCTCTTTTTTTTTCGTTCCTCTTTCTATTCTGAAGATCTGGCATTTTATATCATGACAGATCTCAGTTTGAGTGTTGTTTAACACTAAAATTAAAGTTGGGAAAACCCACCAACGCGCTTCCGCTGCACTCGAAACCTACAGATACATGATCATGGAGTTGTAGGTGGATCTTGGAGTTATGTTTGGAGTCTTTGAGTTTTTTTGGTTTTGTATTCCGCTGTGTACTTTGATGTTGGTAGTTTTCCTCTGTGGTACTTTGTTGTAGTTTGGTTTTGATATCAATGGTATTACTTTGAGTTGTTTTACATTGTTATCATGCATCATTTATTAATTATCTTCATAAGGTGTGTTTGGTTGGGTTGTTTTATTTTCAAATAGGAAATTTTGCCCCAGTTGTATTGATCCCCTCACCATTTATTTCTAGCCTTTGGCACCTTGGGGATGTCGCTTACAACCAATTAGCACTTTTTCCTTGACATAAGCGATTGAGGAGGGGTGGGATGTTATATAAGGGTTGATGGTGTTGATAATATTGATGATTCAATGATTGAATTTAAATTAATGAGGGGTGATGAAATTGAAGCTCATATGGAAATTAATGATGCTGAGGAGGAAGATAAAGACATTAACATCAATAAATATTAATATAAAGATAAATATTGATGTATTAAATTCTAGTTATAGTCACAATCAATATATATTATTTTTTTTAATAGATATTTATTAGTTTCTTATATTTTATATTTGTATTAACAATTATTCATTAGTAGAATTATTTTTATTCTTCAGATGGCTGGATAGGGTTATGACATTATTTTTCATTTCCTCACTAATGATGTGCTCGATGACCAGATCAATGACTCACAATCCACCTTGAAAGATGATTCCATTTCACCATTGAATTGAAGGGATCATAACATAGTTATAATGATAATTCTAGACCCTATTCATGAGCAATGTCCATCTCTTGATTTTGATCCTTGCTTGTAGTGGTATGTTCAATTATGTTATTTTTTTTTATTTTTTTCATTAATTTTTTATATATTGATTATATGATTACCTATTTTTATTTTCATTGTATTTTGTATACGATTATTGGTCAGGCTCATGTAATTCTGTATAATTACTTTTCTATACCATGGGCGTCATGGGATTGATTTCTCATTAATGTTTGATATCACCTATTTTATCACTATATTGTATGTTAATAAATATTTATTTGAAATTTATTTAATTACTAAAATTATATTATAAATTATTTATAGAGATTATGGTCTCTGATTGATGATTTCATGAGTCTTTATATCTGAGAGGCATGGGATATTTATTTGTGTGATTGTTTTTTTCAATTTTTATACAACCTTTGAAATAGAGTGGTGGAGGTAATAGGTCACACATAGAATTAGGAGTCATATATTTTTTATTTATTGATAAAATATGGTAAGTAATATTGTTTATTAATTTATATATACTTTTAATGTGATTTTTTTGTTATATTTATGTTGGAAATTATTTATCCTACTATTATAGAGTTTTATGTTTACAAGAATATATACATAGATTATACTATAAGAGAGGTTTCTAGTGGAAAACAATTTTAAAATAAGGTTATTATTATTTTGGTTTTAAAAATTAACTTAAATTAGTTTTTTACTATTTTAATTTATAATTACATTTGAAGGAGGTGTATGAGGTCATAACTTATCACATGTAGGATATTCAGGCCGATATTGAGGGTGAGGACTCATGCGAGTCAGGTTTTGATGAGGTGACTGGATACGGGTGACCATACATGGTATTGGGAATGTCTGGTTGATCGATATTGGTTAACGATCAATGCAATCTAGTTATTATGATACTGCAATGATGTTGTCATCCATATTGAAGGGATCTTATGAAAAGTCATCTTATCTCCATAGTATTAGGGGAGGTTGCGATTTTAGGATGAGATTATATAGAGAAATAAGAGATAGAAGGAAGAACATCATAAGTAGTAGGAGAAACAATGCCAACACCATGAGAAGATGATGGAGTATATGTGATGAATTTCACATGGTTTAGGGACGGAGTTCCCTTCCCCTAACCCTTTACCATATCCCCCATAGTGGCTTTATGATTTTTTTTGATAAAAATATAATGTATTTAATGGTTATTATTTTTTATATGAAAAGTTTATATATTTTTATATTATTTATGTTTTTTTTAAATTTTTTATTTTTTCTATTGTGATGGAATGTCGCTCCCATCATGTTAAAAATGTTATGTGTTTTTTTGTGAAAAACTCTTAGTACTATCACAAATACTATTTGTTATGGATTATTATTTCCATCGCAAACACTATATTTTTTTTCATGATGTGATTCCATTCCATCACAAGATATTCTTAGATATAGATACATATTTTTGTTGAATTTTTTTAGTGACGAATCATCGCAAATAATAATAATTTCAATGCCATATTTCAGAATGGGTCATTTGCGATAGAATCCCACCACAAGTAATCATTTATGATGGGAATACATAACAAATAACCTATAAAAATGACATTTTTTTGAAGTGTATCACCATAATAATTTTTAAGGTGAACGAGTTATCTATATAATTAAAAATAAGGTGAATGTGTTATCACCACTACCACACAAGTATGAGTGAATGGGTCATTTACACCCCCACAATAATAGGTGATCACTATAATCATGCATAAAGTGAATGGGATATCTCCATAATTAAGCATAACGTGGACTAGTTACTAGCACTATTGGATGGATATGGGTGAAAGGGTCATCACCACTCTCATAAGAATGGGTGAACATGATATCACCATAATATTACATAGAGTAGATGTGTAATCACCATAACTAAAAATAAGTTCAACCAATTATCACCACTATCAAACAAGTATGGGTGAGTGGGTAATCACCAATTTTAAAATAATAAGTGAATAAGCTACCACTATAGTACACATGATTATGGGTGAATGGTCTATCACCACTCACACTCAACCAAGGTAAATGGGAAATCAGCATAACATAAACATAGTGTAGAAAACAAAATCACTAGTACCATAATAATAAATAGGGTGAATGGGTTATCACTAATATCATAATATAACAAGGATAAGAAAACTATCACCGTAACATAATCAATAACCTAGTAAATGACTAATCACTATATAGGTAAATCATAAACATAATGAATAGTTTATCACTATTTATGTAATCAACAATCATAGTGATCCCTTTGTCAATATATAATCAAATATGAATGAATACACATCAAAATTACAAACATAAGTAAAGGTGAACTAACAATCACCAATCAATAATAACAAAATTTGTTGGGATGTAGGGTGTTAAGTATTCACTATAACCAGGAACTTCAATCCACCAAAAGAATGCACATCAAAGGTTATACACAATAGATACTGATCCCCTAAAACATCCCCCCTCGACTCAGTATACCATTATTATGAAGTCAATGCACCCTATCCCCACAAAAAGTTGACCCTTTCACACACATACAAGTAAGATCACAAGCATATACATGGAATGTAAAACCAATATATATACAACCTATAAATTTATATAAATTTGGAATGAATACAAGGGATTAAGATGATTTGAACAACTTATCCTACATGCATGGAATAAACACTACTCCATTCTTTATATTTACTAGAAGTACAAGAATTCCATACAACTAAAAAATAAGTCAGTAAAAAAACATTAAAGAGAAATATATTTTATAATTCGCTAAACACCATCAAGTCTGATTCTCTATACAGAATCTGGTCCATTTTTCATGTCTCTGATATACTATACTTTATTATGATTCCCAGTACAAAAGGTACCCAATCCATTTTATAGGAATGGATAACCATCTAGGTTTCACCGCCTTCCAACATTCATAGAGATGACTCCATTTGGTAAGTAACTGGTGATCTCTAGAAACACCTTTGACCCTAACCACTAAATCAAGTGAGCATGTCTAAAGACTTCATTCAAGAGACTTCTATTCACTGAACATTCCAGACCTCTATGAATCCATAGGGAGAAATAAACTTATGATCAATTCACTACCTCATAGAGAGTGTCTGATGTCATTGAATGTAATATGAACTGAACAGCTTGCAATGAAAATTTTTCAATAAATTAAATCTGGTGACCTGAATTTAGTGAACAGAATATATTTCACATTCCAACAATATCCCACTTTTAGACTATTCTAAGTAACCTTTGAAAAATATCCAACTCTTAGAAAACTTCCTTTCTTCCTCTTTACAACATAAAATGTTCTTAATTCTCCTTTCATCCACCCAAGTCCCACTAAGGCATTATGTTGCCTCATGCTTTCTAGAACTAAAGTTTTAGTGACCACATCCACTAGATTTTTGATTCTGGATATCTTCCCAAGATCTAACATTGTCTCCTCTGGAATTTCCCTAATGAAGTGTTACTTTATGTTGATGTACTTTATCCATGCATTAAATATGAGATTCCTAGCCTAATGAATTGTAGTATGATTACTAAAAAATAAAAATCCCCATTATTGACTTCTCTCAAACTCCTTCAGTAAATGTATAAACCTAAAAAACTCCTTCCTTGATTCCATTACAGTTACATACTCTACTTCAACTTTACTTAAAAATGATAATATTATGCAGATATGACATCCAATTGATCATTTTTCCTCCCTAGTCAAAAAAATCTAATCATGCTCCTCTATGTGTATTAATATCTATAAAAATCCACACCCCAAAAAACTTGCAATGGATCTTCCTCCCTAAAACATAGAGAAAATCCTTCTATTTTTTTCAAGTAATGGATGATCCACTTGATGGCTTCTCAGTGTTCACTCAACATAAAATAACTCACAATTCCAATTAAAAATGAAATGTATAGTTGTTTTTAAATCATCACATATATAAAAATTCTCAATATTGATGCAAAAATAACTTTATCCACATAATGACTCACTTCTTCCCTTATTGGTGCATGTGCATTAGAAAAATTAAAGTGTTTGAAAAGAGGAGTTGATACAAGATTGTATTCGACCATTCCAAACATTCCCATGATCTTATAGATGTATTCTTTCTAGGATAACACTAAATTTATAACTCTTATATCCCTCTCAATTATTATTCCCAATATTTTCTTGGAATATCCAATATTATTCATTTAAATTATTCTAGATAAACTTAAATTTAGATCCTGAATCTATAAAACATTTTGACTCACCAAACATATTTCATCGATATATAAAGGAATTGTGGTGAATGTCCTGTAACACCATTTCTTCTAGAAATATAAATGATCTGTATTCCACCTTTCAAATCCTTCTTCCAACAAAAAACCATAAAACTTTAAAATATATTATTTTAATTCTTGCTTTAAGATATAAAGAAAATTCTTTAACATTATAAGTTCTTATTTCCTTATTACAAAAAATCCATTGGGTTATTTATGTAAATTTCTTCCTCCAACTCACCATGAAGGAAGGATGCCTTTACATCCATCTGTTTTAAGTGAAGACCCTATGATGGTACCATGATCACTATCATACAGATAGTTTCACGTTAAACTATTAGTGAGAAAATATTCAAGAAGTTAACTCCTTCAATAGTTGATTTATTTTTATCAACTTCCCTTTTCTTTATGTTCTGTTTCTTTCAAAGAACCTTATAATTAAAGAGAACATCTTGGATCCTGTTTATTTGTTTCCTTTCCTCATCCCACAACTTAAATCCAAAACTCTAACCTCCATACCCAATGAGAAAACATGATTTATATTTTTTCTCAAGATTATCTTGATCCTTAGCATCGGAATTCATATACATCAAACTTCTAAAGACTTTAATATGGTTAACTTCTAACAATTTACCAGACCATAGATCCTTTGTAAGATCCTTCTCAAATACCGATGTTAGACACCTATTGACAAGGTATGTTGTTTTATTGAGTTCCTCTCCCAAAATACCCTTAGGCATTCCAAAGTACAATCAAATACTTTAAACCTTCCCATTAATAGTTCAATTTATTCTTTCATCCACCCCATTCAACTACAATGTACAAGATATTGTATTCTCATGTGTTATCCCCTTATTTTGGTAGAAGTTCCCAAAGTTTTATCTCGTGTTTTCACCACTATTATTGAAAAAAAATACATTTCACCTTCCAACCAAATTCCCTTTCTTCCATGGATTTCCATTGAATTAATGCCTAAAAAAATAAAAATTATGATTCAAAAAGTAAACCTATAATTTTATAGTAGCATTATAAATGGAAGTTATAAAGTAAATAGAACCACAATGGGACTAAATAAGGACAAGTCTAAGTGACCTAGTTTTGAATTCCAAGCTCCGAGCTTCCATCCATCTAAGTTTAAGCACACCCTTCTCTATTCCCATACACACAACTTTCACACCTTCTAATTTCCATGCGATAAAGCTTCAATATACCTTTAAATATTCAAACATTCATATTATTCTAACTAAGTTGAACAGTCCTACAATGCCAAACCTTAAAATCATATGATGATGTAGTTACAACCATTGCAATACCATATGTGTTTCTGGTTAATTACAAGGTCCCATTCTTTACTCTTATCACAACCACTATGAATCCTTAACGAATTTTCTATAATCAATTTTAAAAATTTACTCCAAATCCACCTTCATCAAGACATCTAATGAAAATATGATATTTTTCATAGCCCGGGGGTGTGTCTAACTCCTTTGAGTCTTAAGATTCCATTTTGATTCATATTTATATTCCCATGACCCTTTTTAATGACATCCTAGGATTCATTATCCACTAGATTAAGTTTTATGAAACCTCTAGATATATGTTTAACTATGCATCCACATTCTGTCATTGAGTGAAAACATTAACCTAAATCAACCACCCATAATTACACCAAAGAATGAACACCAAGAAACAAGGTATTTACTCTATGTTTCATTACAATGAAAAAATGTTTGATGAAAACACACAATGCATATCATTTGATGGACTTATCAGTACCTCAGAACATGTAATCAAATGACATAATCTACACAAATAGAAACACAAAAAACCTAGTAGTTAATCAAATACATCAAGAGTGTATTGTGATGTTCAAAACAAGGTTAAAAAAGTGGGGTTTTACCCAATAATATTACACTTTTTGACAATAAAATTACATAAATAGAAGAAGGTAAGTTCAACTAGAATATAAAAGAAGTTCCCTGTAATGTCATTTAATCTCTTCATCTTCTCCTCAGAACCTCTCCCTTGAAAGAAGAGAAGGGAAAATCACTGAATCCCTCAAAACTCTTACACTTTTTGACAGTCTGAAAACATCACAAAAGTATTACAAGGGGAAAAACAAGGTCAAGGTTAAAAGGTATAAAAAAAATTAAAATTAAGATATTCAACTCAAATTAATGTATGGTTGTGTGATTTTTGATGAAAAAACCTTCTGAGTTTATCATCCATTGGATTTTCATCTATCTTAATAGGTTATTAAAAATATTCACCCGAGTATTCACATTTATAAACCTTTTAAATTCAACTCAACAAACACATTAATAAAATAAAAAACTCCCCTAAATCCAAAAAAAATTATCATCCTGAAACTTCTCCCCTTTATATAAGGTATAAAAATAAATATTAATGAAATAAAAACTCCCTTTAATCTTTATATACTCTCCCTCCATTATATTTATAGCTATGATATTTTTAATAAAGGATAAATTAAAAGAGTTCACTTCAATAATGTTCAGAAATTCTACATGAAAAATTTAATCTCTAGGTATAGCTTCCAACCAATTAAATTATCTCTTTTAGACACAAATTAATCAATAATTATTTTTGTAAAAAAATATTTCGTTTAAAAATTAATAAAAGACACAAGTTCAGCCTATGATAAACTAAATTCTAAAAATAAAATTTGATATATCAAAATTTAAAAAGGTATGCATGATAATATAATCAGACAGTTTTAAAATTTTATAAGATAAGGATAAAAAAATTGAACCATTTAGAATTTATCTTCTATATTGATATATAGAACTTATTCTTTTGAAGATGGTTATGGATTATATCCAAATTCATGTTCCTATATTTTGTTGAAATTAATGGTAGATAAAAAATAAACTCTATAAAAAAAGTCATCAAACAAAAACCAACCCCCACACAAGAGAGTAAATATTTAAAGAAAACTTTATTTTGATTGAATCATACACATAAATACCACATAATAATTAAATAATACATTTTTTGATAAAACTAAAAGTCACCATGTACTAGATATAAGATTTCAGTTGCTGGTATGTAGAGGCTTCATCATTCAAAATTTAAATGTGTGGTATCCAGACTTTCCTAGGTCCAAAAGTATTCCCTAATTGTACCTTCAGTGCCCAAATAATTTTAATTATATGATTTACATGAGCTACAAGTTCCTTTTAATTTGTGATCTAGTTTATATAAAGTATTGAACTTTATTAAAAGAAAACCAACTTTTCCAATGTTCACCTATTTGTAATGTTCACCTCTTTTAATGAATGGGGAAATTCCTAGTGGCCATTTGAATACACCAAATCTTCACTCTCTACTCGTCTTCTATACATATTTATTAAAGTAGTTAATCATATATATACCTATCAATTTAAAAGCTTGGTTATGATAATTTTATTTAAATAATAATATTTCAGGGTTTTTTAGGCTCAGTGTTGCGAGCCATATATGTTATAGAATATATTTTTCTTTTTAAAATCTCAGGGTGTTACAACATCTGCCTATAAGGTTTGGAATTATCTTCTATATGTATAACATGGGTATAAATGGTGGGGATTATACCTTTTAAATCAACTATCTTCTAACCTATTGCTAGTTCCCTCTATGATAAGACATTGAATAATTTAATTTCTTATTCACATGAAAGATCTAAATTGATGATGATTGGTAAAGTTTTTGAATCTCCCAAGTAGCTATATCTTAGGTTTGGGGGAATAAGTTTAAGCTCAAGTGTTACTTATTTTTCAATTTATGGGGCTAATGATGTGAAATCTTATCTATCTAGTGTTTGAACTATGTTTTTACACTTCTTTTTTTGATTCAAATAAATCCTCCTTTCCTTTTGTAATTCTTCAAGATTCAGTGCTTCTATTATCAACTAATAGGATTATTTAATAATGTTTAAGAAAATATAATCAACCACCAAAGGTTTTTTCCATATATTTTAGGGCATCAAATGTTAGGCTTTCTTCCATGAATCTAAAAATTAGTTTCCACTGTTATCCATAAACAATAAAACTGCATATAGCTAATATGAGTCTTCCAAGATTGAGTCAGATTCCCTTATCATCTTCCATATAACAAACATTAAAGTCAGTGGGGAAGTAAAATTTATCATCTTTGAAGAGAACGTCCCTTAAAATGCTTCACTGGTTACTCTTCCATTTACAAGTGAACCCCAGTGGGATTTAATTTTATAATCCTAAATTCCTCAAGAAATTGATATGAAATTAGGTTAACTATAGCTTCGATATAACATAGGGTAATCCCATACTAATAGCCACCAATATTACAACGTATCATGAAACTTCCAGTTTCTCTTAGTTTAGGAAGGTATAGATCTAGGTATGAGTGTTGAACATTCCTTATTCATTAAAACAATCCCCACATCATTGGATTTTCTGTTAGATAGAATCAACTTGATAAATTTATCATAATGAGGAATTTTCATAATAGCTTTAACAAAGGGAATTATCATGTGAATCTTTTTGAACATCTCTCAAAATTTTATAAATTGAGCATCCCACTTTCTTTACTTTAGTATTTGTGGGTGCGGAGCAGGTGGTGTATAAACTTTCAAACTTCCATTTAATTATTCCTTTTCATTTTATTTTATCACTTTTTCATCTTTATGATTTCTATTTGATATTACTTTTCATTTTCTTGATCTCTAATCTCATTTTTAGATGAATGATTATCATTAGAAATAGGTGTATGTCTTACTTATATTATTTGAGAAACTGGAAATTTTCACTTTGGAAATTTTGTATCACTGCGTAATGTGATAGATTTTTCCTATTTTATAGGGTTAACCCTTGTGTTACTTGGTAGAGTGTCTTGTTACTAATCTTTCATTTGTGAATCCATCAGACCTGATTGATTTTCCATGTCTTGCATGGAAGATTGTAAGTTTTGGGTTTCTATTTATTCACTATAAATAAAGTGACTTGTAACAATAGAAATTCAATGATTGATAATATATATGTTGCTATAAATGAGTAATTTCAACAGTTATCAAGTCATTTTGATATTAAATTTAAGTACTGACATTTCTTTTTATCAATATATATATGTTTTTATTATTTATTGAACAAAAACAAATGAATAAATTATTATTGATTATTAGTACCATTATTTTTTGTCAACATATAAATATGTAACTATTATTTATCCACTAAAAACAAATCATTTAACAATAAATTTTTTTATTATGATGAGTCAACAATTTACTAAAAAATTATGTTCAACTCACTTTTTTTGCGGATGCTTAAATCAGTGCTTTGATTAAGCTTGGAAGCCGAGCTCATGATATGATATTATTAATGTTATTTCATTAAAACAAAGTCCTTGGTTAATGTTTCAACTTTCACACTAGTCTGAGTGATTTGAGTGTCAATACATCTATTTGTATGGAGCAACATTTTTTTATCAAGATAAATATGTTTTCATTCAATCATATTTTGATTAAGATACATATGTTTTTATTTCTCATCAAGCCCAACCCATACTCTCTCTACCAGTGGTTCACTGCATTATCTTCCTACCCTTCCAATTTTATTTATAAAATACATTATTCATTCCACTTATTATCATTTTATTCACTCTAATACATTAATTCTTTGTGATTTTTTTTAAAAAAGTTTTCTAGGACACTTCCAGTGATTTCCTTTTCATTTTCCTCCCTTACTTATTATTTATATCATGATTCTGTTTAATCATGAATCAATTTCTAGCATTATGTGTGAACTTATGGATTTTTTAGTGTCTATAATAATTATGAATTCATGATTCTTAATTATAAGCAGTGTATGATGTTCAACAATACGTCCATGTTTCTCACATTTGGTAGGATTTCTATCAACCACATGCCTACTCATACAATCTATTTTCTTTATGATATCAAGTTATATTTTATAGTTTTTATTGAAAAATTATTATAAAACTTTCCACTTATGATGAGTGTTTATTAATAACTATTTTCATAATTCTTGATTTTATCATACTAGACTCATACATACAATTGATTGAATGGTATTTTTGTTTATGATATGGATTCATTAAAGCAATATTATCAAATACTAATGTTATGTTAATAAAATATGAATCTTTCCAAGGATAATAATGATATGGTTCAATTAAAAAGATTATGTTTGGTATGATGAAATTATTTTGATGGAGGATGAATGTAAATGGAAATGAAAAATGAATGGTTAAAGTAAAGAAAAAAGGAATTTAAAATCATGTTTAGTATGATGAAACTCCTTAATGGAATGTTTATATTATTTTAATATAAAAAAATCAAATATTTGTGGAAAAGATCAAAAAAGTCATTTTCTTCCTCACACATCTCTTTAGTGCTAGGATGCCTTAGTCCCTTATCGCTTTCAAAACCCCTTGCTGCTGTCAAACTAGTACCGAATGATACCAAATGTGTCATTTAGGTCTCTATGAAAACAAATTATAGACTATATCTAAAAAATGGATCTTTAACATTTAGACAACATGCTTGTTTCAATCGTCACTATTTTTATTGTTATTATCTTTGTGATTAAGAGATCATTTGTTTAAATCTTAAATAACCACATCTTTTTATTAGTCTAAGTTAGGAAGGGGATGTGAAAAACATGTGGAATAATTAAATTGGATTTTTCAAGAGTAGTTTTTAAATTTTCAATTGCAACATAGAAACTCTTGAGACATAAACGATATTAAAAGAATATGCTCGGTACAAATTAAGTTAAATTTGATAAAAATAATGATTAAAAATATTTCACCTGTATTTTTCAAAGTAATATGATAAATGAAATATCATAAAAAATTGGATCATATGGATTTGAACATTAATATTTGTGGACCAAATTATTCTGAAATCATCAAGATCGTAGAATAAATATCTTTGATCAAAACTGTCAAAATATTGGTCAAACTCTTCACATTGTGAATGTTTTTAATCATACTTTTAATATATATATATATATATATATATATATATATATTTAGAGAGATATAGAGAGACAAATGGATTTAAAATATATTAAAATTTGTGTAGAGTTTCTAAAAAATACCGTGTCAATAAGAAAAAAACCAACCTCTACTCAAGGAGGTTGACGGTTAAAATCTACCTTCAACTAGAGTGGGAATAATAATCAAATTAGTAATTATCCAAAAATTCATATATTTACAATTCAATTAAATCATATTATAAATATTTGAAATATAATAATAAATATACAAACAATATCATAAGTCCAATAAGAATCCACCCTCAACCCACCATGTCCATCACCCCACCATTTCCATCGCTATCCCACAACCACTACTGACATCTCTAGTATCAACCTACACAAATCCCATAATTACATCACTATAAAAGCAATCAAAAAAACAAAATAAAAATAAAAATAAATTAAATAAATAAACAAAATTTATAGTTTAATCCAAGAGAATATTTATTAAATATGTCACAAACACTATAATTCATCATGACTGCCATTGCTCCCCACCTACTGCTAGCATCCATCACCTGTAATAAAACAAGAACTTTTAAGAAAAGGAATATGAAACAGGATAGTTTGACCAAATATAAAAAATAACAAAATAGAAAACAAAATCAATTTATTAATTGCAAGTTTAATAAGCATTTTATAATCATGTAATGTCATTAAATGTTAATAACATACTAATAAGTTAAAAGACCTACAAATTACACATTATCATGAAAAATTTAAAGAAATTCATTATTTTTTAATAAAATTAATATATATTTCAGTCAAATCATGAATTTTTAATCCCAATTAAACATGACAAGTTAGTAATCCAACTCATACTATGATGTATGCATAAAACCTCATGTTTCAATCGAAATATTATATTGTATCACCTATTAACCATGGAATTTCATCTTAATTTTCAACATAATGAATTCATAGTATAAATTCTATTAATTATATCATATTAATGTTTTCAAAAAACATTTTCCTAAAATGAGGAATAAATATTTACTTGTTGAAAGAAAAATCAATTAATATCATCAAAACACTCATAAAAACAATGAAATGTGACATAATATCAAACATCAACAAATATCCAAAAAAATATAATTTATTCTACATGAAAAAATAAACCAATTGCATCAAAACAAACTAGCTAAAAAATAAACAAATAATATCTCACTTTTTTATATTTTAAGAAAATTAAATATTTAAAGATAAAAAAATTAAAAAAATATATTATAGTGCACCAAAGTTAATAAAATAAACCAAATAAAGAAAAATTAGTCTCTTTCTGTTTAAAAAAGTTATACAAAAAATAAATTTTCCTTAGTAAAGTATTGATGTTGTAGCCAAAATTAGATAAAAGGATTTTCATGAAGCAAATAAATTCATGTAAGAAATTTGATACTTTTATTTCACTCAAAAGTTTCACAAATTGAGATCTTAATTTATGTATGTATGATGTGATATAAAATTGGAAACTCCCTCAAGAATAGTGTATATTATACTCTAAAATATATAAACTAAGACATTCTTAATTACTGGCCCCCACCAATCCTTTATTTAACTATCGAAGTCTTATTCTTTCACCATTTCTTTCAACCTTGAAATTTATTTTTACACATCCTGGTTAACGAAACTATATGAGCTCCCAACATATGGTGTAATAGTAAAGGATTAATGTGAAATATCAATTTTTTTTGATTGGGTTGGTCGAGAACCCATCCCAGATGCATGCGTGGGATACTACTTCTCTAAAACTAGTGAAATTGCATCATTTTGGGAAACTAATGATGACTGTACAGGATTCACATCCCAATATTCTTGAATTTTATCATGTAAATATTTTTGGTATCAGGTGCACAATGTGAGAGTAAATGTAGGGGAAATTAAAATTTTTCCCACTGGATCAACTTTGTAACATTGGCTCGGGAAAATCGCCACTCGATTATCAACCTGAGGATCTAGTGTGAATTAAATAAGCTGGAGAAATAAAAACCAAAAAACTACCTAGTTTGATTTTGTTTGAAAGTGTGTTCTTCTCATAGTTGGATGTCATTTCTTAAAGGAACCAAATCTGGAACCCTCTAAAATTTTCAAACATTTTTAAAAATATTTCTCAATCATCGACCTTCAACATCCGAGTGCTAGTGCATAAAATTTTAGGCACTTTCCACACTGGCTTGATCATGTAAGAACTATTTCTTTCATCTAGGTAGGAATTATTTTATTAGGGTGCTTGGAACATCACTTTCTCTTACTAGAACATAATAGATATGATAATGATTCTCTAAAATTCATGGGAGGAATAGTTCTTTGAATTAGGGTTTAATTTTTACTTATATAGTTTAGTTTAACATGTGAAAATTTTACTTTTTACCTTCTTTAAGTAAACCCTTCTATATTAAACCATATTTGACACTTACGTCCAAGTGTACATGTCACAAGAATCATATTTTCTATCATGTATGTGTAACATTAAAATATATTACCTGATAAAATATGAGCCATAAACTTGACCTGTTCCTCCTATAAAATATTAAATGAACCTAGAGAAAATATTTGCTCATAAAATATTATTATTTCATATTCAATTAGAAATTGTTAATACCTAGAGTAAATATATTAAACCCTTATTATTCTAAACTTGAATAATAATTAATTAATTTATTTCTTATGATCATTCAAAATCAGACATAAATCAACCCCCACCATGGGATCCACCATTTCTTAAGCTTCAATTCATTAGAATTAGTAAACTTTTGAATACACTTTGTATGTGACTCTCTAGGACCATATATTGATAACAGTGAGTCATAATCATAGAACAAGCACAGAATCTATCAAAACATCATCACTTTTAAGGATATGAGGTTTAGTCACACCCAGGAAAACCTAATAAAAGCATGATCTGTGTAATAGAATATCTATCTCATGATATCTCACAAAGAAAGATTTACCACTTGTGTCACTATCCTTTATTTATTCTTTTAATGACCATTCTGGATAGACTTACCTTCTTCTGCCATGGTCATGGATTTAATAAATGTATTACCATCTTGATTAACTAGGCCTAAGATATCTCTTCCTCTACTCAATGGTGACAAGTCTTGTCTTGATTATTCAATAGATGTCATACAACCGATGATACACCCGAAATAAGATACCTCACCATAAAAATAAGTATCATGGTTTCCATATTTCATCAAAGTATATGATCAAATGATACACAATGACAATAACCCCAAGTCATGAGACCAATACCCTTGTTTATAGATAGGAATATCCAATGATACTTGAAACTTATGGTGATTCTATTGGTAGGTCACTCCACATGATCTAGCTATACTCGAGATAACTAAGTATGAAATTCATGAGAAGAAGAATCAATGCTTATATAACCCAAAAACCTAATAGTTAGGCATCATCTGTGTCCTATCAATATGATGTATCTTGACCATATGACATATATTTTTGATTACTATCCTAGTATCTTGAGGTTCTCATTATAGCTGGGAACTATTATAACATTTTGATTTGGTAATTAATCCAAGGAAATTTCTATGTAAAAAGGGTACGTAGAAGTAACAACACTATTATAGTATGATAACATCATGTATAACTCTTTATATAAATGATATGGTAGTAAAAAATTAATACTCAATTTGGGTATAGGTCACTCGCTTTTATAATAATCCCACTTTTAATAGAGAAAACTTGATAATTATCTACCCGTCAGCTCTCACATGATAAGATCATGCTTCTGATGAGTAATGAATTTAATCATTGGTCCTACCACATTTTCTTACATGAAAACTCTTTTATCCCTAACTTCACATCATTAAGTAAAACTCTTGAAAGAGATGATATAACAAAGAATATTCATTTTTTACTCTATCATAACATTGAATTCTTGGATAATACCAAATTCATGATCATATCAAAATTTATATTATGATAATACTTTATTTTCTTGGTAAAATTATAAGAACTATAAAGAAATCACTATGTGTTTCATACTACATTTCTAGCTGTATCAGAAGCCATAATATACTATGTTTTTTTAGATATGGCTACCATTGGATCCAATAAGATTCTATTTCTCATTTCCTTAGCTTGACTATGATACAAGATCAAATTGATCTATATAAAGACTAGTTTGTGTCTCCTTAATAACTAGTTTTCTTTCCTCTCTAATTACTAGGTACCTATCCCTTTCACTTTTTCAAGAAATATTGAACAACTCTTACTATTTCACATGGATTTATCCTAAATTTATTTGATATTGTCCTACCATAATTCATGTGTTGGTAATATTATGTCTAATATATTGCATGATATATGTGATAAATCCATCACTAAAGAATATATATTTACATTCACTATATTAATCTCCTCACATGTCTTATAAATCTATTCTTGGGGAGATTTATTCCATGTGACATTGGCAAAAATTATATATAAAATTGTTCCAACTTATATTTTTCAATACCTTGTCAGTATATGTACATTAACTTGGTTTAAGAAACCCATAGATATAACTCAGTAGATATTGTTATCTAGAACTTGGGTCACTACTTTAATTCATTATATAGAGAGATACTTTCATCCTAGTATTAATTGGCCATATGACTAATAACTGTTTTCCATATGTTATCAAACATTCATGTCTTGAAAAACTATGATGCTCCAACTAACCTATTATATAAAAATGGAATACTTTCAATCAAAATGAATATTATATGATAAAAATTATTTCATTAATCCATAAATTTATTGCTACAAATTGCATTATTTTTTGTAATTCTATAGTGTTACCAACCCTTTTTAGTTGTGTGTTATAAAAACCTTCCTAAGAATATGGTCTTTACATCTGATGCCTAATATAATGATCATAGAAAGTTTCAATTAAAAGTATAATTATAATGGATTTAAGTATGATGAAATGGTATAACCATTTTAGCCTCATTGGTAACATACTTGTAACACCCATTCATAATTTATTTTGTATACCCACCAATGGATTTACATCAATTGGAGAAACTTGCAAAATTTAAAACTGAATTTTAGTACATGGAATCTATAACACCCCGAGATTTTATGAAAAATTTTCTTTTTAATTTTGTTGATGTCTTGTGTTGTACGTTACAACAAAGGAGTCATGCACAACACGCAACCCTAACTTGGATGAATTACATGCAATCACGACCTTCCTCGATAGCGTGTGTTGTACACAATACCGAGTTTCACTAAACAACGATATGCTATTAAAATATTATTAAAACTAGCCGTTATGAATAGTAATAACCACTTTTTGAAATTTTTTAAATTTCATCTTTCAAAATGGACTTCATTTTTGGATTCGGAATATCGAAATTAGCCTAGGGTGAAATTTTGGTATTTTTCTGAAAACTTTCAATTTTTGATGAATAGTGAAAACACTGGGTTACTATTTTAAAACCGACTTTTTATTTAAATAATTATTTATTTTATTTAAATTTATTTGAGGTCAAAATTGGCACATAATACATATATAATTTCAATGTAATTCATTGGAGTCATTTTATAATAATTTTAGATATATAAAAATTTTATTGAACTTTTGACCGTCTTTTACCCACCTCCTAGGAGAATTTTCAAATTTACATAAAACTTAATTTTACCGCTTTTGTGAATGTAATTTCAAAAATCCGAGAGACACGGTTGATGTTAGTAAGTAAAATGTTGTTCAATGAGATGAAAATTATTTATTGGTGAATAGTAACTTTTTACTTTTATTTACCACGGTTAAAAGTAAATAGGGTAATTAAGGGTAAAAACGATATTATTATTACCCTAACAGATGTACTAATTCTATTAGATAAGTTTAATTCGACCAAAAAAATCCTTAGGAATAAAATATGAACATTTAGGCCCACTTGGATTAGATTAGGACATTTAATATTAATTTATTTAAAGAAGGGTTAAAATAGTTAAAATCAAAGTTTAATAAGTAAATCATTTTCAATATAGGGTTATACATAAGATAAATTCGACTATAAATATTAATTAGAAAGATAAAAATATTTCCTAAATAATGGTATTTTATTTATAATTTTTAGACATTAATAATTTAATTTATTTTTGACATAATGATGATGTAGTAATTATCTTATTAATGAAATATTGACATAATTGATGTTATAAATACCCAAATAAATGTAATTTGAGACTTTTTATGAATTAAAATAATTTTCTAGGTTACTATGACATGTTATTATTTATATAGTTAACTTTTTTATAACTAATCATTCTGTTATGATTTTCACAAAAATCAATTACCAAATACTGTCAAAATTGACATAAAATAGTTTTTAAAACAAATATTATATTATTAATTGTTATTTTATTCCTAAAAATATAAGGTTAGTCCAAATGACTTATATAAGGTTATATATATTAATAATAAACAACTTGGGGTTCGTTTGGCTTGTTATAGTAAGTTTATTAACCCTGTAGTGTAAGAAAACAAGAAGACACGGTAAAAGTAAAATTATTTAACTTAAGGTTAAATCTAAATGATAAGGTTAAAATAGAAACATAAACTTGTTTAAATTATATTGGATGAAATTATTTAGACCCATCCCCATATTATCTTCGAAGTAAATCAATTTGGAGCTATTAAAAACCGAATATGACTTTATAATAAAATAATATTTTTAGTTTTTCCAAAGGTGCCCCTCTCCTCCCTTATAAAAGGGCACCTCCTCCCTCTCTTCCTCACACCACTTTGGGCCTTCAAGCTCGGAAAAACCCTACCAAATTCTCTTCTAAACTTCCCTAGAAAAATACTAGAGGTCCTGGTCTTCTTAAAAGACCAATTTTTGTGCCCTAATAGGAGTTCTCAAAGAGGCGCTCCAAAGAAGAGGCAATGTCCGTTACTGATTCTTTCAACTTTATTTCTTCTTCCACTTATTCTTCTTTAGTTGTTTCATTATTAAGTAATAAAATCAGTATAAATAATATAATGATATTTTATTATAAGTATGAAACTACCCTATTTCACCATCTATCCATCCTACGGAAAACGAAAGCACCACGCGTGCGTACATACGGAATACCGTCTCCACGCCTTGGTGAAATCTGTTTTTCCACCAACACCTTACATGGATGGGTATAATGGTGTAAAGAATAACTATATATGGTTATTATAACAAAATACTGATTCTGATATATTATACCATCCACTCCAATTTTATTCAATAATTATGGGAAGGATAACATCGCTCGTGCGTACGTATGGACTACCGTCTCCACGACGCGATGAGATTCATTCTCCATGTTAACCATACATGAATGATCATATAGTTTATATAATGAATAATAATGAAATATATGAAATAATAATTCTACTGTATTTATTTATATATATATGTATGTAATCTATTTAGTTTCATTCAATTCAATAAGGAAACGAAAACATCGTTCATGCGTACGTACGACCTACCGTCTCCATGAACGATGTATTTTATTACTTTTATAGATCTATAATATAAATATGTATATGATGAATATATATTATATATAAATAATGTTTTACATTTTGGAATTATGTAAATCAGGATATAAGTAATAATATAAAGAACAACAAGCCGAAACACATACGATAAATGAAATGATTTTACCCAAAATGCTGCTTTAACATGGAATTTACAAAAGAACGGGTAATATAAAGTCATAAGTGAAACATATATGATATCATAACAATTAATATGATTATGTAATAAGTCAATGACATTATTTAAATCATTATACAGGAGTTTCAGATACGTACGAAGCATATTGGACCTAAGGTAAGGGAAAATATCACAATCTCATTTTTATCCGAGATTGTTTATACTTTGGTATTTACTGGGGTGTATTTTATCATCCACATCCATGTTTCCTTTATATGTAATATTATTTCCATCCACCTAAAATTGTTTAAATCCAATTTTACCCTTCGGTGAGTTTTTAGTAAAAGATATGAAAGGAATCTTTTGTCGTTTTTCGTACGAGGTACTTTTTGACTTTTCTGACAAAAGTACGAGAAGAATGTTTTTTAACTTATATGTCATGAATGGATTTTTAAAACAATATTTCCAAGAATATTACTTTACAAGTTTTCAAGTTTATTTTTAATCAACTTCTTTTAGTTTAAAATTGTATGACATTTTAAGAGAGGAAAAATGTTTTTGAAGTAGAAATGATATTTTCCTCAAGAATGGAGTTCAAGAGTTTTATCAAAATTATTTTCCATCTAAGATAATATAGGGTTCTGTTTCTATCCCTATTATTACATGTATTTGATTATGTTGTGATGGAAATATTTTTATGAATTCATTTATCTTATATGAATTGTTTTATGATGTCACGATGTTTATGATTCCCATTTTTATTACATGGGTTATGCTATGATGTATGGTTTATGATTTTGTGGCACACATAAGAATGATACCATTATGAGATGGGTGGGACCTATATCTCCCTCCAATGCATTGGGTAAAGATTTATATCTCATGGGATAGACATGGATGGAATGGTAAGTTAATCCGGTTCAGTAATACAGGACTGGAACGAGGAGTGAACTCGATTCAGAAAGGGACTTTGTCCACTAAGATGGTCTTGGCAGCAATGCCTTGGCTACTATGGAAATAATATCATGTGCTTAATGGTTTCCACAATCACATGTTTTATTACCATGCTATTTTATCATGATTAATGTTTCTTTATGATCCATGCCTTATGTTCTTCCATGTTTTATGTCATTGCTCAAGATTTTGTTGTTTAAACATTATGTTCATGTTTTTAAGTTCAAATGTATATGATTAGTTTTATTTTATCCATGCTTACCCTTAATGAGAATTTGAGCTCACCCTTTATATGTTTTCCTTTCCCCAGGATATAGAGAAAGGTTTTAGGTAAGAAAACAAAAGGGGAAGATCTTTATGGGATATGTTTAATATCTTTCACCACGATTAGAAGATTACATTCCAAGTTTCCAAAGACACTAAACTATTACGGTCCTTGTGTGTCTGTTTTTGTTATGTATTATGTATTACGCAAAAGTAATGTAATGTCCATGTACGTCAAGATTTGGGTCTCTACAGAATCCATCTTTGAATTCATATTAACTCATCAATAATTATAATTTACTTCTTTCTTTTAGGATAATGAATTATTTTTCTTAATGAATAATATATCACATGACTCAGTGATTATAAAACCATCTCTATATGTTTTATACTTTCTTGTGTATTATGTGTCTCTTGAACATTCCTTTTCCATGAGCTCTTATGGAAGTTGTTTCCATTCCAACTACTTTTTAATATCAATCTTTGACTTTATCCAAGTCCACCATTATCTCACTATCTTAAATGGATATATGTATTCTTTTTTAAAAATTGAGTCTTTCACTTGACTATAACAATTCAATATTAGGGATCTATGCAACATCTTTAAAAACATTAGGATATATAACTAAGATATTCTTTGTGTTATTCTTGATGCAAGTTTTTTTATCAACTAAGTCTTAACAAACTCTTTACATCTAAACACATGATTTTTGAAGTAAAAGATTTATTTCATATTATAACTTATATGATATCTATTTATCGTTATAATTGGTATATGGTTGTGGGTTAATGTTTCTATTTCTGAAGAATGTATTAAAAAAAAATTTAAAGACTTTTAAAAACTTATAGGGCTCATAATTTATCTTATTTTTAGTTACATCATGGATCTAATGTGTGTAAGGAAATGCGAGTTTATGAATTACTTCACTCTACACTTTAATGTTCAATGAATTATATTAGTACTCATCATTGATACTCTATGTACTAACATAATAAATTTGATGCGTATAAGGAAAATGTGAGTTTAGGGATAAATCCATTTCACATTATATTGATCGATGAATGCACAATTAAGATATTATTTAGATCACCCACCTGAAGCACCTCATGCCATCTAACCAAGAATATTTCTTTCTTCACCTTTACTTTACTTAAATTTATTAAAGGAATCTCATGAAGTATATAAATTTACCTCAAGATTTTCCTTAAAATTGTTCACATAGTCAAGAGGAACTAACTCTAGAATCTTTGTGGATCACATTTATTTCTATATGTTTATTTTTATAAAACATAATTAATTAAGTTCATCAAAAATACTTAAGGTTTTTATCTACAAAGAATCAAAACACCTTATTGGGTGTATCCTTGAAAAATACTTTTTTTACTTGATAAATAATCATCTTACCACAATTGGGTATGTGTCTTATATTTTATATTCATCATTTATTGTTGAAAATTCAAGTATTATTGAACTATTAATTGAGTATGAAACACCACAAAAACATTCATTCCAAAATAAAATATTTTATTATTATATCCGGTGAAAACATGAGATAAATTTTTTATTAATACTCAATACAAAATACTAGTTCAAATAGAATAAATCAACTTAGAAAAATGGAAGTTGTGTTCTTCTCACTACTGACATAGGAATCACCCTTTCTTAATTTCATTTTAATTTATCTTCTAGGGATATTTTCTTGTCACATGTAAATCAAATAGATTCATGTTAAATGATTTTTCTCATTATATTTGGTTTCTTAGAAGGTTTCTATGAAGGTACCTTTGGCATCACACTTTTCATTGGCCTTTTCACCTTGACCTTCTAATTATTCACTATAATAGCTAAAATTTTATATTTCTTTAAGTTCTTATTTTCTTAATGAGCTTTTCCCAAAAGATATTGGAGCAGTTTCTCTATATTCTCAATGAAACTAGTCTAAATGGGTGATAAGGATGAGAGAATGATTTGTATTAAAAGTTCGTGATTTGACTTGAATCCCAATTCTTTAATCAATCAATGTAACCTATCATATTGAGTACATGAGGACTAGCATGTTTTCTAGCTTTCAATCTACACGTGATCAGTGTAACCATAATCTACTTGACTCCTTACTTCACTTTCTCCTCATAAAATTCTCATAGATGAGAAAAAATGGTATAACCATCCACGTCCTCAAGTTTTATTCAAAAACTCTTAAAAATTTGATGATAAAATTATGATGATAACATCAAATGCTTTATCCATGTGTCTCATATAAGCTTCCTTTTCACCCTTAGTTTCTTCCTAAGGTGGATCATCAGGTAGTGGGGACTCAATAACATTTAATTTCATTTCATGTCATAGTATTATGTGCAATTTTTTATACCACTATTAAAAAATTAGTACTAGTCAGGGAATATTTGTTATCCAATATTGATCATTGTGTTTATTTATAAACTTTAACTAGTTTATTTGAGATATAAATTAATTAATGCAGATATTTTATCAATATTAATTGATAATTTTTTTCTTAACACTAATTGAGAGTTTTTCACAACAATAATGGTGATAAAAAGGAATGTTGACCCCTTTAAGTGAAGATATGAACATGGTGTTTATATAAAAGTATATGGAGAAATTTTTTTACTTTGGAGTTCCTCAAGATATAGTCCCTCAAGAGGAGAAAGGGGGTTTTTGTGTTTGTGATTTCATGTGTCACGCATTGATGATAGTGAAAAAATCATCGATTATGGATCTATTATGTGGTGGTTTGTTGTGTTTGTGGTAACGAGGGAGGTAATTGACAAGAAGCTAGAACAAGTCAAATGATCATAGAAGTGGGTGCAATGTGGAAATGGTGTACTAAGGTTCAACTAGTTCCATCCAATTACGAGAAACATTGAGATATAGACTTCAAGGATATGAGAGATTATCTATTTGAGGCTTAGGTGCCTTGATTGACAGATCAAAGATAAGACATCGAAGAGGCATCACAATAGCAGGTCAATAATAACAAATGTTATGATAATGATCTCAGAGGATTTGGAGTTTTTTCCTAAAAGGGTGATGTTTTTCATAGATGGATATATGAGGGAGATGTTTTATCATATGAGGGTGGTATTTTCCATCATGATGATTTTTAGATAGGTGATAGAAGTGTATTAGTGTGTGGTTTTCACACAAGTTAATCGATGATGTTTTATAAACTCTAGTTTGTTCATTTACTTTAATTTTATACTTTCTATTATTAGTGGATATTTTGAAGTTACCCCATGGTTTTTAATCCTTTACATTGGATGGGTTTTCCATGTTAAAAAAATCTACATGTTTTTTTTTTCTATTTTTTGTTAGGACCAAAATAATAAGGATGTTTATCATATTTAGGTATTGTATTTTATTGTAAAGGAAAGATCAAGGAAGGAAAAATCACCTCACTTTGTTTTTGATGAAAATTGAACTGACTACCATATTTAGAAAATCGGACTCCCAATGCTTATGAAATTAAATCAGATTGGGAATATGTTTCCTAGATGAAAATGGTTTATTGGACTCACCTCTTGTCTAGAATATAAGAGAAGATCATAATGAGGTGTTACTTTAGAGTCTGCTTGACTTTGATGAAGATTTGATGATGTTTTTCTATTTTTTATTTCTCTCAAATCGTAATTAAGTTGTAAAAATTGTGATTCAATCTTGATGAAATAAAGGGGGATAAAAGGTAAGAACAATCATATTGAGGCCAATTGTATTCAATACAATCATATTAAAGACAATCATATTCAGGTTTGGATTGGAATGAAGCTACTGGGAAGTTACAATACTTTCCTTGGTAAGTTATATGATGATAAATATGATCTTTAACTTATTCAAAGTCATGATGGAAGTCATGATACTGGATAAAATTTGAAGGAGAAGAAATTTGATGAATAATAAGATTTCCGGTCTCAAAGAGTATTACAATGAGTTTACTAGATGTATATTTGTTTAAGGGATTAGGGGGTTGATCATAATGAAGATACTAGTTTTTAGTAAGAAAAAAATCCAAAAGATTTAAATATTCAATGAATGAAGTGGATGAGTTTCATAATCAAAAAAAGGAAAGGAGTTAAGTTATAAAATTTCATTGGTATCGTATTCAGAAAAGAAAGAAGTTTTTGAAGTCGAGTATTCTGATGCCGATCCACCAAATTCGGTATACCCTCATAATCATCGGAGGTAGAATTGTTTTTATTGGGAGATGTTGAGACTGATGATAAATAAAGGAATTTGAAATTATTGGAGAAGATTAAAAAAGAAAAGTCAAAGACAAATCAATAATGAAGACAAATGTTTCTCATCAAGATGATTTTTTTCATTGAGTTAAGTGAAAAAGAAAGTCAAATTTTATTCTTAGTGGTCCAAGAGAAAAGAAGAAGAAGAATCTATTATCTTACATTTGTCTTCATCGTAATGAGACATATCATAATCATAATCGAAATAGGACTGGAGTTTTGTTAATCCTAGAATCTTACCTTGAAGATTATGAAGAATATACAAAAGTGTTGACAAGGGGGAGCTTGAATCTCGAAGAAGATTTTTTCTTTTATTTTCATCAGTTGGTACAGAGCATCATAATGAAGAAATCATATTGGGGAATCGAAATGGAGAATCGGGATCAGAATAAATTTTGTAAAATAAGTGATAAGAGATATTAAATTATTAGAATATTCTAGAAGGTTCTAAAAGAGTTTAAAATCATTTAAAATGTTAAGATGCACCCTAAAATTCAAGGAAAATTTATGATTTGGGAAAATTAGGTTGAGTAGGAAACTTTTTAATAATCCCACCCAAAACACTTTTGGGGTGAATATAAAAGGATAAATACTTTTTACTTTCCTAATACAAGTAATATAGAGAGATAAAATCTAAATTTATAGGGATAATAAGTTTCCAGATTGAGTTTTATTGAAAAAAATTTCAGATAGAAGAAATAATGGAGAAGAGACAAGATCGTATTTAACTGATCATTGTATTGGGATGAATCATCGGATTGGGAAAATCGTATTGGAATTTCCAGATTTTAGAAGTTTTTTATAATTGTATCAACCGTATTCCGATAGTGATATATATATTTTCCATATGAAGCAATTAGATTGGGATAATCAGAATGGGAAATCAGAATGAGTTTTATTAAAAAGTTAGAAAAATTATTACCATATTATGGGTAAGAAAGTGAAGAATTGTTTTAAAATATCATATTTTTGAAATTTGGTCAAGAAGAAATGTTGAGAAAAAATCCCTCAAGGTATCATTGAAGCATTTTTGAGGTGATTGTGTTTGTTGACAAAGTGAACATCTCTGTTGTGATTGTTGACAATACAAACCATGACATACAAATTTGTTGACAAAGGGGATTTCATGATGGAATGTTGAGTTCAAGAGCTGTGGTTAACGATCAATGTTTGATTCAAGAACTTCGATAAAGGAATGGATGATCTGGAGGTGGTACAAAAAGAACAGATACAAGGTGGCACCGTTTTCCAGTGTTTGCCAAATTTTTGGGCCTTAAAATAGAAAAATGAAGAAAATTGGTTTTTGGAAAAGGGACTTGCGCACCGTGTACTTTAAGGCTTGGAAACTTGCGCTCCATATGTTTTTGAAGATCAGATCATCAAAATATGGAAAAGGGATAAGGGTCGTGCAAGTATTGGTGTGGTCGTGCAGGTGACTTGCGCGCTGTGAAGAGACTTGCACGCCGATGCCTTGGAAGATTGAGAACTTGTGTGCCTATGGTTTTTCAAGATAATAAGGTCAAACTATGGAAAAGGAAAGAGGTTCGTGCAAGTTTGGAAGTGGGTCACGCAAGTGAATTGCAGGGGAAGAGACCTGCGCGCCGAGGGTTGACTTGCACGCCGTCGTGCAAGGTGGTCAAATTGCCTATAAATATTGGACCACCCCTCCTCATTTCTCACCAGAGTTCAACAAATTGAAGATTCAGAGATCCCATCGCACAGGTGTGGTGGTTGCGCAAGTGGTGGTGTGTCGTGCAAGTGGGACTTGCGTGCCAGTGTTGGAAGTTGCGTGCCAAGTGTGAGTTTCACTCCTGAGGTGATTTAGGCAGGGAAGGAAGTGAGTCGCGCAGGTTTGGAGTTGCAGAAGCTTGTGTCGCTCAAGTGGTTGAGGAAGACTTGCGCGCCAGTTGTGACTTGCGCGCCGATAATTGCGCACTAGCTTAGACTTGCGTGCCAAGTAAGGCTTGTTTTTCCGGCGGTGTTTTCGGGCTGCGTGGAAGCTAGAAGATTGCCCGATACCTTCGGTGCAAAGTGAGATTCAACTACGAGTGAAAGTTGAGCTTCAACAGAGCATCTACATATAGAAGAAGATGCATTCCTTCATGAAAATGAAGAGACCTATAGGTCTATAAACTGTGAGTTGATTCCTTCCAGAGCAGTGAGCAAAGGAAGAGAAAGAAGGCGATCCTCTCCACCGGCAGTGAGCCAGAGAGAGAGAAACAGGGAGTGACCCTTGGGAAAGCAGTGAGATGACCCTAAAAATTGTAAAGGCAGTGATCCTGGGCATAGAAGTGATCTATCCCGAACCTTGTAATCCACAACTAGTGAAGATTAGTGGAATTTGGTACGATCGACAACCTATCAGCGTATACTCCTTGGACGTAGCTTTTAGCGGTGAACCAAGTAAAATTGGTGTGTCCTTTTCATGATTTACTTTCTGTTTTTATTGTGCAATAGGAAAGAGAGAGAAGAGTGTTTTGATTTAAAGCGAAACAAGATCAGGATGGGCTTTAGTTTTAAATTATTCATAACTTAATTCACCCCCCTCTCAAGGTATTCATCCTTGTAGACCTAACAAGAACCATTACAATTTTTCTACAAATATTTTTCTTATATCATTTTGTGCTACTTGAAGTACATTCACAATTGTATTAATCATAGTGATACATGAGTGTAAGGGCATATCCTAATCTTTGTATTCCACAAAAAATAATTGTTTTCTAGTTGATTGTGTGGTATTGGATCATTTCCAAACCATACTAAGGATTTAGATACTCTTACTGAGTAGTAAACCATGTAAATTCTTGTATTCCTATGGATGTGTGTTTTAATTGTTTTAAGTAGGTAAAAAAATATTTAACCAGAGGGTAAGGTTGTTTCTTAAGTAAGTAAACATAAAAGAAAAAGATATAACTAATTCAATCCCTCCCCCTATTAGTGATACAACTATCTTTACTAGGAAATTTCAATTGGAATCTGAGTTGAAGGTTCCTTTTGTTTATTCTTTGCTTAATTTTTGAAGAAAAGTTTTTGGAAAATTTGAATCGTGTCAACTGTAAAGGTATCCTGGTTTTCAATGGTAAGAACTATCATATCTAAAAAGATAAAATATTTTTCTTATCTTATGTCTATTGGGTATGATGTTCTTGAAGATTTAATATATGTATTTCCTCCTATTGATGAATAATTTCCCCTTACATATGTTGATAATAAGAATCTTGAGAATTATTGAAGGGCCAAGAATACTTTACCATAGACACTTTATGAAAGTAAATTTATAATGGTGAAGGGTGTTTCCACAACCAAAGGTACATGAGACAAGTTGAAAAACATATATAAAGTCAATAAAATAGTGAATAATAAAAAATTAAAAATCTGGAGGTGGAACTATGAATATTTGAAAATGGGTGAGTATGAATCTATTGGGGACTTCTTTACCTAGGTAAATGACATTTTCTACACTATCAAATGTCTCAGTGAAATGTTTAAGGATAATACAGTTGTTGAAAAGATCATATGAATCCTTCTCAACAAGTTTGATGATAAAGTTTCTTCATTGGAAGATAGTGATCTTGAATTATTATCTCTGGATGATTTGTATAGAACTCTCATCACTTAGGAAAAGAGAAGGGAGAAAGCGATGAAAAACAAAAAAAAGTTGATATAGAAATGTCTTTAAAGGCTACCGAGAAAGAGAAGTCAAAGAATATTCTTATTGAAGAAGAAGACAGTGATTCTGATTCCAAAAATGAGGTATGTAAAAATCTTGATGATATTTTATCCTTGTTTTCTATAAATTTTAGAAGAGGTATAAGTAAATACAAAGAGAATTTTCCATTGAAATGCTTTGAATGTGGAGTTGTTGGGAACTTTGAAGATAATTTTCCTCGAAGGAAGAAAGAGGATGATAATGATGAATAAGAAAGAAGTCCAATAATATCATGGAAGAAACATAGTGATAAGGATAAATCTTTTTCCCGAGGTAAAGATAAAAAGTTCTTCAAATCCCAAAGAATTTTCTTATCTAAAGATAAATAAGAAGAATACAATGATTCTAAATATAAAAAATATATTGAGCATGTTGGTGAGAATACTTTTATTTAAATAGTGAATAATGAAGAGTTTGGAAATTGTAGTTCTAAATAAGAACAAACTTGATTAGAATATCGTCTAAAATAAGAATTGAAAGAATGTATAAGAAATATAGGAAGGAAAGAGAAAGAAATCTTGAAGTTGAAAAATGAAAGTACCTCAAAAAATAATCAAGAATGTTTTTATGATGATAAATTTAATCTAATGAATTAAATTGATTATTTGAAGAAATATCTTGAGGAATAAAATAATTATAATGAACATTTGGAAGTGAAGTTAAAGGAAAAAAGAAGAAGAGTTGGAACTTTTCCAACAAAAACTTTCTAAATCTGAACAGAGGGTTACGAGTTTCAAAAACTCTATCTCGTAAGTTTTTTAAAGTTATGTTAAGGATTAACTTGATAAGGATCAACAAAAGTCACCTTCAATGGTTGGTAAATAGCTGGAAAAGTTTCTGAAAAGAATAAATTTGGGAAAGTTGTGTATGTGTCCAAGAACAAAAAAGATGCAAAGTCAGAAGTTTCTATAATTTGTGAGTCTAAAAATGTTTCTAAACATTATGAATATGTAAAAAGTTATATTACTTCTATTTTTGATAAGTCTGGAAAGAATTATGATCCAAATAAGAAAGATTTATTTGAAAATAGAAAGGTTGGTGGTCAACAAAGTTCTGTTAAGAAGGTTGCTGAGAAACATACTCACAACACCAGTCAATTCAAAAAATTCAAAGGAAAATACTCTTTCTATGGATATTTCTGGTATTTTTGTGGATTCAGATATATGGAAAATATGTTTTGGTTCAACCAAAAACATTACTACTACTCTATATGCCATGAAAGATAAGGGCTTAGGGGGAGTCAATCATCTCAAAATAAGAAGTTTGGGAAGAAAGTTTTGAAGAAACCTAACAAGGTTAGTGTAAAAGTTGAAAATAGGTTCTAACCCCTCAAAAAAATTTATGAAAGATGTGCAAAAATTTAAAATATTTATAAGGGTTGTATTGTTTTGTTACTATAATAACAAATATTTCTTTACAATTCTCAGAAGATGGAGGTGAAAAAAGAAAAGGCTTTTATTATTGAAACCGCTTTGAAATCTGAAAAAGGATAATGACCTTGGATTATTGATAGTGAGTGTTCATATTATATGATAGAAGACTTAATGTTTTTTAAGAGTGTGATATACTTTAAAGAAGGAACAATGACATTTGGAAATGATGAATCCCTAAGAATTAAAGGTGTTGGATCAACCATCATTGGGAAAGAAAAGTTTAAATCTAAGAAATATTATATGTTGATGGGTTGAAACACAACTTGCTAAGTGTTTCACAACTTTGTGATGAGGGTAACAAAACTATTTTCAGAAAATATGGGTTTTTTTTGAAAAGTGATGAATATAGAAAGATAGTTTCAAAAGGACAACATATAAAATGAAATTTATTTCAAGTTGGTGAAATACAAAACTATTGTTACTTGGGTATGGTGGAATAGAATTAGTTGTGTCATAAAAGGATGAGAAACATGTGTCATAGAAACATGAGTAAGTTATCAAAGTGAGACTGTGTCCACAAAATTCTTGATTTTCCAAAACTAATAGATTGGTGTTGCACTATTTTTTAGAAGGAAAAAATTACAAACTCAATGTATAAGAAAGTTGAAATTTGTTCAAAACAACCCTTGGAACTTATTAATTCTGATATCTGTGGGCCAATGAGAAAAAAATGTAGATAAGTACTTTATCACTTTCATTGATAATTTTACTCACATTACTTGTGTTATGTATATGAAACCAAAGTCAAATTCTCTAAAAATGTTTAAAAGTTTTAGGAGGAAAGATGAAAAGGAATGTGAGTATTCAGTGAAGAAGTTGAGAACTGATAATGGTGGTGAGTATAAGAATGAACAATTTGAAAGTTATCTTGAGAAGTATGGAATTCGGAATGAGTATAGTTCCCCATACACTCCTAAAAAAAATTGGGTTTTTGAAAGGAAGATCAAAAGTCTAGTGGAAATGGGGAGAACTATGTTACTTGAACATGGTATTTCTCATTAATATTAGAGGTAAGCCATGATAACTGCTGTGTATATTCAAAACTGATGTTTCTATATGAATAGTTTTCATATAACTCCAAATGAAATTTTTTATGATAAAAATCCAAGTTTGAAACACTTAAGAGTTTTTGGGAGTCCATGTATAATAAAAAAGAAAGGTGGAAACTTTGGAAAGTTTTAGTAGAGAGGTGAATATTGAATTTTTATTGGCTATTCTCTAGAAGTAATAGGATAAAAATGTTTCAATAAAGAAACAAGAAGAATTTTTGATTCTATTGATGTGAAAGTTTTTGAAAAAGTTGAGGAAGATAAACACAATCAAACTAATTGGGAAGTTGATAAGGAAAATGAATGTTTTGTTAACATTTCTGATAAGGATACATAAAACTGAAATCCTACTCAATAAGAAGAATCAAACTTAGCTATTTATAGTGACAAGGAAGTAAATCTAAAATCTCATCCCAAGCTATGGAAGAATGTAGAAACTCAGAACATTATTGGTGATCAATATAAAAATTTTAAACAAGAATAATAAAAGTGATATTACACATATTATTTGTATTCAAATGTTGATACAAATGATGTGAATGATGATTTTGAGTATATATAATGGTTTCAAGACATGAATTAATATATGGATTAGATAGAAAAGAATGATACATGGGAACTCATACCTAATCTGGATAATAAAAATTTTATTGGTAAAAAGTGGGTTCTCCGAAACAAGCTGAATGAATAAGGTGAAGTTATAAGAAACAAAGTAAGATTAGTGTGAAAAGTTCACTATAAAATTAAAGGTGTTTATTTTGATAAAACATTTTCTCAAGTGTAAAGGTTATAAATAATAAGAAATTTTCCCACTATTGCTGCACAACAAAGTTCCAACTTTTTTCAAATGAAAGTAAAGTATGAATTTATGAATATATATCTTGATGAGGAATTTTACATGGAAAAACCATGTGGATTTGTTTTTAGGAAAGATGAAAATTATGTATAAAAATTGAATAAAGCCTTGTATAGGCTGAAACAATATTCTAGGGCATGGTATTCTAAATTTGATACATGCTTAAGGAAGATGAGTTTTAAGAAAGGAAGATTTTATAGAAATCTTTACATTAAAGAAATTAAGGAGTTTTACCTCATTGTAATTGTTTATGTTGATGAAATTATCTTTTATGGGAATGATAAATGATATTGTGAAAGATTTTATAATAATATGAAAATGTTTTTTGAGATGTCCATATTGGGAGAAATGAAATAATTTCTTAGATTAAAAATTTTATAAAAGATGAAACACATTTTTATTTATCAAGAAAATTCTTCTAATGAAATTCTTAAAAATTTTGGTATGGAAAACTAGAAACCTATTTCTACACCGATTTTAGTGGGAACAAGTTATCTAAATATTTATAAGGCAAGAAGTTGATCAAAAAGTGTTTCAAATGATTATTGGAGGTTTTTTTCATTTGACTGCCTCAAGACCTGACATTGTTTATTTTGTTACCTTATGTAAAATATTTTAGAGTGATCTTAAAGAATCACATTTACTTGTTGTAAAAATAATTCTTAGATACATAAAAGTCACAAAAAATTCATAATCAGGTATGATAGCTCATAAAATATTTTTTTTGGGTATTCAAATACTGATTGAGCAGGAAATTTTGATGATAGAAGATACACATATGGTGGAGTTTTATTTATGGGGAAGAGTTGTGTTATTTGGAATACAAAGAATTTTTTTTTAGTAATTCTTAGTATGGATGAAGCTAAGTATGTTACTTCCACTCAAGCCTCTACAAAACTTATGTGGATGAAGACTTAGTTATAAGATTTACTTGTTGAAGTAAAGTTACCCTTGCTCTTTGGTTATGATAATCAAAGTGTAATCAACCTTACAAGGAATCTGGTAAAAATTATCATTTAAAACATATTGATATCAAATATCATTTCATCAAAGTGAATTTGGATAAAAATGAATTTAATCTTGAATATGTTCCAAAATTGGAACAAGTTGCTAACATTTTCAAAAAACCTTTACCGAAGGAACCTTTTTATAAATCAAGGTTAAAAATGGGCATCCAACCTCTTTATCATCAAGGTTTAGGTATGTGTTTTTGAAACCTCTCTCGTATTACCTTTTTATAGTGTTTTCAAGAGGGATAATTGTTTCATAAATATATTCTCATGGAAGCATGCATAAAGGTGAAGTTTTGGGTAAGCTATGAATTTTAGTAATGTAAGTTTGTAAACTATTCTAACTGTTTGTTAGAGTGGTTGTAAGAAATAATTTTTTTTATTCCAAGAATATTTAAGAGATTAG
This sequence comes from Viscum album, assembly GCA_963277665.1. Lineage (NCBI taxonomy): Eukaryota > Viridiplantae > Streptophyta > Magnoliopsida > Santalales > Viscaceae > Viscum > Viscum album. The sequence continues at coordinate 1,199,310,639 of OY728164.1, forward strand.
GAATAAAATATGATGAATAAAAGATGAGGAAGAATATATGATGAAGAAAAGATAAGGAAGAAAATTTGAAGAAGAAAGCTAAGGAAGGTTTTCATGATCCCTAATTTTGAACAACATGGATTTTCTATCAATGATTCTTGTTTCCTACAATGAGTTAGATCATATAGGATTATAATTTTTGATAAGTAATCTATAGTTTGAGGTTACAAAGTTCAGTGATTTATGAATCTTGGTTGAAAGAATAATCCAAAGTGGGATACTGTTAGGACCAAGATGATAAGGATGTTTATTGTATTTAGGTATTGTATTTTTTTAAGGAAAGATCAAAAAAGGAAAAATCACCTCACTTTGTTTTTTTTGAAAATTGGACTTACCATCATATTATTAAAATTAGACTCACAATGCTTAAGAAATTTCATCGGATTGGGAATATGTTTTCTAGATGAAAATGGTTCATTGGACTCACCTCTGGTCCGAAATAGAAGAGAATATCGTAATGAGGTGTGGCTATGGATTCTTCCTAGCATCAATTAAAATATGACAATGCTTTTCTGTTTCATATTTCTCACAAATCATAATTAAGTTTTAAAACTTGTGATACAAGCTTGAAGAAAGAAAGGGGAAGAAAAGGTGAAGCCAATTTTATTTAGGCCAATAGTATTCAAGATAATCATATTCATGTTTGTATTAGAAATAAGCTGCTGAGAAGTTACAATACATTCCTTGGAAAGTCATACGATGCTAAATATTATCTTAAATGCATTCAAAGTCATGATACTAGTTGAACATTTGAAGGAGAATAAAGTTACTGAATCCGAAGATTTTTGGTCTCAAATATCATCAAAATGAGTTTACTAGATTTATATTTGTTTAAAGGCTAAATAGGTTGATCATAATGAAGATTTTGGTTTTTAGTCTGACTAAAATCCAAAATATTTAAATCTTTGAAGAAATAATTGGATGATTTTCGTAATCAGAAAATAGAAAGTATTTAAGTGCTAAAAGTTCATTGATATCATATTCAGAAAAGAAAGAAGTTTCCAAAATCAAAGCTATTGATACCGATCCATCAGATTTGGTATACCCTTGTAATCATCAGATGAAGAATTGTTTTCATCAATAGATGTTGGAACTCATGACAAATAAAGTAAGTTGAAATTATTAGAGATGATTCAAAAATAAAAGTCAAAGACAATAATGAAATCAAACTTTTTTCATCAATATGATTTGTTGATTGAGTTAAGTGAAAAAGAAATTTGAATTATATTCCAAGTGGTTCAAGATAAAATAATAAGAATAATATATTATTTTACATTTTTCTTCCTCATAATGAGATAGACTGCGATCAGAATTAAAATCAGATTGGCATTTTTTAAGTCTTGAATCTTACCTTGAAGAGTATGAAAGAGATACAAAAGTGTTGACAAGGGGGATCTTAAAGCTCGAAGAAGATGATTTCTTTTTTTCATTAGTTGTTATGGAGCATCGTAATGAAGAAATTGTATTGGGGAATAAAAATAGAGATTCAGAATCAAACTAAAGTTTTTTAAAGAAGTGAGATGCGAGATGAAGTTATTAGAAGATTATAGAAGGTTCAAGAAGAGTTCAGAAGCTTTGAAAAAATCAATATTCAACCCACAATTGAAGTAAAATTTATGATTTGGGAAAATTTGGTTGAGTGGGAAACTTTTTAAGAATCCCATCCGAACCAATTTTGGGTTGACTATGAAAGGATAAGTACTTTTTACTTTCCTAACAAAAGTAATTTAAAGAGAGAATCTATGAATTTCAAGGGAGAAAAAGTTTTCGGATTGAGTTTTTTTGAAATTTTTTTCCAGACAAAAGAAATAAAGGAGAAGAGACAATATCGTATTTAGTTGGTCATCGTATTGGGCTGAATCATTATATTGGTAAAATCTTATTGGGATTTATAGATTGAAGAATAAGTTGTACATAATTGCCTCAATCATATTCTAATAAAGATATAGATATTTTCTATATTGAGAAATTGGGATGGGAGAATTTGACTGGGAAATGAGACCGAGTTTTAATACAAAGTCAAAAAAGTTCTTACCAACTTCTGGTTAGGAAAATGAATAATTGTTTTGAAATATCGTATTTGTGAATATTGGTCAAGAAGAACCATAAAAAGTTTGGTAAAAAAACTCTCTTATATAATTTTTTTATACTTTAAGCGCATGCACTATTTTATTGATCATAGTGCTGCAGAAGTGTAAGGGAATATCCTACTCATTATATTCAAAATAAAAGGATTGTTTTCTAATGGATTGTGTGGAATTAGATCATTTCCAAACCATAATAAGGATGTAGATACTCTTATCGAGTAGTGAAACTTTTAAATTCTTGTGTTCTTATATATGTGTGTTCAAATTGTTTTTAGCTAGGAAATAAATCTATAACAGGATGTGAAGGTTGTTTCTTAAGTAAGAAAACATACAAGAAAAATATATCACTAATTCACCCCTCCTATTCTTTGTGATACAACTATCTTGAATGGGAAATTTCATTTTTTCTCTGCCATTATTTCATCACAAGAAAAATTTTCTTCTTAGAATTAGAAATATCCCCCAATTGTGGATTGATGGCTCATGCATGAGGCATAATGATTGACATGACTTATAAGACTAAGGTAAATGTGTATAGTGCTTACATATGTGAAGATGGATTCATAAAATTTGTGGCATGTATCATATGATTCAAAGAACATCATACGAGATAGAGATTTTGGAAGTCTAATTAGGCTAAGTGAGGTGTTTCAGGTCTTACACCAAATTATATTACTTCAAAGAGTTCCACTAGTGAAGAAAGAATTGAAAACTGCAGACCGAGAGGTGGGAGCAAGAGGAGTAGATATTTTTTTTGTGCTCTAGATTTTTGGTGATAATTATTATGGGTGATATAGATGTTATTAGTTCTATTGTTGTTCAATAGAACATGGAAGATACAGGTATGACAAAGAATTTGGGGTCTGGATTTATTTTTTTAGGGGATGCTATAAATTTTCTGTCAAAGTTTCAAATGAGTGTTTTCGTATTATCTATAGTGGATAATGGTTAGCAAGATACCAATTGTTTTTATGTACAACGAATTTTGTTAGAAGTTTTATTCTTATTTTTAGGGATTAAGGGGGGTATTTATGGGGTTTATCCCATTTATTGAAGAGAAAAAAATTAATTAATAGAGATATTTTCTCAATATCAATAGAGTATTTTTTCTCAACATTAATGGATATTTTTTCTCAACATTAATAGAGATAAAAAAGAATGTTTACCACATTAAATAGATATATGGACTTTTTGTCTATATAAAATTATGTAGTTGCGTATTTTTTGTTTGGTGGAGTTCCTCATGATATAGTCCACTGAGTGGAGAAAGGGTGCTACCACATTTGTGGTAGCATGCATAGCGCATCGATGATAGAAAAATAAGTAACAATGAAGGATCTATGATATTGTGGGATTCCAAATTTTCGGTAACATGGGTGACATGTCAATAAGGAGAAACAACAAGTCAAAAAGTTATTGAAGTGGGTGTGAAATGGAAATATCTTACTAAGGTTCAAACAGTTCAATCCAACGGTGAGAAAACTTGAGATATAGAATTCATGGAGATTTTAGGCCATAAGTGTGATGCTTAGACACCTTGATAGATATATCAAGGAGAATAAATCAAAGAGACATAATAGAAAATATATGACGACTCATGTTCAGATAAATACCTCTGAGGACAGAGAATTTTGTCATAGAATGGTGACGTTTGACACAAATGCATCTCTAAGGGTGAAGTTTTTTCACAAAAGGGTGGAATTTTCCATCAAAAATATTTTTAGAGAGGTAATGGAAGTGTATCAATGTGTGTTTTTGACATAGGTTCTTCTATTCTATTTTATAAATTCAATTTCAGGCATTTAATTTAATTTTATACTCATTGATTATTATTGTATTTTTTAAAGTTACCTCATTGTTTTTAATACTCTTCATTGGAGGGGGTTTACAAATTAAAAAATATACTTGTTTCATACTATTTTTTGGTCCCATTATTTCATAGAGTTTATCATAATTCCATTACAATTGATTTCCTTTTAGGGATCATGAATCTCCCCCAAAAATGGTGTTAGAGTTGATGGTTCGTGCTTGTAATTTATCATGGGAATTATGAAAGATTTCAAGAGGATTTATGACACATGTTCAAGGCATAATTATTGATATTACCAGAAAGACTAAGGTAAAGGTGTATGGTGAATATAGCTAGAAAGAGGGATTAATTATATTAATAGAAAACCTCACATGAATCCAAGACCATATACTAGGAAGAAGATAACTTAGAAGGAAAATTAGGTTGGGAGAGGTGTTTTAGGTCTTATAACTAATTTTTTTTCTTCAAAGAGTGCCGCTAGTGAATAAATATTTAAAAATTGAAGATTGAGGCAATTACATAGCTTAATAGTAGAAGAAGTATTTACTTTATATGAGTTCTCTAGTTTTTTTGTGATCCCTATTATAGGGGATCCAAATTTTATTTGTTCTAGTCCTATTTGATGGGATAGAGAAAATACAAGTATGAAAAAGACTTCGACATTTAGATTTTTTTGAAGTGGGAGCTGTCGGTTTTCTATCAAATTTCTAAAAGGATATTGTCATATTATCTATTTATGGTGATGGTGTTAGTTCTAGATATATCATAAGCATGCAGAGGTGGGTTCTATTTTAATTTTTTTAATAATCATTGCTCAAAACCAAGAGCGAGGATATTGAATGTCAAATATAAAGTTAATTTATTTAATATTTGAAGAAATAAATACTTGGGATTAAGAATTTTCTTCGTTGGTTAATGTTGATTATCTAAAAAGACCCTTTTGAATTACCTTCATTGCGCTGTGAGGATCTAAGGATAGAATCCCTCCAGCGGTGATCCACACATGCTTCTATGATCTCTAAGTAACTCCACTCGATCTCCAGGTGCTAGCAAGGTGTGATGAATGTATTACATTGTTCGTTCTTTATCGCTTGTTCTTAAGTCTTGAATAAATCTCTCTCTTACTTCTCATTCTTTAGAGAGAGAGAGGGTAGAAGGAGTTCATAGAGAATTCATTGTGTGCAACAATTATCTATTCTCATTTTTTGGATACTCTACACAATTGACATATCCGACTATTTATAGAGTTTCAAAATCCTATATCATTTATTCAAAAATTGAATAAATATTTTATTTATAAATAAATATTTTATTCACAATATATAAAATAAATATTTTTTAAAATATTCAATAAATAAAATAAATATTTTATTCACATTCCAGAGAATAAATATTTATTTAATTAATTAAATCAATATAACTTAAATAAAATTATTCCTTAGACTTGATAATAATATTTATTCCATTAATTAAACTCAAATATAATTTAATCGAGATCAAAAGAAACACTTAGTGTGTGACCCTCTATGATTCGTTCTCATTGGCATTTGGAAGGCTTGCCTAAAGTCCAAGATTACTGTCTAACAATGGGTCAAGGTACCCATGAGAAGGAACTTAAGGTCACAAAATCTAAAACCATATATGAACAATCATTTTGTAATGTAATCCCTTTTTCATAATATCTCATCAAGTAGGTTGCACATACGTGTCACCAATCTGTATGCTCGATATGTATTTCTTTTAATATATGAAATAAAAACGTCGTTACACCATGGAAATGGAATTTATTATGATGGTTATATTCCAATAAAAGGGAGAATATATCATCTTCTATAAATATGGAATGGAAAAATCATTCCTTGACTTATTCATTAATGACATGTCATTTGTGATGCACCCAACATATCCTACTTTTCCATGAACTGTTATCATCATGGTTTAAAAAATACATCTAAGTATGCTAGTTATGACATGAATTAATAATAATATTAAAGTCTAATAACCATCACACATTCTCATAAATAATAATATCCAATGGCACCGAAACATGAAGAATTTATACTGGTGGGTATGTTCTCATAATCTCTTGTATTGGAGATTACCAAGTGAAAACATCATGAGAAGAAGCCTCATCTACTTACGAGTACTCTCACCTGAAATTCTATGTACTATGTGTTCCATCATAGTATGTTATCCAACCAAAGAAAATTATTTGAGAATATCATCATATCACATTAAGGTTCTCATCGTAGTAGGAAACTACTATGACCATATCAATGCAATGTATAATCTAGAACATTATTACATTAGAGTCATGTAGAAAAAAAAACAATATTTAATAAGAAGTTTTATTAATATTCATTACATCGAATATTTATGTAATAAATGTACAAAGAGTTGGTCCTAGGACACCAACTCCAAAAAACTCCCACTTGGACTAAATAAAACTACCGACAACTTTTAGTTTGCTAGACCTCACATAATAGTCATGTTTCTGATGAGTCAAGGCTTTAGTCTAGGGGTGATCCATGTCATCTTCCATGGAAATAATTATCACTAAAACTTCACATCTCTAAGAAAAATCCCTCAAGAGATGATACTTCTGAAGTATGTGTTTCATCCACTGATGTGACCTTTTCCCTTTTGAATGAGCCACCACTACAATATTATCACAATAGGGTGTGATATGATCTTTACTTCTAGGTACCACATCAAGATCATGGATGAAGTTTCACATATATAATGTTAATTTATCTACCTTATAAGCCACAATATACTTCGGATCTGATGTATAATCTATAACCACAACCCGCTTTGAGCTCTTCCAACTCACAAAATCTCTATTCAAGGTGAATATGTATCCTTTTTGTGACTTCATGTCATATTGATCAGTTTGGAAACTTAAATTTTCATATTCTTTGATGAATATTTCCCCATATCCTCTATAAAGTAGGAAAATATCCTTATTATGCCTTAGATACTTAAGGATAGTCTTGAATTCCATCCAATGGCGGTCACATAGATCATCTTGATATCTTCCTACCATGCTTAATGAATGGGAAACATCTAGCCTAGTACATAGAATAAAATATATGACTAACCCAATCACTGATGCATATGAAATCCTTGTCATTTTATTTCTTTCCTCATGTATCTGAGGAAACATTTTCTTAGAAAGATGAATACCATGCGACACTGGCAATAATCCCCTCTTATATTGTTCTATACTGAATCTCTTCATTATATTGTCAATGTGTGCACTATGACTTAGGACAAGAAAACTCTTGAATGTATCACGATGTATCTTGATACCAAGAATATATGCTTCCATGCCCAATTCCTTTATAGATAAGTATTTATTCAACCATGCATTAATATATTGTAGGATTGTTATTTCATTTCTAATGAGTAATATTTCATCAACATATACTATTAAGAAAATGACTACACTCCAACTAAACCATTTATAGACACACAATTCACATTCATTCTTTATGAAACCAAATTCTGTTATGGTATCTTCAAAATTAATGTTTCATGACTTGGATTCTTGATTTAATCCATAAATGGATCTTTGAAACTATCATACCTTGTTGGAATACTTTAGAGTAACAAACCCTTTAGGATGTGTTATATAGACTTCTTCCTAAAGGTTCCCATTAAGGAAGGTTGTTTTGACATCCATTTTACAAATATCATAATCATGGAAAGATTCAATGGAATGTATAATTCAGATGGATTTTAGAATTGAAACCGGTGAAAAGGTTTTGTCATAGTTAATTCCTTGATGCTGTTTAAAACCTTTTGCAACCAGTCGCACCTCATAGGTACTGACTTGTCCTTCCATATCTGGTTTATTTTTTAAAACCTAGTTTCAACCAATGAACTTTACATCTACTGAAGGGTATACCAAAATCTAGACTTGGTTTTGGTACATGGGATCCATTGTTGAATTCATGGCTTCTTTCCACTTGGAATTATCTGTTACACTTACTGCTTCCTTATAGGTTATAGGATCATTATTATCATCTAATAAAGAGTCAACATCATTGGTGACTATAAAAACATATCAGTATAGTTCCATAACCTCTTTAGTATTCCTATATAGTAATTGTGTCTTTGGAAAAATTTCTTATTACATGTGACTTTTTCAAAGTTGTTCCTATGACAACTCTTGTGTATCTTAGGTCTGGGATTCATTGAAGTCTATCTAGTTCTCATAATATCTTTTAGATATAAAATCATCTTTAAGAAATATGGGACTTCTGTCAACCAAAAACTTGTTGTTTGAAGGATTGTATAGGTAGTATCCCTTTGTTTCTTTAGGATATCCTATAAAGATACATTTTGTCCCTTAGGGTTCAAGATTGTTACCTAAAGAGGCCTTTGAAGAACCTTTTTGATGAATTTTTTTAACAAAGTTTTTGTATTTGTTGAAAACTAACCTTTTTGTATAAGAATGTATTTTTTATACAAGAATTATATCTATTCCATCATAATGAGATTTTGTAAGAAAGTCAAAAGTTGTTGAAAGAATCAAATCCATATGCATCATATTCAGATCATTAGATCCAAAATAATTAGAGGAAAAAATTGTTGTTTTTGGAAGTTTCCCTTTATCGTAATCAAAGAAAGAAAAAATTTGCTGAGTGAAGAAGTTTTATTGTTGCTAAAGAGTATTTAAATAAGATTATGATGTCAAGAGTTATAAAGTTTTCATACTTTATAAACTTTGTTAGATAATGATTTTATAATCAACAATTTCTCACAAATCATGAAAAATCTCATGATAAAATATTTTTAAGAAATGGTGGAGAGTTTTGAAGAATTTCAGTGTCGTAGAATCATAATTCCATCGTGATTAGAATTCCATTGTAATGGGATTTCCATTATAATGGGACTTCCATCATAATGGGATTTCTATCATAATGAGTTTTCTATCGTAACAGGATATCCATCGTAATGGGAATTCCATCATAAAGGGAATTCCATCGTAATAAGAATTCAATCAGATTCACTAATAAGGACATATAATTCATATTAATTAAGAAGGATACAAAATTCAGATTCACTTAGAAAGAAACATAAATTCAATTCACTGAGAAAGAAATAGAAATCAAATTCACTGAGAAAGAAACAGAAATTGGATTCACTAAAAAAGAAACAACAATCATATTCACTAAGAAAGAAATAGAAATGATATTGATCTTATTACAAAGAATAATCAAAAAGAAAATTCCAAAAGTTTTATTAAGAGTTTAAGTGTTCAAACATGAAATTCAATTTTTCATAAATCTCAAAGAAATTTAATGAGGTTTGAAGAAGTCAAAGTTGGAGTTTAAATGTGGGATATTTTCAGAGATTTTGAAATTTTAGTAAGCAGGGAATGTTTTAAGGTTTCTCTCTTTTGATTTTTGAGTCTCCTATAAATACTTTCTCAGATCATTCATTCATTTGTGACTTTGAAAGCAAGTGGAAAAGGTGGAGCATTGAAGAAATCAAGTGAGAGTCATTTATGGCCAAAGATCTTATGAGGTGGATTAGACAGTTGAATGTTTGTTTACTAGATTGAGAAATATCATATTGAGAAGATCATATTCATTCAACTAGATTGAGTCAATCCAACTAAATAAGATCACATTGAGAATTTGATTAGAGTTTGAGTTTTGTAGATTGAGAATGGTTTCATCATATTGAGTCCATCATATTGAGAGAATTGAATCCTAACTAATTGTATTGAGGGAATAAGATCGAGTCTCATCATATTGAGAGAATAATATCCATAAAAATTTTATTGAGAGAATCAGATCCAGAATCATCAGATTGAGAAAATCAGATCGAACCAAATCAGACTGAGGATTTTGACTGAGAAATTGTGGATCAATTTCAATAAATTGAGACTGGTATTATAATTATTAGCACAACTTATCCTTACCTGGAATAATGTTTTATAAAAGTGGAATAAATAGTGAAATTATAATGAGAAACTTTCCTAACTTACAAAAACATGAAAAATGAATTCTCAAGATGTTAGAAACTTGCCAACAAGAAATCAATTTGAATATCTAGAAGAAGTTTATGGAAGATGTGATCAATCTAGTCGTCATGCCAAAATATGTATGACACTTCTTCCAAACAAGTTTCTTATGATAGAAAAGAAAATAAATATAAAAAAATAAAGTTGAGGAAAGAGATTTTGTTATTGAGACAGATTTAAAATAAATTAAAAAGAACAAACCATGGATACTTGATAGTGGTTGTTGCTAATATATTATGGTTGATATAAAAATATTGAATCATGTTGAAATTCATGATGAAGGATCAATTAACTTTGGTAATGATAGTTCCCTAAAAATCATAGGAATTAGAATGGCTAAGATTAAAGCCAAAAATTTGAAATCTATCGAAGTTTTATTTGTTAATGGGATAAAACATAACTTAATTAGTGTAAGTCAATTTTGTGATAATGGAGATTAAGTTGTTTTTAGGAAATATTTTTGTATCATCAAAAGTGTGAATTATGGAACATTCATTGCAAAAGGGGAAAGAACCAATGAAAATATCTTTCAAATTAAAGAATTCAATAACTCTTGTTACTTGTGTATAGAATATGAACACAAATTGTGGCACTAGAAGCTTGAGAACCTTGGAAAGAAAATTATGAACAAAATTTATAAATTTTATGCCATTATTAATTTTCTATAATTTAAAATAAGAGATAAATATGTTTTTATTACTTTCCAGAAGGGAAATACAACTAAAATAATTCCTAATAGAATTGAGATTCAATCTACCAGACCTCTTGAAATTATTCATTCTGATTTATATGAGTCGATGAGACATTAATCAACAAAATAAGATTTATACTTTATCAATTTTATTTTTGATTTCATTGGATAAAAAAATCATGTTTATGAATCACAAGTTAGAGGCTATTGGAATGTTCAAATTCTTCAGAAATGATATTGAGAAATAAATGGGGTTTACATAAATAAGTTGAAAATAAATACTAGTACCTAATTAAAAAAAATACTTTCGAAACTTATCTTAGAAATCATGGTATCAAAAATCAGTATATTGATCCCTATAATCCACAAAAAAATGGAGTACCAGAAAGAAATAATATAAGTTTGGTAGAAATGAGAAGAATTATTTTAGCAGAATACGAACTCTAAAAATTCTATTGGAGAGAAGCTATTAGTACTGCTTTACATGTTCAAAATAGATACTTTTTGATAATAGAAACTATCATGACTCCTTATAAAATGTGGTATAACAAAAAACATTAATTGAAATACTTCAATGTTTTTGGAAGCCAACATTTTCTCAAAATAAAAAATTTGGATTTGGGAAAGTTTGATGAGAAAGCTAAGGAAGGAACATTTATGGGTTATTCACCAAATGAAAGAAGTTAAAAATGTTGGAACAAATGTTTACAGAATTTTGTGGGATCATATGATGTAAAGGTAATTGAAAATCAAAGTTACATAATAAAAGTTTTTGAGAATGCTGAGGAGGATATATTGGATAATTTTAACAATAGTGAAAGTAATTCAAAACATCCTTATCAAGATTCAGAAGAATCATGTGATGAAGAAATTTTAGTTGGGAAATAAAATTTAAAATTTCATACCTTAAAAAAACATGTTGAATCTGAAAACATTATTAGGAATCTTAAAGATCTTGGTTATAAAAAAATAAATTTGATATTAGATAAGTAGACTTCACTTATCTCAAAAGTTGAACCAAAATTAGTTTAAAAATATATTCAACACAAGAATGGGTAGATAATATGAATGAGGAGTTGGATCAGATGGAGAGAATGAAACATGAGAACTTGTTTCACTTCCATCAAATAAAAATGTTATCAGAACCAAGTGGGTTTATAAAAACAAGTTAAATGAACATGGATATCTTTCAAGAAACAAAGCAAGGATTTTTTGTAAAGGCTATGCCCAACTAGAAGGTGTATATTTTAAAGAAAAGTTTTCCCTATTTTCAAGATTAGAAACTATTATAATGTTTATTTTATTAGACACACATCATAATTACAAAGTTTATCATATGGATATAAATTCATATTTCTTAAATGGTGTGATTAAGGAAGAGGTTTACATTGAACAAACTTGTGGGTTTCTACTTGATGAGTATGATTTTTTTTTTAAATTAAATAAAGCTTTGTATGGGATGAAATAATCTCCATGATAATGGTATTCTAACCTTGAAAATTGTCTGATAATGTTGGACTTTTCCAAAGGAAAATTTGATAGCAACTTTTATATGAAATATATTGACTTCGGAACTCTAATTGTAATTGTTTATGTGGATGATATAATTTTTTATGAGGATAGAGAAGATATTTGTAAAAAAAATTCTAAGAAAATGAAGAAGAATTTTGAAATGTCAATGTTGGGGGAATTAACTTTCTTCCTTGTCTTACAAGTTCAAAAAATAGAAAATTACATTTTCTTATTTCAAGAAAAGTATTTTAGGGAATTATTAAAGAATTCTAGAATAAAATAATATAAAGAAGTTTATACTCCTATTTCAGTGAGCACAATGTTGAGTAAAGATAAATCTGGAAAAGGTGTGAATCAGAAAGCTTTTTGGAAGCTGATAGAAAGTCTACTCTATATTATACCCTCATTTTACTTTATATTCTAGGTATAAAAGTAATCTGAAATAATCACATATGTTGGAAACAAAAGAAAAATAATTATGATATATGTCAAAATAAAAACTTCACATGGGTTTTTATACAAAAGAAATAGTGAGATAAAGTTTCATGGTTATACTGATGCTGATTGGGATGGAGACTGTAATGACAGAAAGTCAACCTCAAGAAGAACATTTTTCTTGGGTGAATGTTGGGTGAGTTGGAATAGTAAGAAACAAAGTTTATTAACTTTTATCACAGCTGAATCCAAATATGTTGTAACTACTCAATCTTGTACTCAAATGTTGTGGATGAAAGTTCAATTAGAAGATTTAAAGTAAAAGTTTCTAAACCATTGAAGATACTTTGTGATAATTAGAGTGTAATTGATCTTTCTAATAATCTTTTCCAATATTCAATATTAAATCACATTGATATAAAGTTCCACTTTATAAAACAAAAATTTCCTGATGGAGATGTTTTGCTGGAATACATTTCAATAAAGTATCATATTATTGATATATTTTAAAAAGAAATTCTGAAAGAAAGGTTTCTTGAATTGAGGCTGAAACTTCATGTTCAGACTCCCCCATGTCTTCCTAAACCTCATAATGAATAACCCCCACTATTCTTTGGATTACGTAGACAAAGGGGGAGAGAATGTTACAATTTTGTACTTTGTAAGAAGTTTTTAATTATCTTTTTTTTATGAATCTTAATATATGGTTATAATATAATGTGGGAGAGGAAGATAAAAGTGAGGGAATAATAAAAGAGAGAGAAAATAATTGTGAGAGAAATATAAATGTGATAGAAAAATAAAAAACGAGAGAGGAAAAGATAAAAGTGATGGAGAGTTTATCTTTAAATGGACACATAATTTTCTTTCCATCAGGGGATGTAATTTCTTAAAAAAATTACTTTATCCAGTAGTGTGTTTTCAGGACATTATTTTTTGTAAAATACTATGTTTTGATAAAAGTTAATAAAACTTTATTTGTTTAAAAAAATTGAGTTTTGAAAAAAAATGTGAGTTAGAAAATTTATTAACGAGGGTTGTCAAAAAATACAAAGGTTCATTTTAAAGAACCTTTGTGATGAATTGTTTTTACAAAGTTTTGGTATTTTTTGAAAACTAAAATTTTTGTATAATAATGTTTTTGTTATTTGGGAATCTGATCAAGTCCATCTTAATGTACATTTTTAAGAAAGTCAAAAGTTTCTAAAATAATTGGATCCATCTACATCGTATTCAGATCATCAGATCCAAAATAATTGGTGGAATTTTTTTTGATTGTTATAAGTTTTCCTTTTTTGTAATTAGAGAAATGAAAAATCTGTTGAGTGAAGAAGTTATATTGTTTCTAAATATTATTGAAAAAAGATTGTGAAGTTCAGAGTTAGAAAGTTTCATACTTTCTGAACTACATCAGGCGATGCTTTAATGATCAAGAAGTTCTCAAAAATCATGAAAACTCTCATGATAAAATATTTTGAAGAAATGTTGGAGAGGTTTGAATAATTTCAGAGTTTCATAATGGGAATTCCATCATAATTGGAATTCCATCATAATGGGATTTCCATCGTAATGATATTTCCATCATAATGGGATTTCCATCATAATGAGATTTCCATAATAATGAGATATCCATCAAAATGAGAATTCCATAGTAAAGGGAATTCCATTGTAATAATAATTCAATCAGATTAATTAAGAAGGATATATAATTTAGATTCACTGAGAAGGATACAATATTCAGATTCACTAAGAAAGAAACAAAAATCAGATTCACTGATAAAGAAATAGAAATCAAATTCACTAAGAAAGAAAGAGAAACTAGATTCACTAAGAAAGAAATAGAAATCATATTCATTGATAAATAAACAAAAATCATATTGGTATTCTTTTAAAGAATAATCAAAAATAAAATTCTATAAGTTTTATGAAGAGTTTAAGTGGCCAAACTTGAAATTCAATTTTTCACAAATATTGAAGAAATTTCAGTAGGTTTGAAGAAGTCAAAGTTGGAGTTTAAATGTGAGATAATTTTATAGATTTTGAAGTTTGAGGAAGTGACGAAGGTTTTAAAGTTTCCCAATTTCACTTTCTAGGTCGCCTATAAATACTTTCTCAAATCATTTGTTCATTTGTTACTTTTCACACAAGAGGAAAAGGTGGAGTGCTAAATAAATATAGTGAGAGTCATTGACGACCATATATCTCATAAGAAGGATTGTAAAGTTGAATGTTTGTTTACTAAATTGAGAAAGATAATTTTTAGAAGAATCTATTTAATGAATTGGATTGATTCAATTGGAACAAATAAGACCATATTGAAAATTTGAGAATAGTTTGAGTTTTGCAGATTGAGAATGGGTTCATTGTATTGAGTCCATCATATTGAGAGAATAAAATATAGACTCATTATATTGAGAGAATTAGATCCAGACTCATCATATTGATAGAATCAGATCCAAATATATTTTATTGAGAGAATTGGATCTAGACTCATTGTATTTAGAAAATCATATCCTTCCAAATCGGACTGAGGATTTGGGCTGAGAAATTGTGGATAAGTTTCAACAAATTCATTATTATTTTGTTTGGATCAATTTTTTTATAGGAAAAAATTGTAAACTGATGAAAGTCAGTATAGTCTTTCCTATTGGAAGATAAAAGGTGTCAAATGGGAGTTGTCACAAGTTGTATTAACTTCTTCATAAAAGTGGATTTCCATAGACCCATGGGAGTGGCTATGGAAATGATGTGGGTTCTCACACTATGGCTGAACCTTTTAAATATTGTGTTCTTTTCTTACTTTTCTACTTTTTCATGCATGAGTATTTACTAAAATCTTATAAGGAAATATATCTTAATAGGTTATAGGGATTATGTTTTGAAAATTATTTAAACTTATAAAAAGTGAAAAATTGATTCAACCCCCTTCTCAGTAGTTATTAGATCCTTTATAACTTCGACCTTAATAAATTCTTCACAACCCCACACATGTAAGTAATACAACACAAGTTTCTATCCATTCCATAATTGGTATTGTATACCATCTATTGCTTTAGTTAGCCCTCATTTTAGTACGTATTCTATTGTTTATAACATGTATCCCCAAAAGGATAATAGATGACTCAGATGACTCATCATTGATCTCACCATGTCCAATAAGGTGTGGTTCCTATTTTCTCTTACACCATTCCACTGAGGTGTATAAGGATGAGTAAGTTGCTATAAAATCCTAAACTCCCGTAGATAATCAATGAAGTATCGATTAATATATTCACCACCATGGCTTGATCAAAGTTTCTTAATATTCTTACAAGTTGGTTCTCAAATTCATTCCTGTATTCCTTGAATTTATCAAAAGAATCCAACTTATACCTCATTAAGTAGACATATCCATATCTACTAAAATCATATATAAATGTTCTTTATTTCAATAGGGAATGTTCTACACACATATGTATGAACTAATTTGAGAATCTATTTATCCCTTTCACCTTTCCCACTAAATGGGAATTTAGTCATTTTCCTTGTAAACATATGCCTGACATACACCAAGTGGTTTTAGTTTGAAAAAAAATGTAAATATCAATCTTGATGTAATTTAGTCAAGTGATTTTTATTTACATGACCTTACTAGTGATGCTAAATTTGGGTGTGGTATGAGTCATTTGAAGTTACTGCATTAATGATTTCCATTATTTGGTTTGTGTAATACAACACATAAAGACCATTATATAAATGTGTCTTACCATAAAAAATGTTATCTTTATAAAAGAATAAATATTTATTCCAAAATTTGAAAATAAATCCATCTGTATCAAGTTTTGATACAGAAATATTTTTTTTGGTAACTGAAGGAACATAATAAAAACCCTTTAAAACCAATATCATTCAAGTTGTTAACATGAGGTGGTATTCCCAAATAGCCACAACAACAAGTTTAACTCTAATGGTTGCTCAAGGATCTACCTCTCCTCGATCAATCTTTCTGAATCTACTTGGTTCCTATATTTTAATACACATGTGAGCACCAAAAGCTGTATCTAATACCCAATTTGTAGAAATAGATAATTTCACTTGATAACGAATTCACCTGAAGCTTCCCCTTTCTTCTTTGGATGGGTGTAATTTTTCTTCCAATGACCCTTCTTGCCACATACGAAACAGAAAACATCATTTTACCATTCTTTCCCAATGATCTTCTTCTTCTTGGAAGGGAATGAATAAGCTTTGGTCTAAAATATATTCACTTTCCCTTTACATTTTTTCACCATAAGGATGGAGGGTTTTTAATGCTTCATATTCTTATCTACTTGGAAAAGAAGAGTAATAAGATCTGTAAGAGACTTCTCAATGTTGTTTATATTAAAATTCATAACAAAAATGGAGAAGATCTAAGAGAGTGATTCTAGAATGAGGTTAGTTCCCAATTATTATGGGAGTTTAAACCCTAGAACATCTAATTTTTCAATGAAGACAATGAGCTTGAATACATGAGGCTTGGCTGGGGCACCCTCTCTAAGATTGCTTTGAATGATCACCTTGGAAATCCTGAACTGTTGCTCTCTAGCTCTCTCTTGGTAAATACCATGGAGGTGATCAAGCATGTGATATACATCCATATTTTCGTGAGACTTTATTAGTTCACTATATATCAATGAAACCATCAAACATTGAATTTAAACCATGCCACTCAAATGTTTTTCATAGACAAGGAACTCTTTATCACTTTCCTCTTTAGTAGGTGGATCAGACATTGAAGATTCTAGCACATACGATTTCCTTTCATGGTGTAGCATAACCTGAAGGCATCTAAACCACTCCTAGAAGTTACCACCATTTAAGAGGTTATCTTTCTCCAATATTGATTATAGGTATAGTGTGGATGAAAAACGTATCATTTTATTATATAATTAAAAATAGTAGATTATTATTACTTCTCTTGATTAAAAAATAAGTGAAATATAATAAATTAAGTGTTTTTATTTATTTATTGATTAAATATCCCATTATTTTATCAAGTCTCAATAGATCTCACCATTGAACTCAGAATATCTAGTTACTTTAACATTATAGTGGAAAGGATCCCCATTACTTAAATTAACTATCCAGACTTTGTTCATGAAAACCATAATAAAGTAATTAGGTAGGCGGTCTTGCCAACTGCACACTTGCAGCTCTTGGATCTATTGAGTGGATTCCCTTATCTTAAGTCCTGAATTGGATTTCCTCAACACTTTCCTCCAAATTTTTATTGAACAAAATTTGGTTTCTAATCTCAATATAATTTCAGTTAAGTCAACCCAAAACTCTCATGATAACTCCTCGTTAAAATTAAGTGTCCCAACTTTAGCCATGTACTACACTTAGTTATATGGTTTCATTCCCATCAAGTAATGGAAGGATTAGTATGAATTAATATTTAATTGAGGGATTTTAATTTATTATGAATATTTTTTATCTTGTCTTATCCTTTACAAGTCTTGTTAATATTTAGTGGATGATAATTAATTAACCATGTTTGGATAAAATATTTACAAATAATTTATTTATTTAATTTCAATCTTTAAAGATTAATTTATTTATTTATGTGATTGAGGCCTTGCTTCTATAAAATAAATAATTGCATAGATATAAATACATAATTAATTAAATGACTCATTCATAAGCTTTATCTAACGTTTGATTTAATGAGAATACATTTAATCAACCTTTGACCTTGGGGAAATAATTCTTATTTCCAGTCCTAGAATAAGTTACAACATTTTAACTATCTACCTCTGTATCACCTGGGTTGGAATCATTAAGGTTCCATCTTGAACCACATTTATGCACCTAAGGATGCTGCATTAATTACAAATATTTATTACCCACATACAGGTGAGAGGAACCAAAGTATTGGTTAAATGGGTTACATAAATATCCTTGGACATGTAGGTCCTATATAATAATGGAGTGAGGGATGACATAAAGGACATAATTTAATTTAATATTAAATAATTATAAACTCAGGAAATAAATTAAATTAAAATATCCAATACATTCAAAGGTCTTAGTCAAGCTCATGAATGATTATACATGCAACGAATACACAAAAGTAAATGGCTAGCATTCATTTATTTATTTGTTCTTTTATTATTTAAGATAAACACGCTTTCATTAATGAATTAATAAATAAACTAATTAATTTCCTTTCATCGTAATGATCATCAAATCTTATTTGGAGATACCCATCATTAACGGAATTCATGTAAAATAAACGGCAGCACCAATAATGACATATTAATTACAATAAATTAATTTAGAATTTAAAATTATTTAAAACTGTTATTAAATTTTCAAACACACAACCACTACCACAAAACAGGGCAAGGGAAGTGCTGCCTTTTATCAGTGCTAAGCAGAAATCACTGATAAAGGGGTGGACCATTATCAGTGCTAGCTAAAAGAACTAGTAAATGTGACCTTTATCAGAGATAAAAAATTGATGATAAAGGTGTACCCTTTATCAGGGCTTTTCTTAGCACTGATAAAGGGAACATTTATCAGTGCTAATAATTGCGATGATAAATGTTTTTAATAAAAAATATTATGAATTTATATAAAATTATTATATTTATATTCAAAAACAATTTTTATTTGTATACATTAAATACAAAAAAAATGTTTATTATTAATATATATTTTTTAATAATTCAAAAAAAATATATATAATGTTTTAATTGAAAAAAGTATTTCTAAGATTATAATTATATATATATATATATAATTAAATAATCATAATATTATATTAAATTACATTAAATAATAAATATATTTATTATATTTATTAGAGATTTATTAGATTTATATTTATTAGATTTGTTAGATTAATTTATATATTATATTTATTATTTTTATTGGACTAATTCATTATATTTATTATATTTAATATATTTAATATATTTGTTTTATTTATAAATATATAATACTTTTTAATATATATATTTATAATTAAAATTATTCAATATATATTCATTTTCCAATGAATTTGGTAAATGAATATATTGATCATGCGTATATATATGTTATGCATGTATCATGCTTGAATGTTCATTTATACATTACATTACATTGTCCATTGATGTAGTATATTGATTAATTCATAATGTTACCCATGTGAACTATATATGTTCTAAAAAATGTACTTTTGAAATTATAAAATTATAATAAATATATTTATTATACTACATATAAATTTATAAATATATTATTAAATAGATATATTTATAAATATATACGAATATTTATAAATAAATACAAATAAATTTATATTTATTTAAATAATTATTTAATTGGTTATGAAATTGTTCTAATCACGATGTCCTTTATCAGTGCTAAAAAAAGCATTGATAAAAGATGTATTTATCAATGCTATAATTTTAGCGCTGATAAATAGGCCTTTTATCAGTGCTTTTTTTTATTTTAGTACTGATAAAAAAAACATTTATCAGCACTTTTAACTAGCACTGATAAAGGTTCCAGTAGGTTTTATAAAATAACTCTAATATCCTCCTCCTCCCTTACACCTTTTTAAACATTCGCGGAAGCTGACCCCTACACCATCGAGCCCTCCTCCGCCGCGAACCCTCCTCCATCGCAACCCACCCCTCCTCCTCCACCGCTGCCTCCTCTTCCTCCTCCCTCCTCCGCTGTGTCCCCTCCTCCTCCTCCTCCCTAGCCGCTGACTCATCCTCCTCCTCATCCTCCTTGCGTGCCCCTTGTCCACCTGACCTTCTCTGGTGTGCCCTACTCATCCGATGACCATCCTGGTAGTCTCCTCTACATCGCACGGATTCCCCCCGGTGAGTCTCTATTGCGGTTTCCCTAGTTTCCATAGTGTGCATAGGGTTTGGGGGATTTTTTCATCTAGTTGTTGGTATATCATTGAGTTTTGGGGGAGTTTTTCATCTAATTGTTGGTATATCATTGAGTTTTGAGGGAGTTTTTCATCTAATTGTTTGTATATCTATTGATTATGCTTTTTCACTCTTTGAATATTATTGTTTACTATTCTTTATTATTTAACTTAGGTGGAGATGCTTATTAGATATATTCCATTCCCTTTATTTTTTATTACCTCTATTTATTTTTATTTTCTATATAATGATCTTAATTTTCATATCTTTTTTATCAAACAAAAATGGGGGATATATTCAAATTTTGGGAGAGTTTTTTGGATTTGGTAATTATCAAATGGGTTGAATGGTTCCTTTACACTCTGTCTATGTTTTGATAAATTCATATCCCCTCTCAATCTAATTTTTTTTATTTTGATAATTACTTATTCCTCTCTTAGTTTATAGTTTATTATTATTTATTATGGTGGAGATGCTTATTATATAAATTCATATCCCTTCTAAATTCATATGGTTGTTCTACCACTTATGCTTCCACATTCTCTTTCTACCTACATAGACATATTCTAACTATATATACCATCATACATGATACTTTTTGATAGATTCTACCTTTATGCTTGGTCGACAGCCTCTATGATGGATAAATTCTCTAGTAGAGTCTAGCTTTTAGAGTTGGAAAATATTTTATTTTTATCTTATTTTCTTAAATTCTATAGTCTTGAGTAATATAATAGCAACAACCTTTAAAGAAAAACAGGTAGGACTCATCTCTCTACATTTTAAAATTCCCTTAGTAATATTCAAATATATTATATACTCCTTAAGGCATTTATTTTTCCTTACCAACTAAATTGAATTGGAAGTAATCAACATTACTTCCATGGAAAAAAGGTTTATCTTCAATCCTCATTTAATATTAACAATTCATCACACATAATAATTAATTTCTTAGTAACTCATATAATTGTGTCGAAAAGATTGGGCTCTCCAACCTACTCCCAAATTGTCCTTCTCTATTATATATTGACATCAATCTTATTGAAACATCATGTTCATTGAAAAAAAATACCCAAATAATGAATTTTGTCTCAACTAAAACCTATTGGGATTATCACATATAAAAAATATACATAAGAATAAAATACATAAGGGCTCTATTCCATCCCCAAAGTTCACTAAGGTTATACCAACACCCATCAATCTGCCCAGGCCGATTCTCACACTAGTCCAAAATTAGGTAATAGTCATGGGTTATGATAGTGGTTATAGACCAATAGAAAATGGATATAGTTTATATACACTATCAGGACACCCATGGGTGTTATCCCAATTTCTATAATCCACCAGCAATAACCATAGTCGGATGGTCTAGTACCATAGACAATGCTTGTGGATGTAGTCCCTATTATGGGGAACCTATAACCATGGTTTGTAACCTTTTCTATAGGGAATAAACTTCCATGGGTGGACCATAGACATAGGTATCTCTAGCTATGGTTTATAAATGTGGTCATATAATTCAAAATATTAAACAAAATGATGAGATTTGATCTCAGGACCACTTTTATAATTTATCTAAGACTTTTAGAATAAGCTAAAATGAACTATCTTTATAAATATATACATATCTACATATATAAATATATGTTTTTGTGTGTGTATATTTTTTATAACTATAATAATTATACTTTTAGAATAGAAAAATGGTCATGGATTCTGGAACCTTTGGCCATAGTCCATAGTCCATATCAACTATGGTCATAGGTGTTATAGGAAAGTCCTACCACCACTACATATATGGATCGTGGCCTTAAGAATTTCTCATTCCCTTCCCATGAAAAACATTCCTTTGGAAATAGTCTATATAAACTCGCACACCGGTTATACCTCCATTAAAAGGTATGTGACTTGGTTATGATAACCTAACCAAAAAGAAGATCACAGGTTGTGCATTTTCATTAGAAAAATTTATATGTTTGGGTTATGCCTCTAGGTGTGTAAAAGTAAAGGTGTTTTTATTCATTCCATGGTATGGTGAAAGATAGATATTAAAGAGTCACACTCTCCTTCAAAGGTGAGGTCTATATAGTTCATATCCATGTGACACCCTTGTATTTTAAAGAATAACCTAGGCTTGGTTTTAAAGGTGAAAGAGGGAAGTTGAACTGATTTTTCAAACGGAATCCGATTTCATGACATGGTAAATATTATAAATTGTGGAGGTTGTGCTCGTGGAATGGTTGTGGAACTATGGTGTGGAAGATAGTTTTTATGGTTCTAGTTGTTTTGTAATAGTTGTGTCATGGAATTTTGGTTGTGGTGTGAAGTCTTATAATGTGGAGTTCACACAGTTCTTCCAATTTTGGTATCATTTAATTGTGGAGGGTGTGAGGGCTTAGAGATTATGGTGTAGCAATGACCAATGGATCATAGTCCATTTAACCTAGATTATATAATCTCAATGTTGATCGTGCACATTTATTCTAGATGTGTTTTTACCAGGAACCATTGTAGTGTGGCTAGGTCCTTTATGTCATAGTTATTTCTCATTTTGGACCCATTGTGGAATAGCCTTATGTGTTGTGTTGTGATTCATGTTTTCCCAGATTTCCTACGTGTTGTTTTGTGATGCATGTCTTGTTCTCCCTTATATTTAGGTCCTTTCCAATTAATTCCATTTGATTATTGGATGCTTGATGCACCTCTTCTTATTGAACCTCATGATGGAATGACACAATTGACCTAAATATAATTACTTAAACCAACCCCATTATAATGAAAAATATATAATGAATATTTAAACACACTGCTACATCATCATTTCCATCAACATCTCCATATCATTCAGCCCCCAAGCTTATTATTTACACATTCCACATCAATTGTAACTATATGATGAATTAAACCAAACCTATTAATATTAAATGAGGTTTTTGAGATATTTTCTATTATTTTCTGATGTATACTTCACACACTAGGTTCAAAAAACATTACTACCATACAAATGAGGAAATCCTTAGCAGTGACTACCCTAATGTCCAATCTATGGAAGGTTTATCAGATATGATACTATGAGGACACAACCCCATAAAAAATCCAGTGGAGTTGGGAATATATTAGTGTCTAACCCCCCCAAATCCTATATTTAAATAGACATGGGTCAATTACAATTGGAAATGTAATGATACGGACCAACCTGGTATCATAACCAACAACTGACCTGACTTTCCACTAACCTAAGAGGCATTCATGATCCATAAGGGATAACAATAATCCCATGGGAAAAAAGATAAAATTAATGTCGAATATTTTACCCCTAAATTAGTGTAAATTAAAAATGATCTTTCTCCTGAAAACCAGACATGTCCCATTCATAATTTTAACATCTAGGAAAATAGTTGATATGAAATAAATAAATAAACAGGAAGCAAATATCATAGATGGAAGATAAAATCCCACTATTGAACTATAAAACTACTTAACCAGACATGTACCATTCCTAAATCTCATTGGACATATTTTGGATAGGTATAATATATGAGTTCTCATTTTATGTTTTCTTTTCAGTTGGAAATCTCCTTTGTCGCGCACCTATCCTCCGCCATGAATGCAGCTTCTCCGCGCGCATAACAACACCTTCTTGGTGAGTTTTATCCTCTTAATCATTGGTTTCCTCTTATTCTCATGATATTATTGTTTTATATTGATGGTTATGTTGTGAATTGTATGGTCCAAATGCCCCGCTAAAAATTGTGGCTGTTGGTGATCCTTGTTTGAACACTAAATGAATTGCATGTTGGTTGGTTCCTGTTGAACATTTGAATATAGAAATTAGTAATATATATATACTTGGATAATTAATGAATTCCCCAGGATGATAAAACTTTTGTGATAACCCCTGAATTAATAAGTGGAATTGAATAAGGGATGATTTGTAAAATCTGAAATTGTGTTTATTTGGTTTGTATGGTGTTGCGATTGTGAGCACGATTATGTGTTTGTATGGTGTTTCGGTTGTTTTCATGATTGGTAGGACATTTTTTTCCATGTTGTAGTTCCTTTAACATTGAATATCAATCCAAACCTTACTGATTTCAATGGAATCACAAATTTGTTACTAGTTCAATTCCACTGAATCTTAGAAAACCACTTCACTAGAGGACTATATGGGACACTTTATAGACACCCCAGTCAAATAACCATAACAACACATTTAATGAATCCTTCCACCCAAAATAAATCTATGGAAAATCATACCATCTATTAGTTTAGTACCATATTTCTTGACTCGAGACATTATGTTTCTATAGAAACACTAAAAAACCGGTTTACAACAATGCATATAGATTACATGTGGGATACTAAAACATTCTAGTGTAAGGGATTCTCATATCTCATTCCATTGATTAGGTGGTTGGGAAGATGGGTGTGATCTACTTTGGTCTTGAGTAATGCATGGAGAGGTAATGGTATTGTTTACCATTGCTAGTTCTATTGATTATAGTTGGATGATGACCCTAGATGAACATCTTTTGTGTAATTATTTTGTTAAATATTAATATTACTAAATCAAATAGGATGAATATGAATAAATAATGGATGAATTCTAATTGGTTGAAAAAAGAGTATAATAATGGCATGATAGTGTTTATAAAGTTTGAAAAAGATCATGCATATGACCCTTCTCAAATCCTTTGTCTGTGTTTACACTGTTGTTATTCAAGACAAATTAGTCTAGAAGAGTTAGAAGAACACTTGATCTATCACAAAATATATTGAAGTTATACATGTTGGAATAATCACGAGGAAAAAATGAATGTAGGTAGTGGATAGAATAACATTGTGTTTTATGGACCATCTGATATGATTACTAGCGTAAATAATAAAGAAGACTGTATGGATGATGTGATTACAAATGTGAATGATGATGAAGATTGTATTGAGGAAATGACAAGGGAAATTGAAGATGAACTTCATGATTGCCCAAAATTGTTTGAGAAGTTAAAGAGTTGTGAAAAGACATCATTGTATGCTGGTTGTACTAAATATATAGCATTTTCATCCATACTGAAGCTGTATAATTTGAAATTAGACAGTAGGTGGAGTGGCACCAGTTTTACAGAACTACTTTCTCTCCTTAATGACATGCTCCTAGAAGATAATGAGCTCCCAATCTGAACATACGACACCAAACGAATGATATGATTGATGGGTATGATCTCTAAAAGAATACACACCTGCCCGAATGAATGTATACTATTTCTCAAGGGCCAAAAATCACTTAAAGAATTCCCAAAGTGTGGTACTTAACAATATAAGAAAGATGAATCCAGTCCTATGAAAGTTGTGTGGTACTTTCCAATCATTCCATGGTTTAGGCGCCTATATGGAAGTGAGGAGACTATATGAAAATTAACATGTCATGTAGATACAAGAATTAAATATGGGAAACTATGTTACCCGACAGACTCTCCTCAGTGGAAGAGAATTGATCACGAGTATCCTAAATTTAGAAATGATATGAGAAACCTTCATCTTGCATTATCTACAGATGGAGTGAATCCTTTTGGTTTTCAAAGAAGCACTCATAGTACATGGCCAGTTATGTTGTTAAATTATAACTTAATACCATGGTTATGCATGAAATGAAAACACATCATGTTATCTATGCTTATATAAAGACCAAAACAACTAGGTAATGATATTGATGTTTTTTTGGATCCATTGATCGAGTATTTGAAATTATTATGGGATTCAGGTGTTATGTTGTATGATGCTTACAAAAATGAATATTTCACTTTGAGAGCCATGTTGTATGGGACGTTAAATGAATTTTCTGCTTATGGAAATTTATCAGGATATAGTATTAAAGGAACACAAGGTTGTCTTATTTGAGAACAAGGTACACAATCAATTACATTGAAACGTTCATCGAAAACTGTGTTTCTTGGACATCGTAAATTTCTACCCCAACGTAATAAGTGCCAATCTTGGACGAAATCATTCAATAGAAGTTCATAAGAGTGTATCACACCATCTCCACTAATAGGTGATCAATTTTTTGAGAAATTAAAAGATGTGGACACTACTTTTGGTAAACCATTTTTGAAAAAACTTACAAAAACCAGTTGGAAAAAGAGATCAGTTTTTTTTTGAATTACCATACTAGAATTGTCTATATGTCAGAAATTTTCTTGATGTTATACATGTTGAAAAAATGTATGTGATAGTGTCATCATCACATTTCTAAATTCATCCAGAAAAACAAAGGATGGAATTAAGTCTTGTTTGTACACGGTTGAGATGAGAATACGAGAAGAGGTGGCACCAATGAAGGGTGAAAAACAAACATTTATTCATCCTACTGCTTAAAATCTTTCCAAGCAAGAGAGATATCATTTTTTCAACTTATCTAATGATGTAATGGTTCTAGAGGAGTATTCATAAAATTTTAAGAACATCGTGTCAATGAATGATTTAAAGTTCAATGGTATGAAATCACATGACTGCCATGTTTTGATGAAAGATCTAATTCCTATATCTTTACATTTCATTTTGCCCAATAATGTCCACCATACATTGATGAAGATATGTTTCTTCTTCAAAGATATATCCAAAAAAGTTATAGACCTGGGGAAATTTCCAACTATATAAAGAGAAATTATCATTATATTATGTGAATTGGAAATGTTCTTCCCACTAACAATCTTGATATGATGGTTCATTTGATTATTCAATGGGTGATAGAGATTCAACTATGTGGTCCTGTACATTGTATAAGGATGTACCCCATTGAATGGTATATGAATATTTTGAAAGGGTATGTCAAAAATCAAAGTCAGTTAGAGGGTTGTATTGCAGAGCGATATATTGTTAAGGTAGCTGTTGAATTCTATACCGAATACCTGTCTGGTGTGGAAAGCATTGGACTACCAAAATCTTGACACACTAGGTGGATTGAGATTGAAGGAATTTATGGAAGAGAGGTTGTCACAATCAATATTACATATCGATAGCAGACCCACCTTTACATTTTGCATAACAGTTTTGACGTTGACCCATATGTAAAAACCCAAAAATAAATTCTTATGCATTTGAATCTATCTAGGGATGAAAAATGGATATCAGATACACATAATTGATAGTTTATAGGATGGGTTCATGACCATATTTTTAATAAGTTAGATGAAAATATAGACTCAATTTCAGAACGACTTCGATGGCTAGCCGAAGGACCAAGTGTGTATGTATTATCTTACAATGCTTATGTATTTAATGGTTATAAATTCCATACTAATGAACACGATGAAGACAGTACCATAAAGAATAGTGGGGTTACACTTGTGGCTGAAGAGATGCATGTTTTCGATTCTAAGGAAAAAATACAATTTATGTGAATATGTCATAATTTGGAATCATCAAACAAATATTGGAGTTGGATTATAAAAAATTCCAAGTGCCAATTTTTCAATTCAATTGGGTTGATAACAGGACTTCTGTTAAAATAGATGAATTGGAATTTTTGAAAGTTTATTTTAGTAAGGAAGGAGAGAAATACAAACCATTTATAATGGAATCATATGTAGTACAAGTATTTTATGTTCAAGATCTCGCAAACTGAAACTATTCAATTGTTTTATTATCAACCAAAACAACTCATGGGTTAGATGAAAATTCAATGGAGGATGACCCTTTCATTGGGACTTCACAATCATTTCACAGCGGTCCCAATGTAGAGGGCATTTTTTATGTCCTAGGTGACCACAAAGAAGGGATTTTCATAGTCAATAGAGGGGTAAAATATCATTATCATTTTAAAAAAAGAGAGTTCAATAATCAGGTTATTTTTTTTATTATAATATGCATTGTGTTACCTTATTTTATTATCTATTCACTACTGCTTTTATGTAATCTAAATTAAATGTTAAACCACTTCTGTAGATAATGACTTCTGAACCTACTGATGCGCCCAATCCAGAGGCACATCAAGTCTCTCAACCTACTGCTACTGGTCCCAGTGCAGAGGAATAATAGTTTTCTCAACCTATTGTTGCTGGTCCTAGTGTTGAGGTAAAATAGGTTTCTCAACTTTTTACTGATGGTCCCAATGCTGATACTAGCGCTCCGAAGGAACATAATGATGATGCTAAAACTGAGAAAATGGTAGGCAATAAAACCCTAGCGGAATAAAAAAACCAAGAGTTCCGTAGTTTTACAATGTTATCCAAAATACTTAAGGGACCCCAACAAAGCCATATTTAGTACCTACATTGGAATCATCACTCAGAAACGCATGCCGATTGATGTACAGCCATGGAGCCATGTTTTCACCGGGATTAAGACACTAATGTGGGAAGAGATTATGATAACAATATGATATAATTTATTTAATTTATTAAAATAAAATAAAATACTAAAACATTGACTTACTCTACATTATCCATTGTAGAGTGCATTTATAGTAGATGTCTTGCACAAGGAATATGTATTAAGAGTTACATGAAGGATTCATAGAGGATTTTGAAATTTTTTAATGAAATATCATCTTAAAGATGCTGAAGGGAAAATCAAGACACACCCACCTCCTCTTAATGCACACTTGATATCCCAAAGAGT
Organism: Viscum album; assembly: GCA_963277665.1. Classification (NCBI taxonomy): domain Eukaryota; kingdom Viridiplantae; phylum Streptophyta; class Magnoliopsida; order Santalales; family Viscaceae; genus Viscum; species Viscum album. The sequence goes on from OY728164.1 coordinate 1,199,339,764, forward strand.
GTGGGATGCATTTAGTAGTCGTCGTGCATAGAAGACTTTTCAGGTACATTGTGTTTGGTAATATGTTGTTTGACTTTTCTTATATTAATCACTTTAATTGATAGTTTTTTATTTATGAAACAACAACTGAGTGATGATAATAAGGAATGAGTAGCAAAACCAGCATACCCCTATCATAAAGCAAGGATGGGGTATGCTTTACTTAAGAAAAAATTGGTACGTATTTTAAATCTATTGTAATACTTTTATGTGATATAAAACAACACCATAACCATTTTCCTCTATTTATATGCAGATTGATGAATCGAAATCAAAAGCCACTTCCATCCCATGCCACGTGCTATGGAAGGAGGCTCGTGTAAATAAATAGGGGATGCTGATAGATTAAAACACACAAAAAAATGTGGGGAACATGTGTAAGTATGACATAATATAAATTTATTTTTCTTTAAATCACTATTAACTAACAATGATTACTTATTTTTCAATATTTTTCATCTGACATAGTCAAAGGAATCAATTACACCCACACCAGATGCAGAAATACTCTCAGTGGCCTTGAAGAAGCTAGAACAGAATGGCCACGTCAGAGGTATGGGTTTTGGGGTGACACCCCGAACATATTTTCAGAAAGAAAAACAAGAAAAGGATTAAACTTAGGAAATGAAAAAGATGAGAGAAACATTAGCTATGTTTCAAGAAGAATTACAATACCATAGAGATATGATAGAAATTTTGATGGGGGGGGGGAAGAGAAGAAACAACTCAAGAACAACCCGTGCACGAAGATCCTGCCCCACCCCCACCAGTTTTGAGGTAAGGCATTTTCGTACAAAACCTAACTTATCTGAGGTAATAAATGTTCTAATAATTGTTTCTATGAAATGTTAATCACATAGACACTGATAATTTCCTATACTGATATTCTAAAGGGTGAAAATGACTGTGATTTATATCTATCAACTCCCACCTATCACCTTGTAGAGAGGGCAACTGTGTTCAATATGAAGAATGACATGCTGCACAATAGACCACTTCCAAAAGATCATGTCATAGTGTTGATTAATGTAGCTTATGAGCCAAGCACTGAGATACCTGTTCCAAATGACGATGAAGACATTCATATGATCGAACAAGCTGTTGGAACATTCATCACATAGCCGAAAATTATTGTAAAAAAACATGTCGACAAGGAGGTATTTATTTCTAATTTATTTTTCAAACTGATCCTTTAACATTTAATTAAAAATTCTCTGAACCGATGAATGTTAATACAGAATAACAAAGTGAAGGGGGTGAAATGAAATATCAGCTCAAAACTATCTCAAAGACCAACCAACCGATTGAAATGATCTGTTGAGATCACCTTCACCCCTCCCATTCTATATCCACATTTAATATCATTGAAGGCTCATGTGGATTCAAAGTTAATAGATGACAATAATCATATAATTTATTTTGAAAAAAACATGTATGGAGAGGAAGAATCTGATTACATTAGTGCTGAAAATGTAAATGAAATACTCATGTATGAATAACTAGGCACCTCAGTTGTAAATGTATACATGAGGTATGTTTTCATGATTTGATTTTACAAAATCTGATATACTATGATAATTATGACTAAATAAATTTCTTATTTTTTGCAGCCATATATATGAAAAAAAATTGAAGGGATTTCCCCATAAACAAAAATTTGGACTCGTTAGTCCTCACATCACCTCTTCCAAAGAATAAATAAATTCTAATAAAGAGGGTGAAATAATTTCAACCCTGATTAAATCATTTGAAAACAAAATTATAGATGACATACACTTTTTAATACTAATGATGCAGGGATAAAACTCTACAATTTAATCATATCAACTATATTTTAATTTCTTCCATTACTTATTGCTATTTGTGTTTTTAGGCAGTATTGGATGCTCATTGCGGTCAATTTGGATACTCCTAAGATTTATTTTCTGGATTAAATGCATGTATATCCAACAAAACAATAATGAATGATGGAATTTTTTAATTTGTAATACACTAGATCAAACATTTTATAACTAAACATCTAGTTATATAATTTATATTATCTTTTAATGAGGATTCTGTTATGATAGGGTGGTGCATCAATATCATCTACTTCATGGAATAAATCCAAGATCTAAGGAAAAGAACACCCACAAGATCTACAACTATACAAGTATCTGGTATATATAATAATATTTCACTATTTAAACACATATCAAAACAAATTACTTATTTTTCTCAATGTTTATGCAGTGTCCAAAACAAACAAACAGAAAAGAATATGGTTATTATGTTTATAAATTTATGAAATAGATCATATTTCATCAACAAACTAGAATCCCTAAAGAGGTATTTTTGAAAATAATTACTAGTTAATTTAAAATATTTATTAATCCTTTGTGTATTTATATTTTTTTAGTACTACCATTACTGTCGCAAAAACTCATATTCACAAAATGATATAGATGTGTTTAGAAATGAATGGTCAACATACCTGATGGAAGATTGTACACAAATAGAATGAAGGTGAATTCATACTACTTATGTTATCCTTATATGATCATTGATATCTCCCTTTTTTACACTTATTGAGCATCTATGATCACCCTTTCTTATGTTTCATATTTTTAGGTTATGAAGAATGGTTTTAGAAATGATTTTTCTTTCTAGTAAAGAATAACTTAATGAGAGACTCTTATAAAATAGTTCTTTATGTTTCCATGTTTCCAAAAGAACTAGACCTAAACTATTATGGAATGGATCATTTATATTCTATATTTTGGTCACTTATATTGCTATTTCTACTAATGTAGTGTGTTGGAAGAATATTGGTTATGCATCACTCAAAAATTTAATAAAAAAACTAAGGATTATTAAATATAATTGGTTAATGTTGAATGATGATATCATATAGATGGTGTTGGATGAGAGGATCACGGGGATGCCAGATCAGAAGTTCAGATCAGATGCTATGATAAGCGGTAATTAATCAATAGTAGTGAATAATTCTTAGTTTTGTTATTAGCTTATATCCAGACCAAATAATCACTTTGGAAAGATATAAAGGTAATGTTACAATATAATATCTCTATTTTAATGAAAAATTATATAATGAAATGTTGAATTTATTTTCATTATTCCTTAAATGGTTTGTTTATTTTAGACGATTTTTTCCATGTGACATTCCTTTATAGGAAGACCAATGATGCTGTGTTTGCTCAATCACATAGGCAATTTTGATGTTTTCACAGTAAAATAATTGTATATAGAATTAATTCATTGTTTCATATTTATCTTTAATTTATTTATTTTATATAAGTAATATTAATCTACTCTTATGTGATATCAATGTATGAAATGTTTAGGTCATTATAGTTGGTATTAGAGTAACTGACCTATTCAAAATCGAGAAAATGGATTCAGTTGTTTTGATAATTTTGGGAGATTATCCATAATTCATTTGAAATGTTTAGGAATCAACCCCACCTCAATATGACACACGATGCAACTGGTATGACTCAAAGTGTCACTTTTTATTTAAAATTTACATTATTTTTAGTAAAAAGAACAAGTGACATATTGAAAACTGAGAAAAAACATTTAGATTATTTTGATACTTTAGTAAAACAATCCATAAGTAATTTGTGACATGTAGGAATTTAACTCACCTCAATTCAACACACAATGTGACTGGTATAACTCAAAGTGTCTCTTTTTATTTAAAATTGACATTAATTTTAGAAAAAAATACAAGTGACATACTGGAAACTGAGAAAACGCATTCAGATTGTTTTGATAATTTAGGAAAACGATCCATGAGTCATTTGTGATGCGTATGAATCAACCAAACCTCAATCCGATGCATAGTGCGACTGATATGGATAAAAGTGTATGTTATTAGTTTAAAATTGACATTTTATCTCAAAAAATTTCACTCACTGAAAACCATGAAAACCTGATCTAATTTTCTTCATAATTTTGGATAAATACTTATAAGTTTTTTGTGACGGGTATGGAGTAGTCTCATATCAAACCAACACAAGATGCGACCGGTACGACTCAAAATGCGTGTTTCCAGTTTGAAATGACATTTTAGTAAAAAAACACAACTGACATAATACAAACTGATCAAACACATTCCGATTGTTTTGATACTTTAAGAAAAAGTTCTATAAGTCATATGTGACATGTAGGAATTGATCGAACCTCAATTAAATGCACAATGTGTCTGGTATGACTCAAAGTGTATCTTTTTATTTAAAATTGACATTAATTTTTGAAAAAAACAAACGTGACATATTGAAAACTGAGAAAAAACATTAGTATTGTTTCCATAATTTAATAAAATGATACATGAGTCATTTGTGATGTGTAAAAATCAATTGTACCTTAATCCAACATATGGTGTGACTGTTATGGCTAAAAGTGTCTGTTATCAGTTTAAAATTGACATCTTAGCTCAAAACGTGTCACTCAATGAAAAAAAAGAAAATACACTCCAACTATATTCATAATTTAGGATAATGATTCATAAGTTCTTTTTGACATGTATGAAGGAGTCTCATATCAAACCAATGCACGATTCGATTGGTATGACTCAAAATGCACGTTTTTAGTTGAAATGACATTTTAGTAAACAAACACAACTGACATACTACAAACTGAAAAACCACATTCATATTGTTTGGATACTTCAGGAAAATGACCCATAAGTAATTTTTTACATGTATTAATTGAACAAACCTCAATTAAATTCACAATGTGGCTAGAATGACTCAAAGTGTCTGTTTTGTATTTAAAATTGACATTAATTTTAGAAAAAAACAAAAGTGACATACTGAAAACTGAGAAAACACATTATATTGTTTTTATACTTTAGGAAAATGATCCCTGAGTAATTTGTGATATGTAAAACTCAACCTCAATTCAATATGACACACAGTGTTACCGATATAAATCAAAATGTGTCATATAAATTTGATATTAATTTAAATAAAAGAACAAGTGAAATATTCAAAACCATGTAAACCCATTCGGATTGTTTTAATATTTTAAAACAATGATTTATGAATCATTTTTGATGTGTAGTAATCAACCCCACTTCAATAAGATATACAGTGTGATTGGTATAACTCCAAATGTGTCTTTTTTTTTTAATTAAAAGTTTACATTTTATTATTATTTTTTGAATGAGGTGAAATAACCCTTAAATTATTAAATATGGAAAAGTAAAAAAGTGGAAAAGTAAAAAGATAAGGAGGATACAAACTATCTAACAAAAAAACAAAGCCAAATGCATCTTAGAAAACTCAAGAGTGAGTTCTCATACCATGACAAGAGGATCTTAGGCCCCAACCACGAGGGTGGAAACCCCTTTTCCAAGTTTTTACAAGCACCCATGGGCCATCACAATCATCAGAGTATACAATATCACCATCTTCCTTTTGTTGCATTCATAGCGGGTGCACCAGAATCCTCTGCACTGTTTTCAGAAGTCTGTAAATCAAATGGATTATGAGTGCATACCTTCACTTTAATCTTTTCTTTAAAATGATAAGCAGGAGGAGATGTTCTATTCCATTTACTATCCAAGCCTTGCACTAGTTCCAAGGGTATATTAGTGTTTCCATACAACCCCCCTTCATCCTTATCAGACGGGGATGCTGAAAAAGGGTTTGAGATGATCATTTTCCATGAGGGAAAGAGGGTTCGAGAACACTATAAGAAACAGGGGCAGTAAGAGTATCAATAATCACTTTCCCTGTAGAAAATTTTGAGTCAACATTATGTGTAATCGAATCCCTCCTCTGAGTAGGGGTTGATTTGGATGGGATATATCCTCTAGATCTAGTCTTTGGAAAATAGACTACATCTATCTTAGCCTTCCCCTTATAGTTCTTATCATATATCATCTTTTTTTCTTGCCAAATGTTGAGGTCCACTACCTCCTGGGTGAAACATTCCATGTCTGTTTGTCTATTCTCTGAGTCTTTAGAAACCTTGTCATCATACAAACCTTTGGACAGAATTTCCTTGAAAGAAACAATATCCTTATGTTCAATTTCTCCCAAATTTTTTGCTACAACTATTTGGAATTACACTATTGACATTTTTGGTTGCAGATGGTCTCCTCCAGATAATATCAGCTCTCAATTGTAGCATTGTGTTAATTGTCACTCTTATAAGCAAGTCAAGAATCTTTTTCTGACTGCGGTGGTGGAACTCCTGCATGTGATCTAGTATGATAGAAATAATTTTATTCATAATAATTGCTCATACAGTCTCAATACAGGTAAAATTCATAGTCTCATTTCCATCAAGGATGCTACTTCTCTTCAGGAATATCATTGTGACAACTCTATTAGTTATTTTGAGATCCTTAGATGTCTCCATATTGAAGGATTTTATAGGAAACCTCGACGTACCTTTGAGGTCTTCTGGTAGGCTCCGCTTCCAGGATAGATCAAAGTGAATATCGATGGCCCCTCTAGAGGAAACCCGAGTCCGGAAGGGTGTGGTGCCATCTTTATAGATTTTATTGGAAGATTCCTTGGCTGCTTCTTCAGTAGATGTGGTACATCCTCGGCCTTTGAAGCGGAAATGTTGGAAGTGATACATGCGGTGAATTTTTCGAAGAAAAAGGGTTGGAACCAGCTATGGATTGAATGTGATTCAACCACTGTTGTCCAAGCTATCTAGAAAGGAGTGGTGCACCTTGCATGGCTGCTTACCTCTCGATGGATGAAATGTCTTTCTTCACTCATGGATATTAACTACATTGCCACACATGTGTTCCATGAAGCAAACATGGTTTCTGATAGTCTTGATAACAAGGGGTTCAACCAGGATATTACCTTGCTGGATGAGTTGCCTGATTAATCACTCCCTTTTTATGATAAGGACTGTAATAAGGTTCCATCTTTCAGACTTTTGTAACTCCTTTTCTTTTTGAGAAATAAATTGTGCCTTGGTTTTTGACTGAGGCACCACCTTTAAAAAAAAATTTCTCCCAAATTAGTCTAAGAGATTGTGGGTTTCTTTGGACTAGACAAGACATTAGTACACAATGTACTATCATGATTTGGAGCAACATTCCTGGACTGGGTACCTTCTAAGTTTTCTTTTTCTAGCTCAGTGCAATCTAAAATGGGTCCACCCTTATCATGAAATGAGATAAAAACATTATTAACATAACTCAAAGATGGAGTTATGATAGAAGGTGGAACTACTCCAACATCTACATTCCCGTCTAACTCATTAATAAGTGTATCACTCTTGTCTCTTTTTCTACAGTGATCTAAGTCATGTCTCTTCAGAAGAAATTCAGGACAAATCATTTTTATTCTACATTCTGAGGTAGTATGATCAATAATAGTACATTATTCAGAAAATAGAAGAATTTTTTCATATTCTACTCTAAGATTAATACCATCATGAAGATTAGAAAGCACAATATTATCAATCCTTGGAATACTTAGATCAACCTCTACCAACATACGAGAAAAATGGCCAAAAGAAACCATTTATTTGGCACTTTCTATCCTTATGGGGACTCCTAATGAAGATACGATATCAAGTAAAATTTCTTGATGCCATAGAATCTAGTTTAAGCTATGTATTTTTACACAAACTTGGGCATAAGTCTCCTTGTAATCAGACAGGTTGAAATTTAGATTCCAATAGTGTAATATCAAATTTCCTAGCCTTAAATTGATCTACCCAATGCTCCATGATTTCCCTTTCAAGTCCGCAAAAGGAAACGTAATGTGGAAAAACTGATGGCCTAAAGAAATGCATTTAAAATCGGAAAACCTCCAAGTGTTTGTATGTCGGTCAACAAGATCTATAAGTTTCCACAGTTTCATTACTTTTAATAGGTTGATTCAAGCCATGATAGAGAACTTACAAAGATATAACCTTTCTACAGTAGCATTGTTTGATTCTGAGACATGGTCCATTGTGCCTTTTCAGATAATAAGCTACATTGTTTGGTCACTAAAAGATGCAAAATAACAGATAGTAGAACCCACGAAGGCTGTAAAGTTCCTCCATCTTTCACCTTAGTTTTCCTCGAATGGTCTAGTTTATGCACAACCACTTGAAGGGAATCATAGGTATATAGATTTAGACTTCTAGTGTCTTCTGTTGCAGTGTGTCCACCGGTGAAAACTATAGTGAGGGAGTCCCGATCCTCCATCCTTAAATATTTGATATCATTTTATTAATTCATTCTTTCATATTAATGTTTAATTTATTTCATTATTTTATTACTAACATAATATTTGTTTTCTTATATAGGTGGATTTTTTTATTGAGTTCACATGCTTTTTTCAGAAACTAATATGATGGACACCAATTTTTGAGAGGAGATCACAGATGCCAAAGGATGAAACATTAATTTTTTAACTATTTGTTGGATAATTGTAATTGTAACTATATAATTTTTTTGAAATGTATATAGACGTGTTTTTTTAATTCATGATGTCAAGTAAATGTATATAGCATTGTTTGTGAAACTCTTGCATGCGCTGTTTTGTTCTTCTGTGCTTTATTCATGTGTAGGTGTTATTTTTTGAAAGTGTATAGGTGATGGGTGTGTTATTAAATAAACAGTACATCCTAGCCAACTTGGCCTTTATCAGTTCTATTTTGAGTCCTGATAAAGGTGGCCCTTTATCTGTGATAAAAAAGCACTGATAAAGGGGGTAACTTTATCAGCGCTTTTTTAGCACAAATAAAGGGGAACCCCTTTATCTTCTCCATGATTAACAATGTTTTTTCTAACACTGTTAAAAGCAATTTATAGCACTTTTAAATGACTTATATTTAGTAGTGAACGATGTTCCAATCAATAAAGTAAGGTTTTAATGCTATATTTTTCAAATTTAATGTAATTTTTATTTTTTCCATTAATGGGAGACTACACGGTGTGTACATGCAGTTACACGCTGTGTACCTCAGTTTTTGTATATCCATGTCATACACCTGGGGCTTCAGTGTGTTAAATCGGTTAGATTACATGGTGTGTACATTTCATCTACACACCCTATATCCATTTTCTATATACCAGTTTGGCTCAGTCAACACACAATGTGAAATAAATCACCACTTGTAATTAATTACTCAGTGCATCTAGATACAATACGCATGTGTATACAACATGTGCTCCGACCACACGCCGTGTAACCTAGTTTTACCAACCATTGATTTAAACTTCCTGAAGAAATATCTAATCATTCTTTATTCATTCTTAAATCTTTAATAAAATTAAACATTGAATGAACATGATTAATATGTTGATAACATGTTAATTCAAATAGTATTAAATAATGAATAACATGAAAGAAAAATATAACCACAATTGCATATAGATCAACAATCAAATAAATAATTATAAATTTAAATGCGATCGCTATGATACCAATTGTTGGTTCTAGGAACAATAGAAGCCTACATAGGTGAGTGATATATTAAAATTTCTTTTGATAATCATTTCCCAAAACCTATAGAGAGGATCTTACATGTCAAATTTAAAATTAATTTATTTAATATCTGAAGAAATAAATACCTGGGCTTAGAAAATTTCTTCATTGGCGAATCTTGATCATTTGAAAAGACCCTTTCGGATGAACTTCATTGCACTGTGAGGATACAAGGATAAAATCCCTCTAGCGGTGATCCTCACATGCTCCTATGATCTCTGAGAAACACCACTCAATCTCCAGGTGCTAGCACGGTGAGTTGAATGTCTTGCATTGTTTGTTCTTGATCAATCATTCTTCAGTATTGAAGAAACATATCTTTCACTTCTCATTCTTAAGAGGGATGGAATATGAGAATTTGAGACAGAATTTTTTGTACGCAACAATTACCTATTCATATTTTTGGATGATCTATACAATATGCACAATCTCCTATTTATAGAGTTTGGATTTAAGTTAAAATATTATTTAATTACATAATGGAAATTAAATAACATTTATTATCTTCAATAAATACCATGCCACATAATAATAATTATATAGTTATTATTTTATAATGCGCACCAACTTGTGAAATAACAAATATTATTTCTCCTTGGTATTAGGTGGGATTACCTAAAGTACAAGATTACTGTCTAGAAATGGGTCAAGGAACCCAAGTGAAAGAACTTAATGTGACAATGTCGAAAACCAAATATGAATGCTCACTGTGTAATATAATCCCTTTTTCACAATATCTCATCAAGAAGGCGGCACATCCGTGTCACAAACCTATATTATCAATATGTATTTATTTGGATATATGAAATAAACACGTCGTTACACCATGGTATGGAATTTAATGTGATGGTTCTATTACAATCAAAGTCCTGATATATTATCTTCCACAAAGATGGAATATAAAAATTATTACTAAACTTATTCATTAATGACATGTCACTCATGAAACACCCAATGTATCCAACTTTACCATGAACTATTATCGTCATGGTTTATGAAATACATCTAAGTATGTTAGTTGTGACATGCATTAATAATAATATTAATGTCTAAGGACTATCACACACACTTGTATATAGGAATATCTAATGACACCAAAACATGAAAAATTCCTACTGGTGGTTCTGTTCTCATAATCTCTCATCTTAGAGATTACCAAGTGAGAACTTCATGAGAAGAGTCCTCATATGATTACGATTACTCACACCTAATAGTCTATGTACTATGTGTCCCATCATAGTATGTTGTCAAACTGTAGAACATTTTTTGAGAATATTGTCATAGAAAATCAAGGTTGTCATTATAATAGGGAACTACTATGACCTTATCAGTGTGACATATACTCTAGGACATTATTACATTATATTCATGGATAAAAATAAACAATATGTAATAATAAGTTTTATTAATATTAAATACATTGAATATTTATGCAATCAAAGTAAAAAAAGTTGGTCATAGGACACCAACTCCAAAATATGGTTAGTTAAATACCAACTAGTTTGCTTTCCAAATGAGTTTATTGGAAGTTATATCCTTCTTTGAAGGGAAGAAACGTGAGATTTATGGGGTTCAAAATATTTATTAAAGAAAGAAAAATTAATTGATGAAGATATTTTTTCAACATTAATTGATGAATTTTTCTCAAGATTAATGGAGCTTTTCTCAACATTAATGGATATAAAAAAGGAATGTTGGTTGTATTAATTGGAGATATGGACTTGGTGTTTATAAAAATTTATGTGGTGGCATTTTTTTGGTGGGGATTCTCAATATGTATTCCAACAAGAAAAGAAAGGGATATATCACATTTGCGGTAGCATGTAAATCACATCAATGATGGATAACAAAGTGTGGATGGTGGATCACAAATATGGTGGGCTGTCATGTTTATGCTAACATGGGTAATACATCGACAAGTAGAAATGATAGGTCAAATGGTTGTTGAAGTGGGTGTGATGTGGCAGCGATGTGCTAAGGTTTGAAAAGTTCCATCCAATCAATAGTAACCTTTATATATAGACTTTAAGAAGATGTTAAGATATCGATGCAAGGCTTGGGTGCCTTGATTGATAGATCAATGAGATTCCACTGAAGAGACATCACAGGAGTATGTCTCCAATGATGCATGTTAAGATAAAGATCTCTAAGGTAGTGGATTTTTGTCATAGAAGGGTGAATTTTTTTCATAGAATGGTGGTCTTTTCCATCAAGAATATTTTTAGATAGGTGATGAAAGCATATTTGGGAGTGGTTTTCACACAAGTTATTTTATGCTATTTTGGAAATTCAAGTTATAAAATTTACTTGAATTTTGTACTCTATGATTATTAGTGGATTTTTTGGATTTTCACCATGGTTTTTAATCCTTTACAATGGAGGGTTTTTTCACATTGAATAAATCAGTGTATTTTTATTCTATTTTTCACTTCCATCATTTCATTGAGTTTCTCATAATTCCATTGTAAGAGATTTTCTTTCTTGGACCAGGAATCTGTTAAAATATTCATGTGATATTACTTGTTATTTTTATACAAAATAAAAATTTATCAAATTATTAATTTTATATTGATTATGTAATATTAGAAATTTTAGATTTTTTTATCTTAAGAATCTCCCACTATTTTATCAAATACAAGTATCCCTCAACTAAAAGATTCAGAATACTTAGTTACTTTAGTATTATAGTGTCAAGGTTCCTTTAAACCTCTCCTCATAGTCAAAGATATGGTTACTCCACTACTCGAAGTGTTTCAAAGTGGAATTTTGGCTAGTAAACCACATTAACTCATAGCTCTTTGATTTGTTGAGTGAAGTATCAACTCCTATAAATAGTAACCATTTATTACTCAACTCTTTACTCTAAAATTTAACCAATCTAGTTATGAATAATTCATTAATTACAATTTTAGTTAACTCAAAACAACACTCTTATTAGAACTTTCCAATAGGTGGAGGTACTCTCAACTATGGTTGATGAACACCTCGTACTATGATTTTGTTTGAACCTATGTGATAGAAGAAATTTTCTCCTTAATATTTACTTTGATTGATTTGGAGTTATTCTTGGTCAATGAAATAATTTTTGTATTTAACATGTTTTTCTACGTGATTATGTGCACAACTTAACCATGCTTTAAATAGAAAACAATCACCACACATTAATCTGATTTTACCTATGTATGCATGTTTATTATTTTATGTGATTGCTTATATTCTACACAATCACAAAATAATAAACCATGCATAAATAAATGAGTAAATAATTTGATCAAGATAATTTTTAATGGTTGATACAATTAGTGGAACATGAATCAACCTATAGCCTTGAGGTAACTCATTGAGTTACATCCGACTGGAGTAACAACATCCACCTCATCCAATGTATCTAGATTCCCTTTGGTAATTCACCTCATCTTGGTGTGAATTGCATATCATTTCATCTTCTTTGTTATTAAAATATACACAAACATAGGTGATGGGATCTCAAGAATACAATATAGACACGAATTAATCACTTCTGGACATGTAGACACTTATACATATAATGGGATCGATGAGAAATACACAAACCAAAATTTATTAACTACTTATTACAAACATCATACATTGAAATAAATAAATAAATAAATAAACTAATAAAAAACATAAATTGGTCTGCCTATGCTTCTGATTAGCTGATATACATTTAACTTTCAAAATTATATTAAATTGGTAATTAATAATTTCTTTAATATCATGGTATAGGAGTAAATTTTACTAAATTACAAATATTTTTAAAATAAATTTGGATTTATTTATAATTATTGGGCTTCCTTGGTATTTAAAAAACCCCAAGAGGGGTTCCAAGCCCTAGATGGGTTCATTTAGTCTAGAGGAACCCAAATTTCCCTGATTGGGTTGGGGAGACCTCTTAGGGTGGCTAGTTTATAAGAGGAGTGTGCCTTATAGGGAACCTTGGATGGATTGTAAATGCAAGGTGTCACCTCTCTTAAAAAAACAAATTTTTTATATGAAATACCCACCAAGACAATAGAAAATTAGCAATATCTCCCCCAATCAGTGGGTGGACAAAGGCAGAAACATGGGTAGTTTTTATGCCTTCCTTAACACCTTTGTTGTCTAATATGAAGTAATGTGCACTCCCTTCATTTCAACACTTTTCATTAAAAAAAATTCCCCCACTACATGGATAGTCCCCCATTTAACTTTTTCTTTCTTGTTAATTTTATTATTTGCATTAACATGGAGTCTCCCCTTTATTATACTACTCATAGACTACCAGGCCGACACCAAAGATGCGTCTCCCCACCGATAAAACAACATTTGGACCAATGAATTCATGTGTGTGTGTAATATATTTGGTTTTTTAATCTTAGACCAAAAATTAAAATTTCAATCCTTAGATGGCCATATCTCAGTCATCCATCCATAGATAAAAGCATAATCAATGGAATTGGAGTGATTACCATGTTGTTGAATTGAATTTATAAAAAAATAATTTTAATTTGTCTTACGTAATCACACAGTCCTTATGATACCACTTTCCTGTGCTCGGCACACAACAAGAGAATAAATATAGGTGCAATCAATATTTTTATCACCAGATCTACATCATAACATTGAATCTGAGGAAGTGTTACCCAGTTATCACCCTAAGGATATTATGTGAATTAAATAAGTATGAGAAATCAAAATAAAAAACTAGAATTATTTCAAATTTGAATGGATGTGTGTTCTGCTCACTGTTGGAGGTCATCGCTTGAAGGAACTGAAGCCAACACACTCTAGATCATCCACACATTATTTAAAATATTTATCTATCATTGACCTTAGAAATATGAGTTCTATTGTGGAGAATCAAAGATTATTTTTATGTCAAATCATCCCCATGATCATATTTACTTCGATATGGAAAGGAGTTCTTGGAACAAGGTTCTCAGAACTTCTCTTTCTCTCTCTAGAACATGATAGAGATAATATAAATACTCTCAAAATCATGGGAGGAATCATGCCATGAATTAGGGTTTATTTTTTTTATATATAGGTAGTTTTATCTTATAAAAATTGAACCTTTCCCATTCATTAAGTTGTCCATCCCAAATTAAATTGTTTTCGACACTTATGACCAAGTGAACTTATCAAAAACATCATAAATGTTTTTTGATGTACTGATAACATTAAAATATGTTACATAATAAAAAAAGAGTTATTAACTTTATATGTATCTCCCATAAAATATTAAACAAACCTTGATTAAATATTCATTCATAAAATATTTTTCTTTGGTTTTAACTTCAAACTTGTGAATAACTGAAGTGACTAAATTCAACACTTATTATTCTAAACATGAATAATAAGAAATTTATTTATTTCTTTTGATAGTTAAAACTCAAAAATAAACCATCCACCACTGTGGGTTAAACCATGTCTTAAACTCAAATTCATTAGAAATGGACAAGCTTTTCAATACTCTTTTTGTGTGGCCCTCCAGGCCCCTATCTCAATATCAATGATTCATACTCACAAAACAAGAGTGGTATCTAGAAAACCACCATGAACCCTAAGGATATAAGGTTTTTTCATATAAATTACGACCACCTATGAGCATTTTCCATGTAATATAATCTATTTTTTCTAATGATATCTCATAAATCAGAATGTATAACTTAATTCAATATCATTACTTTCTTTATTGATTCATTTAATGACTATTTTACACGAACTTAAATTCTTCTACCAAGTACATGGATTTAATAAAGGTGTTATCATCCCAATAAACTAGGAAAAAGATATTACTTTGTCTACTTGAAAGTGAAAAATATTTTCTTGATATTTCAATCAATGTCATACCACAATAATGCACTCGACATAAGTTGCCTCACTAAAAACATGAATTTGATGGTGTTTGTCTTGAAAAAAGTACATGATAAAATGATTCACATAGATAATAACATAATGTTGTGAGGAAGTTTTTGAACTAAAATCATTCACCTGATGATTGATTTCATGGGGTTGATTTGTGTGCAATCATTCATGCTGGGTTCACTATTTCCAAAGGGTTTCTAGGGGGTATGTTCATGGAACCAAAAACACCCAATAGTTCTACATACATGAGGGACCTACTTTCTAAAGGCATGTTCTTTTTTGGAATTTATCCAACTATGCTTAAGAACTCACATTGGATGATAGGATGGGAGGTCAGGCTCATCACACCCTTTTGGGAGGGAATTTTTGCCTACATCGGGCCTCTCTTATATATTTAATATTTGTTTGAGAATCCTTCATTAATTCCCAAGTATGATGTGGGGCATCCTTGAATTAACAATCAATTATTATCATGTAAGTAAATTAGAATCATTCGTATGTATTCGAGGTTCTTCATCAATGGAGATATATTTATTCATCCAAGGTTCTACATCAACGGTATCCCCTTATGCACTGATTGTTGTAAAAGTGGGTGCCCTAGACCCAACTTGAACAGTACTTTTGATTACCATATTGTGTATAAAATTAGATATATATGATTTATCCTTACCATTATAGTGTAGATATTTCTACATCCACTATTTAATGGTAATGTCCATAGATTAATTATCATATGAAAAGGTAATAGAAGATCCCAAGCTATAATAAAAACCTCAAGATACAATGAAATTAATATTAAACAAAGGAACTATAGTCTAGATACATCATATTGGTTGGATATAGTTGATGTTTGACTATCAGGTGTTGAGGGATCATAAGCATTGAGACATATTCTCATGATTTTTTCACTTACTTATCTCTAGTGGTGAGATCATAAGGACAAAAATGCCAATAGAAACACCACATGTTTCAAGTGTCATTGGTTGTTCCAATATATGAACCTATTTATTGGTCTCCTAATTGAAGATCATTACCAATGTGTTTCATTTGATCAAGTACTTTGATGAAAGGAAAAAACCATGATAATGAAATTGTGGCGAGGTATCTTCTTTTGGGTATGTCATTGGTGGTATGACTTTGGTTGAATGGTCAAGAAATGATTTGTCACTTACAAGTTAAGGAAGTAATATACCCCATACCTAGTTGATCAGGAAGGTACTTTATTCATAAGTCTTTGTCCAAGTCTGTCGAAAGGAAAATTCATTTGGTTAGATCAAAAAATAATAAAGCAAGAAATGGATGAAGACACAAGTGTTCATCCTACTTTATGAGATATTTAAAGACAAAGAGATTATAGTACATAGTAAGTGTTCGTAGTTTTGTTGTTGTTGCTATGAAAATCCTTATCTCTTTAAGGACTTTGATGGGTTTCTAGATTATGCTCTTGGTCTGTAGATTTTATTCACTACTATCGTGAAAAGGTACTAGAGGGTCACACACAATAGCATATTCAATAATCATCCATATTCAGTTGAATAGGTATAACTGACATGGTGGGCCCCACCATAGGGTCCGAGTGTTGTCCAAGTTATCGATCACTGATAAATAAATAACTTCATACTATTTAAGATAATAACAATTGAGTTAAATTTATTTATTAAATGTATTTACAAGTTAAGTAAATATGAGGAATAATATTAATCAAACAAATATTATTTTAATATCATAAGTTTGATTAAAATTAAGAGGGAATTACGTTTCAAGTTAATGACTTGGGTTTATCACATAATATATTTTATATATATTATAGGTATGTGATAAATTATAAATAATATTTATGGTGCAATTTAGTTCATCGTAATTATTATTTAGTGAATGTTAAATTTTCTAGGGCCAGGGAACCCTATTGGGCATCTTGAATATCCACTATAAATAGAGAGAGTATTTTGCACAATGAGGTTTTATTCATTAATTTTGAATGAGAGCCTCTCTCTGCACCTGTTTTTTAGAGATATATTCTCTCTTTCTAAGTGACGATCTAAGAACACCTTTAAGAATTGAATGCATAGGATCACGTTGATCGTCTAGATGTTAAATACATCATCAGATTGTCATGCTAGCACCTAAAATTTGATGATCAATGCTCCCAAAGATTTTTTAAGTACATGTAGATGATCTAGAGGGATCATACTTTGGATACATTGATAAATGATCTCTGGTGATAAGCAGATGTCAAGCGCACCTCTACATCAGAAGAAGGTATGTTTTGTAATTTTATTTTTCAATTTGAATAATTTATATGAGATCCTTTTACTGTAATGGGGCTCATATCATTTAATATGATAAGTTTTTTCACCCCGATGATGAAAAAGTTTAAAATCATTAGCCCATCAGCTTTCAAAGTGACCCCTGTACTTTTAATTAGTATTATAGCATGTATAAATTTCCAAGATAAGAAGAAATTAATTTTCATTAAATTAATTAGAGGAATTAATTTCGGTCCCAATGATATAAACCACACCTCAATCCAATTCTAAACGGCCCAATTATGGCCATCTGAAATTTTTTAATATGGATTATAAATGCGGTTTTTAGGTGTTATTAAATTTTAAGAGAGGCACATTTTTCCAACCAAGCCTCAAATCACCGATTGGAGTTCCTATAGCCGGAACTATAATTTTTAGTTATTGAGAATTTTCCATCGGTGAGGTTTTAAATATTATAATAAAAAAGGGGGCATGAATTTTATAATAAAATAAGGAAAAAATGGGTTTGGGGGTATCTTTATGATGGGTGGACCTTGTGAAAGAAACAAAAAATGCTTCATTTTTGTTCTACATTGTCGCCCCTCCATCATCAGCTCGTGTGGGACCCCGCAATCACCATCCCATCACTAAGAAACCACCTCTACCTGGCCGCATCTTCCTACTAACACCAGTGTTAGATAGCCCACCTCACTGACCTTACCTTTTTGAAGACCAACCTCACCGCCACCCAGATTTGGTGGTGACCCCCTACACTTTCTAATGTAGCGCCATCCTAACCAGCCACCTGGTGAATTCTCCGACTACCCCTTCTCCTCCCTCATGCACCTTCGTCCTCCTCACGCCACCCTCTCCTACTTTCCAAGAGATTTGATGGCATACAATATTTCTAGACTCCCTTTATAGAATTTTCCTAGTGCTCCCCAATGACACCACATCCATGCTACTCATATCCTCCCTCACCGATGACAACCCCAGCTCGTCGATGACCTCCTTCAATGACACCCTAATTTATCACTATCATAAATGGATACATTCAAACATATCTGGTCGGATCATGTCCACCTCGAGCACCTCCGAGGTCTCCCTTCATCAGCCAAATTCAAGTGGCTCTCTACTGGTTCTCCTACATCCCCTCATTGGCTATGATCTTCTGTAGTGACATCGCTACCCCTATTCATCACGGTGAGTCCCACTGATGCCTTCACGAACAACCGATGATTCCCCTCCTATTGACTAACATGTTTTCTTAGTCTAGAATCTCCCTGAGCATGTGAGGTAATCCTTTTCGGACTACATTTTCCCTAGAAATGGCCCGTTCAGGTCTTGCCAACCAGGAATAGGTCTCGACGAACCTATCTAGCCCAAAATATCCCAACATGGGCTTTTTTTGACCCATTACAGGTCTGTATAGGTTTGACCTGACCCACACTGGGCTAGAGTAGTGTTTCAAATCCAGAACAGTTTTTGAAATTAATAAAAATTAATTAATTTAATTTTATCATTAAATTAAATTAATTAATATATAATTTTTTGTTTAAAATAATAATTTTAATACCTGGTTAAAAAATTAATTTAATTTTTGTATTAAATTAATTAATTAATTAATTAATTTTTTGGTACTAAAATTAAATAAATTAAGAGACTAAAAATAAATAAATCATTTGAATTTAATTAGTATACCCTCATATTAAGTTTATTGAAATTTAATTTTACCACTCTTATAATTATATCGACCGATCTTTAGAAATGACCCAACAAGTTTATGTATGTAATTAATTAATTAATTAATTTTAACTGTATGCGATGATTGTAATTAATTAAATGGAGGTATGCACATCATCTTTATTTTCGGTCAATATGTATAAGGGCATGTGTGTACATCATCACTTGTATGTACTTCACACCCCTCGTGCCCCTCACATGCGAGTGAGTACATTTTTACATTGGACGAAGATGGTGTAAGGTGTGGATCTTGCCAAGATGAGGTGGTACACATTGAAAAAGATGGTAAAACATGTGGACCCTGTAAAGATGAGGTGTTACACTATGATGAGGATGGTTTAAGATGTATAAAATTCCAAGTTGAGGTGTTACTCTAGATGAGAAGTAGACATATTGGACGGTGGTGAGATGCATCATGAGTCGAGCGACAAATCAAGTATGTTTCCCCTAGATTGTGGTTGGTTCATTGAATTTAAATGGATAAATCAATATTAGATGCTCAATAATACTCATGTATTATATTTTCTTTATGCATTTATTTATTATTTTATGAATTTTATAATAGTAAAAAAATGAATAAAATAAAAAATAATAAAATTCATAAAGAAGTGATGAATGTTTTTCTATTAATGTTCTGTTGTCATCACTACAACATATATGGACAATATTAATAAAAATGGATTAAATTTTTCGAGATAAAAATAAAAAAACCTCAAAGGAATCTTAAGTCACAAACACCTTCCATCATTTGAATTTGAACACAACCGAGTGTTCAGGGTGCTCAGTCAGCCATAACTAGGGGATCCTCTTACTACTTGGGATTTCTTATGAGAATGATGGGTTTAATTAACTAAAGTGGTATTAAGGATTATCCGTATCTAAATTTATATCATTTTAGAGGCAAGAGTTAATGGAATAAATGTTATGATTCCGAGAAGATGAGACTTCACTCAAAAAAACAAGGAGCCGCGAGTTAATGCGGTTGGCCAGTAAAAATCCTAACTTGAACTCTTTGAGTAGTAGAATAGACATAAAATATAGAATATGAGGGGAGGATCAAGGATCCTTTTTACTAGAATACTCAAGAGATAGATTATTCTAATTCTAGTACTTAGGGTTCCTATAATTTGGTAAAATATTGGGAGAAATATAATGATATAATTAATCATTAATTTCTAAATTCAGTAATCATGATAAAATTACTATCTGTAAGAATTTTATTTTTACAAAAAATTTAGAGTAATAACTCAAGACAAACTTTGATAAATGTTGAAAAAATTAAATTTCCAAACTATCATGAATTTTTAAGTTTAGTACAAGCACTTTCGCACACAACTACAATTTAGGAAATTCATGGTGCTGGTGTCCCAATAACTATTAAGCCACCTTTGGAAGTGAGAGTGTAAAATTTCTTACAAGATACTCATTTATAGAGCATATAATGGTTAATGGTTATGTCATTATTCTATCATCAACATCATATTTTTTTGTGGTTATAACATCGGGACATGGATGATATAACATGCAGTCTCATCTCTGTGATGTTTATAAGGAGAAAGTGAAGAAAGATTTGTATGGTTGATCAATTACACTAGATTTATGTAAATATGAAATACAAATAATAATATTTGAAGTAATCCCACTCTTACACCCAATTAATCCAGTTTTGTTTTAGGTTACAAAATGAAAAAGTGTTGATTAAACGCTTCATTACCTATTTAGTTGAGTTTTACAAAGTAAATAAGAATACAAAGATAGATTAATCATTATTTATTATGTTGAAAAAGTTTAAAGGAAAGGAGAAAAGGCCAATGGAAAGTGTAATTCTAGAGGCACATTCAAAAAGACCTTTAATGAAATGAGGATGGTTATTAAACATGTGGTTATTTTCATTGCATAACTTGAAATAATTCTATGGAAGTTTAAATGAAAAAAACATAATTAAAGAAGAAAGTTCCCACTTCTTCTTCAGGTATATTCATTAAGGTAAAATGTAATTCTTATAATATACTTCTTGGGTATTAAATACAATATACCTTTCACATATGTGTATTGAGTAACCAAGTAATTAATATAAACATTACAAGTAAGGTGTCTTCTCCAAGCAGTTGAGAGAGGGTGATTCCTAAGTCAACAGTGAGAAGAACACAACTTCTATTTGATAATTGATAGATTCTAGTTGAGAATTTGTAGAGTATAACCAAAAATTTATCTCATGTCTCCATTGTACATAAGGAAAAATTATTCCAATTTCATGAATAAATGTTGTCTGTGGTGTATCATACTCAACAAATAATTATGTGATACATGAATCATTGGAAATATTTTATAAATATAAAAATTTAATACTTTTACCCAATTGTGTAAAGATAATTATTTTTCAATTAAAACTAAAAGTGTACATAAAAGATATACCCAATTTGGTATTTAGACTCAATATATCTAAACACATTTGGTATTATCGATGTATTTAGTTTGGACAAAGAAACCTTTCGAAATAAAGGTATGCCACAATGATTTTAGAATTAGTTCAGTAAGAGAGAATGAATTATTCCAAGGGTAAGCCAGTGGTAAAAATATACTTCATAAGATTTATTTATGTAATTAAGGAATGTAATAGTGAATTATATTCATGGTTAACAGATATAAGATGCTTCAGGATGACATATCGAAGAATATCTTAACAAAGCATTAATCCTTTAACAAAATATAACATGAAGAAATTCCTAAACACACATTACCTTATCCACATCATGAGAATGATGTTAATAAGGAGGATTGATGATAATTATTACATTTCAACTTTATCCACAAAATTTATCATGTGGAAATTTTTAAACGCACATTTTATACATCAGAGTTAGGATGTAAGGAGTATCAATGTTAAAACTTTCAAAAACTTCCATTATATTTCAATACATACATATCAAGTAATGGAAATATCCCACAACCACATTCCAACTATATTGAATAATGGACATCATAACAGAAGTATTATTATGGAAATAAATTACATCATAAAGACATGTGTTTCTATGTGAAGAGTTTGCTAGGATATAAACAAACTTGCATCAAGCTAAACACATTGCGCATCTAAGTAATTATCCTAATAGTTGCTTAGGATATTACGTAATTGCATATAATAGAAAATTAGAAGTCAAGTGACAAACTACATATTTCTATATTAGGGTTCAAATCAATATTAGAGATAGTGGGAGAAGGATTGACTTGGGTTTAGTCAATGCTAGAGATTCATATGTAGTTGGTATAGGAACAAGTTCCAAAAATTCATGTGGAAGATAAATGTTCCATAGAAACATACTACATATTAATGTTAAAACCATAGTGATGGTTTTATATCCACCGTGGTTAGTGAAACATTATTCACATTGAATAATAGTAATTCCTACAACTAGGCAGTATATGACAACCAACTAAGATTGAAAAAGTCGATTAAAATTCAATAATGAATTCCATGTATCAAAGTTTAAAGGGTATTATAAAATTTAATTCTTCAGTGGGTATTCAATTATGATGATACATGGATGGTACAAGCACAGTACCAATAAGGCTTGATTGGGAATACCAAGTTGGTATGCCTAAATCCATTAGAATTTTACTTGTTATAGATACTTTCTATGATCATTTTATTGAGTATTGGATGTCATGAGCACCAATAATGGAAGGCTTCTATAAAACACAACTATAAATGTATGGTCATGTCCAAGAATTATAATAAATGTTTCAAGTTACTAAAATCCAGTTTAGAATTGAATTAAGAAACAAGATCATAGAATATTTATTCAGAATGAATCTTTTCAGTGTGTCTACCAGAGGTTAGTGAGAGCACCATGTTTTCCATGTTCAATATGTTCAAAAATATATGGAAAATAGATATTGGTCTTAAAATTAGTTAATACTAGGATAAAATTAATTATCTAGTGATTTAATTAAAGTCACAACCTAAGTTTTAGGGAATATGATTTATTGAGGTTGGTCTAATAGTTTCATGGACCTAGTCAATAATAAATATACTAACATGGTATTGAAAATTACAAGGTAGAATAATTAAAGATAAGATTGTTTCTAGTGTCACATGGAATAAATCTCTCAAAGTAGACATGCAGTGGAATAAGAAGAGATTTTGTGGTGAGTTGAGTTCTATATGCTTTTGTGATAGATCAATCACATATGTCATGATATGTGCAAGATATGATATTTCCAACATATACTTTATGGTAGAAAAATATCAGTTATATCTAGGAGAACTGTAAGTAAACTAGCCAATACTATCTAATTGTACTTTGGAAAGTACAAATGATATGTACCTAGTATATAGAGAGAATGGGAAACTAATTATAGTGGGACACAAACCATTATTCCTTAGATCAATTTGATCTAGTTTCACAATTAAGATAAGGTGTTGAGAAATAAAAGCTCATATAATCTAGTGGTATCCATACCTATAAAATTGAGTACATTTTAGATTCTGAAAAAGCTAAGAAGCATTTATTTAATGCATAAAATTTGTTATAGTTCTTGAAATTGCACCTACTAAGTAAAGTTTTTTTATAATGATAAATTTTTTATTGGTACTATCCAATATGTAAAGTTATGAAAGTGAACAAAAGAGATGTACATGGGGATACCATCTCTTGATAAGTTTTACTCAATGAGATAATGTTGAATATATCAGAATAGCCACGTGACAGAAACATGGAAGACCTAGAAGCTAAGAAAGTTACTCAGAAGAAACATGATCTTTATCATGTTAGAGCTAACAAGGTTCATTAGAAAGTTGGATCTAGTGTAAGTGGGAGTGTTGTAAAAGTGGGTTCCCTAGACCCAACTTGAACAATAATTTTGATTAACATATCATGCATATAGTTATATATACATGATGTATTCTTACCATTATAGTGTAGATATTTTTGCATCCACTATTTAGTAGTAATGTCCATAGATTAATTATCATATAAAAAGGTTATATAAGATCCCATGCTATAATGAGAACCTCAATATACTATGAAATTAATCTTAAAAAAGGTCCTATGGTCTAAATACATCATAATGATTGGACATAGTTTATTTTTGACCATCAGGTTCTAAGAGATCATAAGTATTGAGAATTATTATCATGAAGTTCATACTTGGTGATATCTAGTAGCGATATCATGCGAAAAAACCTACCAATAGCAACACCACATGTTTTAGGTGTTATTGGTTGTTCCTATCTACAGAATTGTATATTGGTCTACTAACTTGATATCATTACCTGTGTGTTCCATTTGATCACGTACTTTTATTCAAGGAAAAAACCATGATAATGAAATTGTTTCAAGGTAGCCTATGTTGGGTATGTCATTGGTGGTATGTCATTGGTTGAATGGTCAAGAAAATATTTGTTGTTTCCAAGTTAAGGAAGTAATATATATCAATCCTCATTGATCATAAGGGTACTAACATCATAAGTCTTTTGATAAATCATTCGAAAGGTAAATCCATCTAGTTAGATCAACAATTAATAAAGCAAGAAAAGGGTGATGACACAAGTGTGCATCCTTCTTTATGATATATTTAAATATAGAGATATTATAGTATGTAGTAAGTGTTCGTAGGTTGGTTTTCATTGATATGTTAATCCTTATCTCTTTTGGAGACTTGATGGGTTTCTAGACCTCACTCTTGGTATGTGGATTTTATTCACTGCCATTGAGATAAGGACCTAGAGGGTCACAAACAATTGTGTATTAAAGAATCCAATCTATTTAGTTGAATAGGTATACCAGACATGGTGTTCCCCACCATGGGGTCTGAGTGTTGTACATGTTATCGACCAAAGATAAATAGATAAATTTATATTATTAAAGTTAATAATATTAGGTTTAATTTATTTATTAAAATTATTTTCAGGTTAAGTAAATATGAGGAATAATATTAATCAGATGATTATTATTTTAATATTCCAGGTTCCTTTGATATTAAGTGATAATTACGAGTTGAGTCAATGACATATGTTTATCACATAATATATTATATATATATTATAAGTATGTGATAAGTTATAATTAATATATATGATGCAATTTAGTTTGTCATAATTATTATCTAGTGAATGTTAAATTTCTGGGGGCTGGGGAACCCTACCGGGCATCTTGAATATCCAATATAAATAGAGATATGCTCTTACACAATGATGACTATTCATTCATTTTTAATGAGAAACTCTATCTACTCCAGTTTTCTAAAGAGATAGTCTCTCTTTATAAGTGAAAATCCAATAACAACTTCAAGAATCTAAGGCAGAGGATCACAATGATCATTAGGACATCAAATACATCATCGGATTATCGTGATAGCACCCAAAATTCGATGATTGACTCTTCTGTAAATTTTTGAAGCATGTGTGGATGATCTAGAGGGATACTACATTGGATCCTTCAAGAAATGGTCTCCGACATCAATCATATATGGAGCATAACTATAGATATGAATAAGGTATTTTTTTCAATTTTATTTTGTGATTTGAATAATTTATGCGAGATCCTCGAACTGTATCGGGGCTCAGATCATTGGAGATGACAAGTTTCATCATCATGGTGATGAAATTTTTTAAAATACCTAGCCCACCGGCTTATTTTGTGACCCATATACCTTTAATAATTATAGATTCTTTGGTTTTTATTACAATTATGATGGTTTCATAGCCAAACAGTGGGGTGCTATGTAGTATGTCATCATCTGGGGAGACATAAGTTATTTTGATGTTGGGATTGGACTCATGAATGGGCTTATTACATATCCTTGGGATATAAATCTGAACACACATAGTTCAGTTCCACTTAATAGGGAACACAATACCTTTTATGGTTATACGATAAGGACCTAACCGTACAGTTTAACGTCATGTGGTAAGGATGTCTAGGCGGAAGGTTCCCAGTCAAAGTTTGGTGTGGGACTTATGCCAGAGCAGCCCATGAAACCCAAAATGGATATGAATTTCTAGGTCTAATTAGACCCTAATTGTAATGTGTCCTAGAGAGAATAGGTTTGATTTTAATTGATTGGGTTTGAACCTCAGAGGAGTTTCCTACATATCCCATCTAAACATGAATCAAAGCTTGCATAGTTCGGTTGTGAGGGCTCAAATATATAGAGACCCTATGAAGGTTTGTATCATTGGAGAGTATGATCCCTTGATATGATTAAGTTTGGGATTATTTTTGAATAGGATTTCCATATTGAATTTGGGTCCATGAGGAGTGACTTGGACCATGTTGATTTGAGTGTTTGGTTTTGGTCTTACTCCTAAGAAGGATGCACATATTGTTTGAAGTTGAGTTGAGGCTTACTCCTGAAAAGGATTCCATAGCGATTGGTTTGGTTTGGGGCTTACTCCTGATAATGATAACCATGTATGGTTTGGGGATTACTCTTGAGGAGGATGCCCTTGTTTGGTTGGGGATTACACTTGGAATAAGGACCATGGAGTTTGTGATCGTTTGGATGTCATGACCACCATCAACCTATAAGATCATGTGAGTCATGATCAGTGTGAGAAAAAATAGGAAATATAAGATACAGGTAAACCACATGATCCTCTTTTCTCTAATTTTAGATACATGTCCTTGAGGACCCACACATATAGAGGCACTCTTAAGAAAGGAAAAAGGAAGATCGAAAGGAATAATCTCTTCCAAAACAGGCATCCAAATTTTTGGATTCCATGATCATAGATATCCTATAAGCCCACAAGTAATGATGATTCATTATTGAATGTGAGAAATAAGAGAAAGTGGAAGATCTAGAAAACTACACACTCCTCCTACTCCAATGGTGGAAGAGGACGGGGTGAAAAAACATCCCTCCTGTCATCATACCCTAGACTCGAAGGGAGAGAGAAAGAGATTTGAAGTGCCTATCCCTTACCATGATTTGATAGCCAAGATAGTCAAACTTGGTGAACTATATAGCTATAGCCCATGGGTATGGAGACTAAGGAAGGAATGGGGTAGGAGAGGTCCGGTAAGTAATACTAGGGGATTAATCTAGGAGGTATTCCCTAATTTTATTTCCACAACAGGAGAGGAGGATCTCATTCCTTATTGAATGGAAAAGAAAACGTAATCCTTAGCCTCCCTTCTTGGAACTAGAGGCTCTGGGTCATAGAGATGACTAGGAAAGGACATGGTCCTAGCCCAAGAACCCAAGACTGGGAACTCCCTAACACCATTCCGGGGGATAGGGTCCTCATGATGATGGGAATAAAAATACACTTGCACCCTAAGGAACCTAACCATCTGGTAGAGAAATTATGGGAAACTTATAATCGTAGGAATAAAAATACAAACTGAATACACACTAGTGTTACTTCCCCATGGTTTTTTTATTCTAGAGGCCTCATTGGAGGTTTCAACTTGGATCCTCTTAGACAAGGGATCCAAAGGGATAGTTTTACTACCATTGGTGGCTTGGAAGAGGAATCAACGAGGGGCTCACATAGGTCCTGGATTAAGTGGGTAGAGGTGCCTCTCGCAGTGCTTGGGAGGAACTAGAAGCACTTAATACATCAATGTTTAGGCATGCATGAGCTGGATATGCCTTGGGAAATAGAAAACCTGGGAAAAAACACTTTAGAGACACTTTAGCTTAGGAACCATGAGTCTCCTCAGGTTTCCTTAGATAGGTCTCATGTAGGTCCCTGATTAGGGAGTGGTGCCTCACATAGGTGATTGTTCCCCAGGGGAGAAGGGGTATTTGTGTAGGTATCTTGTGTTTTAGACCCTAAAGGGGATTTTATGTCACTTACCCCACTTAATTCTCTATTCTCTCAGGTTTTACAGAGCTACTTGAGAAATTTTGTTGACTTGGGCGAAGGGGATGCATGGCCAAAGTTTGGGAGATTCTTCCGATTTTCCTATTATGAAAATGAGCTTCCCAAGGGTCTTATTTATAAAAAAATAGGGGAACATGGTCGAAGGAGGTTTCCTACATAGGTACCAAGCACATGTGTAGGGGTGGCCTTCCTTCTAGGCTGCGCTAGTGGTGTGAACAGGTTCCCCGTACAAGGGTGGATACTCCTTATCCACACCCCTTCTTGGGATGATTGATGAGCTACGGTCTTGGACCTTCAATTCTGCCCGTTCCTGACCCCCATGAAAAATGGAGAGTCACACTGTGAACGTTTTGAACCCCGTCAAGGATGTTTTAGGTCGCGACACATGAAAATCCATTATGATACATCTTCTAGGGAATAAAGATATATTTATAATCAAACTCAAAATTTTCTTTCTATGTGAGGATCACATCATGCATTATGTAGAAAAGTGCATGAAACATGTTTCACAGTATTAACAAAGACTAATACACATGTTCATAGATAGGAACATACAATAAAACTAGAAACATGTTGTGTTCCTATTAGAGGGAAAATCCTCATGAACTCCTCTACTCTAGATCATGATGAAATAACTTAATGAGAAGAAGTCACAATTATTATGAGCCCCCAATACTTGATACCCTGACATATTTTTTTTTCACATCAGTATAATGTATGTAGACCATTATAAATATTTTTAAGATTACTTTCATAATATCTCAAGTTTCTCATTATAATTGGAAATTGTTATAAATTATTGATAAAATAAGTAATCAAAGGACATTAATATGTTAAAAGTGTATGAATAAGTAACAATACTATAATGGTAAGATAAAATAATGCATAAATCTATGTATACATTATATAATAATAAAAAATACTACTCGGTTGGGTATAAGGAACCAAATTTTAGAAAATATACCATAATATTGGCTATTTTTTAATTATATAAACTTTATAATGTTATATAATTAAATAATATTTTATTATTATTTTTTATAGTAATTAAATAACATTGAATTACAATGAAAAAAATTACTCAAATATATTTGGTAGGTTCATTCATGAAACTACTATCAATTTTCTAGTGAACATGAAACCACATATCCGCTCATCCAAGGAGGTGACCTAAGTCATGAACCATTATAAAAAAATAGTACATAGATATGGAGTTTGAAAAAACCCTTCAGGGATGATATAATAATAAAAATAATAATGAACAAAATCCCACCAAGATAAATATTTTCTTGGAAATAACATATCAACCAACTATATAAAGAATTATTTGTTTTTCACGACCCACGATATATTTTTAAACATCTCCTAAAAAAAGTTACATTAAAATAACTAAAATTTTTATGAGTTTATGTTATTAAGTTAATATAAAAATTTTAACACCTCATAAGACACATCTATGTAATTATTAATATGAAACCTCTACTACACATGAGAGAAATCTCTAAACACTTTTTTATTCATCTCTCAAATGCTTAAAGATGTGTCATTGAACTGATTCCATAATCTGCATTTAAAGTATCCATATATCTTACCTAAATTCTTCATGGTCCATGGTCATTTAATAGAATCAAGCACATCATAATGAAGAAACATATAGAAATAAAAGACATAAAAAATTTAAATAATATTAATAATTTGACTCACATCTTTTAAATTAATCATTAAGGAACATTATATTAATATAAACTTTATTTAGTTATTGGGAATCACTTTCTTCTAAGATAGGGGAATATTCCTCTAATATTTATAATTAGTGAGAATGGCCACTATATCATTTGTAATATACCAAAGGATCAATTTATAAAACTCAGAAACATCACTAGTAGGAACCCCAATCTCATAAAATAGGATGATAATTTTAAATTCCATCAAACCCATATATCTATTGTATTTATATTTGTACCCATTATTCTATTATTTATATATTTTTTGATAAAATAATGAAATTTTTAATGAAAATATATAGTTTTATAAAATGATATAACCAATAATGGTATCCCTACAGGGTCCCCTAGATAGTGGAGTGACCAACTACTCACCCATTAGAGATGCATCAGATGGTGGAAAAGAAACATCAGGTTGGAAATGTGATGGATTAATAATGATCTATAACATAATTGAATAACTTAGGTCCACAAAATGTGATGGAAGTAAAGATTTTCTCCAAGATAAAGATCTTTTAGGGTTTCAATTTTTTGTACTCTCTATGTTCTAATATCACAGACTATCTGGAACATATTAATTGAATAAAATAAAAAAGAAAATTTTACATAATTTTAAGCTCTAAAAACAAAAAAATAGAATAGTATATGTATGAAATTTATAATAACCTAGTAAAAGATGAATTATTCTATAAAATACTATATAACTAACATTAATACATTAGAAATGTTAGTTTATATACATAGTATTATAATTTAAACATTTAATCATTAGAAACAAAAAATGGATGATGGTGTAATAGTGTAATATGGTGACATTACTAATGTATATAATAAATTATATTAATATTCATTGATACTACTGCTATCAACATCCATTGATAACATTGCTTCTTTATTTTCAACCTCCCACATGAGTTATACTTTTTGTATCCCCGAAACAGTTAGTCTAAAAATCTCTAAATGAGAGAGCCATAAGAACTCAGGCACGACTTCTTATACACAAAAGGATTTTGATCAGTAGAGAGAGATTGTCAATAATATGGAGACTCTACCCTTATTTAGATAACTATAAATACCAGTGGGAATAAAGATAAATCACCATCTATAATGAACAATATAATATGTATATTAAAGTTGGATATAAACCATATATAAATAAAAATAACATGCTATATGAAGATATGATACCTTGTAATGTCATCCAAGGCATATATTAGGATAAAAATTGTCCAATGGGATGATCATATACAAAACAGATCCAAAATATACAAAATTATAGAGACATATAATAAATTTGTACCCATAGATCTTCCTAGTCCCATCTATCAGTCCCACCATAAATCACAACTCTCATATCAATAGGAGGGCCATTTACATTACCTATATCTCTAACCATGAATTCATCATGTCCACTAAGGTGCATGTGGAGGGTGTAAGAAATATACTAAGTAGGATATCGAAAATTATTCCCCTAAATAACTCTATAAATATATGGTTTCATTCATAATATGATATGATAATAAAATAACCATAAACATATCAATTGTAGTATCATAGGATACTAAATAGCCACCCACATGAATTAGAAAACCTTCCCTTTCTAATGCTGAAATGGGATGGTATTCCCATAGTTTGGTCTAAAAAAGAAGAATTCATGGGTTAATAATATCCATCAATAATATAATGGGTGAATGGGATATCACCATCAACATTGAGTATTGGTTACTGTGTTATCACCAATCATCTCATACATATTGGTGAATGGGTCATCAACATAATCCAATCAATAAGGGTGAACAAGCTATCAATAAAGAAAATTATGGTTTTTGTGATGGGTGACATTTTTATCGCAAATGTTCACATAAATATAATTTCTTTTGTGATGGATAATTTTATTTGTAAAAAATAATATTTTCCACAATGTATTTTCAAGATAGGGTTGGATTTCATCATAATAGTTTTTGTGGGAATGCGTACCTGGTAATAATTAATAATTATATATGAAAGATTCTACATATCTACCAAAAATACATTTCATATATTGAATATTTAAAATGATATATGTGTTCTGTCATGAATAATTATTAGACATATAATACTTATCTCATCACAAGTAGTTTTTGTGTAATAATTTTTGGAAAAAAACATTTTAGTCCATAAAAATTAGGTTATCATCATCGAGTAAAAAATTATGGTGGGTAGATTTTACAATGGATGGATATATCTATCAAAAAACATGTTTCAGATAAGTAGGAAAATTTTTTATGGTGGGAAGTATTTGTGATGGAATCTGTCACAAATATAACTTTTTTTGCGACAAAATTTCTATCATAAAAAGTATATCATAAATAATATAAAATATAAACAGGTGCACACGACTTCTAATTAGTTGTTAGTTTTATTAATTTATTAGTATTTTATTATATGTTTTATTAGTTAATTTAATCTATTATCATTTAGTTATATCTTCATATCATGTAATTAATATTTTCATAAGTTATTATTAGTGTAAATTTTTAAATTAATATTCTGGTTAATTGATAATAATATTATTATAATTTATAACAATTTACAAAAATAAAATTTAGTATTAAAAAACTAATATTCAATAATTTTCAATAGTTTACAAAAAAATAATTTAGTAATAAAAAAATAAATATAAAATAATAAACATTGGTCAATATTAAGAAAAATTAATAAAATTTTATGCAATTTAATATAAATAAATAATAAATAAAAATGGATAGTTATTAATTATTATAAATTATTATAAATTATTGAAATTAATTTAAAATAGTAAATTTTTGTTATAATTATGAGAAAATGATAAAAATTTAAATTATTTAATATTAAATAAATGAATGCTTATTAATTATTAAAAATTAATAATAAATTGATAAAATTAATTTAAATAAATAAAAAATAAAAAATGAAAAATATAATAGTGTAATACTAATTAGTGATTTAAAAAATTAAAAATATAATTGTTAATTAACATTATGATTATTTAATTAATGAAAAGTAAAATTATTATAAATTATTAAAAAATAATATAAAACTAAAATTATAAAAAACTTCTTTATAAAACTATGACTTGACAGTAAATTTATTATAAATTAGTTAATATTTTTTATCTATTTACAATGATAAAAAATATTATTATAAAATATAAAATATTAGAATATATTTTATTCAATTAATTTACTCACTTACTTATTCCACCCACGACATCCTTCCCCTCGGAATCCTAATGAGTATGAAGTTTTTTTCCTCTTATAGGGTAACAACCTTATTCTGAGTGCAAACATGATCTTAGATTTTTTGTCCAATGCCATGTTTTGAAGGAAAATCATAATTCATGACACTCATTTGTGCTTGCTAAAAGTAATATATTATGGTTAATAAATTATTATTGAAACTTATTTGCACTCACATTTTCTTCCTGGATCAACCTAGGGGTAAACACCATAGCTTAAAATTAAAGGAACTATCAAAAACAATTTATTTGGTTATGTGTTGGGGGTAAATTACCATTTTATCCCTAGGGAGGTCCTGATACTTTGAAACTCAAAATTGAGCTAAGTCTCACTTGAGAAAAAAAACTCAGGTCACTACACAATTCAACATAATAGATATTATATATATTGAATTTATGAAACCATCCTAATTAATTATTGTGATGTAGTTTGTCACAAATAGTTCTGCATAGATAATATTAATTAATAATGGAACATTTAGTGAAAAAATAATTAATAAGTATTAAAATTTCAATAAAAATATTAATTAATATAAACAATATGAAGTTGAAAAAATAATTTCTACTAAATTAGACAAACCCATATTTTTAAATTTATATTAATTACTTAAATAATAATAAAACAATAAATAATAATTAATAATTATAAAAATTAATTAATTTTTTATATAGTGGGATTTCACTACGTTATAATTTTCTAACACTTCATATAATAAAATAATTATTGTTATTTTTTTTATAAAACTATAGACCCAAGAAGTAGATATAATTTTTTTATTTTGAGATGATTATTGAATAAATAAGTGTAGAAATACAGTTGGTTTTGGAACAAATCATGTCTATATTGGAAGAATTGAAAAATTTATATCATTTTCATCATCAAATTTAATATTTATTTCAAAAGGGATAATTAAGTTTCCATGTAAGAAATGCGATCCCAGGAGATTTGAAACTTTTGATAATGTTGGATTATATCTATTTCATTTTGGTTTTCGGAACGATCGTGTATTTTGGTCTCAACATGGTGAAACAAATTCAATAGAAGATACAGATTTTGGTGTTCTAGATCCATCATAGTTTTAAAATCTAGTATATGAGGCTTCAAGACAATAATTTCAGTAAAAAAACTCAAAATGATAATTCAAACCCCAAAATAGAATCATATCAATTTTATGATGTATTGAAATTTAATGAAGAGGCCATATATCCCTGATGGAAGATGTAAAAAAATTAAAATCTATTAAATTAGATTTTTCAATGTTAAATAGCAGTTTCAAACAAATATTTTATTTGGTTAAATAAATATTCCACAAGGGAAATATGGTTCCATTAGGTTTCTGTGAAAGTAAGAAGTTGGTCCATATTTTGGGTCTTAGTTATTAGAAGATTCATGTATGTTCAAATGAGTTCATATTATATTATAGTAAATATTAGTCTTTAGTCAATTGTCCAACATGTGGAAAATTTAGGTACAGAGAGGTACACCAAGTAAAGTCTAGATTTGTTCTTATTAAATAGTTGAGGTATTTTCTGATAACACCTATATTGCAACATCAATTTATGTCTTGCAACATGTTAGTATTGAAAACATGTCTTAGATCTAGTATTTCTATCAGTAAAATATTAAATCTTCTCTATGATGGTGATTTATGGAAATAATTTGATCAAGTACATCCATATTTGGCTTCAGAACCTCATAATGTGTGGTTAAGTCTTTCTAATAATAGTTTTTGTCCATTTTGTGCTTATGGGAGTCAATATTCTTATTGGCATATTTTTATAACTTTGTACACCTTACAACATTATATGTTAATGTGGGAACCACATTTCTATTTGGATTTACTAATTCCAAGACATCCAAATAATAATATCAATTTTTATTTGAAGCCACTAGTTAATGAGTTAATTATATTCTAAAGTTATGGTGTAACTACATATTATGTAGTTACAGAATGGAATTTGAAATTTAAATTTGTATTAATGTTGAAAATAAGTGACTTTCCATAATATGATATGTTATTTGGATGAAGTATACATAGTCTAAAATACTTTGTGTACTATATGGGTGAAAATAAAGGTTTTATGCTTGTTAATGGAAGAAAACCATTTTTTTACTATTATTGAAGATTTATTATTGAATATCATCCATTTTAAATGGATTTAAATGATTTTTAAAAAGGTAAAATTGAAATATATGTGCCTCCCATAGTGTTATCTAGGATCCAGGAAAAATTTATAATATCTTCATTACCTCATATTATTTTTCCAGAAAGACTGAAGAACTTATTTTTATTAATTTTGGATAGTACCCTTTTAAATTGGGTTGAGGGGTATACTTACATGTTCCGAAGACCTATAAGAACTAGGACCAATACATGGCGATGAAGGCCCAAAGATAAGGAACCTAATTGAAGTTCCCAACCAATATATGCTTAATTTTTTTCTAAAGCGCTTAACCTACAAATGTTGCTAAAATATCATCCCTATGCTGGAATTCATGGGGCCTGGTACTGATGGTAATTCATAACCTCTAATTATTCTGATCTAAGTTAAATTTCAATGGTTTTTATAATTCTCTAACCTTGTATGGGATTGCACCTCGGATCTGACCACTTTTTTAAACCTTTTTTTGTCTTGTTGGAACCACCCCACACAAAGGCTGCACCCCCAAAAGACTGTCACTCACTCACCATTGAAAACATCACCTCTGCCACCCAAGACAACCATCACTGATTATTGGGAATCTATGATGAAGATCCCTCCCCATTGTTCTCTCCACCGATGAAGGTTACTCCATCATTTCCTGTTTGAGAGTTTTCCACTGAAGATTCCCACCATCACCGATCGCCGAATCCAATGCCATCCCACATGCCATCAAATATTTCTGTAGAAATCATCATCATCACTAAAACCCCCCTAAAAATATCAAATTTTCCTGATTTAGGTCTCACCTACCTTCATCAGTTGTCAATACCTGACAATCCCACCTCTGTTCCACTGTACGCCTGAGTCACCTTTCCTAGGCTAGCCCACACTGAGTAAATCCACCCCCAAAATACATGGTTGCTAGGACTCCAACCTAGTATTTGATATAGCATTACATAGTTGATTTCCACTAGGATAAAACCCCAAATTCACCTCATATTACTTTTGGATTAATAATAAATCAATAAAAAATAGCTGTTTTTCAGAGAGATCACAATGGGATAAAGAAGAGTATTTTTCAGACTTGCCATATTGGTCTGATTTGTTGATTCCCCACATGTTAGATGCAATTCATATTGATAAGAACTATTTTGATATCATATTTTATACTATTTTGGAAAAACTTTAAAAGACCAAAGATTCAATAAAAGCATTGTTAAATTTTTCCCAAATTTACAAGAATCCTGAATTTTAGTTATTTGAAAATTCCAGATCACAAACTTTAATGAAGCTAAAATAAGAATACACACTTTCTAAAAAAATTCATTTATTATTCAATCAGTGAATTATAGATTTGAGGTTACCTAATGTCTATTTGTTTAATTTATCACTCAATGTTAGAAATAGTCATATTACTGAGTTAAAAATTCATGTTTTTCATGTCATAATAGAAATATTATTTCTCATTGATCTTAGAGGGGTGTTGAATTCTTTGATTTGGAATGTTTTTACTAAAGTATAATATTTTTTTTGATAATTTTGTGTGGTAAAAACGTACTATAATGCCTTGATTATGTGATAAAAATTTGTCATTCCAATTTTATGTAAATTGTAAAAAATATTTTTGTCGACCTTCATTGAATTAATTGAAAATTTAATATTAATTTTGTTATATGAATAAAAATTTGGATGGTCAATTGATATTATATGGATGTACCCATATGAGGGATGCATACAAAAATTAAAGAAGAAGGTATGTAACAAAGCATCAGTTAAAGAGTCAATTACAGAAGCTTACTTATAGGAGGATATTTCAATTTTATGATCTTATTATTTTCAACCCCAATATCATTTCAAATTAATTAAATTAGTCACAATTAGGAAAATTTTGATAATATCATAAGCTATCAATTATCAATATTTAACTATCATGAGCTTGGTTTTGGTGGTGATCATGAACGATGAATTTAAGATAATGAACAACATAGAGAAAATATATATGTTCTGTTCAATTATAAATAAATGACATGATTTATATAGTAGGTACAACTTTTCCCTATTTTTTAAAAATATTTTTTAAAATTAAATTAAATTATTTTTTAGATCATATGATGATCATATTAAAAAAAATTCACAAAAATTAACTCACCTTCTTTTGAAGAACGTTGATAATGTAATTTTTCCTATTAGTTTCAAAGACTGGTAAGTTAAATTGTTTACAGTACAACATATTAAATCATTTTTTTATTTAATATATTATTATAATTGATTTATTTTTCTACATAGAACAACATTTAAATAAAATAGATAGTCAATTATGTTTACTAACTAACCCACCATCGAAATTAGCCAAGTCTCATAATGCATATGTCGTTAATGGGTTTTAATTCCATACACATATGTATGGAAAATAAAAAAGAAATCAATGAAAAATTGTGTTATTTTAAAAGGATCTGAACTTAATGAAAGTGAAGTTAAATTTTAGGAAATTCTAGGTTAAATAATTGAGTTATTTTAACTTAGAAAACATTAAATGAAAAGGTTTAAATTTCATTGGTTTGATATCAATCGAGAGTTTCATGTTCATCCACAATGTATAGTCGTTGAAATTTAATAAAAATTATCCTTACAAAAAATTAACTACTTATGTTAGCACATAAATCACACGAAGTTTATTATGAAAAATATTGAGATAATTTGAGAGATTTAAATGACCGGTGGATTGTAATAAAAATGAAATTCCAAGACAATATTTTACTAGAAAAAATGGTTATGTAGAATTTTAAAATATCTTTTTTAAGAAACATTGAAAAATATAACTCTTGCTCAAAGAGATAAAAATATAAATGATGAGACCCTATAGTTAAGGGTCAATGGTGTTAATAGTATTTATGATGCGATAAATGAGTTTAAATTAATGAGGGATGATGTAATTGAAGCTCATACGGAAATTAATGAAGTTGAGCAGGAATACAAAGACATTGAAATATATGAAAACAAATATGAAGATAAGTACTGATGTATTACATTCTAGTTATAGTCACAATCAATATATATATATATATATATATACATTTAATAGATATTTACTAGTTTTTATATTTGATATCTATAATAAAAATTATTCATTGGTAGATTTTTTTCCAAGTGTTTGGAGAGGATTACGACAAGATGTTTCATTTTCTCACTAATTATGTGCATCTCGATGACCGTCACAATGACTCACCATCTGACCCAAAAATATTCTTCCATTACAGCATTGACTTATGGAGGGGGGGGGGGGTCAAAACCCAGTTTGAATGATAATTCTAGACCCCATTCTTGAGTGTTTTCCATCTTTTGATTTTGATCCTTTCCTATAGAGGTATGTTCAAATATTTTATTATTTTAATTAATTTTTTATATATTAATTTTCTGATTATCTATTTTTATTTTCATTGTTTTTTGTGTATGATTGTTGGAAAGGATCATAAAATTATATAGAATTAATTTTTTTACCATGGGCGTCATGGGATTAATTTCTCATAAATGTTTGATATAAGATATCTAATCACTATATTCTATGTTAAAAAGTAACTATTTTAAATTTATTTAATTAATAACATTATATTATTAATTATTTATAGAGTTTGTTGTCTCTTATTGATGATTGCATGTGACTTTCTATCTAAGAGGCATGGGAGATTTGTTTGTATTTGTGTTTTTTCAATTTTTACATAACCTTCAAAAGAGAGTGGTGGAGGAAAGAGGTCACACATAGAGTCAGGATTCATATATTTAGTATTAATTAACAACATATGGTAAGTAATATTGCTTATTAATTTATATATACTTTTAATATGAAATTTTTATGTTTTATTTATGTGTGCCATTGCTGATCCTTCTATTACAGAGTTTATGTAGACATATCCTACTATAGGAGAGGTTTCTGTTTGAAAAAAAATATCGAATTATGGTTAGTATTATTTTGGTTTTTGAATTTAATTTAATTTTTTTACTGATTTATTTTATAATTACATTTTAAGGAGGTGTATGAGTTTGTAACTTTTCACATGTGAGATAGTTCGGATGATACTGAAGAGAGGCCTCATGAAATTTATCTTTTGATGAGGTAACTTGGATACAAGTGACCATACATGGTATAGATAATGTCTGGTAGATCAATTTTGTATTACAGTCAACA
Organism: Viscum album; assembly: GCA_963277665.1. NCBI lineage: Eukaryota > Viridiplantae > Streptophyta > Magnoliopsida > Santalales > Viscaceae > Viscum > Viscum album. The sequence continues at coordinate 1,199,379,265 of OY728164.1, forward strand.
CCTTATACTTATTATGATACCAAAATGATGTTGTTTTCCAACTCAATAGGAGATCATGCAGAGTCATCTCAGCTCTAGAGTATTAGGATAGGTTATGAGCTTAGGATGAGATTATACAGAGCAATAAGAGAGATCCAGGAGACAAAAATTAATAGTAATAAAAACAAAATCAACACCATGAGGATATGATCGAGTGAATGTGATGAATTTCACATGGTTTAGGGATAGAGTTCCCTCTTCTTAACCCTTTAACGGACCCCCCCCCCCCCGTAGTGGATTTTTGATTTTTTTGATAAAAATTTAATATGTTAAATGGTTATTATTTTTTATATGAAAGGTTTTTAATTTTTATCTTATTAATAGTCTTTTTATTTTTTTTATTTTTTCTCTTATGATGGAATGTTACTACCATCGTATTAAAAAATGTTATGTGTTTTTTGTGACAGACTCTTAGTAATGTCACAAATACTATTTGTGATGGATTATTCCTTCCATCACAAATACTTCATTTTTTTCATGATGTAATTCCATTACATCACAATATATTATTAGCGGTAGATAAATATTTGTTTTTAATTTTTTAGCAACGACTCATTGAAAATAATACTAATTATATTGCGATATTTAAAAATGGGTTCTTTGTGACAAAATCTCACCACAAATAATAATTTATGATAGGAATCCATAAAAAATAACCTATAAAAAAGGATTGAAGACTTTTAAGTGTGTCTCTATAATCATACGTAAGGTTGATGAGTTATCTCCATAATTAAAAATAAGGTGAATGGGTTATCACCACTACCACACAAGTGTGGGTTAATGGGTTATATCCAACCTCACATGAATTGGTGAACACCATGACCATGCATAAATTGAATGGGTTATCTCTATAATTAAGCATAAAGTGAACTATTTAGGAGCACTGTTACATGAATATGGGTGAAGGGGTCATCACAACTCTCACAAGAATGGGTGAACATGATATCACTACAATATTACATATAGAAAATGGTTTATCACCATAACTAAACATAAGGTCAACCAATTATCACCAATATCACACAAGTATGGGTGATTGGGTTATCACCACTCTCAAGAGAATAGGTGAATAAGCTATCACTATAGTCCATATGATTTTGGGTGAATGGTCTATCACTATTCACACTCAACCAAGGTGAGTGGAAAATTACCATAAATTTAACATAGAAGAGAAAAGAAAATCACCAATAACATAATCATAAATAAGGTGAATGGGTTATCAGTAATATCATAATATATTGAGGATGAACAAACTATATTTGTAACATTATCAACAACCTAGTGAATGACTAATCACTATATAGGTAAACCATAAAAATAGTGAACGATTTATCACTATTTATGTAATAAACAATCATAGGGAGAAGTTTGTTAATAAATAATCATAGATGAATTAATACTCATCAAAATGAAAAACATATGTAAAAGTGAACTTAGAATCACTAATTATTCATAAAAATATTTTTTGGGAGGCAGGACCTCATGCATTCACCAGAACCAGGACCCTCAATCCACCAGATGAATGCACATAGAAGGTTATCTATAGTAGAATCTATTCCCCTAAAACATCCTCTCTAACTACGTATGCCATAATTTGGAAGTCAATTCAACCTACCCCCACACAAAGTCAATCCTTGCACACATATACAAGAAATATCACAAGCATATACATGGAATGTCATCCAATAGATATACAACCTATAAATTTATATAAAGTAGGAATGGATAATAGGGATTAACATACTTCAGACAAGTTATACTACACACATGAAAGAAACACTGATGCATTATTTATATTTACTAGAAGTAAAATAATTTCGTAAAACAAAATAATCAGTTAGTAATAAAACATTATAGAGAATATGATTTTATAATTAACTAAATACCATCAGGTATGATTCACTATACTGAATTTGTCCCATTTTTCAAGTCTCTGATACACTATACTTGATCAGGATTCCATGTACAAAATTTTCCCACTCACTTTTATAGGATGTCAGAGTCATCTAAGTTTCACAAAATTCTAAATTTCATGTAAATTAATCAATTTGGTAAGTGATAGGTGATCTCTAAAATCTCCTTTGACCTCAACCAATTTCTCGGGTGAGAAATTCTAGAGACTTCATTATAGAGACTTCTATTCGACAAACATTCCATACTTCCATGGATTCATAGGGAGAAATTAAATTCTTATCAATTCACTTCCTCAGAGTAAGATTTTGATGTTGTTGAACATATACTAAGATGAACAAATTACAATGAAAAATTTTAAGGAACTGAATCTGGTGAAAAAATTTACAACAATATCCCACTTTAAGACTATTTAAAGGAACCTTTGAAAAATCTCCAACATTTTGAAAACTTCCTTTCTTACTCTTTACAATATACGTTGTTCTTCATTATCCTTTCATTCACTCAAGTACCACTAAGTCATGATATTGCCTCATAATTTCTAGAACTAAACTTTTAGTGATCATGTTGACTAGATTTTTGATTCTGGCTATCTTCTTGAGATCTAAAAATTTAGACTCTAACATGTCTCTATTGAAGTTTTACATGAGGTTGATGTAATTTTAATCGAATGAAACATAATATTCCTAGCCAAATGAATTTCAATACGACTATCAAAAAATAAAAATCCCTCTTATTGACTTCTCCCAAGATCCTTTAGTAAATTTATCAACCAGGACAACTCCTTCCTTGCTTCCATTACAACTACATACTCTACATCAGCTGTGCTTAAAGTGAAAATATTCTATTGTTATAACATCAAACTAATCATTGTTCCTCCAAAGTCAAAAACAAAGTTGATCATGCTCCTATAGGTGTCTGAATCACTAGAAAAATCCACACCCTAAAAACCTTATAATAGATCTTCATCCCTAAAACATAGAGAAAATACTTTAATTATTTTAATGTATCATATTATCCTATTGATATCTTCTTAGTGTTCCATTCTAGGGGTCAACATAAAATGACTTGAAAATCCCATTAAAAATTCAATGTTTGGTTTTTTGTAAATCGTCACATACATAAAACTTCCAACCATTGATGTAAACACCACTTTCTCTATGTATCGACTATCTTATACATTTAATGGCACATGTTCCTTAGAAAAACTAAATTGTTTAACAAGAGGAGTTGAGATAGGCTTGTATTTGACAATTCCAGACTTTCCCATGACCTTTCAGATGCAGTCCTTCTGGGATAACACCAAAGTTATAACACTCATATTCCTCTAAATTCTCATTCATAAGATTTTATTAAAATATTCAAGACCATTCATTTAAAATCTTACAAATAACATACTTTAGATGTTGAATATATAAAACCATTGGACCCACCAATAATATTTTATCAACATACAAAATCAGTATGATGAATGTCTTATCACCCCATTACTTCTAAAAATAAAAATTATATACATTACACATTTAAATTCCTTATTCTAGTAAAAAAACATTAAAATTTCAATTATATTATTGTGGTTCTTACTATAAGCCATAAATAAAATTCCTCAATAGATTATGTTATTATTTTATTATTATAGAAAACCCATTAGGTTATTTATGTAAATTTATTCCTCCATCTCACTATGAAGGAAGTATTCCTTTACATCCATCATTTTTAATTTAATACCCATTGATGCTACCATGCTCATCATCATCTGAATAGTTCCATGTTTAACTATTGGTGAGAAAATATTCAAGAGGTTAACTACTTCCCTTCATCTAAATCCCTTTACTACCAACCACGTATTGAAATGTGTCTTTCCATCATCCTATTATTTTAAATAGTAAACCCACTTAATATCAAGAGGAAAATTTTCTTATAATAAATAAATTAATTACCAAGTTCCATTATATTTTAATTAAGACATATCTTTATCTATTTCTAGATTCTAATATTTTTAGTCAATGATTGTTTCCACTTATTCTGATTATTCAAGTTCATGTGTATCCATTAAAAGTAGAAAGTTCATATTATCACAAAATCTCCAAATCTGCCATATAATTATGGTTCACCTCTTCAAAATAATTAGTTTCACTATATTACATGGATATGGTCTAACTTTAAATGTTCTAAATTATAGTGATCTTACTTGATTTTCATCCAGCCTTGAAATTTTTGACATATTTTACACCGGTCTCACCTTTGGACTTTCAATACATCCATATGAGTGCTATAAAACTTGATCCCTTTTGGGGTTCTTACAAAGGTAAACTTAGAATTCGATTGTTGATTTATTTCTTTCAAATTCATTTTTTAATCATGTTATAGTTCTTTCCAATAACCTTCTCATTAAATAGAATGTCTTGGTTTCATATGATTTGTTTCCATTCCTCATACAATTATTGAAATCCAAAACTCTAATCTCTATACCTAATGAGAAAACACATGATTTATATTTTTCCTCAAGCTTACATCGATCCTTATAATCAACATTAACATACTTAAAACTTCTAAAGACTTTAATATGGTTAAATTTTATTAATTTATCGAACCATAACTCCTTCATAAGATCTTTCCCAACTATCAATGTTGGAAACCTATTTGCAAGGTATGATTTTGTGTTGAGTGCCTCTCCCCAAATTCCCTTAGGAATTACAGAGTACGATCAAATGATTCAATCCTTCCTAGTCATGGTCTAATTCATCTCCATTCAACTACTGCGTACATGGTATTATCTTCTCATGTGTTATCCCCTTATTTTGGTAGAAGTTACGAAAATTGTATTAGGTGTATTCTCCACCATTATTAGAAAAAATACATTTCAACTTCCAACTTTATTCCATTTCTTCCATGGTTTTACATTAAATAAATGTCTAAAAATAGAAATTATTTTTAAAAAGTAAACACATAATTTTCTATTAGTATCATTAATGAAAGTTATAAAGTAAATAGAACCACCATGAGACTGGATAGGGGAAAGTATAACTGAACGAGTTCCAAATTCCTAGCTCCAAGCTTCCATACATCTATGTTGAAGAAAACACTTCTCTGTTCCCCCACACAAAACTTTCACACATTTTGATTTACATGTGATAAAGGTTCAATATGATTTTATACATTAGATCTTTCATATTATTCTCACTAAGTTGATCAATCCTACAATACCAAACCTTATAATCTTCCGATGATGTAGTTCCAACCATTGCAATACCATCTTTGCTTCTCGTCAAATACAAGGTCCCATTCTTTACTCATCTGATGACCACCTTGGATCCCTAAGTCACTTTCTAGACTCCATTTTGAAAATTCACTCCAATTCCATCCTCATCAAGCTATCCAATAGAAATAATATTTTCTCATAGCCCTGGGGTGTGTCTAACTCCTTTGAGACTCACAATTCCATCGTTATTTGTATGTATATTCACACCACCCTTTTTAATGACATAGAAGGATTAATTATCCACTAGGTGAGAATTTATAAAACTTCTAGATACATGATTCACCATGTATCCACATTTTATCACTGAGTGAAAAAATGTACTAGAATCAACCACCCATAATTCAACTGGAGCATTGACACTAAGAAAAAAGCTATTTTCTTTATGTTTCATTGCAATGCAGGAATCTATAATGAAAACACTAAATCCATGTAATTTTATGGACTTATCATCACATAAAAACATGTAATCAAATGATGTAATTTGCAAATTATAATATCCTATACTTTACTCCTCTCAAAACCACCATGGATCCTTAAGTCACTTTCTACGCTCAATTTAAAAAATTCACTCCAAAGACTTCTTCTTCAAGCTATCAAATGGAAATAATATTTTTCTCATAGCCATAGGGTGTGTCTAACTCCTTTGAGTTTCAAGATTCCACTTTCATTCATCTGTATATTTACATCACCCTTTTTGATGACATCCAAGGCATTATTATCCACTAGATGAAATCTTATTAAATTTATAGATACATGTTTCACCACACATCCACATTCTATCATTGAGTGGAAACATGTACCCAAATAAAACACTCATAATTATACTAGAGCATCGAAACCATGAAATAAGTTAATTACTCTATGTTCCATCACAATGAAAAAATGTCTGATGAAAACACACAATGCATGTCATTTGATGGAATTATCAACTTATCAGAACTTGTAATTAGATGGAACGATCTATAGAAATAGAAAATCCTTAAAAACATGAATAGTTAATCAAATACATCAAGAGTGTATTGTGATTTTAAAAATAAGGTTACAAAATTGGGTTTTGATCCAATAATATCCCCCTTTTGAAAACTAGAATACAGAAATGAACATGGTAAGTTAAACTAGAATAAAAAATATATGCCTAGTAATGTCATTTAATTTCTTTATCTCCTCTTTATAACCCCCCCATGAATGAAGAAAATGGAAACTCGTTTTATTACTAAAAAATCTTCCATTTTTTGATAGTCAAAAAACATCACAAAATTATTACAAGGTTCAAAACAAGGTCGAGGTGAAAAGGGCTAGAAAAATTAATAACAATATATCCAACTCACTTTTATGTTTGGTTGTGTACTTTTTGATGAAAAAACCTTCATATTTTATCATACATTAGATTTTCATCCTTCTTAATAGGTTCTTAAAACTATTCCCTTAAGGATTCACATTTATAACCCTTTGAAATTCAACTTAACAAACACATTAATAAAATAAAAAACTCCCCTTAGGAAAGAAAAATTCATTATCTTGAAACTTATACCCTTTATATAAGGTATGAAAATAAATATTAATGAAATTAAAAACCCTCTTTAATATTTTTATGATCTCCCTTATTGATATTTATCTATATAATATTTTTAAGAAAGGATAAATTTAGAGAGTTTATTTAAATAATGTTAGGAAATTCTACTTGAAGAGTTTACTATCTAGGTATAACATCAAGCTAATTAATTTCTATATCTGAGACACGACTTAAATAACAATTATTACTAGAAACAAAAATATACTCTAAATATTAATATAAGATACAATTTCAACCTATAATAAAGTAAATTCTCAAAATAAAACTTGATATACGGAGATTTAAAAAGGTATGAATGGTAATATAATCATCCAATTTTAAAATTTTATTAGATAAAGATAAAAAATTGTAGCGTTTAGATGTTATCTTCATTATTGATTTATATAAATTACTATATTAAATATAGTTTTGGAATATATCCAAATTCATGTTTGAATCTTTCATTGAAATTAACGGTAGATAAAAAAATAAACTCCGCACAAAAATATAAACCCCCCTAGAATAGAGAGTTAATATTTTAAAAAACATTATATAGATTGAATATTAAACATAAATAGCACATCATATATAAATAATACATGTTATGATAAAACTAAAATTCCCCATATACAAGATATAATATTTTAGTTTCCAGTACATAGTGAATTCATCATTCAAAATTTAAGTCTAAGTCATCCAGACTTTATTAAGTACCAAAGTATTCCCAAAGAGTGCCTTCACTACCTAAATTTTTTAATTATATTATTTTCATGAGCTAGAAGTTCCTTTTAATTTATGCTTAAGGTTATCAGTAGGATTGAACTTTATTCAAATAACCCCAAATTTTCCAATGTTTGACTCTTTGGAATTTTTGCCTCTTTCCATGAATAGGGAAATTCCTAGTGGCCATTGGGAGACACAATATATTCAATATCTACTTGCCTTCTATATATATTTCATAAAAAAGCTAATATTATTTATACCCACCAATTTAACAGCTAGGTTATAAGGTTCATATTTAAATAATAATATTTTAGGGTTTTTTAGGTTCTTTGTTGTGAGTCATACATTCTACAAAATATAGTTTTCTTTTTAAAATATCGGGGTGTCACAGTAGCTACCTATAAGGTTTGGAATTAAATTCCATATATATACCATGAGTATATATGGTGGGTATTATACATTTTAAATCAATTATTTTCTAACCTATCACTTTTTTCCTCCATGAAAAGACATTGAATAATTTAATTTCTTATTCACATGAAATATATGAATTAATGAAGATTAGTAAAGTGTTTAAATCTCCCAAGTAGTTGTATCTCAGGTTTGGGGGAAGAATTTTAAGCTCAAGTGTTGGTTATTTTTCAATTGATGTGGCTAGTGATGTGAAATCTTGTCTATATGGTGTCTCAACTATGTTTTTTATGGATTTTACTTATTTTATTGATTCAAATAAATCATCCTTTCCTTGTGTAATTCATCAAAATTATACAATCTACAATTGGAGGGTTTTCCAAAGCTTTTAGGGCATCAAATGTTAGATTTTCCTCCTCGAATCTAAATTTTTCTCTCTATTATCCATAAACAAGAAAACCTCATATAACTAAGAGGTATCTTCCAATAACTAGTTAGGTTCCCTTATATTATTCCATATTAGGGAAATTTAAGTTATAGGGGAAGTAAAATTTATCAACTTTGAAGAGAACATCCCTAAAACTGCATCACTGGCCACTCCTCCATTTATAAGGAAAACCTAATGTGCTTTAATTATATAATCATCAATTATTTAATAACTCTTTATGGAATTAGGTTAAGTCTATCTTTGATATCACATATGGTAATTCTAAAATTAAAACATTTAATATTATAGGGTATCATAAAACTTCCGATTTTTCTAATTTTAAGAAGGTATTGATCAAGGTAAAAATGTAGAACATTCCTGATTTATTAAAACAATTCCCACATCATCAATTTTTTCTATTAGATAGAATCAACTTAATAAATTTATCATAAGGGGGAATTTTCATAATTGCTTCCATAAAGGGAATTATCATATGAAGCTTTTTGAATATCTCTCTAAATTTTAAAAACTAAGAATTTAATTTTCTTTACTCCAGTATTTGTGGGTGTGGAGAAGGTGGTGTATAAACATTCACACTTCTATTGAATACTTCCTTTCATTTTATTTTCTCATTTTTCAAATTTATCATTTTTTCTGTGTTCTTACTTTTTCTTTTCTTTATCTCTTATTGGACTCATCCTATCTTAATCATGTTTTAATGATCACAAATCCTATTTAATCTATGTAAAATCATGTGTACAGATGGTTGGTTTCTTTATGATTTAAATAAACCTATACAAGATCTTCACTGTTATGTTTGATTATTGTAAACTAAATTTTTAATTTGTGTTATAATGGATTTTATTGATAAATGATTAAGTCTAATCCATTCTATGAATATAAATTTTTAATTCTATATACAAATATTTGGCTATGTTTTAGAAACCGTGACCCAGACACCGTGACCCAGACACTATGACCAGACACCATAACCTAGACATCGTGACCCAAACACCGTGACCCAGTCACCATGACTAGACACCATGACCCAGACACCGTGACCAAACACCATGGAAAGACACCATGACCCAGTCACCGTGACCTGGACACTGTGACCAGACACCAAAAACAGTTTCATATATATTGAAGTCTATGACACCGGTTCCTTACTAAGACTCCATTTGAAGTTTGGAAAAGGACCAAACACCGTCATCCTAATACCATATCTGTGCTATTGGTTCCTGATATATATACAACTATGCCATCATAACTATATCACCGCTCAAAGTAAAAGAAGGAGACACCTTTTAATAGAGACACCATTTCCAGGATGAATGTGACACAATTATTTAATTTGATTTGTCATTTTCAATTTAATTTCTAATGATCATATTTGAGTATTTTAAATGCATTGAAATAATTAATATTTCTATTGTAGACATGTCACATGAAAGTATAAGGTATGAGGTATAGAATACATGCATCCTATAGGCTCTAACATATGCACTCCAAGAATAAAAAGAAAAGCGTGGCTCAGAAACAAAAGGTGAGATAGCGAAGAAGCACAATCATTCTTGAAGAAAAGAACCGACACATGCAACTCAATACATCTAAAGAACACACGAATCATTCACGAATCCAAAAGTTGGGATACCATATATCAGACTCAAGCACATCATTTCAATACTAACACTATGAAGAACATGATCCAGATTTAACTAGAAACCAGAGCACCAGACTTGCGATACTCTGTTTCTCGCAAGAGGACCCGATTCTTACATTTGATTTATCCTAGAAGTATATAGCTACATAGAATAACAATCAAAGAACTTCTAGCCTTATTTCATCATATTTTCTATGTTGTGCATTGTTTTTTGATTTTGAGTAGTGTGTGTGTGTCTGTATAAAAATACAAAAAGTCTACTGTACTAAATTGTAGGATACAATATATCCTTCCTCTCACATTTTTTTACACTTTTTTACTCCCACAGATAAGTGTGGAAGAGGTCCCTGTGTGACCTGGTAGTTCATACCCATGAAGAACTGTGGAAGAGGTCGTGTGACCTGGAAAGTCCTGTGCACTGCTGTTTACCCTGATCTAGGGTGTGGATCAAGTTTATTAATATAAATTTCTTGGTGGAAGGTGATCACAAAGTGGAGTGGATTAGCTCTTGGCTTGAGACTAAACCACTTGTTTTATATATGCTATTTTGTTTAATTTAGTTTTGTCTATTTTATTGGATAATTCATAAATCACTAGATTTACTTTGATAGTTAATCTTGGAAAGAATTTATAATTGTTTTTACTTATTATAATAGCTTCAAAAGTAATATTAATAACCGATATTAAGATTACTGATAATTAATCAATATTATTAGAAGTTATTCAAACATTCAGACTTTCATAACCGTATTACTTTGATTAACTGGGCTGTATTTATTTTTATTGGGGAACCTTTTAAGAAACCTTTTAAAGTATAAATTTTTATAGATACTCAATTCACACCCTCTTGAGTACTCTACTCTGACAAACATTTGGTATCAAAGGTGTTTGTTATTCCTATTAAGCCTCTGTTTTTGAAACTATTCAACTATGATTTATTTGTACTTTAAAGATCTATAAATTTCTATTAATTATAAATTTCTATCTCTTTCAAACTATTTTTTTAATATGGATAATAGTCTAGAAGGTTCTGAAACAAACAAACCACCATTCTTTAATGGAACAAATTATGCCCAATGGAAAATTAAAATGAAAATGCATTTAGAAAGTATGGTTTTGAAACTTAGTCTTTAATTATAGATGATTATAAGATTCCTGCTACTGATAAAATCACTTGTGATGACCCAACTAAGAATACCTATAATAAAAATTGCAAATCCATGAATACTCAATATTTATCTTTAGGATATGAGGAATTTAACAGAATTTCTACATGTAAAACTACCTATGAAATTTGGGATACTTTATCAATTTCACATGAAAGAACTTCTAGTTTGAAATAAATGAGACTTAATACTTATACTATTAAATATGATAAATTTAAAACGAAACCTAATGAGCCTATTTCTGACATGTATCTTAGGTTCAACGAAATTTTTAACACAATTATTTCTCTTGGAAGAGAAGTTACTACCAAAGAACAAATCATGAGGATTCTCAGATGCCTACCAGGTAGATGGAGAGGAACCTTTGTCTCTATTAGAGAATCACGTGACATCATCAAGTTACCTGTAAAAGAAATCACTAGGAAACTAATGATGTATGAAGAGGTGTTGAAAGTAAACAAGGAAGAGGAGGATGAACCCAAAAGAAAATCTGTTACATTTATGACCACCAACTCTAAACACAAAGAAAAAGGAAAATTGGAAGTGTCTCTAGAAAGTTCCAATAGTGAACAATCATCGCATGACAGTGATGAGGTGATGGATCAATTATCAAAATGGTTTAGTAGATTTTGTAAGAAGAATATTTTTTTAGAAATCCTTACTTCAAAGGAAGATATGGTCAAAAAGGAAGCTGGAAGAAAGATTGGAAAATAAGTGACAAGTTTGATGAGATAGTATACTATGAATGTAAGCGAAAGGGACATGTAAAGGATGACTGTCCCAAGATCAAGTACAAAAAGAAATATGAGGAAAAAGATAGAAAGTATAAAAAGGAAATGAAATCAACTTGGAGTTCTTCTGAGGACAATTCAAGTAACTCAGAATCTTCACATGATGAACTGTCTGACAAATCCGATATGTGTTTCATGAAAAAAACATCTAAGGGAACACTGTAATCTCCTATACATAATTATTATTATTCTGGAGATGAAAGTGATTCTAAGAATATATCTAGTGAAGAAATGTTTGAGTACTATAATATTCTTGAAGATACATTCAATGAACTAAAAGACAAATACAAATCTTTAAAGAAACAAAATGCTATTACCTAAACTGTTAAATATTAACTTACTATAGAAAGGGAGAAAAATATTCAATTACTAAAAGAAAACAATGCACTAAATCTATCTAATGAGCAATTTAAAAAGGACCATGAATGGTTTACTAATGGTAAAGATACTTTGGTACAAATTCTAGGTAAACATATTGCTCCTAAATATACTACTGGTATTTTCTATCAACATGGTAAAATAAATTTTGGAAGAACTAACTTTGTTTATAAATCTAGGACATACAACTTCACTTATAGTTTTGGAAAACATTCATCTAGTTCAAGTTATGATACACTCTCTACTGTTTCAAGCTTTTATAGACCAAATAGAGTTTATTTTTCAATAAATTTACATAATTATTATAGGAAACATATGAGGCAAATGTGGGTTCCTAAAGTACTAATCATTGATATTACTGGACCTAAAAAAATATGGGTATCAATGTTTGTTTTTATTTGACCATTTTGTAGGAAAGTTTCTTAAAGAGCTCCTATAAAATCTTATAGCACTTGGACAATGGGTGTTCAAGACACATGATATGGGACTATTCATGCTTTAAGAACTTAATAAAAATTTTGGGTGGATATGTCACATTTGGTGACTATTCTAAAGGGAAAATCACCGACCTTGGCTAAATCGGTAACTCTAACTCAATTTTAATTTCCAAATTACTTTTTTGTTGATGTATTGAAATATAATATGCTTAGTATTTTACAACCATGTGATGATGGATTTCATATTAAATTCAAAAATGATGCTTTTAATTTTTTTAATTCTAAAAATGAATTTTTATTTTCTGCATTAAGAAATGAATTTTTTTTCTTTGTTAACTTAGATTCTTTATCCTCTAAAAATGATTCATGTTTATGTGTATTTCACAAAGAGTCTTTTCTTTGGAATAGGAGACTAGGACACTGTAATATTCAATCCCTTAGAAAGATTACTAGAAAAATCTTAGACAAAGACCTACCCAAACTTGAGTTTCCAAATTATAAAGTGTGTAATCCATGTTAAATGGGAAAGCAACCCAAAATTTCCTTCAAACCAAAGAAAAAAGTTTTAACTTCTCAACCTCTCAAACTGGTTCACATGGATTTGTTTGGACCATCTAGAGTTTATAGTTTAAATGGTAAGACCTATGTTTATGTTCTTGTAGATGAAATTTCTAGATTTAATTGGACTTTATTTTTTGGCTCACAAAAGTGAAGCCTTCTCTCATTTCACCAAATATGCCAAAACCGTAAAAAATCGTAGTGGACTTTGAATTAAATCCTTGAGAAGTAATCTAGGTTGTGAGTTTTAAAATCAAGGGTTTGAATCCTTTTTCTCATAAAATGGATATAGTCATAATTTCTATGCCCCTAGAACACCTCAACAAAATGGAGTTGTAGAAAGAATAAATAGAACCTTATAAAAGATTTCTAGAACTATGCTTAGTGAATATGACTTACCTATTTATTTTTGGGATGAAGCTATAAATACAACATGCTATATTATTAATAGAGTGTTGATTATACCTATTCTTAAAAGAACTCCATATGAGTTATAGAACAATAGAAAACCCAAAGTAAGCTACTTCAATGTTTTTGGTTGTAAAGTCTATATTATTAATACTAAAGACAATATTAATAAATTTGCATCCAAGAGTGATGAAGGAATATTTCTAGGATATTAAATCTCTATTAATGCCTATAGAGTGTTTAATAAAAGAACTAAATGCGTGGAAGAATATGTCCACGTCAAATTTGATGAAACATATCCAATTGAGCCTAATAAAATTCTAGAGAACATGGAGGATGATGCGTCAAATCTAGACATCATTACAAAATCCTCTAGCCATCCTATAAAGGAATCTGTAAAAACTTCCAATTTTGAAAATTCTTTATATTTTGTTCATAATAAACCTGAACCTGTTGAAGAACCTGAAATCACTAGTCCTTCTTTTTCTAGAGTTATTAGAACTCTTAAGAACCATCCTTTAGATGCAGTTGTAGGAGATTTAGATAAAGGAACTCAAACTAGAGATTCTCTTAGAAATAAAGTTGAACATGAAGTCTTATTTTCACAAATTGAACCTAAAAACATTAATGATTCGTTGAATGATGAATTTTGGGTGATGGATATGTAAGAAGAAATTAATCAGTTTTAGAGGAAAAAAGTTTGGAAACTTGTTGACAGACCCAAATACACATTCACCATAGGAACTAAGTGGGTGTTTAGAAATAAAGTATATAAAACTGGTAACATTTTTAGAAAAAAGGTTATATTGGTTGTACAAGGCTATAATTAAGAAGAGGGAATTGATTATGAGGAAACCTTTGCACCAGTAACTAGACTTGAAGCCATCAGAATTTTTGCATGCTTATGGCTCACATCTAATTTTCAAACTATATCAAATGGATGTTAAAAGTGAATTCCTTAATGGGTATATAGATGAGGATGTATTTGTTGGGAAACCCCCCAGTTTTAAAAATCCTCATTTTCAAAATCATATCTTTAAATTATCAAAAGTTTTATATGGTTTAAAACAAGATCTAAGAGCTTGGTATGATAGATTAAGTACTTTTATTATTTAAAAAAGTTTTACAGAAGGAATATATGATCCTAACATTTTTATAAAACAAATTTCCAATGATGTTTTAGTAGTTCAAATCTATGTAGATGATATTATCTTTGGATCTTTAAGAAATTATTTATGTATTGAATTTTCTAAAATGATGCAAAATGAATTTGAAATAAGTTTAATTGGTGAACTAAAATTATTTTTTAGATTTCAAATATTTCAAAATAATGATGGTATTATTTTAAATCAAATAAAATATAATAGAGTTATTCTAAAAATTTTTGGATTGGATATCACTAAAAGTAGTGAAACTCGAATGAGTACTACTTGTAAGTTAGATCTTGATGAAGATGGAAAACCTATTGATCAAAACACTTACAGAGGAATGATTGGAATCTTACTCTACTTAACTTCTAGATAACCTGAAATTATGTTTAGTGTATGTATGTGTTCTCATTTTCAATCAAACCCTAAGGAATCTCATTTAAATGCTATTAAGAGAATTTTCTAATACATCAAGCATACACCCAATCTAGGGCTGTTCAATCCTAGAGGACAATCATTTGAGTTAGTTAGTTATTCTGATACTCACTTCAGTGGTTGTAAGTTATATAGGAAAAGAACCACTAGAACGTGTCACTTTTAGGCAAGTCACTAGTATTATGGTGTAGTAAGAAACAAAACTCTGTTTTATTATCTACTGCCGAAGCTGAGTACATAGCTGCTGGTAGTTGTTGTGAAAAACTTTTGTGGATGAAACATACATTACTATATTATGGATATCAATTCAGGCATGTACCTATAAATTGTGATAATACATGTTCTATTAAGATCTTAAAAAAAATCCTATTTCACACTCTAGGATAAAACATATTGATGTAATACATCACTTTTTGTGAGACCATTATAAAAAAGTGATATCACTTTGGAATTCATTGGAACTGGATATAAGCTCACTGATATATTCACCAAACCATTAAATTCTAAAATAATAGATTACATAATACATTAATTGTGAATGATAAATCTTAAGTAGTGAGTGTACTGTCTCACAACTTACTTTTTTTTCACAGTTTACGGTTTCAGAAGTCACTATCTTAAGATTATTGTCTAAATATTAAAGTTCTATAGTTTAATGTCTTAAAAGTTGTTGTTTCATGTTTATGGTATCATAGTTATAGTATCACAAATATAGTCTGACACATACTATTTCAAACAATACAGTCGAACATTTTTAAAGTCACACCGAAGAAATGTTAGCGTGAAAACATGTTACGGTCTCACCGTGAAAGCTCGTTACGGTCTCACCATGAAATATTGTTACGGTCTCATCGTGAAAGTCTGTTTTAGTTTCACAAAAAAGACAGTTTATCATTTTATTTACATATTATAGCCCGTATCACTATAATTAATTATTTTATTCTTTTACTTTCCCACACTTTTGATTTTGTGATGCTTGATATCCCTAAATGATAAAAATGAAAGAAGTTTCAATCCTTTCTTCACCCGATCTCTCTTCTCTCAAACCATAAAACCTCATTCAACCTTTCTCTCTCTCAAACCTTCGTTGAATGACCAGAATGAAACAACCATAGTCATTAACTCTTGAGAAGAGAAGATCAAAGAAGAAGATGAAAATAGCATCGAATATATCACTTTAAGGTCCTTTGAGTCCGAACCTGGTGAATAGAATAGTGGTATCTGAAAAGTTAATTTTCCCTAAGTGGCTTCTTTCAAGTAAGTTTTTAGTAATGAAGGTACTAAAAGAGAAAGGATGGCTGGATTGGTTCACAAAAGTGGAAAGGCTGATATTCCCAAATCTAGTTGCTCAGTTTTATCAGTTCATTCAATTATCTTTTGATACAGAAGATGGTTTGTTCTGAGAAGCTGGATCAATGGGAAAAGATGTAACTTTTATTCAAGGTTATGGGATGATTTACTAAGGATACCTCAAGAGGGTATTTTTGAAGACTACCAGATAGGTCCTACTCCTACAAGTGATATATTTGTTTTAGAAAAATCCTTGGAAATCTTGACCGACAATGAAACTAAGAGAAGTACTATTTCTACCAAGCTAGATGGTGAAACCAGACTTTTTTAAAGTTGGTTTAGAATCTGATTAATCCATGAAAAGGAGATTTTGATACACTCAAGTATCAAGATTTATTTTTGAAACATATTATGAAGAATAGACACAAGATCAACCAATGATAGTATGTTATACTTTATATGTGTGAGTTGATAAATACAACCTCAAAGTAAACCTCCCAGCTCTACTCAAGATTAATCTCTATAATGCTTCATGTTAAAGGGTTGTTTGGACCAGGTGAAGAAGTCATTAAGTAATATGAATTTTTTATCTCAAAGGTTATAGTGAAAAGAAAGAAAATCAGTTGGAATCCATGGAGAAAAGAATCAGTATAGTATAATGAGAGGGTCTATGAAAAGTTCAACTCGGTTGAGCACTGTTCAAGACCTAAAGACATTTTTGATCCTGTTTTGGAGCCAAATGAGATTATTGACTATTCTGTTGAGGAAGAAGAAGAGAAGACTATTGCACCTACAAGGAAAACTGTCCTGGATGAGGAAGGTAGTGAACCTGCTCCTCAAGTCTTAATTGAGAAGAAAGTACCTATTCCTGAAGATATTGTAAATATGGAAGAAGAACCTGCTTCTAAAGAAGAGTCTGCTGTTAGTGTAAGGGAAAAGGATATTTTGGAAGAACATCTAGAAGATGATTTTTCTCTTGATAATGAAGCTGCTTTTGAGGAACACCTTGGGGAACAATATGTTCCTGATATTATCCCATATTCTAAATAAATATTTCAATTGGCTAGAAAAGAAATGGGTGAGCCTATTGGGGATGAAATATTGGAAATAGATCAAGGATCTAAATCTCTTAGTCCTATAAGAGATTCACCTATTGAGGGGGAGAAACACCCCAATCTGGAAAGTGTTGATGTGCCTAATCCAATTGATCCAAGCTCTGTAGATACATGGTATAAATTCCCTATCTATTTTGATGTAAATGATTCCTAGTAATCCCCAGTTAAAGGTATAGATCTTTCTACTATGTTTCAATTGAAACCGATATCTGTTGTTGATTTCATATCTGCAAAGGAACCTGATCCTGTCTTAGCTTCTATTCCTAACACTTTAAAATAACTTTCTACCTTGGAGAGTAAAAATGATTTTAAAGCCTTGGGATATCCCTTATTGGTTGGATTTGAAAAGACCATGAACACTCAAACTGCTCCTATGACCAACTTGAGTAAAAGAGATGCTGCCCTATTGTTAGAGAAGATCATTTGGCAGATTCAGCAAAAAATGATTCCTGAAATTCAAGAGGCTAGAATTGAGAACAAACAACTAAGTGATGAGGTGAAGTCTCTCATAGGTATGGTTGAAGATATGCAGAGAGTGCTAAAATCAAGACTAGAACCTATTGCTCATCCTGTTGAGGATGTTAGGGGTAAGATTCCACAGGTAGTTGCCTCCATGATTCAACCTAAACTAAATTCATTAGATGAAAAGGTTGATGAAATAAACAAAAAAATAGTTCAAAAAATGCTTGAGCTTTTTATTGGTCTTAAAAAGTTAAATAATGAGTGTAAGGGATGTCTCTAGAAAGTTTTGAATGAACTGAAGTCTCTTACTTCAGCTGTTAGAGCTTCTAGTGCCTCTGGACAGTCATCTCAACCCTCCTTGGATAGTGATATGCTTAGAACTGTTGTTAAAGAAGAACATAAATCAGTTCTCAAGGGACTTAACAAAGAGTCTCTATCTATGGTTGTCAAGAATAGTGATAGAGTTCTTGATCTTGTAATAATTCATTCCAAGATTACCAATGATGCTCAAGAAGCAATTACTAAGAAGGTGGATTTCTACTTCAATAGGTTTTTCTCTAAGAATGATATGAAAAACCATTTCAAGTACCATGTAGAGAATATGAAAATCCCTCATGTCACTCAAGATTTCAAAACTCTAGTTCAAAAGCTGAAAGATTTCACTCCTTTGTTGGACAAGTTCATGGAGAAAAATGACGACTTTTCAAAATCCATGCAGTATGGTGGTGATATTATTGCTAACTTCGTCAAGCTATTGAGGCCTTGTCTTAATGCACAGAGCACTGCTATTGTGGCTCCTGTAGCTGCACCCTTGCAACCTAGTTTTCCTCCTACCTCATTCACTACCTTTGCCTCTACTTCCATGTCTATCTCTCAGGCTCTAAGCCAGATCAGACATGTATCCTTGATCAAAAATTTCCTTGGTCTTCCACTACACCTACCTTGTACCCCACTATTTTTGAAGGTATCCCTCTACCTTATTTGTAAGTTGGTTCACTTCCTTCTTCAACTTCTACCTCATCTCCTATGGTTTCTAGTGATACTGCTACCAAGGGAAAAGGGAAGATAGTCGGTGATGAAGAAACGTGAATGCTATCTTTTGATAGGAATATTTTTTTTTGTATTTTTATTGCTTACTAATTGTAATGACACCTCTTTCTCAATCTAATGCACTGTGAACTTTTATCTTCTCTTTTCTTATTTCATTTTGAACACTTTTTGATAATCAAAAAAGGGGGAGATACATGCACTCTAAATGAACACTAAGGGAGAGACATATCCACTAAGAACAGATATCTCACTCACATGATTTGTAATCATCAAAAAGGGGGATATTGTTGGAATATTGCTGTCTTAATCATGTTTTAATGATCACAAATCCTATTTAATTTGTCTCAAATCATGTGTACAGATGTTTGGTTTCTTTATTATTTAAATAAACCTATCCAATATCTTCACTACTATGTTTGATTATTGCAAACTATATTTTTAATTCGTGTTATAATGGATTTAATTGATAAATGATTAAGTCTAATATATTCTATAAATATCACTTCTTAAGTCTGTATACAGATATTTGGTTAAGTTTGAGAAACCGAGACCCATAAACCGTGACCCGGACACCATGACCAGACACCATGACCAGACACCGTAACCCAAATACTGTGACCCAAACACCGTGACCTAGAAACCGTGACCAGACACCATGACCCAGACACCATGACAAGACAATATCGCAAGACACTGTGACCCAGACACCATGACCTAGACACCGTGACCAGACACCAAAACCAGTTTCATATCTGTTGAAGTCTGTGACACCGGCTCCTTATTGAGACACTGTTTGAAGTTTGGAAAAGGACCAGACACCATGATCCTAACACCACATCTGTGCTACCAATTCCTAATCTCTATACATTTATGCAATCTTAAATATCTCACCACTCAAAGGAAAAGAAGGAGACACCGTTTTATGGAGACACTATTTCAAGACAAACTGTGACACCATTCTTTAATATGTTTTGTCGTTTTCAATTTAATTTCTAATGGTCATATTTGAGTCTTTTACATGCACTGACATAATTAATATTTCTGTGTATACATTTCACCTAACAGTACAAGGTATGAGGTGCATAATAAATGCATCCTATTGGCTCCAACACATTCACTCCAAGAATAAAAAGAAAATTGTGGCCCAGAAAAAAAGGTGAGATAACGAAGAAGCACAAGAATTATTGAAGAAAAGAACTAACACATGAAACTCAATACTTCTGAAGAACACATGAAGCATTCATGAATCCAAAATCTTGGATACCATAGATCATATTCAAGTACATATTCTCAATACAAACTCCATGAATAACACGATCTAGATCTAACTAGAAATCAGAGCAGCAAATTTGCGATACTCTGTTTCTTACAAGAGGACTCGATTCTTACATCTACTTCATCCTAGAAGTCTAGAGAATCACATAATAACACTCATAGAACTTCTAACCTTATATCATAATCTTTTATCTATTGTGTATTATTTTTAGCTTCTGAGTAGTGTGTGTGTGTCTGTATAAAAACACACACTATCTCCCGCACTAAACTAAAGGATACAAGATATCCTTCCTCTCATATCTTTTTAAACTTTTTTACTCCTATGGATAAGTTTGAAAGAGGTACCTGTGTGACTTGGTAGTTCATACCCACGAAGAACTGTGGAAGAGGTCTTGTGACCTAGACAGTCTCAGGCACCGTTGTTTACCCTGATCCAGGGTGTGAATCAAGTTTATTAATATAAAATGCTTGGTGGTAGGTGATCACCAAGTGGAGTGGATTAGGTCTTGGCTTGAGACTAAACCAATTGTTTTATATCTGATGTGTTGTTTAATTTAGTTTTCTCTCTTTTACTAGATAATTAAGAAATAACTATATTTACTTTGATAGTTAATCTTGGAAGCAAGTTATACTTATTTTGCCTTATTAGAATATATTCAAAAGTAATAATAATAACTGATATTAAGATTACTGAGAATTAATCAATCTTCTGAGAAGACATTAAAATAGTCAAACTTTCATAACCGTATTACTTTGATCAACTGGGCTGTATTTATTTTTATTGGGGAACCTTTTAAGAAAACATTTCAAACAGAAATTTTTATAGATACTCAATTCACCCCCTCTTGAGTACTCTACACTGACCAACAACTCTAATATTGTTTTCAGGTGAGCGATTATCATTAGTTGTAGGTTTATGTCTCACTTTTATTAGTTAAGAAACTGGAATTTTTGACTTTTGAAATTTTGTATCATTACGAAATGTGACAACCTTTTCCTCTTCTATTGGGTTAACCCGTATGTTACATGGTAGAGTGCCTTGTTACAAATCTTTCATTTGTGAATCCATTTGACCTGATTGATTTTACAAGTCATGTATGGAAGCTTGTAAGTTTTCATTTTCTATCTTTTCACTATAAAGTGACTTGTACCAATATAAATTCAATGATAGATTTAATATCTTTTTCTATAAATGAGTAATTCCAACAGATTTCAAGTCTTTTTGGTATTAAATTTAAGTATTGAAATTATTTTTTATCAACAAATATATATATTTTTTATTATTTATTGAACACCAAAAAATGAATATATTACTATGTATTATTATTACCATGATTTTTTTCAACTTATAAATCCATTAATATAATTTATTCACTAAAAAAAATTCATTTAATAATAATTTTTTTACTGTGATTATTCAACTGTTTGCTAAAATGGTAATACTGTTACTAAAAAAATATAATTGGTTATAAAAAAAAATATTTATTTAACTACAAAAAATTATGTTTCTTTAACAAAAAAAACGTGGGGAATAGATTCCCCCAATCAATAAAGAAAATTCCTAGATCATGCCACCCACAATACCCTTATTCAATTGAAATAATGAAAAATATTTATATAAATTCTTTGAATCATTCTAAGATTTAATGTTCTTACATTCAATAAATTTAATGATATTTCTTTAAAAAAGGAAGATGCGTTGGGCTCATTATTGGGTGTGTCGAGCCATTTCATTAGTGCAACACAAAGGTGACGCATGGAAACAATGACAATAAGCCACCGACTAAAACCCCCATTAAAAAATTAATTTAATATAAAGTGACCCATTAAGCCATATATCAAATATTAAACTGATAAGAATAGATACTACAATTGATATTGTTTGAAATTCTAAGAAAGGTAATATTTACGCCATTGTTTTCAATGCTATTTCGTAGGAAGTATTCTTTTCATCCCTCTTCAGTTATTCGATATGGGGCATTACCCGCTGCGAGCTACGCCCCAATGATGCATCAGTAGTAGCCTCCACCTTCATTGTACCTACTTAAAAATGCCTATATGAGGTCTAGAGTTTCTTGAATCTTCATGTTTTCTTTTTATTCGCCTCACTGATTCTGATGCTTTCTTCGAAACTGATCAATTTTCATTCTCAATTTCTATAATTGTTTAACTCACTTGTTCTATAGATACTTGAATGGGTTCTCTGATGAATCTTGGAAGATAAAACTGAATATGGACGACTCATTTTTTTCCTATAGAAATTATAGGGGGTGGTCTAGTGAGATATAGTAGTGTTTCAATGATTTTAGTCTTAAGATCCTTTTATGGGTTAGGTAATTCTATTGGAGAATAGGAAAGAGCCAAGATAATAAATATTATGCTGTATAGGCTTTATAATATTTAGATCATAGAATTCAAATCATATTCCACTATCCTAGTTGGGTTTATTTAATAAAAATATAAACCACCATGGGATCTATCTTACATTGTTTGAAAATAAAGATTTTTTTTCAACCAGGGCATTCATGTTAGTCAAACTTGGAAAGAAGGGAATTCTATGACTGATGATTTGGCTAGTAAAGGAAGTTTAGGTGAGAAAATTATTTTACACACCAGTTTGGGGTCCTTACCTAATTACTATATGATCTTTGTTAGGGGATATTCCTTTTCTCTCTATCATTTCCATCCTCCTTGAGTTGGGAGCGTCTTTTTTTTGTTTTTGTTATGTTTTTTCCCAATAATAAAAAGTTAATTTTCAGAAATACTATCTATAGAAAAAAAGAAAACTATGACAATAACCATTATACTTTTATTGGTGTGGAATATATTTAGACCTATGACTCCCCCCTAATCAACATGGAGTGGTCCTATATCATGCCATGGTATATGCTGCTCACAAAACCCTTCTTTAGTAATATCATTCATAGAGTCATGATGAATGGTAGCGACATAGTGAAAGTTTCCAACATGAAAAGCATCTCTATAGTGTAATAAATACCCAATAATTTTTATATAAACTCAGCCACAACCACATAGGAGTTGACAAAATCCTGAAATATCTCTTGAGGTATGTAATCATAGACAAGTATGTCACTGTCATATAGTGTCATTAAATTTTAATAACATACTAATAAGCTAAGAGACATGAAAATTACACCATATCATATAAGAGTCAGAAAAATTCATTATTTTTGAGTTAAAAAATATATATTTTAATCAAATCAATAATTTTCAATCCCAATTAAGTACAAAAAGTTAGTAATCCCACTCAGAATATGATATATGCATGAAACCCCATGCTTTAATCAAAATACTTTATCGTATCACCAATTAACCATGAAATTTCATCCTATTTTTCAACATACTAATTTCATTGTATAAAATATATTCATTATATCATATTAGTGTTTAAAAAAAATTTATCATGAAATGAGAAATAAATATTCACTTTGAAATAATAGTCAATTAATATCATCAAAACACATGTAAAAATAATGAAATGTTACATCATATCAAACATCAACAAATAGAAAACATCTCATTTATTCTACATGTAACAATATACCAGTTTAATCAAAACTAACCATAACAAAAAATAAACATATAATATCACAATTTTTTTATATATGAATAAAACAAACTAACTAAAAATAAAAAATAATAAACAATATCTTATAGTGAAACAATGTTTAAAAAATAAACCAACTAAAGAAAACTAAAAAGAATTGGTTTCTCCTCCACAAGTGTTCAAGAGAAAATTACTAACAACATTGATAAAGAATTATTAATATAATGAGATTGAGAATAATTTTCAATGAAGTCCAGATGAATTTAATTTTTATTATATTATAAAGTCAACACCATATACATATTTTCAATATACTACTCGGTAATCTAGTCACACTATAGGAAAATCAATATATAGTGACCATTTTTTGAGTGGTTTGTGGTTATTTAAACCTTCATTAAACTATTTAGTAATGGTATAGTGAACCAATATATAGTTCACTGTTAACAATATATTTTTAGTAATTCATTCTGATTTAGAAATGGTTTATAGAAGAGTCATTTTTTACTATTTTTTATGGTTGTAATTGAAAAATATTTTAGTAAATAATAAAAAAAATCAAAATCACCACTAAACAATTTAGTGGTGGTTTTATTTTTCGAAAAATTTTATAAATGAAACTCCCCCTAACTTATTTAGTGGTTGTTTTGATTAATTATGGTTGGATTAAAATTCTACTAAACTAAAGAAATACTTAATTAATAAAATATAATTTATTTAAATAGAAGTCAATTTAAAAACACAACAATGTATTCAAGAAAAATATAGAATAGTAATATATTTGACACAAATATATATATATATATATATATTTATATATTAAAATCATTTAATAAATATCTATTACACATTCAACTATTATCAATATACAAACAATATCATAAGTCCAATAGGCATCCACCCTCAACACACCACCTCTATAACTCTACCACTTCCATCACTATCCAACCACCACCATCGCTATCTCTAGTCTCAACCTACACAGAACCTATAAAATCACTATCAAATTAATTGAAAAAATAGGACAAAATTTACTATTAAATCTAATATAATTTTTTCCAAATATATAAAAAATAACTATAATACATCTTGACTACCCTCTGAAGAGTGCCATGGCTTAAAAGGGTTACCCATGCATACTGCTAGTATTCGTTGTCTGTAATAAAACCAGAACATTTAAGAAAAGAGAAAAAAACCAAAATAGGTGACCTAAATAAAAAAAATAAAAAAATAGACAACAGAATCAGGACATTAAATTTAATTTTATGTTTCTTTAAAATTATGTAATGTCATTAAATGTTAGCAACATATTGATAAGTTAAAAGACCTAAAAATTACACCATATCATGATAGATTTATATAAATTCATTATTTTTGAATAAAAAAATATATTTCAATCAAATAATGAATTTCCAATCCATATTATGTGTGACAAGTTAGTTATCTAACTCATTCCATGTTATCCTAAGAAATATCATGTTTTAATCAACATATAAGATATGTATAACCAATTAACCATGGAATTTCATCCTACTTTTTAATATAAAAAATTCATATTATGAAATATATTCATGATATCATATTAATGTTTTCCAAAAAACTTGAAATGAGAAATAAATATTCACTTGTTGAAAGAACAATCATTTGATATCAACAAAACACTTAAAAAAACAATGAAATGTAATTTCATATCAAACATCAAAAAATAGAAAAAATATCATTTATTTTACATGGGATAATAAACCAATTGTATTAAAACAAATAAAATAATAAATAAAAAAAATAATATATCACTTTTTTATATATATAAAAACTATACTAACTGAAAATAACAAATAGTAAACAATATCTCACAATAAAGGAAAGTCCATAAAATGAACCAACTAAATAAAAATTAGTTAATCATTGTGAAAAAAATTCATATAAATAATAAATCATCCATAATAAAGTATCAATTTAGAAACAAAAATTAGATAAAAAGATATGCATGAATCAAATAAATTCATATAATACATTTGATAACTTCCTTTCAAACATAATTTTAATGAATTTAGATTTAAATTTATGTATGTCTAATGAGATATAAATCTATAAATTCCATCATACATAGTGTCTATAATCCTATATAATTCTTAAACTAATAAATTCTTCATTATCAACCACCCCTGATCCTATATTTTCCTACAAAAGTCATATTCTTTCACCTATCCTTTCAACCATGAAATTTCTTTTTATGATTCCTAATTAACAACACTGCTTGAGCCCCCAATATATGGTGCAATGGTAAAGGATGATTATTAACTACAAAAACCATTTTATGGGGTTTGTACAAAATTCATACTCTATATATTCCTTGGATTATCCTTCCCTAAAATTAGTGCAACTGAATCATTTTGGAAAACTGATGATGTTTGTGGTGGGTTCACATAACATGATTCTTTAATTTTATCCTATAAATAATAATGGAAACAAACATGTAGTATGAGAATAAAAAGTAAGGTAAATTAAAAATTTTACCACTATATTGACATCGTGACATCAAATCTAGTGAAGCACCACCTAGTTATCAGCCCGAGGATCTCATGTGAATTAAATAAGAATGACAAATAAAAATTCAAACCATACCTAGTTTGCTTTTAATAGAATGAATGTTTCTATCACTAGAAGATATTTTTGCTTGAATTAAACAAATACATAACATTTTAATCATCCAAATATGCTTAAAAATCTTTATCAATCATTGAACTTTGAAATATAGGTTCTTTAATAGAGAATCAAAGGCGCTTTCAACTTCAACTTGATTACATAAGCACTATTTCTTGGAACTATGGAGGCGTTCTTAAATTGAGGTTCTTATAACCTCACTTTATATCTATAAAATTTGAGATAAATTATAGATACTCCTTCAAAATCATAGGATGAATAGTGACTCAAATCAGGGTTTAATTTTTTAATTATATAATTAGTTTTAACCTATGAACATTTCACATTGGTCCTTTATTAATTTAACCCTTCCAAATTAAACCATATCTGACACTTATGACCAAGTAAAAATGTAAAAAACATCATAAATATTTTATCACATTCCTGTAACATTAACACATGTTAGGTGATAAAAGAAAAGTAATTAACTCAACCATTCTCTACCACAAAATATTAAACAAAACTTTCAATATTTTTCTTTTTTATTCACTTAAAACTTGTGAATACCTAGAGTAAATAAATTTAACACTTGTTATTCTAATATTGAATAATAATGAATTTATTTGTTTCTCATGATCATTAAAAATTTTACATAACCCAACCCCCACTATGGGTCCCATAATTTCCTAAACTTTAATTCATTATAAATGGTAAATCTTCTGAATATGGTTTCTGTGTGACCCTCTAGTCCCCTATCATTATAGAAGTGATCCATACTCATAGACTAATAATGGTATCCAGAAATACATCATGGACCCTAAGGAGATAATTTTTATTCAAAGCAATGAAAACCACCTACAAGAATTCTCCTTGTAATATAATCTCTTTGTCTCATGATATCTCATAAAGAAGGATCTATCATTTGTGTCACCATTCATACTTACTTTTTCTATTATTATACAACAATTACAGATGGAATTATCATTTTCTACCATATAGATTTATTTAATAAAGGTAATACTCTCCTTAATAACTGGGATCAAGATATCTCTTCCTCTACTTAGAGGAGGAAACTTCTATCTTGGCCATTCAATCAATTCCTTACCACCAATGATGCACTAGTTTGAATATAACACTCCATGAACATAAATATCATGGTTCTAATTTTTAATTAAAATACAAGATAAAATGATTCACATTGACGATGAATTTATATCTTGAGACCAATACAAATTTTCATAGATAGAAACATCCAATGACTTCTAAAACATTTGGCGTTCCTTTTGGTGGGTCTTTTCACATGATATCATCTACTTGAGATCACTAAGTGAGATATTCATGAGAATAAGTATTAATTATTATGACCCCCCATAACTTTATAGTCAAAAATTATTTGTATCCCATAAATATGATGTATCAAGATAAAATAAAATATTTTAAGATTACTTTCATATGAATTTCCTATTAGGATTGGTGTAGACACTTGAGAGGTGGGGTGAATTGGGTGTTGCCTATTTTTAACTAGTTACTAGTTATTCTTTTAAAATATAACTCCCAATGGTTATGAAATTCTATTTTCAGTTAATAAATTTGGATCTATTTTAAACTTAACCAATAAATCATGCCACATTAAATGAAAGTAAATAAAATAAATAGAGCATGTAGTATTTATAGGGAATGGTATTAAAAACTAATTCCATACTTGATTGATTATTCACCCTAATCAAATATTCTCCACTATTATAAAATATTGAATATAATGGTTGGTTCTTTACAAACATTAAAAAAATATCACTATGTATACACTTGTCTTCTTCTCGCAGGACTTCCATAATGTTTTTCTAACAACATTCACAAAGTATCTCTATTATATCCCAGTATATCTTTACTCCCAAATTTTATATAGATTATTTCCATGAATATACAAGTTTTACCTCTATCTCATTCTTGAATTAAATCTATGATAAGAACATGTATGTACTAGTATACACAAAATTATCTCTTTCCAAATCAACAACTATGACTATGAATGCAAATAGTTCTTCAACAACAATGCATACAACTCAGTCTCATCCCACAACTCATATTCACAAAATCTTTCTTAGAATATGTTCCCTAGATATAATCACTAAAAATTCAAGATCATCAACCTTATGAATATAATAAGTGAAACTGCACGCCTATTTTCCTTATCATCCTATTTTTCTTCATCTTCTTTACTTGTCCTTAACTCCACAACATAATGTATTGAAAAACCTACTTCTTTGTAAATTACCCAACTCCAGTATCATAGAGTTGGTGGTTAATTCATTATAATTATAATAAATATAAGGAATAACATCCCAAAGGACTGAATAGTTTAGTTGTCTTGGTAAACTAGATATATACATGAAATCCACAATACATTTTAAACATAAAACACAACATAGTATTTCATTTTAAAACACCATTATTCCCCTTAGAATAAACCTTTATATCAATGATAAAACATTTCCTAGAATATTGTGGAAAATAAAACATAAGAAAGGGGTGATCTAAAATTCCCAGTAAGGGTTAAGTACAATAGATGTTAACACAACTCAATAATCATAATCAACATGGTAGGTAAAATAACTAAACACACATATCATTTAGTCATTAACTTAAAAATAATATGGCAGTAATAAGTAACGATAAAATAATTTTATATACATAATCACATGGGCTTGAAGCCTTTCCCAGGAAATTATAAATACTCAAACAATCACATGGATATCAATGAAATATCTCATAGTGATTGAATGAATAATGATGGATATCATAAGAATACCGTCAAGGCCTCGGTCAAGACATCATACATAAATAGGTAATTTATTTTCCTAAAACCCAATCTATTTTGTCTCATGAGACCTACCAATGCATTGAGGGTGTAAATACTCCAACCCAAGTAGCCCAAAGTTTATGGTTACATTATTACATTGGAATAAGATACAAGGAACCACATATCAAAAGACCAAATAGTATAGTAGTCTTGGTAAACTAGATACATACATGATTCCGAAATTACATAACAGTCTTAGCACACTTCATTGATTACTGGAAGAAGGAAACAAAATAAGTGTGAGCTAAAATGCTAAAAAAGGGTTAAATAAAATGGAATATATCATGAATCAATAAGAATTATCAATATGGCATGGTATGTAACTAAAAAACATTCCATTTAATCAAACTTAAACGTAATACAATGGGAATTAATGATGATCAAGAAATACCATATAAATAATCACATGATATTAAAAAATTAACCATAGATATTCTAAATAATCGAATAATCACATGAAGTATCAATAACTAAATTCATAATGATGTAATGCATAATGTCAGACATCTAGAACATACCCTCTAGGTTTCATGCCAAGACATATAATATCATCATGTATTTATGCTAAGAATGTAATATGGCTAATGCTTCATGCCACGAATCTAATAAATGGGTAAGGAATTGGCCAAAATCATATATTTTTTTGTCTCATGAGACCTACCAATGCATCGAGGGTCTATAGAGGGCCCCTAACCTCATTTACTAAGTCCTTTGAATTCCACATATAGTTAAATAATACAACCGAATCAAAATGCCTTAACAAAATCAATAATTGTCTAAATTGGAGGAACTATTCATATGAAAAAAATCAATACTTTCTATAGTGAAAATGATCATAAACCATCCAAATAAATTTGATGAATTGTATCATTATAGTACATAATCAAAAAAAGATTCAATAAAGGATATTGACATAGATGAAAATACTTTTAAAGTTATTTTTGGAATATTTATTGAGTAAAATACCCTTTTTTACTTTGAAAATATTTTTTAAAATATAAGAACTACACATGTAATAAATAAATATATTTCTTTAAAAATAAGCTTTTAAAATTGTAAAGTAAGCTTCAACTCTTTAAGGTGACATGACTGTGAGATATTATATTAATGTCTTAAGTTAAAAAACATTCATTTCACACTTTCATATGAAAAGTCATAAATTACCTTATTTGGAAAATGATGGAAAGATTCATTTTTAAAACATTTTGTAAAAATTCAACAAGGGATAAAAACAAATTTAAACAATAATTTGGGAATATTAAAATAATTTTTTATTTTTTTTAGAAAACATGGACATGGAATAGAAATATTTCCCTATAGATATTATAACTTAAACAATCATGAATAATAATAATATTGTGAAATAAACCCTTACCACTTTGTAATCAGTTGAATCATATGCCCCATGAAAAAATAAAATTTAACAAAACTTTAAATATGATGGTAATAAATAAATTCATGATATAACAAGTAAATGTGGGGTTATATACACCTTAGAAAAGAATATAGGTGTCTAATATAAAAATGTACCTCAATGAATGGAAATTGAGATGAAGTCCCTTACAAAGATCATATCATAAAAGTGAGCCTTAATAAAATGAATCGATTATGTGTATCCATAGTAAATCCACATAAAATAAGTAACAATATAACATAAGATAATTAAAACTCATTTCAAATATAATCTTATCTTGACATAATCAATGAATTATAAGTTTAACCCAATGAATACAAATTGAGTTAAAAACTCCCTTTCCTCCAGTTCAATTTCCTTAAAATGTGTTCAAACCTACTGTATAATGGTTTTAAATAGCTTATTAATTTTTACCATAACCAAAACCATATTTATGACATCTTATATGATTCTTTTATAACATATTACCACCCATTCTATAGAGACCGCCTTTTTTCATGTAAGACTTTGAAATAATTATATATATATATCCATAGATAGGCGCTAAGATAATGTGAAATTCTGAGGCTCGGTGTGCCCATAATTAATTTTATAAAAATATTAATCATATTTTATAGTATTCATGAATAAATTATTAAATAAAATAGGATAACTCTTAAATGGAAGATTAGATCATAAATCTGAGACCACGGTTTTGGTCTATAATACAGTCTTTACCCTAAGCACAACATAAAATGGTTTTATGTGTGGTTTTCAGACACCTCTCTCATTGGCAATATATCCAGTGAAATAATTATTTATTTATTTAATTAATTTTTTACATTTTGACATAGAGAAATGTTCTATAAGAATACTGCATGGTTGAATTCTATAGGGTCACTTGCATAAACCCTAAGAGAATTTTAGAGCTCTTCCTTCCTCATCTATTGGATAATATCATTGGATGATGATGAAATGAAGGATCAGAGTAGATCAGGACACAACGAACAAAAAATACTCTCAATCATTAGAAGATGCATTCTTCGATGAATAATGATAAAATTTCTAGGTGGGGCTCATCAATTGGTGTTTTACACCCTTTTTATTAAATATATTGAGAAGATCCATCCTTGTTCTTGGATCTTCACCAAATATGGACTAAGAATGTACCCACATACCATATTTAAATTGATCAATTCAATGTTTTTAGACTCGGTATCACTGTTCTTGATCGTTGGCCAAGAACGCTTGACCAAAAATTTTTAAACCTTTTTTCTTTGTTTTTGTCCATTGTTTTCTTCATGTTAGTCACTGGTTGGACCCCATGGTCCCAGTATGAATTTTTTGGGTGGTACCAAGCCTGATAGGACCCCCGAAATTGTGACCGAATCACGTGAGAGGAGCAAATCAATGAAAAAAGACCAGATATAGGATCTTTGCAAGGAACCGATTTTTTTGGTGTTTTGAGATCAATGAATAAAAGGAGGGAGGATTGGAAATGTATAGGATGAATAGTTAAACCCGGATGAACAAACAGGATCTGGTTTCTGGTGAGCAACAACTGAAAAACATGAATCATTATCAGATCAACTCATCCCAAGAGGATTCTAGGTGGGATTTATAACAGAACAACTTGATTCGTGGCGTGAAGATAAGATATGGATTTATAAAGAAAACTTAACTACATGTCCTTCAAAAGGATAAACACATGGCATGTAGCTCCATCAGCCGCGATAACTAGGGTTTTTGAAAAGTTAAGCATGGAATGGAATGTATCCCCCTTAAATGCCTTGTAACACTTCCACGGATAGAAAACTCATGTGATTGATTAGACGGGTAGGAAATTGTGTGGAAGTACATGACCGTGTACCCAAGTACACCGACACAAGGTCAGTTCATGGACACATGGTCTGGTACACCAACATGACCATAATTACATGAATCAGTCCTGGGTAGCTTGGGAAAGCCATGTATTCCACCTACACATCATGTAATCCTACACAACCAGGATCCATGTGTCATTTAGGGACATGGATAGGTGGTGGAGCATGACCACACAGATGATTGAAGTTCTACCAAAATATGTCAAGGGGTACACAACGTGTGAGGGGACCCATGCTAAGTATGCTATTATGAGTGTTATACCATGTATAATGTGATGGTTACCTTGATTTTTTATTACAAGATATGATATGAAATGTTCTGGGCATGATGCTTGTTGAGGCGATGGTCGATGACAGTAGTGATTAGGAAGAATCACAGGAGATTACTGAGTTGTACCCTATAGTAGATATGGGCACTAGATTCCTCTATGTTTAGAATGGAACCCCCCATCATCATGGGTGTGGGTCCTCTACAACTACCTTCTGAGTAGACCCCCCCGTATCAAATAGGGCACAGATACTCAATAACTTGAGTGGAATCACTTGTGGAACCCGAGCGTGGGTCCTTGACTTCTGAGTGGAACCCATATCAAATAGGGAGAGGTTCCTCAATTATTAGAGTGGAAACCCCATGTGGAACTAGGGAATGGGTCCTTGAATTACGATTGGAACCCCCTAATTGGTAGGGCGTAGGTCCTTGATGACCAGAGTTGATCCCCCATAAAATACCAGGGAGCGATTCCTCAACCTTTAGAGTGGAACCCCACATTAGTATAGGCATAGGTCGTCTACCTTACCAATTAAAACACCTATCATCATAGGGGATGATTCCTCATGCCACTAGAGTGGAACCCCCCATTGGCATGGGTGAAGGTTCTCTATGGATACTTATAGAGTGGAACGCCCCCAACAACATGGGTGCAAGTCCTCTACATATACCATTTATTTGGTTACTCTCCTTCTAGGAGAGGTAGAGGCACACAAGATAGGCCATGTGATTTTATGTTTATGTTCTCATGGTCAGATGAGTCTAATATCCTGTTATATGTGGAAAATACTCAACATGTATTTTATCTACTCAATGATTCAATCCCCTTGTGCTTAGATGAGGTTACTTTCACTCTTGGTTTGAGTTTATCTGTTCTCTTTCACTGTACCATGTGCTATCTACTATCTTTCTATTGTTGTTTTATATCTTACCACTCCCCCTTCAGCTTTTGGGGTGTCCTACTTGGTATGTATATACTCACCCCTGCATGGTATTTTCCCACACATGTAGTGTCTTATGTAAATTACATACAGGTCGATAGTGACTTCATAGGAGGAGTCTAAGGATACTGGGTGATTTGGATCGTGCCCGATGGTCATAGCATGGGATTCAGAAGCTAGAATCTCTCAGCAGTTTACTTTTATAGTTTTGTCAGGTTGAGACATATTTCTGGTTGCACATGTATTTTCCCCATGTTTTACTTTTTAGTTTTCACTGTCGTACTCTTGTACACCTTATAGGTTATTCATGCTTGGTTTAATTTATAATTTATTTTCATATTTTACTCTTTCCATCTGCACCTTTTCATCGAGATAGCTGTGTGTGCGCATACGGGTACTTAGGAAAAGGACTCCCTGAGTTAGTTATGACTTCAATGCTTTTATCCACCCCATGGACTATGGGGACATGCTTGGGGTAGTTGCGGATTGAGCCCCCATCTTGGTTCAGGTTGTAATATTTTAGTATCAGAGAAAGTTTATTCCTTGGGACATTATTCGGACTAGTAACCTTAAGAGGATTTGGTTGGTTTTAGGGAAACACTGTCAAAGTGTCTCAAGTGTATCTCTTAGGACATGTAATACAATGATGGTACAAGCGGATCACATATCCATTCACCAATACCTTGACTACCTTCTTGTCAACTCAAAATGATGAGACATTGGTTGTAGGGATTAATGGTACATGTATCACATATGATTGAGTCTTTGGCTGTTCTTATTGAGTCTGCTCCCCATTTTTGTTGATATATGTATATTCTCATCTGACTGCGGTACGTCTTGATAAATCTTAGGATTCCTCCCTGACAACAACCAACTAAGATACCAGTTCCAGATCATGATGATGATCCAATGAGCGTTGAGGCATTAGTTCAGGGTATATCTTGCAAGCCCCTTACTCTAGGTGGGTAGGTAGTAACAACTTACACCTATTAAGTAGAAGATCGTTCCAATATAGAAGGATGAGGACACGTATAGAATCAGTATGCTCCATGAGTTCTAGTGATAGAGGCCATTGAGGTTCCATAGAAATCCATATCCTTAGGTAATAGAGGATTGAATAGAGTTCGTGGTTCATATCTACAAGATTGTTCATACCATGATATATTAGGTTATTTCAACAGAAGCAAGCCTTTTCCACAGAGCAACTGGTCACTGGCGGAGTCTTGTTACATAGATGCACGATGAGTCAACACTCTCATAGACTAAATTCCAATAGTTGTTCTATGAAGAGTACTACACCTATTTATTTTGATCAGTTCAGATCCTAGATATTCTGGAGCTACAAAATGGAGAGATAATAGTGGATGAGTATGCATCGAGGTTCACAAACCTTACACGGTACTCCCTTGACATGATCCAGGATGACTAATTCTAAGAAAGAAAGTTTGAGTAGGGACTCAATAAAGATATTTGTGCCACCATGGTTCCCTTATACATCCCCATATATACCACGGTGATGGATTGAGCACTAGTGATAAAGATATTTCTATCATAGGGACACTAGAAAACTAAATCTGGTAGTGGGCGCCACAAGGATGATTCATTTTTAGCAGCTAATAGATTTCAGACACTAGGATCTCAACATAAGATACCTCCCTATGACTAGACTCTGGAACATGGTTAGAGGTATCGTAGAGTTCTAGGGAATCCTGGATAGGGTTGGTTATTTAATTATGATGGGTGAGGTCACATGGTACGAGACTTCCTAACCAAACGTGCTGAACATCATAGACAAATAGCTAGCAAAATGCCACCAAAGAGGCAGTGCCATGATCAGGGATCTCCTAGGAATGTAAAGGGTGGTCCTAAGGAGGAAGATCTAGTATAGGAGTGGGAGGAGCTATGGTAGGTGGAAGACTCCAGGGTATCCTTCAACCACCACCCCCAATTGGCCCATTATAGGCACATGGGGTTGGCGGTTGGGGCCGCAGACAACTACAAGATTTAGAGGCTTATGACCCCAGAGTGCACAAGATGATTATAAGTATGATCTATATATTTTATACTCTTGATTTAGTAATAGTAGACATTGGTTCCGTTCATTATTTTATCTCCATACTTCTAGTGTGAGAGATTGAGATCCTAGTTGAGGTGCTATCCCAACAGCTTCATCTTGTGGTTCCTACAGGGAACGCTTCTTTTGTATATTTTATCTAAAGGTAATGAAAGATATTTATTTATGGATATAAATTCAAATGGAAAATTTTATTATCATGATGAAACCATATGAAATCATCTTGGGTATGTATTGGTTGTCCATGGTCAGTACCCAAATTGACTATCACTGAACGAAAGTTAGATGCCTACGTGTTGATGGGATGAAATTTTCCTTTTTTGGTGAGAGAGATCTCAGGGAAGGGATTGTAGGTTTTGAGATCAATATGATATTTCCCATCACCCATTAGATATAGAGTATAACCCTATGTATGTAAGGTTCTTCAGAAATCTGGGTTCCTTCAGTTGGGGAGGATTATATGGATGTCTTCCGTGAGGATGTTTCGGGACTACCTATGAGGCGAGAGATAGAGTTTTCTATAGACTTAAATCCTAGGACTCCTTTGATATCTTCTATGGCATATCACATGTCTTCTATAAATCCCCAGGAGTTTTGGTTTCAGTTGGAGTAACTTTAATAGAAGGGTTTTATTAGACTCAGCATGTCCACAGGGGCAACTTCGATGTTTTCATGAAAAATGTGGATGGGATCTTATGGGTTTTCATGTATTTTTATTTCCTAAACCAGTCCAAAATAAGTAAAAAGTACCCTTTTCCTTTTACAAGGATTGATGACCTCTTTTACTAGTTGTGAGGTGTAAGATGGTTCCCAAAAATTGATCTTGGGTCCAACTACCACCAATCGAGGGTTCACAAGGCTAATATTCCAAATTTGGTATTCCGATGTCACTATAGACACAACAAGTTCATTGTGATGCCCTTTGGTGTGATGAATTCCCCCATCATGTTTATGGATTTAATGACCCATGTCTTCCAACCCAACATGGACCAGTTTTTGATGTCTTCATCAATGACATAATTGTCTACTCTTCATTAGAGGAGGTGCATGAAGAGCACTTATGGATGGTTCTAGGTTTTTTTTGAGAAAAGATGATTTACAAAAATCTATCGAAGTTTCAGTTCTGGATTCATGAAGTTCAATTTCTAGGGAATTGAATTTCTAATCATGGTTTATCTATAGAACTAGATAAGATTGAAGTATTTCTTTCTTGGGAGCCCCCCAAGAGCATGTTCGAGGTGTGGATATTTCTTGTCTTGGTGTGGTACTACAAGAGGTTTATGGAAGAATTATCTAGAGTTACATCCCCTTTGACCACTTGAAAAGAAAAGGTAAGCTGTTTACCTGGTCGGACTAGTGCCATAGGTTCTTTGAGGAGTTGAGGTTGAGGCTAACAAGATTCTAGTGCTGAGACTAATAGAGGAAGGCGTAGAGTTTATAGTGCATTACGATGCCTTGGGAGTTGGGCTCAGCTATGTGTTGATGTAGCAGTAGACAATTATTGCATATAGGTCAAGGAATTTGAGACCCCATTAGTATAACTATGATACTCATGACCTAGTGCTGACATCTATTGTAACATCCCAGGTAAATGAAGAATAAATAATTTTAATATTTATTAATATTTATGAATTAAATATTAAATTCTATTTTAAAGGGGTTGCTATGTTCGATAGCGTACCCGATACGCAACGATGAGTTCCTTTGAAAACTTACGTTGCACACTAGTAATAAAATAATATTATTTTAAATGTCAGTTAACATGTAGCCGTTGTATTGGCGGGAATGGATAGAAATAACTAAAATATGATTATATATGTTTTTAAGTGTTTTTATATTTATCCAATAAAAGATAAAGGCTTAAAATATGGAAAGAATTCAATTTTAGGAATTTATACCCTAATTTTCATTAAGGGTTCACTTATCACCTTTTGACGGCGAACCGTCATTAAATATAGTTTTGATCACTCTTATACTTTCTATTGGACCAAATATAACTCTTCTTTAGAATCAGGACATCAAAATTTACTTTGTGTAAATTTGTGGTACCTTTCTGATAAAGTTCATTTTTTTTATGAATAGTGTGAAATGTTGTATTTTACATCAAAACTGCTTTTTAATCTAATTTATTTATATGATTAGATTATCTTTTGAATTGGTCTTAATGTGTAATATGAATATATTTTTACCATTTTATCCAATGGTGGTCATTGGAATCAATTTCGATTTGAAATTAGACTTAAACTGGTGTCAGTCTTTTGATACTTATTGTTTTGTAAAAACACGCTTTTTGCTCTGGCAGCGGGAATTAATTATTAAATTAATTAGTGTGACTTATATGATTTGAATTTTGTAAAATGGACTTCATTTTTGAATTCTGAATATCAAATATAGCTTAGGGTGAATTTTTGGTAATTTTCTGAAAAACTTCAATTTTTGATGAATAGTGAAACCACTAAGTGGTAATCAAGCAAACTGATTTTTCAGTTAAATGAAAGTTTACCACTAATGTGTATTGAATTTTGAAAATCCGACATACATGGTTGTCATTAAGAAGTAAAATGTGGTTCAATGAGATTAAAATATTTTTTTGGTGAATAGTAACTTATTAAGTTTTTAATCGCGATTAGTGGTAATTAGTGTAGTTTAAGGTATAAATAATACTTTAATAATATAAAATGACCTAGACACATGTCCCAACCTCATTGGTTGTGTCATGGCCGACCAAGACAAGCCATGTCCTAACTTGGGGACCCCATGGATCCACTTTTGTTGGGAAATGACATAAATTACTTTTTATTTAATGTTAAAGTGAAAATGACACAAACATAATATGTTTTACAAAAACAATTTTTAAGTAGGGTTATACAAGTCCAAATTTTGATTATAAATAGTCATTGGAAAGATAAAAAGATTTCCTATATCATAGTATTTTTTTTATAATTTTTATACATTAAATAAATTTAATTATTTATGACATAATAATGATGCAGCGATGACATCATTATTTGACGATTTAAATAAAATGGAAAGATAATGTAATATCTATGAACTACACATGTCCAAAACCAATTGGATGAGTGGATTTCGAACCCTTATCACCTTATCCACGAATCCTATCAATGTGGGACCTTTTAAAACCGAAACACATTTTCAAATTAAGTTATATATCTTTACTTTCCAAAAGTGCCCCTCCTCTCCTCTTATAAAAGGCCCCCACCTCTACCTCATTTCACACACTCTTCAAGCCATTGGCTCGGCCAAACCCTGCCCATTTTCTCTCTCCACATCCCTCTCCTCATCCTAGAGGATTCCCTTTGGGCAGAATCCTTTCAAAGGAAGCCTTTAGGCTCAACTCAAAAGGAGTTACACTTTTTAAGGTAATTCATTCTCTCATGTTCATTTGTTTTATTTTGCTTCTCCAACCCCCTAAACTCTTTTTATATACTTATTTTGTAACAACACCAGTATAATCAATATACTAGGATGTTGTTATAATATTTATTTTATCTACACTCTCACACAACTACATCAAATGGTTAAAGAACATACGGTTTCCGTGGATGGCGAAATTCTGCCTCCCGAAACGATGATTGTTCAATACTCATTTAACACCTTCAAAGGTGGCCATTATGATGTCACTATTTTTATATATGATATGTAATATGTTTATGTTTTACTTATGCTTCTGTATTTTTCATTTGTGTCTTACCTTTATGTCTTCCATTATGGGTATACGCGATATCTTCATTTAAGGAAGTGCGGACTACCGCCCCCTCAAAGTGATGTGATTCGTTAATGCCATATGTGGGACGTGTAAAGGATGGATTTAAAGTTATTATATATGATGTTATACTGGAATTATAATATACCTATATATATCATTATCATTTATTTCCATTAAAGTATGAGATAGAAATGAAAGTAGCGTTCATGCGTACGTACGGACTACCGTCTCCATGAACGGTGCATTTCATTTCTTATCCCCAAATGTAATGTACTATTAAAAGTACATGTATATAATGGATATATATAATTAATGATATATCTAAATGATGAATATAATTCTGGAATTAAAATATACATAAGTCTCATTTAGTTTTAATTCCATTAATATGACAAAGAAATGAAAGTAGCGTTCATGCGTACGTACGGCTTACCGTCTCCATGAACGGTGCATTTCATTTCTTACCTCTAAATGATTATGTAATATTTTAAATACATGTATGTACTGGATATATATGACATATATGATATCTAAATCATGAATACCATTCTGGATATAATGAAACATTGACCAAATTAACAACATGTAAGTGTAAGAAGTCTATTTTTGACTTAAGAACCAAATACCGACAAAATGAACAGTATTAACTTAAATGATTACATGATGTTCATAACATGGTATAAAAGGAATAATGAACTTGGAAAAGATTCATAATCAAGTAGAGATTAACTAAAGTTTATTATTCAGGAGTTTAAAGAACGGTCGGGTCAAGTCAGATACGAGGTATGGGAACTTCTTAACCCAATTTCCATTCTTTGGGTTAATCTCCTACTTTCAAATTATGTCATTATATTATTATGTCGTATCTTGTATTTGTACTTTATTTATGTGTACTTATAGTGAATACACATAATGTATCTATTTTATTTTAAAAATTATCTTTGTATGGGACTTCGTCTCAATCTCCTTTCGTTGAGGCATATTTTATTTTATACACAACTTTCTTTTATACGGTGTATAAAACCCTTTGACATTTAAGTTTATTCAAAAGGAATCTTTTTTATACGAAGCGTTTACTAAACGACAAAAGGGAATTTTTTTGTCGTATGTATGCGGCGACAACGACTTCTCCGCCGTCGTGACCGTTATTTGAGTTTCGGCTTCCTCTACAAGCCATTCCTTCTTTTTAAAAGAAAAATAAATACCATGTTTTACTTTTCTTTTATTTTGGTATTGAAAATGGTTTTCATAATTTTTTTATATCAATGTGTGGTATTGATATCTTGTGATTGAATGGTGGAAATGTTATGTTTCCTTTATGCATGTTTTATGTGATATGATTATGTTATGGTTCTTGGGCATTATTATGAAGACGGGTGGTTCCGTGATAAACTAAGGGCGGGTGAGCCCGTTATAGCTCTCCAATGCATTGGGTAACGCGAAGGAGTGAAACGTTAAGGTTTCTCCGAAGAGATTTTAGGGAATATACTGTGATGGGTATTCCAAATGTAACCAAGAGGGTTACTCCCTACATAAGAATGTTATGAATGCCTCAAGTTACCTTTACATATTATGATTTCTATGATTTATTCATGATTTTATGTGGTATGTTAAAGTGCCTATGTTTTATGGGTAAAGTATGATTTCATTCTTATGTATATATGAACTCATGTTTCCTTTCCATGTTTTTTTATAACCCATACTGAGTTTTTATGCTCATCCCAAGTTTTTGAAATGTTTTTCACAGGTCAAGGGAAAGGTACATGATAAGATGATAGAGTCAAGGATGTGTCAAGAAATAATCCATGTTTTATTTTAAATATGTTTCCATTGATGGGAATGAAGAATACTATCTTTATGTAACCACTTTGTTTATATGTGGAATGTAATCCAAGTTTTATGATCTAATTCACTAAAACTCTAAACCCGAAAAGATCCTCAACGTGTAATCTTGTAATAACTCAAGATTAAGTAAGGTTTAAGGCTGGGGCCTTATAGTTGGTATCAAAGGTCGGTTTAGATAACTTTAGGAGTTAGAATTCTATTAAATGATTATCTAAAAATATTTTTTTTTAAATGATATAGCATTTACAGATTACCATGTTGCTTCGCCTAAGATATTTCCATGTTCAGAATGGTTTTCTGTAGGGGAAACAAAGCAGCTATGTTGGGACGACATCAGGAGGAAGACAGCCTTCCAAATCAGCAACCTGAGATGGTCGGAATCGGAACTGAACAGTTTGTTGCAGTGATGGCACAGTTGACTCAGGCTATAAATGGTGGTGGTATCCATGCACGAGATCAGCCAGATCAACCGCAGAGGAACATGTCAGTGGTGGAACATTTCATGAGGCAACATCCCCCATCATTCAGAGGATCATCTGACCCTGTGCTAGCTGAAGGGTGGATTAATGCACTGGAGAAGATTTTTGATGTCATGGGGTGTTCAGACAATCAAAAGGTTAGTCTTGCTATTTACCGTTTGGAGGGTGAAGCAGATCAGTGGTGGTCTATGGTTAAAAATATCAGGGACGCCGATGAGATTGATGCTCTTGACTGGGATGAATTCAAAGGTATGTTTCTTGAGAAGTATTTTCCTAAGGCTGTTCGACTTAGGATGGAAAAGCAATTCTTGGAATTGAGGAAAGAGGAAGACTCAGTGGCTGCCTATGAAGAAAAGTTCACTCGATTGGCAAGGTATGCTCCAAATTTTATCCGGGACCTTGATAGTAAAATCAATCGTTTTTACTCAGGATTAAATCCAAAGTATCGAAGGGCATTAGCTTCTCGTGAGTTTAAAAGTTATGAAAAGCTTGTTCGATGTGCTGAGAAGGTGTAAATGGAGTTTGCCGATGACCAAGTTTTCTATAACAACCAGCAGAAGAAGAGACCGAGGTGGCAGGAGAAAGGTAAGAATTCTTCAAAAAAGTCTGATGGTAAGAAAACTAAGTTTCCAGTTTGTGATAAATGTGGAAAAAGGCATGCTGGGGAATGTCTTCTGAATTCTGGAAAGTGCTACCGATGTGGTAAGATGGGACATAAGGCTCGTGATTGCACTAAAAAGGATCAAGGTGAAGGTAAGAATAAATTTGATTTACAGTTAGTGAAATGTTATAAGTGCAATGAGATGGGTCACTATGCAAACGAGTGTCCGACAAGGAGCTTGAGTGATGGGAAGCAGCTAGACTACAAGCAGAAAGGGGTGGTGAAATCCTTTGCAACTACTTCAGCAGATGTTGGGCCATCGAATGAAGTGGTGTCAGCTCCAGGGAGCTCAGTATTTTTCGAAGATTGACTTGAGGTCGGGGTACCATCAGTTGAAAGTAAAAGAAGCAGATGTTCCGAAGATTGTGTTCCATACTAGATATGTCCATTATGAATTTGTAGTTATGCCTTTGGGGTTAACCAATGCACCTGTTGTATTCATGGACCTTAAGAAAAAAAAATTTCCATGAGTTCTTGGATAAGTTTGTGTTTGTGTTTTGAGGTTTGTGAAGAGGTTATGTGTGCCTTGTGATTCACAGTTGAAGAATGAGTTGTTTTTTCATCCTGGCAGTACTAAGATGTATAGAGATCTGCGGGAGTATTACTGGTGGGATGGAATGAAAAGTGATATTGCTGATTTTACTATGAAGTGTTTGACTTGTTAGCAGGTTAAAGCAGAGCGGCAGTTACCGAAAGGGATGCTTCAGCCTTTACCAGTTCCAGAGTGGAAATGGGAGAATATATCCATGGACTTTGTTGTTGGATTACCAAAGACATCTCGAGGTAATAATGCAATCTGGGTTATTGTTGATCGCTTGACCAAATCTGCTCATTTCCTTGCTATACGAGATACTTTCTCTCTTGATCAACTTTCCCGTTTGTATCTTAAAGAGATAGTCAGGTTACATGGAGTTCCTCTCTCCATTGTATCGGATCGTGATCCCAGGTTTACTTCTAACTTTTGGAAAGGCCTTCAGAAGTCGTTGGGTACTGAATTAAATTTTAGTACAGCTTTTCATCCTCAATCAGATGGGCAGTCAGAACGAACAATTCAGACATTGGAGGATATGCTACGAGCTTGTTCTATGGATTATCAGGGAAGTTGGGACCAACATCTTTCTTTGGTTGAGTTTTCATATAATAACAGTTTTCATTCCAGTATACAGATGGCACCATTTCAGGCATTATATGGGAAGCGGTGTTGAACTCCAGCTTTCTGGGATGAAGTGGGTGAAAGAAAGTTGATGGGACCAGAATTGGTAGAAGAGATGGCAGAAAAAGTTCAGTTGATTCAGAAACACATGAGAACAGCTCAGAGCAGGCAGAAGAGTTATGCGGATAACCGGAGGAAGGATCTATCTTTCGAGGTAGGTGATCATGTTTTTCTCAAGGTTTCGCCATGGAAAGTGTGATGAGATTTGGTAAGAAAGGAAAGTTGAGTCCAAGGTTCGTTGGACCATACGAAATTCTGGAGAGAGTTGGATCAGTTGCATACCGAGTGGCTTTACCTCCGAGTTTATCTCAGGTACACAACGTTTTTTACGTTTCTATGTTGAGAAAGTATATGCCAGATCCATCTCATGTTTTGAGTCCAGAGGTAGTTCAGCTGGAAGAGAACCTATCTTATGAGGAACAACCGGTCCAGATT
The DNA here is from genome assembly GCA_963277665.1 of Viscum album. Lineage (NCBI taxonomy): Eukaryota > Viridiplantae > Streptophyta > Magnoliopsida > Santalales > Viscaceae > Viscum > Viscum album. Next base: position 1,199,423,756 of record OY728164.1, read on the forward strand.
CTTGACCACAGGGATCAAGTGTTACGGAATAAGGTGATTCACCAGGTAAAGGTTTTGTGGAAAAACCACATGATTGAAAAGGCAACATGGGAATCTGAAAATGCTATGAGGGTTAAATACCCCCACTTATTTTGATAAGTGAATAAAATTGCGAGGACGCAATTCCCAAAAGGGGGGAAGGATGTAACATCCCAGGTAAATGAAGAATAAATAATTTTAATATTTATTAATATTTATGAATTAAATATTAAATTCTATTTTAAAGGGGTTGCTATGTTCGATAGCGTACCCGATACGCAACGATGAGTTCCTTTGAAAACTTACGTTGCACACTAGTAATAAAATAATATTATTTTAAATGTCAGTTAACATGTAGCCGTTGTATTGGCGGGAATGGATAGAAATAACTAAAATATGATTATATATGTTTTTAAGTGTTTTTATATTTATCCAATAAAAGATAAAGGCTTAAAATATGGAAAGAATTCAATTTTAGGAATTTATACCCTAATTTTCATTAAGGGTTCACTTATCACCTTTTGACGGCGAACCGTCATTAAATATAGTTTTGATCACTCTTATACTTTCTATTGGACCAAATATAACTCTTCTTTAGAATCAGGACATCAAAATTTACTTTGTGTAAATTTGTGGTACCTTTCTGATAAAGTTCATTTTTTTTATGAATAGTGTAAAATATTGTATTTTACATCAAAACTGCTTTTTAATCTAATTTATTTATATGATTAGATTATCTTTTGAATTGGTCTTAATGTGTAATATGAATATATTTTTACCATTTTATCCAATGGTGGTCATTGGAATCAATTTCGATTTGAAATTAGACTTAAACTGGTGTCAGTCTTTTGATACTTATTGTTTTGTAAAAACACGCTTTTTGCTCTGGCAGCGGGAATTAATTATTAAATTAATTAGTGTGACTTATATGATTTGAATTTTGTAAAATGGACTTCATTTTTGAATTCTGAATATAAAATATAGCTTAGGGTGAATTTTTGGTAATTTTCTGAAAAACTTCAATTTTTGATGAATAGTGAAACCACTAAGTGGTAATCAAGCAAACTGATTTTTCAGTTAAATGAAAGTTTACCACTAATGTGTATTGAATTTTGAAAATCCGACATACATGGTTGTCATTAAGAAGTAAAATGTGGTTCAATGAGATTAAAATATTTTTTTGGTGAATAGTAACTTATTAAGTTTTTAATCGCGATTAGTGGTAATTAGTGTAGTTTAAGGTATAAATAATACTTTAATAATATAAAATGACCTAGACACATGTCCCAACCTCATTGGTTGTGTCATGGCCGACCAAGACAAGCCATGTCCTAACTTGGGGACCCCATGGATCCACTTTTGTTGGGAAATGACATAAATTACTTTTTATTTAATGTTAAAGTGAAAATGACACAAACATAATATGTTTTACAAAAACAATTTTTAAGTAGGGTTATACAAGTCCAAATTTTGATTATAAATAGTCATTGGAAAGATAAAAAGATTTCCTATATCATAGTATTTTTTTTATAATTTTTATACATTAAATAAATTTAATTATTTATGACATAATAATGATGCAGCGATGACATCATTATTTGACGATTTAAATAAAATGGAAAGATAATGTAATATCTATGAACTACACATGTCCAAAACCAATTGGATGAGTGGATTTCGAACCCTTATCACCTTATCCACGAATCCTATCAATGTGGGACCTTTTAAAACCGAAACACATTTTCAAATTAAGTTATATATCTTTACTTTCCAAAAGTGCCCCTCCTCTCCTCTTATAAAAGGCCCCCACCTCTACCTCATTTCACACACTCTTCAAGCCATTGGCTCGGCCAACCCCTGCCCATTTTCTCTCTCCACATCCCTCTCCTCATCCTAGAGGATTCCCTTTGGGCAGAATCCTTTCAAAGGAAGCCTTTAGGCTCAACTCAAAAGGAGTTACACTTTTTAAGGTAATTCATTCTCTCATGTTCATTTGTTTTATTTTGCTTCTCCAACCCCCTAAACTCTTTTTATATACTTATTTTGTAACAACACCAGTATCATCAATATACTAGGATGTTGTTATAATATTTATTTTATCTACACTCTCACACAACTACATCAAATGGTTAAAGAACATACGGTTTCCGTGGATGGCGAAATTCTGCCTCCCGAAACGATGATTGTTCAATACTCATTTAACACCTTCAAAGGTGGCCATTATGATGTCACTATTTTTATATATGATATGTAATATGTTTATGTTTTACTTATGCTTCTGTATTTTTCATTTGTGTCTTACCTTTATGTCTTCCATTATGGGTATACGCGATATCTTCATTTAAGGAAGTGCGGACTACCGCCCCCTCAAAGTGATGTGATTCGTTAATGCCATATGTGGGACGTGTAAAGGATGGATTTAAAGTTATTATATATGATGTTATACTGGAATTATAATATACCTATATATATCATTATCATTTATTTCCATTAAAGTATGAGATAGAAATGAAAGTAGCGTTCATGCGTACGTACGGACTACCGTCTCCATGAACGGTGCATTTCATTTCTTATCCCCAAATGTAATGTACTATTAAAAGTACATGTATATAATGGATATATATAATTAATGATATATCTAAATGATGAATATAATTCTGGAATTAAAATATACATAAGTCTCATTTAGTTTTAATTCCATTAATATGACAAAGAAATGAAAGTAGCGTTCATGCGTACGTACGGCTTACCGTCTCCATGAACGGTGCATTTCATTTCTTACCTCTAAATGATTATGTAATATTTTAAATACATGTATGTACTGGATATATATGACATATATGATATCTAAATCATGAATACCATTCTGGATATAATGAAACATTGACCAAATTAACAACATGTAAGTGTAAGAAGTCTATTTTTGACTTAAGAACCAAATACCGACAAAATGAACAGTATTAACTTAAATGATTACATGATGTTCATAACATGGTATAAAAGGAATAATGAACTTGGAAAAGATTCATAATCAAGTAGAGATTAACTAAAGTTTATTATTCAGGAGTTTAAAGAACGGTCGGGTCAAGTCAGATACGAGGTATGGGAACTTCTTAACCCAATTTCCATTCTTTGGGTTAATCTCCTACTTTCAAATTATGTCATTATATTATTATGTCGTATCTTGTATTTGTACTTTATTTATGTGTACTTATAGTGAATACACATAATGTATCTATTTTATTTTAAAAATTATCTTTGTATGGGACTTCGTCTCAATCTCCTTTCGTTGAGGCATATTTTATTTTATACACAACTTTCTTTTATACGGTGTATAAAACCCTTTGACATTTAAGTTTATTCAAAAGGAATATTTTTTATACGAAGCGTTTACTAAACGACAAAAGGGAATTTTTTTGTCGTATGTATGCGGCGACAACGACTTCTCCGCCGTCGTGACCGTTATTTGAGTTTCGGCTTCCTCTACAAGCCATTCCTTCTTTTTAAAAGAAAAATAAATACCATGTTTTACTTTTCTTTTATTTTGGTATTGAAAATGGTTTTCATAATTTTTTTATATCAATGTGTGGTATTGATATCTTGTGATTGAATGGTGGAAATGTTATGTTTCCTTTATGCATGTTTTATGTGATATGATTATGTTATGGTTCTTGGGCATTATTATGAAGACGGGTGGTTCTGTGATAAACTAAGGGCGGGTGAGCCCGTTATAGCTCTCCAATGCATTGGGTAACGCGAAGGAGTGAAACGTTAAGGTTTCTCCGAAGAGATTTTAGGGAATATACTGTGATGGGTATTCCAAATGTAACCAAGAGGGTTACTCCCTACATAAGAATGTTATGAATGCCTCAAGTTACCTTTACATATTATGATTTCTATGATTTATTCATGATTTTATGTGGTATGTTAAAGTGCCTATGTTTTATGGGTAAAGTATGATTTCATTCTTATGTATATATGAACTCATGTTTCCTTTCCATGTTTTTTTATAACCCATACTGAGTTTTTATGCTCATCCCAAGTTTTTGAAATGTTTTTCACAGGTCAAGGGAAAGGTACATGATAAGATGATAGAGTCAAGGATGTGTCAAGAAATAATCCATGTTTTATTTTAAATATGTTTCCATTGATGGGAATGAAGAATACTATCTTTATGTAACCACTTTGTTTATATGTGGAATGTAATCCAAGTTTTATGATCTAATTCACTAAAACTCTAAACCCGAAAAGATCCTCAACGTGTAATCTTGTAATAACTCAAGATTAAGTAAGGTTTAAGGCTGGGGCCTTATATCTATAGTATGTTATTTGAGGATGTGGATGCACTACCTTCTGGGGGAGCACATTTTTGTTTATTCATACCATCAAAGCCTTAGGTATTTCTTCATAAAGAGAGACCTATACCCAAGACATTGAATCAAGTTGGCGTTACTTCATGACTATGAATTCAATATATTCTATACTCTATTGAAGGAAAATTTAGAAAAAGATTCCCTTAGCAGGATGTCCCAAGCTCGCTTAGTTCAGGAGGCTTGAGAGCAGTTGACTTCCCTATAGCTAACCCTAGTGGAGCAGGAGGTTACAAATTTTTCTATAGTTGATGGTGTTGACTCCTCTGATTTTTGATAATGTGAGATATTCCCATTTGGGATATATTTACTGAGAGGTATTACATGATTAGATATCTACAGGAGACTCACCATATGGATATTCTGGAGGAGGGAATCAAATTATCTTCTTCTAGGGATGGACGGTGGTTCCAATCATGAAGTGGGAGGAGGTGATGTGAGATTTTTACACTTCCACCCTAGGTGTATATATTGATGTGGGAAAAGATTTATAGAGACCATCATTGGTATTTTTTGTGGTTTGGCATGATATAAAGCGTAGTTGAGTTCATCTCTCGATGCCTCACCAGTCAGTTGGTGAAGGTTGAGAACCAGATCCTGGTAGGTTTGTTGTATCCCCTTTATATCCTAGAGTGGAAGTGGGATGACATATCTAAATACATTTTGATAAAACTTCCATGCACAAAAAATATCCATGAAACCATCTAGGTGATAGTTGACCAACTCATGAAATCATCACACTTTCTTACCACTAGGAAGTAGCGTTTGTTGAAGCATTTGGGGTAATTGTACATATGAGAGATTTTTTGACTTAATAGGGTTCTCCCAATGATTGTATTCCATCATGAAACACAATTTATGTCTTGATTGTGGAGAGGCATGCAAGAGGAATTCAATAACCTAATGAAGACGAGTACAATATTTCACCCCCAGATCGATGGGCAGACTGAGCACACTATAGAGGTGTTAGAGAATATGCCAAGGGCTGGCATTTTAGAAATTAGTTGGAGTTGAGAGGTTATTTTACAATGGTATAGTTTACATACAAAAATAGATACCACTCTATGATTGGAATGAAACCTTTCTAGTATCTATATGGGAGACCCTGTAGGCCACCCTTGTGTTGTACAAAGATCAGTGAGACATATCTTGTGATCCTAAATATGGTGTAGGTGATGATGAAGAAGGTATATTAAATCCTTGAGTGGATAAGGATGACCCATAAAAGATATATATATTACAAATATCACCTTCCTAATCCATTGTATTTCAAGTAGTGATACCACGTTTTCCTGAGAGTCTCCCCATGATGAGGATTGTAGGAGTTTGGATGGGGACGCAAGCTATCCTTGAGATTCATCAGGCCGTTCGAGATTGTGCAGAGGGTTGAGGAGGTTTCTTACTGCCTCAACCTACCCCCACATCTATAGTGGGTATATGACGTATTCCATGTGTCACAAATGAGGATATATGTGCATGACCCTATGCACATCATCAACTAGGGAGATATGGACATCAAGGATGGAGACACCTTTGTATAGAACCCGGTTGTGATCAAGGATTGTTAGGAGAGGATCCTACATGGATAGAACATCCCCTTGGTTTGCATGTTGTGGTAGTATGAGAATGTGAAGGAGGGTTCTTGGGAGTGGGATATCCATGTGTAGTATCATTATCCCGGGTTGTTTATTTAGTTTTTCTTTTGGGGGATGGAAATATTGAAGGAGGGATTAATTTAGATACTCGATTTTTGACTTTCAATACTTTGAAATATTTATAAATATATTTCCAGAGCTAGGCATTGAGATGGTGTGTGATTATATGGCCTGATATTCCAAAAATTAATTTTATAAAAATTTCAAACAAATTTTATATTGCGCGCACATAAATTCTTAAAGAAAAAACAAGATAAATATTAAATAGAAGATCTGATATGAAATATGATACCACAGTTGAGTCCAGGATATATAATTTTCCCTAGGTGTGACATAAAATGTGTCAACATGAGGCGTTTATACTCCTCTCTCATTTCCAGTACATCAAGTGAAATAACTAACTAACTAACTAACTAAATAAATAAATAAATAAATAAATAAATAAATAAATAAATAAATATTTGATTTTGATGTAGCGAAATGTTCTATTAGAATACTACTAGGGTAAATTCTCCAGTGTTAGCCGAATAAACCCTGGGACAATTATAGAGCTCTTCCACCCTCATGCATTGAAAAATATCATCAGACAATGACAAAATGCTGAATCATAGCAGACCAGGAAGCAACGAACACAATGAATCCTCTCAATCATTGGTGGTTTCATTCTTCGATGAAGAGTGACCAAATTTACAGGTAGGACTCATAAATTGGTTTTTTATTCCATTTTTATTAAATAAATTGATTAGATTGATCCTTTTTCTTGGATCTACACCAATTATGGCCTTAACATGCACCCACATACAGAATTTAAATTCATTTATTCAATGTTTTCTGAACCGATATCAACATTCTTGATCGTTGGACAAGAACTATTGTCTAAAAAAATAAACATTTTATATATGATTTTCTCCCCCACTTTCTTCTCGTTCTTCATTGGTTAGACTCCATGGTCCCGATTCGACTTTGTGGGGAGGTACTGAGCCTGATCGGATCCCCGAAACTGCAACAGAATCACATGCTAGGAGTAGATTGACAATCTAAGACCAGATATGGGATCATTTCATGGAACACATGTTTTTCTCACTGTTTTGAGATCAAGGAATCAAAGGTGGGATGATTATAAATGAACAATATAAATGGAGAAAACCTAAGAAATAAACGGGATTCAGTTTCTAGAAAATGATGGACGGAAACCACGATTCACGGCTAGATCCACTCATATTGGGAGGATTAGACATGGGATCTATGGTGGAATGTCTTTATTCAAGGTGTGAATATTCGATCTAGATTTTTAAATAAAATACGACTACACGCTATGTATAAGGATGAACACATGACATGTATCCCCCTCATTAGAAATAGCTAGGGTTTTAGAAAATTTGAGGATGATGCGACATGTATCCCTCATAAAATGTTGTGTACCCATTCCCCATATGGATAAACCATGTGATAGATCACATGGGTGAGAACCTGTGTGGAAGTACATGACCCAGTACATGGATGTTTACATGTGTACATGGACATGGGGTTGGTACAAAACATGGTTTCCAGTACACAAACATGGCCACAAGGACACGACTTGCTCCTAGGTAGCTTGGACATGACATGTATTCTACCTACATGGAATGTACTCCAAAATAGTTGGGATCCATGTTCCGGCCAGGGACACAACTAGTATGTGGAGTGAGACCACATTCCGTGTGGGTCCCCTCACACATCGTGTACCCCTTGACCACTTTTGATGAAACTCCAATCATTCATATCTCCTTTATTTAAACTTAGATTTTGTCCACAAATAGCCTATACTGAGTGTTTTTACATGTAGAATGAAATGGTTCCATTGGTTTTGGATTACTCGATATGATTTGAAATGTTCTAGATATGATTCTTATTAAGGAGATGCTTGATGATAGTAGTGATCTGACAGAATCACCAGAGACTACCGAGTTGTACCCTCCAGTAGAACTGGGTAGTGGAGTGATAGACTTTTAGGGTGGAATCCCCATCTGCATGGGTGAAGGTCCCCTATATCTACCTTCTGATTGGAACCCCAATATTAGATATGGTATAAATTCTATATGACTAGATCAGAACCCCTATGTGTAACTAGGGAATGGGTCCTCAACTTATGACTGGAACCGTCAATTGGATAGTGCACGAGTCCTTAATGTCAAGAGTGGAACCCCCTATTCCACCAAGGTTTGGGTCCTCAACTTCTAAGTATAACCCCCCAACGGGTAGGGCGCAAGTACTTGATGACCAGAGTGGACCCCCCAACGTACTAGGGTGTGGTTCCTTGACCTTTATAGTGGAACCCCCATCACTATGGGCGTGATTCCTCTACCTTACCCACTATAACCCCTATCAATATAGGGTGCATGTCCTTATGACACCAGAGTGGAACCAACCATCAGTATGGGCACAGGTCCTCTACAGATACATACAAAGTAGAACCCCTTGACCCACTAGGGTGTGAGTCCTATACTTTGAGTTTTTGGCCCCTCAGTTGTGAGGCACAATTAATAGTCATTGTTTGACTTGGACGATTACTTCTGGGCATATGCGTGAGATGCTGGGCATCATTAATGGACCTTTGGAACTATTGGCTACTCTTCTTCTTGGGATGAGATGTGAGATGGATATCCCTTTACTCTCTTGTTTGGGATTTTGTTGATAGAGAATATATATATATAGTTCTTATATAACCACACCTTGTATTTGGTTACTCTCCTTCCAGTAGAGGTGAAGACGCATGAGGTATGTTACATGCTTTCCATGTTTACCTTATCGTGGTTGGATGAATATACTCTCCCTATGTATGTGGTGAAGACTCGACATGTAATTATTTTTCTCACCGCGTTGAGCCCCTTGTAATTTTGTGAGGTTACTTTCACTCTTGGTTTAGTTTAACTATTCTCTTTCAATGTACCTTGTTCTATATATTGTCTTTCTATGTCTATTGTATCTCTTACCGTCCCCTTCAGCTATTGAGGTGTCCTACAGGGTTAGTATATAATCACCCATGTTGGAGATTTTACTGCTTGTGTCATGTCTATACATATTAAAGATAGGTCAGTGGAAACATCAAAGGAGGTTCTTAGGGATACTGGGTGCTTTGGACCATGTATGGTGGTCGTAGCTTGGGATTCAGAAGCTGGGCTCTCTCAGTTGTTTACTTTTCCAATTTTGTTAGGTTGGGAAATATTTTTGGTTGGGCGTGTATTTTTCTTCATTTTTTACTTTTAAATTTTCACTATAGTATTATTTTACACCTTATAATTTATGTATACTTGGTTTAAAATATAGTCATGTTGCATTTTTTAATCATTCCCTCTGTACTTTTTCATCAAGATAGTTGTTTGTGTTTGTACATGTTCTAAGGAAAAGGCCTCCAAGAATTAGTTATGTCTTAGATTCTTATTTACACCCTCATAGACAATGGAGGTGGACTTGTTGTTTTTATTTCTTGATCCCTGACTTGGGTTGGGTTGGGTTGTGACACATTTATTGGTAATATTTCATTATTTTCACTGTTTCGGGTGTTAATTTCCTTGTTTTCTTAGTTTTTTTGTCTTGAAAGTCATGGTTATCTTGCATAGTATATAGATACTTAATCTCTAGAATTATATTAATGTTTTAAATATAATATTTTATCATTAAATTTTTTTGGAACCATTATTTAATTTTGAATATAGAAAATGAATGACATCACTTCATGGAGATGGTAAGCCGTACATACGCACGAGTAATGATATAATTTATAAATGGTTAAAAGGGTAAAATGTGGCTGATATATTAATTTTAAAGAATTAATATAATATTATAAATATCATATATATCCATGATTTAAATTATTATAACTATCCAAGTAATGTGGTGATGAAAAATGAATTACACCGCTATGTGGAGATGGTAAGCTATATGTACGTACACACGATGCTTTCGTTTTTCATAGGATGGATACAAAGTGTAATACAGTTGTATCATAATCATAATAAAATATCAGTATATATATTTTACTGGAGTTATTAAATTTTTTATGAAAACAACATATGAATAGATAGTATAATAATAAATAAACTTGAAAGAGTCAGTAAAGATGATTACCTCTTCTTTGGCGAACTTTATTTAGATATCATCTCAGGGACACTAGGGTGGGTCTCTTCAGAAGACCAGAACCTATAGAACTTTTATAAGGAAGTTTTAAAGAGAAATGGGAAGGTTATGGTAGAGATATGTGGATCAAATTGGTGTATAGAACTGAAATAAGAGGTTCCCTTTTGTAATTGAAGTGAGGGCACTTTTTGAATTTCAAAAAATATTAAAATATAATAGGACTATTATTGATCCAAATGCATCCAAATGCCCTATAAATGAAAAAGGGATTAATTTTGGACCATATCTTATCTCATTTGTGATTATTTAATATTTTTATGATTTTTAAATAATTTAAAAAAATATTATATTCCTAAAATATCATTATTTTTAATTTTGACATTATTTATTACTTTTACTTTAATAAAATCAACAAAAGAAGATAAATTCAAAAAAAAAAAAAAATTTATAATACATCCATAATATGTCAATAAAATATATTAAATTCACATATGATATTAATTACCATAAATTATATTTATTTTAATATTTTTAATATCATTTATTTGATTTTTCGTTAATTAAATAATTACTTCATCATTGTAGTGCAATATTTCAAGGTAATCATTTCTTCATTAAAAATTAGAAATAAATTGCCCTGAGTAAGAAACTTTATATTTTAAAATAATACTTATTATCAAAATATACTCTGGATTTAACTGTATAAAAATCATATTGTTATTAAAATCTTTAATGTGACATCTTTGACTTCTCTTTATATAAAATCTTATAAGGGTCATAATCACTTTGTAATGAAAAAATTGGTCATATATATGAAAATTTAATGCTAATGGATGAAAATTACTCATCTTATAAATTTTTTGAAAGTTTTAGGGTCATTTTATAGTCCTTATTAATTTATTTTTACCCTTAATTACCCAATTTACCATTTACCGTGGTAACAAAAATTACCAAGGTTACTATTCATATTAGCCAAAATTAAAAGGGATCTATTTAATAAATTTTAAACTTATGAATAAAAATATATAATACTTTTCTAATTTTTTTAAAAAATAAGTATCATAATTTAATTTAAAATTAATCTCACAAAACACAACGGAAAATAGTTTTCTTGAAAAATGCATTTTTAGCCCAAAAATGTTCTTAAAACTAAATAAGGTATAAGGATAATTAAAATTAAATAAATTAGATTATATATAACTAAATAGTAATTATGTTACTTTTATATCAAATCAAAATCATACTTTTACTTTTTTATAGAAATAAAATAACAATTTTATAAAAATCAATATTTTTCACTATTCACGAGAAAATCATTGTTTTTAGAAAATTCTAAAAAATTCATGCTATGATAATTTTTATATGATTATTTCAAAAATGAAGTTTATTTTATCAATTAAATTTTCTAAAAAAGTGAAAAAGTAATTATATTTATTGTCTCATAGAAGGAAATAAAAATCTTTTTTTGAAGAAAACATTTATTTAATGAATTTAATGACTTTACTAAAAATTGTGTGTTTATTTAAAAAACATTAATTAATAAATTTGTATTGAATATGAAATTCCTATATATTTCATAATATATTTATTCCTATTCACACCCACCAATTTAACATCTAGTTTATAACATTCTTGATAAAATATTTATATTAATAGTATATCACGGTTCATTTGAACTCAGTGTTGCATGTACGCAAGCTATCCATAATATTTAATTTAAAAAGAGACATACCATAATATATTGGGGTATTATAGATGGGATATAGAAGCCCTTGCTTATCACTTACTAATTCAAATTCATTCCTCATATGAAATGGGTGAAACATAATCATCATAAATTGTTTTATTGAAACTAGCATACAGAATGTTAATAATTTCCATAATCCTAAACCATCTAGAGTAATATGGTGAATGGTGTCAAATTATTACATCACAAATGATCATAACCCATTCAATAAAATGTGGTAAATGTCATCATAAGATATCAATCTCAATGATGCATAGGATTCAACAAAGGATGCGATATAGATGAAAATTCTTTAAAAATATCATTGAAAAATTATTAGGGAAAATAACTGTTTTCAAATTGAAATCACTTATTTTTTAAAAATAAAAACAATTATAAAATAAAACATTTTATTTGAAAATAACACTATAAAATTTTAAATGAATCAGTAAAGCATTGATGTGTCATACCAGAAATAAATTTCATTCATGCTATACAAGTTAAAAAATATTCCTTTCACACATTTTTTTATGAAAATTCATAAAGTACCTCATTCAGAAACAAACTGGAAGATTATATTTAAAACATTTTATAAAAATAATAAAATGTGTAAAAAAGAGTTTAAAAAATTATCGGAGAATATTAAAAAAAATTCAAAATATTTTTAGAAAACATGGAAATGGAAGAGAAATATTCCCCAATGGATTATTAAACACAAACTATCTTGATTAATGATGAGACTATGAAATAAACCCTTACCATTGTGGTAATTTTTTAATCATAAGCCTCATAAAATAAATAACTTCAAATAAAACATTAAATAACATGAAGATAAAAAGATCCATGATATAGAATATCAAAAGATAAGTATATACACCAAAATAAATAAATAAGTTGTGAATATGTTATATGTCCCATAGAAGTAAAAGTGAGATAAGAAACCCTTACCTCAGGTTCAAATTTATTCAAAAATGTTCAAAAATAATGTATAATGGTTTCAAATAAGTTATTAATTTATAAAAGAACAATATTCATATTTATAATATCTTATATGATCCTTTTATAACATCTTTCCACATGTTCATTAATAATATTTCATTATTTTCACTATTTTGGGTGTTAATTACCTTGTTTTCTCATGCATTCTTTGTTATAAAAGTCCCATATCTCTTGAATAAGATATAGATTCATAATATAAATAATTATATTATTGTTATAAATTTCATATTAAATCATTAAATACAATTTTATAACCATTATTAAATATCAATAATGGGAAATGAATCGCATAGCGTTGTGGAGACGGTATGACATACGTACGCACGAGCGATGATATCATTTCCTTAATGGTAAATGAGTAAGGAAATGGATGATATATTTATTTTATATAATGAATATAATATAGAAATTATCTTAGCTATCCAATATTTCCATAATTATAACCATCCAAGTAAATTGATGATGAAAAAAACTACACCACTGCGTGGAGACGGTAAGCCGTACGCACGCACATGCAAATCATTTTTTTTCATAATATGGATAAAAGGTGGAATATGGTTGTATAATAATATTAATAACATATATATATATATATTATTCTATTTTTATTAATTTATTATGGAAATTATACATGTATAGGAAGTAGAAGCATAAATAAAATTGAAATAGTCAGTAAAGACGATTACCTGTTTTTTGGGAGACCTTCTTTAGATCATTTATTAAGGGACATAAGGTTGGTATTTTGAGGAGAAAATAACCAACATAACTTTATTATTAATGCCGTGAATAGTAATTTGAAGTAATTAGTTAATCAATAATGCTCAATGTGGTGTAAATAATGAAGTTCCCAGTCAGGATCCAAGTATCACTGAGAGGGGGAGGGGGTGAATCAGTGATATCTTTTTCTTTTTAAGTTTCCCCTTTTTGAAACAAACTTCGCCTCCTGTTAAAGAGTTTCTTCACTTATGAACACACACAACCACAGGAACACAAGATTTACAAGGTTAACTACTCAAAAAGTGTAGCTACGTCCTTGGTATGGTACGGAAACAATCCAGTACCACACAGTCCACTAGAAAACAATCCTTTGATGTGGAATACAACAAGTAGGATATACCCTTACACTCATGTAGAACTTTGAAAACAATCCAATAGTGTGTGTGCTCCCTCTTAGCACAAATATGGTAACACAATGTTTCAGTGCTTCTTTACAATTGAACAAATGTATTCTCTGAAGTACAAATCATCACTTTCTTACCCAGAAGCCGGTAAGAACTATCTTACGCACAACCGAATATGTACGAAGACCCCAAATTTTTCATGCAGCCTTTAGGGTGCCTTGTGCGCAATTCAAATGGCTTGCATGTAAAATTCCATTTTGGTGCAAAAAATCTTTTTCGCACAACTTCCCTCTTTCCGCACAATGTTTCACTTTTCGCGCATCTTCCCAATTTTTCACGCAACTTTCTTTATTTCATGAAAAAATCTTTCTTTTCACACAACTTACTTAGCGTAAGATTTTACGTGCACCAGAGCTCGGAATTTATTCTAAGTGTCGAGCATTAACAAATGAGAAGGGTTAGACTCATATTTATAGGCATTTTTGACCCTGCGTGAAAAAACTAATCCACGCATAATTCCTCCTTCATGCGCGTAAAAAATCTTTTATGCAACTTCATATTTCACAACATGCTTGAAATTTTCGTGCACCTCATGCCTTTTCCATTTTTCATCCTTCTAAGCATGAAGCACCAATTGTGCGCAGAATTTCACACCGCATTCCATATTGTGTGCAAACCCAATCTTTCACGCGACATCATATTTCGCGCAGTGATCCAATTTTTCGCGCAGCTCATGCCTTTGCAAATTTTTGAGCTTCTGATCTCGAAACACCTTTTGCAAGAAAAACATCATTCCCTTTTTTCGCGCATCCCACAGATTTTTCGCGCAACCCGCTACGATTTCGCGCACCACTTTATTTTTTCACGCAACCTTCCTAAATTTACGTGCACTCCATCCCTTTGCCATTATTCGATGATCTGTCCTTAAATAATGCCTTGCATGCCAAATTCTAAACCATATTCAATATTTCATGCAACATCTATTGCCAAAAACACATCTTCATCTCCCGATTTTCGGGCCCTAAAATTTGGCAAACACTGGAAAACGACGCCACCTTAAACTATGTTTTTGTTCCACCCCCTGATTTTCCATTGCTTTTGCATTTATCTCTTGACTACTTCCCATAACAATTCTTCAACATTCATCATGAATTCCACTATCATGATATTTATCTTTTGAAAGACCAGATCAAGCATCGTCAGAGTCACAATGGAAAGTACAGAAACGTCCCTATCATCCAGCAGCATCACTCCTTCCAATAAAAACTGTATATGACTGGCATCATCATTTATTCCCCTTTCCATCAAAAGTCTTGCATCACAAGTTCTCATGACTTATGATATTTGAGAAATACATATCAACAAAGCATCATCTGGTTTGTGATCCTTCTACAAAGTGAATTTATTTATCCTCTTTGACAATAAAATACAACACTCTACAAAGGTTAACTCTTCAAACTTCCTTCTCCATTCAACTTTGTCCCAACAAATAAGTGAAGGAAGGGGTTCCTTATTATAATTGAGGCGAGTGGCACTTTTGAAATTTCTCAAAATATGAAAATATAATTAGAAAATTTTATAGACAAATGTTTCCAAATGGGATTTAAATTCAAATAATATGAATTAATAGATCCTATATTATCCCAATTTTTTCACTTTAAATATTTTTTATAAGTTTTAAATAATTTAATAAACTATTAATTCCATAAAATATCATTTTTATCAAATTTGATACTATTGATTAATTTTATTTAAAAAAAATCAAGATAATAATTAAATTTCAAAAAACTATTTTATTATATCATAATAATTTATATTCCATCAATAAAATTCTATTATCACATTAATTATATCAAAATATATTTGTTTTAATAATTTTAATATCATTTATTTGATTTCTCCATTAATTAAATAATTACTACATCTGCATTGTACAAGCATTTAAGATAATTATTTCTTCCGTAAAAATTAAAAATAAATTACCATGATGATGATAAATATTTTATATTTTTAAAAAATATTTGTAGTCAAATAAATCTTCTGGATAATATCATATTAAAAATATAAAACTTATCAAAAACAAGAGTATGATATGTTTGAGTTGTATTTAAATAAAACACTACAAGGGTCATAATCTTATCCAAGTGGCTCAAAATGGTTATAAATTAGATAATTGGATGAATATAGTTGAGATATACTAAAAAAATAAGATTTATTCAAGTTTTTGTTCCATTTAATGGTTATTTTAATTTTAATTTTAGAGTTTTTAAAATCATTTTATTGATTTTTCTTCCACTTTCACAAACACCACATCAGTGTCACATAAGTATCTAAGGTACTTATTTCGGATATAAAAATTAAAAATAAATTAATATCATAGAAATAATTAATTAGGCTCAATATAATCCTCTATATTTATTCATTATATATATTTACTCATATCCATGTCAAAACAACTTATTTAATTTGTTAAGTTGACTTTTCTAGCCTTGCACAAGCATTACACAATCATTTGGATAAGATTTCAATTATATAACTCCAGAATTAGAAATTATCAGTGAAAATAATCATTTATGGATTGAATTTAAAAAAAAGATCACTCAAATACTTCTTACCTCTCAATTATTATCTCTAACACACCAGATTTTACTTTTCCTATGTTGTGCAAGCACTGCGTCAACACTGAAAGTTATTTTCATATTTATCATGAAATAAATTATAATTTACATGTTATGAATTATTTTTTTATTATATTAATATTATAATATCATATATGATTCAATTCATATGTTAAATAATTTTTTATATCATAATTATGTCTTGACGTCATCACAAAAGATACCATACTTTTAAAAAAAAATGTATTTTTTTATTATTCAGCAAAAATGTAACTTTTTCAGCTAATTTTTTAAATTTCATCATATAATAATTTGGTATTATAATTTAAAAAATGAATTTCATTTTATAAAATAAATTTTATAAATCTTCCAGAAATTAATTACAATATTCACTCATTAAAATAAAAAAAACTCATTATTTACAATTTTTTTTATAAATAATAAAATGAATTTACTAAAAATTATGTCATTATTTTATAATAATTTAACAATAAATTTATATTGAGTATGAAAAATATATTTATTTCATAAATATATTATTTTTGTTCATACTAGAAAATTCACAACAAGCTTATAATGATCACATTTAAATAATAGTATTCTCAGGTTTGTTTAGAATTAGTGTTGCATAAAACATAATCTATCGAACATAGTATTATTTTAAAATATTGGGGTGCTAAATTATTCTTCTGAACTTTGGTAACACTGTTTATCAGAAGATCCTATTATTTCTTAAGCTTCAATACCTAATATATCTTCTTTTCAGATTAGTACCAGACCCCCCTTTGTGTTTTCCTTGATATTTATCTAGTTTTTATCAGTATTCTACTCTCTGAGTTTATTATTTAAATAATGAACTAATTTATATCTATTTATTTTTAATTTTCTATGAAGGTCATCAATATTTTATTTTTCTATATTTTTGAATCCAGAAAATCTCTCATCAAATATTTGGTTTCATGATCTTATTCACGTTTTCTCTTACTATTTTGTACGTGGGAGTTACTCCATGATCCTAAAATTATTTTTTATCCCATAAACCATTACCTATTTTATAATTATATGAAGGTCATTTAATTTTCTTTCTCATTCACATTTGTCTATTTTTGGGGAATAAATCCCTCAAGGTAACATTATTGTATTATTTAGGTTGATTGTGTTTGTTGACAAAATGGGTTTCCATGGTCATTTTTGGAGTTTTAGGGTGATTGTTGATAAGATATATTGATAAAGACCAAAGATAAAAGAATATATTATTTAGAGCTGGTACAAAAGTAAATATACAAGGTGGTGTCGTTTCCCAGTGTTCGCCAAGTTTTTGGGGTCCAAAATTTGGAGATTGGGGAAATCTATTTTTTGAAAAGGAAGTTGTACGCAAGATTTAAGTTTAATCTAAATAATGAGTGAAATTTAAGTTTCAGGATCATATTATAAAAATATATTCAAGTAAGTAAGTGATAAAACGATTTAAATGTGCAAAAAAGATAGTTTTGTGTAATATAAAGAGATAGAGTTGCGCGCTCCAGTGAAAATGAGTTTTTCACCAAATGAGAAATCAATTTTAGATGCTTCATGGTTGGGTAAATCATAATAGTGTAGAGGAATACACACAATTATTTTTCACACAGGGTCATCTGGGTCTATATATTTGTGGCTACCCCCTCAATTAAGTAGCTAAACCCCTATATAAAATCAAGGCTCTAAATTGCATAATTATTGCGTGAGAAGCATAAAAGAACTTGTCTAATTGACCATGGGAGTTGCGTGTAAAGGCTAAAAGTTGTGTACAAGTTGGTTTTCTCTGAAAAAATTTAAATGTTGTGTGAAAAGTCATAAATTTTCACACATGACATCCAAAGGCTGCACGAAAGACAAATGTGAACCAAAAGGGATTGGCCAGTAAATATGTGGTAAATTGGTATTCATCATGTGGAAGAAATTTGAACTTAATGATGAACTAAATGAGGTGTAAAAAATATTTATTCAAGTGACAAAAATGTTTCTTTTGAAGGATCAGTGTTCACATTTCATTTTAGAGTGTAGTGAGCCCTCAATTTGTGTTTGGTTGTAAACCAAGAGGGACAATGAGTCTATTTGGAACTCTGTAAATAATAGTTCATGTTTAGTGGATTTGGCACATTGAAACATTGTTGTTGTTTTCCCATTGGAAATATCCCAGTGAGGGTGAACCAAGTAAAAAGTCTATGTCTCGTGCATGATTTCATTTTTTTCATACATTAATACAGGAAATAGAGAGAAGAGTGTTTTGTTTAATGACAGACAAGATCCAAAGGGGAATTTGTTTCAATCAATTATACCTTGACTCACCTCCCTCTTAGGGTATTTAACCTAGATAGGCTAAAATCTACCATTCAATAGATATTCTATACACTTATATCAGTAGTATTGAGTTTTTCCACTTCTTCATCTTGAAAAACATAGAATATCATCAAAATAACTCAACCTCTATATCATCAGTCACTTGATAAATCTACTACATTTTATTAAACTCAATCCATTCATCTTGAATCACTTTAACATGTGATATAGATTTATATTTTATTACTTTTATTGAAATGTTATAATAAATATTTCTATTTATGATGAGCATTTCTCAATAATTATTTTTATAATGCTAAATTTTCTCATAATAGACTCATATATATAATTTTCTGAATGGTATAACTAATTTTAATATATATTTATTAAGGAATTATTATAAAATAAAAATTTTATGTTAATAAAAAATAGGAATCTTTCTAAGGATAATGATGCTATGATTCAAGTCAAACTCTACAGTTGTTTTTGGTATGATGAAATCATTTTGATGGAAGATGAATATAAATGAAAATGGAACATGGTCAGTTAAAGGAAAAATAAATTGAAAACCATTTTTAAAATGGTGAAATTTTTTAATGGAATATTTATATTATTTCAATATTGAAAAATAAAATATTTGTGAAAAAGATCAAAAAAATTCATTTTTTTCCTCACACATCTCATTGGTGCTATGATCCATTGTCCTTTGTCACTTTCAAAACTCATATACACTGTTAAACTTGTAGAAAATGTTTCAAAATGTGGCATGTAGGTCTCTATGAACAAATTTGTAGACTGTATATGATAAATGGATCTTCAACATTTTGACAACATACTTGGTCCAATAATGACTATTTTATTGTTATTATCATTAAGATTAGAAGGCCATTTTTTAAATCTTCAATAAGTGCATATTTTTCTTATGTCAAGATGGGAAGGGGATGTGAAAAATATGTGGAATAATTAAATCACATTTTACATGAGTAGTTTTTAAATTGGTAATTGCAACATAGATACTATAGATATATAAAAGATAATAAAATAATATTCTCAATACCAATTAAGTGAAATAAAATAAAAATAACCTTTAAAAATATTTCATTTGTGTTTTTCAAATCAACACGATAAATAGTGTCATAAAAATCATATCATGTAGATTTGAACGTTACTATTTTTGGACCAAATTATTATGAAATTATCAAGATCATAGCATAAATATTATTGATCAAAAGAGTCAAAATATTTATTTTTGGGTATTTTTAAAACCATATTTTCAAACAAACACACACACAGACACATATAAACATAGATATGAAGGGATTTAAATTGTATTAAAATATGGGTAGAGTTTCCAAAAAATACCACATCCATAAAAAAACTCAACCTCCACTCTGTAAGGTTGACTATAAAACTATCCCGTCAACTTGAGTGGGAACGATAATCAAATTACCAATTGTCCAAAAAATTTCATATTTATAATTGAATTAAATCATAATCAAAATATTTGAAATATAATCATCAATACAAATATTTCAAATCTTATATTATTTGAAATATTGGATATTTCATATAAAGTGGTATTGAATATTGATGTGCATCAACATACCATAAAAATTGGATTTTTACAAAGTGTAATGACATTCCAATTATCATCTATCAGAAAATTTATTTCCTAATGAAAATATAGTCCATGTATAAAAATTTTCATAAAAATAAACTTTTTACATGGTACACCTACTTTAATGAATTTAGTATCAGCAATAATAAATGAAACATTTATTCAGTAATACAAATATATTATTTATCAGTGATAGAAATTGGATTCATTAGTGTTAAAAAAGAACAGATGTTGTAAGTGTCTTTAAAGGAAAAATAATTTTATCAGTTCTAAAAAGAGAACTAATAAAAGCTTCTTTAATCAGCACTAAAAAATAATAATAAATTGGGCCCTTTAATTGGCATTTTTTATCACTGATAAAGGGGGCCTTTTATTAGTTATTATTTTAGTAAGGATAATTTGAACTTTTATCAGTGCGAAAAATAGAATTGATAAAATCTAAGTTTCACCATTATACTACTAGAATTTATAGCACACTATAGCAAAAACTACTGAATTTAGTTTGAGATAAATGTAATTCAAAACAAAAAAAATTACAAAAATTAGTAAATTATTGATTTTTTGACCAAAATTACATAAAATTATTTGAATGTAGGAAATAAATTCATATATGAAATTTGATACTTTAATTTCAATCAGAATTGTCATGAATTGAGCTTAGGATTTTTGTATACAGGATGAGGTATCAAATTGGAAACTCTCTTATGCACAATGTCTATCATACTCTAGAATACAGAAACTAAGGCATTCTCCATTACCAAAATCCATTGATCCTATATTTTCCTACTAAATTCATATTATTTCACCTTTTATTTCAACATTTTATAAAGTTTGTCCAAAACTGATCCCCTACACATGCATGTGATGATACTTCCCTAAAACTAGTGAAATTTCATTACTTTGGGAAACTAATAATGGTTGTATAGGGTTAAAATCCCAAAATTCTTGATTTTTGGAATGAAAATAGTTTTGGTATCAATAATGCAATATGAGAGTAAAAGTAGGATAAATTAAAATTTTTACCACTAGATTGATGTTTCAGTGTTGAATTCAGTGAAGAACTACTCAATTATTAACCCAAGAATCATGTGTGAATTAAATAAGTAGGATAAATAAAAATTGAAATTGTACCTTGTTCGATTTTTATCCAACACATGTTCCGCTTGCTATTAGATTTCGTCACTTAAAGGAACCTAAGTTAGAACCCTATAAATCACCCACAAATGATTCAAAATATTTATTGATCATTGAGCATCAAAATATGGGTTCTATTGGGGAAAATATAAGTCATTTTCCATGTCAAGTTGATTACGTGAGAACCCTTTATTGATATGGGAAGGTGTTCTTAGATTTGGGTTCTTAAAACCTAAATTTATCTCAATGGAACTTAAGAGAGATGAAATATGAGATCTTAAAATAATTGTAGGAATAATTCCTTGAATTAGGGTTTAATGTTTACTTATATAGGCAAGATTAACTTATAAAAATTTCTCTTTGGACCTTCTTTAAGTTAACCCTTCCACAATAATTATATTCGACACTTATGACCATATGAACATGTCACATGCATCATAAATATTTTATCATGTACGTGTGACATTAAAATATATAACACGATAAAATATGATCCATTAACTTAAATCATATCTCTTATAAAATATTAAATGAACCTTGAATAAATATTCATTCATAATTTTTTTCTCTTGTATTCAATTAAAACCTGATAATACTTAGAGTAAATAAATTTAAAATATTTTTTTTCTAAACTAAAATAATAAATAATTTTTTTATTTCATGAAATTGTTCAAATTTAGACATAACCCAAACCCCAAATCCTGTCCCACCAGGTGTTAAGGTCCAATTCATTAGAATTGAGAAATCTTATGAATAAACTTTATATGTGACCCTATAGGAACCTATCATGATATCAGAGAGTCATACTCACATACCAAGAGAAGTATCCAGTAATAAATAATCACTTTTAAGTATATAAGGTTTAGTCATAAAAACAACAGCCTCCTAAGAGCATGCTATGCAAAATAGAATCTCTTTATCTCAATATATCCCATAAAAAAAGATACATCACTTGTGTCACCATACTTACTTGATTTTTTTATACTTTTAATAACCATTATACTCACCTTATTCTTCTATGGTCATGAATTTAATAAAGTTAATACTATCCTGATCAATGGGGATGGTGCTATCTCCACCAATACTCAAAATTGAGATGTCCAATCTTGATTATTAAATCAATTTCATTCCACCAATGACACTCCCACAACAAGCTACCTCACCACAAACATAAGTTTCATGGTCTCTAAATTATATCAAAGTAAATAATAAAATGACACACACTGATAATAACCTCAATCAATGAGACCAATACCCATTTTTATATATAGGAACATCCAATGACACTTGAAACTTGCAGTTTTCCTATTGCAAAGCGACTCCTCATGATCTATCTCTACACGAGATCACTAAGTGTGAACTTTATGAGAAGAAGTCTCAATTATTATGAACCCCTAATGTAAAATATTTAGAAATCATTTGTGTCCCATCAATATTATGTATCACAAACATAAAAAATATGTTTAGGACTACTATTATATCATCCTAAGGTTCTCATTATAGCTGGGAGCTTCTATAACCTTTTGATATGAAAAGTAATCTAAGGAAATTACCATGTAAAAAGTGTACACATAAGTAACACCATTATTATTGTAAGATAACATCCTGAATAACTCTCTGTATACATGATATGATAGTAAAAAGTATTACTCAAGTTTGGTCTAGTGCACCCACTTTTAAAACACTCCCACTTTCCCTATATCCACCTTTAAAACTATCAACCTATTATCTCTCACTTGATAAGACCATTCTTATGCTAAGTAATAGTTTTAGTCATTGGTCTTACCATTTTTTCTCACATAAAAACTATGTTATCTGTGACTCCTCCTCCCTGAGTAAAACTCTCAAAAGTAATGATATCCCCAAGTATATTCCCTTTTCCCCTATCAAAATATTTAATTTTTGGGTAGTACCAAAGTCATGATATTATTATAATTTATATTATGATAATATTTTAATTTCTTGGTACAATTCAAAGAACTATAAAAAAATCATTTTTCATTTCATACTACATATTTAGCTACATAATAATCCATAAAATACTTAGTATTTTGTAGATATGGCTACCATTTGATCCAATTATCTCCTCTTTATGATTCCCTTAGCATAACTATGATAAAATATCAAATTGTTCTACAAGAATACTCATTTGTTTCCTCTTAATAACTAGTGTTCCTTCCTATAAAATTACCAAGCACACATCCCTTGCACTTTTTCAATAACTATTGGATAACTCTTACTATTTTATGTGTAGTTATACTAGATTTATTTGATATTTTCCTACCATAATGTATGTGATGGTAATATTATATTTTGTACATAACATGATATATGTGATAAATCCATCGCTAAAGAATATGGATTTATATTCACTCTATTAATATTCTCATAGATATTATATATATCTTCTTGGAGAGATTTACTCCATGTGACATTGGCACCAATTCTCTCTCAAATTGCTCCAAGTTATATTTTTTAAATTATATTTTTCAATACCTTGTGAGTATATGTACTTTAACATGGTCCAAAAAACCATTGATCTACCTTAGTAGATCTTGTTCTCTAGAACTTGGGTTACTACTTTACGTAATTATATATCTAGTTACTTTCATCTTTATCTTAATTAACTATAAAACTAATAATTATTTTCCATATGTTATCAAAAATTCATGTCTGGGAAAACTATGAAGCTCCCAATAACCTCTTATAAAAATAGGTAATAATTTAATTCCAAATGAATATTTTAAAACCATTATTCTTTAATTAATCTATAAATGAATGTCTATGAATTTCATTCCTAATTGGAATTATATGGTGCTACCAACCATTTCTGGTTGCATCATATAGACACCTTCCTAAGAATGTGGTTCTAATATCTGATATCCAATATGATGATCATATATAGTTTCTATGACAAGTAAAATTTTAATGGATTTAAGTATTATGAATTGGTATAATCAATTAAGCCTCATTGATATCATTATTATACCACCCATGTATAGTTTCTCTTGAATAACTACCCACAACTTTACATCAAATTGAGAAACTACAAAAAATTAAAACCGAATTTTGATAGATGGAATCCATCTTTGAATTTGTAAGAACTTGTCAGTCATTTCCATTTACTAATTTTGTGTAGTATAGTGAATTATTCTTCATAATGAATAATATATCACTTTACTCAGTTATCATAAAATCATATCTCTTAGTTTAAAACTTTACTATGCATTATGTGTCACTAGAACATTCCTTTTCCATGAGCTCTTATATAACTTGTTCTCATGTCAATGAATTGTGAATCTTAAGACTTGAAATTATCCAATTCGACCTTTATCCCACTATTTGAAATGAATATGTGTATACTTTTTTATAAATATAATATTTCACATGACTATAAAAATTCTATATTAGGTATTTATGCAATATTCTTAAAAAATTTAGGATATACAAATGAGATGTTCTTTGTGTTATTCTTGTTGCACATTTGTTTATCAACTAATTCTTAATAAACTTTATGCATCTAAACACACATTTTTTTACGTAAAGGGTTTATTTCATATTATAACATATATGATATCTATTTTTCATTATAGTTAGTATATAGTTATGGTTTAATGACACTATTTGTGAATCATGTATCGAGAGAAAATCAGAAGACTTTTCAAAACACATGAGACTCATCATTGATCTTCCTTTTACTTATATCACATCTTTGATGTGTATGAGGAAATGTGAGTTTAGGAATCAATTTAATCTACACATTAGTGATCAATGAATTCTTGTAGGAATCATCACTAATCCTGAATGTACTATTATCATTTATTAGATATGTAGAAGGAAATGCGATTTTTGGGATAAAGCCACACTACATTCCTAGGATAGATGAATGCTCATTCAAGATATTCTTTGGCTCACCATCCCAAAGAACCTCATATCTTATAACCAATCATATTATTTTCTTCACTTTTACATTACTTAAACTTAATAAAGTAATCTCAAAAATTATATTAATTTTCCTCAAGATTTTCCTTATAATAATTTGCATGGTCATGCAGAACTAACTCTGGAATATTTGTGGCTCACCTTTATTTCTACATGTTTCTTTTTATAAAAAATAATAAGTAAGTGTGTTAATAATACTTAATGTTTTTATCTCTAAAGAGTCAAAAATCATTTTGGGTGTATCCTTGAAAACAAAATTTTTATTTAATTATTATCTTTCCCAACTAGGTATCGGTCATATATTTTATATTCATTATTTATTACTTATTATTTAACTATTACTAAACTATTATTTCAGTATGAAAGAAAAAAGAAAATTTATTCCTAAATGAAATAATGTATCATTATATCAAGTGGAAGCACAAGATATATATTTTGTTAATACTCAATAAAAAATTATAGTTTAACTAGAATAAATAAACTTGGAAAAAAAGTTGTGCTCTTCTCACTACTGACATAGGAATAACCCTTTGTTTAGTTCATTACAATTTATATTCTACTGACCTTTACTTTCTACATGAAAAGAAAATAGATTCATGTTCAATGTTTTCCCTCTTTATCTTTTATTTCTTAAAAGGATGTTTTGAAGGTTCTTTTGGAATTGAAATTTTTATTTCCTTTTTATCCTTTACTTTCTAATTTTTCTCCATAAGAACTTATGTTTTATATTTCTTTAAGTTATTATCTTGTTAGTTAACCTTACTCAAAAGATATTAAAATAATTTCTCAATATTCTCAATAAAAATACATTAAATGGGTGATAATTATGAGAGAATGAGATGTATTTAAAGTTCATTATTCTAATTGAATCCCAATTATTTTAATCGATCAATGTACAATATCATCTTGAGTACATGAGGACCAGTGTGAGTTCTATCTTTCAATATACATGTGATAAGTGTAACCATAGTCACCTTTATTTCTTACTTAAATTTCTCCTCATAAACTTCTAAGGGATGGAAAAACATGGTATAACTATCCATTTCCTCATGTTTCTTTCACAACTCATAAAAATTTAACGATAAAATTATGATGATAATATAAAATTCACCATCCATGAGTCTATAATAAGATTCATTTTCACCTTTACTTACTTCTTGTGGTAGCTCATCAGGAAGTGGGGACTCAAAAATATTTAATATCCTTTCATATCATAGTATTATGCATAATTTTCTATATCAATCTTGGAAATCAGTGTCGGTTAGGACATAATTATTTTCCAATATTGATCATATCTTTTATTGATAGGTTCTATCCCATTATTGGGGAGAGAAAAATTAATTAATAAAGAGATATTATTAAAATTAATAGGTGAATATATCTCAATATCATTTGGTAGTTTTTCTCAATATTAATGGAGATAAAAAAAGGAATGTTGACCACATTAATTTTAGATATATACTTGGTGTCTATACAAAAGGATGTGGTGAAATTTGTTTTTTAGTGGAGTTACTCAAGATATAGTCCCTAGAGAGGAGAAAGTGGTGTTTTTTACATTTTTGGTTTCATATGTTTCAAATTAATAATGGTGAACAAAGAATAAAATATGGATCTCTGATGCAGTGGGATTTCATGTTTATGTTAATAAGGGAGGCACAATGAAAAGGAATAAAAACAAGTCCAGTGGTCATTGAAGTGGGTGTGATACAACAACAACATGAAAAGGTTCATGTATTTCCATACAATGGAAAGAAAACTTGAGATATAGAATTCAAAGATATGGTAGGTTATTGGTGTGAGGCTTGGGATTCTTGATTGATTGATCAAGGAGAAGGTATCAAAGAGGCATCACAATAGTAGGTCAATGATGATGTATATGTTGATAATGATCTTAGATGTTGGGGCATTTTATCATATAATGGTGATGTTTTATCAAGGTAGGGTGGAACTTTCCATCAGGATGATTTTTAAAGAGGTTAAATAAGTGTATTAGGGTGTGGTATTAACACAATTTAATCTAATTTGTATTAGAAATTCAGGTTCATAAATTTACATGAAATTTTTACTCTTTGATTATTAGTGGTTTTTTGAAGTTACCCCATGGGTTTTAATCATTTTAATTAGAGGGGTTTTCAATATTTAAAAAATATATATGATTTTTTTCTATTTCTCACTTCCATTATTTCATTGAATTTTTCATAATTCTATCACAAGTGATATTCTTCCTGGGACTAAGAATCTATACCAACAATGGATCGATGGCACCTGCACAAGGCATAATGATTGATACTCCTTAAAAGTCCAAGGTAAATGTGTAAAATGTATACATATGTGAAGAGGGATTCATAATAATTGTGACATGCCTCATATGTGTCAAAGATCATCGTCTTTGATGAAGATAGTTTTAAAGTTGAAGTAGGATAAGAGAGGTAATCTAGGTCTTACAACGAATTCTTTTTATTTAAGTAACTCTACTACTGAAGAAAGAATTAAAAAATGAAGATCAAGATAATGATCGAGGAGGTATAAAGATAATAATTTATATTTTATGGGTGATCTAGATTTTGTGGTGATCACTATTATAGGTGAGTCAAATGTTATTGGTTCTGGTCTTGTTCGATAGGACAATACAAATACAAGTATGAAAAATACTTTGGGTTTTTAATTTATTTTTTAGGGAGTGATATAATTTTTTTAGAGTTACAAAATTGTGTTTTGGTAATATCTATAGAGGGTTATTTTTGGTGAGATACCAATTAGTTTTGTGTATAATTGATTTTTTTTGAATTTGTATCATTTTTTTAAGGGTTGAAGGGTGATATTGATGAGGTTTATCCCGTTTATTATAGAGTGAAAAATTAATTAAGGGAGATATTTTCTCAACATCGATAGGTGAATTTTTCTTAACATCAATTGAAATTTTTTCTCAATATTAATAGAGATTAAAAATGAATTTTGACTGCATTAATTGGAGATATGAACTTGGGGTCTATATAAAAGGATATAATGGCATATTTTTTATATGTTGAAGTTCCTCATGATATATTCCACCAAGAGGGGAAAGGGGGCTACCCATTTTTGGTAGAATGTGTAGAACACCAAAATGGATAATGAAGTGTCAAAGGTTGATCTCCAATGTGGTGGGCTACTGCATTTGCAGTAACATAGTCAACACATTGAAAAGGGGAAGTGGTAGTCAAATAGTTATTAAATTGGTGTGATGTGGAAATGGTGTGATAAGGTTTGAGTAGTTACATCCAATGTAGAAAAACCTTGAGATATAAACTTCATAGAGATATAAGGTCACCAGTACAAGGCCTATGCACCTTGATGAATAGATCAAAGAGAATAAATAGAAGTTTCAAGACAACATCTAGTCGATGATGACTCATATTTGGATAAAGATCTTCAAGGTTGTGGTATTTTATCATATAAGGGTGATGTTTGTCCCAAATGGATATCTAAGGGTGATCTTTTTTCACAAAAGGGTGGAATTTTACATCATTAATATCTTCAAATAGGTGATAAAATCATATCAAGGTGTGGTTTTTACAGAGGTTCTTTTATGCTATTTTAAAAATTCAATTATAGGCATTTAATTTAATTTTTCACTCTATGGTTTTTAGTGTATTTTTGTAGAGTTTCCCCATGGATTTTAATCCTATACTTAGGAGGGGACATTAAAAATATATATTCTTTTATGAATTTTTACATTTCCATTATTCATAAGTTTTCTCATAATTCCATCACGAGTGATTTAATTTTTGGGATCATGAATCTCCCTCAATAGTGGTTTCATAGTTGATGGTTCTTTCTTGTTATTTTTATGTGAATTATGGATGATTTCAAGAGGATTTATGGCATATGCGTGAGGAATAATGACTGATATTATGGACAAGAATGAGGTAAATGTTTTTGGTGAATACAATTATAAAGAGGGACTCATAAAATTTATGGAATTAATCACTTGATTCAAAGAACATCAATTATGATGAAAATATTTTGGAATTCGAAGAAGGATGAAAGTGGTGTTTCTAATATTTAAAATAACTATTTTTTACTTAAAGAGTGCCATTAGTTAAGAAAGAATGAAAAATTGAATATTATGGGGATGCTTTAGGATAGAGAAGAAGCAGTTAATTTCTTTGGATGCTTTAGATTTTGTGGAAATAACTATTATGGGGGAGATTGATGTTATTGGTTATGGTATTATTTGACAAGATATGGAATATATAGGTATGATGAAGACTTTAACATTTAGATTTCTTTTATAGTGGGAGATGTCAGTTTTATATTATATTTGTAAAAGGGAATCATCATATAATCTATATAAGGTGATGGTTAGTGGAATAACAATTATATTTCTTTCCAACTGTGCTTTTTGAAGTTATCAACATTTTTGATAGGATAAAGAGAGATATTGATGGGGTTCAACCCATTTATTAAAGAGAGAGAAATTAATTAATGGAGATATTTTCTCAACATTATTAGAGGAATTTTTCACAATATTAATGGAGATTGTTTCTCAACATTAATGGAGATAAAGCATGAATGTCAACTTTATTAATTTTAGATATAAACATGGTGTCTATATAAAATGATATAGTGGAATATTTTTTTTGTAAAAGTTTTCCTCAAGTTATATTCCATCAAGAAGAGAAAAGGGGATATCAATATTGTGTTAGAATGTGAAACACATCAAAAATGGATAATGAAGTATTGATGGAGGATCTCTAATGTGGTGGGATTTCGAGTTTGCGGTAACATGGGTGATATGTCGATAAGGGGAAACAATAGGTCAAATGGTCATTGAAGTGGGTGTGATGCAACAATAATGTTCTAAGGTTTGATAAGTTCTATCTAATGGTGAGTAACATTGAGATATAGACTTCAAGGAGATGATAGAACATTGGTTCAAGCCTTGGGTTCCTTGATTTATAGATCAAGGATAATCCACCACAGAGGCATCAAAATAATCTGTCGACAATGACACATGTTTGGATAAAGATATCCAAGGTAGTGATGTTTTGTTATATAAGGATGATGTTTTTCATATATGAATATCTGAGGGTGACATTTTTTCATGAAAGGATTTTGTTTTCCATTAAGAGGATTTTTAAAGAGGTGACAAAAGTGCATTGGGGTGTGGTTTTCACACAATTTCTTTTATCCTATTTTGGAAATTAATATTCAAGAATTTACTTTAACTTTGTACTTTTTGATTATTAGTGGATTTTTAGAGTGTCCATGTGGGTTTTAATTCTCCTCATTGGAGTGATATTTAAAAATTAGTGTGATTTTATTATATTTTTCACTTCCATTATTTCATCAAGTTTCCCATAATTCCATCACACATGATTTTATTATTTGGATTAAGAATATCCCAAAATATTTATGTGTTGTTACTTATAATTTTTCTCTAAAATGAAACATTATCATATTAGTACTTTTTTCTTTATTACTGATTATGATTCATTTTATATTTTTTAATTTTAAGTATCTCGTGCTATTTTATCATATATGAGTAGACCTAAAATACTATATTTAGAAAACTTAGTCACTTGAGTATTATAATTGTGATAATCCTTTAATCCTCTCCATATAGTCCAAGATATGGTTATGCCACTAAATGAAGAGTTTCAATGTGGGATTTTTGATGGTTAACCATATTAACTCATGACTCTTTAATCTGTTGAGTAGAGTCTCAACTTTTTTAAATAGTGATTTTGTATTACTTAATTATTGACTCTAAAATTTCACTAATCTAGTTATAGATATTTCATTGATGCTAATTTTAGTTAACTCATCCCACCACTCTTTTCTGAATTCTCCAATAAGTTTATGGACCCTCAACTATGGATGATGAGCAACTTATACTATGGTTTTTGTTCAAACTTATGTGATGGAAGGAATTATCAACATAATATTCACATTGAGGGATCTTAAGTTATTCCAGGTGAATGAAACCATTTTTCTATTTAACATTATTGTTCTATGTGAACATACATACAACTTAACTGGGCTATAAATAGAAAAAATCAACCATGAATTAATATTATTTTACATATTCATGCTTGTTTATTATTTTACATGATCACTTATATTATAAAAAATCAGAAATCAATAAGCCATGTATAAATAAATAAATAAACTATGTGATCATGAGAATTTTCGTTGGTTGATCCAATGAACTGAATACAGATCAAACTATACACTAATGGAAACTCCCTGATTTTCATTGAACTTGAGTTTCAGTATCTACCTCATCTGAGTGTGAATCACATCTTGTTTTATTTTCTTCACTATAAAAACATACTCACATGTTGGTGAGGGGATATAAATAGTTCAAGATACACATGAATAAATCAATTGTTGATATGTAGAACCATATACAAATAATGGGGTTGATGAACGATACAAAAACCATCATTTATTTATCACTTATCACACACATCACACATTATAATAAACAAACAAACAAACAAACAAATAAATTAATAAATAAACACCAAACACACATTGGTTGGTCTATGTTCATGATCATCTGACAAGCATTAAAAATGAAAAATTAAATTAAATTTGTAATTAATTTTACTTGAGGAAATTAGTTTTGAATTAAAATAAATTAAACTAATTTTAATTCATAATTTTTGAATCATATAGTCCAAGAATTAATTTTACTAAATTAAAAATATTTTTAAAATTAATTTTGATTTTTATAATTGTTGGTCTTTGTGGGTATTTAAAAATATCTCTGAGGGGTTGTAGCCTGGCTGGGTCTGGTTGGGCTTAGGGGACCAAATCTGGCTCTATTAGATCGGGACAACCTAGCTGGGTGGCTAGGTCACAAAAGGATTTCACTTAATGAGGCACATGAGATGGCTTGGTAGTTCTAGGTGCCACCTCTCCTAAAAAATATAATTTTTATATGAAATTCCCGCCATGCTAGTAGGGGCTTAACAATATCTCCCCCCAATCAGTGGGGGAAAAATGAGAAAAAAGGATAGATTAACACTCACTTTAATAATTTTTTTGTCTTAAGTGTAACGATGTGAACCCCCTTATTTTCAATACATTTTGTTTTTTTAATTTTATTTGTCACTACAGGGCTAGAAAACCCCCACAACCCTCATTTTAATTTATTTTATTCAATGCATTTAAATGGAGTTCCCATTTTATTCTACTACTCATTAATAATCAGTTTGACACTAGAGATGCCCCCATCCACTGATAAAATTGAAACCAAACCACCACACACCCGCATGTGCATGTATAATACATTTTTTTTATTAATTTTAACACAAAAATTAAAATTCGAATCCTTATAAGACAATTTATTTCCTATATGATCATAGATCAAAGCATCATCTATGGAGTTGGTGCTGAAAAAATAATACTGTTCCAAAATATCACATGTACTTGATGTTTTGATGATCATAAACACCCTTTCATATATTACTGATGATTTTGTTTTTAAGAGTGTTCATCAGGTTTTATCTTTCTTTTAATGTTTCTTCATTTAAATTCATCAAATATTTAATTCTAGACACTTTGGATGAAATTTTACTAAGTTAAGAAAAATAATCTACTTGATGCATTTGGCTATGTGAAGAAAAAATTTCATGAGCATTCAACTATATAAATTGCCTATGTGAAGGATTATCCTACATAAACTGGCTATATGTTGAAATCACCTATGTGAAAATAACCCACAACAATAAGTCAAATACATGAGCAATCATCTATATAGACCAAAAAACTATGTAATTAGGTTATGTGGAGTAATTAGATATGTGATTTAGATATGTAGTGAAATCAGATACGTGGTTATAATAGCCTATGATAGTTTTGGCTATGTGAGTAAAAATCCTACATGAATCAATTTGTCTATGTGAATAATTTTCTGCTACGTGGGCATATTTGTTAAATTAGGAAAATCAGATATATAAATAAGGCCTACATGAGTTCATTTACATAGATAATTTGTCTATGTAGATCAAATTTTCTACATGGATCAATTTGGCTATGTGAATTTAAACATGTAGAATTTATCTATCTGACGATTTACAATCGGTTATATAGATTTGTAACCTGATATTTCATTCCATTAAAGCACTTCAATGAGATTTAAATGATATTGTACAATATTTAAATGTTGGATTTCCTCTTTATGGTAAACATTGATTTTTATAAGAGACAAGTACCGATAAAGGAAATGAGTACAAGGAAAATTTATTAGTCTTTACTATTGCAGAGATATTTCTATGAAAAGGATGAAAATTTTTAAATCAAGAGCCACTAATTTTATGGGGGAGAGCTTTGTGATTATAAGAGAAGTTTTTCATCATTTTAAAAGGATATCTGATTTGAAAAAATATATATTTAGAAAAACAGAAGTTCCTGCACAATTCGAAGAAGAAATATCTCTTTCTAGAAGATCTTGTGAGTTTATCTAGTTTACATAAGAAGAATAACAAACTTCACGATCTTCTGTTATGTGATATTGATAATTATTTTTATCATTTTAGAAGACTCTCCTTGAGTTAAATTCTCTTTTTATCATCTCTCCTAGTGATTTATTCCTTCTATCAATTGTATTTTAAAACTGTGAGATGCATCTATAAACACTTTGCTTATCATATCTTTTGTTATAAATATTATTGGTAAAATAACCTAAAGGTTATTGTTTATAAAGGCTCATTGGATCCCTGTTAAAATATCCTATGTTGTTGTAATGAATATGAAATTATTTCACATAATCATGAAATCCCTGAAAAAATGACTAGCATTCTCCGATAAAATGATTGGTCTAATAAAAATCACCAAAATCATAGAGAAGAGTTTTTTTGAGTGTATTAGGGTATTCGTGTTCCCCAAAACACTATAAATATTTGTCTTTGATCTTTATATTATATGATTTTATTTCTATTTCTACTTATGTTAAAGAAAAGCTCATATGTTAGTCATATCTAAATGTGGGTGGTTTATCCAAGCGAATAAATTATTAAGAATTCAGTTCCCCACCCACTTGGGTATTTATGGAGTCCACTCAGGATGAAAATTTGAATCAACACTTGTGACTCTGGATTTCTTAGTTTTCAATTGTTGAAGTCTAAAGATATTATTTTAAATGGTTGAAATGACTGATAATAGAGAAGGTATGTCGATGGTAAGTAATACCTATTTTAAAAGTGATAATTATGGTTACATGATGTCATATATGATCATTTATCCAAATAACCTTGGTCTAAAGGTTTATCTCAAAGATGTGAAGCCTTTTGAAAATCCAGTAACACAACATGAAACATGGGATGTAGATAATGATAATAACTATGATTTAAATTATAAATCATGTAATACTATTATTTTTAGACTAGGTGTGGATGATTTCAACCGATTCTCTCAATGTCAGACATCCCATGAAATGTGGAATACTATAGGTATTTATTAATAAGGTATAGATGATGTGGGATCACTTTTATATAATACTTCTAAACTGAAGTTTGATATGTTAAGAATGATGGAAGGAGATAGAATCACAAAATTGAATGAAATATTAACTAAAGTTATATTTTTTCTAATTTAATAGAACCTGTTTCTAATCAAAATAATGCATTAAATTTTTTCATAATTCTACAACAAACATAGAGTGGGATCTCAACTTATATTATACAATTTTAAAGGTCATAAATTTTATATTAAAAGATCTCATTGTAACTATTATGATGTATAAGGCATATATGGAAGTTGAAGTAAAATATAATAGATTATTTAAAAGGATATTTATTCATTAAAAGTTTCAAATTTAAAGGATTATAAGAAATGAAATGAAATACAAGTGGTTGAGTCATATGATGAAGAAACATTGATTATTTCTTCTTCAGATAGTGAGCTTGGTCACTTTTGTAAGATGTTTAAAAAGTTTTATAACAGGAGAATAGGTTTTAAGAAACCCTCCAATAAGTATAATAATTATGATGGTAATTATAAATAAGTAATACACTATGAATTCCAAAATTTTAGACACATCAAAATAGATATTCTAGCTATAATCAATAAAAATTCATAGAAAATTTTCTTCAACAAAGTTGGCTACAAAAAGAATTCCATGAAATATACATGGAGTGATTCAAAGGATTATAGTGATGTTACATATTCAGAATTATAATTTAAACACTCTAATAATAAAGACAACATGTGGTTTATTGAAAACTATAATTAGGTATATTCATATTATTCTTTTGAGCATGAGTCTGAATCTTTAAAGGAAAATTGATTATATGAGTAATTAAATGAATATTGTATTATGATGATAACAAAGAATGAACATTTGAAAAAGAAAAAAAATATTTTAAAAAGTCCAATAACAATATGGTAATTGAAAAATAGGACTCAAATAAAAAAATTTATAATTTAAATACCAAGATAAAACATTATGTTGCATCATGTATTGAACAAGGAAGTAAGATCAAACATGGAAGTAAGATCAAACAATTGTAAAAATAAGTTCAATAATTTATACTTGTGGTGAGTGTTTTTATAGAATGTGGAAAATATTAAAATCTAATCCTTGTAAGAAAAAAAATCTTAAAAATATATTTGTAATCGGGATCCCTAGTGAGAATCCAAATCATTACAAAAACTATTTTTTTGTGTAGTTATAAGAACAAAAAACTATCCAAAACTACTTGTTTTAATTGTGACGATTTATTGCATTATGATAATAATTTTAGTCTTAAAAACCCTCAATTTTTTTTAATTCTAACATGCACTTATTTCAAAAAACAAATAGAAATTATTTCTATATTTTCTAGATAGTACAAAAAAATTTGGGTTCCCAAATATCTAGTTGCTAACATTTCTGGACCAAAGAAAATATGGATACCAAAATAATTTTTCATTTGATTTTTATTTGCAGGAAAAAATGTCCAAGGGTATTAATGAAAAATAATACATGGATATTGGATGTTTGAGGAATAAGAGTGGATATTTCTCTAACTTATACTCTTTATCAAAAGTTTATGGAGGATATTTGCCTTTTGGTGATAAAGATAAAAAATTACAGGAGTTGGATTAACTGGTAATCTAAACCTAGTTCCCATCATAAAAGTTATTTATGTGGAAATATTAATGTATAATATAATAATAATTTCTCATATTTATGATGGCCATTATTTTGTTGATTTTTCAAATAACTCATGTTTAGTTTTTAAAGATACAATTTTTAAATTTAAGTCACCTAGAATAGATAATTTTGATAATCTAGATCTTAATTCTCAAAGTAGACAAAAAGTGAATTGTCTAAATGATGAAGAAAGTGAATCTTGGTTTTGACATAAAATATTGAGACATTATAATGTCTATAATTAGAGAAAATTATCAAAAAATAATTTATTTCCAAATTTACCTCAACTTAAATTGAATAAAATGAAGCCATGTGATGCATGAAAAATGGGAAAGAAACACAATTCATATTCTAAATCAATTATAGTGGTTGCTACTTGTATACCCCTAGAACAAATTCATATGGATTTTTGGTCCATTTATAATTGGAATACTAATAGGGAAATATTTTTTATATATTAGTTGATTATTTACCATGATTTACTTGAGTTTTATTTTCAAGTGTTAAGAGTGAATCCTGTTATGTTTTTATATGTTTTTGAAAGTTAGTTTAGAAAGGGAAAGTTTCCAAAATTATTTCGTTAAGAAGTGACCATAGAGTAGAATTTGAAAACCATGAGTTCAATTCCTATTGATCAAAATAATACAACCTTAACCATGAGTTCAATTATTTCGTTAAACACACTTTTATTCCCCCAGGACACCTCAATATAATGATTTTATTGAGAGAAAGAATATGACTTTGTAAGAAATTTCTAGAACAATGATATATAAATACAACCTTCATGCTCATTTTCTGGCCGATGCTATGAATACAAAATGTTATTCCATAAACATAGTTATAATAAGACTTATTTTGAAGAAAACAACCTATGATCTATGAAATAATAGAAATCCAAAATTTGTCTACTTCAAAGTGTTGGGATACAGGGTTTATATCCTAAACACTAAGGATAATGTTGCTAAATTTGATCAAAAGGATGATAAAGGACCCTTCCTTAGCTATTCTACTACTTCCAAGGAATATCTTGTTTTTAATAAAAGGTCAAAGATTGTTGAATAATCAACTCATGTGAAATTTGATGAAAGTGATCCTTTTGATCTCAAAATGACTCAAATTTATGAGATAAGTGATTATTTTGAAAACATGAGACCTAAAACTGTAATTGAAAGTTAAAAGGATAAAGATTTGGAACTTGATTTTCTATAACCAAATTCTGAAATGTTAGATACCACTAAACTAGAAAGTGTAATGCCTAGACAACCTAAAACCCTTAAGAACCATCACTTAGAAGAAATTATAGGAATATTATATGAAGGTATTAAGAAAAGAAGGTGTCCAGGAAACCATTTAGAGTATTATATCTTTATATATCAACTAGAATATAAGACTATAGAATAATACTTAGTAGATGAGAGTTGGGTTATTGCAATGCAAGATGAATTAAACCAGTTCAAGAGGAACGAGGTTTGTGAATGAGTTGATAGTACCTATTTCTATCATATTATAGGAACATAATTTTTTTATATGAATAAAGATTATGGTCATTTTGTGATCACTAGGAATAAGTATATAATTGTTTCGAAAGCTTATATTCTAGAAGAAGGTATAGATTATGAAGAGACATTTGCACCAGTATCTAGACTAGAATCCTTTTGAATTATTCTAGCTTTTCATGACATATAAATTTCAAATTATATCATATGGATATAAAATATTCTTTTATAAATGTTTTTATTATTGATGAAGTCTAGGTTGAAAAACCTACTAGTTTTGAAAATCTTTTTTAAAAAAATTAGTTTTTTAAACATACCAAAGATCTTTATAGCCTTAAACAAGGACATAGAACTTGGTATGAATGTTTAAGTTATTTTATTTTATCAAATGGGTTTTCAGTAGGTAAGATAGATCCTACTCTATTTAAGAAAACTTTATATATAGATATTTTTATAGTTCAAATATTTTCTGATGATGTTATTCATGGTTCTAAAAATAAAGAATTATATAATTAATTTTCAAAACTCAAGAAAAAATAATTTTAAATAAGTATGATTGGTGAGTTAAATTATTTTATACAATTTCAAATTTATAAAAAATACCTAAGAAATGTGATAAATAAAATAAAATAAATATGTTGCTTAATTAAAAGGTTTGGACTTAAAAGTGGTAAAGTACATACAAATATTTTGAGTTCTAATGAAAAGATTGACTTGGATGAAGCTGGAAATCCAGTTGATAACAATTTATGCAGAGTAAAAAATTGAGATTCAATTTTATTTGGATTCTAGTAGACTAGATATTATGTTTTGAATATAAATTTGTGGGGGATTTCAAGAAAACCCTAAATAATATCATTTAAAAGATACCAAAATAATTTTAAGGTATTTAAAAGGAAAAATTTTCTTTACTTATTTTTTTCCAAAAAATATGATTTTAATCTAACTTCATATTTTGATGAATATTTTTGTGGTTGTAGAATCGATAGAAATATTACTTCAAGAACCTTCCATTTTCTAGGTAAATCAAATGTATCTTGGTCTAGTAAGGAACACTACTCCATTGAATTATCAATGTTAAAGTAGAATATATTGAGGTTGGTATTTTTTGTGCACAAGTATTATGGATGAAACACACCTTAATGGATTTTGGATTCAATTATAATCAAGTGTCAATTAAATGTGATAACACCCATGCTATCAATATTTCAAATATTTCAATAAATAATTCCAGAACAGAGCATATTAATCTAAGGAATTATTTATTGAGAGATCAAAATAAAAAGGTGATATTAATCTTGAGTTAATCTATAATAAAAATCAGTTATTAGATATTTTTACTAACCCCCTTGTGTGCGAATGTTTTTATTTTATCAAAAGGGAATTAGTTTTATTCAAGTTTAAATGAATGTAATTTGTCTTATTTCATTGAATTTTAATTTATAGTCTAGTTATTAATTATTTTTTATTATTTAGATAAATTAATTTAGGTCTATGACCTAAAACATGATCAGCCTATGATCCTTTTCCCATTTACATATATATCATTTCATAGAATCTAAAACATCTCCCGGAACCCCTTGATATTCTACAGATCTCTAATTGACCTTAATTCCATGGGAAAATCTGTGTATGTAGATGAAGGAATCTTTAATTATTCTTAGAAATCAAGGAAAAGTTCATCATGTGGTGTTATCATAGGGAAGGTAGTCTACTAGAGTTGGTTTAAGTCAACCAAAATGCTTCTAAAGAAGGTTTTTTGTTTTCAAGGTTGGGATTTCATTTTTTATGGGATGAAGTTTGATTTTCTATTTGATGAAGAGGTTAATGACTTTTTGAGGATTGTTGAGATACACTTTTCTGGAATAGGGGAATTCCTTTCATCTAGTGTAAATGGTAAGTTTGTGACCGTTTATTTAGTTTAAAAGGACGAGATCATTCATTATTTACATTGGGGGGGGGGGTATAATTTTAGTCATAATTTGGATTTTTATGGTTCTATTGGACAAATAGAGCTGTTTATATTTCTATTTGGAACCTTTATTTTTTAAAAGTAATCAATGAAAGTTTTTGAACCTAATTAGATGGTTTTGTGAAAGTGTGTTCAGACTATATCTGATCAAAGAGTTGTAGAGATGGAGAAGGTATTGTTTTAGGATATGCATGTATTATATATCATAATAAATAGTATGAATCTCAACACTCCAAGGAATATTATACTCTTTATGCATCATTGGTGTAATGGAAAATTCAAGCTAAATTATTTTTCTTATGGCAGACAGATCTCCCTAGTTTTGAAGAAGAAAGAGGTTTATTTGAATGAGGGAGAGATAGTAAAATTCCACAAAAGTAATACCATGTATACTATTTTATTAAAGACCATTGTTTACTTTTGGGATTATTTTTAAAGTTCCTTGAATCATGTTGGTCAAAAAAGTATGGATTAGGGGGATCCATCCAAAACCTTACTAACTAGGGATGAAATACCTACTTAGATATTTTCTTCTATTGAAGTGTTGGTAAAAATGGATACTAGAACAGAACTTGAGTTTCCAATAGTAATAACTGAAGTGGAAGAGGCTACTTAGAGCATAATTGTCGACATTTCTATAGTGGGTCATCATGATGAACCATTTGTTGAGACAAATTTTCTTGTTCTTGAAGAGATTTCAATTCAGAGTATGCTTGTTGTTTTTGATGCTCAAGGAAGATCTGAGGCCGTGGTTGATGCTCAGATGGTGGATTAAATTCTTCTTAGATCACTTTTTGATTAAGAAATAACTAGTGATATGGTTCTGGAATTTTCTGATATTTCTTATACACCTCCTATTGTACATAAAATGCATCCTCTCTTAGTAAAATTTCTAAAAGATCTGGTTTGAAATATTTTTCTTCTCCTATAATGGTTAAGTTTTATAATCTTTGAGGAGATTATAATGATCTAAAATAGGTGTTAAAATCTTATAAGGATGAGATCAGATAATTCAAGGAGTCTTTTATTTCAAAGGATGATTTTGATAATTTTCTTGGATTAATGGATACCCAAACATTGCTAATTAAGAATATCAAATTATTTCTTCCTATGATGCAAGTTGGTTTTTGAAGTCAGTGTTAATGAGATTTAAGAGATGAAATATCTAGTGAGATATTTTAAGGATGTTTTTCCTACCAAGTCTATTTTTAATGATCTTGGTGTAGTGTTTTAATCTCAAATATATATGTTCCAAAATCTTCTTATGGTACAATAATACTTGTCTCAAGATGTCCTAAATGACATTAAATATTTCATGATTGAAATGATGGAAATATTACACACATTAAAAAGTGTTATAATATGCTAATTCAAATTCATCAATAGGTTTTAGACTTTTGAAACTACCACCTCAAAGCCTTTAGTTGTTCCCTATTTTTAGAGTGGAGTCAATCAGTTTCTATCAAAATTGAATTCCATATCCTCATAGATCTAATCCCTATAGTGTGATATGTTCACACCAGTTCTTATGAAATATTTAAATAGGGATCTTATGGGTTAGTTCTGAGACATTATAAAAGCAGTTAGGAAGTTTGGTGTAGGAAAAAATGTTTGTATAAATGGCTCTATTAGATATCTCGAGAAATCTCTTGATGGGTAGTTGAAAGATATACTATATGTTTATAAAGATACACAAGTAAAGCTTTTAGGTATCTTAATATAGTTTCTGGAAACTATCATCATTGTTTGACCTTTCTTCATAAGATATATAAATAAGTTCAAGGGATATATTCCGAATCTTCAGAGGAAGAATCGAGTGCATAATCTATAGAAGCTCTAGTTTTTCTAGTTTTATATATAGAGAAGGATTTGGTTGTCTATAGACTTATAAGGCCTATAAATCATGTTCCTATGGATATTGTTCCTTCTGTGGCACCTATACCTATTAATACCAAAATTTATACTCTTATTTCTCCAATCCATATACCCTAGTTCAATTGTTTTCAGGAAGTAGATATAAGTTTGATAGAGTAAGTGGAAATTATGTATAAAATTTTGTAATATGTTAATGAGAGAATGACTGGTATACAATGTTT
The DNA here is from genome assembly GCA_963277665.1 of Viscum album. Taxonomy (NCBI): domain Eukaryota; kingdom Viridiplantae; phylum Streptophyta; class Magnoliopsida; order Santalales; family Viscaceae; genus Viscum; species Viscum album. The sequence goes on from OY728164.1 coordinate 1,199,466,081, forward strand.
AGTGGACCAGATTCCAAAGAAGCTATTAGTAGAAGTTCCATTTGGTCTATCTGCTACTTAACTTTCTCCCTTACTTAGTTCTTGTACCATTTTTTCATCTGGTCTACTAGATTCCCATAAAGTGATCATGATAAATGGCCTTTTGTCTGATTCCAAAATTCATAGACAATAATCAATGCTTATTCTTTAGTTTTTCAAGTCAAATATCCTCAAGATGATTGACATGTGTGTAGATGCTTTGTATCATCTAAGAGGTATAAGAAATATAAGCCCTGATTCTCTAGATACCTATAGAGGTAACATAAAAAGAGCGTTTATTGTTTATGATCCAACTCAAATTTATCATAAAGGGAAAGCTATTTTGGATGCTACTATATATGATGAGAAATCTAGAGAAGGATCCTCATCCTATAAACCTCTAAAGAAAGTTCCTTTTCATGTTGCTGGAACGTATGGTTTTAGCATAACTAAATAGAATATTTTAGGAGTTATCATCACCGATATTCAATGTCCACAGGTCAAATCAGCTATTGGTAGAGAATAAGGAGCTATTGTAGAATATGGAAAGGTTGTACCACCATCTCCAATGGATCATCCAACTAACTCTAAAACTAATGATACCTTCAAAAAACCTCTACTAAATAAACCTTATCAATTTAACCCCATCTATAAACTAGATTCTTCTAAATGATGTACTATTTTTGTTATTATGGGTTTTAATTTGATGTTTCTCTGTACCTGTTAAAATTAATGAAATCCAACTTTGTTCATTCATCTTATTTTGTTAGCGATTTTTTTATTTAATGTTTTTTAAATTTTATCTTTATTTTTTTATCTTAATTTCATTCTCGCGATTATTCCACATTTAGTTTCAATACTATAATATAATAGGTCATTAATATAAGCACTATATTAATAGTTCCTTTTACTTATCTTTACTATTTTTTTAATGACACAAAAAGGTGGAGAGGTTAGAAACATTTAAAATAAGGTTATTCAAAGGGGGGGGGGATTTACTGAATTAATAAAAATTTTATAAGTTTCAAATAATGGGGAGAAACACTACATTTTAAAAGAAATATATACATTTTATGGGTTTCTACAATATTCGTTTTACTCTGTTAAAATATAATGCTTTATGTATTATGGGTTTCATGATCATCAAAAGGGGGGAGATTATTGGACTAATAATGTTGTCCCAACATATCCCATATCATTTTGGTTTTGAAGATATCAAATAGCCTTTCATATATTACTGATGATTTTTTGAGTGTTCCCATCAGGTTTTACCTTATTTTAAGAGTTTCTACTATTAAATTCATCAAATATGCAATTTTGGACACTTTGGTTGGAATTTTACTATGTTTTGGAAAAATAAGCTATGTGAGGTATTTGGATACATGAAAAAATGACTATATTAGCATTAAAATATATAAATATCTTATGTGAAGGATTATACTATGTAAATTGGATATGTCGTAAAATTGACTAAATGAAAATTGCTAATGTCAACAAGTATCCTACATCAGAAATCTGCTATATAGATCAAATGAATTCATGAATCTATTATATAATGTAATCAGTTATTTGATTTAAATACACATTGAAATCAGAAATTTGGTTCCAAATAGCTACGTTAGTTTTTTCTATGTGAGTAAAAAACCTATGTGAATCAATTTTGCTATGTGAAGAAAATTCAACTAGATAGAAAAATTTATTATAGATGGAAAATAAACTATACAAAGAAGGCCTATGTGAATTCAGAAATTACAATAATTCATCTACATGGATCAAATTGTCAATGTATATTAATTCAGCTACAAGAATTTAAATCTGTAGAATTTGGATTTGTGAATTCAAATGTGTATAATTCAGCTATGAGATGATTTTCAATTAGCTAAGTTGATCTGAAACTTGGTATTTATTACCGTTGAATCAATTGAGTGATATTTTAATTCATCCATGAAATAATTAAATGACAGATTACCTCCATGGTAAAATATGTTTAAAATAAGAGACAGGGGTTGAGAAAGGAAACAAGAACACAGATAATTAATTAGTTTTTAAATTTTTTGATCCATTTATAAGAAAATAATGTGAGGTTTTAAATTAAGAGCCACAAATTTTATGGAGGAGATATATGTGATTAAAAGAGAAATTTATAATTAATTTTAAAAATATTTCTAAAGTGAAAAAAATATATTGAGAATAACAAAATCACCTGAAAAATTATAATAAAACTCTCTCTCTCTCTAAAATCTCTCATGCACTACTCAATTTTACATAAGAATAAGAATAATAAGCTTTGTGATATTTAAATGTTCTATATCGATCATCCTTACTATAATTTTAGAATACTATCCTTGAAATTTATTCTCTTTTATATCTTCTCTCCTGGAGATTTATTTCTTCAGTTATTTATATTTTAAAACTAAGGAGATGTATTTGTAAACACTCTATTTATCAACTATTTCATTTTACAGCTTCCTGGTAAAATAACCTGAAGGTTGTTTTATTAAATACTTTTTAGATCCCTACTAAAATATCCTATGTTACTGTAACAAGTATCAGTTTCTTGCACTTAGTTGTGTAGTCCCTAACAAAGGAACTAAGATTTCCCAAAAGAAGGACTGGTCTATTAAAAATTACAAAACTTGTGGAGAAGATTATTGATGGAGTATACTAGGGGATTTATATCCATCAAACCACTAAATATTTTTGTTTGATATATCTCTTTTATACTTTAATTTCAACTACTTATTGTGTTAAAGAAAAGGTCGTAAGTTTTTTATATCAAATATTGGGTGTTTTTCCAAGTGAATAAAATTTTAAGAACTCAATTCACTTTATATTGAGTCTTCACTCAATCCTCTCAAAAAAATAGTTGGGACTATTAAGATGCCCTCAAATCTAATTCCAGAAAATTTATTTTTAATTTTACCGAATCATTAACAGAATTCCCATGACACTAATTGTTAGTACTGGGTGCACAATAAGAACATAAAAATAGGGGAAATTGAAATTTTTATCTCTATATCGACAATTTAATGCTAATACCAATGAATCATCACTTGGTTATCATCTCAAGGATCTAGTATGAATTAAATAAGTATGATAAATCAAAATTGAAACCATACCTAGTTTGATTTTTATAGAATGCTTGTTCTACTCACTGTTATAGATCTTCGCCTAAATGAATTAAATCCACAACACTCTAGATCATCCATAAATTCTTCTAAAGCTTTCTCAATCATCTACCTTTGAAATACAAGTGGTAGTGTGGATAATTGGAGGTTATTTTGATGTATACTCATTCCTATGAGCATAATTACTTTGACATTAGAAACTATTCTTAGAATGGGGTTCTTAGAACCTCACTTTCTCACTCTAGAACATGATAGAGATGAGATAAATTCTCTCAAAATCATGGGTGGAATAATGAGATGAATTAGGGTTTAATTTTTTACTTATATTGGTAGGTTTAACTTATGAAAATTCCACCTTGGATATTCATTAAGTTGTACCTTCTAAATTAAACCATATTCAACACTTATGACCAAGTGAACGTGTCAAAAACATCATAAATATTTTATCAGGTAATTGAAACATTAAAATATTTTACATGATAAAAATATAGTCATAAACTTGACCTATATCTCCCATAAAATATTAAAAGAACCTTTAATAAATGTTCATTCATAAAATATTTTTCTTTTGTATTCAATTGAAACCTATGAATGACTAGAGTAAGTTAATTAAACACTTATTATTATAAACTTGAATAATAATAATTTTATTTATTTCTTATGATAATTAAAAATGGGAAATATCCCATACTTCACCATGAAGTTGACCACATCTTAAACTCTAATCCATTAAAAATTTACAAGATTCTAAACACACTTTGTGTGTATCCCTCTATGCCTCTATCGTAATACCAATGAGTCAAACTCACAAACCAAGATTGGTATCTGGAAAATCATAATGAACCCTAATGAGATAAGTTTTAGTCATAACAATAAAATCCTTCTATAAGAATGCTCTGTGTAATATAATCTCATTGTCTCATGATATCTCATAAAGCATGATGTATCACTTGATTCATCATCCTAATTTACATTATTGATTCATTTAATGACCATTATAGATGAAATTTTATTCTTCTACTATGTCCATGGATTTAATAATGGTACTGTCACCTCAATAAATTAATCCCCATATATCACTTTCTCTACTTGAAAGTGGAAAATGTTTTCTTGATCATTAAATCAATTCTATACCACCAATGATGCACCTAAAGCAAGAAACCTCACCAAAATCATAAATGTAATGGTTTTTTTATTTCATGAAATTATATAATCAAATGATACACATTGATAGTGACATCAAATCATGATACCAATACACATGTTTATAGATAGGAACATCCATTAACACTGAAAACAAGTGTTGTTCCTTATGGAGGGACAATACTCATGATCTCCTATAATTGAAATCACCAAGTAAGAACTTAATGAGAATAAATATTAATGATTATGATCCCCTAAGACCTAATTTTCATACACCATTTATATCACATAAGTATGATGTATCTAGACCATTGGAAATATTTTTAATATTACTTTCATAGTATCTAAGGATCTCATTATATCTTAGAACTATTATAACTTATTGATAAAATAAGTAATAAAAGGAAATTACCATGTAAAAAGTTTATGTAGAAGCAAAAAAACTATTATGGTAAGATCAAATCATGCATAACTCTCTGTTTAAATGATATATTAGTCAAAAACTACTACTCAAATTGGGTCATGGGAACCTAAATTTAGAAAAAATACCATAATATTGGAAATATTTTTTTAATTACATGATCCTAATAATTTTATCTAATTAAATAAAATTTCATTATTATTTTTATAATTATTAAATAACAATAAATTAAAATTTTAAAAAGTTACTCAAATGTCGTTGGTAGGTTTATTAATGAAACTACAATCAATTTTCTAGCGAACATGAATCAACTTCTCTACTCATAAAACCATGTGACCCAATTAATGAACCTTTATAAAAAAATAGTATATAAATATCAAGTTATAAAAAAACCTTCAGATATGAAAAAATAATATAAATAGAAAATAATAGAAGGAAAACAAGATAAATATTTTCTTAGAAATAATTTAGGAACAATCTATAGAAAGAATTATTTATTTTTCATGGATCACTGTATTTTTTAACCATCTCATAAAAATAGATACATAAATAAAAATAACAATTTTAATGTGTTTATGTTATTAAATTAATATAAAAATTTTAAAACCTCACAATATGAATCCATTTTTGTATTAATAAACAACCTCTAACACTCGTGAGAGACATCTTCAGACATTTTTCAATGCATCTATAAAATGATTAAAGATGTGTATTGAACTCATTCCATTATCGTAACACCCCAAGGTTTTAAAAATAAATTTAAATGCATGAAACATTGAACCTATAAATAGTGAATACTTTTTAAGAAGATATTTATAATCTAGATGTCAAACATAATTTTTCTGCTTATATGATTTGAATTTTGAAAAAAAGACATTTACAGTTGGGATCAGTATGTTATTTGAAGTTTGATAGAACCAAATTGTTTTTTGGTGTATTGTAACACACCCTTATGTATTAATATGAATAGTAATATGACCCTTATAAATAGTAAATTTTATTATTATTTTATTGTCTTAAGGTTATAAGATAATGATACCTTGATTAATTTTTCAAGGTGATATAAAATGAGTTATAGTTTTAAAATTGTTTTTTGGAATAAATTATTATTTGAATGAAAAATTAATTTTATCATATTTAGAAAATAATTTTGATAAAACTGAGTTCATTTTTTAATTATACACATCGAAAAATGGTTAGAGTGAATTTTTGGGATTTTTCTGAAATAATCAAATTTTTGATGAACAGTGAAATATGGAAAATCACCATATATATACATTATATGTTAAATAAAATATTTAGAGCATCATGTTTGATGTAAGAACCCTTGGTTAGAAAACACATGCTCTATTTTCTTTTTTTATTCACATGAATCAAGGATTTTCATAATCTTGTGAAAAACTTTAAACTAACGATTAAAATAATGGAAAACCCCTCATGTCCTCCATTATAAATACCAACCTTATCCCCATATTCATATCACACCTCTAAAACTATTATAATTGTCTAAATTATTTTAAATAACCTTCCCAATGATCTTACCCACGTCAAATATCTTATGGTCTCTCCAAAAGGCCATATCCAAAGGCCTTAAGGAGGATCTCAAGGTGAAGAGATCAAGAGGTAACAATCCTCTTTCATTTTCTTTTGTTTTCTTTTCAATTTTTTTTATTTTCTTAGACTCTATTCGCCTACCCACATAAAAGAGGAATGAAAGCTCCATTATTATATATATTCTAGATTTTTATCATTTTCATGGAAAAATTTATCATCATTCTTCCTCTCCTCCTCCTCTTCTTCTAAATATAAAAACACTATCTGTGATGTGTCGATTTACCGACATCATGGACGATGTGTCTTCAAGTTACATTACATCCTTAAAATATGGTTGAAAAACAATTTTAATAGTTTAAACAGATTATATATTTTATTATATGAACTCTATTATGTTCTGGAATTAACTTATATGATAATATTTATATGATGAAACAAGATCGTGATCATCGAAGAACCGCCAAAATGATCAAAACAAATATCATAACTGATTTATCTAATGATTCATCCTAATATTGTTTAAAAAATGATTAATATATAAATTTAGTATTATGGAAACATATTAACACCATTTAATTCAAATTTTAGTGTTTTGTTTCCATTCGATAAGAAAATCCTTTACAAATTGACCATGGAAATCATGTAAAGTATGCACCCAAAACAACAGAAATAAGAAAATATTATTAATAAATGGGTCAAAATATATTATAAAATAATCATATAAGGTGTTATAAACATTATTATTATTATATATAATATTAATAACACACTTTTAACCACTATATAGTTGGTTTAAACAAGTTTTAAGTAAGACGAACCTGAGTTAAGGGAATTCTTAACCCAATTTCTGTTCTTTGGGTTAACATTGTTCACTATTCATTATGTGGTGTTAATATTATTTGTGTGATGAATTTTTGTTTATATTATGTTTTATTATGTTTTTTAATTTCATTATATTATTTTATCACATCAATTATATGATATTTTTAAAGGAATTTCCTTTAAAAATACTCTTTAAAAATTCTATTTTATGAAATTCAAAAGCAATTTTTAGGAACTTACTCATGTTTTATGATTATGTTCTAGTTCCTAGGAATTGTTTATTATGATGGTTGGGACATATAAATACCTCCAATTAATTTATTATGTGTAAGTTGGAGTCTGGATGTATTTTTACATCAAGTTTAACTGTGACGGTTACAACATAAGGTATCCATGAGGGTTACATTCTAAGGTAGCAACGAGGGTTACAAATCATAAGGTAGCCAAAAGGGTTACAATATAAGTAATAAATTCCCCATTATACCTTTATAGTTTTTTATATTTTCTTTAATGTTTTATATAAATTTCATGTTTCTCAAAGTAAGTATATATAGATGAGAAGTATGTCTTAATGAAAAAGATTTTATATGATTATAAGTATTCATAGAATAATATTTTCTTTCATTATTTTTATATCCCTTACTGATATTTTTATTCTAATAAAATCTTTTTAAATATTTTTCACATGTTATAAGGACGTGTATGGGAAATAAGGAAGTCAAGTTAAATGTTATAAAGATTTATCAAAGAAATCATGTTGTTGTTTTGTGTTAAAAATTTTATGTTTTGAAAAAAATGGATATTGTTTTAATGATACCCACTTTGTATGCTTGTGGGTTGATATCTATGGGTTATGTCCTAACTTTATAAAAATATAAACCAAAAATATATTTGGGAATGTAAAGTAATGAAATCTAGTTGAAATAGCTAGATTATGTAATGTTTAAGGATGGGTCCTTAAAGTTGATATTAGAAAATAGTTTAGATAACATTAGAAGTTAGTATAATGATAAAAGAGTATGATAAATGTTTTTTTACCTTATTTGGATGTTGAAATGTTACATCATTTAAATATTATCATGTTGCTTCATCTAAGATATCTCTTTTCAGAATGATTTTCCAAAAAAGAAACAAGGAAGCTGAAGTTGGAAGGAACTGAGAGGGTGATATATTTCCGAATCCACAACAAGGAATGGTAGGAATTAGAACCAAGAAGTTTGTGACAGTAATGGATCAACTAAAATAGGAAATAAATGGCAGTTTCATCCATGTAATAGAACAAATAGATCAACCAAAAAGGAAAATTATGAGAGTGGAACATTTTATGAGGAAACACCCTCCCGATTTTAGTGGATCTTCTAACCCTGTAGTGGCTGAAGGATGTATTAAATCCCTAGAAAAGATATTTGATGTTGTGGTATGTTTAGATAATCAAAATTTTAGTCTTTCTATTTATCGTTTTATAGGTGAAGATGATCAGTGGAGGTCAATGGTCAAGAATATTAGGGATAGAGATGAGATTGAATCCTTAGAGTGGGATGAATTTAAAAGTATGTTCATTGAAAAATATTTTCCTAAGGTGGACCAACTTAGAATGGAGAATAAATTCCTTGAATTTAGGAAAAAGGAGGATGATTAAGTAGATCTGTATGATGACAACTTCACCTGACTAGAGAGGTATGCTCCAAATCTTATTCTATATCTCAATAAAAAAATCAAATATTTTTACATATAATTGAAGCCAATATATCAAAGGGAATTGGATTCCCATGAATTAAAAAGTTATGAAAAACTTTATTTATGTGATGATAGGGTAGAAATTGATTTTTATGATGATCATGTGTACTTTGAAGACCAGTAGAAGAAGAGATCTAGATGGAAAGTGATGGGTAAGAATTAATCAAAGAAATATGATAGTAAGAAAGTCCAGTTTCTAGTTTGTGAAAAGTGTGCTAAAAAGCACTCTTGGAAATGTCTTACCAAAACTTGGAAGTGTTTATGATGTATTAAGTTTGAAATATGGTTTTATATTGTAACAAAAATGATCTTAATATCAATTCTGACAAGAAAACTATAAAGTGTTTCCAATGTAGTGAGATGGTTCATTATAAAAATGTCTACCTAAAGAAAGATCAGAGTGATGGAAAGAAGACCGAATATAAGCAAAAAGGTGTAGTGAGTTCATTTGAGACTATGCCAACAGATTTCAGGCCATCCATTGAAGTGGTATCAAGTACTTTGTTTATTTACTCAGAATTTTCTAAAGTATTGTTTGATATAGGGTCTAAACATTCTGTTCTTTCTGATATTTTTTTGATAAATTAGAATTATCACCTCAAAAAATGATACAAGAACTTATTTTTAAAACACCATGGGGAAATGTTAAAACAAAAAGGCATTTTAAGAATATTCATATTGTTATATATGGAAAGGAATTAACTGAAAACCTTGTTTGTTCTCCCTTAGAGGAGTTTGATGTCATTGTGGGTATGGATTTGATTTCTATTTATCATGCTAAGATTGATTTTAGAGATAAAGAAGTTGTTTTTTAGAAAGAGTTTCAGTTTTTATAAAATAACAGACCCATACAATTGATAACATATCTAAAAGATGATAAACTGTTGAAATATGGAAATGAATGCTATCTTGATCATATTTTTGAAAACAAAGGAACTATTCAGATTATTGATTTGGTAATGGTAAATGAATACCTTAATGTTTTTCATGACCATTTACCAAATGTTATACCTAATTGGGACATTTAATTCACAATTGACTTAGTTCCTGATACTAATCCAAATTCAAAGCCCCTTATCAAATGGATAAAATGGAACTTCTTGAATTAAAAAATTAGTTGTAGGAGTTTCTAGATAAAGGCTTAATTTGTCCTAGGACTTCATCACAGGGAGCTCTTATTTTGTTTGATAAAAATAAAGATGGCTTCAAGAGGCATTGCATTGATTATAGAGATTTTGATAACATTACTGTTTTTAGTAAGTATCCTTTTAATCATATTGATGACTTGTTTGATCTGATCCAGGTATCTCATTATTTTTTCATGATTGACTTGAGATATGAGTACCATTAGATGATGGTAAAGGAGGATGAAATTCCAAAATAGATTTTTTAACTAGATATGATCATTATTAATTTGTTTTTTATGATGTTTGGGTTAAATAATGCACCTGTTGTATTCATAGATCTTATGAATAGAATATTTCATGAGTTCATGGATAAGTTTGTAGTTATTTTTATTGATGACATTCTGGAATATTTTAGAATTAAATGGGAGAATGAAAAACATTTAAGGGTTATTTTTCAAACCTTAAAAGAAAAGAAACTATATGGAAAATTCAACAAGTGTTGATTTTGGTTGCAGCAAATTTCTTTCCTTGGTCACATTTTTCCTAAATATAGCACAACTATTGATCCTATTAGAATTAAAGTTGCTAAAGAATGTAAAAGACCCACAAATATAACTGAGATTCATAGTTTTCATGGTTTGATAGGATTTTACCATAGGTTTTTTGAAAACTTTGAACATTTATCCAGTCCACTGACTAAGTTAACTAAAAAAGGAGTTAAATTCATCTGAGAAAAATAATGTGATGATTATTTTAAGGAATTGAAAATAAGATTGGTGAATTATCCAGTTTTTACCCTACCTTCCAAAAACGGAGAGTGTGTCATCTACAATGATGCATCATTAAAGGGACTTTGTTGTGTTCTGATGATGAATGATAAGGTAATTGATAATACATCAAAACCACTAAAACCTAATGAGCTAAATGATCCCCCAAATGATTTGGAATTATCAGCTGTGGTTTTTCCCTTTAAAAATTTGGAGGCATAATTTATACAGATCCAAATGTGAAATATATACTGAAAAAAAGTTTGAAGTATATATTCACTCAAAAGGAATTAAACACTATGAAAATAAGATGACTTGAATTTATAAAGGATTATGATTACACGATCAAATACCATCCTATAAAAGAAAAAAAGTGGAAGATTCTTTGATATGAAGAAATTGTGCATCATTAACCATGTTGTGTTTAGAAAATGATCCCTTGATTAATGATTTGATGAATTTTGGATTGGAAGTTGTTAGTATAGTAAATTACTCTACTTTGTTTTAGGTTTCAGTGCAGTCAACATTGTTAGACAGAATTAAGCAAGCCCAAAAATAAGATGGGAAGTTACAAAAAATGTATAATTGGTTAAAATGGGTAAGTGTACAAAATTTAACATTGATAAAGATTGTGTTTTGATATTTGGAAAAATATTATTTATGCTTTGTGTTTCCTATCTGGAAGTACTAATATGTATATATACCTTTGAAAATATTATTGGTGGGAGGGAATAAAAAGGGATATTAAATATTTTACCACGAAATGTTTGACATGTCCACATGTTAATGTAGTGTGGCAGTTACTGAACGAGATGCTTCAACCTTTACCAGTACCAGAGTGGGAATGGTAAAATATATCCATAGACTTTTTTGTGGGACTACTAAAGACTTATCTATGTAAAAATGTAATCTAGGTTATTTTCAATTGATTGACTAAATCTGCTCTTTCCCTTCCTAGTCAAGATACTATGTATTTGGATTATCATTCTCGACTGTACCTTAAAGATATTACTAGGTTACATGGATTTCCTCTTTCCATTGTTTCTAACCTTGATACTAGGTTCAATTATAACTTTTTGAAAGGCCTTTAGAAGTGGTTAAGAATAGAATTAAATTTCACCACTTCTTTTTATCCTCAATTCGATCAATAAACTAAGAGAATAATTCAGACATTGGAGGATATGGTTCAAGCTTGATTAGTAGAGTACGAGGGAAATTGGGATCAACATCTTTCTATAGTTTAATTTTCTTATATTAATAGTTTTAAATCCATTATATAGATGTAAGCTTTTCAAGAATTATATGGGAAGTGGTGTTAAACTCCATATTTTTAGAAGAAGTCAGGGAAAGGAAGTTGATGTGACAAGAATTAATAGCAGAAGTGGATGATAAAGTGAAGATGATCCAAAATCACATGAGGATAGCTCAGAACAAGTAGAAAATTTTTGTAGATAATAGAAGGAAAGAATTTTATTTTGAGGTAGGTGATCATGTCTTTCTTAGAATCTCACCATAGAAAAGTGTTATAAATTTTGGTAAGAAAGAAAAATAAGTCCATGGTTTATTGGACCTTATGAAATCCTAGATAAAGTTAGACCGGTTTCCTACCAAGTAGATCTTCCTCTGAGTTTATCTTAGGTACACAATGTTTTTCATGTTTTGATGCTGAGAAATTTTGTGCTAGATTCATCTCATGTTTTGAGCCCAGAAGCAGTTCATCTAGAAGAGAAAATTTCTTTTGAAGAGAAATCTGTTAAAATTCCTAATTGAAGAGAAAAATTATTGTGGAATAAGGCAATCCACTGGGTAAAGGTTTTTTTTGGAAAAACCACATGTTTGAATAAGAAACTTTACAATCTTAAAATGTTATGACGGAAAGGTACGCTCACTTGTTTAATAAGACAATAAAATTTTGAGGATGAAATTTCCAAAATATGGAGAGAATGTAACACCTCATGGGTTTAAAAATAAATTGAAATACATGAAACACTGTGTCTCTTTATAATGAAAATTTATTTTAAGGATATTGTTATAAACTAGGTGTTAAACATAATTTTGTTGCTTCTATTATTTGAATTTTGAAAAAACGGACATCTACGGTTGCGATCCGTAAGTTATTCGGAGTCTGATAAGACCAACATTTTTTATGGTGAATAGTAACACACCCCTATGAATATTAAATTGTATTATTATTTTATTGTCTTAAGGTTTTAAGATAATGATATCTTGATTAATTATTCAAGGTGATATAAAATTTGTTATAGTTCTATATATTTTTTGGAATAAATTATTATTTTATTTAAAAATTCACTTTCTCAGATTTATAAAATTATTTTGATAAAATAGAGTTTATTTTTTAATTCTACACATTGAGAAATAGTTAGGGTGAATTTTTGGTATTTTCTAAAATACTCAAATTTTTGATGAATATTGAAATACCGTAAATTTATGTATATATACATTATATGTTAAATACACTGTTCCTAGTTTCATGGATGATGTAAGCACCCTTGGTTCAAAATCACATGATCTATTTACTATTTTGGGTCACATTAATCAATAATATTCATATTCTTGAGAAAAAATATGAAACAAATGTTTAAAATAATGGAAAACCCATTCTCTCCACTATAAATACCACCCTCACCCTACTCTTCCTATCACACCTCTCAAGATTTGAAAATTTTCTAAGTTATAAAAAAACCACTTACCAAGTATCTTCCCCACATCCAAGACTTACTGGTCTTACCAAAATTCCAAAATCAAAGGCCTTATGGAAGATCTCAAGGAGATGAGATCAAGAGGTAAAAATCTTCTTTCATTTTCTTGTGTGTTTCCTTTTAGTTTTTTTTTATTTTCTTATTCTCTATTCATATAACAATAGAAAAGAGGAATTAAATCTCCATTATTATTTATATTATATATTTTTATCATGTTTATGTAAAAATTCATCATCATTCTTCCTTTCATCTTCATCTTTTCTAAAAATAAAAACACCATCCATGATGTGTTGATTTACCGATATCGTTGATGATGTGTCTTTAATTTCATTTAAATTATTAAAATATGGTTGTAAAACCATTTAAATAGTTGAAAATATTTTAAAGTGTATTATGTGAACTCTCTTATATTTTTTAATCAACTTATAGTCATAATATTAAAGGTATATGATGAAACAAATTCGTGATTATCAAATAACCACCAAAATGATCTAAACGAATATCACTAATGATTTATCATATGATTCATCTTCATACCATATAAAAAAAATGATTTATGGAATAATTTAATATTTTGGAAACATATTGACACAATGTTTTTCAACTTCTGGAGTTTCTCTTCCATTCTACAAGAAAACCCTTTTTCAAACTGACTGTGGAAATCATGTAAAGCATGCACCTGAAACAATGGAAATAAAAAAATATTATTAATAAATGGGTCAAATGATGTTATAAAATGATTATATTAGGTGTTATAAACATTATTATTCTTCTATAAAATATTAATATCACCCTTTTAACCTTTATACAAGAGGTTTAAAGAAGTTTTAAGTAAGACAAACCCGATGTAAGGGAATTTCCAACCCAATTTCCAATCTTTGTGTTAACCTTCTAAATTATTCATTATGTGGTATTAATATTATCTGTGTGATGAATTTTTATTTTTATTATGTTTTATTATGTGTATTAAATTCATAATATTAATTTCTAAAATCAATTATATGATATTTTTAAGGGACTTTCCTTTAAAAACCCTCTTTTAAAATTCTATTTTACGAAATTCAAAAGCAATATTTTTATGAACTTATTCATGTTTTATGATTATATTTTAGTTATTGGGAATTTTTTATGATGAAGGGTTGGACATATATCTCCCTCTAATTCATTAGGTATTTGTAAGTTAGAGTTTGGTCGTATGGTTACTCCAAGTGTAACAGTGATGGTTACACCATAAGGTAGATGTGAGGGTTACAGTATAAGGTAGCTATGAGGGTTAAAAATCATAAAGTAGCCGCAAGGGTTGAAATATAAGTAAGAAATTCCCCTAAATACCTTTATGGTTTTATATATGTTCTGTAACATTTTATGGAAATATAATGTTTCACAAAGTAAGCATATTTGGGTGATAAATATATCTTTGTGAAAAAGATTTCATATGATTATAAGTATTAATGGAATAATGGTTTACTTATTTTTATATCCCTTACTGATATTTTTATGCTCATCCTATGTTTTTAAATGTTTTTCATAGGTTATAAGAATGTTTAAGAGAAATATTTAAGTCATGTTAAATGTTATAAAGATTTTTCAATGAAATCATGTTGTTGTTTTGTGTTAAAAATTTTATGTTTTATAAGAAATGGATACTATTTTAGTAGTACTTACTTTGTATGTTTATGGGTTGATATGTATGAGTTATGCCCAAAATTTATAAAAATTTAAAACAAAAAGATCTTTGGGAATGTAAATAAGCGAAATCTATTTGAAATAGCATGATTATGTAATGTTTAAGGTTGGGTCCTTATAATAATATCCTTCTAAAGTCTCACCATTTCTTACCCAAATTCTTCATGGTCCATAGGAATTAAATGGAACTAGGAACATCAAAATGAAGAAAAATATTTAAATTAAAGGCATAATTTGTTTAATTATATTAATAATTATAATCAAATATTTTAAATTAATCATCAAGGAATATGAAATTAGTATTAACTTTATTTGGTTATTGGACACCTGTTTCTTCCAATCCAGGGGAATATTCTTTTAATATTTATAATTGATGAGAATGATCACTATCTCAAATGTAATATAACCAAGGATCTATTTGTTAATTTTGATAGAATCAGTAGTTGACACCCCAAACTCATGAAATTGGATGATAATTTTAAATCCCCCCAAGCCATACATTCATTGTATTTACATATTTATCTATTTATCTATTATTTCTATCTGTTTGATAAATGAATGAATTAAAGAATGAAATATATAGTTTTTACCATGATATAACCAATGATTGTAACCATATGGTTTCCCATAGATAGTTGAGTGATCAACTTCTCACCCATCATAGATACATCATATGGTGGACAAGAAACCTCAATTTTGGAATTTTATGGATTTCTAATGATCTCTAAAATCATTAAATCACTTGGGTGTACCGAATGTGATTGTTGAAAATATTCACTCAAAGATATATATATATGCCATGGTCTCTATTTTTTTATTCTATTTGTTTTAATATTAAAAACTAACCAGATCATAATAAATGTATAAAATAGAAATTAAAAATTAAAATAATTATAAGATTGAAAAAAATAAAAATAGATTAGTATTTTCATGAAAATTGTAATAACCTAGTTAATGATGAATTATGAAAAATAATGTTGCATCCTTGTGATTAATACATTAAAAAAAGTTATATGGTTCATATAATATTATAATTTCAAAATTTATATATTAGAAATATAAAATTTATAATAATGTATTAGTATAATATATAACATGACTAATTTATATATCCACTTATCTTAATATTCATTGTCTATACTATTATAAGACTCTATTTTTAACATTACTTATTTATTTTTAACCTACCACATGAGTTATAATTTTATAATCCTTGACCTAATCAGTCTAAAAACCTCTAAATAGTAGATCCACAAGAACTCAGACATACCTCCTTATACACCAAAGGCTTCTGAATAGTAGTGAGAGATTATCAATACTATGCAAAGACTATACCCTTATTCAGATAACTATAAATATAAGTATGAATAAAGATAATTCATCATCCGTAATGAACAAAATCATATGTACATTGTAGTGGTATTTAAACCATATATAAATACAAATCTCATGCTACTTGAAAATATGATACACTATAATGTCATGGAAGACATGCATTTGGAAAAACATCACCCAATGGGATGATCATATACAAATAAGATCCAAAATATACAAAATAATATATAAATAAAAAAATATATACCCAAGGATCTACCTAGTCCCATCTCCTAGTCCCTCCTTGCATAAAAACTATCCTATATGGTCATTTCCCTTACCTATATCTCTAACCATGAATTTGGAACATTCAATAAGGTGGATGTGCAGGGTGTAAGAAATATACTTAATAGGAAACCACTAATTGTTCCCCTAAATAAGTCTAGAAAAATATGGTTTCATGAACAATATGATATAATAAAAAAATAACCATAAACATACAAACTATTGTATCATAGGGTACTGGGTAGTCTCCCACATGAATGAGAAAACCTACCCTAGTAAGTACTAAAATGGGATGGTATTCCTATAGTCTGGACTCAAAAAGGATAATTCACAGGTTAACAATATCTAACAACAATGTAATAGGTTAATGGGATATCACCATCAACATTTAGTAATGGTGAATGATATATCACTAATATTCTCAGAAAAATAGTTGAACATGTCATCAATATAATCCCAACAATAATAGTGAATGAGATATCACTGCAAAAAATTTGGGTTTTTGTGATATGTAACATGTTCATCGCAAATTTTCACATAAATTAATTTTTTCCAATGGATAATTTACTTTGTCATAGGTAATATTTTATACAATGTATTTTGATTAAAAATGTAGATTCCCTCACAATATGTTTTGTACAGGAATGTGCGTGTGGTGACAATAAATAATTATTTGTGACATATTCCACATGCCTATGACAAATAATTTTCATTTAATGAGTATTTGTGATCAAATATGTTTTCCATCATGAATAGTTATTAGAGATAGAATACTTATCTCAACACAAATAGTTTTTGTGTAATATTTTATTATGATAGACCTATTAGCCCATCACAGTTAGGTTATCGATACTAGGTAAAAAAATATGGCAGGTTTATGTTACAATGGATTAAAATATCTATGATAAATACTTTTCAGATAAGTGAGAATTTTTTTTATGTTGGGAAGTATTTGTGATGGAATTCATCATAAAGAGAACTTTTTTGTGTGACAAAAATTCACATCGTAAAAATTCTATCATAAATAATCTAACATATAAATAGTTTCACATGTCCTATCTTCCTCCTCATCCCAAAATCTCCCTCTCATTTATTCTTTTAATCATTATAATTCTGACTTGTTTTTAAAGGATTATGGTTTGTAATGTATTATCAATAATTCAGACTCTCTTTTAAAGGTATTTGGATTTTAATATATTATCTTTAATTCAAACACACTTTTAAAGGTTTCTATATTGAAATCTAATTATTTTTTCTTAGACTTTTATTAGAGGTTGAAGATATTAATTATTATAAAAATGTTAGTTTGAAGGTACTTTTGTAAAACTATTTTAATTAGTTATTAGTTTCATCAATTTATTGGTTTTTTATTATTTGATTTATCAGTTAATTTAATCTATTAGAGTCTAGTTACATATTCCTATCATGTTAATAGTTTTTTATATGTTATTATTAGTATAAATTATTAAATTAATATTTTTGTTAACTAATAATAATAATATTATAATAATTTATAGTAATTTACAAAAATATAGATTAATATTAAAAGAATTAATATAAATAATTTTCTGTAGTTTACAAAACGGTAATTTAGTAATAAAAAAATAATATAAAATAATAAATATTATTTAATTTTAGGAAAGGCTAATAAAATTAAAATTAATTTAAGAAATAGATAGTTATTAATTATTATAAATTAGTATAAATTATTAAAACTAGTTTAAAAGAGTAAATATTTTGTATAATTATGAGAAAATAATAAAATATAAATTATTTAATATTAACAAAATGAATAATTATTAATCATTATAAATTATTAATAAATTGATAAAATTTATTAAAAAAATAAAAAAATGAAAAATAGAATAGTACAATACAAATTAGTGATTTAAAAAATAAAAATAGAATTATTAATTATTATCTTGATAATTTAATTAATAAATTCTAATATTATTATAAATTATTATAAAGTAATATACAATTAAAATTACTAAAAATTGATATATAAAACTATAACTTTATAATGAATTTATTATAAATTAAGTAATATTTTATTTCTATTTAAAAGGGAAAAAAATATTATTATAAAACTCTAAAATATTTGAAAATAATTTATTTAATAAATTTAATCACTTATTTGTTCCTCCAATGACATCCTAGCCCTGAAGATCCTAATAATAATGAAGTTTGTTTCCTCTATTAGGTTAAAACCCTTATTACAAATGTGACCATGATCTCAGATTTTTTTTCCAATACTTTATTTTGAAGTAAATTCATAATTTATGAAACGTGTGTGTGCTTAATATAAATAATACATTATTCTTAATAAAATAATTTAGAAACCTCTTTGAAATTTTAGTTTCATGCTATCTCATCCAGGGTGTAAACACCACACCCAGGAATCAATGGACCCATCCAAAAAAATTCTTAGGTTATATACTGGGTTAAATTACCCATTTTATCCCTAGAGAGGTCTTGAGACTCTAAAACTCAAAATTGAGCTAAGTATCACTAAAAAAACTCAGGTCACTACATAATTTCTTATAATAGATATCATATATAATGAATTTATGAAACCATCAAAATTACTTTTTGTTATTTAGTTTATTATACATAGTTATGCATGGATAAGATTTATTTATGAAAGAAAAGTTAGTAAAATAATAAGTTATAAATATTAACATTTTATAAAAATAATAATTAATATAAAAAAATAAGATGTTAAATTAGTAATAAACAATAAACTAGAACAGCTGATATTTTTATTTCTAATAATTATTTAAATACAAATAAAATAAAAAATAATTACTAATTATAAAAATTAACTAATTGTTCATTTAGTGGGAATACATTTCTTCATAATTTTTTTGACACATTATATAATAAACCAATTGTTGATAATTTTTTATAAAACTTTAGGCCCTTGAAATATATATCATTTTTTATTTTGAGATAATGATTGAATAAATAACTATATAAATCCAAATTATTTTGGTAGCAATCCTATCTACATTGGGGGTGTTGAAACATTTATTTCATTTTCATCATAAAATTCAATATTTGTTTGAAAAGGGTTAATTAAGTGTCCATGTAAGAAATAAAATATTAGGAGATTTGAAATATTTGATAATGTTGGAGTTAATTTATTTCATTTTGGTTTTTGGAAATATTTCACCTTTTGATATCAACATGGTGAACAAAATTTAGTAAAAGATACAAATTTTTGGTTTCTTTATCCATAATAGTTTTAAAATTTAGTATATGAGGTTGTTAGTCCATAATTTCAGGAAACAAAATATTATAATGATAATTCAAATCCAAATTTAGGACCATATTAGTTTTATAATTTATTGAAATTTGATGAGGAGGCCTTATATCTCGAGTGAAAGATGTTAAAAATTTAATATATATTAAATTATATTTTGGAATGTAAAATTGTTATTTCAAACAAATATTTTATTTGGTTAAAGGATTGTTTCCCAAGGGAAATATGCTACTACTAAATTTCTCTAAAAGTAATAAGTTAGTCTATAATTTGGGTCCTAATAATCCGAATATCCCTGATTGTTTAAATGACTGCATATTATATTGTGGTGAATATTAGTCATTAGTTAGCTACCCAACATGTGGAAAATTGAGGTACAAAGTAGTACAACAAAAAAATCCCATATCTGTTCCTATTGAATAGTTTTGGTATTTTCTAAAATACCATGATTACAGTGTCAATTTATATCTTGCAACACAATTTTATTGATTAATAAGTTTAGATCTAATATATCTATCAGAAAAATATTAAATCATCCATGTGATGGGGATTCATGGAAATGATTTGATCAATTTCATCAAATTTTTTCTTTAGAACCCCATAACGCGTGTTTAGGTATATCTACTAATAGTTTTTTTCATTTTGTTCTTATGAGTGTCAATATTCTTGTTGACCTATTTCCACAACTTTGTATAACTTACCTTCATGGATGTTAATGAGGGAAGCACATCTCTATTTGGGGTTACTAATTCTAAGGAATCCCAAGAATACTATCGATTTTTATTTGAATCCAATAATTAATGAATTAATTTTATTATGAAGTGACATTGTGACTATATATTATGTAGTTTTAGAAAAAAAATTAACCCTTGAAGTTGTATTAATGTGGACAATAAGTGACTTTCAATCATATGGTATGTTATCTTGATGGATTACACATTGTCTAAAATTATTTTTGTACTGCATGGGTGAAAAAAATATTTTATTCTTATTAATGGAAGGAAACCATTTATTTTACTATTATTTAATATTTCTTCCTAAAGATAATAATTTTTTAATTAATTGAAATAATTTTACAAAAGGTTGAATAATAATAGATGGACCTCCAACAATATTAACTGGGATTAAGGAAAAATATATAATCTAGTAATTTCCTCATTTTAATTTTGGATTAATAATAAATAAATAAAAAATAGGTGGCTTTTGGAGGGACCATATAGCAACCCTATCATTTTACACATATGATTACATGATTTTAAGAAAAATTTACCATCAAATTACAAGCGAAGGATCGTAAATTCTAGTGTGTTTGGAAGATTAGGTACATAATTAAACATCATGAAACCAAAATATAAAAAATATTTTATTTAATCTTTATAATGATATCCTAACTAAATTTTAGTCCTTATATCAGTATAGAATATCCTGGGGAATATATTAATAAAAGGGATAATATAAAAATACCATTAACATAATAAGTATAGGAATAAAACATAACACATGGTTTAGAAGGCATAACATGATGATGTAAAGGCATGAAACATGAATAAACATAAGGAATAATAACATATATAAAATTGTAATATATAATAATGAAATCATAGGAATTTAGCAACAAAATATAACATGACATTAACATGATTCTAGGAAAACCACCAAGACTATAAAACATGGTGGACAAAGTCCTATAAAGGAATCATGTTCACCCCCGTCCCAACATAACATCTCATGAGACAAAACATAACCTAATTCATTGGGAAACTTTCTAGATGCACCCATCATAACATTTTCATGAATATATTTTCCACATAAATAATCATATATAATGAATCAAACATAAAAATAAGGGTTAACCATGTAAAAAAATGAGTGTTGTAATCATGTCATAAGGCATTACAAATGGGCATATCATAAATGTGTCCATGAAATAATGTATTTAAAATATACATGTACATTAATAATGGAATATAGGAATAGATAATGATAAATTATTTCCAACTTAATAAAAATCATTTAATGAGAGTGTTTTGGAAGCTTAAAAAATTAACCACTTTAGTGTGATTTTAAGGAAAATTATTAAAGAGTATTTAAAACAGAAAAGGCATAATTGGTTTCAAAAAACCAGAAATGACCATGATAGTTTTTAATGATAAAATTCTTGATTATATAAAAATAATGGTGGATTAAAATAGATTATGTATAACACATGATAATGGGTAAGAAATTGGGAAAATCCACTTAATCAAGATTTCTTATCAGGAAGTTTTGAGAAGAGAATCTTTTTAAAACATGTATTTCCCCATAAAAGAAGGATGATATGATATTGATATATTAATTTGGAACATATAAAATGAATTTATAATAATTAAAAAGAAATAAATAAGAATTATGTAAGAGTAATGAGAGATAAAGAGTAACCTAAAGGAAAAATGGGGTTTTAGGTAGAATCCCTTACCTTATGTCCGAAATGGTTCTAAACTTGATCTTAATATCATGATTAATCAAATTAGATTAATTAATTAATAATTACATAACCTTTTATACAAATAATTTATTTATTATAATTTAATTAAGTTTATTTATGGACTTTTTGATGAGTTATAGAGTTCAATTTCATCATTCAGGAGTGCTCGTTTTCTTAGTTTTCATGACCCGTTCGCTTGTACAAGAGTATGTAAGTTCATGTAAAATGGGTATACTTATCGAAAATTAAAATTATATGTTATTAATGAAAATAAAAAAGGTTAAATTATATTATAAATAATTTTTTTATATGGTATTGTGATGAATCATTAGATACATAGTTAATGATAATTGTTTATGTTAATTTTGGTAGTTTTTTGATCATCAAAACTAGTTTTGTTTTATTAATTAACATCATGTTTATATAATGGTTAAATAAAATTAAATAGGTTTTAATATATATATTATAAATTCTTATAACCAAGAATTTTTTTTATAATCATATTTGAAGGTTTTAATAGAAAATTAAAATTTGTTGTTCGGGAAGGTGATAAATTAACACCTCACAAATGATATTTTCATTTCTAGAATAAAAGGGAGAGGTGAAGGGGATTTGATGAGGGATTATTAAATTTGAATAATAATATTAAATAATATTTTATGTGATTTATTTGTAATTCCATTTTTATGAGAGTAGGTGAGGAGAGAATTAGATGATAAACAAACTAGAAACGAAAATAAAAGAAATGGAATGAGGAATTTACCTCTTGAATTTATCCTCCATGAGGTCTTCCTTTGGGAAAAGGTTTTGGTCTTTGGATGATACCCTGAGCTCTTGGACATAGGGGATATATTTGGTAATATATTTTAGAATAATTTGGATACGGATAAAATCTTGTGAGGTGTGAGGAGAAGAGGTGGTGAGGGATGATATTTATAGTGGAGGAGAGGGGTGTTTTCTCATTATTTAATTCATTAGTTTTTTATTTTGGTTCGAGGTAATGAATAGTTTTATAATTATCACACAATATAATAAAATAATGAAGGTTAGTTGTAGATTATGTTTCTTACATTAGAAATGAATCAAGTAATAGTGTATTTAACTAATAATGTATAAATACCATAAATTACCGTATTTTACTATTCACCAAAAATTCAATTATTTTAGAAAAATACAAAAAATTGAATATAATCATTTTTTTGACAATTATAATTAAAAAATAAACTAAATTTTATGAAAATAAATATATAAATATGATAAATTTAATTTTTAATTAAAATCATCATTTACTTGTAAAATATCAAATTTAAAATTATAACTGATTTTATAACACATTAAAAAATTAATTAAGGTTTCAAAAAATTATCTTATAATAATTAGATAAAAAATATTAATTTATGAGTAAATATTATGGAAATAAATTTTATTTTAAAAAATTATATTAATTAAAAAATTTAAAATAAATACTAATGTTTTATAAAAATATCAAAACTTAATTAATAATTTCAAAAATATTTATTTACTTATACTATGATATAATTATATCATATTACCATTTATAATATTCATAATTTTTTTTTATAATTTAATGGGTGATGTTACTATTTTATTGATGGGTTTGCTATTAATAAGTGTCATATTACTATTCCAAAGTTTAAGTTACTATTCCCTTAGTATGGATTCCTTAACTTCTAGAAACACTTATTATTTCATTAGTTATTCATTTATAGGTTTGAATTGTGTTCTTAATGTGATTTTATGTGATTATACTGCATTAAATAATTATAATAATGGAATTTAGTTGATAAATGTTCTCAGTTTTTATAGATCACAATGAGATAAAGAAAAGTATATTTTAGGACATTCCATATTGGTCGGATTTATTTGTTTTTCACATGTTAGATTTAATGCATATTGTGAAGAACTATTTTGATAAAATATTTTATTACAAGTTGGAAACACCTAAAAAGACAAAAGTTACTGTAAATGGATAGTCAAATTTTACCCAACATTTTTAGAATACATGAACTTGAGTTATTTGAAAATTCCAGACCACATAATTTAATGAATCCAAAATCTGCATATACACTATGTAAAATTTTTAATTTATTATTGTGTCAGCGGATTACATATTGAAGGTTACCTGGTGGCTAAGCATCTTATTTTTCACTCTATTAAAAATAGTCATATTATCTTGTTAAAAAACTCATGAATGTAATGTCGTAATGGATTGATTTTTCCTATTGGTCTTAGAGGGTTGTTGAATTATTTGATATGGTATGTGTTGAATAAAATATTAATGACTGGGGTCTATATATAAGGTTCGATGGTGTTTATAATGTCGATGATGTAACCAAATAATTTGAATTAATGAGATATTATAAAATTGAAGCTAATATGAAAATTAATGATGTTGATGAGGAAAATAAAGATACTAAAATTGATGAATAAGAATATAAATATGAATAATGATTTATTACATTATATTTATAGTCATAATCAAAATATATTATTTTTTGAATAATTTTTTTAGTTTTTTATATTTGATATATATGTTGAAAATTATTCATTGGTAACATTTTTTAAAGTTTCATATGGATGGAGAGGATTACGATGAGATATTTCATTCCACCACCGATGATGTTCTTCTTAGTTATCAGCTTGAAAAATCACAAACCGACTCATATAGTGCTGTTATTTCACCATTTTCTAGGAGGTGTCATGACTTAGTTAGATTTATGATTCTAGACCATATTCTTGAGCGATGTCCATCTATTGATTTCAATCCATTCTTGTAGTGGTATGTCAAATTATGCTATTTAATTATTTTTTTTATTAATTTTTTATATATTAGTTGTCTGATTATGTATTCTTATTTTAATTTTTTTATATAGATACTATGTAGGCTCGTGTGATTCTACAAAATTATTTTTCTACACCATGGTCTTCATGTGATTGGGTTCCCATCAATGTTTTACCACTATAATGTATGTTAATAAATAATTATTTGATTTTTTTAAATTAATAACATTATATCATTAATTATTTATAAAGTTTATGGTCTCTTATCAATGATATCAGGAGACCTTCTATCTGAGAGTCATGAGAGATTTGTTTGCATGAGGATTTTTTTTCAATTTTTACACAACCTAAAAAAGAGAGTGATAGAAGAAGAAAGTCACACAAAGAGTTGGGAGTCATATGTTTAGAATTAATTAACTATATACGGTAAGAAATATTGATTATTAATTTAAATGTACATTTAATGTAATTTTTTATTTTTGAATTTATGTGCGTCATTGTAGATCCTACTCTTACAGAGTTTTATGTTTACAAGAAGATGTACATTGATCCTACTATAGTAGAGGTTTCTAGTAGAAAATAGTTTTGAATTTTGGTTAGTATTATTTTTTATTTTTAAAATTAATTTAAATTAATTATTTTAATATTTTAAAATTTATTTACATTTGAGGGAGGAATATGAGGTTGTGACTTATCACATGTGATAGAGTTAGATTGAGAATGAGGGGGAGGCCTCATGTGAGTTTGGTTTTGATGAGATGACTTAGATATGGGTGATCATACATGGTATCAATAAAGTCAGTGTGATCGATATTGGTTCATGATCTATGACTTCTAGTTATAATGGTAGTATAATGACGCTTCCATCCAATATGAAGGTAGTTTATGCTAAGTTGTTTGAAACTTCAATGTATCAGGAGAGGTTTCTAGCTCATGATTAGATTACAAAGACCAAGAAGAGAGAGTAAGAAGAGAAACATCGGTAGTAGCATAAACAAATATAGCAACATGAGTAGTTGATGTAGTACATATTATGAATTGAACAAGGATTAATGTGGGATTTCCCTCCACCTAACCTGTAATGACCCAAACTTTTATAAATTAAATTCCCCATTTAATGGAATAAATTCCTTATTCATGTAATGTAAATATATAAAACACATGCACTAATTTGGTTATTTTGGACCATTATAAGTTATATCCTATCAGATTCAAAAAACTCTTAATAATCATAATAGTTTATAATATATATATTTAATAGTGATCATATGATTATTATATATTAAGGGATATTATAAAGTTCTATTGACACATATAAAATAAGTGATGGCCTTAACTAGTAAGATCACACACAATGAAGACCATTTATCAGAGCTTACAAGGGATATATCTTATATAGGATTTTACCTTAATAAACCCAATATGAGATCCAATAACTAAAGAATTATTTAAACTATTTATCGGTTAATTTCAAGCTCATTTTGATCACAACCCAAATTATGTTTTCAAACCACCCTATGATAATCTCACAGTTTCACACCTTACCCTCAGGGCGTTCACTGGTGTAATAAGAGGGCATGTATCTTTAACCTAAATGTATGAATACTTATATTTTATTTCTAATAAAACAATTATTATATTGATTCATTACAGTTTTTACTTTACAAATTATTAAGTAATGATTTTGAAAAATATAAATTTTAATACGAAAAAACTGGAATTGTATTTTTCTGTAATATTCAATTTCAATTAAGACATTACTTTTGATAAATTCATGAATTAAATTATATTTTAATAAAAAATTATTACTAAATAGTATATATTAAATACAAATGATAATATAATTTTAATAAGTGAAAACATAATTTTTATAAGGGTCAGAAAAAGTTATTTAAAATAAACCAGTATTTTTAAATAAATGGTAATTTTAATTTAAAAGTATAATTTATAATATTTAGAGAATTATTTTGATAAAATAAATACTATTTCTTGAATTTTCACATCCAAATTTTCCAATGGTGAATTTTTTATAATTTTTTAAGACTGTCGAATTTTCAAGTAAAAATTGAATACAGTATAAATATATTGTTTGTATTATTAAATAATAATGATAAAAAAGTGATGTAATTTCTTCTATAAAATGTTATGAACGACCAAATATATATATTTATACATAATATAATGTTTTATAAGGTTATTTGTTTTAATTCTATAAATCCTTTATGAATGCTCCAAAACTTATATAATATTTTTAGGTTTTAAAATCAATTATTTGTAAACATAACCCACTTCCACATCCCAAAGGGTATTAATTAAAGTTAACAGTTCATGGAATTATAATATAATTAAATCCAATACTCTTTGGTATAAACCATTGGAATTTTTTATTACTTTATGATATTGATTCCAAAACCTATGTTTGGAAAATAATAAAGAACTCACCAATTTTACTATATAAACCCACCTAAGATCCCATTTATATTAACTAAAATTCATTGGATCAGAAATATACACCACCATTTACTCTCTATATCCATCAAAAGGTTCCTTAAATCTCTCATGATGCTCCTACTAAGCTTTTTTAAACACCCTCTTAAGGTAAGTAATCATCTCCTTCTCCACTTTATTCAAGCACCTTATTTATGTAATTCATTTTTTCATTCAATTAATATAGATTGGATATGATTTTAAAAACCCCCATAACTTATCTTATTATTTTTATATGATTATATACCCCTTTAACTCTCATTAATACCTCCCATGATTCATTATGTACCCCCTTTATGCTACACAAATTATCCTGTGACTTTTTCCATGCCAAACTTTTATTTGAGCACCCTTTTTATTTTATTCCTTTTAATTCCCTATAGTTCATGATGGATTTTGTTTTTACATATCATTGTTACTAAAATTATTATTTCCATGTTATGATATAACCTTTTCAGTATCATTAATTCCTCCCATGATTCATTATGTACCCCCGTTATGTTGTTGAAATTATCATGTTATTTCTCCATGCCAAAGATTGGTATTGTGAATACCATCACCATTTCCACTCAAAGGTATTAACCTAGACATAAGTATAATTATTTTATTGGGGAATACATGTATGTATTCAAAACTCCTTAATTTTTGGATTAAATGTGATAAAATACGATCCTATATTGAATGATATATATGGCATACTTAGGAATGTACGTGATATGAAAGCAATGGGCGAACCTATAATTCGATAGTTCTCCAATGCATTGGGTAATGTTTTAGTCTCATGAGACTTCATTTATGGAATAATTAAATGAACCTAATACATTACGAGTATTTTCCACCACTATATTTTGTCTTTTAGGTTATCCTTGATCTATGTTTATGGTTTCTTGTTTAATGTTGTTTCCACATTTCCATGTTGCTTTTATGATATCATGTTATATCATGTATCATTGTTAAGGATTATGATTATCACCAATTTTATGCCCCATTTAAATTTATATTTAATTACATATAATAATTTAATCATTTTATGCTTTGTTTATTCCCTTACTGATCTTTATAGCTCACCCAATTCCCATGTATATCCCCAGTTTATTTAAGGCAGTTTTAAGAGAAATTTAATTTTAGAGTATGTTAAAGAAGTTTTAAATATCTTTGTTGTATCCCTGTATCAAGTTGATGTACTATGTACTTAATTTCCCAATGAAACTAGGGTTCACAATATTTTTTGGTTTTACTAAGTGTGTTATTATGTAAAAAATCAAGAAATAAAGTGTAGTAAATAAATGGGTTTTCATAGTTGGTATCATAGAGAAGCCTAGTTGTTTTTTGGGATTATGATTAGAAACAACTATAGTAATACTTATGTATAATACCAAATGTAATAAAATAAACTTAAATTTTGTTAAATTATAGTTTATGTGGGTTCTATGAAAATAAATCCCTATATAGATATTTCAAGTGGACGTGGATCTCATATAGAGGTACCTAGGGGTAATAACACTGAAAAGGGCGCATTAATATGGAATCGATCATCACCTAGTGCATGAAAATGGTGATTTCTTCACACATGATTTGACACTCCTGATGGATATGATTTGGTAAATAATAAAATTTCATTACAAACCACTATTAAGGGAATATAAAATACCTATAAGATTTTATGTTATAAAATTGATGATGACTAACTTAGATTTAAGCCTAGAAATTTATAGGTTAAAGAATACACCTTATTTATGAGTTATCCCTTTAATGTATATATTTTCCCTTTTATGTGTCTAATTTTTTAAAAATAATCATCCATATGTTTCCTTTATTCTAGTCAATGGATGTAAATAGGAGGAACTGAGTCAATAATAAATGTGAGGGGAAATGCGATGACTAAAAAAATAAGATAAAAAACATAGTGGTAGATCAAGTAAGACATATTATGATTATGGAAAACCAGATATAAAAAACCATGATTAATAAATTTAATATAGTTGGATTTACAAAGATGTAAAATAATAATAGGATGATGTCCCAAGGAAGTGAATCCAATAAAAATGATTAAGCAAAAAATACCCAATTTACTATGTGAAAAAATATGGAAAGTGGAACTAAGGGAAATGTCACAAAGAAATTGGGAGATGTTTTAAGTGTAGAAAAATAGGTAATAAATTAGTGAATTTCCATGAAAAAATTGAATAACTTGATATATAGAAATAAAGTTTATTTTAATGTACCATATATAGTTATATGACATAAATGTGGAGAATTTGGACAATATCTAAGCCAATGCTCTATTCCATGGGATAATAGGCATAATGAGCACAAACAATCTCCAAGATCAAGGGAACAACAAATTTTTAATGCTGATATTGATCATGATGATATAAGTACATGTAACAAATACTACATAGTTTTGCTTGTCATGTTTTATTTTAATTCATTCCATATTAGTATATCATGCAATTTTTCCAAGAACATCGAGTCACCCCCTAGAATTATCTCTGTGGGGGTGAATTATGACATACATATAAGTCATAAAAGCCTCAAGTATATATTCCTAGAAAATGATCTTAATATATGATAATAGATGTGTTTAGAGATGATCAAAGATTATTATTGATCAATACATTACCATCTTGGGAAGTCAAACAAATTGGTAGATACTCTATGTAGAAGAGATCCTGCAACTCTATCCATGATGAGAATTAAGAGAGATCCAATCTTCTTGGACAAGAAAAGAATTGATATGGGAATAATAAATGGATATTTATCCTACCTTTATCAAATAAATACTCAACCATCCATTATTGAGAGAATCACCAAAGTTAATAAAGATGAAAAGTTTCTACAGAAGAAGGTAGAAAATATTATGAACTTCAACTTTTTTGAAAATGGGGTAATAGGGTTTGGAACCCAGATATGTGTCCCATTAAAACCAAAGATGAAGAAGGAACTTCTGGATGATATGTACAACTCATCCTTATCTATTCATCTAGGAATCACTAACATTTTTAGATATTTGAAGAAAAATATATAATGGTATAACGTAAATATGGAGATTGTGAAGTTTTCATATTGACGCTTCGTATGCCATCAATTAAAGGTTGAACTAAATAAGTCTATTGGTGTGATGTAACCATTTCCCATATTGGTATAAAAATTGGGAAAAATCTATGTATTTCATCATAGGACTCCCCATTACACTTAAAGGTAATAACTCCATTTGTGTGGTAGTCAAATTCCTCATGAATTTGGCACATTTTATTACTATCAAGGTGTATTTATCTCTTAAAAAACTCACTAATATATGAATAATAGAAGTGGTAATACTGCATGGAGTTCCAATCTCCATTGTATATAATCGAGATCCTATGTTTCCCTCAAGGCTTTGGAGTAGGCTTTAGTAAGAAATGAATATATAATTAAGCTTCGACACTGTTTGTCACCATCATATATATTGTTAGTATGAAAGGACCATTCGAACACTTGATAAAATGATAAGATCATATTCAATGGATTTACAAGGATGTTGGGATCAACACCTTTCCCTAGTAGAGTTCTCATATAATAAAAATTTCAATTCTAGATTTCCATTGGAACCTTATAAGGATCAATATGGGATGAGGTGTTAGAATCCAACATGTTTGAATGAATTTGGAGAGTGGAAGCTAATGAGGCCTTATCTTATCTAAGAGATGATAGGGAAGGTTAAAACAATTCAATATCACACAAAATCCGCAAAAAATAAATAGAAAATCTATGTAAAAAATTTCAAAGAGACCGAGAGTTTGAGGTTGTTGATTAGGTTTTTTATATATTAAAATGGAACAAAATTATTAGGTTTGAGAAGAAAGGAAATATTATTCATAGATACATCACCCCCTTTTAGATCCTTGATCACATCAGAGTGGTGGATTGATGACTAACACTCCCACTAAACCTATCTCAAGTACATGATGTGTTTTATGTATTCCTTTTGAGGAAGTATATACCAGAATCCTCACATGCCTTGAATATATAGGTGGAACCATTGGATAATTATCTTTTATACATGGAGCAGCCGATGAAGATCATAGATTATAGAGACAATGTTTTATGAAACAAGAAACTCACTTGGTCAATGTATTGTTGTAGAACCAAAATTTTGAGGAAGTGACAGGGTAAATGGAAGAGGTGATGAAAGAGAAGTAACCTAATATTTTTTAGTGCATGATATGAAAATTTTTAGGGAAAATTTTCTATAGTGTGAAAAAATTTAACTACCCAAAATTTTATAAATGTAATTCTCCTTTTAAATGAATAATTTCCTTATTTATGTAATGTAAATATTTAAAACACATGCACAAATTTGGTTATATTGGACCATTATATGTTATATCCTTTCTAATTTAAAATACCACTAAGAATCATAACCATTGATAATATATATGTTGAACATAGATCATATGATTAATATATATTAAAGATTATAGTATATTTTTACTAACACAGAAAAAAAGAAATGACCTCAATCAGTAGGATCATACCCTATGAAGCCCATTTATCATAGATTCCATGGGAGATATAATATTTGGTATTTTTCATTATTCAAGACCAAGTTGATATATAACAACTAAATCATGATAAAAACCATTAATGGGATAAGTTCAAGCTCATTGATATCACGACCCAAACCATGTTCACTGAACCACCCCTTGTGAATCTCACCATCGCACACCGTAACCTTCGGGAGTTCACTGGTGTAATAAGAGGTTATGTATCTTGACCCTAATAGTTTGAATAATTATATTTTTTACAATAAAATAATTATTATATTTATTACTTATTGTTTTTAGTTTATAAATTATTAAGTAATGAGTTTGATAAAAAATATATTTTAGAACAACAAATCTAGAATTATATTTTTGTGTAGTATTCAATTTCAATTAAGAAATTACTTTTCTTAAATTCATGAATTAATTGATATTATAATAAAATATTATTATTAAAAATAATATATTAAATATAAATGATAATGTAATTTTACAAAGTGAAAATGTAATTTTTTTAAGGGTTAGAAAATTTATATTATCAAAAAACCTATATATTTTAATAAATAGGGATTTAAAATTAAATATATAATTTATCATTATATATAATTATTTTTATAAAATAAATATTATTTTTGGAATCATATTTTCAAAATTATCCAATGGCGATTTTTCATAATTTTCCGAGATAGTCGATTTTTTGTGTAAAAATTATATACGGTATAAATATATGATATGTATTATGATATCATATTGACCCAGAAGTGATGAAATATGTTCCATGAATGTTATAGATGACCAAATATATATTCAAATTTTAAAATTATGTCTGTTTTATGTAATTTTTTTACTTTTATAAACCCTTTACAAATCCTCCAAAACCCATTTTATATTTTAAGGTTTTAAAATCAATTAATTGTAAACATGACTCACTTCCACATCTCCATGAGTTTTATATTAATGTGATCAGTTCATTGAATTAAAAATTAATTAAAACCACTCTTATTTCGTAGAAAACGTGGTAAAAAACCATAATAATGTTTTTGGTTTTTATTACTTTATTGTATAGAGTCCAAAACCTAAGATTTTAAAAATAATAAATAATTCCCCTCTATTTTCAAATATAAACCCACCCAATATCCCATTCCAATTCACTCAAAAAAATTAGAGCATGACTATACAATTTCATTTCCAATTTATATCCATCCAAATGTTCCCCAATCTCTTAAGAATCTCCTCCCAAGCATTTGGAAAGACCCCTCATAGTAAGGGATCCTCTCCTTCTCCCCTTTATTCAAGAACATTCTTTATATAATACATTTTTTATTTCAATTAATTTTAATACTATATAATTTTCAAATACCTATTGTTTACCTTATTATATCCATGAAATTAGTTACCCCTTTCAATTTCATTAATCCCTTCCATGATTCATTATTTACCCTCATTATACTGCCTATATTATGCTATGATTTTTCCATGCTAAACATTTATTAAATAATCCTTTTGGCCTCATAACTTTTAATTCCCAAATGGTTATATTGTATTATGTTCTTAAATATTCATCTTACATCCCTTATTATTTCCATGTGATGATATACTCCTTTAAATATCATTAATCACTCCCATGAATCATTATGTACCCCCGTTATGCTGCTGAAGTTATCCCATGATTTTTCCATACAAACCTTCACATTGTGAATACAATTACCATTTCCGATCAGAGGTATTCACCCAGACACACATATCCTTCATTTATTGGTGGAATTCAATGTATATATTTCACACTCCTTAAAATGATATCATGTTTAATGTTTTTTCCACATTCCCATGTTGCCTTTATGCTATCATGTTATATAATGACTCATTATTCAGGATTATGATTCTATCCTATTTTATGTCCCATTTAAATTATTATTGACTAATATATAATAATTTCATCATGTTAATATTTTTTTATTATCTTACCGGGCTTTGCATCTTTTCCATTTATTATGTATATCCCCAGGTTATCCTGTGAAGTTTTAAGAGCAATGGAATTATAGATCATCTTAATGAATTTTTCAATAATGTTGTTATATCCATGTATCAATTTGTTTTTCTATGTAACTAATTTCCCAAATACACTAGGATTCATGATCTTCTGGTTTTCACAAAGTGAGTTATTATGTAATAAATCATGAAATAAAGTGTAGTAATGACATGGGTTGTCATATAACCCTTTAATTGACCCCCATAGCAGGTTTATAATTTTCTTTTTGATAAAAATATAATGTGCTAAACGTTTATTATTTTTTATATGAAAGGTTTTTATATTTTTAGTTTTTTATGTTTTTTATTTTATTCTATTGTAACAGAATGTTACTCCCTTTGTATTAATTTTTTTTTGTTTCATGAAAAACTCTTAATAATTTCATAAATACTATTTTTATTGATTTTTTTACTATAAAAATAAAATAATATTTTTTCAGGATGGAATTCTATTCCATCAAAAGATATTATTATCAAAAAATATATAATTTTATTTCAATTTTTTTAGAGACAAATCAATGAAAATATAATTAATTGTGATTAAATATTTTACAATGGGTAATTTGAGATGGAATCCCACGTAAAATAGTAATTTATGATGGTAATCCATCACAAGTAACCCATAAAAAATGATATAAAATTTCTTAGTGTTTAACTATATTCATATGTAAAGAGAACATGTTATCTCCAAAATTAAAAATATAGTGAATGGGTTATCAACACTATCACACTAGTATGGGTTAATGGGATATTTCCACCCTCAAAATAATAAGTGAAAAAGATAATTATGTGACTCATGATATGGTGAGATCGATGAATACTAGTGGTGGGTCAAGTGGATAATGTTTTTGGGTCAATGGTGTAAATGGTCATCCGATCAGTGAAAAAAAGGGGATGGTCCCCCATTCATGTGGTCTCTAACTGATTCAACTAGATATATTCTAGTTCATTTGTGTTTGTTTGTTTATTGGGGTGTAGATATCTTTGCATGCACTAGTTTCTTCCCCTTTTCATTTGGATAGCTGTGCATGAATTTTCAGGTGCTGTTGGGTGGGTATCCTTTAAAGAGGAATAGAAGTGATGAAACCCATAATTAAACCAGATGTCATCATCTTTTATGGATGGATGGGCACCTTTCCATAAAATTTTTATCGATGTATTATGTCTATTTTTGTGTTTCATTTGGTTGAAATTTTTGTGATTTAATTTCGCACTTTTTCTGGTGGGAAGCTCGAAAGAGACAAAGGTGTGTTGAAACCTTTCATCTAGATCTCCTCCACATGTCTGTATTAGTTACAGGGGTACCCTACCACATTTTTCTAGTCTGTCATGGGGTAACTTTTTGGAGGGGGGAATCATCTTCAACTGCTTTCACTAGTTCATTTTCTGGTATGGGGGGAGATGATTCTTTTTTCTAGTGCTTTATTTAATTTATGATTCCCATTAGACTTATGAGTATATTATGAAACTTATATCTTGTTTCTTAAAGTATTTTTTCATCTACTTGTAATTGGTTCCCTATTTACCCAATTTTCAAAAGTGGTATTCTTTTTTATATTCAATAAAGTGGTAATAACCCTCAACTTTTAAAAAAATATAGGTAAATGAAAAACATGGTGAAAATTTAATCACTATTTATATAATCAAAAATCGTAGTGACCATTTTATCAATACATAATAATAGAATAATTAATACACATAAAATTATTAAACATAATTAAAGTTGAACTAATAATCAGTGATCAATCATAAAGAAATATGTTGAGAGGTGGGGTGCCATGCACTCATTAAAACCATGAAATTTAATCCACCGGAAGTACACACAATAGAGGTTATGCATATTTGAAGCATATCTTTTAGAAAAAATCCTCACTCGACTAAGTATAACATAATAAGAAATTCAACACACCCTACCCCCCATAAAGTTGATTCTTGCACACACATACAATCACACTCACAAGAATATACATGGAATGTAAAATCAACAGATATAAAACCTATGAATGGATGTAAATTATAAAAATCAATCAAGAGATTATCATTCTTGACACAAGTTATCCCACATTATTGGAATAAAAAAAACTTCATTCTTTATATTTACTTTAGGTACAAAAATTTCATACAACTAATAAATTAGTTATTAACAAAACATTACAGAGAATATGTGTATGTGATTCACTTAACAACATAATATCTAATTCACTGTGAATAATTTTGTTCACTATTAAAGTATATAATACACTATAACCAATCAATATTACCTATAGAAAAGGTCACCACTTCCTTTTTTAAGAATTTATAGTCTTCTAGGTTTCATTTCCTTCCAACTTTCATGGATATTCTTCCATTTGGTAAGTGACTGGGGATCTCTAGAAACTCCTTTGAAATAAACCACTTTATTGGGTGAAAACTTCTAGAGACTTAATTCTAGATCCTTATATTTACTAAATATTATTGGCCTACATGACTCTATAGGAAGAAATAAACTTCTGATCAATTTAATACTTGATAGAGATATTATTTTTTTGCTAAATATATGTTGAGTTGACTAACTTCCACTGAAAAATTTCCAATGAACTGAATCTAGTTTACTAAATATATTTAAATAAAAATAATTAAAATTATATTAATATTACACTTTAATACTATTCCAAGGAAGCTTTGGAAAATATCCAACCCTTAGAAAAATTCTTTTATTCCTCTTTACAACATAAAGTTTTATTCATTCTCCTTTCATTCACCCAAGTCCATCTAAGGCATGTTATTGCATCATAATTTCAAGAATTAATGTTTTAGTGAAAAGGTCTAGTTGATTTTGGATTCTAGATATAGATCTAACAATTTTCCCTATTTCATGTTTATATTGAAGTGTTACTTTAGGTTGATGTTATTTATCCTTGTGTGAAACAATAGATTCCTAAAAAAATAAATTGCTATCAAATTATCACTGAATAAAAATACCCCTTCCCAAATTCTCCTAATATACTTTAGTAAACTAATAAACAAGACCAACTACTTTTTTTCTTCTATTTCAACCACATAATATACTTCCACCATACTTAAAGTGACAAGATTCTATAGTTGTGACATGAAAATGATCACTGTTCCTCCATAAGAAAACAAAAGCTGATCATGCTCCTCTAGGTGTTTAAATATATATAAAAATTTAAACACAAAAACCTTGAAATGGGCATTCCTCCCCCAAAAATAGAGCAACCCATTATATTTTTAATTAATGGATGATCTACTTGATGGATTATCAGAATTATCATCCAGATTTCGATATAAAAAGACTCTTAAAACCCACTAAAAATGAAATGTATAGTTGTGTGTAAATCATCACATGCATAAAATGTAACAGTAACACCCCAACCCTAGTTACCCAGAGTCAGTGAATTATTACATAACATTGGAATCATCACAAAAGATCAAGTCTTGAAAGACCAATTAGTTTAGTATCTTTGGAAACACTTGATATATTCATAAAGTTTACATTACATCAATAAGTGAAAAAATAAAACAACATATTGTCTTCATATCCCCTCATACTATCCCTACAATTCATTCATAAAATACTTCTTCACATCCTGGGAAAAATAAAACATTGAAAGGGATGATCTCAGATGCTCAGTAAGGATAACAATATAGCTGAAAATTTCATAAAAATTTAAGGCAATGTATAACTAAAACAAAAGCCTTTTAAACTTGAACATCAGCATAATATGGAAAGGATAAAATGAAATAATGCCATTTACTTATTTACATGGACATTCTACTAGTCTAATAATCACATGAAAATATCAATAACAACTTTCATAATGACGGAATGCATAATGCTAGACTATCATAGCCACGTAGTTAAGGCATCATGCCAAGACTACAAATAAGATTTTGTTAAGGCCTCGTGCCAAGACACTAGTTTGTCTCATGAGACCTACCAATGCATCGAGGAGCTATAGCGGGCTCCAACCGTCACTTACTAAGTCCAATTCATTCCTCATATGAAAAGTTTGAAACATAACATTAAAATTCATATTAAAACTACCATAAGAAATGTCAATACTTTATCCGAAACCATGAATGGTATAAAAATAGCACATCCACAGTCAAACATAACTCATTCGATACAATATATAAGATTGAATTGTATTAGATTAACCTCAATAGGGAATGATGAAGGATACTGACATAGAAGAAAATAATCATCAAAACTATTAGAGAGAAATATCCCCCCTTTCCTTGAAATCATTTAAAAGTCTCACTATTTGTCAAGAAGTCATTTAAAAACATATTTTTGAATCAAAGTGACCCATACCAGTTTGAAACCTTTAAAAGTAATTTTAATTTTAAAACGTTAATGTCCATATAAATAAATCCTTAAAACCAATTTTAAAACATGGACATTAATGAGAAATATTTAGAAGAATAAATCTTCAAAACATTTAAAAATGATATTTTTGTTAGAGTTTCTAACCAAAGGAGAGAAACTTGAATGAAAACAATTGAGGTAATAAAAGACTTTGTAATATCATGAGAATAAATGGATTCATGATATATTATGTCAAAGTACATTATATACACCATATAACAGTTATTTGGTGTATAACAACAAAGGAGTCTCAATGGAAAGTAATTTGAGATGAAACTTCTTATAAAGACTGTATCCTTAGGTTAAGGATAAATCAATGGAATAATTAGTTTGACATTTACCTTGTCACTTTGTATTTTTATATTATATAGTAAATAAACTTACTATATACGTCCAAGTGACCCCCAAAGTGGTCCATTAATGATACAACTATCATGATATAAGTATCTTGGCCGAACTTTAGATTTTTAGGAATTGAATATAAATTAATAATATAATATTTGTTTTAAAAACTATTTTATGTCAATTTTGACACTATTCAATAACTGATTTTTGTTAAAGTCTTAAAAACTTTATTAATTCGAACAAAATTCATTTATGAAATCCTATAATGTCATATTAATATAAAATGTCATTATCACTTACAAGTGGCTCCATGGGGTCCCAAAATTGA
This sequence comes from Viscum album, assembly GCA_963277665.1. NCBI lineage: Eukaryota > Viridiplantae > Streptophyta > Magnoliopsida > Santalales > Viscaceae > Viscum > Viscum album. Next base: position 1,199,505,414 of record OY728164.1, read on the forward strand.
CCCAAAGATACCCATGGTCAGAAATGTATCAACCAAAAAGGCTAGGACACGTTTTAGGGTAATATATTATTATTATTATAATATTATTTTTTTACCCTTATTTACCAGATTTACCCTTTAACCATGGTAAATAAAATATTTACCGAAGTAATTATTCAAAATGTCTAAAAATAATAGTTAACTATTTACATAATTTGAAAATAATAATTCCAAATATGGAATCCATTTTTCCAAAGTCAAAACATAGAAGTGGCAGAAATTAATTTAAAATTAATTCTCGTTGTTAAAATAAAAAGCGTATTTTTAAGAGATAATAACTATCAAAAGATTGACACTTGTTTATGTCTAGTTTAATTGTGAAATTATGTCTAATGACCAAAATTTTATTAAATGTTAAAAATATATTTTAAATATACTTTAAAAACACTCAAATTCATAATTTATCTCTATTAATTATTTCAATTAAAAAAGTTGTTTTTAATTAAAATTTAGTAATTTTCACTATTCATCAAAATATAAAAGTTAACCGAAAAGTACCAAAATTTCACCCCAGGCTAATTTTGATATTTTGAATCCAAAAATTAAGTCCATTTTGAGAGATAAAATTTATAAAATTTCATAAAGTGGGTATTACTATTCATAACGGCTACTTTGATTGGTCGCGGTGTGTTAGAATCTCGAAGTTGCGTACAACACACGGTATTGAATTATTAAAAGGGAAACGTACCATAGAATCTTGGGGTGTTACATTCTCCCATACTTCAATAAATTGCTTCCTCGCCATTTTTAAAATTGGGCTTGGGAATATAATGGAATGTCCCACATTGGAAAAAGAGTCAATAAAACTATCACTTTAAAAGAAATAAAGAGAAGTACGAAGGTCACCCAAGATAACCTATACTAGGATTCAATGAAGAAAAACATGGATATGGATGATAAACTAAGTGTCAAGTTCTAATGGAGTGAGATAGAAAACATGATTAGGAGAAATTTAACAATAATAAAACGAAAAACTAGTGATGGGACAAATGCTCATTAGTTTCCCAGTAGGAAAATTAAACGGACAACATTTTTTTTGTTTTAAGTTACATTACATAAATATGAGGAATTCATTTCTGATATTGACTATGAAAATAAATATATATACATAATTTTTTAGTAAAGTTTCATTCTTTAATAAATTAATACTACTAACTAATTTTTAAACGATGAGTATTCCAGAAGACTTGGTCACACTAGAAGAGATAGAATAAACTTCTTATAGAATCACATGATCCATGAAGAATAAACTATATATTTACCTTGTCTTTAGAGATTAATCAAAACCAAAATGGTTAGTATAATATCTGATGATCCCCCAAATGGATATTCTATTAGAGAAAAAACCACGAATCTTAATTTCTAAAATTAAACCAACAATACCCCAAAGTTAAATAAATACCATTTATTAATAAATTGTCCATAAAATCCTTAAATATAATCCAATATAATATTAAAACCCAAAACTTATAAGAATGTAGTCTTCCATGTTAAATTGTATCTCCAAATGACATCAACTACTCTTAAAGTCACATACTTAAAAGTAATTAACCTAATCACATATTCTCTATTATAGGATAATCATTTCCATAAATAACCCATGTCATTATAATTCCATAATAAAAAAATAAATAAAAATCCACCATTAATCCTCAAATGAAATACCATAGTATTCTATTTTCCTTGGGCATATAGTGTTCCCAACTAGGCGAACATCTTCCAAAATAACATTTATCACTTAATCACCAAATCATTTTCATATACTAAGGGTATTCACTTGACAAGACATAAGATCCCAAATCAAATTATTATTGATCAATAAAATCATTTAACTAAAAATAATAGTCACAATTACCAGGGACTTCACGTAGTCCAGTGGTAGGCGATAAATACAAATCACACTTTGGTTGTGGGTTCGATTCCCATAGCTTTGTCTGACGCGACGGGTTGTCACACGGTCTCTGTGTCATCCTTTTTCAAAAACTATATTTTATAAAATTACCAAAATGAGATAAATTCCTCAAAATAACCATAACCTAATTTAACCACAAATGTTATCTCATACCTTTCATTTTCATCCCAAATTATAATAACTTGTAATTGCCTCAAACCCAATGATCATATAAAACCAAATGGTTATTTATAACTATATCCACAAGATAAAAGATAATTCTTCCTCAAATATCATTCTCACATGGAAACCTGTAGGATTACAAATAAAAGAGAAAATTATTCCAAAGTAAACCCATCAACAAGGAGAACTAATACTTTTTAAACATTTCTCCAACCATTTATTTCCACATTGCTTCTTCTTTGACCAAGAAAATATCCTATAGAATAGGGAATTCACCCAGGTAATGGCCAGGTCCCCTACATTTACAGAAAATGACTATAAATGGATTCTTGGGACTATTTTTATCTTCTTCCATAATACTCTTCATTTTTCTTCAGCAGTTATTCACTTTATTTCCTTCTTTCCCACACTTAATGCATTTCTTTGTCCTATTGAGACATTTTCCTGGGTGTCTCCTTCTATATTTACTGCATGATGGAAATTGAGGATTCTTTTCTCTATGGTCTCCACTACTGGAGCTTTTATCATTCATCACCTTTCTCTTCTTTATTAAGTCCGGGAATTAGTTAATACATATATTGTTGATCATATTTTTGGAAAATTGATTTGACATGAAGACGATATCTTTTACGTCTATCAACATTCCATTTTTTTGCTCATTTCCACCACCGTTCCCACCTTGTACATCATTCTCAAAGTCACTATGACTTCCTTGGAATCCAGCCATTGACTAAAACCAGAAAGCATTGTGTGAGTAACAGTAGTCATAAAGTTATTTAGAGAATATCATGTCACCATATTCTAAATTTTAAACACATTATTATTAACCAAGGTCATTTACTCTCATATTATATATAATACTTCAAATAGGTTTGTAAAGAAAATGTAAATTATCCTAAGCATATCCCCCGGGAGTGTCATAACCAAGAGTGAAACAAGGCCCGTTTTCGTGCACTAGTTCCCGTTCGAGTCTATCTCAAAGCGGCGTTTTCAGATTTTACCTTTAGGTACATTTGTGCCAGAGCCGCCTCTACCTACTCGTATCCAGATAGGTATGTATCACTTTGAAAACTCACAAAATATCTACAATACCAAAATTCTAGGAAGTTCTTCTATACTAATCCTCAACGTCTATCTTAAGGCTATGTGCTCTAATCAGAGTTTATCTAAATCTATCTCCCAAGGTTTGTACTAAACATCCTCTGATACCAACTGTAACGCCCCGAACCTAGTTACCCAAAGTCGGTGCATTATAACATAACATTGGCATGACCAAAAAAGATCAAGTCTCGAAAGACCGATTAGTTTAGTAGCCTTGGAAACACTAGATATATTCATAAAGTTTACATTACATTAATAAGTGAAAAACTACAACAAAATATTGTCTTTATATCCCCTCATACTATCCCTGCAGGTCATTCATAAAATACTTCTTCACATCCTGGGAAAAATAAAACATTTAAAGGCGTGAGCTCAGATGCCCAGTAAAGATAACAATATAGCGGAAACTTTCATAAAAATTTAAGGCAATATATAACTAAAAAAAAGCCTTTTAAACTTGAACATCAGCATAATATGGAAAGGATAAAATGAAATAATTCAATTTACTTATTCACATGGATATTCTACTAGTGGAATAATCACATGAAAATATCAATAACCACTTTCATAATGACATAATGCATAATGCTAGACTATCATAACCACGTATCCAAGGCCTCGTGCCAATACTACAAATAAGATTTTGTCAAGGCCTCGTGCTAAGACACTAGTTTGTCTCATGAGACCTACCGATGCATCGAGGAGCTATAGCGGGCTCCACCTATCACTTACTAAGTCCAATGAATTCCTCATATGAAAAGTTTGAAACATAACATAAACATTTGTACTAAAACTAGCATATGAAATATCAATACTTTATCCATAAACCATGAATGGTCTAAAAATAGCACATCCACAGTCGAACATAACTCATTCGATACAATATGGAAGATTGAATTGTATCAGATTAACCTCAACAGGGAATGACGGAGGATATTGACATAGATGAAAATAATCATCAAAACTATTAGATAGAAATATCCCCCTTTTCTTGAAATCATTTAAAAGTCGCACTATTTTTCAAGAAGTCATTTAAAAACATATTTTTGAATCAAAGTGACCCATACCAGTTTGAAACTTTTAAAAGTAATTTTAATTTTAAAACTTTAATGTCCATATAAATAAATCCTTAAAACCATTTTTAAAACATGGTCATTAATGAGTAATATTTAGATGAATAAATATTCAAAACATTTAAAAATGATATTTTAGTTATAGTTTCTGACCAAAAGAGAGACACTTGAATACAAAGAGGTAATAAAAGACTTTTTAATATCATGAGAATAAAGGGATTCATGATATAAAATGTCAAAGTACATTATATACACCATATAATAGTTATTTGGTGTATAACAATAAAGGAGTCTCAATGGAATGTAATTTGAGATGAAACTTCTTATAAAGACCATATCCTTATGTTAAGGATAAATCAATGTAATAATTATGTGTGAAAAATATAAATACACTCAATATGATTGGATATTCAGTGTAAATCAATCAAAGGACATTTACACATATTCTTGAAAAAACAACACCAATGGATTGGATGTTTGACTCAACAAATCAAGATTGAGTAAAAATTACTCTTATCAAGTTCATTCCAATGACTTGAGAATTTATCAATAGAGTAATTATGTGTATCAAAATTATATCCACAGAAAGGGGTTTGTAAATTATGACATAATAAAATTAATAGTGATTCCACACATAATCTTGGAGTATAATAACCAATGAATTATGCGTAAAGCCGAATGAGTGGAAATTGAAATTTCAAATTCCCTTATCGATTTGGTAACATACGAAACATACACCCATGAAAGAAGGATCATATAATGATGATGTAAATATCCATAAATTAAAGTATAATACACAATGAATACAATCATGGGCAGTACACACACCACATGCAATAAATAAGTGGTGAACAAAGGAAATCTCACTGAATTGAAAGTGAGATAAGAAACCCCTTACCTTGTAATTTTACTTGGTTGAGGGTAGTTTAACCTCCTGTATAATGGTGAAATAATTGTTATTAAATCATTCAATAATCATATAAATTAATATGATATCATATATGATCTTTTAACATTTCTTTGTTAATAATATCTTAGTATTATCATCATTTCGGGTGTTAACTCACTCATTTTCTTTTATATATTTTGTTACATAAGCCATATTTTTTATGGATAGGTTGTATCTTATTCATATCCAGAATGATATCATGTCCTTAAACATTATTTTTAATCATCAAATGATAATTATAATTTCATGTATATGATGGGGAATGAATCTCAGCGCGTTCTTGGAGACGGTAGTCCGTACGTACGCACGAGCGAAAATATCATTCTTTTGATATTAAAATAATATATAATTTGATGATATATCATATATAAAGAATCATTATCATATTATATTTATTATTTAAATTAATTACACATCATTATTATATCCATCTAAATAATAATATGTTGAATAATAATTACACCCCGACGTGGAGACGGTAAGCCGTACGTACACACGTATGGTGACATGTCATTCAAAGGATGAATAGTACACTGAATATGGTTGTAACATATTTATAATGACATCACAGTATATAGGATATACTGGAGTTATTATTTTATAAAGGAAATAACAAAGAAAGAAGAAGTTGAAGAAGAAAGGAACTTGATAAAAGGTGGTGAAAACATTACCTCTTCTTTGGGTACTTCCTTTTTATTTGATCAAAAGGTCTCGTTAGGTTGGATTTCTGATAAACATAAGGCCTCTAGGTTGAAGTGAGGGAAGTTGAGAGAGTATTTGGGAAGGGTTTGGCCAAACAAAAAGGCTTTGAAAGTGTGAATAATTGGTTAGAAGTGGTGTCCTTTTATAAGGGGGAGGAGGGGCACCTTAGGAAAATCTTGAAATATTATTTTATAATAAATTCATATTTGGTTTATAATGGCTCAAAAGTGGATTATTTAAAGTTTAAGGTGGTTATGGGTCTAAAAACACTCAACCAATATAATTTAGAAAGGTTTGAGCCATTATATTAACCTTATCTTTTAGTTTTAACTCTTAGTTAATTAGTTTGACATTTACCTTCTCACTTTGTATTTTTATATTATATAGTTAATAAACTTACTATATACATCCAAGAGACCCCCAAGTGGTCCATTAATGATACACCTATCATGATATAAGTCTCTTGGCTGAACATTATATTCTTAGGAATTGAATATAAATTAATAATAAAATATTTGTTTTAGAAACTATTTTATGTCAATTTTGAGACTATTCAATAATTGATTTTTTTTAAAGTCTTAAAAACTTTATTAATTAGAACCAAATTCATTTAAGCAATCCTATAATGTGTCATAACTAAATTTAATTATTAAATGTATAAAAATTATAAACAAAGTAAAATTAGGTAGGAAGAATTTTTATATTTCTAAAGAATATTTATAGTCGAAAATCCAACATATATAACCCTATGTAAAAATTGTTTTTCTAAAAGATATATGCTTATGTCATTTTTTTATTTATTTTAACTTAATTAATATAAAGTGTAATTATCACTTAAAAGTGGCTCCATGGGGTCCCAAAATCGAACAAAATATTCCCATGGTTGGAAATGTATCAACCAATAAGGTTTGGACACGTTTTAGGGTAAATTATTATTATTATAATATTATTTTTTACCCTTATTTACATGATTTACCCTTTAACCATGGTAAATAAAATATTTACCAAAGTAATTATTCAAAATGTATAAAAATAAAAGTTACCTATTTACACAATTTGGACATCCTGATTTCAAATATTGAATCCATTTTTCCAAATTGAAAACACAGAAGTGGCAGAAATTAATTTAAAATTAATTCCCATTGTTAAAACAAAAAGCGTGTTTTTAAGAGATAATAACTATCAAAAGATTGACACTTGTTTCTGTCTGGTTTAATTGTGAAATTATGTACAATGACCAAAATTTTATTGAATAGTAAAAATATATTATAAATATACTTTCAAACCACTCAAATTAATAATTTATCACTATTAATTATTTCAATTAAAAAAGTTGTTTTAATTAAAATTTAGTAATTTTCACTATTCATCAAAATATAAAAGTTATCCGAAAAGTACCAAAATTTCATCCTAGGATAATTTCGATATTAAGAATCCGAAAATGAAGTCCATTTTGAGAGATAAAATTTATAAAATTTCATAAAGTGGGTATTACTATTCATAATGACTACTTTGATTGGTCGTGGTGTGTTAGAATCTCGAAGTTGCATACAACACACGCTATTGAATTATTCAAAGGGAAACATACCATGGAAGCTTGGGGTGTTACAGTAAAACCATTGATAAAAAAAATCAATTGATCCATGTACCAACTACCTTATTACATTACTGGTTCATGTTCCTCATATAACTTAAAGTGTTGAATACGACGATTTGAGATAGATATGCATTCGACCATTCCAAAATTTATCACGATATTCAAAATACAGTTCTTTGGGGGGTAATACCAGAGTTATGAATCTCCAATCCCTCTAAATCATCATTCCCAATATATTCTTAGTATATCCATGATCCTTCATTTAAAATATTCAAGATAACTTACAATTAATCTCTTGAATATTTGAAACCTATGGACCCACCAACATCATGTCATTGACTTAAAAAAGCAACATGGTGAATTTCCTATCATCCCATTGATTCTGGTAACAATAATGATATACAATAAACCATTCAAATACTTCATCCAATATAAAATGAGAAAACATTCAATTGTATTATGATGTTTATAACTTAAATTCCTAAATACATTTGTTTAAAAAACTGACTTTTGATTTCTTTATTCTATAAAACCCATTAGATTTTTCAAGTAAATTTCTTCCTCCAACTCACCACGAAAGAAATCCATCTTTACATACATCTATTTTAAGCCAAGAACCTCTAATTAAACCATTATCACCATCATATGAATAGTTTCATGTTTAACTATTGGTGAGAAAATAGTTGAGAAGTCAACTCCTTTCTTTTTTTGAAACCCCTTTACTACCAACCACATGTTGAAATGTGTCTTACCATCACCATATTTTGTTAATTGGAAATCCCACTTATTCTCAAGAGCTCATTTACTTTCCAAAAAATTAATAAATCCCCAAGTTCTATTATATTTTAATTAACACGTATATTTATTTATTTCTAACTTTTAATGTTTTGAGTCAATGAGTGTTTCCACTTCTTCTAATCATTCAGGTTCACCTACATCCATTAAAAGTAGAAAGTTTATATCAACTCAAAACCTCAAATCCCATCTTCTAGTTCTCATTTAACTCTTAAATTTATTTTTTCACCATATTACATGGATCTACTCTAACTTTTAGAGATCTAAATGTGGTACTATCACTTGAGTTCCATCCACCCTTGAACATCCTAACATATTTTCCACTAGCCTCACCTCCTAACTTTCAGTACATTCATTTTAGTTAATTGTAACGTATTCCCTTATGGTGTTCATAATTAGTCCAAATTGGACTTCTATAGTTTATTTATTTCTCTAAAATTCATTTTTTTCAAGTATTAGTCCTTCCACATAACCGTATCATTGAATATATCATCCAAGAACTTGATGATTTGTCACCATTCCTCATCCCATACCTAAAATTAAAAATTATCATCTTTATACCAAATGAGAAAAAATGATTTATATTTTTCCACAATATTTTCTCAATCCTTAGAATCAATATTTAGATACACTTCAATTCCAAATTCTTTAAGATACTTAACATTTGGTAATTTACCAAACAAGGTCTCCTTCATAAGTTCCTTCCCAAATGCTTATATTGGACTCTTATTTGCAAGGTATTCTACTGTGTCGAGTGCCTCTCCCCAAATTCCCTTTGTAATTCTAGAGTGAAATCACATTCCTTAAGTATTATCATTTATGGATCATTTCATCCTTTCAAACACTCTATTCTACTATAGTGTACAAGGTATTGTCTTCTCATGCATTATCTTAGTTTTTTGATAGAAGTTTCACAAGTTGTATAAAGTTTATTCACCAAAATTATTGTAAAAAAATAAATTTCACCTTCCAAACACATTCCCTTTATTCTATGGATTTTCATAAAATAAACTCATGACAAAAATAAAACTTATGCCTCATAAAGTAAAACCATAGCTTTCTAGTAGCATCATCAATGAAAGTTATAAAGTAAACATAACCACCAAGGGCTGAATTGGGGTAGGTATTAGAGAACTATTTTTAAATTCTGATCTTTTAGATTTAAACCCTATAAGTTGAAGGACACCCTTCTCTATTTCCTTAGAACACAAAATTTATGCCTTCAAAATTCCTATGTGATCAATATTTGGTATGCCTTTATACATTATAAATTTTTATTCTTATCACCATGTTAATAAATACTAAAATTTCAACCTCTGGATCTTTCAATGATATAGTTTTGACCATTTCAATACCATATATGCTTCAGGTGAATTTATGATCCCATCCTTTACTCCTCTCATAACCACCATGGATCCTAATGTAACTTTCTATACTTCATTTGAAAAAATCATTCCAAAATGTTCCTTATCAAGATATAAAATTGAAATAAGTTTTTTCTCAAAGCCTTGGGGCGTTATTGACTCATTTGAGACTCAATATTTAATTTTTATGAATTTTTATATTTGCATAACCCTTTTCGATTGAATCCAAGTATTCATTATCCACTAGATGAATATTTTTAAAACTTATAGATATATAATTGAACATGCACCCAAATTCTATCATTGAGTGAAAACATGCACCGAAATGAACTACCCTTAATTCTACTGGAGCATAAACACTGAGAAAAAAGTTATTTCATCCTTCTACTATACTAACAAAATTCGAACTTCCATAACTTTATTTCATTTAGAACTTATTGTTTTGATTTTTTTAGTTATTATTTATATTTTCTCTTTCCCCACAACTTTATCACATATAACTAGGTCCAACCCACTTTCTCTAGATTCTATAACATGAAAAATCTTTTGATGGTTTCTTATAATACCTTATTTGTCACGACCTGTCCCCTAGGGCTCATGTCGTGACTAACCCAAGCCCGCCTTCCATAGGCTAGGGGCTGGAGACTAGCACCGGAAAGGCGTATCCCTAAAATGGGAAGGCATTGCCTTTAAACCTGTACAAACACATATAGTATAATGCAAAAAGATGCAACCAAAAAGTAAATGCTGTATTAAAAGAGTGCTGAAAGTAAGGGGCCAGAATACAAGCCCAACTGGAAAAGTACAAGTACAACTGAAAAGTACAAAATAACTTAAAAGTGAAAAGTTTCTCCTAGATCATCCACCACAGATCCTACCTAAAGGGTAGGTACAAATCACAATCAGTAGTCCCTGCATCATGTCATGCCAAATGGTCCACCCCCAAGCACCGTCTAGTCCTGGCTCCCTCAGTCTCGATCATTGTTGTACGTTGTCTGCACAAGACATAACCAGGTGCGGGAAAAGACCACGCAAGGGTGAGTATAAAGATACTCAGTAGGGACCCTAAGACCCCATAGGTATCCTAAATTTCCATGAAGGAAAAACCACAAAGAAATACTTTAATCACAAAGCACAAAGCAGTAGACATAGCTCAAAAAGATTCTCAACTAAAAAAGTGTCTTAGCTCAAAAAAAGTCTCATCTCAAACCAGGTTTTCAGTGAAGAATATAAGTAAACATGATTATTAGAAAAGATAGATAATTTTATTCTATCAAGAGGCACTACTTATGACCATACAGAGTCTGGCCCACACAGGATCGATAGGTACTAACCCCCACAATGATCCACACAGGATCTCCCATTGTCCCACACAAGATCTGACCCACACAAGATTGGTATGCGCTGATCCACATAGGATCTCTAAGCATTGAACCACACAGGATCTGACCCACAAAATATCGGTATGCAATAACCCACACAGGATCGATGAGCGCTGACCTCCATATGATTTATCTACAACTTATGCCTCACTGCCAGCCACTGGATTCCTCGCACCCGGTGCGCTTGAGTTCTATAAAATTTTACCTTGAGGTATCAGTCATACTTATAACACCATAAATATCCAAAAAGGAGTAAAAAAAGGTCCTAAATGTCGTAAGGGTCCCAATGCAATAGACGGTGCGTCAATCAGATGCCTGGTCTATGAGTTATAAGCATTTTAGCTCCGGGGAAACAGTTGGATTTAGGTTTGATCAAACCCGTCCATACTCCAACTATCTCTAAAACTCAAGTGGAGTATAACAAAAGTACCAACATGATCCAAGGATCCCAATTCCAAAGAAAATTTGTCAAACTTACTTTCGGTTCTCAAGATATGGCCCTTTAAGTGTTCTGGGCCCGGTAGGGCCTGGGTCCGGTCCGACCCGGTCAGACCGACCCAGCCCGACCGACCCGGCCTGAATCCATTTGGGCTGGGCTACAGAAGGATTGGACCAAACCACAAGGGGGTGGCCTATCCTACAAGGGGGGTGGCCTGCAAAGGGTGTCCCATAAGGGGAAGTCCGTCTAGGGAGGGTGGCGGCCCGACCGTGGTGGAGCGCAGCCCGCTGTGGGGTCCGCCCTAGCCGTCACGGGGGATATGACCCCTTGGCCTCCAAAACTCCCAAAAATCCTGGAGTATGTTTGATTTGCGAAGCGGCATCACCACATTGGCACCACTCGGTCGCCTCAGAACCTGCCAGAGGCACGGGTTCAGCCTCCACCACTGCTTCAGTCGCGACTTCTTGTCTGCCAGCGATGCGTTGGTCACGATGACTTCTGCTCGCCAGCGGTGCGTTGGTGGAACCGTCTCTCCGTCCATGTCTAGAAAAAGTGATGGATGCCTCCTCTGTGTACCACAGCTGACGAGACACGACCCTCTTCTCACCAGTGGTGTGCGACGGTGCGCCACACTCTGTTCACGGCCGGCCGGTGCTGGCCATTCTGTTGACCACCACACCTTTGTGCCACAACCTCCTCTTGCGATGTGCATCGGTGCATGACTTCCTCATAGCCGGTCAGTGTTGCCGCACCGACGATATTCAATGGAGGTTCAAGGATAGAAAGATAACAAAGAGTCTGGGCTGTGTTCGTTAAGCCCGTGCCCTTTGTGTTAGCTCGTAATCAAAAGAGAGGATAAAGGGGGTTCATAAATTCACGTGAAATAAACAAGAATTAAACCCATACCTCAAGAACAATAGAGAAACACCCACAATTGAGGAAGTGGGTCGATGTTCATCGTCCCCCGCAACTAGCCTCTAATGACGTAGCTCGATCATCGATCTTGAGTTCAGGGTTTCAATGTCGTTCATCGTCACTTTCCAGAACTGTCTTCGTCCTCCAAGGATTTGGCATCTCAACACTTTTTCAGCACTTTGCTGCTTGGTGAAGCCATCCGTCACCTCCCCCTAAGCTCCATATAAATAGGAGAGGGGGAGGGTAAGTAACGATGTTAGGAATTAATGGGGAACATTAATTAGGAAGCTTCATAATTTCCCAAATGTTGCTATTACTTAGATTGAAGGGTCAAGCCATTTAATGGCTTGACACATCACTGGTCCCATGCTCCGCTTGTCCGTTGGAGGATAATAATGAAAATAAAATAACAAAGTTATTTTATTTTATTTCTTTTAAAAAGTCCCAAAACATAACTTTATCTCTAGACCTACTACGGTCAAAGTAAAGTATTCCTTAAGCGAATCTCGGCACTGCGGATTCAACGGTTCCCTAAGATTTTAAATCCGAGCACCAGTTCAGAAGTTATAAAATGCCACTCACGCCTTTACTGATTGTACCTTAAAAAATCTTGATAAATTGCTAACATTCACCCTCAACCCATGTTGGTCGAGGTTAGTCTCTGGCTAAGGAGAAAACTCCCCAACAAACTCAATGGTACTCTTAGATTTTCAATCTGATTTACCATTTAGAAGTTATGTATTTTACAATAAAATAATTGTCACTTAATTATTTTATTTACGGCCAAAAACTAACTTTCACTGGTGGCCCTCACCCTCCAATGTTAGTATCTTCTAAAAGAGAAAATACCTTTAAGAGCTCAGTGGTGGTCTTAGATTTTTAATCCGAGTCACCGTTCATGAGTTATAAGAATTTGAAAAATAAAATAACTTTATTTACTTATTTTACTTACGGTTATGCAATTTTTGGGTTTTCTCATAGGAGACATGCGCCGACTAAACTTAAGTCACACTTAGAGTAAACCTGTTATCCTGAATGCAACGATGCCCACAGATTTCTGATCTGGGAAACTATTTAAGAGTTATTCTACATTTTCAGGAAAACTGCTTACGCATGCTAATTAAAGCTTAAACAAACTTCGATAGATCATTATGGGAACTCCAGACCTTAGAATCACACGCCATCAGATTTTTTGGTCTCGAAATAACCCCATAGTAAAAAAATATTATATTGAAATTTTGGGTCTTTAAATTATTTATGGGGACTATCCAAATATCTAAAAATTAAGGTCACTACCAAATAGTTCCTGTACTTCCCTCCAATGAAGTTTTTTATTAAGATTCCAATTCTAGAAATCCTCAAATAACATGTCAATCTTTCCATATGAGTTTATAACAATATCCACTATAGTATCCTAGATTTATGATAATGAATATAGTAGAATAAATACCTATAAATCATTCATAAACTTCACTATCACTGATTCAATATTCCCTTAGATCTTATTAAAATAATTCATGTGATATATCAGTGGTTTTACTTTAGGTAACCATAGGATGAAAAACCATCACATCATGAAAAGTTTGTTAAGTGTTGTGGGTTTCTCATACATATCTTCCAGGGATTTATTGTGATCCATCATTGTCTTCACTTCATTGATGTTTAAGGAAACATTTCTTTACAATGGCATATAAACCAACCCAAGAGTATTCTTATTCATTAGTTCCCATTGAACCGTCACCATTTTCTCTGAACAAAGTCATGTAAGTGGAGAATCTTGGTCCCTTTGAATCATAAGATCCATTATATGCATTCTACAAAATCCAAAATCCATTCCATGAAAAATATCTACCTATAACTTACCATCATAATATGACAAACCTTTTTTTTATATTTAACTCGACTTAAAATGAAAAAAGAACTTCATGGGAAAGACAAAAAGAAAACCATGCTTCAATAACACCTGTTGGGAGGTGGGGTTATCACAAGTTCATTGGATCTAGGTACTTCAATCCACTAGAAGGGCACACAACAGAGTTTCTATGTAGCATAATTCGATCCTCCCAAAATTCCACCCTCGAATAAGTATACCAGATATAGGAAGTCAATTCACCCTATCCATCGGAAAAATTTGATCCTCACATGCACATATAAGAAATATCATAAGAATACATGGGGAAAGTAAAACCAATATATATATAACCAACATAAAGAAATAAATAATGAAATAACACAAATTATTAACATGATTCATAAAATATTTCCTATGTGCATAGGAGAAACAATTTTACCATATTTATATTTATTTAAAGTAAAAGAATTATATAAAAAAATTAGGTAGTGAGGGAACATTATAGAGAATATGATAATGTAATTCACTGAACAATATCATGTCTGATTCACTATACAAAATCTAGTCTACTATTCAAGTCTCTAATTTACTGTACTTGATCAAGGTGCCTTGTGTAGAAGGTTCCCACTCCCTTTTATAAGAATGCATAGTTTTTATCTAGGTTTCACCACCTTAAAACTTTTATAGGGATAAATTTATTTGGTATGTGACTGGTGATATCAAGTAATTCCTTTGACCTTGAAAAATTACTTTGGTGAAAACATCAAGAGAGTTCAATATAAATAATTTTGGTTGTTGAACATTCTAGATCCCCATAACTCTATTGGAAGAAATGAATATTCGATTAATTCAATCCCTCTTAGAGAGATTCTTCTATCATAAAATACAATCCATACTATCCAAATTCCACTAACACGTTTTCAATGAATTGAATCTTGTGAGCTGAATAGAATTCATATTCCATCAAATTCATGGGCGAATAGATAATCACCTATAAACACAACATAACATATCTTTATCAAAGGAATGTTTAATAATATATCACCACAACCATTATTATAACAAATCCAAATTTCTCACTGGGCTACCCAGTACCTTGACGTTGTAAACCTAGAATATTTATAATAAGCCTAACCTCTCATTGTCATGAATTAGATCCTAAATAAAGACCCATATTTCATGGGTCATACCAATGTGATGATTTCTTTGACTGAATTCATATGACAAGGCCAATAAACTACTATTCTTACCCTAAATATGAAATTATAATTATTAAGGAATAGTAAAAGATTTCTCAGAAGTATCCTTAAATTAAAAGATATATATGGAAACCCATCATGGGTACCAATTCCCATCTCACTCAAAACATTCTCATGGAAGAATGACCATTAGTAACCATGGATATAAGGTAATGGTTTTGAGAGATTATATCATGAGTTGGATGGATTATTCTCACATCTAGAGAACAAAGAAACCTATATTAAGCTCCATTATAGGCCATTCTTACACACCCTTCCACCCCTGCATATCATACAAAAAATAATATATATATAAAATAATGGAATTATTTAGGGACCACACAACTTTTCTTCATGGACACAAGCTCAGAAAATATCCTCAAGTGATTCATCCAAAAATTAAATAAACCCCTAATATAGACAACAAATCATAGTTCAAATATTTTATATGAAGAGTAGGTAAATAGTGAAAGAAATCATGAATAAAGGATGGATAAACCATAAAAATACCTTTAGTGACCCACTAGGATAGATGATTTGTGATTTAGATCCTAATTGATAGATTCAGTAAACTTAGAGAAAAGAGTCACCAAGGAGGAGAGGAGATCATACAATTTTCAAAGAAATATAAGAGTTGAAAGTTATTTTTACAAAAAAAAATGATTCTTAATTTACTAAAGTAATTTATTAAATTAGGGGGGGGATTTGGGTTCCCATTGGATCTCTCATAGAACCCCATTGAAATTATTGTGAACCATGGTGGTTCTGATTCACCCTTAATAAAACCTTGATATCATGAGTATTGGCCTCCAACCAAGAATTCTGTTGGAAGTGTTGTCATATGGGAACCCCTAGCTCAATAGTAAATATTAGTATAACCCTAAGGCCCTCCACTGATAGGACTTGTGTTGGTGACTAGTACATAGGTTTTATGAATAGAAATATGAGATCCATCATCCTAATAATTATTATAAAATAAAAGAAACCACTAATAAACTACATAAATATAATGAATAATTCAATAAAAAATTCATGTAATTTCATACATAACCAAAAAATCCAAAATAAAAACACACAAAAGTAACCTCTTATAACAATAACTCCACAATATCCATCTAACGTTAACAATATCAATGTGCTAATAAAGTCTATATCATTCACCAAATCTCTCCAATGGACCTAATATATATATATATATGGGTAGTAATATAAGTATACTCTATATGATCCTCCTAAAAACATATCATATATAAGTGAAAGAATCAAACTATGGCCTCAATGAATAAAAATTGAGAACAAATCGTTACTTAAACTAAGTCAACTAATTTATCATCCTCATGAAGGTTCTCTTACTAAATATCACATGGAAGTATGTAACATAATATTGTAAGGATATATATATATATATATATATATCAGAAAGTTCCCCACATCCACGTTTCCAATGAACTCATCAACCCAAACCTCAACATCACATGTCCTGGTTCTCCCATCACATCTATACATCAAGCCACCACAAACAATATATCTGTATATCAACATCATAGTCACAATAACTTAACACAACCTCAATATCACCACATCCCCATCACAATGTAAAATAACCAAGATCCATTACAACCCATGAATGTATACACTATATCATAATCCATTATAGCTCATGAATAAATACACATATCATAAATGTAATCCATTACACCCTCGATATATGTATACATCATAATATAAAACCTCCACAACCTATATAAACCATTGGTCCCAAATAAGGTTGACATGGAACTATAGTGGATTAATTTTAGTCTAATGGGTGACTAGAAATTTTCACCCCACTAAAAGTGTAGGTTAATCATGCAATATAACTTTTGTTCAAATCAGAGTATACGAAGTATAAATGTGGTGGAATATAAATTTTTCTAAATCTAAACTACTCTCTTACAAACATAAAATTGTATAATGGAAATTAAAAGGAACACACAACAATGTAATAATAATGTGTGGAGTTAAGGATAACAATCCTTACACTCCTATAAATGATATTTAATATCAATTTTTAGGTATTTCATAGGAATACATCACTATTATCCAAAGAAGAATGAGAATATATAAACCTAATCAAGGTATACCCATTTCAAGACCATAAAATCATCATCTATAAACCCATAAGATGGTATTAATGTCCTATACTATGACACTCTATCTTCCTATCCCTAAAAGAACTTGATCATTTTAGAGGGGCTTAGAAAGCTTAATCACCCCAAGATTTGTTGAATCTAACCATATAACAAGGGCCATGACATTCTATCCTGAGAATTACTTGATCAATCGAATCAAAAAAAATATAATTTCTATAGATTGAAAGCTCTTTTATAATAAGAGATATGACAAATAATTGTTAAAAAAACAAAGATATTTATAATGAAACCCTCATATATGAAATCTCTTAGCGCACTCAAAAAAAGAATAAAAATATGATTACATAGAATAATTTATATGTTATATTGAATTCACTTGAAATCAAATTTCCGGAACTTGTTACTCACTACTGGTCCTTGAATCCTTAGCTTCAATTTATGGACATCAGCATAAAAAACTCCAACATTTTTATTTTGAGTTATTAAGGTTTAGTTGAAACAACACCAGACACTATAATCCATCATCTGATGGATCTATCTATGCTTCTGTCATTTTATATAATCATCCATTATGTGCCATTAAAATGAAAAAAAATCTGATGAAAACAATCATTTTATTTCATATAATGGGCTTGTCTGCACATCGAAACATGTAATTAGATAACACAATCTATATGAAGAGAAAAAAATGAAAAACTCCCTAGTATTTTATCAAATATATCATGAGTTTATTGTGATTTAAAAAACAAGGTTACAAAATTTTATTTTGACCCAACATTCTCCCACTTTTTGATAATTACAATACACAAATGGAGTGAGGTATGTTTGAATATAATATAAAAAACTCCCTATAATTTCATTTAATCTCTTAATAAATTACTCAAACTCTTTCCCATGAAATATGAAAATGGAAACTTACCTCGGTCCTTAAACTCTTCCAATTTATGATTTTCAAAATGAATAAAAAAATTACTATAAGGGACAAAACTAGGTCAAATAAAAAAGGATTAAAAAATTAAAATAAATATAGTAAACTACTTTTAATGTTTGATGGTTTTATTTTTAATGAAAAAACCTTTTGATTCTATCATCCATTATATTATCATCTATACTTATTGGTTCTTAAAACTCCTCCACAAAAGATTCACATTTTTACCCCCTTAAAATTCAAATCAATAAATACATAAGAAAAATAAATTTTTTTCCTTAGGTAAGAAAAACTTATAATCTTAAAACCTATCCCATAAATATAATGTATAAAGATAAATATTAAGGAAATTTAAAAATCTCTTAAAAATTTTGATCCTATCTCTCCATGATATTTTTAATCACATCAAAATTAATGTAGTTCACTTCAATAATGTTCAGAAATTATCACTGAATAATTTATTCTTTGGGTAGAACATCTGACTGATTAAATTATCTCTTTAAGATAAAACATAAAAAAATATTGTTAGTAGAAACAATATCCCCTCTAGAAATTAATATAAGACAAAATTTAGCTTTTGATAAAGTAAATTCTCAATATAAAACTTGAAGAATAGGAATTTAAAAAGGGTTGCAAGGTAATATAATAAACTAGTTTAAAAAATAATTACGATAAGGATAATAAAAATTGAACCATTTTAAAGTTATATTACATATTTATATCTGGATATTATTCTTTTTATGATGGTTCTCAAAGATATCAAAATTCACTTTTCAATATTCCATTGAAATTAATGGTAGATAAAAAACTATAAAAAAACTCATAGGAAAAACAAAAACCCCCATAGACAAGAGAATTAATATTTAAAGAAAAAATTCTATAGATTGATGTTTACACATAAATTGAACATAATATAAATATAATCAACGTTTTGATAAAACTAAAATTCACCAGGTACTAGATATAAGATTTCAAGCTGGTACCTGGTGACTTCATCATTATAAATTTAAGTATGAGGAATCCATACTTTCTTAAGTCCAAAAGTATTATCAAAGAGTACCTTCAGTACCCAAATAATTCTAATTCTATTTTTTCAAGAGCTACAAGTTCCTTTTGATTATATTATTAATGTTATCCAAAGGATTTACCTTTTTTCAGTGAATACTTAGTTTTCCAATGTTAACCTATTTTTCATTTTCAAAATAAATGAATAATATATGGGATATAATAATTTACATGGCAGTGAATTATTTTAATAGTTTTATGTTAGAGTTTAGAAGCTTTATTTTGGGACTCAAATAATAATATAATTTTTCTAATAATTTTCTTCTAGTGGTGAAGTAAGTTATTAATTTATTCAAGATTTCAAATTCTGATTTATTTTTTACTACTTCACTCTTATCTTCTGAAAATGATACAACCATTCCTTTTTTTACAAATCTTACTTTAAAACATTAAATTTAATTTTATCTGACTCTAACATGATTTTGAAATTTTCATTATTCAACTTTTCAAACTCATATATTGTCTTACCAATGTTATCTTAAATCTTGATAACTTCATTTCTATGATCTAGATATTTCTTATAGTGTTTTTATAAGACTTATAAACCTCAATCTTATATTTATAACTTGAAAAATTATTCCCACTAATTTTTGAGGATATCTTATATATGTTATTCTTTAACTTAGTCAAAAATGAAAATAACTCTTAATTCTCCTCCATTTCTTTAGTAATTTCAGTTTTGAGTTATGTATATATTATGTATAACTTGTTATAAGATTATTAAAATTTGAAAATATATTATTAATTTAATTTATCTCTCTTATCACCATTAAAAGATGAATTTTCATCATTATTTTCTTCCACATAATATGAAAATTCATCCTTTTTATTGTATAATAAAGCTTTTGTACTAGTTATTTTCCTATAAAACATATCACATTTTTTGGTACTTTTACATTATCATAAGATACAAGATTAATTGAGTAATTTTTCTATAATCCTTTGAATTTTTATAATTAAATAGATATTCACTCACACTCTATGTATTTTTTGTCATTATAAAAGTTTTTAGATCTTTCCTCTTTTAACTTCTCTTAGATTCTTTTCCTTTTCTTTTAAATTTAATTCAATCTATTCGAATGTGTTTGAATTTATTACATTCATAAAAAATAGTGTTTATTGATTATTAATTTTAGGTTATTTATTTCGTATGTTTTATATCATTTTGGTAGTCACTCTGTAAGTTTCAACTTCTAAATATTATTTTTCTATATGAAAAAATTAATATTCTATAATTTTTGGACAACCAATATCTAAAACATTGTTAGAAGTTATTCTAGAAGTACATGTCTTAGAATTAAAGTGTAGAGACCCCAAACCTGATATACATGGACATTACATTATTTTTTCAGAATACTTAATACATGACAAAAATAGACGCCCAAAGACCGTATTAGTTTAGTGTCTTTGGAAACTCGGAACATAATCTTCTAATCATGGTGAAAGATCTTCAATATATCCCCTTTGGTTTTCTTACCTAAAACCTTTATTTATATCCTGGGGAAAAGAAAACATAAAAAGGGTGAGCTCAAATTCTCAGTAAGGGAAATCATAGAGAACATACAACAATCCATAAACATTTGAATGCAAACACTTGAACATAAAATCTAAACATCAAAATCTTGAGGGAAGTCATAAATCTTGGAAGTACATAAGGAATATATCTTAAAGGAAAATGAATCATGATAAAATATAATTGGAATAAAACATGTAATTTTTGAAAACCATTAATCACATGATATGATTTCTATAGTAGCCAAGGCATTGCTGCCAAGACCATCTTAGTGGACAAAGTCCCTTTCTGAATCAAGTTCACTCCTCATTCCAGTCTTGTAACACTGAACCATATTTACTTACCGTTCCAGCCATGTATATCTCATGAGATATAAATCTTTACCTAATGAATTGGAGGGAGATATAGGTCCCACCCATATCATAATGAAATCATTATTTCGTATGATAGAAAATCATAAATCACACATCATAGCATAACCGATGTAATAAAAAGGGATTCTTAAACATCATTCCATCATAACATAATCCATATAAAAAATGGATATCATTTCATCATAAGAAAAATCAAACCATGTAAATAATGGAGACATTATACTTGAAATATAAACATGTTAAATAATGTCATTTTAGATGGAAAATAGTTTTGAAAAAACACTTGAAATGAATTCCTGAGGAAAATATCCTTTTTTATTCAAAATCATTTTATTTTAACAAAATTCCAGGAAATTTTAAAAGAAAAGGGTTTTTTGAAAATAATCATGAAATACTGTAGAGGAATCTTCATGAAAATGACGCATTATAAAACCGTAAAAATCCATTCACGCCGTATAAGTTAAAAATAACATTCTCCTCATAATTTTGTCAGAAAAGTCAAAAAGTTTATCGTGTGGTAAAAAAAAGTAAGATTAATTTCATAACATGTGGTAAAATTAAAAAATGGGTAAAAATGACATTAAAAATACATGAAAACATTTTTAGAAGACATGGACATGGATGATAACAAAAACCCCAGTAAATACTTACGAATAAACAATCTCGGATAAGAGCGAGATTAGAATAGTTGTCCCTTACCTTAGGTCTGAAATGCTTCGTACGTATCCAAAACTCCTGTATAATGATTTAAATAATTTCATTGACTTATTAAAGAATCATATTCATTGTTATGATATCATATATGGTTCACTTATGACTTCATATTACCTGTTCTTTTGTAAATTTCATGTTAAAGCAGTGTTTTGGGTAAAATCGTTTCATTTATCGTACGTGTTTCGACATATTATTCTTGATATTATTACCTATATCCTGATTTACTTAATTCCAGAATGTAAAACATGATTTATATATAATATATATTCAGTATATAAATGGAATGAAATACACCATTCATGTAGACGGTAGGTCGGGCGTACGCATGAATGCTGTTTTCATTTACATATTGAATTAAATGGAATTAAGTAAATGAAACATATATGTACATAAATATAGTATAATTATTATGTAATATATTTAATTATTGTTTATTATATATAATTTATAATCATTCTTTAATGGTTAATCATGGAAAATGAATCTCATCGCGTTCGTGGAGACGGTAGTCCGTACGTACGAACTAGAGATGATATCATTCCAATGATCATGGAATTGTATTGAAGTGTATGTATAGTATTTAAGAATAAATATCACTTTAAAATAATCATATATAGTTATTTAGTTACACCATTATACCCATCCAAGTAAGGTGGTGGCGGAAAACAGATTACACCACGACATGGATATGGTTTTCCGTACGTACGCACGTGCGGTGATTTCGTTTTCCATAGGATGGATAGAAGATGAAATTGGGTTTTTCCATATTTATAATAACATATTAGTATATGAGTGATACCTTTGTTATTAATTTATGATGAAAAAAATAAATAATAAGAAGTAGAAGAAGAAATAAATTGGAAAGAATCGGTAAAGGATATTACCTCTTCTTTGACGCGCCTATTCTTAACCTCCTCTTATGGAACTAGGGTTGGTATTTTGAGGAGACAAGAACCTATATAATGTTTCTAGGGAAGATTAAAAGGGAAATGGTTAGGGGTTGACTGAGCTTCAAGGCTCAAAAGGGTGTGAAGAGAAGAGGGAAGGGGTTCCCTTTTTATAAGGGAGGAGAGGGGAACCGTTGGAAAAAATTAAAATATTATTTTATAATAAAGTCATATTCGGTTTATAATAGATCCAAATTGATTTATTTTTAATATAAAGTGGGTATGGGTAGAAATACTCTCAACCAATAGGTTTTATACTAGTTTAGGTTATTATTTTAACCTTATAATTTAGATTTAACTCTAAGTTAAATAATTCACCCTTTACCGTGTCTTCTTGTTTTCTTACACTATATGGTTAATAAACATACCATAAAAAGACAAAATAACCCCATGTGGCTAATTATTAATATATATAACCTTATATAAGTCATTTGGCCAAACCTTAGATTTTTAGGAATATAATAAAAATTAATAATATAATATTTGTTTTAAAAACTACTTTATGTCAATTCTAATACTATTTGGTAATTGATTTTTGTGAAACTCATAACAACATTATTAGTTCGAAAAAAGTTAATTTATTCATTAATAAAATGTCATATTAACCTATAAAGTTAGTTTAATTCATAAAAAGTCTCAAATTACATATATTAGGTTATTTATAACATCAATTATGTTAATATTTCATTAATAAGGTAATTACTGCATCATCATTGTGTCATAAATAAATTAACATATTTAATGTCTAAAAATTATAAATAAAATACCATTATGTAGGAAATCTCTTTAGATTTATAATTAATATTTATAGTCTAATTTATCTTATGTATAAACCTATATTAAAAATGTTTTAGTTATTAAACATTGATTTTAACCATTTTAACTCTTCTTTATATAAAATAATAATAAGTGTCCTAATCTAATCCAAGTGTACCTAAAGGGTCATATTTTATACCTAAGGTTGTTTTTGGTCGAATTACACTTATAAAATAGAATTAGGACATGTGTTAGGGTAATAATAATATCATTTTTACCCTTAATTTCCCTATTTACTTTTAACCATGGTAAATAAAAGTAAAAGTTACTATTCACCAAAAATTATTTTTATCTTATTGAACATAATTTTACTCCTTGATATTAACCATGTCTTTTGGAGTTTCTAAATTACACCCACAGAAGTGGTAAAATTATGTTTTATTTAGATTTTCAAATTCTCCTAGGAGGTGGGTAAAAGACGTTGAAAATTTCAATAAAATTTGTATATATCTAAAATTATTATAAAATGACTCAAATGAATTACATTGAACTTATATAGGTAATATGTATCATTTTTTACCTAAAATAAATTTAAATAAAATAAATAATTATTTAAATAAAAAGTCGGTTTTTAAATAGTAACCCAGTGTTTTCACTATTTATCAAAAATTGAATGTTTTCAGAAAAATACAAAAAATTAACCCTAGGATAATTTCGATATTCCAAATTCAAAAATGATGTCCATTTTGAAAGGTAAAATTTATAAAATTTAAAAAAGTGGGTATTACTATTCATAACGGCTAGTTCATAATAATATTATAATAATATCTCGTTTAGTGATACTTGGTATTGCGTACTACACACGCTATCAAAGAAGGTATTGATTGAGTGTAATTCAAGCCAAGTCAGGGCTGCATGTAGTGAAAGATCCGTTTGGTGTTGCGTATAACATAATCAAAACTTATTAAACAAAATCTATACTTAATGTTGTGTAAAATTATTTCCACAAAACAAACTTGAAATTGTGTGTAACACGAGCCAAGAATAGTGTTGCGTATACGGAAAGATAATACGGTGTTGCATATAGTACAAGCTAATCTTGGTGTAGTGTATAATAGAAGACATCAATCAAATTAAAAATAATATATATAATAAAATCTCGGGATGTTACATTCTACCCCCCTTAAAATGAATTTCGCCCTCAAAATTCATCGGGGTTTTAAATCGTTTACTACTTGAAAGTTTCATTAATAGAAACCTACATCGTAAAAAGGAATACTAAATCATAATTTTAAAAAGGAAAGTTAGAAACAAAATGGATACCCAAAGTAACTCATCACTTGGGTTCCCACATAAGAGTATATAGGTGAAAATATGGATATGGAAGAGAAATCTAACCGTCAAGTTCTGATGGAGAGTGGTAGAGAACATGGCTATGAAAAAGCCAACAATCGCAAAGCCGTAAATTTGTGATGATCTAAGGTACCATCTGATTCATCAGATATGAGAGTACTAGGACAACATTTTTGGTTTCCAAGATCATTTCCCTAACATGGATGAACTTTTACATAAGGATAAATACTTACTTGATTTTAGTGTAATATCATCATTGGTCATTCCATGAACAATTTCCACTTCATCTCTATTTAAAGAAATGAAGCTGAATTTTTCATTCATGAAGTGTTAGTAGATCATGTGATATAATGATAAGTCATCCCATATGTTTTTATCACAAAAAGGTTATCATAAGTTATTAAATATACATAAGTCCATCTATGGTGAGATTAATCATATATGATTCCAAAAATGGACTTATACTTCATTTATCATACTACTTAATAAAATAAAACTACTTCCTACTAACCAAGGACCTCCTGTAGTCCAGTGATAGGCGATAAAGGCCTGTCACACTTCGGTTGTGGGTTTTATTCCCACAGCCTTTTCCGATGCGACGGGTTGTCGCCCGTCCTACATGTTGTCCTTTTTCTAAAACTACATTATTATAACATCCCATCAATAATATCGAAAAAAGTCCCATACTTAAAAAATACTAACTTATTTCCAACATAATCCATTCAATATTTTGGATTATCTAAAATACTTCTGTCCAATCTCATAGTATAAAGAAAATGATTACTAGAGAGGTCATATACCAAGCATGTGAATACCATCATTTATCTCCCATATATCATAATATATATCATGTTGGTCATATTCCAAACATGTAAATACCTTAATCATGTATTATTTTGAAACATGAATTACTATAGAACCTTAGAGAAAACATGAATGCCGTCAAAATTTAACTCATTACACATACCAAAATCCCAAAATTTCTATATACTCAAACCATGATATCACTTTGTCCTTATATCAGTCATGAGCTCATGAATACTACCAAAATTTCACTTTCTCTTTATCCCTTCATTATACGCATATCATCTTCTTTCCAAAAATATCTAAATAACCTTTCATGGTTACCAGTACCATTCAACATATACTTTCAAATACTTTAGGAAAAAAATAGTGTAATAATCCTTTGATGTTTCCTTATTCCATAGTACCATTAAATTACCTATACAACATAACTCTTGATAAACATACAATCATTCCACTACCTTCTTAAACCATTGACCAAGCTTCAACACTTCTTTCATCTCATATATCATTTGTAGTCTCCTCATCATAATCCACATAAATACTACCCATATGACCATGATGATTCTCTTAATTAGATTTTCCCTTAGGGAATTGGTTTGCATAATCCCATACATTCCACATTTAAAACATCTAATCATTGTTGATGTCGTAGAAATACCATTATCATTCTCCATGGTGTTAACTGAACCTTTTCCCTTGCACTTACTGGATTGGTGTCCTTCTTTTCTTTACCCAAAGAATCTTCCAGTTCCATTGAAATATTCTCCTTGATTCCTTTTCCCACATGATTTACATGAGAGAAATTGAACTTTCTTTCCTCTATGATCATCATGAAACTCCATCTTTCTCTTATTAGCTGAGTCAGGAAACTTACCAAAGTTGAGATTGTTCATCATATTATGAGATTGCTGATTAGGAATAATAATAATGTTTGGACTTCCAAATCCCATTTCTTTTGGTTTCTCATGAAGAATATCATTCCATTTTCCATCATATCCTCCATTATCGTGAATCTTCCTATTTCCAGCCATTTCCTAAAACCCAAAAAGAATAGTGTGAGATGAAAAAATCAGGCTAGGGAAAACAACATAATAAAGGGGGAGTACAATCAATATCTAACATCTTAGGTTAAATTCTAAGATCGTTATCGTAATTATAGGACTATAACCTATACATATACTTATCATTAGGGACATTGCTAGACATACCTTAGAAATATCTCTATAGATTTCACTAAAGTTTTCGCATCCTAGTTTCCAAAGGTTAAATAAACCTTTACTCTGATACCAACTGTAGAGACCCCAAACCTGATGTACAAGGACATTACATTACTTTTTCGGAATACTTAATACATGACAAAAACAGATGCCCAAAGACCGTATTAGTTTAGTGTCTTTGGAAACTCGAAACGTAATATTCTAATCATGGTGAAAGATCTTCAATATATCCCCTTTGGTTTTCTTTCCTAAAACCTTTCTTTATATCCCGGGGAAAAGAAAACATAAAAAGGGTGAGCTCAAATTCTCAGTAAGGGAAAGCATAGAGAACATAAAACAATCCATAAACATTTGAATGAAAAAACATGAACATAAAATCTAAACATCAAAATCTTGAGAAAAGTCATAAATCATGGAAGTACGTAAGGCATATATCTTAAAAGAACATCAATCATGATAAAATAGAATTGGAATAAAACATGTAATTATGGAAAACCATTAAGCACAAGATATTATTTCCATAGTAGCCAAGACATTGCTGCCAAGACCATCTTAGTGGACAAAGTCTCTTTCTGAATCGAGTTCACTCCTCGTTCCAGTCCTGTAACACTGAACCCGATTAACATACCATTCCAACCAATTCTATCTCATGAGATATAAATATTTACCCAATGCATTGGAGGGAGATATAGGTCCCACCCATCTCATAATGAAATCAATATTTCGTATGCCAGAAAATCATAAATCTTACATCATAGCATAACCTATGTAATAGAATGGGATTCTTAAACATCATGCCATCATAACATAATCCATATAAAATAATGGATATCATTTCATCATAAGAAAAATAAAACCATGTAAATAATGGAGACATTATACTTGAAACATAAACATATTAAATAATTTCATTTTAGATGGAAAATAGTTTTGAGAAAACACCTGAGATGAATTCTTGAGAAAAATATCCTTTCTTCTTCAAAATCATTTTCTTTTCAGAAAATTCCATGATATTTTAAAATAAAAGGTTTTTTTGAAAATAATCATGCAATCTTGTAGAGGAAGCTTCATGAAAATGAGGCGTTATGAAACCGTAAAAATCCGTCCACACCGTATAAGTTAAAAATAACATCCTCCTCATACTTTTATCTATAAAGTCAAAACGTTTCTTGTGTGGTAAAAAAAGTAATATTCCTTTCATAAAATGTGGTAAAATTCAAAAATGGGTAAAAGGGACATTAAACATACATGAAAAGATTTTTAGAAAACATGGACATGGATGATAACAAAAACCCCAGTAAATACTTACGAATAAACACTCTTGAATAAGATCGAGATTGTAATAGTTATCTTTTACCTTATGTTTGATATGATTCGTACATATCCTAACCTCCTGTGTAATGATTTAAATAATTTCATTAACTTATTACAGAATCATATTCATTGTTATGATATCATATATGGTTCACTTATGACTTTATATTACCCGTTCTTTTGTAAATTCCATGTTAACGCAGCGTTTTGGGTAAAATAGTTTTATTTATCATACGTGTTTAGACATGTTGTTCTTGATATTATTACATATATCCTGATTTACTTAATTAAAAAATGTAAAACATGATTTATATATAATATATATTCATTATATAAATGGAATGAAATACAACGTTCATGGAGACGGTAGGTCGTGCGTACGCATGAACACTGTTTTCGTTTCCTTATTGAATTAAATATAATTAAGTAACTGAAACATATATGTACATAAATCCAGTATAATTATTATTTAATATCTTTCATGATTATTTATTAAATATACTTTATAATCATACTTTAATGGTTAATCATGGAAAATGAATCTCATCGCGTTCGTGGAGACGGTAGTCCGTACGTATGCACGGGCGATGATATCATTCCCATGATCCTTGAATTGTATTTAAGTGTATGTATAATATTACAGAATCAATATCACTTTAAAATAATAATATATAGTTATTTATTTACACCATTATACCCATCCAAGTAAGGTGGTGGTGGAAAACATATTACACCACAGCGTGGAGACGGTATTCCGTACGTACGCATGTGTGGTGATTTCGTTTTCCGTAGGATATATAGAAGATTAAATTGGGTTGTTACATATTTATAAAAACATATAAGTATATGAGTGATACTTATGTTATTAATTTATGATGAAACAAATAAATTAGAAGAATTATAAGAAGAAATAAATTGGAAAGAATCGGTAAAGGATATTACCTCTTCTTTGACACGCCTATTCTTAACCTCCTCTAAAGGAACTAGGGTTTGTTTTTTTAGGAGACCAGAACCTATATAATGTTTCTAAGGAATATGATAAGGAAAATGGTCAGGGTTTGGCCAAGCTTCAAGGCTCAAAAGGGTGTGAAGAGAAGAGGGAAGGGGTTCCATTTTTATAAGGGAGGAGAGGGACACCTTTGGAAAAACTTAAAATATTATTTTATAATAAAGTCATATTCGGTTTAAAATAGCTCCAAATTGATTTATTTATAATATAAAGTGGGGATGGGTCGAAATAATCTCAAAAAATAGGTTTTATACAAGTTTAGGTTTCTATTTTAACCTTATCATTTAGATTTAACTCTAAGTTAAACAATTTAACCTTTATAGTGTCTTCTTGTTTTCTTACACTATATGGTTAATAAACTTACTATAACAAGACAAAAGAACCCCAAGTGGTTCATTATTAATATATATAACCTTATCTAAGTCATTTTTCCAAACCTTAGATTTTTAGGAATATAATAACAATTAATAATATAATATTTGTTTTAAAAACTATTTTATGTCAATTCTGACAGTATTTGGTAATTGATTTTTGTGAAACTCATAACAACAAGATTAGTTCAAACAAAGTTAATTGAATCTATAATAACATGTCATATTAACCTATAAAATTAGTGTAATTAATAAAAAGTCTCAAATGACATTTATTTGGGTATTTATAACATCAATTATGTTAATATTTCATTAATAAGGTAATTACTGCATCATCATCGTGTCATAAATAAATTAACTTATTTAATGTCTAAAAATTATAAATAAAATTCCATTATGTATAAAAATCTATTTATATTTCTAATGGATATTTATAGTAAAATTTATCTTATGTATAACCCTATATTTAAAATGTTGTAGTTATTAAACATTGATTTTAACTATTTTAACTCTTCTTTTTATAAAATAATAATAAATGTCGTAATCTAATACAAGTGGACCTAAAGGGTGATATTTTATTCCTAAGGTTGTTTCTGGTCGAATTACACTTATAAAATAGAATTAGGACATGTGTTAGGGTAATACTAATATCATTTTTACCCTTAATTACCCTATTTACTTTTAACAGTGGTAAATAAAAGTAAAAAGTTACTATTCACCAAAATTCTTTTTATCTTATTGAACCAAATTTTACTCCTTGATATTAACCATGTATCTCGGATATTTGAAAATTCCACTCATAAAAGTGGCAAAATTATGTTTTATGTAGATTTTCAAATTCTCCTAGGAGGTGGGTAAATGACGGTGAAAATTTCAATAAAATTTTTATATATCTAAAATTATTATAAAATGACTCAAATGAATTACATTGAACTTATATAGGTATTATGTATCAATTTTGACCCAAAATAAATTTAAATAAAATAAATAATTATTTAAATAAAAAGTCAGTTTTTAAATAGTAACCCAGTGTTTTCACTATTCATCAAAAATTGAAAGTATTCAGAAAAATACCAAAAATTCACCCTCGGCTAATTTCGATATTACAAATCCGAAAATGAAGTCCATTTTGAATGATAAAATTTATAAAATTTCAAAAATTCGGTATTACTATTCATAACAGCTAGTTCATAATAATATTATAATAATATCTCATTTAGTGAAACTTGGTATTGCGTACTACACACGCTATCGAAGAAGGTCTCAATTGCGTGTAATGAAAGCCAAGTTAGGGCTGTGTGTATTGAAAGCTCCGTTTTGTGTTGTGTATAACATAATCAAAACTTATTAAAAAAATCTATACTTAATGTTGCGTAAAATAATTTCCACAAAACGAACTTAAAATTGTGTGTAACACGAGCCAAGAATAGTGTTGTGTATAATGAAAGCTAATAAGGTGTTGCGTATAGTACAAGCTAATCCTTGTGTAGTGTATAATAGAAGACATTAAGGAAATTAAAAATAATTTATCTCATAAAATTTCAGGGTGTTACATAAAGGCTCCCTAATTTGAGTAAATTCAACTCCATTCTTTTTTTTCTCTTTCTTAACATCTCTCTTTAAATTATTTTCATGTTAAATTAATATTCTGATTAAATCACCAGGGCTGAGATTTGTGAAATGTTTCATATCATATATTTCCATTAATATGGATTCCCATTCATTTGGCATGATATCAATAATTTTATATATAATAAATTCATCAAATATTTTTTCCCTCTAAGTGTCCATAGACTATTTAAAATCTTTATAAATTGTTGATGCATCTAATTCAATGCTTCACTAAGTTTAAAGTTAAAACTTCAAAAATTATCCCTAATCATAGAATGTTTAGTTTCATGAACTATTTAAGTTCCTAAATTTGGGACTTATAAGTTTTTCCAAATTACATTAGTAATTCTATAGGAGGATATGTGAATGTAGGTGCTACTCATAATTGCATATAATAGAGTATTTATCACATGGAAATTCAATAGGAATTCTGCTCATTCATCTCGAGTATATCTAATAATATTTTTTTTAGGAATTTTATAATTTTTAATATGTATTATATAATTTTTCACACTATTATTGATCACATATGTCTCGATGTGGTCTCCCCAATACTCACAGTCCATATCATCAATGTTGGTAACATAATTTGATTTCTTTTCTCAAGGGTTCTGATTGGATGTCCCACAATGTTAAAAAATATCTTTTATCTACTATATATATAGTGTAGGAAATTTTTTATAATTTCAAATAAAATAGAAAGAAAATAAAAATATAACACCCCGTAATCAAATAGAGAATATATAAGTTCTGTTAAAATTAATGAAACAAGCTCAACTATAGATAAAAGCCTTAATAGTAAGTGTTGGTATTAAATAAAACTAGTAATCAACTTTACAACTATGCAGAGTCTGACTCTAATACCAAGTGTTGGTATCAACAAAAAATAGAATAATCTCTAGATACAAGTAGAGTTTTTCATTGAAACAAAGTGTTGGCCTTAAATAAGGTGGTTGTTTCACTACTAGAGGGGAGGGTGTGAATTATAGTATGAAATGTGACTAGAAAATTTCAACCCACTCAATGTGTATGTTGATCAAACAATGTAAATTTTGATCAAATAAAATTATAAAAAGTATAAATGATATAAAATATAAATAATTTTGAAGATAAACTATCATCCAACAAACACGAAAAGTTTCAGAAAAAATTAAATAAAAAACATGAAAATGTAACAAGAATGTGTGGAGTTAAGTATAAAAATACTTACACTCTTATAAATCATATTTCATAGAATTTTTCTTCCAATGAAAGAAAATACTTGAATTTTATCCAAAATTGTAATGGGATATATAAACCTAATCTTGGTATCCTCATTCTAAGCCTATAATTTTCTTAACTATAAAGAAATTGGATTATATTAGTATTCTATTCTCAGACCCTCTATCTTCCTATCATAGGAATTCCTTGATCATATTTATTAAACTCAACAACATCAAACACACTGAGCTTTATTGACTATAACCCTGTGAAAAGGGATTTTTCATCCTATTCCCCAAAGACCTCGATCAACCAGATTTGAAAATACATCTTCCATAACTCAGAATCTCTTATATGATAATGGATCAGAAAAAGAATGATTATAAAAAAACTAAGAGCTTTAAAATGGAAATATCATTGATTGTAGCTCTTAAAATACATATAAAAGTTGTAAAAATATGAGGACTTAGAATAAATGATATGTTATTAAGCCTTAAATAACAATTATCATTATAAAACTTGTAATTCACTAATAATCCTTAAATCCTAAAATTCAATTTTTATCTGCATAAAAAACTCCAACAGACATATATTGAGTTCTTCATGTTTAGTTGTAACAACATAAGACAATATACTTCATCATCGGTTAGATCCAAATCTTCTCAAATCATTTGATGTGTTCATCCTCTATGTGTGAATGGACACATGTATTTGGAACTATGATTTAGTTCAAATATTGAATCTACCAGGTGTGAGTGGACCCTATTGAGGTTTAAGGGGTGTCATTGTAGGCTGGGGAATAATCCTTGGGGTTGGCTTGTCTTGGGGGGGTGAGCAGGGGGGGTGGAATTCTGCGGTAAGAAACATTTATTCTTAGGTTGAGGGGAAATGTTCCATAAAGGGTTGGGGGGTTATTTTTTTGTTTAAGTATTTGATGTTTAAGATGTGACCATTCATATAATCTATCTACCAGTTTTCCAGTCATCTTCTGGTTAGTAAATTATATTCCAAACCATCTAATTTTCATTATAAAATACTTTTTTCCACTAATTATAATTTAATTCACTCAGATATATTAATTCTTTTTGTGAACTAGTTTTCAAATTTTAAATGATTTTAAAGACCTGATCCATCCCTTTTAAGGACCACAAACTTATATTATAGGTGTTCCCCTAGTATTTCATGGAATGGAAACTTTTGGGTTTGTTTAATAGAATTAAATCACCATTTATATTTAAAAAAACATTACTCATTAAAACATCTTACATTTTTTTTATTGTGATTTTTTTACATTTTATAAACAAAGTTTTCTAGGCCACTGTAAGTTATTTTATTTTCTATTCTCTCCCATAATAGTTGTTATATCATGACACTATTTACTTAGGAATAATTTTGTAGGATTTTGTGTGACCTTGTGTTTTATGAACCAACTTGAGCCTTTCATCCATCAGATGCCTAAGCTGACTCATATCACACTCAAGGGGTATTCTTGATCCCCTTGGGCTGACAACAATCATCAAATGTATCATAAGAAATAACTGAGGATGTTTTAACCCATTAAATAATATTTAAAAAATAAAAAAACTAGCATAACCCATCCCTAGTTCAAAAGACCACACAAAAAACAATTAAAAAAATAAAATAGAGTAAAAAGTTTATAT
Source organism: Viscum album (assembly GCA_963277665.1). Classification (NCBI taxonomy): domain Eukaryota; kingdom Viridiplantae; phylum Streptophyta; class Magnoliopsida; order Santalales; family Viscaceae; genus Viscum; species Viscum album. The sequence continues at coordinate 1,199,539,906 of OY728164.1, forward strand.
AATTTATACAAAACAACCCCTTTCTCACCCCTTCAATGCCCTCATATGTAACAAACCCTTGATCCACTGAAACCTCCATAGATATAATGTGTCCTCCAATAAACATAATCAAAATTTGTAAAAGGTCTATTTGGATGATGTGATAAAGAAATATAAATTAAAAAACAACTGAGATACCTCCATGTGACTCCCTGAGTCACCATCCAATACTAAAACCTCTATGATCCATGAGTTTTAATAAATGAGAACGAACCTAAAAATTTAGGAATACTTTAAAAAAATTACACATCACTAATAAAAATTGAAAATAATCTACACAAGTAAAAAAAACCAAAAATAAAAAAATCATGAAGTCTAACTTATCATGGAAACTTGAGCCTCAATGCAAGAAAGAGCTCAGAAGGCTCCCCCACACCTTCTTCACAAGTCCTAATCGTCCCAAATTAAATGTATCAAACATACCAAAATAACAGAGGGAAATTTAAAACGAATTTATTATTAATAACCTTGTTTATGATACCATTTTTCATGAACTGTAACACCTCAAGATTTTAAAAGGACACTATGTTCAATAGTTTAAATAACACACAACACCATGTTTAAATAAACCACAATATATTATTAAAATATTATTATTTAATGTAACAATTATCTAATATCCATTGAATTTTTGGGTGTGAATAGTATAAAAAAATATTAAATATATAAAAGGACCCACTCAATAAAAGTTCATTGATTAATTCTTAGGTAATAAGTACGCAATTCTCAGTAAGTTTATTTTAGGGTTTTGAAATACATTTTATTCCAAAATGATTTGTATTACTTTTTGTAAGATAATATTATAATTAATTTATGGAAATTAAATAAATTGTATTTTATAAAATTGATATGTTTTTTTAAATCATCATATCAAAGTTATATTGTTTTTATTTGTTTTGTAGTTTTTTGAAAAGATTTATTTCTATTGAATAGTGAAAAATAATGTTTTTTATTGAAAACTCTATCTTTGTTTCAAATAATTAAAACGTTACATTTTTAGAATGATTTAAATGTAAAAGTAGTTATATTTTATTTTTAATAATCCAATTAAGTTCACTGAAATAAATTTCATGATTGAATTTTATATAAAAACTATTTTATACATAAAAGGTATTTTTTTGAAAAAAGAATTTTCATCACTTTCTGGAAATATATTTTAATTAAAATTTAGACCACTTATAGAAATTGAATTTTTTAAAATGGTTTCTATATTTTGAATTAAGAACTTTAAAATTTTTAAATATGCCCCTTTTGTTTTTCTCAAAATTATTAGTAAATGTGGTAAAATTTATCATGTCGGTAATGGGTAAATTAGTTTCATGAAGGTTAGAACTGAGTGATAATGCCATGATATTTCATCTTAATTAGAATTGGATAAATTATTTTTTACCCTTATCACCTTATAAAAAAATCAGTATGTTTATTGGACACTTTTACATGAAAATGATCAATATAATATTAAAATTAATGGAAGTTAAAAAATGTAACTATCTTAGTTTTAAATATCTATTATGTGTCGATAAATGAAAAAAAAAGTTGTAAACAAATATAAATTTCAATTGTTTTCATAATGAAATTATATTCATGATTATTATTAATTTATAATTTTTAGTGACTTTATAATCCCCTTAAATTCTTATGCAACACTAGTACAATAATTATTCAATTAATAGAAAAATAAAATAAATGATACTAAAAATATTAAAAACAATATAATTTGAATTATTTATTGCATTACATGAATTTTATTTATTAATGTGAAATATTAGATACATTTAAATTAACTATATTCTAAATCAAACATTTTATTGATTTATTTGAAGTTAAATTAAATGAATAGTGTCAAAATTTATATTAATTATAATTTTTCAAAATAATATTTGATAAATTATTTAAAAATAATTAAAATATTGATAGAGGACAAAGGTGTAAAATATAGTCTAAAATTTCATCCATTTTTATTTAGGAGTCAATATTTACCTTATATGTAAAATTATAACCCTTTAAAAGTCAGAAATATGTTACCATGGTTAATGTTTGTATATGTTAATTAAGGGGTTAAACAAAATGATAAGTTTTAAAACACCAAAAAAACATATCCATATTTTTTTGGTTAATGATATTTAAACCATATAGTGAACTAGTTTCAAATTACTTTCCATTTGGATGAATTGTTTTTGATAATAACTTTATTATAATTTAATCATTTAAGAAATTTCAAAAGTACCCCTCACCTCAACTATAAAAAGGCACATCCTCCATCAATTGTTAACAGAACATTGAGTCTTATAGATCAAAAAACCCCAAAAAATCCCATATAAACTTTCTTATACAACTTATATAGGTTTATATCATCCCAAAATACCAACACTAGGATCCTTAATGGGAGATCCAAAGGAGTTATTCCAAAGAAGAGGTAATCACCATAACCGATAACTTTCTTTTTTCACTTCTTCATTTAAAACCTATAAATCTATGATATTTGTCATAAAATGGTATCATCAGTATCCTAAATATGATTAAATTCTACCATGATAATGAAACCACCATTATCCGCCGTCTTTACCATCAAATGGGAAGTGAATGTATCACTCATGCATATGTATGACTTATCATCTTTACGTAGCAATACAATTCCTTTTTCATTAGCGTATTTTATGGATGGAAATTATGATGTGTTTAATTTATATATATTATATTTAAAACATAATTATAATTATTTAATTATAATATCATATCTAACTTCATACCTTCCAAACTGTTGGGAAACGATAACATCCCACAGGCGTATATGTGGACCTCCACCTCCATGAAGCGACGTGATTCATTTTTTATTTATATTTTACTTAGATAGTTATAAGGACATAGTTGATAAATAGATATCATTTATATGATTTAATTATGATTATTTATTGATGAATTATTATTTAAATTTTCTTAATTTCATCATTTTAGAAATAAAAATAGCATTCAAGCGTACATACGACCTACCATCTCTACGAACAATGTAATTCACTTTTATATCTCTAACTTTTATGGATTACTATAAATACATATATAATGAATATATATATATATATATTAAAATTATAGAGTTAATGGGATCATGATCAATGTACAAGTACCAAAACTAATAAATAAAAATATACATGAAAAATAGAGTAGATTTTACATGGAACAATGATATGAACAAATAATTTTTAACAAAAAGGAGATAATTTTTTGGTAAATAATATATGGGTTAATACATATTTTAATCATTATAAACTGTATTAATAATAAATATATATTTATTATACAATATTTTTGGATACATACGAGCATTATTGTCCTAAGGTTAGATTTTATTTCACAATCTCATCATTATTTAGGATTGTTTATGTTTAAGCCCAAATTGGGGGAATACTTTTCTTCCAAATCCACATTTTCCATATAATTTTTGAAAGAATATTTCTATTGCTCTCCAATTATATATTGATAATATTTTTACCCATGTTTGAATTTTTTATAAAATATTTTTAAAGGAATCTTCTTGACATTTTCTAAATGAGGTAGTTTTTAACCTTTTACAATAGCGTGAAATGAATATATCTTAAATTATATGGAATGAATGAATTTTTCTACCATCATGACTAATATTTTATTTAATAATCCTTTAAAAGATAGAGGTTTCTATTAAAAGAAAAATTTCTCCGATATTTCTAAAGTTTTTAAATATGTGATTTCAAAGTGGGAAAGGTATTTTTCTAAAGAACATTCCAATAATATTTTTAAGGTATTTTTATCTATTTAAACATACTTTGTTGAATATTATGATTTACAAAGGTTATTAACTTATGATACCATACTCCATATATTTATGTATTATTTGTGATCAATTTTACTAGGGAAAGTATTTATTTTTCTTTATATTAGTTCTTATAATATAAAAAAATATTGATTATTAAGGCAGATGATTATGTTGTGTTATTTAATAATATGAGGAATTCATTGGAATTATTAAGTGATGGGTGTGAACTAGAATTAAATATCCCCTTGATTTATCAGTAGGTCTCACGAGACAAACTTTCTTGGCTATTTGGATGATGCCTTACCCAATTATGTATGATTTATTGGTATAAGAACTTTATGATATATATTTCATAGAACGAGGCCTCATCAGTATGTTTTAGATGTCAATAAATTTTCATTATTTAATTACTAACTCGTTTATTAATTTCCATGGGATTATTTTAATAGTTTTTATTTCCATAGATATGTTCTAGCTCATGCGATTATTTATATGGAATTATTTGATAATAATTTTTAACACCATATTATTTATGCCATATTAAGATTCCTCTATATGAATACCCTTACTGAGTATCTAGGATCACCCATTTCTTTTGTTTATTTTCCTCAGGATATTAGGAATATTTTATGATTAATATGTAGGGATATTATAATGGGGACAATGATGTTCTGGAAGAAAATACTTTGTTGTATTTTAGGTTTTAATATAAAAATATGAAATTTAAGTATGTATCTAGTTCACTAAATTAATAAACTATTTGATCCTTTGGGATGAAATTCCCTATATGTAGTGTCATAATAAAAAAGTAACCACTGGATCTATGCTACTATGGTTGGGGTCTTTATATTCGATACACTTTAGTAGCTTCCATGAGAACTAGATTTTAAAAAAATAGACTAGGGAGCAAGACCCAATGACTAACTTTGAGAACATTTCCAAATAAACCAAGATTATGATTCTGAGATTATCTATGTATAAATTTTTTAATTTTTTTTATGTTTTTCACTACTTTTTAAATTAAACATTATGATTCATAATTTTAAGAGCTAATATGGTATAATCCATTATATATAAATGAAACCTATAAGACAGAATATACACCATATCAACATACATAAGTCATGTTGGGATCTCTCTATTGAGAAAGATAATGAAGTTGGAGATGTAGACTTAGATGGAGATGAAAAAATAATAACTATATTGGGGGAGCTAACTCAGGTTATAACCAATAACCTTTCTTTAATGGAGCAAATTATTGATCCAAAGTGTGGTGAAACAATGTTATACCTCTTTATATGACAAAAACCTCCATCATTCAATGGAACTACAGATCCATTTGAAGATGGTAAATGAATAATTTTCTTTAGAGAATACATGTCTCAACTTGGGAAGTAATGAAAGGGAGAAGGCTATCATGGAAATTTATCATCTTTAGGGGATGTGGGTCAATTATGGTCATTGATTTAAAATTCTAAGTATGAGGAGGAAATAGATAGTATGTAATAGAAGGATTTTAAGGAAGTATTTTTGGAATATATTTTCCTCATGAAAAATGAAAAAATATGGAAATAAAATTCCTGATTATGAGAAAAATAGGAAGATGAAAATGTTTCTAAGTACGAATTTAACTTTACATGATTATCAAGGCATGTTTAATACTATGTACATAATCGAAAGAGAAAGATTAACCATTTATTTTATCAGATAAATCCAATACTTTGAAGGGAAATAATATCTCCAGAATTAATATCATATGGGGATACAATATCATGTGATATAAATACATATAAATAATTCTCAATTTATTATGGATTTGAATTAAAGAAATAGAATAATGGTATAAATGAGAAAAAAAGATAAGGGGAAAAAGAGAAAGAATGATTTTCACACATGTGATAATTATTGAAAAAACACCCTGGTGCTTTCTTGAAGGTAAATGAAGTTTTCTTCAAGTGTGGATAGAAATTACATTAGGAACATGAATGGAAATCTAATAAAGATGAAGTTTCCCAGTTAGGATTTAAGTATCACTGAGATGGGTTGGGGTGAATTAGTAATATCTTTTTTTCGTTTATGTTTCATTCCTTTTTAAACAACCTTCACCTCCTGTTAAAGATTGATTTCCCTGTTTAACAACGTCCAAACACACATCCATAAGAACACTATAATTTATATGGTTCACTACTGAATAAGAGTAGCTACATCCTTTTTATGTTTTGGAAGCAATACGATACCACAAAATACACTAGAAAACAATCCTTTAATGTAGAATAAAATGAGTAAGATGTAACCTTACACTCATGTATCACTATGGAAACAATTCAAAAGTGCGTGTGATTATTATAACACAAAATTATGTAATTAAATTTTATGGTGCTTCTTGATCCACTTCCACAAATTTAATCTTTCAAAAAAATTCTTCTCTTTCTTACCCAGAAGCTGGTAAGAAACTCCTAGACTTCTTAATGATACTTAGTCTAATACCTCAGTCTATTTTTAATGATCTATGAAATTTTTGTTCACTTAATATGTGTATTAAAAACTACTTTTCATGAAGCTCATTCACAAATCTCACATGATGAAGATCAAACACTTTTTTAGAAAGCTATCTTCACGGAACCTACTTCCTTCATGAATCTCACTTACCCTTTGTGAACTTTACTAATCTTCACGATGTTCAGAATGTTTATTTGGTTTATAGTCTTCACAAAATTCTTCGTATAACACCATCACAAACCACCTTCATGAATCTAGAGTCTTCATATTTTTTTTTCAAGTCTCACTTATTTTTTTAAGGGGGTAGAGGCCTATTTATAGGCATTCCTCTATTTCTAAAACCTTCCAGGCCACATCATCAACAAATCATGAAGCTCTTAATTTTCTTAATGAGGCTACCTTTTTTATGAAGCTCTACTGAAATTTCCCATCCTCTATGCTTATCATTATCGTATATCCTTCCATCAAGACTTCACGCCACCACAATGCTCCACTCACGATGCTCCACACCTTCAATTTTCATGATGCTCGTTGTTATCGTGAATCTTCTTGTAAAATCATCATATACTCACAATGATCCATTTCACATAATCATGAAGAACACCATCAGAATCTTCATGCATTCATGAAACACACTTCAGAAATACCATCTTAATGAAACTCATTCATTTTCCATATTTTCTTAATCCCTTCATAGAAATCCATTTTTCTCAATGTTATCTATACTTCAAATTTGGGACCCCAAAAATTTGGCAAACACTGGAAAACTCCACCACCTTAATATATGCTTCAGTAAAACCAACCATGTTGATTCACAGTCATCCAAAAACAAATTTTCTCCCCATTAAAATTATCAGGCTTGCATCAAAAGTTCTTGAAACAACATATGATATTTGGGAAATACAAATCAGCAAATCATTTTAATATTTTCCAAGGAAAGTATTGTAACTTCCATGTCTTCCATTAACATCATACACTCCAAATGAAATGGACACTATCAAGAATTGTGAATCTTAATTCATGAGTATGAATATCAATTTGATCATCTAATTATAAAAATTGATGTGATTTCCTTTCTTCTCAAACTTCCTTGAAAATTAAATAAAACACACTAATAATAACCACTTATTACTTCTAAGAAACATTTCCAGCCAATTGGGTCCTTACAAAAAACCTCTAAAATTTAGTTTTTAAATGTAAGGTGATAGGGCACTATAAAGAAAATTCCTCAAGCATCAAGGGAATATAACTAAGAATAAGTTAAGGGGTAAAGGTCAATATTATTTTATCACTTCTTTTTAAGTGGAATGATTAAATTTCTTGTGTATTTTAATTCAAGAAATATGTTTTCAATGTATTTTATCAATGATATTCGAGTTACAAGAATAATCAAATGTATAAGAGTTATATAATAATAATTTTTGTTTATGTATTTAAAAGTATATATTGAATTGTACTAATAACCAAGAGAATTGATTTAGTGGTAGGATGATATTTTTGAAGAATACATGAATAGAAAAATATAACCCTTAATATGTTAAAATTATTGAGTTAATATTTTTTAGTTGGGATAAATAGAATATTGGTAGTGGATAACTAAATGAGATAGTATTGGTGTCCTTGAAAATCATTAGTTATTTTATGACAAAGTAATTCATGATGAAGTTTACTATATTTTTATATTTATATTCGATAATATGAGATTTTATAAGGAAGGAGTTAATTCTAGTAAGAATGCATTTTTTTCCTTAATATTTTATGGTGATTCAAGTTATTACTATGTGATTAAGGTATTTACATGTGACATTAAGAGTTTCTTTATGGTGGATTAATGATAATTTAATTTTGGTAATTTAGTGACCTTATTTTTAAATTTTTGGATTTTTGAATTTGGTCATACATATTTTGAAGGATCCTTAAGTTTAACTACTTATGGAATGGATTTAGTTGAAATTTTTATATTATTGTTTGTGTTCAAATTATAATTTATCATATTAGATAACCTATTTTTATCTATTTTTTTAGAAAATTTTTAGAGGATTAAGGAATGACTTATGGATTTATGCTTCATTAAAAATATTATTTTAGTGCTTCAAGCATAAAAATATTCATATCCAATTTCCTTTTCCTAGCATATTATATGAGGTAGAAATTGATTGAAGTAGAACCGAAGGATGAGATTTTTCTTATAACATGGAAAGAAATCAAGTAAATATATTTTCTTGAGTGCTTTATCTTCATTGTAAAACAATCCCATTAATTTAAGAAAAGTACCATGAAATATAAATGTTATACATTTACTTTTCTTACAGAGAAATCAATATCCTTTTAACCCAACACATATTTTCTGTTTTTTGATGGTAAAATTTCTCAACAACAAGTAATATATCACTCTAAAACAATCCTTAGGAATTATATTTCTCTTCCATGTCTATATTTTCTCTTCCCAATAATGTTATCCTATTTGGAAACCTATTTATGTTCTAATACAGATGACCCTAATATTTTTTTTTTTTTGATAAGATGTTTTATTAACCCTTTTTATGATGTAGATTTTCCATAAAGGAATATTCATATGTCAATCCTTGATAATTGAGAACAAGTTCAAATTTTGAGGACATAATTTATTGAAGGGGGGGGGGGGGGATAATGTAAAAAACTAAGATTTTAAAAGAACACTATCTTCGATAGTGTACACAACATTTAACACTGAGTCTAAATGAACCACAATATACTATTAAAAAACTATTATTTAATGTAATAATTATCTCATACCCATTGAATTAGTAGGTATGAATAGTAATAACTAAATTATAAAGTATATATAAATGAAACACTCAATACAAATGGATTAATTAGTTATTAGTAAATAAGTACTCAATTTTCAGTAAGGTTATTTTATGCTTTATAAATATGTTTTCTATTGAAGTTATTTTTATTTATTTTTTGAGAAAATATTTTAATTAATTTTTTTAAACTTATATAAATTTTATTTAATAAAAAAGTATCATTTTTAAAATCGTCATATAAAAATTATCGTTGGGTTTTATTTTCATAGTAAAAAATACCTATTTTTATTGAAAATTGTATTTTTCTTTCAAATATTTAAAAAAGTGAATTTTTTTAGAATGGTTTAAAAATAAAATTAGTTAGATTATATTATTAATAATTCAATTAAGTTAATTATATTTAATTTCATGATGGGGAGAGGCTGCACTTGTTGATTTGATATGGTTTTATGGATTTTGATCCTTTGGGGCACAATTTAATGTCTTATGTCCTTGAAAGGGTTTATGATATAATAAATAATAATAATTTTCAGTCAAGATTTAATTTAGTATTAAAACCTTTTTAAACATAAATAGATACTTTTTTCTGAAAAATTGTTTTTCATATCATTTTAAACATTTCTTATAATTTTAATTTCTTCAAAATACTAAAATAGAATTTGATAAATTTTATTCCATATTTATAATCATTATTTTAAAATTTGTTAAATAGTTCTATTTTATTTTTGGTGAATTTGAATAGTAACTTTGTTAAATTTACCTCTTCAGTAAAGGGTAAATTAGGTTAATCTAGGTTAAAACTAAGTGGTAAGATAATAATAAATCATATTAAATACTATTTTATGATTTTAATTCAACCCTTATCATCTTAGTCTCAAAATTAATATTTTTAATGGGAAATTTTCCATGAAAATGACCAATAAAATATTTATATCAAATAATGTTACAAAATGTCACTTCCTTAGTTTTAAATATCTTTTATGTGGGAACATATGTAAAAAAATTATTAATGAATATAAATTTTAATTTTTTAAATGATGAAATTATATTCATGATAATAATTTATTTCTAATTTTTAGTGATTATATAATTACATTAAATTCTTTTACAACACTAATAAAATATTTATTAAATTAATAGAATAATAAAATAAATGATATTATAAATAATAAAAGTAATATAATTTTATTAATTTATAGTTTTACATGATTTTTTAGATTAATAAGGAATTTTATTTACATTTAAATTAATTATATTCTAAATACTACTTTGTATTGATGAATTTGAAGTCAAATTAATTGAATAATGTCTAAGTTGATATTAATGACAATTTAGAAAAATAAGATTTTATTAAATTATTTAAAAATAATTAAAATATTTATATAGGAAAAATGGGGTAATATATGGTCTAAAATTTCTCCCATTTTCCATTTAAGAGTAAATAGTTATGTAATATTTAAAATTATAACCCTTTAAGATTGAAAAAGATGTTACCACTGTTAATGTTAAAATATATTAACTAAGTGGATAGATCAAAATATAAGTTTTAAAAGACCTCAAAAATCTATCAAAATTTCATTAGATGATGATATTTAAATCACATACTACCCTAATTTTTAATTCTTTTCCATTTGGATGCATTTTACTTGAAAATTACTTTATTATAGTTTAATCTCTTAAGAAATTCCAAATGTGCCCCTCACCTCAATTATAAAAGCGAACCTCCTAACTCAACTTCTTAACACCACATTGTGCCTTCATTATAAACCCAAGACTAACAAAATACCTTAAAAAATTACTTATCCATGTTATATAGGTGCTTTTAATCCGAAAATACCAACCCTAGAATCCTTAGAGGAGTTCTAAAGGAAATATTCCCAAGATGTGGAAATCGTATTAACCAATCACTTTCTTTTTTTACTTCTTCCTCTACCTCCTAAAAATATATGGTATAGAAAATAAAATTTTGACATAAGTAACCAAAATAATATTGAATTTTTTCATGATAATTAACCCACCATTATCCACCCTCTTTCCCATAAAATGAGAAGTGAATGTGTCTCTTATGTGTACATACGACTTACAGTCTCCACATAGGGATACAATTCATTTTTCATTACCATATTTTATGGATGATCATTATGATGGGTTTAATTTTTATATATAATATTTACAACATAATTATAATTATGGAACTATAATGTCACATATAACTTCTTACCTTCCAAACTGCAGGGGAACAATAACATGGATCGTGCGTTAATGTGGACTACCATCACCACAAAGCGATGTCTTTCATATTTCATTTCTATTTTACATGGATTGTAATAAATATGAGGTTGATAAATACATATTAATTATATTATTTAATCGTGGTTCTGGATAGGTGAATTTTTATTTACCTTTCCTTCATTTCATTTGTTAAAAAATTAAAACAACATTCATGCGTACGTACGACCTACCATCTCCATGAACAATATAATTCTTTTTTTTTTCTATATCTAACTTATATTGATTACTATAAATAAATATATAATTAAAATATATGATATTTATATTAATATTAACATTCAACATTTTATGGAACCATTATCAATGTACAAGTATGAAAATTACCCAACAAAAACATACATAAAAAATGAATCATTTTTTACCCATAACAATTATTTTAACAAAGAATTGTTCGTAAAAGAGTGGTAAAAATTTTAAGTAAATAATATATGGGTATAAATTTATGATTATGGTTATTTAAGATATTTATAATAAATATACTTATTATATAGGAGTTTCTGATTCATACGATGGAAGTTGATCATGCAGTAAGGGTTTATTTCATAATCTCATCATTATTTAGGATTGTTTATATTCATATACTAGTTGGGGGAATATTTTTTTTATATATAAATATTTTATTTAAAATGTTTTAAATAATACTTATATTACTCCTTAATTATTTATTAATTACATTTTTATGTATGTTTTACTTTTTAAAAAAATGGTCTTAAAGGAATCTTCTTTTCATTTTTTGAATTAGGTACTTTTTCACCTTTTTACAACAGTGTGAAAGGAATGTTTTTTCCAATTATACGACATGAATGTATTTTCACATAATCATGACTAATATTTGATTTTAATATTTCATTACAAGTTTACAAGGTTATATTCAAAGAAATGTTTTTCTTGTAATTTTGGGATGTTTTTAAATAACTGATTTCAATATGAAAAGAATATTTTTATCAAGAATTTTACACTGATATTTTGAATGTATTTTAATTCAAGTGAACATCCTTTTTTGAATATTATGATTTAATATGGTTACTATCTTATGATATCATCTAATATATTTGTTTTTATGGTTTATGATCAGTTTTTCTGGATAAATTAATGTTATTTCATATGCTAGTTCTTCCAATACAAAAAAATTATTATTTTTTACAGTAGTTGATTTTGTTTTGTTATTTATCCATATGAGGAATGAATTGTAATTATTAACTGATGGGTGGGGAATAAAATTACATAGCCCCTCAATGTATCAATTGGTCTCATGAGTAAAATTAGATTGCATATTTGGGTGAGGTATTTTCCATTTATGTAATATTTTTTTCATGAGATGTCGATAGTATAGATATATTGGAATAAAGCCTCAAAATTATGTTTTAGATGTCAAAAATTATGAATTCCTTCATTATAAACTAATTTATTAATTTCCATGTGATTATTTTAAGAGTTTTTATATCCATGGATATGTTTTATCTCATGTGATTATTTATATGGAATTATTTTTTTATCATTTATTTCCTTCCATATTATTCTTGCCTTATTTTCCTTTCGTTTTACACATACCCTTACTGAGTATCTGAGATCACCCCTTTATTTATTTTTTTCCTAGGAAACCAAGATATGTTGGATGATTAATATTAAGTAATATTCAAATGGGGATAATTATTTTCTCAAATAAAATACCATGTTGTATTTTCAGTTGTCAAATGAAAATATGAAGTTCAAGTATGCACCCAGTTTACCATGAATACTAAACTATTCAGTCCTTTGGTATGTGATTAATTTTTTAAAGTGCCATTATAATAAATTAACAACTAGATATTGGATACAAGGGTTGAGATCTTTATAAAAACCAACCCAAATCATTCATCTATTGAACACCCGATCCATCCCACAACATATCCAAGGGGTATACCCAATCCCCAGGGGATGACAACAAGCTTCAAAGGAATTATAAGAAACTATTAGGGATGATTTCACCGATAAAATAAAAGTTATGAAATAATATAAAAACTCACATGACACATCTTTAATTTAGAAATCCACTATAGGAACAAATAAGAATAATACAATAGAATAATTAGTATAGATAATTTAAACAAAACAACCCCCCACTCACCTTCCAATACCCTCACATGAAACAACCCCTTGTTCCACTAGAACCTCCACAAATATAATTTTCCTCCAATAACTATAAATAAAATCTATAAAAATACAATTTTTATGATGTGATAAATAAATATAAATAAAATAAACAACTAAAATACCTCTATGTGATTATATGTTTCAAAATCCAATAAGAAAACCAATATGCTCTATAACTGGTTATAAATGATCTAAAAAATGAAATAGAAATGTAATAAATAGGCATGATCAATGAGCTTTATAATAATTCTAAATAACCACACCCTAGGTAAATTATTTAAATAAAATATTCATTTTGTACTAGTTTGAAATACATTTTAAAAAATAGGGTTTTATTTTCATAATAAAATCTAGTATCAAAATATTAAAATTCAAAAAAGTAAGTTTCTTTTTTAATGAAAACTATCACATAGAAAACATTTTATCTTCTTATGTCATTTTTATTGGAAAAACATTTTAAAACCACTTTCTAAGAAACTTTAGAAACATCTATTCCTTAATGATTGTAAAACCACTGAATAAACGAGGAAGAAAAAATTATACATGACTAATTTATAAAATAATGAAATATACATATTGTAATGGTTTTAATAAAATTAAATAGAGAACTATAAAAAAAATCATTTCATAAATATGCACCAAGGGAAAAGTCTTGGGTTATATAAGGTTAATGGGAACCCTATATCCTTGTATCATCTTATAATATAATCATAAAAACATAATGCATGTGATAACCAATAATGAGAACATTTTATGGCCTAGTGTCATGGTTAATTTCATCTACAATACCACATCTAATCATCAACTAAGGAGTACATACACTGTCCTAGACGTGTGGTGATTTCTTTCCATGAAACCATTATCATTTTCCAAGAATAAGTGTTTCATTAGTTTTGAAAATTCTAAAATGATACTTAATCTAGTCCTCCATATTATATTCCTAGACTCCAATGTACTTTTCCCATTTCAAAGGAATCATATGTTATATAAAATAAGCATCATTTTACCAACCCATTTCAATCCATTTCACTTATCAGAATCATCACATGCCTCTTTAAACCATTTTATTATTAAATTCAAGGAAGACATTTAAGAAACCACGATGAATATAATTAAACCTTAAAAAATAAAAAAAATATATTTCATTAATTAAATAATCCCTTTAAAACATAATACGAGGTGTAAAAAATTCTAATTATTCCTTTGAATTATATTTTCGAATCTAATACTAAAATTTCACTTTTTCAATTCATTTTGAAAAATGAATTCAAACATTATGAATAAATTTAAAACATACATATAATTTTTATACACTTGTACACACAAATATATATATATATATATATATATATGCATCTCAATACATATATTCACATATTCTCATGTGAATATACGAAAACATATATATATATATATATATACACTCGTAGTTATGTTTACAACCACTAACATGGAAACATATGTTTGAAAAATTGATAGCTTTTAAAATCTACATGAAACTGAGAGAGAAAACACACTTAAAAAAGAAATACCATAAAACATTAAAGCACATTAATAAAGGAAATTAGGTAATTTTCTCAAATTATTAGTGTGAAAGGAAATTTTTAGATAGATTTAATACTATATATTTTATTAAGGAAAGTCCTTTGCACACAATGAAAACCAAGTGAAACTTGGTTTCCATTTTAAAGAGGCTTATAACCACATATAATAAATTAATTTAAAAACAAAAACAATAATTAAAACAATAATAAGTTAAATTTACAAAATTTTAAAACAAAAAATTAGGGTAAACCTACCTTAAATCAATAGAACCAAGATACCTTCACCATATGTGATTATAATCCACCACTGGGAGGGAAGAACTACCCTTAGAGGAACAAAAAAACCCTAAAAAGTACATAATAAAATTAGAAAAATCCCATACATTGGGGTTGGTTAGGATGAATCACAGTGATGGGTAGAGGATAAAATTCTCAGGGGAATAAGAAGATGGAGAGGATGGGGGGGACTCTTACAAAAAAAATGTACCTTGAAATTTCAAGGAGGAGGCTCAAATCCTTAGTGAAGGTGGAGGGGAAGTCATGTGACCAATGATTCTTGGGTAGTGCACATCGAGTAAGGATGGAGTAGGGGAGGGGGAAGGGGTGTCATCATTTTTAGGGGAAAAATAAGAGGATAAATTTGGTAAAACATCAAAAATTTTAAATCCCAAACACCATGTATGATTTCGACACACATGTAGATAAATCAGTTTCCAAATGTGTGCTCCTCACTAGAGGTCCTGAAGAACCCCACATTGATAGGATTCATAATTAGACAAATCACGAACAAACCATAGGTTTGGAATTTACTAAATTTTATATTAATTCACATGGTTTACACATGGTTTCCATTAATCATGCACCAATTACTTTCTTACGTTAAAATTAATAAAAATTTAAAAATTTTACCTTTCCCAGTCCAAAACTCAATTAAAAGATAAAAAATAATTAAATTAGTAAAATAAACTAAAAATGTTCAATTTGTGATATTGTGGGTTTTTATAGTTTTCATGATAATTAAAATTTCATGTTTCTTAATTATAAGAAGTCATTGATATCTAGAATCATGTTAATCTTTCTCATATCTCAATGTTTTTTGGATTGATTTATATCAACCAAATTCTTCTATATAAAACCCATTTGTCCACAATATGGTGCTATATTTTATAGTTTTAATGAAAATTTTTGACAACACTTCTAATTTTTTATGATTGTTTCTTTATAGTTTTTTATAATGATTGATAATAAATAATTTTTATAATACCCTATGAGGATAATATTTTTAAGCATTATTCTAGGTTTTTATAGATTTCCAAATCTTATTATTTTTAAAATATGGGCTTAATTTTATTATTTATATTTTGGTTTTTCATATAATGGACTCATGAATATACTTGATTGAATGGTCTCACTAATTATAATATGAATCTGTTATGGAATGATTATTTAATACTAATGTTATATTAATAAAAACATATATGAATAGTCATAGGGAGAATTATTTCAAGGGTCAATTCAAACTCTAAGTTCATGTTTAGTATCATGAAATCATATTGATGTGAAATTATTGAAAAAAGTAAATATAAAATTAATGGATATTTAATTTAATAACATGTTTATAATGATTATAATTTTTAATGGAATGTTAATGTTATTTCATGTTGAAAAATCAAATAATTTTGAAAAAATCAAAAATTACATTTTCTTCAATAAGAATGTCTTTTTATTATGATTTGAATGTTGGCAAAGGGATGTAAAAAATAGATCCAATAATTAAATAATATTTTTCATGAGTAGTTTTAAAAATACCGCATTGATCATGAGACTTAGATAAAAAATAATTCATTATAAATTAATAATTTCAACATAGAGGCTCTTAAGGTAAAATATATTAAAATAATATTCCTCATGAAAATTTAGTGAAATCATAAAAGAAAAACATTTGAAAATATTTTTCATAGGTTTTTAAAAGAGATATGATGAACTTAAGAACATAAAAATCAATCATATAGATTCAAAAATCACTATTTATTGAAAAAATTATAGTGAATCATTAAGATCATAATATAAGGATTATTGATCAAAATAGTAAAAATATTAGATTACTATTGATCTATTATGTGATTTTTCAATAATTTTTACACACACAAACATTTAAAAACACACACACATATATAAAGGTAGTTATATGAGGGATTTAAAATGTCATGACTCATCCCAGTGGGGATTGTGACCGAACTCCCCAAGCCCATCTCAAATAGGCTTGGGGCTGGCGACTAACACCGAGTTGGCATATAACAAAAATGGGATGCCTTATCCTAAGTACCTATATGCACACACACTTCTCTAAGCCCATACAAATGATGAAATGTATAAACAAATGAACAAAAATTCATGCACACATCTATTATCATAACCAGAGTATGACAAGAAGTAAAGGAAAGTAAAAAGCTCCAAATAAAAGCCCTTGAAAAAGAGAATGTAACCATGTCCAACCTGAAAGTAAAGGAATTGGGAATTTTGTTTGAAATCCACAGGAACACAACTCTATCCTTCTAGTCTCACTAAGAACTGTCTGGTCTTGGTTCACCTAGGACTCCATCAAAAGGTTAATATTTTTCACAAGACATGACACGTGTGGGAAACACCTATGTTGGGGTGAGTGTAATTATACTTAGTAGGACACCCTGAGACAAAAAAGCATACAGGAAAGGAAGTACAATCAGCTCTACAAAGGTATATTACTACAACACATATAACAATAATATCCAGATATACGCCAATCTAGATTTAATCCATGACCATAGTATACCAAGCTTAGGATTTTTTTTCAATTATCCCAAGAAGCACTTATCTAGTAGAACACACTCCTGAGTCTAATAGCACTGATGAATTCCATCCGAGAGGTACTACTTATTGGGTATGGTCATGATAAAGAATACAATGAAATATCTGAAAAGAATATAATAGATAAATGAGGATCACAACTAGATACATGGTGTGATACCAACAACTCAATATAGATTAAACCTTCTAAATAGAGGAGTAGTTCCCAGGTAGTGATGGTCACATCGATACTGAGAAATCCACCTAAGGCATGAAGATGAATGGTGGATCCCACTCCGGGCCTCTTAAAGGGATTCCAACAACTCTATCTAGTAATTCCTACTAAATCTATCATGGTCCTAGGAGTAAAAAATGATTTATAACAACCTTCAAGGAAATGATATTTGGAACAAGAACTAATTAATATTTTCCAACATATGGAGGAAAAGAGATCTAATTTATGTAGAAAAGAGTACGTGGTGTGTAGAAGGGTTAAATGACATGTCCCTTGACCCTGGGCTCTACCTGTGTGAACAACCCATGTTATCAAACCATGTTTTTGTAGTTGAGAACACAACATGTGGAAAACCTGTGTTCTCTACCCGTATTCCATTACATGGCCCATCCCATGTACAAGTCTAACCCATGTCACTGTGGGGTGGTACACATTATGTAGGAAGTCCGTGTACTCCACCTCGTGTCTGTGTACTTCCCAAGATACATGCCAAGTTATCCAGGAGAAATCATGCACCGTGTGATAGGGGTCACATTCCATGTGACACCTAACTTTCTCCACAAAACCCTATCCATCACATTGGGTCCCCACACACCGTGTAATACCAGATTACATGCCACGTGGATTATGATTTTCTATAATCCTTTGTTCTTCCTCTACATGCCTTGGTTAATCCTATGGCCTCTGATCCACCAACCTCCTTCCCATGAAACTCAAGATCCCACATCACATAGTCCTTGCATCACCGAATCAACCAAAATCAGTCCTTTGATCCACTCAGAAAATGATATTGTTGCTATTATTCATTATATGGTAAATAAGGAGAAATGATATGAAATTGGATATCAATCGTCATTCAATACACTTCCTTAACCACTCCCTTACCACTTTCAGATCCCATCAATCCCGGATCTATGATATCTGATCGTTATGCCACGAAACAGGTGAAAAACCATCGACCATTGTATAATACTTCAACCACCAAAAAATTAAAAACATCATAATTAATGGATAATTCGGGGGATAAAATAACGTAATTAAACAAGAGGAATGTACCTCAGTAGATGTTCATGTCGATCTAAGTGCATTGTCACTAGAACACCAATCAAATAATCTATCTAAAAATATGATCTCCTAATAAACCCCACAGTTATTCCCATCCCACAAGATGATCAAACCGTGGATCAATCTGTTTATTGTTTGGTCTGTGATTTTCATAGAAATCAATAAATGGGAATAAAAAAATCAAAACAAATTCCCTACCTAGAATTGGTTTGATCACTCATGATGAATGATCCATTATCTTCATCGTTGACAAGATCTGTTGAATCTGAGATGTGTTGATCATTGATATATTATCCGTTATTGTTCACCTGGGCAAGAATACTAGAGATCTATATAATGGTTATATAGAGATTCTAGGGTCTTGCGGTTAACCCTATAATTCTAACATAACATTATTTTTAAATGGTATATAGTCATTGCATCAAACATTTGAAATAAAATATTTATTCAAATTATTTTATTCATTTCTGTGACCATGATGAATTTTCCACAAAAGACCCATGCTGACCAATGTTAATTCATGCCTAGGGTAATCCTCATGTTCTAAAATCAATGGTTCCAAAAGATTCTACTTTGGTACCCATTTATAAGTTATTCCACTTTTTCAAGAAAATATTGTGTGCATTCGAAAAAATTTATTTATTATATTTCAAACATTTATTCTAGGAACACCATACCTCAAAATCGCATACTGTCTCAGATCATGGTCTTGAAATTAATCCATATAATATCTAAAAATAATAAAATGAAAATTGGATACATTAAATTATCCCTATCTTGGTGCTTTACATTCCCAAAAAGACTAAATAAGGGTTATGAAAAAGATGTGGGTACTGAGCACAAATCTGAGCATCCCACTCCCAAGTTCTCTCCTAGAGTTTCCTATGATTCCACCAGACATGCACCAACGTAATCTATAACCAACCAAGGATCCCTCATGCTGATCCTCGATATCCACTAGGTACTTAGCAGTGGTTTCTCTATCCATGATTCCCGACTCTCCCCAAGCGATACTGTGCAATAGGTTATGCATATACCTCCTTTTCTATAACATGTGGAATATGTTTTGTACCTAGTCTAACTATGAAGGTAAAGGTAATTGGTATTCCACCCCACCAACTCTATGTAGTATTTGGAAAGGGCTAATTTACCTTGGAGATATCTGTCCAACCTAAACAAATATCCATAATCCCCATCGAGGTAAAACTCATAGGAAGGCATGGTCTCCTTCCTCAAACTCCAAAGGCCTCTACCACCTGCCAGCATTAGACCTATAATGGATCTGTGGAGTCTTCATCCACTCCTGGACAGTTTTCACCTTATCTACTATTACTTGCACCAACTCTTGGCCCATTAGAGATGAATATCCTAAGCCAGTCTAGCAAAGTGGTGACCTGTAGGGTCACCCATACAAAGCCTCGAATGGTTCCATACTGATTGTGGAATGGTAGATTTTTCTATAATCAAACTCCACCAATGGTAGTTGATATTCCAAACTATGAGTAAAATCTATCTTACATGCTCGCATCTTGTTATCCAGAACCTGAATGGTCCGCTCAGTCTGACCGTCAGTTTGGTGGTGAAACACTATTCTCAAGTGTAACCAGATACCAAATGCCTCTTGTAATCCCTTCCACAACTAGGATGTAAAGAGATAATTAAAATAAGAAACAGTCACTGATGGAACTCCATGTATTCAAACTATATCCTACATGTAGATTCATCCCAAGATCTCTACTAAACTCTATTCCCATATAGCTAGGAATTGGTCCAACTTGGTGAGCCAGTCTATAATCACCCAGATGGAATCATGTACCCTAGATGTATGTGGTAATCCCATCATGAAGTCCATAGATATCCCATCCCTCTTTCATTATAGAACTTCAAGGGTTTGATCCAAACCCACTAGAACTTGGTGCTCAACCTTCACATGTTGACAAGTAAGGAACCGAGGGACAAACTCTGTAACTCCTTTATTTATCCCTGGCCACCAAAACTGTCATTTTAGGTCTTGGTACATATTTTACAGACCTATATGTACCTATAAAGGATATGTGTGAAACTCTATCAAAACATCTTGACACAATGTCACTGGTACCATTGTGCGTCCTTTGAAAAGAACGTCGTGCTTCCAACATTTTGAAAATATATCTGGAGAATTACCTTGGGATATCTAAGCACATAAGGGCCCCACCGTTTGTATCCCCATTCTATACCTCCCTGAATATTTATTAGAGAGAAGGGGGGAAAACCACAAAATTTAGGTAAGCTAATCCATCTCTATCCCCAAAGGATAATTATAATAAGGCCAGCTGCTCCGACGCCTCATTCAGAAACTGCCAACCTAATGAATCTCTACACCTCCATCATGATATTAGGTGGATACCAAGATAACACTACCTCAAACATTATCAATTCCACTACCAATGCATTTACTAAGATAACGTGTCCTAAAAAGTGGGCCATCTAAATCCATAACTATCACTTCAAGAGCATCCCATAAAGTTGGTGCTCTCAGAGTACGTCTAGAACTACCCTTAAGTGTCTCGGTGCTTCTTCTTGGATGATATGAATACACAAGGAAATAATTGATGAATAATAACATGAACCATTATAAGAAAGGCCAAATGAATTAGTTCATGAGTCCCATAAACAATTTTGGGGTATTTCTTATGCCAAAGGGAATAACCAAGAACTCATAGTAACTATAATGACATCTGAATTCTATTTTTGGTATATCCTCATCTTGTACTCATAGCCGGTGGTAACATGATCTGAGTTCAATATTTGAGAACTATCGAGACCCTCTCAATTGATCAAAGAGGTCATCAATCTTCAGAAATGGATACTTGTTCTTCAACGTTACTTGGTTCAAATGATGGTATTCCACACACAACCTAAAGCTTATATCTACCTTCCTGGAAAACAAAATTGTGACTACCTTGGGTGAAACATCGGGTGTCACGAAGCCCTTCCTCTATAAGTCCTCCAAATACAACCTCATGTCATAAAGCTATGTGGGTTCCATACGATAGAATGACACAAATATAAGAGTCATATGAGGTGTAGATCAATGTAGAAGTCAATCTTTTAGTGGAGAGATAAACCTAGAACATCTTCAGGAAAGATGTCCTCATACTCCGCCACCACTGCAGAAAAAGAGAAATTCATAACATCCACTGGACCAAGGGTTAATATAGACAAATGTTGATTAATCAACTACACCATCCTACACATGATTCCATCCTACTTGACATGGGTTTCCTTCTCTTCGAAAAAGGAACACCTCATTCAATTACTGTGGATACACCACACCCTTTGCCTAAAATAGTCAATCTAGGCAGGAACTATAGATGACCAATCCATAACGAGAGTGACATTGTAAGGAATCGATGCTACAACCACAATATTCCAATATAAACTCTCACCTCCAAGAGTTAGGTAACACTGTCAGCATAAGTGTGTGATCATTGAGGCTTCTCCAATATGAGTCTCCAAGTGTAAGGGTCGAGTAAACTATTCAACTAGAATATCTAAGTATCATAAAAGGTATGTGGAAAGAAAGGAATGACTAAAACCTCTGTATATCATCACTACACCTAAGGTAGAAAATATATATATCATACCACAAATCATTCTTGTTGATCTTGGGTCATAAACCTTGACCGCTTGTAGCTATCCCTGCCCATATCCTCCAGCACCATAAGCCTCGCATGGACCACTTGGGGGTGGTGGTGGTAACAAGTCAAAATGTCAACCACCTCCTGATACTGTCCAAGATTATATTAAATTTCCTCCACCCTAAACAATTTCCTATTCCTATCACTATCTCTACCTTGGTGGCCCATCTACACTTTCTTTTTCAGCTGTACGATGGATCAGACAATCTCAGGTGAGATGTCCCCTACCATCACATGAGTAGAACCACCTCACTTTAGGTTCGATGGGCCCACCCTGTGAGGCCTGAACTATATATACTCTTTCCTAGTACCTCCTCCTAAAACATATCCTTGGTCATGGTATGTAAGACTGATTTCGTCTCCCTGCTGGCGAGGTATCTTCTCCTGCTTTCCCATGACTAACACCCACCATTTGTATCTGATCAACCAAGAAACTCTCAACCACCAAAGCTCACTCTAGCACCCCAACATAGGTAGGAATGAAAAAAGGGATAAAACTAGATCAGATTTCTCTATATATACCTCAGTAAATGGTCCAAAACATGAATAACTAATCCAAAACTATATCCATCGACTACTTGGAGAGGTTGGTAGACATCGATGAATACTCATCCACTGTAATGATTACCTACTGGAGTTATAGAAGCTTCTAGATACTTATATCCCTTAGTGTAGCTGACTATAACTCCTCTATGAAAATATTCCTGAACTAAGTCCATGCAAGAGTCACCTCATCTTAAGATAGGGTAAATAAACCCCACCATTTCCCTACAAATCCATAAAGAAGGCTCCCCGATAAGAGCACCATCTGATCTATCGGTATCTTGACTAGATGGAAAACATAGTTCACTACCTCAATCCATTATTTATCCTCCTATGGATTGGTACGACCTAAAAACCTAAGGTGTATCTACCATTGATACTCATGAAGCGTGCTCAACCTGCACTTCTAATTCTTTGGTACTACGGGTATTATGTGCTACTCTACAGGAGGTGGTATGGCTGGTGCACCACCTAAAGGTAATATCTCAAAAATTATTCCATGTATCAAAACCTCATCACTGAGGGGATCATTCTCATGATCATGCTACTGAAACCTAGCTGTTATACGTCATGAAGGAATCCTGAAACAATAATATATACCACAGTCAATGATTATATCAGGAGAACTGACTCATGAAGTACATGGAAACCACAACCCATTCCTATATGATGCATATACCATTGATTTCCCTACAACCAATTTTCCCATGTACAGAGTTGAAAATCAAGTTACCAGAGTCTGGGTGTATGGATACGTCAGCCGCCACCCCAACAATGGAGTCCCTCACCTGAAATCCAAACTCAAAACAATTAACACTGTTTCCCCAAACCAATATCATATACTTCAGGGCCTAATGTATAACCTCGATATGATACCACTCTATCATGACCCATCCCAATGGGGCCCATGATGTGACTCCCTAGGATTGTCTCCAATAGGTTAGGGGAAAGAAACTAGCACTGAGTAGGGATATCCCTAACATGGGAGGCCTTTTCTTAAGTACCTGTACACACACACACATATCCAAGCCCATACAAATGATGAAATGTAAAAAAAACTGAAAAAACCTACATGCACATATCTATTCCCATAACCAAAGTATTATAGGAAGTAAAGGAATGTAAATAGGTCCAATAAAATCCCACCACAGATTTTGTTCCCCAAGTACAACCTGAAAGTAAAGAAATTGGGACTACTGTCTCAAAGCTGCAAGAACACACCTCCATATGTCCAGTCTCACTAAGCACCATCAGGTTCGGATCATCATAGGAATCCATGAAAAGGTCGATAATCTACATAAGGCATGACACATGTGGGAAAATCCTGTCTAGGGGTGAGTAAAACAATAATCAGCATGATACCCTGAAACCACAAAGCATATAAAAAAGTAAGTACATTCAGCACTACAAAGGTATATGTATACAACACATATAACAAGAAAATCTAGATGTAATTAACAAAGAAACCCAATCTAGTGGTGAGACACAAACATAGTATACCAATACTAGGATTTTAGTTTGAAGATTCCATGAAGCACTCATTTGGGAGAACACACTCTGGAGTCTGATATCACTAAGGATGTCCTCCCGAGATGTACTACTCGTCAGATCTGATGATGAGAAAGAATATGCTAAAAGATATGAAGAGAATACGATACATAGACAAGGATAACCGATAGGGAAATATGTGATACAAACAAATCAACTTGGATTAACCCTACTAAGTATAGTATCAAAACCCCGGTAGTGTTAGTCATGTTGATACCGAGAACTCCACCTAGTGAACAAAGATGAATAAAGGATCCCACTCTGAGCCTCTTGGGGGGACTCCAAAAAATCAATCTAGGAAGTCCTGTTGAATGGATCATAGTCCTATGAGTAAGGAATGATTCATTCCAGTCTTTAGGGAAATAATAAGGGGATATTAACCTAATAAATCTTGTAAAAGATACAATAAAAAAGATATATAAGCATAGTAGAAAAGAGTACACAAGATGTGGAGGGGTTACACGCCATGTCCCTTGACCCTGGGTTTTTCCCGTGTAAACAGGACATGTCATAAAATTGTGTCTGTGTTGTAGAGTGAACACAATATAGGAAACCTGTGTACTCTACTCATGTGCCAATATATGGATTAGCCAGTGTACTCATCCAAACCAAGTCCACGTATGGGAGTACACGCTATGTAGGAAGGCTGTGTACTCCACCCCGTGTCCATGTACTTCCCACGAAACAAATCAAGTTACATGGGAGAGACTAAACTCAATGTGATAGGGGTCACAAATCATGTGAAACTATAATTTCTCTAGAAAAACCTAGAAACCACTCAGAGGCCCCACATTTCATGTAATCCAATATTACACGTAATGTTGATCATAATTTTCCAGAATCCTTATTTCATCCTCCGCAAACCTCAACCTATCCTCCAAACTCTAATCCATCAACCTCCATGCCATGAAACTTAATATCCAAACTTTTCTAGTCATTCCATAATCAAATGAATAAGATTTCGGAATTTTATTGACTTGGAAAATGAAATCTTCTCTGTTCTTTATTATGTGCCAAAAAATGGAAAAGAATAGGAAATTGGGTATCAATCATCATCTGATATGCTGCTACAAACAATGTCCCACCTCCATCATGTCTCATCAATCCCAAATCTATGATATCACATCATTGTTCTAAGAAATAGGTTCATAATGATCAATTTTTTGATAATACGTTGAACCGCGACCAAAGAAAAAACACCGCGATGAATGGGGAATTCAGGGGAGAAAAGCACAAAATCAAATGAGAGGGAAAAACATCGATCAATTTTCATGTCGATCTATATTATTTTATATCATAATGACAAACAAATAATAAAACTAAAAAGATAATCTCTTGATAAACCTAATAATTATTCCCATCAATCAAGATGATCAAACCATGGATTAATATGTTCATTGATTGGTCCGTGTTCATTGTAGAAATCAAGAGTGGGGAATAAAAAAAACATGCCCTACCTAAATTTGGTTCAATCACTGATAAATAATGATTCATAATCATCATTGTTGGCATGATCTATTGAATACAAGGTGCGTCGATCATTGATCCACGATCTGTCATTGTTCACCTAAGAGAGAATCATTGATCTCTCTCTGACGGTTCCCTAGAGATTCCAAGGTTATGTGAATAACCCTAGATTTATTACATGATATCCTTTTTAAAGGATATTTTTTCATTGTGTAAAACATTTGAAAATAAAATAATTTATTCTATTTTTTTATAATTTTTTTCACCAGCATTGAATTTTCCACAAATGACCCACACCATAGCAATGTTAAGTCATTTCTAGGTTAAACCTCATATTCTGAACTCAATGGTGCCCTCATATTTCTTCTTTGGGAAACTATTTATAAGTTATTCTACTTTTTTAGGAAAACAATTTGTGTGTTCTATTTATTATATTTAATATATTTTAAACATTTATTCTAGGCACACCAGGCCTCCGAATCACACATTGTCTCAGTGAATAGTCTAAAAAATAATCCATATAATATATAAAAATAACACATAGAAAATATGCGACCTTACATAAAATATATTAAAATACTATGGAGTTTCCAAAAAATATCACGTCCTTAAAAAACATGACATCTCCTTCAGGAGGTTCATAGAAAACCTCTCCCTTTAACTCAAGTAAAAACGATAATAAAATTAGCAACTATCTAATAATAATTTTATTTAAATATCAATTGAATTGTAGTCTACATATTTTAATTATAATCATAAATATAAATCTTTCAATTATTTAATTTTTTGGAATCTAAGTTATTTCATATCATGGGATATTTAATTCTGATTAACACAAATCTACCATAAAAATATTATTTTTACAAAGAATAATGTCATTATGATTATGAAAAATAAAAAAAACACATATTAATCAAAATAATTTCTATGCAAATTTCTTTTTGGAATGATATTTTTATAATGTTTGGATGCTTTAATGAATTGTACATAACTTTTAACCATTATAAAATTCATCTATAATTTAAATTGTATATTCACAGCTCCCCGGGTTAAGGTATATAGATAGTTATATGTAATATTTCCATAATAAACATCCTATTCCTTGCTAAAATAAGTATAACATAAAAATACATTAGTTTATCAATATTAAAACTATGTGTCATATTATTAATCACATAGATATCATAAATTACACTTCATAACTATTTAATGCATTTTTCATAGATTTTAGAGGAAATTAATTCTGACTCTAAATTCCTGAATAACATAAAACCTAATACAAACTAAGAAACGTCAGTTTCTCCTCTACAAGAGTTCAAAAAAAAATATTAAAAATAATCATAAATAATTCATAAGTAAAAATCAATAACAATTTTATTGAAATATTAAGTCAATATGAAATAAATAAATTTCAAGAAACTACTCATTAAACAATTCACACTATAGGAAAAAATATATTGTTATAGTATTGTGAGTACTTTTGAGGCTATTTAAACCATTTTTAAATAGTTTGATAAATTTATATATTTATAATTGTTAGTAATATATTTGCAGTGATTTAGTTCTATTTATCAGCGGTTTATGAAATAGTTTTTTTCTAATTTAGTTATAGTTTTAATTGTAAAACTATTTTATAAAAAAAAATCACTGTCAAATAATTTAAGAGTGGTTATATTTTTCAAAAAAAGTATTAATGAAACTACCCCAATTGTTTTTAGCATCTCGTCTGATTTGAAGTAGCTGATGTGAATAGGTTTTTCACAAAGATAAAGGACCTGCAAGAATCATTTTATTATGTAATATTTTATTTATTTTCAATAATTGATGAAACCATTCACACATGATGATTTAGAATATGATCGATTTGGAATAGTAATTTTACTATTTGGATATAGACCTATCCATTAGATATTTTAAATATTATATTCTTTTACATGAGGAAATTAAGGACCAAGGATTAATTTACAACATAATTTTCTTTAGAGGATTTTTTATTTATCTATTATTATAGATATCATGTTCTTAATGATTTATTCATATGTTTTGAAGAAGTTTTTTATTTCTCCCCAACAGCATGAAGTGAAATTTCAATGAGTTTTCCACTAATTTTTCAATGATTGTTTCTAATGGATAAGAGGAGGCTATTCACATCATGGAATTTAAACATCAAAGGAAAAGAGAGGAAAATAGGATAATAAAAATGATTAGTACTAGAGAAATATTCTCTTGTTGTTACATATAAAAAATCTATGGATTTTGAGAAAGAAAATAAGAAGTTTCACAATAAGATCTCAATTATTTAGTAAAGGATTGATTTGTGTCAATAAGATGTAGATTTCATGAGTATATTTCCCTCAAAAATTAAATATTAAATAGATTCCTATTAATATAAATTTATGAACCACCAAAATATCATGGAAGGATCATTGAATGAACTCATTAAGGACAAGATACTTTAATCAAATTTAAAAAATTTGTTGTAAAATTAGTTCACTCTAATGACCTGAAGACCAACATTGTAGATCTAAAACTTTTTTATATGGAGACCCATGAACCTATTATGTTTTTTTATAGTAGGATATTGTTAAGAAATTTCAAAATAAGAATATATACTTTTAATTGGATTCTAAAACCTAGAGGATCACTAGAATAAGGAAGAAAATACTTCTATGATGGAAACTCTTAGGACAGCTTTGTTGATGAACTGGTGGAATAAACCTTAAGAATTATTCGAGTTTGAGAGTATCATAGTGAAAGAGATATCACCATGGTCTGATCAATTGAGATACAATAAAAATATATTCATTTTCTTATTCCTCACACCATATGTGTATTTCCTATACCTTAAATTCATTAATGCTGTGATAATGTTTTTTTAAGAATGATTAAATAACAATGTGAAGGATTATGATCATTCCACAATAATAATGAGAATATATTCTATTAGAATGAGTTTAATATGAAATGATAATGATCACACTAGGGAAATTCTATTCACACCATGATGATGCTGATAGGAGGACAAGTTATTAATACCTAGGAGGGATGTATCATTGTGTTTCTATTATGAGAAAAAGAAGTTTATCTGATGTGAAGATGATCACACCACAACTGTGTTAATTACATCATAAATAATCCTTTGAGTAAGTAAAGGGAAGTTGATTGTTCCAGGAATTCCAACAAAGAGAAGTTAATATAGTAGTTTGGGACACAAGTGGTCTTATGATACAACGTAATGGTTCATGTTGTAGGGCCTAGTGAAGTAAAGAAGACCACAACATAACAGAAGAATCCTCATTATAATGTGTCTGGAAACATTAGTTAACTAGGTTTCTATATTTGGAAGTATTAAATCTATTATTCAATAACTAGAGGTACCATGCCACGATACCCTGTGTTGATAGAATTTGAAGATACTATGATTTTTTAAATTATTGATTCACTAAACAATTAAGGCCAAGTCATACCAACGCGAAAGTTAGCCAATATGAGGAGATATAGATGCCACACAAGCTATATGATTACACCATAAGTCAAAGGTGGATTTAGTGGATATGACGATAGATTCAAAGAGATATTTTAAACATGATTTTTTTAACTAGTGTTTGAATAAAACATAAACCATGAAAGGATTTATCACATTTAAACATTATGTATTTCATCATGATTTATAGATTCATATTGTAATATTTTTAATTCTAAGATATTATAAAACCAAACAACCAATTTTTTTTTAATAAAGTATGGAATCAAAATAGGCAATGTTAGCAGTAAACTTAGAGAATATGATTTTTGATTTAATGGGGACATCTAATAGTGAAAGATAAGGAGACCCATAACACATGGATTTATTGAGATTTCCATTTACGGTATAGGTACAAGAAATATCTTTATAAACAGTTCATTTATGATTTTGGAAACTATGATGAAATAACTGATTTAGTTATTGACTGGACAATGTTATTAGAGGGTTACTCATTCAGATTTGTATTGAGGGAAGAACATCAATGAACACCTAGTCCAAAGTCTAGAGACACCTGTAGAAGATAGTGGAAGGATCAAAAATATAAAGTTATTTCATATTTTTGATCTATTTAACTTATATTTTTATTTCAAATTATTGTAATAATTTAAGTATTTCCTCTTACACCATCAATAAATTCATTCATCATTGATAATAAAGTGATGATGTGGTTATTGGGATAATATTTAATGATTTATGAAGGATGTAACACTCGATGGAAAGAGTGTTGTTATATAACCTTGACTCGATTCACTCCATAGTAACTGGACTAGTGTGTCAGTTTACCATAGGCACATCTCCCCATATGCCAAATGATTCTAATTAGTAATGAGGGAATATTTGGTTATAGTGGGAGACTAAACCCTCTAACGATAGATAAAAATAAAAACATAAATGGATACAATTTATAAAATAGGTGATAACAGGCCAACAATACATATAGTCAACAGAATAAAATTTTACAATTTTTAATCTAGTAATATAAAATCCAACTGATTGAACATAGGCCAATCACATTTATATAAGAAAAAAATAATCAAAATAGCTTCCATATTGACATTTAGGAGCCTCATAGATCATCCTCAACTCTATGACATTTAACTCATGCACTAACTATACTCTTATATCTACTAGGTTATTTACAGTGAACATTTACCCATTCCTAACCTAAAATATAAAAACTATGCATGTGTCTAAGTGTGACTATTCAAGGTGTGTGTATGAACTCTGTAAGACACCGCCAATGGAATTGTTAACTAATATCCATATCATATACCAATGTATGAAAATAGAAATAAATAGAAACCAAAACATATTAAACAAATTACTCCACTCACTATCGACTATCCCCAAACAAGACTTTAACTGTATTGACTATTAATAGAGTGGAATTATATATATATAGTCTGACATTCTATAATTTACCTTGATCTCACACCTAATTCTCATGTCATCTAGAATTGTTATCCCAAACCAACTATGGCGCCCCAAAGACACATCCATAACCTATACCAAATTATATCTCATGAAACTGGTGAACCACCCACTCAATTATAGTGATCAACATCACCTCCCATGGCCAAATATGACATATCCACCATCAATATCAATTTTTAACACCATCATCCTTTGGCTGGTAAGTTATAGACACTACTACAAAAATGGGCAAGGTAAGAACTACCCTTTTATCAGCGCTAAAAAAAAGAACTGATAAAGGGGGCCATTATCAGTGCTAAAAAGAGAACTGATAAAGGGAAACATTTAAAATTTCTAAAAAAAGCGCTGTTAAAAGTGACCCTTTCTCACCACTTTTTTTAGCACTGATAAAGGGGACCCCTTTATCATCGCTTATTTTAGTAGCACTGATAACGGGGGTATTTATCAGAGCTTTTTCCTAACTCTGATAAATTTTATGTTTCAAACAAAATCATTAAAAAAATTGTTATATAAGTATATTTATATCGATATAAATATAATATATATTTTTTAAATATGTTTTAGATAAGTATAAATAGACTATTACATTTAATATATATGAAATTTAGTAAAAATGGATATAAAATATTTTAAAAATTAATAAAAATTAATAATTTAATAATTAGTATTGATTAAAAACCATTTAATAACAATTTGAAGACACAAAAAATAAAAAACATTAATAAAAGATCTAAAATAAGTTGATAATGTAACTCAAACTTCAAACGGCAATAACTTTTGATCCGTGTGTCCGTTTGAGCTCTATAACATATCAAATCGAAGATTGCGACTAGATCTACGTGCTAATGACCAAAGTAAATCTTTTTTCACATTTTTTGAGGCTAAAAGGCCCAAAATTTCTCTAAAAATGAGTTTTTAGTCAGGATACCCCAATTGTTTAACATTCAAACAAGTATAACTTCAGATCCGGATGTCCGTTAGGCCTGTACCACATATCATATCAAAGATTTTTTAATTTCATTGATTTGACTGGTTATGGAGCTGAAAAGGGATTCTGGATTATAAGTTATGGTCGTTTTAACATTCCATGGTTTTTCAAATACACATATATATGTATTTATTCGTAAATATATATATATATATATATATGTGTGTGTGTGTGTGTCTCTGTGTGTGTGTTGTATATATGTATGTATGAATTTATTTATTTATTAATAAACACACATAACAAACATATTTCATAAATGTATTTAAAACTAATCTTATAAGTATATATTAATATACAGATAAATATACAGATAGAAAATTATAACTAAAATATATATAGAAAAATATAAATATATATTAATATACGAATGAATATATATACTAATATATGAATAAATATATTTATATTAATATGAATCTATATTAATATATGAATAAATATAACTATATATATATAAATAAATATATATATATAATTAAATAGAGAAAAAATGAAATGGCTTAGTGGTAAAGGTGCAGCCGCAAAAGGGGGGAGTTTGCGGGTTCGAGTTTGGGTGGATGCAAAGGGGTTCACGCATGTGGGGATGCGTGCGAAGGTAGTGCACGGAAGAGGGTGAGGGGGGGGGGGGTGAGGGTATACAAGCGCTATTGAAATCCCCCCTTCATTATATAATTATTTTTTTATTTTTTTAAATTTTCGGTGTCTTTTATCAGAGCTTTTTAAAAGCACTGATAAATTCCCCTTTTGTCAGCGCTAAAAAAAAGTGCTGATAGAGGGGTCTTTTATCAGCACTTTTTTTAGCACTGTTAAAAGTGGCCTTTATCATCTCTTTTCAGAGAGCTGATAAAAGGGACCCCCTATATCTTCACCTCGATTAAAAGTGATTTTTTAATGCTGGTAATCATCTTTTCTAGCGCTGATAAACGCCATATTTGTAGTAGTGAGGGTATACCTCCCATGAAGAGTGAACTAAATTACCTTAGGGGGAATATCATGTGTTCAAATGACCCTAACACCCTTAGCCCATAGTGAAAATCTATCACCATCCCTTAGGAAACAACTTATTGAACCTCTATCAGCCCTACAAAAATGTTCAAAACTGCCCATATCACAACAGAAACCATTGAATCACCACATTAAAATACATGACATCAATATTTTCAGAACCTATACCTGTACCATTGTGAAATCATGCTATAACAGACCATATCAACCATTTTACACACGATACTACCCCTAAGTGTCATTTAGGAATAAAAAATACTACAAGTGGTTCAATTCCTTGTAACATATAAAAAAATACCTAGACCCTTATATTGTACAACACATAAACACGTGTATAAAAAATTAAATAATGAGGAAAAACCTACCTAGAGTATGCATCAATCCTCTAACTAAGAAACTTTGACCGATCCAACTTCGATTAGAAGATTCGCTAAAAACAATCAAAAGAACTGAAATTAGGGTTTTTTAGTTAAATTTCATGAAGAATAAATAAATATTAATCTCAAACACACATGTACTACTAACCATACCTATGGATACTCCTTACTTTATACCACACAAATAACCAATATGATTTGTCTTGATTCCCACTCAAAGAAGAAGAGAAGAATGAGAGATCTTTTTAGGTTAAATACATTGTGTTATGATTGAGAAAATCACAATACCCCCTTTATAATCATATTTTTTATTTAATTTATAATTTTAGACATTTTTAAAAAAATATTGTAAAATATTGAAATATTAAAATTTTACAAATAGTTTTACATTTACCCATGGCACTTACCCTTACACATCATCCAAAAAAATTCATAAACATTGATACCCTTATTTTCCATTTTGAAGACCCAAAATGACCCTTATGTATCACCATAGTGACCCTTACTAATCACATTGGTCCCCCAACACATTAAAAATTTTCTAAAGGAAAATACTCACATATCATGGATTTTTATGTTTATATTTTCTTATCCACAAAAAGATTCTTATGTATATAAGGAGACTCCAAAGTTACCCTTATGCATGACTTAGAAATTTTATAACTCCAAGAGGATGAATATTAACTACCAAAAATTAATCTTATAAATGTGAGTTCTATATTCATGTATCAAACCTTTTCCATATATTTACTCTTACACATACAGGTTCCTCAACACCTATCCATTTCCATAGATAGTAAAATTATATATGGGTATCTATACATAAGAGTAACTTCTCATAGGGTGTTTTCCAAGAATTAACTTAATACCAAGATCCCTCATGTAATATTTTCGAAACATTATGTATATACATAAGGTTTTTAATATATCTTCATGCCAATTTTGTTCATAATGAAAACCTTACACATAAAAAAATCACACATCCAACACTTAAGCCATTTTTTTGAGTCACTTCATAGGGTAACTTAAATATATTATTTCTACAATTCCTTAGACATATTTTATTGGGTAATATATATTCCCCCATGTAATATTCAATATAATTTATTTTTGGTAATTACCTATATTTTTGAAAATAATTTGAAACTTCCAAAAACACTAAATATCATCCTAAAATACTTATAGACATTAAAATTCAACAAAACTCTCCCAAAAATCTTATAAATCTCACAAAAATGGTAAAACAATCCCCAAAATAGTTAAAAAAATCCCTATAAACATATAAAGGATCTAAAATCACAAGGTTGACCCAAGGTATAACCTAAATTACCACTTTAAATACATGGGACATTACTACTTACCCATCATATGATAGATCATACCTATGCTATATCAACCACACACAAACTAATTTTATTAAAACTAGAGAATACTGGTTACTTAATACCCAGAATGCTATGATGATGTTGAAAACATCCATATCTTCCCAATCACCTCGACTACCCAACTAAAATATAATGATACCTTTTATGGGAACTCCCCACCATAAGAATCACTTACTCAAAGTCACCTCAACCAACTACCTACCACAATTACACTAAAATAATATATTATTCACACACTAGATATCTACACATATCCACCAATCATCAATTAACATGATCCTACATTATATTTATAAGTCCCCAGCCTTAAACATTACTTAATCTTGAGATATTTCAAGAATACACCTTGAGGATTTTTTTAGGTTTAGAGTGTTAGAGAATTAGATCATAAAACATGCATTACATTCCACATTTAAACAAAGTTGTTACATAAAAGATAATATTAATTTTTCCCATAAATGGAAACATATTTAAAATAAAACATGGATTCTATCTTGACACTTCCTTGACACTATCATCATATCATGTACCTTTCCATTGACCTGTGAAAAACATTTCAAAAACTTGGGATGAGCATAAAAAGCTCAGTAAGGGATATAAAAATATGGAAAGGAAACATGGGTACATATATACATAAGAATGAAATCATACTTTACCCATAAAACATAATCACTTTAACATACCTCATCAAATCATGAATAAATCATAGAAATCATAAGACATAAAGTTAACTTGAGACATTCATAACATTCTTACATAGGGAGTAACCCTCTTGGTTACGATTGGAATACCCATCACAGTATATTCCCTAAATCTCTTCGGAGAAACCTTAATGTTTCACTCCTTTGCGTTACCCAATGCATTGGAGAGCTATATCGGGCTCACCCGCCCTTAGTTTATCACAGAACCACCCGTCTTCATAATAATGCCCAAGAACCTCAACATAATCGTATCACATAAAACATGTATAAAGGAAACATAACATTCCACCTTTCAATCACAAGATATCAATACAAAACATTGATATAAAAACATTATGAAAACCATTTTCAATTCCAAAATAAAAGAAAAGTAAAACATGGTATTTATTTTTTCTTTAAAAAGAAGGTATGGCTTGTAGAGGAAGCCGAAACTCAAATAATGGTCACAGTGGAGGAGAAGTCGTTGTCGCCACATACATATGACAAAAAAATTCCCTTTTGACATTTAGTAAATGATTCGTATAAAAAAGATTCCTTTTGAATAAATGTAAAAGTCAAAGGGGTTTATACACTGTATAAAATAAGGTTGTGTATAAAACAAAATATGCCTTAATGAAAGGAGATTGAGATGAAGTCCCATACCTCGGGTCCGACTTGACTCGATCATTAATTAATCTCCTGAATAATAAACTTGAGTTAATTTCTACTTGTTTAAGAACCTTTTCCAAGTTCATTATTCCTTTTATATCACTTATTGTCATGTCATGAACACTATGTAATTATTTATGTTAATAATGGTCGTTTTAACGATCATTGGTACTTGAGTCAAAAATAAACCCTTTATAATTACAAGTTGTTCATGTATCCATTATATCCATAATGGTATTCATGATGTAGATATAATATATATCATATATATCCAGTACATTCATGAATTTATAATATTACATAACATTTAGAGGTAAGAAATGAAATGCACCGTTCATGGAGATGGTAAGCCGTACGTACGCATGAACGCTGCTTCCATTTCTATTTCGTATTTTATGAAATGGAATCATAATGATATAATGGTATATTATAATTACAGTATAATATCATATATAAAATCATTAATTACATCCTTTATACGTCCCACATATGGCATTAACGAATCAAATCACTTTGAGGGGGCGGTAGTCCACACTTCCTAAAATGAAGATATGGCGTTTACCCATAATGGAAACCATAAAGGTATGACATAAATGAAAAATACAGAAGCTTAAGTAAAAAATAAACATATTATATATCATATATAAATATATTTACATCTTAATGTCTACCTTTTAAGGTGTTAGAAGAATATTGAACAATCATCGTTTCGTGAGGCATAAATTCGCCATCCACGGAAACAATATGTTCTTTAACCATTAGATGTAGGTGTGTGTAAGTGTAGCTTGAATCATTCTTATAAAAACATCCTACTATATGTAAGATAATGGTGTTGTTACAAAAGAAATTAATAAAAAGAGTTTAGGGGGTTGGAGAAGCAAAATAAAACAAAAGAACACAAGTGTAGACATTAACTTAAAATCGGGTAACTCTCTTTGGTGTGAGATCAAAATCTTCCTTGGGATGACTTCTACCCAAAGTGAGGCTTCAAGGAGTAAGAGAGGGAATTGGAGAGATAAAATGGGCAGGGTTTGGCCGAGCCAAAGGATTTGGAAGTGTGGGTAAGGAGGTAGAGGTGGGGGCCTTTTATAAGAGGACAGGAGGGGCACTCTTGGAAAGTAAAGAAATGTAACTTTATTTTAAAATGAGTTTCGGATTCAAAAGGTCCCACATTGATATAATTCTAGGGTAAGGTGATAAGGGTGTGAAATCCACCCATCCAATATATTTTGGACATGTTTAGGTCATATATTTTACATTATCTTTTCATTTTATTTAAATCCTTTATTAATGAGGTAATCACTGCATCATCATGATGTCATAAATAATTTAATTTATTTAATGTCTAAAAATTATAAAAAAAATATCATGATGTAGGAAATATTTTTATCTTTCTAATGAATATTTATAGTCAAAAATATGACTTGTATAACCCCATTTAATTTTTTTAGTAAAACAACTCATGTTTGTGTCATTTTTACTTTTACTTTAAATAAAAGGCATTAATGTCTTTATCTTTCCCAAGAGGCTCCATGGGGTCCCAAAAATTGACCCATGGGTTTTCTTGGTCGGCCATGACACATCCAATAATGGTAGGACATGTTTCAAGCTCATCTCATATTATTAAAACTTTATTTTTTCCTTAAACTTCACTAATTACCTCTAATCACGATTAAGAACTTAAAAGTTACTATTCACCAAAAAATTATTTTAATCTCATTGAACCACATTTTACTTCTTAATGAAAACCATGTATGTCAGATTTTTGAAAATAAAATCACAGAAGTGGCAAAGTTTTATTTAAACGAAAAATCAGTTTCTTAAACTACCACTTAGTGGTTTCACTATTCATCAAAAATTGAAGTTTCTCAGAAAAATACCAAAACTTTACCCTAAGCTATATTTGATATTCTGAATTCAAAAATGATTTATATTTTAAAAAATTCAAATCATATAAGTTACATTAATTAATTTAATAATTATTTCCCGATGTCATGATAAATAGCGTGTTTTTATGAAACAATAAGTATCAAAAGATTGACACTAGTTTAAGTCCAATTTTAAAGTGAAATTGATTCCAATGACCAACATTGGATTAAATGGTGAAAATATATTCTAATTTCACTTTAAAACCAATTTCAAAATATAATCTATTCATATAAATAAGTTAGATTAAAAAGTGGTTTTGAATTAAAATACAACATTTTTCACTATTCATTAAAAAATGAACTTTATCGGAAAAATACCAAAAATTCACACAAAGTAAATTTTGATGTCCCAATAATAAAGAATAAGTTTATTTTGAAAAACATAGCTTATAAAATTGTCCAAAGATATATTTAAAAATGGTTTTCCATCAAAAGGCAGTAAAACAATCTTTTAAAAATATTAGTGTATTCTATGCTTAAGATTGGATTTATTCTCATTTTAAGCCTCTAAAACACTATATAATTCACTAATAGACATAGATAAAAATATCTATTATTCATTACTTACTTGGGATGTTACATCCTTCCCCCTTTTAGAAAATTGCGTCCCCGCAATTTATTTACTTATCGAATAAATGGGGGTACTTAGCCCTCATTGCATTTTCAGATTCCCACATCGCCTCTTCCATCATGTGGTTTTTTCACAAAACCTTTACCTGATTAATCACCTTATTCCGTAACACTTGCTCCCGGTGGTCAAGAATATGGACCGGTTGTTCCTCATAAGATAAGTTCTCTTGCAGTTGAACTACCTCTAGACTCAAAACATGAGATGGATCTGGCATGTACTTTCTCAGCATCGAAATATGAAAAACATTGTGTACCTGAGATAAACTCGGAGGTAAATCCACCTGGTATGAAACTGATCCAACTCTCTCCAGAATTTCATATGGTTCAATGAACCTTGGACTCAGCTTTCCTTTCTTACCAAATTGCATCACACTTTTCCATGGTGAGACTTTGAGAAAAACATGATCACCTACCTCAAAAGATAGATCCTTCCTCCCGTTGTCCGCATAACTCTTATGCCTGCTCTGAGCTGTTCTCATGTGTTTCTGTATCAGCTGAACTTTTTCTACCAAATATTCTACCAATTCTGGTCCCATAAGCTTTCTTTCACCCACTTCATCCCAAAAGCTGGAGTTCGACACCGCTTCCCATATAACGCCTCAAATGGTGCCATCTGTATACTGGAATGAAAACTGTTATTATATGAAAATTCAACCAAAGAAAGATGTTGGTCCCAAATTCCCTATTAATCCATAGATGAAGAACGTAGCATATCCTCCAATGTCTGAATTGTTCATTCTGACTGCCCATTTGATTGAGGATGAAAAGCTATACTAAAATTTAATTCAGTACCCAACGACTTCTGAGGGCCTTTCCAAAAGTTAGAAATGAACCTAGGATCACGATCAGATACAATGGAGAGGGGAACTCCATGTAACCTAACTATCTCTTTAAGATACAAACGGGAAAGTTGATCTAGGGAAAAAGTATCTCGTATAGCAAAGAAATGAGCAGATTTAGCTAAGCGATCAACAATAACCCAGATTGCATTATTACCTCGAGGGGTCTTCGACAATCCCACAACGAAGTCCATGGATATATTCTTCCATTTCCATTCTGGTACTGGTAAAGGTTGAAGCATCCCTTTCAGTAACTACCGCACTGCTTTAACCTGTTGACAAGTCAAACACTTCACTGTAAAATCAGCAATATCTCTTTTCATTCCATCCCACCAGTAATACTCCCGCAGATCTCTGTACATCTTAGTACTTCCAGGATGAATTGAAAATGGAGAACTATGAGCTTCACATAACAACTCTCCCTTAAATTGTGAATCACAAGGCACACACAATCTCCTCCCAAATCTCAAAACTCAATCATTATCAATGTTGAATTCAGGTAACTTAACTTTCTGAACCAGCTCTACCTTTTTCTGCAACTCACTATCTTGCTTCTGTGCTTGCTCGATTCTGTCTGATAGAGAATATTTCACTGATACCTGAAACAAAATAGAAGAACATCCTGCACCAAAAACTTCTATGCCAAAGTTCATCAAATCCTTAAGAAAAGGATCACGTTCCAAACGCAACATTGCTAATGAAGAATTACTTTTTCGACTCAAAGCATCAGCCACTTTATTTTCTTTTCCCAGATGGTAATGAATTGTACAATAATAATCCTTGATTAATTCTAGCCATCTCCTCTGTCTCATGTTCAATTCTTTCTGAGTGAATATATACTTTAAACTTTTGTGATCGGTATATATTTCACACATTACTCTATACAAATGATGCCTCCAAATTTTTAGAGCAAAAACAACAGCAGATGATTCCAAATCATGTGTAGGGTAATTTACCTCATGAGTTTTCAACTGTCGTGAAGCATAAGAAATTACCTGCTCATTCTGCATTAGGACACAACCAAGTCCTTTCGATGAAGCATCACTATAGATAACAAACTCCCCATTCCTGGAAGGTAGTGCCAAAACTGGGGCATTCACCAATCTTCTTTTCAATTCCTGAAAACAATCATCACATTCATTTATCCAGATTAACTTAACACCCTTCCGAGTTAGCTTAGTCATTGGACTAGATAACTGTGAAAAATTTCTAATAAACCTTCGGTAATAGCTTGCCAAACCAAGGAAACTACGAATCTCTATTACATTTGTGGGTCTTGACCATTCTTCAACAACCTTTGTTTTTATAGGATCAATGGTTATCCCATATTTAGATACAATGTGACCAAGGAAAGAAATTTGTTGCAACCAAAACTCACACTTTCTGAATTTCCCATACAATTTCTTTTCTTTTAAGGTTTGCAAAATAACCCTTAAACGACTTTCATGCTCTTCTTTACTTTTATAAAACACAAAAATATCATAAATAAAAACAACCAACATTTTTCACCTAAGTCAAGTGAGCCATAACTGCAACAAACTGTTTCGTTCTGATTCTGACCATCTCAGGATACTAATTTGAAAGGTTATTTCCCTCTGTATGCCTTCCCAGAAAATCTGTTCTGTTTCCTCTATGAAAAACCATTACTAACACAGAAATATCTTAGGGGAAGCAACATGATAATCTTCAAATGCTATATCAATTCAATTTGACTATAAAAAAATCTGGATAATCATTTAATAGAATTCTAACTCCTAATGTTCTCTAAACCAACCTCTGATACCAACTATAAGGCCCCAGACTTGAACATTACTTAATCTTGAGATATTTCAAGAATACACCTTGAGGATCTTTTCAGGTTTAGAGTTTTAGAGAATTAGATTATAAAACATGCATTACATTCCAAATATAAACAAAGTGGTTACATAAAAGATAGTATTCATTTTTCCCATCAATGGAAACATATTTAAAATAAAACATGGAATCTTTCTTGACACTTCCTTGACACTATCATCATATCATGTACCATTCCATTGACCTGTGAAAAACATTTCAAAAAATTGGGATGAGCATAAAAATCTAAGTAAGGGATATAAAAATATGGAAAGGAAACATGGGTACATATATACATAATAATGAAATCATACTTTACCCATAAAACATATGCACTTTAAAATACCTCATCAAATCATGAATAAATCATATAAATCATAAGACAAAAGGGTAACTTGAGGCATTCATAACATTTTTACGTAGGGAGTAACCCTCTTGGTTACGTTTGGAATACCCATCATAGTATATTCCCTAAATCTCTTCGGAAAAACCTTAACGTTTCACTCCTTCGCGTTACCCAATGCAT
This sequence comes from Viscum album, assembly GCA_963277665.1. Lineage (NCBI taxonomy): Eukaryota > Viridiplantae > Streptophyta > Magnoliopsida > Santalales > Viscaceae > Viscum > Viscum album. The sequence goes on from OY728164.1 coordinate 1,199,582,176, forward strand.
TGGAGAGCTATATCGGGCTCACCTGCCCTTAATTTATCATGGAACCACCCGTCTTCATAATAATTCCCAAGAACCTCGACATAATTGTATCACATAAAACATGCATAAAGGAAACATAACATTTCCACCTTTCAATCACAAGATATCAATACAACACATTGATATAAAAACATTATGAAAACCATTTTCAATACCAAAATAAAAGAAAATTAAAACATGGTATTTATTTTTTCTTTTAAAAAGAAGGTATGGCTTGTAGAGGAAGCCGAAACTCAAATAATGGTCACGGTGGTAGAGAAGTCGTTGTCGCCGCATACGTACGACAAAAACATTCCCTACTGTCGTTTAGTAAACGCTTCGTATAAAAAAGATTCCTTTTGAATAACTGTAAAAGTCAAAGGGGTTTATACACCGTATAAAATAAGGTTGTGTATAAAACAAAATATGCCTCAATGAAAGGAGATTGAGATGAAGTCCCATACCTCGGGTCCGACTTGACTCGGTCGTTCTTTAATCTCCTAAATAATAAACTTGAGTTAATTTCTACTTGTTTGAGAACCTTTTCCAAGTTCATTATTCCTTTTATATTACTTATTTCCATGTCATGAACACTATTTAATTATTTAAGTTAATAATGGTCGTTTTAACGATCATTAGTACTTGAGTAAAAAATAAACCCTTTATATTTACAAGTTGTTCATGTATCCATTATATCCAGAATGGTATTCATGATGTAGATATCATATATATCATATATATCCAGTACATGCATGAATTTATAATATTACATAACATTTAGAGGTAAGAAATGAAATGCACCGTTCATGGAGACGGTAAGCCGTACGTACGCATGAACACTACTTCCATTTCTATTTCGTATTTTATGAAATGGAATCATAATGATATAATGGTATATTATAATTCTAGTATAATATCTTATATAAAATCATTAATTACATCCTTTATATGTCCCACATATGGCATTAACGAATCAAATCACTTTGAGGGGGTGGTAGTCCGCACTTCCTAAAATGAAGATATCGCGTTTACCCATAATAGAAACCATAAAGGTATTCCATAAATGAAAAATACAGAAGCTTAAGTAAAACATAAACATATTATATATCATATATAAATATAGTGACATCTTAATGGCCACCTTTGAAGGTGTTAGAAGAATATTGAACAGTCATCGTTTCGTGAGGCAGAAATTCACCATCCACAAAAACAGTATGTTCTTTAACCATTAGATGTAGGTGTGTGTAAGTGTATCTTGAATAATTATTATAAAAACATCCTAGTATATAGAATATACTAGTGTTGTTACAAAAGAAATGAATAAAATGAGTTTAGGGGGTTGGAGAAGCAAAATAAAACAAAAGAACACAAGTGAAGACATTACCTTAAAATCGGGTAACTCCCTTTGGTTTGAGCTCAAAGGATTCCTTGGGAAGACTTCTGCCCAAAGTGAGGCTTCAAGAAGTAATAGAGGGAATTGGAGAGACAAAATGGGTCGGGGTTGGATGAGCCAAAGGCTTTGGAAGTGTGGGTAAGGAGGCAGAGGTGGGGGCCTTTTATAAGAGGAGAGGAGGGGCACTCTTGGAAAGTAAAGAAATGTTTATTTTAAAATGGGTTTCGGATTCAAAAGGTCCCACATTGATATAATTCTAGGGTAAGGTGATAAGAGTTCTAAATCCACCCATACAATAGGTTTTGGACATGTGTAGGTCATATATTTTACATTATCTTTTCATTTTATTTAAATCCTTTATTAATGAGGTAATCGCTGCATCATCATGATGTCATAAATAATTTAATTTATTTAATGTCTAAAAATTATAAAAAAAACATGATGTAGGAAATATTTTTATATTTCTAATTAATATTTATAGTCAAAAATCTGACTTGTATAACCACATTTAAAAATTGTTTTAGTAAAAAAACTCATGTTTGTGTCATTTTTACTTTTACTTTAAATAAAAGGAATTGATGTCTTTATCATTCCCAAGTGGCTCCATGGGGCCCCAAAAATCTACCCATGGGTTGTATTGGTCGGCCATGACACATCCAATAAGGGTAGAACATGTTTCAATCTCATCTCATATTATTAAAACATTATTTTTACCTTAAACTACACTAATTATCTCTAATCGCGATTAAGAACTTAAAAGTTACTATTCACCAAAAAATTATTTTAATCTCATTAAAACAAATTTTACTTCTTAATGACAACCATGTATGTAGGATTTTTGATAATCAATTCACAGAAGTGGAAAAGTTTCATTTAAACAAAAAATCAGTTTCTTTAACTACTACTTCGTTGTTTCACTATTCATAAAAAATTGATGTTTTTCAGAAAAATACCAAAACTTCACCCTAAGAAATATTTGATATTATGAATTCAAAAATGATGTCTATTTTAAAAAATTCAAATCATATAAGTTATATTAATTAATTTAATAATTAATTTCCGTTGTCATGACAAATAGCGTGTTTTTATGAAACAATAAGTATCAAAAGATTGACACTAGTTTAAGTCCAATTTCAAAGTAAAATTGATTCCAATGACCAAAATTGCATTAAATTGTAAAAATATATTCTAATATCACTTTAAAACCAATTCAAAAGATAATATAATCATATAAATAAATTAGATTTAAAAGTGGTTTTGAATTAAAATACAACAGTTTTCACTATTAATTAAAAAATGAACTTTATCAGAAAAATACCATAAATTCACACAAAGTATATTTTGATGTCCCAATCATAAAGAATAATTTTATTTTGACAAACATAGCTTATAAAATTTTCAAAAGATAGATTTAAAAATGGGTTTCCATCAAAAGGCCGTAAAACAATCTTTTAAAAATTTTAGTGTATTCCATGCTTAAGATTGGATTTATTCTCATTTTAAGCCTCTAAAGCACTATCTAATTCACTAATAGACATAGATAAAAATATCTATTAATCATTAATTACTTGGGATGTTACAATCTTGATGCCCACTTTTATCCCACATCACCCATAATGCCCACTTTTGCCCCAAATCCCTCCCAATGTAAAATTCTATCCCACAACACCCCTAATGCCCTCTTTTCCAGATGATGAGAATTTATCCCACATTAATCAGGAATCATATATGATGTTCACATATAAAATATAAGTAGGTTAATTTATTTATCATGTACATGCCTTATTCATCAGTTCCCATCTTGCAAAACCATAGTGTCATGCTCATAGTGTACCTATAGCTTTCAATATATCCCCAACCTGAATTATATCCATTTAATAGATCATATTCAACTAACCAAAAGTATCATTACCCATTTTATGTTCTCCATATGGAGTTGTACTCATTACAATCCACTACCCCAGTTACTATGTATCTTGCTCACTATCTTGCCCCACACATGTAGTCATATCCCATCTATTAGCTTATGGTATTGCTCTTGGTCCTTCCTTATACACCTAAATCTTTCTCAACCCATACATTACAACTGATCTTGAGGTTATTTAATAAAACAACCTCGAATATTTCATTTGGACCCATAACCAATGCTATTTCGGTGGCTGATCACACTGGGATCCAACATGCCCAATCTTCCTGCATTAGAGAAACTTCATTGAAAGCCAAATCAGTAGTTGTATAATCTTACCCCTATACTAATTTATCTATTGGGACTGCCCATGTACCCACTTTCAGCAACCCAGATCTCCACTAGCTTTCTTGTCTGATAACACCATCTGGCTCGCTATGCTTTCCTCTAGAAGGTTCCAATCTATTAATAAATTCTAGTTCACTAAATTTAAAAAATAAGTCAACCAAAAAATATTTACCTATACCCTAACCACATGAAAATAACCATCCTCAAATCATTTCACCTTTGTGATCTCATATACCCCAACATAGGTAAAAATTATTGAAAATTAGTGAATCTCTCGACACATCTTTCATGGATTATTCCCTATGTCCGAAGTCTCTATGAACACCCAAAGCATTTCCCTAAACATATTGAATGAACTAACTTATCAAGTATTATATAAAATTCCCTTCTCTTTTAGCTCCCCAATCAATGCTAGAGATAACCCAGACAAGAATCTTCTTGAGATACTCATTCAACTACTTCCAGAACTCCTCTAATAACAATGGTTGACCTTATTTTCTTGGATCCAATATATGTGGATTATGCTCACCTCCACCATTAAATCATGCTCAGTATAAATATAACTATACATTTGTTGAAAATTGAGAAAAATCTAATGGGAATCATGACCCACTACCCTTACAATTTCTTAACACACCCATGTGTATACCATTTGGCCTCACAGATCCACTAACCCATGTCAGGGATAGGTACTACACACACCATACATATACATTATTCACACACTTTTTCATACCATTAATCATATACCTATGCTGGATTAGTATAATTCTGCAAAGAAGATATAATTTAAAAATCGATATAAGTTGTTTTTACACATTAAATAGCAAATTCCTTATCATTGTAGAACCTAAGTTTAAATTTCATACCCTTATGAGGTTAAAAGATTAGAATATCACTAAGTGACCATTTATTAAAACACTCTCTAGCCTATTGTTAACACTTTAAATAGTTAAAAAAGATTTACATTATATAAGTAAAGTAAAAAAACACAATTCATTACATCTTTGTGTGCCCAAAATGATGCATGAGTACAACCACTTTATCCTCAAGGACAAGAGCACAAACCATAAATAATTAACATACAATAATAATTTATCCCAAAAAAATTACAAAACTATTACAAAAAAACAATAATAGAAATCATTATTCACATGGTAACATGGAATTCAACTCATATTTATGATAGCCATGAACACATCATGAAATCTATCCCATGTTTAAATAAATTCCTAGAACTTAAGTCTAAAATACACCATATAACAAAATAATAATCACATGATATCATTTTCAACAACCTACTTTGATACTAATATTTAATACCCCAATCAAGTTCACCACACAGTAATTGGACAAAGTGTAACTTGTACTTAGGTTAACCTCCTAATACTCCAAAGGCTACCAACTAGATTTTAGGGTCTATGAGGTGATTGTGAGGAGACTATAAAATTTCAAGATAGATAATGATAATATCTAAATAACACAAAAAATAATTTAAATAATAAGTTATACCAATACAAAAATACATATGTTCAATATAATAAACATTTACAATTCCATTTCAATTATATAAAAACAAAATAATTTCCTAAAGGTTAATCATATATGTACAAGTAAAAAAATAATCTAATTAAATATAATCCTCACATAGAGGAACTGCCCAATCTATTTGGAACTCTATTCCAAGAAGCTTATGCACCAACTACACTCCAATCCCCACTAGTATCATGATGTCAAACCTTTACCATTACCTAAATAAAGATACATAAATTCCACAGCTCTCTTAGAGGACCTATGTATGGTGTGATTATGAACTCAATTGGCCACTAACAACGGTTTATCTAATTAATAACAATATCCTTTACCAATATATGAAAATAGAAATAAATATCAACCAAATCATATTACACAGCCGACTCTACTCATTCTCAACCAACCTTAAGAAAACATTTTTCATCCACAACAAGTCCTATACTAGAAAAATACATCTATACTATTCCATATCAGAAGTTCTCTTAGCCTCCCAATAAGCTCTCACGTTACCTAGAATCATCATCCAATACCATCCATAATTCCACAAAGAAACATCCTTAACCTATACCTATTTATACCCCACATATCAAGAAATCTACCTACTTCAATCCAGTGATCACTTTCAATTTTCATGGCCATATATGTTGTATCCCTCCTACACATAAACAATCAACACCATTACCCTTAAGAAAAAAAATTTGAAGTATAACTCTCATGATTATTAGACTAAATTACAACATGGGTCCTATTATATGTGCACTAGACCCAAAAAAAACACATCCCCATAGTGAGTGGATATCACCATTCCCAAGTCCACTCCTCAAAAAACCTCCCTTGACATCACTAAAATAGTTTACCCCATATTCATCAAACTAGAAACCCTAGAATCACCACTTTTCAATACATGACATCAATACCATCATGAATTGAACCCAAAACACTAGGAAAACATTCTATTCCAGATAACATCAAAAAATTTCCAAATGATAATAACCCTAATTATAATTTTTGAAAAATGAAAAATGCTAATGGTTCTATTAATAGTCACACATACACAACCCTACCCATGCCCATATATCCCATAAGTAATAAGCACATGTATAACATAGGAAGAAATATAAATGATTTACCTAGAGTATTCATAATTATAATAGACATGAAAATTTGGACAATTTGGACTCAATCATAAGATTCACCAAAATCTAAAAAAATCCCTAAAATTAGTTTTTTTGGAAATGATGAGGTAACGAAAAAATCCAAATATCTGGTGAACACAGACTGCTAGCCTTATCCATGGATACTCCTTACATTATAATACATAAATAACCAACATGATTAATCTAAAACCTCACTTGAACAAAAAAAGAAGAACGCGAGATATTTTTATGTCAATTCCATTATGGTCTAGTCATGAAATTTTTTAAATACCCTCTATAATTTTATTTTCTATTTAATTTTAAAATTTTGATATTTTTGGAAATATTTAAATATAAAAAATATTAAAATTTAATAAATAGTTTTACTCTTATGCATGGTCCTTACCCTTATGAATCATTTACAAAATTTCACAAACACTAGTAACCTGACACACTATAGGGAAGGCCCAAAAATAACCCTTACATATCAGCACAAAGAACCTTATATATCACAGTGGTATCCAATTTTTTTTAAATATATCAAAGTAAAATACTCTCATGAATAATTTATTTTACTCTTATGTATTTCCTTACCTACAAAATGAATCTTACAAATACATGGTGACTCCATAGTTACCTTAACATATGACATTGCCATTTTCCAAATCCCGTATGATGAATCTTATGTACCAAAACATAGTCTTACACATAATTAGTTCACTTTCAAGTATCAAATATTTGTCCAAATATTTACTCTTACACATATTAGTTCCTAAAAAATTATCCATTTACATAGGTAGTACTCTTTCATATGGGTACCAATAAATAAGAGAAACTTCTTAGAGAATGTTTTCCAGGACTTAGTAGAATTCCCAATATCCCTCAAGTAATATTTTTAAAAATATTACATACATATGTAAGGTTTTTACCTTAGATTATTTATATTTGGGTGCCTAATAAAAACCTTACACATACAAAAAAATCATGCATATGACACTTAGCTATTTTTTTCACCACTTCATAGGGTGTCCTAAATGTATTATGCACACCATGCCTTGGACATATTTTAATTCATATTTTTCCCACAAATAATATATATTTTCACCAATACAATACGCAATATATATATTTTTCAATAATTAACCATATTTTCATAATTCAATTGAAAATTGAAAAAATACCCAAAATCATCCAAAAATACTACCAAAACTAAAAATTCAAAAAAACTCACTAAAAATAGTTCCAAACATAAAAACCTATTAAAATATCACCCATAATAGAATTTACATAAAAATTCATCCTATGTAATCTCATAATGGTTTAAACTCAGAAGGTCAACCTGATATTTGACCTGAATTTCCACATTAATTACTTAAGACATTAAAAATGTGATCTTTATAATAACTTATGTCTATCTGTATTTTATCTCATTCCTCTAAGCATTAATATCCTTATTTTGGTTGGGATCATCATGTGATACAAGCACTGACTAGAAACATGGGAAATTAACATGTAAAGGACGGAAAGTGAAGAAAAATTAATATTTGGATTAAACAATTGATTCCCCCACAACAGTCAGGTAAATTCATTTTGGGTTTCCCAAGTTATCTTACACCACCAATAAACTGAAAAAATAAAAATAAAAAATAAAAATTAATAATTTAATTAAACAAAATTCAATTAGAAAAACAAAAAATTTATTTTTCAATAATATAAAAAACTATTACATATAATAAAAATATATACATCAAAATTATTCAATATACATATGTTACACTTTTATTTTATCTGTATACAAAAAACATTATAAGTATAATAGGTATCCTCCCTCAACCCACCACCTCCATCACTCCACCAATTCCATCATCATCCCACCACATCTGTTGTAATTAGAATCCTCAATATACACAAATCCCATCACATCAATGTCAAAGATACAACAAAAATGATATAAATATGAAAAATTAAATGTAATAAAAATCATTTACAGTCAAATCATTGACAATGTTTATGAAATATATCATAAAAACTATAATTCATCATGAATTCCATCCAAATAATTTCTTGGCTTATTTGGATTATCCACCACCTAATACCAACATATTTTACCAATAATATATATAGAATATTTAAGAAAATGAATAGGAAACTCAACAAGTTCATTAAAATTAATAAATAAAAAAATAAAAAAATAACCAATAAAACATGACATTAAATTTAAGTTTATTTTTTTTAAAATAATCTAATTTTATTTAATTATAATAACGAAATAATAAGTTAAAATACTTATAAATTACACCATAACATGTCATAATAAGATAGATTTATTCTTTTTGAACAGAAGAATTATATATTTCTATAAAATTGTTAATTTCCAATCACAATTAAGAATGAAAATTTAGTAATCCAACTCATAAAATGATATCCCCATGATACCTTATATGTAAATAAAAATAATATATTATATCACCAATTAACCATGGGATTTCATCATAATTTTTATCATACTAAATTCATAGTATAAAATATATTCATGATATCATATCAAGGTTTCTAAAAAAATTTATCATGAAATGAGAAATAAATATCCACTTATATAAAGCTTGGTTAATTCATATCATCCAAACACTTACTAAAACAATGGAATTATCCATCATATCAAAGATAAATAAGTGGTAAATAATATCTCATTTATTATTCATGAAAAAATAAAATAATTTCATTTAACATATCAACTAAAAAATAAACAAATTTTTATCAATCATGGTGCAATAAAGTCATACAAATAATAAATCAACCTTACTGAAGAATAATTATTACAATTTTTTTTTGATAAAATGATATACATGAATCAAATAAATTTATATAAGGTATTTATACTTTCATTTAAATAATAATTTCCATGATTTGAGTTCATAATTTACCTATGTAGGATGAGATTTCAGACTATCGTATTCCTCATGCATAGATCCTATCATCCTTTAGAATGTAGAAACATGGTTATTTTTTGTTACCAACCATCACTGATACTATGATTTCATATAGATTTACTTTTCCTTCACATTTTATTCCAACTATAAAAGTTTTTTACGTGCTTCCCAATTAACAACATTGCATAACAATGAAATAGATAATTGTTATGGACAATGGAAAAAACTATGGTCATAGCTCTCATGACCATTATTGTAGCCTACAACCATGGTCACTCTATCTGTAAGGGATATTATCATGGAAATAAACCTCATGATTGTATGAATGGCTAGGTTTCAATGGTTATAAAGATATTTCTATGAACAAAATGCATGCAACATACTTCCATAAGAATTGTAGCCTATGTTCATTAGACTACAACTATGGACGGTGCCCTGAGAAATAAGTCTATGAAACTAGACAAAAATTCTTGTAGAAATAGGTCTATTACTATGTTAACCACCTATTTACATAACATATGATTTTTTTAAAAACAATTCATGCAACATGTTTTGATTCTGGATCCTTTTTATTATACCTTAAATCCTTATACCTCTCACATACACTAAATTATATATATATATATATATATTAAATATTTATTATTATAATTATTATAATAATTACTATTACATGTGGTTGGGACATATGATGATAGGATACCTAGGCCACGACAATAGATGGTATCCCTTAGGAACTTATTACCATGAGTTAGATAGCTCATGGATTTAGGTGTATCCCTAAGGTAACTATTTTGACTATAAAAATGGTTTTTTTGGAAATAGTGGCTCCCTTGGGGTACCTATTTCTACTAAATACATAGCCTATTTCTATAGAGGTCCCCCAGAGGGCCTATTGTTGAAAAATAGTTTTCTTATTGCGATATGGGTTCTTTATGGGGGACCTATTTCTATTTGTAAGTTTCCCAAAAGTGTATTTCAATGAGATAATTTTATCATAGAAGTAAGGCATCCCCCAGGGGATGTACTAACATAGGCTAGTTTTCATATGGTGGTAAAGGTTTTCTTAGGATCCTATTTCTACACGCGATTTCACCCATGGTGGAATATCCTTCCAAAATACTTTATGTGCCAACCACATCATTCATGTGTCAGTCTATAATCACAATCCTCTTATCCCATGGTCATATTCTTGGCAACCACAATGATATCCATGGACCATATTGCTTTTTTATTCAATCCAACATTCTTTCCATGAGAAAAAATTGGGGTTAGTGAAGAACCCATCCCCCATACATGACTGATATGCACCTTCCCTGAAATTAGTGCAAGTGTATCCTTTCGGGGAACTGATGATGATTGTGTAGGGTTAACATCCTAGGATACTTGAATTATATCCTATAAATAAAATAAAATTTTCAATTATTTAATTAATTATCTATAATTTATAAATAATATTTATTTTAATGTGTATTCTTGATTTATTCATAAAACTTCTATTAATTTTATTATAAACATGAATCCAGGACATAGTCAATAAATTTATTAATTTTTTATATTAAATTCATATTATTCCCACATGTTCTATAATTTATTGAATTATAGGGAGTTTGAGAATTAAAGTGTCAAATGATTTGATTTTGTGAATACTATTTAAGATGTCCTAATTATGGATTTCATTAATTTATTTGAATTATAGAATAAAATTTGTGGATTTATTTTTATTATCTTTTATTTTAATATTTTTGTGAATTTGGTTATAGCTGAGTGAAATATAGCTAAGTGTTAGTTCAGATGAGTCATCAAGGACCTCAAATGAGTTAGGGGAGACTTTAAAAGAGTGAATTTCAATTTACTAATATTCTAGGGTGATTTTGAAAAGGTGAACCATTTATTCAGATGAGTCAAATAATACTTCATTTGAGTAAAAAAAACTATAGATGAGTTATGAGCCACTTGAAATGAGTTATTCCTTATTTAAATTGGGCTATAAGGAGAGGTTAGTGGGTGACTTTAAATGAGTAAATTTCAAACATCATAAGGATGATCTCAAATATAATCTAAAGACCTAGAGCCACATTAACATTAATTCACACTAATAAAAATCTTCCACATGGATTATAATGAAGAATCTAAATAGGGTTAAATGAATAATAATCCATTAAAATAAAGAAGTAATGTAGTGAATTTTTTTGGGGGATTGAATCTTGAATATAAAGGAAACAATTCAAATTTCAAAATAATAATTTTTTGGAGATTTGATTACAGGTCAAAGAAAGAGGAAACCCAAAATCTACTGAAGTAAGAGGAGGAATCAACTAGCTATGACTACTATTTTTAGTTTTTATTGTTTTGTTTTATGAATTATCCCTTGCTATATTGTATTCTTTTTCCTAGTTTATCACTTCTACCTCACACATAGAGGGGTGTTATTTTAGTGATTAGAGAAGGGAATTTTTTTGATTCTAATGTTTGATTCACCCATATTAATGAATAATAGATATTTATTCTAATAAATGATCTCAGTTTACCATAAGAAATTATTAATTTAATGTGATTGAATTTGATTTACTTATATTTATTATATACTTATCTAGTTGATGATCCATTATCTCCATTGACTCATTCTAGACCATATACAATAGAATAAACTAGTTTGAGTGGTAATTTTTTTAGAAATTTATGGAATGTTTGGAAGGGGTAGAGGGAAATCTTAGATTTCATAAGGATAACAAGACCTAATTAGTAATTTCCTAGGTAAACTTGGAGTGATGTGTTGTATCACTTACACATATAGAAATGAGGGTAGACTGGGAAGTGATATCTATTATATTAATCCTCACAAAATACATTCAATCAAGGGGGATATGTGTATGGATTGTGGAACCTCTAATTCATCAATTAATAATAAAAAGTTCTATCCTTTTGAAGACTATAATAAAATTATAATTAGAAAAATAAACCTGAAAAAATCAATTCCTATAAAATTGTTTTTAGTCTCTTTTTATCATACTACCTTTTAATCCCTTTTTCATCTAATTTTACTAATTTTAAAAACCAATCAAACCAAAACACCCCTTTTTATATCTTTAATTGGAAACAATTATTTGATAAACCCTTTCTAGATTCAACCATATGTTTCAAATATAATATTTTTAACCTAGTATATAAATATATTTTTACAACACTTGTGATAGTGATTGTCAAAAACCGGGAACCAATTCCAAGGCGGTGGTTCTAAAAAAAATACTATCTTGAAAATTCATGAACATTTATATTCATAAGACACTAAACTCACTTTACCTCAATATAGAGATAACCCCACTAATGTGGTTTATAAAATTAAATTTATAATATGATTTTAGGGAATTTTATATCACAAACTTCAGTGATATTTATAGCATTCACTATGATATTAACCCTATAATATCCAACATAAATCAAACAATAATATACTTGTGCACCCCAAATTTATAAATCATAATAATTAAATTTAAATTTATTATTTATATAATTATTTTTAACATAAAATCGGTCCAACACAATTACTGCACAAATTACATGGTTTTGTATGTGAAGGATCATATAATAATATAGAGGTCTTTACACTAGTCTTCTCTACTATCAAACTAAGAGGCATATATAAAGAACAAGTAAAGTTGATAGAATTTCCTTTCTACATTTAAGGATCATCTAAGGAGTGGTTATATAGTAGATAATTATGATAAGTAGATAATTTGGATGATCTCCAAAAAATATTTCTTTCAATATTCTTTCCCACTTCTAGAAGCTAAAACATAAGGAAGGAGATCTACATAATCAAAAAATATTTCAGACAAACTCTTTATTTGTATTGGGAGTGGTTCAAGAATTTGTGTTCTAGTTTCCTAAACCAAGACATAAAGATCACCATTTCCTTGTATTCTTTTATCAAGGATTACATGAAATTAATTGGAACATATTAGATTCATCTATAAAATAATCTCTAAAAGATAAATCATTAGTAGTGGAAATAATATTTATTGAGAATATTACCCAAAATTTATTATAGTTTAGTGTCAGGTGTATAAGTACTAGAGGATTACATGAGGTGAGGGATTTTGGATTATCTCCATTAAAAAAATAAAAACATAAGTAACTAACTAGTCTTGTCAAACAATTGAAACTAAATAAATCCAATGAGTAGATAATTCCAGTAAAGGAATGTATTTTGTGTTCATCTCTTAAACACTATAATAATTAGTATAATGAGATATTGGAGATAGAAACTTGTTTAATGACATAATAGTAAATATCATTTCAACAACCTACCCAATGATGATGAGAAATCTCTTATATCCAAAATGGTTTTTGAAATCTACAAAACTAGGATAAACCTCCCTATAAAAACTAGTTCTAATAACCACCACCATTCCAAGAAGATTTTAATTTTCATCAACTAAATAAATAACCTTTCAATCAACCAGATTACTCATAATAGTTATTCTTGGAAAAAAGTCATTTGAACACCCCTCAATTAGTATTCAAGACTCTATATAGTTGTAGTAAGGACATGAAGTTAAGGACTATAGGAATGATGTCATGGAAATTAGGAACCAAATTATATTTATTATAGTAATTATATCCAATAACCTAGGGAAACTACCATCACAAAAAATTCCATATAAAAAGGTTAATGTGAGAAATATGACCACAATAAGTGAAAAGAAAATTCATTCCCTAGAAACACGTGAACTTAAAATGAATCAACCCAGAAATAATGCAAATATGGATAAAAAATATTAAAATATTTATGAAAACCAATATGAGATAAAAGAAAACCATGTTGAGGAGGAATATATTTTTAAAAATAAAAATAAACATGGAACACTGTTAAATAAGCATAAAATAAAGAAAAAATATCTCTCACTTCCATTCCTATCAATAATGATCTCATACAAGGAGATCCAAGAAGAATAACTTCAAATATAAATTATAGAAACTTTTGAGAAAGTCAAAATCATCATTAATCTTTTATAATTACTCAAATGAAGTCTAAAGTATGCTATGTTTTATAAGGAACATTACGCAAAGAAAAGGAAATCTCAAGGGAATGAAATAATCAATTTAGGATGAAGTATATCAGCTTTCACAACCCCATAATATCTAAAAATATTTCATGATATAGATACATTTTCTATCAGTTTAACAAGAGGTTAAATTAATTTTTAAATGATTTAGGTGATTTAGTTACTTTCAATAATTTAATGCCTCATTTAGTTTTCTATTTTTTCTTTATTGAATTTTCAAATCCCATAAGAGAGGTTGTGAAACTTTTAAAAAAGTATAACACTTTTCTAGTGAGAGTCTTGAATTATGTATTGATTAGATAGATAAACCTTATTTTTTAGATAACTTCTATGTTATCAACATGGAGGATGATAAAACTTCATAATAGTTACCCATAATATTGGCTAGACCATTCCTAGAAATAATAAAGACCATCAAAAATGTTCATGATGAAACTCTTACCATAGAGTTTAAAGATAACAAAATACAATTCCAAATATTTGACTCCATGAGATACCATCAATATGGTCATTCCCATTTTACAATATCAAACATCAAGGAGGATAATCCTAGTGAATATCTAGGTATGTTGGGGGAATTTATTTTTCTAGGGAAACTATTTATGTCTAAAAACTTTATGGAGAATAAGGATGTATGAAAATATGAAAAATATATTTCTTGTTTTCCAGAAGAGGTAAATTTTGAATTATTTAATGTATTTTATTTTTTGTTTCCTGATAAAGAAGTTTATTCTCTATATTATATGTAGTAAATTTTAGGTATATAGGGAATAAGTTTGGATGTAATTTCATCCTTAGAACATCCCCTAATATTTAATTAAAACAATTACCAACTACACTTAATTATGTTTACCTCATGGAAGGGAAAATTATTTTAGTAATTATTTCTGAAAACCTATACTCACATCAAGAACACAAATTTATTGAAATTTTACATGAAATTGTGTTAGTACTAAGTTAGAGTTTAGGTTATACTCTAGGAATAAATCCCAAAAACTGCATTCATGGAATTATTCTTGAAGAAAATTATAATCCTATTCGGAATCCAAAATTGAGGATAAATATAGCCATGATGGAGGTTTCCAAAAAATGTTAGAGAAGTTTTTGTAATATATAATTATTTACTCAATCTATAACTCATAATGGGTTTGTCGCATTCACATAGTTCCTAAAAGAATTTGGTAGGACATAGTGAGGAATTAGAAAAAGTAATTGATAAGTATTATAGATTTTAATAGTTTGAGTGTGTGTATATACTATAAGAAGATAAATCAAGTCACTAGAAATGATCATTTACCAATTACCTTCATTGAAAAGATGTCATAAATGTTAAAATAATAAACTAATTATTATTTACAAGATATATTTTTCGCTTAATTTTAGGTGATGATTGCTCTAGAGGATCAAGATAAGACAACCTTTTTCTATCCCTAAGTCACCATTGTTTATAAAAGGATTCTATTTAGTCTATATAATCCTAAGGTAGATTTCAAATATGCATGGGAAGTATATTTTCTTTCCATATTTTTTACTATATGGAAGATATTTATATGAATTTACTCCGATTATAAATTATTTTTATCATTGTTCTAAAAATATAGAGACATTTATGAAAACATGCATTAAAAGAAACATAATTGTAATTTTTGAAAAGTTCCATTTCATGGTGGAGAGAGGAATGGTTATTTGGCATGTTATTTCCAAAAATAAATTATTGATATGTATATAATTAATGTTATAAACTCATTACCCTATCCAACTTATGTGAAAGATGTTAGATTTTTTCTAAGAGGTATAGAATTCTTCATAACACACATCAAGGATTTCAAAAAGATTTTAATTCCCCCTTTCAAGGATACTTTTGAAATATGTTGAATTTATATTTTATGGTTACTGAAAGGAATCTTTTTATGAACTAAAACCTAATATTATCACATCCTAAGTAATGTAGCCACCAAACCTCGATAAACCCCTTTAACTGCTTTGTGTTTCCTTTAGCCATGTTATTGGAGTAATGTTATTCTAAATATTTTTTTGAAAACCTAATGTTATTTCATATGTATCAAGGAAATCAGATACATCCTAGAACCACAACAGAACCACTAAAAAATAGTTTTTAATCTTCAATTATTCTTTATAAAAATTCAAAACCTATTTATTTGAAAATTCATTGTATTTTCTAATCATGAAACCCTAAAGTATTTTATGAAGAATGAACATGCTAAACCAAGTCTAGTAAGATTGATGTTTTTAATTCAACAGGCCATCACATAGTTCAAGGGGAAAAAGGTGTTGAAAAATTAGTGTAATATCACCTAATTAGGTATCCCAACACTTTTAAAGTATAAATTACAGACCAAGAACCAAAGGATGAATTAATCCTTCGAGAAAAAGTTGTTTTTAATGGAGGTATATGATCCTTATTATGATGATATGGCCAAATTTTTGTAAACACAACTTTTCTTATCTAATTTCAACCCCTAATAAACTCTTAAACTAAAATATGAATCAAAATTTAACATTTTGGAAGGTCCTTATCTATGGAAAATTTAAAATTGTTAATTGATAAACAGATTTTTACATGAGAGTGAGATATAATTTGTGTTTTAATTTTTCTTTATTTCAGCATATGGAGGCCACTTTTGACCAAAATGATCTATTGTCAATGTTTTAAAATCCATAATTTATTAGAATAATTTATTTAAAGATGCACATGGGTTTTTCAAAAGATGTTAACTCTATCAATTTATTGGAAACATGTCCAGAAGATAATAAATTAATCAAATATCCTTAAGATTTTTTTTTATTTTTTTGAATTTTATAGAATAAATTTCATAGGAAACTTTCCCATATATTTTTGAAATTCTTATAATTTTTAGCAGTTTACTCTGTCTTGAAATGGGTTAAATCTATGGCCACCAAAATTGATGATGCTAATGTTGTGTGTGTGTTTTTTGGGTAAAATTATTTTGTAGGTTTTTAATACCATGGTTCATTATTAGTGATCATAGAACACATTTTTATAATCAGATTATAAAGGTTTTAATGAGGAAATTTGTAGTGAATCACATCAAAAAAACACACCACCACCCTAAAAAATTGGACAAGATAATGTTTCGAACTGGTAGATCCAATTAAATCAAGAAAAAACTATTTAACTAAATGAAAAGGATTGGATCCAAAGGTTGAAATAAACCTAATGGGCTTATATTTTAGACTATAAAACATACATTGCAATGAATCCATACATTTTATTTATGGGAAGAGTTTTCACCTAATTATGGAGCTAGAGAACAAGGAATACTGGGAAATTAGGGAAATGAATCTAGATATATATATAATTTGAAAAAGAAAAAAACTAAAACTAAAGGATCTTGATGAAATTAGGAGAAAATATTTTGAGAACTCAAATATTTATATAGAATGAACCAGAGTGGCCCATGAAAAAAATGATCCAACAAAAATACTTCTATCAAGGGGACCAATGGTTAATTTGAAATTCTTGACTCAAGATAATTTAAGGTAAAAATTATTCCAGATGTGATGTATTATTTATTATCACTCATGTATACCCTTTTAGTTATTTTTATTTGTAAAAATAATGGAAAAAATTCTTAATTAGTATTAATGGGAATATATTGAATAAATTCAATGGAAATCTACACTAAAAATTAGTCAAGGATATCACACTCATCCAGCCTATATAACAATGAGACCAATATGGTCATATGTATTCTTGAGACTCAATTTATTATTTTGGTTCTATTTTAATCTATTAAAATTAATGAATATTTTAGAATGAATTAAGGACACCGCATCATGTATTATTATTCAAAATAGAGACACACCTCATATTCATCCTCATAGTTTTCTCAATAGAAATCACCAACACTTAATCTTCATAATAACCTAGAAAACCCCTCATGATATGAAAAATACTTTACTTATTGGGTGTACATGGATAAATTTTCCAAGAATATAATGATCCTGTCAAGAAATTATAATGAGAAAACTTTTTCATCAAATTCATACTTGAGTGTTGAGTGAAATAATCTATGAAATGTCGGTATAAATGAGCATGGTAGGATAAAAGAAGTTGAATTTAATTTAATGAATTCATAAATAAAATTTAATTAATAACATCAAGGAGTAATGGAGAGGTTGATAATCATGGTTTGGGAAAAGTAAACTCACATTGGCTTGTGTTTTGAATTTTTTTGGGTAATTATTTTGAAGTTCACTTGTCTTGGAGCCGTAGGATTATGTGTGGGGGATTTTTTGACCACCTCTATTGTGGGTGCTACAAAAATCTATTTATATCATAGTTTAAATATATCACATTTTTAACATAGGTATATATCAAGATTTGGATACTAAAAAATACCTTTTCAATTTGTTTTAGGAAAATGATATTTTATTTTGGTTGATTTTAAAAATAGGTGAAAGAAAAATGAAACAAAAAGTTTAAAAGGTAGTATGATAAAAAGTGATTGAAAATTAAAATTAATGAGAAGTGATTGGATGAAGGTCAGTTGTCTAATTATGATGTTATCATAGTCATCAAAAGGTAATGAATTCTTTTTATTAATTAATGAACAAGAGGTTCTATAATTGGTACACCACTCACCCCTAGATGAATGGAATTGGTGAGGATTAATTTCATAGATATATCTAAATGATATATCATACTTCTTATTAATTAAAGTGATACAATAAATAAATCCTAGTTTTCTTAAGAAATTAAAAATTAGATATTATGATTTTAAGATATTTGAGACTGTCCAATTCCCTATTAATACAGGACAACAATATATAATCATTGCAATAATTGGATGATTTAATTCCATTATATATATGCTTGAATGAGTACAGGGAGTGGATGTATCATCATCCAAGTAAGTATACAATAAATTAAAATAAATCAAATGTAATATAATTTCAAGTTATAAACTACTAAGGCACACATACACCATTTAACAAGAAAAAGATAATTTATTAATAAATGTATGTGACTCAAGAATTATAATTAGAATTACTTACCTTCCTAAATCACCCATGGTTCTACCCCTCTATGTGAGAGGTAACAGTGAAAAATAAGGAAGGAAAATACATTATAATAAGTTAGAATATAGAAATCAAAACAATTAAAGAAGAAAGAAATAGTAGAAGCTAGTCTAGTCCTCATTTCCTTCATCATTATTCCCTTTTTGTAGATCATCAGTTTCCTCCTTCTTCAACCCGTGGCCAAACCGTTTGATTTTTTTATTTTGTATTTTGAATTTTTCCTTCACTATTAAAATCCAATCTTCCTAAAAATCCATAGATATTCTTTTTTATATTCTAATGGATTATCAGTCATGTATCATATTTATATTCTTCATTATAATCCTTGTGGTCTCATTTTATTAGTGTGCATTGATGATGATGTGGATTCAGGGTCTTGGGTTACAGTGTAAATGATCCTTACAAACATACAATTTCACTAATCTGAAGTCACCAAGTTCCTTATATAGATAGCTGAATTTATCAAAGGCATAACTCATTCTAAGTAGCCCGAGACACATTTGATGTCAATAATTACTCATCCAAAATACCCATAAAATAATTTTAATTCAAGTTTCACCCTTATGAAGTAACCATGAAATATTCTAATTTATAAATTCACTCTTATGAAGTCACCCCTGGCCCATTTTATGATTCTAATGACTCATCAAATCCAACAATTTTCTTGATTTCACTGAGTTACATTGATATTACTAAAATATTAGAAAAAGGAGAATCAAAATAAACCCATAAAATTTCATTCTAGTATTAAAATAAATTAATTCAATTCATGATTTATACATTTTAAATAATATACACAAAATAAAATGATTTATACATTAATTAAAAAGATAAAATAAATAAATAATATAAAGAAATGTCTGAATAAAATTAATTGAATATAAACAAAATGTAATGAGTTTATTTACTTTTTCAAGATCCATCTATGTTTATACAACCAAATGATGTAAATACTAATAATTTATAAAACATATTATATACATATCATGTTAGAAAAAAACCAATAGGTTATAATATAGGATACGAATAATAATGAAAAAAAGAAAACCAAGATAAACATTTTCTTGGGAAAACTCTCCGAACTTACATTATAGTGATTTTTCTTCATGAATCATTGTATGTTTTATAAATTTCTCCTAGGAATATATTATATTAATAAAAAATTATAATTTTGAGGTGTTCATGTTATTAAGTTATTATAAAAATGTTAATACATAAAAAGATACACCATTTTTGATATTAAAAAACAACTTACATCACTGGAAATACATTAATTGTAGCATCCCAGCCCAGAAGACACTATAATGGTGCCTCGATCCAGTTGGTCACATGGACTCAAATGCACCTACCCATATGATAGAGACTTTCGACTAGAAGTGAGGGTGTAAAGGTGGTACAATGGGAGGACTATACCTTATGGAGTTGTGATAATACATATAGTAATATATAGATAATAATGGAGGTAGAATAAAAACAGAGTAAAAGAAGATAATAACATCTAAAAATAAATAAATAATGAAAAAACAACCATTCATTAATATGATATAAAGTACAATAAACAGACATACGACAAGTGATACAATACAAAAAGAGAATAAAAAATCCAAAATAAATATCTCCACAAGCATCCTATGATCTAGATCAGTCATGTTCTCTTAATATACCATGCATATCAATAAAAAATATAACACAAACCAAGATCCTGAACCTTCAACCATGAGATACGTTTGGGTACCCTAGTGTTATGGCGGCCTGAAAAGGGTGTGAGAGATATAGTCAGCAGGCTGCCACCAGTGGTGTATAGTATAATCCTATCATTTCATATAAAATGACCCGGGATCAAGTATAACAATGTAAATTTAAATATAAATTGTAAATAGGCCTTCTCTAGATCATAATGGGCAACAATATGACACAATATGCTTCAACCTAAGCCGGGAAATCTCTGAACATGCGACCATATGTATATATATATATATATATATATTTGTGTGTATATATACATATGATCTATATATATAGTGACATATATAGCCACACACACACACACACACACACACACACACACACACACACACACATATATATATATACAAATAATATCTAAGACCCAAGGCGTAACTTAGGAATCCATAGATAGTCATGAGAGTGTCATAGAGTTATAAGGGACCCCATGCCTAGGTATCATGTAACATATGGCTTTGCAATCCTGAGTATCAAAAATTTATGGGATTCAATGTTTGGGTATCATATATGTATGGGATTCCATGCCTATTAATCAAAATTATATGGAATACCATACCCATATATCACATGCATATGGGATTCCACACTCGATAATCAAAAGTTCATGGGATTCCAAATGTGTATATCATATGTATATGAGACAACATTCTTAGAAATCACATGTATGTGGGACTCCTTGCCCATATATCACATGAATTTGAGACTCCATTCCCATGTATCACATGTATGTGGGTGTCTATTGCTGAGTACCACATTTATATAGGTTTCCATTCCCAAGTATCACAAGCAGATGAGATACCTATCCTAAGTATCAGAAATACATGAGATTCCAAGCCCATGTATTAAAAACTTATTACATGATAGTTATACTTTAATAGAATCCAAGGGATGATTTAAAAATAATTAAAATTTTATTTAATCAATTTTATCATCAATGTTCATATGAGGGTTAATTGAAGTGGTTATACCACTCACTTTCCACTAATTTCCATAAGTCATTCAAATGGGGAGAAACCAACACCACTTAGAAGGTGGGTTGGACTTGTAAAAACTTAATATACCAATGGTATTTAATGATATGACCGAAAGGGGTTGAACCTATTGAGGTGGGTGACCTCTGACTTTAAACAAGGGTATAGAGGGAAATTCTAACATAACTAACAATTTAGTTTAAGGAAAATTATACATTTAAAGTAACGGATGGAAATTATAGTGTGAGGAATGATGAAACATGATAATAGAATGACTGAGATTTCGGAAAAAAATTACTAGACCACCACATTATGATTAGGATTCATCACTGGTCCATCATCAAACTTTAATTCGATCCAGTTCTAGAGAAATCATAAGATTAGAATAACTCCCTAAAAATAGGGAAAAATAGATCTTAGGAATTTATCATCCAATATGGAAAGAGAAAATAAGATGAAGCAAGAGTATTTTTATACTTATCAATGGAGATCCAATGATATAAACAACACTTTATTTTGAACTCAAATGAGAGGGAACCCACTAATAAGAAGGATAGGAAGGATAGACATATACGGGGGACTCTTAGTAGAATGGGGGAGGAAAATGGGGTAAAACCCATATAACATTGGAGTGTAAAATCAGTAAGTTTTACCTTTTAAAGAGGTACACAATTAGTCCATACCGTTTGAAAAACAATTCAAAAACTATTTAGCTCCCACTACCCAAGATCCAAACCCCATACGGTTAGGACATACAATTTGAGTTGAGTGTGTACCATCCATGTGGTTCTACTAGTTAGGTGGCACTAACCATGTGGTATAGGTGCATAGTTTGGTAAACCTTGTGAATAACATGTTCTCACCTCTAAAACTTATTGTAGACATCTTAAAAAACCATGTGACCCACCTTTTAAGGTTAAAAAACATGTGATTCCCCCTTTTAGTGAAGTAAGATTTTTCCTAGTGGACTGTAAGGTTTTAAAAAAATTGTACCCCTATCTATTTCTCTAGAAAAAAGAGTTTTCAGAGCTTGATGCTCCCAAAACTCATCCAAATTTCCAAGACATATCTTAGGAAGTAAAACTCATAAAAAAACCATTTTAAGTGTTCTATCAGATAGAATTAAAATATAAAAATCAATTTAAAATATAGCCAATACGCAAACTTGAAAAACTCAAATCCTATTAATAATTTCATTCAGTCCAAAAGATGAGATACCAAATGCCTTTACTCACTATTTCATGAATCCAATGGATTCTTAAAGACATGTGATTAAAAATATGTCATAATATCCATTTTAAGTATCCTAATTTCTTCAATATTTTCTTCATGGTCCATGGGGTGAAATGAAATTAGTCACATCTAAATGAAAAAACATCAAGAAATAAAAAATATGAAAAATTATAAGTATATTAATAATTCTACTAACATTTGTTAAATTTATCATCAAGGAATATTAAATTAGTATTAAAATTATTTTTATTTCTATAATTTAATTCCTCTATGTTACAAGAATACTCCTCAAATATTTATAATTTATGGAAATTATCACAATCTCCCACATATTCTACCCAAGTATTTGTCAATAAATTTGGACCACATCACCCGTACACACCCCTAACTCAACAAATAAGATTTTAATTTTAAAGTCCCTCAAGTCCTCTACATATATTATATTTATATTTTTATCTATTTTGTTTTAATTACAATCTATTCAAAAAATGAATGAAATAGTTAATAAACATATATAGATTTTTATATGGATATAATAACCCACGATTGAAACCCTATGGTGTCCCCTAGATAGTGGAGTGGCCAGATGCTCACTCATTAGTGATGCAATGGATGAAGTGATTCAAATACTATCCAAGGAATATGATGTATTTCTAATGATCTCCAATATAATTGAATCACTAAGGACTATCAAATGTGAAGACATCGATGATGTACTCTAAAGTACATATATGTTAGGGTCTTTGAATTTTTTTTATTATCAACTTTATAATATTACATACTAGTTAACATATTAACTTTATAAAATAAGGAAGTTTAATTAAAATAATTATATTCTATAAGTATAGAAATATATATTTCTGTATATATATTATAATAACCTAGATAATGGTGAATTATGAAATAAATTTTTTTATACTTAACATGTATAAATTAAAAATAAGGTAGAAAATATAAATAATATGATATTTTAAATATTTATATATCAGAAAAAAACTCTTGATGTTATAAAAGTTTAATATCGTGACATTATTAGTTTATATATTAAATTATCTTAATCTTCATTTACCATAATGTTATCAACCTCTATTTATAACATTACTTATTTTTTATCAACCTCACATGAAATTTATACTTGCACCATCCCCAGATCATTCAATCCAAATAACTCTAAACTAGAGAACTATAAGATCTATTTTCCACCTCCCTATACACTAGAGACTATTGATTAATAATGATAGAGTACATATTCCATGGGGTAATTGTCCCCTAAATCAGATAACCAAAATTAATTGTGGTAATAAAGATAAATCATCATTCAAAGTGGACAATATAATATGGATATTACAAT
The DNA here is from genome assembly GCA_963277665.1 of Viscum album. NCBI lineage: Eukaryota > Viridiplantae > Streptophyta > Magnoliopsida > Santalales > Viscaceae > Viscum > Viscum album. The sequence continues at coordinate 1,199,606,874 of OY728164.1, forward strand.
AAGATTCCAACTGTATATAAATTATGATAACATGATATAACAAAATATGTTCCACTGTAAGGTCAAGAAAGGCATAAATTAAGAGTAAGATCACCCTATGGTATGATCGTATATAAATAGGTCCAAAATATACTAAATTACTAGCAACATCTATATAAATCAAGACTTGGGGATCTTCCAAATCCCATCTACAAATCCCACCATGCATCACATCTCACCTATTAACACCAGAGCCCTTTTCCTTACCAGTATATCTGATTATGAATTTAGCATTTCTCTAAAGGTAAAAATGTATGTTGTAAACAATATACTATGTAATACACCACCAATGGTTCCCCTAAATAACTCTAAAAATTTATGGGTTCACATATATTATGTTATCCATAAACATATCAATTATCATATCATAGGGTGTTAGGCATCCACCCACAAGAACGAGTATACATACCTTGACTAGTTCCAAAATGGGATGGTATTCCAATAGCCTAATCTCAACAAAGATTATTTATTGGTCTAAATATATATAAATAATATAATAGGTTAATGGTATATCACCATCGACATTGAGTATTGGTAATTTGGTCATCACCACTCATCTCATACAAATAGGTGAGTGGGTTACCCACATAATCCCACTAGTAAGGGTGGACATGAAATCACCATAATTATATATAAGGTGAATGGGTTCACCATAATTAAAAAAAGGTTACTAAATTATTATAATTGTCACATGAGTATGGGATAATGGTTCATTTCTAATCTCAAAAGAATAGGTGAACAATATATCCTTATAATCATACATAAAGTGAAGGGTTATCACAATAATTAAGAATAAAGTGAATCAGTTACCAACATTATCCAAGAAAATCGGTGAATTGGTTATCACCACTCTCATTTGAATGATTTAATGGTCTATCATCATAATACTGCATAAGAAGAATAAGTTATCACTATAATTAAATATAAGGTGAAGGATTTATCACTACTATCACATAATTATTTCTGAGCTTGTTATCACCAATATCACATAAATAGGTGAATGAATTAACACCATAATCTATGAGAGTGTCAGTAATTGGGATATCATCACTCACACCAAACCAAGGTGAAAATACCATAATCATTACATAAATATAGATGTGAATAGAATATCACCAAACCCATGATCATAAAATGGGTGAATGGGATATCACTGATATCATAATATAATGCGGATGAATGAATTTTAACAACAACATAATAAATAAACTAGTGAAAATGAAATCAATTTAATATTAAACCATAAAAACAGTGAATGATTTATTTTTATTCACATAATCAAATATCATAGTGAATAATTTATCACAATTAACATCATCGTAATCATAGAAGAATTAATAATCATAAAAATCCAAAATATAAGAAAAGGTGATCTAATAACTACCACTCAGTCTTTAAAAAACAAAATGTAGAATGAATAATGACCAATAAACACAACATAACATAGATTAACCATAAGTATGGTGAATAATATATCACCCTAGTAATTGGTCCCACTAATCCAAATTTCTTACCAGGAAACCCACTCCCTTTACATTATACACTTAGAGCATATTTTACAATTGTAGCCTTTTTCTCATGGATTTAGATCCTAAATAAACACCCATATCTCATGGGTCACACTAAAGTGGGAAATTACTCTATCAAACTCCCATGACTGGTATAATACCCTAAAATCCTTAACCCTAATATAAATTTCCAATTACTAGGTAATTATTAAGGATTCCTTATAAGGACCCTTAAACTAAATCATATCCAAGAACAACTCCCATGAGTTTCAATTCCCATGTCATTGAAAACATTTACTTGGCATCATTACCATCAATAACTATGCATGTAAGGAAACGACTTTGAGGAGTCTATCATGAGTTAGGTAGCTCATACACATTCATCAAGAACCAATGAACTGTCATTCAGTTCAATCCCATGCCATTCAGACACCGCCATCTAACCCCGTATATCATAAAACACATGAAACATATATAAAATAATAGAAATATTTAAATAACCCCTACCTCATTCTCGTAAATGCATGTTTTTCATGTATCATTTAGTTATTTAACCTCAAATGACATAAATCACTAATCTAGATACCCCCAAAACATTCAGGTCTTTTGTATGAAGATAAATGATAGAATGAACAAAAACTAAATATAAGAGGGAGGATTTTGAAAAAAATAGATCGATGGAGATAGTATGTCTAGAATAAGGACATGCAGGTAGAAAAAGTTGAACTTGAAGAAGTATAATCTAAGTGACACATCAGAATAACTTGAAATTTGTAAAGTATATATGAGATTTATTAGGGTTGTGTTAACTAATGAATTTTAGATGGTGGAAGTATAAAAGTAGACATTTCATAGGTGTGCATGGAGGTTTTCATATTAAATATAAAGATATATTTCACTATTCACAAGAATAAAACACTTGAGGAGGCTCATTATATGAGTAACCATTAGGGTCCTAGACTAATGGAGGGATCCATAAAAATGATAAAAAGGAATTGGAATTGGTGTCCCAGCATAGGACCCATTAAAAATTTGTAGGATGTGGTTACTTATATCTTGTACTTGTAATCACTATTTCTTCCACTATTATTATATATAAAGTAGTATTTTCCTCCCTTTTAGTAACATAAAAGGCAAGTGCATTAAGTTCACAGGGTTCATCTAATTTTCAAATGTTTTGGACTTTGTTCTTATGTTTTATTTCTGGTGGTTTGCCTCAAGATAAGTGTTTCTAGTCCAAAAAGTGGTATTAGAGATCAAGGTTTAGAAAATACCATTTCACTTGTAATCATACTTCTTTAGTACAATCTTGTCTTTAAGATTTCCCTTTTTAGTGTTATTTTTCCATTTTATAAGGAATGGTTTCTAAATAAGGAAAGATCTTGATTGAAAATTCTAATGAGGAAAACATTATATTCGATTTGATGTAGATAAAGAATTATCTAATCTATAAGGGCATCGATCTTCCATTGAAGGGATTCAAATAATATTAAATGGATAAAAGATAATAGGAAAGGCTTGATTAGAATAAAATTGGTCTGATACATGTTTTATGGGAATGAAATGTGTCTTACAACTACTATAATATTAATAACACATGTGAACTGATTAATAGTATTGCTAATATATTAAAAACCAAACAAAATTAATTTTTTTTCATGATGAAAATGTTATTTGGTATGATAATTTCAGAAGGAATACCGGTGGATGATCATGTTAATAACTTCAAAATAATCTAGATTTGGTTGGAATTTATAGGAGTAATGTTTTTTAAAATTGTATTGGATTTATTTATACTCTCATTATTTTTTTAATCATAGGATGAAATGGTTACTATCATAATAAATTCTTGTGGAATGATTGATATTATGTTCAACGAAACTCGTGATCTTATTTTTAGTGAAGAGATAAGATAAAAGGAATTAAAATAACTTTTAAAACCATTATAAATGAGGAAATAATATAAAAATATGTTTCCTAATTTTTTTTAAAAAATAATGAGGAGAATAGAGAAAGAAGTTAATGTAAGTCAGATAGTATTAGACTCATTTGTTGACTTTATAGGAATAAAGGAAATTTGAAGAAGTGTTTCAATTTTTATTTTTTAAGGGGATATTTTAAATGTTTTGCAAACACTACAACCAATAATATAGATAGTTTACTACTATGTGTTAATATTTCAATGTAATCACTAGTCATTGATTTCAAGGCTTCATTCCATTATACAATCGAGAGGGAGCAAATGGTGAATTATGTGTTTGAAAGGTTATTTAGGATCCTTATTTCTATTGATTAATCTCTCTATATTATTAGGTAAGGTGTTGTTTAAGCTAAAATGTCAAATGATAGATTCTTAGAGTTACAGAGAGTTTATCACATATTAGGTTAATAAATAATATAATTTTAGTAATTCATTCATATGAAGAAAGTTTTATAATAGGATTTTTGTATGGAGTTCATAATATCACATGCAATTGTTTGTTAGTAGCAAGAGGTTTATGAAATGGAACATCATATCTAATAGTATAAATAGGCAAAAAATGATTATTGGAATGATAAATTTCATAATTTTGAAGTTATATAATTTTTGTCTTGTGAACATTAGTGAGAATAACATTCAAGTATTAGTGTCTAAGTGTATATGAATCTCAATCAACTGGATTTGAAACTAGTGAGAGTTTTGTACTCGGAAATAATAAAATGGTTTCATATATCACAAATAAGACACTTATGTCTTGTAAGTTGAAGCTCATTAATATTAATGTGTAGAAACCCGATCTACTCTATTCTCATGGTGGGTCATTATACTTTGTTTCATTCATCAATGACTCAATGATTAAATTATGGGATTACTTCCTTAATCAAAAATTCGATGTCTTCAGAGTGTCTATTTGATAGAGATCCATGGTGCTGAAAGGCACTGAAAATAATATTAAAATTTTAAGGTCCTATAAGGGTAAAGAATATGGTAAAAGGGAATTTCAATGGTTCTTCTAGAGAAAATGAATTAATTTTTTAGAATACTATTCCAGAAACATCATAATATAATAGTGTGGTGCAACTGATGAATCAAATGTTGACTGAGAAGGATCAATGTGTGAGTGTTCATGCTAGTTTACTAATGGAGTTTTTTGGAATCTGTTGTCAATTGTGTCACTTAAATCAGGAATATAATTTCATATCCACTATTGTAGGAGAATATTTATGAAAAAATGTGGTCCATAAAACTAGTGTATGTTTCTCACCTTATTGTTTTTGAAATTATCACTAACATCCATGTTGATACCAAGGATAGAAGAAATATTGAAGAAAAATGTGGATCATATTTATTTATTGGGTATGGTGACGAAAAAATTGTGTATTATATTTTGTAAAATTATGATTATAAGATCACTAGAAGAAATTTTTTTTCTCTTAAATGAGAATATCTTATGGAAATGTTAGAAATCAGTGGAAGATGGAGTTGAGAGCAAAGAATCAACTAACCATATCCAAGTCTTTCTAAATGGATGTTAATTTTTTTTAAAATATATAATGTTATAGAATCATGGAAATTATAGTTGAACTGTTAGTTTCATAAGTACTATAATGCTCAAGGATTGTAGAAGCCTAGGGAATACTTCCATAAGATGAAATTTTGGAAAGTTAAGAACCATGGGTTGATTTATATAGGCATACTAGGATCAAATGACTGGTTGAAATATTTAAAACTAAATGTAAATAATTATTTATTATGTGTTGCGGTGAGCCCAAGATCTCAGATGTAGTGATGGGTCTTAGTGATTCTAGAAAATGAGATTTATCTAGAAATAATTAAATTGATTCATTTTATTCAAACACAATTTTGGAGCTAATAAAACCATCCCAGGGAAGTAATAAAAATTGAAGAAATTATTTTTCTATTTTATGGAGGAAGAATATGGTAGAAAAAGGTGAAAAGAGAAGTTATATATAAAATGGTTTCAATAATAATAAAGGATATATTTCTATAAAATATTTTCTCTTATGATTACACATATATCCATCCATGTAGTGCTAAGTTCAATTTTTTTATAAAGTATATATATGAGATATGTAGAAATGAAAATCATTTTATTTTATTATAATTTTCTAGATGTTATATATATAAAGAGTCTAGAGTATTTCATAAACATATTAAAGGATGAAATGGTATAAAATTTAAATAAGAGCCTTTATAGATTGATGCAAGGGCTAAGATAGTGGAATCAGAAGTTCAATGCCTTTTTGGATGAGATGGGTTTTGTATAGAGAAACATGGCCCATTGTTCCTACTAGAAGGTGTTCAATGATGGAGGTTATAAAAGGGTTTTGAATGAATTTAATAACACTTAATAGATTATGTGGAAGCAATTTAAACCCTAGTACGAGATATCCCATTAATGATATATGAAACATATATATAAATATCAATGATAAAATACTATATATATGGTGTATCGTACACTAAATATCATCTATATAATCTTGATCACTATCTTATGATTTTGAGAGATTTATCTAAGAGAGACCAAAATACATCCTCTCTTTGAAGGTATCTATGGGTCGAGTAGAATCTCACAACACATGTGCAATATTCGGCAACATCCATGATGTGCTAGTATCTTATAAATAAATAAGGTATAATAAGATATCCTTGGGTAGAGGTAGTTTCGGATAAGAATACAACATTCAAGCGCAACTAGTACCATTTCATGGAAGTGTTTGATATAGGTAATCAAGGTCACTCCTTTATTACTATCTCATTTATTCATATCATACATCTTTTGAATAAATGTTTTGGACAATATATGCATTCATTATATGAATGAATAAACTCTTATGGATATAATCTTATGAAATGGTTTCTAAATAAATGATAACTGGGGGTGGAAGAAGGATTAGGTATCCAACCAATACTGCCAATGTAAGAAGTATAGAATAATATATCTTATTATGCATGAAAATCCTAATTTTCATGAAATAATCAATATCATATATATACATATATAAGTCTTTTCACCATATATCTCCTTTAATATTCCATTTTAAATAAATTACAATATACTTATTTCTTTTTCACGATATATTGTATTATATACAATAACTTGTGAAACCATATCCAAAACTTTTTCCTGTATATCTTCCAGAACACTTTTGTAATCTACCATTAATTTCACCTTTTATCACATCATATGTATTACCTTGTGAATACCCATATATACTGATTTTGTATTAACTCTAAAAAACTTTTATATTAGCACTATGAGTCAAATTAAATCCCCATTAGTCAACTATAATGTCTAACCCCATGGGTCTTTATAGAGTTTCCAATAAATATGAATATATGGATTCATATATGTAAGCAAAGAGGGGCCTCTAGAAAGGCATTAATGCTACTCAAGCTATTGAGGGACATGGATATATGTCCATCAAACACATGTATATCTATACCTGTTCCCAACTATTTTTATCATATGGAAAGGTGTGTTCCCTTATTTTACCTTCACCTAAGACATCATGACACCATAGGACATGAAGTCTGCCAATCCCATATAGCGGATGAGAAAAAATAATTTATACATTTTTCTATCATTTGATTAAGGACTTTCATTGATTATTAAATAATTAACTTGGTATGTGATGTTTATTGTAAGAATTAAGCTCCCAAATTTTCAAAGGAGAAAATAAATAAAAGGATAAAATTTCCATATTATACATCGTGAAACCTTTATACATGATGTGTAGTTGAGTTTCACAACATGATGCTAGTCGTGAAAAAATTCATCATAAAATTCATGGAAAAATTCAAGTAGAGAAGCCATTACATGATGTGAGTTGCCGATACACATGATGAAGTCTTCAAAACATATCTCTCATTGGCTGAAGGGAGATACACAGTGTGAATCCAAGTTACACATTGTGAGAAGAGTCAAAGATTCAAATCTCAGATGAGATACACATGAGATATGAATAGATTCAAAATATGTGAATAAAACCACATATTTTAATTACACTACGTGAGTCCCCTTCATACATCATGTAATACTTTGCCTATATATATAGTAGTAGGGAATCACATTTTAGAGGTTTTAGAGAAGACATATTTTGTTATTTCATTCTTCTCTCATTCCCTACTACTTCCTCTACACTAAATTCAAAATTTAGTAGGCTCCTTTTACTGATTTAATTTAATAAAATCATTGTGGATCAAATTCAAGGATATTTTTAATTCGTCTACATTACTGATGTTGTTTTTATCATTGTTTGTTTCTAGTACCAATCCATGATGAACCATTGGTGTGATTGTTCTCATCCTTATTTCAAGTATGTTTTAACAGAATTTGTGAATCAATATATGTACTAATTATTCTTCGTTGCATGTTTTTCAAATTTGGTTAGCCGGAGTCATTTCATGTTTTTCGATAATTTAATATCAATTATTATTATCATGTTAAGCATGATTTCAAATACTCATTTATTTTCATTCAAACCTACCATGAGTGGCTAAACCATCTAGGTCAGGGATCAATAATAGGGGTATCTGAACTCAATAAATATTTAATTATCAACTTGGTAACCTTAAGGGTAAGTAATCAAGATATATAACAATGATATATACAATTCATTCCAAAATACCTCACCACGAGACATTTGAATGAAAGGACATATTCTGGTTTAAGTTGATGAGGCTATGATCAATAACTTTAGACACTTTCTGTCATAAAAGCTATGATTAATTAATCTAGCTTGTCACTATCTTCATATCAAGGAATAGTTACCACTTATGTAGAACTATTTGATTTGACCATAGTCAACTAGAGACATCTTCTTACTTTGCAGTATAAACATTAAGATCCTACCAAGTTAGAATTAAGATCATATTTTCTTCAGAACACTGGAATTGATCTCAATCCCATTATTATTCTTGAATTCCAACCTCAATTATCTAGAAATAGTTTTACCAAATAGAACAAAATCTATAATGAATCCAACTCCAATGGGTTTAGGCCATGGGATTGACCATAGATTATCAATATACTATGTCTCAGTAGCAAGTGAACTTTAGGAAATAATAAAATCTAATATGAACACATCCCCTGAGAATTAAATTATGCATGTGGGAATGTCAAATTTTGGAACCATTTCTAGGGAGGAAAGGTTGTTCTTCTCATAAGAAACCTTTTAGAAAAGACCTGATATTACCTCTCCCTTACCTCGTTTCTATCTTCTTTTCTTTCAAATGCATCTGCTCCCTACTTCTTGCAGCATAGTGTATGCATCCGGTCCCTTCAACTCGTTGAAGGAGATTTGAAGCACAAGAACAGTTATACTTCAATCCTGAAATCGAATGGTATCTCCCATCACATTTATAGTCAAACCTGACCTACCAAAATATCTAGCAGGACCAAACCCACTTAACCCTGCAAACATGCTACAGTTTGTTCTTAGAGGGCATCTTGTGGAACAAGAGTGAACCATCATAGACTATGGCTTGTCATTGATCCATGGTGCTACACTAGGAATCATACATCATCCTATATAGATACAAAACTTTGAAATAAAAACTAGACTCATTCACATGATCTAGAAAATGGTCCAGTTCAGTAAGATTCAAAGTGAATATCCTTATGAGCACATCTCCAACTTCCAGCAAGTATGTGAGAACTTTTTCAACAAGGGAGTGTCATATGATGTAATGCAACTCTATGTCTTTACCTTTTCCCTATATAAATGAGTTAAATATTTTCTTAAGAGTCAAGATCCCATGTTAGTGATGACTCGGGATGATATATCCAAAAATTTCATAGATAAATACTTCCCACCAATCCGTACATGGAAGATGTGGAAAGACATGCACCAAAAAAACTGAAGCTGCCAAGGCTTCCATCCAGAAGTACAGACAGTTGCCAATGTTGTTACTGATAGAGGGATAATGTTCAAAACAACTAAAGCTGGGAGACAAATTTTTGATGAATTATCTCACAATTACACTCTGTGCAAGAGTGACCATGGACCAAATTGTCATGGTATCGACCAAGTAGAAGATAATAATCGACTAGCTACCCAAGTTGAAGAACTCAAAATAATTCTAGAGTGATTCCAGCTGATTTCTACAACACCTACTACAACCCCTGTAATGGATATTGAGTCATGAAAAATGTGTGGTGGGAAACAATTATACCAAGACTACAGGGAAGTATTTGAATAAAAAAACTGAAGATTGTAATTACATCAATTACAATTATAAAAATCCACCATTCCAATAGCATCAACAATCAACATCCACCCTAAAACAACCGGGGATATTATCAAAAAAAGTGTTCAAGAAATATTACTTAACAAAGGAGCACTAGAGTACCCACCCATGAACCATGTTCCATGTCCTAAACAATAATCACAATAATAAATTATCCCTCAAAGAGCACAACAATAGTTTCAACCATCTCAACCAAGACCCTTGAAAAAAACTATATCTCTCTATAATAACATAGAGAACCTCCTAGATACATATTTTTTCAAAAATTTTACCAGAAAATGACTAATCAAGAGACAAAGAAGAAAACACAACTAGCTTTCCTAAGAAATATTGATGTTCATATGGGTCAGATCTCATGGACTCTATGAGATAGATTACCAATTACTCTACCTGGTAATACAGAGACATACCAAATAGAATATGATAAAGTTGTAGTGATAAGAAGTGGAAATATTTTGGATTTTCCACAACCATGTGGATGAGATGAAAGAAAAACTGAATAACTTACAAAAAAAATCAATAGTATAAGAAGAAATTTTTGATTGGACTGCCCAAGTGATACCCCTAAAGGTATTACCAGCTAAAAACATCCAAACACTTGTGCTACCAAAAGAGATAGTCTATGTTTCTCCACCACCATAAAATCCACCTCTTCTTTATCTAGAAATAGAAATACAATGCAGACATGAGGAACAATATAATAAGTTCTTTAAAATGTTCAATAAATTTCAAATCAACAAACCTGTTGGACTCCTCATGTTTTAATGCTCACAAATCATGTCGAATTTATCAAAAATCATGTATGAATATTTTAAACTATGTTTAATCTTGTTCTATTATGTTTTAGTATGATTATGTTTAATCTTAATCCATTCTATGAATATTTCTTCTTAAGAAAAGTTACATATATTTGGATAAGTTTGTGAAACTATAAACTTCCTACTAATTTCAGATTATCATAAATTTTGTGATAGCATAAGCTTGTTACAGGTTCCATATTTTCACAATGATCGTGACACCGTAATCTTACAACCGATTCTAGATTTTCACAAAGGCACTGACACCATTTATTTCTTACCATTTCCAAGACATCATAACATGAAACCATTCAGAATTTTGACAAAGTACTAGACATCATTACCTGGGCCACCTCTTATATGACACTATAGTCTTGCCATTGAATCTAGAATTTGCAAAGGACCTTACATCGTAACTGTGCTATCAGTTCTATATCTCAATGAAACTTTGACACTGTGATTTTCTCACCACAATTTTGATACTGTTCCATACATAACAATTTTTTCCATTTCAATTTAATTTAAAAGTTATTTATAATGGTCATATTTGATTTATTTAATGAAACTGATATAATTAATTATTTTTTTATAGACATGTAACCTAAAAATATGAGGTTCGTGGTGTATAAATCGTGCATCCCTTTGGACCCAACACATGCACTTGAAATAAAAAAGAAAATTGTGGCACTAGAGTATTAGAGTTCGTGAAGTAAATTGCATGAAAAAGAGAAGAACACATGTACACTAAAGAAAACATGAAGAACTATCTATTCATGGAGGCTGAACTATTATAGATTAGAATCTCAAAAATCCTCGCAGTAGGAACTCTAAGACGAAAATGAGCTACAAAGCACATCTCATCGAACTATAAATTAGAACACATGACTCACGATACTCTGTTTTCATAAGAGGACTCAAAAATCACATATTCTACATCCTACAAGTCCAGAGACACCTATAGCAACACTCAGAGCATTTCTAACCCTTTCTTAGTATCTGTGCTCTGCTGTGTACTATTTTTATTACTTTTAATGAAGTGTGTGTATCTATATTAAAACACACACTGTCTCCTACAAATAACTGGGGTATACAAGTTATCCTAACTCTAATATCTTTTACACCTTTGTTTCACCCATGTATAACTATAGAAGAGGTCTTGTGTTGCCTGGTTGTTAGTTTTCCCATGTAGAATAGTAGAAGAGGTATTGTGAACTAGATAGTCTTGTGTACTACTGTTAACCCCAATCTAGGTTGTGGATCAAAACTTTATATATATTTATTGGAGGCAGGAGATCCCCCAGTGGAGTGGATTAGGTCTTGGTTTGAGACTGAACCACTTATTTTATCCGATGTGTCTTTCAATTTAGCATTTCTCTTTTTTAACTTATATTTTAGATAAGTAAATTTTACATTGATAGTTAGTCTTGGATAGTATTTAAAACTATATTTCCTTATTAGAGTAGTTTTAGAAGTTGTCTCAATATCTCATATTTTTATAACTGATAAATAATCAATATTCTACAAAAATATTTGGATAGTCAAACTATTATTATTTTACTACATTGGTTAAATGGGATATTTTATTTTTAATTGGTGGAATCATTTAAATAAACATTTTAACAAAAAAAATTCGGAACTAAATTCACCCCTATTGAGTGACCTACTCCGACCAAAAGTTGGTATCAGAGAGGTTTTTAAAATACCTTTTTTATCATTTTTAATCTATTTTAAATATTTTTCAACTGTTATTTTAGTTATATTTTAAATATCTAAAAATTTATGTTCATTCTTTAAAAATTATACACATTATTTTTGAGTATAAATAATAGGTTGGAACATTCTGCTAACAATAGACCTCTATTATTTAATGGAACAAATTATGCATAAAGGAAAATTAAAATGAAAATGTACTTAGAATGTGTGGGTTTTGAGATTTGGTCTTCAATTATAGATGAATATAAGATTCTAGATACTGATAGGCTTAATTAGCATGACCTAACTAAGGTTTATTATAATAATAATTTCAAATACATTAATTCCCTATACTATTATTTGGGATATGAAGAGTTTAACATAAATTATGTATGTAAAACATCCCTTGAAATTTTGGATACTTTATCTATTTCACATTAAGGAACCTCTAGTGTTAAGGGAATGAGACTTAAAACATATACTATTAAATATTATAACTTTAAAATGAAGCCCGATGAGCCTATTTTTGACATGTATCTTAGGTTTATTGAAATTATGAACACTATAATCTCTCTATCTCAATTAGATAATCTTGTGATATTAGAAAGATTCCAGTCAAGGATATGATAGGAATACAGATGATGTATGAGGAAGAATTAAAAGTCAACAAGGAAGAGGTAGATGAACTGAAGAGAATGTAAGTGGCCTTTAAAACCACCACTGACTCTAAACACAAGTAAAAAAGGGAAATTACAAGACCCCATAGAAAGTTCCAGTAGTGAAAAATCATCACCAGACAGTGGTGAATAATTACATCAATTAGCTAGATGATTTAAGAAGTTTAATTAAAGAAAGAGATTTTTTTCAGAAAGCCCAACTTCAAAGAAAGATATGATCACAAGGGAAACTAGAATACGGATTGGAAAATAAGTGAAAAATCTAATGAAATAGTATTCTATGAATGTAAGAGAAAGGGACATGTATAGAATGATTTTACCAAGTTAAAATATAAGTAGAGGTATAAGGACAAAATATAAAGTATAAAAAGGAAATGAAATCAACATGGAGTGCTTCTGAGAAAATTTCAAGTGACTCAGAGTATTCACATGATGAAAAGGATGAAAAAACCAATATGTGTTTTATAAAAAACACATATAAGGTAACCCATGTGTATTCTATTAAAAATTACTATTATTCTAGAGATTAAAGTGATTATGAAAATATGAAAAATTAGGAAATGTTTTAATACTGAAATATGATAGAAGACACTTGTAATGAAATAAAAGATAAATAAAAATATTTAAAGAAATAAATTTCCTTTACTAATACTGTAAAATCTGAACTTACTATAGAGAAAGAGAAAAATGTTCAATTACTCAAGGAGAACAATAAACTTAAGTTATCTAATAAGTAATTGAAAAAGGAACTAGAGAAATTTACCAATGGATGAAATACTCTCACATAGATTTTTCATTATTTTTTTTCTAGATACACTAGTGGTATATGATACCAAATAGGGAAAATAAATATCACTAAAAACAAGTTTTTAACTAAATATGGAAAATCTATTTTTCTACCTAAAAATTAAAATTCTGCTACTAGTTCCAGTTCTAGAAATTATTTTACTACCTCTTGTTTTTCTAGACCAAATGGAGTCATTTTTTAAAATATTTTACATATTGCTTATAGGAAACCCATGAAGCAGATGTGGGTTACTAAAGCACTAATTACTAATGTTACTGGACCGAAATAATTCTGGGTACCAAATCAGTTTTTGTTTGATTATTTTATAGGAAAGCTATTTGAAGAGATCCTATAAAATCTTATAGTACTTGGATAGTGGATGTTCAATACACATGACAAGTGATTAATCATTCTTCATGAATTTAATAAATATTGATGGTGCAAAAGTCACCATTGGTGACAATGCTAACAGAAAAATAATTGGCCTCGGCCATATTGGTCACTCTAACTCAGTTTTAATTTCAAAAGTACCTTTTTTGAGGGATTAAAATATAATATTTATAGTATCTCACATTAATGTAATTATGGTTTTCATGTAAAATTCGGAAATTATGCTTGTAATGTTTTTAACTCTAAAATTGAAATAATATTTTCTACTTTTAGAAATGAAAATGTACATAATATTAATTATGTTCTTTAATTTCTCAAAATGTTTCATGCTTGAGTGAATTTTATAAAGAGTCTTAGCTATGTCATAACATACTTGGATACTAAAATATACACTCCCTTATAAATCTTACTAGAAATGGTTTAGTCATGGATATACCCAAACTAGAGTTTCCAAATGATAAAGTATGCAATCCTTGTCAAAAGGGTAAACATCACAAAATATCATTCAAACTAAAGAAAGAAGTTTCCACTTCTCAACCTCTTGAGTTGGTTTACAAAGATTTTTTTGGAACATCTAGAGTTTCTTGTTTAAATGGGACGCACTATGTTTATGTTTTTGTGGATGACTATTCTAGGTATACTTGGATTTACTTTTTGGCTCACAAAAGTGAAGCCTTCGCTCATTTTACCATATATGCTGAATCTGTAGAGAAAACAACTGGTCTGAGGAATAAATTTGTAAGAAGTGGCAATGGATGTGAGTTTGAAAACAAATAGTTTGAATCATTTTTCTCACAAAATGGCTATAGTCATAACATATCTTCCCCTAGGATGCCTCAACAAAATGGTTTTATATAAAGAAGAAATAGAACCTTATAAGAAATTACGAGAAAAATTATTTGTGAGTATGACCTACCTATTTGGTTTTGGAAAAAATATGTGAGTACAACATGCTATATTATTAATAGGGTGTTAATCAGAACTATTCTTAAAAGAACACCTTTTTTATTTTTGGAACAATATAAAACCCAAGGTTAATCACTTCAATGTTTTTGGTAGTAATTTCTATATTCTTAATACTAAGTATATTCTAGATATTTTTTTATACATGAGTAGTGAATGATTTTTTTCTAGGATATTAAATATCTAGTAAATATTATAAAGTCTTTAATAAAAGAACAAAATGTGTGGAAGAATCTCTACATGTCAAATTTGATGAAACATATCCACATGAACCTAGGACATCCCTAGAGAATCTTGAGGATGATATGTCAAATATGGACATTAATGATAAATCGTTCGACCATCTGATGAAGGAATATTTCAAAATGTATAGTTCTGGAAATTCTATAGAATCAAGACATAATGAACCTAAACCTATTGATGAACCTGAAATAATATACGTTATTTTTCTAGAGCTTTTAGAACCCTTATGAACCATCCTTTAGATACTATTATAGGAGATTTAGATAAAGGAACATATAATAGAGATTCTCTAAGAAATCTAGTTGAACACCAATCCTTTCTATCATAGATTAATCCTAAAAACTCTTATTATGAATTTTGGGTGATGGCTATGTAAGAAGAGCTAAATCAATTTGAAAGGAATAAATTTTGAAAACTTGTGGATAGACCTAAATACACCTTGACCATAGGAACTAAATGTGTGTTCAGGAACAAAGTAGATGAAGCTGGTAATGTAGTTAGAAACAAATCTAGATTGGTGGAACAAGGTTATAGTCAAGAAGAAGGAATTGACTATGAGGAAACATTTTCACCAATTTCTAGACTTTAAGATATTAGAATATTGCTTGCATATGCAACACATCTCAATTTCTAACTATGTCAAATGGAAGTCAAGAGTGAATTATTAAATGGGTGTATAGTTGAGGATGTTTTTTGTTGAACAACCCCTAGTTTTACAAACAATTAATTTACAAATAATGTTTTTAAATCAACTAAGGATTTATATGGTTTAAAACAAACTCCAAGATCATGGTTTGTTAGATTTAGTAGTTTTCATATTTTCAAAGGTTTTATAAAAGGTATAGCTGGTCCAAGTATTTTTATAAAAAATATTTCTAAAGATGTTTTAGTTGTTCAAATCTATATAGATGAAATTATTTTTAGATCTTCAAGAAATTATTTTTGTATTTATTTTTCAAAAAAGAATGAAAAATGAATTTGAAATTAGTTTGATGTGTGAACTAAAATGTTTTCTTGGATTTAAAAATTTTCAAAACAAAGAAGGTATTATATTATATAAAAGAAAATATAAAAAAATATCATAATTTTTTTGGATTAGACAGCACAACAGTAGTGATTCTCTAATGAGTATTACCTATAAGTTGGATCTTGATGAAAATGGTAAATCTGTTGATCAAACCACTTATAGTGGAATGATTTTAAGTTTACTCTACCTAACAATTAGTCATCTTGATATTATGTTTAGTGTTTTCATGTGTGCACATTTTCTAGAAACCCCAAAAAGTATCATTTAAATCCTGTTAAATGAATCTTCAAATACCTCAAACATAAAACCAATTTAGGACTGTTTTATCCTAGAGGAAAATTATTTTATTTAGTTATCTATTCTGATACTGATTTTTGTGGTTATAAGATATATAGAAAAATCACCTCTGGAACATGTCACTTTTTAAGAAAGTCTCTAATATCATGGTGTAGTCAAAATAAAAATTTGGTTGTATTTCCTACTGCTGAAGATGAATACATAGTTGCTAGTAGTTTTTGTGCACAAATTTTGTGGATGAAACACACTTTTCTATATTATGGATGTCAATTCAGATGTGTACTAATAAAATATGACAATGAAAGTGCTATTAACATTTCAAAGAATCATGTTTCACATTCCATGAATAATATTGATGTGAGACATCACTTTTTGAGATATCATTATCAAAAATGTAATATCACTTTGGAATTAATTGGAACTGAACATCATTTTGATGATATATTCCCTAAGTAATTAAATTCTGAAAGGATAAATTACATCATACATGAGTTAGGGATGAAATGTATTAAGTGAAAAATTTACTGTTTCATAGTTTATGGTTTCCTGATTCACGACTTTGTATGTCACTCTGTATTATAGTTACTATCTCACACTTATAGTCTCATAGTTATTGTCTCCTGGTTACAGTCTCATACTTGCTTTCTTAATGACACGATCACACCATTTGGAGTCACACTGTAATGCTGACACAATGAAAACCTATTACGGTCTCATTGTAATGACTCAATTTTTTTAATTCTCTTTCCCAGGTCATTTTATCAATTATTTTATTGATTTTATATTGTGCATTTGTGTTTTCAATGTTTTGAATCCCTAAATGATAAAAACCCTATATTTTTTCACTCCTCTCTTCACTCGAGCTCTCCTATCTTAAAACCAAAAACCTTCTCCCTCAAACCATTAATCCTATTTAAACTTTTCATCTTTCTTGAAACCACATTAGATTTCCATAATGAAGAATTCATATTCATCAAATCCTATGAATCATTGGTCTCCGAAGAAAGTGAAAAAGGATCCCAAAATAATGCCTGAGAATCCACTGAATCCAGGACTTGCTGATAGAGCAGTAGTAACAGAGAAAGAAGTTTTCTGAAGTGGCTTCTGACAAGTAAGTCAGATGTTTTGAATGTTTTAGAATAATAGGGATGATTTAAGTGGTTAAAAAAAATATAAGACACATTTATCCAAATATAGTTTCTATGTTTTATTAGTATGTCTAGTTCTCTTTCAATTATGAAGATTATTTTGTAGTAAGAAGCTGGGTTAATGGTCAAAGGTGTACCTCTTCCTAGAGGATGTGGGATGGCTACCTCGAAATACCTCATGAAGGATTTTTTTGAGGATTAACAAAGACATCTTTCTCCACCTAGTGTTGTGTTTAGCCTAGAAGAGGCTCTTGGAAGATTAACTGGAAACAAAAAGAAGATAAGAGAAAATTTTATTGAGTTGGATGGTGAGGTAATATTGTTATTTAAGTTTATTCAACATCTTATTTTCCTATGGAAAGGGGATTCACACCCTTAAGTATCAAAGATGTGTTCTTGATACATCTTATGAATAATGGGCACAAGATCAATCTATGTAAGTATATTATACTTCACATGTCTGAAATGATCAGGACAAATTCAAAATCAACTTATTTGGATTATTTAAGGTTAATTTATACAATGTTTCTAGCCAAGGGATTAGTTGGTCTAAATGAATAAGTAGGCGAAGGTTATGAGTTTTGTATCACAAATATGTAGTTACAAGGATGAAGAGTACATGAGCCCCAACCTAGTTGGTGAGGTCTCTCTAAGTGCATCCATGAGACCTAGGTTCAAAACTAGGAGGAGGAATAATTATGGTACTATAGTAGTACTGTAGTAGGCACTGTAGTAGGCACTATTGGAGTATAGTGTGGCACTGTATCAAGTATTGTAGCAGTTACTATAGCAGGTACTGTTTTGTACTATAACAGCCAGAACTCTTTAACTTGGGCCACCGGTTTGGGATCAGAGTCCTTATGGTCTTTGGGCCAACCATACCTTTGGGCCAGCAAGGCTTTCGGGAGACCTTTATGTCCTTTATACCACATTAAGTCCTTCAGACGACATGATCAGTGAAGTTTCCCTATACAGACTCTACAAAAAAAGGATCATCCCTAGAGGAGGATTCAGAGAAGGTGCACTCACCAGAGCAGAACTAATGGATTTGGAAGAATGAGAGGGTATGAATATACCATCGGGACCAGCCTGTGATTTCATGAGAATCTTAGCTAGATGACTATGCAAAGGTGGAGAGATACCATCACAACGCAGATGCTGGGGAGGGGAAGTTCCTTATAGTTATAGTGTGGTTGAATTACCTAAGACATTCAGGTCATGTAATCTATCTTAAGCCTATGGGAAATATAATCTCTAAGCCTACGAGCCTTGTAAGTGTTCCCCCTCATCCCTTGAAAGGTGGGTTATCATAAATCAATAAGAATGAAGGCCTTCAGGCCGTTTGGCTATTATAAGGATGAAGACTAGATAGAACCCATGGAAGAAATCTTGGGTGGAATATAATGAAAGAATTTATGAAAGTTTCAACCCAGTTGAAAACCCTTCAAGACCTATTAATGTATTTGACCCTGATCTAGAATCTGGTGAAGTTTTTGAATACTCAAATGAAGAGGTTAAAGATGTAGAAGTTTCACCTGAGGAATAAAATGTCTTAATCAAAGAAGATAGTGGACTACCTATTCCATAATAAGTAGTTGAAAAATATTTAGTTTCTACTAAAAGAAGTGTTGATATAGTGGAAGAGCCTACTGATGAGGAAGAGATTTTTGTTGAGGATGATCCTACTGCTGGGGAGTATTTAGAAAAATAGGTTGAAACTAAAATAATTTTATATTCTAGGGAAAGAATGGAAGAGGCTTTTCAACTAGCTAGAAAAGAGATGGCTAAGCCTGACAGAGCTGAGAACTTATAAATGGATCAAGAGCTTGAATATATTAGTCCTATAAGAGATGAACTTATTGAGGGGGAGAAAACTCTATTTTGTAAATAATTGAAGTGAAAAAACCTATAGATTTAAGTTTAGTGGATACTTAGTACATATTTTCAGAGTATTTTGATGTCGCAAATTCTTAAAGAGTCTTAGTCAATTTAATTAATCCCTCCACAATGTTTAATCTCAAACCAATATTTTCAAATGAAATTGTAACTCCAATGGAATCAGAACCCTTATCAGTTCTTACTTCATAACCTACCCATGATACCTATACTTATATAAGTAAAGAAGAATTGAAAGACATTGGAATCACCTTGTTAGCTGGATTTGAAAATATCATAAAGTCACAACCTACCCCTATGACTAATCTCATTGAAAGATATAACTCCTTTATACTAGAGAAAATTATAAGGTAGATTGAACAAGAGATTCTTTATGAAATACAAAAGTAAGGATTGAGAAAAAATAGTTGAGTGATGAGGTGAAGTCTCTAAAATATATGGTTGAAGATATAAAGAAAGTCATGAAAACTAGTCAAGCTCCTATTACTCATCATGTTTAGGAATTTGGTGATCATATCCCATAGAAGTTTGTATCAATGATTCAGCCAAACCAAATTAAAATATATGAAAAATCGGTAGAGAGTAACACCAAGATAGTCAAAGAGATGTGTGCGCTTGTTGTGGGACAAAATTAGCTGACTGATGAGTATAAGGGATGTTTACAAAAGGTTCTAAATCATCTTAAGTATCTCACATTAGATGTTATATCTTCAAATTAATCTGGGCAGCCATCTCAGCCTATGGAAAATGACTTAATCCGAAGAGTTTTCAAAGAATAGCTTTAGTCTATGTTAGGTGGTGTTGATACGGAAGGTTTCTCTATTTTCATCAAAAACAATGTCCATGTACTTGATTTGGTGAGTGTATATTCTAATATTTCCAATGATTCTCAATAATAAATCTCTAATATAGGATAATTTTAATTCAACCGAATTTATTCTAAGCATGATCTAACCAATCATTTCAAGTATCTTTTAGAGAACTTGAAAATACCTCTAATCACTAAAGCCTTTAAGGATCAAGTGCAGAAGATCAAGGAATTCACACCTACTCTAAAGAATTTCTTAGAAAATAGAGATGAATTTGAGAAGGATATGCAGTATGGAGGTGATATCATCATAAATTTCATTATGTTGTTGAAGCCCGATCTACATGTAAAAATTACTACCATTGTGGCTCCTGTAGCTTCCCCTTTACAGCCTTGTCTAACTCATTCCTCCTCCATTACCTTTTCTCCTTCTTCCATGTCTATATCTCAAGATCTGAGCCAGATCAGACCTGTTATTTTTGAAAAACCATTTCCTTGGTATTTCCTTAGAACTTATTTTTAACCCTCTATCTTAGAAGGAATTCCTTTTACTTCTCTCATAGTGGGATCAATCCCTTACCACTTCTACTTCTGCTTCTGTGGCTCCTCCTGATGTCTCTGCGAAGAGATATGAAAAGTATGATCACTCTAAAGATAATTGAAGGATATATTTTTATAGAAATGTATTGTATTTTTCCTCATTCTTATAATGAAATCACTCATTCTATTCAATACAATGTGCATGGTTGTTATTTATTCTGTTAGTTGCCTTTATTCAGTGTTTCCTTTTATTTTTATTTTTGATAATCCCAAAAGGGTGAAAAATAAGAAAAGGAATTTATGGAAAAAATATTTTCATGAGAGAAAAATAGTTTTCATAAAACATATTACATATATATTCAAAGTTCTCATCTTTAATAAAATATATGGATTATAAATTCCATGATTTGTGAGCATCAAAATGGGGGAGATTATTGGACTCCTCATGTTTTAATGCTCACAAATCATGTTTAACATATCAAAAATCATGAATAAATCTTGAAAACTATGTTTAATATTGTTCTTTTATGTTTCAGTATGATTATGTTGAATCTTAATCCATTATGTGAATATTTATTCTTAATACAACCTACAAATATTTGTCTATGTCTGTGAAACTCTAATCTTGCTACCGATTCTAGTTTTTTACGAAGTTTGTGACATCATATGCTTGATACTGGTTCTATATTTTCACAAATTCTGTTACACCGTATGCTTGTTACCAGTTCAAGATTTTTTCAAAGGAACTAACACCGTTTCCTTGATACCATTTCTAAGATATCGTAACATGACACCATTCATAATTTTGTCAAAGGACTAGAATCTGTTACCTGAGACACTACTTATCTGACATCGTAGTCTTTATAATGATTATTGAATTTGCAAAGGAGCAGACACCGTAACCATGCATCCAGTTCTAGATCTCAATGCAACTATGTAACCATAACTATCTCACATTAAATATGACACCATTCCATACTTAACCATTTTTCTATCCCTTTCAATTTAATTTAAAATTTATTTCTAACAGTCATATTTGAGTCATTTAATGACACTGAAATAATTAATTATTTCTCAAAGACATGTCACCTAATGGTATGATGTACGAGGTGTAGAAACCATGCCTTCTGTCAGCTCCAAGACATGCACCTGAAATAAAATGAAAAGCGTGGCACTGGATCATTAGATTTCGAGACGTGAATTTCATGCAAAAGAGAAGAACACATATACAATTAAGAACACTTGAATAACTCTCTATTCTAGGTAGATGAACTACTATGGATTAGAATCTCAATCATCCTCACAACAAAAACTCTTAAAAGTACAATATCTAAAAAGAACATCTCATAAAACTGGAAACTGAAACACGAGACTCACAATACTCTGTTTTCACAATAGGACACAAAAATCACATCTACAACATCCTATAAGTCCAGATATGAATAAAAAAACACGCAAAGAATTTCTAACCCTTTATCATTTTCTATGCTCTGTTGTGTACTATTTTTATTAATTTTCAATTAGTGTGTGTATCTGTATTAAAACACACATTGTCTCCTGCACTAAACTGGAGGATATGAAATATCATAACTCAAATATCTTTTACACCTTGTTTTACCCATGTATAACTATGGAATAGGTCTTGTGTGACCAGGTTTTTAGTTTTCCTGTATAGAATAGTGGGGGATGTCTTGTGACCTAGACAACCTTGTGTACTATTCTTAACCCCGATCTAGGGTGTGGATCAAAACATTATATATATTTCTTGGTGGATGGTAATCACCAAGTGTAGTGTATTAGGTCTCTACTTGAGACTGAACCAATTTCTTTATCCACCGCGTATTTCAATTTGGTATTTCTCAATTTTTAACTAATATTTCAATAAACTAAAATTTACTTTAATAGTTAGTCTTAGATAGTAGTC
This sequence comes from Viscum album, assembly GCA_963277665.1. NCBI lineage: Eukaryota > Viridiplantae > Streptophyta > Magnoliopsida > Santalales > Viscaceae > Viscum > Viscum album. The sequence goes on from OY728164.1 coordinate 1,199,629,867, forward strand.
ATAATTGTGTTTCCTTATTAGAGTTGTTTCAAAAGTTGTATCAATATCTCATATTGTTATAACTTAGAATTAATCAATCTTTTAAGAAACCATTTGATTAGTCAAACTATTATAATTTTACTACCTTGGTTAACTGGCATGTTTTATTTTTAATTGGGGGAATTTTTTTAAATAAACCTTTTAACTGAAATTTTTATATGAACTCAATTCACCCCCTCCTGAGAGTCCTACTCCAACCAAAAATACCCTTTATAGAGAATATTTCTCATATGCGGTTTTATGCCAAATTCCTAAAAGATATTATTTACAATAAAATAAAGGGAAGATCTTGGTGTCATATCACTGAATGAAAAATGATCTTATGTAGTTCAAAGAAAATTCAAACAAAGATGAGAGACTCTGAAAGTTTTTCAATCCCATGTGATATTGGAGAGTGTAAATTTGGAAGATCTCTATGCGATATCATATAAAATTTCAACCTAATTCTAATGAGTGTGTTTCACAAGTTGGGACTTCAAGAGCACAAAATAAATCGAGTATCACAACAACTGGTAGACTGATCAGTAATGTACCATAGAATAATTCTTGAGAATATTTTAATAAATTCTAGAAGTTCATTTTTCCTATAGAATTCCGAGTTTTGGACATTGAATAAGAAGGTGGCGTACCCATATTCTCAAAATACCATTCATGGCCATAGAAAAGTCTCAGATAGATGTGAATCAAGGATATCTAATCTTTTGAGTCAGAGAAGGATATGTAGTATTTAACCTCATCAAGGATTTTGAAAATCAGATAATGCCTTTGTTTACAATTTTTTCTCTCTTACCCAAGGGAGAAATGAATATATGGCCATAGAAGAAGACAATGAGGAGTCACTACTTGATATAGAATAAGTGTAATATTTTGAGGAATTTAGCTTCAATGAACATTTTACAAGGGATACTTTCCCACTAACACTATAGTTGAATCCAATACCCAGTACTCTTAATTATTTATACATAAAAGATTAAACCTCTCTACTAGTAAAATTTAAATTTAAATTATCTTAGATATAAGAGGAAAATTTGTTTGAAGTCTAAAAAGTACACAAGAAGACAATTTTCTAGGGAGTAACTGACATCAAAAGAATCATTCCTACTATATGCACCCATAAAATTTTGCTTGATGAAGGTACAAAACCCAATTATAGCCCTAAAAGGTGGTTGATACTACTAATCAAGTAATTTGATAGAAAGAATGTACTGAAATTTATAAATAATTTAATAATAATTTAAATATTTGATAGTGAGTGGGTGAGCCTACTATAAGTAGTCCCCATGAAATGTGGGTTCATGGTGGAAAAAACTGATGAAAATGAATTTATCTCAACACACACAATCACTGGATATAGAGTTTTCATGGATTATAGATGATTAATTTCAACAACACAAAAAGGTCATTTTCCTTTTCCCTTTATGGATCAGATGTTGGAAAATATAGATAGAAATAAATTATATTATTTCCTAGATGGATATTTATGATACAATCATATTGTATTTGACTCGGGTTATTACTCCAAAACAACATTCACAGGTCCATTTAGAACTTTCACCTATAGGCACATGTCATTCGGTATGTGTAATGCACCCACAACATTTCTAAGATGCATGATTCATATTTTCCATGATATGGTGGATAAATTATTAGAAATATTCATGGAGGACTTTTCAGTTTATGGGAGATCTTTCAAAGTCTTCTTGATCAATATTGAGTTAGTCATGTGATTTTGTGAAGAAAAATATCTTGTTTTTAATTAAGAAAAGTGTCATTTTATTGTTCAAGGAGGCATAGTCGTCAAAAATAAATTTTTTAAAGAGTTCATAGAAGTCCATATATCTAAGATAAAAGTCATCAAAGATTTACATAAAACATCAACAGTTAAGGGTATAAGGAGATTTCTAGGCCATACTAGAGTCTATATATGATTTGTAAAAGACTTTGAAAAAGTTTCCCACCCTATGATACATTTATTTTCAAAGGAATCTCCATTTGAATTCACTAAAGAATATCGACATACCTTGAATACTTTAAAGAAAAGTCTGATAGTATCCTCGATAATCATTTCACCTGATTGGGACAAAGAATTTGAATTGATGTGTGACACCAATGACTTTGTAGTTGGAACTATTTTAATACAATGAGTTAGTCACATCTTCTCCCCTATCTACTACACTATACAGACACCGAATGAAGCTCAAGTCAACTACATAACTACAGATAAATATCTCTTAGAATTTTTGTATGATTTCAAAAAATTTCATTCCTATTTGGTCTTATCCATGGTGATTATGCACACCAATCATGATACCCTTTGGTATTTAATGAAAAAATAGGATTCCAAGAAAAAGCTAATAAGGAGGATCCTTCTCCTCTAAGAATTGAATATTATCATCAATGATACCAAAGGCATAAAAAATGTGATCTCTGGTCATATTTCTTGAATTCCTCTTCCAATCATCAAGGATGATGATGATATTAACATTGAAGTCAATTTTCCTGATAAAATCCTATTTATAATTAAGGTACAATTGTGGTTTTTCTATATTTATAATTATCTCTCCATTATATTTTTACACCAAGGCCTTTCTTACCAGAAAAGAAGAAGATTTTTAGCAGAATAAAAATATTACTATATGGATGAACCACTTTTATTCAATCATTGTGATGATGGAATATTATGACATTGAATTCCAAAAAATGAAATAAATAATTATGTAGAAATTTATCATATTTCACCAACTAGAGGACATAATGGATCTGAGTTCATTGTAGAAAATATTCTACAATGTGGACTGTTCTATCCCACACTACACCAAGACGTAATGTAATTTTATTAAAGTTGTGATATTTGCCTGTGAACTGGGACCATTGGGAAAAGAAATGAAATTCCTAAAAATCCAATCATGGAAGTAAAAATATTTGTTGTATGGGGAATATATTTCATGGAATCTTTTTTCAATTCACATGGAAAATCCTAAATTCTTGTTGGCATTGACTATTTCTCAAAATGGGTTGAAGCTAATGCGACATCACATGACATAAAAAATGTGGTCATGAATTTCTTTAAAAAGAATGTGTTCTCAAAATTTGGATTTTCCATATTAATCATTAGTGATCAAGTAACACATTTTACCAATCAAGCTATAAAAGGATTACTGTAAAAATTTGGAATTCACTATAACACATAAACTCTCTACCTCCAAAAAAACAAGTGGGAAATTTGAATTGTCAAATAGGGTAATAAAACAAATCTTAGAGAAGACAGTGAACACAAGTCAAAGTGACTGGATTTTGAAATTGGATGATGCACTATGGGTGTAACACACTATGTACCAACCACCTATTGGTAAAAACTGTTAATATTGGTTTATGAGAAATTGTGTTATCTTCCAGTTAAACTATATCATCACTCATACTGGTCAATTATGAATCTAAATTTGGATTCTCAAAAAGTTTGAGAATATCATATGTTACAATTTGATGGATTGGATGAAATTAGAAAGGATTATTATTAAAATTCCAATATCTACAAATATAGAAATATGAAATGGCTTGATCAATGCATTGTAAGACGCATCTATATCCTAGAAAATAAGGTCCTCTTACTCAAATCAATATTAAAATTGTTCCATGGGAAGATGAAATCTAGATGGTCCAACCCTTTTGAACTCATCCAAAATTTCTCCTATGGGACCACTGGAATTTAGAAGGATGTTGGACTACCTTTAAATGTTAATGGTTGAAGGTTAAAAATATTTCATGAATCCTTTTGTGAAGGTTGTTTCATCCACCTGAAGTTCATCTATAATAACCCATTTATTTATAGAATAATACTTTTTCATATTTATTAATATTTATTAATAGAATAAAAATTTTATGTTAAAGAGGACACTTTTTACAATAGCGTAGTCAACATGTAACATCTGGTTTCTTTGAAATCTTACGTTGCACACAACTTTGAGTTATAGAGAAAAATAATATAATAATATTACTATTTAAATGGTAGTTAATACATAGCTGTTTTATTACCAGGAATGAAAATAACTAACAAAATTATGATTAAAAATGTTTTATAAATGTTTTTACATTTAACAAATAAATTATAGTGCCTTAAAATAAGAATTAATCTGATTTTGAGCATGAAAAAATCTAATTTTTTTAAAAGGTCATTTTACCACATTTTGAGGGAAAAACCCTTTTAAATCTAGTTTTTGGCTCTTTTATATGTTATATTTGAAAAAAATAAAACCCTTCTTTAGAAGGGGGACATAAAAATTTACTTTGGATGAATTTTTTGTATTTTTGGATAAAGTTAGTTTTTTAATGAATAATAAAAATATAGTATTTTAATTCCAAACTCCCTTTTCATCTAAATTATTTATACAGTTAGATTTTACTTTTTATTGGTTATAAAAGATAATTGGATTATATTTTTATCATTTAATCCAATTATTTTCATTGGATGTAATTTCACATTTTAATTGGACATAAACACATGTCAATCTTTTGATAGTTATTACTTCTTAAAAATATGCTTTTTAGTTTTAACAATGAAAATTAATTTTAAATTAATTATTGCAACTTATATATTTTGAATTTTTAAAAATTTATTCCATATTTGGAATCATTAGTTCTAAATTTTTTATATATGAAACTTTTATTTTTTGACATTATGAATAGTAAAAGCATTAAATATTTTATTTACCATGGTTAAAGGGTAAATATGGTAAATAATAGTAAAACATAATATTATAATAATATTAAAATTCCCTAACCCATGTAATAAGCATATTGGATGAGATATGTACGACCATGGGCATCTTTGGGTCTATTTTAGGACCACATGAAGCCACTTGTGTGTTAAAATGAAATTTAATTACTTTTAATTTAATGTTATGAAAAATATTCCCAAAACATATATATTTTACTAAAAAAAATTTATATGGGATTATATAAGTGATCTATTCGACTATAGATAGTAATTATAAATATAAAAATATTTCCTAAATCATGGTATTTTATTTATAATTTTTATACCTCAAATAAATAATAATATTTATGACACGATGTTGATGTAGTTATTACCTTATTAATAAATGATTTAAATAAACAAGATTATAAAAATTACAATAAATTTATTTTCAAACTTTCTATGACATAAAAAAAATTAGGGATTATTATGACTTGCAATATTTGAATTAATTAATTTTTTTAAGCAATAAAGTTACTATATATTTTTAAAAATTCATGATATGAATAGTATAAAAATTGATATAAATGCCTTTTTAAAACAAATACTATTTTATTAAATGATATAATAGTCCTAAAAATATAAGATTTATCAAAATGACTTATATTATGTTTAAAATGTCATTAATGAACCACTTTATGTTTTATTGGCATTTTATAGTAACTATATTAACCATATAATATGAATATAGAAGAAGACATGATAAGAGTTAAATTAGTTAACTAATGGTTAAAGCTAAAATATAAGGTTAAATTTTTGATATATACTTGTCTAAAATATATTGGTTGAGAGGTTTTCCAACCAAAAAATATTATATTTTTAATAAATGATGTTGGGACCTTTTAAAACCGAAAATAATTTTATAATAAAATAATACTTTCAAACATTCATGAAGTGCCCCTCCTCCTTCTTATTAAAGGGAATCACCCCAACCCATGTAATAACACCTCCCAAGCCCCCTGGATCGTCCCTAATATTCCCTAATAAGCTCCCAAAATCCCTATATTCATATTATAAGCCTTAACTTAGGTATAAGGAAATTCATGAAGTCCTATTGGCTTAAATCAAAGAGAGTTAAACATGTTAAGATGAAGTATCTTGTCTAAAGATCATTTCCATTATTTTACTTATTCACTATTTATTATATTATTTTTATTTTATTAAATAACAAAAAAAGTATCCTCAATATACTAGGATGTTTTTATGAGAATAGTTTAAACTACATTTACACACACCTCCATCTAATGGATACGGACATACTATTTCTGTGTAAGACGAACTACTGCCTCACGAAATGACGACTGTTCAATTTTCCCCTCCCACCTCTCATGGTAGACATTATGATGAAAATATATTTATATAGGATACATATTATATTTATATTGTCTCTATTCTTCTATTTTCTTATTTAAAACATACCTTTATCTTTTCCATAATGTGTAAATACGATAATATCATTTCAGGAAGTGCGGACTACCGCCCCTCAAAGTTATATGACTCATTCAGGCCATGCATGGAATTTATAAAGGATGTAATTAATGAACTTATGTAATGTATATAAAATATGATATTATATATTAATTTTAATATACCTATGTATCATTTAGTTTTCATCCCATTAAATATGAAAAAGAAATGAAAGTAGCGTTCATGCGTACATGCAGCTTATCGTCTCCATGAACGGTGCATTTCATTTATTATCTCAAAATTTTATATACTATTATAAATACATATATATACTGAATATATATGATAGATATTATATCTAAATAATGAATATAATTATTTAGATAATTTAATTTTTACCACATAGACAATTTGTAATTATAAGAAGTTCATTTTTAACTCAAGTACCAAATATCGATAAAACTACCGATATTAACTTAAATAATTATGTAATGATTATAATGAGATAATAAGTAATATAAAAGGAATAATAATATTTAAAATTTTATGAAGAAATGAAAAATTAACTTAAATTTATTATTCAGGAAGAACAAGGATCATACGTGATGAGTCAGACTCAAGGTAAGGGAACCTTTCATCTTCCTCTTTTTGTCAAAGAATTATTTTATGTTATGTATTTTAATTTCCATTTTCTGATGTTGGGATATGTTATTATATATCATTATTGATTTAAATTTTATGTCTATGTGATTAGATACCCTTTTATCTCTCATCAAATCATTTTCTAAATTTTTAAGTGACGTTGTTAGGATGCCAAATTTTCATAAGGGAATTTATAAACTCAATTTACACTCATTGAGTTTTATGCATACATCAATGATTATATTATTCCTAGATTATGAGTGGAATAACTATTTATTTATTTATTATGTAATTTCAACTTAACTTTGTGTGGATATACTACTTCTACACATAATCACCCAATTCAAAGATTCTTACATTATTTATACAATCTTTGTAGAAGATTTTGTCTCAATTTACACTCCATTGAGACTTATTTTTTATTATAAAAAAATTCACTAAATATGGTGTATATACTTACCTTTGAAATATTATATCATGAATATACTTATTCTAAGGATAGTATAAGTTTTTTTAATGTTATTATTTAAATATTTGTATTCAAGTATTTTCTCAAGTAGTGAGAGACTCTTTATCTAAAATATAGTTTTAAATGTTTTTGAATATTTTTTCATCTAAATATTTCTCATTAATGTGCACATTTCCAAAATGGGTTTTATAATTTATTTATATGAACATTAATTTTTTAAAATGTTAATTCTTTTGAAAGTTTCGAAGTGGTATGGGAATCCTTGATTCAAAAATATGTTTATTAGTTGTTTTAAACGGTTTTGAAAATAGATTGATTATATTTAATTGATTTTTTTTGATTGATAATTTAAATATTTTATGTGTTATGATTATGTAATGGTATTTGGACATTTGATAGGTGGTTATGTGATAAACGAAATATGGGTGGTTCTGTGATAAACCTACAACGGGTGTGCCCGAGATATCTCTCCAATGCATTAGGTATCGTGATGGAGGTAAAAATTAATGTTTATCTTGAGAGATTTTGGTTATATACTATGATGGGTATTCTAAATGTAACTCCCTATGTAGCTGTGAAATCTACAATGTTAGTATGTTATAGATTACACAATTTACCATTATAATTTATGATTTCAATGTGTTATTTATAAATATTATGACTTCATGTGGTATGTTAGAGATCTTATGTTTTATGAGTGTAAAGTATGATTTCATTGATTTGTATGTATTGATGGACTAATGTATTCTTTCCTTATTTTATAACCCTTACTGAGATTTTTATGCTCATCCCAAGTTTTTGAAATGTTTTTCACAGGGTATAAGGAAGGGTAAAAGAATGGAATAATTCAAGAAAATTTATATAAAGAAAAGAATTATTGTTTTATTTAAAGAGTTTTATTATTTTATTTTTTTGGATATAATAGAAGTGTATAATTTGTAATATTTTACATGTAATGTGATAGTTATTTCATAATTCTCTAGAACTCGAAACCTGAAAATATCCTTATTAGGAATTCTTAATTTAACTCAAGATTAAGTAATGTTTTAAGGTTAGGACCTTATTGTTGGTATCAGAGGTTGCTTTAGAGCACTTTAGAGGTTAGAGTGTTCTCTGGGTATAGGTAAAGGATCCTATATAATTAATAGGGTTATTATCATATGGAAAATTTTGGAGGGTTATGGTAAAATAGGTTGGTTGGATAAAAACTTGAACAATGGAGATATAAAAAGGTTGATGGATTAGAGTAATATGAAAGTTGTTATGTTTTCTTTAACCTATAGTTGATTATTTTTTTAATTATAATATTTATTTTCATGTTTAAGTGTTGATTATTTTCAATAGATTAAGGATAATTTTTCAATATGTAAGGAAATAGATATTGCATATCCTTTTTATCCCTCCCCGACAATTTTATCGTCACTATTATAGAAAAAGCAAGTTCGAATGATTTTGACAACTTCTTGAGTATTCAAATCACCTGTAAGAAATTTTTTGAGCTATCAAACACCTCCTCATTTATAATAAAATTTTATGGGTCATGGTATCTTTTTCATATGATTTCAATATCTCAACATTTTCAATTATTTTTAAAAGTGAAATTACAGAAGTGGAGCAAACGTTTACTTTTTAAAAGTAAGAAAAAATGATCAAAGAGAAAGGGAATATCCTAAAGATCATGATATCTGGATTAAAGGAATGATGTATTAATAAATATAGGGTAAATTAATAGTTAATGGATTTTTCAGAGTTCCGAATGAGTAAGAAGTCTACATATAAGGGATTCAAGAGTTATGACAGGCTGTATGATGATGAAATGTTTAAAAGTGTTAATGCTCTTTTGATGTTGGGATTAATTTGGGAAGACTTTTTTGAATATGTGCAACCCTGATGTTTGATATGTGAAAATTTTATTCAATTAAGAATTAACTTTTCTTGTGTGGACATAATGCATAACCTTAGGTGTTCATATGATCTTTTGTTTTGACGTGATTAATGGTTATTACATTTTGGGATGCAAAAATGAAAGGTATTAGATAACATTTAAAGATAAAGCAGGTTATGGTAATTTTTTCGGAAATGATATTATTTTTTTGGATTTTATAAGAATGATATGGTTTTAGAAAATGGAAAACCCATAGTATGGGTGACAAACCATCACATCCGATAAGGCTGCATGAATCGAAACGAAAACCAAAATAAGACTAGGGCGCATCTCCTGCCACAAGCCTATGTGAAGTCCCTAGTTAGTATGGTTTATTCTTTTTAGTTAAATAATTTTATGAATCAATAATAAGTTGATTTTGGAACTTATTTTTTAATAAATTGATATCCTTAGTATAAGAAAATGATTTGGTGATTAGGTGATAAATGTTATTTTGGAGGACATTCTCTCTTTTAGGAACACAATATGCCTAAGGAAAAGAGAATACTATGGGATTTAATTTTTGGAGTAATGGTTGAAATATTATTTTGGAATAATCTATGTTTTATTGTGGAAAATAGAATACTATGAGAATTTAAGAGTAGTCGATGTTATTTAGTGATAAATGTTAAAGTTTATCATGGAAGACTATGCGATCAAATTCTTCTGAATTTTTGGTTTTAATCTTAGTTTAGATTATTTTGAAGAATTTTAAGGACTTTTTTTTTGTTGAATGGGATTTTTTTGAACTTTGGTGTATTGTTTGTTGAATTTTGGAGATTAAGAGTAGTATTTCATTTTACAAAGGATTATTCTTTTTGGGGATTATCTGATCTTGTACTAACCATTTTGGTTTTTCTTAATGTCTAGAGACTGGGGAAATATATATTTCATTTTTTTAGATTATGTGATTCTCTATAAGTTTATTCTAACACTTCAGGTGTGACCTAGTCATCTTGAATATTCATCGTTTGGAGAAAATATAAGTTTGTGGTAGATATTTATTAAAGGATGAAACTATACTTGACAAGTAAGTATATTTTCTTATGTTCTTTGTCAATATCAAAAATAAGTTCCTCAAAATTATGAAAATAAATATAAAACAAACACTTTTTCCATTTACTTTTCCAACCAGGGAATCAAAATCCATTTAACCTATCAAAAGTTTTTGATTTTCCAGTGGTTAACTTTCTCCTGATCATGCTTTATATCACTCTCCATTAGAACATGACACATAGTTTCTCTTCCATATCCAAGTTTTCTTACACGTAATACTATTATGGGTTATCTCGAGTGACCTTTATACTTCTTTTTATTTCTTTCTTTTAAAGTTATAGTTTTATTGACTATTTTTCCGATGTGGGACATTCAATGAATTTTCCAAGCCCAATTTTAAAATTTTGAGGACGCAATTTCCAAAAGGGGGGAAGGATGTAACGACCTAGGTATTAAGAGAATAATAAAATTTCATATCTAGTAATATTTATGGATACAATATTAATTTTATGTTAAATAGGACACATTTTCTAATAGCATACCCCACACGCAACATCGAGTTTCTTTTAAATCTTACATTGCATAGAACTTTGAGTTATACCAAATAATAATATAATAATAATATTATTTTAAATGGTAGTTAACACATAGATAATGTATTTACAAGAATGAACATAAATAAATAAATTATGATTAAAATTCTTTTTTAAATGTTTTTATATTTATCCAATAAATATTTGAGGCTAAAAATATGAATGAATCTGATTTTAAGCATGGAAAACTTTATTTTTTTAAAATGTTCGTTTCACTGATTTTTGATAGAGAACCTTTTTTAAATATAGTTTTTAACTTATATATGTTCTATTTGAAAAAATAAACTCTTTATTTAGAAGGGGGTCATAAAAATTTACTTTGGATGAATTTTTTGTATTTTTTGGATAAAGTTTGTTATTTAATGAGTAGTGAAAAATACTGCATTTTAATTCGAAACAACCTTTTCATATATATTATTTATATAGTTATATTGTAATTTTTATTAGTTTTAAAATTTAATTGGATTATATTTTTATAATTTAACCCAATTATGGTCACTGGAAGTAATTTAACATATTAATTGGACATAAAAACATGTCAATATTTTTATAGTTATTATTTATTAAAAACCAACTTTTTGGTTTTGAAAATGAGAATTAATTTTAAATTATTTACTAAAAATTTTGTGTTTTTAATTTGAAAAAATGAATTACATATTTAGAATCACGAGGTCCAATTTTTTTAATTAGGATCCTTTTATTTTTATACATTATGAATTGTAACATCCGTAAATATTTTATTTACCATGGTTAAAGGGTAGATCTGGTAAATAAGGGTAAAAAATAATTTTATATTAATATTAAGCTACCCTAAAAAATGTCCTAACCCTATTGGATGAGATATGTACGACCATGTTCATCCTTGGGTCTAATTTAGGACCCCATAGAGGAAATTATGTGTGAAAATTACATTTAATTACTTTTAACTTAAAGTTAATAAAAATATACCCTAAACATGTATCTTTTATTAATATTATTTTTATATGGGGTAATATAAGTGATATCTCCAACTATAAATATTCATTAAAAATCTAAAAATATTTCATACATCATGGTATTTTATTGATAAATTTTTTACAACAAATAAATAATAATATTTATGACACAATGATGATTTAGTGATTACCTTATTAATAAATGATTTAAGTAAATGCGAGTATAAAAATTTAAATAATTTTATTTTGAATATCTTTAGGAAATAAAATAAATTTATCCATTGTTATAACATGTTATATTTTAATTAATGAATCTTTTTCAAAAGAATCATGTTTTTATGGATTTTAAAAAATCCACTATATGAATAGTATAAAAATTAACGTAAATGAGTTTTTTAAAACAAATACTAATTTATTAAATGATATAATAGTCCTAAAAATATAAGACTAATAAAAATGACTTATATAATGTTGAACATGTCATTAATGAAACACTTTATGTTCTATTGGCATTTAATAGTAACTATATTAACCATATATTATGAATTCACAAGAACACATGGTAAGAGTTAAATTAGTTAACTAAGGGTTGAAGCTAAAATATTAGGTTACATTTGTGACCTGGAATTTTCTAAAACATATTGGTAGAGATTTTTTTGACACAAAAACATCTTATATTTGAAATAAATTTCTTTGGGACATTTTGAAACTGAAAACCATTTTATAAAAAAATAATACTTTTAAACATTACTAAAGTTCCCCTCCTCCCTCTTATTAACGGGCATCACCCCAACCCATTTAATCACACCAATCAATCACCTTGGCTTATAAAAAATCTTCCCAAATAATATAAAAACATCCCTATATTTATCCTAGAATAATTAACTTAGTTTGAAGGAAATTTAAGAAATACTTTTGGCTCAAATCAAAGGGAGTTACACGTTTTAAGAGGTAACGTCTTATCTAAAGTTCCCTTCCATTATTTTACTTCATCAGTCTCTATTATATTATTATTATTTTATTACATATCAACAAAAGTATAATATATATACTAGTATGTTGTTATGAGAAGTATTTTGAATACACTTACACACACCTCCATCTAGTGGATACAAAAATATTGTATCTGTGTACGGTGAAGTACTGCCTCACGAAACGATGATTGTTCAATTTTCCCCTCCCACATCTAATAGAGGCCATTATGATGGAAATATATTTATATATTATATATGTTATATTTATATTGTATTTAGGCTTCTTTTTTCATTTAAATCATACCTCTATTATTTCTATAATGTGTAAATACGATAATTTCATTTGAGGAAATGTGGACTGCCTCCCCCTCAAAGTGATATGACTCATTCATTACATACACGGAACTTATAATGGATGGCATTAATGAACTTATTTAACATATATAAAATATTATATTATAATTTAATTATAATATACCTATGTATCATTTAGTTTTCATTCCATTAAATATGAAAAAGAAAGGAAAGCAGCATTCATGCGTACGTACAACCTACTATCTCCATGAACGGTGCATTTCATTATTATCTCAAAATGTTATGTACAATTATAAATAAATAAATAATATATATATATATATATATGATATTTATGATATTTAATCATGAATATAATTCTAGAGATAATGTAATTTTGACCACATAGGCAATTTGTAATCATAACAAGTTTATTTTAAGTACCAAATATAAACAAAATGACCGATATCAACTTCAATAATTATGTAATGTTTATAATGATGTAATAAGTGATATAAAAGGAATAATAAAAATTAAAATGTTCTTAAACAAGTATAAATTAACTTATGTTTATTATTCACGAATAACAAGGAACATACGTGAAGAGTCAGACTCAAGATAAGGGAACCTTTCACCTTCATCTTTTAGTCAAATACTTATTTTATGTCATGTATTTTAATTTTCATTTTCTTCTATTGGGAAATTATCTTCTATATCCTTATTTCTGTAAATTTTATGTCCATGTGATGAGATACCATTTTATCTCTCATCAACTCATTTTCTAAATTTTAATGTGACGTAGTTAGGCTGCCGGATTTTCATAAGGGGATTTTTAAACTCAATTTACACTCATTGGGTTTTATGCATACATAGTTGATTGTATTTTTCCAAGATTAGGTTTGGAATCACAGTTTATTTATTTATTCTATAATTTCCACTTCCCTTTGTGTGGATATACTATTTCTACACATAATCACTCCATTGATAAATTCTTACATAATTTATACAATCTTTGTAAGATATTTCGTCACAATTTATAGTCCATTGAGACTTATTTTTTATTATACACCAATTCAATTTTATATGGTTTATATACTTCCCTTTGAAAAATTATATCATGAATAACCTTATTCCCATGATATTCTAAGTTTTGTTTAATTTTATTATTTAATTATTTTTATTCAATTATTTTCCCAAGTGGGGAGGGACTCTTTACCTAAAACAAAGTTTTAAATGTTTTCAATATTTTTTCTTTTAAATATTTCTCATTATTGTACATGTTTTCAAAATGGTTTTGATGATTTATTTATATGGACATAAATGTTTTAAAATGTTAATTCCTTTAAAATTTTCATAGTGGTATGAGACACTTTGATTCAAAAATAACCTTATTAAATGTTTTAAATGGTTTTGGAAATTGATTGAATATCTTGATTTTATTTATTGTTATTGATGAGTGAAATGTTGATAATTTAAATCTTTTATGGTTTATAATTACATAATGGTATTTGGAAATTTGACAAGTGTTTACATAATAAATCAAATATTGGTGGTTCCATTATAATCCTAGGGTGGGAAAGCCCAAGATAGATCTCCAATGAATTGGGTAATGTGATAGAGGTAAACATTAATGTTTCTCCTTAGAGATTTGAGGAATATACTATGATGGGTATTCCAAATGTAACTCCCAATGTAGCTATGATAAATACAATGTAAATAGGTTATGGATTCCACAAGCTACGTTTATGATTTATTATTTCTATGTGTTATTCAGAAATATTATGATTTAATGAGGTTTGTTAAAGATATTATGTTTTATGAGTGAAAAGTATGATTTCATTGATTTATATGTATTGATGGACTAATGTTTTCTTTCCTTATTTTATTACCCTTACTGATATTTTTTATGCTCATCCCAATTTTTTGAAATGTTTTTCACAGGGTATAAGGAAGTGTACGAGAAAGGAAGAATTCAAGAAGATTTATATCAAGAAACGAATTCATGTTTTAGTTAAGGAGTTTTATTGTTATAAAAATATTTGGTAGAGTAGAAGTGTCTACTTTGTAATATTTAAGATGGAATGTAATAGTTATTATATAATTCTATATAAATCTAAACATGAAAATATCCTCAATGTGAATTATTGATTTAACTTAGAATTAAGTAAATTTTTAAGGATCATGCCTTATATCATACGAGCCTTAAAAAGTCAAGATCTTGACTTTAATGTAAGAGCTGAAATGGGGGAAACCCAAGGTATGTCATCTCAGAATAGACTAGGTTATAATAATCCTTAAGAAAGCTTAGGATATTTGAAGAGTTAAAGTCTAGGTTTTGTGACAAAGTTTTTACAAAAATGCTAATTACATGTCATTTAACCCTGTTACATGATGTCTACCTTTTATACCAAAAATTAAACAAACATAGTAGTACATGTCATGTGATGTAGTTACACAAAATTTAATCCATTAGGATAGTTTCTTTTAAAACAATTCATGAACCTTGGGTTCATGACCCGATGCCCTTCCTTTCTACCCCAACCTCCACCTTCCTCCCACACAAACGAACCACCCTCCCTTTACTTCCCTCCATACTAGCTTCACACCCCTCCCTTACTTCTTCCATATAGCTCGCACACCCCCTCCCTTTATTCATCCATATAGCTTGCACACCGCCTTCCCTCCTCCCAACCATCCATGAACCCCCTCCCTTCCCTCCCTCTCAGGAACGCACCCCCTCCCTTCCCTTGTCCCTCTCAATCACACGACCAACCTCATTCCACTTCCCGAAATATGGCTTGGACCAAGACACTACACCGTACAACTTCATAGTCAATGTCCGATCATGATGATCTTCCACTAGGAAAACACAAATGAGGTACTGCACCTCTCATACCCTCACCACCTCAGGCATCATCTCCTCCAGGTCCCACTGTATCATGTTCTAAGCCTAATAGTCAAGATGAATCCAAAACTAGCTCCATTGACTCATCTATGAATGGAAACCAACATTTTCACCTCATTTTGTGCTTCTCAAACCCAAAACACCATGTCAATCTCAACTAACTGTAGGAAAAGCTAATGAGGACAAATATGACCCTTGACATGGCCATTCTCATCCACCTGCACATCATTGATGAGACCCTTGATCTCCTCAACTAACACCATATCTCATGCATTTTTAAGGTACATGAGGATATGTACTGAGATCTATTCATCGAGTTACATTCTAAATTTAACTTAGTAGTAGATAGCCCACACTTCGGTATGGGAATCTGCCTACATGAGCTCTCATTTTCTAAATTCATCAAGGACATGAGAATCTAAATAGAAGAGTTTTCTTTGTCAGATATTTTTTAACACTTTAGCTTAAGACTCCCTAGTTTTATTCATGGTGACTAGAAAATTATTTCATGAGATGCTCAAATAGTTCATTCCCCCAAGATCACCTAGTATACTTAGCTACACAACCCAACACTTCGGATACTCCATAGATCCTTAACCCATGCTTGGTTTGATCGGGTAGAGTCTCATGGGAGTGTGAGATTAGTCTATATCCTCATTATGGAACAATCAATAGACATCCTATCTATGAACATGGATTCCCAATTTGCATATTACTATCGGGACCATACACAATGGAATAGAGGTACATTGATGGGTGGCTTCTTCATCATCCACCTCACCCACCATCATAGAGACTTTGATGCTTATCTGACCCTCACATCTCTTAGACCTATGGAGGACATTGATTTTATAATGCTGCATAAGTTGCAAATTTTTTTGAGGGATGATGACACTTTTTTTTGGGAACTAGGCATATATGAGGAAACAACTACAAAAATAGAGGCACATGAAATAGTCCATGCACCTGATCCATCCACCACTTCACCTCTAGCACCTCCCACCCATATACATGCCTCTACCAATACCACATCCACTACTACTCCACCCACCAATCCCACCCTGCTAGATATCTAGGCCATGCAGCTGTGCATCTTGAAGAACCTGAGATGGATCTCTTCCCATCTACACCTCCCCTTCACTAAGCTTTCCCATTTTACCACCCCTACACCACCGTCTTCTCCTGCAGAATATCATCAACCACTAGCACATGTCATCCCATCTTCTTATACCATGCCCGCACCACCCACAATCTACCACGACCTACCCTTATAGCTCTCTGACCCTGCTACCCTATAGTAGTACAAAACTGAGCAGGCCCATTTGGGAAAAGGGCCGACCACTACTAAATTCGCCGAGGTGCTGTATATCGATCTAGCCACGAGACTCACAACCCCACATAGGATCCTAACCTCCCCACCACCTACTTGAGCCCATCTTCCCATCACTATGACTCCACACTCTATAGATGATCCACCGTCCCCTGCAATCGTCACTTCCATTAACACATCTGTAAAGCTACAGCCACCACCTGATTGTGAGTAGACATTGGAGGTGCTTTTTGATTCTACCAGATTGTATTAGTTGGACATTTTTATTATTATTGTTTTATACTTTTGTGTTAGGGATCTTTTTTCCTATTTTACTATATGTATCTTGTCATATTAAACTACAACACTTATTTATTTATGGGGAATGATTTTTTCTACACATCACTTGGATTACAATTTAAATATTTATTATTTTTATAATATATATGTCTAGACCCCTTATTTCTTCAATCGTGGTCGATGCCCATGTACCAACATCTGATCTAGTTCAACGAGTGACTCAACACATGGAGAAAATTGAATGTTATGTTTATGAACTCTCACTGAAGATTCATGCACAACAACCACCACTACGAGTTATGATACCCTTACATCCACATCCGATCCACGATCGCAATGCTTTTAAAGTCATAAATCCTATAAAAGACCCTGTGAGGTGGAGGAAACTTCCATGAGTAACTATAGATGCCATAGGATACACTGATCCAGTAGACAACACTACCTAATAATTTGATCAATCCTTATGGCTGGTGACATTATTTGTTACTGCTTTATGGGAGGCAACCCAAATGTCATCTATTTTTAACCTCTTTAAAGTCATGCTTTTGTCTTAGTCATCCTTTTCATGAGTCATATTGATCTTTAATTTATATAGATATTGCATTTAAATCAAATCAGTTTCATTATAATTCATACTATGAACTTTCTTTATGTTTTCTTTCAAAATGTTTCAAACCATTGGACTAATTTTTTATCTAGTGAAGGATTTTTATTTTTAACCCATTTTTTAGGAATCCCAAATTCTATTCATGAAACCCATGTTCCTTTATGGCATGCCATTTCATAAAGGGAGATCTCAATTCCCTCAATCTTAAATTTTTTAATTTCTATTTAATTTTTCTACGATTTATTTTCCATAACACTACCACAATACTTCAATGGATAGTGTGAACACTATCTCCTTTTAAGTGTGTGTGTGTGGGGGGGGGGGTCATGAATTTCACTTATGATACACATGAATTTAATCCTGTTGTCATATGTCTAAGAGATATTTTCCAAATTGGATGCATGCTTGAAACCTAAAAATAAAAATTTCCATTAAAATAAAAGAAAATGTTATGTTGGAAATTGTTGGAAATCTATGTTTTATCTCTATTTTGATTTTAAGAATAATTTTTGAGCTTAGTTATTTAATTCAAATTCAGAAATTTTGAAATTATAGTTAATTGAATTATTACTTGGTTTGATACCCTTAGTAATTGATAGTTTCTATATTTATTCCCATCCTTGAAAGGATTATTAGCCTAAAATTGCATATTGTTTTCTGAGCATATTACATGAGTGATTCCTAGGACATGTAAACTTATCAAAATATGAATTTAGATGTTTTTGAGTCTATAAAAGAAAAAATACAATTATAAAATGGTTGATGCAATATTTTTTAAGATACATCTTCCTGAGACCCACCTTTTTTATTTTCATCATTATTCCTATAGTTTCCATGAATGAAATTATAAGTTGTAACTATTCCAGGCCGATTATCCCTTCCTACCATGCTCTTTGTTTAATGCTTGACATTACTTTGGAAAAGTGTGGGGGTGAATTTCAATCAGCATGGGATGATTCTTATGTGGATATGTATTATTCTTATCATTAGACTATTTGATTATGATCCATTTATACTTTGTAGAATTTCACATACATACTTTTCTATTTCAAATTAAAAAAGAAAAAGAAAAATTGACATGGGTTTTGTATTAAGAAGGTCAAAAAACACCATTTATAGACCAATGAACCCTATAAATGATCAAATGTGGTTAGGGGATGGACGTGAGATCTGTCATAAACATAAATTTTAAAAAATAAAAAGAAAAAGAAAATTGAAGGAACAAGATACCATTATTAAACTCACATTAAATATACATGGATCCAACTTGAGATGATAAGAGAAAGAACTTTGTTATACTATATAGGATTCATTTTTTTACACTTGTCATGACATTCATGCATTATACTTTTGATCCAACCCTCCTTTTTAGCTTTTTTTTTCATTATTTAGCTACCATCCAATAGCCTCAAAATCATTAGAACCTAATTTCAAAATCCCTCATGATTGATTTTGTATTTTTCTATACAAAGTAGCGATAATAGAACCAATGCAAGGTTATAGTTAGGATCATGTACTCAGGGTATGATACTAACTCTAGTTTCATTTTACCTTGACCGATGAGAGAAAATTCATTGTTAGGTAAATTGAGAATGGGTATAGAGATCAAGGGACTCTTAAGATATTTTCATTAAAATATTGATTTTTTTTAAAGAAATGATCTATGAGGAAATATTTATTTTCTATGAAGGGATGCTTCTTAAGACTGACCTTTTATACTCACACTTAGTTTTATTTACCTAGATATAATGATTATTTCTTATTTTAAAAGTTTTTTAATTTTTTTTAAAAATCCCCTACAAGATCATTTTTCTTGAGGACAAGATATTGTTCAAGTGTGGTGGAATTTTATAAGCTAAAATCATATATAAATTTTATTTTAATTTTATTAGGGATTATCAATGATTTATTTGATAATTCACTTGGTATGTACTGTTTATTGAAGGAATTAAGCTCCCAACACTTCAAAGGATCAAATATAGAAAAGGAAAAAAATTTCCAATTGCACATTGTGAATCCTATTTACATGGAATTTTGTTGAGTTTCATAGCATTCTACAAGTCATGAAACTAGTAATGACATAAATCATTGGAAACTTCAAGTGTATAATCCATTTCATGACATGTGTTGCCGATACATGCTGTGAACCCTTCAAAACATATCTTCTGGTAGAGAAGGGATGATACACATCAGGAATCCGTGTTAAATATCTTGAGAAGATTAAATGTTTCAAATATAGGATGAGATACGCCCAAGATACATGTGTATTTAAAATCTATGGATAAAACCACAGATCTACATTATATGATGTGAATCCCCTTTACATGTTGTGTAATATTTTTCCTGTATATATAGTAGAAGGGAATCAGATTTTAGTTGTTCCAGGGTAGAAAATTTTTGTTCTTTCATTCCTCTCTCGTTCATTACTAATTCTTCTACCCTAAACTCAAAATTTATTAGTCTTATATTATTATTTTACTTTAATAAAACAATTTTGGATCAAATTCAAGGATGTTTTTTATTCCATTTACATTATTGATGCAGTTTCACTCATTTTTCATTTTGAGTAGCAAGACATGACGAACCATTGGTGTGATTATTCTCATCCTTTTTTCAAGTTTGTAGCTAATTTAATTGTGTTTTTCGAGATCTATATTTCTTATTAGTGGTTTCAGGTTTGTCAAATTTGGTTAACCTAAGTCATTTCATGTTTTTCAATCATTTATTCATAATTTTTTCTAGCATGTAAAGCATGATTTCAAATCCTCATTTATTTTTTTATTAAAACCCACCTTGAGTGGATAAACCACTTAGGTTAGGGAACGATAGTATGGGGTATCTAAACTCAATAAATATTTAATTATAAACTATTTAACCTTAAGTGTGAGTAATTAGGATTAATAAAAATTGTCTATTCAATTCATAAAATCATCCTTAACCATGATACATCTGAATGAAGGACCCTATCCTGGTTAAAGAGGATTTGGATATGATCAATTTCATGAGACACTTTATGCCTTAGAAGAAAATCTTAATGCATCTAGATTGTCACTATCTCTTGATCAAGGAATAGTTACTACTTAAGTAGAACTAGTTGATTTGATCATAGTCAACTAGAAACCTCCACTTATTTCGTAGACTAAACCATAAGATCCTTACAAGTTATAATTAAGATCATATTTTCTAAAAACCCCTAAATTGATATTGATCACTTTATTATTCCAAAATTCAAACATAAAATATCTAGAAATATTTATCCAAAATTAAACCAAACATGTGAGGACTCCTACAACAAAGGGTTCCAAGCCAAAGGTCTCTATTACTAGCCAAATTACCCATAGATCAACACATAACTATCACTATACTACGTCTCAGTAGAAAGTGAAGTTTGGGAAACAATCATATATTATCCAAACACAACCCTCATGAATTAAAATATGTATGCATGAACATCAATAGAAAACTATTTTTCTCAATTATCATAGTATAAACTGATCTGATTGATGAATACATTACATGTCATTCATCCTTTTGGATAATAACATCACATGTCCTTTATGTGGAAAAATATTAAACAAATTGGTGTGAGAAAAACTCCTACATTATATCTCAATAAAGGGTCCAAATGTAACACTTGTTATTGGATATGATTAATCAAATCTTGGTTATGATCCAACCAATAACATGATTAGAAACACACCCAAACACCCCCATATTTTCTTTGTAAACATATAGAATTTCATAATATGGGTATAAATGTATAATGTTACTCATTCTAGGAATCTCCCCAATTTCGAATAGTGGGGACTCAAATATGATACATGCACCCCTAGTATACCAAAGGCTTTTTATGACACTCTATTTGGTATACCAAGTAGGTCATACAGTGTATACAATTAATCTTATTCTTTTCTTTGTGACTCCAAAACATATTTAGTATCTATATATAAGAATACCTCTCATGATAAACTTTATATTTCATCATAACCTATAATATTCACTGATAAACATTGGTTTGGGATATCTCAAATTCATACTTTGAGAGGTCAATTATCATTAGGCATTACAAAATTTATATCTATATATACATTTATTCACCAAATATGAAATAATAATAAAGTGGAGATTTAATTTTAATATGATAAATTTTATACTCTTAAAAAATTAATAATATTTAACCAAACCATCATAAGAACCAGTTTATCATATCATATATGAAAAACTACTATATCATCCTTATATTTTTTGCACATTTTGGGCTTTGTTAAATAATTACATGATATGTAATTCCTTTCACATATCTATGAGACCAAATTATAAAACTTACCAATAAATTATTTAGTGATAAACATATATGAAGTATTCTATTTTGAATAAAGGTAAGATTTTTGAATCATATTACAAACTATTTGACTCATTGAACACATTGAAACTTCTTAGCTTCACATCGTCAAATTTTATGATTTCCTCTTATATTATTTACTTAAAAAACATTCTAGGTTCATAATAATCACCCTCATAACCCTAGTCCAAAAAAACCTTTCCTTGAATTAACGTAACTATTTGCAATATTATTTACCATTCCTCCTAAGATATTTTAAGATAAAGACATAAACACTTTAATAAAATAACTAAATATAACTTGGACATTTCTCTTTACTTCTATACTCAAAAATCATTAGTATATTAAGTGGAAATAAATTTAACTTAATATCAGTTGAATTATTATTTTTTAACTTTTAACTTCTCGTAGTCCAAACATACTCCCACTAGCCTCTGATAAACTACTTTTTTAGAATATCTTTCTAAAATTAAAAAAAAATACTTTGTATTTAATAAATAACACTTATTTACTTTTATTAGGAAAATTTAACAAATAAAAATGGTTTCTATATCATATACGAAATTCTTTGCATTTAGAAAATTTAATTTTGAAAAGAATAATTTTTTAAAATATACCATTGTTGGGAGGAGAGAACATATTCTATCATATTTTAATATAAATTAAGATAAAAACTTAGTCATAGATAAAACACATTAATAAATATATTTTTATCAAAAACTTCTATAGAAACTGATGAATCATAAACCATGCATATACATTTAATCATATCATAACAATTCACAACAAATTTTGTTATCAAATAACTTATATTATCAAATAAAAGAAATGAAATGAAAATAAACCTACTTCACAAAGATTCATTTGATCATTATAAAGTCCTTTACATTAAAATCCTCAATGTATTGTCTATTTACTTCATCACATGAATATAAAATACATGATAATAAATTCATATAATAATATTTATCTTAAATATGTTTACAAAAATTTATAAAATATTTTTTTGATATCACATACCGTTGAAAATCAAAGAATTAATTTCTATAATATCCATAATTAACAAGGAAATTCAATGGACTTTCAAAAATACCTTCATGTATATCTTGGATAATCCAACTATACTAAATTGTTACTCCTACTTCCTAAAAAAACTTGGTTTTAATGACATTTATTGTCTTCTTGAAGACACATTTTTGATCTTTTCTACCAACTTTTTTTCTAATAATTTGAACTTTTACCTAATTTCGTTATATATAAAGTGTCACATCATATATCAAGTCCATATATATATATATATATATATATATATTATTTTAATTCAATAGCATTGTCCTAAAATTTCCACAGATGAAAATGGTATACATTCTCTAACTAGAAAAATATATTTTTAGTCTATACTTATAGAATGTTATAGAACTAAAACAATTATAAACCCCATGTATAAAAAATAACCATCTCATTTCATTTAAAAAACTATTGTTTCTATAGTCTTCTTACGAACTAAATGTGATAAGAATACACACCTTATGAATTTTTTTCCAAGCTTGAACAATTCGAGTTATCAATGAAATAAATCCTTTTTCTTTATTACTTAAAAGAAAACCTTGAAACTATAGACTTTAATTCTTTTTCAACTTCTAAACTTTCTATATATATTCAATTTTTTTAAAAACATAAAATTTATTTCTTACATAAATCATATTAATATAATTGATTTATATAATTAATAAATCATTAATCAAACCTGTGGTGTCACCAAACATATTCAATCATATTGAATGTCATTTGTCACACCCAATTTTATTGATTATATGAAACTAAAATTTCTTAAATCATTGATGTACCGAATCATATTTAGTACATGAGTGGAGATAAAGACACCTTTAGCCATTTTGAATCTATGATTATGAAACCTTAAATGAATCACTTTATGATTCCATAAATATATATATTCACTTGTTAAAAAATTTCAACATTTTGTCACTAATAAAGGAAATGTTCTGACACATAAAATTTTCCTTAAGAACTTTTCTTTAATCACTAATCTTACTGATGAAATTTTCATAAGTTAACAGTATTATGAATGGATTAAATTAAGCTTCTACATTCAACGATTGATATGAAAGTTTAGTTTGATGATGATGATGTTATTCACCTAATTATTTTTATCATATGAGTATCATTTTTTATTAACCATTTAATACGTAATTTTATTAAATGGGATCCCACTAAAATGATGATCCTTTTACTATTCATTATACCCATTACTGGTATAAGATCCACATTTTCCAATACAATGGGTCAGATTTAGAGTTCCTCTAACCACTGAACTATTTATTAAGGGAATCATCCCAATCATGTCATATATGACTTATGAATAGTCATGTGGAAAACTCTTTCCCCAATCCTTCATATGGGAAAAATCATGTATATTACTTCAGTAACCTAATTCTAATAGGATCTCATGACAAGTGTAACCAAAATAAAACACCAAATATTTCATAACACAGGACTATACATGTGAACCCAAAATTGGAATAATCTACCCAAGGATGTTACAATGTCAGTTATCCTTACTTACCTTACAAAAGACAATCAAGGGGCACCCACCTATAACATGACCTACTCGGTTAGATGATCGAGATCATGGTAAGTGTTGATTTGGAAGGAATCTAACACTTAGTATTTGAAGAGGATTTTAATATCACCATCTTATCTCACATTATTACATTTAATGTATGTATTCTTGTAGTAATTTAGTTTGGAATCTTATTCCCTCAACTAAACCAATATGTTCAAACTATATTGATGATTAATTCAAGACACATCAAACACATTTCTGTTACTCACCATATAATGGAATTTTAGTATATTCATACTTATCTGATAGAATCTTATATGTAGGGTACCTAGACTATTCATTTAAATATGTGTAATTATATAATACTGACAATATCCACATGATTAAGACCAAAGAAACAAATAGCTAACTCTATTAACTTTGTAATACTGGGCAAAGGCCTTCAAGAAGGTAGGTTGTCTGACCCTATTTCTCCCTACCTAAGGATACTTTACAAAAGTGAGAATTTAATTTATCATAACTTTAACACCTAATGTGTTTTTTCTAAAAACTTAATTGAATAAAATAACTTTTATTACAAACTGAGGTCAAGGTGGATGAAAAAATAAATTCATTATTGAGTTATTCCAAGTATAAAATGTAGGGTTCTTTCTAGAATTAGTTTAACAGTTAAACTAAAGCATACATAAAATTTACATTTCCTAAATAACTTACTAAGCACGAATATAGCATGTAATGACCTTTAAATAGATAAACAATTCAAATATTTAAACATTAGATAACCATTCATAAATAATTCACAAGTAAAATCAAACTATAATCCTTTTATAATTTCATATTTCACATTATGTAAATTCAATAATTTTTAATATAAAAAATTTATATTCAAGATAATATGAGCTCTATTATATTCTCCATTATATGACATTTTATTTTAAAATATATAGTATTTTAATAATTTTAAAAAAATTATAATTAATTTTTTATTATGTAAACATTTTTTGTAATCCAAATATCATATACTTGATCATTATTTGAATATGTATCATATTATCCGTTAAAATTATTTTTATTTGGCTTAAATAATATCAAAGAAAAGACACCTATTATTTTAAAAAAATATTAATAATTCATGAACAATTTATAATCATAAATTTTTTTTTATTTTGACATTATTTTATAATTTATAACCATTTAAAAGTTATATCTATTGATTTATAAATAAACACTTTTATTAATAAATCATAATTCATGCAATATAATTTGTTTAAAATTTATATCAACATTTAATATTTTATGAATATTTATTAATATTATTCTCATAAGCATTTATTAATTAATTTTAAACCCTTTAAAATTAACTAACTAATTAATTAACCCTTTATTAATTAATAAATATCCCAAAAAAACCATTTATAGTGATTTATACATATTTTATAAACCATATAAATCATTTTATATGTTAAAAAACATCTAGAAATTTTAAAACAATTTTATTTTCCCTTATATAGAATACCTATTTTGAATATGGGTAACATCATTCTACCCTTACGTAGACACTATGTGTATGGGTATTCAGATTGTGGAACCCTTGAATTTGTGTAATACCAGATTTTTTAATGTTGGTTAAGGGTATACCTCTATTTGTGTCAAGGTAACATGTCAGTTACCTTTATACAAGACTAAAAAACTTTGTACTTCCTTTATACAATTTATCTAAAACTTGATGCATAAAGGTAAATCAGGTGACACTTACATAGAATTATTCTATTTAAGTTTAACCTTAAAAATCCTTGTGTTGTGTAATGTTAAAAATTTAAAACATTTATGCAATGCCTTATTTATTTTTTCAAAATCCTTTAAAACATGAAATTACCATTACATGAACTCTTTCCCATAAATTTTTAGTCCTTTTTTAACATTAAGTATCCTTAAAAAATCTCAAAACATTTTTTATAACCTCTGGTGCATTGGTAAAGCACTGATTACCTTTATGCAAACCATATGAAAAAAGGTAAGACATTGATTTCCATTACATTTTCCTACTACATAAGTGTAAAAAATTATTAAATATTTCTAAGAAACATAAAAAAATGATTTTAATTAATTTATAGTAAATTTATTTCCATGTTTTCATAGATATAAACAACAGGAACCTTCAGTACCACTGAAGGGTTTCATTATTAATCTAATAACACTTATCAAATCATACAGAAGAAATTTAAACATTTTTTTGAGAATATACCATGCATGATATATGAAACATTCACAAAAACTAAAATAAATAAATAATATATATAAGTTTCACCATACACAAAAATAGAATCTACATCATTTCAATCACCATCATTTTGTTTTGAGAGTGATCACTAAGAGCTGCCAAAAAACATCCTCTCTCTGAAGGTATCTATAGGTCGATAATAATCACTCATCACATGTGAGGTATTATCTATCCTCTATGATGTGCTTTCATATCATGCAAAAAATGATATAGAATGAGATATATTTGGTTAAAAGTTATGATAAATCAAAAAATAATCACATGCAACCACTGTCATCACATGATAATAGTTTATATAGGAAATCAAGAATGAAAATTATTTTTTGTCTAATTTATTAATATGTTACAATGAAATAATTTATTTTATAGACAATATATGAATTATTTATATGAATGAATAACCTTCTATAAGTTTATAATTATGAAATGGTTTTTTAATAAATGATAGCTTAGGTGGAAGAAGTCTCGAGTATCTAGATAATGCTGCAAATGTATCTAGTATAGAATTATATTGCTCATAATAATTGAAAATAACTATTTTCATGCAAGACCTAATGTAATATATATACATATATAAGGAATTAGGTCATATATATATTTCAATTACATCATCCTTCTATTGATATGGATGGAAAGAGACAAGAATACCAAAACATTAGTATAATCTCAAAAGGAGTACATACAAATGATCCTGGAGAGGTTTAGAATAAGTGGATGTAAAATTTTTTCTACTACATTGATCAGATGTTTTAATTTATCTAAATATAAAATATTGAAAATAGAATATTAAGTCAAGTACATATAAAAAGTTATAATTTCCTTTGTTAATAGATGTTTGATGTACGCCATGGCTTGTAAAAGTAAAAAAATTTCTCAAGCAGTGGGAGTTGTCAGTGGATTCATGGAAAATATAGGAAAGATGAACTGGGAAGTGGTTAAGTGGATATTATGATATATTTATGGATTGGATGAACTATCCATATATTCCAGAATAGGGGACCTATTATTGGGGTATGTAGATTTTGACTTTATTTATGATATGTAATCAAGAAAGAGTTCCATAAGATTTGTGATTACCTTCACCGAGACAACCATAAGTAGGATATCAATTTTTTTTATGATAGTTGAATCTTTCACAATGAAAGTGAAATATATTATATGAATCAAGGAAGAAGATGATCTGGTTGAATTTCCTTTTAAAGTAACTCAAAAAGATATAGAAAAACATGGTTTTATTATTTGACATCCAATGTGTAATCCAATTGGATAAAAGTACATTATTTCACTAATGAATAAAGAATATAAACCTAATGTATTATTTCATATATAAGATTTTGTAGGATGTGGTGTTTAACCAATGTAAAATTGGTAGAAGTAAAAATCTAGCTAATATTTTCACCATAGCCGTATTTTGGTAAATTCAAAAAAAAAAACATTGTGCCTTAGTAGGACTTGGGTGGACTAAATTGGAAGTGGAGAAACTTACTACTATTGTGTAAGGAATGAAAGTCAAAAATTTCCAAAATTTTAGAGTACGTATGAATCCTTGAATACTCTCTTCAAGTTAGAGATTTTAAAGAATATAAATACTCCTTAATGATTCTGGTTCATTGAGTCTAGATGAAGTGAATATAGACCAAGGGTTCCATATTAAAATGAGTCATGTGGAAGCTATGACAAATATAGGAAGGATATATGAAACTAGGATAAGAAAAACACAAAAGATAGACCGATTTAATTATAACCAGTGTGGCATGTCAAAATAACTCTACATTGGAAAATGCTACTTGATATTCATTGGGGGCTATGTTAAGTGAGTAATTATTGATTATGTAAGTACAAAGTCATACTTTCGATAGGTGTGTTTGGAGTTTTCCAAAGTTTATATTAGGAGAGATTACAATATTCAAAAAAAATATCAATTATATTAGTTACTATTATTGGAAACTGAAGGTGGAAGAGGACAATGTTAAACTCCTTGAGAAATTTAGAAGGAAATGGAACTAGTTTCACTTGGTAGGCCCCACTATAAATTTTTGGGGTGGGATTACTTCTACATGTACTTGTAATCACTATTTATTATATTTTTAATATAAATAAACCAGTAATATTCTCCTTGGTAGTATAACTAGGATTTGAAATATTTAATATGTTTTTTGTTTTTCTAAAAGTGTGTGCGCACTCAAATTCGGTTTTCTGTTCTTTTTTTTCTTGAGTGCATGAGGGTGTATAATTTTGTGTGGTGGATGTAGTGCATTTGTATTCATAGTTCTGTTATATTGAGTTTGCAGGGTTCGTCTGAATTTTATAAGTTCTATACCTTTTTCCAAATATTACGTTCTAGTTACTTTCTTCATGATTATTTTTTTCTAAATCCAACACACTAGAACCTTGATGGAAAGGGAGTGGAATTCATTTGGCATTCTAAAGTGAAAAATGATCTTGTGTAGACATCCACCACATATATCGCTTCCTTGATACATGATAATCAATCTTTCCCAACTCCATAAATATCCAATACCATTAAAACACACATTTTTTTTATGAAAATTCAATAAAATTAAAACCTCAATATATTCTACCATCACAATTCCATTTTAATATTTTCAATGAAAAAGTGTTGAATGTTTTTTATTGATGATGTTCACTATAAAAAAAATACCGATTTAGATTGAATAACCATATTATATAATCCTGTATGTTTTAAGTGTACAACAACACTCCAAAATTTATATACTTCATTATCTATATAATATAAAATTTTTCTTATAAAGAAATGATTTATGGGTGATACTCATCAATATCACTGGTATAAGACATGTGAGAGAAGTTGGCTAAAGTAAAGTTAAATCAATATTTTTCTATACCCCTATGAATGTTAAGCCACCTATATTTGATTAACACAACTAACAATTAGTATATTTTTATATCCTTCATTATTTAAATCCTATTATCTGGTGTTATAAATAAATTAAAATACTAAATTAAATGCTAAATTTGTGAGAAAAAATGACAAGGATTATTTTTCATAAAGAGAATCCACCTATTTATGTTATAATTAGTAACCTATTCAATATAAATTAATTAAAATAAAATTAAACTAACCAATTTTTTTTTAAAATTCCATTTTTGCACAAATTTAATTAAAAAAATACAACTTAAAAATAATTTTATTTATAAAATTTAATCAAAAAAATAGAATACTAAAATGACATGGGAAACAGTTTTATTACATAGATAACACCATGATATGAAATAATCATCCTGAAATTATAAGAAAAAATGCATATGATTTTAAAAACAATAATATATATTGAAAAATTTAATTGCATTACCAAAATAATGTTGTTCCAATTCGAAATGCCATCACATGAAGAGAAATAAAAACATCAATATATGAAATTAAATGCGAAAATTTTACATTTCATTGGCACACATGAACTACCACCAAACACAAATGCAATCAGAACCATTACATAAGTAATTCAACTAATATTGGTCACACTTCTAAACCATCATTAATCACTAGCATGACACAAACCATGTCAAGGAACACCACTAATTCCAGTCATATATTTCTGTGCACATGGAATAAATTCAAATAAAACATCAAACTTGATACCTTTATCGAGTGAAATTGATGGTGGAGTCTGAATAGAGGATTACCGGATAATGGCGGAGTGTTGAAGGTATGGTTTAGAGAAGTTCAAGTTGGTTATGATATGGTTCGTAGGGCTGGATATGGACCGCTGATTGGAGCATAAGGAGTAGATGGGTAGATTCTATGGATAGATTCAGCTTGGTAGAAGGTGGGTTGTCTATAGGATTTGTGTTTGAAATGAAATTTAGGGGGAATAGGATAGTGATATCTAGGATATATTGGGGAGTCGGGGGAGAGACTATCATTGAAATAAAAAAAGTCACAAAATAACAAAAATAATGTGGTTTAAAATATCTCTAGAATCTATCATCCACACTTGGGATACCACAAAGGTGTAACCTAATTGATCATTCTCTCTAGGTAGCTATATCCATATTATTATTATTATTTTTCTTCTCCATGGAATGACATTTTATATGAGGTGTCATTTTTTTCTTTTTTTCTCGCATGCATCTGTGCCTATTCTCATTCATGTGGGGCCCCCAAGTCCCAATTCTCTATCTTTTTGATGAATTAATGATGTGTTGGAAGATGAAGATGGATATTTATTGAATGATGGTGGATGATACTACATTTGAAGAAGATTGATATGGATAAAAAGAGGTAAAATCACCTAAATATCTCTCTTCTCACATGCGTGCATGCAGAAAACTAGATTTTCAAATTAAAAAAAATGTTACTCTTCATTAATACTATTAAAATAGTACTGGTACTAGTAATAATATTATTATTAGTATTTGTATTAGAAATAATAATAATAATAATTTTAAAATATTAATTTGATAGGGATATAAATATAATGATAATCCCACATGCACACACATGTACTAAGAGTGGTTTAGACATTAGGCCTCCCCGAATCCCTATAGGGATTCCACCACTAGGACATGAGAGATAAATAATAATAACCATTATAAAATTATAATAATAATATTATATGATAATAATAATAATTATAATTAGATATTATAAGAAAAATATGCACATGATATTAGAAAAATATAATATCAACTTATTTTTCCATGAAATATCTACCAATAATTCTATTTTCACAATACTTAAGGGGTAATATACCATCCCAATAGTAATGGAAGACTTTATTTAAAAGTATTATCCTCTACTCCTTTGATAAATCTGGGTACATCACACCTGAGCCTATGTAATTCACAACATTGAGATAACAAGGTGTGATTGTCTAAATTTCATAGATATATTCATCTAGAAATCTTTAATTGATCATTTAGACATTGATACCAATGATATTTATTTATATGAATGAGAAATGATCAGCAATGAAATTCATAGTGTCATTTTTTCTCTTGATTTCAACATAAATTTCTTATTATTATAATATCTACAAAATGAGTCGAGGATTGGATTCCTTCATTGCTATAAAATATCACTTAGTGTAGTGATCAATATACATAGTGACTTTTGAGAAAAATAAGTATGAAAGAAATTTATCAAATGAAAAATAACTAACAGATTCAAAATTTCTATTTTTGTGTACTTTTATTAAAAATTTTTTATGTACATCTAGTAAAATATATATTTTTGAAGATCCTTTATTTACATTATCCCAAGGAAACACCAACTACTTAGTCACATGCATAACACATTAGTTCAAATGATTGTACATAGTGTGGTGAAAATGTAATTTGATATTTTACTAGGTGTTTCCTTAATAATTGAAATTATTTATTACATCTTGGACCAAAATGTAAGGTTTCATTTTTTTAATAGGGTAGTCAAAAGGTAAGAAATAATATAGAAATACTTAATAAATCATTAGTATAATCCCACATTTCCATGAAAACTACGAAAATAAGAACTTATGTAGGAATTGGTAGCTCAAAAATTATACCAATATTGGATAATTCATTTTCAATACCTTTTATTTAAATATATTTTCCTAAAACTATTTAACTCTATACCCTGAAGTGAGACTTTCCCTAATGAAGTTCCAAATTATTTTCTTTACATCTCATCAAAACATTTTCTATATTTTATAAATATCCATTAAAGGAACTTAAATAAACCAATATTTCATCCATGCATATTTTCAAGAAATATTTAAACATTCCCTGGAATATTTCCACCATAAATATTTTAAATATGGATAGTGCATTGTACATTGTAATGGGAAATCATCAATTATAGAATACACCATGTGGACAAGTGAATATTATTTTCACTTGATCTTCTAATGTAACAATTATTTTATTATACCCTAAAATCCAACAATAAAACAATTTTAGTATTTATTAATAACCAATTGATACTTTTATCACAGAATGGTAATGGTATGTGATCTTTTATAGTTGTATCATTTAATTTGTGGTAGTAAAAACAGACTCTACATCAAGTTATTATTCTATGGGGCATCAGTTCTACCTTATCATTTTCAACCATTGTGGACCATACCTTTCTAGGAACCACTTATAAAGGGATGATCTAATAATAATATTAGATCATAAATATTAATCCAATTTCAATAATTTCAAACACTTAATTATTGAAGACTTCCTTTATCATATGTGTTACACAACATTGTCGTTATATGGACCTGACCTCCAAAATAATTATTTTTGTGTATTTAGGGAAGAATTAACTTTATTAAATTCAAAAAGATCTTTTATGTTTAGAGTTATAGAGAATTTGTTCATCACACTTGAATCAAAAATTATCACATCACAAAGTGGAAACTTCCACTTATTATCCATTTTGTTGTAAAACAAAACTATTAATATATATTTAGTTTTATTTTCATGAAAAATCTTTACAATTTTGATATTGACCTCATCCTTTTCCCTAATCATCCTTAAAACCATGGAAAAAATTTTAATACATGGGATGGGAACAAAAAATATTAGTAGGAGTCATATAGAAAGTAATAAAGAAAAATATTAGTTCATAAATACTTACACAAGATTTTTCTTTTTCAAAATAAATATCTGGGATTAAAATAAACATTTTATTACCCAAGAAATAAAGTTTTCTACCCAAATATTTTTATAAAATATTTCCCAATAAATCATAATGGTAAAATGAAACTCTTAACAGTTATTTTGTAATGATGAAAAACTTATGATTTTTTTAAACAATTTATACATTAAACCATTATTAAGTTACAAATACTTTACATTAAAAAAAGCTCATGAGTAATCACATGTAATCATAACATATAGAACATGGTTTCATAATATCATATTAATATAGGAAATGTTGCAGCAATATATAACATTACATAAACATGAGTCATGAAAAACATTCTAAAAAATATCACATGGTAGACAAGGTACCCTAATGGATAGGTTTACTCTCTAATCCCCTAAATAAAATCTCATAAGAAAAAATATTAACATAATTAATTAGATAAATATCATAGAAAACTCATAATAACATGTACATGGTTATGTGTTCTAGAAAAGGAAATCAATATTAAGGAATAAACATAAAAATTACCCATGGAAAGAAATGTGTTGCATTTAAGAAAAGATGTTTTGAAATGTATCACCCCATCAAATAAAGGAAGAATAATTTTGGAATATATGTTATAGACATATATAAATAATTTACAATAATTATAGAAAATTTATGGGTGATAGGTATTTAGAGGGATAATGTTTATAACATGGAGAAAATGGCGGTTTAGAGACATCCCTTACACCCATATGCAAAATATTTCAATATTCCAAGATATCCATTCTATTTAAAAACTTTTTTAAAATAAATAAGAAAAAGGGAAATAGAGTTTTTATTTTAAGAAAAAAAGAAAATATAAAAAGATATACAAATATCAAATAATGGATACAACAGAAGGGAAATCCATTGGTTCCTTATACCTTAAAATAAAATATTTATTTTGTCTTTTTCCAAGAAAGTCAAAACATTATGTAAAAAATATGTTAAAAATATTCCTTTTGAAAACCTATTAAATAAAATATAAAGAGGTATAAAATTTCCTTTAAAATTAATTTATGTAAATATAAATATAATAAAAAAAATTTTAAGAATATTTACTTGTAAGAGAAAGATTTAGAAAAATAAATCTTTAAAATCTTCAAAATGAGGTTTTTAAATTAAAATTTCCCTTACAAAAACCTTAAATAGATCAATTTTTAAAATAATTATAAATAAAGTTAAATATGGTAAAAAATTACTTTTATCACCCATTTAAACATAAATAAAAATTTTCTTATGAAATTTAGTAGAACATGGACATAGAAGACAAAGATTTGAAATAGAAACATTAAATGTGGATTTTTAAAAGAACACCCCTTCCCTTGAGTCTAAATCAAAACATATATTCTTTATATTCCTAAATAAAAAAATTATGTAAGTTATATAATTTCATAAAAACATTATCAAGTTTATTATTGATTTTATTTCCTTGTTTTATTCAATTACTTAATCAATTAAGTTCACATCAGTCGTTTTGATGATATTCAGTTCATATGACCAAAATGACATTGGTAGCTTGACTATGGTCAAAGTTATAATTATTAAAAAATATCTAGAATAATAAAAAATAATTAATTATAATTTTAATAAATCAAGTATACTTTTAAAACCAATCAGGAAAGGTGGTTATAGAAAATAGACTATTTTACAACCATAGAGACGGCAGGTCATACGCCCGCAGGAGTAACGTTTCATTTTTTCAATGATAATTATGGAAAGAAGGTAAGTAATATTTTATCTTTAAATAATGATAATAATATCATAAATACCATATTATATATTTTAATATACTTAAAAATATCATTCGTGTGATGTGGTGATAAAAAAATGAATCACATTGCTTTTTGGATGGGGTAGTCCACACGTACGCAAAAATGACGTTATCATTTTCTAGTGAATAGAAAAGTATGAAATTAAAGGAATTCTTAAATTTTAACAATGATAAATATTTTATTAATATAATACATATTCATTAAATAAATAATTAAACCTATCTATAATATGATGTGATGTAAAACAAATTACAATGATTCATGAGGTTGTAGTTCGTTGTACACATGAACGATGATTTCATGTCTCATTTGATGGAAGAAGAGGTGAATATATGTTATTAAAATAACATAATAACAGATAAATGTATTTAATATACTAGTGTTTAATTTAAGTATGGTTGAAGAATATTTTTACGAGTTTGAAGATGAAATAAAACAAATACACTCGATTAAAAACTGTACATCTTCTTAGAAAATCCTCTCAAGGTTTACACCAAAGAATTACTAGGTTGTTTTTATGTCAAAAAATGACCCAAGTACACGGTGAGGGATGTTAGAAATATTTTTGGTATGGAATTTACCAAACCAAATGGCCTATTGTGTGTGAGGAAAATAAGAGAATATGTATTGTTTTATAAGAGAGGAGAGGAGCTCTCTAGGAATTTCATAAAGGATTAAATTAATATAAATTAATATTCATATCCAAGTTGCTAAATTTAAATATAGAATAATTATGAGTCAAAATAATATCATTATATATATATATATTGGACAATTTTATGTGATTTTTTGACCCTTATACTTTTTTTAACTAGTGTTACCCTATTTTGACAATTACTATAGTAACAAAGTTTTTACTCTTTAGGGGTAAATTTAGTTACTATAAAAGAATAATTGTCCCATAAATGCACCATATATTATTTTTTAAATAAATACCAATAAATTGGTAGAATATATGTATTTTAATAAATTTTAATCATTTAAGAAAGCATTATTTATTATAAAATGTCATTAATATCAATTTTGATATTATTCATTTAATTTGACTTTAAAAACATGAATACAAAGATGGAATTAGAACATATACCTTATAAAAATATATAAAATGTTATATTTATACACTAAATTTTTAGAACACAATAAAACATTCATTTTATTTTAATTTTAATATTTTGGAAATAATTTATATTATTTTTTTTAATAAAATAATTTCAATATCAGTATTGTGCCAACATTTAGGGGAAATATTTTATTACTAAAAATTATAAATTAATTAACATGATAAAAAATCATTTATATTTAAAATCACTATTTGTAAAAAAAACATATTGTACTTTTATCCCTATCAGTAGATAATAACGATTTTAAAAGACAGAAAGTGACATATTGAAAATTTCTTTACATAGAGTATTATAAAGACCATATTCATGTAAATATGGTAAAAACGGTCATAAATTATAATTTTGGATTATTGTGGATGATATATAATCATACAATAAAAATAATTAATGGATTATAGGGTTTTACCCTATCGAATTATTTTTACCATTAATTAACTTATTTTACCTTTAACGTGGTAACAAATATTTACTACGGTTACTATTCATAATAAAAAAAATAAAAGGGAAATGTTTATAAAATTTGGAAATAATAATTCCAAATATGGAATCAATTTTACAAGATTCAAAACATATATTTGGCATCGTTTAATTTAATATTAAACCAATAAAACATGATAATAAATGATTTTTCTGAAAAATATATTTTTCAAGAAATATATGATCTTATATTAACTATATAACTAGAAATAATCATTATATGAATTTAAATTAATATAAATAGATATATAATCTATAAAAATTATTTAAATATTTCTTTATTATGTTTTTCAATTTATTAAAATATATAAAATTCAGGCAACTAAAAACAGTTTTTAGAAAACCACATTTTTATACATCAAAATAAACATATACCAAAACCCTTTTAACTGATGATTAAAATGGAATATTTTTTTAATAATTAAAATGGTTCATAATTAAATTTAATACCAAATAAAAAATATAATATGAATTTTAAATTAATTTATTTAATGGAAAAATTGGTGGTATTTGAAAAATCGGTAGTTTTCACTATTTTCTAAAAAATCAATCAATTAAAAAAAAATAAAAAAATTGAACATAGGTAAATTTTTATATTTTGATTTGAAAAATTATTTTTAAATTATTTTTAAAATTTCCATAACTTTATTATAATATTTTCTCACAAAAGTGAGATTTTTTTTGAGGGAAAACATTTGTGAAGAAAAATATGACTTTACTAAAAATTTAGTGATTATTTTATGAGAATTTATCAATAAATTTATATTTATTAGTAACTTTAAATATATTTCTTAAAGTAGTTAATCATATTAATACATTCTAATTTAATATATAGGTAATTATGGTCATATTAAAATAATAATATTTCTTGGATCATTTATGCTTGGTGTTTCATGTCATATGTGTCATCAAACATAGTTTTATTTTTAAAATATAGGGTTGTTACATTCTCCCCCAACCCCACTAATAAATTGAATCCTCATAATTTTAACTTGAACTTGGTAATGAAAGGTTTTAAATTTGAAAATAACATTCTTGAAATTCCACATTGTAAAAAGAGATAACAATACATCCTCTTGATAAGAGAGAAATGAAAATATAAAGGCCATCTAGAATAACACCTAAATTAGAGAAAATTGGTGAGAAATTCAAATATGGACATGGAAGAAAATAATAATTCCCAAATAATGATCAAGAGTGATAGAGATCATTGATCACAAGAAACTTAATGATCATGGGATGTTTAATGACCACAAAACCACAAAACAAAGAGGCATGAAAAAGACAATTGATTCAACGAAAATGAAGGTAATATGATCAAATTTTCATTTTAATATCTTTTCACTAGATTTAAGGAATTCCTTAACATCTAGGTTAATAACATAATAAAAATATACTTACATGATAAGTAGAATTTTATCTTGTAATAAATTTCCACCACAATCTCATATTTTTATCTAAATGATGATTATTCAAGATGAATTTTTTATGCCTAAATAATTAAAATCAAATTCTACTAGATCAAATAATTCCAAAAAATGATAACAATTTATTCCTCTTATATTTTTACATTAACTAAAACCAAAATAGTTATTATAAGGTAAGATAATTCCAAAAAATGAATAAATATTCACATGAATAGATACAACATTAATCACTAAAACCTCAAAAAAAACACCCAACATTCAACTTATATCCTTTGATAAATAAATAAACTCAAAATTTTTCAAAATATTCCTGGATGAGAATAAAATCCAAAGATTATAATTTTTTGATCACATATTTTTCCAATATAAATTTAACATTTTTCTTAAAATTACGTTAATCACTCTTAAAGTCTCATACAAAAAATGTGTATTGAATTATTTTATAATCTCTAAGATATGATAATCATTTACATTTTATCTAAGAATCACCCTAAAGCCACATTAAAATTATATATGCTACCAAAATATAATTTAAATTGTATTCCTCAAATAAAATCACATAATTTTTTATTTTCATTGATCATATATGGTTCGAAAAATAGTGAACTTCATTTGAAATAACATTAATCACTTAATCACCAAATCAATTTTCAATATCAAGGTTATCTATATGATCAAACATATATTCTCAGAATAAACTTAATATTTATCTATCTCATCATTAAAAAAAATTTATAATAAAAAATAAATCACATAGGCTACTGATAGGTTTTGTACTTGTAATAAAATATTTTCCATGTAAGAATTTGAAATATTACAAGAATATTTTTTCAAACTAGAAAGTAAGTCAGGGTGGAATCATTGGACCTAGAGAGGCCTGATATTAATATAATAATTATATTCAATATATTATATCATACATGAGATGATTTTTAAAAATAATTTAATAATTACACAATGAATCATCATCTGGTAAATTCAATTTGATGGTTGTTTTTGTAAGATGAGGATTACTCTAGGAATGAACTAAGGTTCGTCAAATTAGACATTATGTGGAAAGAAGTTGTTGGTAGTGAAATTAGTAATAAATTTAATTAATTATTTATTTTATTTTAAATTTCAAAACCTAAAATTTTCTTTATAGATACCGTGTTCTTCAAAATTCCTATTATTAGATCCATAACTCTAAGTGATTAGAGATTAGGAGGAGGAGTGATCCATTTTCAACTAGAATCATTTATTAAAGGTGAATGATAACATGATTTTTTTGGTAGATGGAGAGTATATAGAAATTCTATTCTTCATCACTGGCATACTCATACTTTACCAATGATCAATAAATAATTGTGATGGGGCTCATTTTTAAATATTTTCTTCCATTTTGGATTATTGAGCATGAATTTTGGATTATCTCCTTAATTTTACTTGAATCCATTGAATTACATGAACCAGATTAAATCTTATTGAAGCCCAGTAATCAATTTTATTCATTGTGTTACGCCTCACCCCTTATATCCCCATAGTATAATCATTATACATGATTTCATCACCCAAAAATGGATTTACCTTGTTCTTGTTCTATTCACCCACTATTTATCATGTTCATCTCTATTGGCCCATGCGGTCACAATTTGAATTTCTTTAGGCGGGTTTGGTCATTATCAAACCTATGTATTCATGGAGGTTACATGAATAATGTATGGATTGATGTGTTGAAGATGTAAAAAGTTATAAATTGGGATGTATGTGATGGTTCTATGTATTTGGGATTTAGAGTGGTGTTGGGAGGAACAAAGGCTTCACATATGCGATGAAATATCTGATTTTTAGGCACTAAAGGTTGGGAATAAGTGTCCAATGATGTTTCATTCAAATTTTAAAAAATAAATTGATCAAACAGGCACAAACGGTGATGGAAATAGTGGATTTGTTATCCACATGAAGAAAATGGGATTATAAAATTTCTCAACTACACACGGTGTATCTTGGAAGAACACATGCCCTGTAGTCCCCTAACTGCAACATCTAGGGTTTTGGGAGGAGATAAATGTCACATAGTGTGTATAAAATTATACATGTCATGTGACTTAGTTCTGGTGGTTTGAAATGTAATCTGGGATTACATGGGAATGAACATGTCCAGACACATGGGAATAACAAGAGTACATTGGTATGTCCATGTACTCAATCACAACTAGGGTACATGGTATGACCAGTATAACCAATTATAGGTAGGGAGAACATGGTAAGGACCTAGGTAGATAAGACACATTGTGTACCCCTGTATTTGGAATGCTCTATGACATGAATTCCTAAAACATTCCTAGGGGAGACCATTCCCATACAATATGTCGAGCCCACACATGGTGTACTTCTTATGTATCTCCTTTTCAAAACCTGTACATTGTCCCATGAGTATCCAATCTAGAGTAGTTTTCTATGTAGAAAATGATGGTAGAACTCATAGTGGATTTTTAGATATGATTTGATGTGTTTAAAGAATTATTCTTCTTCAGGTGATTCTTGAAAGATAGCATTGATCAGGTTGGATCATCAGGGAGATGTCAGGGTATTCAACCCATATCAGAGAGAGGTTTTGGTCCCCCATTCTCCCTACTCATGTTGAGTTCTACCACTATCACAAAAGGGTGAGGTTATTCTATCTTCTGAGTATAACCCCCCTAATGCACTAGGGTACATGTCCTCTCTCTATGGAGTAACATCCCTCATCTTTAAGCTCTATTGGGCGCGAGTCCTCTACCAGAGTTATCACTCCCTTAGCTTTGGAGAATAGAGGAAAGATACAGGCTTTCCACAAAGAATATTGAGAGGTTAGATGAGATTATAGGGTTGGACCACCCAGTCATAATAAGGAGAAGGTCACCATACTCTTTACATAAGTAGAGTTTGCACTCCAAATACTATAGTAGGGTGCAAGTCCTCTATCTAAGGAGTGTAACTACCTGATCATCTAGATCTAGTGGTGAGAGGGTCCTCCATAGGAGTAACTAATACCTTTTTTGTGGGGAGAATTAGTGATAACCAACCTACCACACCCATATTATTATGTGGTTTTATGTGATTTTAGGCATTAAAGATAGACCTTGGAGATATAGGTAGGCTCTTTGCTCTTAGTTTGGATTTGGAGATGGAGGTCACCGATTTCTCTTCGTTTTGGATTCTTATTGATAAGATATGTGTTATTATTACGATTATTGTCTCAAATTCCAATTGAAATTCCCTCATTTTTAAGATATGACTACTCACTCTTGAGGATTCATGTTTGGGGATTTCCAGTTTTCCTACAAGGTATGTTTATACTCACCCTTACATGGGATCTTCCAACAAGTTTCATGTCTTATAAATATGGAAAACATATCAGTGGTGAAAATGGTGAAGAATAGTTTTATTTCAATGTATTGACTATGTTTGGTGGTGGGACATGGAGATCAGGATCCATGTACTCTCTAGATTTCCCCTTTTCCTATTTTTCAGGTTGGAAATTCATTTCTAGTTTGGTGTGTATTTTCCCCCTTTATTACTTGTTTTTATACTATCGTACTTTGAATTATTCCCTAGAGGTTATTACATGCATAGTTATACTATAAAGGTTGGAGTCTTATATTATTCCTCTACTCCATTACATGGGGATGGTTTTATGCATGCGTACAAGTACTTAATGTTAAGGCTTCCTATTTTAGTTTGTTCCCTCTGAGTTATTGTTGTTAGCTGATGGTCTATTATAGGTGAGATTAAGGTGTCACTCTAAGTTTTTCATTATTATATGGTCCCTAGTAGGTTGGGTCATAATATATTGGTATCATAGCTAGTTTAAACTCCCTCCATTCTATATTTGATACTTCTTCATCCTGCTTTGTGTTTTGAATTAATGACCACCATTGATCTGCATCTCCCATGAGGTGATAAACTGCCATGAAAACGTTTTCCCTTTTGCTTCTCCCCAAAGCATGAAATATTTTCTCTAAGAAACTTATTCATTGATCAGCTAAAAATGGATTTGTAGCCCCATTGAATTTTTTCGGTTGTTGCCTAATGAAGCGGTCTAACATTGATCCTCCGCGTTGTGGATCAAGGTGCTCTATACGGGTAAGGTTATTATTCACAACCTGACTGAGTTGTCCCATTATGGTGAGAAGATAATCAGCACCAGTTTCATCAGAAGCTCCACTATAATTATCTTGAGTAGGAGAGAAATCCCTACATGGATTACATGCATTGATACAGTTTACCTTCCTTCTACTAGGCACCATTTATAAACAATAGAATACAATAGATTAGTTTATGAATCGCAATACATAATTCCAAAATTGTAAAACACTTAACATAAATTGAACATTTTATGGATATAATCCATAATCATAGAAATGTTTTCTTTAAGGATGTATGTACTCATAAATCCTTCATAATAGTTTGTAAAGAAAATATGAATTATCCTAAGCATATCCCATGGGAGTGTCGTAACCAAGAGTACAACAAGGACCGTTGTCGTGAACCAGGATACCTCGGGTCAAGCCCGAAACACCTTTTTGGTGTTTCAATCCAAGGTAAATCTATTCCAAAGCTACCTCTACTCACTCGTATCCATACAGGGATGTATTTCTTGGAAAATACACAAAATATCAACATTACCAAAATTCTAGGAAGTTGTTATATACAAATCCTAAAAGTCTATCTTAGGGTAATGTTATCTAATCAGAGTTTTTCTAAATATAGTTTCCAAGGTTTGTACTAAACTTCTCTAATACCAACTATAACTCTCCGAATCTAGTTACCCAGACTTAGTGAATTATTACATAACATTGGCATGATATAAGGAATCATGTCCCGAAAGACCGATCAGTTTAGTAGCCTTGGAAGTACTTGACACATTCATAAGTTTTACATTACATCATGAAATAAAAAAACATTATGTCCCATTTGAACACTGTTATATCCCTTACCCTATTCCTACAGGTTAATCTTAATATACTTCTTTGCATCCTGGGAAAAATAAAATATAAGGGGTGAGATCAGATGCTCAGTAAGGATAACAATATTGCAGAAACTTTCACCAATAAGCATAAAAATTTTAGGCAATGTATAAGACTAAAAAACAA
Source organism: Viscum album (assembly GCA_963277665.1). Classification (NCBI taxonomy): domain Eukaryota; kingdom Viridiplantae; phylum Streptophyta; class Magnoliopsida; order Santalales; family Viscaceae; genus Viscum; species Viscum album. Next base: position 1,199,673,760 of record OY728164.1, read on the forward strand.
GACTTTTAAACATAAGAATCAACATAATATGTAGAAAACAAATAAAATAATGCAATTTACATATTCCCATGGATATTCTACTAGTTGAATAATAACATGCAACATCAATATCCAATTTCATAATGATGGGATGCATAATGCCGGACATCATAACCACATATTCAAGGCATCGTGTCAAGACTACAAATAAGATTTTGTCAAGGCCTTGTTCCAGGACACTAGTTTGTCTCATGAGAGCTACTAATGCATCAAGGAACTATATTGGGCTCTACCCACCACATAATAATTCCAATTCATTCCTCATATGAAAGGGTTGAAACATAACATAAACATTCTTATTAAAACTAGCATAAAAAATGTTAATAATTTATCCAAAAACCATGAATGGTATAAATATAACACATCCATAGTCAAACATATCACAAGAACTTCAATACAATATGGAATATTCTATCATGATAAATCAACTTCAAACAAGTGTAAAATCCATCAAAGGATGTTGACATAGATGAAATCAAAACTATTTGAGAGAAATTCTCTTTCTATTTTGAAATCATTTAAAAGTCACATAATTATAATAAAAAACATTTATTTTGAAAATAATATTATAATATTTTAAGGGAAACTTTTATGTTGTTACATTGGTGGAAAAATTCCTCACCCGCTATATAAGTAAAAAAAACATTCTTTCCTTAATTTTGTCGAAAAGTTCATAAAGGACCTTGTTTACAAAATGACAGAATGTTTCCTTTATGAAAATTCTATAAAAAAAATCAAAAAAGGGTATAAATGACTTTAAACCATAGTATATAAAATATTAAAAATGTTTTTAAATACATTTTTAAGAAACACATATGTGGATGATAAAGAGGTCCCAGTAGATACTTACGTATAAACAACCTCGGATAATGAAGAGATTATAGAATTAACCCTTACATTGTACTTTTCCTTGATCGAGGGTACATTAACCTCCTGTATAATTTTTTAATCATTGTTATTAAATTATAAAATAACCAAATAATAAATATGATAACATATATGATCTTCTAATATTGCTTTGTTAATAATATTTTAGTAGTATCATCGTTTCAGGTGTTAACTGATTATTTTCCCTTTATATGCTTGTTTATGTAAGCCATGTTTGTTATGGATAAGAAGTATTTAATTAAAATACATAATGATATTAAGTTCTTAAAAATTAATTTTAATTATAAAATGAAAATTATTCTTGAATGGTTGTTGTGGGGAATGAATTTCATCTCATTTGTGGAGATGGTAATCCGTACATACGCACGAGCAACAACACCATTCAATTGATGGTGAAATCGTATGTAATTGGATGGTATATCCTGTATACATAATCCTTAACATGTTATATTTATTATTTACATCAGTTATACTCATTATTATTCCCATACAAATAATTAAGAGTTGTAATAACAAACTACACCACGACGTGGAGACTGTAAGACGTACGTAGGCACGTATGGTGACTTGTTATTCATAGGATTGATAGAGTAATGAATATTGTTGTACCATATTTATAATTACATCACAGTATATATAAGGTACTAGATTTATTATTTTGGTATAGAAACAACAAAGAAAGAGTAAGTGGAATAAGAAAAGAACTTTGAAAGAGGTGGTGAAATTATTACCTCTTCTTCAGGTGTTTTCTTTTGAGTTGTTTAAAAGGGCTCCATAGGTTGGAATTCCAATCAAAGTAAGGAATATAGTTATAATTGATGGTAGTTCTGAGGATATTAGAGTAGGGTTTGGCCGATCCAAATGGCTTTGGTGATGTGATTTTGAGTGAAGGGTAAGTACCCTTTCAAAAGAGAGGTGAGGGTCAGTTTAGGAAAAGCTTGAATGATTATTTTATTATACAATCATATTCAGTTTATAATGGATCAAAAATGATTTACTTAAAGGATATGGTGGGGATGGGTTGAAAACTTATCAACCAATAGGTTATAGATAGGTTTAGATCACTATATTAACCTTATATTTTACATTTAACTCTTAGTTAAATAGTTTAACTTTTACCATGTATTCTTGTATTATTATCATAAATGGTTAATAATCTTATTATAAAAATCCAAGAGAACCCAAAGTGGTTAATTATTAATATATATAACCTTATCTAAGTCCTTTTACTAAACCTTATATTTTTAGAAATATTATATCAATTAATAATATAGTATTTGTTTTAAAAACTCATTTATGTCAATTTTGACACTATTTGGTATTTTGTTTTTTTGAAAGTCATAAAAACTGTATAACTTCGAAAAAAATTCATTTAATCAATATTAACATTTCATATTAACCTAGAAAATTAGTGTAATCCATCATAAGTCTAAATTTGAATTTATTTTGATATTTATAATATCAATTATTTTAATATTTCATTAATAAGGTAATTACTGCATCATCATTGGGTCATAAATAAATTTAATTATTTAATTTCAAAAAATTATAGAAAAATTACCATTATGTATTAAATATTTTTATATTTCTAATGAATATTTATAGTCGAATTTATCTTATGTATAAGACTATATTAAAAATGGTTTAGTTATTAAAGTTTTAATTTAACATTTTTAACTCTTCTTTAAATAAAAAAATGTCCTATTATAATCCAAGTGGACCCAAAGGATCATATTTTATTCTTAGGGTTTATTTTTGTCGAAATAAACTTATCCAATAGAATTATTAAATGTGTTAGTGTAATTATAATATCATTTTTACATTTGATTACCGTGTTTACTTTTAACCGATGTAAATACAAGTCAAAAGTTACGATTCACCTAAAATTATTTCCATCTTATTGAACCAAATTTTAATTACTAATATCAACTGTGTCTCTTAGATTTTTGAAATTCAATTCACAGAAGCGGTAAAATTACATTTAATGAAAATTTGTAAATGCTCATAGAAGGTGGGTAAAAGACGGTAAAAAGTTCAAAAAAATTTATATATCTAATATTATTAGAAAACGAATCCAATGAATTACATTAAAAATTTATGAGTATTATGTGTATATTTTTACCTAATATAAATTATAATAAAATAACTAATTATTTAAATAAAAATTAGTTTTTAAACAATAACGTAGTGTTTTTCACTATTCATCAAAAAATGAATGTTTTCAGAAAAATACCAAAAATTTATCCTAAGCAATTTTTGATAGTATGAATCCAAAAATGAAGTCCATTTTGAGACATAAAATTTATAAAATTACAAAAAGTGTGTATTACTATTTTGAAAGGCTATTTTGATTGGTCGTGGTGTGTTAAAACTCCAAGTTGCGTACAACATAAGCTATTGTATCATTCAAAGGGAAACGCACTATGGAATCTTAGGGTATTACAATGATTTTAATCACCCATACATAGGTTATTATGACATGTACCATGTCTTATGCATATAGTAGGAATATTGGCAATGAAATCAGTGGAGCATAGCGGTACTTGGATTCATTGACCTTTTTCCTTGTTAGGAATTGGATATCAGGAGACCCGATCTCTATAGATTTCACTCTTTCCAATTATTTATAGGTTGGGACTTAATTTATATTTGGATGGATATTTTACCCTTTATTCATTGATATTATACTGTCATACTCAAATGTATTTCCTAGAGGATACTACATGCATGAATATACTCTGGATGTTGTAGTCTTTAATTATTCCTCTTCACCTTTTAGTTTAGATGATTATGTGGGTGTGTGTATAATTACTTAAGAAAAATGACTCTAATTTTATTTTTTTCATTCTCAACAATTTTCAATGTCCCTTGAACTATTTTAGGAAGGATTACAGTTTCACACTCAACTTATCATCGGCTAGGTGGACTATAGTAGGTCAAGTCCTGAGAGAGTGGTATGAAAGCTTGTTTATCCTTGGGTCGGTGTTGGAGGTAGAACCATGATGAGGATTCGTTTAGGACATATGGAAATGGGGTTTTAGTTTTTCAGGAGAGGATTTCTAGCTGGAGAACCTTATGTTGGTACGATGACTGATGTATCCTTTCACCAATACTCTCCCAAATTTAAATTTTTATTATTAAGCCACATTAAGGGTAAGTGGGAAACCATAGTTCGCAACACAAAAGCCACTTTGTGCTAAATGAGCACATAGAAATATTAAACAAAAGGTGAAGACTACAAGATGTAGACTCCCTATATAGATCCCAGTGCAGAGTACTAACCTAAGTGTCTGGATCCTTCCTGATATGTACTTAGAGGTGAGAAACCATTCTGTTAATTGTCTAAATGAATTCCTCCAAGGTGATTTTCCTTCGATTGAAGCCTCAGGCGATGATTCTATATTGCTTATCTATCCATGCATCTTTCTCCCTAGTGGCCTCAACCTGAAACCCTCTTGAATAAACTCTTAAAATATCCTCATTTGAGGCATTTGGTCGAAGGACTTTTTCAATCATCTCTTCATTGGAGTGGAATATGAGCCTCAGAAACCCCTAACTCATCTTCCATCACTCTTGGTTCTTTTCTTGGATCGCCAGTTTCCCCATCTGTAAGGATTTTTCTTTCCTTACTTCCACCTTTATTGACTGACCTGGTTTCCATTGATTTTGGAAAGTGAGAACAGTCACTGCGTCCCTTGGGGGTTTTCCACTAGAACACAATACACTTCCCAGCTTCACACTTTTCTTTTTTCCCCTTCTTCCTTCTTGGGCTGTGAGGACCTTTCCCTTGGAAATGGTCCCAACTATCCACTAAGAGTTGGATAAAACTATCATCACCAGAATCATCATCCTCATGGGTCAATGTTTGTTCCTGAGTATCCAGACCTTCAAAACAAATTTTCAACTGAACCCTCGGGCCTTCTTTGAGAGGTCACGACCTGTATGGATAGTCCACCTTGCCTACATTAACCTCCATTCAATTATTCTTCTTCCCCTAACCCCCAAAATTTTGAATGGATGAGGACTTAGGAATGTGTGTGTTTGGGTATAAGGGACCCAAGGTGCTAACCCCATATTGACTCCCTTGTCCACAATAAGAGTCTGTAGCTGAAAGTAAAAAATGACTTCCCCTAGAGAGGGATTACTGATTGCTCAACCTCCTTTCTGTATTCACCCTCAAGGACAACTCTAACTGGTATCAGATATGTGGTTTTCTCATATACTCAACCCATGAATTGAGATTTTTTGTTATTGTCCTTCCATTCCAATTATTGAGGACCCCCAGGTCTATGGACATCACTGTCTGACTTGTACCCACAGTCATCAATATTACTGATTGAGACCAAATTCTCGACCGAATCCACATGTAAGGAGACATATTTATCCATTTCTTCCACCTAAACTGCCTCCACTCCACCCATCAACAAGGGACTGATCCCCAGATCATGACTTATGTAGGCTAGAACATTAACGACCTGTGGCTTGGTCACTCTGATCTTAGCATCCTTCACTACAACTCGAACCACAGAAGAAGGACACTGTCTATGATGGCCCTCCTGAGAATTACCTTTCGGATCTGAAAAACCAACACTAATAGTCTACTGGAACATAGTGGGGTCGCACAGCACCTAAGACCCTTTTGGATGGGGGTTCGACAATCACTAAGATCTTTGTCCACAATGACATCCAGGGAATGTATGTCCTAAAAATTGACAGCCGGAACAATACGCTGGCCAAGACTCGAACACCACTTGTTATTTCCATTTGAATTATTCGCCAACCGAAATCCAAATCTAATCTATAAGAGGTTTTGAAACATCAGTCTCAACACAAACGCGAGGGTTGATAGGGTGGGAAAATGTGGAAGCCCTACTATACAAACAAAAAAATCTACCAACCAAGTTCCCTAACATTATTATATTCGAAGGATTCTGAAAATGAAGCAGAATATATGGGAAACTTACCAACACCGCCATCGTCAGCTCATATTGATTTATATTGAATTCAAATGAGAAGTGAAGAAGGTAAAAGACACGCCCGTTTAGTAATTGGGGAGCACTGGACCAAGAAGCAATGAGATCAACCTCCACGGAAAATAGAACCATGAAATGTCAATGGTCGAGAAGACCAACCACCACATGATCTTAAAGCCCCCATGATTCAAACATATTCTGTCAATGTTATCAACCGACGGAAATATGACCCTAAAATGAGCTACCAGCATTGTGCTGAAGAGATCCAAAGAAGAATTGAATTCCTTTATGAAAATTACGAACTGGGGTGAACCCTTGTGGAAGTCGGGAATCTTTGGTCCTAGAGGAATCCCTAGGAATAGAGGGAGGAGATCAGGGTTGGTGAAGGGGAGAAAGCTCTGGAAGTTTCCCCCTCCCTCCTCTGGGGAGGGAGGGGTCAGCACACTGGGCATAGCCGCTAGGGCTCCTCCATCATCTCCACTCATCACTCATCTTTGCTCTCACACATCATCATAATTCACCAAGACTCTCACTATCTACTTGTGGACACAAAAAATCGAGACATCAGTTGTAGGAAAAAATGGTACATGCATCGTATAGGATTTATTCATTGATTTTACTTTTTTATTTATCTTCTAGGATATTATCTTTGAAAATGGTACATCTTGATAATTATCAAGATTCATCCATGATGAAGCAAGTTAGGATTTCGAGATGATGTCCTGATGAAGACCTATTGAGCGATGAGGTCTCAGTTCAAGGACACACTCATTAGGTATTTTTGTTCTTGTGGGAACCGGGTTGGGTTACCACTTTTGGAGATGTGCATGGACCAACATCCACTTATACAGGTGTATGACCATCCATATATTGAGAAGTTTATGGATCCAACTAGATAGGACGATGGTACGCACAAGCTTGGCATGTTGTACGTGTTCCAATGATTGAGATAACTTGGGTTTTTCATAGAACCAGACCCTCAGGAAAAGGAACCATCCTTAAATGTTATATATACAAGTGTTTTTGAACTAGATTTAACATTTGAGGATGTTTTAATTTTATAGTTTTATAGAATTAGTACAAAATCTTACATAGTAAACACATTCCATACAAGTGGACACTCATACTCAATATCGATTTTTTTCACCAAAGGAAACCCTTTTAAAATAAAACATGATTTCATATCAAGACACATCATCAATACGTTAATCATGGAATCTTATTTTTTCCTTAAAAATCTTAAGAACTATAAAAAACATTTAAAAAATATGGGATAATTACAAAAATCATAGTAAGGGCAATAAAATAAAGAATGAAACCGTTAGTAAATGAATATTTTAAAACTCATGAAAACAATTTCAGAAAAGCATACTTTACACCCATAAAACATAAAATCTTTAACATAACTCAAGAAATCATAAGATTCCTAATAACATTCTTAGAAATTATAAATCATAAAGGTATCTTGTTGATTCCATATCATAATTACATTATAGCTTTCACAATTACATAGGGAGTAACCTTCATGGTTACATTTGGAATACCCATCACAATATATTCCCTAAATCTATTTGAAGAAACCATATGGTTTAACTCCATCTCATTACCCAATGAATTGGAGAGATATCACAGGCTCACCCACCCATTGTTTATCTTGGAATAATCTGTATACATAAACAATCCTGAAGAACAATGACATAATCATAACACCTAAAACCTGAATAAAGGAAAAATAACATTTCCACATTACTATCACAAAATATAATTTCAATATATGGATAAAATAAATAATTTATCAAAACCATTTTCAGTACCACAATACCTAAAAATAGAATCTGATATTTATTTCACTTTTTTAAAAACATTTAGGCTTGTAGAGGAAGCCAAATATCAAATTATGGTCCCAATAGTGAAAAAGTCATTGTCTCCGCATACGTTAAAAAAATCCTTTTTCATTTAGTAAATTGATTCATAGAGAAATGTTCATTTTTAAAATATTTGAATAAGATGAAAAGTAAAAGTGTTTATTTTACACATTATAAAATAAATTCACATATAAATCAAATATGCCTCAATGAAATGATATTTAGATGTAGTCCCTTACCTTGAGTCAGAATTGTCTCATACGTTCTTTATCTTCATGAATAATAAACATAGGATAATTTATACTTTCTCAATAACATTTCTAAAGTTTATTATCCCTTTTACATAACTTAATAACATGTTATGAAAATTAAATACATATTTAAGTTCATATTAGTTGTTTTGTCGATGTTCATTAATTGAGTCCAAAATGAACTTGTCAGGATGTAAATTTTCCATGTTGTCATAAGTCCATAATATCTAGAATAATATCTATTACATAATAACAAATTTTATATATTAATTATACTTTTATATCTAGTCATTAAATATGGATATGAAAAACTGATAAATGTTACAATCATAGAGATGATAAGTCATATGTACACCTGAGAAGGGTTTTTCGATTTTCTTTCATCATTATAGAAAGAAGGTAAATATCATTTTGACCATACAGAATGATCATAAAATCATTAATATAATATTAATCCTTAAAAAAAAATTATATATGTATTTATAATCATTATTTAATAGTTAATGTGGATAATGAATCTCATCGCATTATAGAGGCGGCAAGCTGCACGTATGCATGAACGAAGACATCATTCAATTAATGGTTTAATGGTATAGAATTGGATGGTATGTTAATTATAAATAATAATTATCAAGTCATATTAATTATTTAAATTATTTATATTCTTCATTATATCCATAAATATTTATAGATGAAAAACAGTTTACACCGCGACGTGGAGATGGTAAGCCGTTCGTACACACAAATAATGACATTGTTTTTCGCAGGATGTGTAGAAGGATGAATATGGTTATCCCATAACTATAAAAACATATCAGAATATATTATATTCTATATTTGTTATATTATAATGGTAAAAAATTTATTAAAGTAAGTAGATGGTTAAAATAACTTTGAAAGAGTTGGTAAAACAATTAACTCTTCTTTGAGTGTCTCCTTTTGAATTCCAAAAAAGGACTCCTTAGCTTAGATTTATTCCCAAATTATGGCCCCTAGGATGAAGTGATGGAGGTTGGGGGGAGTAATGAGTAGTGTTTTACCAAACCAAAATGCTTTATAGGTGTGAGTATTAGAGAAGAATGGGTTATTTTTTATTGGAGAGGGGAGGGGCACCCTTGGAAAGTATTAAAATATTAAATTAATATAAATTAATTTTTTAATCAAAATGGTTACAACATGATATATGTACAATATAATATGAGGTTAATTCTAAATCCTCTAATCCAATAATTTCTAGACATATATTGATTTTATTTTAAAAATTATCTTTTCAATTAACCCTTAATTATTCTCTTTTAATTTTAATTATGGTAACAACATCTTAATTATTAAGTGGCTATTAATTGACTTATATGGGGTAAATTTAACATAATTGGATGCTTAATTTAATTTTTTACCATATCATTGTCACTTTTTTATTTTAAAATATTCGAAGAATTTTTAAATAATTTAATAAATTATTAATTTTACAAAACATCAATTAGGTCATTTTTTACACTATTCATTTAATTGAATTTAAATAAAATGTAAACAGAGAGATAACTTCAAAAAAAAACCATTTAATTGTATTATAACATGTCATATTGATATATAAAAGTCTTGGATGACATAAATTATGTCATATAAAATTTATTTTAATATTTATAATATCATTTATTTGATTCCTTCATTAATAAATTAATCACTGCATCATTATTGTGTCATAATTAAATTTAAATATTTAATTTATAAAAATTATAAATAAATATTTATGATGTATTTATATATTTATATATATATATAATTAATATTTATATTCTATGAGATAATTTATATAATCCCATATTAAAATTGTTTAAATTATAAGATACATGTTTATAACATATTTTCCTTTATTTTAAATTAAAAGTGACATGTGTCATAATCATACCCAAGTAGATTTCAAAGGCTAAATTTGAACCCCAAGGGTTTTCATTGTAACACCCCGAGATTTTATGAAAAATATTCTTTTTAATTTTATTGATGTCTTGTGTTGTACGTTAAAAAAAAGGAGTCTTTCACAACATGCAACCCTAACTTGGCTGCATTACACGCAATCGCGACCTTCCTTGATAGCGTGTGTTGTACGCAACACCGAGTTTCACTAAACAACGATATGCTATTAAAATATTATTAAAACTAGCCGTTATGAATGGAAATAACCACTTTTTGAAATTTTTTAAATTTCATCTTTCAAAATGGACTTCATTTTTGGATTCAGAATATCAAAATTAGCCTAGGGTGAAATTTTGGTATTTTTCTGAAAACTTTCAATTTTTGATGAATAGTGAAAACACTGGGTTACTATTTAAAACCAGACTTTTTATTTAAATAATTATTTATTTTATTTAAATTTATTTTAGGTCAAAATTGACACATAATACCTATATAAGTTCAATGTAATTCAATGGTGTCAATTTATAATAATTTTAGATATATACAAATTTTATTGAACTTTTAACCGTCTTTTACCCACCTCCTAGGAGAATTTGAAAATTTACATAAAACTTAATTTTACCGCTTTTGTGAAGAGAATTTCAAAAATCCGAGAGACATGGTTGATGTTAGTAAGTAAAATGTGGTTCAATGAGATGAAAATAATATTTGGTGAATAGTAACTTTTTACTTTTATTTACCACGGTTAAAAGTAAATAGGATAATTAAGGGTAAAAATGATATTATTATTACCCTAAAAGATGTCATAATTCTATTAGATAAGTGTAATTCGACCAAAAACATCCTTAGGAATAAAATATGACCATTTAGGCCCACTTGGATTAGATTAGGACATTTAATATTAATTTATTTAAAGAAGGGTTAAAATAGTTAAAATAGTTAAAATCAAAGTTTAATAAGTAAATCATATTTAATATAGGGTTATACATAAGATAAATTTTACTATAAATATTAATTAGAATGATAAAAATATTTCCTACATAATGGTATTTTATTTATAATTTTTGGACATTAAATAATTTAATTTATTTTTGACACAATGATGATGTAGTAATTATCTTATTGATGTTATAAATACCCACATAAATGTAATTTGAGACTTTTTATGAATTCCACTAAATTTATAGGTTACTATGACATGTTATTATTGATTTAGATAACTTTTTTCGAACTAATCATTCTGTTATGATTTTCACAAAAATTAATTACCAAATAGTGTCAAAATTGACATAAAATAGTTTTTAAAACAAATATTATATTATTAATTGTTATTTTATTCCTAAAAATCTAAGGTTAGGCCAAATGACTTAGATAAGGTTATATATGTTAATAATAAACAACTTGGGGTTCATTTGGATTGTTATAGTAAGTTTATTAACCTTGTAGTGTAAGAAAACAAGAAGACACGGTTAAAGTAAAATTATTTAACTTAAGGTTAAATCTAAATGATAATGTTAAAATAGAAACATAAACTTGTCTAAATTCTATTGGATGAGATGATTTCGACCCATACCCACCTTAGCATCGAAGTAAATCAATTTGGAGCTATTAAAAACTGAATATGACTTTATAATAAAATAATATTTTTTGTTTTTCCAACGGTGCCCCTCTCCTCCCTTATAAAAGGGCACCTCCTCCCTCTCTTCCTCACACCACTTTGTGCCTTAAAGTTCGGCCAACCCCTAGAAAATTATCTTCTAAACTTCCCTAGAAAAATACTAGAGGTCCTGGTCTTCTTCAAAGACCAATTTTAGTGCCCTATGAGGAGTTCTCAAAGAGGCGCTTCAAAGAAGAGGTAATGTCCGTTACAGATACTTTCAACTTTATTTCTTCTTCCACTTCTTCTTCTTTAGTTGTTTCATTATGAAGTAATAACATCAGTATAAATAATATACTGATATGTTATTATAATTATGAAACTACACTATTTCACCATCTATCCATCCTACGGAAAACGAAAGTACCACACGTGCGTACGTACGGAATACTGTCTCCACGCCGTGGTGAAATCTGTTTTTCCACTAACACCTTACATGGATGGGTATAATGGTGTTCAGAATAACAATATATGGTTATTATAACATCATACTGGTTCTGATATATTACACCATCTACTCCAATTTTATTCAATAATTATGGGAACAATATCATCACTCGTGCGTACGTACGGACTACCGTCTCCACGACGCGATGAGATTCATTCTCCATGTTAGCCATACATGAAAGATCATATATTTTATATAATGAATAATAATGAAATATATGAAATAATAATGCTACTGGATTTAAGTATATATATATGTATGTCATCTATTTAGTTTCATTCAATTAAATAAGGAAACGAAAACAATGTTCATGCGTACGTACGACCTATCGTCTCCATGAACGGTGAATTTCATTTCTTTTATCAATATATAATATACATATGTATATGATGAATATATATTATATATAAATCATGTTTTAAATTTTGGAATTATTTAAATTAGGATATAAGTAATTATATCAAGAATGAAAATTTGAAACACATACGATAAATGAAATGATTTTACTCAAAATGCTGCTTTAACATGGAATTTACAAAAGAACGGGTAATATAAAGTCATAAGTGAAAAATATATGATATCATAACAATTAATATGATTCTGTAATAAGTCAGTGACATTATTTAAATCAATATACAGGAGATTCAGATACATACAAAGCATATCAGACCTAAGGTAAGGTATAATTTTTCATATCTCATTTTTATCCAAGATTGCATATTCATAAGTATTTACTGTGGTTATTTATATCATCCATGTCCATGTTTTATAAAAGTGTATTCATGTATGTTTAAATTCCTTTTTACCCATTTTGAATTTTACCCCATGGTATGGAAGAAATCTTTCTTTTATTTACCCTACAAGGTATTTTTGGACTTTTCCGACAAAAGTATGAGAAGAATGTTTTTTTAACGTATACAGCATGAAAGGATTTTTATGGTTTTATAAAGCATTATTTTCATGAAGATTCCTCCAAAATATTTCATAACTATTTTCAACAAAATCCTTTTCTTTTAAAATTTCATGGCATTTTGTGAAAAGAAAATGATTTTGAAGAAAAAAGGATACTTTCCTCAAGAATTCATTTCAAGTGTTTTATCAAAACCATTTTTCATCTAAGATGAAATTATTTCATATGTGTATGTTTCAAGTATCTGTTGAGTCAATAAGGTTTTCCTTATGACTTTTCCATTCCTTCTTGTTTTGAAAATCACAAACACCTTATCTTTAGGAATATTGCTTTTATAAGGAAAATTGCTTTTATAAGGAAAATCTCTTTTATAAGAAAAACTATCCTTATCATATTTTCATTCAGATTTTTCTAAGTATGAGATTCGGACTCATTTCAATCGTTGAAATATTGATATGAAGCATTGTGTTTTAGGATCCGAATTCTGGACAAGAACTGTAATAAAGTTTTACTCCAAAATCCAGAATGAGAACTGTGATAATGTTTCATTCCGAATTCCGGATACAAACTCTGATTAAGTTCTACTCTAGATTCAGGATAACGAATTCTTATGAAGTTCGATGACGAATTCTCATTACGAATTCTAATGACGAATTCTCATTACGAATTCTAATGATGAATTCTCATTACGAATTCTGATGACTAATTCCCATTACGAATTCTAATGATGAATTCTCATTACGAATTCTTATGAAGAATTATCATTACAAATTATAATGATGAATTCTCATTCCAAATTCTCATTCCGAATTCTCTTATAAAACAGAATCTGATAATCTCTATTTTATACACTCTGAATTAATTCAGACTCCAAAAAATATTTTTGGTTAGACTTCGAATTTTTATTCTTCTTACACTTCTATAATTTGTCTACTCTTTATTATTTTCATTACACTCTGAACCTTCACTCTGAAGCTTTCATTCCGAACTTTTATGTTTGATTTTAAAACGATTTCGTACATTCTGTTACACTTGTTTTGTTATAAAACGATGTCGTCTATTTTGTTATAAACTAACCGTTGTCTAAGTGACACGTGTACAGGTCCCTCCGATATTTAAGGAAAATATGACCGTTGGGAAGGAGGCCGACCTTACCTATAAATAGGAGCTCATTTGAAAGAGCTCGGTGCTGAAAGGCTGACAGATCTTCGACTCATGTGATTACATGCTTGAAGTGAATTTTAGAGAGATAGGCTCTTATTAACTCTCAAAGCTTCATGAAACTCCGAATGTTGGTGATTACATTCGAGGGCTTCCGGGGATAGGAAGACAGAGGTGCTGACTACCTTAAAGTTCGAGGGTTTTCTTGCTGAGGAAGGAAGAGGTTGCCAACTACCTTGAAGTTGAGGGCTTGCGGGGATAGCAAGACAGAGACTCTGATCTTCGTATCGAGGGATTACCCTGGTGTGGGTAAGACAGACTTGCTTGAAAGTATAAATCAAGGAACCTTTATCCAAGGTTGTTGGATACCCTTCTCTTTGGGTTAAAAGACTTATATCTTGTTACTTGTAGTTTTACTACTTGTTTATATTCTGCTGCATTTTGTATTATAAGGAAAGTATAACTTTCTTATACTTCTTTATTTGTACTCTGATTTATTTAGATTATATACGCTTTAAGGTAGAATCTCATATTGTAATCTTTTGTTAAGTTTCAATTTCCGGAACCATATTTCCGGAACCTACTTTCGGAATATCTTTCCAAGTTTACATTCGGTGTTAGAGGTGTTGTAAATTTGCTTAGTTTAAATTTGTTAAACTTAGTCTTTTCCTTTGATTAAGGAAAACATAGTTATTCTTAACTAACTTTAAAGGTTCCAAAGGAATTTTTAAAGTGTACAATTCACCCCCCTCTTGTAAATTGAGCATCTACATCACTATTTCTATCCTACAATTGGTATCAGAGGTTGGAAACCTCACACACTATACAAATCCTACATTTGGTATCAGAGCAGGTCTCTGAAATACTTATACTCATATACATGTTTTTCTTTCTCACTTTATCATACCGAACTTTATCATTCCGAACTTTCCCATTCCGGAACATTCTCATTCCGAACTTTGTTATTACGAAACTTTGCTACTAACAAGTTTGTGTGTCCAAGGTTATTATAAGTATGGCAGGAATTAATGTTGGTTCAATTGACAATATAAATCCTACAAGACCACCTATCTTTGATGGTAATGATTATGAATACTAGAGAGATCATATGAAGACTTTTGTTATCAATATTGGGGTAGATAACTTTGTTATTCTTACTGGAGATTATAAAATTCCTGACAAGGAAGTCAGAACTTTTACTAACCAGGAAAAGCAAGAATATCAACTCAACTATAAGGTACGCAATACTTTACTTTGTTCAATGACCAGAAATATATATATCCAAGTTTCTTCTTGTGAAGAAGCTAATTGTATATGGAAGAAGTTAGAGGTTACACACTTTGGAACTTCTAAGGTGATTGAAACTAGAAGAGATATGCTTAGAGCTGAATATCATGGCTTCAACTTTCCTTATGGTGAACCAATATGTAATGTTCAACAGAGATTTATGACTATCGTCAACAGTCTACAATCTATGGGAGAGAAAGGTTTAGATGATGAAGCTCTTGTGGATAAGATAATTGATATCATGCCCAATGAGTGGGAATCCAAGAGAACAACTATAGATGAGAACAGGAAGGTCACTCAAATTACTCTTGATGAGATTTTTGGAACTCTTCTACAACATGAAACTAGAATGAAGAGAGATGCTGACAATATGAAAAAGAAAAATGGAAATGATACTGTTTCTTTTATTACAACTTCAAATCAGATGAAAGCTAAGACTCTTGAGAGAGTAACCAGATCCAAGTCTAAGAAAGCTATTTTCCAATCTGAATCTAGTGAGAGTGAAGTCTCTGAAAATGAACTAGCAAATCTTGCTCAAAGGATGAACAAGATAGCTAGATAGAGAAATTTTCAATCTAAGTATAAGAAAAAGGAAAGGAAAGATAAGAATGATGGAGAAGTTATTTGTTATGAATTAAAGAGAGCTGGACATATAAGACTAGATTTCCCTATGCTCAAAAAGAAATAAAGGAAGGGAAGACATTCAGACAGGAACAGAAAGAAGTATTATAATGCTAAAGCTAAGAATGTTGTGAAAGCCAATGAAACCTGGAGTGCCAGTGGTGGTGACTCTTCAGATGAATCTTCTGATTATGAATCTTCAGGACAAAAGAATCTTGGTCTTATAGCCAGATTACTTATTGATAATCATTGTTTTATGGCTAAGGTACGAAATGATGAATCATTGACCAATGTTTCTTTAAATTCTAATGATAGTAAGTATTATAACTCTTCTGATGAAGAATCTCCTTCTGATGAGGAAAATACTTTACCTGCTTATGAAGAAGTCTCTAGGTTTGCTGAACTTCTTGAGATTGAGAATTCCAAACTCAATAAGAAACTTGATAAGGCAAATTCTAGGAATTCTATTCTTATGAAAGAGATATCAGATCTTTCTAAAGATCTTGATAAGAAATATTCTTATTTTGAAAGTATTTAAAAAAATCATGAGGAAGTAAGTTCTGAGAAGAATAAACTTTCTAAAGAATTAGAAAAAGTAATTTCTAAGAAAAATGTTTTCGAGCCTAACTCTAGATCTGAAACTAATGATTTTGAGGATAAAAACTTGGTTGTAAAACTCAAGTCCGAAATTTTTTCCTTAAAGAAGTGTTTATCAAACTTTACCCATGGTAAGGAAAATTTTGATAAGATGTATTCCCAAATACGACCTTTAAGAAATAAATCCGGATTTGGTTATACCCATGCAAAACCTATTTTCAGTAACAATTATTTTGTTCCTCAAAGTGCCCCATTTTGTACCAAGTGTCAATGTGGTGGTCACTGGGCAAAGAATTGTTCCTTAAACAAAATCCAATCTCTAGGATTTCACAAAGCTTACTTTTCTAAGAAGATGTGGGTAACTATAATTTTATTGTCTGGAAATCTTGGATCCAAACAAGTTTGGATTCCGAAAGTCTAATTTTCTTCTTGATTTCAGGAAAATAAAGAGAGTACCGGCAACAATACATGGTACATGGATAGTGGATGTTCCCGGTACATGACTGGTAACAAAATCTATGTTGAAAAGATTATCAAAACGAAAGGAGGAAAGGTAACTTTCGGAGACAATGCTAAGGGAGAGATTGTTGGTATTGGTAATATTGTTCTTCTCAGTAAAACCTTGAATTCAAATGTTCTTTTTGTTAAGGGTCTTAAGCACAACCTCATTAGCATAAGTCAGTTATGTGATGAAGGTTACCTTGTGAATTTTAGGAATGATAAGTGCTTAGTTCACAATTCCAAGGAAGAATTTATTCTCTCAGCCAATAGGAAAGAGAATGTCTACACTTTGAACCTAGAAGACCTCAGAAGTCAAGATTTACCTTGCCTAAGTGCAAAGGAAGATCATTCTTGGTTATGGCATAGAATACTAGGTCACTGTAATCTTAGAAACCTATGTAAACTCTCTATGAAGAAACTAGTTAAGGATCTACCGGAGCTTATATTTGATTCTTCTAAAGTTTGTGATCCTTGTCAATATGGAAAGCAACATAAATCTAGTTTTAAGTCAATCAGTGAAGTCTCAACAACCAATGCATTACAGTTAGTGCACATGGATCTTTTTGGTCCAACACAAACTAGATGTATTGGAGGCAAATACTATGTATTTGTTTTAGTTGATGATTACACTAGGTTTACTTGGGTCTATTTTCTAACAAAGAAATCTGAAGATTTTTCTTATTTCAAAAGTTTTAGAGCTCAAGTTAAAAATGAGAAAAACCTTCCATTGAAAACTATTCATAGTGATCATGGAGGAGAATTTCAAAATTCTGATTTTGAAACTTTTTGTAGTAAGAAAGGTATTACTCACAATTTTTCAGCACCTAGAACTCCTCAACAGAATGGTGTAGTTGAAAGAAGAAATAGAATTCTTCAAGAAATAACTAGAACCATGTTGAGTGAATATTCTATTGCTAGACATTTATGGGCTGAAGCTGTAAGTACTGCTTGTTATACTATAAATCGAGTTTTGATTAGACATTTTCTTAATAAAACTCCTTATGAGTTATGGAATGGTAGAAAACCAAGACTATCCTACTTCAAGGTTTTTGGTTGCAAGGTATTCATTTTGAATACTAAAGATAACTTACATAAATTCGCACCAAAATCTGATGAAGGGATTTTCTTAGGTTATTCCCCAACCTCTAAGGCTTATAGAGTTTTTAATAAAAACACTTGCACTGTTGAAGAAACAGTACATGTAAAATTCGATGAGTCTGATCCTTTTGTTTTTAAACCACCTCAACCTACATCTTCGGATGTGTTTTCAAAAACTGATTATCAACCTTTGATAGAATAACTTTCTGATAAGGAAATTTTTCAAGAAGATACTTCTGAAATATTTAACCCAGAAGATTTTCTACCCTATGTTGATGAACAGGTTTTACAAAACCCAAATTAGGTGTTTCTTAAGAATAATCCCAGTGATAGTATCATTGGTGATGTAAATCAACCTGTAAGGACTAGAAGTTCCTTAAGAAATGAAGTAGAACATCTAGCATTTCTTTCCCAATTAGAACTTAAAAGCACTGATGAAGCTTTAGGTGATGATTATTGGATCAAAGCAATGCAAGATGAAATAAATGAATTCGAAAGGAATAAAGTCTGTACCTTGGTTGAAAGACCTAAGGAAACTTCTGTTATTGGAGTAAAATGGGTCTTCAGAAATAAATGTGATGAAAATGGAGTCATAGTAAGAAATAAAGCTAGACTTGTTGCTAAAGGCTATAATCAGCAAGAAGGAATAGACTATGAAGAAACCTATGCTCCAGTAGCTAGACTTGAATCTATCAGTATTCTACTTGCCTTTGCAGCATTCTTTAATTTCAAATTTTTTCAAATGGATGTGAAATTTGCTTTTCTTAATGGTTATGTTCAAGAGGAAGTATTTGTTGAACAACCTCCTGGCTTTGAAGATACAAAATATCCAGATCATGTTTTTAGACTTACCAAAGCTTTGTATGGTCTTAAACAAGCCCCACGAGCATAGTATGATAGACTCACTGGATTTTTGCTTCAAAATAACTATGTTAAGGGAAATGCATATCCAACCCTTTTTATAAAGAAAGATAAGAAAAATGTTTTGGTTGTTCAAATTTATGTTGATGACATTATATTTGGTTCAACTCAGCATTATTTGACTGATTCTTTTGCAAGTCTAATGAAATCTGAGTTTGAAATGAGTATGATGGGTGAGTTAACATTTTTCCTTGGTTTTCAAATTTCTCAAAAACCAGAAGGAACCTACATATCTCAACATAAGTATATTAATGATCTTCTTAAAAAGTATGGTTATGACAACACTAAGAGTATAAGTACTCCCATTGGTACCTCAAACTCTTTAGATCTTGATGAAGCTGGGAAACCAGTAGATCAAACATCTTTTAGAGGTATGATAGGAAGTCTACTATACTTAACAGCTAGTCGACCAGACTTAATGTTTTCAGTATGCTTATGTGCAAGATATCAATCCAATCCTAAGGAATCTCACTTAAAGGCGATTAAAATAATTTTTCGCTACCTTAAGGGAACCATGGATCTAGGATTATTTTATACTTCTGGAAATGATTTTGTTCTAAAAAGATTTTCTGATGCTGACTTTGGTGGATGTAGAATTGATAGAAAAAGTACATCCGGAACTTGTCATTTCTTAGGAGATTATTTAGTTTCTTGGTCCTGTAAGAAGAAACATTCTGTAGCACTCTCCACTGCTGAATCTGAATATGTAGCAGTTGGAAGTTGTTGTGCACAAGTGTTATGGATGCAACACACACTCACAGACTATGGTTTGAGTTTTACTAAAACTCAAATTTTGTGTGATAACACAAGTTCCATTGCCCTCAGTAAGAACCCTACACATCACTCCCGTGAAAAACACATAGATATTAGGCATCACTTTCTTAAGGATCACACACTTAAAGGAGATATTATTCTTCAGTTTATCGGAACACAAGATCAACTTGCTGATATTTTCACAAAATCTTTGCCTTCTGATAGATTTGAATACATTAAACAGAAGTTAGGGATGATAACCATAAGGTAATCCTCCATAATTAACTTTCTGTTGAAAAAGTATCCTTACAGCAATAAACTCCTTTTCATAGGGGGAGTACATTTACTTTATAGAAAAGTAAAGTTTTTCAATAATTTGTTTTCAAACTTTTCGGAACAAAGATATCTGGATTTGAGATTTCTGGAACTACAATTTTCCAGAATAGACATTTTTGTACAGAATACTTCTGGAATGGAAGTGTTCGTATTTAAAACATCCGGAATGGAAAATTTCGTACTGGTATTTTCATAACGGGATTTTTGTACTGAATCCTTCATTTTTTAATGAAATTTTCGTACTATGTTTTTCTTTATCAAGTGTTTTTTTGTACTAAATTTGTTTTTCGTACTGAGCTTTCTGTAATGCGTTTTCCGTACTGAGTTTGTTTTCCGTAGTAAAGTTTTTGTGAATTCTGTCTTTTCATAATAAAGATTTCTTTCTTAGTCATTATTTTTTACAAAATACGTATAATATTTCTAAGCCAATCCGAAACGTATGATTTCCTCACTCAAGTTTTTGTAGTCATACTTTACATGCTGGCATTTTCTTGTATTATGTTTTCAGATTATAGTTTTCTTAATTCTTTGTTTTAATAAAAACCTCAAAAAGATCGGATTCAAGTTTTCAACCATCAGATCTAATCTCAGCTCATTCCAATCGTTAGATCAACCAAGGAAGTTGAACCGTCGTTACATTTCCTATATAAAGGGGACCCAAATACTCGTCCCACATCAATTTCAAGCTCTCGCGTCCCGAAGCTCTGCCCCTCTGTTTTAAGGCCGTTCCAAACTTCAGTTGTCTCCGTTCCGAAATTCTCAGAGGATTACAGATCCGAATGTCTGTGGAGTTAGCTTCTCAAGATATGTCATCCAGTAAGCCAATTTCTCAGTGGTTAGTCTACAGAGAAAGGCTAGTCCATCCAGATTTTTTCAATAACTATGATTCTCTTATTTCAAACAACATTAAGTTGGATGGCAGGAAAGATGTTGCGGTGTCAAAACCCGGGAACTAAGATGAAGTGTATTCAGACTTACTTGTTGAGTTATATGAATCAGTTTCCTTCTTTAAGGAAGATAATAGGGAGAAGTTTTCTTTTAAGTCTTATGGAAAGACTTACAAGCTTTCTCACACCAAGGCTGCAAGCTTGGTAGGACTGACTTATGAAGGAGAAGCGGAATTTATTTCGCATGTGTTGCCGGACTCTAAGGGTAGCTTCGACAAGGAAAAAGCCTTAGAAACTCTTGGACTGGCTGATGACAAGGCTCCAAAGATTGAAAGTTTATCCACAAATTTCCGGATTCTAGAGTTGTGGGTGCAATGGCTTATCGTACCGAGGAAAGGTGATAAAGATAGCTTGAAGAAGAGTGAGATCTATATCTTAGATTTCCTGATAAATCTAAGGAATTTTATCTTGATGAAGCACATTCTTATTACTATTGAGAATTTGAAGAAAGGAAATCTGAGAGCTCAGATTATTATGTATCCAGCAATCCTCTCCAAGTTGATTGTTCGGTGCCTTGAGTCTTTCAAGGAGGCTTGCAAATCTAAGCCAAGAGTTTACAAGATCATGCTGGTCAGTGATGGTACTCTTAAGAGGATGGATGTGGCTTTCAACAAGGAAACTGGTGAGTTCTTCGATTTGCCTAATCAAGAAGAAGTGGCTCCGAAGGATGCTGAACCAGAATCATCTAAGCCAGTAAGGAAGAGAAAGCTGAAAGAAGTGGAAGTAGAAGCAGAGAATCCCATCTCTAAGGAAGTCCATTCTGCACCTCCAAAACCAAAGAAGAAGAAATCCTATCCTGATGAAGTTGTTACGAAGTGGAGAGAAGATAAAAAGAAAAGGAAATAAGGGGATCTGCAGTTCGGACTGGACCCTGCGGAGGCTAAGGCCTTGAAGGAGAGAACTGTTGATGAGCTTGATAAACAAGTTAAGGAAAAGAAGCTCAAAAAGAAGATGTCTGAGGCTGAGGTAGCTCAGGCTTTGTTGAAATTCAATGAGATGGTTTCAGCAACTATTCCTATTCCGAGATCTTTCTCCTTGGAATCTCTACCTGAGACTCCAGGAAGAAATTTCGTTACTCAGGAAGAAGCCGTTGCTAAGACTACTGAGGAAGTAGAACAAGTTGAGCAAGTGGAAGAAGAAGAAGATGTCGCTGAAGGAAGTGGTGAAACCGGAGATGTGTTGAAACAAGTTGATGATTACAAGGGGACACCTTCGGAACACTTATCACTCCGAACTTCAGAAGTTGAATCTTAGAAGCTAGTTACTCCAGCTTTGGAAGAAGAGAAAGGAGAAGAATAAGTTACTTATCATGGAGAAGAAGAACAAATTTTACATGATGTTTCTCAGAAGGAAAATGTAGAAGTTGCTGTTGAGGACGATAATGTTGTTCAAGTTTCTGATAGTGAGAAGAAAACTCCGGAACAGGATTCAATTCCGGAAAAAGACAAGGGAAAGAAAATTTTTGCTGATAGTCTGAGATCAGAAGTGAGGAAGAGGAAGGAAGTTGGTAGTTCTTCGAAGAGAAAGCTTGACCCTGTTGAAGAAGAAATTTCTCCAAGCAAAGTTTCGGATTCAGAGTCAAGTTCGGTAGGGCATGAATTTGTTGTTCAGTCTTTGAAGAAGTTGTTAGGAACAATTCCGACCTTCTCAAGTACTGATTCAAGATGTCAGATGCTCCAACATGCTTTGAATCAGAAAATAGACTCCGTATCTATGGTTATGGACAAGTGTGTTGAGATTGAGACTCAGTTCAAAACATTTTTTGTTTACTACAAATCTCAGAGAAAATCTTGCAAGAAAATAACAAATTGGTCGAAGAAGACTGTTGAAGAGATGAGGATATTTGATGAGTTTCAAGATAATGTTAAATATGCCTTTGAGACTGAGGACATGAAGATAGATGATCTGACTTCATCTTTTGAAGAGAAGCTGACAGATGAAAAGAACTTCCGGATTCAACAAGTCAGAGATCTGAATGGCCAGTTGAATTCTGTTTCTTAGAATTGGAAATTTGAAAGAGATCATCAGATTGAGTTTGAAGAGAGGTTGAAGGCTCAGGAAGAGAAGATCGAAGCTCAGGAAGAAAAGCTTCAAGCCCAGGAAGAAAAAATTGAAGCTCAATCTGCAAGAATAGTGGTTCTCAAGAAGCAAGCTGAAGAATATCATAAAGACCTGAAGAAGATCAAGACCATCCTTAAGGGGCTCATGTCGAAGGAAAAAGATCCGAAATAACTAAATCTGATCTTTTTGTTGTATTTTGTTGTTGTCGAGATTTCAAACTTAATGAAATTTGTGCTTGGTCTTCCTTTTTTTGTTGCTTCTAATATTTCAGGTACTTTGTTATTTTTTTCCATTCCCTCGATTTATTTTTGAAAATCACAAAGTGGGAGAAGGAAAATATCCTTAAGAAAAATAAGAACTCCAATGAGAGTTTATCTAAAGGGGAGAAGGAAAAGATCCTTAAAGAAAAAAACTCTAATAAGAGTCTATCTAAGGGGGAGTTTTTTCATTAAAGAAGAATTTTTTTTCGTAATGAAATGACACTCCAGAAATCTAGAATACGATCCTTAAAGTTTCAAAGCCTAAGGGGGGGGGGGGGGTTAGTCGTATTCATCAATATCCCTAAAGCAAAGGGAGATAAGACTTAATGTTTTTTCTTTCTTCTTAGAATTTCTTTTTCATAAGGATGTTTGTGCTTTCCAAAAAGGGGGAGATTGTTGAGTCAATAAGGTTTTCCTTATGACTTTTCCATTCCTTCTTGTTTTGAAAATCACAAACACCTTATCTTTAGGAATATTTCTTTTATAAGGAAAATTGCTTTTATAAGGAAAATCGCTTTTATAAGAAAAACTATCCTTATCATATTTTCATTCATATTTTTCTAAGTATGAGATTCGGACTCATTTCAATCGTTGAAATATTGATATGAAGCATTATGTTTTAGGATCTGAATTCTGGACAAGAACTGTAATAAAGTTTTACTCTGAAATCCAGAATGAGAACTATGATAAAGTTTCATTCTGAATTCCGGATACAAACTCTGATTAAGTTCTACTCTAGATTTAGGATAATGAATTCTTATGAAGTTCGATGACGAATTCTCATTACGAATTCTAATGACAAATTCTCATTACGAATTCTAATGATGAATTCTCATTACGAATTCTGATGACGAATTCTCATTACGAATTCTAATGATGAATTCTCATTACGAATTCTGATGAAGAATTCTCATTACGAATTATAATGATGAATTCTCATTCCGAATTCTCATTCCGAATTCTCCTATCAAACAGAATATGATAATCTCTATTTTATACACTCTACATTAATTCAGACTCCGAAAAATATTTTTGGTTAGACTCCGAATTTTTATTCTGCCTACACTTCTATAATTTTTCTACTCTTTATTATTTTCATTACACTCCGAACCTTCACTCCGAAGCTTTCATTCCAAACTTTTATGTTTGATTTTAAAACGATGTCGTACATTCTGTTACACTTGTTTTCTTATAAAACAATGTCATCTATTTTGTTATAAACTAATCGTTGTCTAAGTGACACGTGTACAGGTCCCTCCGATATTTAAGGAAAATATGACCGTTGGGAAGGAGGCCGACCTTACCTATAAATAGGAGCTCATTTGAAAGAGCTCGGTACTGAAAGGCTAAAATATCTTCGACTCATGTGATTACATGCTTGAAGTGATTTTTAGAGAGAGAGGCTCTTATTAACTCTCAAAGCTTCGTGTGACTCCGAATGTTGGTGATTACATTCGAGGGCTTACGGGGATAGGAAGACAGAGGTGCCGACTACCTTAAAGTTCGAGGGATTTCTTGCTGAGGAAGACAGAGGTTTCCAACTACCTTGAAGTTGAGGGCTTACGGGGATAGCAAGACAGAGAATCTGATCTTCGTATCGAGGTCTTACCCTGGTGTGGGTAAGACATACTTTCTTGAAAGTATAAATCAAGGAACCTTTATCCAAGGTTGTTGGATACCCTTCTCTTTGGGTTAAAAGACTTATATCTTGTTACTTGTAGTCTTACTACTTGTTTATATTCCGCTGCATTTTGTATTATAAGGAAAGTATAACTTTCTTATACTTTCTTATTTTTACTCTGATTCATTTAGATTCTATATGCTTTAAGGTAGAATCTCATATTATAATCTTTTGTTAAGTTTCAATTTCTGGAACCATATTTCCGGAACCTACTTTCAGAATCTCTTTCCAAGTTTACATTCGGTGTTAGAGGTGTTGTAAATTTTCTTAGTTTAACTTTGTTAAACATAGTCTTTTCCTTTGATTAAGGAAAACATATTTATTCTTAACTAACTCTAAAGGTTCCAAAGGAATTTTTAAAGTGTACAATTCCCCCCCCTCTTGTAAATTGAGCATCTACATCACTATTTCGATCCTACAATTGGTATCAGAGGTTGGAAACCTCACACACTATTCCAATCCTACAGTATCATGTCTATATGGTTTACATGGTTTCACTTTTCTTATTATGAAATGATATCCATTTCTTTTATATGAATTATGTGATGATGGGATGATGTTTATGAAACCCATTTTATTCATTGGGTTATTATGAATAATGTATGCTTATTTTGTGGCACATGTAATAATGATTTCATTATGAGATGGGTGGGACCTATATCTCCCTCCAATGCATTCGGTAAAGATTTATATCTCATGATATAGACATGTCTAGAATGGTAAGTTAATCCGATTCAGTAATACAGGACTGGAACGAGGAGTGAACTCGATTCAGAAAGAGACTTTGTCCACTAAGATGGTCTTAGCAGCAATGCCTTGGCTACTATGGAAATCATATCATGTGCTTAATGGTTTCCAAAATCACATTTTTTATTTCCCATGCTATTTTATAATGATTAATTTTTCCTTATGATCTATGCCTTATGTTCTTCCATGTTTTATGTCATTGCTCAAGATTTTTTTGTTTAAACATTATGATCATGTTTTTAAGTTCAAATGTATATGATTTGTTTTATTTTATCCATTCTCACCCTTACTGAGCATTTGAGCTCACCCTTTATAAGTTTTATTTTCCCCAGGATATAGAGAAAGGTTTTAGGTAAGAAAACAAAAGGGGAAGATCTTTATGGGACATGTTGAAGATCATTCACCACGATTAGAAGATTACGTTCCGAGTTTCCAAAGACACTAAACTATTACGGTCCTTGTGTGTCTGTATTTGATATGTATTAAGTATTCGGCAAAAGTAATGTAATGTCCATGTACGTCAAGCTTTGGGTATCTATAGTTGGTATCAGAGGAAATGTTTAGTCAACCATTGGAAACTAGGATGGAAAAACGTTAGTGAGATCCCTAGAGATATTTCTAAGGTATGTCTAGGGATGTCCCTAAGGATAAGTATACGTATAGAATATAGTCCTAGAACTACGGTAACAATCTTAGAATTTAACTGAAGATGTTAGATATTGAGGGAACTCCCCCTTTACTATGTTGTTTTCCCTAGCATGATTTTTTCCTCTCACGCTATTCTTTTTGGGTTTTAGAAAATGGTTGGAAACATGAAGATTCACGATAATGGAGGATATGACAGACAATGGAATGATATTCTTCATGACCAACCAAATGAAACGGGATTTGGAAGTCCAAACATCGTTATTATTCCTAATCAGCAATCTCATAATATGATCAATAATCTTAACTTTGGTAAGTTTCCCGACTCAGATAATAAGAGAAAGATGGAGTTTCATGATGATCATAGAGGAAAGAAAGTTCAATTTCCCTCATGTAAATCATGTGGGAAGAGGCATCCGGGAGATTGTTTCAAAGGAACTGGAAGATGATTTGGGTGTGGAAAAGAAGTACACAAAGCCAGTATGTGAAAAGGAAAAGGTTCAGTTAACACCATGGACAAGGATAATGGTATTTCTACGACATCAACAATGATTAGATGTTTTAAATGTGGAATGTACAGGCATTATGCAAACCAATTACCAAAGGGAAAATCTCATGAAGAGAATCAGCATGGTCATATGGGTAGTATTTATGTGGATGATGATGAGGAGACTAAAAATGATATATGAGATGAAAGAAGTGTTGAAGCTCAGTCAGTTGTTTGAGAAGGTATTGGAATGATTGTATGTTTATCGAGAGTTATGTTGTATAGTTAATGGTACTATGGAATAAAGAATCATCTAAGGATTGTTACATTATTGTTTTTCCTAAATTATTTGAAAGTATATTTTGAATGGTACCGATAACGATGGAAGGTTATTCAGATATTTTTGGAAAGTAGATGATATGCGCATAATGAAGGAATAAGAAGATAATGAGATGTTTGATTGTATTCATGAGCTCATGATTGATATAAGGACAAAGTGATATCATGGTTTGAGTATATAGAATTTTGAGGATTTTGGTACGTGGAAAGTGTAAACTTTTAACTGCATTCATGTTTTCACTAAGGTTCAATGGGTATTCATTTTTCAAGAGAATACATGATTAAGGCCTTCGAATGTTTGGAATGTGACCAACAAGTCATATCTTATGATATATGGGGATCAACGATGATATTAACATGATTGTTATATGAAATATCTGGTAATAATTTTCACTATATTATGAGAGTGGACTGCAGTATTATGGATAATCCTAAATATTGGAATGGATTATGCTGGACATAAGTTAGTATTGATTAAGGATAGAAGTTTTTTCGATATTATTGATGGGATGTTATAGTAATGTAGTTTTAGAAAAAGGAAAACCTGCAGGACGAGCGACAACCCATCGTGTCAGACAAGGCTGTGGGAATCGAACCCACAACCGAAGTGCGACTGGACTTTATTGCCTACCACTGGCCTACAGGAAGTCCCTGGTTAGTAGAAACTAGTTTTATTTTATTAAGCGGTATGATATATGAAGTATAAGTTCATTTTTAGAACCATATACGATTAATCTAACCATAAGATGGACTTATAACTTTTGCTAATCTTTTGTTTGAAACAGATGGAATGACCCATCATTCTATCACATGATCTGCAAACACATCACGAATAACAAATTCAACTTCATTTCTTTAAGGGATGAAGTGGAAATTTTCCAATTCACAAACAACAGTGAGATTGTACCAAAATCATGTAAGTATTTATTTTAATTCATCAAATTTAGGGAAATGATCTTGAAAACAAAAAATGTTTTCCTAGTTCCCTTATATCTGATGAATCAGATGGTACCTTAGATCATCACAAATATATAGATTTGTGATTGTTGGCTTTTTCATAGCCATGTTCTCTACCACTCTCCATTAGAACATGATGGTTAGGTTTCTCTTCCATATCCATATTTTCACCTATGTTCTCCTATGTGGAAACCTAGTGATTAGTTAATTTGGGTAACCGTTATGTTTCATACATTAGTTTTAAATATTGGTTTTGGTATTCCTTTTTACGATGTGGGTTTCTTTTAAAGAAACTTTCGAGTAGTAAACCATTTATAACCCCGATGAATTTTGAGGGAAAAATTCATTTTAAGGGGGGTAGAATGTAACACCCCGAGATTTTAAGAAAAATATAATTTTTAATTTTATTTATGTCTTGTGTTGTACGTTAAAACAAATGAGTCTTGCACAACATGCAACCTTAACTTGGCTGCATTACACGCAATCTCGACCTTCCTCTATAGCGTGTGTTATACGCAATACAAAGTTTCACTAAACAACGATATGCTATTAAAATATTATTAAAACTAGCCGTTATGAATAGAAATAACCACTTTTTGAAAATTTTTAAATTTCATCTTTCAAAATGGACTTCATTTTTGGATTCAAAATATCGAAATTAGCCTAGGGTGAAATTTTGGTATTTTTCTGAAAACTTTCAATTTTTGATGAATAGTGAAAACACTAGGTTACTATTTAAAACCAGCCTTTTTATTTAAATAATTATTTATTTTATTTAAATTTATTTTTAGGTAAAAATTGACACATAATACCTATATAAGTTCAATGTAATTCATTGGAGTCATTTTATAATATTTTTAGATATATAAAAATTTTATTGAACTTTTGACCGTCATTTACCCACCTCCTAGGAGAATTTGCAAATTTACATAAAACTTAATTTTACCGATTTTTTGAAAGGAATTTAAAAAATCCTAGAGACATGGTTGATGTTAGTAAGTAAAATTTTGTTCAATGAGATGAAAATAATTTTTGGTGAATAGTATCTTTTTACTTTTATTTACCAAGGTTAAAAGTAAATAGGGTAATTAAGGGTAAAAATGATATTATTATTACCCTACAAAATGTCCTAATTCTATTAGATAATTTTAATTCAACCCAAAACATCCTTAGGATTAAAATATGACAAATTAGGCCCACTTGGATTAGATTAGGACATTTAATATTAATTTATTTAAAGAAGGGTTAAAATAGTTAAAATCAAAGTTTAATAAGTAAATAATTTTTAATATATAGTTATACATAAGATAAATTTGACTATAAATATTAATTAGAAAGATAAAAATATTTCCTACATAATGGTATTTTATTTATAATTTTTATACATTAAATAATTTAATTTATTTTTGACACAATGATGATGTAGTAATTATCTTATTGATGTTATAAATATCCAAATAAATGTAATTTGAGACTTTTTTGAATTACACTAATTTTATAGGTTACTATGATATGTTATTATTGATTTAGTTAAATTTTTTCGAATAAATCATTCTGTTATGATTTTCACAAAAATCAATTACCAAATAGTGTCAAAATTGACATAAAATAGTTTTTAAAACAAATATTATATTATTAATTGTTATTTTATTCCTAAAAATCTAAGGTTAGGCCAAATTACTTAGATAAGGTTATATATATTAATAATAAACAACTTGGGGTTCGTTTGGATTGTTATAGTAAGTTTATTAACCTTGTAGTGTAAGAAAAGAAGAAGACACGGTAAAAGTAAAATTATTTAACTTAAGGTTAAATGTAAATGATAAGGTTAAAATAGAAACATATACTTGTCTAAATTATATCGGATGAGAGGTTTAGACCCATCCCCACCTTATCTTAGAATTAAATCAATTTGGAGCTATTAAAAACCGAATATGACTTTATAATAAAATAATATTTTTAGTTTTTCCAACGGTGTCCCTCTCCTCCCTTATAAAAGGGAACCTCCTCCTTCTATTCCTCACACCACTTTGAGCCTTCAAGCTCGGCCAAATCCTGCGAAATTATCTTCTAAACTTCCCTATAAAAACACTAGAGGTCCTGGTCTTCTTCAAAGACCTATTTTAGTGCCCTAAGAGGAGTTCTCAAAGAGGCGCTTCAAAGAAGAGGTAATGTCCGTTACCGATTCTTTCAACTTTATTTCTTCTTCCACTTCTTCTTCTTTAGTTGTTTCATTATGAAGTAATAACATCAGTATAAATAATATACTGATATGTTATTATAATTATGAAACTACCCTATTTCACCATCTATCCATCCTACCTAAAATGAAAGCACCACGCGTGCGTACGTACGAAATACCGTCTCCACGCCGTGGTGAAATCTGTTTTTCCACCAACACCTTACATGGATGGGTATAATGGTTTAAAGAATAACTATATATGGTTAATATAACATCATATTTATTCTGATATTATAACACCCCAAGCTTCCACGGTACGTTTCCCTTCAAATAATGCAATGGCGTGCATTATACGCAATTTCGAGATTCTAACACACCACAACCAATCAAACTAGCCGTTATGAATAGTAATACCTACTTTTTCAAAATTTATAAATTATATCTCTCAAAATGGACTTCATTTTTGGATTTGTAATATCGAATTTATCCTAGGGTAAAATTTTGGAACTTTTCAGATAAAACTTATATTTTGATGAATAGTGAAAATTACTAAATTTTAATTAAAAACAACTTTTTAAATCAAAATAATTTATAGTGATAAATTATATTATTGAGTTATTTTATAGTATAATTATCATATATTTTTACCATTTTATCCAATGGTGTTCATTATAATTAATTTCACTTTGAAATTGGTCCTAAACAATTGTCAATCTTTTGATATATATTGTTTCTTAAAAACACGCTATTTGTTGTGACAGCAGGAATTAATTATAAAATTAAATAATGCAACTTATATTTTTAGAATTTTGTAAAATAGACATCATTTTTGAATTTTTAATATCAATTATAGCTTAGGGTGAAATTTTTCCATTGTTCTGAAATACATCAATTTTTTGATGAATAGTGAAACTAGTAAGTGGTAGTTAAAAAAACTAAATTTTTCATAAAACTTAATTTTACCACTTCTGTGAATGGAATTTCAAAAATCAGAGAGACAAGGTTAATATCAAGAAGTAAAATGTGGTTCAATGAGATGAAAATAATTTTTGGTGAATAGTATCTTTTTTACTTTTATTTACCACGGTTAAAAGTAAATAGGGTAATTAAGGGTAAAAATGATATTAATATTACCCTAACACATGTAATAATTATATTGGACAAGTTTATCTCGACCAAAAATAACCTTAGGAATAAAATATTATCATTTAGGTCCACTTGGATTAGATTAGGACATTTATTATTATTTAATTCAAGATAAGTTAAAAGAGTTAAAATCAAAGTTTATTTACTAAAACATATTTAATATAAGGTTATACATAAGATAAATTCGATTGTAAATATTCATTAGAAATATAATAATATTTAACACATAATGATATTTTATTTATAATTTTTAAACATTATATAATTTAATATATTTATGACACAATGATGATGCAGTAATTACCATAATAGTGAAAAATTAAAATAATTGATATTATAAATACCCAAATAAATATAATTTAAGACTTTTAATTAATTAAACTAATTTTCTAGGATAATATGACATATTAGGATTTATTTAATTAACTTTTTGCGAAGTAATCATTCTGTTATGAGCTTCACAAAAATCAACTGTTGAATAGTGTCAAAATTGACATAAAAGAGTTTTTAAAACAAATATTATATTATTAATTGATATTAGATTCCTAAAAATTTAAGTTTCGGCAAAGAGACTTATATCATTATAGTTATATCATTAATTTAGCACTTGAGGGTCGCTTGGATGTATATAGTAAGTTTATTAACAATATGATATAAAAATACAAAGTGACATGGTAAATGTCAAACTAATTAACTAAGAGCTAAAACTAAAAGATAAGGTTAATATAATGACCCAAACCTGTATAAATTATATTGGTTGAATGGTTTTAGACCTGAACCCACCTTAACCTTTTAATAATCAACTTTGGAGCCATCAGAAACCGAATATGAATTTATTATAAATTAATATTTCTAGCTTTTCCAAAGGTGCCCCTCACCCCTCTTATAAAAGGGAACTCCTCAATCTCATTTCTTCACACCATAAAAGCCTTTTGGTTCGGCCAAACCCTGCCAAAATACTCTCTAAACTTCCCTAACTACAGCCTAGAGGCCTTAGTTTGATCAGAAAGCCAACCTATGGAGCCCTTTTGATCAAATCAAAAGGAAGAACCCGAAGAAGAGGTAATGTTTTCACCACCCCTTTTCAAGTTCCTTTCTTCTTCCACTTCTTCATTCTTTGTTATTACCATTAAAAAATAATAAGTCCAGTATCTTATATAAACTGTGATGTTATTATAAATATGGTACAACCATATTCAGTATTCTATCCACCCTTTGAATAACATGTCACCATATGTGCGTACGTACGACTTACCGTATCCACGTCATGGTGTAATTGTTATTCAATATATTATTATTTGGGTGGGTATAATAATGATGTGTAACTCATTTAAATAATAAATATAACATGATAATGATTATTTATATATGATATACCATCCAATTATATATTATTTTAATATCAAAAGAATGATATTTTCGCTCGTGCGTACATACGGAGTACCGTCTCCATGAACGCGATGAGATTCATTCTCCATCATATCCATTCAAGTATAATTCTCATTTGATGATTAAAAATAATGTTTAAGGACTTGATATAATTTTGTATATGAATAATATACATCCCATTAATAACAAATATGGTTCACATAACAAAGAATATAAAGTAAAATAAACCCGTTAACACCCGAAATGATGATAATTCTAAGATATTATTAACAAATCAATGTTAAAAGATCATATATGATATCATATTAATGTAAATGATTCTTTTATAATTAAATAACAATTATTTCACCATTATACAGGAGGTTAACCTACCATCGACCAAGGAAAAATTACAATGTAAGGGGTTTCTTAACTCACTCTTAATTTCGTGAGAATTCCATTGTTCACCACTTAATTATTGCATGTGGTGTATGTGTACTGACCATGATTATATTCCTTGTGTAATATAATTTAATTTATGGGTATTTACATCATCATGGTATGATCCTTCTTTAATGGGTGTATGTTTTGTAAGTTACCTAATCGATAAGGGAATTTGAAATTTCAATTTCCACTCATTCGGATTTACGCATACTTCGTTGATTATTTTACTCAAAGATTATTTGTGGAATCACTATTCATTTGATTATGTCATAATTTCCACTCCCCTTTCTATGGATATACTTTTTATACACATAATCACTCCATTGATAAATTCTCAAGTCATCAGTATGAACTTGATAAGAATATTTTTTACTCAATCTTGATTTGTTGAGATAAACATCCAATTCATTGGTGTTGTTTTTACTAGAATATGTGTGAATGTCCTTTGATTGTTTTACACTGAATATACAATCATATTTAGTGTATTTATATTTTTCACACATAATTATGTCGTTGATTTATCCTTCACCTAAGGATACGACCTTTATGAGAGATTTCATCTCAATTTACATTCCATTGATACTTCTTTATTGTTATACACCAAATCACTTTTATGTGGTGTATATAATGTACTTTGACATAGTATATCATGAATCCCTTTATTCTCGTTATATTAAAAAGTTTGATTACCTCAATTATTTGTATTCAAGTGTCTCTCTTTTGGTTAGAATCTCTAACTAAAATACCATTTTTAAATGTTTTAAAGACTTATTCATCTAAATCTCTCTCATTAATGTCCATGTTTTAAAAATGGTTTTAAGGATTTATTTATATGGACATTAAAGTTTTAAAATTAAAACTCCTTTTAAAAAGTTTAAAAGTGTAATGGGACACTTTGTTTCATAAAAAAATCTATTTTTAAATGGCTTCTTGACAAATAGTGTGACTTTTAAATGATTTCAAGAAAAAAGGGGAATATTTCTCTCAAATAGTTTTGATAATTATTTTCATCTATTCCAACATCCTTAATTATTATTGATTGAGGATAATGTGATACAATACAATATTCCATATTGTATCGAATTAGTTATGTTTGACTGTGGATGTGCTATTTTTATACCATTCATGGTTTGTGGTTAAAGTATTGACATTTCGTATGCTAGTTTTTATATGAATGTTTATGTTATGTTTAAAAATGTTCATATGAGGAATGCATTGGACATAATAAGTGACGTGTGGAGCCCGCTATAGCTCCTAGATGCATCGGTAGGTCTCATGAGACGAACTAGTGTCTTGGCACAAGGCCTTGGCAAAATCTTATTTGTAGTCTTGGCACGAGGCCTTGGCTATGTGGTTATGATAGTCTGGAATTATGCATTCCATCATTATGCAAGTGGTTATTGATATTGCATGTGATCATTCGACTAGTAGAATATCCATGTGAATAAGTAAATGGAATTATTTCATTTTATCTTTGCCATTTTATGCTGAAGTTCATGTTTAAAAGGCTTTCGTTTTAGTTATAAACTTCCTTAAGTGTTTATGCTTATATATGAAAGCTTCTGCTATAATGTTATCCTTACTGAGCATCTCAGCTCACCCCTTTCAATTTTTTATTTTTCCCAGGATTATTTAGAAGTTATTTATGAATGAACTGCAAGGACAGTATGAGGGGATATGAAGGCAAAATGTTGTCTTAGTTTTTGTTTACCTTATGATGTAATGTAAGACTTATGAATATATCTAGTGTTTCCAAGAGTACTAAACTAATCGGTCTTTCGAGACTTGATCCTTTGAGATCATGCCAATGTTATGTAATAATGCACTGACTTTGGGTTTCTAGGATCGGGGCATTACAGTTGGTATCATAGGAAGTTTAGTACAAACCTT
This sequence comes from Viscum album, assembly GCA_963277665.1. Classification (NCBI taxonomy): domain Eukaryota; kingdom Viridiplantae; phylum Streptophyta; class Magnoliopsida; order Santalales; family Viscaceae; genus Viscum; species Viscum album. The sequence continues at coordinate 1,199,709,134 of OY728164.1, forward strand.
AGAAGCTAGATTTAGATAATCTCTGATTAGAGCACGTAGACCTAAGATGAAATTTGAGGATTAGTATAGAATAACTTCTTAGAATTTTTGTATTGTAGAGATTTTGTGAGTTTTCTGAGAAATACATCCCTGTCTGGATATGAGCAAGTAGAGGCGGCTCTGGCACAGATGTACCTAGGTGTAAAACCCGAAAACACCGCTTTGAGCTAGACTCGAACGGGAACTGGTGCACGACAACGGGCCTTGCTGCACTCTTGGTTACGACACTCCAGGGGGATATGCTTAGGATAATTTACATTTTCTTTACAAACCGATTTAAAGTATTATATATATAAGATGAGAGTAAATGACCTTGGTTAATCCTAATGTGTTTCAAATTGAAAATATGGTGACATGTTAATCTCTAAATGATTTAATGACTACTATTACTCACACAATGCTTTCGGGTTTTAGTCAATGGATGGATTCCAAGGAATTCATAGTGACTTTGAGAATGATGTACAAGGTGGGAATGGTGGTGGCAATGAGAAACAAAATGGAATGTTGATAGGTGTAAAAGATATCATCTTTATTCCAAATCAATTTTCCAAAAATATGATCAACAATATATATATTAACCAATTACCGGACTCAACAAAGAAGAGAAAGGTGATGAATGATAAGAGCTCCAGTAGTGGATACCATGGAGAAAGAAATCCTCAATTTCCATCATGCAGGAAATGTGGAAGGAGACACCCAGGAAAGTGTCTCAATGGGACAAAGAAATGCTTTACGTGCGGGAAGGAAGGACATAAAGTGAAGAATTGCCGAAGAAAAATGAAGAGTACTATGGAAGAAGATAAAAATGGTCCCAAGAATCCATTTACAGTCATTTTCCGTAAATGTAGGGGACCTGGCCATTACCCGAGTGAATGTCCTATTCTATAGGATATTTTCTTGGTCAGAGAAGAAGCTATGTGGAAATAAATGGTTGGATAAATTTTTAAAAATTATTTTTGATCCATGTTGAAGGGTTTACTTTGGAATAATTTTCTCTTGTATTTTTAACCCTAACGTTTTCCATGTGAGAATGATATTTATGGAAGAATTATCTTTTCTCTTGTGGATATAGTTCTAAATATCTATTTGGTTTTATATGATCATTGGGTTTGAGGAAATTACAAATTATTATAATTTGGGATGAAAATGCAAGGTATGAGATTACATTTGTGGTTAAATTATGTTATGGTTATTTTGAGGAATTTATCTCATTTTGGTAATGTTACAAAATATAGTTTTTGAAAAAGTACAACACGTAGACCGTGTGACAACCCGTCGCATCGAACAAAGCTGTGGGAATCGAACCCACAACCAAAGTGCGATTGGGATTTATCGCCTACCACTGGACTACATGAAGTCCCTGGTTAGTGTGACTATTATTTTTTAGTTAAATGATTTTATTGATAAATAATAATTTGATTTGGGATCTTATGTCTTATCAAATGAATACCCTTAGTATAGAAAAATGATTTGGTGATTAAGTGATAAATGTTATTTTGGAAGTTGTTCGCTTTGTTGAGAACACTATATGCCAAAGGAAAATACAGTATTATGGGATTTCATTTGAGGAGTAATGGTGGATTTTTATCTATGTTTTTATTGTGGATTTATAATGATTTGGGTTATTTATGGAAATGATTAGGTTAATTACTTTTAAGTATGCGACTTTAAGAGTAATTATTTTCATTTGGAGATACAATTTAACGTGGAAGACTACATTCTTAATAAGTTTAGGTTTTCAATATTAGTTTTGATTATATTAAAGGATTCTAAGGACAATTGATTATTGAATGATATTTATTTAACTTTGGGGTATTGTTGGTTTAATTTTGGAAATTAAGATTAGTGTTTATTTCTCTCAAGGAATATCCTTTTGGGGGATCATTAGATCTTGTACTATCCATTTTGGTTTTGATTAATCTCTAAAGACAATGTAAATATATAGTTCATCCTACATGGATCATGTGATTCTATAGAATTTTATTCTAGCTCTTCCAGTGTGACCAAGTCTTCTTGAATACTCATCGTTTAAAAAAAATGAGTTAGTGTTGGAAATTTATTAAAGAATGAAACTCTACATAAAATGTAAGTATATATCTTTATATTCTTAGTCAATATCATAAATAAATTCCTCATCCTTATGTAATGTAACTTAAAACAAAAAAAAATGTTGTCTGTTTACTTTCCGTCTAGGAGACTAATGGCCGTTTGTCCCAACACAAGTTTGTGGTTTTCATATGGTTAACTTTCTCCTAATCATGATTTCTATACCTCTCCATCAGAACTTGACACTTAGTTTATCATCCATATCCATGTTTTATTACATGGAATCCGAGTATGGGTTATCTTGGTTGACCTTTATAACTCTCTTTCTTTCTTTTAAAGTGATAGTTTTATTGACTTTTTTTCTGATGTGGTACATTCCATCATATTCCCAAGCACAATTTTAAAAAATTGTCAGGACGCAATTTATTGAAGGAGAGGAGAATGTAACACCCCAATATTCCACGGTACGTTTCCCTTCGAATAATGCAATGGCGTGCATTGTACGCAACTTCAAGATTCTAACACACCACAACCAATCAAACTAGCCATTATGAATAGTAATACATACTTTTTTAAATTTTATAAATTCTATCTCTCAAAATGGACTTCATTTTTGGATTTTTAATATCTAATTTATCCTATGATGAAATTTTGGAACTTTTCAGATAACACTTATATTTTGATGAATAGTGAAAATTACTAAATTTTAATTAAAAACAACTTTTTAAATCAAAATAATTTATAGTGATAAATTATATTATTGAGTGATTTTAAAGTATAATTAGAATATATTTTTACCATTTTATCCAATGGTGTTCATTAGAATTAATTTCACTTTGAAATTGGTCCTAAACAATTGTCAATCTTTTGATATATATTGTTTCTTAAAAACACACTATTTGTTGTGACAGCGGGAATTAATTATAAAATTAATTAATGCAACTTATATGTTTAGAATTTTGTAAAATAGACATCATTTTTGAATTTGGAATATCAATTATAGCTTAGGATGAAATTTTGGCATTGTTATGAAAAATTTCAATTTTTTGATGAATAGTGAAACTACTAAGTGGTAGTTAAAAAAACTAAATTTTTCATAAAACTTAATTTTACCGCTTCTATGAATGGAATATTGAAAATCCGAGAGACACGGTTAATATCAAGAGGTAAAATTTGGTTCAATGAGATGAAAATAATTTATGGTGAATAGTAACTTTTTACTTTTATTTACCACTGTTAAAAGTAAATAGGGTAATTAAGGGTACAAATGATATTAATATTACCCTAACACATGTCCTAATTCTATTGGAAAAGTGTATCTCGACCAGAAACAACCTTAGGAATAAAATATTATCATTTAGGTCCACTTGGATTAGATTAGGACATTTATTATTATTTAATTCAAAGAAGAGTTAAAAGAGTTAAAATCAAAGTTTATTTACTAAAACATTTTTAATATAGGGTTATACATAAGATAAATTCGATTGTAATTATTAATTAGAAAGATAATAATATTTAATACATAATGATATTTTATTTATAATTTTTAAACATTAAATAATTTAATATATTTATGACACAATGATGATGCAGTAATTACCATAATAGTGAAAAATTAAAATAATTGATATTATAAATACCCAAATAAATATAATTTAAGACTTTTAATTTATTACACTAATTTTCTAGGATAATATAAAATATTAGGGTTGATTTAATTAACTTTTTTCGAAGTAATCATTCTGTTATGAGTTTCAAAAAAATCAACTATTGAATAGTGTCAAAATTGACATAAAAGAGTTTTTAAAAAAATATTATATTATTAATTGATATTAAATTCTTTAAAATCTAATGTTTGGCCAAGAGACTTATATAATGATATTTATATCATTAATGGACCACTTGGGGGTCTATTGGATGTATATATAATGTTTATTAACAATATAATATAAAAATACAAAGTGACCTGGTAAATGTCAAACTAATTAACTAAGAGCTAAAACTAAAGGATAAGGTTAATATAATGACCCAAACCTATCTAAATTATATTGGTTGAATGGTTTTCGACCTATACCCACCTTAACCTTTGAATAATCGACTTTGGAGCCATTAGAAACCGAATATGATTTTATTATAAATCAATATTTCTAGCTTTTCCAAAGGTGCCCCTCACCCCTCTTATAAAAGGGCACTCCTCCTTCTCATTTCTTCACACCATTAAAGCCTTTTGGTTCGGCCAACTCCATCCCAAATAATCTCTCAACATCCCTCACTATAGCCTAGAGGCCTTAGTTTGATCAGAAAGCCAACCTAAGGAGCCCTTTTGATCAAATCAAAAGGAAGAACCCGAAGAAGAGGTAATGTTTTCACCACCCCTTTTCAAGTTCCTTTCTTCTTCCACTTATTCTTTCTTTGTTATTACCATTATAAAATAATAACTCCAGTATCTTATATATATTGTGATGTTATTATAAATATGGTACAACCATATTCAGTATTCTATCCACCATTTGAATAACATGTCACCATACGTGCGTACGTACGGTTTACCGTCTCCACGTTGTGGTGTAATTGTTATTCAATATATTATTATTTGGATGGGTATAATAATGATGTGTAACTCATTTAAATAATAAATATAACATGATAATTATTCTGTATATATGATATACCATCCAATTATATATTATTTTAATATCAAAAGAATGATATTTTCGCTCGTGCATACGTACGGAGTACTGTCTCCACGAACGCGATGAGATTCATTCTCCATCATATCCATTCAAGTATAATTCTCATTTGATGATTAAAAATAATGTTTAAGGACTTGATATAATTCTGGATATGAATAATATAAATCCCATTAATAACAAATATGGCTCACATAACAAAGAATATAAAGTAAAATAAACCCGTTAACACCCGAAATGATGATAATTGTAAGATATTATTAACAAATTAATGTTAAAAGATCATATATGATATCATATTAATGTAAATGATTCTTGTATAGTTCAATGAAAATTATTTCACCATTATACAGGAGGTTAACCTACCATCGACAAAGGAAAAAGTACAAAGTAAGGGGTTTCTTAACTCACTCTTAATTTCGTGAGAATTCCACTGTTCACCACTTAATTATTGCATGTGGTGTATGTGTACTGCCCATGATTGTATTCATTGTGAAATATACATTAATTTATGGGTATTTACATCATCATGGTATGATGATTCTTTCATGGGTGTATGTTTTGTAAGTTACCTAATCGATAAGAGAATTTTAAATTTCAATTTCCACTCATTCGGCTTTACGCATACTTCGTTGATTATTTTACTCAAAAGATTATGTGTGGAATCAATATTAATTTGATTATGTCATAATTTTTACTCCCCTTTCTGTGGATATACTTTTTATACACATAATCACTCCATTGATAAATTCTCAAGTCATCGGTATGAACTTGATAAGAGTAATTTTTACTCAATCTCGATTTGTTGAGATAAACATCCAATTCATTGGTGTTGTTTTTACTAGAATATGTGTGAATGTCCTTTGATTGTTTTACCCTTAATATCCAATCATATTTTGTGTATTTATTTTTTTCACACATAATTATGTCGTTGATTTATCCTTAACCTAAGGATACGGCCTTTATGAGAGATTTCATCTCAATTTACATTCCATTGAGACTTCTTTGTTGTTATACACCAAATCACTTTTATGTGGTGTATATAATGTACTTTGACATAGTATATCATGAATCCCTTTATTATCATGATATTAAAAAGTTTTATTACCTCAATTATTTGTATTCATGTGTCTCTCTTTTGGTTAGAATCTCTAACTAAAATACCATTTTTAAATGTTTTAAAGACTTATTCATCTAAATCCTTCTCATTAATGTCCATGTTTTAAAAATGGTTTTAAGGATTTATTTATATGGACATTAAATTTTTAAAATTAAAACTCCTTTTAAAAAGTTTCAAAGTGGTATGGGACACTTTGATTTAAAAAAATCTATTTTTAAATGGTTCTTAACAAATAGTGTGGCTTTTAAATGATTTCAAGAAAAGGGGGATATTTCTCTCAAATAGTTTTGATAATTATTTTCATCTATGTCAACATCTGTAATTATTCTTGATTGAGGATAATGTGATACAATACAATATTCCATATTGTGTCGAATGAGTTATGTTTGAATGTGGATGTTCTATTTTTATACCATTCATGGTTTGTGGTTAAAGTATTGACATTTCGTATGCTAGTTTTAATATGAATGTTTATGTTATGTTTAAACCTGTTCATATGAGGAATGCATTGGACTTAATAAGTGACGGGTGGAGCCCGCTATAGCTCCTCGATGAATCGGTAGATCTCATGAGACAAACTAGTGTCTTGGCACAAGGCCTTAGCAAAATCTTATTTGTAGTCTTGGCACGAGGCCTTGGCTATGTGGTTATGATAGTCTGGAATTATGCATACCATCATTATGAAAGTGGTTATTGATATTTAATGTGATCATTTGACTAGTATATTATCCATTTGAATAAGTAAATGGGATTATTTCATTTTATCTTTTCCATTTTATGCTGAAGTTTAAGTTTAAAAGGCTTTCATTTTAGTTATAAACTACCTTAAGTGTTTATGCTTATCTATGAATGCTTCTGCTATAATGTTATCCTTAATGAGCATCTGATCTCACCCCTTTCAATGTTTTATTTTTCCCAGGATTATGAAGAAGTAATTTATGAATGACATTCATGGATAGTATGAAGGGATATGAATAAAAGATGTTGTTTTTTTACCTTATGATGTAATGTAAGACTTATGAATATATCTAGTGTTTCCAAGACTACTAAACTAATCGGTCTTTCGAGACTTGATCCTTTGAGATCATGCCAATGTTATGTAATAATGCACTGACTCTAGGTATCTAGGGTTTGGGCGTTACAGATATATTACACCATCCACTCCAATTTTATTCAATAATTATGGGAACGATATCATCGCTCGTGCGTAAGTACGGACTACCGTCTCCTCGACGCGATGAGATTCATTCTCCATGTTAACCATACATGAAGGATCATATAGTTTATATAATGAATAATAATGAAATATATGAAATAATAATGCTACTGGATTTATGTATATATATATATATGTATTTCATCTATTTAGTTTCATTCAATTCAATAAGGAAACGTAAACAGCGTTCATGCGTACGTACGACCTATCGTCTCCATGAACGGTGTATTTCGTTCCTTTTATAGATCTATAATATACATATGTATATGATGAATATATATTATATATAAATCATGTTTTACATTTTGGAATTATTTAAATCAGGATATAAGTAATAATATCAAGAACGACAAGTTGAAACACATACGATAAATGAAATGATTTTACCCAGAATGCTGCTTTAATATGGAATTTACAAAAGAACGGGTAATATAAAGTCATAAGTGAAACATATATGATATCATAACAATTAATATGATTCTGTAATAAGTCAATGAAATTATTTAAATCATTATACAGGATGTTCGGCTACGTACGAAGCATATCAGACCTAAGGTAAGGGATAATTTTGCAAATCTCATTTTTCCCCGAGATTGCTTATTCGTAAGTATTTACTGGGGTTATTACTATCATCAATGTCCATGTTTTATAAAAGTGTATTCATGTATGTTTAAATTCCTTTTTACCCATTTTGACTTTTACCCCATGGTATAGAAGAAATCTTTCTTTTATTTACCCTACAAGTTATTTTTTGACTTTTCTGACAAAAGTACGAGAAGAATGTTTTTTTACTGTATACGGCATGAAAGGATTTTTACGGTTTTATAAAGCCTTATTTTCATGAAGCTTCCTCCAATATATTTCATAACTATTTTAAAAAAAAATCATTTTCTTTTAAAATTTCATGACATTTTGTGAAAAGAAAATGATTTTAAAGAAAAAAGGATATTTTCCTCAAGAATTCATTTCAAGTGTTTTATCAAAACCATTTTTCATCTAAGATGAAATTATTTCATATGTGTATGTTTCAAGTATCATGTCTATATGGTATACATGGTTTCACTTTTCTTATTATGAAACGATATCCATTTCTTTTATATGAATTCTGTGATGATGGGATGATGTTTATGAAACCCATTTTATTCGTTGGGTTATTATGAATAATGTATGTTTATTTTCTGGAACAAGTAAGAATGATTTCATTATGAGATGGGTGGGACCTATATCTCCATCCAATGCATTCAGTAAAGATTTATATCTCATGAGATAGACATGTCTGGAACAGTAAGTTAATCTGGTTCAGTAATATAGGACTGGAATAAGGAGTGAACTCGATTCAGAAAGGGACTTTGTCCACTAAGATAGTCTTGGCAGCAATGCCTTGGCTACTATGAAAATCATATCATGTGATTAATGGTTGAAACAATCACATTTTTTATTTCCCATACTCTTTTATCATGATTAATGTTTCCTTATGATCTATTCCTTATGTTCTTCCATGTTTTATGTCATTGCTCAAGATTTTGTTGTTTAAACATTATGTTCATGTTTTTAAGTTCAAATGTATATGATTTGTTTTATTTTATCCATGCTTACCCTTACTGAGCATTTGAGATCACCCTTTATAAGTTTTATTTTCCCCAGGATATAGAGAAAGGTTATAGGTAAGAAAAGAAAAGGGGAAGATCTTTATGGGAGATGTTGAAGATCTTTCACCACGATTAGAAGATTACGTTCTGAGTTTCCAAATACACTAAACTATTACGGTCTTTGTGTGTCTATTTTTTGTTATGTATTAAGTATTCCGAAAAAGTAATGTAATGTCCATTTACGTCAAGATTTGGGTCTCTACAGTTGGTATCAGAGGAAATATTTAGTCAAACTTTGGAAACCAGGATGCAAAAATGTTAGTGATATCCCTAGAGATATTTCTAAGGTATGTCTAGGGATGTCCCTGAGGATAAGTATACATATAGGATATAGTCCTAGAACTACGGTAACGATCTTAAAATTTAACCTAAGATGTTAGATATTGAGGGAACCCCCCCTTTACTATGTTGTTTTCCCTAGCATGATTTTTGCCTCTAACACTATTCTTTTTGGGTTTTAGAAAATGGCTGGAAACAAGAATATTCACGATAATGGAAGATATGACAGACAATGGAATGATATTCTTCATGAGAAACCAAATGAAATGGGATTTGGAAGTCCAAACATCGTTATTATGCCTAATAAGCAATCTCATAATATGAGCAATAATCTAAACTTTGGTATGTTTCCCGACTCAGATAATAAGAGAAAGATGGAGTTTCATGATGATCGTAGAGGAAAGAAAGTTCAATTTCCCTCATGTAAATCATGTAGGAAGAGGCATCAAGGATATTGTTTCAAAGGAACTGGAAGATGATTTGGGTGTGGAAAAGAAGGACACAAAGATAGTAAGTGAAAATGAAAAGGTTTAGTTAACACCATGGACAAGGATAATGGTATTGCTACGACATCAATAATGATGAGATGTTTTAAATGTGGAATGTACGAGCATTATGCAAACCAATGCCATAAGGGAAAATCTAATTAAGAGAATCAGCATGGTCATATGGGTAGTATTTATGTGGATGATGATGAGGAGACTACAAATGATATATGAGCTGAAAGAAGTGTTGATGCTCAGTCAGTTGTTTGAGAAGGTATTGGAATGATTGTATGTTTATCAAGAGTTATGTTGTATAGTTAATGGTACTATGGAATAAAGAATCATCTAAGGATTGTTGCACTATAGTTTTTCCTAAAGTATTTGAAAGTATATTTTGAATGGTACTGGTAACCATGGAAGGTTATTCGGATATTTTTGGAAAGTAGATGATATGCGCATAATGAAGGAATAATAAGATAATGAGATGTTTGATTGTATTCATGATCTCATGATTGATATAAGGACTAAGTGATATCATGGTTTGAGTATATAGAATTTTGATGATTTTGGTATGTGGAAAGTGTTAACTTTTAACTGCATTCATGTTTTCACTAAGTTTCAATGGGTATTCATTTTTCAGGAGAATACATGATTAAGGCCTTCGAATGTTTCGAATGTGACCAAAAAGACATATATTATGATATATAGAGATCAACGATGATATTAACATTCTTGTTATATGAAATCTCTGGTAATCATTTTCACTATATTATGAGAGTGGACTGCAGTATTATGGATAAGCCTAAAGATTGGAATTTATTATGTTGGGAATAGGTATGTATTGTTTAAGGATAGAAGTTTTTTCGATATTATTGATCAGATGTTATAGTAATGTAGTTTTAGAAAAAGGAAAACCTGCAGGACGGGCGACAGCCCATCGCGTCGAACAAGGCTGTGGGAATCGAACCGACAACCGAAGTGCGACTGGCCTTTATTGCCTACCACTGGCCTAGAAGAAGTCCCTGGTTAGTAGAAACTAGTTTTATATTATTAAGCAGTATGATAAATGATGTATAAGTTCATTTTTGGAACCATATACAATTAATCTAACCATAAGATGGACTTATAACTTTTTCTAATCTTTTGTTTGAACCAGATGGAATGACCCATCATTCTATCACATGATCTGCTAACACATCATGAATAAAAAATTCAACTTCATTTCTTTAAGGGATGAAGTGGAAATTGTCCAATTCACAAAAAACAGTGAGATTGTACCAAAATAATGTAAGTATTTATTTTAATTCATCAACTTTAGGGAAATGATCTTGAAAACAAAAAATGTTTTCCTAGTTCCCTTATATCTGATGAATCAGATGGTACCTTAGATCATCACAAATATATAGATTTGTGATTGTTGGCTTTTTCATAGCCATGTTCTCTACCACTCTCCATTAGAACATGATGGTTAGGTTTCTCTTCCATATCCATATTTTCACCTATGTTCTCCTATGTGGAAACCTAGTGATTAGTTAATTTGGGTAACCGTTATGTTTCATAATTTAGTTTTAAAGATTGGTTTTGGTATTACTTTTTACGATGTGGGTTTCTATTAAAGAAACTTTTGAGTAGTAAACCATTTTCATACCCCAATGAATTTTGAGGGAAAAATTCATTTTAAGGGGGGTAGAATGTAACACCCCGAGATTTTATGAAAAATATTCTTTTTAATTTTATTTATGTCTTGTGTTGTATGTTAAAACAAATGAGTCTTGCACAACACACAACCCTAACTTGGCTACATTACACGCAATCACGACCTTCCTCGAGAGCGTGTGTTGTACGCAATACTGAGTTTCACTAAACAATGATATGCTATTAAAATATTTTTAAAAATAGTAGTTATGAATAGAAATAACCACTTTTTGAAATTTTGTAAATTTCATCTTTCAAAATGGTCTTCATTTTTGGATTCGGAATATCAAAATTAGCCTAGGGTGAAATTTTGGTATTTTTTTGAAAACATTCTTTTTTGATGAATAGTTAAAACACTAGGTTACTATTTAAAACCCGACTTTTTATTTAAATAATTATTTATTTTATTTAAATTTATTTTAGGTAAAAATTGACACATAATACCTATATAAGTTCAATGTAATTCATTGGAGTCATTTTATAATAATTTTAGATATATAAAAATTTTATTGAACTTTTTACCGTCTTTTACCCACCTCCTAGGAGAATTTGAAAATTTACATATAACTTAATTTTACCGCTTTTGTGAATGGAATTTCAAAAATCCGAGAGACGTGGTTGATTTTAGTAAGTAAAATGTTGTTCAATGAGATGAAAATAATTTGTGTTGATTAGTAACTTTTTACTTTTATTTACCACGGTTAAAAGTAAAGAGGGTAATTAAGGGTAAAAATGATATTATTATTACCCTAACAGATGTCCTAATTCTATTATATAAGTGTAATTAAACCAAAAACATCCTTAGGAATAAAATATGACCATTTAGGCCCACTTGGATTAGATTAGGACATTTAATATTAAGTTATTTAATGAAGGGTTAAAATAGTTAAAATCAAAGTATAATAAGTAAATCTTTTTTAATATAGGGTTATACATAAGATAAATTCAACTATAAATATTCATTAGAAAGATAAAATGATTTCCTACATAATGGTAGTTTATTTATAATTTTTAGACATTAAATAATATAATTTATTTTTGACACAATGATGATGTATTAATTATCTTATTGATGTTATAAAAACCCAAATAAATGTAATTTGAGACTTTTTATGAATTCCACTAATTTTATAGGTTACTATGACATGTTATTATTGATTTAGTTAACTTTTTTCGAACTAATCATTCTGTTATGATTTTCAAAAAAATCAATTACCAAATAGTGTCAAAATTGACATAAAATAGTTTTTAAAACAAATATTATATTATAATTGTTATTTTAATCCTAAAAATCTAAGGTTAGGCCAAATAACGTAGATAAGGTTATATATATTAATAATAAACAACTTGGGGTTCTTTTGTCTTGTTATAGTATGTTTGTTAACCTTGTAGTATAAGAAAACAAGAATACATGGTAAAAGTTAAATTATTTAACTTAAGGTTAAATCTAAATGATAAGGTTAAAATAGAAACATAAACTTGTCTAAATTCTATTGGATGAGAGTATTTCGAACCATCCCCACATTAGCTTTTAATTCAATCAATTTTGAGCTATTAGAAATTGAATATGACTTTATACTAAAATAATATTTTTAGTTTTTCCAAAGGTGTCCCTCTCCTCCCTTATAAAAGGGCACATCATCCCTCTCTTCCTCACACCACTTTGAGTTTTCAAGCTCGGCCAAACCATGCCAAATTCTCTTCTAAACTTTCCTAGAAAAATCCTAGAGGTCCTGGTATTCTTCAAAGACCAATTTTATTGCCCTAAGAGGAGTTCTCAAAGAGGCGCTTCAAAGAAGAGGTAATGTCTGTTATCGATTCTTTCAACTTTATTTCTTCTTCCACTTCTTCTTATTTAGTTGTTTCATTATTAAGTAATAAAATAAGTATAAATAATATAATTATATGTTATTATAAGTATGAAACTACCCTATTTCACCATCTATCCATCGTACGGAAAACAAAATCACCACGCGTGCGTACATACGGAATACTGCCTCCACACCGTGGTGAAATCTGTTTTTCCACCAACACCTTACATGGATGGGTATAATGTTGTAAAGAATAAATATATATGGTTATTATAAAATCATACTGATACTGATATATTACACCATCCACTCCAATTTTATTCAATAATTATGGGAACAATATCGTCGCTCGTGCGTACGTACACACTACTGTCTCCACGATGCGATGAGATTCATTCTCCATGTTAACCATACATGAATGATCATATAGTTTATATAATGAATAATAATGAAATATATGAAATAATAATGATACTGGATTTATGTATATATATGTATGTCATATATTTAGTTTCATTCAATTCAATAAGGAAATGAAAATATCGTTCATGCGTACGTACGACCTACCGTCTCCATGAATGGTGTATTTCATTCCTTTTATCAATCTATAATATAAATATGTATATGATGAATATATATTATATATAAATCATGTTTTACATTTTGGAATTATGTAAATCAGGATATAAGTAATAATATCAATAACGACAAGTCGAAACACATACGATAAATGAAATGATTTTATCCAAAATGCTGCTTTAACATGGAATTTACAAACGAACAGGTAATATAAAGTCATAAGTGAAACATATATGATATAATATAAATTAATATGATTCTGTAATAAGTCAATGACATTATTTGAATCATTATACAGGAGGTTCAGACACGTACGAAGCATATCAGACCTAAGGTAAGGGATAATTTTTCAAATCTCATTTTTATCCGAGATTGCTTATTCATAAGTATTTACTGGGGTTATTGCTATAATCCATGTCCATGTTTTATAAAAGTGTATTCATGTATTTTTAAATTTCTTTTTACCCATTTTTACTTTTACACCATGGTATGGAAGAAATCTTTCTTTTATTTACCCTACAAAGTACTTTTTGACTTTTCCGACAAAAGTACGAGAAGAATGTTTTTTAAACATATACGGCATGAACATATTTGTATGGTTTTATAAATCCATATTTCCATGAACCTTACTCCAAAAAATTTCATAACTATTTTCAACATAATCCTTTTCTTTTAAAATTTCATGACATTTTGTGAAAAGAAAATGATTTTGAAGAAAAAAGGATATTTTCCTCAAGAATTCATTTCAAGGGTTTTATCACAACCATTTTTCATCTAAGATGAAATTATTTCATATGTGTATGTTTCAAGTATCATGTCTCTATGGTTTACATGGTTTCACTTTTCTTATTTTGAAATGATATCCATATATTTTATATGAATTATGTAATGATGGGATGATGTTTATGAAACCCATTTTATTTTTTGGGTTATTATGAATAATGTATGTTTATTTTGTGGAAAAAGTAAGAATGATTTCATTATGAGATGGTTGGGACCTATATCTCCCTCAAATTCATTGGGTAAAGATTTATATCTCATGAGATAGACATGGCCGGAACAGTAAGTTAATCCAGTTCAGTAATATAGGAATAGAATGAGGAGTGAACTCGATTCAGAAAGGGACTTTGTCCCCTAAGATGGTCTTGGCAGCAATTCCTTGGCTACTATGGAAATCATATCATGTTCTTAATGGTTTCCACAATCAAATGTTTTATTCCCATGCTATTTTATCATTATTAATGTTTCTTTATGATCTATGCCTTATGTTCTTCCATGTTTTATGTCATTGCTCAAGATTTTGTTGTTTAAACATTATGTTCATGTTTTTAAGTTCAAATGTATATGATTTTTTTATTTTATCCATGCTTACCCTTACTGAGCATTTGAGCTCACCCTTTATATGTTTTATTTTACCCAGGATATAGATAAAGGTTTTAGGTAAGAAAAAAGGGGAAGATCTTTATGGGAGATGTTAAAGATCTTTCACCACGATTAGAAGATTATGTTCCAAGTTTCCAAAGACACTAAACCATTACGGTCCTTGTGTGTCTGTTTTTGTTATGTATTAAGTATTCCGCAAAAGTAATGTAATGTCCATGAACGTCAAGCTTTGGGTCTCTACAATCATGGATGTCCATAACTCATAAAATAATATTAGAACAAACTTTAGGGTAGTTTTATATTATTATAATATTATTCTTACCCTTATTTACCTGATTTACCCTTTAACTGTGGAAAATAAAAATAACTATTAAGGTAACTATTCATAATGTCTTAAAATAAATGGGATCTTTCTACAATATTTGGAAGTTATGATTCTGAATATTGAATCCATTTTTACAAATTCCTATAAATTTTTTAGTAATTATTTTAAAATTAATCCCCATTTTAAAAATGAGAAAATGAGTTTTTTAAAAGTAAAACTCATCAAAAGATTGACATGTGTTTATATCAAATTTTAATTTAACAAAAATTCCAATGAACACAATTTTATTAAATGATAAAAAATTAATCCAATTAGAATTTAAGAAAATTAAAATCATAACCTAACTATGTAATTGAATTGGGTGAAAATGATGATTTGAATAAAAATGTATTACATTTCACTATTCATTAAAAATGAATTTTATCTGAAAAATACCAAAAATTTAACCAATGTAAATTTTTATATACCTATTCTAAAGAATAAGTTTATTTAATTAAATATAATGTATCAAAGTTGAAAAATATATTTTTTAAAATGTTTCTCCATCAAAAGGTAATAAACTACCTTTTAAAAATATTAGAGTATTTTATACTTAAAATTGGATTAATTCTCATTTTAATCCTCTAAAAATTATTATAAGAAATTAGAAACATTTAATAAACATGTGTAAACATAATATAGTTAGTTATATTCAATCCCGCCAATAAATAGGCTATGAATAACTACCATTTTAAATAATAATATTAAAAATGTTTTAATTTCAGTATATCTCAGTCCTGTGTGTAACATATGATTTCGGTGAAACCCATTATTGCGTGTTAGGTATCCTATCGAAAATATTGTTCCCTTTAAACTAAAATTAATATATAATTAATAAATATTAATAGATATGAAAATTATTATTCCATAATTACCCGGGATGTTACATTCTCCCCCTTTTGAAATTGTGTCATCACAATTTTAATTCGGTGTTGGTAACTAAGGTTTCAATTCTAAAAATTACAAAATTGAAATCCCAAATTAGATAAAGAGTCTATAAAACCTCCAATTAAAATATAGAAAGTGATGTACAATGGTCCCCCATGAAAAAAATAATATGGCTTCATGTAGTAAGAAATGGATATGGAAGAGAAATATAACCATCAAGTTCAGATGGAGGGTGATATAAAACATGATCAAGATAATGTAAAAATCATGAAGTTATAAATTTTTTATGGGTTAAATAGTATTTGAATTGATATTAGTAAAAGTAAACAGAAATATTTTTTGATTTAAGATCTTTTAAATAAAGTTTAGGTATTAATTTACTTCCTAGACTAAGAACATACATAAACATACTTACTTGAGAAGTTGGGTTTCATCCTTTAATTTAATTCCACCACAAAATAATTTTTTCTCCAAATTATGAGTATTTAAGATGAATTATTTTACACTTGAAGCCCTAGAATCAACTTCTAGAAAATAACATAATCTAAAAAACATTAATTATCAATTTCTTCAACCTTTAAATATTAACCAAAACAAAAAATGGTCAGTACAAGATCATATAATTCCCCCAAAATAATTAACAATTGTATGAAGAAAAACAACTTTTAATATCCAAAAATCAATAGTAATATCCAACATTCAACAAAGTCCATTCAACAAAAACTTTTCCTTAAAATTAATAAAAATAATCCAAACTAAGATTAAATCACAAAATTCATAAGGTTTTAATCATATGGTCATCCAAGATAAATATTAACATTTATCTCTAAATAACATCAACCACTCTTAATGTATCATACCACAAAGTAATTAACCTAATCACATATTCTCCAGATAGGCTAATCATTTCCTTAAATAAAACAAATGGTCATAAGTCCATTTCAAATTCATATAATCTTTCAAAATAAAATTCAACCATTACTCCTCAAATAAAATCACATGTTTTCTATTTACCTTAATCATATAAAGTTCCCAAAATAGTTAATATAATCCAAAATAACATTTATCAGTTAATCCCCAAATCATTTTCCAATACCAAATACATCCATTTAATAAAACGAAAGTCCCAAAAAATTAAATAATTCATATTTCATCAACTCATTTAATTAAAAATAAAATGTCATACTAACTAGAGACTTTACATAGTCCAGTGGTATGCAATAAAGCCTTGTCAAATTTCGGTTGTGTGTTAAATTCCTATAGCCTTGACCGACACAATTTTTTTTTACAAGATCTACATGTTTTCATTTTTTAAATATATAATTCTTATAGCATTCGAAATATAAGATAAAATCCTCAAAAATATCCCTAACATGTTTTAACCTTAAATTTTTTCTCATACCTTTCATTTTTCATCTAAATTAATTAACAAACCATAAATACATAAAAAATGAATGTCTCCCAAAATACCATTAATCAACTTGAAATTTCATAACATAAACCACAAAAGGGTTTATAAGAAATTAAACATAGGTTAAAATATAAAATTATTAACCCATGATGATATCCATATCTCATAAGAAGACACACTATTCTCCAATGTTTTCTAAAACCTTCTCTGATACTAACTATAAGGACCTATCCTTAATCACTACATATACTAGTGTTTTTAACTAGAATTTACATTCAATGATATTTTAAGTTTAGAGTTTTAAAGGATTAGGATAAAAACTTACATAGTAAACTCATACATTACAATTGGATACTTATACTCAGTATCCATTTTTTTCAACAATGGAAACACTTTTAAAATAAAACAAGATTTATTTTCAAGGAACATCTAAAATACATCCATCAATAAATATTTTTTGTCCTCACTAATCTTAAGACCTATGAAAAATATTTAAAAAACATTCGATGAGAACAAAAATCTTAGTAAGGGATATAAAATAAGGATTGAAACTGTTATTCCATGAATATTTTAAAACTCATGAAAACATTTTAAAAAAATCATAAATTTCAACAATAAAACATAAACTCTTTATCATACCTCATGAAATCATAAGATTCCTAAAAAACTTATTAGTAATCATAAATCATAAAGGTAACTTGTGGCATCCCTATCATACTTATATAGTAGCTTTTATAGCCACAAGGAGAGTAACATTCATGGTAACATTTGGAATACCCACCACAGTATATCCCCAAATTCTCTTTTGAGAAACATTACTATTTTACTCTATATCATTACCTAATACATTAGAGTGCGTTAACATGCTCATACTGTATTTTTTTATCACAGAAGCACCTGTATACATAAAAAATTTTCAAGAACTATGACATAATCATAAAACATAAAACATGCATAAAGGAAAAATAACATTTCCACATTGCAATCGAAAAATATAATTTCACGGTATTGATAAAATAAATTTATTATCAAAAAACATTTTCAATACCAAAATACCTAAAAATAGAATATGGTATTTAATTTAATTTTTTAAAAACATTTCATCTTTTAGGGGAATACAAATATCAAATAATAGTCATGATGGAAGAAAAGTCATTATCACCACGTACATTAAAAAACATTCCATTTTTCCATTTAGTAAAATGATTCATAGAAAAATATTCCATTTTAAAACCATTTAATAAGATAAAAAGTCAAAGGGGTCGATTTGACACCTTATAAAATAATGTTGTGTATAAATCAAGTATGCCCCAATGAAAGGAGATTGAGACACAGTCCGTTACATTGAGTCTGACTTATCTTGTACATTATTTATCTTCTTGAAAAATAAACTTTGGTTAATTTGTAATATCTTGATATCCTTTTTCAAGATTATTATTCATTTTATGTCACTTATTACCATGTTATAAAAATTACATAATTATTTAATTTTATATGAGACGTTTTGTCGATGTTTGGTACTTAAGTCGAAAATGAACATGTCATGATGTAAATTGTCCATGTGGTCATAATTCCATCAACAATAGAATAATATTCATTAAAAAATAATAAATTTTATATATTAATTATACTTTTAGATCCATTAATTAAATATGGACATGAAAAATTGAATTACGTTACAATCATGGATAAGATAATCCGTACATATGCATGAGTAACATTTTCTATTATTCTTTGATCATTATGGAAAGAAGGTAAATATTATTTTATCTTTCAAGAATGATCTTAAAATAATTAATATCATATTAATAATTTAAACATACTTATTTACATATTAATAATCATTCATTAATAGTTAATGTGGAGAAGGAATGTAATCGCGCCATGAAGATGATAAGCTGCACGTATGCACGAGGGAAAATATTATTCAGTTAATGTTTAAATGGTATGTAATTGGATGGTATAATAATTATAAAAAATCATTATCATGTTATATTAGTTTTTTATATTGTTTATATTAATTATTATATCCATTGAAATAATGTATAAATGAAGAAAAGTTTACACCACGACTTAGAGATGGTAACCCGTATGTATATACATGTTGTGAAATTGTTATCATAGGATGGGTAGAAGGAAGAACATGGTTTTAAAATAACCATAAAAACATATCAGAATATATAATATTCTAGAGTTGTTACATTATTATGGAAACAACTTAGGAAAAGGAAGTATAAGGGGAAAAGAACTTTGAATGATTTGGTAAAACAATTACCTCTTCTTCAAGTGTCTCCTTTTCAATTGCACAAAAGTACTACTTAGGTTGGAATTATGACCAAATTATTACCTCTAGGATTAATTAAGGGAGGTTGGGAGGAATAATGTGTTGGTTGTGGCTGAACAAAAAGGATTTAGTGTTGTGAGTATTAAAGAAGAGTGGGTACCTTTTTATAGGAGAGGGGAGGGGCACCCTAGGAAAGTAATAAAATATTAAATTAATATAAATTAATTTTTTAATAAAAATGAATCAAAATTGAGATATTTCAAATATAATATGTGGATAATTCTAAATCATTTCATTCAATAATTTTTAGATATGTATTGATTTTATTTTAAACATTATCATTCATTTGATTCCTTCATCGATAAAGCAATCAATGCACAATCACACACAAATGGATTTTAAAGGTATTATTTTCATTCCAAGTGTTATACGGGTCACCCATAACTCTTCCAATAATACTAGTACAAGTTTTATGGTAGTTTCATATTATTATAATATTATTTTTACCCTTATTTACATGATTTTCCCTTTAACCTTGGAATATAAAAATAATTACTAAAGTTACTATTCATAATTTTAAAAAATAAAAGGGTCCTATTTAGATAATTTGGAACTTATTATTCAAAATATGGAATCCATTTTCCAATTTAAAAACAAAAATGTTTCAGTAATTAATTTAAAATTATTCCATGTTGTCAAAATGAGAAAATATGTTTATTAAAAGTAAAACCCATCAGAAGATTGACAAGTGTTTATATGAAATTTCAAAGTGAAATTACTTCCAATGATAAAAATTTGATTAAATGATAAAAAATTAATCCAATTTTATTTTAAAACAAATTAAAATTATAACAAAACTATATAAATAAATTGGGTGAAAAAATAAATTCTGAATTAAAATGTAGAATTTTTCACTATTCATTAAAAATAAATTTTATCAGAAAATACCAAAAATTTAACCGAAGTAAATTTTTATATCCCAATTCCATATAATAATATTATTTTTTCTAATATAATATATAAAATTGATGATAACTATATCTTAAAAGGGTTCTCTATCAAAAGGTGGTAAACTTACTTTAGAAAATATTAGAGTATTTTATGCTTAAAATTGTATTTATTATCATTTTAAGACTCTAAAATTTATTAGAAGAAGGAAAAAACATTTAATAAACATGTGTAAATATATTATAATTATTTCTTTCATTCCCACCCATATAAATACTAGGAAATAACTACCATTTAAAATAATAATATTAATAATGTATTTTTGTGGTATATCTCTATCTTGTGTACAACATAATATTTTAGAGAAACCAATTATTTTGTGTTGAGTACACAATCACACATAATCTCTCCTTTAAACTAAAATTAATATCTTATTAATAAATATTAATATATATGAGAATGTATTATTCTATAATTACCTTGGATGTTATACTCAATTAGTGGAGGATTGGATCACCGTAGTGGTTTGGGTTTTCCTACTTGTGTAGACCCTAACTAATCAGATGATTGTTCTTTTAACTAGTCTTCTCCATGGAGAAATAGTTGGTTCCAGTAGTATTAGTAGATGACACAAATATACTGAATTCACTTTTCATTTTGAAGATATAGAGATCCCCCAGGCTTAATGTTGATCCAAACCCCCTTCTTAGGTGGTATAGGCAAGGCATGAGCCTGTGGTGTGAAATCCCCACTTAGATAAGAGTTCTTGGTGGTGATCCGGGCAATAATACTTCTCAATGGTGACAAGGGTTTTTAGTAGAACCACGTGTTGGTGACTCTTGATGTGGCTTCAGACCAAATAAGTAAGATGGAAATTTCCCCCACCGAGATGTGTTATTGTGACAAGATCCAAAATCGTGAAAGTGAGTTAGTGCCTCCCAATGTAGATAGTGTCAAGGTATGGGGGATGATTTCATTTGAAATATATTTTTGAGATCATTTTAATGTGATAATGTGTCAGAATAGGCCATGGTTAAGGGGGAAATGTGGGAAAGGGGAAATATTTCTTTAATAAGTAGAGGATTATGACACTAAGGATCTAGGTGTGATTGAGGTAAGAATAATGCCTTATCTTCTCCTATTTTAGATTTGGTACATGGTCAGAGGCCACTTTTCAATGAACATGACCCATGTTTATGGCCTAGCGATACCATTGGATCCTTTTAGCTCAACCCGTGTGTTTGGAGTGTCTGGAAGAGGAGCATAGATGATTACACTTCTACCAACAATGTGACTAGAATTTGAGAGGTGAAGGAAAATTTCATTGAATAATTCCATTGCATATGGTGAGGCCCTAAGTTGTTTTCCTTAGTATGGATTGGTTTCCTAAAATCCATTCTCTATTTAATGTTACTAATGGGGATTATAGTGTACCAAAGTTAGTGGGATAGGGTTTACCCTTCTTTGTTAATAATTAATACCATGAAAATTAGGATGATCTCATGTGAAAGAGGATACTGTAGTGCCCAGATCAGTGTGAATCACTGAGAGGGGGAGGGGGTGAATCAGTGATCCTTTAAAACGTTTTACTAATTGATTCTTAATCAATTAAACCTCTATGGCTGGTTAAAGCCTCGATCCACTCTTCTTGTATCTCTCACCTGTCCAGGAATGATGCAGTAAATGTAAAGGCACTGGACACAAGGATTTACAAGGTTCGGCACCAAAGGCCTACATCCTTGCCATGCTCTCCCAGCATGGATTCTCCCATTATAATCGGTTAGTATTACAATGGTCGATACAGAGTCCCACTGTATCTCTCCTGAGTCCCACAGGAGGGTCTTTATACTGCGTCCCACAGTGTTACCAGAGTCCCACTGGCCTGCTCCAGAATCCCACTGAAGACTTTTTCTCCCTGAGTCCCACAGGGTCTTCTCCTGGCTCCTCGAGTCACACGAGTATCTCTTCTTCACTTTAAGCTTCTTCAAGTAACTTCAGCAGCCTGGGATAAAGGCTGCTGGCCTTGCTCTTCTCTTCTGATCACTTGTGGTTGATCAGGGCTTCTCGTCTAGCTCAGGCATTATCTCCTTCTTCAGGATGACCTGGCTTCACTCTTCAGCTACTGAATACTCAGACAATTGATATCTTTAACTTCAGTCTGGTCCAGTCTCAGTTCACTTCAACATCATGCACTGAGTGCATGGCAGCTCTTCTTCCTCATGCACTGATAGCATGGCCTTCTCAATTCTCTTCAAGATCTTCACGTCTTGGACTCCTCAAATGCACACAAGCTGGTTTGGCTTTATTCACGTGTGCATGTGCATGCATGCATGCATGCACTTCCCTATTCTTCTTCTAGGTGCAGTAAACCCTCAAAGGGTGTAATTCTTTAAGCACACACCTTCTTCCTCCTTCACACACTTTATCCAATTTTTTACACACTTAGAGTGTGTTCTACTTTAGTGTGGGTCACTCCTTATTTCTTCTAAGTGTATACACACTTCTTAGTGCACACACCTAGGTTCGGCCAACTTGTCTCTTTACACACACTTGTTTCATTTTGCACACACTTGAAACTTTGGCCTTCACTTCCTCTTGCACACACACAAAGTATTCTTTGTTCTTCAAAGTGTGCACACACAAGGCTACGACCTCTTCCACTATTTTTGCACACAAGGCACTAAGGCCTCGGCCTTCCTTCTTGTTTTGCACACACACAAATGTGGTGGCCTTCCACCCTTCTTGCACTCTTCCACTTTGCACACACACTTTGCTTTTCCCTTTTAATCTTCAAGTGTGCACAACCTCCAAGGGCTACGGCCTCTTCTTGTTCTTTTTGCACACAAGGCTCAAAGGCCTCGACCTTCCTTCTTCACCTCTCACACACACAAAGTGTGGTATACTGCCTTGCACACACTTAACCCGTGGGCGAGATATTCTTCACCCGAACTTAATCATCAGGGTGGCATGCAAGGGTGCGGCTTCTCTTCTTCAACACTGCTGCGAGGTACACTTGGGTGCCACTGGCCGCGCAAGAGCACAAGGCCTCTAGGCCGCACAAGCCTCGGGTGCAAGGCACCGTGGGCGCGCAAGTGCCTACCGCGCAGGGGGCGCGGTGCACAGAGGGAGCGCGCAAGTTGGCGCTGCCCTTCCTCCTTCCTGTCGCGCAAAGGATAGCGCACAGGGGACTCCTCCTCCTCCTTTTTCTTGTCGCGCAAAGAAGTAGCGCGCAAGGAACTCATGCAAAGCCAAAAATGGCTTCGGGCTGCTGCCGCGCAAGTGGTGCGCGCAGGGCAGATCTTCGCGAGGCAGAGAGAACTCACGGGACTTCTGTTCTTCAACAAAGATTCGGCAAGCTTCTCTGTGCTTCAGGCTCTCCTTTTATAGGCAGAGGAATCCTCAAAACATCCGCGGGATACAATCTTTGAATCCCCCGAAGTTTTCGGGTATTTCAAGATTCTGTGAATCTTGTTTTTCTTTTTATTTCACGCGGGTTCTTTCATTTTTCTTTCCTCCTCGTGCATGCGATTTATAACGCATGCACGACCTCTGTTTAAACCCAATCCATGCAAAGACACGAACCCACACAAGGCCTCGCACCTTCGGTTTGCTTCGGCCTTCTTTGAAATTTTCCATACGTTGCATTCATGTATAATTTTATACATGAATCTGTTCAGTGTGGCCAGACGAACTCCATGGACGTCTTAGATCCTTCAGAGGTGGCCGGGAACTCGAAAACCGGCCTCGGGTAGCCTCTGGTTCATCGGCGGCTTCGCGGGTGCCTCGGTCGAGCTCGAGGTAGAAGATGGACGGGGAGCCGTCGGATCGAAGATTTGAAATACATCGGACGGCCGGATAGATCGCGGCGCGCGGTAGATGAATCGTGCGGCGCAGATCAAGCGCGAGATCGCTTGGACGGCCTGGATTCACTCCGGGTGAATTTTGCGCGTCCCACATCGAAACCTCTCGCGGTTTTCACGCGGCTTATTACCCTGGCGCCGCCTCAACCCCGCAATTGAATCTTCTCCCCTCTCAGTGCCGCCCCGCACCGAGTTCTCCCTGCGGGCGCGCTCTGCGCCCACTCATGCTCCCTGCGGGCGCGCACCTAGCGCCCACTATGCATCCTCCGGGTGCGCGGGTTTCACCACCGCGTGCCCTCGGGGGCTTATACACGGCCCCCTGCCGCGCTCCTCCGGGCGTGCCCCAGGCACCCTTGCGGTGTCCTACGGGTGCGCCCCTGCCGCCCTGGGCTCGCCCCACGGGTTCCCCCTTGGGCGTGGCGCCTTAGGCCCACATGTGCCTTGGGGTTGAACCCTCAAGGTGTCCACGGGCTGGCCAATTTTTTTGGCTAAGGACAGAATTAAGACTTTGTTAAAAACAAAGTTCTCCTCCATATAAAATGCCATATCAAGCCCTTTCATTCTTCTTCTCCATTTCTTCCCTTCTCTACTTCTTAAGAATTCCTTAATCCTCCTCAACATATAATCTTCACTTAGTATATGGTCTTCATCTCCTCTTTCATATGTGTTCAATACATAGGAGGGACTTCTTCAACTGAATCTCATAAATCACACATGATCTTCAACATTCTTCATTGATCTAATCAGAGATCAATTGGATCTTCTTCTGATTCACATGCACTAAAAGTTAGTACATGGACTTCTTTAATCCACTTCATCCACTTAGAAGTTGTGGATGGATCTCTTGCTTCTCCTCATGCATTGTCAGTACAATGCATGGTCTTCAAACAATGTTGTGACATTGTACCATCAGGATACAAGTTCTTTGAACTTAAAGAGCAGCTCAGCAATCGTCAGATGTACATGGAGAATGTTTCAACCATATTCTCCAATGCCACTTAGTGAATCTCCTAAGTGACATGCATCTTAGTACCATGGCCATTCTCCTTCACTACCAACACCATCACAACCTTTGTCATTCACATCTTGACATTCCCTGACTTCCATTCATTCCAAGACAACTTCATGCCTCATTGACAACAAATGCAACACAGTGCACTTCAATCTCCCCCTTTGTATTTGTTGTCAATACACTCCTTCAGCACATATGAATGGGTCAATATGTGTGCCAATATTTTCTCCCCCTTATTGGAAATCAAATGCAAAGGTGTGGTGTGGTTCACTTTCAAAAATATCTTCCTCCCTTTGAATAGCATCTTCTTGAAAATTACTAAGAGAGGGATGATGCCACATGTTCTTCTTAGCAAAGAACCTTGAGTAAATCATCTCTAAGTCTACTTGGGCTAACCCGGTGTAGAAAAAAAGAGTGATGTAGCCAAGGAATTCAAAGCTGTCCATAATTCTCTACACATGTGAGATCATGCTTAGGGGTTTGAAATTTTTCAGATATAACAATGAATTGCTAAATCCTGCACATGCTTCACAAAACTCATTAGAAAGTTCAGTGCAAAGATAAAGCTCCCCCTTTCATCCATTTGTCTTCAATCCATACTCCCCCTTAATTGACAAGATAAACTCAATTAAGAAACAAGGGATGAATGTATGATTGGAATACCTTCACTTTTCTCAAGATGATATTAATCTCAGAACATCATCTTCTTCAGATTTGCTCCCCCTCAAGGGGTGCACTCCATTCTGTCCAAACCACTCTCCAGATGAGAATGATCATCATCTTCAATTCCCTGCAATGTTAGCACATGTAAATACAAGTGATTAGGGAATAAGATGGAACCTCCTTGGTTCATCAATGTGAACAACAAGGTTGAGAAGATTCTCTCAACCGAGATGTCCCATTTTCACCAGTCTTCACACTTGCACATTTGATCTTCATTGATGATTGTGCTGGTGTGGTTCTCAAAACATCTTCATGTGAAACCTTCCCTTTTTCCTTAGCAATTGTCAGAGCTTCATCTTCAGCTTTTTGCAGTTCTCTGGCAAGTTGCAACTGATGTGGCCATATGACAAGTAAATCATTTGGAAGTGTGGCCTCAGTTTTGGAAGTTCCACATGGTTCTTTGGATGCTGCTAAGCTACCTCTCTTAGGCAACTTATTTTCAATCAATACCTTCTTCTTCTTCTGGATTGATTGTCTTTTTGAGTTCAGTCTGCTTCTATTCAGTTTCATGGCTTCTTCACAAAGGTCCATGATGTGTCCTTTCTTTCCACAGTAGAAGCATGTTTTCTTGGTGGTCCTTCTGGATGCATCACCCTTCTTAGATTTAGATTCCAAGGACTTATCTTCCTTATTCATAATATTCTTGGGAGCATATTCCACATTCTTATGCTTGCTTCCCAAGGAATCTCTCTTAGCCAGGTTCTGTGATCTTCTCTTCTTTCCAGCTTTGGATACATTCGGAGATTGACATGTATCAAATTTTTGACCACTTTTGCAACCATCCCAGATGTTTTCAAGTAATCCAAATCTATTTGCAGTAAACAGATGTCTCTGGACCTATGGATGTTGCTTCCTTCCTTCTGTCTTGCTCCCCCTTGGCATGGGCTTCCTCTGTGCTTTGACATTTAGTGGATTGTGCCAACAATCCTTTGCACAATGCCCATACTTATTACAACACCAACATTGACCCACAAAACTTGACTTCTTCAGTTCTTCTGATTGTAGGGTACTTTTCTTGACCTGTTGTGCTGTTTCAGGAGAGATCTCTTTTGTCTTCATCCATACTTGTTTGGAGTTATTCTTCCATCCTGCACTTTTTGTGGAAACACATTTAGAGGCATGAGTACAAGATGGGATGTATGGTACCTTCTTTTTAGAAGTTGTTGCCCTTTTATTAGAGGATGTCTTTCTTTTAGAATCATCCTGCTCAATGCTCACTTGAGTGGCAACATTTCTTCTACCAGCTGACTGGGAGGTTTTGGCTTTGGGTGATTGCTGATTTTTCAATATCACCTCCAGTTCTAAGCACTTCATGTTGAGGGAGTTCTTCTCATCCTCAACGAATCTAAGCCTAGCTTCCCAATTCTATTTCAGCTGTTCCATCTGGTCATCATGCACCTTCTTTATTTCATGCAATGTGTTGTCAAGCTCCTTCACCCTTTTGACTTTTTCTTCAAGTTGAGCATCTCTGACAATCATTGACACTCTATGCAGCTTTTCCAGTGCATGGAACACTTCTTTGACCATTATCTTAAAGAATTCATTCTCAGAAAGGCTTCTTTGCAATTCTTCAGCAGTGTCTTCATATCTTTCATTGAAAAGAGATACTGTTTCATCTTTGGCATTTACCAGCTTTCTGAGAGTGTTGGTTATGCCAACCCTTTTAGCCAGCTGATCTTCCATAGCATTGGCTTCTTCTTCTAACTGTGATTTTTCTTCATGAAGATCATGGATGCCTGTAGCTATACACTTTGCCACTTCCATGGGAACTGTCTTCTGAAGATATTTGAGTGCACTCTGAAGATCATTCATTGTTTCAACTTCATCACAGCTAGGACAGGCTTTCTTCATCTTCTTGGCCTGTTTCTTCTTTCTATTTTTCTGAGTCTTGGCAGATATCTCCATTTGAGGCTGGTCACTCATTTCCTCAAATCTGCACTCCATAAAGACTCCCTTGGATCTTTTAGAGGGAACCTCCCTCTGATACTAATTGTAGTGCCGAGATCAGTGTGAATCACTGAGAGGGGGAGGGGGTGAATCAGTGATCCTTTAAAACTTTTTACTAATTGATTCTTAATCAATTAAACCTCTATGGCTGGTTAAAGCCTCGATCCACTCTTCTTGTATCTATCACCTTTCCACGAATGATGCAGTAAATGTAAAGGCACTGGACACAAGGATTTACAAGGTTCGGCACCAAAGGCCTACATCCTTGCCATGCTCTCCCAGCATGGATTCTCCCATTATAATCAGTTAGTATTACAATGGTCGATACAGAGTCCCACTGTATCTCTCCTAAGTCCCACAGGAGGGTCTTTATACTGCGTCCCACAGTGTTACCAGAGTCCCACTGGCCTGCTCCAGAATCCCACTGAAGACTTCTTCTCCCTGAGTCCCACAGGGTCTTCTCTTGGCTCCTCGAGTCACACAAGTAGCTCTTCTTCACTTTAAGCTTCTTCAAGTAACTTCAGCAGCCTGGGATAAAGGCTGCTGGCCTTGCTCTTCTCTTCTGATCACTTGTGGTTGATCAGGGCTTCTCGTCTAGCTCAGGCTTTATCTCCTTCTTCAGGATGACCTGGCTTCACTCTTCAGCTACTGAATACTCAGACAATTGATATCTTTAACTTCAGTCTGGTCCAGTCTCAGTTCACTTCAACATCATGCACTGAGTGCATGGCAGCTCTTCTTCCTCATGCACTGATAGCATGGCCTTCTCAATTCTCTTCAAGATCTTCACGTCTTGGACTCCTCAAATGCACACAAGCTGGTTTGGATTTATTCACGTGTGCATGTGCATGCATGCATGCATCCACTTCCCTGTTCTTCTTCTAGGTGCAGTAAACCCTCAAAGGGTGTAATTCTTTAAGCACACACCTTCTTCCTCCTTCACACACTTTATCCAATTTGTTTACACACTTAGAGTGTGTTCTACTTTAGTGTGGGTCACTCCTTTTTTCTTCTAAGTGCATACACACTTCTTAGTGCACACACCTAGGTTCGGCCAACTTGTCTCTTTACACACACTTGTTTCATTTTGCACACACTTGAAACTTTGGCCTTCACTTCCTCTTGCACACACACAAAGTATTCTTTGTTCTTCAAAGTGTGCACACACAAGGCTACGGCCTCTTCCACTATTTTTGCACACAAGGCACTAAGGCCTCGGCCTTCCTTCTTGTTTTGCACACACACAAATGTGGTGGCCTTCCAACCTTCTTGCACTCTTCCACTTTGCACACACACTTTGCTTTTCCCTTTTAATCTTCAAGTGTGCACAACCTCCAAGGGCTACAGCCTCTTCTTGTTCTTTTTGCACACAAGGCTCAAAGGCCTCGGCCTTCCTTCTTCACCTCACACACACACAAAGTGTGGTATACTGCCTTGCACACACTTAACCCGTGGGCGAGATATTCTTCACCCTAACTTAATCATCAGGGAGGCGTGCAAGGGTGCGGCTTCTCTTCTTTAACATTGTCGCGAGGTACACTTGGGTGCCACTGGCCGCGAAAGAGCACAAGGCCTCTAGGCCGCACAAGCCTCGGGTGCAAGGCACCGTGGGCGCGCAAGTGCCTACCGCGCAGGGGGCGCGGTGCACAGAGGGAGCTTGCAAGTTGGCGCTGCCCTTCCTCCTTCCTGTCGCGCAAAGGATAGCGCACAGGGGACTCCTCCTCCTCCTTTTTCTTGTCGCGCAAAGAAGTAGCGCGCAAGGAACTCAAGCAGAGCCAAAAATGGCTTCGGGCTGCTGCCGCGCAAGTGGTGCGCGCAGGGCAGATCTTCGCGAGGCAGAGAGCACTCACGGGACTTCTGTTCTTCAACAAAGATTCAGCAAGCTTCTCTGTGCTTCGGGCTCTCCTTTTATAGGCAGAGGAATCCTCAAAACATCCGCGGGATACAATCTTTGAATCCCCGAAGTTTTAGGGTATTTCAAGATTCTGTGAATCTTATTTTTCTTTTTATTTCACGCGGGTTCTTTCATTTTTCTTTCCTCCTCGTGCATGCGATTTATAACGCATGCACGGCCTCTGTTTAAACCCAATCCATGCAAAGGCACGAACCCACACAAGGCCTCGCACCTTCGGTTTGCTTCGGCCTTCTTCGAAATTTTCCATACGTTGCATGCATGTATAATTTTATACATGAATCTGTTCAGTGTGGCCAGACGAACTCCATGGACGTCTTAGATCCTTCAGAGGTGGCCGGGAACTCGAAAACCGGCCTCGGGTAGCCTCTGGTTCATCGGCGGCTTCGCGGGTGCCTCGGTCGAGCTCGAGGTAGAAGATGGACGTGGAGCCGTCGGATCGAAGATTTGAAATACATCGGACGGCCGGATAGATCGCGGCGCGCGACAGATGAATCGTGCGGCGCAGATCAAGCGCGAGATCGCTCGGACGGCCTGGATTCACTCCGGGTGAATTTTGCGCGTCCCACATCGAAACCTCTCGCGGTTTTCACGCGGCTTATTACCCTGGCGCCGCCTCAACCCCGCAATTGAATCTTCTCCCCTCTCGGTGCCGCCCCGCACTGAGTTCTCCCTGCGGGCGCGCTCTGCGCCCACTCATGCTCCCTACGGGCGCGCACCTAGCGCCCACTATGCATCCTCCGGGTGCGCGGGATTCACCACCGCGTGCCCTCGGGGGCTTATACACGGCCCCCTGCCGCGCTCCTCCGGGCGTGCCCCAGGCGCCCTTGCGGTGTCCTACGGGTGCGCCCCTGCCGCCCTGGGCTCGCCCCACGGGTTCCCCCTTGGGCGTGGCGCCTTAGGCCCACATGTGCCTTGGGGTTGAACCCTCAAGGTGTCCAGGCGCCCTTGCGGTGTCCTACGGGTGCGCCCCTGCCACCCTGGGCTCACCCCACGGGTTCCCCCTTGGGCGTGGCGCCTTAGGCCCACATGTGCCTTGGGGTTGAACCCTCAAGGTGTCCACGGGCTGGCCAATTTTTTGGCTAAGGACAGAATTAAGACTTTTTTAAAAACAAAGTTCTCCTCCATATAAAATGCCATATCAAGCCCTTTCATTCTTCTTCTCCATTTATTCCCTTCTCTACTTCTTAAGAATTCCTTAATCCTCCTCAACATATAATCTTCACTTAGTATATGGTCTTCATCTCCTCTTTCATATGTGTTCAATACTTAGGAGGGACTTCTTCAACTGAATCTCATAAATCACACATGATCTTCAACATTCTTCATTGATCTAATCAGAGATCAATTGGATCTTCTTCTGATTCACATGCACTAAAAGTTAGTACATGGACTTCTTTAATCCACTTCATCCACTTAGAAGTTGTGGATGGATCTCTTGCTTCTCCTCATGCATTGTCAGTACAATGCATGGTCTTCAAACAATTTTGTGACATTGTACCATCAGGATACAAGTTCTTTGAACTTAAAGAGCAGCTCAACAATCGTCAGATGTACATGGAGAATGTTTCAACCATATTCTCCAATGCCACTTAGTGAATCTCCTAAGTGACATGCATCTTAGTACCATGGCCATTCTCCTTCACTACCAACACCATCACAACCTTTGTCATTCACATCTTGACATTCCCTGACTTCCATTCATTCCAAGACAACTTCATGCCTCATTGACAACAAATGCAACACAGTGCACTTCAGATACAACTGATTATTTATCAGTTGTCATGTGTGGACCCCAGTGTAGCAGATGTTATGATATTTTAGTTCTTGAAATGGAAGAGAGTTTGGAGGACGTATTCCTTGTGGTTGTAACAAGTTTACCTAACCAAAAAGAGTTTGTTTTTCTATATGAGATTACACTATGGATGGCATGGTATCTTCGCTAGAATTTTGGATGATCACATATAGCTTTGAGACATGGACGTGTGGTCGGAGGAATCTATGTAGCAGGGGATTGTTAGACCAAGTGTGTTCTCTTGGGAAGGCCATGTATTGTTCACCTTGGAGGAAGATGAGAGGTTGATGTTAGATGTGGAATCACAATGTTTGAACCAGATAATATAAGAAGGGGTGTTTACCTCGAAGAATTGATGAATTATTTGAGAAATGATTTTAAGTGAAGGGGTTCTTGGAGTTTGATATGAGGACATGTTATCATTAGCTCCTTGTATGATCAGAGGATGTATTGATCCTAGATTCCATGAAATTCTATAGTTTCAAGTATTTCTTTCTGATAACCTTTAGCATGTTTGATGACCCAACAATGAATGTGTGTTTGATGAATTAGATATTTAACCCCACTTGGATCCGTTCATGGTAGTATTCAACTCTAACATCTTTATGTACTCTGTGTCAATGGTGCATCATGTGATACACTTGAGGATAGTATAAAATTTGATATGAGGGTACCATATTTATAGGGAGATCTCATAGAGTTAGTTATGAATTCAATAGTCATGATCACAAGGGAAATGTATTCTCAAGCATGGGTGTGATAGTGGTCCAAACAAATGGTTGAGGTTGTGCTAGCTTGAGGGCCACCCAATTGTGTGGTCATAGTAGCCGGTGCTCAAAATAATGTTTTCTTTCTTCTATTGTTGAGTGATATGATAGATCCAAGGATATTGTTTCATGTTACTGTGTTTATCTCTTCATGTCTCACCCATCTATAGAAGAAGGCTGATGTGATCAGATGAAAGTAGAAATGGAATTTTATCTTTATAGTTCTCTTGAAGGAGTTTCCATAGTCAGTGAAATTTCACTAAGTTATATGAGAGATCAAATAAATACACACAATGTTAGCTCCCTCCATAACTATTTGAGATCAGATATTAGTGGAGATTTTGGGATTCCTATGCGTGCAGTAGTTAGTATAACATTGCGGTGTTCCACTGAAGATTGCATTAGACCATGATGCATGATTCATGTCACTATTATAAAGAGGATACATAAGGAACATGATACTTAGTGGTGGTTGAACATGAATTTTCTACCCTAGATAGATTTCAAGACAAATCACACCATTCATAATTTGGGGGAAATTTATCGAGATTTCTTGTTAGCTTTGAACCATAGCAGGGAGTGTCATCTACCATCAGTGAAGTTTTCATATCACAATACCTACTACTCCACCATCTATGTATCACCATTTTTGGCCATATATAAGAGACCTTGTAAGTCCCTACTATACTGGTCAGAGACAATGAGAGATAATACCTATGGGAATAGAGTTGGTGCAAGTGATAGTTGTGAAGGGTATAGTTTATCTAGAGCTAGAACAAGACTTGTGACTAATATCAAGATGTCTTTATTGACTGATGGTGGATACCTTTGGTGTTTGACAAAGATATCATGAGTTATGAGATATATCCACTAATCGAGGATTACTTGGATTTGGCCAGGATGATAGGCTATCTTTATGGTTCATAGGGCCTTCTTCTAGTTACTGCACAGGGTTTTTAAGGTGGCGTACCTATTGACACTATGACCACAGTTATACAAGGAATGCGATGTATTCTACATGTCATAGACAAAGAAACATGTGAACAAATTGTTTCAAGATTTTGAATATGGTGACCTGGGCATTAAGTATTGATTAAACTTTTTGAGGAGTCGAGTGGTGTTTGAGAACCAACAGGATAATACCCTTTGTGGGAAATTTTCTCCTTTGGGTATGGGATTGTTGAAACCATGGGAACCCTCGGGAGAGCTTGTAAAAGTGGGATACCCCAACGAGACCTTGATATCCTCACTTGTTAACGAGTTTTCACTTTTCTTAATGAAAATCCTTGAAGGTAGGGAGAATTTAATGCTTAAATTTTTTCCTTGTAACACTTTTGAGTATTTTTTATGCCATGCAAGAAGTTGACATTGAATTTCAAGACTTGGAGATGCCCTCTATTTATATAATAAAAATATTAAATATATTATATCTCGCATGAGAATATTTTTTTTGGAAATAATTAAATAAAAAAACCACAAATGGGAAATTTGAGGCCACAATTTATTCTGAAATGTGTGGTTTACCCTTGGTGTGACCTAATGTTTATCAGTGTCAGATGTCATGAGAAAGGCAATCATTAGAGATACATTTAGTAAAATAAATAAATAAAAAAAATTATTTTATTTTAAATACCAAAACCAAAACCTCTATCTATAAATTCCATGTTATGGAAAATCTAATGGGATACCCACATAACCCTGGGAAATTAAATATTGAGAGGAGGGTAGAATCATTGGAAACTAGGAGTGTGGATCGATAATGTACGATTGTGGAATTGTGATGCCGAAGTCAAAGATAGTGAAATTATATTCTTCATCACCAGTGAATGCATTAATCACAAATGATTGAACCATAATCAAGGTATGAATCATTGTTTTATAGTTTCTAAACTTATTGAATATTGGGAATGGAATTTGGATTATTTTCTTAATTTACCTTCAATCAATTTAATTGAACTCACAGGATTTAATCTTTTTGAATCCTAGTTATCAATTTTATTAATTATTCCATGATTCATCCATTATTTCCCATATTATGATTGTTTTACATGATCTAATAAACTAATTATGGATTTTACCCAATATTGTTCTTTTCCCCCTCCATTCATTACATTCTTCACCATTGGCCTCTGGGGTCGCTGTTTGAAATTACCGAAGTGGGTTCAATCTCGACTGAACCCCTAGATTCATGGTTGTTATGTGAATGATGTATTAATAAATGGTTTTGGAATGGATCATGGTATTAAGTGGTATGTGTGTGATGTAACAAGGTATTTGGGTCTAAATAGGTTTCAGGAGGGGACATGGCAGTTGTGGTGGCTTTTCATGGGTGATCGTACTTCCAACTTCCAACCATCGGAGGCCGGGAATCGATGGTTGATGGAATTTTCTTTGATTTAGGGTAAATTGGGCATTCAAATAGGCATGAATGGTGGAAAGAATAGAAGATATGGGATCCACATGAAGAAAATGGGTTTCTATAAGATTTTATACTATACATCATGTACCTCGAAGGAACACATGCTATTAATCCCCTAGTTGTGGTAGTTAGGGTTTTGGGACGAGATAAATATCACATGCCATATCTAGAATTATAAACACTGTGTGAACTAGTGTTAGTATATCTATGTGCATTCAAGGATTACATAGGCACAAACACAATCGAAGAACATGGACAAGGTCAAAGTACAAGGGTACAATTGTGTACTCGGACCTGACTAGAGTACATAGGCATTACCAGTGTATATGTGCATGGGTCAAGAGAACATGATAAAACCCTGGGTGGGTGAGACATGCCATGTACCACATGTACACTCTATGTAACATAAAATGGATTCTCAATACATGTCTAGGTGAGAACATTCCTAGGTTAATATTCAAGCTTAAATGTTGTTTGACCCCACATACACACTGCGTACTTATCCCAAGAACTTTTAAATTATGTTTATTCTTCTTCAAAACCTATATGTTATCCCACAAGTAACCTATCCTATGTAGTTTTCTACATATAATGGGACAATATCCCTTATAGTAGATTTTGAGTTACTATGAGATGTGTTGTAATCATGATGCTTCTTTAGGTGACCCTTGAGTGATATTATTGATTATGCATGATCATCAAATAGATGTTAGGGCTTTAAACCCCCTCATAATACTAGGGTGGGGGTCTCTCCCATGCTCTCTATTCAAGCTAAGTGGAACCCCTTGTCATAAAAGGGCTCTGGCCCTCTATCTTTCGAGTGGCACCCCCTGATGCATGAGGACACGAGTTCTCTATCTATGGATTTGAACCATAAATATTTGAGATTTGGTGGGTATGATTCCTCTAATGGAGTTGGTTATCCCATGGATGTGAACTATAGTGGTGGGGTGTAGGCTCTCCACAAATACTCTTGAGTGGTTATGCATGATTCCGAGGTTAGTAACCCCCCCTTATGTAACAGGGTGAAAGTCCACCACACTATTTACATATGTAGATTTGGTACTCCTGATACTATATATGGGTTCAAGTCCTCTATCTATGGGGTGTCACTAACTTGACATCGATCTCTAGCAATTAGTAGGTCCTCCAGGCGAGTGAGTTCTCCCTCAGCTATGGATCATAGTATTAATGAGTAGGGCCCTCCACCCTGATTGTAGTACAATTGCACAATATTTTAGGCATTAAAGATATAACTTGGGGCTTCATGAAGGATATTTGTTCTTAGATAGGTTTTAGAGATATAGATCACTTTTCAATCTTCATTTGGGATTCTTATTGAGTATATTTAGGTTATTGATATGATTTCTTCTCATATTCTGATTAAAATTCCCATGCGGTTATGAGATGGCTACTCTCTCTTAATGATTCATGTTTGATGATTTAAAGTTGTCCTATATAGTATGTTTATACTGACCCCAAAATGGGATTTTAATTCAAATTTCATGTCTTATACATACAATAGGAAGATTGACAATGACATCGATGGAGCATAGTGGTACTTGTATACATTGATCGTGTTTTGTCTTAAGACATGGAGAATAGGAGTCGGGCTCTCTCTAGTTTCCCGTTTTCCTCTAGTTGTTAGGTTGTAACACCATTTCTAGCAAGGAATGTATTTTCACCCTTTATTAATTGGATTTAAACTATTGTACTCTGATGTATTCCCAATAGGTTATTGCATACATGGTTATACTCTAGATGTTTTAGTCTTTTATTATTCCTCAACACCTTTTGAGGGAGATGGTTGTGTGTATGCATGCATGTACTTAACAAAAAATCCTACCACTTTAGTTTATGACGTTTTGTGATTATAAATAGCTCATGGACTATTAGAGGTGGGATTAGGGTGTCACACTCAGCTTATCATCGACCATTCGGGCTCTGGTTGGTTAGGTGATGACAACACCCTTATCATGATTCAGTTGTGGGTTCAAGCCTTGTGTCCTTGTCAGATGTGGCATATTCTCCTTTTTAATAAAACTATATTATTATAATTCTTATAATGTCCAAAAAATGATGAAATTAATCATAAAATATAATATAAACCATGAATTTTATCAATACTGGTAAACTTATGGAAATATAATTCTTCCTAAAATAATACTTCATGTTGAACCCAAGAAAATGTCTCCTAAAATTTCATTAATCACATTATAATCCCATCACTTAAAATATAAAAGGGGTGTTTAATGATTTAAACTTATTGTCATATTTAAACTCATATCCTCAGTATCATATCCATAACTCTTAAGTTATCCTCGTATGAAAGAATACTAATATCCAAAATTAACTAAACATTTTCTTTGATACCAACTATAAGGACTTGGCATTTAATAATACATTTTATAGTGTCTTTAGATAATAATTCGATTCATTTCATTCCCAAATATCATTTAGGTTTAAATTTCTTGTCAATTAGGCTAACACCATTACATAAATAAATAATAAATCACAATGTGGACACTCCCATTTAGTATCCATTTTTCACAAAAAACATATAAGATATAACAAGTTTCATTTTAAGTAAAAATCATTACAATTTTCATCTCAACCTAATACTTTCACCTACTCA
Source organism: Viscum album (assembly GCA_963277665.1). NCBI lineage: Eukaryota > Viridiplantae > Streptophyta > Magnoliopsida > Santalales > Viscaceae > Viscum > Viscum album. Next base: position 1,199,747,091 of record OY728164.1, read on the forward strand.
TCCTTGAAACCCTATGAATTTTTTTTACAATGATGGATGTGAACCAAAATTTTAGTAGGGTATGTATAAAAATAAATAAAGAAATTGATTAGTTCATAAATACTTATACAAGATTTGTCTTTTTGAAAATTAAAATTTGAACTTAAAATACATTTTTTATTACCCATGAGATAAAATTGTCTTCCCATAGATTTCCATAAAACATTTCATAATAAATATTAATGGTAAAATAAAACCCTTAAATATTCCTTTTTAATCATGAAAAACATATGAAAACTTTTTGAAAAGAAATAATACATTTCACCATTATGAAGTGGCATATACTTTCCTTTAAACACAATATCATGAGTTATCCCATGGAAGAATAATGTAAATAAAACGATGTCAAAAGATCATATTAACATAGGAAATGTGGAAGTAACAAATAAAATGAAATAAACATGGGTCAAATATAACTTACTTGACAATATCAAAAAGTAGAAAATGTCCCATAATAGATTAGGTTTACTCCCTAATCTTATAAATATTGTATCATGAGACAAAACATTTACCCAATGCATTAGAGTGATATCTAGTCCCACCCATAAAAACACATGCACGCTTATGTATTCCACAAGAGGAGATAAATCTTAATAAATAATGATAAAAATTACCCCTGTAAATAAATGGGTTACATTTTAAAAAATAACTTAAGGAATGACAAACCCCATCAAAACAATGAAGAATAAGATTTGTATATTTTTTAGAGACATATTTAATTTTTTTGAAGCATTTAATAACATTTAAAATGCATAAAAAGTGAGGTAGAGGGTGAATGGTCATAACTAGAAGAAAATAGTGGCTTAGAGAGTTCACTTACACCCATAAGAAAACCATTTCCTAGTATCAAAATATATATTCTATTTAAAACCATTTTTTAAAATACATAGATTGAAAGAAAGGAGGGTTTTTATTTGAATAAAAAGGAATATTATTAAAAGTAAAAGTATAAAATAATGGTCATAGTAGTTGGAAATGCAGTTTATGCTGTATATGTTAAAATAAAAGATTCATTTTGACTTATATAAAGAAATTAAAAATTTTATGAATAAAATATATAAAAATATTCCTTTTGAAAAATATTGAAATAAATTGTAAAGAGATATAAAATTTCCTTTATAATTAGTTTATATCTATATAAATAAATAAAATAAATAATTTTAATAATATGGTCTTGGAAGAGAAATATTTGAAAAAAAAATCATTAAAACCTTCAAAACAAATTTTTTTAATGTAAAGTGTCCCTTACAAAAACCGTAAAAATATTAAATTTAATTTTTTTTAATGAAATTAAAATATAGTAAAAAAATTACCATTATAATTCATTTAAACATAAATGAAAATTTTCTTAATTCATTTATAAGAACATGAACATAGACGATAAGGAGTTGGAATGGAAGCTTTAAAAGAGGATTTTTAAAATAATGTACATAGCCTTGACTCAAAATCATCACGTAGATTATTTATATTACAAAATAATAAAAATATTATAATTTTATACTTTATTAAGAATATTTTCAACTTTATTATTCATTTTTATTTCTATGATATAATCAATTACTTAATCAATTAATTTCACATCAGTCATTTTGACGACATTCGGCTCATATGTCCAAAATGAGTTATGTTGGTTGACTATGGTCAAAGTGGTAATTATTTAAAAATATCTAAAATAATACTAATAATTTAATTATCATTATAATAAATAAATTATACTTTTAAAAACAATCGTGAAATATTGTTATGAAAAATGAACTATGTTACAATAATGGGGAGGGTAGGTCATACGTTCGCATGAGTAATGTCTCAATTTTTCAAAGATCTTTATGGAAATATGTTAAGTATATTTTTAACTTAAAAAAATTATAATAATATAATTAATACCAAATTATTTATTTAAATATTATTATATATGTCATCCATGTGATATGGTGATGAAAATAAATCACATCGTTTCATGGAGGTGGTAGTCCACGTGTATGCACAAACAATGTTATCATTTTTTTGTGAATGGGAAGGTAAGAAATTAAATAGTATGTTATATATTAATAATGATAATTATTTCATTAATATCACATATATACATTAAATTCATCATTAAAACAAATTTTAAGAGGTAGTAATGGAAAATGAATTACATCGGTTTGCGAGGTGGTAGTTCGTCGTAAACATGAAAAACGGTTTTGTTTCCCATTTGATGTTAGAGGAGATGAATATAGGTTATTAAATTAATATAATAACATCTATGTATTTTAAAAATAATTTTTTTATTATTTCACCATGGTAAAATAATATTTTAAGGAGCTAGAGGATGAAATAAATAAAAAATACTTGATTAAGAACTATAGCTCTTTTTTTTGCACAACCTCTTAAGGATTAAAATTCCAAGAATTTTTTTTGATCAAACCATGGGATCTAAGACATGGAAAGGGAAATTATGAATGAATTTGAGTTGATATTTTTAGATTATAATTGTTCTTGAAGTGAGAATAAAAGACGAGAAGATGTGTCCTTTTATAAGAGAGGGGAGGGGCACTCTTGGAATTTCTAAAAGTATTAAATTAATATCAATTAATTTTCATATCCAAATGAATAAAAATTGATAATATTAGAATCTGAGATAATTATTTTTCTAAATCCACTCATAAAATAATATTTGGAAAATTTTGGTGAATTTTCACCCTTATCTTTTTATTTTAACCCATGTTAACACTTTTTTACAATGACCATGGTAACAAAGTTCTTAATATATAAGGGTCAATATAGAAACTATAAGAAGAAAATTGCTTCATAATGAATCCTATATGATATTTTTAAAAAATTCCAATAATTTTTCAGAATATTTTATTTTTATAAATTTTTAATCATTTCATAAAACAATATTTATTATAAAATATCATTAATATGAATTTTGACACTATTCATTTAATTTGAATTTGAAAACATCAAGACAAAGACGAAATTAAAATATAAACCTTTAATAATATCTAACATGTTATATTTATCTATTTCTTTGGAACATACTAATTCATTCATATTATATTACTTTTAATATTTCTAAATTCATTTATATAAATTTTATTTTTATTGAATAATTATTGTGTTGGCTTTGTGTAAGAATTTAATGTAATTATTTCCTCAAAAAAATCAGAAATAAATATACATGATAAAAAAACATCTATATTTTAACTGAATATTTATAATAAAAATAGATTATTTTTATCCCTGTCACAAAGTATCATAGTTATTAAAAGAAATAAATGATAATTTTTATCTTTTCTTTTCATAAATTATTATCAAGGCCACAACCATGACTATATGGATACAAAAGATAATATATTAGAATTTTTTATGATTATGGATGAAATATACTCATCCAATAAAAATATGAAAAATTTTATGGTCATGTTTTTTTCCTTATCAAATTATTTTTTTGTTAATTATTTCAGTTTACCTTCACCATGCTAACAAATATTTATTATGGTTACTATTAGTAATGATAAAAAATAAAATGCTCATATTTATAATTTTTAGAACACGTGATTAAAAATATTTAATATTTTTTCAATGATTCAAAATATATAAGTGAATGAATTTAATTTAATATTAAATCGGTAAAACATGACAAGAAACATTTTTTCAGAAAAAATATATATTTTCATGCAACAAATTATCTTATATTAACCCTATGACTAAAAATCATCATTATATGAATTTTAATTAATATATATAGAAATATAATCTATATTATTTATTTAAATAATTCCTCATTATGGGTTATTTTATATAAGTATAATAGATAAAAAAAATTCACTAAAAAACACTTTCTAGAATTCTACGTTTTGAATCATATAAATAAACTTATACCAAAATCATGAAAATTGATGATTAAAATAAAACTAATTATATTATCATAAAAAATAGTTCATATTTCCATTTAAGACTAAATCCAAAATATAATGGGGTTTTAAATTACTTTATGTAATGGAAAGAAATGATAGTATTTGAAAAATTGTTAATTTTCACAATAAACTGAAAAATAAATCATTTTAGAAAAAAACTGAAAATTTCATGCCAAGTTAATTTTGATTTTCATATTTTATGGAAACTTTATAACATTTTGAAAACTTCCAGAAATTAATTATAATATTTTCCCCAAAAAATCAATAAAAATCATTTTTGAAGGAAACATATATTTTAATAATAAGATGCATTTACTAAAAATTATGTGAGTATTTACTAAGTATTTATCAATAAATTTTCATTTAGTAGAAACTTTATATATATTTTATAAATCATTTAATTCTATTTATACCAACTAATTTAAATGGTAGGTTATAATGACTATATTTATATAATAATATTTTGTGGTATGTTTAGGCTTGTTGTTACATGTCATATACGCAAATTTTTTTCTTTTTCAAATATCAGAGTGTTATAGTGGCTACCTAAAAGTTTTGGAATTATCTTCCATATGTATGAAGGGATTATAAGTGGTGGGTCTTATACCGTTCAAATCATTTATATTTCAACCTATCATTGGTTTCCTCAATGATAATACATAGAGTAATTTACATTCTTATTAACTTAATAGATAAGCACTGGTGATGATTGGTAAAGGTTTTGAATCTCACTAGTAGTTGTATATTAAGTTTTTGGGAAGAAGTTTAAGCCCATGTGTTGGTGGGTTTTCAATTTATTGGGCTAGTGATGTAAAACTATCTATAGAGGGTCATAAATATGTTTTTTGATGAATTCCAATTATTTTATTGATTCAATTAACTCCTCCTTTTCCTTTTTTAATTCCTTAGGTTTCAGTGATTCCATTATTGAATCATCAAACTATTTAATAATATATAATAAAATACAATAAACCACCAAAGGTTTTACAATTATGTTTAGAAATAAATTGTTAGGTTTTCTTCCCCAAATCAAAAATTTAGTTTCTGCTCTTATCTATAAACAATAAAATTTCATATATATAAGAGGGATCTTATAAGAAAAGTCAGATACTCTTATCTTCATCCATATCATGGATGTTAAAGTAAATAGAGAATTAAAATTTATCTACTTTAAAAAGAAAATGAATAAAACTACATCACTAGTCACTCTTATATTTATAAGGGAACCATAATAGGCTTTAATTTTTTAATTATCAATTATTCAAGTACACCATATGGAATTTGGTTAACTCTTTCTTTGAGGTCACATAGGGTTATCCCAAATTGAAAATATCTAATATTATAGATACTCATTAAACTTATAGGTTATATTAGTTTAGGAAGGTATATAACTAGGTATGATCCTAGAACATTCCTCATGTATTAAAAATGTTACCACATCATCAAATTTTATATTAGATAGGATCAACTTGAGAAATTTATCATAATGGAGAATTTTTATAATAGCTCTTGTAAAGGGAATTCTTATATAATGATTTTTTAACATCTCTTAAAATTTTACAAATGATTATCAATCTTTCTTTACTTCAGTATTTTTGGGTGTGGATAATGTGGTGTATAAACTTTCAATCATCCACTGAATACTTAATTCTCATTTTCTTTTCCCACTTTTTTCTGATTTATCATTTTTTCTTTGATTTTAATTTTCCTTTTATTTAGATCTAGTCTCCTTTTCAGGTGAATTATTATCGTTATTAGTAGGTGTATGTCTCACTTATATTATTTTAGAAACTTGATTTTATCATTTTAGAAATTTTACACCACAATATGATGTAGTAGATTTTGTCACTTCTATAGGGTTAGCCGTAATGTTACCTAGTGGTGTGCCTTGTTACAAATATATCATTTGTGAAGCTATATGGATTAATTGATTTTCCATGCCTTTCATGGAAATTTGAAATTTTTGGGTTATTATCTCTTCATTATAAAGGAAGTTACTTGTACTAATATAAATTCAATGATAGATAATATATTTATATGTATAATTGAGTAATTCCATCAGATATCAAGTATTTTTTGTATTAAATTTATGTACTATCATTAATGTTTATCAATAGATATATCTTTTTTAATCCATTTAACACCAACAAATGAATCTATTATTTTTTATAATTATTACAATATTTATTTATAAATGTATAAATTTGTTAATATAATTTATTCACTTCAAAAAAATTATTTAACAATACATTTTTCATTACTATTAGTCATATACTTTCTAGAATGTTTATGTTGGAATTAAAAAAAGAAAATTGGTTATAAAATAAAATTTTAATTTAACTACACATTATATGTTTATTTTATAAAACATATTGTGGAATATTTGTAATATATTAAAACTTTCATTCATGATATATTCTATTTGAAATGGGATTTTAATTATATAATAGAAATATTTTATTTAAGATGAGATATGAGTAGGAATTTGAAGACCATTCAGAAAAAATATAATGAAAAAATTGTAGCTGTAGAAAAATAAAATAAAATATTTCATTGGAATTAATGATTAATAATTCAAAAAATGAAAAAATACACTTCCTCACAATTCCCGCTTTATCTAGTCGACTCCCTCATCACCTCATCATTGTATCTTGAATTCATTCAATGGACATCTAGTCCTATACTCTCATGCCTAGTTCATCATCATCACCCACACACATAGCATTGATACTCTATTATTACCTATATCTCATCGTATACAGATCTTTGGATTTTTCCCTCTTTTGACTGGATAGATGGGGTGTTGTAAAAATCTAATATATAAACACATTTATCATTTAATTAATTTATATTTGAGCCTCATATTAAGTATATATTTATTCTATTCAAGTTTTAAGAATTTTAAATCATGGGTATCAAGTGTTTGAAATGAATTTTAGTTATGGTTTTAGTGAAATTTTGATGAATATAATTTGTAGAGTATATCTGAAAATCAATCTTCAACATTTATGAAACATACTTGGATCAATAATAAATATTTTATTATTGTTTTCATTGTGATCTAGGGAGAATTTTTTTCAATATTCAATAATAACATATTTTTCTTATGCCAAGTTTGGAATGGTATGTACAAAACATTGAGAATAATTAAATCATATTTTGAAGGAGTATATTTTAAATTGGAAATTGAAACTTAGAGAATCTATAGACATAATATATATCAAAAGAATATGCTTTGTAAAAACTATGTGAAATAAGATAAAAATAGTCTTTAAAAATACTTCACATGTATTTTTCAAATAAATATAAAAAATGACGTTTTTGAAAGAATCATATCATATATATTTAAAAGTTGTTATTTGTTGACTAAATTATCGTGAAGCCATCCAGATCATAACACAAATATTATTGACAAAAATAGTCAAAATATTGGTCAAATGATTATTTTTTTTGGGTTTTTACTAATATTTTCATATATATATATATATTTATAAAAATAGGGATGGAGATGGAGGGATTGAAAATAAATTTAAACCCACCTTGAGTTGCCAAAAAATACCATGTTTATTAAAACAATAAACCTCCAATCTAAGAGGTTGACCATAAAACCATCGCTCAAACTTGAGTGGTAATGAAAATAAAATGATCAATTATCCAACATTTCACATATTTTCAATTAAACTAAATCGTAGTCTAAATATTTGAAATATAATCATCAATATAAGTATTTCAATTATTATATTGTTTAGAATCATGGGCATTTCATATAAAGTGATATTAAATATTTATATGCATAAATATAACAAAAAATAGGATTTTTACAAAGAGTAATGACATTCCAATTATCATAGATCAAAATATTCATGTCCTAATGAAAAAAAATTCCCTTCATAAATCTTTTCAATGAAAGCAACTTTTTACATGGTAAACCTTCATTAATGAATTTAACGTCAGTTGTAACCATTGAAACATTTATATAAAATTTAAATTTTCATATCAAATATCCATTTTTAAAGGTAAATACATAGATGTATAATTTATATAATAAACATATTATTCTATACTAAAATAACTATAAAAAGAAAACATTGGTTTATCAATGATAAAAAAACTCTCAAATCATATGAATCACATTGCTATTTAATATTAATCTTCACAATTATCCATCTTATTCTAAAAATATTCCAGAGAAAATGGATTTTGACTCCAAATACCTGAGTTATATCAAACCTAATGTAAACTAAAAATCATTAGTTTCTCCTCCACATGTGTTTAAGTGAAAACTACTAACAATAATAAGAAATAATTCTTAATATAGTGAGGCTGAGAATCATTATAAATTATGTCTAAATTAATGAAATTTTTATTGGACTATAAACTCAACATTATATACATATTTTCAACACACTACTCATTAATCTAGTCAGTCTATAGGAAATTCATTATATAGTTATTGTTTTTTATTTTTTAGTGGAGGTTTAAACTATCATTAAACCATTTAGTGGTTGTATAATTAACCATTGTTGACAACATATTTTTAGTGATTTAGTCGTATTTATAAGTGGTTTATAGAAAATCCTTTTTTACCATTTTACTAATTGTTTTAAATGAAAAATAAATTATTAAATAAAAAAGAAAAATTAGCACTTAAAAATTTAGGGGTGGTTTTATTTTTGAAACAAAATTACAAATGAAACTCAGACTAATTATTCAAGTGTATTTCAATTAATTATAGTTGGCTAAAACTTTTACTAAATTAAACAAATAAACAATAAAAAACATAAAGAACAGAATATAATTTAACTAAGAATAAGTCAATTAAAAAAACAATTTATTCCAGAATAATTTAAAATAGTAATATATATGATACACACACAAACAGATATATATATCAAAAGTATGTAATAACAATCCATTATCCATTCGGTTATGATCAATATACAAACAATATCCTATGTCCAAGAAGCATCCACCCTCAACCCACCACCTCCATTGCTCAACCACTTCCATATCTATCCACACACCAAAATTTTTGTATCAACTCTAAACCTACATGGATCCCTTCAAATAAACATAAAAAACCAAAAAAAAGATAAAAATAAAAAAAACTATTGAAATAAGAAACATTTATAGTTGAATCCAAGAGAATGTTCACCAAATATATAAAAACAACAGCAATTCATCATGACTATACTAGGAAGAGTTTCATAGACCAGAAGGCTTACCAATGAATACTAATAGAATTCATTTCCTATAATTCAACCAAAAGATTCAACAAAATGGACAAAAACACAATAAGTGCACTAAATATAAAAAATAATAGAATAGAAAATAATCCCAGGACATAAAATTCATTTTATTTTTTTAAAATTATTTAATTTCATTAAATTTTTGTACAATACTGATATGTTAAAAGACATAAAAGTTACACTATATCATGTCTGAGTCCAACAAATTCATTTTTTTGAATAAAAAAAATATTCCAATAAAATAATGATTTCTATATCCATATTAAAAGAAAAAAGTTATTAATCTTTCTCATTCTATGATATACCAAGAAACATCATGTTTCAACTAATATACTAGATCATATAACAAATTGAAAATGGAATTTCATCCTACTTTTGAACTTACTAATTTCATAGTACAAAATAAATTTATAGTATCATATTAGTATTTTAAAAAAAACATGAAATTTGAAATAAATTTTCAATTATTTAAATCATATTAAATTAACATCAACAAAACAATTATCAAAACATTTAAATGTGATTTCATATCAAACATCAATAAATTTAAAACATCATATCATTTATTATAATTATAATAAAAAACCAATTGCTTCAAAACAACCCGACTAAAAAATAAACAAATAGTATCACACACATAAACATATATATAAAGAAAAAAGAGGAACTAAAAATAATGAATGGTAAACAATATCCCACAATGAAAAAAGTCAAGAAAGTATACCAAATAATGATAAATTAGTAAATATATTTGAAAAATGATATAAGTAATAGATCATCCATATTGATGTTTTGATATTGAAATAAAAATTAGATAAGAATATTTACATGAAGTAATGAAATCTATATAAGACATTTGATAATTATATTTCAAACACAATTTTCGTGAATTGAGATATAAATTTATATATAAAGGATAAGATATAAAACTACAAAGTCCATCATGGAATGTGTATATAATCCTATATAATTTAAAAATTAAGACATATTTATTAGAAACCACCCATGATTTTATATTTTTTTTCCAGATTCCTATTCATTCACCTTTTTCTCCCACATTGAAATTTATATTTTATGATTCCATATCAATGAAACTGCTTGAGCCCCAAAAGATGATGTAATAGTAAAGGACAATTGTGACCTACAATAAAAATTTTAGGTGGGTGGTCCATAAATCATCCTCAATATATGCTCAGGATGCTCTTTCCCTAAAACTAGTTCAACTGAATATTTTTGGGAAACTGATGATGTTTGTGAGGGTATCACATACCATGTTTCTGGAATTTGATCCTATAAATACTAGTGGTACAGAGTCTATAGTATAAACATAAAAGTAAGGGAAATTAAAAAATTTACCACTAGATCACCATCTTGACATCATCTTTGGGTAGGTACCACCTTATCATCATCCTAATGATATCAAGTGAATTAAATAAGCATGATAAATAAAGATCAAAACTATCTCTAGTTTGATTTTGATTGAATGAAAATTTATCTCACAATAATAGATTGTAACTTTAAGGGACCAAATACAGAACCTTCTAGATCATCCAAACATGCTTAAAAACCATTATCTATCATTGAACATAAAAATATGCATGTTAACATATAGAATCTAAGGTTCTTTTGACTTCAATGTGATTGAGTGAGTGTTGTTTGTTGGACTCAGGGAGGTGTTCTTGGAAAGATGTTCGTATAACCTCTATTTCTCTCTATGTTACTTGAGAGAGATTATATATTTTATCTCAAAATATTTTGAGGAATAGTGCCTCTAATTTGGGATTAATTTTTCTTTTATATATAGTTTTATCATATGAATATTGCACATTGGAACTTAATTAAGTCAACCCTTTCAAATTTCACTTATTCAATGCTTATGAACAAGTGAACATTTCAAAAAAATAAATAAATATGTTATCATATAATTGTAACTTTAAAATAACTTACATGATAAAATTAAGGCTATTAAATTTTCTATTATCTCAAGAAAACTATTAAACAACCCTTGAATAAATATTCATTCATAGAATATTTTTCTTTTGAATTTACTTAAAACATGTAAATACCCAGAGTAAATAAAATTTACACATGTTATTAGAAAATGAAATAATAATGAATTTATTTTTTTCTTGTAATAATTCAAACATGGACACAACCGGACCCCCACTATGAGACCCACAATTTCTTAAACTTCAATTCATTAGAATTGGGTAGGATCTTGAATATGCTTTCTACGTGAACCTCTATTCCCAAATAATGATAGCTATTAGTCATAATTATATACCAAGAGTAGTATCTACAAACACATAATGGACCCAATTGAGATAATGTTTAGTTAAATAAATGACAACCACCTACATGAATTCTCTTTTTAATATTATCCATTTATCCCCTAATATCTCATAAAGAACAATGTATCATTTCTATCACCATCCATACCTGCTTTGTTTATTCTTTTATTAACCATTATAGATGGACATACCTTTTATTACCACATATATTAATTTAATAAATATACTTGCATCCATATCAACTAGGCCTAATATATATCTTACTCTACATGGAACTTAAATCCTTTATCTTGATCATTTAATCAATTTTATACCACAAATGATACACCCAATTAAAAATACCTCTCTGTAACATAAATATCATGATTTTAATTTTTTTTATTAAATTAAATGGTTAAATGATGAAGATTTATAATGAAAGAAAGTCTTGAGACCAATTAAAAATTTCAAAAATAGAAACATCCATTAACACAAAAAACAAATGGGGTTCCTGTTGGATGTCTAGTCCTCATGATTTCCTCTAATCAAGACCACTAAGTGTGAACTCAACGAGAGTAAGTCTCAATGATAATGATAACCCCTGACTTGATAGTCAAAAGCCATTTTTATCCCATCAATATGATCTATCTAGACCATATGACATATGTTTAAGATTACTATAATATGAATTACCCCTTAAGATTTGTACAGACACCTGAGAGGTGGGGTGAATTGGGTGTTTCCTATTTTTTAATAGATACAAATTATCCTTTTAACATTTAACACCAAATGGTTACAAATGTATGTTTTTTGTTAAGATAGTGGTATATATATTAAAATTATCCAATAAATTATACAATATTCAATGCATATAATGAGAATAAAGAAAGCATGAAGTATTTACTGGCATCACTATTAAGAACTAGTGAAAACCAGGACTGATTATTCACCCCAATTAAATATTCTATACTATACTGAAATATTTAATACAATGGTTGGTTCTTTACACACCTTTACAACATATGACTATGCATACAAATGTTTCCTTATCATAGGTCTCCCATAAATATCTTCTAGCTACATTCACAGAGTCTTTCTATGATCCCCATTTATATATTGAGTTCCATAGTTTATATGGATTCTCACTAAAATATGAAAGGGTTTCCTTGATCTCATTATTGAAGTAAATCTATAGTAATCACATGAACTTCCATTCATCTTAAAATTGACCTCTATCCAACTTAGTAGCTATGACTATGAATGTCAATAATACTTCAAAAATAATGGATGCAACTCAGTCTCAACACCATAGATTGTCTTAAAAAAATCATCCTTAAAATATATTCACTACATATACTCACTCAAACATAAAGGTATTAAACATAAAGAAGATAATTATTTAATCTGCATGCATATGGGAATTCTCATCCTCTTATTCTTCATCATCTTTACTAATCGGTTGTTATAAATCACAAAGTATCACAAAAAGTACTTATTCATCACAATGTCCATAAAATTGGGTTTCACAAGATCCAATTATTTATTAAGATCCAATACCTGATATATATTCCTGTTATATTATCATCATATCCTCCTTGATGGTTTTCATTGAAAGTACCCTAGTTTTTATCAGCTCACCACTCTATGTGTTCATTATGTGAACAACAAAAAAATGTCTATCTATTTATTTTTCTTTTTATATGATGGTAACTATAATTTTATTTTTATATATTTTCAAATCTATAAAATCTCCCATAAAATATTGGGTTCCTTGATCACATTCACTTTTTTCTTACCTATTGTTTGCACGAGAGTTACCCGATGATCCTCAAATTCTATTTCCCTCATCAACAATAGTCACTTGTATAATGACATAAGTCTAATTTTTTGTATTTATCTTTCTGAATTGTCTCTAATCAGATATATTTTATATAAATTTCTTTTAGTAGTTCTTAGTTCATCCTCTTCCTCATCTTGAACCACATAGAATATCTTCCAAATAAATCATCAACCCAAATCATCAGTCACTTGAGAACACTACTATGTTTTATCAAACTCAATCATTTCATCTTGAATGATATTAAATTGTGATATATATTATTTTTTATAGTGTTTATTCAAAATTTATTATAAAACGTTACATTTATGATGAGTTTTTCTAAATATGTTTTTCTTCAGAATACTTGATTTTCTCATACTAGACTCATTCATATAATTTATTGAATGGTATTGAAAATTATAATATGGATTCATTAAGTCAAGATCATAAATTAATAGTTTCTTGTTAATAAAAAATTGGAATATTTCCAAGGAGAGTGATCCAATAGTTCAATTCAAACTCTATGGTTTTGTTTAGTACGATGAAATTATTTTTACAAAATATAAATGGAATTGTAATGGAAAATTAATGGATAAAGAGAAGAAAAAATGAATTTAAAAACATGTTTAGATTTATGAAACTTGTTAACAAAATTTTTATATTAATTAATAAATAAAAATAAAATATTCTTAAAAACTATCAAAACAATATCCATTTTCTTCCACACACATCTCATTAGTGTTATGCCATTATAGTCCCTTGTCACTTTCCAAAATCCACACTACTATCAAAATAGTTAAAAATTCAATGAAACATGGAATATAATTCTCCATAAAAAAATCTGTATACTATAAATAAAAATTGAATCTTCATATTTTAGACAACAAACATGGCTTAATATTCACAATTTTGTTGTTATTATCATTATGACTAAGATAGAGTTTGTTTAAATATTCAATAAGAATATCTTTTTCATATTCCATATTTGGATGGGGATGTGAAAAACATGTTGAATAATTAAATCATATTTTTCATTAGTTGTTTTTAAATTTGAAATTGAAACAAATAGATATTGGGGACATACAAGATATTAAAATAATATGATCAATACAAATTAAGTGAAATTATATAAAAATAACTTTTCAAAATATTTCACGTGTTTATGTCAAAGAAATATTATAAAGAAAGGGTCATAAAAAATTGTATCATTTAGATTTGAACATTATTATTTTTTGACCAGATTATTGTGAAATCATAAAGATTAAAACAAAAATATTTTTGATCAAAAACACCAAAATATTCATCTAAATCATGATATTTTTGGAGTTTTTAAATAATATTTTCATATATTTATAGATATATATAGATAGATTATGGGATTTAAACTATATTAAAATCTATGTGGAGTTTTCAAAAAATAGCATGTCTATAAAAAAACATGACCTCCACTTTAGGTGGTTGACTGTCAAACTCTGCCTTAAACTAGAGTGGGAATAATTATCAAATTAGAAATTATCCAACAATTCATATATTTACAGTTCATTTCATTTATAGTCTAAATACTTGAAATATAATTATCAATATAAGTATTTCAAATATTCTATTTTTTGGAATCTATGACATTTCATATAAGGTGATATTTAATATTTATGTTCATCAATATACCATAAAGGTATATTTTTTACAAAGTGGAATTCCATTTATATTATCATAGATCAAAAAATGTACATCCTAATGAAAATAAACTCAATGTATGACTTTTTTCATTAAAATAAACTTTATACAAGGTAGACCTACATTATTGAATTTAACATCGATAATAACGAATGCATCATTTATTCACTATTGTAGATACAAGATTTACTAGTGAAAGAAATTTCTGTCATTAGATCTAAAAAATAATTGATTTTGTATCTACCTTTAAAAGCTGATGACATTTACCACTGATAAATAGATAACTAATAGAAGGTCCTTTTATCAACACTAAAACAAACACAAATAAAGTGGACACTTTAGTGGCATTGTTTTAGCACTGATAATGGTGATTTTTATTAATGCATTTTTTAGTGAGGATAATGGAAACTTTTATCAGTGATAAAAATGTCACTAATAAAAACTAATTTTCTCTGGTGTACTACTAGAATTTACAACACACTGTAGTAAAAAATATAAAATTTAATTTTAATTAAATTTATATCACAAAAAGCAACAAAACTCTATAATGATTAATAAAGTATTGATATTTAAACCAAATTAGATAAAATGATATTCATGAAGAAAGGAAATTTGTGTAATGAATTTGATAATTTCATTTCACTGAAAATTATCACAAATTGAGATTATAATATATATATGCAAGATGAGATATAAAACTAGAAAATCCCATGGAAACAATTTATATTATCCTACAGAATACAGAAACTAAGACACTCTTTATTACCGACCACCATAGATCCTATATTTTCCAATATGAGTCCTATTCTTTAATAATTTTTTATACATTGAAATTTATTTTTGTGCTTCCTAGATAATGAAACTCCTTGAGCCCCCAATATATTGTGTAATGGTAAAGAATTAATGTGACCTCCCAAAAATATTTGATGGGGTTAGTCCAAAACTCATCCCCTATGCATTACTTCGATGAACTTTCCCTGCAACTTGTGCAATTTCATCATTTTGGGAAAGTAATGTTGATCGTATAGGGTTTTAATCCCAAGATTCTTGAATTCAAGTTTGTAAATATTATTGGCATTGGTTGAGAAATGTGACAGTAAAGGAAGGTGAAATTATTTTTTTTCTAAATCAATGTTTTAACATTGATATTGGTGAAGTTCCACTTCATTATCAACCTAAGAATCTAATGCGACTTAAATAAACAGGATAAATTAAAATTGAAATTATGACTAGTTTTTTTATCCAATGTGTGTTCTTCTTGCTACTAGATAACATCACTTAAATGAATTGAAGTCTAAACCCTTTATATATGCCACACATTAATCAAAAGATTTCATGGTTGACAACCTTTAAAATATGGGTTCTATCATAGAGAATCTATGGTTTTTCCAATGCCAAACTGATCATGTGTTCATAGTTTCATTGACCAGGGAAGGAATTATTTGATTGGGGTGATGAAAAACAGAGAATCTATTACTAGAATATAAAATAGATGAGGGAGATTCTCTAAAAATCATGGGATAAATATTTCCTTGAATTAAAATTTATTTATTTTTACTTATATTGGTATGTTTAACATATTAAAATATCACCTTGAAACTTATTTAAGCTAACCCTTCCAGATTAAGCCATATTCGACACTTATGAACACATAAACCTATAAAAAGAATAATAAATCTTTTATATTGTACATGTAACATTAAATTATGTTACATGATAAAATAAAATACATTATCTTGACATGTCTCTCCTATAAAATTTGAAATGAATATTGACTAAATATTCATTTGTAAAATATATTTCATTTTTATTCCCATAAAACCTGTTAATAAAAAGAGTAAATAAATTTAAAAAAGTTTATTCTAAACTCAAAAAATAAGTAATTTATTTAATTCTTATGATATTAAAAAATTAGACATAACTCGACCCCCACTGTGTGGCTCACTGTGTCCTTAGCTCTAATTCATTAGAATTGGTCAAGATTTGGAATATGCTTTATATATGACCATATAGGCTACTATCTTGCTAGTATAGAGTCATACTCCTTGAACAAGAATATTATCAAGTAAACCATTATTGCTTTTAAGGATATAAGGTTTAGTCATAGTAATAACAACCTCCTACAACTAGGCTCTGTGAAATAGAATCTCTTTTTCTCATGATACCCATAACGAAACATGTATCACTTTTGTCACCAACATTACTTCATTTCATTATTATTTTAATGAACATTCTTGATCTACTTGACTTTTTATACCATGATAGTGTATTTATTAAAAGTATTACCAACCTTATCAACTGGTCCCTGTATGTCTTTCGCTCTACATGGAAGTGAGAAGTCAAATATTGATCATTCAATCAATGTCACACCACCAATGACAGACCCAAAACAAGTTACCTCCCCCAAAACCAATGTTCCACGATTTCTATATTTCATAATAGCACAATATCAAAAGATATACATTGATACTGAACTCATGTCATGAAACCAATACCCATGTTTATAGATAGGAACATCCAATGACACTCGAAAATTGTGGTGTTCCCATAGGAAGCTCACTCCTCATGGTCTAGACCTACTTGAGGTCTCTAAGTGATAAATTTATTTGAATAATTTTCAATGAATATGTTCCCAAAGTGCTTGATAGTCATACAAAGGTTGTGTCTCATCAGGATGATGTATCTTGACAATATGACATATGTTTAGGATTGCAATCATAGTATCTAAAGGTTATCATTATATATAGGAACTATAACAACCTTTTGATGCGATATGTAATCCTAGAAAATTACCATAAAAAGTGTATGAAGAAGTAAGAACACTATTATTTTAATATAACATCATGTATAACGATATTTATACATTATATAGCAATCAAAAAGTACTTCTCATGTTGAGTTTAGGGCACACACTTTTTAAACACTTCCACTTGCTCAAGGGATAACTTGAAAATTATCAATGTATTTTCTATTAGGATATAAGATCATGATTCTGTTGAGTAATGTTTTTATTTATTGGTGCTACCATATTTTATTACATGGAAAATCTATCATATGAGACTTCACCTCCTTGGTTAAAACACTTAAAAGAGACAATATCCCCATTCATATTCCCTTTTTCATTTATTATAACATTTACTTATTTGATATTATCATAATTTATATTTTGATAATACATTAATTTCTTGGGATAATTCCATGAACTTTAAAAAATCATTAATCATTTCAAACAACATTAGAAGTCATAACATTTACAATTTCTTTAGATATCGATACCACTAAAACCAATGATATTATATTTCTAGTTTCTTTATCGTAATTATGATACAATAGAAAATTGATCTATATGAAGACTAGTTTATGTCCCCTTGATAACTGTTTTTACTTCCAATCCAATTACTAGGTACATATCCCTTTCACTTTTTCAAGAACTATTGGACAGATCTTACATTTTCATGTGCAGTTCTCCTATATTTATTTTATATTTTCCTACCATAATTTATGTGTTGGTAATATTATATCCAGAACAAAGCATTATATATAAATTCATCACTAAATAATACAGATTTAGATTCACTATATTGATCACCTATTGTGTATTATACAATTCTTCTTGGATAAATTTATTCCCTATGACATTGGAACCAATTCTCTATCAACTTGTACAAACTTGTATTTTTCAATTACTTGTCAATGTATGTACTTCAACTCAATATAAGAAACCCATAGTTCTACCTCAGTAAACACTATTCCCTAGAAACTAGGTTAATACATTATGTCATTTTATAGAGAGTTATTTTCATCTTAGTCTTAATTAACTATAATACTTATATTGTTTTTCCATACGGCATCAAATATATATGTCTGGGAAAACTATAGAGCTCCCAATATCCTCATATAGAAACATGGAAGAATTTCATTCAAAATGAATATTTTATCATCACAGTTCTTGCAATAATCCACAAATGGATCTCTATAACTTTAATTAAATATTTGAATTCTATGGTTTCACCAACCCTTTTTGGTTGCGTCATATAAACACCTTCCTAAGAAGGTCGTCCTAAAATTCGGTTCCCAATATAATGATCATAAAAATATTCTATGAAAAGTATAATTATAATGGATTTAAGTATGACTATTTGATATAACAAATTTATCCCCATAGGTTTCATGTTTCTACAACCCATGTACAGTTTCTCTAGAATACCCACCAACGAATATACATGAATTGGAGAAACTACCAAAATTTAAAACTGAATTTTATTATACGTAATTCACCTTTGAATTCATATCAAATTTTAAATCATTATCATGTACTATTTTATTATAGTATAATGAATTATTCTTCATAATTAATAATATATCGTCTAATATTGTGATCATAAAACCATCTCTCTTGTTTTTAGAACATTTTGTACTGTATGTGTATCTTGAACATTCCTTTTCCACGGGCTCTTATAGAACATATTCCCATGCCAACTACTTGTGAATCTCAAGCCTCTATTTTTTTTTCAAGTCTACCTATCTCCAAATTTCATAAATTGATATGTGTATAATTTTGTATAAATAGAGTCTTTAACTTGACTATAACAATTCATTAATTTGGATTTATGAAATATACTTAAAAACATTTGGATATGAAACTATGATGTGATTTGTGTGATTCTTGTTGAATGTTTTTTTATCGAATGTGCCTTCAAAAAATATTTGAAATTAAATAAATTACTTTTTATTTAAAGGGTTTCATTAATATTATAACTTATATGATATACATTTTTAATTATAGCTAATATGTGGTTATGGATTAATGATTCAATTTGTGAAGCATGTCTCAAAAGAAAATTGGAAGACTTTGTAAAACTTATAGGAATCCTTATTGATACTCATTTTAATCACATCATGGATCTGATTTTTGTAAGGAAATGTGAGTTTAGGAATAACTTCACTCTACACTTAAATGATAAATTAATTATTATAGGACGCATTATCAATCTTCCATGTACTAACTTCATGGCTATAATGTGAATAAAAAAATGTGATCTTAGAAATAAACAATACAATATAATAGGGGTCTAGATGTAGTTATTTTTTTCATTTGAATGTAGTTTAAACAACCAATAAATGATTCTGTGATATATTTAAAAATTAGGTGCCAAACTTGGTGTTAAAATTCAACTAGCATCAGTTTTAGATATAAATTGGCAGTTTTTAAGAAGTGTCACGAAGGTTTTTTAGCAGCAATTATTTTTTTAGTGGTGGTTTTTCCTCTCAGAACTGCTAAGTATTTCACAACGGTTTAAACCGTTCCTTTATATAATAACATATAACATTGGTTTAAACCAGTGATATATATAATGGTGGATTAAACCAAAACTGATTTTTTAACCATATATAGAGGTGATATAAACCGCCCGCTAAAATTTTGTTCGCATATATAAGTGTGTTTTAAAAAAACCCTATATATTTTTGTTAAAAAATAAAAACCTATAGAAGATGTATCCCTATAAAACAAAATAAAATAATACATATTTAAAACATCAACCAAACTATGAATGAACCATAGAGAACCAACAGAAAATTGAGTTTCAAATAAAATTTAATCAAAATCAAAATCAAATTACTAACCAAAACAATATTATGCACGTAATGAAATTTATCAAAAGGATCTATACAAAACATGCATCATCACTCACCAATATACACACCAATGAACCATAATCAATAATCACAAACAAATTTGAAAATTTAAGGCCTCACCCATAAAAGGCCAAAAAATCAAAACTAACTCAATGAAGACTATTTGGATTTCCTTTGGTAGAAAAGAAAAATAAATTTTATAAGTCATTTAAAAAATTCACAATGTGTCTTATTACTTAGGTTAGACCCATTGTGAAATCCTATCAAACATTATTTAAAAAACCCATTTCCCATATTGATATACCATTTCAAAACCCATTTTATAGTTAACCATTTTTACTTTAAATTCCACTTATAACCATCTAAACATTCAAAAATCACATTTTAAAATGAGAACCCATTTTACTTGTAAGATCCTATGAATTCTTCTAAACAATCCATAAAAGGGAAATTGAAACTCATTTGACCAATGAACCACTGTCATATTGTTTAGAAAGATAGTCTGTCCACGTTTACTATTAATCCAACACAAGAACATCCCAATATAATGGGGAAACTCACAAAAGATAAGAAATATTTAGGCACAAAAAATAATAAAGTCATATGAATATAAAATCATTATAATAACTAAGGATAGTAATATAATGGACACCTACCTGTAAATGGACCATAATAGGACAAATGTAAATAGAGTTTCAATTAAAACATGGTCATAATAAAAATTAAAAAAATAATAACCAAACCAATATTATAAAATTTATAAATCCTTAATCCAATGTGCTAATTAAAGTAATAATAATGACTAAAATTTTAAAATATAAACAAAAATAGCTTTTAAAATTACTTTTTAATGATTTTTAAACCTATGATTAAGATTTTAAAAATATAGTTTCCAAATATAAAAATCCATTATTAAAAAATAAATTCAAAACATAGACAATATGAATACATTATATAATCCTGATTAAATAATACTAGTAAATAAAATGAACCACTAACTATCAAAAAACATTTAAAGAAAAGAGAAATAAAAATATCCCATACCACAGACCACAATAAGGTTTCTCAATCACTATATTATTATGTCAGTTAGTCATAAAGCTAGTTACACATCACCATCAAAAAATAAAAAGTCAGCCCTCATCACTACCTAATGAAATAAGGTCGACTCTGTATCTATCTTCATCTCTACTCCCTCCATCTATTACTTATATAATAATTTTCTTGAAAATTAAATAGTGTTATATATGTATTGTTAAAGTTAACACCAATAATTTTTTTTGTTATGAATGATTATGAAGTTGTGTTATTTTCCTGCTCACTCAAAACATCCATCATCGCAATATAACTATATATGAATCTGGTCATCTTTTGATATAAATCAACTAATGATTTATATAGGGAAATGAATTGTGTATCCTCTATCCGTACAAATAGATTCATTTTTAAAATTTTGTAATTTAATTAACAAATGAAATTAAATTGAGTCACAATGTATTAAAATTACCTTTTTCTAGGATTCAAATACTTCATTATTTAAATATTGAGGCGTATGCCTCCAATTAGAATATATAAATGGAAGTGTAAATGGATCAGCTACCAACTGGCTTAGAATCATTCAAAGTAATCATATACCAGCATATGTGGGCACCACATAACAATAAAATGTCACAAATATCTTCTTTTTCATTCTTTTTTTAAACAAATAAAATTATCTTTGGAAAATATATTTATAAAAACTCATTCAGGAAAATAAATTTTGAAATGAAAACATATGCATAGTACTGACAAAAAAAATATACATAGGTATGATAATGAATGAGTACACACACAAAAAAATATAACATTTAATATTTCAAAATTAAACTAATCATGAATAGAAATAAATTTCAATGTGATAATAGGTCCATAGTAATGGAAATTATTATCATTTGAAATAGGTGGTTGACAAGTTAAGGGATAACTGCACATAAAATCATTTTTTTATTCAATCATGTCATTATCCTTTTCCATCATTACATAATTTACTTCATGTACCCTTTCAAGACAATTATTTTTAATTTCATGATGGGATTCAATGTTAGATGCCAAATCTTTCACTCCATCACTATACCACCCATATGTTTTTTATGAAATATTTTCTTTCAATAATTTTAATTCTTCATTATCTTGGATTACACACAATCATTAGTTTAAATAAACCACGAGATTCCCTTGGTATAAAATGAACATTATAACTTATTCATTAGGTTAGTAAGATTAAATATAACTAAATTATGAAAATGTATGGCAAATTCATTGGCTACTAATTATTTTTGAAAAATCTAAATCAATTATATATATATATATATTTTTAATAATAAATTAAGTGAATTAAAATTAGTAAATAAAATTAATTAAATATATAAATATATATATATTATATTAAATAAAATATTTTTGATATTCATCGAATAGATATTTTAGTAACAGAGTATGAATAAATCCTATTTAATGCCTAAAGACATATATTTTTCAAAAGGGTAATTTTATCACATTTTAATGGAGAACCAATTTTAAATTAAAATTTTCACACATTCATAATTTTTTTAATGAAAAAATAAACTTCTTATTTGGAAGAAGGACATAAAAATTTACTTTTACTGAATTTTATATATTTCATTGACACTATTCTTATTTCAAATAATAATTAAAATACTACATTTTAATTCAAAAATTATTTTATTCTAATTTATTTAAATTGATATATTATCTTTTTAATTAGTTTTAAAGTATAATTAAATCATGGTTATAATATTTAATCAAATTTATTTCATTGTAGGTAACTTCACAATGAAATTGGATATACACACATGATAATATTTTGATGGTTTTTACTTTTCAAAACACATATTTTCTCGTTCCCACAAGTTGACAAATTTCAATTTAATTACTACAACTTCTGGGTTTTAAATTTAGAAAAATGGATTCAATATTTGGAATATGTGGGTCCAAATAATGTAAATAGTTCACTTTTATTTTATTTTTTTTATATTATGAATAGTAACTATAATAATATTTATTTAATAAGGTAAAAGGTAAATCATGTAATTTATGTAACAAAATGATATGATAAGGACAATATATTTATCCGAACACATGAAAAATACTATTAGTTGAGTAAAAAACTACCATTAACACCTATGGGTCATAATTGACTTATTTAATGGACTCTTGTCCATGAAAACGATACAGATATTATTAAAATAAAAGAAATTGACATGAAAGTGACAAAATGTCTCCCACGTCTTTCTTATAAGTATGAAAATTTGAATATAGTTATAAATATGAAATAACATTGATAATAAATATTCTATAGAAATATAATGAAAATGTCTACATAATTGGAATTTATTTATAATTATTATAGATTAAATAATGACCATAAATACTGACATGACAGTGATACAATAATTATTTTATTAAAAGAAATATCAAATAAATGGTATGAAAAATATTAAAATAAATATAATTTGAATTAATTATGATACTAAAAAAATATTATATGTGACTATGACATATTATAAGTCTATTGAAATGTTTTTTTGATGTTATATTTATGTTTTGATTTTATATAAATATAATGAAATTAATAGTTTCAAAATCAACACAATTGATATTTTATAAAAATAACAACTTATTAAATAGTTTAAAAATCATTAAAATATTTATAAATTATAGAGTGACTATTATAAGGCCTAAAATTTCATAAATGTTTTATTTATGGTCAATTGAACCCATATAAGTAAAATTTATTGCTTCTAAATATTTAAAATCTTGTTACCGAAATAAAAAATTGAATAGATTAATTAAGGGTAAACAAAAAAGATAAGGTTTAAAATAAAATAAAAAAATGTAAAAAATTATTTTATAAGATTTTTTTGAACCAAAACATCTTATATTCTACATATAAATATTTGGATTCATTTTTATTTAAAAATTAATTTATATTAAAATGATGTTTTTTGAAAATTCTAAAGGGGCCGCCAACCTCAACTAAAAAAAGGAAATTCCTACCTAACTTATTCATAACTCATTGATCCTTAAAGTTCATCTACCCCTACCCATTCGCCTTCTCAACTTTTATAGTCACATTATAGTGGTCCAGGTCTTCTCAAAAGACCATATTTAGTGCCTTTACGAGGAGATCAAGAGGGAGCTTGCGAAAGAAGAGGTAATCTCCTTTACCGACTCTCTCAAGATCATTTATTTTTATATATCCCATTACTTTATTTTTTTAACTATTAAGTAATAAATAAAGTATCACCTATATACTGAGATTTAATTATGGTTATGTAACAACCTTTTTCCACCTTCTATCCATCCTAAAAAAATGAAATCACCATGCATGCATACGTACGACTTACGATCTCCATGTCGTAGTGTAATATATTTTTCTCCGCTACTTTACATGGATTTATATAATTATGGGAATAATAACTATTTGTTATTATTATAACATGATATGGATTCTAAAAAAAATATACCATCCATATCCATACCATTTCACAATAATGGGTATGATATCATCGCTCGTGCGTACATACGACCAACTGTCTCCACGATGCGATATGATTCACTCTACATGATATCCATTAAATAATGATTATATAAATGTATAAAATAAATTAATATGGTATTTATTATGTTATTTTTTTTTGAAATTACAAAACTATGACCTAATAAACAGAACTAAAACTTATTCGACAAAACATTCATAAGAAAATGAAGCCATTAATACCCGAATAACAAGTAATAATGAAATGATATTAATAAATAGATGATAATATGATCATATATGATATCATAAAAATGAAAATGATTTTTTAATAAGTTAATGACATTATTTAAATCATTATACTGGATGTTCAGGAACATAAAAACAATATCGGACCTAAGGCAAGGGATAATTTCACAATCTTATTATTATCTGATACTGTTTATACATAACTATTTACTGGTGTATATTTATCATACACAACCATGTTTTATAAATATGAAATATTATTTATATTATCCTATAACTATTTAAATTTAATTTTACCCATTGGTGAGTTTTTATTAAATGGAATTAAATGAATCTTTTGTCATTTTTCGATACAAGGTACTTTTTGACTTATCTGAAAAACGTTTGAGAAGAATGTTTTATTTTAACTTATATGATATGATTGATTTTTACATTTTCATGACACTATATTTCAATGAAGATTCCTAGACCATATTTCATGGGTATTTTCAAAGAAAATTTTTTATTTTAAAATTGTGAGGAATTTTGAAAAAAATATGTTTTTGGAGAAGAAAGTATATTTTCCTCAATAATTAATTTCAATTGTTCTATCAAAATAAATTTCCATCAAAGATGAAATTATTTAATAGGGTTATGTTTTAATTATACTATCCATATTATTACTATGTCTTATTATGATTATAATGTAATGATATTTATGAGATGTAATTTATTATATGGATTATGTTATGATAGAAATATATTTAAGAAACCCATTTAATGATTTGGGTTATGCTATGATGAATGTTTTATGTTTTTATGGAACACATAAGATTAATTTAATTATGAGATGGTTGGTAACTATACCTCCCAATAATTCATTGGGTAATGATTTGTATCATATGATATAGAAAGGGATTTAACGAGAAATGATTTTGGTTCAGTAATATAGGGCATGAATATGAAGTAAACCCGGTTCAGTAATGAACTTTTACTGCTATGATGGTCGTTAAAATGATACTGGAGTAATATGAAATGATTTTCGATTCTTATGCGTATTCCAAAAATTCCATGTATTATGTTTTGAATTTTGGGAATATGTTCATTAATTCGTTAATAACTTCTATGATTTATCCATTGACATGATATCCTAATATTTCATATGTAGGACAAGATTTTCAAATGTTATGTTATTATGCCTTGAAATTATGAAATGATTGATATCTTCCTTGTTTACCCTTACTGAGAATCTGATCTCAGCCTTTCTTATGTTTATTTTCTCCAGGGTGTGAAGAAATGTATTAATAATATATGTCAAAAAGTGCTCTAGATATGAAGAAATAAGAGGGAGACAATGTAGATTCCTTATGAACCAGTTGTCTGTGTTTCCCAGTTTCTAAAGAAATTAATCCTATATGGTCCTGGAATAGTTTTGTTATATATTTTAATGGATATTCTTCAGTTTTGAAGTAATATCTATGTACGTAAAGTATGTGCCATTATAGTTGGTATTAGAGTAAAGTAATAATAACCCCTTACAAACTAGGATGATAAAACCTTAGTAAGAACCCTAAGGATATATCCAAATATAGGTTACAATACTAGTGTTTTATAAATGATCATTAATAACCTTGGTCAAATCCTAATGTGTCCTAAATTGAAATTTTATTCTTGGTTTTGTGGTTTTCCCATTATGAATAGTGTTTCTCACACTATGCTTCTTAGTTTTAGTCAATGTATAGAACCTGAAGGAACCACGTTAATGTTTAATGATAGGGGATATGAAATGATTTTCCTCCTGAGAAACCATATGTTATGGGATATGGAATGAAAAATTGTGTAGCTACAATCACACAAATTTATTGAGATACGAATCATACAATACTTCCAAATGGGAAAAGGAGTGAATAACAATTTGTTAAGTCCTTCATGAGTTAACATACACCATCTATCAATGAGTATTTTGATCCACTAATGGATGAATATGGTATTAGTACCACTAAAATGATATTTTTAGTTCTCCAATGTTTAAAACATGATAAATTCATATTATCATACTGTCATTTGTAAGGTGAAGCTGATCAATGGTGGAACCATATCAAGAATATAAAGAAAAGAGATAAAATTGAACCCATGAAATGTGATGAGTTGATGAACTTATTTTTAAATAAGTAAATTCCTAGTATTCTTTATAAAAATATGGAGACTACTTTCCTTGAGATTAAGAAAAATGACATTGAATCAATTAGTAACTCTGAAGATAATTTTACTAAACTTTCATGGTATGATTCTGGAATTATTATCCAACATGAGAGTAAAATTATATGATTCTTTAATGACTTAAAACCATGTCTCCAAAGGGAATTATATAAAAGGATCATCAATAGCTATGAGGAAATCATTAAATGCACTCTTAAGGTTGACATAGATATTAGAGTAACCCATCAGTCCTATGGGTTCCTTAAGAAGAGAAAAATGTAATATAAGGGAAAATCTAAAGACCGAACTGAATAGAAGATGAGTTTTCCCTTATGCTTAAAGTGTGGAAATAATGATAGAGGAAATTTTATTTAAGGGACTAGAAAATGGTTTAAGTGTGGGATAACGGGTCATCGGGCAGATGAATCATAAAGTAATGGGGAAAAGATTTCTAATGATGCGAATAAAGAAAAGTATAAATAGAATGATCCTCATGTACTTCAATTCTACAAGTACAAGGAAATGAGACATTATGCTAAACAATTCCCTAATAAAATGGTTATTGATGGTGATTGATATTATAAAAGTCTTAATTCTAAAGAAAAATTAAAGTCACATGTGATCACTATTCGTGATGTTGAATACGATAATGAAGTTTTGAAATGTACACTTACCATACAATCTAAAGTAGCAAATGTTTTATTTGAATCTGGATCCACCAACTCTTATTTTCGAATAAGTTTCTAAGGGTATCACCATTTTACCTCAACAATTAGATGTTTATTTAACTGTAACAACTCCTAATGGCACAATAGTCACATCAAATGTTTATATTTCTTCTCTAGTTGAAGTTTGCGGGAAATTACTTCTTTTAAATTTTGTGATCCTCCCGTTAGTGGAATTTTCTGTGATTCTTGCCATGGATTTTATTTCTCTATATAGAGCTCATACCAATTTCCAAGGAATGAAGTCACAATTCATATTACGAATCAACATATGATCATCATTCGATAAAAGGTTGAGTATGACTTTTTATTGGAAATTTCCTCAATATTACAGGTCTTGATTCTTATAAATGAAGGTTATCTATCTCAAATGGGTGGGGAGAAACACACCATTAATAATACATATATTGTATGATAATTTTTTAAGGAATTTTTGGAATAATTTTAAGCTATTCTAGTGAATTGTGAAGTTGAGTTTTTCGTAGAACTCATACTCGGTGATATGCTTATTTCAAATACACCTTATAAAATGGACCCAATTATGTTCTAGGAATTAAAGAAGAAAATATAGGAGAATTATGACAAGGGGTTCATACACCCAAGTGTGTCATCTTGTGGTGCACATGTTCTCTTTCTTAAGAAGAAATATAGATCAACGAGACTCCCCATTTATTATAGAGAACTTAACAAGATATCTATCAAGAAAAAAATATCATATTCCCTACATTGATGACTTATTTCACCAACTACATAGAGATAAATACTTTTCCAAGATTTATCATCATTCAGGATATCATTAGTTAAGAGTCAAGAAGGAGGATATAACAAAGACCACTGTAAGAACCCATTTTTTTAATTAGTTATAGATCCTTTAATTTTCGGTCTAAATATTTACTTTGGACCTATTATAGGTGTCTATAGATTTAGTAAATGTTATGAGGGTGTTTGGGTCTTGTTTAGATCTTGAAACCCATAATTTTTTAGAAATAAAACTCGAAGCATAGTTTAGAGTAAACCGTGTAGAATTCTGCAAGGTTTGGAAAACTATGCGGATGGTGTTTTTTTGGATAGTTACACCTTGCACAGTTGGTACATGACCGTTCAGTCTAACTATACGAGTGCCCCTTTTTCCCAGGTAACCATTCATGGGTTGCACATGGTTTAACAAACAATGCGGACCAAACAGTTCGAGGAGAGCCATCCCACACTGTTTACGCACGGTTTGACAAACCATACAGACAAACCCTGTGCAGGCAAATTTTTGGGGAAATTTTTCCAGTTTTGTCCTTAATGATCTTTTAATCCACCCATTCTTCCCTAATATATGTTTATATAGTATTGACCTATATCTATCTCAATTTTGGTCATTTTTAAGATCTAAACATGGAATCAAGAGACATCCTTCATCCATAATCAGATCGAGCTCCCGTTTATCATGTTTAATGAGAAATGGTAAGTAACTGAGTCCTCTTTAGCCCTTTTTATTCTCCTTCATTCTCGACTTAGATATCTCTATGTGAGTTTTTTTCACCTTTTCATAGATGTACTTTGATCTAAGAAAAATCAAGGGTTTTTACCAAAGGACATGGGTCATACGACCCTAAGGTAGGTGGTCTATAACTTATCCCTAAAGTTATTTGTTTTGGAATGTTTATGTGGGCCCCACCGGTTTTGTTGGAATCCATTTCTTAAATTTTCATGCCATGATTATACTTGATTGAATATAATGGTCATTGTATATCCAAATATGTGATTATTTGTTTGTGGTTACACCCCCCAACTCAATCTTCCTTATGTCAAAGGTTATTCCATAATTGGTTTTTAGCTTTTTTTGACACATTTGAGCCACTGTTCAGGTCGGCCCTTGCTTGACCCTCTAAATGGTTAGTCTTCCTATAATAAATGGTTTATCGTTGAATGAGGATTGCATAATGGAATGTCCCATGTATTCTCACAACTTGGCCTGCCTATGGTAAGTGCTTACAAATGATTACTAAATGAGAAATGTGTAATAGAAAGTATTCTAAGTATATAAGTTGGTCTTAGTAAAAGAGATTAAAAAAATGTTACATGTCTGTAGCACCCATTTCCATGTTAATGGAAGGTAGCGGAGTGAACATCTCTAATTGAATATGCATTAATGGTTAATTATGACTTGATAAAATGGTTGAAACACTACATGGCTATCCACACTAATGGAAGACTAGGCTTGGACCTCTAAATAAATGGTTTCAACTCTACTTGACCTATCCATACTAATGGAAGGAAATAATTGAACCAAATTAATTACTACATGATTACAATACCAAATAGGAATGGGATGACACAATATTTCCTTGTATTCTATGAGGAGAATACCTTGGGTCTTGGGAACCCCATTCTGATTCAAGGAAGTGGTATTCTTATTTTTATAACCACATAGACTCCGGTTCTTTTATATTCCTTTGATACCCATTATACAATCGTAGGGTCCCTTGCATTATTACATGATACCTCAGATACACTCCTTGGATCCAGAATTGACTGTAGGTGCCATAGTGAAAGCCCATAGGGTCCTATCCTTGCATGGACCCGTTTTACCTTGGACAATCACATAGGACTTAGTGGGAACCTAATCATGGAATTCCTTGGATTACGCTCCTCGTATTACAATCGTAACCCTTTGCTAGAATTAGATACTACAAAGTTATAATTCTGTGAGATTTATGTTACCTTGGTTTTTACCCTAGAACTCCCTCACTAGATATCATTTTCAGGTTTCCATGTTACATCTTGGGAACTTCACTACTTTTACTATCTCTAGGTGATGTTAGTGATGGCTATGCCTCACGCGATCTATTAAAATTAAATTGTAATTTCATAATTAATGAACTGGTTACATGTTCAGGCACCAGACAAGGGATGAAGTAGGTACTTGGGTATTTATTTATGTTTTACTTCTTTATTTACTTTGTATACATATGCCTGCACACTACTATATTCCATCACATTCCTCGATGTTATAGAAACCATTGGTGGTGGCCCACTGAGACTTATCTCACACCCTCTTAGGGTGCTATTTGGTACCTTGAGTAGATTACATGGTTGGAGTTATAAAAAAAGGGATTAATAAAGCTTACAATAAATGATTGCATGCTGTTAAAACAGATCTTGATAGTATATGACCGAGATAGATCTCATAATTTCTAGAGTAGTCTTTATTTCCTTTACCTAATGGAACATTTTATGTCTATTATTTTGAATCCATTTTTTCATGTTTTCTAGTGACATGTCATTACATTATAATTATGTAATTTGATACAGTTAATTTTATTCTCTTTTATCTACTGCATCAGTTTTCTTCTATTGTTTATTTATATCATTTATATTTCTTCCACTATTTACTATTCATTTATATTCCTTCTGATGTGCTATACTCTGCTAATTAGGGCATAGTCTTCCATAGGACATACCCTAGTCCGTCGGTACTAGTCACCAACCTCTGGTGTTTGTGAAGATGCACTTGAGGCCATGTATCCCACTGGGATCATGGCACCCATTAAGTGGCATATGGGTCCGAGTCATCACAAAGTGGTATTAAATATGGTTATTTTTCTCGCTTTACTAATTGTAGACAATAGATTGGAGAATTGGAATGATTGGGACATTGTCCTAAACTGTGCCTGGGCATCATGAACCCATGTTCGGGGTAAAATCCTAGAAACCCAAAATTCAATTGTGGTTCTATTTTTCCTATTAGTGTTCATATTATTTCGCTATTAGGTGATGCAAATTCTCTATGGTTTTGTTCATTATTACTCTTTTTAGAATTTATTTCATCCTTATCCCGATGATATGAGATCAAGGATCATTACTACATGCATCATTATAGGCACCTAGAATTCACCTGTCATGAATATTACCGTGCCATATAAGTGTGTTTCACTTATTTTCATTGCTTGATATTCTTTTGATTATAGTGTTCTGCTATAATAGTTTCTTTTACATGTATTATTTTGGATTCTATTGAGTGATTTCCTATCTCAGTTCATGAGGTGTATGTGTGCTCATGGGTTGGGATGAGTAATTTACCAAGTCAATCCATTATGCTATACAGAAATGGGTGTCATTTCTGGTGATAGGTGTATAGGCACCGATTCATTGGAAATGGATATCCATTATAAATTGAATCAATAAAACTAAAATGAATTGGTTTCACATCCTTATCTGGCATTGTCATGTATATGATAGGTAAAGGAGTGAAACTAGAAAGTAACTGCCAAATTACATGAAACTTATACTTAAGCACTTACCAATACCTAGCTGTCTAAGCAGGTAGTTTGGGTAGTATGCCTTGGGTAGTGGTTTTTCTTACATTGATACTCCATTAGTTATGTTATCTCATTGCTTCTAAGATTATTTTGAGGCATGTGCATGGAATTTTTAGACCAATGTTGCCAAAAAAATCCTTGTATCATTCACTAGGAGGGTGGTGATGACCATGCTCCAGACACTATGGTCCCTGAGCCACTAGTATTACCTCAAATTGTGCCACTTGAGGCACCACCTCCTGAACTTTATCCCAGAACTGATTCTCAATTATGTGAAAATTTATTAAATCTAATGCAGTCCATGCAAGGTGTTCCATAGGTTTCTCCTACGATGGGTGATATTAACCATGAGTTCCAGCATCAGCATACTTCTACTTTTATAGGGGATGGAGGTTCTCAGTCTACTGATTCTTTTCTAGAGGACATGCTATCTATCTTTGAGAATCTAGAAATGCCTTCATAGGGGAGAGTCAATCTTTCTACACACATGCTTCAGGATTAGGCCAGACATTGGTGGGATGTAGTTACCCAGACTAGTCATCATCTGGGTATGTTATGGGTTGACTTATACACTTCCTTATATGATCAGTTCTTTCATTATGCACTGAGGGATAAAATATTTAGGTGGTTCATGCATCTCTAGAAAGGTCCTATGTCAGTTATGGAGTATTCAGCATGTTTCACTGATTTATAGCACTTTTCACTACTTGTAGTTGGTGATGCGTTTTCACGTGATAGAAATTTTGAATATGGGATTCAGTACACCATATGAACTCAGGTGAATGTCTTTCACCTTCCTACTTTTATGAAATGGTTGATTATGCCCCTATCACTAAGTGTAACCTGAGGGACGACACAAGAACTGGGTTTAAAGGACTAGTGCCATGTCAGGCCAGTAGTTCTTTCAGGGGAAAGAAACGATCCTTCTATATTTCTCATGGGGGTAGAGGTATCTAGAGTATATATTTTGACAGCTATGTGGTGTGTTATCAATGTGGAAGATTGGGGGCATATGAATCCCAAATGTGACAGAGAACCTATGGAGTGTTGGGCTTGTGGCTGTATGGGTCATGTTCATCGTTTTTGTAGGACCATTCCACTAGCTTCTATTAGAAAAGGATCAATATATGGTCCACTTTTAGGAGACAATTCATTTGAGCCACATCAGGTAGGGAGTTGGAATAGCACTGGCAGGACTAGTCGAGGAGGATATTATGGCCTTGATAGTTCGACCCCTAATCCCCCGCAGTTCCAATAGAGCACTCATGAACAGGGTAGTTCATCTTGTGCACATGGCCATTGATTATGTCAGTTCCATGCTTTACAACTGATACCTAAGGATCAAGCTGTGAGACCATCTACAGTATGAGGTACTATTCTAGTATCCTCCACTATTATCTGCACTTTATTTGATATAGGTTCTTCAAAATCTTTTATTTCTTTATCTATTATGGAATGTCTTGGAATAGAGATATAGTATCACTGTGATGTAATGACCTCGATACATCGTTGGGAATATGGACGGAAGGATGCTCCCTTGAGGTAGGAAGTTACTCTTTCCTGTGGAATCTCTTTATTATTGAGATGACGGGATTTAATGTTATTCTCAGGATGGACTGGTTAGTCCACTATCACAAATTTGTAGACTTCAATCTCCATATGGTTTATTTTACATTACTAGATGGTAGATTTTATCTTTTCAAATGTGGGTGGGATATTCAGAATGGGAGAGCTTGACCGAAGCATCATTGTCTAAGTGAAGTGACTGCCCAGATTAAAAATCCTTTCATAGAGGATCAGGTTTTTCTTTAAACTGTTTTCCCTCCACCTGCTGATCATTTCATGGAAGTCTTTCTTGATGAATTTTCCGGCTTACCTTCTAAGATATCGATAGAGTTTACTATCGATCTTGTTCTAGGAGCTTCCCTTGTTTCCATTCCTCTGTATAGGATGGCACCTGTTTAGCTTCTTGATATGAAATAGTAGATAGAGGACCTAGAGGCTAAATTTTTTATATGGCCTATTAAATCCTATTTGGGTTCAACCATGATTTTCGCTAATAAGGCGGATGTAACCTTGCATCTATGTGTTGATTATAGAAGCTTGAACTAGCTTATGATCAAGAACCGATATCCAATTACTCGAATAGATGATCTCTCTGACCAGATTTGAGGAATAAAGGTTTTCTATAAGAATTACTTGAGATTAGGTTATCATGAGGTGTGAGTTAGACCACCAGATCTACCTCGTGCAACTTTCCTTAGAATATATGGCATGTATGAGTATCTTGTTAGGTCGTTCAGTCTTACGAACACACCTATCGTTTTTGTGGCTTTGATGAATAGAGGTTTCACCCGTATTTGGAATCTTTTGTCATGGTCTTTGCGGATGACATCTTGGTGTATTATCACACCTGTACCTACCATGAAAAACATCTTGAGATCATAATGAGTTCACTAAGAGATCATTTAATTTTTTCCATGTTTACTAAGTGTAACTTCTGGATCAACATGGTTCATTTATTGGGCTATATTATTTCAGAATCAGGAGTGTCTGTTGACCTTGAAAAGGTTAGTACTATAGTATCCAGGGAGAATCCCATAAACATGTTTGATATACAATTTTTATTAGGGATATCTGGGTATTACTAGAATTTCATACAAGACTTTTCTCATCTTTCTTCACCTCTTACTAGTATTACAAAGAAGGGTGTTAAGATTCTATGTTCCGAAGCAAGTGAGAAAGCCATTCAGGAGCTGAAAGGAAGGTTTGTCTGGGCACCTATTCTGATTCTTCTATAACTAGGTAAAGTTTATATCACCTTCTATGATGCATCAGGAATTATCCTAGGAGTTGTGTTGATGCAGGAAGGAAAATTCATTGCATACAGATCTCAGTAGTTGAGGCCTCACGAGACAAATTACCCAGTGCATCACCTTGAGCTAGCTACAGTTTTCCATGCCTTAAATTTCTAGGGACATTATCTATTGGGTGAGAACTTTTGGGTGTATATAGAGCACATGAACATCATGTATATATTTTCTTAGTGTGACTTGAACCTCAGATAGAAGAGATGGGTCGAATATCTACAATACTTTGATTTTGACATTGCGTATGCACCAAGAAAAAGAAATGTAGTCATTGATACACTAAGTCAAAAAACTCAAATGTAGGCTGTATAGAAAGCTAGTGATTAATCAAAGATAATGTCCCTCATTTCTGAACTTCATCTACAGTTTCATGATAGTCACAAGTAGTCTTACATCTCAACATTAACAGTTACCTCTTCCCTCCTTGAGAAGGTGAAGAGTAGGTAGTTTTCATATCATAATGGGTGGGTTCTTTATGAGGTTATATCAAGAGATAACCCACATCTAGATTGGTCTATAGACATAGATGGAATCCTGCATCTTGTTGGACATATCTGGGTTTACGCAGATATGAGAGAAACATTGATGAAAGATTCCCATGCTTCTTAGTAGTTAGTAAATCTAGTCATCTCAATGACATATTGGGATATGCAACACCGGTATTCGTGGCTTGGAATGAAATGTCAGATTGTAGACTTCATCCCTAAGTGTTCCACCTATCAACAGGTGAAGGCGAAGTAACAGAGACGTGCAGGCTTGTTATAGCCACTTCCAATCCCAAAATGGAATTGGTAAGATGTTTTTATGGACTTAGTAGTCATCTTACCTAGGTCTCCAATGGGCAGCGATGCTATCTGGGTTTTCACTGACTGACTAACAAAATCACCCCCTTCATTCTTATTTGAGAGACTTTCTCAATTGACAAATTGGGAAGACTGTATTTCCATCAAATCATATAACTACATGGGGTTCCACGTACTATCATTTCAGATAGGGATTCCCATTTCACATAATGGTTCTGTACGGGTTTGAAGGAATCTATGGGGAACCATGTTCTCCCAAGACCAAATTTCACCCTATGACTGATGGACAATTGGAATGGAGAATACATGTTCTAAATTATATGATCTGAGCACGTGTCCATGATTTTGGCTGTTCTTAGGAGATGAATATCCCACTCGTTGAGTTTTCTTATAACAATAGTTTTTAGGTAATGATACAGATGGTACATTTTGAGGCCCTGTATGGTAGGCCATGCTGATCAACATTCTAGGGTCTAAAGGCAGGTGAGGCAACCTTACTAGGTCCTTATCTCATTCAGCAGACTTCAGAATAGGTTCAGCTGATCAGAAAGTGTATGACTATATCTTAGTCTACACAGAAATCTTATGTTGATCACCATTATTGACCTCTTGATTTCATGGTTTGGGTTTATGTTTTTCTTTTAGGTATCGCCCATGATAGGGAATATATGGTTACGAAAGCATGGAAAGTTGTCACCTCATTACATTAATCCATTTGACATTCTAGATATAGTCAGGCCAATAGCTAATCAGTTTCTCTTACCTTAGAGGTACCATGTCATGCATGACGTCTTTCATGTCTCACATCTTATATAATATCTTGCTAACCCATATCAAATATTTTATCCTGAGGAATATGATTTAGATGTCGATTCTACCTTTGA
Source organism: Viscum album (assembly GCA_963277665.1). NCBI lineage: Eukaryota > Viridiplantae > Streptophyta > Magnoliopsida > Santalales > Viscaceae > Viscum > Viscum album. The sequence continues at coordinate 1,199,784,237 of OY728164.1, forward strand.
GGAATATTCAGTACACATAGTTAACCAAAGCACTAAGGTTCTATGAGGCAAGTATGTCACCCTTGTATGCATGCTATGGCAGCATGACCAAGTACATGATGAGGCATGGGAGAGGGAAGATGACCCACACGCCCAATGGCCAGAGTTGTTATCAGAAGTGTTTCTTTACCCTTGTAAAGAGAACTTGAGGGTGAGTTCTATTAAGGGGGGATGAGTGTAAGAACCCTGTTTTTTCACTTATGTATAGATCATTTAATTTTCAGCCTAAATAATTACTTTGGAACTAATATGGATGACTAATGAGTTAGTAAAAGTTGGGAGGGTGTTTGTGGATTTTTTGTAGCTTGGAACCCATCCTTTTGGAGAAAACAAACTTTGCACATAGTTTAGAGTATATCGTGTAGATGGTGTTTTTTTAGATAGAGCCTCCTCACATATTTGGTGCATGGCCATGTGGCCTAACTGTGCGAGCACCCCTTTTTTCCAGGTAACCATGCATGGGTTTCCCACGGTTTGACAAATCGTACTGAACAAAACATTCAGGAAAAGCTATCACAAAGGGTTTGTGCATGGTTTTACAAACTGTGCAGACAAACCATGTAAAGGGTAATTTTCAGGTTAATTTTCCTATTTTTCCCTTAATGATCTATTAAGCCACCCATTCTTCACTAATCCGAGTTTATGTGGGATCAACCTATTTATCTCTCAATATGATGCTTTTTGAATATATAAACTTGGAATCAAGAGATATCCTTCATCTGGCATCTGATCAAGCTTCCATTCAATGCGTTGGATGCACAACAGTAAGTACTCGAGTCCTCTTTAGCTGTTCTTCTTCTCTTTCACTCTCAACCAAGATATTTTCATGTGATAGTTTTCCCCTTTTCATAGATCTAATGAAAGTCCAATACCGAAGGAGAAAGATCATACAACCCTAAAGTGGGTGGTCTATAACTTATCCCTAAAGTTCTTTGTTTTTGGAATGATTGTGTGGGGCCCACCGGTTTTGTTGGAAGCTATTTCATAAATTTTAATGCCATGATTATAATTGTTTTAATCATATGGTCATGTAATTTCCAAATATGTGATTTTTTGTTAGTGGTTACAACCACAACTCAATCAGCCTCATGTTGAAGGTTAGGAAATAATTCGTTTTTAGTATTTTCGACACATTTGGGCCACTTTTCGGGTATTCCCTTTCTTGACATTCCTAAAGGTGATCCTTCCTATGATAAATGGTTTGTTGTTTAATGAGGATTGCATAATGGCATGTCCCATGTATTCCCACCACTTGGCCCGCCTAAGGTAAGTGCCTCTAAATGATTATAAAATGTGAAATGTGGAATGAAAAGTATACTAAGTATATAATATGGCCTTAATAAAAGAGATTAAATAAAGGCTACATGTCTGTATCACCCCTTTCCATGTTAATGGAAGGTAGCGGAGTGAACCTCTATAATTTAATATTCTTTAATGGTTAATTAAGCCTTCATAAAATGGTTGCAAGACTACTTGGCTATCCCAACTAATGTAAGAGAAGACTTAGTCCTATAAATAAATGGTTGCAACTCTACTTGACCTATGAAAACTATTGAAAGGCAAGAATTAAACCAAATAAATTAATACACAATTTAAATACCAAATAAGAATGGACTGACTTTATTCCTCCTTGGATTCTGAGAGGAGAATACATTGGGTCTTGGGAACCCTATTCAGATTCAAGGATGTGGTTTTATTATGTTTATACCCATATAGAATCTGGTTCTTGTCTATTCTTTAGATTCCTAGTATACTACCATAAGATCCCTTTCATTATTACATGATACCTTAGATACACTCTTGGATCTAGCATTGACTAGTAGGTTCAATGGTGGAAACCCACAAGGACCAATCCTTGCTTAGCCTCGTTTTACCTTAGATGACCCGCTTGGATTTGGTAGGCACATTATTGTGTAATTCCATGAATTAAGCTCCTTGTATTACACTCTTTCCCCTTAGCTAGACTCAGATACTATTTACTTAGCATTCAGTGAGATTTACATTACCTTGGTTATTTCCCTAGAACTCACTCACTAGATATCATTTTCATGTTACCTTGTTATGTCTGAGGACCTTCACTACTTTTAATATCAGGAGGTGATGTCAGTTTCGGCAATGCCTCACGTGACCTATTAAAATTAAATGGTAATTTCCTAATTAATGAACTAGTTACATGTTCAGACACCAGTCGAGGGATGAAGTAGGTACTTGGGTATTTAGTTTTGTTTTACTATTGTATTTACAATATATATGCATTCCTGCACACTACTATATTCCATTACATAGGCCAGATGTTATAGACATCATTGGTGGTGGCCCACTAAGATTTATCTCACACCCTCTTCGAGAACCATTTGGTACCTGGAGTATATTACATGGTTGTAGGTATTTAAAAATGGAAGCATACAACTTATAATACATGATTGCGTGTTGTTTGGACAAAGTTTGATAGCATATGACTGCGTTAGATCTCAGAATTCATGGAGTAGTCTTTATTTTTTTTACCTTGTGGTAAATGTTATGTCTCTTGCTTTGTATCTAAATTTTTTATTTTTCTGGTGACATGTCATTACATCATCATTATTCCAGTTGATACAATTATATTTATTCTTGTTTATCTATTGCATCAGTTTTCTACTGCTGTTTATTTATATCATTTAAATTTGCATCTGCTATTTAATATTCATTTATATTCCTTCAGTTGTACTATACTATGCTATTGAGGTCATAGTCTTCCCACAGACATACCCTAGTTTCTCACTACTTGTCAGTAGCCTCTAGAATTCTGGAAGATGTGCATGAGGCCATGTTTCCCACCAGGTTCTAGGCACACATTAATTGGCATCTGGGTCCGTGTTGTTAGGACAACATTCTATACAAGGTATGGACACTATAAATTTATAGTAACTCCTTTTGGTCTCACTAATTCTCCTACTATATTCATTGATTTAATGAATATATTATTCGAATACAATCTTGATATATTTTTGGTGGTATTTATAGATGATGTTCTTATATATTCGAATAGTAAAAAAGATCCTAAAGATCACTAGGTAATTATAATAAGAGCATGATAAAGGAGTATATTTATGAAAAAATTACCAAGTGTGAATTTTGGATTTTTAATGTTTCATTTTTGTGTCACATATTCTCAAGCGGAGATATATATGGATCCAAAAAATACAAGTTGTTGAACGTTGGCCTAAACCAACCATGGTAACTGAGATCTACGGTTTTGTGGTTTTTCATTAAATTATCGATGTTTTAGAAGTATTTTTCTTGGATATCTAATACACTAACTAATTTGGCTCAGAATGGAGTTGAGTTCATGTATATGGTTGAATGTGAAGATAATTTCAAAGAGCTAAAAATAAGGTTTTCCAGTGTACCTTTGCTCGCACTGCCTTGTAGTGGATAAAGGTTGGTGATCTACAATGATGCATCCAAGAAGGGTATGTGATGTGTTCTCATGAATAACGATATGGTGATATCTTATGCCTAAAAAAATTAAAAATCCATGAGAAAAAAATACACACATCATGATTTGTAGTAATCCTTGGTAATAATTTCATTAAATATATAGAGACATTATATTTATGGTGAAATGTGTGATATTTATACTAATCTCAAAAGATTCAAGTATACTTTCACACAAAAGTATTCTAATATGCACCCAAGTACATGGTTGGAGTTGATTAAAGATTAATACTGCTCAATAAATTATCACCATAGGAAATAAAACAAGGTCGAAGGTTCTTTGAGTTGAAAATCCCATGCTATCCTATCTAGGATGAGGATCGCAAAAGATCCAATATTTATGGATTTGTGAAGAATGGATCATGAAATTTTAAAGGAGAGAAATCATATCTTTCTCAAATGGAGGTTCAACCATCTATATAAGTAAAGACTATGGAGGTATAGAGGGAAGATATAGAGCTAAAAAATGAATTGAGAAATGTTCCTGAATTCAATATTGATTGTATTGGAGTAAAGAGGTTGAAGAATCAGGTTTGCATTCCTCCAATACCAGAATTAAAGAATAATTTATTGATTGAGGATCAGAGTTCATCATTCTCTATTCATCCTTGATGAAAAATGAAGCACAAGGAACTGAAAGAGTATCTCTGGTGGGAAGACATGAAAAGAGATGTTTCTAAATATTTGTCTCTATTCTTGGGTTTTCAGCAAGTTAATACTGAGAGATAGAAGTCTAAAGGGATATTACAACCATTACCAATACCATAATAAAAATAGCAAACCATCACTATGGACTTTGTCATTAGAATTACCAAAATATTTAAAGGCTGTAATGCAATATGGTTTATAGTTTATCTCTTTACGAAGTCATCACACTTCATTTCTATTAGAGAGTATTTTTGTCTTGGTCATCCTTCCATTATATATATAAAGGAAGTGGTAATATTTCATGCAGTAACAATTTCCATTATATCTAATTGGGAAATGAGGTTTACCTCTAAGTTCTCATGAAGTCTTCAGTGGGATACAAATACAGAGTTAAGTTTGAGAACGGCTTATTGTCATTGGATAGAATGCCAATATAAGAGGAAAATTCAAACTCATAAAGACATGTTGCGAGCTTTCTCTATGGATTTAAATGTTGGTTTGGATCAACAACTACATTTGAAGGAATTTTCTTACAATAATAGCTTTAACTAGAGTATTCATATGCCCCCTTATAAATCCCTCTATGGAAAGAAGTTCATAACTCCAACTTAGTAGAATAAGGTTTGGGAAAGAAAGCTATTAGGACATAATCTTATTGATGAAATGATAGAGAAGGTCAAATCTATTTAACAACACATAAGAGCATCTGAGATTTTACAAAAAAAATTATTCAGACCACCAAAGAACATACCTAGAGTTTGAAGTGGGTGACAAGGTGTTTCTAGGAATATCTACCTAGAAGGGAGTATTGAGATTTGGAAATAAGGACGAGCCAAGCCCTAGGTGTATCATTACTTTTGAAATTTTGGATCGTGTTCGGAAGGTAGCTTATCGATTGATGCTACCACAAAATCTATCTCAATTTTATGATGTGTAACATGTATATCTTATGATAAAGTACATAAGTCATCCTTTACATCTACTAAACTCTGAATTCATATCACTGGAGCAAGATCATTGTTATAAAGAACAACCAATAGAGATTTTGGATTGTAGCAAAAAAGTTCTGCAAAACAAGACCACTCCCTTAGTTAAATTTTTATGGTGGAACCACAAATTTGAGGAAGATACATGGGATCTTGAGGGTGTGAGTAGGCATAGATATCCTCATGTATTTGTATCCAAGTGACTAATTTTGAGGGTGAAATTTAGTTTTAAGGGGGGAAGAATGTAACACCTAAAAGTTTATATAAAATATTTATGAAATAATTTTAATTCTACAATACCATTCATTGCATGAAATCATGAGTTTAAATGAACTGTGAGATGACCTTAGTATAAAACGACCATTATAACCTAGCCATTATGTTAGTGGGAATAAATACAACTAAATTATGAAAGTGTATGGAAAATTCATTGAAAACCTATTATTTATAAAAATATAAATCAATTAAATATTTGTATATTTGTATTAATAAATGAAGTGAATTACAATTAGTAAATGAAATTAATGAAATATATATGTTATATATAAAATAAAATATTTTTTTATTCATCCAAAAGTTATTTTGGTCATAGGGTATGAATAAATTCTATTTGATGTATAAAATCATATATTTTTCAAACAGGCAATTTTACCGCCTTTTAATGGAGAACCCCTTTAAATTAAAATTTTGACACATTAATAATTTTTTTATTAAAAAATTAGCCTCTTATTTGAAATAGGGATATGAAAATTTACTTTGATTTAAGTTTTGGTATTTCTCCAAAACATTTCATATTTTAATGAATAGTGAAAAATACTACATTATAATTCAAAACTACTTTTTCACCTAATTTATTTGTATTATTAGATAATCATTTTAATTAGTTTTAAAGAAAATTAATATTATAATTTTACAATTTAATACAATTTTGGTCATTGGAATCAATTTCACATTGAAATTTTACATACATACATGACAATCTTGTTATGGTTTTTACATTTCAAATCACTAGTTTTATCATTCCCACAACAGGTTAATTTTAATTTAATTACCAGAACATATATGTTTTAAATTTTTACAAATGAATTCCATATTTTGAATCAGTGGATATTAATTTTTTTAATATGTCACATTAATTTTTAGATATTATGAATAGTATGTACTGTAATTTTTATTTAACATGGTGAAAGGAGAATCAGGAAATTTAGGTAGAAAAATAATCTGATATGGACACTAAAATTACCCTATCAGTTGAAAAATCCTATTGAATGAGTAAACATATACCCTTAAAACATAAGGATCATAATTTAAATATTTAACGGACTCTTGTCCATGAAAATCATATAGATATTATTAAAATAAAATAAAGTGACATGAAAGTGAAAAAATGTCACCCTCTTATTTTTTAAAAGTATAGTAATTTTAGTATAGTGATAAATATGATATATATTAAATAATAAATAGTATCTAGAAATATAATTAAATAATCTACATCATGGAAATTTATTTATAATTTTTGAAGATTAAATATTTACCATAAATACTCACACAACAGTGATACAATAATTATTTTATTAACGGTAATATCAAATAAATGATATAAAAATGTTAAAATAAATATAATTTGAATTAATTAGGGTGCTAAATTAATTTTTTATGTTATTATGACCTATGATAAGTCTATTAAATGGTTTTTTCAATGTTATCCACATATTTAGAATTTATTTAAATTCAATCAAATGGATAGTGTGAGAATCAACACTATTGATATTTTATAAAAATAATATTTTTTAAATTATTTAAAAAACATATAAATCTTAAAAAATTACCAATTCATTATTATAATGTCTAAAAGTTCATAAAGTGTCTATTTATTGTAAATTTATCTGAAATAATTAATGTTTATATCCTCTTAATATTTAAAATGTTATTATCATAAGTTAAAAATTAAATAGATTATTTATGGGTAAAAAGAAGAGATAAGGTTTAAAATAAATTCAATATGAGTCCAAAAATTATTTTATTAAATTATTTCAAAACAGAATCATCTTATATTATATATAACACAATTTATGGTCATTTTTATTTAACAATTAATTTATATTAAAATAATATTTTTTAGAATTTCCAATGGTGCCCCAACCTCAACTATAAAAGGGAACCTCAAACCTCAAATATTCATAACTAATTTAGCCTTCAAGTTTTTCAATACCCTAAAAATTTACCTAAAAACTTAATTATTCACATTATTGAGGTTTGGGCTTCTCAAAAAAAAACTTTAGTGCCACTAATTGGATATCTAAAGGGAGCTCGCTCAAGAGAGGTAATCTCCTATACCAAGTCTCTCAAGATCATTTCTTCTTCTAATTTATATTCCTTTGTTGTTTACATTATTAAGTAATAAATATAGTTTCACCTATATAAAATGATTTTCTTATGGTTATGTAACATAATTATTTCTGCTTCTATCCATCCAATGAAAAACAAAATCACTATGCGTGTGTACGTACAACTCTCCGTCTCCACATCGTGGTGTAATATTCTTATCACCATCACATTACGTTGATGGGTATAACATTGAAAATAATAAATATATGTGATTATTATAAAATTATATGAATTTTGGATTAAAATATACACCATCCAAATCGATACCATTTTACAATTATGGGAATGATATCGTCGCTCGTGCATATGAATAGCCCACCATCTCCACAATGCGAGGCGATTCATTCTACATGATATACATTAAAACATGATTATATAAATGTATAAAATTAATACATATGGTATATATTATGTTTTTATAATTATGGAATGATATTACTATGAACTAAGAAGGAGAACCATAACTTATTCCACAAAACATGCATAAAAATACGAAGCCATTAATACCCGAATAACAAGTAATAATAAAATGTAATTAACAAACATATTATAATATGATCATATATGATATCATAAAAATGAATATGGTTATGGAATAATTCAATGAAATTATTTAAATCATTATAGAGGAGGTTTGGATACATATAAAGGACATCAGACCTATGTTGAGGGATAATTTCACAATCTCATTATTATCTGAGATTATTTATATGTAAGTATTTATTGGGGTATATTTATCATCCACATCCATTTTTTCTAAATATGTAATATTATTTACATTATCCAGAATTTTTTTAAAGTAAATTTTACAAATTGGTGAATTTTTAATTAATGTTATGAAATGAATCTTTTTTTTCATTTTTTGTTACGGGATACTTTTTGACTTATCCAAAAAATGTACAAGAAGAATGATTTCTTTTAACTTATTCAGTATGATGAGATTTTAAATTTTCATAACACTATATTTCCATGAATATGACTTTAAAATATTTCAAGGTCATTTTCAAATAAATTATTTTATTTTTAAATTGTTTTCCATTTTGAGAAATAATAATGTTTTTGAAGAAGAACGAATATTTCCTCTAGAATTAATTTCAACTATTCTATAAAAATTATTTTTCATCTAAGATGGAATTATTTAATAGAGTTATGTTTTAAGTATATTATTCCTATTATACCTATGCTTTATTGTGTTTATAATTGAATGATTTTTATTAAATACATTTATTATATGGATTATGCTATGATGAAAATATTTTTAAGAAACCAATTTTATTCTTTGTGTTATGCTATAATGAATGATTTATATTTTTGTGTAACATGTAAGAATAATTTCATTATGAGATGTGTGGGATCTATATATAACTCCAATTAATTAGGTAAATATTTATATTTCATGGGATAGATAGTGATGGAACAAGAAATGATCTCGGTTCAGTAATATAGGGCTAAAATGAGAAGTAAACTCAGTACAGTAATGGAATTTGTCCAATATGATGGTCTTAGAAATGAGCCTTAACTAATATAAAATGATTCTCTATGATTATGTGTGTGCCAAGAATTCCATGTATTACGTTATTTTTTTTTGAATATGTTTATTATTTCTTTATGAGCTTTTATGAATTTTCCAATTCCATGATATCATGATATTTCATATGCAGGATAATATTTTCAAATGTTATGTTCTTATGTCTTATAATTATTATATGATTGATATCTCCCTTGTATAACCTTACTGAGAATCTGATCTCACCTTATATTATGTTTCTTTTTCTTATTTAGTGAAGAATAGTACTAGTAAGATATTTCAAAAAGGGGTCTAGTTGTGAAGGAATAAGTAAGAGACAATGTAGATGCCTTATGAATTAGTTGTTTATGTTTATAAGTTTTTAAAGACACTAAACTTATATAGTCCTAGGGTGGTTTTTTTATTTTTCAATGATTATTCTTCAATATTGAAGTAATATATATGTATGTAATTTAATTTCTCATATAATCATCCATATTATATAAGTTTCATTGTTTCATGTGATCAAATACACTCCACCCTTCATCCAAAACATCTTCCTCATAGTATACATTTTTCTCTTGTAATGAGAAGATATAAGGGTTGTGTCATTCGATGTAACGGACAGCCATTAAGTTATAGGAGTTCACAAAAGTAAATTTCATGGAATCTTTTTTAATACACCGATTAACATCAAAAAACTTACATTTGAATAAAATTACCTAAAAATGACTGTGCTGGTTTTATGTGATAATATAAGTCAAATTTTCATAGTATCTCGATCTGGAAACTCTAAATATACCACTATTCTGTGTTTCTAAACCCTATTCTAGACCAACCATATGAAATTTAAATCCATTCACATTGTATGTGTCGAGATTTATACCCTATTTTAGAGGACATCAGCCAAAAACATAAAATATTTTGACCACTCAACCTAAGAATCAGTATTCATGATAAAAAAATGTAGTATGCATTATTAAATTTACAAAATATATGTTTTAACCTGATATCTATATTGATTTCAATATTTATCAACATACTTTATATGAAAACAATTCAATAAGGCCTTTATTAACTACTTTTGTTATACATTTATCATTTGATTTTTGAATTCTCATTCATCTTTTTTTGTGTCCCAATATCTTTAATAAATAGATCCTAAATTTCAAAATTTAGAAGCACATATCTATGTGCCTATTATAATTCTATTTTTTTCTTTGTAATATTTTAAATCCACCCAATAGATCACTCAATAGTAGGAATGATTTTTGATTTCCCTTTACTTGAGATTTATTCGATGTGTCATCAACATGTCCAAATCTATTTATTCTTGTCTCAATATCATCAATTTATCTAGAAAAAATAGTATGACACTCCCCTTAAAAATAGTCATCAGAAATTGAGCCATCAGGTTAGGATTTATTTTTCATGTATGATTTCAAATGAACAAGGTATATGTTAAATTAAATAAATAAAACATAATTATATATTTAATTAATTTCAAATAATTTTTTTCTTTAGTTGATTTTTTTAAATAAAAGTACAACTCAATTGGATACATACATCAATAATGTATAGAACCTCATAATTTATTTTCTGTGAACAAATGCATTGTAAACTGCATCATGAAAGTAAAAAATGGTAAAAGAAAGATCATATGTGTTGTATAGAGTGTTAGTAGAAATCTATCTTGAATTTTGTCAAGCTCATATAGTTGTAGAGTTTTCATACCTAGTTTTCAGAAGAATATGAAAAATTATAGAATGACTTCAGTAACTATTTCATGTGACAATGTAAAAAATTCCAATGGTAGTAACTTCTGTAACAAAATATGTGAATCATGAATTTTCAATCCATGTAACCTACTATGATTTAAGTTGACACACCCTGATATGTTACTTGAATACCCTTTATATACATTTACATGTTATAAATTTCAAAGGACTGTATCTTTATAACTAATTTTCATTTCAAAAAATACCAGAGTATACTTTTCATTATCATCTAGCTATATATCATGCTTTAAATTAATTATTTGTAAGTCCTTTTGAGCATTAAGATGGTCCATTAATTTTACATTCTCATTACTCAAATTGAAAATAAAATTGTAACAAAAATTCCTATAAATATGCATAACATTAAAATTATAATTTAAAAATTTAAATTACCAATATGGAAGTTTGAAAACTATACTGTTTTTCTTCCATTTTTTTCTTCTGATTTCAATTGACGATGCACTTCAAACTCATTTCCCGCTATCATTAAAATGATGATGCTTCCAAAATTTTGTTTCAAAATTTTCATATTGTTCAAATATTTTAGAACCTATTAAAAACTTTGGAGGTGGTGTAAGATCAATATAAACATGTAATCTTTGACTTATTCAATTGATATCTATGAGATACATTGTGAAATATGTGATGACACATAAAAAACCATTTTTTACTGTAAGGTAGTAGCTCATTCTCCAAATCAAAGTTACAAATCGGACAACCTAAACCCATGTAAGTATTCCAACCAGATAAGTTCTCAAGTCCAAAGATTTCATTAATGGTCCACATTAGATCAGTAATCATTTTGAACATTTTTCTTGAAGATTCATTATATGTATCAATATTGGTGCTTCATAACTCTTGTAATTATTCAATTTGAGGCTTAAAGTATACATCTATATATTTTCTTTGAATTTTTTCTATTGGAATAATAACTATGATGATAAAATAAATTTATTTCATACACATCGATAGAGGTAGATTTTAAGGGATCAAAATAATCAGGAAAATTCTATAACTCATACTCAAAGTACCAAATGGCTTGAATCCAACGAAAGCCAAACCCAATCACACATTACTAGGATCAGATGAAAAATATGGATGTATTTAATCAGATTACATCTATGCTTTTGAATCTCCTGGACATTTCATTAAACCACCATTGTTATTATCTATAGAATTCCAGTTCATGTGCTCGACTTTTTTCTATGACATGAATACTCTTTAAGATGATGTTTTTAAAGGGAATTAATGAAACAAATTTATAGGTTTGTTATTTTTCTTCATCTTCATAGTATTATGTTGATTCAGACGTCCAAAATCACCCATTTACATCCATTTAGAATTAAAATATTTCTCTCAATCTTATCTTCTTGAATCTTCTCCCTAGTAAATCTTAAATTCATTGAGATAAATACTTATTTTTGAAAAATTCAGACCAATCTTGTTAAATATTTTTTCATATTATAAAAAGACAAAGGGATCTTAGCTTCAGGAAATACATTATGGAAAAATTCCAATATCCTAAACATCACCTTATTTGTAATTCCGTATAGGCATTCGATATGGTATAACATCATAAGAAAAGAATGTTTCAAATATTTCAGACTTATATCATAAAATTCATTATTTCCATCATCAATTAAAACATGAAATTAATTTGTCTCCATAGTTAATTCCTCTCTTATATTAGTTTCCATAAAATCAAGAGGGTGTTTAAATGATATGTTGCAATCTTGATCTGGTTTCCCTACAGTTCAAAAAACATCACTTGTCATGTCATTATTTGTATCACCCTAAAATGGTTGTTGTAAAATGTTTTGATGGTGATGTTGTTATATTTAAATATATAAAGCATCATTTATAAGGGGTTTCATTTCATTTTCCATTGTCGATGAATTTAAGATATCATTCTGTTGATTGACATCTATTCTCATGATTTTTACAATGTTCGATTATCCATGTCAAATCCAACACAGGTATTGAGGATGGAATTTCCTCAATATCATGTTTTTATAAACTTTATATCTCTTTAACCATCTTCTAAATTAACATTTAAGGAATGGTAATCTTATATTCCATTAAGAATATCAATTAGAAATTGAAAAAAAATCCTCTAAAACCTTAGTATAATGAGGTTTTTTCATCGGTATTATGATCCAAATTTTATCCATTTATATCAGAATGTACCTAAAAATTGTTAAAGAAAATTAAAACACATAAGTATTAATAAGTAGGAAAAGTGATAAATGGAAGTAAAAAAACACAACCCCAATAGTTATAAGAACTGTCATATATGAAAAAAAGGTGAATATAAAAAAAGGAAATCAATAATGGATAATATAATTTAAAATAGAAGATATAGAAAAACTATACAATCATTAATTTAAAATAGGCATCATGTGAGAAAAACCATAGGGACACTAAGTCTAAATTTTTGTCAACATCAATTTTTTTGTTCACATTTGTGATTTTCCTTCATATATTGAAATGAAAATGAAATTTATATTTAAAATTTATATTTAAAATCATAGTGAATATAATTTTTTTGTCATGTGACATATTGAATTTTTAATTTTAAAAAAAAATTATTTATATAATAATATTAATATGTTTCATTATTTTTATATTATAGAAAGATGTATAAGATATTTTTAGTGACCAAAATTAATCTCTTAAAAATAATTATTCGTAACTCTAGATAATGATGTGATCTGTATCATTTTTAATTCCAAAAAATTATTTAATTTTATAATATTATTACTATGATTTATTAGATGGCCTAAAATATTGTTTAAAATTATTTATTTTTATTAATGTCATGGAATAAACCTTAGTTCTAAGAGGTGTCCTCCTCACACAGCACCTCACACTTTATCCCTAAGAAGCCATTGCACCCTATTTCAACTTGTTCATTAAATAATAATGTTACATATATTCACATGAACATGTGCAATGAAAATGAAATCAACTTTCACCTCACCTCCTACACCCTCATAAGAAACAAAAACAATCACATCAATGCTTAAGAAACACACAAAGATGCATCAACAAAAATCATCTTCTTATGGGATCACAAACTTCCTTGGGAATTACTATAGTCACAAAAAGATCAATATGGTCTGACACATTAATTTTTTTTATGAAAGTGTAAATTAGGATTTCGTAATGAGATCTATAATCCAATCCATTATCACAACATTTGAAAAATAGATTTCAAATTTTCATTGAAAATAAATTATCATACCCCAATTTGAAAACCAATTTAAAAATCCAACTATTTTCATAAAATTAATTTTAAAGGTAAGGAACCCCTATTTAATGGAAGTAAAATGGTTTCAAGAACCCATTTTCAAAGACCAAACTTTCCCCTTTTTAAAATATTTTAATCCAGCATGAGACTCATGGTCTCAAAACAATTAAAAAATATTAAAGGTAAACTACCCTCAATTTTGAAAATATGCATATGAAACAACACACACAGATTTTAAAGACATGATTGGTGTTTAAACCCCCTTTAAATAGTTTATTACCATTATAAAACCACTATGGATTTAAAAAAATACTTGGGATATTACCTAGTTCTAAACCAAGTCTTTAAACCATTTGAAATAATTTAAATACTAAAATGGGTTTATTATAAAAACAATTACCCAAGGAACCATTTCCAAGAGGGCCACTCAACTATTTACACTGGATCTTAGTAAGAGACATGTCGATGGAAAGTAAAAAATAAATTTTTAATTCATTTTTATCCTACAAAAAGATTATGAAATTATGCCAAAACCATAATAAACCATTTAAAATATTTCAAGTAATATATACCTTGTATTATAAGGTAATTATAAGGAAATTCTCACCTTATGTCAAGAGGCACCATCTGAAACCTATCAACTTTTCTAGAGAATGAAAAATCATCCCAATAATGAACTTGTTCTACCTATAAAACACAAATTTTCAACATTATAACTTTTATAAACCATAATAGTAACCCAAACGTTGGTCAATATTTATAGGAGTGACAAAAATTGAGAGAGGGGGCATGAGAATAAGAGAGGAGATGAAAAGAGGAATAAATAAGGTATTACTACTCAATACTACTTGAAATATAGTGGATAATAGGGATTTAGGGGAGAAGGGGGTTAGTGGTGATAGATTAAGGGAGAATAGGGGATGGTAGTGAGGTCTCGGCTCATGGGAATCAGAGGATAAGGAAGGGTGGGTTGGGGAGAAGGGGTGCTGGTGGTGATGGATAGGTGGAGAAGAGGGATAATAGTGAGGGTGAGGGATTTTTCTTCATGGGGTTATGATCAGGGGGATTAAGGGATAAGGGGGGTGGGTGGGGAGAATTTGGGAAGTGTTTTTTTATGAAATAAGAAACATTTAGATGTATTTTTTAAAAAACCACTACTAAATGTTTCCGATTTTTTTAGTATTGGATTAAGAAATCGCCACTAAAAACCACAATTTAATGTGTAATTTGGTGTAGTGAAATAAAATATATGTCTCATGATTGATGCTTTCACAATTAATATATTACTCAACTCTCTAACCCAAATAACCTTATATATTCCACCCATGAATATTCATTCCTTCAATTTTACATTCGTTAAAATTTTAATGGAATCTCATATATCATTTTAATTCACCTCAATCATTTCCTTATAATAGTTCATATTGTCAAGTAAAATTCACTCTAGAATATTTTTGGCTCATCTTTATTTCTATATGTTTATTTTTCTAAAACAAAATAAACATGTCAATAATACTAATGGTTTTTAGATATGAAGAGTAAAAACATTGTACGGGGGTATCCTTGACAACTAATTTTTGTTTTACTTGACACAGAAATATCATACCCCTTCTAGGTAAGAGTTTTATATTTTATACTTATGATTTATTGGTAATAATTCAAGTACTTATAAACTATAATATGAGTATGAAAAACTACAAAAAAGAATATTTCAATACTAAAATAATGTATCATTATATCTAATGGACACATGAGATAAATTTTTTGGTAATACTTAATATAGAAAAATATTTCATCTAGAATAAATCAATTTGAAAAAATGGAACCCATTTTCTTCTCACTACTCACATATAAAATCACCCTTTATTTAGTCCATTTCAATCTATCTTCCAGTGAAATTTTATTTCCACATTCAATGAAAACAGAATTATTGGGTGATAAGGATGATAGAATGATATGTATTTAAATTTCATGATTTTACTTGAATTCAAATTATTTTAATTGATAAATGTACTATTTCATATTGAGCAGATGAGGACCAACATGAGTTCTATATTTAAATCAACACATTGTTAGTGTAACTACAATTTCCTTGATTTATTACATCAATTTCTCCATAAAAACATCTCAATGATGATACAACATGGTATAACCATCCCCGTCCTTATGTTGCATTCATAACTCATAAAAAAGTAATGTTAAAATTATGACAGTAACATCAAATTCATAATCCATGAGTCTCGTCAGGTAGTGGGGTCTTGAAAACATTTTATTTCCTTTAATATTATATTCTTATACAGAAGTTCATGTACCACTCTTCAAAATCAGTGGCAGTTAGGACATATTTATTGTCCAATATTGATTATGGTGTTTATTGATGGGGTTTGACCCATATATTATATAGATATAAATCAATGAATGGATATATTTTCTTAACATCAATAAATAAAAGTTTCTCAAAATTAATTGAGTATTTTACATGAAATTAATGGATAAAAAATATTTTTCATCACATTAATTGGATATATGGACTTGGTGCCATTATAAATGGATGGGGTGACATCATTTGTAGAAAAGTTCCTTAAAATATGGACCTTTAGAGGGGAAATAGAGTTTATATATCTGTGTTTTCATGTATTACACATTTATGATGGTCATAAAACCATCAATAATGGATCTCCATAGTGGTGGGATGTCAGGTTTGTGGTAATAAGGGAGGCATGTTCACAAGGAGCAGAAACAAGTCAAATGGTCACTGAAGTGGGTCTGGTGTAGCAATAAAATTCTAAGGCTCAACATGTTACATCCAATAGTGAGAAACCATGAGATCTAAACTTCATAGAGATTATAGGATTTCGATTTGAGGATTGGGTGATGTGATTGAAAAATCAAGATGAATACATTGAAGCAACATCACAATAGTATGTCAACAATGACACATGTTCTGATAAAAATCTCAGAGGATGTGGAGTTTTTTCCTAGAAGGTTGATGTTTATCATAAATGGATCTATGAGGGAGTTGTTTTATCATGGAAGGGTGTAATTTTTAAAAATGATGATTTTCAAAAGTAATAGAAGTGTATTAGGGTGTGGTTTTCACACAAGTTAATCTACACTATTTTAGAAATTCAAGTTTGAGAATTTTATTAAATTTTCAACTATATGATTATTAATAGATTTTTAAAAGTTACCCAATGGTTTTTAATCCTCTAAATTGGAAGGGTTTTCCCTGTTAAAAATTTTACATTCTTTTCCACAATTTTGTTCTTCCATTATTTCATCGAGTTTCTCATAATTTCATTATAGGTGATTTTCGTTCTTGGATAAAGAATCTCCCACAAAAGTGGGTTGATGGTGCATGTACAAGGCATAATGATTGGAATGACATAAAAGACTATGTTAAAGGTGTATAGTGTATATATCTATGAATTGGGATTTATCATATTTTTGGCATGCCGCATATGATTCAATGACTATCATCTATTTTGGGGATACTTTTGAAGTTGATGTAAGATAAGAGAGGTGTTTCAGGTTTTATAAAAAATATTTTTCTTCAAAGAGTGAAACTAGTGTATAAATATTTAAAAATTGAAGACTTATTTAATTCTCTAGGAGGCAGAAATAGGAGTACTAAATTATTGAGGGTGCTCTAGATTTTGTGGTAATTACTTTTACGGGGGATCCATATGTTATTGGTTGTAATATTTTTCTATAGGGTAGGCTAGATACATATATGATAAATAATTTTGCGTTTGGATTTCTTTTGTAGTTGAAGGTTTTGGTTTTATGATTGATTTGAAAAATAGTGTTGTTGTATTATTTATAATGGTCGATGGTTGGAGATATAACAATTGGTTTTTTCCCTACTGATTTTTTTTGGACGTTATCTCATTATTTGAAGGGAAGAAGGGGGAGATTGATGGGGTTTATCTCATTTAATAAATAGATAGAAATTTATTAGTGGATAAATTTTCTAAAAATAAATAGATGAATTTCCCTAACATTTAATGGAGATTTTTATTTAAATTAATAGAGATAAAAAACGAATTTTGACCACATTAATCAGAGATATGAAATTGTTATATATATAAAAGGATGTGGTACTATATTTTTTGCAATGAAGTTCCTAATGATATAGTCCACCAAGGGGAGAAAAGAAGTTTCTAATTTGTGCTTCCATGTGTAGTTCATCAGTGATGGAGAATGAAGTGTCAAAGATGGATATTTGATGTAGTGGGATATCACATATATAGTAGCATGGAAGACATGTCGATCAGAATAAGAATCAAGTAAAATAATCATTGATGTGGGTGTGGTGAAGAAATTTAATGATAATGTTAGAGTATCTCCCTCCAAAAGAGATAAACCTTGAGAGATGGGATTTATAGAGATGGTAGGACATCACTGAAATGTTTGGGCATGTTAATGAACATATCATAGAGAATAAATCAAAGAGGAAACACAACCGCTTGTTGATGATGACTCTTGTTCAGATAAATATATTTTAGGATATGAAATTTTTTCATAGAAGGTTGATTTTCACCACAAATGGATCTACAATATTGGAATTTTATTAATAATGGCATGATTTTCTATCATGAATTATTTTAGAGGTAAAATAAGCGTATCAAGGTGTGGTTTTCAAAATGATTGTTCTATACTGTTTTAGACATTAAATTTAATAATTTTACTTGAATATTTTACTCTATTATTAGGCATGTTTTTTTACAGAGTTACTCGATGATTTTTAATCCTCTATATTGGAGGGGTTTTCCATGTTAAAAAATATGTATTATTTTATAATATTGTTCCACATTCATTACTTCATAGATTTTCTCATAATTTCATCGCTTGTGATTTTTATGGGGATCAAGAATATCCCCCAACAGTATTGTCAATGTTAATGGTTCATGCTTGTTATTTGTCATGGGAATTATCAAAACTCTCCAGAGGACTTACAGAACATATGTGAGGCATAATGATTAACATGACTTAGAAGACTGAGATAAAGGTGTATGCTAAATGCAACTATAAATAGGTATTCATCAGATTTATGGAATACTTCACATGATTTAATGACCATAAATTAAGATAAATATAGTTTTGGTATCAAATAAAATAGAGAGATGTGTTTCAGATCCAATAACTAATTCCTTTTCTTCAAAGAGTTTCACTTGTGAAGAAAGAATTAAAAATTGATGATTGAGGTAATACAATTGGAGGGAGAAGAAGGAACTATTAATTTCTATGGGTTTTTTAAATTTTATGGAAATCATAATTATAGGGTATCCAAATGTTATTGGATATATTATTATTTGATTGGAAAAAGAAATACATGTATGATGAAGAATTCATTATTTAATTTTTTTTATTGTTGAAGCTGTCAGTTTCTATTCTAGTTGTAAAAGGGCATCATCATATTATTTATAAAGGATGATAGTTAGTATGATATCAACTAGTTTTCCTTCCAATTTAGTTTGTTGGATGTTATATTCTTCTTTTATAGGATGAAAATGGATATTAACGTGGTTTGACCAGTTTATTGAAGATAGAAAAATTAATTTATTGAGAGAGTTTCTCAATATTAATAGAGGAAATTTTCACAAAATTATTAGGGAGTTTTTATTAAAATTAATGTAGATAAAAAATAATATTTGAAATATTAAATGATGATATAGAATTTGGTGTATATATAAAAATATTTGGTTGTATATTTTTTATATGGAAGGGTTCCAAAAGATGTATTCCACTGAGAGAATAAAGGTTGATATCAAATTTGTGGTAGGATTTAAAGAACATAGATGATGGAGAATGAAGTGTTGGTGGTGGATCACTAATGTGGTGGGTTGTTGCGTTTTTGGTAACATGGGTGACATGTAAACAAGGGGAAACAATAAGTGAAATGGTTTCTTAAGTGGTTGTGATGTGGCTATATCATGCTAAGGTTCGATTAGTTCCATCCAATGGAGAGTAATAATTAGATATGGACTTAAAGGATATGGTAATCCATTAGTGCGAGGATTGGGTTCCTTGTTTGACAGATCGAAAACAATCCACTGAAGAGGCATCACAATAGTTGGTCAATGATGATGCATGTTTGGGTAAATATCTCCAAGGTAGTATAGTTTTATCACAAATGGTGAAATTTTTCACATATCCATATATAAGGGTGAAATTTTTTCATTTAAGGGTGGTGTTTTCCATCAAGAAGATTTTTTAAGAAGAAAAAAGTGTATTAGGGTGTGCTTTTCAAAAAATATCTTCTAAGATATTTTCAAAAATTCAGAAGTGAGTATTAAATTGACTTTTGTACTCTATGACTCTTTTACCATGGTAATAATAAATTATATTTATCAGAAAATTCATACAAGATAATATAGGACAATCAAGGGGTCATGTATAAGTAGAGACCTAGAGCATCTCTAATGATAATGTCATGACCACATCAAGGAAGAGAGAAAATTCTTGAAAAATCCATGAGAGGGGACTCCTGGGATCCCGTCGATCTAGAATATCCTCTAACATTTATGTTTTATTATATACCATTTAGATATGAAATGAAACTTTAGAAATTTATTAATTTTATATTGACTACTGATTAAAATATATTTTAGTTTTTTTAATCATACGATTCTCCCATATTTTTATCAAATTCAAGTATCTCTAAACTACGAGATTCAAAATAATTAGTTAACTGAGTATTATAGTGGTGGGGATTATTTTTACCTCTACTCATTGTCCAAGATATGGTTATTCCACTACTTGAAGAGTTTCAAAGTGGTCTTTTGGTCAGTCAACCACATTTACTTGTGACTCTTTGATATGTTGAGTGATGTATTTACTAATGTAAATAGTAACCTTTTGTTACTCAACACTTTACTGAAAAAATTCACAATGGTAGTTATGGAAATTTGTTTCCTTTTAATTTTTGTTAACTCAACCCACCACTCTATTCATAAATCCCCAATAGGTGGAGCCACCCTAAAATATCGCTAATGATAACCTAGTTCATGTTTTTGTTCAAATTTATGTGATGTAAGGTGTTTTATAGTTAATAATTACATTGAGGGGTATTATTTTACTCATGTTGAATAAATTATTTTTTGTATTTAACATGTTTTTTCTATGGGATTTCAAACAGAACATAACCATTCATTAAATAGAAAACATTGAACAAGAATTAATCTTATTTTATCTATGCATGCCTATTTATTATTTTTTGTGATCGCTTATATTCAACACAATCACAAAATTATAAACCATGTATAAATAAATAGATATGTAATGTGATCATGATAATTTTTAATGGTTGATCTAATGAGAAGAATATGGATCAACCTAGAACCTAGGGGAAACGCACCGAGTAACATCTGACTCATGTTGTAGAATCCACCTCATCCAATTTATCTTTCTTCGGTTCTATAATAAACCTCATATCTGTGTGAATTGGTCTCCTTTAATCCTCTTAATTATTCAAATATAATCACAAATATGTGATAGGATCTTAGGATTGTGATATACACATGAATAAATCACTTATGGACATGCAGAACCTTATAGAAATAGTTGGACCAATTAAAAACACAAAACACCATTTATTAATTACTTATTACAAACATCATACATTGTAATAAATAAATAAATATCATTCATAAATTAGTCATTTTATACTCATGATCACCAGATAAGCATTAAACTTGAACAATTAAATTAAAATTGTAATTAATTTTAATTGAGGAAATTAAATGTGGATTAAAATAAATTAAACCTATATTAATTCATAATATGTTAATTTCATGGTCAAAGAATTGATTTTAATAAAATCAATTTTTTCGAAATATTTTTTTTATATTTTTGGGCTTATTATGTATTTAAACATCTTTTAATGGGGTTCTAGTCTCTAGTTGTGTCCTGTTAGGCTAAGGGGACCCAAATTAGCCTGACTGGGTTTGGGAGACCAGTTTGGGGGGTTGAGTCACAAGAGGAGATAACCATTAAATGTATGTGGGATGATATAGTAGTTCCAGGTTCCATGTCACATAATAAAAATTATTATTTTTATATGCAATGTCAACCATTCTTGAAGGCACTTAACAATATCCCCCTAATCAGTAGGGGAAAAAGGATGGAACAAAGACAGTTTTACTACCCACATAAACACATTTTTCTTCTTCCATGTAATGAACTATACACCCTTTATTTTCAACACTTTTTTTTAAAAACACCGATAAACATGAAGACCCCTCAAAATAAATTTCCTTTATTGTTTGTTTCATTATTCACATTAACATGGAGTCTCCCCTTTATTCTATTTCTCATTGACCACCAAGATGACACTAATTATGTACGTCCCCAATGAAAAAAATTTCAACCTGACCAATGCATGTGTGAGCATGGGTAATAAATTTGGTTTATTAATTTTAGCATAAAAATTAAAATTCCAATCCTTAGAAGAACATTTATTGAACATATGTCCATAAATCGATATATCATCAGGGGTTATGGAACCATTACAATTACCTATACTAAAATTCATGAAAATTTAATTTAATTTGACTTAACGAACCAAAAAATCCCTATAATACCTCTTTTTAATACTGGACACACAAAAAGAGCATAAAAAACAAGAGAAATTGAAAATTTTATCACTATATCGACATCATAAAACTATCTCTAATAAATCATCACCTGATTATCATCCTGAATATATTTTTTGAATTAAATAAGTTCGATAAATCCGAATCAAAACCCTACCATGTCATATTTTGACTGAACACATGTTCTTGTCCCTGTTAGAGATCATCACTTGAAGAATCCAATGCTAGAACACTCTATATCGTCAACATATGTTTCAAAGGTTAATATATCACTGAAAATTAAAATTTTGGTGATATCATGAAAAAATAGGGTGATTTTGAGGTCAAATCATTCCCATGAGCATCATTACTTTGATCTAGGAAGGTGTTATTGGAGTGGGGTGCTCAGAACCACGCTTTCTCTCTTTGTAAAATTATAGAGATGAGGGAGATTGTATAAAAATAATGGTATGGATTGTTCCATTAATTAAGGTTTAATTTTTACCTATATAGGTTGGTTTAACATATGAAAATTTCACCTTGGCCCTTTAATAAGTAATCCCTTCCAAATTAGAACATATTTAACAATTATGACCAAGTGAACATGTCACAAAAATCCTAAATATTTTATCTTATACTTGTAACATTAAAATATGTTACATGATAAAAAGGTTAATTAACTCAACCTATATCTATGATTAAATATTAAACAAACCTTATAAAAATATTCAATTATAAAATATTATTATTTAGATTTACTTTATACTTGTGAATACCTAGAATAATTAAATTCAACACTTGTTATTATAAAATTGAATAATAATGAATTTATTTGTTTATTATGAGAGTTCAAACACAGACATAACCCACCCCCACCATGGGGATGACCATGAATTAAACTCCAATTCATTGGAAATGGAGAGGCTTCTAACACTACTCCTATGTGGCCATACATGCCTCTATATCAATACCTATGAGTCATACTCAAAAAAAGGAGTTGTATCTAGAATATTATCATGAACCCTAAGGTTATAAGGTTTAATAATATCAAACAAAACCCCCAACAATAATTCCCTATGTAATATAATCTCATTGTCTTATGATATCTCATAAAACATGATGTATCACTTGAGTCACCATCCTTAATTTCTTTATTTATTCATTTAATGACCATTTGGGGTGAGCATACCTTCTTATACCATGTCGATGGATTTAATAAAGGTACTATCATCCCAATCAACTTGGCCCGAGATATCACATTGAAAACATAAAAGTGAAAAATGTTGTCTTGATCATTCAATCATTTTCAAACCACTAATTACGCACCCAATGAATGTTTCCTTGCCACAAACCAAAATGTCATGGGTTTTATCTTGCATGAAACTACATTATCAAATGAAACACATTGATAATGACCTCAAATCATGAGTCCAATACACATGTTCATATATAGGAACATCCAATGACACCAAAAAAATGTGGTGTTCCCATTTGACGGAAAATCTGTATGATCTCTTATACTCGATATCACTAAGTGAGAAGTTATTGATAAAAAGTCACAATATGTATAATCTTCCAACACCTGGTAGTCGAAAATCATTTGCGACCCTGAAATATAATGTATCTAAATCCTTGGACATATTTGTAATATTACATTCATATTATCTCTAGGTTCTCATTATAGGTTATAAATATTATAACTAATTGATATAATAAGTAATCCAATGACATTACCATGTAAAAAAGTGTATAAATGAGAAATGACAATATTATGGTAAGATAACATCAACCCATTTTTATAAAAATACCACAATATATCAATATATTTTTAAATATGTAAACATTATAATTTTAAATAATTAACCAATATTTCATTGTTATTTATTTATAGTAATGAAATAACATTAATTTCCAATGAGAAACATTTACTCAAATGAATTTTCTAGGTTTATTCATGAAATTGAAATAAATTTTCTAGTGAATATGAAACCACAACTTTGCTCATCCAACCAGGGGACCTAAGTCAAGAACCATTATTAAAAATAGTGCATAGACATCTTGTTAAAAAAATCCTCCAGGGATGATATAGTAATATAAATAATAATTAATAAAAGTAGACCAAGATAAATATTTTCATGGATATAATATATGATCCAACTCTATAAATAATGATTTATTTTTCATGACTCAGTATATATTTTTTAAACATATACTAAATAAATAACATTAATATAACTAATAATTTTGATCTTTTATGTTATTAAGTTATGATAAAAATGTTAACACCTCATAAGATGCATCCTTATTAGTATTAATAAAAAACATACACTACTCGTAAAAGACACCTTGAGACACTTTTTCATTTATATATCAAATTATTTAAGATTTTTTATTAATGTCATGTCATAATATCCATTTAAAGTATCACCATTTCTTAACTAAATTCTTCATGGTCCATGGGTATTAAATGAAATTTGGCCAATCAAAAATAATAGACGTAACAAATTTCTATTATATTAATAATTATAGTAACATTCATTAAATTAATCATCGAGGAATATTAAACTGATATTTAAATTATTTAGTTATTGGAATCCTTTTTACAATAAGATGGAGGAATATTACTATAATATTTATAAATAATGAGAAGGCTCACTATCTCAATTGTAATCTACCCACAGGTCTATTTATAAATGTCAGCAGAATCACTTATAGGCACCCCAAACTTATGAAAAGGGATGATAATTTTAAATCCCCTCATGAATGTACACATTTTGTATTTATATTTATATCAATTTTTCTATTATTTATATCTATTTTATAAATGCATGAAATAAATAATGAAAATATATTGTTTTATAAAATGACATAACCAATGATGGTAACCCTCTAGTTTTCCCTAGATACTGAAGTAACCAACTTCTCCCCCATCAGAGATAAATCATTTGTTGGAAAATCAACATCAGTTCGGGAAGTTGATGACTTGATAATAAGAAATAAAAATTAAACTAATTATAAGTTCAAAAATTAAAAAAACTGAATATGGTATGTATAAAAATAATAATAACCAAGTTAATAATGAATTATTCTATAATATTTTTTATCCCTGGCATTAATACATGAAAAAAATTAGGCGATATACATAATATTATAATTTAAACATTTATGAATTATAAAATAGAAATTCATGATGGTGTGATAGTGTAATATAGGGGAATTACTAATGCATATATTAAATCATATTAATATTCATTGTTTGTACTATTATAAAACATCATTTATACAATTACATATTCATTTTCAACCTCCCACATGAGTTATACTTTTATCACACCTAACCCACCCACTCTAAAAAATTCAATTCTTGTGAGCCATAAGAGCTTAAGAAAATATCCTTATAAACTATAGTCTTCTAATTTGTAGTGAGGGATTATAGATACTATGGTGTAACTATACCCCTATACAAATAATTATAAATATCAGTTGGAATAAATATAAATAATCATCTATAATTAACAACATATTATGTACATTAGTATGGGATTCAAACTGTATATTAATAAAAATAACATGCCATATGAAAATAGAATTCACTGAAATGTGATGAAAGGTATTAATTAAGAGAAATATCACCCAATGGGATAATAATATATAAAAAGATCCATAATATACGAAATAATAGTGATATATAAAAAATATAGACCCATGGATCCACACAATTACATCTCAAAGTCCTACCATGTATCGCAACTCTCCAATCAATACTAGGTTTCCTTCCCTTACCTACATCTATGACCATGAATTCAATACATCCACTAAGGTTTATGTGAATTGTGTAAGTTATAAAATTATTAATCCACCACCAATTATTCCCTTAAATAACTCCATAAATATATGGTTACCTAAAAAATATTGTATGATATCAAAATAACAACTAACATATCAATTATAGTATCATAGGGTACCAAACAACCACCCACATTAATAATCAAATAATTTATGACCAATGATGAAATGGGATATCATTCCCATATTCCAGTCTCAAAAAGTAGAATTCATAGTTGAAAAATCTATAGAAATAGTGTAATATGTGAATTGGATATCACCATTAACATTGAGTATTGGTGAATGTGTTATCACCACTCATCTCATAGAAATAGGTGAAGTGGTCATCAATATAATCCCATTAATAAGGTTGAATGAGCTATTACAATTGAAAAATCTGGTTTTACTGATGGGAAAAATGTTCATTAAAAATGTTCATATAATTGTAGTTTTTTGTGATGTATAATTTAATTTTTCATGAATAAAATTTTCCAAATGTATTTTCATGACAGATTCATATTTTGTCGTAATATATTTTTTTGTTTGAATGCTCATATCATGGTAGTTGATAATTATATGTGGTAGATTCGACATATATATGTCAAAAAAATTTCATCTAAATAATATTTTCGTTGAAATATGTATTGCTTCATGAATATTAATTTGATATAGAAAACTTCTCTCATCACAAATAGTTTTTGTAGAGACCGAAACTTCTCGTACATAAATATCACATCTATTTATATATATTCAATACATTTCATAAACACACACCCAAATGAAATAATAGTTGATTGTATTTGGATAATAAAGACATAATATTCTTATTTCTTGAGAGGTCTTAAACATCTACCATAAGAAATTTAATACATAGTAATCTTATTAGGAACACTCTACCAAAATATTTCAACATAACCTGGGGAAGGAAACATAAGAAAGGGTGAGCTCAAATTCTCAGTGAGGGAAAACATAGGAGATATCAATCATATTAATTTAAAATTATAAGTTATTAATACATGTATATGAACAATAAAATAACTTATCATGTTCACACAAAAACATTCATAGATCATAAACATGATTCATGGTATAACACTTTATCATTTCTAAAAACAAGGTCTATAAGAGTAAGAAATCATCATAAATCAATCATGAACCATAATATCTTGTCATTAATGTGTATAGAAATCATAAATAATAAAGTACATTTCATATTTAAAGGTTAATTTCCAAGTCCATCAATATAGTGGATTAGGACTCATCACTTGTTTCCCATTATATATCAGGATTCACTTGTTTCCCATAGTGGTTCAGGGCACACATATTTCTCAAAGTGGATCAAGCCCATAGACTTGTTACACATATTTATACCATGATATATAAAGCTTTACCCAATGAATATTAGTGATATATAGGTAACATGTAATATCATAAGCTTCCATAGTATGCTTCTCTTTGAATAATACAATATCTTTCGTTGTACGCAGCTCTGAGTTGTAGCACAACACGACCAATCAAACTAGCCGTTTAAAAAGTAGTAATGAATATTAATACCCATTTTTTGAAATTTTATAAATTTTATTTTTTAAAATGGACTACATTTTTTGATTCGAAATATCAAAATTATCTTAGGGTGAGTTTTTGGTATTTTTTTGAAAACTTTCAGTTTTTGATGAAAAGTGAAAAACATTGCATTATTGTTTAAAACCAACTTTTTGTTTAAGTAATTATTTTTAATTTAAATTTATTTTTAATTTAAAATAGGTACATAATACCTATATTAGTCCAATTTAATTAATTAGAGTAATTTTATAATAATATTAGACATATTAAATTTTATTGAACTTTTTATCGTATTTTACCCACCTTCTAGGCACATTTTCAAATTTGCATAAAATGTAATTTTATCACTTCTTTGAATTTAATTTTAAAAATATAATAGAAAAAGTAATTATCACTAATTAAAATTTGTTTCAATACGATGAAAATAATTTTTTTATGAATAGTGACTTTTGAATTTTATTTACCACGGTTAAAAGTAAATAGGTAATTAAAGGTAAAAGTAATAATATAATAATAAAAAATTACACTAAAACATGTCTTAATTCTATTATATAATTTTATTTAAAAAAAATCCACCTTAGGGAAAAAATATGATCCTTTTTGATCCACTAGGATTAGATTTGGACATTTGTTATATTTTATTTAAATAAGGGTGAAAAGTGTTAGATACAAATTTCAATAACTAACCCTTTTTTAATATAGGTTTATACGTAAGATAAATTCTACTATAAATACGCATTATAAAACTAAAGATATTTCCTACATCATAGAATTTTATTTATATTTTTTAAAAGTTAAATAATTTAATTTATTTATGACACAATGATGAGGCAATAATTACATTATTAATGAACGATTAAAATAAATTATATTATAAATATTAAAATAAATGTAAATTAAAAATTTTGATTCCATCCACTAATTTTTTAGTA
Organism: Viscum album; assembly: GCA_963277665.1. Lineage (NCBI taxonomy): Eukaryota > Viridiplantae > Streptophyta > Magnoliopsida > Santalales > Viscaceae > Viscum > Viscum album. The sequence goes on from OY728164.1 coordinate 1,199,813,206, forward strand.
TAATATGACATGTTAGGGTTGATTGAATGATTTTTTTTCTAAGTAATAAAGTTTTTATGACTTAAAAAAACCAAATACTAAATAGTTTCAAAATTGACATAAATGAGTTTTTAAAAACAAATACTATTTTATTAAATTATATAATAGTCCTAAACATCTATAATTCGTACAAATGACTTAGATAATGTTGTATATGTCATTAATTAACTACTTAATGTTCTCTTGGGAATTTATAGTAACTATATTAACCATGTTGTATTAAAATACAAGAAGACATGGTAAAAGTTAAACTATTTAACTAAGGGCTAAATCTAAATGACAAGGTCAATATGGTGTCATAAACATGTCTAGAACCTATTTGTTGAGAGGATTTAGACCCTATCAAATTTATACTAGATATAAATCCTTTTATATTAGTTATAAATAGAAAATAATTTTATAATAAATTAATATTTCAAGATTTTCTTAAAGTGCCCCTCACCTCTCTTATAAAAGGGTACTTACCCTTCTCTTAAATTCACACATCCGAAGCCATTTTGATCAAACAAACCATACCAAAAACTCCTCCAAACTACCCTGAAATAATCATATAGGCCTTACTTTGATCATAAATCCAACCAAAGGATCCCTTTTGTTCAAATCAAATGGAGGAACCTAAAGAAGAGGTAATTATTTTATCACCTCATTCAAAGTTCTTTTCTTTTCCAATTCCAATTTATTTGTTGTTTCCATACTAAAATAATAACTGTAGTAACTTCTACATTATTATATGTTATTATAAATATTTTATAACCATATTCATTATTCTATCCATCCTATGAATTACAAAGTCACCATATGTGCGTACGTATGGCTTACCGTCTCCACGTCGTGGTGTAGTTTGTTATTCAACACTTCATTATTTGGATGGGTATAATAATGAGTATTATTGATTTCAATAATAAATATATCATGTTAATTAATATTTATATATAATATCCCATCCAATTACATACTATTTCACCATCAATAGAATTATATTGTCGCTTGTGCGTACGTACGACTTACCGTATCCACGACATGATGATATTCCATTCCCCATCGTAACCAATAAAGAATAATTTTCATTTGATGAGTCTAAGAACATAACATTATTAAGGATATTTATCAAATACACCCTATCCATAAAAAACATGACTTACTTAACAAAACATATAATGGAAAATGTATCAGTAAACCCCCGAAACAATGATAGTACTAAAATATTGTTACAAATAAATATTAGATTATCATATATGATATCATATTTATGTATGTGGATATTATATAATTTAATAAAAATTATTTAACCACTATACATGATGTTAATGTACACTTGACTAAGTAAAAGTATAAGGCAAGGGTTAATTTTATGATCTCTTTATTATCGGAGGATGTTTATAAGTAAGTATCTATTGGGACTTCATTATCATCCACATCTGTGTTCCTTAAAAATGAATTTCAAAACATTTTTACTATTTTATAATGTATGGGTTGAAGTCATTTATACCCTTGTTTTACCTTTTATAAAATGTTTTGAAAGGAATCTTTCTGTCATTTTGAATATAATGTACTTTATAACATTTTCAAAAAATTAAAAAATGAATTTATTTTAATATATACGGTGGGTGAAACTATTTTCCGCCTTTATAACACGTTCAAATATTTTATTAAAAGATTATATTAATATTTTCAAAATAAATGTTTTCTTTTATAATTACGTGAATTTTAAATGATTTCAAAGTATAAAGAGATATTTCTCTCAAATATTTTTTGTATTGATTTCATCAATTTCTATATCTATTGTTGGATTTTATGTTTAATTAATGTTGATTTATTATAATAAAATATTCCATATTGTATTGATAGTTTTATGATATGTTTGCTTTTGGATGTGCTTTTTTAATGCCATTAATGGTTTATGGTTAAAGTATTAATATTTCTTATGTCAATTTAATACGAATTTTTATGTTTTGTTTCACTCTTTTTCATATAGAAAATAAATTGGATGTAGTAAGTGATGGGAAGGGCCTGTTATAGCCCCTCGATGCATCGACCGGTCTCATTAGACAAACCAGTGTATTGTCACAGGGACTTGATAATATTTTTATTTATAGTCTTGGCACGAGGGCTTGACTATGTGGTTATGATGTCTGACATTATGCATTCCATCATTATGAGATTAGTTGTTGATATTACATGTGATTATTTGACTAGTAAAATATCCATGTGAATAAGTAAATGGAATTATTTGATTTATCATTGCCATATTATACTGAATTTTATTTTTAAAAGGATTGTGTTTTAGTTTTATACATTGCCTTGAATTTTTATGCTTATTTATGATAGTTTCTGCTATATTTGTATCTTTACTGAGCGTCTGAGATCACCCTTTTCTTATGTTTTATTTTTCCCAATATGAAGATAAGTATATTATGATTTAAATATAGGGATAACATAAAGAACATGATTGTGTTAAAAGGATAAAAAATGTTATTTTTTTCATTTCATAATGTAATGTAAAACATATGAATGCATCCAGTACTTCCAAGTCTACTAAACTGATCGGTCTTTTGGGACATGGTCTCTTGTGATCTTGCCAATGTTATTTAATATTGAACAGACTCTGGGTAACTGGGGTCGAGGCATTATAGTTTGTATCAGATGATGTTTAGTACAAAATTTATAATGTTTATTTGGAAAAAATCTGATTAGAGAACATTACCCTAAGAGAGAATTTGAGGATTAGTATAGCAGAAAATCCAACTTTTTTTGGTAATGTAGATATTATGTGGGTTTTCTAAGAAATACATCCATGTCTGGATATTATAGGTGGATGTGGTTCTAGAATAGATGTACCTAGGAGTGAAAACTCGGACAATGAGTTTTGGTCATGAACTAGGGTATCCTGGTACATGACAACGATCCTTACTGCACACCTGGTTTGACACTCCCAGGGGATATGCTTAGGATAATTCCCAATATCTTTTTAAAAAATTATGAAGTATTTATGAGTAAATACTTCCCCAAATATTTTTATATGATTATGAATTATATGCATAAAATGTTCAATTTAGGTTAAGTATTTTACAAGTTTGGAATTATGCTTTGAAAATCATAAACTAATCTAGATTATTCCATTATTTAGAAATGGTTTCTAGTAGATGGAATGTAAACTACATCAACTATCATAATCCATGTAGGGATTTCCCTCCTAATCAAGATAATTATAGTAGAGATGGTGATGCAACTAGTTCTGAATAACTTATAACCATAGTGGGACAACTCACTCAGGTTATGAATAATAACCTTACCCGTATGGAGCTCCCTGATACAAAACATGGAGGATCAATGTTAGACTACTTCATGATGCAAGTACCACCAATATTATATGGGACTACAAATCCATTTTTAGTTAAGCGTTGGATAAGTTCCTTAGAGAAAATATTTTATGCTTTGGGTAGTAGTGAAAGGGAAAAGGTTTTCATGGAATTTTATCACCTCTCAGGAGATGCAAATCAATGATGGTCATTAATTGAAAAAAAGGATAAATAATTATCAAATATGTAATAGAGGTAGTTTAAAGATATTTTCAGAGAAAAATACATTCCTTGGGAACATCAAGAAGATATAGAAAGAAAATTTCCATGTTTAAGGTAAAAGTAGGAGGAAAATTTCGCAAAGTTTGAGGCTAACATTACAAGGTTAGAGAGGCATGCTGTTGATTATATACATAACCCAAAAATTAAGATTTATCAATTCATTGATGGGCTAAAAATATTTCTTTGTCAAGAATTAGTCTCACAATACTTCTCATCATATGAATATATAGTCTCATGTGGTATCAAGACAGAAAAAGAATTCTCTAAGTCTTATGACTTTAAAAAGAAGAAAGTGAAGAAGATATTGTACATGCCTAAAGGGTATGGGAGTTTGTTATAAGTGTATAGAAAAAGGCCACCATGCTCGGGACTGCAAGGGGGAGAAATAGGTTGTCAATGTTTAGTGCTACTATTTTAAAGAGATGGGGTATTAATCAAATTAATTTCCTAACCATCAATGAAATTTACCGCAGAAAAGGCCAAGGGATCAAGGGAAAGCTTATGTGATCAATACTGCTAAGGTTGATGTTTCTAGTAACGTGGTGATAGGTACCTTAATCATTTCCTCAAAAATTATTCAATGTTTTATTTGATTATAGATCATCACATTCTTTAATATCTTCCTATTTTTTCATGAAAATTAGATATTTCCAATATGACGTAACAAGGGGGTTATTAGTAAATACTTCTAAGGAAAGTATCATAGCAACAAAGTTTTTTTAATAAGTTACCATTATGGCATATAAACATGCATTAAATTCTGATCTTATTTTCATACCCATGATTGAATTTGGTATAATCCTCTGTATAGATTTGATTTTGGACCATGATGAGAAAATGTATTGTTAGAAGAAGGAGGTTCAAATTTTTGATGAAGATAGGGAATCCCTTAACTTTAGAGAAGAAACATCACTATCAGATTCTCATACAGATCCTCCCCCAATAGCTCTACTAAATTCAATTATTGGGGAGGAAGGGGGTGAAATAACTATTTATGAAGAAAGGAATGTTTAAATAGAGGATGTACCTATTGTGAAAGAATATATTTATGTGTTTCCAAAGGATTTACAGAGACATCCTCGAGAATAAGAAATTGTGTTTTCCATTGATTTAATTCCTAGTTCAAGGCCCATATCAAAGACCCCTTATATAATGGCCACTGTGGAATTATTGTAACTAAATAAACAACTAGAGGAATTGAGTAATAAAGGATTTATTCTCCCAAGTGTTTCTCCATGGGGATCCCTTGTTATTTTTGTTAAGAATAATGATGGATCTATGAGGTTGTGCATTGACTATAGGGAGATCAATGCTATAATAATAAAGAACAGGTATCCCCTACCTCACATTGTTGATTTATTTGTCAAATTCAAGGAGCTCAATAATTTTCAAAGATGGACCATTGATCTGGATAATATCAATTGTGTGTGAAGAAGGAAGACATTAAAAATATAGCATTTCAAACCAGGTATATGCTTTACGAGTTTATAGTAATTCCTTTTGGAATGGATAATGGACCTTCTATTTTCATGGATATAATGAATAGAGTTTTCGACAAATATATTGGTTACATTGAAGTGGTATTTATTTATGTTATCTTGGTATTCTCCAAAATCTATGACTATCATCGAAATCACTTGCGAACTATTCTAAAAACTCTTAGAAGAAATGAATTATAGAGGATTTTTTGCATGTGTGAATTCTGGATTCAAGATATTTCATTTCTTGGCCCTGTTGTCTCAAAGGATGAAATCCCTATTGATCCTTCAAAGACAAGGGAAATCCACAAATGGCCATCACTGATGAGTATAACTGATGTATGAACTTTTATTGGTTTAGCAGGTTATTATCGGCGTTTCGTCCTGAATGTTTCCTGATTGGCTAACCCATTAACCACGCCCACACGTAAAGGGGTTATATTTGTTTGGAAAATAGAGTGTGAAGAATGTTTTGAATAATTGAAGAGAATATTAGTCCATGATCCTATCTCGACACTACCATTAGGTAATTATGGTTTTTTTATTTATAGTGATTCTTCAAAGAAAGGACTTGGTTGTGTCCTTTTGAAGAATTATAGAGTTATTTCATATGCATCACATTAGAAAAAAATTCACGAACAAAACTATCATACTCATGATATTGAGTTAGAAGCTGTAATATTGGCTCCAAAGACATGGTGACACAATATCTTTGGTAAAAAATGTTAGATATATACTGATCACAAGATTTTAAAGTATATTTTATCATAGAAAGAACCCAATATGATGAAAATGGGATGGATCAAACTACTCAGGGATTACTATTGCATAATACACTACCACCTCAGGAAGGAAAATAAGGTGGAATATGATTTGACCAGAAATGATCATGGAGTTATGAATAAGATGAGAGTTTAAAGGGATCCTCTATTCATGGAACTTGTGAAGATGGATATAGTAATAATCATGGAAGGTGAAGCATAAATAATTTTTCAAATGGTTTCCAAACCCTCTTTACTATAAAGGATAAAAAGCTATCAGACTAATGATGAATAGTTTCAAATGAAAATTAAATATATGAATGATGGGAGATTGATTGACATCATATATGAATATGGAATTTTGAAATTCAAGAAAAGGATTTGTGTTCCCGATATACCTGATCTAAAAATGGAATTTATGGATTATGTTCATAACTCCAATTTCTCTATACACCATGGTAGCACTAAGATGTATAGATATTTGAAGGAACCTTATTTTTGGGATAACATGAAGAGGGAGATTGATGATTATGTGTCAAGATCTATCATTTTTCAATAGGTGATGTCTGTAAGACAACACCTAAGAGGATTCATGCAACCTCTTCCCATATCTATGTGAAAATGGGATAATATTATGATGGTCTTTTTCATGGGGCTACCAAAGACTCGTAGAAGGAATGATGAAATAGGGGTCATTGTTGATCATCTTACCATGTCAACACATTTGTTTCTATTAGAGAAGATTTAACAATTGAGAGTTTAACAAGAATATATATTAATGAAGTTTTAAGACTTCACGGTGTACCCCTGTCGATTTTTTCTGATCGTGATCCCTATTTTACATCAAGATTCTAGAAAAATCTTCAAAAATCCCTTGATATTGAATTTCATTTTAGCAATGCCTACCCCCATCAAACTGATGGAAAATCAGAATAGACTATTCAAACATTAGAATTCATGTTGAGATCTTTCTCACTTGACTTTCAAGGTATGTGGGAAAAGTATTTACTTTTTGTATAATTTTTCTATAATAATAGCTTCCATTCATGAATTCAGATAGCACCATATGAAGCGTTATATGGAAAGATATGTCGCACGCAAACTTGTTGGGATGATGTTGGTGAAAGAAAACATGTAGGCCCATAACATGTTGAGGAAACAATGGAAACGATTAAGATTATCCAAACCCACATCAAAGAATATCAAAGTAGAAAAAAGAGCTATACCGATAATTAAATGATGGATTTGGAATTTCATGTAGGAGATCATGGTTTCTTAAAAGTATCTCCATGGAATGGTGTTATATGATTCGGTAAAAAATGAAATTTTTTTCCCAAATACATCGGACCTTTAGAAATTATAGAATGAATTGGATGTGTAGCATACCATTTGGCAATGCTACCATGTCTCTCCAAAGTTCATGATGTGTTCCACGTATCACTGTGGAGAAAATACAAGCCAGACCCAACACATGTACTCACCTATGAAGAAATAGAACTAAAATTAGATCTATATTATTGTGAATATTTTATCAAGATTCTTGATACTATAGAATAAGTATTGAGAAACCTAACGATTCATCTAGTAAAAATTATTTGGAGAAACCATAAAATGGAAGAGGCAAAGTGGGATCTTGAGGTAATTATGATGTAGAATCACCAGAAGATTTTTATGCAGTACTATTCTAGAAATTTCGAGGATAAAATTATTTTAAGGATTGAAGAATGTAACACCCTAAGATTCAATGGGATGCTTCTCTTTGAAAAATACAATATCTTGCACCATACAAAGCTTTGAGTTCTAGCACACCACAACTAATTAAACTAGCCATTTAAAAAGTAGTTATGAATAGCAGTACACATTTTTTGAAATTATATAAATTTTATTTTAAAAAATGGACTTCTTTTTTGGATTTTGAATATCAAAATTATCTACGAGTTAAATTTTGGTATTTTTCTGAAAACATTCAACTTTTTATGAATAGTGAAAAACAATGCGTTATTATTTAAAACCGAATTTTTATTGAAATAATTATTTTTAATTGAATTTTGGTAAAGTCAAAATAAAAACATAATCCCTATATTAGTAAAATGTAATTCATTGGAGTAATTTTATAGTAAGAATTGATATATAAAATTTTATTGAACTTTTTAACGTCTTTTATCCACCTTTCAGGCACATTTGAAAATTATGATAAAATGTAATTTTACCGCTTCTGTGAATTGAATTTCAAAACTCTAACAGAGAATATTTTCATCAGTAAGTAAAATGTCGTTCAATATAATGAAAATAATTTTTTTTAATGATAACTTTTGAATTTTATATACCACGGTTAAAAGTATATAGGTTAATTAAAGATAAAAATAATAAAATAATAATATAAAATTATGCAAACACATGTGATAATTATATTTGATAAGTTTATTTTGGCCAAAATAAACCTTATGGAAAAAATATGATCCATTTTTATAAACATGAATTTGATTAAGGCATTTATTATGTTTTATTTAAAGAAGGGTTAAAAGTGTTAAATTCAAATTTTAATAACTAAATTTTTTTAATATAGGGTTATACATAAGATAAATTCTACTATAAATAAAATTTATAAATATAAAATGATTTCATACATCATAGTATTTTATTTATAATTTTTAGATGTTAAATAATTAAATTTATTTTTGACATAATGATGATGTAGTAATAAAATTATTAATAAAATATTAAAATAAATGGTATTATAAATATCAAAATAAATGTAAGTTGAAACTTTTGAGACCATCCATGAATTTATAGGTCAATATGACTATTTAGGTCAGATTAAATGTTTTCTTTAAGTAATCAAGTTGTGATGAATTTCACAAAAACCAAATACTAAATAGTGTCTAAATTGACATAAATGAGTTTTTGAAACAACTACTAATTTATTAAATTATATAATAGTCCTAAAAATCTACGATCTGCTGAAATTACTTAGATAATGTTATAAATGTCATTAATTAACCACTTGAGGTTCTCTTGTCATTTTATAGTAACTATATTAACCATGTAGTATAAATATACATGAAGACATTGTAAAAGTTAAACTATTAAATAAGTATTAAATCTAAAATATAAGGTTAATATGTTGTCCTAAACATCTCTAAAACGTATTGGTTGTGAGTATTTAGACCCATAACCACCTTATAATCTAAATTAATCCTTTTGTAGACATTATAAACCGAAAATAATTTTATAATAAATTAATATTTCAAGCTTCTCCTAAAGTGCCCCTCACCTCTCTTATAAAAGGGTACTCCCCCTCATCTTAAATTCACATCTCCAAAGCCATTTGGATCATCCAAAACCAACCCAAATATACTCCCAACTACCCTCAATTCATTCTATAGGCCTTAATTTGTTCATAAATACAAACTATGGAGCCCTTTTTTCAAATCATAAGGAAGAACCTAAAGAAGAGGTAATTATTTTATCACATCTTTCAATGTTCTTTTCTTCTTCCACTTCCTCTTTTTTTGTTTACATAAAAAAATAATACCTCCTATACCTTATACATAATGATATGTTATTATAAATATGGTACAACCATATTCATTATTCTATCCATCCTATGAATGACAAATTCACCATACATGTGTAAGTAGGACTTACAGTCTCCACGTCGCGGTGTAGTTTGTTATTCAACACTTCATTATTTGGATGGGTATAAAAATTAGTATAATTGATGTAAATAATAAATATATCATGTTAATTAATATTTATATAAAATATACCATCCAATTACATACAATTTAACCATCAATAGAATTATATTGTCACTTGTGCGTACGTACGACTTACCGTCTCCCCGACATGATGATATTCCATTCCCCATCGTAACCAATAAAGAATAATTTTCATTTGATGACTCTAAGAACATAACATTATTAAGGATATTTATCAAATAAACCCTATCCATAAAAAACATGACTTACTTAACAAAACATATAATGGAAAATGTATCAGTAAACCCCCAAAACAATGATACTACTGAAATATTGTTACAAAGAAATATTAGATTATCATATATGATATCATATTTATGTATGTGGTTATTATATAATTTAATAAAAATTATTTAACCATTATACATGATGTTAATGTACCCTTGACTAAGTAAAAGTATGAGGTAAGGGTTAATTTTATGATCTCTTTATTATCCGAGGACGTTTATAAGTAAGTATCTATTGGGACTTCATTATCATCCACATCTGTGTTTCGTAAAAATGAATTTCAAAACATTTTTACTATTTTATAATGTATGGGTTGAAGTCATTTATACCCTTGTTTTACATTTTATAAAATGTTTTGAAAGGAATATTTCTGTCATTTTCTATATAATGTACTTTATAACCTTTTCAAAAAATTTAAAAAAGAATTTTTTTAATGTATACGGTGGGTGCAACTATTTTTTGCCTTTATAACACCTTCAAAGATTTTATTACAAGATTATATTAATATTTTCAAAATAAATGTTTTATTTTATAATTATGTGACTTTTAAATTATTTCATAGTATAAAGAGATATTTCTCTTAAATAGTTTTTGTATTGATTTCATCAATTTCTATATATATTTTTGGATTTTATGTTTAATTAATGTTGATTTATTATGATAAAATATTCCATATTGTATTGACAGTTTTATGATATGTTTGATTGTGGATGTTCAATTTTTATGTCATTCATGGTTTATGGTTAAAGTATTAACATTTCTTATGTCAATTTAATATGAATTTTTATGTTTTGTTTCACTCTTTTTCATATAGAAAATAAATTGGATGTAGTAAGTGATGGGCAGGGCCCGCTATAGCCCCTCGATGCATCGACATGTCTCATTAGACAAACCAGAGTATTGTCACAAGGCCTTGATAATATTTTTATTTATAGTCTTGGAAAGAGGGCTTGACTATGTGGTTATGATGTCTGACATTATGCATTCCCTCATTATGAGATTAGTTGTTAATATTAAATGTGATTATTATACTAGTAAAATATCCATGTGAATAAGTAAATGGAATTATTTGATATATCATTACCATATTATGCTGAATTTTATGTTTAAAAGGCTTGTGTTTTAGTTTTATACATTGCCTTAAATGTTTATGCTTATTTATGATAGTTTCTGCTATATTGTTATCTTTACTAAGCTTCTGAGATCACCCTTTTCGTATGTTTTATTTTTTACAAGATGTAGAGAAATATATTATGATTGAAATATAGGGATAAGATAATGGACATGATTGTGTTCAAAGTATTCAAAATGTTATTTTTTTCATTTCATAATGTAATTTAAAACTTATGTATGCATCCAGTACTTTTAAGTCTACTAAACTGATCGGTCTTTTGGGACATGGTCTCTTGTGACCATGCCAATGTTATTTAATAATGCACAGACTCTGGGTAATTCGGGTTGGGGCATTATAGTTTGTATCAGATGAAGTTTAGTACAAAATTTATAATGTTTATTTGGAAAAAATCTGATTAGAGAACATTACCCTAAGATAGAATTTGAGGATTAGTATAGCAGAAAATCCATCTTTTCTTTGGTAATGTAGATATTATCTGGGTTTTCTAAGAAATAAATCCATGTTTGGATATTATAGGTGGATGTGGTTCTAGAACAGATGTACCTAGGAGTGAAAACTCGGACAATGAGTTTTGGTCATGAACTAGGGTATCCTGGTACATGACAACGAGCCTTACTGCACACCTGGTTTGACACTCCCAGGGGATATGTTTAGGATAATTCCCAATATCATTTCAAAACACTATGAAGGATTTATGAGTAAATACTTACCCAAATATTTTTTTATGATTATGGATTATATGCATAAACTATTCAATTTAGTTTAAGTATTTTACAAGTTTGGAATTATGCTTTGAAAATCATAAACTAATCTAGAGTATTCCATTATTTAGAAATGGTTTCTAGTAGAAGGAATGTAAAATACATCAATTCTCATAATCCATGTAGGGATTTCCCTCCTAATAAAGATAATTATAGTAGAGATCATGATGCAACTAGTGCTGAATAACTTATAACCATACTGGGAAAACTCACTCAGATTATGAATAAAAACCTTACTTGTATGGAGCTCCCTGATCCAAAACATGGAGGATCAATATTAGACTGCTTCATGAGGCAAGAACCACCAATATTGAATGTTACTAAAAATCCATTTGTAGCTAAGCGATGGATAAGTTCCTTAGAGAAAATATTTTATGCTTTGGGTAGTATTGAAAGGGAAAAGGTTTTCATGGAATTTTATCACCTCTTAGGAGATGCAAATCAATGATGGTCATTAATTGAAAACAAAAAAAAGGATGAATAAGTATAAAATATGTAATAGAGGTAGTTTAAAGATATTTTCTTAGAAAAATAAATTCCTTGGGAACATCAAGCAGATATAGAAAGAAAATTTCCATGTTTAAGGTAAAAGGAGAAGGAAAATGTTGCAAACTATGAGGATAAAATTACAAGGTTATAGAGGCATGCTGTTGATTATATACATAACCCAAAAAGTAAGATTTATCAATTCATTGATGGGCTAAAAAAATTTCTTTGTCAAGAATTAGTCTCATAATCCTTCTCATCATATGAATATATAGTCTCATGTGGTACCAAGACAGAAAAGGAATTCTCTAAGTCTTATGACTTTAAAGAGAAGAAAGAGAAGAAGAGATCTTTTGAAAACTCTGGAAAATGAAATAATGGGAAGAAGGGAAAATTAGAGTTTCCATCCTGTAGTAATTGTCTAAAGAAACACCCTCGTACATGCCTAAAGGGTATGGGAGTTTGTTACAAGTGTGGAGAAAAAGGCCACCATGCTCGTGACTGCAAGGGGGAGAAATAGGTTTTCAATGTTTAGTGATACTATTTTAAATATATGGGTTATTAATCAAATGAATTTCATAACCATCAAGGAAATTTACTGCAGAAAAGGCCAAGGGATCAAGGGAAAGCTTATGAGATCAATACTGCTGAGGTTGATGTTTCCAATAACGTGGTGATAGGTACTTTAATCATTTCCTCAAAATTAGCCAATGTTTTATTTGATTCTAGATCATCACATTCTTTAATATCTTCCTATTTTTCCATAAAAATTTGATATTTCCTATATGACTTAACAAGGGGTTATTAGTAAATACTTCTAAGGAAAGTATCATAGCAACAATGTTTTTTAATCAGTTACCATTATGGCATATAAACATGCATTACATTCTGATCTTATTGTCATACCCATGATTGAATTTGGTTTAATCTTTTGTATAGATTGGATATTGGACCATGATGAGAAAATGTATTGTTAGAAGAAGGAGGTTCCAATTTTTTATGAAGATAGGGAATCCCTTATCTTTAGATAAGAAACATCACTATCAGATTCTCATACAGATCCTCCCCTAATAGCTCTACTAAATTCAATTATTATGGAGGAAGGGGGTGAAATAACTATGTATGAAATAAGGAATGTTGAAATAGAGGATGTACCTATTGTGAAATAATATATTGATGTGTTTCCCAAGGATTTACAAAAACATCCTCGAGAATAAGAAATTGTGTTTTCCATTGATTTAATTCCTGGTTGAAGGCCCATATCAAAGACCCCTTATAGAATGGCCATTGTGGAATTATTGTAACTAAAGAAACAACTAGAGGAATTGAGTAATAAAGGATTTATTCTCCCAAGTGTTTCTCCATGGGGATCCCCTGTTATTTTTGTTAAGATTAATGATGGATCTATGAGGTTGTGCATTGACTACAGGGTGATCAATGCTATAATAATAAAGAACAGGTCTCCCCTACCTCACATTGTCGATTTATTTGTCAAATTCAAGAGCTCAATAATTTTCAAAGATTGAACATTGATCTGGATACCATCAATTGTGTGTGAAGAAGGAATAAATTATAAATATAGCATTTTGAACCAGGTATATGCATTACGAGTTTATAGTAATGCTTTTCGGAATGGCTAATGGACCTTCTATTTTCATGGATATAATGAATAGAGTTTTTGAAAAATATATTGGTTACTTTGAAGTGGAATTTATTTATGTTATCTTGGTATTCTCCAAAATCTATGAATATCATGGAAATTAGTTGCGCAATATTCTAAAAACTCTTAGAAGAAATGAATTATAGAGGATTTTTTGTAAGTGTGAATTCTGGATTCAAGATATTTCTTTTCTTGGCCCTGTTGTCTCTAAGGATAAAATCTCTATTGATCCTTCAAAGAAAAGGGAAATCCATGAATGGGCATCCCTGATGAGTATAACTCATGTATGAACTTTTATTGGTTTGACAGGTTATTATCGGCATTTCGTCCTGAATTTATCCCGATTGGCTAACCCATTAACCACGCCCACACGTAAAGGGGTTATATTTGTTTGGAAAATAGAGTGTGAAGAATGTTTTGAATAATTGAAGAGAATATTAGTCCATGATCCTATCTCGACACTACCATCAGGGAATTATGGGTTTGTTATTTATATTGATTCTTCAAAGAAAGGACTTGGTTGTGTCCTTATGAAGAATTATAGAGTTATTGCATATGCATCACATTAGCTAAAATTCATGAACAAAACTATCCTACTCATGATCTTGAGTTAGATTCTATAATATTTTCTCAAAAGACATGGAGACACAATATCTTTGGTAAAAAATGTTAGATATATACTGATCACAAGATTTTGAATTATATTTTATCATAGAAAGAACTCAATATGATGAAAAGGGGATGGATAAAACTACTCAGGGATTACTATTGCATAATACACTACCACCTCAGGAAGGAAAATAAGGTGGAATATGATTTGACCAGAAAGGATCATGGAGTTATGAATAAGATGAGAGTTGAAAGGGATCCTCTATTCATGGAACTTGTGAAGATGGATATATTAATAATCATGGAAGGTGAACCATAAATAATTTTTCAAATGGTTTGCAATCCATCTTTACTATAAAGGATAAAAAGCTGTCAGAACAATGATGAAGAGTTTAAAATGAAAATTAAATACATGAATGATGGGTGATTGATTGACATCATATATGAAGATGGAATTTTGAAATTCGGGAAAAGGATTTGTGTTCCCGATATACCAGATCTAAAAATGGAATTGATGGATTATGTTCATAACTCCAATTTCTCTATACACCATGGTAGCGCTAAGATGTATAGATATTTGAAGGAACATTTTTTTGGGATAACATGAAGAGGGAGATTGATGAGTATGCGTCAAGATGTATCATTTTTTAATTGGTGAAGTCTGTAAGAAAATAGCTATGAGGAGTCATGCAACCTCTTCCCATATCTATGTGAAAATGGGATAATATTATGATGGTCTTTTTCATGGGGCTACCAAAGACTCGTAGAAGGAAAGATGCAATAGGGGTCATTGTTGATCATCTTACCATGTCAACACATTTTTTGCTATAGGAGAAGATTTAACACTTGAGAGTTTAACAAGAATATATATTAATGAAGTTGTAAGACTTCACGGTGTACCCATGTTGGTTGTTTCTGATCGTGATCCCTATTTTACATCTTGATTCTAGAAAAATCTTCAGAAATCCCTTGATACTGAACATCATTTTACCACTACCTACCCCCATCAAACTGATGGAAAATCATAACAGACTATTCAAACTTTAAAATTCATGTTGAGATCTTTCTCACTTGACTTTCTAGGTATGTGGCATAAGTATTTACTTTTGGTATTATTTTTCTATAATAATAGCTTCCATTTATGAATTCAGATTGCACCATATGAAGCGTTATATGGAAATATATGTCGCACACAAACTTTCTGGGATGATGTTGGTGAAAGATAACATGTAGACCCAGAACATGTTGAGGAAACAATAGAAACAATTAAGATTATCCAAACCCACATCAAAGCATATCAAAGTATAAAAAAGAGCTTTACCGATAATTAAATGATGGATTTGGAATTTCAAGTAGGAGATCATGTTTTCTCAAAAGTATCTTCACTGAATGGTGTTATATGATTCGGTAAGAAATGAAATTTTTTTCCCAGATACATCGGACCTTTATAAATTATAGAATGAATTGGATGTGTAGCGTACCGTTTGGCAATGCTACCAAGTCTCTCCAAAGTTCATGATGTGTTCCACGTATCACTGTTGAGAAAATACATGCCAGACCCAACACATGTACTCACCTATGAAGAAAATGAACTAAAATTAGATCTGTATTATTGTGAATATTGTATCAAGATTCTTGATAACATAGAATAAGTATTGAGAAACCTAACGATTCTTCTGGTAAAAATTATTTGGTGAAACCATAAAATGGAAGAGGCAAAGTGGGAACTTGAGGTACTTATGATGTAGAATCACCAAAATATTTTTATGCAGTACTATTCTAGAAATTTCAAGGACAAAATTATTTTAAGGATGGAAGAATGTAACACCATAAGATTCAATGGTATGCTTCTCTTTAAAAAATACAATATCTTGCACCATACACAGCTTTGAGTTCTAGCACACCAGAACAAATTAAACTAGTCATTTAAAAAGTAGTTTTGAATAGTAATACCCATTTTTTGAAATTTTATATATTTTATTTTAAAAAATGGACTTCATTTTTAGATTTGGAATATCAAAATTATCTACGGGTTAAATTTTGGAATTTTTTGGTAAACATTCAACTTTTGATTAATAGTGAAAAACAATGCGTTATTATTTAAAACAGAATTTTTATTGAAATAATTATTTTTAATTGAATTTTGGTAAAGTCAAAATAGAAACATAATCCCTATATTAGTAAAATGTAATTCATTGGAGTAATTTTATAGTAAGAATATATATATAAAATTTTATTGAACTTTTTAATGTCTTTTATCCACCTTTCAGGAACATTTAAAAATTATTATAAAATGTAATTTTACCGCTTCTGTGAATTGAATTTCAAAACTCTGACAGAGAATATTTTCATCAGTAAGTAAAATGTGGTTCAATATAATAAAAAAATTTTTGGTTAATGATAACTTTTTAATTTTATATACCACGGTTAAAAGTATATAGGGCAATTAAAGATAAAAATAATAAAATAATAATATAAAATTACACCAACACATGTGATAATTAAATTTGATAAGTTTATTTTGGACAAAATAAAACTTATGGAAAAAATATGATCCATTTTTATCCACATGAATTTGATTAAGACATTTATTATGTTTTATTTAAATAAGGGTTAAAAGTGTTAAATTCAAATTTTAATAACTAAAATTTTTTTAATATAGGGTTATACATAAGATAATTTCTACTATAAATAATATTTATAAATATAAAATTAGTTCCAACATCATAGTATTTTATTTATTATTTTTAGACGTTAAATAATTAAATTTATTTAGGACATAATGATGATGGAGTAATAACATTATTAATGAAATATTAATATAAATGGTATTATAAATATCAAAATAAAAGTAAATTGAAACTTTTGAGGCCATACATGAATTTTATAGGTCAATATTACTAGTTAGGGATGATTAAATGTTTTTTAAGTAATCAAGTTGTGATGAATTTCACAAAAAACAAATACTAAATAGTGTCTAAATTGACAACAATGAGTTTTTGAAACAACTACTAATTTATTAAATTATATAATAGTCCTAAAAATCTATGATCCTCCAAAATTACTTAGATAATTTTATAAATGTCATTAAGTAACCACTTGAGGTTCTCTTGGCATTTTATAGTAACTATATTAACCATGTAGTATAAAAATACATGAACACATTGTAAAAGTTTAACTATTAAATAAGTGTTAAATCTAAAATATAAGGTTAATATGTTGACCTAAAAATCTCTAAAACCTATTTGTTGAGACTATTTAGACCCATAAACACCTTATAATCTAAATTAATCCTTTTGTAGATATTATAAACCGAAAATAATTTTATAATAAATTAATATTTCAAGCTTCTCCTAAAGTGCCCATCATCTCTCTTATAGAAGGGTACTTCCCCTAATCTTAAATTCACATCTCCAAAGCCATTTGGATCAGCCAAAACCAACCCAAATATACTCCCAACTACCCTCAATTCATTCTATAGGCCTTAATTTGTTCATAAATACATCCTATGGAGCCCTTTTTTTCAAATCATAAGGAAGAACCTGAAGAAGAAGGTAATTATTTTATCACATCTTTCAATGATCTTTTCTTCTTCCACTTCCTCTTTTTTTTGTTTCCGTAATAAAATAATACCTCCTATACCTTATACATAATGAAATGTTATTATAAATATGGTACAACCATATTCATTATTATATCCATCCTATGAATGATAAAGTCACCATACATGTGTACGTAGGACTTACCATCTCCACGTCGCGGTGTAGTTTTTTATTCAACACTTCATTATTTGGATGGGTATAAAAATGAGTATAATTGATGTAAATAATAAATATATCATGTTAATTAATATTTATATATAATATACCATCCAATTACATACGATTTCACCATCAATAGAATTATATTGTCGCTTGTGCGTACGTACGACTTACCGTCTCCACGACATGATGATATTCCATTCCCCATTGTAACCAATAAAGAATAATTTTCATTTGATGACTCTAAGAACATAAAATTATTAAGGAGATTTATCAAATACACGCTATCCATAAAAAAAATTACTTACTTAACAAAACCTATAATGGAAAATGTTTAAGTAAACCCCCGAAACAATGATACTACTGAAATATTGTTACAAAGAAATATTAGATTATCATATATGATATCATATTTATGTATGTGGTTATTATATAATTTAATAAAAATTATTTAACCATTATACATGATGTTAATGTACATTTGACTAAGTAAAAGTATAAGGTAAGGGTTAATTTTCTGATCTCTTTATTATCCGAGGATGTTTATAAGTAAGTATCTATTGGGACTTCATTATCATCCACTTCTATGTTTCTTAAAAATGCATTTCAAAACATTTTTACTATTTCATAATGTATGGGTTGAAGTCATTTATACCCTTGTTTTACCTTTTATAAAATGTTTTGAAATGAATATTTCTGTCATTTTCCAAATAATGTACTTTATAACCTTTTCAAAAAATTAAAAATAGAATTTTTTTAATGTATACGGTGGGTGCAACTATTTTCTTCCTTTATAACACCTTCAAAAATTTTATTAAAAGATTATATTAATATTTTCAAAATAAATGTTTTCCTTTATAATTATGTGACTTTTAAATGATTTCAAAGTATAAAGAGGTATTTCTCTCAAATAGTTTTTGTATTGATTTCATCAATTTCTATATATATTTTTGGATTATATGTTTAATTAATGTTGATTTATTATAATAAAATATTCCACGTTGTATTGACAGTTTTATGATATGTTTGATTGTGGATGTGCTATTTTTATGTCATTCATGGTATATGGTTAAATTATTAACATTTCTTATGTCAATTTAATAGAAATTTTTATGTTTTGTTTCACTCTATTTCATATAGAAAATAAATTGGATGTAGTAAGTGATGGGCAGGGCCTGTTATAGCCCCTTGATGCATCAGCAGGTCTCATTAGACAAACCAGTGTATTGTCACAAGGCCTTGATAATATTTTTATTTATAGTCTTGGAACGAGGGCTTGACTATGTGGTTATGATGTCTGACATTATGAATTCCATCATTATGAGATTAGTTGTTGATATTAATGTGATTATTCGACTAGTAAAATATCCATGTGAATAAGTAAATGGAATTATTTGATTTATTATTTCCATATTATGCTGAATTTTATGTTTAAAAGGCTTGTGTTTTAGTTTTATACATTTCATTAAATGTTTATGCTTATTTATGATAGTTTCTGCTATATTGTTATCTTTACTGAGCATCTGAGATCACCATTTTCTTATGTTTTATTTTTCCCAAGATGTAGAGAAGTATATTATGATTGAAATATAGGGATAATATAAAGGACATGATTATGTTAAAAGGATACAAAATGTTATTTTTTTCATTTCATAATGTAATGTAAAACTTATGTATGCATCCAGTACTTCTAAGTCTACTAAACTGATCGGTCTTTTGGGACATAGTCTCTTGTGATCGTGCCAATGTTATTTAATAATGCACAGACTTTGGGTAATTGGGGTCGGGGAATTATAGTTTGTATCAGATGAAGTTTAGTACAAAATTTATAATGTTTATTTGGAAAAAATCTGATTAGAGAACATTACCCTAAGATAGAATTTGAGGATTAGTATAGCAGAAAATCCTAATTTTTTTTGGAAATGTAGATATTATGTGGGTTTTCTAAGAAATACATCCATTTCTGGATATTATAGGTGGATGTGGTTATATAATAGATTTACCTAGTAGTGAAAACTCCGACAATGAGTTTTGGTCATGAACTAGGGTATCCTGGTACATGACAATGAGCCTTACTGCACACCTGGTTTGACACTCCCAGGGGATATGCTTAGGATAATTCCCAATATCTTTTCAAAACATTATAAAGGATTTATGAGTAAATACTTCCCCAAATATTTTTTTTATGATTATGGATTATATGCATAAACTGTTCAATTTAGGTTAAGTATTTTACAAGTTTGGAATTATGCTTTGCAAATCATAAACTAATCTAGAGTATTCCATTATTTATAAATGGTTTCTAGTAGAAGGAATGTAAACTACATCAATTCTCATAATCCATGTAGGGATTTCCCTCCTAATCAATATAATTATAGTAGATATGGTGATGCAACTAGTGCTAAATAACTTATAACCATACTGGGACAACTCACTCAGGTTATGAATAATAACCTTACCCGTATGAAGCACCCTGATCCAAAACATGGAGGATCAATGTTAGACTGCTTGATGAGGCAAGAACCACCAATATTAAATGGGACTACAAATCCATTTTTAGCTAAGCGATGGATAAGTTACTTAGAGAAAATATTTTAGGATTTGGGTAGTAGTGAAAGGGAAAAGGTTTTCATGGAATTTTATCGCCTCTCAGGAGATGCAAATCAATGATGGTCATTAATTGAAAACAAAAAAAAGGATGAATAAGTATCAAATATTTAATAGAGGTAGTTTAAAGATATTTTATTAGAAAAACAAATTCCTTGGTAACATCAAGCAGATATAGAAAGAAAATTTCCATGTTTAAGGTAAAAGGAGGAGGAAAATGTCACAAAGTATGAGGCTAACATTACAAGGTTATAGAGGCATGCTGTTGATTATATACATAACCCAAAAAGTAATATTTATCAATTCATTGATGGGCTAAAAAAATTTCCTTGTCAAGAATTAGTCTCACAATCATTCTCGTCATATGAAGATACAGTCTCATGTGGTATCAAGACAGAAAAGGAATTCTCTAAGTCTTATGACTTTAAAGAAAAGAAAGAGAAGAAGAGATCTTTGGAAACTCTGGAAAATGAAATAATGGGAAGAAGGGAAATTTTGACTTTCCATCCTGCAGTAATTTTCAAAAGAAACACCCCCGTACATGCCTAAAGGGTATGGGAGTTTGTTACAAATGTTGAGAAAAAGGCCACCATGCTCGTGACTGCAAGGGGGATAAATAAGAGGTCAATGTTTAGTGATACTATTTTAAAGAGGTGGGGTATTAATCAAATGAATTTCATAACCATCAAGGAAATTTACCACAGAAAAGGCCAAGGGATCAAGGGCAATCTTATGCGATCAATACTTCTTAGTTTGATGTTTCTAATAACGTGGTGATAGGTACTTTAATCATTTCCTCAAAATTATCCAATGTTTTATTTGATTCTAGATCATCAAATTATTTAATATCTTCCTATTTTTCCATGAAAATTAGATATTTACAATATGACTTAACAAGGGGGTTATTAGTAAATAATTATAAGGAAAGTATCATAGCAACAAAGTTTTTTTAATCAATTACCATTATGGCATATAAACATGCATTACATTCTGATCTTATTGTCATACCCATGATTGAATTTGGTATAATCCTCTGTATAGATTGGATTTTGGACCATGATGAGAAAATGTATTTTTAAAAGAAGGAGGTTCCAATTTTTGATGAAGATAGGGAATCCCTTATCTTTAGAGGAGAAACATCACTATCGGATTCTCATACAGATTCGCCCCCAATATCTCTACTAAATTAAATTATTGGGGAGGAAGGGGGGTGAAATAACTATATATGAAGAAAGGAATGTTCAAATAGAGGATTTACCTATTGTGAAAGAATATATTGATGTGTTTCCCAAGTATTTACAAATACATCCTCGAGAATAAGAAATTTTGTTTTCCATTGATTAAATTCCTGGTTCAAGGCCCATATCAAAGACCCCTTATAGAATGGCCACTATGGAATTATTGTAATTAAAGAAACAACTAGAGGAATTGAGTAATAAAGGATTTATTCTCCCAAGTGTTTCTCCATGGGGATCTCCTGTTATTTTTGATAAGAATAATGATGGATCTATGAGGTTGTGCATTGACTACAGGGAGATCAATGCTATAATAATAAAAAACAGGTATCCCCTACCTCACATTGTTGATTTATTTGTCAAATTCAAGGAGCTCAATAATTTTCAATGATTGACCATTGATATGGATACCATCAATTGTGTGTGAATAAGGAATACATTATAAATATAGCATTTCGAACTAGGTATATGCATTACATGTTTATAGTAATGCTTTTTAGAATGGCTAATGGACATTCTAATTTCATGGATATAATGAATAGAGTTTTAGACAAATATATTGGTTGATTTGAAGTGGTATTTATTTATGTTATCTTGGTATTCTCCAAAATCTATGGCTATCATGGAAATCACTGGCGCACTATTCTGAAAACTCTTAGAAGAAATGAATTATAGAGGATTTTTTGCAAGTGGGAATTCTGGATTCAAGAGATTTCTTTTCTTGGCCCTGTTGTCTCTAAGGATGAAATCTCTATTGAACCTTCAAAGACAAGGGAAATCCACAAATGGCCATCACTGAGGAGTATAACTAATGTATGAACTTTTATTGGTTTAGTAGGTTACTATTGGCGTTTCGTCCTGAATTTTTTCCGATTGGCTAACCCATTACCACGCCCACACGTAAAGGGGTTATATTTGTTTGGAAAATAGAGTGTGAAGAATGTTTTGAATAATTGAAGAGAATATTAGTCCATGATCCTATCTCGACACTACAATCAGGGAATTATGGGTTTCTTATTTATAGTGATTCTTCAAAGAAAGGACATGGATATGTCCTTATGAAGAATTATAGAGTTATTGCATATGCATCACATTAGCTAAAAATTCATGAACAAAACTATCCTACTCATGATCTTGAGTAAGAAGCTGTAATATTTGCTCATAATACATGGATACACAATATCTTTGGTAAAAAATGTTAGATATATACTGATCACAAGATTTTGAAGTATATTTTATCATAGAAAGAACTCAATATGATGAAAAGGGGATGGATCAAACTAATCAGTGATTACTATTGCATAATACACTACCACCTCAGGAAGGAAAATAAGGTGGAATATGATTTGACCAGAAAGGATCATGGAGTTATGAATAAGATGAGAGTTGAAAGGGAACCTCTATTAATGGAACTTGTGAAGATTGATATAGTTATAATCATGGAAGGTGAAGAATAAATAATTTTTAAAATGGTTTCCAAACTGTCTTTACTATAAAGGATAAAAAGCTGTCAGACTAATGATGAAGAGTTTCAAATGAAAATTAAATATATGAATGATGGGAGATTGATTGAAATAATATATGAAGATGGAATTTTGAAATTTGGGAAAAGTATTTGTGTTCCCGATATACCTGATCTAAAAATGGAATTCATGGATTATGTTCATAACACCAATTTCTTTATACACCATGGTAGCACAAAGATGTATAGATATTTGAAGGAACCTTTTTTTGGGATAACATGAAGAGTGAGATTGACGATTATGTGTTAAGATGTATCATTTTTCAATAGGTGAAGTCTGTAAGACAAAACCTAAGAGGAGTCATGCAACCTATTCCCATATCTATGTGAAAATGGGATAATATTATGTTGGTCTTCTTCATGGGGCTACCAAAGACTCGTTGAAGGAATGATGCAAAAGGGGTCATTGTTGATCATCTTACAATGTCAACATATTTTTTGCTATAGGAGAAGAGTTAACACTTTAGAGTTTAATAAGAATTTATATTAATGAAGTTTTAAGACTTCACGGTGTACCATGTGGATTGTTTCTGATCATTATCCCTATTTCACATAAAGTTTCAAGAAAAATCTTCAGAAATCCTTTGATACTGAACTTCATTTTAGCACTGCCTACCACCATCAAACTGATGGAAAATCAGAACAGACTATTCAAAAATTAGAATTCATGTTGAGATCATTCTCACTTGACTTTCAAGGTATGTGGGATAAGTATTTACTTTTAGTATAATTTTTCTATAATAATACCTTCTATTCATGAATTCAGATGGCACCATATGAAGCGTTATGCGAAAAGATATGTCGCACGCAAACATGTTGTGATGATGTTGGTGAAAGAAAACATGTAGGCCCAAAACATATTGAGGAAATTATGGAAATGATTAAGATTTTCCAAACCCAAATCAAAGCATATCAAAGTAGGAAATAGAGATATACCGATAATTAAATGATGGATTTGGAATTTCAAGTTGGAGATCATGTTTTCTTTAAAGTATCTCCATGGAATGGTGTTATGTGATTCGGTAAGAAATCCAAAATTTTTCCCAGATACATTGGACCTTTAGAAATTATAGAATGAATTTGATGTGTAGCGTACTGTTTGGCAATGCTACCGAGTCTCTCCAAAGCTCATGATGTGTTCCACGTATCACTGTTGAGAAAATACAAGCCAGACCCAACACATGTACTCACCTATGAAGAAATAAAACTAAAATTAGATCTGTATTATTGTGAATATTGTATCAAGATTCTTGATACCATAGAATAAGTATTGAGAAACCTAACGATTTTTCTGGTAAATATTATTTGGAGAAACCATAAAATGGAAGAGGCAAAGTGGGAACTTGAGGTACTTATGATGTAGAATCACCAGAATGTTTTTATGCAGTACTATTCTAGAAATTTCGAGGACAAAATTATTTTAAGGATGGAAGAATATAACACCCTAAGATTCAATGGGATGCTTCTCTTTAAAAAATACAATATCTTGCACCATACATATCTTTGACTTCTAGCACAACACAACTAATTAAACTAGCCATTTAAAAAGTAGTTATGAATAGTAATACCCATTTTTTGAAATTTTTGAAATTTTATTTTAAAAAATGGACTTTATTTTTGGATTTGGAATATCAAAATTATCTGCGGGTTAAATTTTGGTATTTTTCTAAAAACATTCAACTTTTGATGAATAGTGAAAAACAATGCGTTATTATTTAAAACTGGATTTTTATTGAAATAATTATTTTTAATTGAATTTTGGTAAAGTCAAAATAGAAACATAATCCCTATATTACTAAAATGTAATTCATTGGAGTAATTTTATATTAAGAATAGATATATAAAATTTTATTGAAATTTTTAACGTCTTTTATCCACCTTTTAGGCACATTTGAAAATTATGATAAAATGTAATTTTACCACTTCTGTGAATTGAATTTCAAAACTCTGATAGAGAATATTTTCATTAGTAAGTAAAATGTGGTTCAATATAATGAAAATAATTTTTGGTTAATGATAACTTTTCAATTTTATATACCACGGTTAAAAGTATATAGGGTAATTAAAGATAAAAATAATAATATAATAATATAAAATTATGCCAACACATGTAATAATTATATTTGATAAGTTTATTTTGGAAAAAATAAACCTTATGAAAAAAATATGATCCATTTTGATCCACATGAATTTGATTAAGACATTTATTATGTTTTATTTAAAGAAGGGTTAAAAGTGCTAAATTCAAATTTTAATAACTAAACAATTTTTAATATAGGGTTATACATAATATAAATTCTACTATAAATAATATTTATAAATATAAAATTATTTCCTACAGCATAGTATTTTATTTATAATTTTTAGACGTTAAATAATTAAATTTATTTACGACATAATGATGATGCAGTGATAACATTATTAATAAAATATTAAAATAAATGGTATTATAAATATCAAAATAAATGTAAATTGAACCTTTTAAGGCCATCCATGTATTTTATAGGTCAATATGACTAGTTAGGGATGATTAAATATTTTTTTAAGTAATCAAGTTGTGATGAATTTCCCAAAAACCAAATACTAAATAGTGTCTAAATTGACATAAATGAGTTTTTGAAAAAACTACTAATTTATAAAATTATATAATAGTCCTAAAAATCTATGATCTGCCAAAATTACTTAGATAATGTTATAAATGTCATTAAATAACCACTTGAGGTTCTCTTGGCATTTTATAGTAACTATATTAACCATGTAGTATAAAAATACATGAAGACATTGTAAAAGTTAAACTATTAAATAAGTGTTAAATCTAAAATATAAGGTTAATATGTTGACCTAAACATCTCTAAAACCTATTGGTTGAGAGTATTTAGACCCATAACCACCTTATAATCTAAATTAATCCTTTTGTAGATATTATAAACTGAAAATAATCTTATAATAAACTAATATTTCAAGCTTTTCCTAAAGTGCCCCTCACCTCTCTTATAAAAGGGACTTCCCCTCATCTTAAATTCACATCTCCAAAGACATTTGGATCAGACCAAACCAACCGAAATATACTCCCAACTACCATCAATTCATTCTATAAGCCTTAATTCGTTCATAAATACAACCTATGTAGCCCTTTTTTTCAAATCATAAGGAAGAACCTGAAGAAGAGGTAATTATTTTATCACATCTTTCAATGTTATTTTCTTCTTCCACTTCCTCTTTTTTTGTTGTTTAAATAATAAAATAATACCTCCTATACCTTATACATAATTATATGTTATTATAAATATGGAACAACCATATTCATTATTCTATCCATCCTATGAATGACAAAGTCACCATACGTGTGTACGTAGGACTTACCGTCTCCACGTCGCGGTGCAATTTGTTATTCAACACTTCATTATTTGGATGGATATAAAAATGAGTATAATTGACGTAAATAATAAATATATCATGTTAATGATCTTGTATATATTATATACCATCCAATTACATTTTTATGACCTGTCCTTGGGGCCCGTGCTGTGACTACCCCAAGCCCACCTTCCATAGGCCAGGGGCTGGAGACTAGCACCAAAGGTGTAAATACCGATAAAAAGGGAAGAAATTGCCTTTATACAAGTAAACAACACAACAGAGTACAAAATATGAAGTAAAAACAAAGTAAAATATTTACAAAAGTAAGTGCTGAAAAGTAAATGGGACAGAATATAAACCCAACTGAAAGTACAATAAAACTAAAAAGAAAGTACAACAGCAGTAAATTAAATCAGCAACCACCGAGTCATCCTCTGGTTATCCCACCTGAAGGATGGGTACAGATGGTCTCCTTAGCTCGTCGGGTCCGGCCATCCACTCTGTGTACGTCCTGCCTGATAGTCCACCTCTGGGTACCATCCCGCTCCACAAGCCTCAACCATGATCATCGTTGTCCATCGTCTGCAACCAACACAACATAGTGCGAGCATGTCACGTGTAGGGGTGAGTATACGATACTCAATAGGGACCCAGAGACCCCTGAAGGTCTCCCAAGATCCAAAAAGCACTACAAAAAAACCCTGTTTTAGCGGCGGTTTTGTGGCGGCTGTTCACAAAATCGCCGCTAAACGTTATCCAGGAAAGGTTTCGCGGCGGTTTATTAAAAAACACCGCGAAACCCATTTTTTTTTAGAAAACTCGCGACGCTTTCCCCCTCGTGTTGCCTCCCCTCTTCCCAGATCCGCCTCACAAACCCTCCCCGATCCCCGGCAACACCTTCTCCTTCCGGCGACACCGGCTCTTTCCAGTGACAGCCGCACCCTCCGGCGACCCCCGGGCCCCCGACGAACCCCGCACCCCCCCGGTTCCCCCTTCGACCGCCGACGATCCCCACGCCCCCCGCGCCCCCCATGCCCTCCGGCGACCACCACGCCCCCCGTGGCCTCTGGCGACCCCCGCACCCCCCGGGGACCACCGCACCCCCCGCGGCCTTCGATTTTGGTAATTAGAGTTTCCATTTTCAGATAATCATCTTCATTGACTGTAATATTTTTTTACCAAATCCCCTCATTCTATCATATATGTGTATGTTGTGAAATATTTGAATATTTTTATGGATCTCAAACACTATGTAATTGGTATTTCTACTCCTACAAGAAAAATAAGAGACAAGGATTTGTTATTACCTATCTATACTTTATTTATTTCATATTTAAATCTTGTATGATATTTATTGATTCTGTATATGAAATCTCTACATGTCATTGTTATAATGGATTGGTTGATTTCCCATAATGGTCTAATTAATTATTACATTCATTTGATTTCCATTGCTGGACCTAATGGATTTTTATGTATTTCAAGTAGAATGGAACCATATGTTGATTTTTGTTAGATATTCTCTTCTAGAGTTACATAGGATGATATACATGATTAAAATTTTTCCTGAAAAGTGATCATCGTGTAGTGATCTTCCTCCCATATTTTTTGAGTTTCCAACGTGTTTTATTATAATATTTTGGTTTACATCTATTGAGAAGGGGTGGAGTTTTATAATAACATGATTTGTAAAATGTATCCTATTTTTTTACTTTTATCAAATCACACCATCTAAAATGAAGGATTTTAAAACATAGTTTGATGGTTTTTTTCTAAAGGTTTTATCCAACCCATTTAATATGTTCTTGTAGGTTAAATAAGTTACTCTATTGGTTATATAATCTATTTGATCATGATATTAAATTTTTTTATTTTTTTAGTCTTTTTGAATTAATGAAAAAAAGTATAAAGTAACCTCTACCCTGCCTCCGCCCTGCCTCCGCCCTGCCTCTGCCCTGCCTCCGCGCTGCCGCCGGTGCCTCCGGTGCCTCCTCCTCCACCGCGGACTCCTCCTCCTCCGCCGATGCCTCCTCCTCCTCTGCCGGTGCCGCTAGTGCCTCCACGTCTCCTCCTCCTCTGCGGTCACGCCGTGGTCACACTGCGGTCACGCTGCGGCCACGCTGCGGTCACGCCGCGGTCACGACGCGGTCACGTCGGTGCCTCTGCGGCCGCCGCCTCTTCCTCCGCCGCCGCGGCCGCCGCCGCCTCCTCTGCTCTTGCTCTTCCTCCTCCTCCTCCTCCGGCCTCATCCTCCTACTCCTCAGCTGCCTCAGCTGCCTCCGCTGCCTCCGCCCTGCCTCCGCCCTGCCTCCGCCCTGCCTCTGCGCTGCCGCCGGTGACTCCTCCTCCACCGCGGCCTCCTCCTCCTCCACCGATGCCTCCTCCTCCTCCGCCGGTGCCTCCGCGGCCGCCTCCTCCTCCGCGGTCACGCCGTGGTCACGCCGCGGTCAGGCCGGTGCCTCCGCGGCCGCCGCCTCCTCCTCCTCCGCCGCGGCCGCCGCCTCCTCCTCTGCTCCTGCTCCTCCTCCTCCTCCACCGGCCTCATCCTACTCCTCCGCTGCCTCCGCTGCCTCTACTGCCTCCACACTGCCTCCGCCCTTCCTCTGCGCTGCCGCCGATGCCTCCTCCTCCACCGCTGCCTCCTCCTCCTCCACCGCGGCCTCCTCCTCCTCCTCTACTGCCACCGCTTCCTCCTACTCCTCCGCCGCGGCCGCCTCCTCCTCCTATGCTCCTGCTCCTCCTCCCCTCCACCAGCCTCATCCTCCTCCTCCGCTGCCTTCGCTGCCTCCGCCCTGCCTCCGCGCTACCGCCGGTGCCTCCGGTGCCTCCTCCTCCACCGCGGCCTCCTCCTCCTCCGTCGATGCCTCCTCCTCCTCCGCCGGTGCCACCAGTGCCTCCACGTCTCCTCCTCCTCCGTGGTCACGCTGCGGGCGCGCTGCGGTAACGCTGCGGTCACACCGCAGTCACGCCGTGGTCACGCCGCGGTCACGCCGCAGTCACACCGCGGTCACGTCGCGGTCACGCCGGTGCCTCTGCGTCTGCCGCCTCCTCCTCCGCTGCCGCGGCCGCCTCCTCCTCCTCTGCTTCTGCTCCTCCTCCTCCTCCTCCACTGGCCTCATCCTCCTCCTCCTCCGCTGCCTCCGCTGCCTCCGCCCTGCCTCCGCCCTGCCTCTGCGCTGCCGTCGGTGCCTTCTCCTCCACCGCGGCCTCCTCCTCCTCCGCCGATGCCTCCTCCTCCTCCGCCGGTGCCGCCGGTGCCTCCACGACCACCTCCTCCTCCGCGGTCACGCCGCGGTCACGCCGCGGTCATGCCGGTTCCTCTGCGGCCGCCGCCTCCTCCTCCTCCGCCGCGGCCACCTCCTCCTCCTATGCTCCTCCACCTCCTCCTCCTCCTCCACCGGCCTCATCATCCTCCTCCTCTGCTGCCTCCACTGCCTCCACTGCCTCCGCCCTGCCTCTGTGCTTCCGTCGGTGCCTCCTCCTCCACCGCGGCCTCCTCCTCCTCCACCACGGCCTCCTCCTCCTCCTCCGCTGCCTCCACTGCCTCCTCCTCCTCCTCCTCCGGCCTCATCCTCCTCCTCCTCCGCTGCCTCCACTGCCTCTGCTGCCTCCGCCCTGCCTCCGCCCTGCCTCCGCGCTGCCGTCGGTGCCTCCTCCTCCACCGCGGCCTCCTCCTCCTCCGCCGATGCCTCCTCCTGCGCTGCACTGGGCATTGATGATATTTAATTAGAGAAGTTTTGAAGCCATTATTTTGGACTGGTATTTGAGATAGATATAACCTTTCTCTCCTTTTCGGTTTTATTGAAGAACATATCTCTTTATTGTTGGGTTAGTTTTTCGTCAATCTTTAGGCTCAGATGTCTAATATTAACATGTATTCTATTCATCCTATATCAGGTTTGGATGCGGAAGGTTGGGTATATATGTGCTCAAAACTAATTGAGTTATTCCCACACATGTCATGTATATATAGATAATGTACAAATTAGTTGTGTATTATGTTGGGAAAAGTGATAATTGGGTTAATTTGACCTTACATGGTGGTCGGTGATTATAGATCAATAGTCGATCTCTCTATAATTCATTCGTTTCATATTATTTTCAGGATATGTAATATTTCCCTATTAGGTGTATATTTTTTCCATTTGTTTTCATAATACCTATTGTACTATTTTTTATTCTCTAAAGTAAATAACATGATAGAATGTAAATATTTAGTTTATTTTCTCTTATTTTTATTATTATGAACATATTCATATATATGGTTGGGTTCATGCCTACTTGTACATTATGAAGAGGCCTACCATTATAATTATTCATTCTCGTCACTTATCTTTAAAAAATGGCCTATGGTGGAAAGAATTGGGTTTTGGTGGCCTAGTCTTCCACCGTGAGGAGGTCATTACTGCGTCGAGTCTCAAAAAACCATAATGGGAAATAAAAACACATGGGTCATCAAAATAATGAAATATCTAAAAAATTAATTCAATTATGACAAATATACATGCCACCTTATCAACAACTACATGACTTAAATATTTCAAAATACCAACATATATTCCTATGATGTAGACATTGTTTTTGGGAGAGGCAGATAGATAGAGAAGGGGAAGGGGAATAAATTATATGGTTAGGAAGAAGTATATGTAACCAACACATCAAAAAGGTGATGCTAATGTCAAATAGGACATCATTTGATTATAAACTACTTGCATCAACCTTGAATAAATTCCTCTACAACATCATTCATGGCCAGGGTTTGGGTCAAACATGTAGTATTATTTCCATTATGTATGACTACATTTGATGTTACATTTACATTATTCTTCATTTATTTTTGGATTTTTTGGTTAGATTTTGGAGATTATTTACACTGGATCATTGTATAAATCATCTGATCTGATAATTATTTTTCTCAAAACTGATATGAGATGTCCCAACATTATTATCTCATGCTGTAACATGTCATTGGGTTAGAGGTACATCACCATTAATAATTTATAAATAGTTTTAATTAAAATTAGATTAAGTTAAGTTAATTTGTTGATTGACTTGGTTCAACTTCATAGGTAATTTTTTTGGGATAAAGGTTGGAGTTAACCACAAACAATACATAAGTGGTTGGTTATTATATAGGTGTGATGAGGTGGGCTGGTGATTTTTAGGCAATTATTCCTTGTTGGTTTTAATTGAAATAAATTATAATTTTTATAATAAAATTATATAATTAACTATAAATTGTATATAATTATGTATTTGGTGTTGTGCCTTGAGATAGGTACTAAAGATATGATTTCAAATTTAAAAAATCATAGACAAGAGTTATAGGGTTGTTCTTAAAAAGTGAAAAAAATAGAATTGATGTGAGTAGTCCTTCTTCATTTCCCATGTGTTCATGAATTTGATGTATGTATGTGTTTTACATTCTCACTACTATAGTGATCAAACCCTTTTAAAAAATTAATTTTTTTTATTAAAATAAAATTCTTATAAATGAGATTAATAATGTTTCAATGTCTAAGACAACCATTGAATAAAAAACTGGTTCTTTATATGTCGATGGTTGAAGACATGATTATAAATGTCTGACTTGTAATACTCAAACCTAGAGAGGTGACACTTCTATGAATAAAGTGAACATAGTGGCCCTCTTTATTGTTGGTTGTGTATGAAACCATTGAGAAACATCATTCCTCTTGGAGGACATCTAAGGTCAAGCCTAAACAATCACATAATGTCTCAGGTTTAAATTTCATTATGATCAGTTTTGATCACACATCAATGGGGTGTTGTTTGAGGCAACATAAATGTGCGATCGATAGTGTTATGATAAGTGTGTAGCCCGATATTCTTATTGCTCCTCAATGAGGTGTTGACGCTGTCTCCTATGGACCGGACTTGTTCTATTGGTCTGAAGTGGTAATTGTGATCAATGAATCATCTTTATTATATTATGCATACTTTATGATCAATGGTTCATCTTTATTATATTAT
Organism: Viscum album; assembly: GCA_963277665.1. Classification (NCBI taxonomy): domain Eukaryota; kingdom Viridiplantae; phylum Streptophyta; class Magnoliopsida; order Santalales; family Viscaceae; genus Viscum; species Viscum album. The sequence goes on from OY728164.1 coordinate 1,199,846,184, forward strand.
GTTTCTGTAATCTTAAAATATCGTATATTTTTGTGTAGGCACATTGTGATATACATGGATAAAAGCTGGATCACATTACCGAGGAACACACCTCAATATGTTAAGGGTTTGAATGAGTTTTTAGATTTTGAAATTTCTAATCGATCCGTTGAAGGGAGAATAAGATGTCCATGTCCTAAATGTAAATTTAGAACATGGTTGAAGAGGGATGAAGTTTATGAACATTTAATACTGAAGAAATTACCTGATCAATATTTGTGTTGGATTTGGCATGGAGAATCAAAAAATACAGAAAGATTGAGGACTGATGTTAATCCACAGAATGAGGTCCCATGTTTGTCGCCAATGGAAAATGAAATGAAAAACCTCATAAATGATGAATTTGGGACTGCAAGACACCACTATGAGCATCAAAACATATCAGAACAACCAGAAGATGATGCTACAAATTGAAACGTGACAAGTGATGTTTTTGAGAATGTAACACAAGCAGATCAAGATTGTAACATATCATTGGATCCTCCTCTTGATTCTGTGGATCCAAATGTAAGGGAAAACTTCAGTGAGAAAAATGCATTTCATGATTTAGTTGATGATTGAAATCACGAGTTGTATATTGGGTGTTTGAAATATTCAAAGCTTTCATTTCTGCTGAAGTTGTACCATATCAAATGTCTTTGTGGAATTACAAATAAGGCAATGTATATGTTATTGGAATTGATTCGTGATGAATTTCCTAAACTAAAAATCCCAGAATCGTTTTATGAGATGAAAAAAGTTGTAAACAAGCTTGGTCTGAATTATACAAAAATACATGCGTGTACCAATGATTGTATGCTTTACTGGGGAGAGGATTCAGGTAGACAGAATTGTAAGAAATGTTCTTCTTCTAGATGGCAGTCAAAGGGTAATGTTGGAAGTATGACTGAACATAATTTCATGGAGAAGAAGAAAAGGAACACACCTGCAAAAGTTTTGCGTTACTTTCCTTTGAAGCCTCGATTGAAAAGATTATTCATGTCATCAAAAACCGCCAAACACATGAAGTGGCATGCTGTAGATAATAAAAATGATGGGTTAATGAGACATCCCCGAGATTCCCAATCGTGGAAGACATTTGATTAATTACATCCAGATTTCTCAGGTGATCCTAAGAATGTTCGATTGGGATTTGCTGCCGATGGATTCAACCCATTTGGGACTTTGAGTACGAGTTATAGCATTTGGCCAGTTTTTTTGATCCCTTATAATATGCCTCCATGTATGTGTATGAAACAAACATATTTTATCATTTAGATGATTATTCCTGGAAAACAAATGCCTGGAAATGATATTGATGTATACCTGCAGCCTTTGATTGAAGAATTGCAGGAGTTATGGAGCAACGGTGTTGAGACATTTGATGTTTTTTCTAAAACAATGTTCAAAATGCATGCTGCTTTAATGTGGACCATTAGTGACTTCCCTGGGCTTGGGAATTTATCTGGTTGGAACACTTATACGGGTTTGTCTTGTCCCGTTTGTAACTTTGATTTCGAGCCCAAACGGCTACCTCACAGAAGAAAATGGTGCTTCTTGTGCCATCGAAGATTTCTTGATGCATCTCATAGATTTCGGCTGAGCAAATCAAAATTTAATGGTTCCATTGATCGAAGACCACCTCCAAAGTTGTTAACCGGTTCTGAAATATTGACACAGCTTGAAAATGTTAAAACAGAATTTGGGAAGGTTCAACAATTGAATGATAACGGAAAACGAGTGCGAAGTGCATCGTCAAGTGAAATCAGAACGCAACAATGGAAGAAAAAAAGTATATTCTTCAAACTTCTGTATTGGGAATATAATTATTTGCACCACAATCTTGATGTGATGCATATTGAGAAGAATGTATGTGATAATTTGATTTTCACATTACTTAATGAGCATGGAAAGTCGAAGGATCATCTCAATGCTCGCAAAGACTTACAAGTAATGAACATAAAACGTGATCTCTGGCTAGATGAGAATGAAAAGTATGCTCCGGCCATTTTTTCAATGAAAAATAGGGATAAAGATACGTTCCTTCAAATTTTAAAGAATGTTAAGGTATCTGATTGGTATTCGAGTAACATCTCGAGGTGTGTTGACTTGAAGAATCGTAAGTTATATGGATTGAAAAGTCACGATTCACATATTTTGTTACAACAGTTACTACCATTGGCATTGCGTACATTATTACCTGAAAAAGTTACTGCTGTTGTACTCCAATTCTGCACATTTTTCAGGAAATTATGTGAGAAAGCTCTACATCCATTTCAGCTTGACAACCTACAGGAGAGGTTTGTATTGACCCTTTGTGCAATGGAGATGATCTTTCCTCCATAGTTTTTTACTGTCATGATGCATTTAACTGTGCATTTGGTTGACGAAGCTAAATTAGGAGGCCCCATTCATTATCGATGGATGTATCCAATTGAGAGGTATTTTATTTATATGTTTCCAGTTAAGTAACCAATTTTTGGCATTTAAATAAATGCATAATATTATTATTTTTTCACATATATCTTGGGCATTTGAAAGCATACGTGAGAAATAAAGCTCAACCAGAAGGCTCTATTGCTGAAGGCTATTTGGCCGAGGAGTGTCTCACCTTTTGTTCCAGATATTTGGATGATATTGAGACAAGATTTAATCGAGTTGGACGTGTTGACGACACATCAACTCATTCTCAAATGCATCAGAAATCAAAAATATTTCCTGCTATTGGCCGATCAGTTGGTAGGACCTCATACGCGACACTAACAGAATTGGAATTATTACAGGCACATAGATATGTGCTTCTGAATAGTGAAATTGCAGATCCATTTATTGAAGAGTTGAGGATACAAACAAAGAGACGAATGAGAGGCCGAACACGAAATGAAAAAGATATAACGAAAGCTGTGAATAAAGAGCTGGTAGAATGGTTTGCACGACGTGTAAGTTTATAAATATTGCAATAAATACGAATATTAGTTTGACACATACAATTTGCAAATCTATTAATTTTTTTTTTTCAGATCATGAATACTGATACTTGAGAAGACTTGTCAGAAGATTTGAAGTTTCTTGCTAGAGGTCCTATAAAACAAGTTAGAATGTTCGACACTTATAATGTGAATGGTTTTAGATTTCGTACAGTCGATCAAGAAGTGGGTTTGAAAACACAAAATAGTGGTATATTTACATTTTCTGAAGTGGAATACTATGGAAAGCTGCATGATATTATTGAATTAAACTACCACGAGCATTTTTCTGTTGTTTTATTCAAATTAAAATGGGTCGATATTATCAGAGGTGTTAAAAGAGATTCCTTGCAATTTACTTCTGTAATATTCTCTCGCTTGATGGATGTTGGTGATCGTGAACTGCATGATCCATATATATTAGCATCGCAGGAAAAAATGGTATATTATGTGAATGATGTTGTGGATGAAGGGTGGAGTGTAGTTACTCACGTAATACAAAGAGATTTGTATGATATGGGTGATGAAGTTGAAGATTTGACCTCTACAATAGAATTTCATCAACAACGGGAAGCAGAATTATTTGTCCATCATGATATTGAAAATATTAGTCTAGCAAGGATGAATGAAGTGGATGAAGCAATGGAGCAGGAAACCGGCATGATTGAAGGGGAAAATGATTGTATGTACAATTATTTATTCATTCAGCAACCACTTGTTTCATTTCTGTAGTCATTCATTATCATTGTTATATATATTTTGTTTGTTAGTACTGGGAATCTATTATCATTTTTATTTTTTTTTCTGCATAAATTTTTTGAAATATATATTCTGAACTTAATTTTATTTGATTAAATGACAGTAATGCCAAGGAAGAAGCCGCACACCATTCCTTCTACTTCTGCGACAGATGACGATATGTCTGTCCCCACGACATCTGAGGCAGCAGCTGCCTACATCCCTACATCATCTCCCCCTGCACCATCTCTGACAGCATCAGTGGATGCCTCATTAGAAGATGAGTCATCGCCTCCCCCTACAGGAGCCTCAGCAGTGGGGCAGCGACACGCCCCTTCCAGTTCATCACGGACATTCTCGAGGGTCACAATCATAGGTACAAATTTTAATTAAATAAATTTATTTCATTTTGTTTATAGTAATTGTTTGCTCATTGCAGATGAAAACAATGCAACCGTGGAAAAACACATAAAAAGTTCTGATGTTTGGAACATGCATGGCGAGAAGATAGTGGTGCCATTTGATTCTTATGGGGTCCCGAAGGATGACGCCGCAGGTTTACTTGGTCAAATTATAGGTCAACTGGCAGCAGAGCCCATTTCCCTGCCTATTTCATATGATGATTGGAGGCATATGCCTCCAAACTGGAAAAATGAAGTTTATGATTCTCATATAAAGGTAATTTTATTACTTTATGGTTTAATTGAATGTCATGTTACTAATATATTCAAAATGAATTTCTGTATACAGATGTTCTTCCACTTTACCGTTGCTGATGTGATAGCACGGAAGTGGACATTGAAAAATCTTCGAAAAAAATGGAAATATTTCAAATGGAGGTTGTGGTGTGATGTCAATGATACTTCGTTGACATGGCAGTAGATGTATGAGAAGCTACCCAGTGGGGTACCGAAAGAATAGTGGAAGGTTTTTGTCGATAGACATCGTGATGAGAAGCGGATGGTATTGAAATATATATTATTATATTATCCTCATTTTACATTTATACATGTACATGAAGAGGATATAGACATTGAATACAATACTGTTAAACTGAATTTTATTTATTTCAGGATCTCTCAAGACAGAATGCTTCAAACCGGGCAAAGCAGGTCATCCCGCACACTGCGGGTTCAAAAAGCTTTTCAAGAAGCCGAATGTCATCGGTAATCTTTTAATTAGTTTAAATATTTATAAGATAATATTATCTATTTAACATATTTAATTGTTGATTTATCTTTGTTTAATGAAGTCACAGAGTTTAGGGAATGACGCATCCCGAACAGAACTGTGGCTGGATGTTCATAAAAAAACAAATGGAAGTTTTGTTAATGAACCTGCCAGAGAAGTTGGGGTATGAAGTCAATTATTTATTATAATAACTTATTATCAGTTTTTACTGTGTTAATATATATTGATATTTGATTTATAGGTAAAAATTAAAGAAATATGGGATGCAAATCCTGGGCAATCCTACTCAGTCTCCCAGAATGACCCGGTTGGTAAAGTCCTTGGGAAGGAGCATCCTGGTAGAGTGCACGGGATGGGTTTGGGACCTGTACCATCTGAGGTCTTTCGCATGCCATCAGGGATTTCAGCTACATCTACTCCTTCTTATAGTCATTTCATACCTGAAGATTCTCAGAGGGAGATGTCTTCTCTACAAAACACAGTTCACCAGCAGGGGGATCAGATATCTGGTTTGCTGAAAGAGTTGCTTGAAATACGTCAGTATATGAGCAGATATTCCCCCGGTGGTAGTGCATCGGGTAGTGGTGAGCAGGTAAATCACAAAAAAATCAAAATAATTTAGTTTGTAAACTTTTATTGGTTTTAAGTTTTATTATAAATATGCAACAATATTTAATTTTCAATATAATGTTCTTACAGGTGGCAGCAGGTGGTGGAGATGAAGTTGGAGAGGGTGACGATGCAGCATCAGATGATGAGTAGTAGTATTACTGATGTGTTGAACAAGTATGATAATGGTTGGTTTGTATATGTAACATTTATGGCACATAGTTTATGATCTTATTTTATCCCAAACTTATCGTCGGACTCAAAGGTGATGTTTAAAGTGTAATGATTATAGTGGGATGGATCTAGGTTCCACCCTTGTTCATGCTGGGGAACAATGTATTAAATGGTTAGGTGATGGAATGACTAAGAAATTTCATTGAAAGTCAGGTATGGGCTTATGTGAATGTGCTTGTGGTAAACACATGATTTCATAGAGGAAGGAATTGTGGTTCAGGTTGTGATATGTGAGTCATCTAAGCTGAGTATCTTGGGAATGGTTAGCTGAAAGTGGATTGAATTATTATAATTCTTCTTAGATGTATATAGGTGAAAGTATCCATTTAAATCATGTCACTAGGATAATGTGGGTGTCATGAAAGGGTCGAAAATGTCTTCTGAGAAAGATTTCATGACTAGTTTCAGTTAGGTTGATTGGAATTTGACTGTTTCTTTATAGTAAGGTCCCTATTATGGCCTCAGAAGTATTTAGGATTTCCCAATTAGAGGAAAAATTCCAATATTATCATTGGAAATATTTGGATATTCATTATAGGAAATTACAATGGTGGAGAATACTATGGTTCATAATTTTCTGTTAATGTTAAAACCTATGGTGGGGAGAACGATCGGTTGGATTCTTAAAGGGATGACGATGTGATCATTTATCTATATTCTGGTTTGATTTATTTTTCAGGGCAGTGGTGTAGTACAACCAAAATTATTTTTTTTCCATTTCATCATTTAGCGGCGGTCTTAACCGCCGCTAAATGCCTTGCTGGGCAGCATTTAGCGGTGGTTAAAACCGCCGCTAGATATATTACGTTTATATTTAGCGGCGGTTTTTACCGCCGCAAAATAGGCGCATCAAACGGCATAATTTTGTGGCGGTTAAAACCGCCGCGCATAAAAAGGTGTGGCATACCCATAAAACCGCCGCTAAATGGAGAGAAACCACCGGCAAATGAGGCATCTACGACACATATTTTAAACCTCCGCGAAATAGAAAAAACCGCCGCTAAAAGATTTCCGACGCCAAGTTTAGCGGCGGTTTACAAAAACCGCCGCCAACCCATTTAGCGGCGGTTTAAACCGCCGCTAAGGGCTGCTTTTGTTGTAGTGAAGGATAAACCAAAAAGGATAAACCACAAAGTAAGGATAAAAACATGAAGTATCAACCAACTCTACTTAGGTATATGCCCATACATATACCTAAGTCTTCAATTTCCAGTTCTGTTCCGACTCACAATCCCAAGTATAACCCAGTCCACACAGTAAAACACAACCTAGACCACACAGGAAAGCACAAACCAGTCCACACAGGAAATCACAACCCTGTCCACACAGGAAAATACAACCCAGTCCATATAGGAAAGAAAGTCAATCATATCGATGATGTAGATTGAAGTCAAGTCTCAGCTCACACAGCTATACTACTCACGAAGAGGGGTGGAGATGATTAGATGTAGCCTCTGAATCATCTCCTCTGCCGAACCCATGTAGGATCCAAGTATAGAATTTGTCTTTGCAGAACCCACGTAAGATCCTAGTATAGTCACCATCACTGCCGAACCCACGAAGGATTCATGTACAGTCATCATCGCTGCCGAACCCACGAAGGATCCAAGTATAGCCGTCCTCGCTGCCGAACCCACGTAGCATCCAAGTATAGTTTTCATCGCTTCCAAACCCATATAGGATCCAATTACAGTCGTCATCATCATTTCAGTCACAACCAACTCTAGGGTTCCAACACACAACACGCTTGATTTCCGGAGAGTCCGCTCCGCGAGACAAATATTGATATATCAACTGTCACGAAGACCAGAGTTGATGTATCTCATAGTTCCATCCCATGTCATAGGGGAAAAACCAAGAAAAACGTTCCCAAGTCATGGAGAACAAGACAACCAATCCATTTCTCTAAAGTACACGGCGTGTAGGTAAGCTATACACGCCATGTCATCAGACACCGGGTACTACCCGTGTGATACAGCCTGTGTTGCAGGGCTGGTCATGTAGATAAGTATGTACACGACATGTAGTATGGTTACACGCCTTTTCCAAACCTCTAGGGTCAGTTCTATGTGCGCTATCCATGCCTTTCTGTGTGGTGGAGTACATGCCCGTGTACTCCACCCCGTATCCTTGTATTTCTGGAATACACGCCGAGTCATCATGAAGCCTCTTCTTCCATGGTGAAGGTAGTACACACCGTGCCTGTTGGATGTGTGGTTCTGCTCGTGTCCGTGTATCTCCCTAATTACACACCGAGTCATCATGAAGCTGCTTCTGCCATGGTGAAGGAAGTAAATGTCGTGCCTCTTGGCCATGTGGTTCTACTCGTGTTCATGTATCTCTCAGATTACACGCCGAGCCTCACTAAGCCACCTCTTCCATTCTATGAAGATAATACACGCCGTGTTAATTGGTCATGTATTGTTGTTCGTGTCCATGTATTTTCCCTGAATACATGCCATGTCCATCGAAGTCTCCTCTATCAAATAGTGTGGGGAGTACACGCCATGTACTACTTTTCTAATGTCCGAAACTAATTCCACAGTATGCTTGTACTACATTGCGTGTGATTCTAGAGTACACGCCATGTATTCTGGAATTTTCCAAAAATGATGCCGCTGGCCAGAACGCCCCCCTAAGGTGTCCGTTATTTGTTTCAATGATCTTTTTGCTACGAAACTTCCATTTCTAGGTCTCCCCGATGCTCTAAGTCCTTTTTTGATGTTTTTGGGCCTCCGATTGGCTCTGAAAACATGACTTGATTCACCTCTCAAAGAATGGTAGGAGAACACCATACAACAACAAGAATGATAGAGGAATATTACCGTGTTAGTTTGGTTCAGTTCCTTCCGCATTAGTCCGATATGATGTGGTTTTATGTGAAACCACAACATGGAAGGTAAACCAACATTGCTTAATGAAATCACACCCATACCGTGATTAACGATGACAAAAGTTGGCGTCATGGTTGACAGCATCACGAGGTGAGGTTTCTAGGATGACATTGGCATGCGTCCAAAGAGGGAACACCATCTCACACTAGCTGCAGAGAGAAGAAGGAATGACACATCATCTCCCCTTGTGGGGATGACATTCTTCGTCGAAGGGTGTCATTCTTCGCAGGAGGATGAAGTTCTTCCAAAGTAACTTGAGCTCTCTCCTCCAATCCTCAACAGAAAGAGACAACCCAAAATAAAATAAGGCTCCTATTTTTTTTATTAAAGCATGGAATGCATTTTAGATTACAAAATTCAAAAACAAAATCACTTAATTAATTAATCTTCAGTTGTCTAATTAATTGGGTGTTATGTTGGAAAGTTTAACGAGGGATAGAGAGAGGAGTTACTCACATAAAGGGGGAGTTAGGGAGTTAGGGGATGTGAAGGGTAGGGCGTCTATGGGACCCACCTCACCTTTATCCTCTCATGGGTAGTTAGTATCTAGTGGACCCCACCCTAACTCCTACACCTAAGATCTAACCACTTAGAAAAAGGAATAAAATTGTAACACAATTTTATTTTACTTTTTATTTAATCCACAATTTTTATTAACTCTGCCCGAGAAGACGCATCTTCAGTAAATGTCATATTAAGCAATTACCGGTGCTTCAGTTCTATCGATTCCATCAGATTTCAATTCCAAGAACCAGTTGAAAAGATAGAAAAACTCGTTCATTCGTTCACTGAACGTACCCGAGCTATACTTCGGAAATTGATTCCTGGCACACCAGACCTCAAAATCCAGTGTGGTCAGAAACTGTTTACTCGTAAAATCCAAAAGAATTTAAGAAAAAAATTTCCATGAAATTTATGGGTCTTTACATTACTCCCACCTCAGGGAATTACATCCACATAAAGCTACATCGTAAACTTTGGAAACAAATGAGGGTACTGTGCCCGCATCTGATCCTCCCACTCCCATGTGCTCTCCTAGAGGTTCCTGTGTTGCCACCTGATATGCACTAGTGGAATCGACCGTTCACGTAGGAAAAACTCATGTCGATCCTCGATCTCTACTAGGACCTCCGCAAAAGTCGCCCCGTCATCGATGTCCAACTCCCCGTGATCAATGATATGTGTTGGGTCATGCAAATATTTTGTCAGGTGAGATACATTGAAGATATAGTGCACCCAGTGCAACTGAGGTGGAGGAGTCGGGTGATAAGCCACCTCACCTATCCTACTGAGAACCTGGAATTGTCCGATGAAGCGTGGAGATAACTTTCCGCCCCATCCAAATCTCCGTAATCCACGTCGAGTTGAGACCCGTAAGAAAACGCGGTCGCCATCCTCACACTCTAGTGGTCTCCGCCTCCTGTCAACATAAGACTTTTGTCGGTTCTTGGTAGTCCTCATCTGCTACTGGATGATATGCAACTTCTCCATCATGGCTTGGACAATCTCTGGTCCTACAAGTGCTGACTCCCCCGGGTCTATCCAAGATAGAGGTGATATGCAAGATCGGTTGTACAATGCCTCGTATGGTGCCATCCCGATGGTGGAGTGGTAGTTGTTGTTTTACACAAACTCCACAAAAGGTAGGTGATCCTCCCAGCTGCGAACAAAGTCGAGGACACATGCACATTACATGTCCTCGAGAGATTGAATGGTCCTCTCCGTCTGACCATCTGTCTGAGAGTGAAAGGAGGTGCTCGGGCATAGTTGCATCCCAAATGCCTCCTTCAACCTCTCCTGTAATGCAGTAGGTACTATAGTACGTCCCTTGAAAAGGATGACGTTCTATCCTCCTACAAAAAATTCATCAGGTTCCTGTCCTAAGGATATCTGTACATGTCACATCTCACATTCAACGTCACCACGCTCTGCCTCTCTGACCCACTGAAGTAGTGGAGGAGTGACTATGAGTGACTGTAGAAAGGCTGCTCCATCTTTGTCCACAAAGGATATATTTAAAGAGGCTAACTGCTCTGTCGCCACTCCAAGTAGCTGAATGCCCGACCTCCTGCTAAGAGCATTAGATACTACATTCCCCATCCCAGGAGTATATACTATATCAAATTCAGAGTCCTAGAGGAACTCGATCCATTGCTGCTGTCTCAGGTTCAGGTTCTTCTACGATAATATGTACTTGAGACTCTTGTGGCCAGAGTAGACTGTAAAGCGCTCACCTATCAGATAGTGCCGCCACATCTTTAGGGCGAAGACCATTGCAACTATCTCCAGGTCATGGGTAGCATAGTTCTGCTCGTGCTGCCTCAACTGTCGTAGTCCACAGGCGATCACTACCCACTTCTGCATCCGAACACACTCGATTTCGGTCCCTGATGCATCACAGTAAACTACGTACCCTACTCCCTCCTCTAGTAGCCTCAAGATGGGTGCACTGGTCAATCTCTGTCTCAGCTCCCAGAAGCTCTGCTGACATCTATCTGACGACATGTAGAGTTTCCCCTTCTTCATCAAAGTTTAAAGTGGTGTTGCAACTCTTGAGAAGTCTAGCAAAAATATTTGATAGTACCTAGCCGGACCTAGGAAACTCTGCATCTCTATCACGCTTCTGGGTGGCTCCCAAGCTAGCACTACCTTGATCTTCGTAGGGTCCACCGCAACTCCTGCCTCAGAGATAACATGTCCCAATAAGTGGACCTCTCGAATCCAGAACTGACACTACGAGAGATCACCATAAAGCTGGTGCTCTCGGAGTTTGTCGAGTACAACCCACAAGTGGTAGGCGTGCTCCTCCTCCTTTTTCGAGTAAATCATTATGTAATTGGTGAAGACTATGAAAATTTGATCAAGGTAAGGCCGGAAGATCCTGTTCATGAGAATCATGAACACTGATGGAGCGTTGTCTAAACGGAAAGGCATAACCAAGAACTCATAGTGGCCATACCGACACCTAAAGGTCGTCTTCTACACATCCTCATCTCAAACTCTGAGCTGATGATAGCCCAACCTGAGGTCTATCTTCGAGAACCAGCGTGATCTCTTGAGCTGATTGAAGAGGTCATAAATCCTTAGAAGTGGATACTTGTTCTTCACAGTCACCTGATTCAGGCGACAGTAGTCGACACACAGTCACAAGCTCCCGTCCTCCTTCTTGGCGAACAAAATCGGGGAAGCCTAGGGTGAAACACTGGGTCAGATAAATCCCTTGTACTGCAAGTCTTCCAGCTGTACCCATAGCTATCGAAGCTCAGCAGGAGCCATACAATATGATAGAGTAGATATCGGGGCTATCCCGGGGTACAGGTCAATATAGAAGTCTACCTCTCTGCGTGGAGGTAATCCTAGAACGTCGTCAGGAAAAACGTCCGCATATTGATCCACCACAACATGAAAAATCAGACTCTGCACATCAAATGATCCTAGGATGACACTACCCAACTGACGAGTGATCGACTATCCTCTCCTCTACGTAAGTCCATCCTAAACTACAAAGACTCCCTTCTCGTCGGTGAATGTGAACCTGCTCCCATCTATGCGGGCACACCACACTTTGCGCCAAATACAGTCGATCTGATCATGGATCGTAGATAACCAATCCATGCCCTAGATGACATCGTAAGGCCTCAACGCCACTACGAGAAGATCCCAACCAAATATTTCACCTCCTAGAGTAATCTCACACTACCGACACCAGTGCGTAATCGTCAAGTCTTCTCCCATAGGAGTCTCTAGCCGTAAGGATTGTGCCAACAACTCCGTCAGAATCTCTGAGCTCTGAACAAGGGCAGTGACAATGAAAGAATGACTCTCTCCCGTGTCTATAAGAACTGCAGCAAGGGTGGAGTATACAAAGATAGTACCTCGAATCATCTCAGGTGTGTCGTGGTCATAGGCCTCCACTGCTTGAAGTTGAGCCTGCCTCTGCCCGCTAGCTCCCTGTGGTGGGGGTGGACCTCTTGGTGGTGGTGGTGGTAGATCCCCAAAGCGTCGTCCACCACCTGCTGCCGGGCCAGCTCTACTTCCTCATCCGCCTACTCCCTACGGACCGCCAAGGTCGAACCTCTTCTTGTGCTTGGGTGGTCCCTCAACCATTTGCTACTCCTCTGCATGGCGGATCAGGCAGTCATGAGCCATATGGCACTGCCCGCCGCATGCATAGCACTGTCTGCCTCTTGTATGACTGGCTCTGCTGCGTGTGCCCTGCACCTCCAAACCAGTATCCTAAGGTCATCCACCTGATGGTATGGTCCGGTTGGACCTCTGCGACACCTGTCTACTACCGTCTACAGAAGACTCCACTATGTGCCGCCCTGTGGTAGGTCTCACTGCTAGTGAAGGCTCAACAAGAAAGCTCTCCCCAAGAAGGGCTCGCTCAAGTACTCCTGCTTGCATCAGAATACTGAGGGATATCATCGATGCCCTGATCTCATTCCCTATTCCCTTATCGAATGTCTGTGCCCGGATGAATGGGTCCCGTACCATGTCCGTGGAGTAGCACGAGAGATCAGTAAATCTTGTCGACTACTGCGCTACTAACATGCTGCCCTGTCGCAGCTGTAGTAACTCCTGGATGTGCACCGCATAGAGGGTGGATAGAACAAACTCTGAGCAGAAAAGGCTCTCGACGTCCGAAAAAAGGAGAGATGCCTCTTCGCGCACCTGGAGCATCAGGCTCCACCATCTACCTAGTGTTGCGTGCAGAAGACTCACCGCAAGGATCACCATGAGGTCAGCTGGTGTCCCTACTAATCTGAAGACTCGGACAATAGCCTCCAGCCTATCCTCGGCTGCTTGAGGGTCCATCTCCCCATGGAACCTCGGTGGCCTCTGACGCTGAAATACGTGAAGTGTACTCAGGTGACGTACACTCTCCGTTGCTGGGGCTGGGGGCATCGGTGGATCGGCGGGTAGAGGTACCGCCGGTTCCTCCGCTGTAATGGGGCCATGCACCGAGGCCTCATCACTTGATGGGATGTCATCTTGAACAAAGCTCAGAACCCTAGCTGGCTACCATCGTGGGGCCTTCCTGAGAAGAAATAGATGCACCATAGTTAATACAATATACATGGTGAGCTGAAACAAAGTAATAACAAAGAAAACTTTTGAAACACACATGCAATCAATGTTTTCGTGCATTGAGTCGAAAATCAGAAGTCAGGGTCCTGGTGTATGGATACGTCAGCCGCCGCACCAAAACTGGACTCCCTGGACTGATAACCACACTCAATACCCAAAAAATTATTGTTTCACATAGAAAAAATTATCAGAGTCCTGAGTTCTGTGGTAGAACCGACACCTCTGATACCAATTTTTCAGGACCCGTCCTCGGGGCCTGTGCCGTGACTACCCCAAGCCCACCTTCCAAGGGCCAGGGGCTGGTGACTAGAACCAAAGGCGTAAAACCTGATAAAAAGGGAAGGCATTGACTTTATATAAGTAAACAACACAATAGAGTATGAAAGATTAAGTAAACACCAAGTAAACTGAGTACAAAAGTAAGTGCTGCAAGGTAAATGGGCCAGAATACAAACCCAACTGAAAGTACAATACAACTGATAGAAAGTACAATAGTAATAAAGTAAATCAACAACCACCGAGTCGTCCTCTGGCTATCCCACCTAAAGGATGGGTACAAATGGTATCCTCAGCTCCTCGGCTCCGGCCATCCGCTCTGTGTACATCCCACCTGATAGTCCACCTCTGGGTATCATCCCGCTCCACAACCCACAACCACAATCAGCGATGTCCGTCATCTTCAACCAACACAACATAGTGCGTGCATGAACCATGCAGGGTTCAGTATATGATAATCATTAGGGACCCCGAGACTCCTGAAGGTCTCCTAGAAACCACAAAGGATAAACCAAAAAGGAAGGATACAAACACGAAGAATCAACCAACACTACTTAGGTATATGACCAGACATATTCCTAAGTCATCAATTTCCAGTTCGGTTCCAACTCACAAGCCCAAGTACAACCCAGTCCACACAGGAAAACACAACCCAGTTCACACTGGAAAGCACAACCCATTCCACACAGGAAAGCACAACCTAGTCCACAAAGGAAAACACAACCCAGTCCACACAGGAAAGCAAGTCAATCATATCGATGATATAGATTGAAGTCAAGACTCAGCTCACACAGCTATACTACTCATGAAGAGGGGTGTAGATGATTAGATATATCCTCTGAATCATCTACTCTGCCAAAACCACGTAGGATCCAAGTATAGAAGTCGTCGCTGCCGATCCCACTAGGATCCTAGTACAGTCACCATCGCTGCCGAACCCACAGAGGATCCAAGTAGAGTCATCATTGCTTCTGAACCCACGTAGGATCCAAGTACAGTCGTCCTCGCTGCCGAAACCATATTGGATCTATGTACAGTCATCCTCACTACAGAACCCACATAGGATCCAAGTACAGTCGGCATTCTCATCGCAGTCGCACCCAGCTCTAGGGTTCCCGCACATAACACGCTCGATTTACGGAGAGTCCACTCCTCGAGACAAAGATCGATATATCAACTGTCATGAAGAATATAGTTGATGTGTCCCATAGTTCCATCCCACATAATAGGAAAAAAACAATAAAAACGTGCCCAAGTCACGGGGAACAAGACAACCAAGCCATTTCTCTAAAGTACACGGCGTGTAGGTAAGCGATACACGCCGTGTCATCAGACACCAGGTACTGCCCATGTGATAAAGCCCGTGTCGTAGGGCTGGTCATGTAGATAAGTTAGTACACAGTGTGTAGTATGGTTACACACCATGTCCAAACCTCTAGGGTTGGTTTTATGTGCGCTGGCCATGATTGGCCATTTGGTGGAGTACATGCCCGTGTACTCCACCCCGTATCCGTTTATTTCTGAAATACATGCCGAGTCATCACGAACATATTCTTCCAAGGTGAAGGTAGTACACGGTGTTCCTATTGGCCATGTGGTTCTGCCCGTGTCCGTGTCTCCCCCAGATTACATGTCGAGTCATCACGAAGCCGCTTCTGCCATGGTGAAGGAAGTAAACACCATGCCTCTTGGCCGTGTGGTTATGCATGTGTCCGTGTATCTCCCAGATTACATGTCGAGCCTCGCAAAGCCTCCTCTGCCTTTCTATGAAGAGAATACACACCATGTTACTTGGTCATGTATTCCTATCCATGTCCGTGTATTTTCCCTGAATACACGCCATGTCCATAAAAGTATCCTCTGTCAAATAGTGTGGACAGTACACGTTGTGTGTCTAGAGTAACACGCCGTGTACTACTTTTCTAAAGTCAAAAACTGAAGCCACAATACTCTTGTACTACCCGGCATGTGATTCTGGAGTACACGCTGTGTATTCTGGAATTTTCCAGAAATGATGGCTTTGACCAGCACGCCCCCCTGAGGTGTCCGTTCTTCATTCTGATGATCCATTTACTATGAAACTTATGCTTCTAGGTCGCCCCGATGCTCTGAGGCCTTTTTCAATGTTTTCGGGCCTCCGATCGGCTCCGAAAACACGACTTGATTCACCGATCAAAGAACGGTAGGAGAACACCATACAACAACAAGAACGAAGGAGGAATAAGACTATGTTAGTTTGGTCCGGTTCCTTTCGCATTAGTCCGATATCAAGAGGTTTTATGAGAAACAACAACATGGAAGGTAAACCAATGTTTCTCCATCAAATCACACCCCTACCTCAATTAACGATGACAAAAGTCGGCGTTGCGGTTGACTGCGTCATGGGGTGAGGTTTAGAGGACAGCGTTGGTGTGCGTCCAAAGAGGGAACAATGTCTCACACTAGCTACAGAGAGAAGAAGGAAGGACACGTAGTCTCTCCTTGTGGTGACGATGTTCTTCATCGAAGGGTGTCATTCTTCGCGGGAGGATGAAGTTATCCCAAAGTAACTTGATCTATCTCCTCTAATCCTCAACACAATGAGCCAACCCCAAATAAAATAATACTCCTCATATTTTATTAAAGCATGTCATGCATTTCAAAATACAAAATTCAAAAAAAAATCATTTAATTAATTAAACATGATAAGACTAATTAATTGGATGTTATGTTGGCAAGTTGAATGATGGAGAAAGAGGGGAGTTACTCACATAAAGGGGGGAGTTAGGGAGTTAGGGGATGTGAAGGGTTGGGATTGTGTGGGACCCACCTCAACTTTTTCCACTCATGGGTACTTAGTATCTAGTAGACCCCACCCCAACTCCCACAGCTAGGATCTAACCAATTATAAAAATAAATAAAATTGTACCACAATTTTATTTTACTTTTTATTTAATCCACAGATTTTATTAACTCCTCCCGAGTAGATGCATCTTCTGTAAAGGTCATTTTAAAAAATTATCAGTGTTGCGGTTCCATCGGTGCCCTCAGATTTCAATTCCAAGTACCGGTTTAGAAGATAGAAATACCCGCTCATTCGTTCACTGAACTTACCCAAGCTAAACTTCAGAAATTGATTCCAGGCACATCGGGCCTCAGAATCAGGTGCCGTCAGAAACTGCGTACTTGTAATATCCGAACGAATTTAAGAAATTATTTTCATTGATATTTACGAGTCTTTACATACATACTATTTCTCCATAAATATAATGATATTGTCGCTCGTGTGTACGTATATCTTACCGTCTACACGACACAATGAGATTTCATTCCCAACCGTAACCATTCCAGAATTAATTTAATTTGATGATTAAAAAATAATGTTGATGAAAATAATATTATTCTTGATATGAATAAAATACATCTTATCTATAACTAACATGACTTACATAACAAAACATATAAAGGAAAATAAATCAGTTAACACCCGAAATAATGATACTACTGAAATATTATTAATTAAGTAATATTATAGTATCATATATGATATCATATTTATGTATGTAGTCCTTTTATATTTTAATAACAATTATTTAACCATTTTTATGTAGGTTAATGTACCCTCGACAAAGTAAAATTACAAGGTAAGGGTTAATTTTACAATCTCATTATTATCTGAGGTTGTTTATATGTAAGTATCTAGTGGGAATTCTTTATCATCCACATTCGTGTTTCTTAAAAATGTATTTCAAAACATGTTTACTATTTTCTATACTATTTCTTAAATTCATTTATACCCTTGTTTTAATTTTAAAAAAAATTTGAAAGAAATAATTCTCCCATTTTCTAAACAAGGTACTTTTTGACCTTTTCGACAAATTATGGAAAGAATGTTTTTTTAACTTATACGGTGGGTGTGACTATTTTACACCATTATAACACCTTAGAAGATTCTTTTATAATCTTATATGAATATTTTTAAAATAAATTTTTCTTTTTATAATTATGCGAATTTTAAAATATTTCAATGTAGAAAGATATATTTATCTCAAATAGTTTTTGTATTGATTTCATCTCTGTCAAAATCTGTTGTAATATTTTATGTTTAATTGAAATTGATTTATTATGATACTATGTTCCATATAGTATTGATAGTTTTATTATATGTTTGACTATGGATGTGATATTTTTATATCATTCATGATTTATGGTTAAAGTATTAACATTTCATAAGTTAGTTGAATATGAATGCTTATTTTATGTTTCACCCTTTTTCATATGAGGAATGCATTAGACATACTAAGTGATAGGAATGACCCTTTATAGCCCCTCAATGCATCCATAGGTCTTATGAGATAAAATAGTGTCCTAGCACAAGGCCTTGAAAATAGTTTTATTTATAATCTTGACACGAGGCCTTGACTGTGTGGTTATGATATCTGGCATTATACATTCAACCATTATGAGATTGTCTATTGATATTACATGTGATTATTCGGCTAGTAGAATATCCAGGTGAATAAGTAAATGACATTATTTGATTTATCATTGCCATATTATGTGGAATTTATGTTTAAAATGCTTGTGTTTTAGTATTAAATATTGACTTGAATTTTTATATTTATTTATGATAGTTTCTACTATATTGTTATCCTTACTGATCATCTGAGCTCAGCTATTTCTTATGTTTTATTTTTATAGGATGAGAATAAGTGTATTATGATGGACCTATAGGGATAGTCTAAAGGATATGAGTGTGTTAAATGGATACATAATATTTTTTTTCATTTCATAATGTAATGTAAAACTTATATATGTATCTAGTACTTCCAAGGCTGCTAAACTAATCGGTCTTTTGAGACTAGATATCTTGTGATCATTCCATTATTTTGAAATAATGAACCGATTTTGGGTAACTGGGGTTGGGGTGTTACATCATACCCATCTTGGTTATAACTTAACCATAATTCTTGGTTATAAGGTAACACCATAAAATAATGAAAATAATATGTATATGGGCCAAAAGATCCAAAAACATTCATCATATCAAAACCCATTAAATGAAATGGGTTTAATAAACATTTCATCATAACATAACTTAGAAAAAATAAACAGGTTTCATAATTCTTTCGACATCTCATCAAATCATAACCCATGGAAAAAGAATCATGTTTCATTAGAATTTTATCATGGTATAACCTGTGGAGAAGAAATGGGTTTCACAAATATATTTTCATTACAAACAAAAACTAATCATAGAAATAATAAGAATGGTATCCTTGGATAATGTCCCTTGTAATGAAAAAGTAACATCAAATGATGTCATCTTAGATAAAAAATGATTTTGAAAAGAAACATGGAGAATTTCTTAATGAAAATAACTTTTCATTGAAAATAAATTTTTAAAACAAATAATCCACAAAACATTTTTGAATATATTTTCTTTGAAAATAATCATTGAAACATATAAAGGAATCTTTAAAAATAATTTAATACATTTTTTGAGGAAAATATCCTTTAATCTAAAAAAATAAAAAAATTCATCCATTTTCAACATCCTTTTCTTTGAATATAACATTGAAAAATTATGAAATAATCTTTAATTAAATCATTCATCATAACGGTAGAAATATTGTTCATTAATACATGTTTAAACAAATATTCCTTTCATATTTTCTGTAAAATCCAAATGAGCATTGTTTTGAAAACGACATAAATTTTTCTTTAATTTTTATTTTAAAAAGTAAAACAAGTGTGAAATTGTATTTAATAAATAATTTGAGGAATGCAAAAATAAATTCATTTTTTTATAAAACATTATTTTAGATAAAAAAGGGGTTTTCACTGAAGAGATAATTAAAGATTGTTTTTTCATAAAAAAATTATTTTGAAATCATTCATACAGAAAGTGAGGAAAATAAAGGTATAAATTTTAATCACATGATATAACCATAGGATAATAAAATTCATTTTTTTAGATATATATCATAATATTTCATTATTGAAAGAAAAATAATAAACACCCATGAAAGAATAAAATTAAATGAAATAAATAAGATAATTAAAATTATTTGATTCATGATATAACTTTTAAAATGGAATTTATGTATATCTCATAAAAGGATAGAGGTTCATAACCTAACATATGTATCAAAAAAGGCAAGTCGAGACAAAAATCTCTTACTACTTTGGAATCCTGTGAACTGTAAACCCCATGAAAGATAGATAATAAAATGTATATTTAATTAAGAAAAATTACAAGTATATTATTTATAAAAATAAATATATGTGTAATATATACACCACATAAAAGAAACAAATGGTTAATATCGCATGTGTCTCACATAAAAATAAAATTAAGATGAAAATCACTTACTATAAGTCTCAAATTCCTCCTTTCAGGTTAAAATATCCTTTATAATAAATATAAGTTTATTATAAATATATTATAGAAGAATAATTATATATATATCATAACATATATGTTTTAATTATGGCCTTTTATTACAAATTTAATAGAAATTCCATGTTAAAGTCATGTTTTGGGTAATAACTTTTTTATTTTTCTTGTATGTTTTGATTTATTATTTTTAGACCTCTTAAATTGATCATTTTTTCAAAATATCTATAATTTTAACCATGATATAACTATGATATATATTCATTAAACATTTATTTTTAGTTTTCCATAAAAGTCAAGGATATAAAATATAATACACTATTCATGGAGACATTTGGTTTATGTATGCTTGAACGTTGCTTTGATTTTACCAACGGAAAGAAAATAAGTCAGTAAAATAATATATTTCACTTAAATAATAATTTTTATGTCATATTTATCACATATTTTCATTATAATCATCCTTATTACCTTCTATAGAAAGTGTGAATAAATCAAATCACTTCATGAGGTGGTAGTCCGTCGTACACCTGAACGATGTTATCATATTACTATAAAATGGATAGTAAGAATAAAAATGTGATATAATGATTAATAAGGAAAAATAGTAGCATAAATATCATATATAAACAATAAATTCATCATTATATCTAGCTGTAATATGTGGTGATGGAAAGTGAATAACTTCGGTTTATGGGGCGGTAGTCTTCCTTACACACAATTAATGATTTCGTACTCCATTTTATTGAATAAGAGAAATATTTAAGTTAATAAATTAACATAATAAAATTTAAGTACAAAGAATATACTGATTTTATTATATTATCGTTTTTAATAAGAATTGAAGGAGGTTGAGTGAGAAATAGAAGAAAACGCTTGGTTAGGGACATTGCCTATTCCTTAAAAAACATCTTTTATTTTGAGTCAAAATGATTCTTAGGTTGTATTTATTAACAAAATAAGGATTTTATGATTATTGGATGGAATTAAGAAATTTATTTGTCCAGTTATTTTCCAAACTAATTGGTTTTCAAAGTGTGAATAGGGACGGAGGGGGGTGCCTTTTTTAAATAAGGTGAGTGGTACAATTGTAATTTTTGAAAAGAAAAAGGTGTACAAACATTTTTCAAACGGAACAAGGATAAAAAATTTGATATTGTTGAAAATATAAAATTTAATGTCTAAATATGGAAATCCAATGTGGTTTTGATAGGTTTTTATCAATTTTATCCCATATCATTTTATTTTAACCCCGAGTAAACCCTTGTTCACTTTTACCACTGTATGTATTTTTTAATTTTTTTACCCATAATTACAATAAAAAAACTAGTAGAACAGATTATATAATATAAATTATTCTTATTAAAAATTTTAAAACCATTTTTCCAAATTATATTCACAGAAGTAGAAAATTTTAATTTAAAAATAATCACGTAAATGTGATGAGAAATCATGTTTTGAAAGAGAAAATGTTCATAAGTTTAAGAATTTTGTATATAAAAATTCTGTATAAAAATGATTAAAATGACCTAAATTGTATTAATAAATATAATTTAACATTTTTTGAAATCATATTAAAATAATCTGTATATCTTTAAAATATCTAAAATAAATTGAAATTCTTAATAAAAACCATTATTTTTCACTATTCATCGAAAAATTCATCTGCTCAAAAAATTATTTTCAATTACCCATAAGATAAATTTGAAATAATGATTTAAAAAATGAACTACATTTTTTTAATTAAATTTCATAAAAGTTTCAAAAATTAGTTTTAAAATAAGTTCGTAAAAGGTAACCAAACTTATTTTTAGAAAAATATAGTTTTAAGTGTGAAACTGGATTTATTCTTATATCTTGTCTAGAAAAAACATATGATAAATGTTAAAAATTTTATTGAATATATATTATATTAACATTATTAAAATAATTCACCAAAATTTAATTATTTAATTTATTGAAATAAAACATGTTAGTGAACATACATGTTTTTTAGAATATTGTTCCCATTATTTTAAAATGGTTTTCATTTTCATTTATAATTAATTGGTCACCATGAAATTAATTATATATACATATCTAAACCTTATATTTTCATAATTTAGTTAATACTATTCATTCTTACCTTTCCAATTGTTAGGTGACAAGTATCAGATGAGATAGTGATATTTTTAATAGTATATCATGTATTGCTTAAACTCGGTGTTGTAAAAGCTAAAACCAGTGTTTCATGTAACCACAGATAAACATAGTGTTTCATGTAACATAAGATAAATGTAGTTTTTCGTGAAACACAAGATAAAATAGGTGTTATGTGCAATGAAAAATATTTAAAATATTTAATTTATTTGAAAATATAAATTTCAAAAAATCTCAGGTTGTTACAGTTTTTATGTAATATTTTATTATGATAGACTTATTAGTCCCTAAAAATTAGGTTGTCATCATTGGGTAAACAAAATATAGTTGGTATATTTTATAGTGGATTAAAATATATGTTGCAATTAGTTTTTGGATAAGCAGAAAAAGATTTTAGGGAGAAAAGTATTTGTGAAGGAATCACTCACAAACAGAATTTTTATGATGGAAATTTCAATCATAAAAAGTCTATTGTGAATAATCTAACTTATAAACTAGTAAACATGAATTGTTATCATATTCATCCCCAGATATCATTATTATTTTTCTTTCAATCATTATATTTTAGACTCACTTTTAAAGGATTATAGTTTTTAATGTATTATCGGTTATTTAGACACTCTTTTAAAGGTTTATGGATTGCAATATATTATCTATAATTATAAATCAATTTTAAAGGTCTCTATATTACAATCAATGTTTTTTTAGAATTTTTAAGATGTTTTAAATTTCAACTATGATAAAAAATTTAGTTTTAAGGTACTTTTTTACACTTTTTTAAGTAGTTTTTAGTTTCATTAATTTATTGTTTTTTACTATATGATTTATCTCTTTATTTAATCTATTTGGATTTAATTACATTTTCGTATCATGTTATTAATTTTTTAATAATTTATATTTCGTTTAAATTTTTTAATTGATATTTTGGAAATTAATAATAATATTATAATAATAATTAATAATAATAAACCAAAATGGAATTTAATATTAAAAAAATTAATCTAAATCAATTTGAAATAGTTTATAAAAAAGTAATTTAGTGAAAAAAAATTAAAAATGAATGTTAGTTACAATTTGGAAAACTAATAAAATTTTATGTTATTTAATATAAATAAAAAATAAATTAAAGTGAATAGTTACTAATTATTATAAAGTATTTGAAATTATTAAAATTAATTTAAAATAGAATATTTTTGAATTAGTTATGAGAAAATAAAAAAATATAATAGCGTAATACTAATTAGGGATTTATAAAATTAAAATATAATTATTAGTTAGTATTAAGATAGTTTATTTAATAAATAGTAATGTTATTATAAATTATTAAAAATTAATATACAACTACAATTATAAAAATTGGTACATAAAACTAAAACATGATTTAAAATCTATTATAAATTAATTAATATATTTTATCTATTTAAAAGTATAAAAAATATTTTTATAAAACAATAAATATTAGAAAATATTTTTTTCACTTAATTTAATTATTTATTTATTCTATCTGTGAAATATTAGCCCTAGGGTTCCTAAGGAGAACAAAGTTTATTTCCTCTAATATGGAAACATACTTTTTATTAATGCAACTAGGATCTCAAATTTGTTGTCCAATTACCTATTTCAAAAGAAAATCATAATTCATGAAACATGGGTTTTCTTGCTAAAAATAATATATTACACTTAATAATTTATCATTAAAACCTCTTTGGCCCTCATTTTTCTAATCACTCAACCTAAGCGTAAACACCACACACTAGAATCAATGAATCTATCAGAATCTTTTTCTCAGGTTGTCTATTCAGGTAAATTTACCTTTTCATTATTGGGGAGGTCCCCACACAATGAAAACCATAATTGAAATCAGTATCGCTCGACAAAAAACTCTGATCACTACGTCATCTGTTAAAATAGATATCATATAAGATGAATTTATAAAACCACCATAATTACTTATTGTGATGTAGATTTCTATAAATAGTTCTTCATTAATAAGATTAATTTATGTTGAAAAAGTCAGAAAAATAAGTTTTTTTAATATTTTAATAAAATTTATAATTAATAAAAAATAAGAAATTAAATAAATAATAACCAATAAACTAGAGAAAATAATATTTGTAAATTTATTGTAATTACTTAAATATTAATAAAACAAATAAATAATTACTATTTATGAAAATTAATAATTTCTTATGTAGTTTGAATTCACTACTTTATTATTTTTTAACACTTTATATAAAAACCAATTGTAGTTATTTTATATTAAACTATTGTCCCTCGAGATAAATATTAGTTTTTTATTTTGAGATTATTATAGAATAAATAAATAAAGAAATAGAAACTCTTTTTTTACAAATCCCATCTACATTGGAAGCGTTGAAACATTTATATAATTTTCATCATCAAATTAATTTTTTTTCAAAAGAGATAATTAAGACTCCGTATAACTAATGTGATCATGGAATATTTGGAACTTTTTATAATATTGGAGTTTATATATTGAATTTTTGTTTATAAAAATATTATGTCTTTTATTATCAACAAACTAAAAAAAATTTAACCTAATATACAAAATTTTGGGTTCGAGATCTATCAATGTTTTAAAATTTAGTTTATGAGGTCTCTAACCCACAATTTCAAGAAAAAAAAACCTAGAATGGTAATTCGAATCCCAAATTAGAACCATGTAGAAATTATGATTTATTTGAATTTTATGAGCCCTTATATCCTAGTTGTAGGATGCTATAAAATTAATTGATGTTAAATTATATTTTAGAATATCAAATAGTTTTTTCAAATAAATATTTTCTTTGGTTAAAAAATTTTTTCCATAGGAAATATGATACCACCAAATTTCTATAAATGTTAGAAGTTGATCCATAATTTCAGTCTTAGTTATCAGAATATCCATGCATGTTCAATTGAATTCATATTATATTATGCTAAATATGAATCATTATTTAATTTCCTAACATGTCAAAAATTTTGGTACAAAGATGTACCATAAGGATATTCTAGATTTGTTCAGATTAAATAATTGGGTAATTTTATGATAAAACCAAGATTGGAGAGTCAATTTATTTTTCACAATACAACTGTATTAAATTCCTATCAAAGATATAATATTTCTATCAATAAAATCCTAAATAATTCTTGTCATAGTGATTTATGGAAATTATTTGATCAGGTTCTTCGATATTTTTCTTCATAACCTTATAACATGTGGTTTTGTCTTTCTATGAATAGTTTTTTTCATTTAGTTCCTATTAGAGTCAACATTAATATAGGTATATTTTCATTAATATGTACAAATTACCTCTATATATGTTAATTTGGTAACCATATATCTATTTAGAGTTACTAATTCCAAGATATCCAAAGCATCATATCAATGTTTATTTGAATACACGGAATATTGAGTAAATTTCGTTGTGTTATGATCGTGTAACTACATATTATATTGTTAAAGAATAACATTTTATACTGAAAGCTATATTATTGTGGACAATACGTGAATTTACATGTTATCTGGATGAAGTATGCATGTTCTAAAATATTTGGTGTAGCACATGGGTGACACAAAGCCTTTATGATTGTTAATGTAATGAAACCATTTTTTTAATATCATCAAATATTTCATCCTGGAGATCATCCTTTTTAAGGAATTTTTTAAATAAAGGTATCATTGAAGGGTATGAAACTCCAATAGTGAAATTTGGTATTCCATAAAAATATATAATCTCTTCATTACCACATAATAATTTTGTATTAATAATATATCATTAAAATAGGTGGATTTGGGAGAGATAACAGGGGGATAATGTTGAGTATTTTTTGAGACCTTCCATATTGGTCAGGTTTGTTAGTTCGTCAAATTTTATATGTAATTCATATTGAGAAGATATATTTTTATGACATATATACCATTTTCTACACACTTTAAATGACAAAAGATACTATGAAAGAATGGTTAATGTTTGACCAAATTTGCAAGAATCTGGAACTTGTGTCATTTGATATTGCCTGATCACAAACTTTAATGAATAAAAAATTAGCATATACAATTTTTGAATAATATCATTAATAATTTTGTTAGTGCATTATAGATTTGATTTTACTGGATGGCTATGAATCAAATTTTTTACTCTATGTAAAAAATAGTCATATTATTAAAAGGTTATATACTCATAACTCTCATGTCATAATGGAAAGATTGTTTCACATTGGTCTTAGAGGGTTGTTGAGTTATTTGATCAGGGATGTGTTTACTGAAATATCATATATCTTCTCAAGACATTTTTGTGGAAACAAATTATTGAGTTACACTGAGAATATGACAAAAACATGTTTTAATTTTATATAAATTGAAAAATAATTATCCCCAATCTTATTTGAATCTATTTAACATTTTATATTTCATTTTTTATGAGAATAAAAACTTGGAGGGCTAGTAGAGTTTTGATGGATATACCCATATGAGATATGCATGAAAAAATTTAAGAAGAAGGTAAGTAACAAAACATCATTAGATGAGTCAATTGTGGATGATTATTTGGAAGAGGAAATTTCAACTCTCCACTCTTATTATTTTCAATCTGAATATATTTTAAAGCATAATTCAATGTGTCATAATGAGTTAAATGTTGATGAATTGAAAGAACATAAATTATTAGTATTGAATTAGCCCGATCTTGGGTTTGGTGGTGACCGTTAATGATGGATTTCATATGATGAATGCCATAGAGGTCATACATATGTTCCTCTAAAATGTAAAAAATTAACATGATTTAGTCACTTGGTGTAACTTTTTCCTATTTTTTTTATTTTAAAATTAAATTAATATATTTTTTAAAATTATATGATGATCATATTAAGGAAATTCATTTGAAATTTTCTCAGATATTATTGAAGAACACAAACCACGTAACTTTGCCTACTCGTTTCAATTACTGGTAAATTAAATTGTTTATAGTCGAACATGTGAAATTAATTTGTAATTTAATATATTATTATTATTAGTTTATATTTATAGGTTTCCCAACATTTTAATAAAATTGATATTAAAATATGTTCACTCACAAACCCACCATCCAAATTGGCCAAGTCATATAATACGTATGTGGTTAATGGATTTTGATTTCATACAAGCACAAATGGTGAATAAAAAATCAATAAATATTAGTGTTTGTTTAAAAGGAAGACATCACAATGAAATGGAGGTTGAAATTTATGGAATTTAAGATGAAATAATTGAGTTATGTTATCTTGGAAAATATTACATGAAAATGTTTAAATGTCATTGGTTTGATACTGATTGAGGGTTACATTTTTATCCATGATGGGGATTCATTTACATTTAATTAAATATCTTTTAGAAAATGAACCATTTATGTTGTCACATCAAAAAACCATGTTTATTATTCTAATTAATAAGATAATTTTAGAGATATATGTGATTGGTGAATTGTAATAAAAAATAAATCTCTAGACAAACAGTTTATCAAAAATGAATGTGGTTGCATGGATGTGAAAAATATTGATATTTTTCAAGAAACATTGCAAATACATGTCTTTCTCAAAAATATACAAATATAAATGATGAGACATTGTAGTTAAGGTTCTAAGGTGTTGAACATGTTGATGATGTAACTAATGAATTTGAATTATTGAGGGATAATAAAATTGATTCTCATATGGAAATTATTGATGTTGAGGAGGAAGATGAATAAATTTAAATCAATTAATAATAATAATATGAAGAATGACGTATTAAATTATAGTAATATTCATAGTAAATATATATTATTTTTTTAGTAAATATTTATTAATTTTTTATATTTTATATCTGTAATAAAAATTATGTATAGGAAACATTATTTTCATTTTGTTTATGTATAGAGATGATTATGATGATCTATTTCATTCCTTCACCAATGATGTTCTTCTCAATGATCATCTTGATGAATCACCATCTAACCCGTAGGATGTTATCGTTATACCATTGGCTAGGAGGGGTCGTGACCTATCTAGATTGATGAATCTAGACCCTAGTTCATGGTGGTTTCTTTATTTTTATTTTGATCCATTATTATCGAGGTATGTTCAATTATGTTATTTAATTTTCATTCTTCGTTAATTTTTCATATATTAGTTTTTTTATTATATACTCTTATTTTAATTATTTATTACGTATAGCTGTTGGGAAGGCCCATACAATTCTGCAGAATAATGTTTCTATACCATTGGCATCATGGGAGCAAGTTCTCATCGATGTTTGATCATTTTATTGCATGTTAATGAATATTTATTTAAAATTTATTGTCACGATCCGTCCTCGGGACCCGTGATGTGACTACCCCAAGCTCGCCTTCCATAGGCCAGGGGATGGAGACTAGAACCAAGGGAATAAATCCCAATAAAAAGGGAAGGCATTGCCTTTATAAAGTAAACAATCACCACTAAGTAAGCAAGCAAAAGTAAACACTAAGTAAAACTGGGTACAAAAGTAAGTGCAGAAATGCAAGTAGGCCAAAATAAAAACCCAAACTGAAAAGTGCAGTACAACGAAAAGTAAAGTACAACTGAAAGAGAGTGTAGCAGCAGAAAAGTAAGCAGCAAGTCCAAGCCGTCCTCCAGAAATCCCACCTGAAGGGTGGGTACAGATCGTCTCCTCTGCTCCTCGGCTCCAGCCGTCCGCTCCGAGCACGTCTCGTCCAGTGGTCCACCTACATGTACTGTCCGACTCCACGAGCTTCTTCCTCGATCAATGTTGTCCGTCGTGTGCATCCAACACAACGATGTGTGGGAAAAGCCCGTGAATGGGTGAGTATACGCTACTCAGTAGGGACCCCAACACCCCCGATGGTCTCCCAGAATCCACAAAGGATAAACCACAAAGGAAAGATACAATCACGAAGTAACAACTAACACTACTTAGGTATATTCCCATACATATACCTAAGTCACCAATTCTAGTTTGGCTCCAACATCCGAGCCCAAGTTCGACCTAGTCCACACAGGATAACACAACCAACCCACACAGGATAACACAACCCAATCCACATAGGAAATCAATACAATAATATCAAAGATATTGATTGAATAGTCAAGACATTGCTCACACAGGTATATTTCTTCGTAAGGTGATAGAGATGATCAGATGTAGAAAATGATTCATCAATGCTGGGACCCACATAGGATACTAAACCAGTTAAGCTGTCGGACCCACGTAGGATACAAGACCAGCTACTCTTCCAGAACCACGTAGGATACGAGTACAGAGTCAAATACTAGTAGACACATGTAGGACACAAGACTAGCTACTCTGATGGACCCACGTAGGATACAAGTACATAGTCAAATACTGCCGGACCCACGTAGGATCCAAGAACAGTAGTACTACCTGACCCACGTAGGATACAAGAACAGTAGTCATCGCTGTCGAACCCATGGAGGATTTTAGTACAGTTGTCAACGCTGCCAAACCCACATAGGATTTCAGTGTCGTCGTCATCGCTGCTGAACCCACCGAGGATTTCAGTGCAGTCATCATCATCGTCGCAGTCGCAACCAGCTCTAGGGTTCCCGCACACAACATTCTCATTTCCAGGAGGGTCCGCTCCACCAGCCAAGGGGTTGATACATCAACTGAAACGTAGTCTGGAGTTGATGTATCCCAAAGTTCCGTCTTGTCGATAGGAACTCAACACAACAGACGACGCATCAATCGGACGCCCGATCTAAGAGTTATTGGCTTTTTCCTCCTAGGGGCCCGGTTTGGTTATAAGTCAAAACCAACCCAAACATTCTCCAACTACGTCCAAACTTCGAGCAGAGTAACCCAAAAGATCTGTATTACTAATAGAAATCCAACAAAGTCGACGGCACATCAATCGGACGTCCGAAGCTCAAGTTATAAGCGTTTCCGCTCCGAGGGCCCGGTTGGTTTCTTGTTTGAACCAACCCGGTCATACACAAAGTTGTCCGAAACCTTGAGTGTAATATACCGAAATGAACGTCTCGATTCACAGATCCCAACGCAACTGACTGTGTGTTGATCGGAGGTCTGAAGCTCATGATATGGGAAAATAACTGAAAACAGTCTGAAATGGGGGTTTGGACCCAGTCCGTCCCGGCCCAACCCCCACCTGGACCGGTCCAGACCCAGCTGACCCGACCCAGGTCCGAGTCTGGCCTGGCCCGGTGCGGTCCGGCCGGGCACGACCCGACCTGGTCCGCACGACCCTCCCCGGCTAGGTCGGGGGGGGGGCGCGCGGGCTCGGCCAGCGGGCCGAGCTGGGGGGGGGGGGGACCCGGTCCCCCCCCCTTTGCCAGCAGATGCGGCGCTGGTCGTCGTGTCTTCCTCGGATCCCGCGCGGCCACGAGATCCGGTCTTCCCACTGCCAGCATGGCTCCTGCCGGTGGCGCGCTGGGGCTCCGCCTTCTCCGGGCGGCCATCCAGTGCCGGCCACCGGTGTCGCCGCACCGGAGGGGCGCGCTGGCAGCGCCTTCCTTGGACCACCGGACACGCCCCGGTGGTCCGTTTTGCCCATCGTTTGCGCCTGCGGCTCTCTCGAGACCCATAGGTTACTACTAAGGGTATAAAACACCTTTGCATCCCGCTTCGTCATCGCCCGTCGATCCGCACCCATTAAACAAACTACGGAGGGTTGTCGGGCCGTGTTTGTTCGGCCCGCACCCTCCACGTTAGGTGTTTTCAAATGGCAATCTTTAAAAGAAATTCTTTAGATGACGGTATAATTTATTCAAGATAAATTATTCAAACACCCTGAAATTAAAAATATGGATGCACGAGGGGATAATTCACATATACACTTAATACGAGAAACCCCTACCTGGAAGAAGTCATAGAATGAGGATCGTCACGGTGAAACGACGTCGCGGAAGATGGTGTCATGGAAAGAGGCTCCGTACATCGTCTGTGTTTTCCCGATGAAGGATGTGGCCCCTCGCTTCCTTCAACGTGGGAAGAAGATGCAAATATGAGATGGAGTTCTTCGTTGAAGCTTCATTGTTCTTCACGTTCTTTAAGAAGGAAGAGGGAAATCTTCGAGGGTTCTCTCCTCCACACAGCGAATCACCCCCAATAAAACAAGACGTTTTCTTATTTAATTTACACACACACAAGCCATCATTAATTTGAAATTCAAAATGAATTCATCAAATTAATTAACGCGCTTTATCAAATTAATTAGGGTTTTTATTGGCATGTATTTAATGTGGACGAAAAACTACTTGAGTTGACTTAACATTTAAACGGGGGAGGTGCAGGTGTGTTACACAAATAAATGTATGAGGGAGGTTTTATGGGGTTTGAAGGGGTGGGGATCGTGTGGGACCCACCTCACTATTATCCTACCATATGGAGTTAGGATGGAGAGGGTCCCACCTCAACTTCCATGCATAGGTTGCAACTACTTAGAATAGAAAAAAATTGTAGCACAAATTTTTATTTCACTCCTCAGTTAACCAATTTATTTAATAACCTCACCCGAGCAAAAGAAAATCCAGAAGAGGTGTTCCTAAGAAAATACCGGTGCTGCGGTTTCATCAGTGCCCTCTGATTTCGATTTCGAGCACCGGTTAAAAAGTTAGGAAAACTCGGTCGTTAGTTCACTGAACGTACCCGAGCTAAAATTAGGAAATTTATTCCGGGCACACCGGGCCTCAGAATCAGGTTCCATAAAAAACTATGTACTCATAAAATCCCAAAGAAAATTAAGAAAAAAAATTCCCTTGAAATTTACAGCTCTTTATATTACTCCAATCTTAGGGCCTTACGTCCCCTTAACGATACATCACAAACTAGGGGAAAAAATGAGGGTACTGAGCTCGCATATGAGCCTCCTGCTCCCAAGTTCCCTCTTGGAGGTTCTCATGCTACCATCTGATGTGAACTAGAGGAATCGACCGCCCATGTAGGAACCACTCTTGTCGATCCTCGATCTCCATCGGGACCTCCACAAAAGTCTCCCCATCGTCAATGTCCAGCTCCCCATAGTCGACGATATGCATCGGGTCGTGCACGTACCTCCTCAGCTGAGATACGCGGAAGACGTCCTGTACCCGGTGCAACTGAGGTGGTAGAGCCATGCGATAAGCCACCTCGCCTATCTTGTTGAGAACCTGGAATGGTCCACTGAAGCGCAGAGATAACTTGTCGTACCAGCCAAATCTCTGTAATCCACGTCGATGTGAGACCTGCAAGAAGACGTGGTCGGCATCCTTGAACTCTAGTGGTATTTGCCTCCTGTCACCATAAGACCTCTACCGGCTTTGAACTGTCCTCATCCGCTCTCGGATGACCTGGACCTTCTCAGTCATGGCCTGGACCATCTCTGGTCCCACAACTGCTAACTCCCCAGGGCTTGTCTAGCACAAAGGTGATCTGCAAGGTCAGTCGTACAACGCCTCATATGGTTCCATCCCGATGGTGGAGTGGTAGCTGTTTTTGTACGCAAACTCTACCAAGGGTAGGTGGTCTTACCAACTACAACCAAAGTCGAGCACACATGTATGAAGAATGTCCTCGAGAGTCTGAATGGTCCTCTCCGTCTAACCATATGTCTGAGGGTGAAAGGCGGTGCTCAGACGTAGCTACATCCCGAATGCCTCCTGCAACCCCTTCCAAAGCTGGGAAGTAAAGTGAGAATCTCGATCGGAGATGATAGATGATGGCACACCATGAATCTATACAATATCCTGAATGTAGAGGCATCCCAATATCTCCACCAAGCCCTACTCTCTGATGGGTAAGAAGTGGTCCGACTTGGTGAGTCGGTCGAAAATCACCCAAATGGAGTCGTGACCTCTGAAAGTACGTGGAAGCCTAGTCACGAAATCCATTGATATCCCATACCACTTCCACTCCGGGACCTCTAAGGGTTGTACCAAGCCTGCTGGTACCTGATGCTCCACCTTCACCTACTGGTAGGTGAGGCATCGAGAAATGAACTCTGCCACAACCTTCTTCATACCCGGTCACCAGTGCTGTCGTCTGAGATCCCGGTACATCTTTTCCACTCCTGAATGTACCGCTAAAGGGGAAGTGTGAAACTCTCTCATCACCTCTTCCTACAAAGAAACTGTTACCATGGTACGTCCTTTGAAAAGGACGACGTGCTCTCCTCCCATAGAGAATCCATCAGGAACCTGTCATGAGGATATATGTGCATGCCACGTCTCACAGTTAGTGTCCCCACGCTGTGCCTCTCTGACCCGCTGTAATAGTGGAGGAGTGACTGTGGGTGACTGAAGAAAGGCTGCTCCATCTCTATTCCCAAAGGATATCTTCAAAGAGGCTTGGTGATCCGTCGCCTCCCCAAGTAGCTGAATGCCCATCCTCCTTCTGAGTGCATCAGCTACTATGTTCCCCTTTCCAAGAGTGTAGACTATCTCAAAGTCATAGTCCTAGAGGAACTCGATCCATCATCGCTGTCTTAGGTTCAGGTCCTTCTATGAGAAGGTGTACCTGAGACTCTAGTGGTTAGAGTAGACTGTAAAGCACTCCCCATCAGATAGCGTCGCCACATCTTTAGAGCTAAGACCACTGCTGCTAACACCAGGTCATGGGTAGCGTAGTTCTACTCATGCTGCCTCAACTGACATGATCCAAGAAGTGGACCTCACATAACCAGAACTGAAACTTCGAGAGCTTACCATAAAGCTGGTGCTCTCGGAGTGTGTCCAGTACAACCCGCAAGTGGTAGGCGTGCTCCTCCTCAGTGGTCAAGTATATCAATATATCTTCGATGAATACCATGACAAAATGATTGAGGTATGGCTGAAAGATCCTATTCATGAGACTCATGAACACTTTTAGAGCGTTGGTTATGCCGAAAGGCATAACCAAGAACTCATAGTGTCCTTACCGACATCTGAAGGCCGTCTTATGCACATCCTCATCCCAAACTCTGAGCTGATGATAGCCTGACATGAGGTCTATCATAGAGAACCACCGTCCTCCCTTGAGCTGATCGAAGAGGTCGTCAATCCTTGATATAGGATACTTGTTCCTAACGGTCACCTGGTTCTGGAGACGATAGTCAACACAAAGTCGCAAGCTCCCGTCCGCCTTCTTGGCGAACAAAATCGGGGAAGCCCTGGGTGAAACACTGGGTTGGATGAATCTCTTGCCCTGCAAGTCCTCCAACTGTACTCGTAGCTCTCGAAGCTCTACGGGGGCCATTCGATATGCTGGAGTGGATATCGAGGTTGTCCTGTGGTACAAGTCAATATAAAAGTCTAACTCTCTGTGAGGAGGTAGACCTGGAACGTCGTTAGAAAAAACGTCTGCATACTGATCCACTACCACAAGAAAACTCGGACTCCGCACATCAAATTCTCCTGGGATGAGGCTAGCCAACTGATGAGTGATCGGCTATCCTCTCCTCTGCATGAGTCCATCCTGCGGTGCAAAGGCTCCCTTCTCGTCAGTGAAGGTTAACCTGCTCTCTTCAGTGTGGACACACCGCACCTTACGCCTAATACAGTCAATCTAAGAATGGACTGTAGATAACCAATCCATGCCCAAGATGACGTCGTAAGGCATCGATGCCGCTACAAGAATATCCCAGTCGAAGATCTCGCCTCCTAGAGTAATCTCACACTGCCGACACCAGCGCGTAATTGTTGATTCTGCTCCTGTAAGAATCTCTAGCCGTAAGGATCGAGCCAACGGCTCCGTCGGAATCTCTAATCTCTGAACAAGGGCCACAGAAATGAAAGAATGACTCGATCTTGTGTATATAAGAACTGCAGCAAGGGTGGAGTAGACAAAGATAGTACCTCGAATTATCTATGGCGTTCCGTGGTCGTAGGCCTCCGCTACCTGAAGCTGAGCCTGCCTCTGTCTGCCAGCTCTCGGTGGTCGGGGTTCACCTCCTGGTGGTGGTGGTGGTAAAGCCTCAAAGCATCACCCAAGACCTATTGTTCGGCCAGATCCTCTTCCTCATCCTCCTGCTCTCTGCGGACCACCACCATCGACCCTCTACCTCTGCCTGGGTGGCTCTTCAACCATGTACTGCTCCTCTTCACAGTGGGTCATGCAGTCATGAGTCATGTGGCCCTGCCCGCCGCATGCGTAGCACTGCCTGCTCCTCGGAAGGCTGGCTCTGCGTCGTGTGCCCTGCACCTCTAAGCCAGTGTCCTGAGGTCGTCCACCTGATGGTCTGGTCTGCATGGACCCCTGCGACATCCATCGACTGCCAGCTGCAGACGACTCTTCTACGTGACACCTTGCGGTCGGTCTCACTGCTGGTGTAGGCTCACCAAGAAAGCTTTCTATGAGAAGGGCTCGCTCCAGTACTCCTGCCTGCATCAGAATGCTGAGGGAGATCATCGATGCTTTGATCTCATTCCTCAGTCCCTGCTCGAAGGTCTAGGCCCGGAAGAATTGGTCTCATACCATGTCCGTCGAATAGCGCGAGATATAGGTAAATCTCGCCGAGTACTAGGCTACATTCATGCTGCCTTGCTACTGCTGTAGTAGCTCCTGGATGCGCACTGCATAGAGGGTGTCTGGGATGAACTCCGACCAGAAGAGGCTCTCATAGTTCGTCCAGAGGAGAGATGTATCGTCGTATACCTTGAGCATCAAGCTCCACCATCTTCCTGCAGCCGCGTGTAGGAGGCTCGCCGCAAGGATCACCATGAGGTCAGCTGGTGTCCCCACTAACATGAAAACACGAACCACAGCCTCCAGCCAATCCTCGGCTGCCTGAGGGTCCGTCTCCCCGCAGAACCTGGGCGGTCTCTGACGCTGGAACTCATGCAGTGCACTAAGTCAGTGTTCACTCTCAGCGGCTGGGGCTGGTGGCATCGATGGCTCGGTAGGTAGAGGTAACGCCGGTGCCTCCACTGAAAAAGGGCCCTGCACTGAGACCTCGTCGCTCGGTGGGCTGTCATCTCGGACAAAGCTATGAACCTTAGCTGGCTGCCATTGTGGGGCCATCATGAAAAGAAACATGTGTGCCATGGTTAATAAAGTATACCTGGTGAGCTGACACAACGTAATAACAAAGAAAACTTTTGAAACACACATGCAATCAATTTTTTCGTGCACTGAGTCGGAAATCAAAAGTTAGGTTCTTGGTGTACAGATACGTCGACCGGCGCACCAACACTGGACACCCTGGACTGATAACCTCACTCAATACCCATAACACTTTTTATTCAGAAAGATGAAAGATCAGAGTCTTGAGTTCTACGGTAGAACCGAACACCTCTGATACTAATTTTTCATGACCCGTCTTTGGGACCCGTGTCGTGACTACCCCAAAACCGGCTTCCATAGGCCAGGGGCTGATGACTAGCACCAAAGGCGTAAATCACGATAAAAAGGTAAGGTATTGCCTTTATAAAGTAAACAATCACCACTGAGTAAGCAAGCAGAAGTAAACACTAAGTAAAACTAGGTACAAAAGTAAGTGAGGAAAGGCAAGTGGGCCAGAATACAAACAAAAATTGAAAAGTGCAGTACAAAAAAATTTAAAGTACAACTGAAAGAGAGTGCAGCATCACAAAAGCAAGCAGAAAGTCCAATCCGTCTCTTGGAAATCCCACTTGAAGGGTGGGTACAGATCGTCTCCTCTCCTCCTCAGCTCCATCCATCTGCTCCGAGCACGTCTCGTCCAGTGGTCCACCTCCAGGTACCGTCCGGCTCCAAGAGCTTCTACCTCGATCAACGCTGTCCGTCGTCTGCATCCAACACAACGTAGTGCGGGAAAAGCCCATGCATGGGTGAGTATACGCTACTCATTAGGGACCCTGACACCCCTGATGGTCTCCCAGAATCCACAAAGGATAAACCACAAAGGAAAGATACAATCACGAAGTAACAACCAACACTACTTAGGTATATGCCCATATAAATACCAAAGGCACCAATTCCAGTTCGGCTCCAACATCCGAGCCGATGTTCGACCTAGTCCACACAGGATAGCACAACCAACCCACACAGGATAACACAACCCAATCTATATTGGAAAGTAAGACAATCATATCGAAGATATTGATTGATTAGTCAAGACTCAGCTCACACAGGTATGTTTCTTCATAAGGTGATAGAGATGATCAGATGTAGCCACTGATTCATCTAAGCTGGGACCCACGTAGGATACCGAACCAGCTAAGCTGTCGAACCCATGTAGGATACAAGACCAACTACTCTGCCAGACCCACGTAGGATACAAGTAGAGAGTCAAATACTGTCGGACCCATGTAGGATACAAGACCAGCTACTCTGCCGGAACCACGTAGGATACAAGTACAGAGTCAAATACTGTCGGACCCACGTAGGATACAAGAACAGTAGTACTGCCGGACCCACGTAGGATACAAGAAAAATAGTCATCGCCATCAAACCCATGGAGGATTTCAGTACGGTCGTCATCACTGCTGAACCCATGGAGGATTTCAGTGCAGTCGTCGTCGCTACCGAACCCACGGAGGATTTCAGTGCAGTCGTCATTGTCGTCGTAGTTGCAGCCAGCCCTAGGGTTCCCGCACACAACATGCTCATTTCTGGGAGGGTCCTCTCCACGAGCAAAGGGGTTGATACATCAACTGACACGTAGTCTAGAGTTGATGTGTCCCAATGTTCCGTCTCGTCGATAGGAACTTAACACGATAGACAGTGCGTCAATCGGACGCCCGGTCTGAGAGTTATTGGTCTTTTCGTCTCAGGGGCCTGGTTGGGTTTTAAGTCAAAACCAACATGACCATTCTCCAACTGCATCCAAATTTCAAGCGGAGTAAGCCAAAAGGTCCGTCTCACTAAGAGGAATCCATCAATGTCAATGGCACGTCAATCGGACGTCCGAAGCTCAAGTTATAAGTGTTTCCGCTCCGAGGGCCCGGTTGGTTTCGTGTCTGAACCAACCCGGACATACACAATGTTCTCCGAAACATTTATTGTAATATACTGAAACTACCATCTTGATCCAAGGATCCTAACGCAACTAACGATGCATCGATTGGAGGTCTGAAGCTCAAGATATGGGCAAATAACTGAAAACAGTCAGAAATGGGGGTTTGGGCCCAGTCCGTCCCGGCCCAACCCCCACCTGGACCGGTCCAGACAGGGTCGACCCGACCTGGGTCCGGGTCTGGCCCGGCTCGGTGAGGCCCAGCCTGGCCTGGCCGGGTGCGAACCGGCCTGGTCCGTGAGACCCGCCCCGGCCCGGCCGGGGGGGGGGGGGGGGGCGCTGGCTCGGCCAGTGGGCCGAGCTGGGGGGGGGACGCAGTCCCTCCCCTTTTTACCAGAGGATGCGGCACTGGTCACCGCGTCTTCCCCGGATCCTGCGCGGCCCTGGGATCCAGTCTTCCCGCCAATGCCGCGCATGCAGGGCGCGCCGGCAACGCCTTCCGCGGACCACCAGACACGCTTCAGTGGTCCGTTTTGCCCGCCATCTGCGCCTACGGCTCTCCCGGGACCCGTAGATTACTTTGAAGGGTTCAAAACAACTTTGTGGCCCACTTCGTCATTGGCCATTGATCCGCACCCATTAAACAAACTGCGAAGGGTTGTCGGTCCGTGTTTGTTCGGCCCACACCCTCCGCGTTAGGTGTTTTTCAAATGAAAATCTTTAAAAGACATGATTTAGCCGACAATATAATTTTTTCAAGGTAAATTATTCAAACACCATGAAATTAAAAATATGGATGCATGAGGGGATAACTCACATATAAACTTAATACGAAAATCCACTACCTGGAAGAAGTCATCGAACGAGGATCATCGCGGTGAAACGACGTCGCGGAAGACGGCGTCGTAGAAAAAGGCTTCGTACGTTGTCGGTGTTCGACCGATGAAGGATGAGGCGTATCACTTCCTTAAATGCGGGTAGAATATGAAAATATGAGATGGCGTTCTTCGTTTAAGCTTTGGTGTTCTTCGTGTTCTTCAAGAAGGAAGAAGGAAATCTTTGAGGGTTCTCTCCTCCACACAGCGAATCAACCCCAATAAAATAAGACGTTGTCTTATTTAATTTACACACACACAAGCCATCATTAATTTTAAATTCAAAATGAATTCATCAAATTAATTAACACGTGTTATCCAATTAATTAGGCATTTTATTGGCAAGTATTTAATGTGGAAGAAAAACTGCTTGAGTTGACTTGACATTTAAACGAGGGAGGTACATGTGTGTTACAAAAATAAATGCACGAGGGATGTTTTAAGGGGTTTGAAGGGGTGGGTATCATGTGGGACCCACCTAACTATTATCCTACCATATAGAGTTAGGATGGAGTGGGTACCACCTCAACTTCCAAGCATAGGTTGAAACTTCTTAGAATAGAAAACATTTGTAGCACAAATTTTAATTTCACTCCTCAGTTAACCCATTTATTTAATAACCTCACCCAAGCAAACACAACTCTAGAAGAGGTGTTCCTAAGCAAATACCAGCGCTGCAGTTTCATCGGTACCCT
This sequence comes from Viscum album, assembly GCA_963277665.1. Lineage (NCBI taxonomy): Eukaryota > Viridiplantae > Streptophyta > Magnoliopsida > Santalales > Viscaceae > Viscum > Viscum album. Next base: position 1,199,886,173 of record OY728164.1, read on the forward strand.
CAGATTTCAATTCTGATCACCTGTTCAAAAGTTAGGAAAACCCGCTCATTCATTCACTAAACGTACCCGAGCTAAACTTCAGAAATTGATTGCGGGCACACCGGGACTCGAAATCAGGTGCTGTAAAAAACTGCGTACTCATAAAATCCCAAAAAAAATTAAGAAAAAAAATTTCAATTTTAATTTATGGGTCTTTACATATATTCACTTAATTACATTATCTTATTAATTATTTATAGCCTTTATAGACTCTAATCGATGATAGCGTGAGACCTTATATCTGAGAGGCATGAGGGATTTGTTTGTATGAGTGTTTTTATCAATTTTTACACAACCTTAAAAAGATAATGGTGGAGTTATGGGGCCACACATAGAGTTAGGAGTCATAACTTTTGTATTAATAGAAAAAATATGGTATGTTATTTAACTTATTAATTTACATATTCTTTTAATGTAAACTTTTATGTCATATTTATGTGGCCTACTTCTGATATTTTGGTTACAGAGTTTGATGTTTACAATACGATGTATACTAATATTACTATAGGAGAGGTTTATAGTGAAAACAATTTCAAATTATGGTTTGAATTAAATTGGATTTTAAAATTAACTTGATTTAATTTTTTACTATTTTAATATCTAATTATATTTTAAGGAGGAATATGATGTCATGAGGAATCACAGATGAAAATGTTAGGATGATACTAAGGGTGAGACCTCATACAAGATAGGTTTCAACAAGGTGACTTGGATATGAGAGATCATACATGATATCAAGAATGTATGGATGCTCGGTATTGGTTGAAAATCAATTCCTTCTAATTACTATGATAGTGAAATGATATTGTCATCCAGCTCAAAGGGATCTCAAATAGAGTTGACTATAACTTCAGAGTATTAAGAGCAGTTTTGAGAAGAGGAAGATATTTTATATATTAAGAAGAGAAAATTGGAAGAGTAGTGTCATGAGTAGAAGTAACAACATCAATAACATGAGAAGATGATGGAGTAAATGTGATGAATTGCACATGTATTAGGGATGGAGTTTCCTCCCGTAGAGGATTTATGACATTTTTCTTTATAAAATTATAATGTGTAAAATTGATATTATTTGTTATATGAAAGTTTTTCATTTTATTATATACTTTAAATTTTTTTCTATTGTGATGGAATGTTACTCCCATCATATTTAAAAATGTTTTTTGTTTTTTGTGAAAGACTTTATACTATCAAAAATAAAATTTTTGAGGGATTATTCTTACCATTTAGGATACATAATTTTTTTCAGGATGGAATTTCATTCCATCACAACATATTAATAATATCAAATACATATATTCGTAGAATTTTTTAGTGACGACTCATTGAAAATACAACCAATTTCGATGCCATATTTTACAATGGGTTATTTGTGATAGAATCCCACAAAAAATAATAAATCATGATCAGAATCCATCAAAAATAACCTTTCAAAAATGACCAAAATTTTGTCGTGTATCCCCACAATAAAACAAAAGTTGAACTAGTCATATCCATAAATAAAAATAAATTAATGGGGTTTCCCCACTATCATAAATTTATAAGTTAATTGGTCATTTCCACCCTCACAAGAATGGGTGAACACCATAATCATTCATAAAATTGAAGGTTTATCACCATAATTAAGCGTAAAGTGAATTTGATAGTAGTACTAATACATGAAATGGGTGAAAGGGTCATCACTTCTCTCACAAGAATGGGTGAATGAGATATCACTCTAATATTACACAAAGTAAATGGGTTATCACCATAATTAAAAATAAGGTCAATAAATTATCACCACTTTCACACAAGTATGACTGAATGGGTTATTACTACTCTCAAGAGAATAGGTGAATGGGTTATGACTATAATATATGTGATTGTGGGTGAATGGACTATCACCACTCACACCCAACCAAGGGGAATGAGATATCACTATAACATAAAAATTGATGAGAACATAACATTAACAAAATCATAATCATAAATAGGATGAATGGGTTATCAAGGATATAATAATGAAATGAAGATGAATAAACTATTACTGTATCATAATCAATAACCTAATGAATGAGAAATCCCAAAATATGTAAACTATACATATAGTGATCAATTTTTCACAATTTCTGTAATCAACAATCATAACAAGTAGTTTATCAGTACATATTCTTAAATGAATGAATAATAATAAAAATAATAAAATAATTAAAGGTTGAATGAAAATCACTAATGAGTCATAACAAAATATATTGTGAGGTGGGGCCTCATGCATTCACCGGAACTAGGACCTTTAGTCTACCAGAAGTACGCACATCAGGGGTTTTGAGTAGTATAATCAGATCCTTTGAAACATCCTCCATCAACAAAGTATACCATAATTAGAAATTAAATACACACTATACCCTAAAAAAGATTATCATTAAACACACATACAATAAATATCACAACCATAAACACTGAATTTTAAAGAAATAGATATATAACCTATGAATGGATATAAAGTAAGAAAGAACACAATGGATTAAAATGATTTGAACAAGTTATCCAAAATGCATCGAAGAAACACAACTACCTTATTTATATTTACTAGAAGTAAAATAATTTATTACAACTCAAAAATCAGTTAGTAATGAAATTTTACTGAGAAAATGCATCTATAATTCACTAAACAATAGGTTTGATTCACTTTGCAGAATCTAGTCCACTGTTTAAGTCTCGGATGCATTTTACATTATCAAGATGCTCTATATAAGAGGTCCTCACCCCCCACCATAGGAATGCATAATTATCTAGGTTTTAACACCATCAATCTTTCATGTAGATACCTTCATCTGGTAAGTGACTGGTGATCTCTAAAAACTCCTTGGACTGCGACTATGTTCTTGAGTGATCACTTCAATAGAATTATTTTTAGAGCCTTCTATTCAATGAGCATTATGGACCTATATGACTCCATACACTAACCCAATTCTGGGAAAGAGATGCGCTGAGTTTTATCAGTGCTAAGATGAAAGCACCGATAAAAGGGGCTCATTTATTAGTAGTTGTGAAATGTATTAATAAATCAACCCTTTATTAGCCCATTTTTATCACTGATAACTATTTTTAGTAAAAAATACTATTATTATTTTATAAAATTATTGTATTTATATTCCAAAATATTGCTTGTTTTCAAACATTAAATAAAAAATGAATGTTTATAATTAATATATATTTTTTAATAATTAATATATATATATAATAAATTTTACTGAATAAAAAATATATTTATTATATTTATATATTTATAATTATATATTTATAAATATATATAAATAAATTTTAAATATGTTTAATTATAACAATATAAATAATTTTTAAATATGTATATTTTTATTATAATTTTAAATAAATAAATATATATTTAAATAAATATTTCTTTCCAATGAATACATTCAATTGATGCGTGAATATAATTGATGTTTATATGCTATGTATTCATCATGAATGTTATTTTATACATTACACCCTAGTTACTATTTAGGTTTTCTCTATATATGATGACTCTTTTTTTATGATCTATACTTTACTCGGTGAATATGATTCATTCATGTTCCCAAGAAGCTTTTATGTTCTCATAAATACAAAAAATAAAAAAAAATATTAAATAATATATATATTAAAATAAATATAAAACTATAATAAATAAATTTATTATATTTATAATTATAATTATAATGAAATATATATTTATTTATTGTAATATATATATATATATTTAAATACTTATGATTTCCCCCCATGGCATAATTCAAGTGGTTCACCAGTTGAGCTATCTCACTGTCTTGGGGAATTGGATCAGGATCGAGTCCCGCCAGACTCAGACACTGTGCATATTATGCACAGGGTGATTCAAAGTCATTGCTTAGCTGGGGAATGTGCAGCACACGTTGTCTTGGAGAAGCCTCTAATGGGACCAAGCACGATACCCTTACAGACGTTTTGTAGTTGGGGGCTTTCCCAAGTTGTAAAAACTCCCTGTAATCATAAATCAGACCAGAGTTCAAATCTGGGTGGGAGAAAATTTTCAGAGGGAGGCAACGATAAAGGCATCACGCATGCAGGCGGTGATGGAAGCATGAATCATGCAGGAAGTGACATCGGAATGACCCAAACAGGGAGTGGTGCAGGCATGACTCAAGTAATATGATGTCGGCATGACATCAAACTAGGCCTTCAGGCCAATTTGTTGGCCTTTGGGCAACGTAATGGGCTTTATGCCCAATGGGCCTTCGGGGCATATACTAAATAAATAAGGATTAGTGGGTGGGTTATCCCTTGAGGGGGCTGTGGACTACCCTTCCCACATGTGTGTGTTTAATGTAATTGTACCCCCATAGAACTCAAAAGCACTTAATAAATTAAAATAAATATATTAATTTTATTTAGACAAAAATATAAATAAAAAATATATATTTAAATACATAAGAAATTAAAAAAATATAATAATTATCAATTTTTTTTATAATTTCATAATTATTTAAATAAATATATATTTATATTTTATTAATAATAAATATATTTAATAATTTAATAATTATTTAAATATAAATATATTTTTATTTACATAATTATGAAATTATAAAAATATATATAATTAATATATTTATTTTAGTTTCATATGTATTTAAATATATATATATATAATTATAAATATCAAAAAAAATAAATATATTTTTTATAATTTTATGATTATTTAAATATAAATATATATTTATTTTAAATAATTATGAAATTATTAAAAATATATATAATTAATATATTTATTATAGTTTCATAAATATATATATATATTTATCTCTATGACTATAAATAAATATATATATATTTATATATTTATAATTATACTTATAAATATAGTAAAAATATTTATTATTAATATATTTATTATAATTTCATAATTATTTATATATAAATATTGTTTTATTTAAATAATTATTAAATTATAAAGTATATATATAATGAATATATTTATTTTAGTTTCAAATATATTTAAATATATAAATTTATATATTTATATTTTTTACTACATAAAATTAATATATTTATTATAATTTCATAACTAATTAATTAAATAAATATATTTAATTATTTATATTGGTTAACATAATTAAAATAAACATGTAATAAATATATATTTATTTTATAAGTATTTCATAATTATTTAAATAAATATATATTTATGTTTAAATAATTTATTAATATTAGGTCTTTATTAGTGCTATATTTTTAGATCTGATAAAAGTTGGTTTTATCAGTACTTTATAATAAAGCACTGAAAAAACAACCTTTATCAGTGCTTTCTAAAAATAGACCATAAAAGAATTTCACATTTTTATAAATGGAACCCTAATAGATCAACTTTCCGCTCTACCCTCAAGCTTTCACAGAAGTCAATCTCTACTTCCACTGCATCTGCCGCCTCTACTGCCTTCACCTCTACTGCTTACTACGTTTTTTTTTCTGCCCCCACCTCCACATCCACCTCTACCTCCACTTATACTGCCCCTGCCTCTACCTCTATTGCTCCCTTCTCTGCAGCCCCCACCTCTACTGCCTCCGACTCTATTGTTTGTGTTGCTATCTCTGCCTCCACCTATATCGCCCCCACCTCTGCCTCCACCTCTGTTGCCTCCACCCCACCGCTATCTCTGCAGCCCCTGCCTCAGCCTTCGCTACCCCATTCTCTACCACCCCTACCTCTACCTCCATCATACCCACTGCCTTGTCGCTGCCCCCACCGCCGCTGCCAGCTCCGCTACCCCCATCATCTCTACCATCAGACTGTAAGTTCGAAACAATCTAAATTATTTGTGCATTTCAATATTATGTGTGCATTTAGATTTATATTATTTAAGGTTTAGAATTTTGTATTGAAATTTAATTTCTCATGGATGTGTTTTTTCTTTTATGTTGTACTCTAATTGTTTATAATTTGATGATGAAATATATGGTTTTATCTACTTCTAACATGGGATGTTGGACCTTGCGATAGTTGGGGTAGGTAAGGTTGCGACCCGCTGCACATTAGTAAGTAAAGAAAGGCAGCATATGACATTTGGCATTAATATTTGAGAGTAGTAAATCAAGTCGAAAGTGGTTGCAGGGGGAGGCTATGATTATTTTTATTCTAATATTATTTTTACTATACTTTGATGAAATTATTAGTGAGGGTGGTTGTGGGTAATTTACCTAATAGGTGTATGTTGGTTCTACTTTTTATTCAATGATGCATAAGTATTCTTTTATCACATTTACACAAGAGGTCCTAAGGATAAACATACTAAGTGTATAGTTTATGATCACCACTATATATATATATATTACATGTGGTCTGGAATCTTTTAGTGACTAAGATGGGCTGAGATAGTATAGAGTTTGAGTCGATGTTATGACATACTAGTTTTAAGTGGTTTTGGTTTTTTGATTTTATAGATTTATTTTTTGTATAAAATTACATGCATTGTTGCGTTGTTTTTTTAATTTCTATTGTTTCCATCAACACTTCCCTTACATCTAGTGACCTATACTCTTGGATGAACTAAAAAATTGAAATAAGCATCATTTCCTAATAATATCCCATTTTATGACCATTTGATAGAAATTTATGGAATCCTCTTTTAATTTGTAAATTATAATTATTATTATTCCATTATATAGTATGTGATGTTCTCTATATGTATTCACACTAGGACCACTAAGGAATAAGATTTCTTTAGGTTTTCTTTAGTGAAAATTAAATTTTTATTTCAAAATCAATTTTGAGGAAAAATTGGAAACACGAAATAAAATCGTACAAGAAATAAAATAGATCAAGACTACTAGGAAATGCCCCTCCCCAGTGACTAAATTGTTATATCAATCCTTCAACTCACATGACTGCTTGAAAAACTATCCCACATAAGGTTTCACAGGCCTGATAACAATGGAAAATCCGTACCCAATCATTCTTCCAAATCTAAATAGCCATGATATGATGAAAGCTTTCAGCTCGGTATCCTTATTTTTATCAGATCCTTGTAGAGTGCTGGTTGCTTTCACCAACATAATTCAAAATAAAACTAAAATAAAAAAATTTCCTCATATACCACTCAATTTAGAATTCAAAAACCTCCACTAAGAATTTTCAAAATTTTAAATCTAAAAATTCACCAAAAGGCCATCAAACTGATAATCACCATGGATTTCCATGAACTGTCTTCTCGAACTCACATCCCAAAGGAAAAATTAGACCACTGCCCCAGTCTACCTCGGAGAGAATGGATGAATCCTGAAACCAGAGCAAAGAAACAAAAAAACAAAGCCACGACGAATCGACAGTGATACCACATCATAATCGTTATCATCACATCAACTCGATCATCACTATGTTGAGTAATCATAATCAAAACAAGCAAATGAAAAAACCATCAGATCAACCCAAAGCACATCATTGAGGAAATTTGAGAAACCAAAAAATGCATCACATATGAGATTAGAGTAGCTGAAAAGTAAATCCCAGAGGCAACTAGAGAAACCATAGATGCGCCTCATAGAGACATCTTCAGTAGCATAAGAGCATATCACAAGGCCAAGAACCGCAACCATGGGGCCCAGACCCCCACTGAAGCCACAAAATCCAAACACCAATGGAAAATAGAACTAACCCTATGCTTCCCATCAGACACATTCGACCATGAGGGGGTCAATGGAACCAAAGCATCCCAAAGCACATCACAGAGGAAACATGAGCAACTGAAACACCCATTATAAAGGAGAGTAGAGTAGATTCAAAGCACATCATAGAAGAAACTGGAGCAACCAAAGATGCACATCACAGAGGCCACCAGAGTAGGGTTAGAGTGCATCAGAGGGATAAGAACCTCTACCACCAGACTGCTAATAGAAACACTATTCATGTACACTTAGGTAGATATTGAGCAGGGGAGCCCCAAATGTATTTGTAGCAAGATGATGAGGAAAAAAAATTAGTAGGAAATCTTCCATGTTTAGAACATTCATGAAGCAGTGTTGCATCCTTGAAGTTCTCCTCCAAATGTGATCTTGGACATCCACTATGAAAAAAAGCTTCACCACTAGGCCTGATCCTCGTTCATATCATCTGTGGACACTTCCTGCCAAACCACATCATCGAGCATCTGAGAAATATTATCCAAACACCTATGCGAGAAAGTGAATGAACCTTCGCTGATGAAGAATGAAGATAAAGTTGACCAAATATGAAAATAAGTATCTATAATGCTACATGAAGATGAAATGGCCAGATCTGACCCATCACAGAAGGTGGATATGCAATGCTTCATGATGAATCTTTCAGATGTGACCTACCCTGACATGGAAGAAGCTGTATTGTCTGAAGCTGATTCCCAAGGAACCCTAGCCGCAAAAAAAGGCACCATTAAAATGGAGAAAAGAGTCACTAACAAAAATGAAGGATTATATGCAATGCCACACAAAGAAATGTCCAGATATTACCCACACCATTGTAGATGAAGTTGAACCATCTGAATCCAATGCCCATGGAACCATAGCTTAAAAAAAATACACTGCTGCAATAGATAGATGAGTCGTGACCCCTTCCATAGGTTTTCATGGATATGAATAAAATATGAATGCATTAGTTAGGCTCTATTTATCATATTTTTTTACTACTCTAACAATTTTTTTCTAATACATTTTAGATGAAATTTAATATGAGGTCAATGTGTTTCATCCATGAATGAAACAACCTATTTTTTTGGGGAGTAACATTATAAATATAATAAGAGTGTATCCCCCAAACCTGGAATATGTTAAGATCCTTGTTTATTCACCTTAAAAAAATAAAATATTTTCCTACATTAATTGATTCCACAAATTTAGTTTCCATATTCAAAAAATTAACTACAAGTTACATCTAAGACATGTAACTATCCAATGTCCCTCCATAGGATAACACTAAAACAATTGTGCTCTTCAAAGTATCTCAATATATAATAATGTTTGTGTCTAGGAACCCATACAGAAGATTATCTGCTTAAAAGAACATTGATATATCATACAATACAACAATTAACATGTCACCCACTTATAAAATAAGTATGATGGATGCTCATCCATCCCATACCTTCTTTTAAAATAGTGGCCTGCATTGCTTTAAGTGAATCCTTCTTCAGCCATGCAATGCCAATCTTTTGGTTCTATTATCAAGGAACCTACTTCAATCCATAATGGAATTGCATTAATATTCATATAATATCCCAATTTGAATATTTCGTATATCCTTTCAGTTTCTTCATATAAATCCTTTCCTTGATTTCATATCTTCGTCCTGACCTTAAATTTCACTTTCATATAACTTTCCCCAATCATTTAAACATTAATAGTGCATTATATAGCAATTCATGTAATTGTTTCTATAATATTGTATTGTAGTACTTAAAATCTTTTTTTTTTGGAAAAGAATACTTTTAAATGGAAAAGTGGATTTTATTGATTATTATATTTTAAAACTAAATTTCTGAGGGAATGAAAAATATTTTAATGGTTTTGGAATGATTTAAATATGGTTTCTATTCTCTTTTCATTTTTAAATGAAAATTTTTGTATTGAAATTAAAAGGGGATTTTGAGATATTGATTAATTTTTTATTCCATGTGTAAATATTTCCTTGTAAGAATGAATTTATTTATTTTAAAATGTTCATGATGTAGTTGATTTAATTGTGAAAAATTAGAGATCATTTTTTGAATTTGTGGAAATTATTTAACATGAAAAATTTGGATTTCATTTTTAATAATTTAGATTTTTTTCAGAATGTTAATGTATTTTTGAAAGAGTGTTTTTAATTGATTGGTTAATTTTAAAAAGGGTGTTTTATTTTAAAGATGAATTTTTTTAAATGGTTTTTTTAATGGGATTTCAAGTGTGATTTTATAAGTAGTTTTCAAAGGACATATGAAATATAGTTATTCTATAATCTTTTAAGTTGATATTTTTATAGAATTAGGAAAGAAATTGTATTTTATATGTAAGAAAAGTAGATCGATAATAACACAGGGATAAGTGTGAAGGAACCCAGAACATGTTAAGAGGGGAGGGGTGAATTAGGGTGTCAACCTTTTCTTCTAAACGGATTTATCTTGTTCCCACGTTGGTAGGAACCTATTAAACCTATCTAAAGAGGAAGTGTAAAAAATAAACAGTCACATGCACAGTAATGACACAACAATTTTAGTTGGTTCACCATTAAGGGATATATCCAAGGTGCATACACTGATAGTGTGTCGATCATACCAAAAACCTCTAATATTCAAAAGATGTAAATTATAAGAGTTTATCACAATCAATCTATTCCAAGCACATATAATTTACAAGGTTTTAGGGATAGCACACTAAGTCCCTCTGATCACTTCTGATATCTCCACATTTCTCATTGAGTTAGAAGAACCTTAACTTATTTTATTAACATGAAGGTTGTTTCAATGGTTTAGAATTAAATCATGCATCCTAATTTATAAATGGATTTTCTGTCGAAGTCCTGTAATCACCAATAGATGTAATTTGTTTTCCGGTACACTGATATGTTACGGAAATTAATTTCGCAAACTGAATTGGTCAATTTTCAGGCATCCTTGGGGGTTTTTTGTACTGTTGTTGTTTCCACGTACCACTGTTGTTTCCATGTACCATCTAGATCCTCCGTGAACTACTCTTCCCTACGTATTACCTTAATCTATGTTCTCATCCACTCATCTATGTACCGTCTTATTCCACATACTTCTTTTCTATGCCGCATACAACAAGATCTTCCTACACAAAACATACTCTCTTCTAAGGACTACTTTCCTTATACAGATGATTCTCTATGCATACCATCTTCTCCTTTTTGAACCACTTCAGACTTCACCTGATTTCTTCTAGAAATGTTAATCTCCAATCTCATCACTTAACAAAAGGATTTTTTCTCCTTAAATAGGCACATAACACCGCAAATTTTTCTAATCCTTTTGACCCAAATTTTGAATGTGAGACAATCTTCACTGTTTACTAAACATCATCTGCATACTGTAAGCCTTCACCACATACCACTCCTATTTCACAAACCACCTCAATCCTGTCAACCATCACCATTCCACATACTTCATGCCTTCACCATGTACGGTCGTTACGAACAATTTTTGGAAGAATTCCTTGTACCACAAGCCTTAACTGCATACCATCACTGCGAACCTTTTTCAGTTATGCGCACGACTCATCATACCATTCCCACTTCCAGGTATGTGGTCGTGAACCGTTCCTGGAACACTGTACATAGTCCTTGTTTCGAGGAATGTGGTTCCCTTATTTTTCTAATTTTCTTTTTCATTTCTCATACCATTCACCTTTAGTCATCTATGCGCATATTTCCCACAAATACAAACCAAAATCAAATATTATCAATGAACAACCTTGGTTCCAATGAAGGGAATGTCACTTAACTCTCTCCAACCCATAGGATACCCATTATGAACTCACTCCCACAAAAGTTGAATGAATGTGTATCCCCATTAAAACTCTTAAACCTAATTTTCTTCCAATATCATCTTCATTGTTTAAATTAGGGGATTCCTCTACAATTAAATCTTATTTATTATTTGGTGCTAGCTTCTATAGGGATGAGTCTCAGGAAAAAAAATCAATAATAACTATCTTAGTTCATTTTATTTGAAAGGGCCCTTTTGTGTATTTATTTTGTTAAATATTAATATTACCATATCAAATAAGATTTATTCGAATAATGAATGGATGAATGAAAATCATCTTACAAAAGAGTATGAATATGGGGTGAAAGAGTTCATAAAAATTGAAAAATATTATTCATATAAACCTTCTCAAATCCTTTTTTCATGTTTACACTATTGTTATTCAAGAGAAATTAGTCCAGAGGAGTTGGAAGATCACTTGATCTTTCATGGAATAGATCAGAGTTATGAATGATGGAATAAACATGGGGAAAATAAAGGTATCTAGTAACAAGGATCGTACTGTGTTTTATGGATCATCTAATATGATTAAATGTGTGAACAATGAAGAATACTATATCAAGGATGTTATTATGTATAGGAATTATGATGATGATCATATTGAGGAAATAAAAAGGGAAATTTAAGATGAACTTCATGATTGCCCAAAATTTATTTAGATGACAATGAGTTCTGAAAAGATGTAATTATATGGTGGTTGCACTAAATATACATCTTTTTCAACTGTAATGAAGTTGTATAATTAGAATGCAAGAAACATATGGAGTGATTCCTATTTATGGAATTACGTTCTCTCTTGAATGACATGCTCATATTAGATAATGAGCTCCCGATCCAAACATACGATGCCAAACGAATGCTACACTTGATGGGTATGATATTTTAAAGAATACATGCTTGTATGAATGATTGTATAATGTTTCTGAAGGACCAAAATTCACTTTGAGAATTCCCAAAGTGTGGTTCGTCTCAATAAAATAAGGGTGGATCTGGTCATACGAATATTGTATGGAACATTCCAATCATTACAAGGCTTAGGAGCATCTATGAAAGTGAGGATACTATAGGGAAATTAATGTGGCACATAGATACAAGAAATAAATATGGGAAACTATGACACCTGATAGACTATCCTCAGTTTAATAGAATTGATCATGAGTATCCAGAATTTGGAAACAAGTTAAGAATCCTTCATCTCATGTTATCTACATATGAAGTGAATCCTTTTGGTTTTCATAGGATCACTCATAGTATATGGCTGGTTATGTTGGAAAATTATTACTTTTCATAGTGTTTATGCATGAAATGAAAATACATCATTTTATCTATGCTTATATCAAGAAAGAAATTACTAGGTATTGATATTGATGTTTATTTGGATCCAGTGATATATGATTTGAAATTATTGTGGGATTCAGGTGTTATGTTTTATCCTACTTATGTAATTTCATTAGGATATAGAATTAAAGGAACTCAAGGGTGTCATGTCTATGAAAAAGGTACACCATCAATTAGGCTAGAACATTCATCGAAACCAATGTTTCAAGGACATCACATATTTCTACCCCTATGGCATAAGTACCGATCTTGGATGCCATCATTCGAGGAAAGTTAAAAAAAATGTACAATATTTTCTCCACTAACATGTGATCAACTATTTGAAAAAGTAAAATAAGTTGACAATGGTTTTGGAAAACTGTTTTAAAAAAACCTTATAAACACTGGTTGGAAAAATAGATCAGTTTTTTTTGAATTACCATACATGATTTGTTTGTATGTAATACATTTTCTTAATTTTATTCAAGTTAAAAAAATGTATGTGACAGTGTCATAAGAACATTGATCAATTAACATCGAATAAAAAATTACGGAATCAATTCTAGGCTGGACATGATTGAAATGGTAATATGAGAAGAGATGGCGCAAGTGAAGGGTGACAAAATTTAAATTTCTTCCTCTGGCTACTTACACTCTTTCTAGGTAGGATAGATATCAGTTTTTCAACTTCTTGAATGATGTAAAGGTTATGTAGGGGTATTTATTTAATATCAATAACATCGTGTCAATTACTGATTTAAACTTAATGTAACACCCCATGCTTCCACGGTACGTTTCCCTTCGAATAATGCAATGGCGTGCATTGTACGCAACTTCGAGATTCCAACACACCACAACCAATCAAACTAGCCGTTATGAATAGTAATACATAATTTTTTAAATTTTATAAATTCTATCTCTCAAAATGGACTTAATTTTTGGATTTGGAATATCAAATTTATCCTAGTGTGAAATTTTGGAACTTTTCGGATAACACTTATATTTTGATGAATAGTGAAAATTACTAAATTTTAATTAAAAACAAATTTTTAAATCAGAATAATTTATAGTGATAAATTATATTATTGAGTGATTTTAAAGTATAATTAGAATATATTTTTACCATTTTATCCAATGCTGTTCATTAGAATTAATTTCACTTTGAAATTGGTCCTAACAAATTGTCAATCTTTTGATATATATTGTTTCTTAAAAACACGCTATTTGTTGTGACAGCGGGAATTAATTATAAAATTAATTAATGAAACTTATATGTTTATAATTTTGTAAAATAGGCATCATTTTTTAATTTTGAATATCAATTATATTTTAGGGTGAAATTTTCGCATTGTTCTGAAAAACTTCAATTTTTTGATGAATTGTGAAACTACTAAGTGGTAGTTAAAAAAACTAAATTTTTCATAAAACTTAATTTTACCGCTTCTGTGAATGGAATTTAGAAAATCCGAGAGACACGCTTAATACCAAGAAGTAAAATTTGGTTCAATGAGATGAAAATAATTTTTGGTGAATAGTAACTTTTTACTTTTATTTACCACAGTTAAAAGTAAATAGGGTAATTAAGGGTAAAAATGATATAAATATTACCCTAACACATGTCCTAATTCTATTGGACAAGTTTATCTCGACCAAAAACAACCATAGAAATAAAATATTATCATTTAGGTCCACTTGGATTAGATTAGGACATTTATTATTATTTAATTCAAAGAAGAGTTAAAAGAGTTAAAATCAAAGTTTATTTACTAAAACATTTTTAATATAGGGTTATACATAAGATAAATTCAATTTTAAATATTCATTAGAAAGCTAATACGATTTACTACATAATTGTATTTTATTTATAATTTTTAAACCTTAAAAAATTTAATATAATTAGGACACAATGATGATGCAGTAATTACCATAATTGTGAAGAATTAAAATAATTGATATTTTAAATACCAAAATAAATATAATTTAAGACTTTTAATTGATTACAATAATTTTATTGGATAATATGACATATTAGGATTTATTTAATTAACGTTTTTCGAAGTAATCGTTCTTTTATGAGTTTCACAAAAATCCACTATTGAATAGTGTCAAAATTGACATAAACAAGTTTTTAAAAAAAATATTATATTATTAATTGATATTAAATTCCTAAAAATCTATGGTTCGGCCAAGAGACTTATATCATGATAGGTATATCATTAATGGACCACTTTGGGGTCTCTTGGATGTATATAGTATGTTTATTAACTATATAATATAAAAATACAAAGTGACGTGGTAAATGTCAAACTAATTAACTAAGAGATAAAACTAAAATATAAGGTTAATATAGTAATCCAAACCTATCTAAATTCTATTTGTTTAATGTTTTTCGACCTATCCCCACATTATAATTTTAATATTAAATTTTGGAGCCATTAGAAACCGAATATGAATTTATTATAAATTAATATTTCTATCTTTTCCAAAGGTGACCCTCACCCCTCTTATAAATGGGAACTCTGTCTTCTCATTTCATCACAACTTCAAAGCCTTTTTGTTTGGAAAAAACCTGCCCAAATACTCTCTAAACTTCCTTCAATACAAACTAGAGGCCTTAGTTTGATCAGAAAGCCAGCCTAAGGAGCCCTTTTGATCAAATCAAAAGGAAGAACCCGAAGAAGAGGTAATGTTTTCACCACCCCTTTTCAAGTTCCTTTCTTCTTCCACTTCTTCTTTATTTGTTATTACCGTAATAAAATAAAAAATCTAGTATCTTATATATACTGGGATGTTATTATAAATATGGTAAAACCATATTCAGTATTCTATCCACCCTTTGAATAACATGTCACCATACGTGCGTACGTACGGCTTACCGTCTCCACGTCGTGGTGTAATTGTTATTCAATATATTATTATTTGGGTGGGTATAATAATGATTTTTAACTCACTTAAATAATAAATAAACATGATAATGATTCTGTATATATTATATACCATCCAATTATATATTATTTTAATATCAAAAGAATGATATTGTCGCTCCTGCGTACGTACGGACTACCGTCTCCACGAACGCAATGAGATTCAATCTCCATCTTATCCATTAAAGTATAATTATCATTTGATGATTTAAAAATAATTTTTAAGAACTTTATATAATTCTGGATATGAATAAGATACAACACATCCATGAAAAACATTTCTTATGTAACAAAACATATAAAAGAAAATGAGGAAGTTAACACCCGAAACGACGATAATTCTAAGATATTATTAAAAAAGAAATGTTAAAAGATCATATATGATATCTTATTAATGTATATGATTCATGAATAATTTAATAACAATTATTTCAACATTATACAGGAGGTTAACCTACCCCCAACTAAGGAAAAGTACAAGATAAGGGGTTTCTTATCTCACTTTTAATCCCGTGAGAATTCCATTGTTCACCACTTATTTATTACATGTGGTGTGTGTACTGCCCATGTTTTTATTCATTGTGTAATATAATTTAATTCATGTATATTTACATCATCATTATATTATCCTTGTTTCATGGGTGTATGTTTTGTATGTTACCAAATCAATAAGGGAATTTGAAATTTCAATTTCCACTCATTCGGCTTACGCATACTTCATTGATTATGTTACTCCAAGATTATTTTGGAATCACTATTCATTTGATTATGTCATAATTTCCACTCCCCTTTCTGTGGATATACTTTTTATACACATAATCACTCCATTGATAAATTTTCAAGTCACCGGTATGAACTTGATAAGAGTAATTTTTACTCAATCTCGATTTGTTGAGATAAACATCCAAATCATTGGTGTTGTTTTTACTAGAATATGTGTAAATGTCCCTTGATTGTTTTACACAGAATATCCAATCATATTTAGTGTATATATATTTTTCACACATAATTATGTCGTTGATTTATCCTTAACCTAAGGATACTACCTTTATGAGAGATTTCATCTCAATTTACATTCCATTGAGACTTGTTTGTTGTTATACACCAAATCACTTTTATGTGGTGTATATAATGTACTTTGACATAGTATATCATGAATCCATTTATTCTCATGATATTACAAAGTTTTGATTACCTCAATTAATTGTATTCAAGTGTCTCTCTTTTGGTTAGAATCTCTAACTAAAATACCATTTTTAAATGTTTTAAAGACTTATTCATCTAAATATTTCTCATTAATGTCCATGTTTTAAAAATGGTTTTAAGGATTTATTTATATGGACATTAAAGTTTTAAAATTAAAACTCCTTTTAAAACGTTTCAAAGTGGTATGGGACACTTTGATTCAAAAATCTATTTTTAAATGGCTTGTTGACAAATAGTGTGACTTTTAAATGATTTCAAGAAAAAAGGGAGATATTTCCCTCAAATAGTTTTGATGATTATTTTAATCTATGGAAAAATCATTCATTATTCTTGATTGAGGTTAATGTGAAAAAATACAATCTTCCATATTGTATCAAATGAGTTATGTTTGACTGTGGATGTGCTATTTTTATACCATTCATGTTTTGTGGTTAAAGTATTGACATTTCATATGCGAGTTTTAATACGAATGTGTATGTTATGTTTAAACCTTTTCATATGGGAATGCATTGGACTTAATAAGTGATGGGTGGAGCCCGCTATAGCTCCTCGATGCATTGGTAGATCTCATGAGACAAACTATTGTCTTAGCACAAGGCCTTGGAAAAATCTTATTTGTAGTCTTGGCACGAGGCTTTGGCTACGTGGTTATGATAGTCTGGAATTATGCATTCCATCATTATGAAAGTGGTTATTGATATTTCATGGGATCATTCGACTAGTAGAATATCCATGTGAATAAGTAAATGGCATTATTTCATTTTATCTTTTCCATTTTATGCTGAAGTTCAAGTTTAAAAGGATTTCATTTTAGTTATAAACCGCCTTAAGTGTTTATGCTTATCTATGAAAGCTTCTGCTATAATGTTATCCTTACTGTGCATCTGAGCTCACTGCTTTCAATGTTTTATTTTTCCCAGGATTATGAAGAAGTAATTTATGTATGACCTGCAGGGATATATGAGGGGATATGAAGACAAGATTTTGTTGTAGTTTTTTTACCTTATGATGTAATGTAAGACTTATGAATATATCTAGTGTTTCCAAGACTACTAAACTAATCGGTCTTTCGAGACTTGATCCTTTGTGATCATGCCAATGTTATGTAATAATGCACTAACTCTGGGTATCTAGGGTCGGGGTGTTACAGTTGGTATCAGAGGAAGTTTAGTACAAACCTTGGAAGCTAGATTTAGATAAACTCTAATTAGAGCACGTAGACCTATGATGAACTTTGAGGATTAGTATAGAATAAATTCTTATAATTTTTTTATTGTAGAGATTTTGTGAGTTTTCCAAGCAATACATCCCTGTCTGGATACGAGCTGGTAGAGGCGGCTCTGGCACTGATGTAACTAGGGGTAAAACCTGAAAAACAACGCTTTGAGCTAGACTCGAACGGGAACTGGTGGACGACAACGGGCCTTGCTGCACTCTTGGTTACGACACTCCCGAGGGATATGCTTAGGATAATTTACATTTTCTTTACAAACCGATTTAAAGTATTATATATATAAGATGAGAGTAAATGACCTTGGTTAATCCTAATGTGTTTCAAATTGAGAATATGGTGACATGTTTGTCTCAAAATGATTGTATGACTACTATTACTCACACAATGCTTTCTGGTTTTAGTCAATGGCTGGATTCCAAGGAATTCATAGTGACTTTGAGAATGATGTACAAGGTGGGAACAGTGGTGGTAATGAGCAACAAAATGGAATCTTGATAGGCGTAAAAGATATCGTCTTTATGCCAAATCAATTTTCCAAAAATATGATCAACAATATATATATTAACCAATTATCGGACTCAACAAAGAAGAGAAAGGTGATGAATGATAAGAGCTCCAGTAGTGGAGACCATGGAGAAAGAAATCCTCAATTTCCATCATGCAGGAAATGTGGAAGGAGACACCCAGGAAAGTGTCTCAATGGGACAAAGAAATTCTTTACGTGTGGGAAGGAAGGACATAAAGTGAATAATTGCCAAACAAAAATAAAGAGTACTATGGAAGAAGATAAAAATGGTCCCAAGAATCCATTTACAGTCATTTTCCGTAAATATAGGGGACCTGGCCATTACCTCAGTGAATTTCCTATTCTATAGGATATTTTCTTGGTTAGAGAAGAAGCTATGTGGAAATAAATGGTTAGATAAATGTTTAAAAATAATTTGTGATCCTTGTTGAAGGGTTTACTTTGGAATAATTTTCTCTTGTATTTGTAACCCTAACCTTTTCCATGTGAGAATGATATTTATGGAATAATTATCTTTTCTCTTGTGGATATAGTTATAAATAACCATTTGGTTTTATATGATCATTGGGTTTGAGGAAATTACAAATTATTATAATTTGGGATGAAAATGCATGGTATGAGATAACATTTGTGGTTAAATTATGTTATGGTTATTTTGTGGAATTTATCTCATTTTGTAAATGTTATAAAATATTGTTTTTGAAAAAGGAAAACATGTAGACCATGTGACAACCCGTCGCGTCAGACAAAGCTGTGGGAATCGAACCCATAACCATAGTGCGATTGGGATTTATCGCCTACCACTGGACTACGTGAAGTCCCTGGTTAGTGTGACTATTATTTTTTAGTTAAATGATTTTATTGATCAATAATAATTTGATTTGGGATCTTATGTCTTATCAAATGAATACCCTTAGTATAAGAAAATGATTTGGTGATTAAGTGATAAATGTTATTTTGGAAGTTGTTCGCTTTGTTGAGAACACTATATGCCAAAGGAAAATAGAGTAGTATGGGATTTCATTTGAGGAGTAATGGTGGATTTTTATCTATGTTTTTATTGTGGATTTATAATGATTTGGGTTATTTATGGAAATGATTAGGTTAATAACTTTTAAGTATGTGACTTTAAGAGTAATTATTTTCATTTTTAGATACAAGTTAACGTGGAAGACTACATTCTTAATAAGTTTTGGTATTCAATACTAGTTTTTATTATATTAAAGGATTATAAGGACAATTGATTATTGAATGGTATTTATTTAACTTTGGGGTATTGTTGGTTTAATTTTGGAAATTAAGATTAGTGTTTATTTCTCTCAAGAAATATCCTTTTGGGGGATCATTAGATATTGTACTAACCATTTTGGTTTTGATTAATCTATAAAGACAATGTAAATATATAGTTCATCCTGCATGGATCATGTGATTCTATAAAAGTTTATTCTAGCTCTTCCAGTGTGACCAAGTCTTCTTGAATACTCATCGTTTAAAAAAATGAGTTAGTGTTGGAAATTTATTAAAGAATGAAACTCTACATAAAATGTACAAATATATCTCTAAATTCTAAGTCAATATCATAAATAAATTCCACATCCTTAAGTAATGTGACTTAAAACAAAAAAATGTTGTCCGTTTACTTTCCTCCTAGGAGACTAATGGCCGTTTGTCCCAACACAAGTTTGTGGTTTTCTTATTGTTAACTTTCTCCTGATCATGATTTCTATCCCTCTCCATCAGAACATGACACTTAGTTTATCATCCATATCCATGTTTTCTTACATGGAATCCGAGTATGGGTCATCTGGGTTGACCTTTATACCTCTCTTTCTTTCTTTTAAAGTGATAGTTTTATTGACTTGTTTTTCCGATGTGGGACTTTCCATTATATTCTGAAGCACAATTTTAAAAAATTGTGAGGATTCAATTTATTGAAGGAGGGGAGAATGTAACACCCCATGCTTCCACGGTACGTTTCCCTTCGAATAATGCAATGGCGTGCATTGTACGCAACTTCGAGATTCTAACACACCTCAACCAATCAAACTAGCCGTTATGAATAGTAATACCTACTTTTTAAAATTTTATAAATTCAATCTCTCAAAATGGACTTCATTTTTGGATTTGGAATATCGACTTTATCCTAGGGTGAAATTTTGGACCTTTTCAGATAACACTTATATTTTGATGAATAGTGAAAATTACTAAATTTTAATTTAAAACAACTTTTTAAATCAAAATAATTTATAGTGATAAATTATATTATTGAGTGATTTTAAATTATAATTAGAATATATTTTTACCATTTTATCCAATGGTGTTCATTAGAATTAATTTCACTTTCAAATTGGTCCTAAACAATTGTCAATCTTTTGATATATATTGTTTCTTAAAAACACGCTATTTGTTGTGACAGCGTGAATTAATTATAAAATTAAATAATGCAACTTATATGTTTAGAATTTTGTAAAATAGACCTCATTTTTGAATTTGGAATATCAATTATAGCTTAGGGTGAAATTTTGGCATTGTTCTGAAAATATCAATTTTTAATGAATAGTGAAACTACTATGTGGTAGTTAAAAAAACTAAATTTTTCATAAAACATAATTTTACCGCTTCTGTGAATGGAATTTTGAAAATCCAAGAGACACGGTTAATATCAAGAAGTAAAATGTGGTTCAATGAGATGAAAATAATTTTTGGTGAATAGTAACTTTTTACTTTTATTTACCACGGTTAAAAGTAAATAGGGTAAATAAGGGTAAAAATGATATTAATATTACCCTAACACATGTTCTAATTATATTGGAAAAGTGTATCTCGACCAAAAACAACCTTAGGAGTAAAATATTATCATTTAGGTCCACTTGGATTAGTTTATGACATTTATAATTATTTAATTCAAACAAGTGTTAAAAGAGTTAAAATCAATGTTTATTTACTAAAACATTTTTAATATAAGGTTATACATAATATAAGTTCGATTGTAAATATTCATTAGAAAGATAATTCTATTTCCTACATAATTATATTTTATTTATAATTTTTAAACATTAAAAAATTTAATATATTTATGACACAATGATGATGCAGTAATTACCATAATAGTGAAAAATTAAAACAATTGATATTATAAATTACCAAATAAATATAATTTAAGACTTTTAATTAATTAAAATAATTTTATAGGATAATATGACATATTAGGATTGATTTAATTATCTTTTTTCGAAGTAATCGTTCTGTTATGACTTTAACAAAAATCAACTATTGAATAGTGTCAAAATTGACATAAAAGATTTTTTAAAACAAATATTATATTATTAATTGATATTAAATTCCAAAAAATCTAAGGTTCGGCCAAGGGACTTATATCATGAAAGGTATATTATTAATGGACCACTTGGGGGTCTCTTGGATGTATATAGTATGTTTATTAACTATATATATAAAAATACAAAGTGACATGGTAAATGTCAAACTAATTAACTAAGAGTTAAAACTAAAAGATAAGGTTAATATAGTAACCGAAACCAGTATAAATTCTATTGGTTGAATGGTTTTCGACATATCCCCACATTAAACTTTTAATAATCAACTTTGGAGCCATTAGAAACCGAATATGAATTTATTATAAATTAATATTTCTGGCTTTTCCAAAGGTGCCCCT
This sequence comes from Viscum album, assembly GCA_963277665.1. Classification (NCBI taxonomy): domain Eukaryota; kingdom Viridiplantae; phylum Streptophyta; class Magnoliopsida; order Santalales; family Viscaceae; genus Viscum; species Viscum album. The sequence goes on from OY728164.1 coordinate 1,199,908,617, forward strand.
CACCCCTCTTATAAAAGGGCACTCTTCCTTCTCATTTCATCACACCTTCAAAGCCTTTTGGTTCGGCCAACCCCTACCCGAATACTCTCTCAACTTCCCCCACTACAACCTAGAGGCCTTAGTTTGAGCAGAAAGCCAACCTAAGGATCCATTTTGATCAAATCAAAAGGAAGAACCCGAAGAAGAGGTAATGTTTTCACCACCCCTTTTGAAGTTCCTTTCCTCTTCCACTTCTTCTTTCTTTGTTATTACCATTCTAAAATAATAACTCCAGTATCTTATATATACTGTGATGTTATTATAAATATGGTACAACCATATTCAGTATTCTATCCACCCTTTGAATGACATGTCACCATACGTGCGTACGTACGGCTTACCGTCTCCACATCGTGGTGTAATTGTTATTCAATATTTTATTATTTGGGTGGGTATAATAATGATATTTAAATCATTTAAATAATAAATATAACATGATAATGATTCTGTATATATTATATACCATCCAATTATATATTATTTTAATATCAAAAGAATGATATTGTCGCTCGTGCGTACGTACGGACTACCGTCTCCACAAACGCAATGAGATTCATTCTCCATCATATCCATTAAAGTATAATTATCATTTGACGATTTAAAAATAATGTTTAAGAACTTTTTATCATTCTTCATATGAATAATATACAACCTATCCATGACAAACATTGCTTATGTAACAAAATATATAAAAGAAAACGAGTAAGTTAACACCCGAAACGACGATAATTCAAAGATATTATTAACAAAGCAATGTTAAAAGATCATATATGATATCATATTAATGTATATGATTCATGAATAATTTAATAACAATTATTTAAACATTATACAGGAGGTTAACCTACCCCCAACCAAGGAAAAGTACAAGATAAAGGGTTTCTTATCTCACTTTTAATGCCGTCAGAATTCCATTGTTCACCACTTATTTATTACATGTGGTGTGTGTACTTCCCATGTTTGTATTCATTGTGTAATATAATTTAATTCATGTATATTTACATCATCAATTCTGATCCTTCTTTCATGGGTGTATGTTTTTTATGTTACCAAATCAATAAGGGAATTTGAAATTTCAATTTCCACTCATTCGGCTTACGCATAATTCATTGATTATTTTACTCCAAGATTATGTGTGGAATCACTATTCATTTGATTATGTCATAATTTCCACTCCCCTTTCTGTGGATATCCTTTTTATACACATAATCACTCCATTGATAAATTTTCAAGTCATCGATATGAACTTGATAAGAGTAATTTTTACTCAATCTCGATTTGTTGAGATAAACATCCAATTCATTGGTGTTGTTTTCACTAGAATATGTGTGAATGTCCCTTGATTGTTTTACAATGAATATCGAATCATATTTAGTGTATTTATATTTTTCACACATAATTATGTCTTTGATTTATCCTTAACCTAAGGATACGGCCTTTATGATAGATTTCATCTCAATTTACATTCCATTGAGACTTCTTTGTTGTTATACACCAAATCACTTTTATGTGGTTTATATAATGTATTTTGACATAGTATATCATGAATCCCTTTATTCTCATGATATTACAATGTTTTGATCACCTCAATTAATTGTATTCAAGTGTCTCTCTTTTGGTTATAATCTCTAACTAAAATACCATTGTTAAATGTTTTAAAGACTTATTCATCTAAATATTTCTAATTAATGTCCATGTTTTAAAAATGGTTTTAATTATTTATTTATATGGACATTAAAGTTTTAAAATTAGAACTCCTTTTAAAAAGTTTCAAAGTGGTATGGGACACTTTGATTCAAAAATCTATTTTTAAATTGCTTCTTGACAAATAGTGTGACTTTTAAATGATTTCAAGAAAAAAGGCGGATATTTCTCTCAAATAGTTTTGATGATTATTTTCATCTATGGAAACATCATTCATTATTATTGATTGAGGTTAATGTGATACAACAAAATCTTCCATATTGTATCAAATGCATTATGTTTGACTGTGGATGTGCTATTTTTATACCATTCATGGTTTGTGGTAAAAGTGTTGACATTTCGTATGCTAGTTTTAATACGAATGTGTATGTTATGTTTAAACCTTTTCATATAGGAATGAATTGGACTTAATAAGTGGCGGGTGGAGCCCGCTATAGCTCCTCGATGCATCAGTAGGTCTCATGAGACAAACTAGTGTCTTGGCACAAGGCCTTGGCAAAATCTTATTTGTAGTCTTGGCACGAGGCCTTGGCTATGTGGTTATGATAGTCTGGAAATATGCATTCCATCATTATGAAAGTGGTTATTGATGTTGCATGTGATCATTCGACTAGTAGAATATCCATGTGAATAAGTAAATGGCATTATTTCATTTTATATTTTCCATTTTATACTGAAGTTCATGTTTAAAAGGCTTTCGTTTTAGTTATAAACTGCCTTAAGTGTTTATGCTTATCTATGAAAGCTTCTGCTATAATGTTATCCTTACTGAGCATCTGAGCTCACCCCTTTCAATGTTTTATTTTTCCCAGGATTATGATGAAGTAATTTATGAATGAGCAGCAGGGATAGTATGAGGGGATATGAAGACAAGATGTTGTTGTAGTTTTTTTTACCTTATGATGTAATGTAAGACTTACGAATATATCTAGTGTTTCCAAGACTACTAAACTAATCAGTCTTTCGAGACTTGATCCTTTGTGATCATGCCAATGTCATGTAATAATGCACCAACTCTGGGTATCTAGGGTCGGGGAGTTACATTAAAAGGGTCTGAAATCACATGAATTCTATTTTTTGATGCTATATATAATTTATATATCTTTACATTACTTTTCCCAAGAATGTTCATCATAAATTAACAAAGCGATAATTGTTCTTCAAATCTATATGCCCCAATGTTATAGACATAACTAAATTGCTGACTATTGAAAGAAAAATTTTCATCATATTATATGAATTTGAAATGTTCTTCCTGCCAACATTCCTTGATATGATGGTTCATTTTATGTTTCACTTGATGAGAAAAATTCTACTATGTGGTTAAATAATCTATAGATGGATATACCCCATTGAATTGTATATGAAGATTTTGAAAGGGTGTGTAAAAAATCAAAGCCGCCCAGAGGGTTGTATTGTGAAGCAATATATTGTTGGGGAAGCTATTGACTTATTTACCAAATACATATCTGTTGAGGAAAATATTGGTCTATTTAAATATCATCACACTTGGAGACTATTTGGTGAAGGAATTGTTTAAAGAGATGTTGTCACAATCAATATCACAAGATCGGGAGCAGAACCACCTTTATTTTTTTTCATAACAGTTTGGAGGCTTCCCCATATGTTAAAACCCACAAATAATATCTTAGTAATTTGAATACATCAAGGACTAAAATATAGAAATCAAATAAATATAATCAACAATTTATAGGATTGTTTTGGGACCATATTTAAAAGGAGTTTGATGAAAATATGGATTCAATTTTAGAACAAATTTGATGGCTAGCCGAAGGACCATGTGTGTATGTATTATCTTAAAATGGTTATTTAATTATTGGTTATACATTCTATAAAAATGAGCATGATGAAGGATGTAGCATTAAAATTAGTGGAGTTATAACATTCCAGGTGATGATTTTTCAATGCAATTGGGATTATAATAGGATTAATCATAAAATTGATGAATTGGGAATCTTAAAATTTGATTTCAGTAAGGAAGGGTATAAAGATGAACCATTTGTGATAGAATCATAGGAATCACATTTATTTTAGGTTCTAGATCCCTCAAACCAAAAGTTTTCAATTATTCTGTTATTAACCAAAACCACTGAATGGTCTGATGAAAATTCAACTGAGGATAACCCTTTCATTGTGACTTCACAATCACTTCATAGCGGTTCTAATGTAGATGGTATTTAATATATTATAGGAGACCCAAATGAAAGGATTTGGATCATCTATAGAGGGTTCAAATACTTTCATCCTTTAAAAAAATAAAAAGAGTTTTCAATAATATGGTTATATTTTTTTTAATATATATCATGTTACCTCATGTTATTATTAGTATGATTCTTTATTTATGTGCTCTAAATTAAATGATAAATAATTTCTATATATAACAAATTATTCACATACTGTTTCTCTGAATCCTAAAGAAAAATAAGTCTCTCAACCAGATACTGCTCACAGAGCAGAGGAATGAAATTCTACATATGTTGGTGATCTCATTCATAAGGAACAACAAGTTTCCCAACCTGCTACTACTCTCGCTGTAGATGTACAATGACCATAAAATCATATCGATGCTATTGTTCTAGAGGAACATATTGATGATGTTGATTTTGGGAAAATGGTAGGCAAAGAAGGAATTTCAACATATAAAAAATAGAAGTGTCGTAGTTTCATGGTGTTATAAAAAATCATTACGATGAAATTTAACGAAATCAAATTCGAGGTTGGATGGAATACAAATGATCAATATGATATCACTAAAAAGCCCATGTTCAGTAGTTTCATTGGAATCATCTTTTTATAACACATACCAATTGATGTAGATTCATGGAACCATATTGTTTTTGGGCATAAGAAACTGATGTGAGAAGAATTACGGTAACTATATGATATCATTTATTTATTTTACTAAAAAAACAAAACAATAAAACATAGATTTACTCTTCATTATCCATTGTAGAGTGAATTTATAGTAGACGACTCCCACAAGAATTATGTATTAATGATTGCTGGAAGGATACATAGATGATTTTATACAATCCTAACAAGACATCATTATAAAGATATTGTAGGGAAAGTAATCCTACACCCACCACTTATATATGTACACATGATATCCCAAGAAGTTTGGGATGCGTTTACTAGCCGTCATGTAGATGTGATTTTTAGGTACATTTTGAATAGTAATATATCATTTGATGATACTGGTATTCATCAAATTTAAAGAAATTTTTTTATTTATAAAACAAAAAATGAGTTCTAGAAATAAGGAACATGCAGTAAAACCAGTGTACCCCTACCGTAATGCAAGGATGGGGTACACATCACTTGAAAAAAATTGGTACGTATTTTAAATTCAGTGTAATACTTTTATGAAACATGAAACAACACCATAATTATGTTCCTATGTTTATATGAATATTGATGACTCCGAATCCCATTCCCCTTCCATCCCACTCCATATGCTATGGAAGGAGTAACATGTAAATAAAGATGGGATACTAATAGATAAAAACACACAAAAGTGTGAGAGACATGTGTAAGTACTACATAATAAAAATTCTTATTTCTTTAAATCCCTTTTACATAATAATGATCACTTATTTTCCTATATTTTCTATCTGACATTTTCACAGGAGTAAGAAACACTTGTACCAGATGAACCCATGTTTCCAGTAGCCTTGAAGTTTCCAGAACAGTATTGTCATGTTAGAGGTGCAGGTTTAGGGGTGACCCCATGAATATATTATGATAAAAAACAAGATGAGGATCAAAGTGAATTAATAAAATAGATAAGAGAAATAATATATACCCTTTAATAAAAATTCCAATGGAAGATAGAGATGATGAAAACATTTATGTGGGGAGGCAAGGAGAAGAAACAACTCAATTATAGCCACCACATAGAGATATCACCCCACCCTCCACATGCTAAGAGGCTGTCCATTACCGTAAAATAGATATTTAGCTGAGGTAATCAATGTTCTAATAATTTTTTTTTGTAAAATTTGAATCAGATAGACACTGATACATTTCTAGTACTCATATTCTATAGTGTGATAATGATAGCGATCTATATCTATCAACACCCACCCATTGCCTTGTAGTGAGGGATACGATGTTCAATATGCAAAACAACTTTCTGCATAGTTGAAAAATTATAACAGATCATATGAGAGTGTTTTTCAGTGTAGCCCATGAGCCAAGCGTCGAGCTACCTATTCCAATTCATGAGGAAGATATTAAAATGGTTTAAAATGATGTTGGATCATTCATCACATGGTTGTCACATCATAGAAAAAAGCATGTCAATAAAGAGGTATTTATTTCCAATTTATTTCTTGATCTAAACCTATAACAATTAATGAAATGAGATCTAAACTGATGAATTTTATTATAGATAGAAAAATTTAATGGGATGAAATGAAATAGCGACTCAAAACCATCAAAATGATTGACCAAACGATAAAAAATATCTACTGAAAACACCATTACCCCACTTGTTTGATATCCACATTTACAATCATTTAAGGATCATGTGGAAACGAAGTTAAAATATGGTGGTAATAACATTGTATATTTTTTAGAAAATATGTACATATAGAAAGATCTAGACTCTATTGGTGTTGAGAGTGAAACTAAAATCCATTACAATGATTGTCTAGGTAGCAAAGTTATAAATATATACATAAGGTATGTTTTCATGATATTATTTTAAAAAATATTATATACTATGTTAATTATGACTAAATAAATTTCATATTTGTTTGAAGGAATATATATAAAGAAAAATTGAATGAATTTTCTTATGAAAGAAAACTTGGACTCATTAGTCCTCACATTCCCTCTAAAGAAAAAACAAAAAAAAAAGATTCCAAAAATAAGAATGAAATAGTGGTAGGTCTGGTCAAATAATTTGAAATGAAAATTTCGAATGATATACTCGATTTAATACCAATGATGTAGGGGTAAAACTCAAAAATTTAATCATATATAATCTATTTTTATTTCATTCATTAATTATTCTTTTTTATTGTGTTTTAGGAAGCATTGGATACTCAGTGAAGTAAATTTGTATACTCCAAAGATTTACTTCATAGATTCAATGCATGGTTATCAAACATACCATCCACACATGATAGTGTTTTTCAATTTTTAATAAAATAAATCCAACATTTTAGAACTAATAATCAAGTTATATAATTTATATAATCTTTTAATGGGGATTCTATTACGATAGGGTGGTGCATGATTGTCATGAAAAACAAGGAATGAGGCTAGGGGCTAAGCACACGTAAAAAGAAAAGTTATATGTCTGGACAAGTATCAGGGTATATATAATAAAATTTCACTATCCAAACATATATCAAAACAAATTAATTATTATAACCAATGTTTCAACAATGTATAATACAAAACAATGTAAAAGATTCTGGTTATTATGTTTGTAAATTTATGATTGAGATCATATTCCATGAGAAAACTTCCATCCCTAAAGAGGTATTTTCAAAGATAATTACTATTTCATTTAAAATATTTGTTAATCCTTTTCATATTTGTATTTTTACATTACTACTATGAATTTTGAAAGAACCCATGTTTATAATATGATATAGATGTTATCAGAAATGAATGGAAAATATACCTGATGGAATAATGTAAAAAAGTAGCATGAATTTGTGACTTTCATAGAAGTAGAGGATTGTTTCATAATTATGGTAACAAATGTTTTATTATTATTACCCACATAAAAATTGTTTTCGTAAACAGGTGGATTTCTTTGTTCTAGTCCAGGTAGTTTGTTTGAAACTAATCATGCTCGTGAGAGATTGGACTTCAATGTGGCAACTCAGAATACAATGAGAAGGTATTTTTTAATATACTAGGGTTTTAATCATAATATTATCTATTATTTATTTCATTAAAATAATATAAATTAATTGTTTGACTACTAATGCATATAATGTCTTCCAAAGACTTATTATACCTCAAAACCTTCTCACCCTTGTATTGTTAGTATTTACCACTTTCCTTAAAAGGTAGTGGAGGGTACTTGAAGGAAATTGATAAATGCGTATAATTTAGTGTTTAATTTTCAAAAAATAAATCAAACAGAAAGAATTTTAATGCACGATGTGGCCAGTATGACTCAATGTGTTTCTTTTCTAGGTAATTAATTAATTTGGTCATCATTTTATCTACTATTTTTAAGTTAATTTCCTTATCATTTTATCTAATAATGATTTAGTTTTTATACTAATATTATCCTTATATGATAATTGATATATAACTTGTTTACAATTAATTATCATATTTGATCACCCTTTATTATGTTTCATAACATTATGTTATTAAGAATGGTTTTAGAAAAGATTTGTCTAAGAAGGATTCTAGTAAAGAATAATATAATAAGAAACTCTTATAAACTAGTTCTTTATGTTTCCATGTTTTCAAAAGCACTAGAACTAAAATATTTTAGAATGGATAATTATGTTATATGAGGAATATTAATATAATAAGATGTGATACCTATGTATGAAATTTATGGGTCAATATAGTTTGTATAAGAGCAACAGACCTACTCAAAACTGATAAAAAAATAACAAGTGACCAGTATCACTCAAAGTGACTCTTTTTTATTTAAAATTGACATTTCTTTTAATAAAAAGAATAAGTGACATATTGAAAACTGATAAAATGGATTCATATTTTTTTTATACTTTATTAAAATGATCCATAAGTCATTTTTGATGTGTAAGAATCAACTAAAACTCAATCTGATGCACGGCGTGGGTGGTACGACTTTATGTGTGTATTTTTATATTAAATTGACATTAAATTCACTAAAAAGAACAAGTAACATACTGAAAACTAAGAAAATTAATTCATATTATTTTGATACTTTAGGAAAATAATCCATGAGTCATTTTTGACATATAGGAATCAACCAAAACTCAATCGTATGGAGGGTGTGAATTGTATGACTAGAAGTGTCAGTTATTAGTTTAAAATTGATATTTTAGTTCAAAACATGTCACTCACTAAAAACAATGAAAACAGACTCCAATTTCATTAAACTTTTTGGATAGATATTCATATGTAATTTTTGTTATTTATAAATAAGTATCACCTCAAACCAACACACGATATGATTGGTATGACTCTAAATGTGTGTTTCCAGTTTGAAATAACATTTTAGTAAAAAAATACAACCTGCAAATTGAAGATTGATCAAGCATATTAAGATTGTTTTTATAATTTAGTAAAACCATCTGTAATTAATTTTTAACATGTAAGAATCATCCTCATCTCAATACGATGCATGTTGTGGCCAGTATAACTCAAAGTGTGTCTTTTCATTTAAAATTGACATTAATTCAAGTAAAAAGACAAAACTGACATACTGAAAACTAAGGAAAATATTTTTATTATATTAATACACTAGGAAAATGATCTATAAGTAATTTTTGTTGTGTATGAATAGCCACATATTAATATTATGCATGGTGTTTCCTGTATGTCTCAATGTTTTTCTTTTTTATTTAAAATTGATATCAATTTAAGTAAAAACAACAAGTGACATACTGAAAAACAACCAAACACATTTAGTTTGTTTTAATATTTTAGTAAAATGATCCATGAGTCATTTTTGATGTGTAGGATTCAACCAAATCTCAATATGACGCATAGTGTGACTGATAGAACATAAAGTGTATCTTTTTTTTTAAAATTTACATTAATGTAAGTAAAAAAGAACAATAGACATGCTAGAAATTGAGAAAATTCATTCATATTGTTTTTATGCTTTATTAAGACGATCCATGAGTAATTCTCAACACCTCGAAATCAACCAAATGTCAATCTGATGCACAATGTGGCCGATGTGACTCAAAATGTCTCTTTTTATTTAAAATTCACATTAATTTAAGTAAAACCAACAGGTCACATACTGGAAAACAAGAAAACACATTAATATGGTTTTGATACTTTAGTAAAATGATCCATGAGTTTTTTTGACATGTAGGAGTGAACAATATCATAGTCTACCACATAGTGTGACCGGTTGGACTAAAAGTGTATTTTATTCATTTAAAATTGACATTTTATCTCAGAATGAGTCACTCGCTGAAAACTAAGAAAATTAACTTCTATAATCTTGATAATTTAGGACAGTGATATATAATTCATTTTTGATGTGTATGAATCAGTCTCATGTCAAATGGATGCTCGATGTGGTGGGTATGACTCCAAATGCATCTTTCCTGTTTGAAATGACATTTTACTAAAAAAACACAACTAACATACAAAAAACTGAGAAAACGCTTTTGGATTGTTTTGATATTTTAGGAAAAATATATATTTGTGAGTTTTTATTTGTGGGAATGAGTCACCCATCAATTTGACACATAGTGTGACCGATATATCTCAAAATGATTTATTATTTAAAATTGAAATTCATTTTTGTTAAAGAATAAGTGACATACTCAAAACCGAGCAATCACTTTCAGATTGGTTTTATATTTTAGGACAATGATCTTTATCTCATTTTTGAATTTTCGGAATCCATCTCACCTCAATAAGATGCATGGTGTGGCCAGTATAACTCCAAATGTATCTTTTTTATTAAATATAGACATTTTATTAATGTATTCTTTCATATTAATATTTAATTTATTTCTTTATAGTATTACTGACATAATATTGGTTTTATTATTTAAGAGGAATATTTATATCATTTTGAGATAATTTGTTCGGCAACTGATACCATGGGTAGACATTTTCTAGTGGGGATCACATGTGTCAAAAGATGAAATATTAATAGTTTATAATGTTTTTTGGATATTTGTAAATGTACTTATATTAATCAATATACATGAAATTTAAATAGTAGTGTTTTTTATATACCATAGATGGAAATTTTAGTATTCATAAATCAATTAAATGTATATAGAATTATTTTAAACTATTTCATTCTTTGAAATTATAGGTTTTATATATCTTTTGAAATTGCTGGTTTTTTCTTCTGGGTGTGTTGTTATATTATCAGCCCACTATAGGCGGGTAGGCCTTTATGATTGCTTTTTTTTAACATGTAAAATGGGACCCCTTTAACTTTTTTATGATTAAAAATGATTTCATAGCACTATTAAAATCCTATTTCTTTGTTTTTAAAGGGCATGTGTGTAGTAGTGACAGGAAGAAATGAACTTCAGACCAATTCTCTAACTTGTAGAGAGATTCTACTACCGATGAATATATGTAAAACTACCACTGAAAAATTTATAATGAACTGAATTTTATGACCTAAATATAGTGAACTATATATACTTCAAATTCCAAAAATCCCCCACTTGAATACTATTGCATGGAACCTTTGGAATATCATCAAAATTTCAAAAAATTTATTTCTTCCTCTTAAAAACATACAATGTTCTTCATTCTCCATTCATTCACCCATGTCCAAAGAAGTCATGATGTTTCCTAATACTTTCTAGATCTAATGTTTTAGTGAACATGTGCACTATATTTTGGCTTCAGACTATCTTATGAAGATCTAACTCTTTCTCCTCTGACATGTTTATAATGAAGTGTTACTTGAGGTAGATGTGATTTAACCTTACATGAAACATGAAAATTCTAGCCAAATGAATTGATTTCTATTTATCAAAGAATAAAAATCTATCTTCTCGGTTTCTCCCAAGCTCCTTATGTAAAGGTTTTGATGCAGCATTATTTTACTAATATTTTAATAAATTTATAACTTATCTTTAATTAATTTCTCTAATAGTTTTTTGTGTTTTAGGATAATTTGTAGTTTTGTTTAATATATTAGTTTTTTATAGCTTTATGATTATTATATATTAATATGAGTAATTTAGTATTATTATTACTTTACAATAATTTTATATAATATTTAACACTTTATTAATTTTAATAGTTTCACTAATGTTAGTTTTGTTGTTTATTTATTAATTTTTTAGTATTTATTTAAAAATTATATATATCATTATAAATAATAGTAGTATTAATAATATTTGTGTTAATATTCTAGTTTATTATTACTATTATATTAGAATAACAATTAATTATAGTATTATTATAATACTTTTTTCTAACTACTAATTATATTTTATGTATTATATTAGTATATCGAATCATATATATATTATATCTAATAAGTATATCTATTTCTATAATTAGTATCACCTTATTATTTTTTTTTTTTTTTCTATTAATAAAATTAATTTTATTTGCTCATGTTGTTATTAATTTTTAATAGAAAATGAATTATGTTTAAATTTTTAAACAGGCGCATAGGACTCGAGATGCTTTCTTTATCCTTTCAATTTTCATATAGAACCTATATATTGGGAAACTATATCCTTCGAGGAGGGTTCATCACAAGTGTCAGCCAACACATCATGAGGTCGTAGCACCACACCATGCGATGACCTCATCTCCATCAGCATGCTCGCGTCCTCCTACCACCCTCCCCTTCTCTTGCATAACACCACCTCACCAAAATGCAACATCCTCAGTAGCAGCACCGAGCCCACCAACATCTTATACTCTTTCATCACACCAAATTGGAAGAATCCTCCTCCATCCAACCTAAGTTGTAGCCCACCATGATGTCGGTGCCCTCTTTCATGTAGAAACCAGCACAGCTTCCGCCACCCTCTGTCGATCACTACCAGTGGCGTCACACTCCTCTACTCTGTTACACAGCCGAGCATCCCTTCTTGGATTTACACCACTGACAGTTTTATTATATGGGTAGTGATGTCAAAAAAATCATGGGTTAGAGTTTTGATAAAGGTAATGGTGTATTCATGCAATTATTTTGGACCATGTATGATTTCCGTTTGAATTATTTTTTAAATTAAAATTTTATTTAAGTATTTATATTTGTGTATTATTTAATTTTTTACGGATTCTGTAATAAATATTTGGTTCCCATTCTCATGATACCTAATATGTAATCAAAATAAGAATATTATCAGAAAATTTATTTTTCTAGATTATGATTGCATTCATGAGAGAATCGTAAATCGCACACGAGTGAATTCTGAATAAATTAATATAATTAAATAAAAAATTAATAATTTGGTGTATTACTCTTCAAGAATGCATGAGTGATACCTAATAGGTGATCTCATGTGAGTAAACACGGTACATATTTATTTTTTGACATTGTGAGAAACTAGTCATTGCACTAAACCAAGTGATTCAATACGAAATTGATGATAAAATTATTCATAAAATCAATGAATGAAATAATGGATGATTTTTGTGAATATTACAATACTATATAACATTAGTGAACAATAACTGAGAGTATTTTGCTTAAATTTGGAATCAATGATCGTTTGATAAATAAATATTCAAATTTGGAAATTAAATAATGGGTATTGCATGCACCTGAATGAATGTCACAACTCTAGCACTTCCATATTATCCAGTTTATTTCATAGATTAATGTATTTCACTTAGATACTTTTAGTTAATTTAATTATTTATTTTTTACTAATTGTTTTTTATGTTTTATTTGTTAAACACATATAAAACTCTTCTGCATGAACATTTGTCTAAGATGATATTCCTAGCATCTATGCACATTATTACTATGATTCAACCATACTTAATACTTCTACAGTACTTAGTAGGTTAATAAATTTGAAAAATTTCACATTTTTCAATGAATGCGGTAATTTTTTGTAACTATTTTTGGGAAAAACATTATCATTAGGATATCCTTAAAAGACTGATTTATGACAAAAATAAAAAAACAATAAAAAAACACAAAAAAATGTTCTAATATACTATGGGTGATTCTTTTGTCATTATTGCAGGAAACATGTAGACACCTAGAAGTTATGAATGATTTGGTCCACACCACATAGTAACATCCAATACACGCCCATGTTGCATGGTATGGAATAAGAATTGACACCGTACATGAGGTCTCTAGAAAATTCTATTTATTTTAATGACTATTATTCTAGATAGTTTCATGATCCTTGTGAGTATCCTTCAATATATTCTAATGCTAGATCCTACCCACAATTTGACCATCTTCAAAGTCAAAGAATCCATGAAAATATAGAAATTGATAATTCAGTATCTTTATCTAGGCTATAAGAGGTTTTAAAAAACCTTGAATACTCTAGTCCATAATATCAAAAAATTATGGTTTATAAATCATATTCCACAGTATAGGAAAAAACATAGTCTGACCAACCACCATGTGAAACAATTAATTCAATAATTGGGAACATGCTGTTTTTTTCTATCACTGAGGAATACAGGTTGTTTGATCTTCTATATAAATGTAATGAAAAATTGCTTTCCAAAATTAATGATCTAGAAAATCAAATGACCCAAGTTTTCCAACTAGCCACCTCACTACCACATGATGATCTAATTCAGAATAATTATTTGGAGAAAAGTGTAGTAGTGGTTCCATTTGAACACTATTCATTTTCTTATTCTCAGGTCAATACCACTTTTCTTGATCCTTCTTCCCATCACACCATATTCCAAAGTATAGGAAAAAATATAATATGACCAACAACCATGTGAAACAATTAATTCAATAATTGGGAATATGCTGTTTTTTTCTATCACTAAGGAAAATAGGTTGTTTGATATTCTAGATTAATGTAATGAAAAATTTCTTTCCAAAATTAATGATCTATAAAGTCAAATGACCCAAGTTTTCGTACTAGCCACCTCACTACCACTTGATGATCTAATTTAGAATAATTATTTTGAGGAATGTGTAGTAGATGTTCCATTCGAACACTGTCCCTTTTCTTATTCTCTGGATGATACCAATTTTCTTGATCCTTCTTCCCATCACACCATAAATGAATTTTTTCAATCACAGGTTGTTTTTTCCAATGTAATCACATTTCATGAATATAAAATCTTGATCTTCCACTCTATAAACCATAATGGGCCACTGAAAAATACGATGTCATGTCATTATTCTGTTAGTTCACAACCCTTTAATCCCAATGAGAGAATATATTATTTTAACATATATCAGATTCCACCTTTGATGATAAAAAATCCTTATATGATGAAGAGATCATTGAACCTGGACCCTTAATTATTTTGATAGAGTCAAAATTGAGGCAATACAAAATGAATTTACACGCAAAGGAGGACATCACATCACAAGAAATTAAATAAAATCTTCTTAAAAATATTTAAGAGTCTGAAACATTTTCCAATATGGGTACATCTAATACATTTTAGGAGGTAGAAATCCAGCTATTGATGGTGGTAGTGAAAACTCATAATTTTCTAGAAAGAATGGAAGAATTAGATTTCTCAGAGGATCCTAAGTTTATGGTCTCACATCTAGTAATAGAGAAATATGATGAGGTAAGTATAGAAGAAACTTTTGAAAATGATTTTAGTCTTGACATAGTGGAGTCACCATACCCTATGGATCCCTCTCCACTTTCTCCACGTATTCATGTTAAAAATCCAACAGTTGAAATACCCACAGATGATAGAAATAAAATTGACTTTGGTACAACCAAGTAAATTGTGGATCATAAATTGAGTTGGAAAACAGTAGATTTTCATGTTCTAGTATTGTTAGGTGAAAATTAATTACAATAAACCATCGACCTAGATACTATATTCAAGGATATTATTGGTATAAGCTAACCAATGAAATATTCTAGTAAGGTAATTTATTCTCTTTTCAAATCTAAAAATGTAATGTTCAAGATCATTATGACGATTCCACTTGAAGAAACATCAATTATTCAGTGAGTTTTTCTTTAGATGTGGTATAATCATTCCATTGTGAGTTTTTCTTTTTTCATTTCATTCCATACAACCATTGGAATAACAATTTTCCATTGATATATTGTACAACTTGTAATATAATTTCCTTTTCAATGAATAGATTCCACACTTCCACTAATAAAGGACAAGATTCATGGTATACAAATATATTAGACTGTGGTAGGGTTTCATAAATGGCTGTATAAAGATAATGAAAACTTGATGCTCAATGGGTTGAAACAAATCATTACTTTATTTTCCTTTCAATAATTTTAGTTTTTAATCATTTATTTTTTAGGTAATATAATTAAATGAAGTTACTACAATCCATTTTCTCTAAGAAATATAGTGGATTTGAATTCATCATATAGATTTTTAACATCCTCACATTAATTTTAATTTTGTGTAATCTCTTTGATATGACATGGTTATGTGACTTCCATGTATTGATTCTACAATTACTTAATTTATGGAGCTTCATTAGATACATAATACCTTTCCACATCATTATACACTTACTCAGGGAAGTGTTTTATTTTATATCATATTTTATTCTTCCAAATCACAATGTAAACTAATAAACTAAAAAATAAAATTTTAAAAAAATACAAACATTTCTATCCTTATTGAACCCATTTTAAAATGGATGCATTCCTATAGTAACACCGTCGAGGGAATACCTCTTATATCCTTGGGTAGTCTAAGAACATGATTTCTATTTGGAATGATTTGATTATTAATACCATTATTTCGATGATTACTAATATTATTCCATTCATTAAAAACATTTTCTTGAAATTTTCATATTTTTGAAACACTTTTTTCACTCATACACATCTATGTAGTCCAATATTGTATTTCTATACCAGTGAGGACTCTAGACCATTTTATAATCACATATAATTCTCTTACACTTATGGGAATCTGAAACATGACATATCATCAATAAATTTATATGTTTTATTAGAAAAGTGGTTAGTAATTTGGAAGTTCCACTAAAATTTTAGTGGCATTTGTTGATTTTTACCCTATTAACCATTGATCCAACCTTGCATTTTCTCTATCGTATAGCCTTATATTCCTTTAAAACGCCTTTTTGGGATAAACTCTAAGCTGATACTTGTACGTACCCATTATTGAATATTTTAATAATTATTTTCATTATGAGTGATGGGGGGATATTTTTCCACATAAAGGGTTGTTTGAGAGAAAATGCGGCATTTTATGTATATGGATGGACATAATCTATCATGATCATATGTTTTATATTTCAAAATTTCCACATTAATTACTTGTACATTGATATGAGATGATAGATTATTTTTTCTTCCAAAAATGAGTACATATATGATCATTACTGGGTAACCCTCACCATTCGAGATACCTAAAAAAGAGATTATACAATACTCCCAGAGAGATAAAATTTTCTATAAGACCTAATTTTATTAAGATGATACAATTAATGTTCTACTTATGTACCTTTATTTGGGATTTTTTTTACATTAATATCTTGTGGGATCAGATCAGTTACTCACTTCTTTACTAATCCATAATGTTGAGTGAGTTTTTTCTTTAAAAAACAAAGTGGAAATAAAAAAATCATAATTTTGAGTGTCTTTGGATTATAATATTCTTGGGGATAAGAAACATTTTAATTTTTGGGGGTAATATTTTCAGATAGATATTTGAATTAACTTTTATCATGCTTGTATTTCATGATTAAACCGACCTTTTTTCCAAAAACATTCGTTATTTTTTATGACCTACAATCCTGCAGCCTCAGAGACATTCAAACCTAATGTGAAGTCCCCGAGATTGGTGCATTCTTTTGATTTCCACTAATGGATATGTGAAATTCATGTAAATCCTATGGCAAGAAAGCATGTGATTGATAATTGAGCACAAAGTTGATCAAAATGTTTGAGAGATGAGAGTGATGGAGAGGTAGGTCACATGATACATGAGTGTGGATGCTTGTTTGGGAAATACTGTGAGTGGAAGGGAAACTAGTTTTGAAAATTGATATATTAAATTATGTAGGATATTTTTTGTGTAAATGCGAATGAATTTATTTTGAACTCTTAATTTTGATGATTTCATTTGTCTACAAGTCCAATTGTGTATTATTTCTTATTATAGTTCCTATAAGGGAAAAATTTAAGTGTGAGGGATTTTATGCACCTAGAATTTACTAGCATTTTAATAAATTTTTAACTTAGTTTTAATAATTTTTTCTAACGACTTTTTGTGATTTTAGTTTTTTACAGTTTTTGAATATTTTAGATATTTATATCATTTTTATTTATTTATATATAAATATTAGTTATCTAGTATTATTATTAGTTTAGATTAATTTTATATATTAATTAACATTATATTATTATTAGTCTCACTAATATTAGTTTCATTATTAATTTATTAATATTGATTAGTATTAATATTAATATTATATATATAATTATAAATATTTTTAGCGTTAATAATAGTAGTAGTAATATTTTAGTTTATTATTACTATTAAACTAGATCAACATTTAATTATAGTAATATTATTATAATTTTATATAACTACTAATTATATTTTATGTATTATATTAGTATATTTAATCATATGTACACCCACACACAAATATAATTCTAAATATATCTAATAATTTTATCTATTTATATATTTGGTATTACATTATTATTATTGTTATTATTATTATTATCTTGTATCTATTAATAAAAATAATTTTTTTATGTTTTATTGTTATTAAATTTTAACGGACAATGAATTCAGTTTAAATTTTTAAAAAGGTGTGCCTAACCTGAGCTGCTTTCATTCTTCTTCAGATCTTCATATCCTATGTATTGATAGATCACCTCCTCTTCCGAGGGGTCATGAAAAGAACCCTAGAGTGGAAGCCACCGCCACACTAGGTCACAACACCATGCTAGGTGAGAACCTCTTTCTAGAACCACATTCATGAACACATCTCTAACACCATTCCATTATCCTATGAAACACCACCACACCACCATGCTCCTTCAAGTGAACCTCGAGGATAAGCACCTCCCTCCTACTATAGCTCTCTTTCAAGTGACCAAAAGGAGAAACTCCACTACACTTGACCATACCAGCACATAGCCACCATCAAAAGATATGCGTAGTTCACCATAGTCGATAGATTAACTGAGGACACTTGCCTATTCTCCTCTTGTATCACACCATGTTGTCAGGTGCCACCTCCAACGCTCCTCTATTACATCCCACCATGATACTGGTTACCTCCTCCCACCAACAATAAACGGAACTACTTCCACCACCCTCTGTTGTGCACCACAAGTGGTATTACCTACCTACACCCTACTACATGATCGAGAGTCTCTCCTCTGATGTGCACCACAGACAGTGACCTCCTCCTATTGTGGTAGGGATATCCCCCAAGTCCGATGTTTTGTCATTTCTCTACCACACATAGACGATTATGTCATAGTGGGTGGGTAGTTGTTGGTGATTTTCATGGGGAAT
Organism: Viscum album; assembly: GCA_963277665.1. Classification (NCBI taxonomy): domain Eukaryota; kingdom Viridiplantae; phylum Streptophyta; class Magnoliopsida; order Santalales; family Viscaceae; genus Viscum; species Viscum album. The sequence continues at coordinate 1,199,927,694 of OY728164.1, forward strand.
GAGTCATCGACATTCACTGTGGATTCTATTTTATTCTAGAGATAGACCTTGCACAATGAGTGTAGACTCAAACCTGCTCATTTTTTGGTAATTCAATTATAATTTTTATTCTTTATATTTTTATTACTATGTGTATTTTTTGGTAGTGATGTTGATATAATTTTCACATGTTAGAGTTTCAACGAATGTAATAAAAATTACTAAAAATAATTATTTTAACAAATCTAGAAGAATCCATTATTAGTGCTAAAAAAGAACTATTGATCTAAGAACTATTAAATGGGAGCCCCATTTATCATTTCTAGAAAAGCACAGATAAATTCCACACTATAATGTGTTGTTAAAATTATAACACACTAAAAAAACAAATATATGAAAATAAATTCAAATAAAGGATATGGTAAAATCAAAATTTTAATTGAAATACATTTTAAATAAAAAATAAAAGAAAATGTCTCTATTATTGACATTTCAAAAAAAAATGCACAATTACATCCACAAGTACAATTTATTATAATCATTCAAAAAAATAATTTTTTCATTGTCATTTCCACATGACCCCCTATAAAAAAATACCGATCATGGTATTAGTTTCTGAAAAAACCACCCCAACTCGAGAAAATGAATGCACCTGTATAAGAAAAAAAATCTTATGTCAGAAATAAAATGAATAAATAAATGAAACAAAAATATAAAATAATAAATTAATAAAAAGTCATTTTTAAACTGTAACAACACATTTTTAGTAATACCAGTCACACCAAGCATCAAAATAAGGTGCAACATATTCCTACACATAAAAAATAATGCATTGATCGTTATCCTAAATTATCAAAATAATATGTAAGTGTTTTCTTAGTTCTGATTATGTCCCTTATTTTTTTACTGGAATGTCATTTTAAACTAAAAACACAATCTTTGAGTGATACCAGTCACACCATGTGTTAGTTTGACATGAGACCAATTCATACATGTCACTAATGACCTATGAATCATTTCATTAAATTATGAAGACAATATGAGCACATTTGATATTTTTTCAATGAGTGACATGTGTTTTGAACTGAAATGTTAATTTTAAACTGATAACAGAAACTTTGAGTCATATCAGTAACAATGTGTATCATATTTAAATACAGTTAATTGATACAAAAAATTACATTCGGATAATTTTATTAAAGTATAAAAATAACCAGAATGTGTTTGGTCAGCTTGGAGTATGTCACTGATCTTTTTTCACCCAAATGTCAATTTTAATTAAAAAAGACACACTTTGAGTCATACCTCTCACATCGTGCCTCAGATTGAGGTGAGGTTGATTCATACATTCTAAAAATATCTTATGGATCATTTTAGAAACGTATAATAGAAATCCAAATGTGTTTTATTGATTTTGATTACGTCACTATTTTTTTACTAAAATTTCATTTTGAACTGAAAACACAAAATTTGAGTCATACTGGTCACATCGTGTGTCAGTTTAACATGAGACTAATTCCTATATGTTGAAAATAAATTAAGAATAATTTTAATAAATTTTTAGGAAAATCCATGCTCATTTTATTAATTTTTACTGATTTACACAATTTTTGAACTAAATATCAATTTATAACTATTAATTGACACTCAGAGTCATACTGACCACAATGTGTATCATATTGAGGTGTGTATAATTCCAAAATTTTAAAAATGATATATGGATAACTTTAATAAAGTATGGAATTAATACAATGAATTATCTATGTTTCTAGAATGCCACTTATATTTTTCACTAAAATGTCAATTTTAAAAAAAAGACACACTTGGAGCCAAACCGGTCACACTGTGCTTTATATTGAGGTTTGGAAAATTTATAAATGTCAAAAATGATGCTTGAATAAATGTTATAAATTAAAAAACCCCAAAAATGCATTTTCCTAGCTTTGAGTATGTCATTTTTGGTTTGAACTAAAATTTCATTTTCAACTGAAAACATGCAATTTGTGCCATACGAGTCACACTATGTATCAGATTGACATACAATAATTCCTAAACATAGAAAATTACTTACAGATCATTTTAATAAATTATAATTATAATATCAATTTTTCTTCTCAGTTTTGAGTTTTTCAATTGTTTTTTTACTCAAATGTAATTTTTAACTGAAAACTTGCACTTTGAGTCATATTGATCACATCATGTATCATTTTTACATGAAAATAATTCTTATATGTCATAAATGACAAATAAATATTTTTAGAAATTTATCAAGACAACCTGAGTGTGTTTTCTTTATTTTCTGTGAGTAACACATGTTTTGAACTAAAATATCAATTTTAAAATGATAAAAAATACTTTGAGTCATACAAGGCACACAATGCATCATATAGAGGTATAATTTATCCCTAAGAATAAAAAGTGTCTTATTAATAACTTTCCTAAATTATCAGAACAATATGAAATTTTTCCTCTTTTTTGAGTGTGTCACTTGTGTTTTTCAATAAAATGTGAATTTTAAATAAAAAGGCACAATTGGTGTCATATTGGTCACACCATGCATTATATTGAGGTATGTATGATTTATAAATTCCAAAAATGAATTATATATAATATTACTAAAGTATCAAAAAAATATAAATGTGTTTGTTCAATTTTTAGTATGATAATTATTTTATACTAAAATTTCATTTTCAACCAAAAAATTTTAATGTGAGTCCTACCTATCACATCATGTGTTTGTTTTATGTGAGAGTGATTTATACACGTCAAAAATGACATATGAATCATTTTCATAAATTATCAAGGCCATATGAGCATGTTTTCTTGGTTTTCAATCAATAACACAAATTTTGAACTAAAATGTAAATTTGAAACCAATAACCAACACTTTGAGTCATACCAGACGCACCATGCATCATATTTGAGGTTAGTATGATTCCTACACATAAAATATTACTTTTTTACTATTTTTCCTAAATTATCAAAATAATCCAAATGAATTTTCTTTATTTTGAGTATGTCAGTTTTATTTTTTACTAAAATGTCAATTTTAAATAAAAAGAAACACTTGGGGTCACACCAGTTACACCATTAATTAGATTTAGGTTTAGATGATTGCTATACTTTTAAAATTACATATAGATAGTTGTTATAAAGTATCAGAATACTTTTTTTTGTTTTTGAGTATTTCGCCTTCGGTTTTAAAAAATATGTCATTTTAAATTAAAAACATAAATTTTAAGTCATATCGGTCTCACCATGCTTCAAATTAATATGAAGATGATTCCAAAATGTCAAAATGACTTATGGATAATTTTACTAAAGTATAAAAAAAATCTGATGTGTTTTCTTGGTTTTGATTAAGTGACTTGTTTTTTTTTACTAAAATGCCATTTTAATAAGAAAACCCACACTTTGAGTAATACCGTTCACATCATGTGTCAGTTTGACATGAGAATAATTCCTACATGTCAAAAATGTCTAATGAATCACTTTCAAACTTTATAAAGACAATCCAAGCATGTTTTCTCTATTTTCTGAGAGTGACACAAATTTTAAACTAAGATGTCAATTTTAAACAAAAAACAGACACTTTGAGTCATGCTGGCCACACTATGTTTCAAATTGAGGTTTAACTGATCTGTACATATCAAAAATGACTGATGGATAATTTTCATAATGTATCAGAAAAATATGAAATTTTTTTCTCAATTTTAAATATTTTATGTTTCTTTGTTACTAAAATGTTAATTTTAAATAAAAAGGAACACTTGTAGTCATATTGGTTACACTGTGCACTAGATTTAGTTACAAATGATTCCTACAAGTTAAAAATGAATTATGGATCATTTTTATAAGGTATAAAAACAAGGTTAATATGTTCTTATCTTTTGAAGTAGGTCACTTGTGTTTTTTACTAAAATGTCATTTTAAACAGAAAACACACACTTTGCATCATAACGGTCATAAAATGCATTATATTGGCATGAAATTGATTAATATACATCAAAAACGACTTATGGATTTTTTTAATAATGTATCAAGACAATTTGAAATCATTTTATTGGTTTTGAGTATGTCACATATCTTTTTTTACCAAATTATCAATTTAAACTGAAAACACATACTTTGATCATACATGCCACATTGTTTGTCGTTTTGATATGAGATTGATTTATAGACATAAAATATGACATATTAATAATTTTCATAATGTATTAAGACAATATGAGTGTGTTTTATTTGTTTTTAGTGTGTAACACATGTATTTAACTAAATTTTCATTTTTAAATTAATAATAGAAACCTAGTCATTCTGGTCACACCATGTATAATATTTAGGTTTAAATGATTATTGAATGTCAAAAATGATTTATGGATAATTTTATTAATGAATCATAATAATTTGAATTCATTTTATTAGTTTTGAACAGGTCACTTATCTTTTTTACGAAGATTTCAATTTTAAAATCAATGCATACACATTTATTCATACAAGAAACATTTTGTATTGGTTGATTTGCGTTTGATACCTAAATGTAAAAAATGAATTATGGATCATTTTACTAAAGTATTATATGAAAATGATAAGTAAATTTACTAAAATAGTTGTTAAAATGATAAAAAATCAAATAAATAAGTAGATGGAAGTCACCTCTTCACGATGTCTATATAAATTTTGACACTAGTTATATTTCCCATTCATTTCTAAACAAATTTATTTTATAATTTGAATACGAGGACTACTGAAAAACCTATTACTTTAAAAATATAATCAAAAAAGGATTAATAAATAATTTTAATGAAATTTTAATTATCTTCAAAAATAGCTCTTCTGGAATGCTAGTTTGTTGATGGTATATGATATATTTTAAAAAAATTCAAACATAATAGCCAAAATATTCCCCATTAGTTTGTTTTGAAGATTTAAAAAAAATGGAGGAAAATAATTAATTTTATTGATATATTTTTTGATAGTGAAATATTATTATATAAACCCTAATACATATCCACTTGTAGAAGTCTTCTAGTTTATTTTCCTCATGCTATGAGTTTGATAATAATTAAACACCACCCTATGGTAATACAATTCTCATTAAAAAATAATATACAATATATAACATCAAGTTTATTTGTAAAATTTTTCTTATACAATATAAAAAACTAATAAACACCATCACATGTGGTTGGTTTTTGGGTATCCATGCATTAAATCTAGAAACTAAATCCTTGTAGTATCCAAATTGACTATAATAAGAAAAATATTCTTCCTAAAAAATAAAAAGGAATAAATTTTAAAATTAATGAAAATATATTTGATATGATTTAAGTGTATAGTTTTACCCCTAAATCATATGTATTAAGAAGGGTATGTCATTTGTATATTTTATTTCAAACATTATGGCCAATTTGTCCACTATTACTTCATATTTATTTGGTTCTACAGATAATTATAATGTTGACGTGATCTGAGGACTAATGAGTCCAAATTTATGTTCAAATGGGTTTACTATTAAATAATATTTATATATATGTTTAAAAAATTATGAATAATATTCAGTAATAATTAACATATTTATTTATCCAATTGACAAATAAATCATGAAAACACACCTCATGTATAAATTATACACTAAAAATCCAAGCCATTAATGTGTGTGGATTTTGTTTACATTATCAAGACTAAAAGAGTATATAATAACCTCTTCTTACATCGGTTCTTTAAAATCAATTGTGGTCGTATCACTACTTGTAACATTATATTTGTATGAACCATTAATTTTAACAAACTCAGAAGTTGAATTGGTGGGGTAAAGGTACTTTATGAAAATATTTTTGATTGGTAGGTTGATTATTTAGATCAATTTTATTTGACCATCAATTTCGACCCATTCCCTTTGTCCATCTATAATAAAATTCATGAGTTAAAGCCTTTATTTATTAAATATTAAAGGTTATTAATGAAAAATAAATTGGAAGTGAATACCTCATTTCAACATGTATTTTTACTAGATCTTACAACCATGATAAGAAATTTCCAATAGTTTTTTTGAACATATGAATATTTGCATAATCAAGTGTAATAAGTAGCTTGATGCTCAACTTGTAAGCTACATTAATACCTACTCTCACATGATCTATTGGATGTTTTTATGTGTGTAGAATATTACCGTGGATATTGAACATAGTACCCCTCACAACAAGGTAATGGGTGGGTGTTGTTAGATATAAATCACAATCATTTTCACTATATAGAATTTCAATAACTGAATGGTATCAGTGTGTTCCTGATTCAAATTTCATAGAAACAATTATTATTATATTGATTATCCCTTCTAATAAACCTCTTTGAGAAGAATTTGTTTCCTAAAAAATGGTGGGGATTGGGGGGGATCATCACATTATGGTTGATCTTGTGTTTTACTTCTATTTGATTTATTTCTATAAAATTTTTAAAAAACTCTAACTTCCAATTATGTTTTTCTTTTAGAGAATCTAATCATGCCAAAAAAATCTCCAATTTTCTTTTATTTAACCCTTATTTAATTTATTTCCTCAAAATATGTCTAGGGTGGCACCCCAAAACCCAAACCTCTAATGTGACCATACTATTTTGGATGCTTCAAATCCAAATATAGTAGTTTCTCATCATGTATAACTGATGAAAATTTTTGTGTCTATGTCAAATAAAAAATATTGGAAATACATAATCATTATTATGTAATACCAATTTAAAGAATAGAAATTTTTTATTTTTCCATACTTACACGAGTTTCCTATAATTTTTGTGTGATTTTATCAATTAGTATTCCATTTTTATTTACACATTCCTCCCTCCATAGCACATTATGTGGGATGGAAGTGGGTTTTTATTTTGATTCCTCGAACTGCATATAAAAAAAGAAACATAATTTTTTTGTCATTATAAATCGCATAAATGTATTACAGTATATTTAAAATATGTACAAATTTTTCATGTGAAGCGTACCCCTTTCATGTTTTGCTATAGGGATACATTAGATTTTCAACCCGTTGCTTATTTTTAGCACTAAGTTGATATTTCATAAATTAAAAATTCTTAATCAAGTTGATTAATACATTAATTTTCAAGCAATTTGTTACTAGTGAAAATGTAACTGAAATGATGTCTTCTCATGGTGGCTAATTTACAAATCCCATTCCTATTGGTTTATCAAGTGTGCATACATATGTGGTGGGTTTATGTTTATTTTTTCTTAATAATATTTGAGATAATAATTCATAAGAATTATGAAAAATCCTATATGATCCTATCCAATAATAATTTAAAAAAATTATTCAGGATTCATCTGCAATAAATGCACTCTATAAAGGATATTGAATAGTAATTCAATGTTTCAATTTTTTTTTTAAAATAATGAACGTATATCGTCATGTTATCATAATAACTTCCTAAATTATTTTCTTAAGTGTGGGAACATCATTGTGCCTTGAATATACATCAATAGACATGTACTTGTGAGTGGTGATCCCAGTGTAACTGATGAACATGGCATTTTGGGGTTAACAGGATGGACATGTGCATTCCATCCATCCTCAAATTTGTGACCTTTTTTTCTCTCCTTAATATTTTTTGCTAACATCTTCAGATTATAATTATCTTATTCTTTATGAGACAGAAGTTTTTCACTATCTACCATTTTTACAAATTCAGAATCATTAATATGTTTTTCCTATGGATTTCCAACATCGACAAGTGATTAAGGTTTTTGTTCCTTTGCATTGGGATCACTAGCATGTTGAGAAACCTATTGTTATTTATTATTGGGAGCATTGGCATGTACATAAGTCTATATATAAAAAATTGGATAAAAATTTAATTTAGATTACATAAATGATTCTCTGAACCAATAATTATATGAGGTAATGTAATATATATTAAAAAATATATAACCAGATTATTTTACTCACTTTCTTAAATGTTAAATAGATTTTCACCCTCAATTGAGTATCCAAATCCCTTAACTGTGGTCTCCTCTCACATATAAGACCTCATCCAAATTGGGAATGCTATGAATTTGTTTTAACAACCCAATGTAATGGTCATCCTTAGTGGAATTTATATTTAACCCTTCTGTGATTTTGGTTGATAATTGAAAAATTGACCAATTTTGTTTTGTAGGATTTGGAACATAAAACACTTGTACTAGGTGTGATTCCATTATAACCATTCATATTTATACCATTCCTTCATAAAATCAACTATCATGAATCTAAATTCATCTATTTTAATAGAAATCATTTTATCAACCCACTTACATTGAAAAATAGGCACTTGTAATGTTGTATAATACAACTCCCATATTTTTTTATAATGCCAAAGTATGAAATATTTGTATAATTATATTTGGGTCTATGGTACCAGATATATTCAACACTTTAAGATAAATTGTAACTCCACTATTTTTCATGGTACATCATTCATAATGTTCTATTTTATGGAATAGATAACTATTAATTACATAACCATTATAAGATAACACATGCACACTTGGTCATTTGGATAGCCATCAAATTAGTTTCAAAATTGAATCTAGATTTCAGTTGACTCCATAAAAACATGGCCTTGAAACCATCCCATAAATTATTGATTATTTGTATTTGATATCCATATTTAATACCTTAATTGATACTAATGCCTAATAATTACCTTGTTGGTTTCAATATATGGTGAATACGATAAAATATTATGAAAAATTTAAAGGTGGTCCCACTCAAGATCTGTAATCTTAATTATGACAACATCTATTCTAGAAATTCATTCACCCATAAGCTTCCTGATGTGATGAGGTTTTGGTAGACCAATGTTTTCCACATCAGACAAGTAGTTGGTACAGTATTCAACAGTTTCCTCAAAAACATATATCTCTACAATACAACCTTCTAGCTGACTTTTATTTTTGACATACACTTTATGAATTTTAATATACCATTCAATGATGTATATCAATATATAATGTATAGGACCAGAAAGTTGAATCCTTCTTTCCATGTTAACCATCAATTGAACCATCATATTAAAGAATTTTGGTTGGAATAACATCTCTAATTCACGTAATATGATAACAATTTCCTCTTGCATAGTTGTTATATTTTATGAGTCTATAAATTTAATTCATATATCTTGGAAAAAGAAATAGATCTTGGTTAATGTATTATAGAAATTATTTGTAAATATTCATTTTAAATCTATATACATTAGATATTGAAGGAAAAAAATAAAATTCATGTGATTTTAGAACACTCAACTTTATATCCGTCATTGAAATGATATTCTTAATATTTTATTAATACCCCTATAGAACATTTACATCATTGAATAAATTTTACAAATGTTATCTCTCTTTTTTGGAAAGAGTGTAAGTAGTTGGAGGAAGAAAAGACCAATTTTCACTCTTCACTAGCACCGACTCTTCCGGTATTCCAATGTTAATCATTACTAACCTAGACTTAATTCCATTATTTTTTTACAACTTCATTTAAAAATGTTCCAATATCACCATCACATACATTTTTTTAAGCATGAATAACATCAATAAATTTTTTGACATATAAACAATTATAACGTGGTAATCAAATAATCTCTTTTTACAACTAGTTTTTGTAAGTATTTTCGATTTTTTTACCAAAATTAGTACCAATATATTTTACATTCTCAAATAATTGATCACATGCTAGTGGAAATGATGGTGTACATTTTTTTAAACTCCAATCTAATGATTGCATCCTAGATTGGTACTTATGGTTATAAGATATAAATATATGATGTCATAGAAATGCTGTATTTGATGAATTTTCAACCTAATTAACTGTGTAACTTGTTCACAAATGGGACACTCGTGAATTCCTTTAATGCTATATCCTAAATAATTTACATAAGTAAAAAAAATAATTTATCAACCCATTAAACAATGATATTAGTGTAAAATATTCATTTTTTTAAGCATCATACAATGTAAAACCTGATTCCCAAAATAATTTTAAATCATTGATAAATTAAAAAAATACACATCAATGTCATTACCAAGTTGTTTTGGTCTTGTTACAACTAGAGATAACATTATTTATTTTTGTTTCTTGCATAACCATTGTAGAAATTTATAATTTTCCAACATAACCAGCCATGTAATGTGAGTGGTAATTTGAAAAATAGGATTCAATCCATCTGTAGATAACTCAAGATGAAGGTTTCTTGGCTCTTTCTGAAATTCAGGACACTTATGATCTAATCGGTTTTACTGAGAAGAGTCTATCAGGTGATGAAGTTTCCCATTTTTATTCCTTATACCTGTCTTCCATGTCAACTATATTGTAGTATCCTCACTTATATATAGGCTTCTAAACCTTATAATGATTGAAAAGTACCATACAACTTTCATAGGACTAGATTCCTATTTCTTGTATCGATAAGAAACAGACTTTGGGAATTTTTTATGTGATTCGTGGTACTTACAAAATAGTATATAGTGATCTGGGAATGCAAATATGCTTTTCGATATTATACCCATTGAAGGTATAATTCTCTTTGAATAATATGTTTGGAATGGAATATCATTATATTCTGAGAGCATATCATTCAAGAGGGAAATTAGTTCAGTAAAACTTGTGTCACTCCATCTATTTATAGATTTTATATTATACGGATTCGGTATGGATTAAAATACTATATTTTTAGTAACAAAACATACAATGGAAACATTAAACAAATATTTATCTTCTAAAACAATTTTGGACAATCATGAATTTCATATTTAGGTATAATTGTTATTTACTCAATATGATCTTCATCATAATTCACTCCTATAATCACATCCTTGAAATGGTCTTCATCTTTTTCTACACTTGAAAAAATACCAGATGATGCATAAAACACAATATTATCCTAGTAACTACCTATATTTGGTTTTCCTCATGTTTAGTATAAAAATTAAAACATCAATATATTCCATGAAATTTCAATTTTTCTTCTAACTCCCCTAGACTAATTATTCTTGAATAAAAATAGTGAAAAAAGGATTTAGGAAGGGCCATATGCATGACATTTTACAAACTTGATGCACCATATTCATGTTTTTTATTCATATTATTGGTACCCTTCCATTTTTATTCATATACATCATATTTTATTTAGTAATATTAATATTTAACTAAATTAACAAAGTGTAAACATCATTTCATAAAAGAAGTTCATCTTTGGCTTAAAATATTAGTTTGATGTAATATTATTAATGATGATTATTATAAATACATAAATTAGTTTTTAATGGTTATTATTTTAAAAACATGGGTTATCATTAATATTTTCTATATTATACGAACATATTATACCATCTCTTTAACTAATTCAGGCCTTAAGAGAGACTGTTCCCCTATCAAAAATTAACATAGAGGTGATAAAAAATGGCCTATAGTACAAATATTCAGAATTAGCTATCTATATCTATTATTTATAACTATTTATATAAAAATATTACATTTGTTCATATTTAAAATTGTCTCTCTGAACATTTGGATCAATATATTTTCTATATTTTGGTTTCTTGAAAAGAAAACAATATTGAAAGATGATACTCTAATTATCACTAAAATAAAATACATAAGGAAATGACATGTTTTAAATTGAAATTTTAGTTGTAATCCATGGGAGTAGGATTGATAATTCAATGTAAATGGGTAGAATTGATTTAATTTAATCCATGGGAGTTGGAGGGATACTTGAAACATGGAGCTGGTTACCATATTTTCATTGAAAAAATTCTTCCTACCAACAATTTGTATTCACCACCTTTCATGATAATTGGGAAGGGTTCTTGTTGTAAATAGATGGGAGATCCATGCAATCATAGTGATAAATATTGATGAATGGGTGAAAATGAACATGAAATAAAAGATGTGGGTGAACCCACAGTCGATCAAGACAAGAGAGATTGGGTGAAGAATCAGTGAGGTAGATTGAGGACAAATAAGATCGCTTAAGTGAATGTTGTTCAAACCATTTGTGAAAATTTAAAAAAAATATTTGAGGGGTGTAACAGATCACAACTAATCACATTCCTTGATTTTAATATATAATTTTAATTTCAAGACAAAATTTTTTTATGAGATTTTAGTAATAAAAAATATATTAATTAAAATTTCAAAAAAATGATAAAACAAAAGTGATTTAGAATATTCATTAAAATCACTTACATAATACAAATATATATTTATATTAAATAATATAGTTTAAATTTATACATAATAATTATTATAAATTAATTTTTAAACCCACAATTTTCAAAAACTATCAAAATTATTTACATAAAAATTTTAAAATATTCACAGACAAATTTTTTACATATATAAAATTAAAATAATTTAGAAATTATACCGATGGTCACCAAATCAGATACATCAACTGATCAATCACTGAGATGCTAATGGGAACCACTACATGCATTGTTGACATGTGTGAACTCTTAAAAACTATGAACACTATAAAAATCTACATGATAAAATTATCATAAATTCAATTAATTCACCTAAATGAATAATGATCATAATAATTACATGAAAAATAAACAGAAAAATAGACAGACACATAAAAAATATTTTTGGTGTATCATCAATAAGGATAGTCGACTGAAACCAATCGTAAATGGAGGGGTGGTTGTAGTGTGGGAAGGAGATTGTGATGATGGTTCTGGTTGATTGAGGATTCAACCATGGAATTACATTGAATGCTAGGATGAGACTTAGGTGGGTATTTTAGAATGATCTTGGGGTTCCTCCAAGAGTAAAGGCATCAGGTTCAGGTAAATGAATAACAATTTACTGATGAAATCTGAGCATTTTCAAAGGGGTCAACCAATAAATGTTAGATTAGTTGTTTTTCATGTGAAGATATATGGTGGGATTGGAATTAGATCAGGTGTGTAGTTTGAAATGTGATGGGAAAGTTCAAGGACCCTGATTAAAGAGGATTAAAAATAATCACATACTTTAAATTTTGAGAGGTTTGATTTTTTGAGAAGATTGATGAAGAGTTGTGGTGGCAATTCAATTCCATGAGTGCTAGAATGACATTACTGAGAAGGAATCTATTAGGGTTCTATTTAAAATACTGGGAAGGTTTTTATTAGCACATTCAAAAAAACACTAATAAAAAGTGGTTTTATTAGAGCTTATATAGTAAGCACTGATAAAACGTATCTTTTTCAGTGCTAGAATTATAGCGCTCATAAAAATAAATATTTACTAGAGCTAATAATTCACTCATCAAGACCTAATTTAAAAAATATAATAATTATAATTAAAAAACTTAAATTTATATGATTATAATTAAATATTTATTGAATTACAAATATGTATTTATAAATATAAATATAAATAAAATTATTTGTTATTTAAATATATTTATTATAATTTTATAATTATTTAAATAAATAAATATTTATATATTTAATTATAAATATAAATAAATATATTCAAAAATATTTTTATTAAATAATAAATATTTTTATATAAATATATATATTTAAATAATTATATATATTTATCAACATATAAATATATATAATTATAAATATAATAAATATATTTACAATAATTTTTTAATTATTTAAGAAAATATAAATTTTTTCATTATTATAATATAAAATAAATATATTTAAAATGTATTGGTATATTATTATAAATATATTTATATTTTTAGATATATATAATTATTTATATATTTATTTACTAAAAGGCCTTTGACCCTACATTTTCAAAAAAATTAATATATAAATATATATAATTATAGAAATAATAAATATATTATTAATCTAAATATATTTATTAAAATTATATATATATATATATATTATAATTATAAAAGAAATATATTTAAAAAAATTTGTATATAATTATATATAATTATATAATTATATATATTTATGTAATTATATATAATTATATAATTATATATATTTATATTATAATACATAAAAGATCCAAGTGTGAGTTGGAGACCCAACCCACACATAAAAATTTTATTAGAAAATAAAAGTATAAGTACATGGGGATGAAATGAAAAATTAGTGAGACCAGTATTACAACGATGAGAAGAAGAAAAAACACTGCATCCCCACACCGCATCCATGAAATCATCTTATAGAGTGAAACGACCACCACCCCGACCTATCAGGTGACAACCCCTCCTCCATGTTTTGGTTTTTTCAGCCAATATCATCATCATCCTAATGATTGGTATTTACCTCACACTCATCATTTTGGTTAAAACCCTAAATTACAAATTTCCGGTTAGAATCACCAGTAGCTTGGATAGTCTCAGTGCACACTCTATAGACATTGCCAAATTTCTTAGAGAACACATCTTTGCTTTTGGATCGATTTAAGATACCATTCAAGATAAGTGAAAATTTCCTTACATCAATATTGTCAGGTAAACCATCGCCCAGAGAGACAACATTCTGGGTTTCCAAAATTTCAACAAGCATACCACCATGTTGTGATGAAAGATCCACAGTAGTCTTAGTGCCTAAGGTGATCCTAAAGTAAGATCCAACATGCATCCCCTTCTCATTATCCACATCCACATAAAACATTTTTTGGTATAAGATCCATTATGTCCAAATGTCTTAGTGGCTAAGGCGATCCTCTGGTTAGATCTAGTAGGTGTCCCTTTCTCATTTTCTATATCCCATTCAACCATTCTGTTGGCAGAGGATCCAACATGCCCATTGGTCCCAGGATATAGAGATCCTTTTTTACCCTAAACAACCAAGAAGCAGAGTCATCAGAGTGATTCTTACCCTTTATATGTCCTGATTTCATAAAAATAAAACCCATCATAGTAAAATAATCTAGGGAATCCTCAAAATTAGTATGTACCTCCTCGTTAAGGTCCCGTGAATAAACATAAATTAGAGAATAATCTTGAACCTCCACCTTACCATTTAGGTGGTTGTTCTTGTCCTTGTAATATTTTTTCAAGACACCAAGATGTAGCATAAAATTACAATGCTCAATAGAATTACCATATTTACCATAATTTGAATAGCAACCCAAATTGTCATGAATTAGAACAGTTGAATAGTATGCTTCACCAACAGTCCCATTTTTATCCTCCTAAGGGTCTTCCATCTGATCACCTTGAGTAGGGAGATGAGGGTCTTCCATCCATTCACCTTTAGCTGTGGGATCACCCCCTTTTCCCTCTGCCTACATACATCACCCACATGTCCATGCTTCCTACAAAGAGAGAACATTAGATTTCTAAAAAAATTATCAGCAATATGACCAATGAATTTTAATTTTTCACATATATCTATTACCCTCTCATAATCTATTGCTACATCAATACTGAATTGAAAGGCCACGACCATGAAAATATTGATAAAAGGAGAAACGATACTGACATCAACCAAAACTTTGGAAAGTTGACCATAACACATGCATTCAATATCCTTATCAAACATAATAGGAATTCTAAAGACCAATGAAACGTCCCATAGTATCTATGGGTGCCATAAAACCACCTAATGCCACCTATGCGAATTCAGATTTGGGTCACTGGTTTTCTAGATAGTGTTGGATCAAAACGAAGATCCTAGTCATGGATTTTATAAAAACCCAATTTGAGAGAAACATTGTCAAAGACCTAGTCTTTGGCATTGAAATAATTAAAGGATAAAATGATTTAAAAATAATAATTACCAGTTGAGACGATGAACCAGTCTCCATATCCTCAGACATGATAGAGCCACTTCTTCAATGCATCAAAATTCCAAAGATTATCATTTTGTGAGTTTACTAGACACTCGAGGATCGAATATTTACATTACTTGAGACGCTTCATTATGTGTTATTTTATTTTTTACATCGTAATACCATCCTTAACAACTGATAAAAAACACTAAACTTCAAGAACTCAGTCCTTATACTCTCTAAAAGATGTTTTCTCCGGCATCCAAGGAGCCACTTTCTCCAATGATGGATTTGTAGGATCTCTCATAGAATTACAGTCACCCATATTGGTTGGACAAATGAAGACCCCATTAGGATGAAAGCACTTAGATGGATCAAATTTTTTGGCCATTAAAAAACCCTAGACACCTTGGGTTTCTTGAGAGAGAAACACCTATCACATTGCGTCCTCATGTTTATATAGTTATATATTTATATATATGTATATATTAATATATAAAAATAATAATTATAAATAATTATAAATATATTTCCTCTTCAAATAAATTTATTATAAATTTATAATTATTTTAATAATTTTTTATTTATTTATAAATATAATTGTAAATAAATATATTCAAAAAAGTTTATATAATTATAAATATTTTTATATAATTATATATATATATATATATTAATGTATAAATATATATAATTATAAATATAATATGTATATTTATTATTTAAATATATTTATTAAAATTTTATAACTATTTAAATAAATAAATTTATTTATAAATATAGTTATAAATAAATATATTTATAAAAATGTGTATATAATTTAAAATATATTTTTATATTTATATATAATTATATATATTTATATAATTAAATAAATACATATATATATAAATATATAAATATAAATATATATATTAATATATCAATATACATGGAGGAATGATAGAAGCAACTCTTGAAACTCTTTGGTGATTGGGTTTCACTAGATCACTCAAGGAGTTTTAATCTCTTCTCCAATGTCATGAATCACCAGGCTATTTGACAGTGGTCATATGCTTTGAGGAAGATTAAGGAGTGTGTAGAGGAAGCCCTGAACGGGTTTTCTTCCTTTTCTAGATTTTTGGGAGGAATGTATATCTTCCCAAAGAATTGTTTCATGCAACGTATCATAAGGAAGGGATCTACTAAACATGTATCAAATTCATATGGAGAAATTTCAGAAATAATTGATCTATTTAAGCACTTTTTCATTGCTTGAATTTCACTGTCAAAAGGTATGAAACCCTAGAAAGGGGTTGATCTTGTATCTCATTTATTATATAATTGTGAATTCTTATATTTTAATTGTGTTTCTATTAGCCAATGTTTCTTCCGTATTCTATTCCCTTATATAGAATTGAAGGTTTGTGCATAGAGGTCGGGTTCGGTCAATTTATGGTTGGGAACGCTTAGGGTTTACAATTGTAATTTATGTTTCAATGATAAATATTTAAAAGACAGTATTTTATAGGTTTAGATCAAAATTAATGTTTTAAATTGGGTCTTGTGGCATTTGGATGCCTTTGTATGACATCTCTTCTGTAATTGGAATTACAATCCGGATGGATACATCCACTAAAATGGTTAGCTTTGGTCACTTTGTAAGGGTCTTGGTTAAATTCGATGTAATTTATTCTTTGATTGATAAAGTGGATCCCTCTACTCCTTAGGATGAGGTATATCATATAATTGTGTATGAAAATGCCACGTTTTGTGATTATTATTTCACTATTGGACACTCGAGGTCCAATTGTAGGGGAAATATTGTTTTTACTAAATTTCTACTAAATTTCTATGATTTGAAGCATTTGTAAAGGAATGATGATAATGTGACTAATTAGGGAACTCTTATTCAAGAAAAAGAACAAGGTGAAAATTATGTTTATCATGAATCTATATCGAGAAATTTAAATATTATGAGTACAAAACACCATGTTAATGTGGAGGAATATTCTCTTTGAGAACTAATGCATGTTTCTAGATTTATTCCTCAAAACACTAGATGCACATGAGGTCCTAATAATGGACATATTTCTCCACATGTTAATGAATCTAGGTTTCTTTCTTCAATTTTGATGAATAATAAACCTACTATCTCTTGGGAAGATATGGAAGAGGAAAATAAATTGGCTTCTATAAGAGTTTCTTTCAAGGATGTGTTAACTGAGGGCATAAAGGAAGACATGGATGGAGAGGAATCCGATGATAGTCCAGTTTCCAAATATATTTATGAATAGTATGAGTAGAATTATAGAATTTTGGTGGGAACAAATTTTAGTATCTTCTAAATGTTATAAAGTGAAGGCCATGTAAGAGGATTCCACTTTTATGAAAGTGAATCCCAAAAGGACTCACATATCTATTATTTAGGAGCAAGGTAATTCTTCTACTATTAAAGGTAATGAGAATGTTTTATTACTTCTAGATATTATAGTTCTATTAATCCAATTGGATCCACTATGGATTCATTTGTAAGAATTTAGGGTTTAATTGAATCATCAACATCTTCATCTCATATAAATCCTGACTGTATAATGGGTGGGTTGGGGGTTGGAAATCCATTTTGTTTAAGTGGATTAAAGGATACTGTGTGTTATGGTAATTTTAGGGATCAATCAATATATATTTATTTAATCAAAATCTACTCATGATAGGGATATCTTGAATTTCATAGATATTAAATCCTCTGACTTGAGGATGGATGGTGATAAAATAGATAAGGTTGCAAAAACCCTTATTAATGGAATATAGTTTGTGTGGATCTTCAGGGACTTAAATGATTCATAGGGACATGATTCAGAACCAAAAAGTATTCTATAAAGGGGATAAATGTTGCTTCATGTAGTCTAATGATGGACCCTATATAAGGAGCTATAATAAGATCCATGACTGCTCTTAGAAATCTATGGGATCTGAAAGTGGTTCAAGCATGGAGGTTCCAATAGAAAAATTGGAGATTCTCAAGCTTGATAAATCAAGCACTGAATTATGTCATGTGGTATCATACATTTTACTACCAATGAATAATAATTCAACTTTTATGGCCAGTACATAAAACTCATTTTAGTTTCTTACATCCATAAGTAGTCAGGAGGATAGACAAAACTATGATCGAGTATTTAGAGTAAGGAAAATAATGGAAGGTATTGATGTTTGGTTCTAGATGATGATGGTGGACTATATTTTTAGGTCAAAACATAGATAAGGGGACCATATCCATGAGGTTGGGGTGGATGTACCTCCCACCACAACATTGGGACTCGATCTTGAGTTACTTGATTTTTTTGGGGTTTATCTATTCTGTCTTGTCTATGGACTCTATATGTTTTTCATTTTCCTCCAATGTATTTTCTTTTTTATTTAATAAAAGGGCCTCGGATCCTCAACCATTCAAAAAATAATAATATATAACTATATATAACTATTAATATAATAAATATATTTATTATTGTTTTATAATTATATTTATAAATAAATATTTTAAAAAATACTATATTTTTTAAAGGATGAGGTTCCATTACCCCTTCACTAATACCAAAAACAATGTACAAAGGAGGAACATTCAAGAAAACATGAAAGTCCAAAAAAAATTCAAAAGAGACTATAGAAATCATTTAACTTGAGAACCAGTACTCATGATATGCTATGATGAGCAACCACCCCGACCATAAGTATGTTGATCCCCTCTCTAAGTTTTAACCTGAAAACATGGTACACCTCAATCATCCGGTAGTCAAACATCAACAAATATCACATTTTTCAGTTATTCTGACACACTATTGTAGTTTTTTACATCCTCACCACTACTTTGGGAATCTAGAAACAAAAAAGAGTTATGTGTACACACCTTTAGACTTGATGTTTTCCTTCAGATGTTGTATATTATCAAACTCTCTGTAGCTCCTGAACTCAATTTTTTTTGATTAATATGGAAGCATCAATTTCCCCTATTCCATCGAAAAAATTCATTCATAGATTCAAAGATGAAACAACAATAGAATTTAAAAAATCCTTGACTTGAGAAATATTAGAGACCAAAGTAGGTCCTTGTAGGGTATTTGGTTCACTGTAACCAGCACCAACCATTCTTTTTTCGGTTATAAAAATCATCCCCTATCCTGGGCATTTTAAATTACCCCAAACTAGAGGATAAAAGAGTTATAGAAATGGGAGGTTTAAATTCACAACCATGAATATCCATTGAAGGCATCCCACACCGCAAAATATCCTTTGAGGAAGTGGGGATAAAAATCTGAGGTTTTTTTCAGCTGCTTGTTGCGGTCAGAACACCTTGGAAGGTCCTTTGAAGAGATCAAAATAGAGTGATAAATCTATTTTTGAGAAAGTGGAAGAGAAATAAAATAACCTATACGGGAAAATATTATCCCCTCATGAAGTTTATCATAATCCATAGATTGTTCACCAACATTAAAATTTTTTAGAAAACTTTCTGGCCCCTGAGATTGTTGACCAAACCACTTTATTACCAAGGGAAGGAGATGAATAAACGTTGGAGTCATTGTGAAGAAAATCCATATATGAGGACCCACTAAATGATTGAGATGAAGTAGATTGTACATAGAGCATTGAGTGCTCATGTTTTTCATCAACAAGTGGAGACCTATATTTTCTCTTTGACCACGCACAACTAACGGATGAATCCTTGTGAGTGTGGTTTTTTTTTCTGAAGTGGCAGCCCCAATTTTCTATTTTACTTTGCATCCTTTGGAAGAAATCATCTTACGTTCCTCCCACATTATAAAATCAAAATCATAAAGAGATGAGAGTTACCTGACAACCCGACTTTTATTATAATATTTTTCATCATCTTCTTCAAAATGTTCATCCACCAATCGTTTGTACAGGGCATCATTAAAAGAAACAACAATGATAGGAATGTGCTCCTAATCAACCAAGTGAGACCAAATAAATTTGGGCTTGGGAAGTTCCTATAAATAATAATCAACCTGAGAGAGGGAGGAAATCACAGGACTAGAGATTTTAGAACTATTAACAATCTGAATTAAACCATCAAAAGTAGTACTTGGAACTTTTTATAAGGGATGTTCAATACTAATCTGGGTGTGCAAGAATCAGAGAACTGTGGTGTCTTATCACACTCATTTTTAGAAAAACCTAATCATGTGTCATAGATAGAACTACTTTATCAATAAGTGTAAAACATAAATCAATTTCTACCAATACCCAAACCTAATGTCAAAAACATACCACTTAGGTGGAATTTTCCATCATTATTGGGATGCTAATTGAACAATCAATATAAAACAGAATTTATTAGTTCCAGAGGACCTAATTTAAGACAAATATTTTAACCCAAACCTGATTACAAGTTTCCATGAAGTAATTATGATTACAATTCATTCTCCAATTATGAATTTTTAATGTTCCAAGCATAAAGTTAATCGAGCCCAAAATCCTGGCTCTTTCTTTCAGGTCTGTGGAAAGGAACAAGACAAGAAAGAAAAACCTCGATCGAGGGAAACACCTTTAAAATAAAAAAACTACAAATTGGGGAAAATTGAGAAATAATGTCAATAAATTTCCAAGGTCTCATACCTTTCTAAATAGAGATGTGATCGACGAAAGAATGCCTCCCGAGCTCTATCCTCTCATAAATAGCTATGTCCAAGGCTGAGACATGTGCACAATTTCCCATTAGGATTCTTCATTGTAAAACCCTATCATTGATCTAGGAAAATGATCCTTTAATGAAGCTAGAGAAAGACAAAAGAATAATCGATGTTTCCTCGACTTTCTCCTTGGAGATCTTAGACTCCTCACGCTCGATGTGGTGATAAGAAATATAGGAGAAAAAATTGATGCTCCTTGGATGGTCATGTCTAATGCGATCATTGTGGATCACCAGTGTTATCATATTCCGTTCCTCCATCATAAAAATATTTTTATATGATTATAAATATATTAATATAATTATATATATTCATTTAATTATATATTAATATATTTATTAATGTATAATTAGAAGTATAATAAATATATTTATCATATATATATTTGGTTATAACTTTATTATATATATATCTTTATAATTATAATTATATATAAATATATTTTAAGAGTATATATATATTATTATAAATATAATTATATTAATTTATATTTATTAATATATAAATATTTATAAATATATATAATCATATAATCATATAATTATATAATTATATATATATATAATTATTAATATATAAATATATATAATTATAAATATAATAAATATATTTATTATTTAAATATATTTATTATAATTTTATAATTATTGAAATAAACATATTTATTTATAATTCTATAAATAATTTTTTTTTCAAAAATTTTACATATTTATAAATTAAAAATAACTATTTAAAATTAAAAAAATATTTAAAAAATGAATTTAATAGATTAATTATATTAAATTAAAATAGATTTTAAATGTTAAAACTTATTGAATAAAAAAATATTGTTAACAAAAATTGAAAACATATCAAAAATATTACATGTATATTAAATAAATATAAGTATAAATAAATATTAAAAAAGTATTAAATATATTTTTAACATTATGAATGTATATTTAATAATACATGAATAAATAAAATAACACAAATTACTCAAAAATATGAAAAACAAAATTTGTAACATTTACATGAATTACAAACACATAAAAAATGATGAAAAATAAATAAATACAAGGTATTATATATATAAATAACATTATTATTAAAAATTAAATATATTAACCACAAAAAGTATTAATAATTAAATTAAATAGAATTAATTTAAATCAAATTAAATTAATCAAACACAATTATACTCATGGGTAATAGTTTAAAATAAAATTATATTAAAAATTAATAAATATTAAAAATGAATAAATATAGAAAATAATAAAAATGGAGAGATAATAAAAAAGAATAAATAATATTAAATCAATAAATAGATTTGAGCACACACATACATCTACATATAACAGAAATACATATATACAAATACACGTTCATACGCACACACATACACACATATACATACATAAACATACATACATACAGTTGTGCAAATATATATTTTAAATTTATTAATATCAATATAAATTTATATTTAAATAAATATATTAATTTATATATTATATAATTGTATAAATAAAGTATTATTATGTTATATTTATTTTTATTATATGCACATTTTATAAATAAGGTATATAAACAAACAATTAAACATTTTGACTAATGCTAATTTGATAATTATATATATATAAAATTATGAAAATACGATTCATTTTTTATGAAAAGGTATATTTATCCTATTTATATTTTATATTTAAAAATATGTACTTATTTTAATATAAATATAATTTAAAAATATAAAAATATTTATATATAAATTAAATTTCTCACCAAAACATTTATCAGCGAAAAAAAATCACTGATAAAGGTATGAGTTTTATCATTTCTGAAAATGTAGGGATAAATAGGAGACTTTTTTTAGCACTAGAAAAAGTTTTGAAAACGGGTTCCCTTTTATCAGTACTTTTGTTAGTATAGATAAAAGGAAACTTTATCAGTACTTTTTTCAAGCGCTAATAAAAATCCCCCATTATCAGTTTTTTTCAAGTGCAATTAAAGGTCAGTACTGGATAAAGCGTGATCTATGGTAGTGGGTGTATGCGTTCAATTATTATTGAACTATGTTTTATTACCTTCTAAATGTTTTTAATTGTATTTTCATTGAAATAATTATATTTTTGTTCGATTTAATTTATTACAAAGTATATAAATAAGATGTTGTCCTTGTTTATGTGATACCTAATAAGTAATGACATGCAGGAGATTATTAGGGAATTTTTTTTCTGAATGTTGATCTTGCACGTGAATGTATTGTAAATTGCATTAGAAAAAATTATGATTAAATAAATGTATCAATTGAAAAAAATAATATTTTGTGTGAATTTCCATTCAAACATACATGAGTGATACCTAATGAGTGACCTCATGTGATTGAACCTATCAAAAATAGATACTTCAACTTTGTGAGAAACAATTCTTTCCACTTCACCAAGTGAATCAATGCTAAAATTAAGCACACATTATTCATCAAATTATAAAATGACATAATGGATGATTTGTGTGAAAATTTGAATATTGTATAACATCTGATAATGTAACTTGATTTCATTTTGATTCAATTTGGAGTTTGTGAAAAATTAAATGAATTAATATTTCAATGTGAGAATTCAATAATCGGTATTACATGCACCTAAATAGAAATCACAACTCTGAAAATTCCATCTTATACTATTTCTTCCATAGATTACTTCCATTCACATAGATAGTTTTAGTTAATTTAATTATTTGTTTTTATGTTTTTTTATGTTTTAGTTGTTAAGAACATTTAGAACTAATTTTTTATGAACAATCCTCCAAGAGGATATTCTTAATATCTATGTACATTCTATCTGTAGGTTCAACCCTACTTGGAACCTATATAGTAGTAAGCATGTTCATAAATTTGAAAATTTTCATTCATTGTGACGAACATGCCATTTATTAACTAGACCAACTACTTTATTTCATCCATTAAATTCATATACTCTTGTTCCATTGTACTTAAAATAAAAATATTTTGTAGCTATGACATAAAATTGATAACTATTACTCCAAAGAAAAACACAAATATGATTATGGTTCTTCAGGTGTTTGAATCTCTAGAGAAATCCACACCAAAAGAACATTATGATCTATATTACTCCCCAAAACATAGAGCGACTCATTCTATTATTTTTATGTAACAGATGATCCACTGGATTGATTCTTAGTATTACCTTCTAGGGTTCGATATAAGATAACTCACAAAATCCACTAAAAATAAAATGTATGTTTGTGCGTAAATCATCACATATATTAAACATTCAACTAGTGATGCACAAATCACTTTCTCCATATACCGAATCTATTATTATATTTTTTGTAAATGTTCCATAGATTACATAAAGTATTATAAAAGAGGGAATTTGACCATTCCAAACATTCTTATGATCTTCTAGATGTAGTCCTTCTGGGACAAAACCAATGTTTTGGCTCTCATATACCTCCCAATTCTCATTATAAATATTTTCATGTCATATAAAAGATCCTTCATTTCAATTATGTCATATAACATACACCTTAGCTCTATAATCTATGAAACCTTTGGACCCACCCACTATATGTCATCAATATAAAAAAATAACATGAATAATGTCCCATCATCTAATTTCTTCTGGTAATAATAATGACCAACATTTCAACTTTCAAATCATTTTTCCAACATAAAACTATCATAATTTGAATTCCATTTTTATGGTTCTTACTAAAATCCAAAAAGTTATTTATTTAATAGACGAAGTTCTATTTTCCTTATTCTGAAATAACACATCAGTTTCTTCAAGTAAATGTCAATCTCTAACTCATCATGAAGGAAATTCATCTTTACATCCATCTGTTTTAAGTGCATACCCACTGATGCAACCATGATCATCATTATCCAGATATTTTATTTTTTATCTATGAGTGATTAAATTTTTTATAAGTAATCTCATTCCTTTTGTTAAAATCCCTCTACTAGTAGCCACATATTGGAATGTGTCTTACCAATATTCCCATCCATTAACTAGTAAAACCACTTAATGTAAAGAGATTATTTCCATTATAATAAATGAATCAGCTCCCAATTTTCATTATATTTTAATCAAGACATACCTATATTTATTTCTAACTTCTATTGATTTGAGTAAATGAAAGTTGTTTATTCTTTCAAGCATTTTGGATCACCTACATCCATTAAAAGTAGAAAGTTTATATCAGCAGAGAACCTTTGAACCCATTTTCTAATTTTGGTTGACCTCCTCAACTAAATTTGTTACGGTATATGACATGTATATTCTCTAAATTTCCATTACCTAAATTTTAGTTCTCCCACTTGATTTTCACATACCCATGATGTATTTGACATATCATCCACTGTAATCACCTTTAAACTACTATTACTTTCATTAGAGTTTTCTAGAATGTTTTCCCTTCAGGTGTTATTACTCAGATCAACTAATACACTGATAGTTGATTTATTTCTCTAAACATCATTTTTCCACATTTTGGTCCTTCCACAAAACCTTTTCATTGAATAGGACATATAGGCTCTGTATGATTTTTCACCTTTCCAGATCACATAAATGAAATCCAAAATATTCATCTCCACACCTAATGACAAAAAACACTTTATAATATTCCTCAAGCTTATGTCACTCCTTATCATCAAAATGCACGTTGGAAAACTTCTTAAGAATTTAATATTATGAATTACATATCATTTATCGAACCATATCTCTTCCATTGGATCCTTCCCAACTGTTAATTTTGGACAAATATTAACAATGTTTGATGTTTTACTGAGTGCCTATCCCAAAATTCACTTAATAATTACAAAGTCCAATCACAAGATTCATGTATTCCCAGTAATGGTTCAATTATTTATTTCATCAACTCCATTCAATTACAGTTTATAGGGTACTATCTTCAGATGTATTATTCCCTTCTTTTGGTATATGTTTCCGAAGTTTTATATGGTGTATTCACCATCATTATTGGAAAAATAAATTTAAACTTCCAATCACATTCCAGTTATTGAATGAATTTACATTGAATAAACACATTAAAAACAATTAAAAATTTTGAATCAAAAACTAAACCTAGAATTTTCTAATAGTATCATCAATTTAAGTTATAAGGTAAATAGAACCACTATAGAATTGGACATGTTCAAGTCTTAGTGATCTAGTTCCAACGTTCGATCTCCAACCATCCATCCATCTAACATGATGAATAGCCTTATATTCCCCCCCATACAACTTTCACACCATCCTCTTTCCATGTGACCAAGATTCAATATGACTTTATACATTATAAAATTCATTTATTACTATGTTGATCAATCTTATAATGCCAAACCTATATATATTCCAATTATGTTGTTCCAAAAATTGAAATTCCATCTGTACTTTTGGTAAAATAAAAGGTACCATCCATTAATCCTCTAAAAACTACCATGGATACTCAATTCACATTCCATACCCCATTTAAAAAATTCATTAAAAATCCTTCCTCATTTATCAATCTAATGGAAATAAGAATTTTCTCATATCCCTAGTGTGTTCTGCACTCCTTTGTGTGTCAATATTCCATCATTACTCATCTTTATTCTCACATCACCCTTTATAATGAAATCCAAGTCATTATTTTACACAATAAAAACATTTTTAAAATAACCAGATACATATTTCACCATGCATCCACATTCTATAATAGATTATAAATATGCATTAAAATCAACCACTAATAATTCCACCCAAGCATCAACACCATGAAACAAGTTATTTCCTCCTTCCACTGTTTTAATTTCATTGACATCCATAACTATATACAATTTCAGAGTTATCCTTTTTGAATTTTTTAGTTCCACTTTATGTATCATCATTTCCCTCAACACTAGCATATAGTACAAGGTCCAACGAACATAAAATGGATTATATCCCATGACTTATCTTCTGATGGTTTCTTCCAATACATTATTTGGGGTAGCAATCCAAATAATTCTGCATTAATAGAAATACCAATGGTTCTTGTACTTACTTCCAATGAAGTTATTCATTAATAGTCAACTTCTAGACATCCTCAAATACCAATCCCACCTTTTTGTATTAGTTTCTTCCAATATACACCATCACATTCCAACATTATGGTAATGAAGATAGTAGAAGAAATTCCCATACAATATCTCTGAAATTCACCGTCACCGATTTAATCTTCCCTCAAATCAAATTAAAACCATTCATATGATCTTTCTTTGTTTTTCATTCAGATAACCACAAGATAAAAAATTATTTAATCATGAACATGTTTTTATGTATTTTATGTTTCCCATGAATATCATCTAGTGATTTCACGAGCTCTATCATTGACATCACTAAATAAATTTTGAAGGAAATATTTCCTGACAATGTCATACGAACCAACCCAAGTTCATTTATGTTCATTCATTCAACTTCCACCTTCACCATTTTCTATGAACAAACACCAGTAAGTGAAGAATCTATGTCTATTTGAGTCAGATGATCCACTATTTTTCATTCTCCAAAAGCTAAAATCAATTCGATCCAAATTATCTACATAGACCATACCTTCATATGATGACATACCTTCTATTGATAGTTTACTCACACTAAAAAATTTAAAAGTTTCAATTTATAGGCATAATGAATCCCTCACCTCAATACCACTAATTGATAGGTGTGGAATCATGAATTTATAAGAACTAATAATTCAATCCACTAGACACACACACACAAACATGAGGTTCTATGTAGTAGAATCTGATCCTTTGGAACATACTCTGTTGACTAAGTGTATCGAATGTTGGAAGTCAATCCACCCATCCCACCATACAAATTTGATCCTCAATCACACGTAAAAGAATGATCATAAGTATACATATTGAATGTATAAAAAACAATAGATATATAACCAACATAATTTAATAAAGAAACAAATATTATAAAGGATTAATGTTCTTCAGAAAAGTTATCCTTTGTGCATGGGATAAGCACTACAACCTTATTTATATTTATTGGAAGTACAAGTATTTTATACAAATGGAAAATTAGTTAGTGAAAAATAATTATAGAGAATAAAATTTTGTAATTCACTAAACAATAGCAGTTATGATTAAATATATATAATATCGTCAACTATTGAAGTCTGTAATTCACTGTACTTGATTAGGATACCTTATGTAAAAGGTTCCCACTATCCATCTTAGCATAGAAATTACCATGCTCCCTTGATCATGGAGATTGTTGATTCTCATAATGATTATAATCCCTTGCAATAGAGAACTTTCTTGGGTAATGCATGACTTCTCCACATTTATATCATAAAATTGTGTAAGATGAATTTGATTTAACACTGTTTCCATCCATCACAACATCCATTCATTCATGGAAATTTGATACTTTGTGTCCTTCCTTTCCACATTTAAAACATCTCCTAGTCCATTTGTGACATTTCCCTCTAGGGATCTTTCCGTACTTGTTGCATGAAGGAAATTGGGTCATCTTACCCTTATTAACATTATCATATTGAATATCATGAGTTTCCATCTTCCTATTCTTTTTTTCCCTTGTGAATTCAACAAAGTCCCAATTATTAATCGGGATTTTTTGTTAGATGGTTTGGAATAATCACGATATGTCAAATTAAGCTCCCATTTGATTGGGAATCTCACTAGGACATTGATCATGTTACCCTTCACATCGGTTATCATACATATTCCTCATATTACTAGCCATTGGCTAGAATAAAATTAATATTAGGGACGAGTATCTTAAACATTTTAATACATAAATGGGAATCCAATGACATTAAAGGGGAAAATTATAAATTACATTTATTTCCTTAACTTATGAATTTATAGGCTTCAATCTATGTTATGCATGATCTAATTCCCAACATATATTCTTAGGGAAGTTATTTTTCTATTCCATTAATAATGGTTTACACTAAGATTATGAATTTAACAAAGCATATCCCCGAGGTGTGTCGAAGCAAGAGTGCAGCTAGGCCCGTTGTCGTGAACCATTTCCCATTCGAGTCTTGCTCAAAGAAGTGTTTTCAGGTTTTACTCAAAGTTGCATCTATTCCAAATCTACCTTTACATGTTTGTATCCAAACATGTATGTATTTTCTTGATAATCCACTTACATTATACTCAAAAAAATTCAGGAATGTTTTTCTTATACTTATTCTTATCCCTAAAGATTTCCTTAGGGTTCTAAGAACCCAGATCTTTTTTTCAGGTATGTTTTTCCTTTTTTGGTAATTTTTGAGAAAAATAGGAAAATCTGGCAATTTTCGAAGAACACGCCATGTACTTTATAAATACACACCATGTAATTAGATGCCACTGATGGTTGTGTGCCGGCCATGTCATGACCATACACACGACCATGTATGGGTGATCTAGAGGCCGCCTATAGCAGAGTACGAAAAGGGAGAGTACACGCAATGTACTTCAAAAGTACATGACGTGTACTTTTTTTTATTAAATGCAACGGGGTCACATATAAAGGACATAATATTCTTTTTTTAGCTTTGGTTCATCCTAGTGCGAGGGTACGACCACGGATCTTCGACGAGCCACCGAGCCTCCGTTCTTCCTCTGATTCTAACATCATTGGTTGCATTGGAATCACAACGGTAAGCTCTTCCTTCTTCAAGAGTATCATTTTCAAATTTCTCATCTTTTATATGTTATCATGGGTTGAAATTTTTTTGTGTTTTCATAGGTCTATGATGTTATAAGATGTTTCAAGCCCCGTGGTTCAAGTATATTGATCTCCTAGCACCAATGTAGGTGGTTTGTTCTTTTCTGTTGAAATTCCATGAATTTTATGTGAAAATTCTACCAATACCCTTGAATGGGGTATTGTGTGTTTACCGTTTTACCCATGCTATATGCCTACCGTGCTAGTATGCCTATATAGAGGATTCTGAATATGAATATGGTTGAAATTCTATGCTTTGGAGGTTCTACCCATGCACGGTCTGTTTATGATCGTTTGGTCCTATTTTTCCTTGGCTTTTTTGTCTGTTTCCATGCCTGTAGTAGTAGGATGGAGAAATGATTTTTAATATGATTTGTATGATGTAGAACTATTTATCCAAGTAGTTATGTAAGCCTAATTTGGTCATATTGTACTTCTATACCGTTATCCTGGACATGGTCGTGAGAACTAAGTGTAGTATACTATAAAGGGATAGACCGAGTGAGCTTCCTCAGAGAGTCCTTGATATTTGGGCTATACGAGGATCAAGAAAGTGAGAATCCTCAAAGAGCCTTGGATTAATTTGGGAAAAGGGGGGATAGACTATGAGAGCTTCCTCAGATAGAGTCCTTGACTGCTTTAGACTATACGGGGATAGACCGTGTGAGCTCCCTTAGAGAGTATCTGTTTTGTTTGTCTGAATGACCTGATTACCATAGGTTATAGGAGGTATTGACTGTGTGATCTTACTCAGAGAGTCTATGGATGACCTGGACTATAAGGGTAATTGACCGAGTGTGATTCCTCAGAGAGTCCTTGACCTTGGGGCTATAAGGGGAATTGACTGTGTGATCTTCCTCAGTGAGTTCCTGACAGCCCTAGAATATAAGAGGAGTTGACCACGTGTGCCTCCTCAGAGAGTCTTTATAATTCCATATGACCAAACCACAAGGGTTAGGCTGAGTGCACTGCCTAGAGGGTTGTTGGTACTTGTTAGGTAGGACCAGAGGGAACAAATGTGAGTACTTCCAGAATGTTACATGTTGTGTTTTGCTACTTGTTAGTTGTTTCTTGGATTCGGAACTGTGGTTTGTTTATTTTTCAGCATGTTCTTGTTTACTGTTTTTGGTACTTTTACCTGTAATATATTCACTGACTATTAGGCACAGATATTTGAGTGGTTTCCTACATGGAGTTAGTCTCACACCCTATTTGGGTCATTCTTTTGGGCCCAAATATACTATATTGTTGCAGGTATAGACAAGGGAAAGCGCCCTTAGACTTCAGGTACTTGGCTTTCAGTAGAGTTAGAGAGCATGGGACCAAGATTAGTCTTGTGATTCTGATGAGTTTTTTATCTTTCTTTTGTACATGTTTTAGTACTGTTTGTATTTCCAGTATTGTGACTTATTTGGCTGCCTTCCTAGACATATGTATCATGCATCATATGTATATATGTGCTCCTGATATTTATCATATTTAGTAATCTGCTGTTCACTTGTGTATGGATTTTTTACTACATCTGCTATTGTTTTTTGTTTTTCTTCCACTGTGTACTCTACGAATGAGGACATAGTTTCCCCACTATCATACCCAAGGCCCTCACTACTAGTCGGAAGCCTCAGGAATTTGGGGAAATGCGCTAGAGGCCATGTGACTAACCGGGTATGGGGCACTTCTGGGTGGTCTCTGGAATCGAGACATTACAAAGTGGTATCAGAGGCATGTTTTCTTTCTCTTGAATTACTGTTTGGAGCCAATGGCCTTGGATAGGATGGAATAAGTACTTGGTAATAATCTATGCAAAGAAGTAGCTAATCTGTGTACACGGAAAACCCATACTACCTCGTTTATTGCAATTTTATTGGTTTGAAAAATTTACAGTTGATTTGATTTCACCATTAGGTGATTCACATGCTTTGTGCTATTACCATTGTTGTTATTGCAGCTCTATTTCTCTCTCAACCCAATGAGATGAGGGTATTCCATATCGTGCATCATATAGGCACTTGTTAGAAATCACATGCCATGCATTATTTCCATGACATCTTGGATGTATTAGAGATTGCATGTTGTTGTGATAGACATTGTGTAGATTAGGAATATTGCTGTGATAGATTCTTTGATAGAATCCCTTATTTTTGATAGAGAAGTTGTTTTTATAGTGCTTTTCTTAGATAGATGCCAAACTTTGGTTCTTGAGGTGTTATGGGCCCTCATGGACCAGAATTTTGTGGATCATTGCTTGTTGCCTTGTTTTATCTTGTATAAGATGCCAAACATTGATTCGCGGGGAGTATGGCCCCTCAAAGATCGGAATTTTGCACCTTAACACTGGTTTTCTATGTTTCCTGGTCTTCGGAGCAGTTTTTGAGGCTACTATCTGGAAAAACCTATAATACACGACATGTACTTTATGAATACTTGTCTTGTAGTCTATAGTCGTGTCACTGAATGTGTGAGCATGGACACAGGGTTGTGAAATATCTTGTAGGAATATTCCATGTACTAGTTTAGCATGCCGAGTAGTATAAAATAGGTACCTGGCCGTGTCACGAACAATATGGGTCATGTTATCTTTTCACATACACGCTGTGTCTGAATTTTACACGCCGTGTAGTCTGATCTAGGTACCCAGCTGTGTCAAGAACAACACGGGTCGGTGTTACCCTCTCTTGTACACACCTTGTCAGTCTTGAACACACCATGTAGTGTCAGCCGTGTGTCCGGATGTGTCTCTAACAACAGATGAAAGGTAAGGCATGTCTAGTACAAGTCGTTTCGACCTTGAACTCACCGTGTAGTTTTGTCTTAGAGGAGCTGTGTGTCTTAACCGTGTAGAAGGAATCAGGAAGGGAAGAGGATTCAAGTATATGTCGTGTGTTAGGGCATCACGCGATGTATTTTGGGTGTTACATGACCAGTTTAGGTAGAGGTACATGCCCATGTGAATGACTAAAGGGAACACACCGTGTAGGGAAACAACACACAGTGAAGTCATGTTTTTCATAACTTGAATGCCTTCTTTTCCCTATTCCTTCTTGTGCCTTAAGTTTTTTAGTCCTTTTTAATCTTGAATTTAAGGTGTGTGTTTGAATTTGAAGAATCATGCCACCTAGACATCTTATGATTGACCACTAGTTGCAAGGGAGTGATTAGATGCCTGATATTGATGATCAAGGACTTCCTGTAGGTCCTCCTATTGGGATAGCCTTGGAACCAGCAGTTATACCAGTTGTAGGAACTGATGAATAGTTTAGGGACGATTTTATGTGGATGATAAAGACCTTATAAGGAGCGTAGCCTCTTGTCCCGTCGATTGCTGATTTGACACAGGTTTTCCAGTAGCAGCATCCTCCCACATTCTCAGGGGATGGAGGACCTCAGGCTGCAGAGTCATGGCTCGAAGCCACGCTAACGATCTTCGAGAATCTCGAGGTACCACCAGATAGGAGGGTGAATCTCATGACCTAAATGCTCTGAGACTCCTCCAAGAGGTGGTGGGATGTCATCTCTCTGGCGGGACGCCACCTGAATATGTCTTACAAGGTGTTTCAGCATATCTTCTACAATTACTTCTACCCGGAGACCTTTAGGGATGACCAAGCCCGGGAGTTCATGAGCTTAGAGAAAGGTACTGTTTCTGTGATGGAGTATTCCTCTCACTTCATGGAGCATCATTGTTTCATGCCTATTCGAGCATGTAATGAGTTGTTCCTGGTTAGGAAATTTGAGGACAGTCTCGGGTATGAGGTCTACTCCCAGGTGAACATCTTCAGGTTGAATTTGATATCCTCTATTGTCAACTAGGTGCTGATCACAGAGCACAATCTGAGAGATTCTGGAGTAGTGAGCCAGGGTGGTTCGACATCCTGAGTTATTCTTCCTTCTTCTTATAGCAGGAAGCGCTGCAGGGAGTCCGCTTGAGGAGATTAGAGTAAACGGGATTCACATTATGGTAGCTAGGTATTGTGATATCGGTGTAGGAGGAGCGGGCATATGAGGCCCCATTTCTCTAGAGACCCGATGGAGTGACAATCTTGTGTCATGATGGTCCATCTACAACGTTTTGGTTAGTTTTTCCCTCCAGCAGCTGGATACAAGGATTATCTATGACTCTGCGTTCAGGAGCATCACCAGCAGTTTCTCACTAGTCTGCGAACTGGAGTTCTTCCGACCGTTCAGGCCAAGGTGAGGGCCATGTCCGGGGTGGTCAAGCACCGGTCTATCAGTGATAGTAGGACAGATCAGCTCATAGTAATGAGGCAGTGTCATATGGCTGTGGAGCATGCCATACTTTTACGATGGAGCCGACCCAGCAGGAGCAGGATCTCGGACCTTCCACCCTTCGAGGTACGATCTTAGTAGCATCAATTTTATCTTCTTCTCTTTTTGACATAGGGGATTGCCATAGATTTATCTCTATTTCTATTGTGCAGAGACTTGGGCTCTGTATATTTTCTTCTACAGACATGTTGACACTAGACACACCGTTGGGAACAAGGACATATAGCATACGTCTGTGCAGAGAGTACCCTCTTGATGTTTCGGGGTATCACTTCATATGGGACCACTATGTCCTAGAGATGACAGGCTATGATGTCATTCTCAGAATGTACGGGCTAGTTCCCTTCCAGACAGTCATCGACTGCTACTGCTGAAGGGTGAGTTTTATATCACTAGAGGGTGGATCTTTTCTTCATAAGGGCGAGTGGGATGTCCCGGTGAGTAGAGCGAGTCTAGAGCATCATGGGCTAGAATGTGTTACAACCCAAATTTCTAGTCTATATATGGATGACCAGGGGACTTCACAGTTAGACTTTTCTCCAGTGGTGGATCATTTTAGAGAAGTCTTTCCATAGTACTTTTCAGGTTTTCCTCTGAAGTGTGAGGTAGAATTTTTTATTGAGGTCCTGCCTGGAGTGCCACCAGTGTCCATTCCTCCTTATAGGATGGCGACAACAGAGTTGCAGGAGCTCAAGAAATAGTTGGAGGAGTTGCAGGAAAAGGGTTTCATCCGACCCAGTACTTCTCTTTGGGGTTTGAATGTCCTGCTTGCGAATAAGGTAGACGACACCCTTCAGGCTTTGTGTGGATTATCAGAAGCTAAACCAGTTGATAGTCAATAACCGATATCCCTTTTTGAGGATTGATGATCTCTTTGATCAGTTTTGAAGAGCCTGAGTGTTCTTGAAGATCTACTAGAGTTCCGATTATCATCAGTTTCATGTTAGACCATCAGATATACCTCTCACAGCCTTCCGGAGTAAGTTTGGTCTATATGAATATATGTTTATGCCATTCGGTCTCACGAATGCGCCTAATGTTTTCATGGAACTGATGAACCGAGTGTTCTATCCATACTTATATTCCTTCGTGGTGGTTTTCATGGACGAAATATTGGTGTACTCTCTCAATAAACACGACCATGTGAACCATCTTGAGATCGTTCTGAGTACACTGAGAGAGAATCAATTATATGCTAAGCTCTCGAAATGCCACATTAGGATGGACCAAATTCAATTCTTGGGTTATGTTATAGCAGATACAATAGTATTAGTGGGCCTAGAGAATGTGAGAGAAGTAGTTTCTTGGGAGAAGCTGAATAATGTCTTTGAGGTGCAGAGTTTTCTAGGGAAAGATGGGTACTATTGGCTCTTCATATAGGACATTTCATGCTTACCAACACCACTGAAAAGTTTGAATAAGAAGGGTGCGAAGTTCATATTGTCAGATTCTTGTGAGTCAGCCTTTCAAGAGCCGAAGGGGAGGGTGACGCCAGCACTGATACTAGTCTTTACAGAGTCAGGAAAGAGCTATACTATTTATTACGATGATTCATGTATCAGGCTGGGAGATGTGATGATGCAGGGAGATGGATTCATTGTGTACGGGTCTCGGTAGTTGAGGCCACATGAGAGGAACTACCTAACGCACAATCTCGAGCTGGCTGCAGTTGTTCACGCCATAAGCTGTTGGAGAAATTATCTTTTGGGAAATCATTTTGTGGTTTTCACTAACCACAAAATTATCAATTACATCTTCACTCAACAGGATTTGAATCTGAGACAGTGTAAGTGGGTCGAGTATCTTCATTCCTTTGAATTTGATCTTACCTATACACCTGGGAAAGGCAACATGGTGGTTGAGGCGTTGAGCAGGTGAACTCAAATACAGGCAGTCCAAGAGGCCAGTAGTGAGTGGCAGCTTATGGTTCTGTTCTCTAAGATGCATTTAGAGGTGCATGATAGTCAGGGGTAGACTTTTCTATCTTATGTAGCAGTTACCTCTACTCTTCTCAATCGGGTATGAATGAGGCACCTATCAGACTCATAAGTCCTAGTCCAGTGGGAGAGTGTTTTAGGAGAGGACCCTCTTCCTGGATGGATAGTGGGTGAGGATGAGATATTTCATTTCCATGGACGTGAATGGGTGACAACAGACATACGCGAGGAGCTGAAGTGGGATTTTCATTCCTCAGTTTGGGCAGTTCATCCTGGCGTCCCCATGATGTATCGTGATCTACACCGCTAGTTTTTGTGGCCACGTATGAAGAGATATGTTGTTGGTTTCATCATCTGGTGTTCCACTTTTCAGCAGGTGAAAGTTGAATCAGTGACTAGGAGGTCTTTTGTAGTAGTTACCCATTTCAGAGCGGAAGTGGAATGATGTCATGATGGACTTCGTGACCGAATTACCAATGTCACCTTGAAGGAATGTATCTGTTTGGGTTGTCATCGATAGGCTTACGAAGGTTTCCCACTTCTTGTCGACCAAGGAGACCTTCAGTGTTGATGAGCTAGGACAATTGTACATCCGAGGGATTTTACATCTATATGGAGTTCCACACTACATTGTTTTAGATAGGGATGTGATTTTTACTTCTTGGGTCTGGTAGGGGCTTCAGAAGGCTTTGGGTACACAGTTACTTTTGAGTACAACTTACCATCCCCAGACAGATGGCCTGTCCGAGCGTATGATTCTGGTGCTTGAGTATTTTCTCCGATCACGAATTCTATATTTTTTAGGTTCTTTAGGGAAGCATATACCTCTGGTGGAGTTTTACTACAATAATAGTTTTCAAGAAACTTTTCAGATGGCAGCGTATGAGGCTTTGTAAGGTAGGCCAGGTCGATCACCCTTATGTTGGCTGGAGATAAGAGAGGCAGCTTTTTTTGGGTTCTCGTCTTGTTTAGGAGACCATAGAACAGATAGAGTTGATTTGGAAGAGGATGGATACTGCACAGTCTTGAGAAATGTCTTATGTTGATCAGCGGAGACGACCTCTGTAGTTCGAGGTCAGGGATCAGGTTTTCCAGCATGTCACACTGAGGTTGGCGCACAGGAGGATTAGAAGATAGGGCAAGCTTTCATCGAGATACATCAGGGCATTTGAGGTGTTGGAGATAGTTGGTCTGGTTGCCTATCGGTTTCATTTACCTCAGAGGTACCAGGCTATGCACGACGTATTCAACATTTCTCAGCTCCGACATTACTTTTCAGACCACTATCATTTCTTTTAACCTGAGGAGTTTGAGCTCGAAGTGGATGTGTCATTTGAGGAGCATCGTATCTGGATTTTTGATCACATTACGAAGGTTCTCCATGACCGATATGTTCCTATGGTATGGGTGCTATGGCAGCACGGGCGAGTACATGATGAGACATGGGAGAGGGAGGCCGATGTACGATCGTAGTGACTAGAGTTGTTCGGGGTTTCTTCTTCTACGCCACAATAGGGAAA
This sequence comes from Viscum album, assembly GCA_963277665.1. Taxonomy (NCBI): domain Eukaryota; kingdom Viridiplantae; phylum Streptophyta; class Magnoliopsida; order Santalales; family Viscaceae; genus Viscum; species Viscum album. The sequence goes on from OY728164.1 coordinate 1,199,965,552, forward strand.
TTCGGGGAAGAATTTCATTAAGGGGGGATGTTTGTAAGAACCCGGATCTTCTTTTTATGTATGTTTTTCCTTTTCTGGTCGTTTTTTGGGAAAAGAGGAAAATCTGGAAATTTTCAAAGTACACACCATGTTCTTTATAAGTACACGCCGTGTACTTCGATGCCACTGAAGCCTGTGTGCTAGCCGTTTCATGACCATACACACAACCATGTATGGGTGATATGGAGGCCGCTTAATGCTAAGTACATAAAGGGAGAGTACATTCCATGTACTTCAAAATTACACACCGCATACTTTGTTTTTATCATTAAACACACCGGGGTCGCGTATAACGGACAAAACATACTTCTTTTAGCTTTGGTTCGTCCGAGAGTGAGGGTACGTATAACGCCCCGAGCCTGATCTTCCATACTTGGTGCTTAGAAGAATACGGTGTAATTTTTTTAAAGTGAATAAACAATTACACAACACTTTAAGGAAGTGAGGATCTTTTGCCGGTCTAGGTTCAGGAATATTAGACATATCCTTACATTTGTCAATGTTAAAAAAACAACAATCAACTATGCTTCCACGCACTCTAAAAAAATGATGACCAACTCTAGAATTGAAGGAAACCTGTGAAAAACATTTCAAAAACATAGGGTGAGGACAAAAGATGCCCAATAAGGGGTTTTGAAAAAGTTTGATAAATCGTCTTTAAAAATATCATTTCAATGATACGTTTGAAAAATTCAATTGTAAATACATTTGATAAACAACCTTTACAAAATAATATAATTATTTTTTTAAAGATTATTCTTTGAAAATACTTTTAAACTAATCAAGTGATTTTCTTTGGAAAATTTTAAGAAAACTTCATTAAAATAATACATCAATTTAAAGCAAAATAATTTGTGAAGGCTGTCTTGGGCTTACCCACTTAGTAAAGGATAGGTTCTCTCCCTAATGACTTTCCATTTTTTACAACGAACAAGTGCCGATATTTTTTTTAAAAAATGTTTAATGTTTTTTTACATATATATATATATATATACTAGTATTGCTCACCGGAGTTTTTACCTTTAAACATGTCAATGCAGTTAAATGATAATTTCCACTAATATCTATATAAAAGTATATATATAAATGTGAATTTTTATTAAAAAAAACTAGTGAGTATTGATTCCCAAAAACTCATGTCACTTGGTACATACATAAACACCAACGTACCTGATCTTCCATTGTTAAATAATAAAAAGAAATATCAATTAATTGTTTTCATGATTAAATGACTGAATCCATTCTTTTAATTAAAAATCATAAAATAATAATGAGCATGCACTGAAGATTATAAATGATATTTTTTTAAATCAACATTTCATTCATGAGTAAAATTATAATATAAACATGTACAAGACAACTTAAAATTAGAACATGTCTATAAACATTTCATCCAATTCTATTAAAAATTCATTTCTTTGTAAAGTTTATCCAACGTTCATGAATATGTGTATATACCCATATATGCATATTAATGTATGAAGTTTCATATACTATTATCGATATATGGCCATAAACTTTATTTTTACATGACTTGTATGTGACATAATAAAATTATGATATTCTTAATTTATTAATTCATATGTGAATTATTACTTGACTATTAAATTATTTAAAACAATTATATATTTGCACATCATGAAGGCATATATATATATATATATATTATTCACTTTATTTTATATGTGATTTCCTATCTAAAATTATTTTTAATTATACAAATAGAATCATAAATTTGAAATAAATAAATTGTTCTAAAAAAATTCGTACGGTTTACTAAAGCTTATGAAAATGTGTCCAAAACTGAAAACATGTTGATTTTGGTTTAAGAGAACCATTAATGAAAATTTTGTAGCAATAATTATCAAATACCAAAAACCACAAAATATAAACTGTATTATTTAACATAAGAAAATATGCATTGAAATAAAATAAAAAGAAGAATAATAATCTACTTCTATGAGGATTTAAAAGTGTAGAAAAATCCCTTGTACACAGAAACCCATAAAATTAAAATCATGATAAAAAATAGTCCCTTAATCCATTATACTTAACCAAATTTGAACATAATTTTGATAAACAAAAACATGAATGATTTAATTGAAGAAATCAGTTTCAATTAAAAATTAAAGAAGAGAGTTTTTTAAAAACAAAATTAATCTATCTCTTACAGAAATAAAATAAATAAATATTAGAAGTAAATGATTCACACATACACAAACAATAATATGGGAATGCATAGAAAGTAATTTTGAAAATACATAATCCCTTAACTCTAATAGAACTAAAAAGGATAATTGATACAATTAGTGCAATACATGAGCAAGGACTACCCAAGTAGGGTATGCATACTCCCAGTATCATCTTCGAGGAATTCAGAAATGTTTTTGTTTAAATAGTCTATCTTACAAATAATAAAATATAATTTATATCAAGTTGTTTATAAAATATATTTTATAACAAGTTGTATATTCGGATAGCCATTTATTTAAATGATTGACTGCAAGATTGGTGATGAAATAGAACCTTAGATACCCAGATGCATACATAATTATTTGGAATCAGACCCAAACAAAATTTAGGGAACCAAAGGAAATCTAAATGTATTACACAACATTGAAAATTAGGTTCGATGTGAATCCGTATATATATTTTATTTGATAACAGTATCATTTCTTTTGGGCATACAACGTGGAAGATTGTAGGGCATTCAAAAATTAGATTTCGAATCCCACCGTGGTAGCGAGACAAGAAAACAGCCGTAAATCCAAATAGATGGGGACAAAAGTGGGATCAAATCATTTTAATAAGAGATCGATTTACCATAACAATAAAATACACCAAGGAGAAAATAGTCGACCAGACATTTATGAACAAATCTACAATATGACCTGGATAAAAAATAGGAAACCTACTTACTGTACTGGAAATAGACCTTGACAGTGATCTAATTTGACAGGATCTAAAGATGTAAACTAAAAAATCGATCTGAAGCATGCCGTTCGGATCTTGACCTTGACACCTCGTGGACATGGCCGACTTCGAGGTCTCTGAAGCCTTTGGATCTAAGTTGGACGATGCTCACTTTGCCACTCACTGAAAAACGAACCAACCTCTCGTCTTGATTCAACTTATTCATGATGAAACCTCCCAAGAGCCGACTTCTAGATTCCCACAAAAACAGAATTCCAATGCTAAAGAAACCCACGATTTACCCTAAATTGAAAACCGGGATTCCTACCACTACGCTATACATGGACCCCCTAAACCCGATTGAATTATTATTATTTTTTATTTTTTTATATTTTTTATATTTTTTTATCAAACTAATATTGTACATTAATTTTATAATTTCGTTTTTTTGTTTAATTTTTAACATGAACTTATAAAGTTGTTATATGTATTACTATATTAGATGTTGAATTACAGCATTAATATTAATATCTTGAATTAACATTATATATATATATATATATATTATTTAATAAAATTTATTAAATAAGAAAATTTTATTTATTGCATATCAATTTAAATTCTAGTAATAATATTCAAATCAATAATTATTATATATATAATTTTATTTATTTTATTAATATTTTTCATGTGTCGTTTTTTTTGAATTTTAATTTTAAACCTCTAATGGAGAGTTTTTTTATAACGGTCAGAAAAAATGTTATAAATGTCAATGTTTTAAGGGTCATTCAAACACTCAGAAGAAAAATATTACGACACTCACACCATTTCTTTTGGAGATAGTTTTATATATTCCTCTTATTTTTAGTTTCATTGCTATTATCCCTGCCATAACGTTTGTGCTTCTATCAGATCCATGGAATGATAAATACTCTATCAGCATCTTTGTGTTTCTCTGTGGTCTTCCAATTGTTTTATTATCGATATTAGTGTGTTTAATGGGTTATTTCTTGTGTGTCAAGGATGTATTATGGTATTTTTATGAATAAAGTGCTTGCTACTTATATATTTTCGTTCGGAAATATATTTTATTTCATCATGGAAGCATTGAAAAAACATAAAACACAATTTTAAACCTAGGGTGTTACATTCTACCCCCTTAAAAATAATTTCACCCTTGAAATTCATTTACACTTATCGCTCGTAATTCCCATCTATTCTGAGTCTCACATGATGTCCCTAAGGTCTGTACAGTTGTGTTCCACGGTTTCCAGTTCTTCCTATGAGATTAAAGTTCAAAGTGGATTCTAAATATTCCACTTCCTTCACCCAAATGAAACTAGTGCAAGAGGAGTTGTATGGATGTAGGGACTGAAAGACAGTCTTTAAGGAATGATAATCAATATAGTATCTGAGAAGTTCGTCTTGAATTTGATTCCTATAAGAAAGCCTCATTGCTTCGTCTTCGAATGTTTCAAATTCATCATAAATTCTTCCTGTTATGAAAAAGCATAAAATTTGACACATAAATGTTGCGTGAAGATTTCCATCATCAACTAGTCTATAAAAAGTTTAGATTGATTTTGGTTGCTCAAACATTGTAAAGCACTGAAAATGTCCTTCGTAATAAGCCCCTTGTCATCGATAGAAGTGACGTTGGATCTACATGATATATTCGAAGATGAAACCATAACCATGATGACAATGAAGTATATCAGATGTGCCTGCTATATTATAGAGTCATTTATATGAAATCCACATGGCTTCATAGGGATCATATTCTTCTTTGCATGATTTTTCCATGATCATAGAAAGTAATTCATCCAGAAGACCTAAGAGACTTGTTTGCATTCTCCTTCCTTACATATGAAAATTAAAATGAAGGATGTTGAATGAGAAAGGACATCCAATTTATTGAAGGGTTATAAATTTTTAGAGTTCTCTAGACCATGCCTCTGATACCAATTATAATGCCCCGAGCCCGCTCTTCCAGACTTGGTGCTTAAAAAATGATGTGTAATTTTTTTAAAAGTGAATAAAAAATTAAACAACGCTTTAATGAAGTGAGGATATTTTTCTGGTCTAGGTTATGGAATATTAGACATAACATTACATTTATCAGAGTTAAAAAAACAACTACCAACTACACTTCCACACATGCTACAACAAAGATGACCAACCATGGAATTCAAGGCAACCAGTGAAAAACATTTAAAAAACGTAGGGTGAGCACAATAGATGCCCAGTAAGGTGGTTGGAAAACATTTGATAAATTGCATTTAAAAATATCATTTCGATGATACATTTGAAAAATTCAATTGTAAATACATTTGATAAAAAAACTTCACAAAATAATATAATTCTTTTTTTAAAGATTATACTTTGAAAACACTTTTAAACTAATACAGTGATGTTCTTTTGAAAATATTAAGAAAACATAATTAAAACAAAACATCATTTTGAAGCAACTTAATATGTTGAAGGTTGTCTTAGGCCTACCCACTTAGAGAAGGATGGGTTCAGTCCCCAATGACCTTCAATTTTTTACAACAAACAAGCTCCGATATTTTTTTTGAAAACGTTTAAAGTTTTCTTTAAACACATATATATATACACTAGTATTTCTCACTAGAGTTTTTACCTTTAAACATCTCAATGCATTTAAATAATAATTTCCACTAATATCTAAATATAAGGATATATATAAATGTGAATTTTTATTAAAAAAACACTAGTGAGTATTGATTCCCAAAAACTCACGTCGCTTGGCACATACATAAACACAAACATACCTGATCTTCCATTGTTAAATAAAAAAATATCAATGATTTGTTTTCATGATTAAATGACTTAAACCATTATTTTGATTCAAAATCATAAAATAATAATGAGCATGCACCGAATATTAAAAATGATATTTTTTTTAAAAAAAATTTCATTCATGAGTAAAATTATAATATAAACATGTAAAAGACAGCTTAAAATTATAACATGTCTATAAACATTTCATCCAATTCTAGTAAAAATTCAATTCTTTGTAAATTTTATCCAACATTCATGAATATGTGTATATACCTATATATGAATATGAATGTATGATGTTTCATAAACGATTATCAATATATGGCCATAACCTTGATTTTTATATGACTTGCATGTGACATAATAAAACTATGATATTCTTAATTTATTAATTCATATGTTAAATATTACTTAAATATTAATTTCTTTAAAACCGTCATATATTTTCACATCATGAAGGTATATATATATATTATTCACTTGATTTTATATGTGATGTCCTTTCTAAAATAAAATTTAATTATGAAAATAGAATCATAAAATTAAAATAATTAAATTGTTCTAATCATTTTCGAACGGTTTACTAAATCTCATCAAAATATGTCCAAAACTACAAAAATGTTGATTTTGGTTTTAGAGAACCATTAAAAAAACTTTTGTAGCAAAAATTACCCAATACCCAAAACCACAAAATATAAACCATATTATTTAACAAAAGCAAATATGCCTTGAAATAAAATAAAAAGAAGAACAATTATCTATTTCTATGAGGATTTAAAAGTGTAAAAAAATCCCCCTTACACAAAAACCCATAAAATTAAAATCATTATAAACAAATAGTCCCTTAACCCATTATACTAAACCAAATTTGAATATAATTTTGATAAACATAAACATGAATTATTTAATCGAATAAATCAATTTCAATTAAAAATTAAAGAAGAGAGGTATTTGAAAACAAAATTAAAACATCTCTTACAGAAATAAAATAAATAAATATTGGAAGTAAATGTTTCACACATACACAAACAATAATATGGGAATGCATATAAATTAATTTTGAAAATACATAATCCTTTACCTCTAATTGAACTAAAAAGGATAATTGTCCCAAGAAGTTCAATACATGAGCAAGGACTACCCAAGTAGGGTATGCATACTCCCAATATCCTCTTCTAGGAATTCAGAAAAGGTGTTGTTTAAATAGACTCTCTTACAAATAATAAAATATAATTTATATCAAGTTGTTTCTAAAATATATTTTATAACAAGTTGTATATTTGGATATCCATTTATTTAAATGATTGACTACAATATTGGAGATGAAATAGACACTTATATACCAAGATGCATAAATGATTATTTGGAATCAGACCCAAACAAAATTGAGGTAACCCAAAGAAATATAAATGGATTACACAAAGTTGAAAATCAGATTCGATTTGAATACATATATATATTTTATTTAATAATAGTATGATTTATTTTGGGTATATAACATGGAAGATTTTAGGGAAGTCAAAAATTAGATTTCGAATCCCATCATGGTAGTGTGACAAGAAAATAGCCACAAATCCAAATAGATGGGGACAAAAGTGGGATCAAATTAATTTAAGAAGAACTAGATTTACCATAATCAGAAAATACACCAAGGAGAAAATAGTCGACCAACCATTTATGAACAAATATGGAATAAGATCCGGATAACAAAGAGGAAACCCACTCACTGTACTGGAATTCGACATCATGTCGTTCAGATTTCAACCTTGACACCTCATGGCCATGGCCGGCTTCGACTTCACCGAAGCCTTTGGATCGAAGCTGGACGCCGCTCGCTTTGCCACTCACTGAAGACGAACCACCCTCTCAGCTTGATTCCTCTTCTTCATAATGAACCCTCCCAAGAGCCGACTTCCAGATTCCCACATAAATAGAATTTCGATGCTAAAGAAACCCACGGTTTACCCTAAATTGAATACTGGGATTCCTACCGCTCTGCTATACATGAAACCCCTAAACCTGATTGAATTATTATTATTACTTATTTGTTTTATATACTTTTTATCAAACTAATATGCTACATTAATTTTATAATTTCATTATTTTTGTTTAATTTTAAACTTAAACTTATAAATTGTTATATGTATTACTATATTAGATGTTCAATTACAACATTAATATTAATATCTTAAATTAACATTATATATTTAAATATATATATATTATTTAACAAAATTTATTAAATAAGAAAATTTTGTTTATTTCATATCAATTAAAATTATAGTAATAATATTTCAATAAATAATGATTCTATATATATATATTTTTTTATTTTATTAATATTTTTTATGTGTCAATTTTTTTTGAATTTTAATTTTAAAGCTCTAACAGATAGTTTTTTTTATAAAAGTCGGAAAAAATGTAATAAATTTCAATGTTTTAAGGGTCATTAAAACACTCAAAAGAAAAATAATACGATGCTCACATCACTACTTTTGGATATGGTTTTATATATTCCTCTTATTTTTAGTTTCATTTTTATTATCCATGCCATAACATTTGTACTTCTATCAGATTCAAGGGATGATAACTACTTGATCAGCATCGTTGTGTTTATCGGTGGTTTTCCAATTGTTTTATTATCGATAGCAGTGGGTTTAATGGGTTAGTTCTTATGTGTCAAGGATGTATTATGGTATTTGTATGAATAAAGTGCTTTCTACTTATATATTTTCATTCGGAAATATATTTTATTGCATCTTGGAAACATTGACACAACATAAAACTTAATTATAAACATGGGGTGTTATAGTACGACCATAGTTCTTTGACGAGCCACCGATCCTCCATTCGTCCTCTGATTCTAACGCTGTTGGGTGCGTGGGAATCGTAGAGGTAAGATATTTCTTCTTCCAGATCATTGTTTTCCAATTCCTCCTCTTTTCCATGTTATCGTGGGTTGAACGTTTTGTGTATTTTCATAGATCTATGACGTTCTAAGGAGTTTCAAGCCCCGTAGTTCAAGTATATTGATCTTCTTGCACCAAGGTAGGTGGTTTGTGCCTTTTCAATGAAAGTCCTTGAATTTTATGTGCACATTTCACCAATACCCTTGAACTAGGTATTGTGTGTTTTCCATTTTACCCCTGTTATATGCCTTCCATGCTAGTATGCCTGTATAGAGAATAATGAATATGAATATGGTTGAACTGATATGATTTGGATGTTCTGACCACGCAGGTTCTGTTTATGACCGTTTGGTCCTGTTTTTCCTTGGATGCTTTGTTTGTTTCCATGCCTGTTATAGTAGGATGGAGAAATGTTTTTTGAAATGCTTTGTATGATGTAGAACTGTTTTCCAAGTAGTTCTGAAAGTCTAAGTTGTTCATATTGTACAACTATGCCGTTATCCTACAAAGTGTCATGAGAACCCGATGTAGTAGACTATAAGGGGATAGACCAACTGAGCTTCCTCAGAGAGTCCTTGAGCTTTAGGATATACAGGGATTGACAGAGTGAGCATCCTCAGTGATATTAGGATTACATTGGGAAAGAAGGGGATAAACCACGAGAGATTCCTCAGAGAGACTCCTTGACTGCTTTAGACTATACGAGGATAGACCATGTGAGCTTCCTCAGAGAGTCTCTATTTTCTTTGTCTGAATCACCTGATTACCATAGGCTATAGGAGGGATTGACTGTGTGAGATTACTCAAAGATTCTACGAACGACCTAGGATATTAGGGGAATTGACCTAATGTGCTTACTCCAGGAGTCCTTGACCTTGGGTCTATAAGGGGAATTGACTGCGCGAGCTTCCTCAGAGAGTTCCAAACTACCCTAGACTATAAGAGTATTTAACCATGTGTGCTTCCTGAGAGAGTCTTTGTAATTCCATATGAACAAACCATAGGGGTTAGGATGAATGCATTTCCCAGAGGGTTATTGGTATTTTTTCGGTAGGACCATAGGGAATGGTTGTGAGTACTTCTAGAAGGTTACCTATTGTGCTTTACTGCTTGTTAGATGTTGCTTGGATTTGGAACTGTGGTTTGTTTATAGTTCAACATGTTCCTGTTTACTGTTTCCTGTACTTTTACATGTCATATATTCACTGACTGTAGGCATAGATCTTCAGGTGGTTTTTTACTGGGAGATAGTCTCACACCCAGTTTGGGTCATGCTTTTGGGCCCAAATAAACTATATTATTGTAGGTATAGACAAGGGAAAGTGACCTTCAACCTCAGGTACTTGACTTGCTGTGGAGCTGGAGAGTATGGGACCAAGCTTAGGATTGTGATGCTGAGGGGCTTCTTATCTTTCTTTTGTACTTGTTTTAGTACTGTTTGTATTTCCAGCATTGTGACTTGTTTGGATGCTTTCCTAGACATATGTATCAGGCATCATATATATATATATATATGTTCTCCTACTATTTATCATATTTAGACTTATGTTGTTCACTTTTGTATGGATTATTTACTGTTTACAATATTGTTTATTGTTTCTCTTCCGCTGTGAACTCTTCTAATGAGGTCATAGTTTCCCCATTATCATACCCAAGGCCCTCGCTACTAGTTGGCAGCCTCTGGAATTTGGAGAAATGAGATTGAGGCCATGTGACCAACCGGGTATGGGGTGCCTCTTGGTGGATTCCAGAATCGGGACGTTATAAGGGTTTTCTAATCCTAATCCAAAAATAACTAAACCTATCCTCTTATACAAACTACAACAACCTTACTCTTTATAATACATTTATACACAATTTATTACATAAAAATGTACATAATACTACCCAAAATATCAAGAGTTCTAGTGTATTTGGGTCATAGGAACATTAAATGAAAACTTAAGACATAAAAATACAACATCTTTATTGAAAAATTCTTTTACATGACCACAAAATTATTTCATACTTAGCATTGCATGGGATAACCTGAGGACATACATAAGAAAAAGGTGATCTATAAAGCTCAATAAGGGATTAGAAAAGGAGTAACATGAAGAATACAATATATGTAAGGAAATAGGAATATCAAGCGAGCATAAGTCAATCATTAACATAAAGGTATGATATAGCCTGATTATCATAACATGGAGATGTGGAAACAACATTTAACATGATATTAGCATGAACTAAGGCTCATTGCCCAAAGAGAATGAGTAAAACCTCATTGCACTTGAATTAGCATGAATAAACCCTCATTTCACTTGAATTAGTATGACTAAACCCTCATTTCACATGATGTATAATGATAATAATCATTAGCTGGTGCATTGGAGGGATATCAGGGTGCACCCTTTATAAACATTTCATTTCACGCATTTGTGTGCCACATGGATCATAAAACATGGATTTATTAAAAATCATAATTTATTCCACAAATAAGATATGTAGAATACATAAATGTAAGTACTCAATCAAAAAGTACATTCTCATAAAGGTGAATATCCTTGATAGAGAAATGGGTATGGTATTAACTTACATGATAATTTAGGCATTGAAAATTTTGGTGTATCTTTGGTAGCATAATGACATAAAACAGAAATCGTAAAGTTGGTTGATGAGAGATAAAGGGATCTCTAATCATATATACATGAAATTGATAGTAAGGGGTCATGGAATATAATATCCCAAAATATGTAATGTAATTTAGATGCGTAATATAAAATAATCGCTTGAATGTAAATCAAGAGATATAAATCCCTTATGAAATTTGGATATGGTAACAGTTGTACAAGGGAGGCATTAATTATAGAGAAAGGGGTCTATAATTATTCAAACATAAGTGGGGATATACAGGGGAGGTGAAAATCATACCTCCACATTTGTAATTGAAAATAAAAGGGGCATAACAATATAAGAAAACATTGAAATTAATAAGGAAGGAAACAATGTGAGGATTTCTTATGTGGAAGTGTCTAACTTCGGGTGCTTGATGAGGGGCTTCTTGTAACACCCCAAGCTTCCATGGTACACTTATCTTTGAATAATACAATAGCTTGCACTATACACAGCTCTATGTTCTAGCACACCATGACCAATCAAATGAGTCATTTAAAAAGTAGTTATGAATAGTAATACCTACCATTTGAAATTTTATAAGTCTTATTTTTCAAAATGGACTTCATTTTTGGATTCAGATATCAAAATTATCATTGGTTGATTTTTTATTCTTCTAAAAACTTTCAAATTTTGATGAATAGTGAAGAATATTGCATTATTGTCAAAAACTGAATTTTTATTTAAATAATTATATTTAATTTAAATTTATTTTAATGTCAAAATATATACATAATACCTATATTAGTCTAATGTATTTAATTAGAGTCATTTTATATTAATATTAGATATATAAATGTTTATTGAACATTTTAATGTCTTTTACCAACCTTCTATGCACATTTATAAATTTGCATAAAATGTAATTTTACCCCTTCAATGAATTGAACTTCCAAAATTAAAAATTCACAGTTGTCATTAGTAAGTAAAATGTGGTTCAATAGGATGCAAGTAATTTTTGGTGAACAGTAAATTTTGAATTTTATATACCATAGTTAAATGTAAATATGGTAATTAAAGGTAAAAATAACAATATAGTATTATAAATTTACCACAACACATGTCTTTATTCTATTGGATAAGTATATTTTGACCAGAAAAAAACCTTAGGACAAAAATATGATCATTTCTTATCCTCTTGGATTAGATTACGACATTTGTTATATTTTATTTAAAGAAGGGTTAAAGGTGTTAATTTTAAATTTTAATAACTAATCCATTTCTAATATAGGGTTATAAAAAAGATAAATTCAACTATAAATATTAATTAGAAATAAAAAAATATTTCATACATCATAGTATTTTATTTATAATTTTTATACATTAGATAACTAAATTTAATTATGACACAATAATGATGAAATAATTACCTTATTAATGAAATATTAAAAAAATGATATTATAAATATTAAAATAAATGTAAATTGAAACATTGGATTCCATACAGGAATTTTACAGTTGAATATGAAATTATACGGTTGATTAAATTTATTTTTTCAAAGTAATCAAGTTGTGATGAATTTCACAAAAACTAAATACTAAATAGTGTCAAAATTGACATAAATTAGTTTCTAAAACAAAAAATATTTTATTGAATTATTTAATAGTCCTAAAAATATAATATTCAGAAAAGTGACTTAGATAATGTTATTTATGTAATTAATGTACCAATTCAGGTTCTATTGGAAGTTTATAATATCTATATTAACCCTGTAGTATAAAAATACAAGAAGACATGGTAAAACTAAAACAATTTAACTAAGGGTTAAATCTAAAAGATAAGGTAAATATGGTTATATAAACATGTATAGAACATATTAGTTGATGGGATTTAGACCCATACCCACCTTATCTTCTAAATAAATTATTTTTGAGCTATTAGAAACCGAAATTAATTTTATAATAAATTAATAATTCAAGATATTTCTAAAGTACCCATAACCTCTCTTATAAAATGGTACTTCCCCTTCAATTAAATTTACAACTCCAAATACATTTGCCCCAGCCAAACCCTGCCCAAATATCCTCCCAACTACCTTAACATCATCATAGAGGCCTTAATTTGATCATAAATCCATCCTGTTAAGTCCTTTTGTTCAAATCAAAAGGAAGAATCCGAATAATAAGTAATTATTTGATCAACACTTTCAATGGTCTTTTCTTCTTCTACATCTTGTTTATTTTTTTGATTAATTAATAAAATAATAACTCGAGTAATTTATAAATACTGAAATGTTATTATAAATATTGTACAACCATATTCATTATTCTATCCATCTTATTAATGAAAAAGTCACCATACGTGCGTATGTATGACTTACCATCTCCACATCGTGGTGTAGTAATTCAACACTTCATTATTTGGATTGGTAAAATAATGAGTATAAATGATGTAAATAAAAAATATATCATGTTAATTATTTTTTATATATAATATTCCATCCATTTACATAATATTTCACCATCAATAGAATGATGTTGTCACTCGTGCGTATGTACAGATGATCATCTCCACGACGCGATGGTATTTCATTCCCCTTCGTAACCATTCAAGAATAATTTTCATTTGATGATTAAAAAAATAATTTTTATGAAATTAATATTATTCTGGATATGAATCTAATACTTCTTATTGATAACAAACATGACTTACATAAAAAACATATAAATGAAAATGAATCAGTTAACACCCGAAATAATGATACTACTCAAAATATTATTAACAAATCAATATTAGAGGACCATATATGATATCATATTTATGTATGTGGTTCTTGTATAATTTAATCACAATTATTTAACCATTATACATGAGGTTAAAATACCCTCTACTAAGGAAAAGTAAAAGGTAAAAGTTAATTTTACAATATCATTATTATCTGAGGTTGTTTATATCTAAGTATCTACTGGGAATTCTTTATCAACCACATCTGTGTATCTTAAAAATGTATTTCAAAACATTTTTTCTATTTACTAGACAATGTGTTAAAGTCATTTATATTTTTGTTTTAATTTTTATAAAAAAAATTTAAATGAAGCGTTCTGTCATTTTCCAAACCAGGTGCTTTATGAACTTTTCAAAAAATTAAGGAAGGAATCTTTTTTAACATACACGATGGGTGTGACTATTTTCCACCTTTATAACCCCTTAGTAGCATACATTACAAGATTATATGAATATTTTAAAAATAAATGTTTTATTATATAATTTTGTAACTTTTAAATGATTTCAAAATAGAAAGGGATCTTTCACTCAAATAGTTTTTGTATTGATTTCATCTATGTCAACATCTATAATGGGATTTTGTGTTTAATTGAAGTTGATTTATTATGATACAATATTCCATATTGTATTGATAGTTTTATGATATTATTGACTCTGGATGTGATATTTTTATGTTATTCACAATTTATGGTTAAAGTATTAACATTTCATATGTTTGTTTAATATGAATGTTTATGTTATGTTTCACCCTTTTTTAAATGAGTAATGAATTGGACATACTAAGTGATGAGAAGAGCACGCTATAGCCCCTCAATGCATAGGTAGGTCTCCTAAGTGAAGCAAGTATCATTGAAAAAGGCCTTGAAAATATTTTTATTTGTAGTCTTAGCACGAGGCCTTGAACATGGGTATATGATGTCCTGTATTAGGAATTCCATCATTATGAGATTAGTTATTGATATTACATGTTATTACTCGACTAGTTGAATATCCATGTGAATAAGTAAATGAAATTATTTGATTTTTCATTTCCATATTATTCTGAAGTTTATGTTTAAAAATATTATGTTTTAGTGTTATACATTGCGTTAAATTGTTTTGATTATTTATTATATTTTCATCTATATTATTATCCTTACTGAGAATCAGAGCTCACCCATTTCTTATGTTTTCCTTTTTTCCGGATGCGAAGATGTATATTATGATTGACCTGCAGGGATATGCTATGGGATATGAGTGTTTTAAAATGATACAAAATGTTGTTATTTAATTTCATAATGAAATGTAATACTTATGTATTTATATAGTACTTCCAAGGATAATAAACTATTCTGCCTTTTGGGACTTGATCTCTTGTGATAATGAATATGTTATGTAATAATGCACCAACTCTGGGTATCTGGGGTTGGGGCGTTACACTTTTTGACAGATTGGGGTGCCTTGGTAGGATTATATAGAGTGTATGGTAGAGTAGGGACGTGCTCCAAGGGTTTTGAGTGATGAGAAATGTGATATTGGTGGGTTTATATAGGAAAAGAGAGGGAAATTCTTTAATATTTCAAAAACATAGGTTTTGGAATCAATATAATTAAATATTCAAAAACAGTAACCAACCAATGGGGTTTTTCCCATGGTTTTTACAAAAGTGGAGTGGAAAAAATTACTTTATAAGGCCAATTTATGAACATATTAAAATATTAGGCTTCCTTATGTGTAGTTGAGTCACACTCTCCAGGAAATCATTTTAAAAAGTTAAAATATTTTATAAGTGTTAGAGGGTCTACTAAGGCACCATAAAATTATTCAAACAAATATACAATCACATATTGTAAAGGTAAAAAATATATTGGACAAATATACCTTTTATAGTGTTTTATTACATCATTATTGGTTTATTATGATGTCACAAAAAATATTATATATTTAAATGGTATTTAATTTTTACCGAAAAATATGACTATCTCAGAAAATAATGAAAAAATAACTGTTTGATAATTTTGACATCCTGAATCGAAAAATAATACTAATTTTATCTAAATAGTATTATAAATATGTGAATTTGTACTATAAAAATAAAAATGACATTTATCGAAAATTCATGGGTTCTGAAAAAAACAACTTTGAAACCTTAATAAAAATTAAATTGTTTAAAAATAGTACGATAATCTATATTTAATAAAAATTAATTTAGTAATAATATTTTATCAAATTATTATTTAATTCAAAATTCTATTAATTAATCAAAATAGACATCTTAATTGAATATAAACTAAAAATACTATTTGTGCTTTAAAAACCATTTACAAGGTAACAATAATAAAATGAATGCATATTATTTATACAAAAATAATGGACATAGTCACAGTTCAAGTGTGTGGTTATGTAACCCATTATAACACTCGCATAGGACCTACGTGTATGGTGTGCGATGGTGACAGACTTCTGGGGCTGATCAGATAATGTCTCTAGGTTGGTAATCTCTATTAACTTCTACTTCTCCAATTAGATGTTCCATTCAAGTTTAATATGATGAAGCTCAGCTTGGTCAAGAGTGAAACCCAGTGAAACTACCTCCTTTATGAGTTCTAACAAATGGGCTTTATAGAGATAAATTATGCTGGATAAGGCCATCACTGCCTTTGTCTGAGTAAATTGTATTTTTTAACGCCCTAAATTTATACTAATCATGTGGTCACTATTCAATAGATATATTATAAATGATAAAAATTATTAATGGTATTTTAAAATAATAAAACACAAAACTAAGGCAGTTCATATGTTTTATATAACTATTTTACATAACAATACATTTAATGAGACCATGAGGAATTTTCATTAATAAATGATTGGGTCATTAAACTGTGACTGTACTCATGGGATATAGATATATTTCCATGAGAAACCCAAATGGAAGATATTTCCTCATGAATTATAACCCATGCTCACAAGTCTACATGCATGGATTGTGCCTCTATGATTAAGACTGCAAACATAGATAGAAATTATTTTGGCAATATGACTATAACTATGTGAACCACCTATAGCCATAAATTATGTAAATTTAAAAATCATTCATTCAACAAGTTTTGATCCTTTAACCTTTGTATTATACGTTAAAATCCTTCTAACACTCTCACACACCATTTTTTAATAATACACACACATATATATAAATATATATATATATTAAATATGTATTAATAGATTTGTTTTTAAAAATTACTCCTCCATGTTACTGGGACCTATGAAATTAGGATACCTGGCCTATGGTTATAGTGGGTATCCCTCAGGGACATATTATCCAGATTTTGGTGGTCTGAGGATATAGGTGTATCCTCAGGGTACTTATTAACATAAGAAAAATGATCTATGGTGGTAGGGGGTCCCCTGGGGAACCTATTTCCACTGACCACATAGACCATAACTATAGAGGTCCCACAAGGGGAAAATTTCACAAGACATGTTTCCTATAGTAGATGGGGCTCCCCCAGGGGACCTATTACAACATGCCAGTTTTACCATGGTGTATTTCAATGGGCTAGTTTTTTCATGGTGGTAAGGCATCCCCCAAGGGATATATTTCTATGTTCTAGTTTTCTTATGTTGTTAAGGGGTTAGATTGGGGTCCAATTTCCACATGTGATTTTTCCCATGGATGTAAGTCCTTCCAAAACACTTCACACACCATCAACATCATTCTTATATTAGTCTACGACCAAATTTCACATCTCATATGGTCGTAGGATTGGATACCATCACATTCTCAATGGAAACTGGAGTTTTTCATTCAAATTAGTTTTCTGTCCATGATTTGACGTTTCTTATGTCCATATACAAAACTAAGACAATGTTATTTCTGAGCTTGACTCTAAAACCATGACTATAGGGAATGTTTCTTATAGTGTGATCCACTGACAGATGAATTAGCTATAAATGATGGATATGACGTACCAAAATGTTTTGATGGGGTTGGTCCAAAACCCATTCCCCATACACACTCATGATTCTCCATCCCTAAATCTAGCTCAAGTGCATTATTTCAGGAAAATAATGATGATTTTATAGGGTTAAAACCTTCATATTATTTAATTATGTCTCATAAATACAAAAACATTAGAAATTATCTCATTACATATCTTAACTTTATTTTTTTTGTAATAAATATTCTGTTATTTTATCTTTATAACATTGAAATAACTTTATATTACAATAAGATATTTTTTTAATTTATTTGTAAGGGTTATTCATGAATCTTCCATTAATTTTTATAGAAACATGAATCCTTGGCATATGCAATAAATATATTACATTTTTTTATATTTAATTCATATTATTACCACATGTTCTTTAATTTATTAAGATATAGGGAGTTTTGGAATTAAATTTTCAAATAATTTTATTTTTAAAATACAGTTTAAAATTTTATAGTTATTAATTTATTTAATTTATTTTAATTCTATAATAAAACAGCTAGATTGATTTTGATTATCTGTTATTTTATAATTTTTCGAATCCGGCTATATGTTATTGAAATATGGATTTTTTAGTTCAAATGAGTCATTAGTGACATCAAATGAGTTAGGGGAGACTTTTTAAGAGTGAGTTTCCACTTAAAAAGAGTCAAGGATGGTTTTTGAATGATGCAGCATGAATTTTGATGAGTCAAAGGGGATTTTAAAAGAGTAAAAAATGACCTCATATGAGTCCTGATAGACTTTTGACGAGCTATTCCTATTCTAAAATTGGAGATCACTAGTGGAAATTAGGTGACTTCAGATGAGTAAATTTGGAACATCAATAGGATCATCTATACTAGAACCTAAATGCTTCGAGCCACATTTTCATTCATTAACAACAATAAAAATATTCCACATGGATTATAATAAAAAAGGTCAACATTGATACATGACTGATTATACATTAAATGAAAATCTGAAATATATATATTTTTATTAAGATTGGATCATGATAACAATGGAAACAATTAAAATTTATAAATTAGATATTTTTTGGTAGGTTTTTATTGTAGGACAAAGAAATAGAAAACCATGGATCTATAATAAGAAAATGAAGAAGAAGTACATGAGGACTCAACTGGATATGACAAAATATATTTTGTTTTTTTTATTTTTTTATAGTGACCATAGATTTTAATACATGTATATTAAATATTTTTTGAATAATATTCATCAAATTATTTAAACACATGCTTGGGGATGGTAATAATATACTGCTTTACGAAACATTGAAACATAATCTTCTAACATTATGAAAGATTATCAACATCTCCCATAATGATCTTCCCCTTTACTATTATTCACAAGTATACCCTAATTAAAACCTTTCTTTATATCCCAAGGAAAGGAAACATAAGAATGGGTGAGATCAAATGATCCATAAGGGTAAACAAGGAATATAAATAAGCATGATATAACATAATGGAATGATAACATAAGTATAATTATAGAAACCCATACCCAACATATCAATGATCAAAAACAAGATTCTTGGTATAAATATTGGAAGTTCATAAGACATGAATCAAAAATAAATCATGGAACATGAATAATGAGAGAATAAAATTGGAATAAGAAATAGACTTGACATTAGGTTATAACATTGTGAACATTTTTAAATAGAAATAGGTTGAATCATTAATTTGTGTACATGAAATTAGGCCCTCAAATAAACATACTAACTTACAACCAGGTTCCAAAATATCATTATGAAAATGTAATAAGGTTCATTCATAATATTGTGAATGTGTAATCAGGTCCACACATAACATTGTCAACATGTTATCTAGTTCATGCATAGGTGACTACACCTCATCCGTAGGACACACCTCCATCCCCAGTGAAAGCCCTACCTTACTATACTGGGTTCACACCCCATTCCCAACATGTCTATCTCTTGAGATATACAAATATTTATCCAATAATATAGAGGGAGATATAATTCTCACCTACCTCATAAAGAAATCCATTTTTTTTGTGTTTTACAAGATCACAAACATTCATCATATCATAACCCATAAAATGAAATGGTAATCATAAACAACTTATCATATCATAACCTGTGTAAAAGATATAGGTTTCATAATAATTTCATCATAGAATAACCCATGAAAAGAAGTAGGTTTCATAAGAATCATGACTTAAAATACATAAACCATTCATAGACGGAATAATAATGATATACTTGGATAATAACCCAAGTAATGGATAAGTAACCTGAAATAATTTCGCATTAGATGGAAAATAATTTTGAATGAAAATTCAGGTAATTTCTTAAGGAAAATAACCTTTGTTTGAAAATAAATTTAAAAAACATAAAAAAATTTCAATATTATTTTCTTTAAAAATTACTTTGAAATCATAAAAAGGATGCTTTAAAAATAATTTAAAATATTTATTAAGGAAAATATCATTTCCAGTGTAAAAATATATTTTTAAAACATAAAACACTTTGAAAAGAATTTTAATTGAAAATAACAATGAAATATTATAAAAGATGAGGTGAAAATCGAATAAAATAATTTTTAAACAATTTTTTTAAATCCTTTTCCTTTGAAATTATCATAATGGATAATGTTTTTTAGAAAAAAATAATTTGGATGTAAAAGTGTTTTTGACTGAAAAAAATATTTTTCATAAAAATTTTCTCTTTGAAAACCTGAGTATATAAAGAGAGGAATTTGAAGGGAAATAGGTATTATATTGGGATAACCTGAGTAGAATATAATTCACGAGTTTTTAATAAATATATAATAATATTTCATCATTTGAATGATAATCACAAACAATATCGATAAACGATTGGATTATAACAAAAAAACTTACCACTTTGGTAATGTTGAATCATAATACCATGAAGTAATAACATAAAATGAAACATATAATATCAGGAGTGTGAATTAATTCATTATATTATATTTCAAATTGTATGTATGTACACCTAATGAAATAATATAGTTCATAACAAAACACACGTCTCAAAGAAGGAAAATTGAGACAAAAATCCCTTACCGATTTGGTATATTTTGAATTGTAAACCCCATGAAATAATAAAATTAAATGAAAATTATTCATAATAAAATGATTTATATTCATTATATATCATGTCATTGGGAATTATATACACCACACAAAATAATTCTGTGTTGAATATGTAATATGTCTCCCAAAAATAAATGTGAGACTAGAAGTCCCACTACCCTGAGCCTTGACTTCCTTCATAACCATTCAAAAATATTTTATATTAAACTAAATTTTATTATAAATCAATAAAAAACCATATTAATATATATCCTAACATAAATTATTTTATTATGACTTTATATAACCCATTTGTTAACAATACCGTGTTAAATATATGTTTTGGGTAATAAATGCTTTGTTTTCCATAGAAGTTTGGACTTGACAGTTCTTGTCAAATTACATTGATAATGATTTCATCACATAAAAAAATTAAACCATGATATAAATATAAAATATATTTATCATATAAGTATTTATATTAACTCAAAATATTAAGTGATAGGAAATGAAATACACCATTCATGGAGACGATAGACCGTATGTACGCATAGATAATGTTTTTTGTATTCTTGTCAAATTGAGTGAAAAACATTAAATGATACTTATATATTATAAATATAATATATTTTTTTAAAAAAATATATTACATTTTTTATTGAAAACATCCTAAAAACATTCTATGTAAATCATGAATGAATAACATCGCTTTATGAGGCGGTTGTCCGACGTACAAAGGATTTACATTATCGTATTTCCAGAAAATGGAATGCATGAAGGTATGCTTGATATAATAATTAAATAATCATAATAATACCCTAAATACAATAAATATCATATAAAAATATTATTTAAATAATTAATCCCAACATTAAAAGGTGGTAATCAAAAAGCGAATGACATCGGTTCGTGAGGCAGTAGTCTGCCGTACACATGGAGGATGATTTATTAAACCATTTGATAAAAGTGTGTGTAGTTGCAGGTCATAAACATAACATCAAAAAATTTACATATATTTAATATAATTAGGCTTTCATATAATCATGTTATAATAAAAATTGAAATATGTGAAAACAAAATATAATAAAAATGCTTTTAAAAGAATATTAAATATTTTTCGAGTATCCTCATTTGGTTTTCACTAAAGCCTTAAAAGGTTTGTTTTATACACCAAATAAGGGTTCTAGGATGTGTTAATGGAATTATTTAATTTATATTGATAGTTTTTGGATGATCCAAAAGTATTTAGAGGTTTATATATGGGGGGTAGGGGAGTGACTGCCTTTTTATAGTCGAGGAGGAGTTATATTCTTCTAATTACTAAAAAGTATTCACTATTAGGATATCATGATTACCTCAATCTTCTAAAAAAATCATAATTAAATGTTTGAAGAGAATATATTGTTGATCCAAACCTTCAAATCACATTTATACACATTTTTATGAATATTTGGTTCCATGAGTCTTAAGTTTTCTTATTTTACAATTTTATTTTTTAATTATGGTAACTAGTTTTCTAACCTAAGTAATTCAAGATTTAAGAATAACATAATATGAGTATTATTATATAATTTGAATTCAATAATTATATATATTATATATAATTTATAAATAATAAATAAAATGGGTGTTTGAAATTAATTGTAACACAAGGGTATGAAATGCGCAAAAATACCACTTAAACCATTACCATGCTAACTAAGTTTCTACTATTCCACATCCAATGTAGTAATTATCGTAGAATATTTTTTATTTTTATGAACCATAGTTGATATTTATTATTATATAACAATAAATTGATAGTATATAAGTTTTTTTTAATAATTTTTGATAAATTGATAAAATATCATTTATTAATCAATAACATTAATGTCAATTTTGACATTATTCATTTAATTGAAATTAAAAAATATCATAACAATAATAGAATTAAAATATATTATTATTAAAAATATTAATAGGGTATTTTTATATAAAAAATAATTTAACCTATTAAATCCTTTAATTTACATCATTTTTAATGTTTTTGTATCATTTGATTTATTTAATTATTAACTAAATAATATATGTCTTGGATTGTATTAATAATTTAATGTAATTATATATTATATAAATAATTATAATAAATTATTTGGATAAAAAACTCATTTATATTAAAAAATAATATTTATAACTGAACCTATGTAGTTTTCTTCTAATTCCAATGCTTTAGAGAAATTAATAGGAAAAAGTAAGATTTTTTTCTTTTACATTACATTAATAACTGTATGGGTAAAATTCAAGGAAAAGTGTCCCAAAACTCGTAAAATTATATTTTATGGTAAAAAGAGTCTAAATATTTCCAGTAACTAGGTTTTGGATATATTTTGGGTTATTTTCACACTTTATATTCTAAGCTTAACCACTGAGTAATATTTTTTTGACCATAATCACTATAATTAATTTTAATAGATTTCACTAATCACTTTGATAAAGAAATTATGTTTTCCATGTTATAAATTATAAATTATGATGATTGAAAATATGAAACCCATATTTTCGAATTAAATTCATCTAATTGGAATAAATTAATTTAAAATTAATCCTACAACCTTGATGATAATACCAGTTTTTATAGAGAAACAATGATCAAATGTTTACATTATTTTTGTATTCATTTTAAATGTTAATTTTATTCCAATGAACTAAATTTTACTAATATAAATATATATTTAAACTAATTAAACATTGAAAATAATTTATAATATAATTTAACATCGTAAATAAATTAAATAAAAAGAATTTTTTATCTAAATCTATGTATTTTTCAGTATTATTTAAGAAATAAAACTTCTCTGACAAATACCAAAATCTTACCCGAATATAATTTTAATATAACTATTTTAGGGATTAATTTTTTTTTCAAATATTTCATTTGAAATGGGTAAATTTTAGTTATAAATTTTTGTACCAAGCACAATTAACCCCTGTTTTAGAAAAGATACTATTTTTTTAGGAAAAATTATTTTTACTTTAATGTATTTTTATTTTATTTCTTATCAGTAGATAACTAATAAAAATGTGAAAATATATATTTTAATAATTTATATAATATTATTAATTCCTTTCATTCTAATGGCTAGTCGATAAATATTATATTTCATAATAATATTAATAATATATTGTAGTTCGGTAAAACTCAGTATTCTGTGTAACACAAGAAAAAAAGTGTTGCATGTGCCATAAGATAAACTTAGTGTTGCGTATAGAAAAATATTAATTTGATATTTCTTATAAAGAAATATTAACTTGATGTAGTTTGAAATTCAATCAATCAATGGATTTTAATTTATTCAAAAAAATATAATTCTTAAAAACTCTGGGTGTTATGTTTTACACCCCTTAAATTGATTTTTCCCTTTAAATTCATCTAGGTTATCAATGGTTTTATACTTAATGGTTCATTTCATAGAAACCCAATTTTAAAAATGAATACTAAAACATAAATTAAACAAGGAAATTTGGAAACATAATGGTTACCCAAATTAGTTCAAAACTGGGTTTCCATATTTGAGAACATATGTGGCAAGTGAAAACATGGACATAGAAGAGATGGTAAAAAACAAAATACTAATGGAGATAAATAGAGAAAATTGATCATAATTAAGTGTGTTATCTAGATAATGTTAACTACTACAAACCATAAAACTAAAGATGCATGAAAACGGCTATTGATATAATCAGAAATGATGATAATATGATAAATTTTTATTTTAAGATCATTTTCCAAAAGTTGAAGATTTTTTATATACTTATTTTATTTCATTAAATTTCATAAGATCAATCGCACACTTTGTTTACACCATGATCAATTTCCAATTAATCTTTTACTCGATGAAATGATGGTTATTTATTATGCCTTTAGTACTAACAGATCATAAGATCTGTAATAGATTAATAATTCATTCCTTCTATCATTAGATAAAAAAGTTAATATAGGTTATCTAATATGCATAAATATTCATATGGTTAATTAATCACTACGAAATCATCCAAATATGAGTTAAATCATTCCAGGAATGGTTAACCATATTATACTTATAGTATAATAAAATCTAAAACTCTTGAAATAAGGTTAATTAAATCAACCTAACATTAATCCCTCACATATCATAAAGTGTCTCTTGATTTTCAAATAATATACATGTGAATTCCTTCCTCATGTATTTTTTTAACATGGTAATAACATGAATTACTATAAAACCTTATTTATAGCATACATACTCCATCATTCCTTGAATAAAAACACATATTATTGAATATTTTAAAAAAAATACAATAATACTGTAAACTCCATCAATGATAAGAAAAAACACTTTATCTATAAATCATTGATATGTTCCAACGAAATAATTTCTATCCAATTTTATTGTTCATATTCAACATATCTTCATTCTAACAACATTATATCCACATCAGGAAAATATTAAGGTTTAATTTGTCTTAATAAAAATATCACCATTACATTAAATCACTTTTCTAGTCCGTCATATCCATTTGACATATTCTTGTAAATCTGTATTGAAAAATTAATACTAAGAGTCATTATATATTTCACCATTTAGATAACATAATTCATGATTAAAAATACATAATAATATGGTTATTTCACTTGATCCACAATCTATTAACTAGGATTACTCATCTTACTCTTTAATACCTATTTTCTTTCATATTTCATTCATAGTTTCTTTATCTTCAAAAGTATAACAGTTACTTGTACCACTTTGTTGTTTCTCTTCACGAGTTTCCGGCCTAGGAAAATTATTTTCATAATGGCCATAATTTACCCATTTGAAATTTACAACAGTTTATGATATATTAGAGATCTCAATATTCTCTTCCATTTAGTTCACTTAACTTTTCATTTTCTATTTACAGTTACTCTCTTTGTGTCCTTATTTTTTATAGTCAAAACATATTCTTGTTATACATAGAAATCTAGTTGGGTTTTTATTTTCACATTATCCACATAAAGGAAACTAAATTTTATTTCCTCTATTGTCTACATTACCCTAACTCATTGATAAATCTATCTTTATCATCTTTGATGAGTCTAAGAGTTGGTTAAGGTACACATTGTTAATCTCATTCCCTGAAAACTGATTAGGAAAAATCATAATATCCTTTAATCTAGTCATCATTCAATTTGACTCCAATCATCAAAAAACCTTCTGTCACATTCATTATAGGCCTAGTTCAATATGGTTCACTCTATTGACTAATACCAGAAAGCCTAGTGTGAGAAACACTAATCATAGCGTGAAACCAAATAATCTTGAAAATCAATTATTGGATGTCTAAATCATGAATCCTTGTTCAATATATGAATCCTTTAGTTTATCTTAGTCCGTTTATACTCATATTTCATTTAAATACTATATGATGGTTCATAAATAGTCTGTGGATTTCTAAAGAATATCTCCTAGGAGTGTAAAACGAGGTGTCCAGCAATCCCCATTGGTGTGAACCCATTCTCGATTGAGTCGAGCTAAATATAGTACTTCTGGTGTGGTTTCCCTGAGGTATATATGTTCTAGATCCACATAAAATTTTAATATCTAGATAGGTATGTATTTCTAGGAAACAAATCTCCTAATAATTTTCCAAAATTCCAGGTCATTTTCCAATACACTGACTCATCCTTATCCTTATACATGTCCTTAGGGATCTCACTAATGTTTTATAATCTTAATTTAAAAATGTTAAATAAAAAGTTCTATTAATATGAACTATAACAACACAGGGTTTAACATACATGGATATTATATATTTTTAGAAGAATAGTCATTACATTATACAGACAAAATGCTTGAGCATTATAATAGTTTAGTTTATTTGGTAATATAGAATCATTATCTTCTAACATGGTGAATGATGTTAAAAATCTCCCATAATGATCTTCTCATTTATTATTCTTCAAAATAATACCCCAATTAAAACATTTCTTATATCGTAGTGAAAGGTAACGTAAGTAAGTGTGAGATCAAATACTTAATAAGGGTAAATCATAAATATACGTAATCATGTAGTAGAATAAGGGTACAAAAACATGATAATAACTATGAAAAACCATACCCTACATATAAAATATTGAAAAAATAAATCATAGTATAAATATTGGTAGTTCGTAAGACATGAATCATAAGGAAATCAGTGAAAAATTATCAAGATAGAATAACATTAGGATAAGACATATAATTTTGGAATACATAACAGGTTATAACATTGCAAACATGTGTAAATAGAAATATGTTTATTCACTAAGGTAAGGACATGAAATCACACCCTCACATAAACTAATAAAAAACTACCAAGTTTGCACATATCATTGTGAAAATGTAATCGGGTTCATGAATGACATTGTGAATGTGTAATCTGGTTCAAAAATAACACTGTAAATATGTAATTTGGTTCATGCATAGGCAGATACACCTCCTAGGTGGGACACACCACCTTCCCTAGTGGAAGTCCTATCTTAATGTATGGGGTTCACTCCCCATTGCTGACATAACGGTACCATGACATATAAATCCTTACCCAATGAATATGTGGGAGATAAAGGTCCCATATGTCTCATAATGAAAAATATTTTTTCATTCCACACGATCATAAAATTTCATAAAATAATAACTCATGAAATGAAATAGGTATAAAAAACATTTCATCAAATCAGATGCAGTGTAAAAGAGATAGGTTTCATAATTATTTCATTACACCATAACCCATAAAAAGAAATAGGTTTCATTATAAATGTTTTGAAAAAAATATAAACCATTTAGATAAATAATAATAATGGAATCCTTGGATCATATCCCAAGTAGAGCCTACGTATCCTAAATAACGTCATCTTATATGAAAAATAATTTTGAAATAAAATTTGTGGCATTTCTTAAGGAATATAACAATTCTTTGAAATTCAATTGCAAAAAATTAAAACATTTTTAAAATAATATTCTTTTAAAACCACTTTGAAAACATATAAATGATTATTTAAATGATCTAAAATTTTTCATGGGGAAAATATCATTTCCACTTTGAAATACTCTTTTTAAAACATAAAACATTTTGAAAACATTTTTTATTGAAAATAAATTCGAAAACATATAAGGAAATATTTAAAAATCATTTAGAACAAATTATAAAAATTATTTTTTAAAATCCATT
The DNA here is from genome assembly GCA_963277665.1 of Viscum album. Classification (NCBI taxonomy): domain Eukaryota; kingdom Viridiplantae; phylum Streptophyta; class Magnoliopsida; order Santalales; family Viscaceae; genus Viscum; species Viscum album. The sequence goes on from OY728164.1 coordinate 1,199,993,838, forward strand.
TAAATTAAAATTATATTAATATATCATTTAATAAAATTGATTTTATTTAGAAAAAAATGAATTTGGATATAAAAGGATTTTTCGAATGAAAAGTTGATTTTTCTGAAAAATGTTCTTTATTAAATGTTGAGTATATAAAGAGATGGTTTTGAAGGAAAAAATGTATTATATTGGGATAAGTAGATGATAATATAATCGATGAGTTTATTAAGAGATATATCGTAATATTTCTTCTCTGGAAACATAATCATAATAATCTTTATAAATAATGGGATTGTAAAATAAAATTTTACAACTTTGGTAACATTAAAATATAATCCCCATTAAAGAATAACATAAAGAGAAACATAAAATATAATAAGTGTGAATAAATTAATTATGTTACATGTCAAATTGTATTTATGTACACCTAATGAAATACTAAAATTTTATAACAAAACGTATATCTCAAAGAAGGAAAATTGAGACAAAAAACCCTTACTGATTTTGTAAATTCTGAATTGTAAACCACATGGAAGAATAAAATTAATGGAAACATTAATAAAAATGAATTTAGGTATATTCATATCATGTCATAGGGTAGTATATATGCTGAAAAAATAAAGATTTTTTGAATATGTCATAAGTCTCTCAAAAATAAAAGAGAGACCACAAATCTCATTACCTTTAGTATTGAATTACATTGTACATGGTCAAACCTATTTTATAATAAATATTAGTTTATTATAAGTCTATAACCAAACCATATTCATATATAACCTACCATAATTTTCTTCTTATGAATTTATATTACGTTTTTTTAATAATCCCATGTTATTATTAAGTTTTGAGAAATAACTACATTGTATTTCATAGAAGTTTGGACCTGTTAATTGGGGTCCACTTACTTTGATAATGATTTAATAATTTCTATAATGTAAACCATGAAATAAATATCAAATATATTCATTATATAAGTATTTATATTAACCCATAATATTTAGTGATAATAAATGAAATACACTATTCATAGAGATGGTAGGTCGTATGTACACATGATGTTGTCTTCATTTTCTTGTCACATTGACTTAAGGACATTAAATTAGGTGCTAGCATAAACATATGAACATGAAACCAGTTCTATGCATAAAATTTTCAACATGTTATCAATTTCATGCATAAAATTATGAACATGTAAGTATGTTAAAACATGACATTGTGAAAATGTAATCAAGTTCATGCATTGGTTGCTACACCTCTAGGAGGGACACACCAACATCCCCAATGGTTGTCCTATATTACTGTAATAGATTCAATTTCTTTTCCATCAATGTCTATAGCATGATATATATAAATAATTTCCCAATTCATTAGAGAAAGATATAGGTCCCACTTATAAAACAATAAAAAACATATTTATGCGGGACACAAGATCATAAATATTAATCATATCATACCCATGAAATAAAATGGGAGTCATAAAAATTTCATCATATCATAACTCATGGAAAAGATATAAGTTTCATAATCATTTCATCATAACATAACCAATGAAAAGAAGAGGTTTCAAAAGAAAAAAATCATCAAAAAAATTATCCATTTAAAGAAATAATAAGAATGGTATCTTGGGATAATATCCTCAATAAAGAATAAGTGACCTCAAATAATTTGATCTTATATAGAATATAATTTTAAAAGAATACATGAGGTATTTCTTAAGGAGAAAAACAATTATATAAAAATTAAATTTTAAAACATAAAACATTTTCAAAATCTTTTTATTTTAAAACCACTTTGAAAAAGAAAAAAAGTAAGATTTAATAAAAATCTAAAATGTTTCTTAGGACAAATATCATTTATACTTTGAAAAAATATTTTTAAATCATAAAACATTTTGAAAAAACTTTTTCTTTAAATTAAACTTTTAAAACATATAAAGGAATCTTTAAAAAAATTATCACTTTTGTAAAGAAGACGTTTTCTTAAATTTATTTCTTTTAAAACAATCTTAAAATATCCTTTAAAAACAATTTAAAATATATTTTCTACAAACATGATTTTTGATGGAAAAGAGTTTTCGACTGAAAATGATGTTTTTCTTAAAAAATTATTTTTTGACTTTGATTTCATAAAGAGAGGAAGATGATGGAAAAAATGTATTCTCTTTAAATGAACATGTTATAATATAATACATAAGTTTCTTAATATATATATCATAATATTTAATCATTGGATACATAATCATTAAGCATCTTGATAAATGATGAAGTTATAAAATAAAATCTTACCACTTTGGTAATATTGAATCACAATCCCCTTGAAAGAATAAAATAAAATGAAACATAAAATATCATGTGTATGAATAAATTCATGATATTAAATTCTAAATGGTATGTTTGTACTCTTCATTAAATAATACACACTCCTGACAAAATGTATGTCTCAATGATGGCAAATTGAAACAAAAATACTTTAGCAAATTGGTAATTTTTGAACCTTAACCCCAAGAAAAAATAAAATCAATTAAAAAATTAATCATCATTAAATGAGGTCGATTCATGATATATCATTTCATAGGGAATTATATACTCCACAAAAATGAAAGAAATGGTGAATATGACACAAGTATCTCATAAATTAAAGTGGGACTAGAAATCCCCTAACCTTTTGTTTTGACTGCCTTCACACACATTCAAACCTTATGTATAATAAATATAATTTTATTAAAAGTAAATAACATAAAAACCTTAATATATATCGTAAAATTTATTATTTTATTAGAACATTATATTACTCATTTATTAAAAATCTTATATTAATGATATATTTCGAGTAACAACTTATTTTTGTTTCATACAAGTTTTGACTTGTTATATCTTTTCCACTTACTTTGATCATGATTTCATAATTTATATAATTTTAAACATGATATATATATATATATATATATATATCAATTATATCTAGTATATATTTATTTAGAGTTACCCATAAAATTTAGTGATAGGAAACAGAATATATCGTTCATTGAAAGGGTAGGTCATAAGTACGAGTAAACATGGTTTCTATTTTCTTGTTTCATTAAAAAAATTAATATATATATATATTATAATTATAGAAGAATACTTATTTCATATATGAAAAATATTTTATTAAACCCATCTTTAATACATTTCATGTAAACTGTGAAAGAATTGCATCGCTTCACAAGGAGGTAGTCCTCCATACACATGACATTATCGTTTTCCCACAAAAAGAAAAGCAAGAAGTTTTGTGTGATATAAAAATAAAGGATGCATAATAATATAATAAATATTATACATATCATATATAAATAGTATTCTCATCATTATACCCAAACATTAAAGGCGTTAATGAAAAAATGAATGACCTTGTTTTGTGAGGCCGTAGTCCGATATACACATGAATGATGATTTCATAACATGTCTCGAACCAAGACGGATCAAAATCCTACATGGTGCCTGACCCAGTCCGCAATATGGCCTGATGGGAATTCCTGATCTCCACGGTCTAGCACAACTACCTAGGTATCAAGAGTAACATGTGGGAATGGTTAACCCAAAATAAGAGACCGAAAAAAAACTAACAAGATAAATAACAAAAGTTGGAAAACAAAAGAAAAAACACCATTAATGGTAGAACAAACTTAAATTTTACAATTCAACCTAAAATCCAAGAAGACTAAAAAGAAAATAAAACTAACACATCTATTCTCACATTCATGCAACATGAGGGGACACCTCCTCAAATAACCATCATCATGCCTGCATGGGAAGACCATAAATAACTCAATCCACCATCACTATGAATGATTCCCCAACCTGGAATACACAAATGACATGATCTACATAAACCCAAAGGTGTATGTTGGCTGTGATACAAATTCATAGTTGGATACCACCCATTAAAAAGGTTCCATAACATGACGTCCAAAAGAAAATTTAACATGCTTATTTAATACCATACATTTAAAATGATATTAAGGGAAATATTCAAAAGATGAATTCAAAATAAAAGAACACTGAAAGAAAAACCTTTTCAAAAACACAAATTTAAAATGGAAGAGAAAATTTATAAATTACATGCACATAATCAAGTAGTCCTCCGTATGCCGACGTAAGGCACCACATCCTAAATAGTAGAGCACTACGGGTAAATCCCATAAGGTTTATCCATCTTGACTGGGACCCTAAAACCTTATGACTCAGTGAAACGTGGTTTAGAAATGACAGAACTCAGTAAACGTGGCTTAGAAACCACAAACCTCAGTCATTCATAAGTTTAGTTAGCGTTGAAATTGTTAAACCAGCTAAGTGAAATGTGGAAGATACCACTCTAGACCACTATCACACTACTTCTAGTCCTCCCACCTAGATACTCAGGGTTTTCCCTTGTACTCAATAAAGTTTCACATTCACATAGTATATTTATTTCTCATATCACAGATAAAATAATACATTACACATAGAATCCACCATTTTCATACCCAAACAACATTTCAAAAACACAGGCACACCAAAATACCTTTCCAAAATATATTTGTTTTAACTTAATCATTTCCCAAATCCCCATTTTGAAACACTCAAGGAATAACATAAAAAATTCGAACAACATAGAAAGAATTATTTAAATAACACTACAAGGGACGACACAAATAAATATACCCAATTACAAATCAGAAAGTCATTTCAAACAACTTGCTTAAAAATTTCACTTAGAACTAGTTTGACACCAATTACACAATTAAAAGAACCATTTTCACCAAATATAAAACACCACTAAGTGACACTATGTGGGTTTAAACCAAAAATATATCTTATTTTATATAATCATACTAATTTTAACATAGAATCATATTAATATTTTTCTAAATACTACATTCAAGCCATATTAATAAATCAATAAATCATTTAAACTATTTGTGAAATAATTTCATGATAAACCAAGAAAACGTTACACCAAAAACCAATTTATCCAATATAGAGTCATCACTTTAAAACCAAATACTCAAGGTAACAATATCAAAACATGTTTTCCATTATTCAAATAATTTTCAATTTACATTCAAGTGTGCACAACAAGTCAACACACCAAAAGTGACTCATTTTCCTTTGAAAATACCCATTAAAATATACACACACCTAAAATACCTTGAAAACAAATTTAACACTTACCAAATAATCCCCATAACCGCTCCAAACATTTTTCGCATCTCAAAAGTCACTTAAATAAACAATTTCTCAATTTATAAAACATCACATGTGCATACGACATGGCCTAACTTTAAAACACACAAATATTAGATTCCAGATACATTTTAAAATCAATTGTACATAACAACCCTTCTAAAACCCCATTCTCACCCCTAGAACATACTAATGTTTCATAATGAAAATCAACACATCAAAATAGTTTATCTTATTTTTAAAAACTCAATTCAATCACACTCGCACATCAAGAGATCTTGAAAACACCATTTTCACACCGCAAAAAATTAACTAAAACATGTCTAAAAATTTCAACAACACAACACGTATAAAATACATAGGAATTTACTTAATTTATTTTCCAATTCATCAAATATGCATATCATAGAATATCAAAAATAAAATTGTCGCCACACAATTTATCACTAGAACACATTATAATTTAATTAACTAGAAAGTTAACTCATCTAAAGATTCTATGGCATAAAACTTCCTACCTCAGAAGAATTAATTCACAAAACTTGTGTGAATCTCCAATATCACCTAATTTACACCACAATCGAACAAGATTGGACCCTAAATCAAGATTTCGAACAAAAAATAATCAAAATCGAACCATAAAACAAACCTTATACCCGCAAAAAACTCTAAGCCCCAAAGAAGAAGGGGGGAAAACTCCAAACTAAAGAGGGAAAATACAACCCATAAGGAGAGTAGTTTTCGGAGGAGGTCACTCTGGTGGATGTTGCGCAAATAGAGGTCGTGCTGGAGGAGAATGCGTGAGAGGAGGCCAGTGCAATGTGATGCGGGTCGGAAGGGAGATACAACGTGAGGTAACAATGGCGCGGGTCATTGGGGGGAGCTTGGGTGCGTCGATTTAATGGTCGTCAGAAGGTCTGTGGGCCAGGATCCAAAGCGGATTTCTATGGGGGGAACATGGTGCAGCGGTGGGTGCAACTAGGAGGGATGGGAGGATGGCCCGAGGCTGGTCGAGGATGGCAGGGAGGAAGAAGGCTATGACTGTGACATGCGATAGTAGGCGGCACAACCTAGAGGCTGGGAGGTGGTAGAAGATGGCACACAGGGTTGGAGGGGAGGTAGGAAATGTGTCAGGATGGAGGGAAGTGAAGAAACATGATGGGATGAGGAGAAAAGAAAGGGGGTGTGACCTAGGGGAGAACCCTTCCAAAAAAATGAATGAATAAAAATATAAATAAAACTAAACAAAAAAGTAAAATAAAAAATAATAATATTATTAGTAATAAAAATAAGAATAATAATAATAATAATAATACTAATACTAAAAAACTAAAAAAAGAATGTTAATAATAAATTAAGTATCTTAATTATCATCAATAATGTTAATTATAATAATAATAACCACATCTTAATAAAATTAATCATACCAATAACAAGAATAAAAATCTTAAATAATAATAACATTATGATTATTATTAAGACAGTTATATTATATTATATATTTTCTATATTGTATTCGCTCATTACTTAATTAATTAATAATAATTTATGGTAATAAAAATATCAAACTTAATTGTATTAATAATTTTATAATAATAAAAATGGTCATAATATAAGATAATGTTATCAATAATAATTATAATCACAATATTAATAACAACTTAATAAATTTTTATATTCATGACATTAATAATGATAATAATAATATTATTATTATCATTAACACAATTTCACTTCAATTATATTAAACTTATTACTTTTATTTTATTTCTATTTCCTTATTCATTATAGTTTTCTTGATTGCCTTAAACACCGGGCATGGCGTGAGGCGAATCGGGTGAGGTCGCGCAGTGACCCCGGCAAGGCTCCACAACTTCAACCACGGTGCACTAGATGTAGTCAAGGCCAGAACATGTATTTTTAAATAAGAACTCAAATTTTTTTAAGTCATATTTAACATGAAATACACGATGCCACTTAAAATTAATAATGTTGATTATTAAAAAATGACGGGTGTCACAATTCATCCCACCACAGTGATTTCCGTCCTCAGAAATCCAAAACTAATATTGAAGCCCAATGTAAGAAGACAACACCACCTTAAGGTTCTATGAGGATACCCATAAAAAGAAAGTTAAGAGTAGAAAAAACATCGTGCCCAGAGAAGGTGACTTAAATAACAAACTCAATTAACTCGAAAAAAGAATTTTTGATATGTGTCTGCCACCTCAAAGAGCTAGAACACCTCCATTGATTGATCACGTAAAGGAACATAACCAAAAGTCCATAATGGGGAATCCCTAAGGGGCTCCCTACCATTAAGAACCTACCAATGCCCAAGGAGAGACTGAAAAACTGACACCGGGCGGTCTGGGTGGACTCCCCACCATTTTGGAAAGGCCAACACCGATTTATTCTAGAGACCATTGTGCGAGATCCACCGTGGGTCTCCCCTCCATTGGAACTGATAAAAGATACACATATTTTAATAATTTTCCAACAATGACCAAACAACCCACCACAAGGGGCGGCGAGGGAGGGGTTCAACTACCAGGGTGTCAAAACCATGTCCCATAGAAAGAACAACATCTCTATATACATGGATGAGCACTATTAAACTTTGTGACCGATTTACCCAACAGACCCTATAAGGACCGCTAAAAGAAATTAAATTATGTAAGAAAACACCCCCAGGACTTTAAGGTTACAAGACGAATACACCTCCTCATAGCCACGAGAAATATCACGCACCCAGATGGGTCATTTGGAATAAAACAACTATAAGAAACAATTTATACAGTCTTCAAATTCAACACCGATGATAGAAATACGGTCGGGGTCTCATACACTCTCAGGGTTCTTGACCATTCACTAGATTCACTCTAAGGCCTATGGTAGGAGCGCTAATGTTTGAAGCATCTCCTGCCTCAAAATTAGGCATGGAAGACTCCCAAATAGAACTTCTATTTTTGGAGTTTCACGCAACCACAAAGCAACTGAGACAACACCAACAAACACCACACAACATGACATACAACTACTCCCTCATGGAAAATCCACTAGAATATAGGTTTATATGATGTACATGCATCACCTATTCACATTAAACATGAAATATAAGAAGAAAAAATGCATGAAAAACACTCCCCTTTGAAAATAAATTGAACTCCTAGAGAGGACACACTCTTATGAGAAAAGTGATTCTCAAAGGATACTAAAAAATCCACCTTTTCTCTTCGAAGAGAACTCACACCTCATGAGTGTAGTGAACTCACACTCTTATGAGAAAAGTGATTCTCAAAGGATACAACACATGCTATCGGAGAAGGTCGTGATTGCGTGTAATGCAAGCCAAGTCAGGGTTGAGTGTAGTGAACGACTCCTTTGTGGTTGCGTATAACAGAATCCAACCATATTTTATTTATACATTGAATATATATATATATATATACACTCAATGTTTCGTAGAATAACTTCTATCAAATAAACTTGAAATTGTGTATAACACGATACAAGAATTGTGTTCCGTATACTGCAAGCTAATACGGTGTTGCGTATAGCGCAAGATAATCTTGGTGTAGCATAAAACACATGACATCAAATAAATTAAAGAGATTGCTTATCATAAAATATCTAGTTGTTACAGTTTCAGGCATTAAAACTGGAGTTCAGGCATAGGCCCCATGATCCGTCTCTTGAGCTGTGTGCAGCGTACTCCGCCTTTCTCTTCAAAATCCCATTTGAGGCGTATGAGTAGTCATTTTGGCGTGTTTTTCCGAGAGCATCATGATGGTATGGTTCACCCGACCTCTTCCGGGACTGAGGTGCGGGCCCCATGAGACTTCGTATGGGTATAAAGCGGTGTTGAATAACTTTTCCACCAGGAGCCGTTTCCAGCGAGTAAGTAGTCTATCTCGCGTGCTTTTCTGCAAGATTTGCAATGGTATGTTCTGTTTTTCAGTGCAGAGCCTCCTTCGAGATCTTATTAAATGTGGAAAAATGAAAGGGCATTTGAAGAAGATCCCTTTTTGACACACTCCAATCCATTGCATGGTGGCATTGTTAGTGACACCTGGTGATGTCAGTAGTAGAACATAGCTATCAGATTGATTCTGGGTCTACCCTTCAGCAGGTCTAGGTTGTGGGTCACCCAAAGACTCTTCCAGGTCTACCCTCTTGCAGGGCTAGGCAGTGGGTCACTCGACGACTCTTGATGGGCTACCCTTCATCAGGTCTGGGCAGTGGGTCACCCGTCGTCTTCTTCCAGGACTACCCTCTAGCAAGGCTGGGCAGTGGGTCACATGTCGACTTCTTCTAGGTCTACCCTCCAGCAGGGTTGGTTAGTGGGTCGCCTGATGATGTATTAGGGTTTACCCTTCAGCGGGGCTGGGCAGTTGGTCACCGATGATGTATTAGGGTTTACCCTCCAGCGGGGCTGGGTAGTGGGTCACCCGATATTTTATTACGGTTTACGCTCTAGCGGGGCTGGGAAGTGGGTCAACGTTGACTTATTTAGGGTTTACCCTCTAGTGGGGATTGGCAGTGGGTTACCCAAAGACTTATTTCAGACTCAGTCCTTATCTATGTGGTTAGTCGGTGAGTTTTTCTCCGTGACTACCGGAGCGGGATCCTTGGTTATACAGATCGACTATGTGAAAGCTTTCACGTGACCTTAGGACATAGGAGAACGATAGGCGCTTTTCCCACCAAGATGCATCTTTGCGTCGCAACCTAAAAGATGTGCAGGCGAGTTAGTGCCACCCAAATTAGATAGTATTGAGGTGCGGTGATTGTGCCCCTTTGACTTGTACCTCTTAGGTTGAAGTGATGGACGTTTGGGATCAAGGTTGGATATCCTTTGAAATGTTGGTGACTCTTCCGGGGCTAAGCTTGGAGATAGACATCCCCATACACACTCATTCGGGTTTCTCATTGAGCATGTATATACTCACCCTACTATTGTTCCCACTCCTTGGGTTTGGTTACTCTCCTTCTAGGAGGGATGAAGACGCGCGGGGTATGACACGTTCTTTCCGTGTCTAGCTCCTCTTTCTTGGATGATTATAATCTCCATCTATAGGCAACGAAGACTCGACGAGAAGTTCATCTTCTCATCTTCTCTAGTTCCTTGAGTCTGGACGAGTCTGATTCCTTTCTCTTGTTGGGTTCAGCTGCACTCTCTCTCTTTTTCACTCTTACACTGTTCTATCCTCTGTCTATTGCTCACCATTTTAGTACATCACTTGTTTTTTCCTCGAGATTTCAGGGTATCCTACTGAGTATTTTTATACTCACCCTTTCTTGGGATTTTCCAGCACCTGGTGTGCCCTTGTAGACGAAATACAGGTCAGTTGAGACTATAGAGGAGTGTAGAGGGAACAAGAGCTTGGGCTGTGTTCAGTGGCCATAGTAAGAATTTTTGGGTGTGATACTCACCAGTAGTTTACCTGTTTCCGGGTTGTGGGACCTTTCTAGTTAGGCACATGGTTTGCCCCGTTACATTTTAGTTTACATGTCAGTACTTTTCGGCATTTTTTGTACTGGTTAGAGGTCGATGCATGTATGTTGGTTCCCCTTATGCAACAGTGTTGTATCTTTCTTTCCATTCTCTGCACTTTTGCATTGAGTTGGCTGCATTTGTGTGTACAGTTTCATAGGCAAAGGACTCCCCTAGTTTGTTATGCCTTCGGCACTAGTCGCCGGCCCCTGGCCAATGGAGGTGGGCTTGGGGTAGTTGCGGCTCGAGCCCCGGTATGGGTCAGGTCGTGACAACGTTGTATCAGAGGGAGGTTCATTCCTTGGGGCGATGTTCGGATGTCCCTAAAAAGGATTTGATTGAGTTTTGGGGCAATAGTGTCAACGTTTCTCGAGAGTGGCTCTCAGGCCAGGGAGTTTAGTGATGGTGCGACGACCGACGTATCCATTCACAAGGACCCTGATAACTTTCTTGTCGACTCGGCACACTAAGACACTTGTTTTCGGGAATTTGGTTCATGCATCATGTAGGATTGAGTCTTTGATTGTACTTCTTGAGTTTTCTCCCCATAATTGTTGATATATATTCTCATTTTACCGCGATGCTCCTTGATAGGGTTCAAGATGTCTCCACAATGATAGCCAACCATGATACTAGCTCTGGTTCATGATGAAAGTTCCGTGAGTGAAGAGGCCTCAGTTAAAGATCCATCATACGATTACCCTTTCTCTAGGAGGACAGGCAGTAGCACCTCCACCAGTGGAGTAGCAGATATTACCAGCAATGAGGGCCGATTACGAGCATAGGCTGGGTGCGCTACGTGAGTTCTAGTGCAAGAGACCGCTGAGGGTCCACGGCGAACTGTACCCTCATACAGTGAAGGGTTGGCTAGAGTCGGTGGTCCACCTCTTCAGGCTTGTTCAGACATTGACAGTTTAGATGGTGGATTTGATAGCCAGTCTTTTTACACCACGCAGTTTGGTGTAGTAGAGACAGGGTTACTCAGTTACACGATGAGTTGGTACTCTCATGGGTGAATTCTAGCAGTTGTTACGTGAAGATTACTACCACTCCTACTTATACTTTTTGCGGTTTCGGGAGATGCTAGAGTTTCAGTGGGGAGTGATGGCATTGGCTGGGTATGCGACTGGGTTCGCAGACCTTACTCAGTACTTTTTTGGTGTGGTCTATGATGGTAACTTCTGACAACATAAGTTTGAACGAGATATTTGTAGAGGAGATTGGTTCCAGCGTAGTTCCCTTGTGCATCCTCACCCATCTCAGGGTACTAAAGCAGACACTGGTGACAGAGAAATTTCTGGCAGAGGGATGTCAATTGGTCGGGCCTAAACCCCAGACATTTCCCCTTAGTGAGACTCAGGCACATCGTCGGGGACAACGTAGAGCACCGAGATAGCCCATGGAGGACTAGTGCTATGTTTATGATGTGTGAGATCACGTGGCATGATACTACTCTACCAAATGTGTGGAGTTCTCCAGATATTCGGTAGATGCCCCGCCACGACAGAGGCAATTTCGTGATAAATGAAATCCCAGGTGATGACAGGCTGGTCCCCAGGGTGGCGGTGTTTGTAGAAAGAAGGAAGAAATGTGGATGGCGGATGATGTTTCAATGTCCTTCCACCACCACCAGGCGACCCATGTTAGGCTTAAGGAGCTAATAGATGTGGCCGTGGGTGGATGTGTGTTGTGGTTGTTTACAATCCTGCAGCGCAAGAGATGATAAGAGGTATGCTATGTGTCTTTTTCTACATATCTCAGTAGAACTTGTAAGACACTGCGAGAGGTACTCTTTCGTCTGACTCCTTACTCGAGGGGTTACTGAGGGTGACATGGGGCATCGGTGTAACCCTATGTTGGTGCTGCTGGTGGTAGTTTTTCCCTAAGAATGTGGAGACACTATCTTCAGGGATAGCTCTTTGTGGTTTGCACAGACCACCAGTTTCTCAGGTGCATCCCCACACAAGGAGACATGAAATGGAGATGACGGTGCTAGCTAGAGTTTCTGCAGGAGGTTACAACTTGTCTTTAGTTGATGAAGCCGACTCCTTAACTTGTTGAGTGGGTAATAGAGTCTCAGTCCTGATGCACAAACTATGAAAACTTGTGTGACCGGATATCCATGGGTGTTTCACCATATGAGTATTCTGAAGGAGGTAATCGTGACACCATGTTCCAGGAACAAGCTGTGATTTCGGTCACGACGTGGAAAGTAGGGGTGCAGCTAGGAAAGACCCCAGAGTTTTTTTGGGCCATTCGGGAATTGTGAAAATGGTTGAGAGGTTGCCTACCATATTTCCTACCTCCCAACAGTAGGAGTGGTCACACGACGTCTTCCATGTGTCACACCTGATGATGTTCGTTTGTATTTCTACAAATTCCCTTGAGAGTTGCAGACTTAATGAGTATGAACCATCTATGTTGTTCACGTGTTGTGCCAACTTGGTGTTGTGAATGTTTTCTTGGGTGCAGGAGAGCTAGGTGTGAGCTCTGTATCCTGAGTTGTTTCTCCTAGTTTTTTTCAGGGATGAAAATCTTGAAGGAGGGAATGATGTTAGAACCCTGGTTATGGGACTCTATGAATTTGAAAATATTCTTGATATCATTCCAGAGAAGGGCGTTCAGACGGCGTGCAATTCCGAGGTCCTGTGTGCCCGGAGTTAATTATATAGAAATGTTAAGTGTTTTTATATTACACATGAGTGTTTAAATAAATAAAATGTGATATCTCTTCGATGGTTTATCGGATCGGAAATCCGAGACCACAGTTGGGTCCGGAACGCGTTGTTTACCCTAGGCGCGACATAAAATGAGTCAGCGCAGGACGTTCGGACCCCTTGCTCGTTGGTGGTGTGTTAAATGGATAATTAAATTATCAAACTATTCGTTTAATACCTCAAACCTGAATAACTCTCAAAATGATTCTCGGATGGGAAAACTGAGGGCACTGTTGATTCTAGAGAGTGCCGTTTAACCTAGGAAGTATGTAAAAGTTGTGGGCGTGGGCCTCTTGTGAGAAATGTCACCCAGAGGGAAAACTAGCCATTTCGAATTGACCAGTTAGTGATTTTTATCACTGGAATTATTTTTGAATAATATTCAAATGAAGTCTCGGAATTGAAATCCGAGACTTCCGTTGATATTGAAATGGGGTGTTTTTCCTATGCGTGATATAAAATAGGTGGGCACAGAGGATTTAGAATCTGCGCCCATTGGGAGAGTTTTAGTGAATTTTTATAAATTCACCAAGTGTTAAGGGAGGAATCATTTCTTCCTCCCTCTCCCTCTCTCCCTCTCTCTCTCTAGCGTTCTTCTCCATTCTTCAGCATCTTCGTTGTTCTTAACCGGATTGAAGAGCAGACTCCGGCGGATCGAAGCAGGATTGAGAAGACGTGTCGCCAATGACAAACAGATCCAATGAGGTAGGATTCTTGTTAAATTTCGGGCCCTCATCGATTTCCTAATTTTTGAATCTTTTTTTCCATTGAATTTTACAGTTTTTATAATTTGGGGTGTTAGCCGAACGAACACAGCCAATGCCCGAGCCTCGTTTTGTTTATCGTTCTTGGGCGTTCTTCGTCCAAAATTTTTGGACGTGCCAAATCCTATAGGATCAATGATCTGGGTAGGTGCTTGGAAGGTCTCGTCCCAAGGATCCTGAACTCGTGATCGGTTCTGAATTTGGGTCACCGAAGCAGTGGCGACGGCTGTCGGAAGTGTCGGGTCCGACACGGGCGATGGCCGGAGCTTGGGGTGGCGCAGTGGAGGTTTGGGCGTCAGGGAGTGGAAATGGCCGGAAGTGCGACGCTCAGGCAATGAGTGGTTTGGGGTTTTGGTGCGGCAAGCTCAGGCGAGGCCGGGCTTCGGAGGTGGCGACGTCGGGTGTCACCGGGGTGTCGTCGAGCAGAGGAGCCTGCTTCAGCCAGTGCGGCGAGCTCAGGCGAGGTCGGGCTTCGGAGGTGGCGACGTCGGGTGTCACCGGGGTGTCGTCGAGCGGAGGAGCCTGCTTCAGCCAGTGCGGCGAGCTCAGGCGAGGCAGTGGCTGGGCATAAAGCTCAGCGGGAAGGTGGAGCCGGCAGAGAGGTAGCCGACCAGGTGTGTGGAAGTGTCGTAGCGGTGCTCGAAGGGAGGATGGGCGTAGGCGGTGTGTCGCGCTCAGCCGGCTGGGGGGGGGGGGGGGCTCGAGGCGCTGACCTCGGGGGGCGGACAAGAAAGGACCCGCCTTCTTGCGGGTCCTTGGAACACGCGGAGACCAGACACCCTGGCCGGTCGATTCAATTAAACCGGGCCACATGGTCCGGTGGTGGTGGTGTCAGCTTTGGCCAGCAGGCCGCGGCGGTCTGGATCGGGCAGGCCGGTCTGGACCGGCCCATTTTGGGCCCCCATGCATTCGGGGGGCTATATCTCTTAAACAACGCGTCTGAATGACGCGCCGTCTGTGGCTATGGGACTATATCGACGAGGCAGACCTTTTAAAGTGAGTTCAGAGGTTTTTTTAGTTATGTGCCCGAAGGCGGGTAACTCAATACACGTTAATATAATAATATTAAATTATTATTAAAGTTGCGTTTGGCGTGGCTCGCGAGCTGGGCATCTGTTTGATGTGCCTTCAGAGGCGTTGTAACCCCGGAGCCAAGATGATCTTTCCAAGTTGGTTCGGAACCTTTGCAGGTTGGTTTCGTAGCTCGGTAGCACGAAATGCTAAATGTGAGTTATTAATTAATTAATTATTTATTTAATTGGTGCGTCAGACTTAACTCCTACTTGGGATGTCTGATTGACGCACCATCAGTGGCAGCATGGGCCCAGTCCTCATGCGGACTATTAAAGATGTTGTCGGAAGAGTTCGGGTTGCAGATAAGGTGCGGTCCCCATAGGGCCTAGTTCTTACGTTTTACAGTGAAATGCCACTTTTTCACCTGACACTTGTTTGGGGTGTTTGAGTACCCATTTCTGAGTGTTTTTCTGATGGGATTGCAATGACACAATCTACCCGTAAAAATTTGGGCTCGAAGTGCGGGCCCCAAAGGGCCCCATTTGTGTATAACGTGGGAAATTGCAGCTTCTTCATCTGAAGTCTTTTTAGGCGCCGTCAGCAGTTTGGTGACCTTAGCATTGAGGCGAAATTTATGGGGGAGGTTTTAGGCAGTGAAACTGGGGTTGAGATGTGGGCCCCACGAGCCGTCTCTTGAGCTGTGTACAACGTACTGCACCTTCTTCTTCCGAAGCCCTTTTAAGGTGTATGAGTAGTCATTTTGGCATGTTTTTTTGAGAGCATCACGATGACGTGGTTCGCCCGACCTCTTCCATGACCGAGGTGCGGGCTGTAACGCCCCGACCCCAGCTACCCAGAGTCGGTGCATTATTACATAACATTGGCATGATCACAAGAAAGATCAAATCTCGAAAGACCGATTGGTTTAGTAGCCTTGGAAACACTAGATATAATCATAAAGTTTTACATTACATTTCAAAGTGAAAAACTACTACAAAAACAAAGTCTTCATATCCACACTATTAACCCCTCATAATATCCCTGCAAGTCATTCATAATTTACTTCTTCACTACCTGGGAAAAATAAAACATAGAAAAGGGGTGAGCTCAAATGCCCAGTAAGGATAACAATATAGCGGAACATTCAAAATAAGCATAAACATTTAAGGCAATGAATTACTAAAACAAAAGCCTTTTAAAATTGAACTTCAACATAGTATGGCAAAAGTAAAATGAAATAATGCCATTTACTTATTCACATGGATATTCTACTAATCGAATAATCACATGAAAAAATAAATAACCATTTTCATAATGTTGGAATGCATAATGCCAGACTGTCATAACCACATAGTCAAGGCCTCGTGCCAGGACTACAAATAAAATTTTGTCAAGGACTTGTGCCAAGACACTAGTTTGTCTCATGAGACCTACCGATGCATCGAGGAGCTATAGCGGGCTCCACCCGTCACTTATTAAGTCCAATGCATTCCCATATGAAAAGGATTAAACATAACATAAACATTCGTATTAAAACTAGCATATGAAATGTCAATAATTTCACCATAAACTATGAATGGTATAAAAATAGCACATCCATAGTCAAACATATCACAAAACCTTCAATACAATATAGAAGTTTTGTATCATAATAAATCAACTTCAAATAATCTTAAAATCCGTCAAAGGATGTTGACATAGATGAAATCAAAATTCTTTTTAAAGAAATATCTCCTTTTATTTTGAAATCATTTAAGATCCATATAAAATAAAACATTTTCTTTGAAAATATTCTTATAAGCTTCTAAGTAAAGCTTTGAAGATTTTATAACGGCGTAAAATTACCGCACCCGCCGTATAAGTTAAAAAAAACATTCTTACCTCAATTCTGTCGAAAAGGTTAAAAAGGACCTTGTTTTGAAAACGACGGAAAGATTCCTTTTTAAACCTCTTATAAAAAGTCAAACAAGGGTATAAATGACTTTAACCCATATTCTTGTAAATAGTAAAAATGTTTTGAAATACATTTTTAAGAAACATGGATGTGGATGATAAAGATATCCCAGTAGATTATTACGTATAAACAACCTCGGATAATGAAGAGATTGTGAAATAACCCTTACCTTGTACTTTTCCTTGGTTGGGGTAGGTTAACCTCCTGTATAATAGTGAAATAATTGTTACTAAATTATACAAGAATCATATACATTAATATGATATCATATATGATCTTTTAATACTGATTTGATAATAATATCTTAAAATTATCGTCGTTTCGGGTGTTAACTTACTCATTTTATTTTATATGTTTTGTTACATAAGCCATGTTTGTAAAGGATAAGTTGTATATTATTCAAATCTAGAATGGTATCAAGTCTTTAAACATCATTTTTAAATCATCAAATGATAATTATACTTGAATGGATACGATGGAAAATGAATCTCATCGCGTTCATGGAGACGGTAGTCCGTACGTACGCACGAACGCTACTTCCATTTAATTTTTATTTTAAAAGAATCGAATACCAATGATACATAGGTATATTACTATTCCAGTATAATATAATATTTTATACATGTTACTTAAGTTCATTAACACAATCCTTTATACGTTCCATGTGTGGTATGAACGAGTCATATCATTTTAAGGGGGCGGTAGTCCGCACTTCCTCAAATGAAATTATCGTATGTATATACAACATGAAACGAATAATGGTATGAAATAAAATGGAATTACAGAAGCTTATATATAAAATATATATCATTAATATCATATTTAATTACAGTGCCATCATAATGGCCACCATGAGAGGCGGTAAGATGTATTTGAACAATCATCGTTTCGTGAGGCGTTAGTTTGCCATCCACAGAAACATTATGTTCATAATCCATTAGATGGAGTTGTGTGTATGTGTAGTTTGAATCCATATTATAACAACATCCTAGTATATTGAGGATACTGGTGTTGTTACAAAAGAAAGGAAATAAAAAGAGTTTGGGGGTTGGAGAAGCAAAATAAATGAAAATAATTTAAGAGAAATCGTTACCTTTAATTTAGGTAACTCACTTTGGTTAGAACCAAAGGACTTGTTTAAATGCTTTCTGCCTAAGGGGAAGCTTCATGGAGGAGGATAGGGATGTGGGGAGCTTAGTTGGGCAGAGTTTGGACGAGCCAAGTGGCTTGAGAGGTGTGAGGAATGAGTATAAGTGGTCTCCTTTTATAAGGGAGAGGAGGGGCTCTTTAGGAAAGAGTGAAAGTATTACTTTATAATATAATTATATTCGGTTTATAATGGTCCAAAAATCATTGAGGTCGAAGATAAGATGACTCATATTCTAAATAACATCAACCAATAAGAATTGGACAGGTTTTTAGATAATATTTTAATCATTATAATATTATTTATTTCAATGATTTATTAATGAGGTAAACATTGCATCACTATTGTGTCATTAATAATTTAACTTATTTGATGTCTAAAAATTATAAATAAAATATCATAATGTAGGAAATCTTTTTAGCTTTCTAATTAATATTTATAATCGAAAATCCAACATGTATAACCCTATGTAAAAATTGTTCTTCTAAAATATGTAAGCTTATGCCATTTTTATTTTTATTTTAACTTTATTAATATAATGTGTCCCTACCACATACAAGTGGCTCCAAGGGGTCCCCAAATTGACCCAAGGATGCCCATGGTCGGGTATGTGTCCACAAATAAGGTTAGGACACGTTTTAGGGTAATTTTTTATTATTATAATATTATTTTTAACCCTTATTTACCAGATTTACCCTTTAACCATGGTAAATAAAATATTTACCACAGTAACTATTCAAAATGTCTAAAAATAAAAGTTACCTATTTACACAATTTGAACATCCTGATTCCAAATATGGAATCCATTTTCCTAAATTCAAAACACAGAAGTGGCAGAATTTAATTTAAAATTAATTCCCGCTCTCAAAACAAAAAGCGTGTTTTTAAGAGATAATAACTATAAAAAGATTGACACTTTTTTATGTTCGGTTTAATTGGAAAATTATGTCCAATGACCAAAATTATATTAAATGGTAAAAATATATTATAAATATACTTTAAAACCACTCAAATTCACAATTTATCACTATTAATTATTTTGATTAAAAAAGTTGTTTTTAATTAAAATTTAGTAATTTTCACTATTCATCAAAATATAAAAGTTATCCGAAAAGTACCAAAATTTCACCCTAGGCTAATTTCAATATTCCGAATCCAAAAATGAAGTCCATTTTGAAATATAAAATATATATGATTTCAAAAAGTAGGTATTACTATTCACAACGGCTAGTTTAATTAGTTGTGGTGTGTGTTAGAACTCGAGGTTGCGTACAACACACGCTATCGATTATTCGAAGGGAAACGTACCGTGGAAGTTTGGGGTGTTACATTCTCCCCTCCTTCAAATAATTGCGTCCTCGCAATTTCTAGGGTATTACTGCATAAAAAGACTCGGGTGGTTCTTCATCATAAGTTCCTCGGGTTCCCACGTTGCCTCTTCCATCTTATGATTTCTCCACAAAACTTTTACCAGACGCGTCGTCCGGTTTCTCAGTACTTGTTCTCTTGTATCAAGAATCTTGACGGGCTCTTCACAATAAGACAGATCGGGTTCCAGTTCTAATTCCTCATAGGTGAGTACATGCGTTGGGTCAGGCATGAATTTTCTCAATAGAGATACGTGGAACACATCGTGAACTTTGGAGAGACTTGGCGGCATTGCCAATCGGTAAGCTACAGCCCCAATTCGTTCTAGAATTTCGAAAGGTCCGATGTACCTGGGACTCAATTTACCTTTCTTTCCAAAACGTATGACTCCCTTCCATGGAGATACCTTTAGGAAAACATGATTACCGACTTGAAATTCCAAATCCTTCCTTCGATTATCGGCATAGCTCTTCTGCCTACGTTGAGCTGCTTTGATGTGATTTTGGATTACTTTCATCTTTTCCACCGTTTCCTCCACCAGCTCTGGGCCTACAAGTTTCCTTTCACCAACGTCGTCCCAACAGGTTGGTGTACGACATCTCTTTCCGTATAACGCTTCATATGGTTCCATCTGTATACTCGAATGGAAGCTATTGTTATAGGAAAATTCTACCAGTGGTAAATATTGATCCCACATACCCTGAAAGTCAAGTGAGCAAGATCTCAACATGTCTTCTAAGGTTTGAATAGTCCGTTCTGATTGTCCGTATGTCTGAGGGTGGTAAGCAGTGCTCAAATGAAGTTCAGTATCCATGGATTTCTGAAGACTTTTCCAATATCTTGAAGTAAAACGGGGATCACGATCAGAAACAATCGATAGGGGTACTCCATGAAGTCTCACAACTTCATTAATGTATAGTCTTGCTAGACGTTCCAGGGGTAGATCTTCTCTTATAGCAAGAAAATGTGCCGAATTGGTAAGAAGATCAACAATAACCCATATTGCATCGTTCCTTCTAGGAGTCTTTGGTAGCCCCATGACAAAGTCCATCGTAATATTGTCCCATTTCCACTCCGGTATGGGAATTTGGTTGCATGACTCCTTCAGGTTGTTGCCTTCCAGCTTTCACTTGTTGACAAACCATACATCTTGACACAAAATCAGCAATCTCCCTCTTCATGTTGTCCCACCAAAAATGTTCCTTCAAATCTCTATACATTTTGGAGCTCCCAGGGTGTATAGAGAAATTGGAACTATGAGCATCATCCAGCAATTCCCTTTTTAGATCAGGTATATTGGGAACACAAAGTCTCTTCCCGAATTTCAAAATTCCATCTTCATACACAAAGTCTCTCAATCTCCCATCATTCATAGCTTTAATCTTCTTCTGAAATTCTTCATCATCGGTATGAGAACTCTTAATCCTTTCTAGTAAAGATGGTTTGGCAACCATTTGAAAAAGCATTGATGTTTCACCTTCCCTGGTTATTCCCATTTCCATCTTCACTAGATCCATGAAAATTGGATCCCTTTCAATTCTCAACATGTTCAAAACACCATGGTCTTTTCTGCTCAAAGCATCTGCCACCTTGTTTGCTTTCCCTGGGTGGTAGTGTATCGTACAATCATAATCCTTGAGTAATTCCAGCCATCTCCTTTGCCTCATGTTGAGTTCTTTTTGTGAGAAAATATACTTCAAACTCTTGTGATCAGTATAAATCTCACATTTTTCACCATAGAGGTAGTGCCTCCATATCTTCAAAGCAAAGATCACTGATGCTAACTCGAGATCATGAGTAGGATAGTTTTGTTCATGAATTTTCAACTGTCGTGATGCATAGGCAATAAATCTATCATTCTGCATAAGGACACAGCCAAGTCCTTTCTTCGATGCATCACTATAAATAACGAACCCATCATTCCCCGATGGTAGAGTCAATATAGGAGCATTGAATAATCTTCTCTTCAGTTCTTTGAAACATTCTTCACACTCTTTTGTCCAAACAAATTTAACCCCTTTACGTGTGAGCTTCGTTAATGGGTTAGCCAATCGGGCAAAATTCTGGACGAAACGTCGATAATAACCTGCCAAACCAATAAAACTACGTACCTCAGTTATACTCGTAGGTGCTGGTCATTCTTGGATTGCCTTGGTCTTAGAAGGATCAACAGTGATTCCATCTTTAGAGACAATATGGCCAAGAAAAGAAATCTCCTGAAGCCAGAATTCACACTTGCTAAACTTCCCATATAATTCATGCCTCCTCAGAGTCTTCAAGATAATGCGCAAGTGATTTTCATGATCTTCGTAGGTTTTGGAGTATACCAAGATATCATCAATAGATACCACCACAAATTCATCGAGATACTCCTTGAAAACTCTATTCATTAGATCCATGAATACAGAGGGTGCATTAGTCAATCCAAACGGCATTAGAGTAAACTCGTAATGCCCGTACCTGGTTCGAAATGCTGTTTTCGGAATGTCTTCCTTCTTCACACACAACTGATGGTATCCAGATCGAAGTTCAATCTTTGAAATGTATTGAGCTCCATGCAGTTGGTCAAATAAATAATCAATACGAGGTAGGGGATACTTGTTCTTTATCATTATAGCATTGATCTCCCTGTAGTCGATACATAACCTCATAGATCCATCTTTCTTTTTAAGAAAAAGAACAGGGGCTCCCCATGGAGAAACACTAGGGAGAATAAATCCCTTATAACTCAATTCCTCTAGTTGTTTCTTTAGTTCGACTAACTCTACAGTGGCCATTCTATAAGGGGTCTTCGATATAGGCCTTGATCCAGGAATCAAATCAATAGAAAACTCAACTTCTCGTTCTGGAGGATGTCCAGGTAAATCTTCTGGAAATACATCTACAAATTCTTTCACAACAGGTACATCCTCTATTTGAACATTCCTTTCCTCACCGACAGTTATTTCATTCTCTTCCTCCCCAATAATTGAATTATGTTGAGCTACTGGGGGTGGATCTAAATAAGAATTAGGTGGTGACGATTCTGCTCTAAAAATAACGTGCTCCTTATCATTATCATCAAGAATCGTAACCTCTTTCTTCTTATAATAAATCTTCGCATCATAGTCCGAAATCCAGTCCATACCGAGGATTATATCAAACTCAATCATAGGTATGACGATGAAATCAGCATATAAAGAAATTTTATGTGCTCTAATGGGGACTGATTCACAAAACTTTGTTGCAACGATACTTCCCTTAGGAGTTTTAACTGACAACTCCCTTATTAAATCAAATTGGAAATATCTAATTTTCTTAGAAAACTGGGAAGATATGAAACAATGCGATGATCCAGAATCAAATAATGCATTTGCTAAACTTGAGGAAACCATTAAATTACCTGCCACTACGTCTTTCGGAGATTATACCTCAGCAGTAGTGATAGCATAAGCCTGGCCTTGATCCCTTGGCCTTTTCTGAGGTAAGTTCTCCTGATGCTTAGGACATGTATTTGCATAATGCCCCATCTCCCTGCAATTGTAGCACTGAACGTTGGTAGCTTCCTTCTTCCCCTTGCAATCATGAGCTTGGTGGCCTTTTTCACCACACTTGTAACAGACTCCCATTCCTTTCAAGCATGTACCAGGATGTTTCTTCCCACATTTACCACAAGATGGATATTCAACCTTTCCCTTCTTCCCCTTATTTCCATTCCCAGATTGATCAGCAGGTCTCTTCTTCTCTTGCTTCGCTTTAAAGTCATAAGACTTAGAGAATTCCTTTTCGGTCTTGATAGCACATGAGACAATTTCTTCGTATGATGAAAAGGATTGTGAGACTAATGCTCGACGGAGAAATGGTTTTAACCCATCAAAGAAACGATCAATCTTACTTCTTGGGTTGAGAATATAATCTCCAGCATACCTCGCTAACCTTGTAAAGTTAGCCTCATACTTTGTGACATTTTCATCCTCCATTTGTCTCAGACTCAGAAATTGCCTTTCCATATCCGCTCGATGGTCGCGAGGGAAGTATTTTTCTAAAAACAGATCTTTGAATTCCCTCCATTCCATATTTGATACTTCATCATCTTCCTTCATGTTTTGAATCAATGACCACCATTGATCAACATCTCCAGTGAGGCGGTAAACTGCCATGATAACTTTTTCCCTTTCACTGCTCCCCAAAGCCTGAAATATCTTCTCTAGGGAATTTATCCATTGCTCAGCTACTAAGGGATTTGTACTCCCATTGAACGTTGGTGGTTGTTGCCTCATGAATCGATCTAACATTGATCCTCCACGCTGCGGATCAGGGTGCTCCATACAGGTAAGGTTATTATTCATAACCTGAGTAAGTTGTCCCAGTATGGTGATTAGCTAATCGGCACCAGTTGCATCACCAACCCCACTATAATTATCTTGAGCAGGAGGGCAATCCCTACATGGAGTGCGTGCATTGATACGGTTTCCATTTCTTCCACTAGGCGCCATTTCTAAACAATGGCATAAACTAGATCAGTTTATGAATCAAAATACATAATCCCATACTTATAAAACACTTAACATAAATTGAACTATTTATGGATATAATCCATAATAATAAAAATGTTTTCTTTGAGGAAGTATATACTCATAAACCCTTCATAATGATTTGTAAAGAAAATGAGAGTTATCCTAAGCATATCCCCCGGGAGTGTCGTAACCAAGAGTGCAGCAAGGCCCGTTGTCGTGCACCAGTTCCCGTTCGAGTCTAGCTCAAAGCGGTGTTTTCGGGTTTTACCCCTAGGTACATCTGTGCCAGAGCCGCCTCTACCTGCTCGTATCCAGACAGGGATGTATTGCTCGGAAAAATCACAAAATCTCTACAATACCAAAATTCTAGGAAGTTGTTCTATACTAATCCTCAATGTTCATCTTAGGTCTACGTGCTCTAATCAGAGTTTATCTAAATCTAGCTTCCAAGGTTTGTACTAAACATCCTCTGATACCAACTGTAACGCCCCGACCCCAGCTACCCAGAGTCGGTGCATTATTACATAACATTGGCATGATCACAAGAAAGATCAAATCTCGAAAGACCGATTGGTTTAGTAGCCTTGGAAACACTAGATATAATCATAAAGTTTTACATTACATTTCCAAGTGAAAAACTACTACAACAACAAAGTCATCATATCCACACTATTAACCCCTCATAATATCCCTGCAAGTCATTCATAATTTACTTCTTCACTACCTGGGAAAAATAAAACATAGAAAAGGGGTGAGCTCAAATGCCCAGTAAGGATAACAGTATAGCGGAACATTCAAAATAAGCATAAACATTTAAGGCAATGAATTACTAAAACAAAAGCCTTTTAAAATTGAACTTCAACATAGTATGGCAAAAGTAAAATGAAATAATTCCATTTACTTATTCACATGGATATTCTACTAATCGAATAATCACATGCAAAAATCAATAACCATTTTCATAATGTTGGAATGCATAATGCCAGAATGTCATAACCACATAGTCAAGGCCTCGTGCCAAGACTACAAATAAGATTTTGTCAAGGCCTTGTGCCAAGACACTAGTTTGTCTCATGAGACCTACCGATGCATCGAGGAGCTATAGCGGGCTCCACCCGTCACTTATTAAGTCCAATGCATTCCCATATGAAAAGGTTTAAACATAACATAAACATTCGTATTAAAACTAGCATACGAAATGTCAATAATTTCAACATAAACTATGAATGGTATAAAAATAGAACATCCATAGTCAAACATATCACAAAACCTTCAATACAATATAGAAGTTTTGTATCATAATAAATCAACTTCAAATAATCTTAAAATCCGTCAAAGGATGTTGACATAGATGAAATCAAAATTCTTTTTAAAGAAATATCTCCTTTTATTTTGAAATCATTTAAGATCCATATAAAATAAAACATTTTCTTTGAAAATATTCTTATAAGATTCTAAGTAAAGCTTTGAAGATTTTATAACGGCGTAAAATTACCGCACCCGCCGTATAAGTTAAAAAAACATTCTTACGTCAATTTTGTCGAGAAGGTTAAAAAGGACCTTGTTTTGAAAACGACGGAAAGATTCCTTTATAAACCTCTTATAAAAAGTCAAACAAGGGTATAAATGACATTAACCCATATTCTTGTAAATAGTAAAAATGTTTTGAAATACATTTTTAAGAAACATGGATGTGGATGATAAAGATATCCCAGTAGATTATTACGTAAAAACAACCTCGGATAATGAAGAGATTGTGAAATAACCCTTACCTTGTACTTTTCCTTGGTTGGGGTAGGTTAACCTCCTGTATAATAGTGAAATAATTGTTACTAAATTATACAAGAATCATATACATTAATATGATATCATATATGATCTTTTAATACTGATTTGATAATAATATCTTAAAATTATCGTCGTTTCGGGTGTTAACTTACTCATTTTATTTTATATGTTTTGTTACATAAACCATGTTTGTAAAGGATAAGTTGTATATTATTCAAATACAGAATGGTATCAAGTCTTTAAACATCATTTTTAAATCATCAAATGATAATTATACTTGAATGGATACGATGGAAAATGAATCTCATCGCGTTCGTGGAGACGGTAGTCCGTACGTACGCACGAACACTACTTCCATTTAATTTTTATTTTAAAAGAATTGAATACCAATGATACATAGGTATATTACTATTCCAGTATAATATAATATTTTATACATGTTACTTAAGTTCATTAACACCATCCTTTATACGTTCCATGTGTGGTATGAACGAGTCATATCATTTTAAGGGGGCGGTAGTCCGCACTTCCTCAAATGAAATTATCGTATGTATATACAACATGAAACGAATAATGGTATGAAATAAAATGGAATTACAGAAGCTTATATATAAAATATATATCATTAATATCATATTTAATTACAGTGCCATCATAATGGCCACCATGAGAGGCGGTAAGATGTATTTGAACAATAATCGTTTCGTGAGGCGTTAGTTTGCCATCCACAGAAACATTATGTTCATCATCCATTAGATGGAGTTGTGTGTATGTGTAGTTTGAATCCATATTATAACAACATCCTAGTATATTTAGGATACTGGTGTTGTTCCAAAAGAAAGGAAATAAAAAAAGTTTGGGGGTTGGAGAAGCAAAATAAATGAAAATAATTTAAGAGAAATCGTTACCTTTAATTTAGGTAACTCACTTTGGTTAGAACCAAAGGACTTGTTGAAATGCTTTCTGCCTAAGGGGAAGCTTCAAGGAGGAGGAGAGGGATGTGGGGAGCTTAGTTGGGCAGAGTTTGGACGAGCCAAGTGGCTTGAGAGGTGTGAGGAATGAGTAGAAGTGGTCTCCTTTTATAAGGGAGAGGAGGGGCTCTTTAGGAAAGAGTGAAAGTATTACTTTATAATATAATTATATTCGGTTTATAATGGTCCAAAAATCATTGAGGTCGAAGATAAGATGACTCATATTCTAAATAACATCAACCAATAAGAATTGGACAGGTTTTTAGATAATATTTTAATCATTATAATATTATTTATTTCAATGATTTATTAATGAGGTAAACATTGCATCATTATTGTGTCATTAATAATTTAACTTATTTGATGTCTAAAAATTATAAATAAAATATCATAATGTAGGAAATCTTTTTAGCTTTCTAATGAATATTTATAATCGAAAATCCAACATGTATAACCCTATGTAAAAAATTTTCTTCTAAAAGATGTAAGCTTATGCCATTTTTATTTTTATTTTAACTTTATTAATATAATGTGTCCCTACCACATACAAGTGGCTCCAAGGGGTCCCCAAATTGACCCAAGGATGCCCATGGTCGGGTTTGTGTCCACCAATAAGGTTAGGACACGTTTTAGGGTAATTTTGTATTATTATAATATTATTTTTTAACCCTTATTTACCGGATTTACCCTTTAACCATGGTAAATAAAATATTTACCACAGTAACTATTCAAAATGTCTAAAAATAAAAGTTACCTATTTACACAATTTGAACATCCTGATTCCAAATATGGAATCCATTTTCCTAAATTCAAAACACAGAAGTGGCAGAAATTAATTTAAAATTAATTCCCGCTGTCAAAACAAAAAGCGTGTTTTTAAGAGATAATAACTATAAAAAGATTGACACTTGTTTATGTTCGGTTTAATTGTAAAATTATGTCCAATGACCAACATTATATTAAATGGTAAAAATATATTATAAATATACTTTAAAACCACTCAAATTCACAATTTATTACTATTAATTATTTTGATTAAAAAAGTTGTTTTTAATTAAAATTTAGTAATTTTCACTATTCATCAAAATATAAAAGTTATCCGAAAAGTACCAAAATATCACCCTAGGCTAATTTCAATATTCCGAATCCAAAAATGAAGTCCATTTTGAAATATAAAATATATATGATTTCAAAAAGTAGGTATTACTATTCACAACGGCTAGTTTAATTAGTTGTGGTGTGTGTTAGAAGTCGAGGTTGCGTACAACACACGCTATCGATTATTCGAAGGGAAACGTACCGTGGAAGTTTGGGGTGTTACACGGGCCCCATGAGATGTTGTATGAGTATAAAGCGGTGTTAAATAACTTTTCCACTAGGAGCTGTTTCCATCAAGTAAGTAGTATATCTCGCGTGCTTTTCCGCAAGATTTTGAATGATGTGATCTGTTTGGGCGTGCAGAGCCTCCTTATAGATCTTATTAAATGTGGAAATATTAAAGGTAATTGGATGGAGATACCTATTTGAAGCACTCCGAACCAACGCATTGTGGTGTTGTTAGTGACACCTAGTGATGTCAGTAGTATTCTAATGCTACTAGACTGATTCCAGGTCTACCCTCCATCAGGGCTGGGCAGTGGTTCACCCGACGACTCTTCCGGGTCTACCCTCCAGCAGGGCTGGGCAGTGGGTCACCCGACGACTCTTGAGGGTCTACCCTCTAGCAGGGCTGGGTAGTGGGTCTCCCGTCATCTTCTTCTAGGTCTACACTCCAGCAGGGCTGGGCAGTGGGTCGCCTGTCGACTTCTTCCAGGTCTACCCTCCAGCAGGGCTGGGCAGTGGGTCGCCTGATGATGTATTAGGGTTTACCCTCCAGTAGTGCTGGACAGTGGGTCACCCAATGATGTATTAGGGTTTACCCTCCTGCGGGGCTGGGCAGTGGGTCACCTGATTTTTTATTAGGGTTTACCCTCTAGCAGGGCTTGGCAGTGGGTCACCGTCGACTTATTTAGGGTTTACCCTCTAGATGGGCTGGGCAGGGGGTTACCCGATGGCATCATTCATATTCAGTCCTTATCTATGAAGTTAGTCAGTGACATTTTCTCCGTGACTACCGGAGCGGGATCCTTGGTTTTACGGATCAGTGATGTGATAGCTTTGTCATGACCTTAGGACATACGATAATGTGGGGAGCTTTTCCCACTGAGACACAACCTTACGTCGTGACCTAAAAGCCGTACGGGAGATTCAGTTCCACCCAATGCGGATAGTATTAAGGTGTGGTGATTTTACCCCTTTGACTTTTACCTCCTAGGTTGGCATGCATGACGTTTGGGTTCAGTGTTGGATGTCCTTTGAACTGTTGGTGACTCTTTTTGGGCTGAGAATGGAGATAGATATCTCCTTACACACTCATTTGGGTTTCTCATTGAGCATATATATACTCACCCTACTGTTGTTCCCACTCATTGGGTTCGGTTACTCTCCTTCAAGGAGGGCTGAAGACGTGCGGGGTATGCCACATGCTTTCCGTGGCTTGCTCTTCTTGGTTGGACAAGTCTAATCTCCTTATATAGGCAGCAAAGACTCGACAAGAAGTTCATCTTCTCACTATCTCTAGCTCCTTGCATCTGGACGAGTCTGCTTCCTTTCTCTTGTTAGGTTGAGCTTCACTCTCTCTCTCTTTCACTCTTACACTATTATATGCTCTATCTATTGCTCAACATTTTAGTACCTCCCTTGTTTCTCCCTCTAGATTTCAGGGTATCCTACTGAGTATTTTTATACTCACCCCTGTTTGGGATTTGCCCGCACTTAGTGTGCCCTTGAAGATGACGAAGAGGTCGGTCGAGACTACGGAGGATCATAGAGGACACATGAGCTTGGGATGCATTCAGTGGCCGTAGCTGGACTTTCTGGGTGTGAGACTCACCGACAGTTTACCTTTGTTTTACCTGTTTCTGGGTTGTGGCACCTTTCTAGTTGGGTGCGTGTTTTCCCCTTTACTATTCAGTTTAAATGTCAGTACTTTTCGACATTTTTTGTACTGGTTAGAGGTCGAAGCATGTATGTTGGTTCCCCTTTTGCAACAGTGTTGTATCTTACTTTCCTTTCTCTACACTTTTTCATTGAGTAGGCTACGTGTGTGTATACTGTTTCATAGGAAAAGGCCTCCCCTAGTTTGTTGTGCCTTCGGTGCTAGTCACCAGCCCCTAGCCTATGGAGGTGGGCTTGGGGTAGTTGCGTCTCGAGCCCCGGTACGGGTTGGGTCATGAAAAATTCCAAGGACATTTTTTTGGTTAAATTAAAAGTATAATTTGTTTAGTTATTATTGAATTGATTATTGAACACTTGATGATACCCTACTAGGCTATCAAGTCCACATCATACATTATCCTTGAGATGTTTATAGATTATATTATGCTTGATCGAACTAATTAAAAATATCCTCCTGGAGGTGGTGTATATTCTTGATTGATGGGCCCCAAAGTGATATAGGTGACCAGTGGAGATGTAATACAATTCTTAAATGGGATGTATGTGATATTTTATATTTGTAGATTTGGTGTCACTTGACAATGTACATTATTAGTTTTTACATGTTTGACTCTAGTAATTTCTCCTTGAGGGCTGTTGACAATCCAACTTGTATATTTTTTTTTATATTTCAGGGAAAAATTGTTCCCTTTTTTTCTTGTATGATGTTAGGTTCTAGTCACCAATCCATGGTGATCAGGAACACCCTTCTGGTAATATCATATTAAGATTAGGTATCATTGTACTAGGGTATCTAGGATAGTTCATGACATTAACATAACAAATATATTTGATATGTTTGTACGCTTTATTATGTGTGTATGTGATATATTAAATCACTCATAGTTCACTTATGAAATTATCAATTGGGTATTTTTCTTATAATAAATGTGAGTGATTCCAAAACCCCTACAACACCTTCCATTAATATCTAATCATTTCAACACTTATCCCATTATATTCCATTATACATAGGATTCACTAAGTATAGGGAGATAATTAATCATCAGGTGAGGAATTATACAATAAATATAAATAAAT
Organism: Viscum album; assembly: GCA_963277665.1. Taxonomy (NCBI): domain Eukaryota; kingdom Viridiplantae; phylum Streptophyta; class Magnoliopsida; order Santalales; family Viscaceae; genus Viscum; species Viscum album. The sequence continues at coordinate 1,200,024,817 of OY728164.1, forward strand.
AAAATATAATAACATTTGAGGTTGTAAGACGATAAGGAATACTAACATATTTTAACTAGATAAAGATAATTTATTTATTAAAGTGTCAGAATCAATAATTACAATCAAACTTATTTTCCTTCCTCAATCACACATTTTTCTTCACCTCCATGTAATATTTAGAAGTAGAAAATGTGGAATAAGAATACATAATGGAATGGTAGAATGTTGAAAAAAATTAAAGATGAAATCAATAGTAGAATCCATTTTAGTCATCCACTCAAAAAACCTTGTTCCTTTATGATAAATTCTTTGTTTTCTCATTCTCTGTCCCAAGGTCAAACCTTTTGATATTTTTTAATGTTTTTTATTTTTAAATTTTTCCATCACATTTCCAATCCAATCATCCTAAAATCATCAAATTTATTTCTTCTTTTTCGAATTGACTATCAATCATGTATCATTATTTATTTGTTTCACTATAATCAATGATGTCATATGGTATTATTGTCTATTCATGATAATGTGGCTATAACAGTTTTCAGTTATTCATGAAAATTATTATTATAAGGTTCCGATTATACTCATTTGAAGTCACCCAATGTCGTCCCTTGATAGAAGAATTTATCAAAGCCAATACTAATACGAAGTATCCTAATACTCACCTAAAGCAAAGCCTTACTCATTCAAACTCCCCTATGAAGAATTTTAATTTAAGATTATCATTAATGGAATCAGCATAAACTCTTATGAAGCATCAATTCACTCTTCTAAAGTTTCTACTTACTCATCCAAATTTTCCAATAACTCATCCAAACAAAGAGTTAGACCTATTTCACTATGATGTATGTCGATTCCAAAAATATTAAAACAAAATAGAATCAATATAAATCCATCAATTTTATTATATAACTAATATAAATTAATGAAATTTATGATTTGAACATTTTAGAAAATATCCAAAAAAGAAAATGGTATTACAATGTAATTGAAAATCTCCCAGAAAATAAATAAAATAATATAATTTTGGAATAAATGATTTGAATATAAATAAATATTATGAATTTATTGACTATGTAAGGCCACATCTATTTTCATATAACCAGGTTATGTATGTTATGAACCATTATAAAAAATAGTATATACATATCATGTTATAAAAAAACCTTTAGGGTATAATATAAAATTATAAATAATAATTAATAAAATAAAACAAAGATAAAAATTTTATGGTAGAAAATATGTGAACGGGTGGTATAAATTATTTTTTTATGAATCATGATATTTTTTATAAAAATATCATAGAAAAAGGTTTCATTAATTAAAAATGTGGTATTTATTATTTTATTTTATTATATTACTATAAAATTGTTAACACCTAAAGAGATAAACCATTGTTGATATTAAAAAAAACTTACAATACCTAAAAGACATGTCTTCAGTCACTTTTTCATTAATCCATTGAATACTTAATGACGTGTCAATAAATATATTCCATAATATCCATTTCAATTATTTTAATTTCATGACTAAATTCATCATGATCCATGGGTGTGAAATTCAATTAGGAACATTGAAATAAAAGAAACAAATATAAATAAAAAACATGATAAATTATAAGTATATTAATAATATTACTCACATCTGTTAAATTAATTATCAAATAATTTTAAATTATTATTGGCATTATTTGAATGTTGAACACCTCATTCTTCAATGTAATAGGAATATTACTCAAATATTTTTAACTGATGGAAAGGATTGCCATCTAATAAATATTCTTCACTCGTATTTTTCCAAAATCTCAATCACATCACCCGTACACAGTCAAAAATCATAAAATTGGATGACAATTTTAATGTCCCTCAATTCTGATACATCTATTGTACTTATATTTTTATATATTAAATTATTATTTCTATATGTTCAATAAATGCCAGAAATAGTTAATGAAATTATATAATTTTTTATAGGGATATACTTACAAATGATGGAAACCCTCTAATGTACCATTGATTGTGGAGTGATCTGATGCTCACCCATTATAGATGCAACAAATGGTTGGATTGAAACACAATTTGAGGAATCTGATGGATTTATATTTATCTCCAATATAATTGAATCACATAGGTATATTGAATGTGATGGAAATGAGAGTGTACTATAATATTTATATTTTTTAGGCTCTTGGAATATTTCAATTGTTGACATTATAATATTAAAAACTGGGTAACATATTATCTTTATAAAATAAATAATTAGAATTTAATGAATTAAAAGATATATAAAGAAATTAATATATATGTATATATAAATTATAGAAAACTATTTGTAATGGATAATCACACTAATTTTTTTCCTTAACATGGATACATGAAAAACAAGGTTTAAAGTATACATAATTTGTTAGTTTAATCATTTATATATTAGAATAAAATATTAATGTTGTAAATGTGTAAAATAGTGACATTATAAATTTATATGTTCAATTAACTTAATATTAATTTTACCTACTATTATAAAACTCCATTTCTAACATTACATCTTAATTATAACCCACACATGAAAATTATACTTTTGTAATCCCCAACTCAGTCATTGTAAATATTTCTAAACCAATGAACCACAACAAATCTTATGCACCTCCTTGTACACCATATTCGATCGATTAATTGTGTGAGAGTATCAATACCATGTGGAAATTATCACATCAATCATAGAACAAAAAATAATAGTTAAAATAAAGGTAAATAATTATCCGTAATGAAAAATATAATGTGGAAATTTCAAAAAGATTCCAACTATACATATATTACCATAACATGATATAAAAAAATTTGGTCCACTATAATGTCTTTTGTGGCATATATCAAGAGTAAGATCACCTGATGGGATGATTGTATATAAACAAGGTCTAATATATAATCATTAACTGTGATATATATATATATATCAAGAATTGGGGATCTTATAAATCATATATCCTATTCCCACCAGGCATCTCATCTCACATATCGGCACTAGGGCCCTTTCCCTTACATGTATATCTGATTATGAAATTAACAATTCCGTGAGGGTGAATATTCATAGTGTAAACAATATAATACATATGACACTGCCAATGGTTCCCCAAAATTAATATAAAAATATATTGGTTCATTAATAATATTTTATCCATAAACATACAAATTTTTTTTATCATAGGGTGCTAAACACCCACCCAGATGAACAAGCATAGAGGTGTTTAATGGTTCCAAAATGGGATGGTATTTTAATAAAATTATATGAAAATATAGGATTTATAGGTTAAAATATATATAAATAATATAATAGGTTAAAGGGATATTACTATCAACATCAAGAATGGGTAAAGTGGTTATCACCACTCATCTCATACAAATAGTTGAGTGGGTCATCACTACAATCCCAAAAATAATGGTGAATTGGCTATCACTATAATCAAACATAAGGTGAATGTGTTATGACTATAATTAAAAATAAGGTTAATGAGCTATCATCATTAAGAAATTAGTATTGGGGAATGGTTCATTGACACTCCCAAAAGAATAAGTGAACAATATATCCATATAATCATACATAAAGTGAATGGGTTATCTCCATAATTAAGCATAAAGTAAATTGATTACAAATTGTATCGTCAGAAAATGATTGAAAGGGTTATTGAAACACACATAAAAATGGGTTAATGGGATATCACAATGATAATAAATATTGTGAATGTGTTATAACCATAAATAAACATAAGGTGAAGGAGTTATCCCAACTATAACAAAAGTACTGGTGAACTAGTTGTCACCACTCTCACACGAATTGGTGTATGACGGAACACCGTAATATTTATGAGTGTGGGTAATTTGGATATCAACACTGACATCCTCCCAAGGTTAATGTAGCATCCTCATAACATAAGAATACATGTTAATCGAATATAACCAATAACATACTCATAAATATGGTTAATGGGATATCACTAATATCACAATACAATGGGGGTGAATGATTACCACCATAACATAACTAATAAACTAGTAAAAAGGTGATCACTAAAAACATAAACCATATACATAGTGAATGATTTGACACTATTTAAATAATAAAAAATCATAGTGAATAGTTTATCACCATTAACTTCATCATAATCATATATGAATAAATGATCATCAAAATCCTAAACATAAGAAAAAGGGAACTAATAATCACCTCCAAGTATTTAGAAAACCAAAGGTGAATGGAAAATGACCAATAAACATAACATAATATAGATTAATCACAAGCATGGTGAAATATATATAACCCTATTAATTTTCATCACTATTCAAAATTACTCACTAGGAAACCCACTTCCTTGATATTGTACACCAGTATTTTTTACAGTGGAGGTCTCTCATTTTCATGGATTTAGATCCTAAATAAACACCCATATCTCATGGGTCACACTAATATGGGAACTTCCTCTATCAAAGAAGCATGATAATGCTAATAAACTATAATCCTTAACGCAAACATGAACTTCCAATTTCTGAGGAATGCTTAAGGAAGTATTATAAGGACCCTTAAACTAAAAATTATACAAGTACCCCCTGATGGGTATTATTTCCCATGTCACTAAAAAAATTCTCTTGGAATCATTACCATAAAAAACACTGGATAAATGGTATTGGTTTTTAAGAGTCGATCATGAGTGTGATATCTCATACCCTTGTCTCATGAACCAAGGAACTCACATTCAGTTCCATCCTAGGTCATTCAAAAACACCTGTTTACCGCCATATATCATTAAACACCTGGAAAATATTTAAAATATTGTAAAATTATAATGAACTCCTAACTATTACTCAAAAATTAATACTCATCAAATATCCTTCAGATATTCAAACTCAAATGATATAAATCTGTAATCCAAAGAACACCTCCAAATTTAGGGTTTTTTGTTAAGTTAAATTATTCAATTAAAGAATAATTATTATAAGAGGGATAAATTTCAAAACAAATATCAATGGAGGAATTATGTCAGGAATTAGGATAGGCATGCAGTAAAAGATGAACTTGAAGAAGCATAACCATAGAATAACATTGGTATAACTCAGTGTTTGTGATGTATACATGAGATTTATTGGGTGTTGAGTTAAGAGATAAATTATAGACGATATAATTTTAGAATTATAATTTTCATATGTGTTCATGGAGGATTCCAAATGCAATATAATGAGATCATGTACAATTCCCCAGAAGACAACATTTGAGGTGGTGCATTCTATAAGAAACCATAAGTGTTATAATCTAATGCTGGGATCTATTTAAGCATTAAAAGGAAGTGGAACATGTTTCACCACATATTATCCACTATAATATGTAGGGTGGGGTAACTTGTGGCTTGTAATTGTAATCACTATTTCTTCCTATTTTAATATAAATAAAGATTGAATATTCTCCCATAGAGTAACAATATTGTCTAGTGCATCAGGTTCATAGGGTTCATCCGATTCTCAAAAGTTCTGGAATTTGGTCCTAAGTTGAAATTGTTGTGGCTTACCTAAAGATAAGTGATTATGATTGAAACAAGTGGTATCAAATATTATGATTTATAAATATTAAATTCACTTGTAATAATAATTTTCCCATACATTATTATCATTAATATTTACCATCTTAGAGAGATCTATCTATATTAAAAGAAATGATGTCTAATAAAGGAAATATCTGAATTGAAATGTTCAATTAGATATAATTGATATTCTATAGGATATATATGGAGGATTATCTCTCCTATAGATTACATGAGCTTCCATTGAAGGTATTAAAATAAGAATCAATGGATTAAATGTAATAGGAAAAAATTTCTTAGAAGGAAATTGGTGTGATACATATGTTATTGGAATGAAGTGTTTCTTATACCATCCATGATATTAAGAATATATGTGAACTGATGAATAATATTTCTAATATATGGGAATCCATAAATAATAACCAATGTATCCATGATACATATGTTATTAGGTATGATAATTTCAGAAGGAATATTAATATAAAACCTTGTCAATAAATTCAACATGATAAAGAGTCAGTTGGAACTGGTAGGATTATTGTTTTTTGATCATTTTTTAACTTTTTTGAGGATGTCATCACTTTTTGAATCATGAGATGTGATGATATCTATTGTAAGAAATTATTTTGTAATGATTTATCTTGTGATTGAATATACTAGTGATCTTATTTTGAGTGAATTGATTTGTTTAATGGAAGTATATGATGTTTTAAAACCATACTCAATGTGAATGGAAGATGAAATATTCACGCATGGAATGTTTTGAGAAATAAAAAGGAGAATAAAGAAAGAAGTTTAATTATTTTGGATAGGACTGGACTCATATTTTGAATTTACATAAAGAAATTAAATCTAAATAAGAATTAATGTTTTAATTTTGGAAGGCGAGTTTTCATATGTTCTATGATCACTGAAACTAAGGATGTTGTTAGTTTACTTCTAAGTGTTAACATTTTAGGGGAATAATTGATCATTATTCCATGGATTCATTCCATTATACAAATAAAAAGGGGTTAATAGAGAATTATGTGTTTTAATGTTTCTTTAGGATCCAAATTTCTATTTATTAATCTCTATAGTTTATAGGGAAAAAGTATTTTATGGTTAAAATGTTGAATGGAAGCTTCCTAGAGTTTCACAGAGTTCAGAACATACTAGAGTAATGAAAGAATGTAATTTTTTCACTCATATATATGATTATAGTTTTAGAATATATTTTTTATACAGAGTGTAGAATATCACATATAGTTCTACCTTAGTACCCATAGGTGTAAAAATGGAACATTGCATCTAATAGGATGTTTGGATTGATCATTGATTGTTGGAATGATAGCTTATGCATATCTGAAGCTATATAATTTTTGGCTTGGGAACATGAGTGAGAAGAACATGTGAGTATTAGTGGAATAGGTTATACTAAATCTCAATCGCATGGACTTTGAAACTTATTATATTTGTAGAGTTGGAAAGAAGAGAAGTTGTTCTTTATTAGAAAAAGAAGGAAATCTATATCTTGGAAGTTGAAGCGCATGTATATGAATGTGAAGAGACCTAATATAGTTTGTTAACATGGTGGGTCATTATACATTGTTACAGTAATCATTGATTCAATGAGAAAAGTATGATCTCACTTCCTTAAATAAAAATATGATGTCTCTAGAGTCACTACTACAAATACGACTTTAGCAGCACCAGAATTTATTAGCGTTAGAAAAATATGCTGATAAAGTCAATCTTTATCAAGGATAAAATAAGAATTGATAAGGTGAGATATTTATCATTTCTAAATAAAAGTGTTAATAAATAGAATCCTTTATTAGTACTTTTTATTTAGGGATGATAAAATTCAACATTATCAGCACTCATAAAGGCTACCCTTTATCAGCGCTTTGTTTTCAGCACTGATAAAAATTACCCTTTATGAGGGCTAAAAACAAAGACATGTTAAATGATATCCTTTATCATCACTTTATTAGTGCTAATGATGGTCTGAAATAAAATGAAATAATTAAACAAATAAAATGTAAAAAATTTAACAGTTTCATTAATTATTTAATTATTGTTAAAAATGATTAAAATGAATATATATATATATATATATAAATTCTAAAAAATAATAAATAGTATATAATAAATATATATATCTGTAAAATGAATAAAATGAAATAATTAAACAAATAAAAATTTGAAATGGTAAAATTAAGAAAAATATTTAACATTTTACTAATAAAATATTTATTGATAAAAATTTACAAATTAATATACATATATATAGATTATAAATATTGATAAAAATTATATATTAAATGTAGATATATAAATTGGTATATAATTTTAAAAAAAATTAAAATCGAACAAATTAAAAAATTATTTAAATTTTTTAATGAAACAATTAATAATAAAAATGAATAAGTATAATATATAAATATTTATTAATTATAAATAGTAATAAATAATAAATAATAAATATAAATATAAATATAATCAATAGAAATTTAATTAAAAACGTATTAATGTCTTATTTTTTTTAATGTTGTTGGATTTTTCAATTTAACATATATCAAATGTCATGCGTTTCATTGGTTTCATGTACATATATATAAATATATGTAATTAATGTAGTTTTGTATAAAAAACGACACAAAAATATATTTATGAAATATATAGAAACACAAACACATAATATTTATGTAATGTATTCAAATGTCACTATATTTTAGAATTTCATTATAACATGATACATTTAATATATTATGTTTTTAACTGGTTAATTTTTTTTATTTTTAATACCAATACAGTTAGGTTATTCATTGATAATGTTTTTTTATTTTACTTTTGAACTTGTTGATTTTATATTATTTATTTACTATGCTTTAGTATTTTCAATATGTATTCATATTAATTCAATATATATATTCATTTTTTTCATAATTTATATTTAATTAATAAAACATATTTGTTTTTTAAATTTTTTAAAAGTGAACACATTTTGAATTATTCGAGTTCAATAATTTTTAAATTTCATGTATTTAAGATTATATATCCACTAATAATGTTAATAATATATTTGTAAATAAATATATTTATAAATGTATATTTCCAATATTTATAAATTTATAAATTTATTATTATTTTAGATAAATTATAATTATTTTTTAAAAAAAGTATTTATATAATTATAAATAAATAAATATATACATTTAATAATTATAAAATTATAATAAATTTATTAAAATAAATAATTTATGAGCACTAAAAAAGTGCGGATAAAGATCCATCTTTATCAGCGCTAAAATATTAGCACTGATAATTTTTATTTTTATCAATGCTCTTTAGGGATGATAAATATCTCTTTTATCAATGCTTATCAATTTAGCACTGCTAAAAGATACATTTAATTGCAGTTTTCTGCACGTGTGGTTAAAAGTGTTCCTAATATATTTAAAAGAACCCCAACTGGTACTGAGTCAATCACGGATCTAAAGATCTCACAGAACTCCTCTACTACTAGTGTGGATCCTCTACATTCCCTCAGACGAATCATGGAAATAATCCTGTATATATTATTTACTACTTTTCATCTATCATTGTTTGATTTTTTGGGTTTGGTTTTTTGCATTTTGGGTTTTGCATAGTGCACATGAGCCTCATCTTGGTTGGTGAGGACTCAGCAAGTGAATCCAAGAGACCCATGATCAAATCCGGTTGCAGAAATATTTCTAAGTACTATAACAGTGTTGTAGTAGGTGTTGTAGCTGATGAAACTATTCATACATCTTGGCCTCTAGGCCACCTATTTGGTCCTCGGGTCCTGCAAGGATTTCGGGCCCCTCAAGGCCTTCGGTCCAGTTGACTCTCACGACCTTTGGGCCACCTCAAAAAATTCAGCCCAGCCCAAGACCTTCGAGCCACATGAATATTCAGAAATATCAGGCAGACTACAAGGGACAATGCTCTCGATGAGGATCCAGAGCAGGAACATACACCAGGACAGAGTTAACCTGAATAGAAGAATGAGAGGGTATGGCTTTTCCATCAGTATCAGGCATGTGAAACTCTGTGAAGGATAGCTTTTAGACTAGCCCCTCAAAGGTGGAGTGCTGATATCATGAAATGTGCGGGGGAGGAGCAGTTCCAAGTTGTCTTGTCTGGGTGATTCCCTTTAAGACCTATGGATCATGTAATTTTGTCTAAGCCTTCGAGCCTTGTAAGGGTTCCACCTCACCCCTTGGAAGGTGGATTATCAAAAATAAAGAAAAATTAAGGCCTTCGGGCCATTCGGTCAGTGTTTTCCACTATTCTTAACCATGATGAACCCTACATATCATCTCCTCACCACTTCCTATATAACTCATCTAGGTTCATGTATGGATCATAAATATATACCATGATATTAGTCACCGGTTTTTTTTCCTGTAATGACGAAATGAATCATTTTATTCCTCACCAAATTATTTACATATAATCTGATGAAAGAAAAAAAATGTATTCTTTCAATACTTTATTTCCCTATTAGGAAATGGGATGAAATCATGATGGATTTCATGACCATTGTTTCAAGATCAACTAAATAGAAAGATTTAGCACGGGTTATAGTGCATCCCCAAAGTAATATGAACAGATTATTACAAATTTAGGAATCATTTTGAGTTGATAAACCTGATTCATTGTATGTCAAAGAGATAATAGTGCTTCTAGGTGTCCCATTTAATGTTTTATCTAATAGAGATATTATGTTTTTATCTTGGTTATATCAAGGAAATTACTTTTCAATGAGGTTATGGGTGAAATTTTATACTTTAATTATTCTAAAAATTAATATTCATTCTAATGAGACTATTTTGATAGTGGAGGATATTCTTTGAGACTTAATTCTTGACTTTAGTTTCTCCTAGAAGGATTAACTTTCCTTGGTGGAATTTTCTTAGAAAATTTTTTATCAATCACTTTTCCAGATGGACCCATATAAAAAATTAAATTTAATACATTTTACCTCTCTATTATATTGGATAAATATGGAAGAATATCCTATGAATATCCCAAGTCTTGTCCAAGAAATAATAGGCTTAGTGATGTTAATTAAAAAACATATTGAATCCACTCAATGTCAACCCATGTAAAATAATAACCATTAGGGGAGACCATTTTATTCTACTATTAATGAGCACATGTTTATATATATTTCATTGAAATTGGTTTACTAATTGATTATAATGAGGAGGAAATTAACCAATAAATACATAAAAACTTTTAAAATTCTTGTAAAAGAGTATGAACTTTCTTAATATATATCCATACACATATGAAAACCTAATGGTTGAATCTATTCCCTCAAGTATCTGGTTAAATAGTATTTAGAATGAAATGATTGGGGCTGTGGAGGTTTTAAATTCCCCATATGATCTAACCATGCAATCACCTTTAATGTCAGTAACTTAGTCTCATTTTGGTGTATTCTATGTTGAAGTGGAGTTAAAATAGTGGTTAGATGATTTTATAGGAGTGAGTGGTGAAGAGATAGAGGTACCCTAGTGTGGTAGGCACTATGTACCTAATGGAATGGAGCTGGGTAATTATTGATAGGCTAGTGTATGTAGGGCCAATATTAACACAACCAAGAACTTAGGGTCGTAGTATTAAATATGTGGTGGAATTTTCTAGATTTGATTTGTGCTGGGGGTTGTTGATTATTTAATCATAGTAAACTCATATACTAAGTAGACTATGGCCCACTACCATGCTGCAGATTTAAGAATGATAACTAGTTCCTCATTATAGTAGTTTAGCATTAATTATGTATTTTTTTAGTCTTGGTTGGTGTGATTAATATTTTAAAATGAAACTAACTTTGAAAATTTAAATGATTTCTATCAAATGGTCACAGATTGAAAAAAAATGAGTTTTAAAGGAAAATGTTTAGGATTAAAAATTTGGTAAATTTTTAGGTTTGGTGATAAAGATGTATGTGTGCCCATTGTTATTCCTTATGTGAATTTTTGTATGTGTGGGTATGTAAGGAATTGATTCTAAACCAGATTTTATGATTTTTTTATTCAAAATATTCCACCTAGAAAGGTCCCTAAAGTTTCTAGTGGGTTTTTCCTAGATTTTAGATCTCTTTAGTTTCATCCCATCTTATTTGGAAATCGAGGTTCATTAGATGTATTTAAGTGGATTAAGGAAGATTATCATGTCTTAAATTTGTTGGGAACTCACAAATATATTAGAGTTCGTGCTCTTCTGGGTCTACATGGGGGTCTAGATTTGGAAGAATGTGATTTGTTTGCCCTGCCAATGATGAAAGTTGAGATGATCTGGTATGTTTTTAAGTCCATATTTATCTGATGGTTTATAACTGAGGATGTGAAGACTATGAAATGGAAGGAGCTCATGAGGGTCCAGCAAGGTCAGAGGATGGTGAATTCTAATATTGAACACCTCATAGAGCTAGTTTCCTTTTCTTTGGAGGCGGTGTCATAGGATCTATTAAAAGTTTCACTTTTCATTGGTGTTCTTCATACATTGATCAAGGAGCATGTCCTCTTCTCTAATGAAATAAATTTTGAGAAGTTGGTAGAGGAGGAATTTTTGGGTGAGTTGTTGTGAAATAAGAATAAAATAAATTAGATCAGTTGTCATCTCCCATGTTGGGGTGAAGACATTCATAGTTTCCTTCTTTGTATATTGTGGCTGTTGTATGTCAATATTTCATTATAAAAGTCTAATGAAATCATCCTTTTGTAGTTAAAAATGGGTTTTTTTCTAAATGTGAATCATTAAATGGATTTCCTTTCTTGAATTAGTTCCCCTCTTTTTATCATGCAAGTTTGTAGATGTCAACTTGTGTGGAAATCACTGTTTGTTCCTTTTGTGTGAGTTCGTTATTCAGTTTGAGATATTTATTTGTGTACTAAAAAATGAGAGGGTTTAATATGATTGGAGAAATAGGTTTATGGAAGTTTATACTTCATTTACACATAGGGAAATGATCCATACATCATTCGAGACAAGTAGAAATAAACTACACATCAATTTGATGCATTATGTGACTATTAAAGCTCTATTTGTCCTGAATTTTCAATAATCGACCACACCTCAAAACCAAAAAAACACATTCAGACTATTTTTATACATTATTTCAAAAAATTTCCCTCACTAAAAACTGATCAAACATTCTCAAATTTTCATGAGAATTTATAACAACAATAAATATGTCATTTGTGACATGTAGGAATCCATTTCACATCAAAATGATACATGATGCGATCAAAAGTAGTAAAAAGTATGTGTTTTCAGTTTAGAAGTAAATTTTACTAAAAAAAAAACTAATTTACTTAAAAACAATCGATCACATTCAGAATGTTTTGATATTTTATGAAAAATACCCACATATCATTTGAATTGTGTTAAAATTAGCTGCATACCAATCTGATGCATAGTGTGACCGGTATGAATCAAGGTTTATGTTTTTATTTATGATTGACACCAATATTTCTAAAATTAACACATTAAGTTAAATTATTTCTATATATTATAACTAGAATATTAATTGTTTTATATAGGTGTGTTTTTTTACTCGAGAATGGGTGGTTTGTTTAGAAATAGCATGAGTTGGGTCAGGATTTGAAGATAAAGGAACATTGCTGTTTTTGAATGTATGTAATAATTTTTATTTTTTTATTTTTTTTATTTTTTTGGAAATGTATATAATATATTATTATTTTTATTGTGTTGTAAATTTCATTTTATTTAATTTGATATTGGGACTTTTTTTATGATATCTGGTGTGTTTTTAGGGCTGTAATGTGTTGTTAAAACACAATGCATAATGGTCATTTATCAGCACATTTAAAAGTTCTAATAAATGGTTCCTTTAGTGGCACTAAATTAAAGGGATGATAAATGGTTCCTCTATCAGCACTTCTAAAATTTCAGAAAAGGTCCCATTTATGAGTGCTTTTTTAGGGTCGATTAAGGGATCATTTAGTAGTATGTTTTCAGTGGTAATAAAATTCATGGGCTTTTAACCATGATCATGTAATATTAGCTTTTCAAGCACTATTAAAGGCCATTTCTAGTGCTATTAAAGTCCTGTTTTATAGTAGTGAGTGTTGGTTTTATAGAGATCCATGGTGAAATAATACACTAAAAATAATATTAAATATATATGGTTTGATAATGGTGGAGAATATGGTAGTAAGAAATTTCATAATTTTTTCTTGAGAAAATAAATTATGTTTAAGAGTTATATTCTAGAAAAATTACAATAGAATGGTTTAGTGGAGTATATGAATTATATAATAAATGATAAGGATCAATGTATGAGACTGAATGCCAGTTTCCCAAAGGATTTTTGCAATGATTTTTTGAATTATGTCACTTATATCATGAATATAATTCTATATCAACTACTGGAGAAGAATATTTCAAGAAACTAAGGTATAAAAAACATGCATTATTTTCCCATCTAAATATTTTTTAATTTCTCACATACATCCATTTTTATGCCAAGTATTGATAAAATATTAATGAAAATTCTCAAGTATATTTGTTTATTGGGAATAGGGATGAAATATTTGGGTATTATATTCTGGAAAACAATAATTATAAATTCATTTGAAGTCCAATTGTTCTCCAAAATTAGATGATCTTATGGGAAGATCATAAATTGGTGGGTCATGGAGTTAAGAGCCATGAATCAACTAAAAATTTCTAATTATTTTGAAATGTATTTTCGTAATGGTAAAAAAATAAATTCATAGAATCAAAGAAAATATAGAAGTCTTTTTAGGTTTGGAATTAGTAGAATGATAAAGGATTGAATAAGATAAGTTAAGACTTCCTGAAGATCCAATTTTAGAAATGGCATAACCATGGGCTGAGTTACAAATATCTATTAGGATAAAATGGATGATTCAAAGATTTGAACAAATATTAAGTACACGTTTCTTACTAATTTAAGAGATCCCAAGTTCTTAGAAGAAGATATGTGTCATAGTGATTCTATAAAATGTGATTCATTTAGAAAAGGAAAAAATGGATTCATTGTATACAACAAGAACATTGGAGCTAACAGAAACACCCCAATGGATGAAAGAGATGAAGAACAAATGATTTTTCTAGTTGTTGAAGGAATCATATTTTATAAAATGGTAAAAGGATAATTTATATCTGTAAGGGTTTTAGTAGAAGGAATTGATATATTTATTTATAATAATTTCTCTTTCTATTGTATATTAACCATCTAGAAAGTATTAAGTTTAGTTACTTCAGAAAGTATACATTCGGGATAGATAGATGTGAAAATGGTGTTCCATTATGGAAATTGGCAAAGAAAATCTTTATGAAGTCACTGGATGATTTCATTTATATAAAGAATGAGGTATTGGTGATTATTGAACCAATCCAAGTCAACTAAATAGGTCACCTAATGTGGTTTTCCACCTGATGAAGTATAAAAAGGAAGAGACATGTCTCATGTAAAAAATAAAGAAGACAAAACAATAATATTCAAATTGGAAGAAGGTTAAAATTATCTATGACACATATAATGTAAAGAAAAAACGTAATATTAGAATGATAAAATATGACAAGACTGAACAAGCTCATATGTGACAATCTTTCACCACCAAACCATACCGTTATAAAGATGATTCCAACAAGTGAAACCAACAGAGTACATAATGAAAATACCTTTACCTGAGTCCCAAAAAAACATATACAACCTCTTATAGTAAAAATTTGCGTGTGAGAACTAATCCCAATAGGATACCACCAATGAATATATACAAGTTCTAATATCAAGAATGCATTTTCTATCACTTTAAAAAAAAAAAAATTTTTAATGTATTTTAATAAAATGAAACCATTTTCTAAAACATTCCATTGGTTTTCATAAAATCAAACCATATTCACCAAATCTGAGAATATTCCAAGTATGAAAGAAAATAATTAAACATTTTCAAAATCAACCATGGATACACCATAAGATAAGCATGTGAAAGACCATGTAATATATCCTCATGTGATATACCAATAATAAATGAGAAATCATTTTATTTGGATCTAACATATGGGAATATATTCTAGACATAAATTAAAATCACAAATACATTCCTAATGTGGATCAAACCAATATAACCTCTTGTCGTATTACAAATATTAATGTGACATAAAACATTTTGGGTCATTACACATAATGAGCAACAAGTCTATCTCACATTTAACCAATAGTTACCCAATGTGATAAGCTTTATAAAATCTATTTGAAAACCATGACCACATTTAATAAAAAAATATCATATCAATTCTTTTCCACTTATCGGATTGAATATCTATTTTAAAACCAAAACAACATTTAATAAATTTCATCAATCACTTATTATGCCAAAATATGTTTTTGAAGAAGAACCATTTTGAAAAATCTATATCTTCCAACAATTCCATTAAAATATAAAATCATGAATTTTCATTGAATAAACTAATGGATTTTGAAATAACTTAAATTAGTTCCAAAATAACAATTTTATAGGGGCACCTATATCAAGAATGGAGGTAACGAAGTTTCCGTCAAAAAAAGAGATAAAAAACAAGTAGATCCTATTTTAAAAGACCAGGCATGAGGGAAAATATAGGGAAACAGTGAAACCATTATAATGACAAATTTCTGAATAGAGTGATATTAATCAAAATCTATAAAAATTTATCTAGGGTAGACTAGTGTTTAAGGAGGAGTCTTACTCATCAAATGGATAAATAATAAATTGTGTAGTGTAATAGAAACATGATAGGCCTAATAGATTCACATCCTAAATCCATGTTTCATGGAATGTATTCTATATGTTACATATACAACCAAAAAGGTGTAACTATGGATTAAATGTTTCTGATCAACATTTTCACATCGTGAATTTTTTTTATAAATTATAAATTTTCCATTCTTTCAATGAGACTCACAAAATCTTACGAGCAATGGTTTCACAAAATGCACCCAGTTCATGATGTGAATGTGTCCATCAGTCAGTTCAAATTCTAGGTTCTACAAAAAACCCAAACCAACACCAAATCACTCTTAACCGAAGAAGAAAAAACTAATAAAATTAAAAGAGATGTAACTTTTAATATAAAATTTTATAATTCTCCCCAAAAAAATAAACTTTCCATCATAAGAAAGTCATCATTATCATAGACTTGCAGAAAGTGAAGGCGAATGCTACCACATTAATAATTTGCACTCCCACATCTTGTGGCTATTATGTCTAAAATTTTATTGTACATAGACAAAGGGATTTTTATTATAATGTTGTACTTTATTTTGGAAATTCATAATCTGAATTGGTTGGTCGACAATGGTGGTGTAGGAATCAAGATCAACACCCACCAATTCATCCACATGGGAAGGATCTGGTTAATACCTCATTAACATTGAAACAAGAAACATGTCATGATTTGAGTTCAAATTATTCAGTAATTAAAAATGATATACCAAATTTTGAAAGTACTACTCAATAATATAAATTGGATTAATAAACCTAGATGCCAACTTACCCTACATACCTAACCAATTGTGTCCCAAGAGAGGTGAAACTTTGAGAAACACCCAACCATCATCTTCAAACTCTTAAGGCCACTACGACTGGACTGTATAGAATTTATGATAACCATGTGCTGTGACTAATATCTTTTGGATCAATACAGCCTTTTCAATCATATCCTGAACAAGACTTGGCCCAACCATGGACTGCGCTCCCAACTCGTCCCAGCATAAGGGTGATCTATATGGTATCTCATACAATTCTTCAAATGGTTCCATCTTAATTGATGCCAGAGAACTATAATTTAAAAAACACACTAAAGGAATATTCTATTTCTAAGAACCACTAAGATCAAGAACACATTCCCTAAACATATTCTCAAGGACCCTAATAACTCTCTCTATATAACCCTCATCTTTGGATTATATGAAACTATTAATTTAAACTAGGAACCCATTGCCACTTATAAACCTTTCCAAAACCTGTATGTGAACTACAAGTCCCTATCAAAACTAATCACTAAAGGAACCCCATGATGTTTCAAAACCTCTTAGATATACAAGTGTCTGAGATACTCTACCTTTTTCATCTCCTTGATAGAGAAAAAATGTTAATATTTCTTGAGTTGATCTATGATAACTCAAATTACATTCTTTTTTCTAGGAGTATATGGTAATATATTGGAAAATTCCATATAAATATTATCCCACTTCAAAAATAGAATGGTAAATAGTTTCAAGAAACTTGTAGGTATTTATTTACTACCTAAATTATATAACAAGTAAGACATTGTGAATCACACAAGCCTTATCCCATTTGGAGAAGACTACTTAAGTGCATCTAGGAGTCCTGGGATAAAATCCAGGCGGAGGCTAATTTCTGTGGTACTATAGCAGTACTATAGAAGGCACTGTTTGGAACTATAGTAGACAAGAATATTCCCCTATTTGGGCCTTCGAGCCACCGATTTGGTCCTCGAGTCCTTTAAGGCCTTCGGGCCACCCCATCCTTCGGGTTAGTAAGTCATTCGGGCCACCTTAAGGCCTTTGGTCCACTTTAAGTTCATATAAAAACAAGACAACCTACATGGAACAAGATTTAAAAGGAGGAGGAGAAAAGAGCTTTCACCATAGAAGAAGCTAAACAGATTGTAATAATGAGATGGTATGACACCTGAAATCGGGATAAGCATTTGTATGCACCGAAAAGCCAAGCCGAATAGCCATGCGATGATGGAGAGCTAATTTCACGATGAAGATGCGGAGGAGGAGTAGTTTCAAGTAGTTAGTCTGGGTTGTATGTAATTTTTGAAGCCTACAGACAATTAATTCTTCTAAAGCCTATGGGCCATGTAATACTTATTCTTACGGTCCTTGTAAGGGTTCGACATCACCCCTTGAATGGTGGATTATCAAAAATAAATAAAAAATGAAGGCCTTCGGCCCATTTGAGTCAAGTAAGACATTGTGAAAAAAATTGTACAATCAATCATATTTTCCAAAACCACTAATTTAAATTTTTAAAATCATGATACATCATGGTATTCCTAGTGTGTAAGAAGAAAATATATAAGTGTAAATTTTCCATCAAATCTTGAATTAGAGAAATAATAACAACCAACCTATTGTGGAAACACAAAGTGCAAGTTAGAGACCATGTCCACTCACCTGAGGTCTCTCTACTATTTATGAATTCAATAAAGCATCAAAATAAAAACATGATAACTACTCAAGAAGAATCCATTCATCAAATGATGATTTATCCTTCACTAAAGATAAAAACACCTACCCACCAAATTCTTACATTCCCAAGCTCATCTCAATAAAAAACTCATTAGATACCACTATTCTACTAATTTTTTCACTACATGGGTGGGTAATTTCCATATCAATACATCGGTGACCACATCACCTTTCATAAGTGTATAATAAATATCAAAATCAAAAGTATTGAGATACTCAACCAAGATTCACTTTTTCATGCTCAAATTGCATTGATTAAAAATATACTCCTAGATTTTTTTATCAAAATATACAATAAACCTCTCCCCAATGAGTTAATGATGCCACATTTTGACTACATGAATAACTGCCACCAACTCATGATCATGGGTAAGGTAGTTTTTATAATGAGGGAATAACTGGCGTGATCCCTATGTTTCCACCAATTTCCCCTATATCAATGCACACCTTAAACCCATACAAGAAGCATCAAAGAAAACATCATAACTTTAACTTGGTTCTAAAATAATCAATAATTGTGCTTAATTGAACCATTGATTTGGTTCCTCAAAAGATCACTGGAAGTTTTCATTCCAATAAAACATTACACCCTTATGGGTTAAAGCCTTCATTGAAGTGTAAGCTTGGAAAAGTACTAAAAAACTTATAGTAACTAGACAACTCCAAGAAACTCTAGATCTCATAAGCATTCCTAGGCTTCTCCTTGGACATTATCACTAGTATCATTTTATGATCCACCAACATTTCAATTATAGATATAACATGCGCTAGAAACATCACTTATTGAATCTATAATACACACTTAGAAATATTACTATAAAAATGATGATCCCTCATGTTTCTAAGAATAATTTCCATATATTATATGTGCTCCTCATCTGGCATAGATTACAAAAAAATAGTATCCAAGAATAGATCAATAAAAACGTCCAAGAAACAATGAATGATCTAGTACCTCAAATCCATGAATACCACAATAGTGTAAGTGATAGAAAATGAAATAACGAGAAACAAAAAAGTTCCATACCATCTCCTAAACACTATCTTTGGTTTTCCTCTTGTTGAACTATCAACATGTGGTACTCTGACCGAAGTTAAATCCTTGAAAAGTAATGATCACCCATGAGAAGGAAAAAGATATCTTCAAACCCAGTAAAGGTATATTTTTTCTTAACAATCACCTGTTTTATCCTTTGATAATCTATATAATGTATACGGATCAAATCTACCTTCATATCAAAGAGTACTGGTGAAGGCCATGGTTATATTCTAGGATGAATAAATACCGTAGAATCATATTACAAATGCTGAAATTTATGTTCCACTAATTCAAAAAGTGTCCAATGATATAATTGAATAGAAATGGGAATTATAGTAGGAATAAAGTCAATGGTATTGTCAATATACTTATATCGTAGTAAACTAAAAAAATACTCTCGGAAGAAATCAGGGTACACACATACAACTGAAGCAAGTGGAATGCTCAATCAAGGATAAAAAATATAAAGGAATGTCTCTGAAAAAATAGATGAGATCTCTCTAGGATATGTAAAAATAGACTCTTCTCTCAAAGACCTTCAATCCCACTCACCTTGAAATACATGAGTGACTCAATTAGGAGGTAAAAACTATAATCGATGATTGTAAGAGTAATTATGGACATTAAACCTAAACATGCAATATATTCTAATAATATGGTCATAGATATCATGATTAAGCTCATATTAGTCCCAATCCACCTCATGGGTAGAAATCATAACAAAACATATTAGACACATGAAAAATTGTTCGGACCTATTTCCCAAAGGTGTAAAAAATCCAAGAAAAATAGAATACGATCCAAAGGGAATCAAAAAAAATGTAAACTAAATTTAATTATTTAAAATATTAATTATAACATTTATAAAATAATAGCTAGCACCATAGAAGTAGAAATAATCTATGTACCACAAATTGTAGCCGTCCCTGCCTCAAATTCCTATAGTGCATACTACACTGTGTAAATATGTCTATTCCAATCTCCTACCTGATATTTCCATGAAACATGGACATCCCCCTTTTCCTTAAAAAAGACCCTTTATCCTTGGAAGAGTCAAAAAAACCAACAGACCCTTGGTGAGTGTTGATCCAGCCTTAATTGTGGTATTGAGATGTCTCACAAACAGGTAGTATAAATCCTACATGTATCGAAATTATTCCCTAGAAAATAGTCTTGAAAAAAACATGTTACATTTTTATTTCATTTTATGGATAGAAGGCACACCTTGGAAAATAACCACACAAACTAACGCTCCTCCAAATCATGTTCTCCCAGGTATGTATAACTCTTTCACTACTTTTTTTTTCACCACTTCCCAAAAATTAGGAAGGAACATGAGAACCAGCATTGATCAAAATATGACATCATCTCTATCTTAAACCACATATCTTTTAGGTAATAATATTTAATAATATCCAGTTTCAAGTGCACAAACTCATCCAATAGAGAGGAGTACTCTAGTATGGTATTCACTCTTTTCTTTAAGATAAGAAAATCCAAGGTTTTCTCCATACGGTACGTCATAATATAAAACCATCAGTTGATGATTTCCTTGAAAGAAGACCATGTAAGATCCTCATGAAATTTATCTTGGAAAATAGAGTCCCAGAGCCTCTTTTTAGGTCCCTCAAGATTTTTTGGGGAAAAAACCAACCTTAGAGTCCTCTAGATTATTTATAAAATTAAAGACCATTTCATTCCACTAATGAAGTTTCGTTGATTCATTCGAACCTTTGTTACCATGGATGACGAGTAGATTATTCTTGGTAAATTTTTAATAATGGGTCACCACTCATCTTAGGATATAAAATCCCACTTGGCCCAGAGTCTAAATGGTGGAGATCACATCTTCCACCAGAGAAGGATTCACTAGAGGATTTTTCAATAGAACATGTCTTATAGCTTCCTCTATTAGATCCCAAAGTTTTCATCTCAATGGAATTGTCTATTAACTAAAAGAAAAAATAAAATAATTTAAATATAAAATTATGAAATAATAGTACCAACATCCAAAAAATCCATATTTATTATTTACAACAACAATAATTTAATGTAATTATGAAATTTTTAAAAAATAAAAAACTTTATTATAGAACAAGTTCATTTAAATAAAAACCTTTCCATGTTTATTTAAAAAACCTTAGAGAAAAAGTCGTAAGCTTTCAAAAAATCAATGAAAACCCATGATAAATTTTATTAAAAAATGGAAGTGAAATGGTAAAAAACCACCCACACGTACTATCTGAATTTTGATAGTCCTAGATCATGTCTACCAAAGTCTCAGAACCAATCCTTTGAAGTGCCACAACACTTTATTCTAGGTATTCCCTTTGATAACAATTTGTAACAAAAAAAACCTAGGTAAAATAAATATGTCATACAAGGCAGTCCTCCACATGGTGAAGTACAATAAAATGGGAGAAGTATGTATCATGTAAAACATGAACAAGGAAAGCCAACAAAGTACAAAACAGAAGCAGGAGAACATTGTACATGAAACATATAAAGTTAATCCAAAATGGAAAAACCAAAAAGATAAAAAAGGAAAAGGAAAAACAGGACCCTAAGTGTCCATCCATCACCACTAAAACATCCCACTATGTATATGGTGACCAATAGAGAAACCAACGTACTACACAATTCTTTTCCCTTTACCTAATTCCTATAAAAAATAAAAAACTACCCAAAGAAAAAACTAGGGTGTAAGCACAAATCCCAATAGGATACCGCCAAAAAAATCAATACGCATTCTAATATCAATAATGCATCAAATTTAGATTTAAAAACAATTTATTTTCCAAATATTTTTCATATTAAAAACCATTTTTAGAAAATTTCCTTTGGTTTTCATAAAATCATATCATACAAACCAAGTATTGGAAAATGTTAAGTATAAATAAAACAAGTTTGTGTAGGAAAAACCACCCAAGGATACACCATATGAATGATTTTTTTAGGTTAATGTAGTAGTACTATAGTAACATGAACTATTCATCTGTTTGGGATTTTGGGCCACTAGTTTTGGCATAGGGGCCACAAGGCCTTCCGATCACCCAAGGCCATTGGGCTATAGGGCCTTCATGAAATGGTGTTTCATGACACAAATACCATGGATAATCCTAGGAAGACCACATAGAGTAGGTCCTAGAAGAGGATTCATAGAAGGAAATAACCACTAGAGTAGAGCTAACTAGGTTGGAAGAATGATAGGGTATGATAATTTCCATCAGTACCAAGCACTGTGGAACTATGCATAGAGAAATACTAGTCGACCAACAATGTAAGGTGTAGAGCTAGTTGCCTTCAATGATGCAAATATAGGGAGGTCTAGTTCTAGTATAGTTTTGTTGGGATTTTAGGTCTTATATTAGGCATTGTGCCTATGAGACTTTTGTTAATATATTAGGACTTTTTCTACTATTCCAATGGTTCGGGTAAGGGTTTCCTCTCAACCTAGTTAAAACGGGGCTTATCCAAATATTTATAAAAAAATCAAGGCCTTCGGTCAATACAAGAATAAATGTAAAATCACATAATTTTTCTCTAACCTATGGTAATATGTGCTAGAAATAAATGATAATCTCTAATCTAGGACTAAGATAGATCCAACTAACCTCAAGTGGTATTACATACACTAAAGTGACAAAAAACCCTCTTGTGTCAGTACACAGACATAGAGCGAGAAGCCTATTTTCTGATGTAGCCAAGTTTATCCAATGTTCTATGTCTGTCAAAAGACATCTAAAAACCATGATCATATTTAATAAAAATGTTTAATATCAAATTCTATCCACTTCTGTTCTTGAATACCTGTTTTAGAACCCAAACCACCATTGAAGAATTTCAAAAAACACACGGTCTGCAAAAATATTTATTAAATTATGAATCCTTTAAAGCATCTATTAAAAAAATTACAATCCAATATCAAATCATTAATTTTCATTTAATAACCGAAATTATGTTTTATGAACATAATTTTGTTCAATAATTGATAGATTTTATGGAGACACGTACCTTAGAAGTGGAGGAACATTATTCACCTTTGAAAATAGAGATTAGATACAAGTAGATTGACCTCTGAAAGACAAGGAACATGGGAAAACAAAAAGTTTTGGTGAAACATTTTTATAGATATAACACTAAACTGAGTGATCTAGAAATAGATAGATCACCCAATGTCATCCATGGAGATCCTAGGGTTTGATGATGAGGCTTTAAAATCAAATAAATATATAAACAGGCATGATTTGTAATAAAAACCATGAGACCCAATGGATTCATGTCATGAATCCCTATTTCACCGTGTGAATTACATGAGTTACATATACATAAAAAATGGTGTCACTTTAGGTTTTATTTTCCCGGTCGACGTTATTACTGAGTGAAAAGAATTTATAACCTTAAATTTTTTCATGATTAGAATTAGGCTCCGCAAACGTACCCATAAATAGAGTCACATAGTGTTCCTTGTTCACGATGTGAATGTGTCCAGTAGGTACAACATAATCTAGATTCTGTATAAAATGTACAAACCAACTATGAATCCCTCAAACCCAATAAAAAATCTCTTAAAATTAATATATACTTAACTTTTTTACTTAGTATGTTACATGGTGTGAAAGTTGATGGATACACTTTATAGATTGAAGCAAGTTCTAGGGTAATGTAATTGAAAGTTTGATTCTATTATGGATAAGAAGGGGTTTTTTTTGGAGAAATATGGACCATTTATAGTACAATAAGGTGTTCAAGGATGGAGGTTATAGAAGGGTTTCGAATGATGCTAATAACATTTATTATATCACCTGAAATCAATTTAAACCCTAGTATGAGGATATACCATGGATGATATATGAAACCTGTATAAAAAAATTTAATAAATACTATAAATATGATGTACCATGTAATAAATATCATTTTAATTATATCTATCACCATCACATGGTCTTAAGAGATATATCTAAGAAAAAAAATACATCTTTTCTCTAAATATATTCGTGGGTTAAGAAAAATCTCATGTCACATTGACATGATTCTACGTCTTTCAGGATGTGCTTGAATCTTATGAATAAATTTTTTATAATAAGTTATATTTTTGTAAAATTAGTTTTGTCTAATCTTAAAATAATCTCACACAATCATTTCCATTTCATGGATGTGTTTTATATAGGTAATCAAGGAAGATCCTTAATTACTATCTCATTTATCCATATGTTTCAACGTATGAATAAACTCCAAAACCAAAATTTTCAATCATCATATGAATGCATAACCTCATATAAGTTTCATATTTTGAAATATTTTTTGAATAAATGACAACATTGTTGGAAGCAGGCTAAGGCATCCATCCAATACAACCAACATAGGTAGTATAGAATAATATACCTTGTTATGCATGAAAATAATAATTTTTATGAAGTCCCCAAAATCATATATATACATATATAAGGCTTTATGGAATATATATCCTTCAATATAGCACTTGACTAAAATCATAATAATATTTTTTATATTTCACCATACATTGTATCAAATAAAATTACTTGTGAAACCATATTTGAAAGTCCTTTTTGGATATCTTCCAAAACACTTTTGGAAAGATATCATTAACCTCACCTTAAATTGAATCATCTGTAATAGCTTGTCAAAAACCATACAAAATAAATTTTTGTTAACTCAAAAATACATTTAGAGTATCTATCTATATAAACATAATCCTTGTTTAGTCAACTATAAACTGTGACCACATGGGAATTTATAAAAATTCCAAAAAATATGAATCTATATATCCATATATGTAAGTAAAGGGAGGAATCTAGAAAATAATCAATGATAATAAATCTATAAAGGGACATGGAGTTATCTTCTTCATACACATGTATCTATATACATGTTTCCACATGTTTGTGTCATATGAATATATGAATTCTCAAATTCTTTCATTGTCCAAGAAATCAAGCAACCATAGGGAAAATAGTATTCCAATCCCATGTACCCAACTCATTGTTTATCGATTATCAATATATAGACTGGTTTGATTGATGAATACATCACATGTCCCTTATCCAGATAAATACACAATATCTTGGTGAAAACACAAATTTTAGCAGTATATATCATTTAAGGTCCCAAAAGTCATACTTGTTATATAAGAGGAAAATACCATATCAATTAAGCTCAAACTAAAAGAAAGATCAACAACACACCTAACCACCCCCGTATTAGATAAGTAAATATATATTCTTGTTTAAGTAGGGTATCAAAGTATGATGGTTATAATTCTAGTTATCTCACTAATATTAGGTATCAGGGACTCAATTATGATCCACACACCCCTAGTATACCAAATACATCTATATGAAACTCTATGTGGTATACTGAGTAAGTCATCCATTGTATACCAAGAATATTAGTATTATTTTTGTGCCTTAAGAGAATATTTTTATCTATATTCAGAAATCCTACTAATTTTAACCTTAAAATTTCATCATAACCTATAATAGTTAGTGAAAAAATTGGTCAGGGATAATTCAAAGCCATACATTGAGAGGTCAATTATCATTACTCTTAATGAAATATATATTTGTGTATACATTTATTTAACCAATAGTAAATATTGGTAATGTGTAAATTTTCTTTTAAAAAGATAAATTTCATACTGTTAAACCATTTTATGAATATTTAACAAAACCAAAAAAAGAACCAGTATATCATTTCATATAGGAAAATCTTCTAGACTGAACTTTTGTTTCATTCATTTTATAGGTTTTTCTAAATAACCAAATCATATGTAATTTCCATCACATATATATGTGGCATATGTTATAACTCCCGTACTAAATAACATAGAGATAAACATATTGTTAGTCAGAGTAGAGTAATTAAGAGTGGGTGAATTGGGTATCTATAAATCTTTTTTGTTAAAAGTATTATTTTATGTTCCCCAAAAATTTAAAATTAAATTTTCCATTTTTCCATTTTTGAATTTTGAAGATCTCGACTATGTGATTAATTACTCAAAATATTTATTATCTCTCATTTGTATCTATTTTTTGAAAAATTCATCTATTCAAACTAACCTAATAAGTTAATACTGTTATAAAAACATTTTGAGACTAACTATCAGAGTTGAATTTAGTTTTGTGAAATATGCGATAAAACAGAGTAAAACTAAATGGTAAAAACACAACAGGAATAAAACTAGAGGACCAATCTCAAATAGAGACTTAATGCTCTCCAATTGGTGATCACCTTCTACTAATAAGTTTAAATTAATAAAGAGTTTGATTCACACCCTAGACCGGGGTTCACAACAACACACATTTTTTCATGGTTACAAGACCTCTACCACATTTCTTCATGTGTACAAACTTACAAGTCACACAATGACCTCCTCCACACATATCCATGGGAGTAATAAATGGAACATAATATGAGTGGAAGAATATATTGTATTCTTCAGTTTGATATAAGAGATAGGGTGTGTTTTAATACTCACACACACTGATTTAAAGTATGTAACAATTCACACAACAGAGAAAAAAACTATGATAAATGCTTTGGAAATCTCTGTGTGTCTTGTGATGCATCTCTTGACTCTTCAGATGTAGCTGAGATGCAGTCCAAGTCCTCACATGGAAGTTGTCACCAAATAAAAGTGTCAT
Source organism: Viscum album (assembly GCA_963277665.1). NCBI lineage: Eukaryota > Viridiplantae > Streptophyta > Magnoliopsida > Santalales > Viscaceae > Viscum > Viscum album. The sequence goes on from OY728164.1 coordinate 1,200,052,341, forward strand.
ATTCTGGATTCCATCTACAACTACGGTTCTGAAGGTATATTGTTCTCCTTTTTGATATGGTGAAGTGATTTTTTAATTCTATGTTCATCTTGGTTGAGATTTACATGGGAGTTTTTTTGTTTTGGATTTTTTAGTGTTTGCAGTTGTTCTTCAGTATATCTCTCTCACACAAGCATACACCACTTTTTTTCTTTTGTATATATTATCCCTTAAAAATGCATCATATCTTTTAGGGCTGACAAAGAGCATGTCCATCCCACATTCATAGGATTATCGTACCTTTTAATGTCAGATAAAAGTCCTAAAATGGATTATAAAATATGTCAGTATCATTAAATGATAGAAATATGACCGTTATAAATAATATAAAAAAATGAATATTTAAATAGTCTATCAGTGACTTGTCTTTTAGTGTATTCTTTTTTCAATTTCTCTTTATATTAGTGTCACCTTCTATCAATGTCTCAACCACTTGGTATGCCATTCTTTTGGTCTTACTATAAATCAGTGACTCATTACATCAGCGACTTGTTTCAATGCTGAGTCATTACTTTTTTTAGTGAGACAGTTGATCTATTGGTGACTCAATTCAACCAACAGTGAGTCCTTCCTTCTGTTGGCAGCACCATGCCATAACAGGTCAATTGGACTGATGGTAGGTCATCTATGTCATTGAGTCATTTGCAATGGTGAGTCATGTATGTTGGTGAGACATATGCAATGGTGATTCGTTTACGTTGGTGAGACATATGAAACTACTAGTCATCTGTATCGGTGAGACAATTGACGTATCATTGAGTCCTCTCCATTGCTGAGACATATGAAATGGTGATCCATCTGTGTCAGTGAGAAAATTGACATATTGGTGACTCTTTCCAATGGTAAGTCCTTTCAATGGTTTCAGCTTCACCAACTTAGAACATTTGCTTGTTTGACCTATCTGTCAGTGAGTTTAATGTCTGTCCGTGATTCATATGTTTGTCGGCGTTATTGACTCATACATAGATAATATTATATGCTATGTTTGTCTTACAGTTCAACAATTCCAGAAAGTGTTAATAACATTATTACACATAGATAACCAGTTATAATTTAGTTTAGACTTAAACACACATAAATAGTTATATGATTTAAATGATATGATATTCAAGATAATGCTTTGAAATAATATAATGTGAGTTATATGTCTGTCGATGAGTCATATATTTGTATGTGTTAGTGACTCATACTTAGATAATTTTAGATGTTCTGTATATCTTGTAGTTCAAAAAATTTATAGAGTGTTAAGAACCATAATTACCCATAGATAATCGTTTATAATATTGTTTAGACATAAACACACACAAATATTTATATGATTGAAATTATCTAATATTAAATATAATGCTGTGACCAAATTTAGGATCTGGTATGAGGAAAGATGAATGATAATATATGAAATGATTTGAGATAATTAAAACCGTTATATTCAGAGACAGTGGAAAACAATATCTACGGGCCAACAATTTTCTCCTTTTTGATGATCACAAATCAGGGCATTTTTTAATGACCATTAGAGAATGATTAATGTAAACAATATTTTTATGAGTTCCCATTATGGGAAGTGAAATTTATTAGAGATAATAATTCATAAACACATAATAATGCTTCATACAATTCTCACTCTTTTGAGATTAGAAAAAATATAATAGGGATCAAAAAAATAATAGCATAAAGTAAGAGATAAAATAGAGAAGAAAGAAATGCAAGAATAAAAAATTTCCATTAATGTGGAAAGTACAGTGTATTACATGTTTCCAATGAAAAACATAAATAAAGTAAGAAACACCATCATAGAATTATCCACACTAATTTTTATGGTCAAGGGGTTCGTTCCCCTTACCAGAAGGATCAATGGATGGTTCAACAGATGGATTAGGATGAGATGTAGGAGGGTATGAATGGATTTTTAGAGGAGGTAGAGGCACTCCTTCAAGAACAGTAGAAGCTTGGGAAGGTCATTACTAAGAAAGTTGTCGAGGTTGAATAGTCTATGTAATGATGGGTCTGATCTGAGATAAGGCTTGATAAACTAACATCTGAACATGGGCAGGCACTGAACTAACAGGGTCATGTGGTGTAGCAGGATGCACCACAATGGCGTCACTTTGGACATGGAGATATGGCTTTAACAGATTGATGAAATCCTAAATTATCTATGCATCATATTTCATTGACTTTTTAAAATAATCTTTTTTTCTATGAACTAGTACAATAATGGAGTGAATTCTATCAGCTTCTGAATCTGATCATTAAAATACATTGTCACTGGAGGAAGAGTAAGATTGGTGGCCAAATACTTAAAGATTATATTAATTGGATGATTTGTGATGAGTTTGGAGGGAAACCCATTAATACTCCCGATCAGCTATTGTAGAGTCTGTGAAGAACTCTTTATATAATATTTACATGGTCACACACCTTATCTAAATTATCCTCAACCTTGGAAACACTAGAAAATAATTCTTGTAACTCTTCATTCAAAACTGAACTAATTATATCCGAATTCATAGATTGTGAAGGCTGAACATGTGGAGTCAAGAATGAAGAATGAGCATAGAATGAAAGTTCCATTACCTATTTTCCAAGTTTTTAAATTCCATGAAATTTAAAACGAGATACAAGATTCTCAAGTACTTTAATGACACATTACATTGTATTCCTATACTCATTGGTTAAAGCATTGATGCCAGTGGTGAACTTCATCATCTCATTCTGAAGTTTGGTGTTACATTTAATTTTTTTAGTTGTAATCAAATTTGGATGAATTTATTTTATCACCATCTTGGAAACTGAATTAGCGTAATCTTGAGACATACTAGTTGAGGCAGGAGTAAAACTAGAAGTTACGTCTTTCTTTACACCTTCAATCATAGACCAAATTGCCTTAAAATGGTCATTAAGATTAGTATTCTCTCTTATATCTTCATCAATTTCATATCACATCTGAGATTATACTAAAGGTCTTATGGATGAACATATTTCCTTCTTGAATTGATCAAAATCAACATTAGTGACATAGTCACTAGAGGAGGTCTTAGCCACTAGTTCCATTGTATCAATTGATAAGACTTCATAATATAAATCTTAATAATCTAATCCTTGTTCCAAATAACTAGGATTCCATCCCCATTCATCCATAATATCAAAATCCATAGGAGTAAGAGTATCAAGCCTTACTCTTCCTATTTTATGTTCTTCATCATCTTGATCATCTCTTTCTTGAGGCTCCTCCTCAGTGTCATCCTTCTTGGAATCCCCCCCCCTCTGTTAATTATTCCTTTCTAGGTTTCTTCCCCTTATATAGAGTTATTTTTATAGTATATACATTTTAAGAAACAAAATCTTCTGGAATAAAATTTTAATCTCTAAAAATAGCCTCTATAGATACACCATCATTAGATTCAACAATATCCATACTAAAAACATCTGGATTCTCATCAGAATGATTAGATTCACTATCACTACCACATTCACTGCATTCTTCATTATCACTATCCTCATCCTTTTCATCACCATCTTCATCATCAACTTTCTCATATCCATCTTCTATACTTGATTTGGAACCCCTTTCACCACTACCAACTTTCTCTTCTTCATGTTCTTCACTAGATTGGCTGACATGTTTTACACTTCCTTCATCTTCTGTCTCTTAACCTACAATTGATTGAAGAACATGTTCAAGAGAAGGTAAGTCCAAAGGTGGACAAGGAGGTCTAATAGAATCTATTTTTTGGTCTAGTTGTGCTTTGGTCACTTCTAATATCAATTGGTGATCCCATATCTCTGACAGAAGTAGTAGGCTCATCCTCCTCATGTGAAGAATAAATTACATGAGCATCTGGATTGAGGCCAGGATCTACAAGATTCCTTGGTATGATTGGATAATATATAGGATTTAAATTTTCATACAATATGTCTTCATCATGAAACCATTCCATCCTCAATGGGTTCATGTTAATTATTATTCTCGTACAGATGTCACAACTTAAGCAGATTAAACTACATTCATTAACTACAACATCATCAAATTCATGTAAAAACCATTCTCTTTTATGATTGGTGGAATCATTCTAGAGTATAATAGAGCATTTGACTTACAATCGGGTTTTATCATCTCATTTATGTGCACCTTCAGATATCTGCATAGTTTCCATTTAAATCATTTCTGTAGAAAATACACCAAGTATATATCCTGATACTTGAGAGAAGAAATGTTCCCTTTCCTCAGGAAAATATGGTGCTGAATAAACATAAATAAAATTCTACAGTCACCATTTAGATCTAATGCAATGGGTCTTCTATGTTCCTTGTTTTTTGTTATCTCTTTCATAGGTGTCTCATAATAAAAGAATGAATTTTAAGAAGGAGAAGTACCTTGATAATAATTATATATTACATCGAGAGGGGCCTTAAGACTTTTATCCCAATGCGATGAAGAGAAAGATATTATCTTGTCTTTTACAATCGACTTGATAGAATCTACATTGCATCCTTCCGAAAAAAGTTCCATATTAATGTAAAATTCAATTACCCGCTTTGGGTAGAAGACTCTTCCATTATTTTCAACCCAGTAAAGCCATCCTTGATTTTGCAGCAAATTTAATAATAATTACTTTCTCTCTATGATCCATTCAACTAGTACTTGTTTCTATGAGGCTATAACATTTTTTACCAGACTATGATTTATAGGTGATGAATATTTTCACAGTTTACCTTTTAGTTTCTTAGAAGAACAAGAATCGCCATTTTAAGAGCTCGCTTCACACGTTCCACCCCACTCAGTTTGTTCCAGAGGTCATAAAGTGAATTGTTTGGGGTAAAGAGAGAGTGTGGAAACTGAGAGGGTGTAGCAGTAAAGAATTAGAGTGTATTGAATAAAATTTTTATCATTTAGGGATTTTGAAATTATGAAATGATGGAAACATGAATCGGGTTCAAAAAAATTAATGACCGAATTTTTTTTGATAAAAACATAAAACATATAGAAATAGTGATTCATCAGTGTCAGCATGAAATATTTTTCATAACAATTATAGTGTCAGCATGATAAGGCATCTGTGTTGACATGACAATGGTGTTGGAATGACAAAGTTGTAGGTATGAAAATGTTGTCAATGTGAAAATAGTGTTGGCGACATAAAAAATTTACCTAAACATATCAAAGGAATATCAACACAAGGTTTTACTTATTGATCATTCTTAACTCATGTCTGATCTAATTAATTCTTTCGAGGTTAATTGGATTAGTGAATATGTTAGCAAATTGATGTTCAGTGCCAATAAATTCTAAAGTGATATCACCCTTTTGATAATGATCTCTCAAAAAGAGATTTATTACATAAATATGTTTTTTATAGAATGAGAAACTAGGTTTTTAGAATTTTTAACAACACTTGTATTGTCACAATTAATAGGTACATGTCTAAATTGATATCCATTGTCTAGAAGAGTGTGTTTCATCCACAAAATCATAGCACAATAGCTACCAGCAGCTATGTATTTAGCTTCAACCATAGATAATGCTACAAAATTTTGTTTCATACTACACCATGAAACCAAGGAATTTCCCAAAAAGTGACATGTCCCATATGATCTATTTATCTTTAAATATCATCCACCTAAATCAGCATCAAAATATATCACTAGATCAAATTATTTTCCTTTTGGGTAAAACAAACCAAAATTGATAGTATGTTTCAGGTATTTGAAAATTCTTTTAATAGTATTAAAGTGAGATTTTATGGTATTAGCTTGAAAACGGGCACACATACACACACTAAACATTATATCTGGCCTACTAGTAGCCAAGTAGTAAAAAATATCAATCATTCCTATGTAAGTGGGTTGATCAATAGATTTACCATCTTCATCTAGATTTAAATTAAATTTAGTAATCATTTGAGTGTTACTAATTTTAATGATATCAAAGAAAAATATTTTTAATAGGAATTTTGTGTATTTACTTTGATTTAAAATGATACATTCTTTATTTTGAAAAATCAGAAATTAAAGGAATAATTTAAGTTCACCCATCAAACTCATTTGAAATGAACTTTTTATCATTTTAGAAAAATCTTTACACAAAAATATTATTGATGAACCCAATATAATATCATCTACATATAATTGAACTACTAAAACATATATAGAAATTCATTTTATAAATAGTGTAGGATCTGAAATTCCTTTTTTAAAACCTTTTGAAAAGAGAAAACTACTTAGTCTATCATACCAAGCTCTTAGATATTATTTTAAACAATATAACTCTTTTGTTAATTTGAAAACATGATTTTTAAAATGAGGGTTCTCAAAATATGGGGTCATTGTTAAAAAATCGTCAACTATATACCCATTTAAGAATGTACTTCTAACATCTATTTGATAATGTTTGAAATTTATGTGGCCAACATAAGTAAGAAAGATTCAAATGGCCTCAATTATAGAAATAACTACAAAATTTTATTCAGAGTCAATGCATTCTTGTTTACTATATCCTTTTGAAACCAATCAAGCTTTATTTCTAACAATATTACCTGATTCATCTACTTTGTTCCTAAAAACCCACACAGTGCCTATTGTCACAGTGTCTTTGGGTCTATCCATAAGTTTCCAAAAATTATTTTTTTCAAAATGATTGAGTTATTTTTCCATAGCCATCACCAAAAATTTATCTTTAATTGAATCATTGATATTTTTAGGTTCAAGCTGTGATAAGAAAGCTTAATGTTCAACCGGATTTCTATGAGAATCTCTAGTTCATTTCCCTTAATCTATGTCTCCAATAACAACATCTATGGATGATTTTTGGGAGTTCTAGTAGGTCTAGAAAAGGTGGATCTAGTAATTTAATGTTCATCTAAATTTTTGGGTTCATCATGACTAGATTCTAAAGAATTCCCAGAACAGTTTGACTTAAAATATTTCATGACAAGAGGATTAGATGACATTGCAATTATGTACAGATTTTTCATATCATATTTAAGGTTGTTTAGAGAGTTCTTAGGTTCATGTGGATCTGTTTCATCAAATATTATATACACAAATTCTTCCGCACACATGGTTATTTTTTAAAGACTCTATAATACTTACTAGAGGTTTAGTAATCTTGGAAGATTCCTTCACAACTCTTGGTTGAAAATTTTTCAAGATTATCCTTTGTATAAAGGATATAAACATTACAACCAAAAACTATAAAGTAACTAACTGTTGGTTTTCTATTGTTCCACAACTCATAAAGATTTTTCTTGAGGATATGAAAAATTAAGACTCTATTAATTATTTAGAAAGCTGTATTCATAGCCTCAGACTAAAAGTATATAGGTAATTCATATTCATTAAGCATTGTGTGAGATATCTATTTTAAGGATCTGTTTCTTCCTTCTACCACTCCATTTTGTTGATGTGTCCTTGGGGCAGATAAGATATGACTATAGTCATTATGTAAACAAAATGATTCAAAGCCTTTATTTTCAAACTCACAGCCATGACCACTTCTTCAGGATATTTTTATAAGTCCACGTATATTTTCTACTGTTTTACCATACTTGGGGAAGTAAGTGCATGATTCACTGTTGTGAGTTATGAAATAAGTCCAAGTATACCTAGAATACCCATCTAAATGAATATAGACATATTTCATACTGTCTAATCTAGAAACCTTAGATGGTCCAAACAAGTCTGTGTGAACCAACTCTGAAGGTTGATAAGTTGAAACGTCTTTCTTTTATTTGAATGATATTTTGTGTTGTTTACCTTTCTGACAAAGATTACCCACTTTGTCATTTGAAAACTATTGTTTGGGTAGATCCATGACTAGTCATTTTCAAGGAATATTTCTTAGAGAGTGGAAATTAAAATGTCATAATCTCATATGGAAAATCCAAGACTCTTTATGAAAGGCACTTAAACAAAAAACATTTGGAGAAACTAATAAATCTATGTTAATAAAACATATATCTTAATTTCAAAAAGAAGAAAATAATAATTCATTTTTAGAGTTAAAAACATATCCATCATCAGTTTGAAATATATAAAGAAATCCATCATCACATAATTATGAAATACTAAGCAGATTATATTTCAATTCATCATTAAAGAGTACTTTTGAAATAAAAACCACGTTAGAGTTACCAAAATAGACTAAGATAATTATCTTTACTTTATAATCATAAAAAAAGGTGACATATCAACCATCAATATTGATTAGGTTCATGAAGCTTTGGTAATCTCTTGTTATATGTCTTAAACGTCCACTGTCCAAGTACCACTAACTCTTATAAGAGCTCTTAAAAAATCATTCATACAGAATAATAAAATAAAAAGAGATTTTGGTACCCAAAATTATTTGGGTCTAGTGACATCTGTAATCAATTATTTAGGTATCCACATTTTCTTTATAGGTTTTATATAATCATTATGTATCATATTTGAAAAATAAAATCTCTTTGTTCCAGAAAATCTAGAGGTAGTAAAACATTTTCTAGAACTGAAACTAGCAGCAATTTTTTTAGTAGAAGAACATATTTTCCAAATTTAGATACTTAATATGTTTTAGATAGGTTTATCTATCCTAGATGTTATCCAATACTAGAGGTGTACTTTTGTGTTATATTTTTACCAATAATATGAGAAAGAGTATTTTTCCCATTGGAAAACTTTTCTAGATCATTTTTAATGTCTCATTAGACATTTTTATTCATCGTTTTCTTTGATCAGTTGAGAATTCTATTCCTTTTCACTAGTAAGTCCTAACATAATATGTATAATGAGAGAAAATTATTTCTTTAAAAGTTTATGTTTATGTTTTAGTTTATTATATGTATCTTCCAGCATGTAACAATACTAAATTATTTCATCACTAGTCATATTTCTAGAATCACTTTCATTTTCAGAATAATAGGAATTGTGGGAAGGTGAATATAAGATTAACCTAAATGTGTTTTTCATAAAACACCTATTTTCTATGTCATGTAGTTCATAATTGGATGATATTGATTCATTGGAGTTATCCTCCGAGGCACTCTAGGTGGCCTTCAAGATTTCTTATACATGTAATCTTTGTTTTTAGGCTTAATTTTTTTTAATTATGGATAGTCAGCTTTGAAATGTTCCATCTTACAGCATGTATAGCAGACAGTCTCATCTAATTTGTCGTTTTTTTCTAGTCCTTTTTTCTAGTTTCCCTTGTTATCATATATTCTTTTATAATATGGATTCTTTAATAACATTTCATTGTAATATAATTTGTTGAATCTTCTGGAAAACTGATCCATTGATTCATCACTATTTGATGTTGATTCATCTTTACTGGATCTTTCAATAGAGGGTAGAACCTTATCTTTTTTTCCTTATTCTTAGAGTTAGTTTTCTTGAAGGCTATATATTTTCTCGTAGGTTCATCCTCTTCTTCTTTATTGAATTTCATATCTTCCTCACACATCATTAGTATTCTAATGAGTTCATTTAAAGGTAGTTTTCTGATGTCACATGATTCTATAATGGGGACAGAAGTTCCTATCCATCTATGAGGTAATCATCTGAGGATCCTCACAATTTTTTATTTGGTAGTAACATATCTTCCCAAATTGATCATAGTGTGAACTAATACATTAAACCCGAGATACATGTCCGAAATAGGATCATTAGGAATTATCTTAAAATTTTCATATTTAATAATATATGTGTTAAGTCTAATTTTTTTAATAGTAGAAGCTCCTTCCTATGAAACAAACAAAGTATCCCAAATTTCATGGCCTATTCCACATCTATAAATTATGTTAAATTCTTCATCTCCTAAATAAAAATTTAAAAATTTCATGGATTTGCAATTATTATTATAAGTAGTAGTACATGGGTCATCCCACATAGTTCTAGTTGTAGAAGGAATCTTATATTCGTCTAAAATTGAAGACCAAATTTCAAAACCCATACTTCCTAGGTGCATTTTCATTTTAATTTTCTCTTGTGTATAATTTTTTCTACTAAATATTATAGGTCTGTGTGTAGAAGAACATTCCCATATATTATCCATAATAAAAATTTAGAATAATATTTTAAAGAGATAAAAAAAATTTATTAACATAAATTTTTTGATCATTAAAATACCACAAAAATCAGAGTAAAAAACGTTTGAAAAAGCATTGAAAATTGAAGATTCCTAAAACCTCAGATAGAAAATGTTGGTTGGAGTAGAGTACTCAAGATGGGGGTGAATTGAGTATCTATATAAATTTATATTAAAATGTATTTTTTTTGTTCCTCTAAAATTTAAAATTCAATTTTCTTGTTAACCATTAGTGAATTTATAAGATCTTGATTATTTGATTAATTTCTCAAATGATTGAATAGTTATCAATTGTATCAATTTTATAATTAATACAACATTCAAGACTAACCTAATATGTCAATACTTTTATAAACACATGATAATACTAACTATTAGAGTTCAATTTTGTTTTAAAAAATATGTGATAAAACAGAGTAAAACTAAAAGAAAAAAACACAGTGGAAATAAAACAAGAGGTTCTGTCTCAAGCAGAGACTTAATCCTCTCCACTTTGTGATCACCTTCCACCAAGAATTTTAAATTAATAAAAATTTTGATCCACACCCTGGACCAGGGTTCACAATAGTGCACATGTTTTCTTGGTCACAAGACCTATACCATAGTTCTTTATGGGTAAAAACTACTAGGTCACCCAAGGACATCATCCACACTTGTCTATGGGGGTAAGAGATGAAAGAAAATATGAGTGTAAGGATATCTTGTATCCTTTAGTTTAATACAGAAAATAGGGTATCTTTTAATACAGACTCACACACTGCTCGAAATTATGTAAAAATGAACACAATAGGGAAAATAACTTTGAGAGAAGATTTATAAGGCTCTCTGTGTCTAGAGATTCATCTCTTGACTCCTCAGATGTATATGAAAAGATATTTGAGTCCTCTTCTAGAAGTTGAAACCAAAACAAAGTGTTGTATTTTGTCATCTAGGTACAAGTATGGTTCTCAAGGTATATTCTTCTCTTTCTTTGATATGATAAAGTGATTTTTCAATTCGATGTTCATCTATGTTGATATTTTCTTGTGAGTTTTTTTGTTCATGATTTTTCAATAGTTTAAAATGTTCTTTAAGATATCTATCTCAGACATACATACAGTACTTTCTTTATTCTGTACACTTCTCTCATTAAAAATGATTCATATTTTTGAGGGCTGAAAAAGTGCATGTTCTTTCAAGGTGTATAGTTTCTTCTTACCTTTTACATTCTGCTAAAATTCCTAAAACGGATTATAAAATATGTCAGTATCCTTAAATGACACAAATACGACCGATAGAAATAATATTAATAAATGAAAATTTAAACATTCTAACAGTGACTCGTCTCTTGGTGTCTCACTCTGTCGGTGTCTCCTTCTATCGGTGTCACCTTGTATGAGTGTATCAACCCATTGGTAAGTCATTAGAACAATATTTCCATATGTTTGTGACTCATTACATCAATGAGTTCATTCCGTAGTGAGTCATTTCTTCTATCGGTGAGGCAGATGATATATCAGTGACTCATTTCAACTAACTGTGAGTCCTTCCTTCTGTCGGTAGCACCATGTAATGGTAGGTCACTTGGACTGATGGTAGGTCATCTATGTTAGTGAGTTATATGCAATTGTGAGTCATTTGTGTCGGTGAGACATATGAAATGGTGATTCGTCTGCGTTAGTGAGACATATGCAGTAGTGAGTCGTTGGTGTCAGTGAGACATTTGATGTGTTGGTGACTAATTCAAATGGTGTGTCCTTTCAACAGTGTTATCTTCACATAGTTAGAACCTATGGCTATTTGAACTATTTTTCAGTGAGTTATATGTATGTCATTGATTCATCTATCTATCGATGTCAGTGACTCATACTTAGATAATTTTATATATTATGTCTGTCATACAGCTCAGCGAATTCAGAGAGTGTTATTACCCTTAATTACTCGTCGATAATCAGTTATAATATTGTTTATACTTAATCACACATAAATAGTTATACGATTTAAATGATCTGATATTCCAGATAATGATATGACATAATTTAAAGTTAGTCATATGTTGGTCAGTGAGTCATCTGTCAGTCGGTGTTAGTGACTCATACTTTGAAAATTTTAGATGTTCTATCTGTCATACAGTTCAGAAATTTTAGAGAGTGTTAATACCCATAATTGTACATAGATTATTAGTTATAAGTTTTTTTAGACTTAAACACACATAAATAATTATATTATTGAAATTATATGATATTCAATATAATTCTTTAACATTATTTTGGATTTATCATGAGGTAAGATATATGTTAATATATGAAATGATTTATGATATTTAAAACCAATATAGTTAGAGATACTGGCCAAAAATATCTATGGACCAACACATATATCAAGTATGCTAGTTTAAATAATCAGGAGATTTTGGATTCAGATTCCTAACTATTCAAATCTTTGAACATATTCAAACTTCTTAACTTCACATCATCAAATTATACTATATCAACTTATGTTGTCTACTAAAAACTATTTCTATGTTCATAATTATCTTCCTTGGGACCCAATTATATATATTTTTTCATTTAGTTACAGTAACTATATACATTACTATTTACTAGTCCTCCTAAACTCTTTAATAATAAAGTTCCAAAGAGGACAATAATAAATTAAATATATCTCTTAAATTTTATTTATCTCCACACTCCAAAATCTATAGGACAATAAGTGTAAATTTACTTAATTTAATATTGGTGTAATAAATTATTTTTAACTTTTAACATCAATAATTCCAATAATACCCCAATAGCTTCTTAGAAAATTATTTATTTACATAATATCTTTCTAAGATTCAACAAAAACAACTTTGTGTCTATGAAATAACATTTATTTCTATTTATTAAGAATATTTAAAAAACAATTGTTTCTATATCATATATGGTATTATATGTGTTTAGAAAAATTAACTTTTTAAATAATGGGAGGCGAGAAACCATTCCCTCACATTTTATCAAACATTTAGATAAAAACATTATCTTGGATAAAATACTTTTATCCATATCTATTTATCAAGACCTGTAATAGAAATTTATGAATCCTAAACCATGTATATAAATTTAATCATCACATACTTGTTCCTAATATTTTTTTATTGAAAAAATTATCTAATAAAATTGGAGAAATAAAACGAAGATACATATCCCTTACATTCATTAATTTGATCTTGATAAAATCCTTTACATTAAAATCCTATTTGTAGTGATTATTTGCAACATCACATGAATACAAGCTACATGATAATCAATTCATCTATTGATATTGAGAACCAATATATTTACGACACATTTTAGAATATATATTCGATATCAGTTCCATTTCAAAATCAATGAATATATTTCTATAACATATATAAATGAATAAAAAATTCCGTGGAGTTCACCGAGCCCATCAGGTATATTTTAAATAATCCAATTATATTGAATTTTAACTCAACATTTTAAAAAACCTACATTTTAAATACCATGATTGGACTATTTAATAAACATTGTTAAACATGCAAACCAAATATTCTTAATCCAATTAATAATTATACCAACTCTTACTATCTATACAGCACTTTAGAATGCTTACGCCATGTACTTATTTCTGATATATATAATCCTTCTTTGAATTTTATATTATTTTTATAAAATTTCTATAGATGAAATTATGATAAATTCCCCAACCAGAAGAAGAAATTTTTATTCTCCCAATATAGAATATTATATGGTTAAAAAATTCAGAAAACATGTGTATTAAAAACACCCATCTCATTTCATTTAAATAATGAAATTTACGTAATCTTGTCATTATTTAAATTAAAACAAATACACATATTTTATCAATTTTATCCAAGATTTAAGCATATGAGTTATTAATGCGATAACGATTTTCTTCATTAAAAGAAATAAAACCTGAAAACTCTAAAAATTAATTCTTTTTCATCATATAACCTTTTTGTATAGTTGCAATTTTTGTAAAACATACAGTTGATACAATATTTATATCAGAATAATAGAATTTATTTCTATAACCAATAAAGGTTTATATAAACCTATTTTCCTACCAAACATATTCAATTATATTGAATATCATTTGGTATACAAAATTATATTGATTATATGAGACCAAAATTCTCTAATGCATTGATCTACCAAATTTATTTGAGTACATGAGTGAAGAAAAATAGTTTTTTTGTCATTTTTCACCTAATTATTTTGAAACCATAAATAAATAACCCTATATTTCTATGAGAATCAAAACTCACTTCTTGAAAAATTCCAACAGATGGTTAAAAAAGAACAAAATTTTTTGACACATAAAATTTTCCTTAAGATTTTTTATTAAATCACTAATCTCCCTCAATAACTTTTCTTAAGATAACAGTCTTTGGAAAGTCTCAAATTATCACCTCTTTTACAGGATTGATACAAAAATTTAGTTTGACGATGATGGTTTTATTCATCTAATAAAACATTTATCATGTGATTATCATGTTTTATTAACCAATTAATAAGAAATTTTATAAAATAGTCTCCCATGGAAATGATGACCCAATTTAATATTCATTATACCTATTTGTCATACAATATCCATATTTTTCTTTACAATAATTTTTATTTGAAGTTACATTCACCAATTATCTATTTATTTAGGATATAATCCAAATTATATCATTTATTAATATTTGAATATAATATACACAACTCATTATCCAATCCATAAGATGAAGAAACTAAAATATATTACTTTGATAACCTAATCTTATTAGTGTCTCTGGGCTACCGTAATCCATAGAAATCACCAAAACCCCACTCAAAAAGAAAATCTAGGTGGACCCAACTCTGGTATGACCTAAAAAAGGATGTTATAGGCTCACATATCCATAATGACAATAAACAATATCATCTATTGGAACCTGACTATGGAATGACCTACCCAGTTTGATGATCGCGGTCTTGATAAATGCCACTTAAGATTTAATATAACACTTTATATTTGAATGGGATTTTAATCTCACCATATTATCCCACGTTATGAAATTATATATATATATATATATATATTACTGTAATAATTTAGTTTATAATCTTATTCCTTCAAAAATAACAATAAGTTCAAACCATATTGATTCATAACTCTTTATACAACCCACTTGTTTTTGTTACTTGCCAAATAAAATAAAGTATATTTATTATCCACTGAAGTAGTATAACATTAATTGTTTGTTTTTTAATATTCATGAATATAAATGTCCATAAACTATACTTTTGGGAATTTTTTTAGGATAAATGGATGAATAACAAGTGAATATGGACATTATTTCTATGAATATAGAAATTTATAGACAAAGTAGAATGAGGCTTAGACAATTCAAATAAAAGTGCAGCCCAAAATTGAAGCCTAATGAAGTTAAAAAATTTAAATTTAAATAGATAAAATTATGGGGAATATTAAATTTAACTATGAAAGGATAAAAATAATAGGTTTCATGGTCGTCCAGGCTGCCCAATTTGATATTTAGATTAATTTCTTGATTTTAGGACCCATAAAATCAGTCCAACATTTCATGAATAAAAAAATGGAGGATTCAATTGGAATGATATTTTTATAGATATTATAGTACACTAGAATGAATATATTTATCCTATACTTCCATCCAAGATTCATCCATAGTCAATATCATATTTTTAAGCTAAAAGAGGGGATAAATCTAGACTGAATTTTCTAGTCAACATTAAAACGTCCAATTTACTTTTATTTCTCACCAACTTTTTTCTATCCAAATTATATGGGATGGAATTTATTTATGGTTTATAGACCCTAGAACCAAATAATTTCTATTTAATGTGATATGGTTATTTAATTATTGGTGGATGTTTTATTCTTTCAACTGTAATGATACATTTTCATTTTTTAATATAATGTTCAATTTCTCTCATGTAAGTTTCTAGATCCCCTTAGTTTCCTAATAAAGGATCTTTTGTATATATTATTATATTAATTTTCATAACTCATTGATTACATTTATTCATGGAGATAATTTATACACAACAATTTTCAAATCTATCACACAATGGTGGTTGGTTTGTTATTTCGTTGTTTTCACTTATTCAATCCCACTTTTTTAAGTGGACCCTCATCTTCTATTAAGAGATTTAAATCAATGGAAGGATAAATATTTGATGGATTTATCCTATGGGAGTTTTTTGGGAATTGATTGAATTTTATTTCTTATGATTGAATATTTAAATCACTTCAATATTTTAATATTTCCATTAAATGAGTTATTTTCTTCATCATATTCACTAACATTAACGATGACACATTTTGAGTGATTATATGGTCAATTTCCTTTGAATTATTATTAATGTGATCTTATAAGTGAATTTGTGATAGTCTTGGAATTGAGTAGGTATTAATTTTTTGAGTTATTTTTGGGGAATTATGTTGTTGTCTGGATACACCTTAAATTAGTGATCTGATATTTTCTAAGAAAACAAATACATCGAATATTGCCGAAGGAAAAACCTAGGATCCACTCATATTATTTAATTATATAAAATTAAATATTTAAGTGTTTGATTCTGAAATTCAATCCATAATATTAGGTACTTGATAATTATTTTTTATAATAACTATCAACCCCATGGTTGTCCACTTCAAATCCAAAACCTCCATAAAATATGAGTGTCTAATGGTTAATTATTTGGTCCTTGGGGATTTGATCCCTATATGTAATACAATGACTAATTCTACATGTACGGTTAATTTTCACATCACTAAATTTTTTCTCCATTTCTAGGGATCTACATAATTTATCTTTGATGCTCACATTCTATTACAACTCCAATTCTCTATTCTCAAAATAAATTGTCTTTCCATATAAGCAATCCAATATTCTTCACTCTCAATCATAATTTCTATATACTACAATAGTGTGTCATAAATATTGACCCATCATAAACCTAAGATAGAATAATAGGAAATTTATATTTGGAAGCCCCTAATTTAGGTAAATTATTTGATCAACCCTTCAATGATTACTGTAAACCCATCGAAATGTACAATCATTGGAATGATGAATTTTTAAATGATAAATTTTTATGCCTCATAAGTATGGTTGAAGAGGTCAAACTTAGGGAACTCCATGATGTCTCAAAATACTATACAACATAATCCCAAAAAATATTATTTAATAATTGTTTGAAAATGTAGATAAAATGAATTCAGAAGATTCACTAATTATATTAGAACTATGAATCATTGAAAAAATTATAGAACTCAATCCACTTAGGTTGTCCCTTCATCATCATTCATAGAAAAATATTGTTGCACACAAACATATCATGAAAAAATTCTAAGATGTGACTATTTTAAAGAGTGGGAAATATAATGAAAACATTGTCCCATTGATTCTGAAACCATCAAACGATTGAAAATAATAAGAAAATACTGAAGGAAAATTGTAGAATCAAATAAACCAGAGCTACAAAATTAAGTGAAAATTTTAGGTAATATTAAAAGTCAACTGAAGGAACCATTTGAAAATTTTTAAGGGTATATAAATCCTGATGAAATTATTTTTATATAATCACATGAGGGAAACTGGTATCCATGTATGGAATCTATTTTATATGGCTTTAATATTGATTTTTGGGATCCCCATTAAATGGAAACTTTGAGGAAATAAAAAACATCATTTTCATACCCATCACTGACACTCATCTATAAAATTTTGTTATTGAAACTTATATTCAAAATGAACCAATTATGTTTAGAAATCATGAAAATTAAAACAAGTTCAATTCTAAGGTTAGAAAAATATCTAAAAGTGTTAGCAAAGCCAATCTTGGAATTAAGGTTCATACATCATTTCTCATTTCTTATATTATATGGGAAAATAAAATAAATTATTTTATCATTTCATTAAATCTTAATTTAATAAATTTAAAACAATCCTTGTTATATTATGAAATATTAAGAAATCTATTTGATAGGCACATTTTGATATTCAAGGGTTTTTTTCATCCACTCAGACCTATATGATTTTTCATGATTCTATTTTAAAACTATATTACCCACCCTAGGGGTGATTCAATATCAATCTAGTATAAGTTTTAAAAATAGAATCCTTAAAATCTCAAAACATTGTATTGGGTATGTTGGGGGGTCTATGTTGATCCAATGACTTTAAACTAAGCACATTCTGAAAGGCAACCCAGATTCTACATTATTTTTTTATTTTGTGTTATTTTTTGTTTATTTTGGGAAATATTCTAGTGATTTATAATATGATATAATGTTTATTATGTGTGAGAATTAATATCCCATGAAGTTTGATTTTTTTCAAATGAAACACATAACTTCTAGAGTTAAAACGAAACATTCATGAATACTGAAGGAGTCCACTTTTTACATGAATCCAAATTGATTAATTTCTTATTGATGTGTCATCAACCTCAAACATGGTGATATTGTACCATGATTTAATTTCACATAAAATTATCCCATATTTATTATCAATTTAAAAGTCTCTATTCTCTTCTCTTTCAACAGTACGGGCAATGTAATTCTACGATGAGGGAGTATAAATATGAGATTTTGAAAAAATTGGGATTTTATGGAAAATTTCATTTCATTATCCTTTCATGTGGTAATGTAAATTGTGAAACATGAAAACTATATATAAAATGATTATTAATTCCTTGATTATGGTATTTATACAAGTTGAAGTTTAAGAGCCTAAATTTTGGAAAGAGCAGTTGTCCAATGTGATTTTTCATTTTTAAAATTTTCATCATTTTAATCAAAATACCATAATTAATTTATATTTTATTTTGGATGAAATTTTGACCTCTTGGGTCCATTTTGTCATACAATAGAGGTTCAGGACACTTTTAGTTTAATTTGAGCATCTAATAAAAAATGAAAAAGTTCTCATAGGGAATTTTTTTCCCAAATGTGTTGAATTTGAAACTTGGGGATAATGAATGCATAGTTTTATTTTCCCCAGATATTCGTTACATTTATATACTAAATCATGTAATTCACAATATGTGTTATGTTCATCATTTGAGTATTGTGTCTTCGTTGATCTCTTTCCTAGAGGTAATGTTTTTATCTCTATTATGGTTAAAAAATAAAAATAAAAAAATATGGAAAAAATATAGAGATAAAATTGGATACTCATCATAAGGTTCAATATGATTACCCCTAGAGATTTTATTTTTCCCTTGAACAATAAAATAGGCACAACTTGTTTTGTGATGCACAACACATTGTAATTCTTAATTGAAATTGGATGAAATGTGGTGGTGAATTAAAAAACATAAATGAGATTGGGATTGGTATGTTCTTGTGAAGCTAACATGTGTGAATTTTTTTGATAGGTTTCATCATTATTTTGAATGATGTATTTTTATGAGCATTTTTGTTAAAAATTGTTTGCAAATGGGAATTCTATTTAATATATTTGAGATACTTTTTCCTTGAGAGTATAAAGAAAATTAGGTGTGTCATTATCCACCTAAAGAGGCTAATATTAATATTTTATTTTTTAATATTCTTGTGTTTCAATTTCCATAAACACTGGGGTTTTTTAATTTTTTCCATTGAACATCATTTCACATCATTATGAAATTAAAGTTTAATATGTGTTAATTTAGGCCCAATTAATCATTATATTGTTGAATTGATTATTTTTATTATCTTAATTTCATATTTTGGGATATTATTTATAAATTTTTATGGAACATTTATCATTTGAAGATCAATGGATTATTCATAAGAGAAGATAAACATTTTGTTCCATGAATGAAGAAATTATAGGTCAAAGTAGAATGGGACATAGGCCTATCAAATAAACGTGGAGAAAAAAATTCAATCATAAAAAATCCATAATATTATCTATAGATAAAGAAATTTTTGGGATAATATAATTCAAATTTTATTGGATAAAATTCATAGTTTTTTCATAGTGATCCATGCAGCCCAAGTTGAAGTTTAAATTATAATCCAGATTTCAGGGACTATAAAACCATCCCACCCATTAAATCATAAAATGTAACAGTATGATCCAATTGGAATGAAATTTTAAAATATAATATAGGACCCCATTATAAATATATTTTTCTTATACCCCCATCCCATACTTTTCCATCTTCAATTCCATACTTTCTTGCAAAAAAAGAAGAAGTATCTGGTTTTAATTTTTCGGTCAACAATGAAAAGTCCAATTTTCTTTTATTTCTCAGTGAAAATTTAGTATAATAATTTAATAGGATGTAATTTATTGATGGGGAATATACCATACAGAATTAAAATTCCTATTTAAGGTTTGTTGGTGATGGAATTGGTGGTGGATCTTTTATTCTTTCAATTGCAACGTTATACTCTCATTTTTAATCATATGTTAAATTTCTCTAATGTTTGTTTTTATAAACCCTTGGTTTCTTAATATAAGTTATTTTTATTCTATAATAATATAATTTTTTTCAACACTTTGATACCCTTTAATCACATTTTGAATTTACTCACAACAATAATTAAAAAATTCATAACACAACGGTAGAGTGGTCATTATTCCTTTATTTTCACTTCTTCAATCCCACTTCTTTAGGTCGAATCTCATCTTCCATTGAGATATTTACATCCATTGAAGGAAAAATAATTATAATTCGACATTAGGTATTTTTTTGGTATGTATTGAATTTTATTAAATGTTATTTAATATTTAAATATATTCATTATTTTAAAATTTCTCTTTGATGAGTTATTTTCTTCATTATCTTTTCTAACTTTAATGATGGAATATTTTGACTAAAAATATTTCCATTTACTTTTAGTGATCAATAATTGGATCCTGTAAGTGAATTTTTGATTACCATTGTAATTTTATAGGAATTTAAGTGGGTAATTATTTTGGGGAGTTCTCTCTTTCTTTGTTTACATCTTGAATTTGCGATCTGAAATTTTCTATGAAAACACATACATCCAATCTACCCCCCATGACAATATAATATCGACTGATATTATTTCATTATTTATTTTTAATATTTTATATGTTAATTCATTAATTAAATCAATTCTATTAGGTACTTTAGAATATTTTTATAATTTCCATCAACTCCATAGTAGGCCACTTCATAGCCAAAACCTCCAAAAAATTTGAGTGTCTAAAGGATAACTCTCCCATCCACGTGGATTTGAGCCTTACTTGTACTACAATAAAAACGTATAAAAGTAGGTTAAATTTTTATATCACCATATATTTATAAATTTTTAAATTCTCTATACGTGTATGGAGAATGAAGTCATCCTGTAAATGTTTCTAATTATATAATATTGAAGATAACTACATGTGTATTCCTAAAGTGACATATAGCTTTTCCCATTTACTTTCATTGAATAAGAAAAAGGCTTCCAAGAATGTATGTTGGCCAAACCTTAGTCCCTCTACCTCGGTATGCTTACCCATGTTATAGTTTAATTCATCAAAAATCCAATACCTAATAATCATAAACTGTTACCAACAACTAAATTCACCAGAATTACTTTTATTAAAAAATGATGTTAGGGTATATGAAGTAATAAATTCATTATAGATATATTACATGTAAGAAATTGAATATTTAATCTTCTATCAATTTAACCATTAATTTAATGAATACACAATATTTAAATTTTAAGAATAACTTAATAATCATGAATATAGAATTGAATAAACTTTTAAATAAATGAGCAATTCATATATTTAAAAATTTGATAAAAATTCATAAACAATTCATAAATAAAATATAATTATAACTAGTTTTAAAATCTCATATTTATTATTATGTAAATTCCATAATATTGATTTTAAATAAATCATATTAATGCTAATATTAAAATTTCAATACTCTCTATTATATGAAATTATATTTTAAATATATAATATTTTATGAATTATAAAAAATCTATAATTCGAATTTTAATGTATATATTTTATATAATATAAATATAATATACTTAAACATTATTTAATCCTTGATCATATCATTCATAAAATAAATGTTATGTGGATTAATTAATATCCAAATAATCCCTCTGATTTAAAAAAAAATCAAATTAATTAATTATAAAAAATTTATAAATATAAACTAGTTTATACTATGAAATTATTTCACAATTTATCACATTTTTTAAATTGTATCTTATCATTTGTAAATAAATAATTTTATAACTATATTATATGTCATGAAACATAATTTTTTTATAAGTTATATTAACATTTACTTTTTGAGGAATATTTAATAATATGTGTTTCATAAACATTTATTAATTAATTGTAAACCATTCATAATTAATTAACTAATAATTGATTTATTAATTAAATTAATCCCCAAAATACATTTTATAAATATTTATAAACATTTTATAACCCATTTAAATCATTTATACATTAAAACCATCTATAGATTTTAAAACAATTTTGTTAACCCTTTTGTAGAATCCATATTTTTCATTTGAGAAAACTCATTCTACCCTTACATAGAGGCTTTATATATTTGTAATCTGATTATGGAACCCCCATTACAATATATAATTAGTTTTGATCATGTTTCTTAATATAAGACCTCTAGTTGTCTTTAGGTAACACGTCTATTATCTTCATGGAAGCCTTAAAAAATATATGCTACCTTTATGTAATTGAGTAGAAACTCACTGTGTAAAGTTAAATAAGGTGGCCCATATATAAAACCATTTTACATAAGGATAACATTAAAAATAATTATGTTGTCTAAATCTAAACATTAAATACCTTTAAAGAGAACCTTATTTTCCATTTCAAAATCCTATCGAACAAGAAATTACCTTTTCATGAACCTCTTCTCTTAAAGGTAAGTACTTAATTACCTTTACGAAGATGCAAGAAAACCATAGGTACTTTCATGTAGCCTCTCATGTATATGTAATTTATTGGAAACATTTATGAAACCAATCTTCATAAAGGTAACACCTCTGTTATCTTAACATTTCCCTTCTACACAAGGGTAACCATATTTTTATATTTTTAGGAAACCATTAAAATTATGCATTGTTTTCCTTTCCTATTCATTTCAACCCATGTTTTAACGTATCTAACCATGGGAACCTTTTATACCATTTCTAGGATTCAAATTAATCTAATAACACTTATCAAATCATGTAAAAGAAATTTTAACCATAGTTTAAGGATCTACCAAGCTAGATATTTGATGAAATGATAAAAATAGAAATGATGAAATACTATATATATGGTGAACCATACATTTAATAAAATCTATGTCAAACCAATCACCATAATATGGGTTTGGGAGAGATCACAAAGGGCATCAAAATTAGTCCTCTCTCTAAATTATCTACAGGTCTTGTAGAACAGCACATCACATGAGTGAGATTATCCATCCTCCATGATGTGCAATAATATCATGTGTTAATGATGTATAATATGTGATATTTGGACACATTGAGTTTTAATAAATCATATAAAAATCACATACAACCACTGTCATCACATGCTAGTGGATTATATAGTCATTCAAGTATTCTCATTACTTGTTTTCTCATTTATTCATAGTAAAACATATTAATAAATATTATAGATAATATATGAGTTCATAATATGAATTCATAACCACCTGTACATTCCATCTTATGAAATTATTTCTGAATAAATTATAGATTATGTGGATGAAGGTTTGAGTATCTATCCAATAATGCCAACATTGGTAGTATAGAATAATATTCCTCATTATGTATGAAAATCATAATTTTCACGAAATACCAAATATCATATATATATATATATGTATATATGAATTTTGGGTATATATATCCTTTTATTACATCATCATTCTCTTGTATATGGTTAAAGTGATTATTAGAGGAACTTAGAAGGATATTGAAAATCATAGTGTTTTTATTTGATAGAAAAACTGTAATATACTTGGATAAAATTGCATTGATTCAATCATATACTATGAATATCATGATTAAGTATCACTTAATATGGAATAAAATGGAGGATGGGGTGTTATAAATTTGGAAAATTGGTAGAAGTTAAAATATAGATAATATGTTAATGAGGGTCTTTGTTTTTAAAATTCAGTGGAAACATTTTATATTAGTGGGACTTGAGTGATCTAATGAAGAAACTGAGACACTAACAACTGTTGTAGAAGGGAAGTGAATCAAAAAATTACTTAACATTAGATTCCCCCCCCCCAAATCATTGAAATTAGAATTCAAGTGGGAGATTTCATGGAATATGAAGACTTCTTTTAGGATTCTAGTTTCTTGAGTCTAAATTGAGTAACTATGGAACATGGAATCTAGATCATAAGGAGTCTTATAATAGCCAATATCAATAGAGGTAGGATGTATGAATATAGTATTAGAAAGAAAATAATGATATACATATGGAAGCACAACTAAAGTGGCATGTCAAGTATAAATCAACATTAGTAAAGGCTACATGAGATTCATTGGGTGATTTGTCAAGTGAAATTTTATTGATGATAGAAGTATAGAGGATGACTTCAGATCAGTTCTAGCATAGGCTTCGATAGGATGTATAAGGATAGAATAAACTATTAAAAAAAATACATCAATTAATTTATCACATTATATAGGAGCAAAAGGATTTCATGATTAATGATCAACTCCCCGAGAACTTTAGAAATTAGTGACAGAAGATTCATTTGATATGCCTTTGTATAAATTAAGGAGTTATAGACACTTGTGACAAGTACCTATAATCACTATTTATTCTTCTTTTGTTAATATAAATAAATTTATAACATTCTCCCATGGAGTATAACTATAGTTTTAACCATTATATATTTTTTTTTTCTAAAAGGGTGAGAAAACTCCTTTGGGGCTTCTTGGTGAGAAATTTAAATTTATTCCGTGTGTGGGGGAGGGTAATTTTGTGTGGTGGATGAGGTGGATTTTTCCTCTAATTTTTGGTACATAAATTTTATAGGGTTTATATTATTATTATAAATTCTATACTTTGTTCCACATTTGAGATTCTAGTTGTTTTCTTTGGGATTAGTGGTTCCAGATCAAACACACTAGACACTCGATAGCAGGGGAAGTGGCCTCCCACTGGCCCTTTGATCAGAATTTTGTTCTCATGCAGACTTCTATAACCTAGATCACATCATGTATACATCATATTATGCCTTTAAGAAATCCTTATGATATCAAATACCATTATAATATAGATATTTTGGATGAAAATTCAATCAAATTAGTACCTTGGTACAAGGGACCATTATAATACAATTTTAGTATTTTCAAGGAAAAATTGCGGAATTTTTTTCTTGATGAGGGTCACTATCACAAAATTCTACATTAGTTTCATTACCCGCACCAAATAAGTCTATTTATTTTATGTGTAAAATAACACTCAATGATTTATATACATAATAATCCATATAATATACTAATTTTTCTTATGAATTAAATATTTATGGATCATATCCATCAAGATCACTAGTATGGATCATGTGAGAGAAGTTAGATAAGTTAAAGTGTAAGGAATCTTTTTTTATACCCATATAGATGTTAAGCCACATTTATTGGAAAAAATAATCTAAAAATTAGCATATTTTATCTCTTATGATATTTAAAAACATATTATCTCATGTTATAAATAAAATAAAAGACTAAATTAAATTCAAATGTATGTTATAAAATATGAGGATTATTTGACACTAAGATAATCCACCAATTTGAGCTATAGTATTTTTGATAAAGTTAACCTATTCAATATCACTCAATATAATTATAATTAAACTGAAAAATATATATTTTTTAAAATTTTTTGTCAATGCAAAAATAATTAAACAAAAAAATCGAATTAAAATAACATTATTTATAAAATTTAATCTCAAAAATAGAAAACAAAAATTACATGGGAAATAATTTCATTATAAATCCAAAATCCTGGTAAGAAATAATTACCCCAACTTCATAAAAAGACATTCACATGATAGTAAAAATAATAATATTTAATTAAAAATATAATTTCATTACAGAAATAGTGTTGTTCGAATATGAAATTCCACTGCCTGAAGAGAACACACATAATCAATCATTGAAATTCCATGTGAACATTGTGAATGACTATTGACACTAGTTTTTTGTCACATGGGGGGGATATTATTAGTAATACCTTAGTTAAGTAAGATAGATGAATATCTCCATGAACAATGGAATGAACTTTACTAAGATAGAATGTGCACACACCTATGTGCATCAGAAGGTTCACACACCCTTCCTATGTGGAACTTAAAGGCCATCTACCCTTGTGTGAGGTACCTACACTGGGTACCTATGCTTTGGACATGTTCATATAGACTTCTTTGTCCAAGGACTTTATTTTCCTACCAATAGGACCATAGGGAACCTCATTTTAATGACCTGAAAATCAGAATAATCCTCCCAGATCTAGTCGCTCATCCCCTTCGCTCATGTCATATAAAACACATTAGGTATCTCTCCAAAACCCTAGATAATAGCTAATCAATGGGGATTGTGAGATCAAAGTACCCCTAGGGTCAGAAACACAAGGCACCTATGTGAGGACCCCTTTCCCCTAGTCAAAAACCACTATTGTGAAGGTCCCTCCTTTATCCCTAAATACAGGTGAGGTCCTTCCATGAACACCTAAGGAGACTCTTCGTTCCTAGTGTAAGGCCTCACCCAAGTTTTTATTCCCAAGTGGTCGATTTAAAAAGTAAAATCCATCGTAAATAGGCCTACCCACTATGAAAAGCACTTCAATATCCTAAAAGGTCATGAACTAATCACCTTCTTCTCGTAAATACTTAACCTATATGAGACACCTTCTTGCCCTATTTCAATCCACTAATGGAATTATAACCCTTCATTTGGATCCCTTATACAATGGGGACCAAATTGTAGCCTCTAATAAATCCTATGGATTATAAAAACCATGTAATGGTCTCACCAGTGTGTCTATCATTCGAAATTCATTCCTTCAGTTAGTGGTGTCTCACACTTGTCCTACATAATGGGTAGGTTCCTGAGGGTTCATGTGAATATACATCCCATATGTAATAGGGAACCCAACCATAGGGTAAGTGTCTGGGATTTCTCTATCTGATGTATGATTGTTAAGGCTATGTTATAGATCATAAGTTCTAATACCAAGGACCTTCAGTTCCAGGAAGGGAGGGAGAGGATGACACTTCATTTTCCCTTTGAGGATTAATGTTGTAGCCTCCACTCTTCTATAGAATGAAGACTTGGGAATTACTCCTGGAGTAAGCCCCTACTCTCTATAGAATGACCTCTACTACTTTATTCCTTCATCCTTATCCATTACAATGGGTGGTATCTATATGGGTAGTGCGATGTGAGTGTCCAGGGATCAATGATTGGAGGAGACGAGCACATGAAATCCATTTCTTCTTCACCCATCTCCTCGACCTCTTCCACCAACAAAAAAGGATAGCGTGTTTTTACGAATCATACGATTCATTTTTTATAACATTTTATCATGAATAAATTTATATTATAGTCTATATACAATCACAAAATCCTCAAAGTCATATGCATGTTTTGGCATAGAATTGTTTCCCAGACCAACCTCTCACCATTACTTAGATGACCTTCATAGGTTTGCGTCCTAAAAAAACCATGAATCCAACCATAGAGAGTCCTCTTACATAGTTTCATACCAATATAAACCCTCTAAATGAGACTTATTTTCTACAATACATTTTTATAGGGCCTCCATAGTTGTGGGTCCTCACAACTGAACTACGTGGGTTTTCTCCCATCCAAATGGGATATGTAAGAAGCTTCCATGAGGTTGAATTAAAACACCCTAAAACAACCCTAATTATCTCTAGGCCATATTACTTATAGGATTATGTCTTACCTGGGATATCACATCCCTTCCTGGTTCCCTAAGACACTTCAACATAAGTGACACCCCAAACATTGAATATGCACCTTTTACCTAGACGTCCTTGCTGCATGATGTTAAAACTACATGGTTTAGCCCATATAACATGAAATTAAAAGGTATGACATGTCCAATTAATCAGTACCAAACTATATGGGTTATTATTCAATTCATTAGGATAATTAGGAATCTGATCCCATGTTTCCAATCTGTAAATCAAAACAACCCTCGCCTCCCAAGATGATGATAAACAATAGAGTGTCCCACTGTGTGGCTTAAAACAAATATCGTAATAATAAGTGACAACAGAATATAAAATATGTTCATAAAATTGTACCACTGATAGAGAAACTCATATAAATATAGATATCTCCAATGATGAAGAACATAAGATATATACATATGATTATAATTTCCCTAAAATATGATAATTGATTTGTAATTCAAGGGTGGGATACATTATAACCGAGGGTTATTAAAGGATTAATGAATATATCTTAATTATATAAGAGATTAATGGGATAAGAAAAAATTCCCCCAAAAGGGTGTGATGATACCAAAATCCCATCCATCTTACCAATGTGAGTCTCTAAGCAATGTTGGACCACTTTACAACAACCAAGTTACTATAGAAAGCTTGTTTGAATAATATAACCCTTGGGTGTTTCAGACTCCAGAAAAAAACCCATGGAAATCCATTTATAAATTATAACCCTGATTTGAATGATTAGGAATAATTAAAACACACCAAAATCAATCATGTTGGTTCCCCGATGATGGCATGTTGTCATCAGAAACACAATTTAGTAAACCCAACTGAATTATTAAACAATATGATGTGGCCACCCACCTATTTGGAACCTTTTTCACTCAACAATGAAGAGGTCCATACCAAAAAATAAATTTTTCAAGTGTTCATTTATTAAGATACCACTTTGATATGGTTTCCATGTCTATGTTTTTCAACAATATATTAGGAACTTTCAAGAAGATCTTCCTTAAATCCAAAGGAAATCACACAAGCTCTCATAGATGTATGACATGACTACCAATCATTTTGGGTCTTCATCCAAGCATAGGAAACCATAATCAACCCATCATATTAAACATTGGGCCTTGAATAAACTAGTCTATGAGTACCACCATGTTGGTTCCATCTCAACGTTAGAGGTTTCACAATAGGTCCTTCTTCAGGAAAATCCCCACCATTTATCCTCTCAACAACATCCGATGGTCCATAAGAAGACAAAACCAATTTACATATCCATCCAATTTTGGATCTTAATTCCCAAATGAAATAATAAATGACTCCATTTCGTTAGGGAGGTGGACTAAGATTCCACACATGGTCTCATCTAGAAAACACATGGGTACTTTAAATGGGCTTCTAACAACAATTTCTGCCACCAACACCCAGTGGCAGTGAAACCTAAATAGGATGAGGGAGCCATCGTTAGTTGTTCGACCCAGGTCATCTAGTCTCAGACATACAAGATGGTCCAATGTGGGTATAAAATGGTAAATAAGGATCAATTCCACACCACTACCCTATTCGGATAATCCCTTCAATCATATTTGGTGGAAAATGGAGAGAAGGAACAAAAATCTTCCCACACCAATGAGTAGTTCCCCCAAACTCATTAGGAAGTATCACAAAAAGCCTTCTAACCAAATATGTAAGCACATAGAAAGTAGGAAAAAACCCTACCTACACCAAGAAATCCATCTATCAATATTTGGTGACAAATCGTGAGCATACAAAAATACATGCCCATATTAGCCAAGCCTTCCATATGTCTCATTTGGAAGAATCCAAAGAAGTCTATTAGCTAAATTCAGTGAAAAACCATGGGCATGAACCTTCACATGCTTTCATTTATCACGAATTCTTGCAGTATTGTTTGGAAGAACTCAAAGAAGTTATATGAAAAGTACCGATGAAAAACATGGGGCATACCGAAAATTTTTATTTCCAATATCCATTGGTAGGAAATGGAGGATATGAGCATGTACATACCCATTATCCAAATAAAAAATGGTAATATATACTCATTCCATCCACTAATGTCTCCAAGTACATCCTAAAGATGGTGAAAGGATAGAAACAAATTCTTACCACATCCTATATACTTTCTAGGATATCATAATGATTACAGTAGTGGTAGATGTTTGGAAACAAAAATCAATACATAAAAATGGGGTGAATCATCATCATGTCATCCCAAACCAGACACAAACCTATACTTTGATCTAGGAGGGTTAGGGTTCAAGACATCCCCATGATATACAGACAACTGGATTGAGTCTATACACCCATTCCAAATAGAGATAATCACCCTCTTCCAATAGACACTCCAAGGTAGGTACAAACCCCTAGTAGTGTTTTAGAAGCATTCTGAAAAATTATGGTAGTGAAACAGTAGATTTTCAAACAAAATTCATTATCCAAGAACCACTTTACTTAGAAATTTCCCATATTTCTCATAAGAAGGCATCCAAAAAAAGCCTTACTAGAGATGGATGGTAAATGAAGATCCGATCTACGATCCCACTCTACATAATGTTGGAGTTATTGAATCCCTCATATATTTATCTGTGTTTTCTCATGATCATAATCTAAAATTAAAAAATCTCGGTGATAGTAGTATTAAATATGATGTTCCTACCTAGATTCATTATCATGAAGGATTGCTTCATGTTCATAATCTGATCGATCTCGAGATCCCATATCCTGATGATAGTCATGTCATCTCTCTATGCTGCTAGAAGATAAAACAATAAGAGGGTATTCCACTTTCTATCATCCATGATGAAGGTCCTTCCTAGAGTATACACTATAAGGATTCTCCTTTCAGTTATATGATAATTAAAAATGGAAGTACCCACCATTATGGAACTCATTGAAAATGTTCTCTCTACAATAGTGTTTCACATCATCAAGAAAGTCATCCTCTTGGTGATTTAATGATGAGAAATCCCTCCTACCATGAGGTACATAGGAAAATGAGGCCATTCATATTTTATTCCTTATCATCGACAAGTGAAATATTTTTTCAGCTAAATGATTGTCCAAGGTGATGGTCAATCTCTAAGCAACCCTTTGGATTTCCTATCTTATAATGCAATAGAGAAAGTCCCCACTAATCTCACTTCTTGTTATAAGTACACAAGGAAGTGTCCACTTTGGTAAAACCTGGACAAGGAAACATTGGAAAAAGATGAAAAAGGGAGATTGAAAATGATGAAAAAATTTGGGTATATATGATGTAAAAATTATATTCTTTCTATTATCCACTCCCCAGTTCAACATTTCATAGGCGTTGTCAGAAGATCTTGAGCATGGCTTCCACTTCAATATAATGAATAGTATTCTTTCTTTGGGAGAAAAGGAAACCATATGATGATTATTGGGGTCATGTTAAGGTAATAGAATTGATAAAACACCAAATTTACTTGGTGGATCCCCTAGATACACAACTTACAAAAATTGGGGAAACAATAAGGATTCCTTCAGCTTCCATGGATCAATAGATAAAAAGAATTGTGTTAGATGATCCCAAATACCCCATCATGTGTTCATATCAAGGGATAGGGTAACCAAAAAGAGTTTAATATCACATTTATGCCCAATTAGTGCAGCACGCTAATGATTTAATCATGTAATGATATAGCTTAAGGTTGACTTCCACAAACAGAATCACTTCACAATTGATAATACGGTCCACAAAAACAAGCTTTGACTAGATATTACCAAAATCAGGATAGAAGTGTTGAATACAATGAATTAAATATATATTTATCATAAATAAATATCAATAAAGCCTTCCTCTTAAGGGAATTCAGTCATTAGATAGATAAAATTTCGTAGATAGTGAAAAGGTCTTTAAAAGAAGATTGTTCAGGTGAAAACTAGATGATGCACCCAACCAATGTTCAAAAAGGACTCTGTAAAATTAAGAAGGTATATGTGATAGTAGAAGCCATAGTAATCCTAGTGAGACCATAGCCTGTAGGGATAGATTTTTTTTAAAACAACCATCAATGTCCTAAAATCAAGCTAAAAGAGTTTTGGAAATAGAGAAAGAATATCCCCAACCTGAAGGGATGTGGTATTTTTTACATCAACAACCCCCTCCTTAGCGGAAGTAAGTATTATCCCAATTTGGATGAAAACATAAGAATAAAACTTTCACATTTTTTCATCTTGTGATACAATATACTCATTGGAAACATACATAACCAAATTTTCAATAGTTCCCCTTTAGATCATCATCCATCAAATGACTCCAATGGAATCAGAAAATGAGAAGAAAAAACTTCAAAAATGGTTCATACAATTGTAGTCATTCAAAGATAATGATGAATCAAATGAAATACAATAAACATAATTGAATTCCATTAAAACCACCCCTACAGATCTTTCAGAACATGAGGCCAACACAAATGAGTAGTGTAAGGAATTTTTAGTTCATAATTAAGTGCACACTAAAATTATTGAAATAGGTGTCTATACTAAGAACCTAGAGAATTCAATGAATTATAGAATTCCCTCAACCACTCTATAATTACCTCATCAAAGAGAATACGAAAAAGAAATGGGGAATAGTAAGGTTAAAATTAACCTAATCCCTGAATAGGTGGAACCCATAGAATTTGAGGAAAGGTTTACTCAGTAAGAGGAAGAGATGATGGAATTGAAAAGACTCAATGACAAATAAATCTAACACAATGTTCCTCCTAGATATGTTATCTATATAAGTTTTAAAATTCCACTTATAGTCAGCGTACCTCAATAAAGAGGGTTCTATGTAGTGTCCGAAAAGGATATGTAAGATATTCTCAACGTGGTGTACCAACAACCAATGTATGTGATTCAAATGTAACAAATCAAGATTTCACTCTATTAGGTACACAAAGAAGATAATTTCTAAGAAAATTATTATGAAATTTCCAATATAGTTTACCCATGGAAGATACCTACAGAGGTGACATAGTTGGATCTGCCCACTACTTTTTTTGTTCAAGATCCTTCTCATCCTAGAATTACTTAAGGGATTATTAATATAATTAATTTTCTAATAGCTCGATTGGATACTATAGAGGAATGATGTGCACTGGTATTTTAAAGAAACAAGCTTTACCATAAATGGGTATATCTGACTCTTCCCTCAAAAAACATTGGGAACCCTACATTTCCAATTTCTATTGGCACGAGGGAACTAGTGAAGTATATGATACATTTCTTGTCCCCCTAGGATCCCATGATGAGGACCCCTGAACAACAGGAGGCAGTGAAACTCAAGTTTATCATGTAATTACTACATGGACTAACCTTTGTATGGTATACTAGTTTCCTGGAATGGTCAATTACAGGATGGTAAGATATTCATCAAATGTCTCTCTTCTAAATTAGCTTTCCTCTATTGAATAAAATAGTACTTGACCTCTAAAACTTAAAAAGGAATAATGAGAGGGTCTTAGATTTAATTTCTCAATGGAAGGGGTTAACATAATCCATAGGTCTACATGATTCCCAAGAAGTTTTTTTATCCATATGTATAGAGAATCTTCATGATGGGTTTTGACCACTACTCATCCTAGTGAAATAAATAGGGGGGGTTGAGATATTGATGATATTACTTAATGGATAGAATAATCCATCACACAAACCAAGGCTAAATACCAAGTAATTCAATAAAATTAAGAAAATAGAATGGGGAAAGGATAATATTCCATTGTCACACTTAATATGTCACCTGTACCCAATCCATATCAAAATCCTACACTATATCATGTGATTCACCATCTTGAGAATCAGAAACAAACCCCTGCCTCTTCAAGATGAGAAAAGGTAGTGGATTTAAAAATAGTTTTAGGAGATGAAAATATTTTTTATTAATTTTGAAGTGACCTTGTCCCTGGTTACTTCATCTCATCATTGGAAAAAAACTCGATCATGTTTCCAAGGCCCAAGAACCCCAACCCAGATGCTGAAGAAGATCTCAAAAACTATTTCCCCCTCCAAAAGGAATTGGGGAACAACATATAATAATGAATTGATTTCAAATAATTCCTTAATAAGATGGTGGACTCCCGATAGGTGAAGTTGGTGGAGACGCCTTTATAAGTAGCATGAATTTATGCCACTGATCTAGAGGAGGAGAAGGACTAGAATGATGTTAAAAATAAGGATACATTGATGTTTAGTAATTTCATGGTTAGAAACATGATAAAACAAATCAAGATATCCTCTAAAAATAGTTGAATAAACTAACTATTCCCACAACCTCTTCCAATTAGACACATACTACTAAAAAGCATCCTTAAATAGTGCTAAAATGGACTTTATCAGCTCTAGAGAAGTGATGAATACTAAAGTGATATTAAAAGCCTGAGTTTTTTATGATCACTAAAAAATAATTAACAAATGGATCATTTATCACCCCCTATAAGAGCACTGACAAATGGGAATACTGAAGTGCGCTGTTACAACACACTACAACAACGATGCGGTATTCTATAACAAAACACCACATCATGATGAACCCTATAAAATAAGACAAATCAAGTATTAACATATAATTTAAATGAATAGAAAGAAAATTCTAGATGAAATGATGATATAATGATACTTATATATTGAAAAAACACACTTGGATTCATACTGGTCACAACATGCATCCGATTGAGGTTCAACTAATTCTTACACATCTCAATTGGCTTGTGGATCTTTTTCCTATATAATAAAAACAATATAAATGTTTTTTCTTGGTTTTTAGTATGTCAATTTCCTTTTTTACTAAAATGTCATTTTAAACTAGAAACACAGACATTGACTCATATCGGTCACATTGTATGGCAGTTTTATGTGATAAAAAATCCAACATGTTAAAAATGACTTATGAATCATTTCCCAAAATTATATAGAATATTGGAGTGTGTTTTTATATTTTTTAGTGAGTGACACTTTTTGAACTAAAATATTGATTTTAAAATGATAACAGAACCATAGAGTCATACTGTACATATCATGTATCAGATTAAGGTGTGTATATTTTCTACACATCAAAAATGAATTATGAATCATTTTCCTAATGTATCAAAACTATCTGAATGCTTTTTATTGGTTTTGAGTAGATGAGTTGTCATTTTTACTATAATTGACTTCAATTTTGAATAAAAAGACATGTTTGGAGTCATATTAGTCCTACAATATGTCGAATTTAAATAAGGATCTTTCTTAATTTTCCCAAATGGATTATGGATCATTTTAATAAAGTATCAGAAAAATACAAATGTGTCTACAATATTTTCAGAACGTCACTTGTCATTTTTAATAAAATGTTATTTCAAACAAAAAAGACACACTTTGACTTATACTGATCACATATTGTATTGGTTTTACTTGAGAATAATTCCTACATGTCAAAAATAAATTTTTAATTAGTGAATAAAATTATTAAGATAACATGGTTGTGTTTGCTTCAATTTTATTGAGTGAATTTTTTTTACTAAAATTTCAATTTTAAACTGATAATGGACACATTGAGTCATTATAAGAACATCGTTTATCATATTGAGGTGAAAATAAATAATAAAAATAAATAATTACTATTGTATCATTTCATTAAAGTATCAAAAGAATATAAAAGTGTTTTTTGAGTCGGTAAGTTATCCTTTTTACTAAAATTGATGTCAATTTCAAAAAAAAAGTTGTACTTGGAGTCATATCAGTCACAATGTGAATTAGATTATGGTGAAGCTAATTTTTATAGGACCCAAGTGTCTTACTAATCTTGTATTTTGAATTATAAAAACAATCTAAATGTGTTTACTTGGTTTTGAGTACGTCACTTGTCTTTTTTACTAAAATTCCATTTTAAATTGGAAGCAAGCACATTCAATCCTGCCAGTCACATAGTATATCATATTAAAGTGAGACTAATTAAAATAAATCAAAAATTAATTATGAATCATTTTAATAAATTATCAATAAAATCTAAGTTTGTTTTCATGGGTTTTATTGAGTGATATTATTTGAACTGAACATCCAATTTTTAACTGATAATAGAAACATTGATTTATACTGAGAACATCATGTTTCAGATAGAGGTGAGGCTGATTCCTAAACAACAAAGATGACATATATATAATTTACCAAAAGTTCAAAAAATATATTAAATCATGTTCTATGTTTTTAGTAGGTCAGTTTACCTTTTTATTAAAATTGATGTTAATTTTAAATAAAAATATCTACTTATAGTCATATCACTCACACAATGCATTTGAATGAGGTGCGGATAATTACTACACACCCCAAATGAATTATAGACCATTTTCCTAAAGTATCAAAAAATATGAATGTTTTTTCTTTGTTTTTAATAGGCTATATTCCGTTTTTAGGAAAATTGATGTTATTATTAAATAAAGAGACACACTTGGGGTCATACCAATCACACCTTGTCGAGGATTGAGGTGTATCTAATTTCTACTCACCTCAAAAGAAATATGGATATTTCTTCTAATGTATCAAAACTATATGAATGTGTTTTCTCTGTTTTGATTACGTCACATGTTTTTTACTTAAATGTCATTTTAAACTGGAAACATGCACATTTACCTATACTGATCACATCGTGTAACAGTTTATGTAAGAATAATTCTAACACATAAAAAATTATTTGTGTATTTATTTCCTAAATTTTCAATAAAATCCTCACATTCTTTTTTTGTGAGTGAATCTTTTTGAACTAAACTATCAATTTCTAATTGATAATAAAGGCATTGAGTCATAACGATCACAAAGTGCAGTAGATTGAGGTTAAACTGATTCTTACATATACCAAATGAATTATGGATCATTTAACTAATGTATCAATATAAGGGAAATATTTTTTCTTGTTTTTGGGTCTGTATGTTGTCCTTTTTACTAAAATTCATGTCACTTTTAAATAAAAATAAGAACTTATAGTCATACCATTCAAACCATGATTCAGATTGAGGGGCTGTTGATTATTACATGTTGTAATGTCTTAAAAAAATCATAACTTTCGATGTATCCTTTTCTTCATTGTCTTTCTATGTCGAACTTCCCAAAATACATATTGAATTAGTGTTCTTAGTGGAATTTATTTTTATCATGGTTGAAAATCAGAATAGTAGTAGTTCATGTGCCCATTTTTCATGATAAGTCACCACAATGGGAACATGAGATTCCTATAATATTCTGGTTTTCAATAATGAGAATGGGTTTTTAGCTAACAACCCTGAATCAATCTACAACATTGGTAGTTTGACAAAGTAAGACAATGAATATCTAAAAAGTGGTTACATTGGAAGAAATAATCATTTTGTATTTTTTATGGCTTCTTCCAGGTAGTTGGAAGAAAAATATGACTTCCAAAAAGATCTATCAAAAAATATAATTTTTTATTAGATAAAAATGATACGTAAATGAACTTACAAATTCTAGATGAAATGATGATATAATTAATTAAATAATTAGTAGGAATTCACCTTTCCCTGATGGTTGTATGCATTCTTGAAAATTTTACTTGTTGTCATTATCTTAGTTGTAAGCTTGAATTCTGATCCCTCACAAGCATGAGCATCATTGAAGAAACCACCCAAACATGAAACAAATCCACCTTTACCAAAAAAATAAATTATATGAGTAATATTGAAAACAATAAATCATAAATATTATAAAACCAATTAATTCCATGGATAATGATTTTCCATTTCAAGAATTTTTGACTATAGGGATATGTTGGTAGTAAATAATGAATAGTGATAAGAAAATGAGAATAGATCTCACCAAATAATCAATCAATAAGTGAGGGGGATGAGGATAAAATAAGATACACTAGATTGAAGGTTTGAATCATCCGAGAGAAATTAAATATGTCTTATTGGGTTTATAAACACTACTGGAAAGATGATCTTTCCCAACACTTCTATACCAACAGTTTGTAAAAACCGTTGGTATAGCTACCCTTTCCCAACGGTTCACCAAAACCATTGGGAAAGCCTTAGATTTCCCCACCCATCCCAACGGTTTTGGTGAACCGTTGGGAAAGGGTCAATATTTCCCAACGGTTCACCAAAACTGTTGGGAAAGGGTGTGTTTTGAGCCTCTTTCCCAATGGTTCACCAAAACCGTTGGGAAAGAGTGAACTTTCCCAACGGTTCACCAAAACCGTTGGGAAATGGTGTGTTTTGAGCCTCTTTCCCAACGGTTTTGGTGAACCGTTGGGAAAGAGTGACCTTTCCCAACGGTTTTGGTGAACCTTTGGGAAAAAACAGCCAAAAAAACCAACCTACGGTCTAAAGAACTCAACCAACCCCTAACCTATCCCAACGGTTTTGAAAACCGTTGGGATAGGTTATTTAATTTTTTTTCCCGCCCTACTAACCGAGAACATTATATAAATCTAAATTTTAAATAATTATGATAATAAATATATATATTTATGAAATTATGTTTACAAAAGTGATGTTAGCTTAGTGGTTAAGTTGTTCGATTATAAACGATGGGTACTGGGATCAAATCCCATTGGATGTTTTATTTTTGGAATTTATATACCAACGGTTCCATTGCTGTTGGTATAGATTTCATATTACCTATACCAACAGTTTCCAAAACCGTTGGTATAGGTCTATACCAACGGTTTTTGAAAAACTGTTGGTATAGACCTATCTCAACGGCTTACTTGTCTACGGTTCTCCAAACCGTTGGTATAGGCTATACCAACGGTTTGGAGGACTATACCAACGGTTCCAAACTGTTGGTAAAGGTTAGTTTTCCAGTAGTGAAAATATTCATTTTTTATAATAAATAAATAAATTAATATAATATATTCATTATCAAAGGTGAATTCCTACAATGTGTGACAATTACATGAATGGTAATACGAGATTCCTAAGAGTTATGATTTCTTTAGATAGATTAAAGAAAAACATAAATAGTGTTAATTATATGTGTGCTGAAATAAATGAAGTCATTTTTAATAAATATAAATGATTGGGTTATCATTTAAAATATGTAAATATTTTTATGAACTATAAGATATAAAATCCATGTTGATGTCAATAAATAAAATGTCATTTTTAGATCAAAAAGTTTCAGTGAAAACTCAGAAGCATAATACACTACAAAAAAACTAAATTTTTCCCAAGTGGAGCCTAAATCATTTGGAGTTATTTTAAAGGATGATAATTGGATCAAATATATGCATGAAAAAATTTATTTGAATAAGAAAAATGTGAAATGAAGAGATTGATCTAAATAAGAACAATGAAGGCTTCTAATGGATCAGTTTGTTACATATCCTATTCTTAAAAATGTACGTTAGTTTAAAAATACATGAGTTTTTTTGTAATTTTTTTTTGAAATTATGTAAAAATATTGACATAAAAGGTCATGGTAATAAACTACATTGAAACATTTTTTTATGTCATGTAACTTAGATGGTCACATCTAGGGGAATCATAATACCACTAGAAGGACATAAAAATGGATTTATGTTTATGTTATTAAACCATAAAATTAAATTTAATTAAGAATCAACATTGAACATATCATGTCATTATATTGTAAAATCCATATTTGTAAATTTTTCTTGAGGTGGGATTATGAATGTGTAATGATTTTATCCATGATAAATATTTTCTATTTTTGAAAATAAATCATATTAAAAATTATTTATTGAATCTTCATCAATAAATGTTAATATTTTATTTTATCAAAATTAGTAAAATAAATTGGTGTAAGATTTTTCTTGAATGATTTCAAATATTCTTTAAAATTTAAATAATAGTAAATTTTTCATGTTAACTAAGCTACATTTCAAAGAAAATACTAAATTTACAAAAATTTTGATCAATACTAAAGGATTGAGAATAATGAATTCTATACATTATGTACTATTCTTCTACTGCACATAATGAGATAGTATTTATTTCAAAAAACAAAATGAAGCAGAGGTTTTTCTTAGAAAATGACTCATTCCAATTGTTTATTTTCTGACTATACTTCAACAACCAAAATCAAAACAAAAATTTCATTTTATCTCAAAATCATTTTTTCCACTATAATATAATGCAATGATTATAAAACCTTAAACCTTTTTTATTTTATTTTTATATCATTTAATTCATATTATTTATATTCAAATTTAAATATTTCAAAATTAAAAACTGAAATATTTATATATTTTCAAGAAGTAGTTAAATAAATAACACAACAAATCAAACATATATAATGTCTTTTATCTTTTCATTTTATAGATTCATCATAATAAATAGACTGTTACATTTAATAAGTGACACATAAATCTATCCCAAGACTCATAAAATAGTTCACATTCATCTTAAAAAAATTCATTAAATTTAGACTATATTTTAATGCTCATTATCATTAAAAAAAATTCAAAAAAAATAATTATATAGTTGTTCCCATGTGTTAGATATTGCATCATCCATTTTTTGGAAACAAATTCTAGAATTAACTTTCAAATAAAAGGTGATAACCCTATATTACAGGTCCTCCTCAATCAAACCTATCACTGAAAATTTCTACACTACATTATATAATACCCTAATGATGTCAGATATTTCATCATTCATGTTATTTGAAATGAAATATTCAAAACCCATGACAACTTTGAAAGCTATATGGATAGATTTTTTCAAAGATAAAAATTTAATAGTTGTATATGTCATGTAATATAGGTATTGGAATCATGTTATACCACACAAAAACAAGACCCAACATTGGGATTGATATATTTCAAGTCACAGAGTACCAATGTTGTCCCAATGAGACCGACATGATATCAGAAAGATGATACTTCAATGTATCTAAAAAACAATTAATTTTGGGTTGTTTTATTATATTATAGTGAAAGTAGACTTGTTATGATTCACATATGTGGGATGAGAAGGTTCAGTGCATAATCGAGGGAAATTAGAGATATTGAAAAACTTGGATTTCATTCAAGCCATGGTCATGATAAACCCTTAAATCGCTTGATACTTGGAATAATTCGACCCTTGATTATAGACTAGATTCATCCTTGGATTCAACAACAAGGACCTCCAGTAGAAGGTCTCTTTTGTAGAGAGATTGAGATATCGTGAACTGGTTCGCGATGGTTAGAGTTCTTAAAATAGACCATGAAAATTTTATCCACACTTCAAAAAGAACCATGATAAAGAATCAACTTATCAGCACTATGTTAATAAGCACTGATAAAATAAATCTTTATCCGAACATTCATTAGTGCTGATAAATAATAACAATACTTTTAAAAAACAAATCTTTTTTTAAAAAATATAATTGTTATATATAATTATAATATTTATAATAATGTTTTTTATAAAAAATAATTATATAATTTTTCCAATATATAATTTTTTATTTATCATTATATAAATAATTTTTTAAAAAATAACATTTATATCATTATATATATATAAACATTTTAAAAGTATTCATTATTTAAATAAATTTATTATAATTTTACAATTATTTATTTATAATTATATAAATAATTTTTAAATGAATATTATTTATTTATTTATAGTTATAAATGTATAAAAACAATAAATATACATTTTTAAATATATTTATTTATAAATATTTTTTTAAAAGTGTATTTTTTCAATTATTAATAAATATTTAATCTTTAGCTCATGCTTGTTAAAAATGAGTGAAATTGATTAATTAAAAATGAGTATAATATATTGAAAATTTGGATATGTTTTATTAATATAAATTATTAAAAATGGATATATATTGAAAAAAATATGAATACATAATGAAAATATTAAAACATAGTAAGTTATTATATTTAAAATAAATAATATAAATTGATTAAATCGCCAAAAAAATCGTGTGTGTTCATAAATATGTAATATGTATACGTGAAATCGATATAATATATTTAATCTATATTATAAAGAGAAAAATCAATTAGCATTTAATTATTTTCATTACTCGATATAATTAGTCAGTATTATAAATTCATATTAATTTTATTAATAAAGCATTATTCACTAAATAGAGTACTATTTAATGTAAATCGTATATAATATTTTTTATTATAAAAATCATATTTATATACATTAATATATATATTTAATATATACCATTTACTAACATTATCAATAATCACTAATTAAGAAAATGTTTAATTTTTTTTCAGAGTTTACTAATTTTTAATTTTTATTTGTTTATTTTTCTTTTTTCATATATCTATATATTTAATAAATACAATTTCTTAGTATTTATTTTTAA
This sequence comes from Viscum album, assembly GCA_963277665.1. Classification (NCBI taxonomy): domain Eukaryota; kingdom Viridiplantae; phylum Streptophyta; class Magnoliopsida; order Santalales; family Viscaceae; genus Viscum; species Viscum album. The sequence continues at coordinate 1,200,094,713 of OY728164.1, forward strand.
TATATAGTATAATAATTTTTTTTATTTGTATCAATAATTCGTCAATTAAAAAAATTTGTAAAATTATTTTTTTAATTAAAATTAAAATTTTTATTTTTTTAATTATTTCATTTTATTCATTCAAACATTAATCTACGCTAAAAAAGCACCGATAAAGGATTCCTTTATTAGCACTAAAAATATAGTGCAGACAAAGGGCACCCTTTCTCACTGCTAAAAATAATGTGCAAAAAGGTTACCATTTATCAGCACTAATAATAAAGCATTGATAAAGGAAAACTATTATCAGCACTTTAAAAAATGCTGATAGATGGTTAAATTTATCAGCACAATTTTTATAGTGGATAAATACCAGCACAGTAAAATTCCTATTTTTTAGTGGTGACATCCCACTCCTTCGGCATCATAGTCCTCCAAAATCCAGTCATCCAAAAAATGACATAGTTTTAAGAGAAAGAATAAAACAGAGGAATATAAACCTGTACCAAGGACAAAGTTGGTCTATAATCTTTCTAACCTTATTCCATATGTCCTGAAAGCACGTGTGTTGCCTTTCCAAACTATACCACAATATTTGACCCTTTATATGGAGTCCTCCTCAGAAGGGGATTTTATTTTTGGTTCCATGAATGTATTTCACTAAATGGATCCCTTCTCAGACGATGAGTGTGACTATAAACCCGAATTCCCTATATCCAATTTGGGAATTAGGGGATGAGGCCTCTAGATTCAAGGATACAGAGGAAGACACATCCATGCCAAAAGTTAATACATTGGGCATATCCCTAACAGGACCATCTATGTTCTCAAAATACATGGTATACCCATCAAATGGGCTCAGTAGGGTAAAGAATGTTCCCCTACAGAAGCTAGTTTTTTCCTTGACTCGATCCTTCAAGAAGATCTATTAAAGAAGATGTCGTCTCCCAGTCAACCTTGGCATGAAAGCTGACCTAGTCAACCTAACCCACCAAGGATATAAGTATCCTCAACTTTTATTTGAAATATCAACTGACCTACCTTATGTTCTTCAATTCAAAAAGTTCCAGGAATAGAGCATCCTCATACTAGGAAGCATAATCCTTTATATTATAAGTATGGAATTCTATATTATTTGGCCCGTGTGATGGCCAAGTTATCAATCTTGGATTATTTGAGTATGGCAAAACCCCTCCCCACAATGTGTACCCATCAAGGCTAGCAATGTGATAAGGGGGTAGAGACCCCTAAGTCCCACCTCCAGTAGGCCCCGGGCTGGTGACTCGTATCGAGGGTATAGTGAACATATTAATGGGAGGCGTTACCATCTAAGAGAACACATGCGAAAGGGAGACAGATAAGACATTCAACAACAAAATCCAACTCATACTACAATATAAAATAAATCCCATGTACACATGTGTAATTTCATTCAATAATGACTAAAACTAAAAGGGATAACTGCATGTACCAAATGAAAGTAAAACAACAACAGCCCCAAAGCCCAAACAGCTCATACAATCCCAAGCTAGTAGTACCCAGCCAGATCTCCACCCTTCTCCAAGTGACCTAAAAAATAGTTTATATAACACAGGGTCAGTATAAGAGTATACTCAATAGGTTCCACCCTGGATCCTATCATACAAAATTAAATAAATCATACTAAAGCACAGTGAACAACAAGTGAAACTAGTCACTTAAACAGGTGTACTATGTTCCCAACCTCAATATGGATACTCTTACCTAGTATCATGTACAAGATTATATAATATAATAAGTAATATTATGGGCACTCTACTACCACTTCACCACTGGTTTGTAACTTTGCAACAACTTTATGTGTCCTCAGCATCCCTCTCCAAAAAAAGGCTTGCCCATAGACACCTGGAACAAATAAAACATCATGCACCTTGTGCAACAGAACCAACACGTCCACATAACCAAGGTAACAAGGTAGTTTCAGGAATCCACCACAGATCACCTAACATGTATCATATGTCGGGTACAAAACCTCAAGCCATTATAACCCATAAACTAAGTAAGGATACTCAAGAAATCATAGTGTATACATTTTATACCTATAGTAGTCCATATGAAACTATATCTATAATATATGTGAGTGAATAACCCCAAGCCATTACAGCCCTGTACACACATATGTGGGGACAAATAACCACTGTGCGTTCCATCAGAAGTAACTACCAATAGAAGAGAGCAGGGCTAAAGAGGGTAGTCATCCATCGATCCTCTCATCTAGATATTGGAGAAAACACCCCCAAGGCTCAAAATCCCTAGGGTGTCAGTTTCCCTAACCGATAGGGTAGGGTAGCATATATAAACAGAAAAGTACATTATACAATATAGATCACAAACACACCGAGGGAAAACATACTCTTAGACACAACTACTTCTAACGTCTCTCGGACTCCCGACTACCACTACTAAGACTATATAACCTATAATAACACAACCATTTAGATATCATTAGTAAATCATATTGTAAATTTTTATCTGTTTCACATTACATTAATTAATTTTTAAACCATTAATTAAACATTATTATTTCCAAATTACATTTCATTAACATCAAAAAAATTTCCATTCCTTCTAGGCATAACCAAACCAAGTCCACAGATTCTCATAAATATTACCTCAGCATTGCATCCCAGCATGATACAACCCCTTAGGTTAAAAACATCTATTCAATCATTTATTAACAACATTATTAATTTTTCATAATTCCAAGAATTCTAGAAAATCATTATAAGCTTACAAACACAAGGTTCTCAACATGGTGAGTAGATGAACTACCCTTCAAGTCCTTGACACCTATAGTAGGAGCGAAGACCCATTCTTCCTTAAGAAGCTAAACATGGAAAGCATGTGGCATACCCCATGTGTCTTAACCCCTTTTGGAAGGATGGTAAAAAAGACCAGTTGCCTTATGCAGGGGGAAAAGTAAAGAAGATAAACAACCAACACGATTTATAAAGCATCAAATATTCACATCCAACATGTTTTATCATATATGGTGTCCTCCTCGACACCCACATGCATAAATAGATGCACCTTTCCCCTCTGGGCATCAACTACTACCACAAACACTAGGCCTCCCTACCCCCTCAACTCAAAAAAATTATCTGGGATCATAACACATCAAATGTGGTTTGAAATAACAAGAAACTGAACTCATGGACCTAAACATGGCATTCCATCTTTACACTCAATGATCTCTCATGGCACCAAAGCAGAAGGCACTCAACCTTACATGAAAGTGGGTAATTTAAAACCCTACAAGGTATTGAATTTTATTGATCAACCAATTTTTTAATATATATTTAATTAATCAATTAATTATTAGTAGGTTACAACTATATAAAAGCTAAATAGAAATCTACCGTAGCTATCACAAATTAGATAAACATGTTTACCACATCAATTTGATTATCATCAATTTACAATAGTAAGAACCAAATTCATTTACATGCCTATATATCTTTGAAAATTAATTTACAATTAATATTAGTTTACATTCATTAAAAAATTTCCTTCTTGAAAAATATTCTAAACATGGAAAACATATATATCACACGATATGGGAAAACAAGGCGCAATAACATACGATTGATACCAATTTAGTTATTCAGTTCAAATATTTATTATTTGATTTCTATTGTGATCCAGTGGGCTAAAACATGATAACTCTACAGTTGCATGTAAAAAAATAGAGAGGGAAAAAATCCCTTACCTCAAAGGGTTTTTGATTCTCTCTGCACATGAATGATCGACACAACATATCACGATCACCCCCTCCCCCTCAACAACTACATCCACCTGACGATGCCGATGCAAAACTATACTAACCTACACCCAATAAAACTCTATTAGAAAAATGAAGATAACATAACATAACATGAAAAGGAGAAATAGGAGAATACGTATCGACTAAAACACATTAAAAGAGGTAGATCACACCTTCTGTCGATTATGGATCGACATGTGCTGCTTGCACGAAAATAGGGGGTGCACATGAAATAGGAAGAAACATCAAGGGGAAATGATCCAAGGATTAAGGTTTGATAACACCACTCATATAGGAATAAAGTCTTGAGGTTCCTCACATAGAGAGAAAGGATAAGGAATAACAAGATAAAATATATATGGGCCTTTCAAAAATCTAAATGAATCAGTGGTTTAAGATATTCTTGATTTTCCATTAAGATCAAATCTATCAAAGATCACGTGTTTTCATCGAGTAAAGGCTTCTCGAACATTAAGAAAATTAAGATATGAGTTATGGGATTTGAGTCAACAGTAAATCCCTTAAAAAAAGGACTTGAACACATTTTACGTTAAAGGGATGAAACTGTAGGAAGATGGAAACACAGTTCACATATATCTCACTGACACCCCTATTCACATATGAGAAGCTAACATAGAAAGTAAAAATGACTCCCTGACACTGACGATAAAAATTAATCAATGACACCAATAGTAAAAATGACTCACTGATGTCAACAGAACAAATGAACCACCAAAATCAATAGTATAAATGACTCACAGATGACGATAGTAAAAAAGACCCACTGACGTTGATAGTACAAAGGACTCACCGACACTGACAATACAAATGAATCATTGACCCCAAAAGTAAATATGACTTACCGAAGCCAATAGTAAAAATGAATCCCGAACACCGATAGTAAAAATGACTCACCAATTCCAAAAAAACAAACGAATCATAGATGCTGAGAGTAAAATGACTCACTGATGCTGACAGTACAAATAACTCACCTACACCAACAATAGAAATGCCTCACTGGTGTCGACCGTACAAATGAATCAATGTCGTCAACAATACAAATGACTCACCAACATCGATAGTACAAATGACTCACCAATTCCAATAGAAAAAATGAATCACATATGCCGATAGTACAATTGAATCACCGACACCGAAAGTAAAAATGACTCACTCACGATTATAGTAAAAAACTGGAAACACTGTTCACTAAATTTGATATTTGGGAAAGTGTTTTGGATGAGTCAACTTGACCTCCCAAAACACCTCAAACACCATATTTCATAAAAATAATGCACCAGAGAGGTCTGATCCATTATTGAGTAAATCAAAATACCAATGCGAAGTACTCATAGAGCCTTTTTCAAGCCCTAAATAATCTGATGCGGATGTTTCAACTGATGAAGTATATTGTGTAGAGACAAATCCTATTGAATTGCACTTGATCAACTAGGTTATGGAATAGGAAAAAGATTCTATTATAAAAGTACATTCCATACCTTTATATGTATCTGGAAGGTTAAATGAAATTGATATATGAAGATCCTTCATTTAAAATAGCTCATGGTTCATCCTCATTCTTGTTTAAATTCATAATAAACTAGGTTAAAATGAGTCCCACAAACCCCCTTTTTAATAACTCTATATGGTTATGATAAGAGAGAGAAAAAGACACTTGATGAAATCAAAATCAGGATTCAGTCCATGGATATCGTATCAGACTCAGAATTATTAGTTGTTTAGAATGATACATCATTCAACATTCTGTTAGGAAGGTGTTGGTTAAATCATCAAGTAGTTATTCCCACATCAAAACACTGATGCCTTAAATATTTCATTAATGATCATATTAAGACATTTCATGGTGATAAATCCACATTTAAATCCTATATATGATAATACATTGATGTGGGATTCTACTGGAGAAATGGGAAACAACTCATGATCAACAATGTTGCCTAAATAAATGCTTCAAATGGTATGGAGATGACCCCGACCAATCCCTTTAAGAATACCAGTGTAGAGTATGCGCTATCCATTAATCAGATTGAAGGAATGGGTCCATGTTCAAGTGTGCGTTCAACAATTTATTTGATACCAGTCATGGAAATTGAAACTGATAGTGCTAGAAAATCCACCCAATCTCTAGACAATGAAAAAATCATGATTGAAAATTCCCTCATTCCATCCCTTTAGCTTCATAAAATCACCATCTCATCAGCTAGGTTAGAATTAATTTATTGTTCCTCTAAATGTCAAAATATAGACTCGTCCTTAAAAAATGATTATTTTTTTCCTCACTTACTTCCCTTGAGATCATGGTATAGGTAGAATAGGAAATGAAATAGGAATAAGAAGAGGAAGAAGTCCTCAGAGATGGACCTATAACATTTTAGGAAGATGTCTCCTCCACTATTGAGAATATATAGAAATAAATCTAGGTATAATGGAAGATCTGTTACCCAATTTGTTCTGTGAATCCATGGGTTCTGATGAAAATGGGTTATATACCTCCTTCCTGAAGCAACATCAATATGCGTTCACCTTGAATTACATAGAAATTTAGGCCAAGATCCCGAGGTGTCCAATCATCACTTGAAATTACCCAAAAATCACTGGGGATAAAAATAAGATTCCATAAAGACACACCCAATTCACGCCTCCAAAATTTATGCTGAAGTGGATATTATTATCAAGGTCGAATTTATATAGGGAGCTTAGTTTATGAAATGGATGGTGAATTTTATCACATTAAAGAAGAAAAACCTAAAAATTTGGATCTCCGTTGACTTTAAGGATCTAAACTAACACTGTACAAAAGATGAATTCTCAGTTTTAATAAAAAATTTACTAATTGATGAAACAAATGATTATCAACCCCTCTACATAATGGTTTTTTATTCAGGGTATAACCAAATTTTTATGAACTGAGAAAATGAAGAATCTACTACCTTCAATCCCCCTGGGAGTGTTTTTCTATCAAGAAATTCCCTCTAGATTGAATAATTCTAGTGCTTCATACAGATGTGCCATGTATCACATCTTTAAACCCTTATTTGGGATGATTTTTATATATTTAGTTGAGTATCATGTAATTATTTTGTTATATTTTTCTAAAAACCTCAATTATATCAATACCATATTCAAAAAACTACTATAACATATCCTGAAGGTGAACCCCTTAATGTTCACTTTTGAAATTACCTTAAGGAAATTTCTTTGCATTTTCATATTCCATCGCAGCATCAAAGTTAACCTTTAGAAAAAATATATATCCATAGTGTGTCACCACCCTGAAAACTAAAATTGTTAAGGGGTTTATAAAGAATACTTCCCTAAATATAATTCTTTATATACAACCCCAAATAAGAATGGTTTTCCTTCACTAGGTTGATGAAAAAGGGTGTCAGGTATTAGTGGACCAATGAAAGTCAGTAAGTATTTGATAGCATCATGAAATATATATTGATTCCACTAGTACTAATTCCACCAGTCGAAGGGAAGACCCTTATTTTGTTTTTTAATCCCTAAAATAGTCATAGGGTGATTTCCTCATGCAATGTAATCACACCAACAATGAAATAACCCTTTATTATCTCATTCGAACCATGATCAACACTGATACTCATTATTTAGATATTGAGAATAACTATCTAGATTTAATTTTAAAAGTTCCTAAATTGAGCCATTAAATGAAGAATCGTAATGTCCATTTGGACTCTCGTAATAACTGTCTCAAATATAAACTCAACCATCTTATGTTTAAAGGACGTTTTCCATAGTGGGATGTAATCCTGTAATATTTTGATATATAGTTTTTGACTAGGTATGTATTTAAATCCTAGGGATTGGAATATTTTTTTTTTCAAAACACCCATATGTAGAAGCAACATTATCATGTACTAAATTTCCAGATAAAAAGATCGTTTTTCCATATGTACCCAAAATCTGTGAGAAATATTCTGATGGTCCATCCAAAATCACAATAGGGAAAATAAAGGAATAACCCAAGAATACTAAATTTTGGTTAGGGTCACACTCATCTCTCTGAGAAAGAAAATTATTACTTAGTCCTTCAGGTTTTCCAAAGACTGTACAAAAATAAGACTGAATATCCGGCCATCATTAGAAGTCTAGAATTGTAACTACAGATACAAGTGGGCCACCTAGAGGTTAATGGTGATATTTATTTGGTAATCAAACAGATCATTGTGTATTATTCTAGCATTAAATAAGTGTTATCCCCTCTGCATAACAATGTTATATGTTTAATTGAAGAGTTACATATGGATCCAACATTGATTCACATCCCACGATCATAGAATTCTCAGGTATATGCATTATAAAATAATTTTATAACATTGGAAGATCTAAATCAGGACAAAATGGTTCTCATAATTGTACATCACTGAATGGTGTTGTTGTTTTCTCATGTTATATTGGAAGAGATCAATGAAATTGGTCATTTTACCTAACCATATGTTCCAACCACTAGGTGGATGATACCCATTATATATTTCCATCAAAATGGAATGATCCCATCATATATATCCATAAGAAATAAAATTTGATGCTAGGAAACCAACTTCACTCTTTATGATGGCCCAAATCTCCAGAAAGTCCACTATAAATGAGGCTTTGATTGAGTCCTTCTTGGATATATCAATTAACAAGAGACTCCTACTATCATGAAATAAGTACACAAGGATGCCTTTGGTTCCCATTTATCATGGTGTTAGATATCCCATCAAATATAGAGGTTGGGGTATTGTTGGTCCACTAAGATAGATGATTGCACAAATTTTTCCAAAAAAGTGTAATTCTTGTATGGTACACACCAACATCATTCATCAAACAGCAGAGTTTCTTCACAATTCCAAATACACCTAGAAATTTTCTATATGAATAAATGATGTTATAGGATCATATCCTCCTACTATATCCAATAATATCGAGTACATTATTACTACAAAAAATTACTTCTTCAAATTGGGAAAATAAATACCCCTCAAAGAAGTTAGGGACAAAATCATGGTTAGCTTCATGAATGAAAAAATCATTACTATATTTGGTTTCCCTCATACAATAATAACTAACAATTGAACTGATTTTGTTTTTTCAAAGATAACGAAGAAATTCCAAGAGTATAATATCAAATATAATAACCCATCTCACTATCATTTAGTGGAAAATGGATAAATAGAGGGCTTCAACAATACCCTGTCAAATATACAGAAAAATATGGTCAATAAAAGTAAAATTTATTTTCCTCATCATTTCTTTCATGCCTTATGGAACTACCAGACTACAACTCTTACTACCACATGGGAAACCTTTTATTCAATTATGCTCAAGGCAGAAGCAGTGCAACCCATTGAGGTCTAATTTCAATTTGTGATTAACTATCCATGGATGTGAAATCCCAAAAGTGATTGAATGAATTGGAGTGACGATATTAGAAAAAATTTAATTTCTTACATCACATATAGGTTCATCAAAATTCGATAGCATGATATTTTAATAAGAAAATCTCCCTCCATTCATTCCTCTAATGGGAATTAGTACTTTTCCTTTGGACTCCAATGATATCAGGGAAGTGGCATCCCATGAATGGGACAATGTGTGAAGGTAATTATTCCATATTTAATTTCAACTCTAACATAGATTATTACTTGATCTAGGTGTATGAATAGATTATTTTGACTCAAACCAATGCAAGATTTCAAGAAATAACTTATTGTGAAAAAATAATGACATGTCTCAGATACAGAATGTTAAACTACATAGTCATTATTTTTTGCATGAACCTAAAAAGAATTACATATTATCAAAGTCACAAGAAAACAAAATTCAGGACATAAATGTCATTAATATATGAAATTAAAATATATAACATAATGGTCATATAAGAATGACCTAAAAAAGAAACATTATATAGTCCTAGTAATATTCTCCAAATCTACAAGACATCATAGTCTCAGATACAAGATTTTAAACTGCATAACATAATGTCTAAGTCACAATATGTTAAACTGTATGATAGTGTTCTTGCCTCATGATGTAAAAATACAAAATTCACATCCTTGTTGCATGATGTAAAAATTTGTAGCATTTCAATTCATTTTTTTCCATTAAAAATATTCAAGGTTGGTTCCCCGTCAAACATTTATTAAAAAGATATGATTGGATTGGTTATCATTCCAATGAGAAAGGAAGTGAAACCATAATCTCTAACCATGGGTCCAGTTGTAGTTAAAAAATTCTCCCTCACTATGTATGGGTAAGACCTAAACAAGGTACCATCTAAGTACTACATATGGATAGATTCTCATTTCCCATGAGATTCATAACGATTCCTATATCTAATATCCTAGACCATCCTCAATACGAGAAGTTCACCCACTCTTTTTTTATGAGGCTGTATTCAAAAAAAAATATCTTCCCCACACTAGATTTCAATCAGTATAGGGAACCTTTTTATAGAACTATGTATGGATAGATTATTTCTTTAAAAAGATTCATAGTGATTCTCAGGCCCCCACCCTGGTCAAGCCACAATACTATTTTCCATGTCGAGTCACCTTTTTTCCTTACAACATAATTTTAAGATTAATGGATGAAATCCTTACCACATGATGTCAAACAACATGGTTTATGTCCTTAATTCAAGACATAAAACTACATAACATTTCAGTCCATTCTTGAGCATGTCATAATCATGGTGTCAGTTTCTTATGATGCCTTCATTCTAGAACAATGTGTGGAATTATTATCATCTCAATGTGACATGTAGTGATTCCTAGAAGGTATGTATTGGGAGAATATATCATTATAGAAAATGACACAATATTTTTGTCACTTAAAAACCTTATTGATGTGGGGAAATATTTACAGGAACTAAATATGGATTGATTATAATTTTAATTTTATACATAGTTCTTCCCATATTAAACACGTTGATCTAGACACTACGCAATACAAATTACCATTTCCTTTCCTCTAATTGTATCTATGTTTTCAACGAGACCCTTTTCATTCATTTTTCTTATATGGATCATTGATCACATGGGCATAAGAGTTTTGTTGAAGGATTCATCACATGATTAATGTGTATTAGCTCACAATAGGTTAAACATGTTCCTAGGTGAAATACCCTAAAAGGAACACCACGAAATCCTTACCACACAATGTAATAATTCATTGTTTATGTCCTCCTTGTATGATATAAAAATGAATATCATCATGTTCCGTGTTTGCACGGATCACAATACCTGGTGTTGGTATATCTCCACACCTCCATTCAAGAACTACATCTCACTTTATTATCATTTTAATGGGATATATAGTGACACCCAAACTTCAATTATAGAGCTTAACCATAATGTAAATAATTAATACCCACTCTTCTATGTACCTGATTTGGGATCCCATATCTTATGGTTTGTCCAGGAAACCGAGATGTATCATATATATAAGGGAATCTTTACCTAATGGAAAATTTCAATCTAAATGATTCCATTTTACTCTGGAATATTATTTCCAAAATTAATATTCCTAATCTTAAATGATTTAATGTCTTAATAATATTTCTCCCGATATTGGAAATAGATTGTATGATACCCAAGGATTCCCTTTTCTTGACTATTTTCTACCAAATCCTTGTTGGATAGGAATAATGTATTCCATCAAATGGGCCTTTCTACCAAGTTACTTCATTATTTGGATATTCTTGAACATTTCCCAATTTTCTATGAATAATATTTCCCACAAAATGGTTTTTTCAAAAAAAGTATATTCAACCTTAAGAGAAGACTCATCTATATCCCTAAGACCTAATTAAATCATTCAAAAATATATATTGGTTTACCATTTTCATCCCTCATGTCTGAAGTACTCTGGAATATCCTAGGCTAGATAAGCCTCATACTACTCATCATCTCTATAATACCATGTTCAATGTCATATGACCCGAAACTACAAGACACCATATTTTACTTATCGTATAACGTTAAACTGCATAGTCTCCCAAGATCTCCATATGGATTGGTTCTCCTTCAAATAATGTATTCACTAATTCCCACATACAAAATCCTAATCCCAACCACAAGAAAAAATAATCCCTCATACCTACTTATACATTAGATCTTTGTAAGGAAACATTTCCCTATATTCCAAGGTGATTTTGGTATGAAATTATATTTTTATGCTTAAGAACATTCTACACTATCAAAACTATGTGTCCCGGGAGAATAATATCTCCAAAAAAATTAGGGGTCATCAATGATAGAATATCTGATACCCAAGGAATCCTCTGTCTTGACAATGCTATAACATGCCCTGGTTGGATATGCATAATGTGACGTAGACAATGGTTTTTTCATCCATTGGAATAATAATCTTTAAGAGAATATTATTCTTTCTCCATAAACCCAAAATAAATTATGATTATATGTATGTTTGTTCTATAGAAATTTTTAGGTCCTTATATCCTAGATTATAGCTTACAACATCTTCCATACATACATAATGATGGAGGAACATTCCTAGTCCGATAACAGTTGAATGACAAAATAAAAATCATTCTATCAGAGGTAAACAGAACATATATTATATGCCTAAATTTTTTTATTCTAAGATGATAAATTTCATATAATAACATCACAGTCAGATGAATATAAATTGTAAAATAATTTCCTAGTTTCACGACATTAAACTACACGTCGATTTAACCCTTATCGAAGATGGTCATTTTCCCCTTGAGGTCAATCAATTAAAAAAATGTACCCTCCTTCAAAAATTCAATGTTCACATAGGAGTTGTGTCCCATGTAAGTCCTATGCCAATAAATATACTCTCTTCATTCTCGACTACCTTCCCTTAGTTAACCACCCTTCATGGTATTGTGAAATTTAGTTTTTCATAAACTTTCTTAACCGTTGGTTATAGAATTTGAGAATAAATATAGAGACATATTTCATGGTTATATTATAACATGACCTAGATGGATTTTCATAAATCAACCCACCAAATGGGCCTTTCATCCACGATATTCCATTTTTTGACTATACTATAATACAACCTAGTTGTATTTCCATAAAGTATCCCACCAAATGGTGTTATGAACTATCAGTACATTCATCCTCCAGATATGCATCCTTTATTCTCACAAGCCTTGAAAATATTATATCCAAACATTTCAAAATCATGAATCAAAATTCCCATTCACGTATCCAAAATTTTTTAGAAAATTATTGGAAACAAATCATTGACTGTGTCATAATTAGATTTCATATGTTCTATGATATTTTACCTAATACACTTATCCACATTGTGAGGAAGATGACCAAATGTGTCATCACATAAAGATTATTATTTTTTTGTAACCCAAATAGGTATATTTTCCCTTCTCTAATGTAGGCTATAATTTTCCAAAATCAATCCAATTATCTAATGTGGGATATCTTGTATGGTGTTTTTCGGTGGGACGTTCTTCTTTTGGAAGCAAAAATGACCTTATCCATTTTCTACGATGGATGTTACCCCTTTGGGAGGTTTTTGTCTTTCATATTCAAGGAACCATAAAAGGTTCATGGGCTAAGTTTGGTGTCCTTTTAGCATCTTCCCACATTGTCTTTAGGGGGATAAACTCTTAATATATATCCCTCAGTATAGGGACTCCAAAAATCTTGTAGACATCTAATTGGATAATTCCAAATTCACATGCATGAGATGAAAATATTTTTTTGAGGACTCCAATGACTTAGTATATCGGGAATGATATATGGGTTCTTATAAAACTTGTTTTCCCCACCCAAAAATCAAAATAAATTTTGGTGTCCTATAAATCCTTTAAATATTCCCATGTTTGGCACATTCAGTACTCTCACATCTATTTAGGCTTGACTCCCCCTCCCAGATGGATTATCCAGTCCTCCTTTTAACCCTTTGACAGGCCTTTCTGTAAAGCACTGAAAGTCAATTCATTACAGCGATGCTTCAACTTGAGGGTATAAGACATTAGGTACAGAGTACAATGATTATGATGAATTAAATATATAGTGGGAATAATTCCTTCCTTGATGTGGACACCCTTAGAAGAGACATTAGAGGCAGAAAAAATGCTATGTTTCCCAAACCAAGACTTCTAGAAATAACTCTGCACCTTCAAGATGAGAGAATATCTTAAAAATATGTGACTATACAAGGGTAGTTATTCACTTCATGTATAATCACCCTAATATGTATTCAAGTGATTATCCAAATCTGGGAGTGTGGATTCACATATCTCATAGTAATATGGGCCAATATCTTTGATCATATTTGAGGAACATGAAATAAATTGTTTGTGAGAATCCACCGGGATAACCATTGGAAACCCATAAGAAGACATCAAAATTATTTTTCATTACGTAAAAATTTTGATTTAGAAAAGTTTAAAATTTTGAGAAAAGGAGATCCTTTGAACATGTCCTTCGATTAGGGTCTTCGAGTAGGCCCCTCGACCAGGTATTTCATGTAGGCTCCTAAACCATGTGGTCCAATATAGGAATGTTGACATGGTTGTTCTACACAGATGGGTCACTTAAGTAGATCTACAATGTATGTACATGTGGATGTTCATTGTGACACCTAACCAAAATTACAAGTGGGACATGGATGGTTGGAAGATCATCATTATGGGATAAAAAGGAAAGAATGTGTAAGGTAGAATTTGGAAGATGGGGAGGTGGTGTTTATAGACACAATTGGCATGTGCGTAAAATCTACACATCGAACATGCACACCAAAATCACGCACCGAGGCTATGAAACTAACATATATGGGTACACTACATGATAAAATTGTTCTAAATTTATTATATTTTCCACCCTCTACCTTAGAAATAGTCTCAATTATTTTAATCAAATCTAATTCTGAGGGGGGGGGAGGGGATTTTTTGACACTATGTCTTCACATGGGGAGAAAGGATTTGGAGGATTACCACAAGTATGTTAGATATATGAATATTCTAAATAATAATAAAAATATCTTTTTTATGATGGCCTTCACACACACCTCTATGAATTAGATGGCTTTCAAATCCACTATATGGCACTGAATGGCCCACCACCCCAACGAGGTGTAGCTACACTGTGTTTCTTTTCTTTGGACCAGTGTGGAAAACCTAATTTGACCAAGTTCCATTATTTTAATATAAATATGACCCTAAATCTCATCATTTTAAAGACTGTAAAATTAAAAGAATCATCCATGCTCTGATCATGTGACCCCTTTGCTAAGGTCCTCCAAAACCCTACAGGTAGCTGTCCAAAATGAAAGAGAAGACAGAATTAAGATGGATTGTGTGATCAAAGTCCTTTTTTGGTCTGAAACAATAGACACCTATGTGAGAAACCCTTTCTCCCATATTATAAACCACTAGCATGAAGGTCCCCCTAACATGGGACCTTCACGAGACCCTTCTAGGGAAACATGAGGAGACCATTGGTTCCAAGAGTAAAGACTCTCCCATGTTTTGTTTCCTTGAAAGTCCATTTTTCTAGGCACCTACAGCTTGTGTGGGACTACCCCCTATGCGCAGAACATGTTTCCTTGACCATGTATTGAGTGAAGCATCTTCTTCTTCTCAATCCTTGACTTATGTGAGACACAATCAATCCCTCCTTCAAGCAACTAATGGTTGGTATCCTCTTAATTTGTGTCCGTATTCTATGGGAGAAAAAATTGAATCCTCCACCAAAGCCTTATGACTTGAAAAACCATGGTAATATAGAAGAAAAAATTTCTCCCATTCTAATATGCATTCATTTAGTCAAAGGTGTCCCAAAATTTCCCTATCTATTGTGTAAGGACCTTGTGATTCATACGTATATGGATCCCTTCTATAATGAGGAACTCAACCCTGGGGTTATTGTTAGGGATTTACCATTTTTATATTTTTGGGTTAAGGACAAGTCCTTAAATTTTCATCTCTAAGACAATAGACCTCTAGTTCATAGTGGGGAGGAGATAATCACTCTTTCTTTTCCCTTGGTGGATCAATGTCACAACCTCATATCTTTTATGGAAGCAAGATATGGTAATCACTCCTAGTGTAAGACCCTAATATATCTGGTTTGACCTCTCCAATTTCATTCATTCCTCCTCCATTCCAATGGTCGGTATCTATATGGTTAGTCATACATGACTATCTAGGATACAATGATGGGAGGTGACATGCACATCAAATCCCCTTCTTATTCTCCCATCACCCCATCCTCTTCCACCAACAAAAGAAGGATCGTGGGGTATATCATATATTCTACTTCTTCTTGTTTCTCACATTCGAGCATGAATCAAGTTTTCATAGAGATTAGATACAACCATGATATCCATAGAGTCAGATGCATGTTTCGGTAAAGTATTTTCCCAGATATTCAACTCACCTTTCATCAAAGGGACTCTATAAACATGGGTCCTCAAATAAATGTATCCAACCATAGGGAATCCTCCTACACAGTGTAATCCCCATATACACCCTCTCAAAAAGCCTCATTCCCTAAGATACAAACTTTCAAAGTGATTCTATAGGTGTGGGGCCTCAAAACCGAAACACATCGCATTTGATTCCCGCCCGAATGAGATATGTTGGAATCCTCCTTGAGGTTGAAACCAAAAACACCAAACAAACTCTAATATTATATAGGACATATTAACAGAAGGATCATGTCAAACATGGGATCCCATATCTATTATAGTTTCTTAGAGACACTTTGACCTTAGTCTCACACCAAACATTGACTTGGAATCTTTTTCCTAAATTTCCTTTCCGTAGGACATAAAAACAACTTCATTTGGTCCTTATAACATTAACATAAAATGTAAAATGTGTCCCATTAAGTGGAACAAAAATATGCGAGTTTTAAGTCTTTTCATGAGGATTTGTAGGAATCCCATCCCATGAGTCTGATCCCAACATAAAAACAACTCTCATCTCTATGGATAATGAAAAACTTTAGAGTACCCCATGATACGGTGTAAAACCTTCATATGAATAATATATGAAAAAATAATATTAAATATGTTCATTAATGTTAATATTTATAAAGAACCATAGATACATATAGATATCTCCATTGATGAAGAAACTTGGATACATACATATGATTCTAATTTCCATGCATACTGATAAATGATTATTAATTAAATGGAGTCCTACATTATACGTGGAAGTAAATGAAGTATTCAAAAACAAATCTTAAATATATAATATATTCCTAGAATTGACAAAAATTCACCCAAAAAGTATGAAATGTGACTGACCTCCCATCATCTCGACCACTATGAGTCCTGAAGCACCACTGGATCATTCTCCAAAAACCACATTCCAATGGAATATAGGTTAGAATAAGGGATCCTTTAGGTGTTTACAACTCCATAAAAAACCTTTATAAGAAATTTGAGAATGATAATCCTGATGTGAATGATTTTGAAATATTTGAACCCCCACAATCAATCACACCAGCACCAGCATGATGGAATTGTTCTGTAAAAAAACTAATTAACACACATAAACTACCAAAAAACAAAGAGGAAATCCAAACTATTTCACAAAGAATTATACTAACACTAGTTGCACACCCGAACCATCGTTGATCATGAATGTGAATTGATCAATGTCATGGAACATCAACAATCCCAATTTTATATTACTACACACATGGAATATCATTAAAACAAACATCGAACATGATAAATTTTTTGGTGACATTGATTAAAGAGAATAACTAGTGATTTCAAGAATCATAGTTGAGGGTTCAAGGTAGGGTTTATAGGAATGTGGTTTGGAAATGATATGGTCCACATGAACATATAGTTTCTGGTGACAGGAGTATAATGGGAAGATTATATGCTCAACATTGACCTATTGAAAGGTGGTATTTTTAGAGGATGTTTGTTGGAATTGAAATTTTGGGTTGGGGGATAGGCTAGAGACCACTATTCTAGATTATTATGTTGGGGTATAGAATATCATCACAATATATAGCGTTCAAAAATTACCTAAAATAGTGGTGTTTAAAAGCTTTCTACAATCCATCATTTACACATGGGCTACCAAAAAAAGAACCCAATTACTAAGTCTCTCTTAGAAGTTTTATTTTTATTTTTATTATTATTTTTCTTCTCCATGTAATTTAATTTTATAATATTTATCTTTTATCATTTGTTTTTCACAATCATGTGTTCCAATTCTCATTCATATGGGGATCCCAATTCCCCATTATCTCTAGAGAATATGAATATTGGATGTGTTGAATGTTGAAAATGAGTAATACTTGAAATAAAATTGAGATTTATTGATTTTTAAAATATAGAGATGGATAGGAAGAGGTATTCTCACCTAAACATCCTCCTCACATGTTCCAAACGGAAAAAACTAGATTTTTAATTTTTTTAAATTTTTTTTATTGTTTATTAATACTATTAGAAATAGTATTAGTGGTGGTCATGGTGTTGGTGGTAATAAAAATAATAATTATTCTGTAATATAATATCTGAATGGGATAAATATACAAATAAAATCCCATATGTACACATGCATGCACAAGAGAGGCTTGAATATGAGGCCTTCGTGAGTTCCCACTGGGACCCTACCTGTAAGATTAATGAGATAGATAATAATAATTGTTATAAAAGTGTAACAATTATAAGATATAAAAATAATAGTAATAAAAGTTAGTAGATATGATAATATAAATATTCATATAATATTTTAATAAAAACATTATCAACTTCTTACAAGATACATCTTTTAATCATTCCATTTTCATAAAATATAAGGGGAAATATATCATCCCAGTAGTAATAGAATACTAAATTTAAAAATATTATTCTATAATACCTTAATAAATTCTGATACACCACACTTAAACCTAATTAATTCATAAAATTGACATATAAAGGTTTTATAACACCTATTTCATAGAGTTATTTGTCTATAAATTTTTAATGAGTCATTTTGACATTGATATCACTAATATGTATTTCTGAGAATTATAATTTGATCTGTAATAAAATTCTTAGTATCCATTTTATTATTTATTTAAATATAAACTTATTTTTGTAGAAATATCCACCAATTATTCTTGGCTTAAAATCCTTCATTTTCATAAAATATCACAAAGCAGCGTGATTCATATAAAAAATTACTTTTGAGAACAATAATTATGAAGGAAAATTTATCAAATGATAAAAAACTACTAGATGCTCATTTTAAATTATTTTGTAGTTTTATTTTGTGTAATTTGTTTATAACTAGCCTAATAGATATGTTTCTAGATATTTTATTTTATTTTTCCTAAATAAGAACTAACTAATCATTGACATGAATAACACATTAGTTTATATGATTTTTCCTAGTGTGATGAAATAATAATTTGATATCCTACAAGGAATTTCCATAAAAATTGAAACACTTCATTAGATTTTTTCCAAAAATGGAAGGCAGAATCTTTTCCTAACATGAATTTTAGGGGAAATATAATAATAGATAAATCCTTAATAATTCATTGGTGATATCTCACATTCCTTAGAAAAATAATGATAACAAGAACTTAAATACACATTGGTCACTTTGAAATTATACCAATCATCAATAACTCAACATAAATACATTCCTTTGAAATAGAATGACCCAAAAATATTCCACTTTGTTCCATGATGTGATAATTTTCCCAATTAAGTGATAAATTATTTTCAACAAATCTTGCCAAAACATTTTCTAAATGTTATAAATATACATAAAAATAATTTACATAAATGAATAATTCATACAAGAAAATTTCCATGAAGTCTGTTACAATTCCCTAGAATATTTCCATCATGCGATTTTTAAACAATGATTATTAATTGTATATTACAAATGGAAACCAACAATGAGTGAAAACATAATTTGGATAAGTGAACATGATTTTCCCATGATCTACTAGTCTAAAAATGTTTGTATTATACCATACAATCCAAAAAAATAACATTAATTTTTTCTTAATGGATTTTTGAGAATTTTATCAATGAAGGGTAATGGAATATGATCATTTATAGTTGCATATTTCAATATGTTGTAGTTTACACACACTATCCATCTATTCACTATTCTATTGGGAATCGATTATCCTTTATAATATTCAAACTTTTAGCCCCAACCATTTTAGGATCTACATAAAATGGGATATTCCACATATTGTATAATATATGAAATACAAATCTAGTGTCATAAAGATTAATAAATTCATTCTAGAAGAATTCCTTCATTGGAGGTGTTAAAAAACGTTGTGGATATAAAGACCCAACCTTAAACAATAGGTATTCTAGTGTATTTAGAGAATAATTCCAATTTTCCCATTCCCAATAATATTTTAGTTTTATAGATCTATATTATTTTTTCATCACCCATATATAAATAAACATTGCATCACAAAGTCGACACTTCCATTATTAACCATTTTTCCCAAAAATATTAGTATATAAAAAGTTTTATTTTACTGAAAAAAAATCCTAATTTTCATCTTGAAATCATACATATCCCTAATTATTCTTAAAACTAAGGGACATATGAAAATAAAAAAAATAAACATATTAGTTCATTAATACTTAGACAATATTTGTGTTCTAAAAAATCCCAATTTAGGCTTAAAAAACATTTTGTCACCCAATATATCATATTTTATACACAAATATTTTCATATAATTTTTCATAATAAATATTAAAATAAAAAATAAAAAACATAAAGATATCTTTTAAATGAAGAAAAATTTATGAAAATTTTTACAAAAAAAGTTATACATTTCACCGTTACAACGTAACATATAGTTTCCATTAAATATAATCTCTTCAGTAATTACATGGAATAATAATATAAACAATATGTATTCATAAAATCATATCAATATGTGAAATGTGGTGCAAAAATATAACATGAAATAAACATGAGTCAAACAAAACTACCTATACAATATCACATGGTGGAAAAACACATAATGGATTAGGGTTACTCCATTATCTCATACATAAGGTAAAATGAGAAAAAATATTTACCCAATGCATTGTAAATATATATAGGATCACCTACAATAACATTCAAATTCTTGTGTGTTCTAGAAAATGAAATTAATCTTAAGGCGTAAACAAAAAAATTACCCATAGAAACAAATTTATTACATTTGACAAAAAAACATATGGAATGTATTTCTCTATCAAAGGAAGGGAGAATAAGCAAAAAATATATGTAAGATATATATATATATATATATTAGATTCATTCCATAACATTTAAGGGAGATATAAAGTTATTTTGATTTGTAATGGTAATATCCTAAAGAAAATGGTGGTTTTGAGAGATCCCTTACACCTATAAGAAATCATTTTTAGATATCAAAATACTCATTCAATTTACAACACATTATGAAAGTAATTAGAAAAAAGTGAAAGTTGTTTTTAATTTTAATAAAAAAATTAATATTATAAATAAAAACAAATATCAAAAAACATTTATGGTGGTGGAAAATATAATTATTTCTTATACATTAAAATAACACCATTTTTTTATTTTGTAAGGAAAGTAAAAAAGATACGTATAAAATTCATAAAAAGATTCAGTTTGAATTTTTTTGAAAGAAATACTAAAGAGTCCTGAAATTATTATATGAAAAATTTATATCCATATAAATACATTAATAAAATAATTTTAAGAATATTTACTTTGAAGATAAATATTTAGAAAATAAATCATAAAAACCATCAAAATGTGGGTTTTAAGGTAAAGTGTCCCTTATGAAAACCTCAACAAGTTTAATTTTTATGAAAATTATAAAGAAATTAAAATATGGTCAAGAAATACATTTATCATTTATTTAATCGTAAATAATAATTTTCTTGAGGCTTTTATAAGGAAATGGATATGTAGACAATGAGCTTGAAGGGAAACATTAAAAAAGGATTTAAAAATGATAGTCCCCTGCCTTGAGTCTGAATCATCATGAATGTTATTTATCATCCAAAATCAAAAACATATGTTAGTTATATACTTTATTAATAAATTTTTTCTAATTCATTATATATTTTATTTCCATGTTATAATCAATTACTCAGTCAAATGATTTTATATCAACTATTTGGATGATATTAGGTTCATTTATACAAAATAACGTTGATATATTGACTATGGTAAAATATTTCATTTTTAAAACATTTAGATAAAAATAATAATGAAATAATTATCACTTCAATACATTCTTTATAATTTTAAAACCAAACATGAATGATGGTTATGAAAAATGTAGTACGTTACAATTATAGAGACGATAATCCATATACATGCATGATTAATGATTCAATTTTTAAATGATCATTATAGAATGAATGTATGTATTATTATATCATTTTTGAATGATCATATTATCTAAAATACCGCATTATTTCGTTGTATAAATATATCATCCATGTGATTTTTAATGAAGAATAAATCATATCACTTCTTTGAGAAGGTATTTCACACGTTCAAATTAACGATGTTATCATTATTTTTTTAATGTAATGGTTACAAAATAAATGATAAATTATATTTTAAGAATAATAAATATTTCTTTAATATCATATACATAAATTAAACCCCTTAATTATTACAACAAGATTTAAGTTTAGGTGATGGAAAATGGATTACATCGGTTTTTGAAAAGGTAGTCCTCCTTACACACATACGATGGTTTCTTTTCAAATATGATGGAATATGAGATGGATATAAGTTATTTAATTAACATAATAAAATATAATTGAATGTAATATAGCTATGTTTTTTTATGTTTTAATAAAATTTAAAGTATAAAGAATCATAAATAAAATGAAAACACTTAATTATGATCTATACCACTTCTTCATATACCCTCTTATGGTTTAAACCATAATGATTCCTAGTTTAGTTTTATGATAAATAAATCCCCTAGAAAATGAGGAGAAATTTTATTAACATATATTTTTAGGTATTGGATGAACCAAATGGTTATTTAAG
Organism: Viscum album; assembly: GCA_963277665.1. Lineage (NCBI taxonomy): Eukaryota > Viridiplantae > Streptophyta > Magnoliopsida > Santalales > Viscaceae > Viscum > Viscum album. The sequence goes on from OY728164.1 coordinate 1,200,117,537, forward strand.
TGTGAATAAAAGAGGACCAGATATTCTCTTTTATTAGCGGGGGAGGGGATCCCTTGGAAGTTCTTAACTTATAAAATTAATATAAATTAAATTTCATTTCTAAATGGATTAAAATAGATAATATTTGATGATAAGATATGTATAAGTATAAATAATGTCATACAATAATAATTGGAAAAATTTTGGTGACGTTTTCACCGTTATATTTTTATTTTATCCTTTGTTATCCCTTTTTGACAATTATCGTGACAACAAAGTTTTTTCATTAGAGGTCAGTATAGTAATTATAAAGAAAAAATGTTCAATAAATATAAAATCCAAGATATATTTAAAAAAATAGAATAAAATTTGTTAAATATAGGTTTTGTAATACAATATAATCATTTAATAAAAAATTATTTATTATTGAATATGATTAATGTCAATTTTGACAGTATTCATTTAATTGGACATTAAAAAAATCATGAACAACATTAAATTTTAATATATACCTTTAAAAAATCCTTAAAATGTTATTTTTATCTCAATAAATTGTTGAAAACAATAATTCATTCATATTATATCAATTTTAGTTTTTTCAAAAACATTTATTTTATTATCCTTTTAATTAAATAATTACCGTATCGGTGTTGCATACAAATTTAGTGAAGTTATTTTATTAAAAAAATGATAAATGATTTATCATGATAAAAAATTATTTTTAATATTAAAATTAATTACAAATGTATGTTATTCTTATCACAATAACAAAATATTATCATTATTAAAAAAAGTGACATTTTATGCTTTTTTTACTTAAAGTGTTATAAAGTTCACAATCAATGTCATATAAAAAAGGGGTCATATATGTTAATATAATATTATTAATGAATAAATAAACCCATCAAATAATAATAATTCAAGTGTTAGTTTTACATTTTAGTCTCAATGTTTTCCTTTAATTTAATCATTTTCCCATTACCATGGGAAAAAAATATTTACAATGGTTAATATTAATAATGAAAAAAGTAAAAGGGAAATATTTATCAAATTTTAAAATCCTGATTATAAATATGAAATCAATTTTCCATGATTCAAAACATTTTATTGGAAGAATTTAATTTACATTTATTCATAGAAACATGGGGAATAACATTTTTTTTATAAAAAGGAGTTTTCAAGAAAATAAATGATTTTATATCAACTCCAAAACTATAAATAATAATTATATAAATTTAAATTATTTTAAATAGATATATAATCAATAAAATTCCTTTAAATATTTCTTATTACGGGTTATTTTAAAAATTAAAATTGATAAACATTATGAACTTAAAAAAATATTTTAGAATATTGTGTTTTTAAGATTAAAACATAACTTCTACCAAAATATTGAAAATTGATGATAAAAAAGAATTTAAGTTGAATATTATAAATTAAATTTTTCATATGCCACTTTAATACTAAATATAATATATAATGGTACTTTAAAATTTCATGATTTAGTGGAATAAAATAATCTATTAAAAAAATCGATAATTTTCAATATTCAAATAAAATAAACTATTTCCAAATATTCCAAAAATTTCAGACAAATTTAATTTTATATGATGATTTAAAAAATTATGTTTATAAATTTTTTAAAATTTCTTCAAAATTTTATTATAATTTCTCCCAAAAATAAGAAAAAAACATTTTGAAAGGAAAAATATTTTTAAAGAATTATATGACTTTACTAAAAGTTGAGTGATTATTTATTAAGAATATATCAATAAATTTTTATTTAATAGGTCATTTATATTTATTTAATTAAGTGATTAATTCTATATATACCCACCATTTCAATGTCTAGTTTATCATATTTATATTTAAATAATAATATTTATGCTTCATTTATGATTGGTGTTGCATGTCATATTCACTACCGAAGATAGTTTTCTCTTGAAAATATATGTGTGTAACATTCTTCCCCGTATAATAAATTTCATCGTAAATTTTTTTTACTATATTATGATAATAAATGGTATAAAATTTTAAAATTATTTCATTAAATCCCACATCATAAAAAGTGTTAATAAAACATCCCCTTGATAAGAGAGAAAGGGAAAGATAAAAGTCATCTGGAATAATGAACAAGTAGGTTTACAAATAAAAGAAGTTGGATGGAAGTAAAAATATGAGCTTTAAAAAAATTATAATTCTTAAATAAGGATGGATAGTGATATAGATCATTGATCATAATAAGGTGAATTATCATGTGAAAGTTAATGAAAATAAACCCATAAACCAATGAGGCATGAAAATGAAAAACGATTCATTGAAAATGAAGGTAATAAGCTATAATTTGAATTTCATGATCCTTTTCTTAGGGTTTAGCAATTCCTTGCCATCTATACTAATAACATATGGAAAATATACTTACTTAATAAGTATAATTTCATCCTATAATCAATTTCCACCATAATACCATTTTTTCCTCCAAGCAATTTTTATTCCAGAGTAATATTTTATACTTGAAGAACTAATACTAACTTATAATGGACCACGTAATTCCGAAAATTGATAAAAATATATTCCACTAATCTTTATAAATTAACCACAACCAAAATTAATAGAACATGGCAAGAAATTACAAAAAATAATAATCCTTTAGATGAAGATAAACAACATTTATCACTAAATAATCAACAATAAAACCCAAATATCAAATTATATAATTTGATAAATAAATAAACCTAAAATTCATAAAAATAGTCTATACTATGATTGAAACCCAAATATCAGAATCATTTGATCACATATTCCCTCAAGATAAATTTAACATTTATATCCAAATAAAATCAACCACTCTTAAATTCACGTACCAAAATTGTAGACGCCATATTTATATATTCTCTATGAAATGATACCCATTTTCATAAATTTATTGAATCACCATAAATATAAATTAATATCATATATTATTCTAAAAAATAATTTTACCTCATTTCCTCTAATAAATCCCATAATGTCATGTTTACCTTAATAATAAAAGGCTTCTAAAATACTGAAATTCTTCTAAAATAATTTTAATCTCCTTTTCACCAAATCACATTTAAGTGACACAATTTTATGTATGCTAAAACTGATGTTCCCAAAATCAACTTAATCATTATCTATCAAATCATTAAATGAAGGAAATTTCATGCAAACTGAGATATCACACATGCCAATGGTAGGTCTTTCACCCAAAATGGATCTATTTTTACTCTTTAAGACATTATAATATTTTAAGGAATTTTTTCAAATCTAGGTGCTAAGTCGGTATAGAATTCATGGACATGGAGGGTCTTTCGGTTTAAATAATAAAAATATTAAATAAACTACATCACATGGGATTATTTTATCATAAATAATCCAATAAATCGAATTTAGTTCATTTTATGGGAAATATAAAGCAATTATTTATTACAAAATGGGGGGTTTACCCAAGCCGTGACCTATGGTTTTTTGGCATTGGTGTTTTGGTGGATGGTTCCATTTACTATTCATTTTGTAAAAATTATTATTTATTTAATTATATATTTTATATTAAATAACATATAAATATTACTATAAATATATTATATGGAAAATTTTTAGGGTTATCCTATAAAAACATGGAAGATTAGATATCAAAAGGGGAGATATCCGTTGGTAATAAGGATTGTGGATTGATAATGGATGATTGTGGGATTGTGAGGCTGACGACGAACATATTAAAATTAACTTCTTCATCGCTTGTGAATTAAATCATCACTAATGATCAATCCATCATTGGGGTAAGAATTTTTGTTTTATGGTTTCCACACATATTTATTATTAAGGATGGATTTTCGATTATCTGCTTAATTTACCATTGATACTGTGGAATTTTAAACCTTATTGAATCTTATTGAATCATGATTATCAATTTTCTTTTTTTATTCCATGTTTTACCATTTATCTTTCCATATTTTTATTATTGGATATGATCATATCATCCAATGATGTATTTACCTCTTTCTTTTTATTTTACCACACCATTTATCAAGTTGTCCCCCCATTGGCCCATGTGGTCATAGTTTAACATTGACAGGGTGGGATTGAACGTGATCAAAACCCCATATTTATGGTGGTTACTTGAAGAGTGACTAGTTTAATGAGATGTATATTGATAAATGTCAAAAATAGGAGAATAAAAATGGATATATTGATATGGGATTCAGAGTGTCCTAAAGAGGCTTTATGATTGGTGTGTCAGCTTCACACAGCCAATCGTAATACTAATTTTCAAACACCTGACACAAAGAATGGATGATCAACATTTTTTCCTTACATTTTGGGTAAATTTAGTGGTAAAACAAGCATGAACAATGATATAATTTTTATGATATGAGATCCACTTAATGAAATGAGGATGTTATATATTTCCCAACTATATCCCATGTATCCCATAAGAACACATGTCTTCTAGTACCTTAGCTATGACGGCTAGGGTTTCAAGAGGAGATAAATATCATACAACATGTACGGAATTATAAAGGCCATGTTAATTGATGTTGGAGGCTTTATATTTACTCAGAGAGTACATGGGAATAGACATATCTTGAAACATGAGCATGACCGGAGTACATGGGCATGAAAACGTACTCAGACCGGACTAAGGTACATAGAAAAAACAAGTGTACAGGGGAATAGTAAAGGAGAACATGTGCATGCCTTGGGTTTTTGACACTCATTATGTACCACATAGACACACTATGTATTATGACATGGCTTCCCAAGTCATTCCTAAGGCTTAAAACATTTAGGAAATAGGGCGAGGTCGCATTCTATATATCCCCACATATATTCCATGTTCTTATCCCAAGAACATCTAAATTCCATATATCCTTGTTTAGAACTCATATGTTGGCCCACAAGAATTCAATTCTATGTAGTTTTCCACATAATACATGACACTAGCCATCATAGTGGATTTGGATTTATGATGTGAGGTGCTGAGATCATGACATTTCTTTATGTGATAACATACTGATAAAAGTGATCATAAATGATCATCAAAGTGAGGATAGGGTTATCAGACCCCATATTTCAGTAGGGTGTAGGTCCCCCAATTAACACTACATAAGTTTGGTGAAACCCCACTATCGCACTGGTGTGAGAGTCTTCAATCTAACAAGTGGGACCCAAACACAATAGGGCGCGGGTCCTCTATATTTGGAGTGGATCCAACCATCTTATGGCTCTATCACATGTAGGTCCTACATTGGATTTTGTGTTCCCTTAGTTTTGGAATAAAATGGTGAAGTGTGGTCTTTGTACAAAAACTATTGATAGGTAAGTTGAGATGCTTGTATTGGAACCCCCATATCATATAAGGAAATGTTCTGACATTCTCTTTATACATGTATAGTTGATAAAAACCATACTACATTAGGGTATGGGTACTCTATCTACATAGTGGATCCACCTCATAATAAATATTTGGTGATGAGAGTATCCTCTTTGGGAGAGAGAGTCCCATTGGTTGTGGAGAACAATAATAAAGAGTAGGCCCATCCACTTAAATTCTTGTGCAGTTTCATGTGACCGTAGGCATAATAAATGTACCATAGTGCTTCAGGAATGTAATTATTTCTTACCTAAGTTGTATATATGAAGATTCATTTTAAATTCTTGTTTGGGGTTATTTTTAATTATTTTTGAGAAATTATTTTATGTATTGTCTCAAATCTAATTGACATTCCCTCATGGTTATGAGATAACTACTCTCTATAGATGCTTTTTGGTTGGTTATTTTGGGGTCTCATACTAGGTATGTTTATAATCACCCATGTATGGGATTACCCTTCATGTTTTATGTATAATAAATGTGGTAAGAAGACCGACATTGACATAGTTGGATCATAATTGCACTTGGATGCATTGACTGTGTTTAGCGGTAGGACTTGGAGAATAGGATCTGAGATCCCTCTAGTGTTTTATTTTTCTAATTTTTGTTAAGTTGGGGATTAATTTGTAGTAAGTCATGTAATTTTAACATTTATTATTTTTATAGCATCATACTGTGATGTATTCCCTATATTTTACTTCATTCATGGATATATAATGGATGCAGTATTACATTATTACTCCTTTGAACCTCATCATGGGTATGGTTGTGTGAATTCATATAGGAACTTATGGAAAATGTCTCCCATTTTAGTTTATTCTTTCTCCATGATTTTCATGATCTTCTATCCTATTGGAGGTAGGCTTGGGGTGTCAAAATTAGCTTATCACCCTCATGGTGGGCCTTAGTAGTTCAGTTCAGGAAAGAGTAACATTAGAGTAGGCTCATCCTCAGGTTGCTGTTAGAGTTAGACCCATAATGAAGATTGGTTTGGGAATTATGGAAATATTGTTTTGGGATTTTGATTGAATATTTCATTTTAGGTAACCTAGTGTTGGTATGACAACTGAAATATCTATTCATCATGACTCTGGATATCTACTTATTGACTCGGGACACCAAGACATCACTTGTAGGGAACAAACTATATGTGAATAAAATAGGATGCATTTCGTCAGTATTTCATAATGATTCACCTTTCTAGATATAATCTTTGAACATGGCACATAATGATAATTATCAGGATTCCTTCACAATGGTTGCCAATTAGGATTTTTAGAAAATTTCATGAAAATATCCAATTGAGGGATATGACCTCTGTTTAAGGACCCACTCACGTGGTGTTTCATCTGAGTGGGTAACAATAAATTCTACCTCCTATTGAGAAGCACATGGACACACATGTAGTAGGTTAGGTATATTATCATCCATATGTTAAGCTTTCAATGGATTCATTTGGATATGAATATAGTTCATGTGGTCAATTCATGTTCTATGAGTTTTAGTGATAGAGTCAAGTTAGGTTTTTTGGTGAGCCAAATCCTCAGGCTGGGGAGGATTAAATAATAGTTGTGGTCTACATTTTTCTTCTTTTGAATACCTCTTGTGATTAAATGGATGCTCTTGTAACCAGTATTCTTCATAGAGAAATAGTTGGTTATGGTAGTAACAATATATAATGTATCTTTATAGAGTGGAATTTTAAATTTGTAGAGATAGATATTTACTATGATTTATACAGATCCAAAATCCCTTTTTATGTATTAAAGGACTGAAACAAGCCTATGTTGTAAACTTCCCACTTGGATAGTATCCTAATTATTGGTAATCCTAGAGGTGTGACTTCTCTAGGGTGATTTATGGGATTATTAGATTCATATTTATGTGATCTTTGACAAGGTTTTGGATATAAAAGTAATAGGGACTCTTCTCCCACTAAGAAACGTTATTATAAAATGATCAAAAACTATGTGGGTGAGTTAATTATGAACAAGGAGGATAGGGCCGAGGTGTGTTTCATTATTTCATTTGATTTATATTTTTGTTGTTGTTTTGATGTTTTATGGACAGAGAGAGGGTCCAGGTTTAGGAGGATAGGTGGGTAATAGGAAATATGGATTTATACAGTATAAGCTTGTGATCCTAAGGCTTAATGTGTAATTGAGTTACATCCCATTCCTTCTCTGTCTAGTTTACATTTGGGTATGTGTTTACAAACCATATATCCATTATAATTGGCACTGTTTAATGCATATCAATACTAGTGGATCATTTTTTCTCAAGCCTTATTATTAAGGGATCTTATAGGGGAGGTTTAGTGCTCAAACTCTATAGATAGTGTAACCTAATTCTAATAGGAGAGATATCCTCTTGTGGAATATTTCTATAGAAGGCGGTGATTCCCTATTATGTTTTATTCAATATAGACCAATTTCTTAACATCCATGCATATTTTATTATTACCAGTGAGGTTTACAGTGTACCTGAGTTAGTGTGACATGGTTTATCCTTATATTCTACCAAGGAATCCCAGTCATAGTTGCATGAGATTGTGGGTAGGAGGATAAAACTGATTCATTATCAGTTGGAAAGTTTTACCCTTGGAGTAATGGATTCTAGGATATTTCAGTTCTATTAATATAGTAGAGGTATGAGGATTTCATACCCGATGATGTTCTATGTTTCCCTCCCCCTTAAGAGTATATTTTCTATATGGTTTTGGACCAAGGATATCCCAACAACAGTGCTATAATTTCATATGACCCTGTGTAGCTGTGAGATCTTGAGTTATAGTTTGATGAATCAATAAATCAAGGGATTTTTATAACCATTTTATTCTCATAGGTTGGCCAGTGTAGTCTGCATTGGAGGTAGATGAGAGATTAAGGTTAGGTGTGGAGTAGAATTTCCAGAGTACAGTAATGTGGAATGGTGTTCCAGCATCTAAGATTCAATGAGTTATTTGACCAGTGGTCAGTCATGAAGGGGTTTTCAGAGTTTAGCCTCAGTGAAGGTTATCACTAGCTCATAATTTGAGAAGAAGATGTGTTGAGCATGGATTCAAAGAGATAATATTTTTTCTTTTTGTTCTCGGTGATACCCTTTAACATTTAGGATTCCACAATATATTTTGTGGGAATTGTGAACAATATCCTTAACCACCATGGATCAGTTCATGGTAGTCTCCTTCAATGACACCATTGTGTAATAAACATTAGTGGTGGATCTTGTGACCCACTTGAGAATGGATCCAGATGTTCTTCAAGTGTACTAGATTTATAGGTATATCTTTTATATTAATTTATAGTTTTACGAGGTACACTTCTCTAGGATATGTCTTCTCATACATGAGTGTGAATGTGGAACCAACAATAGTTGAGACTCTTCTATCTTTAGGGATATTCAAAGGCATGGATGAGCAACTATAATATCACATCAATGTATTCCATTTTCTTTTGTTAAGTGAGGTGACCTAGAAGTTGAACTCATTTCAGTTGAACATTGAGGGTGAGGATAGTTCAACATACATCTAGTCTATGGTTATTAACCCATGACTCCTATGACGTGTTTTAGAGGCTCAACATATAGATATTGACTATAAGGTATTTTAAAACCAGATATCCACTATATGCGGTCTTGATGGATCTTTTGATGGTGGGTAGATTTTCATCCTTGTTCAAGGATGAATGATGACACTAGTCATAATATGATAGGATAAATTAATAGGGTTTTTCTCATTGTAGTATATCCTAGAGAGGAAAGGATGTACTAGAAACCTAAGGCATCAGATCGGGAAACTAAAGATTTTGTATCATGTTGTTGGTTTTATCCCTTGATATCTATACCCTCCATAAGGGAAGGTTGGGGTTCCATAATGGATGATGAAATTGGATGTTTTCATTATAGTTTTCATTATGGTTTTTCAATCATTATTGAGAGGTCATGAAACTATCTGAGTGATTGTAGAGAAACTCTCCATTTTAGACCAATTTAAACCACAAAAGAGAAGAGATTATTGTGGAGTTTGGGATGCTTATTCATGCATGAGGTAGTACAAATTTTGGGTGTTACTCTGATTATCATTTCACAACATGATACATTCTTAACATTATGTTCATATAGAGAATACATGAGGCATGTGAGACTCACTTGTGGTTGAGCATGAATTTCATTTTTGATGTACTTTGTTTGATAAATAAGACCATTCAGGTTTTAGATAAAATGATTCAGGATTTCATGTCATATTTAGGACATTTATTGGATGATAATATACTATCGATAGAGTTTTTCTATCATAATAGTTACCAATCCACCATCAATATACCACCATCTAAGACCATGTGTGGGAGAACCTTTAGGTCACTAATGTACTAGTCAGAGCCATTGGGGGGCAGTGCTTATGGGCCTAGAGTTATTGGTAGAAATGGTATCCCTCTTGTATCCTATACAATGTATTTTTTTACAATAAGGTGATGTAACTTATCATTATATATTCTGAGATATGAAGTGTGGGTCATCAAGCATGACCCTTATTTAGGAATTTCTCGAACAATAGTAGTGATTAGGTAAGATCATTATTGAGATGTCAGGGATAAAAACCTCCATGCCACACCAGGGTGTGGCCCCCACTGTGATCTCTACTTAGGATGAGTGTAACCCCTATCTGACTATTACATGGGTCATATATCTTATGAGTTGTACCCTCGGCCCAAATGCAATGAGGAATGTGTCCTTTTCTATTGTGTAAAACCCCCCATCTTCGAGCTCCATTAGGCATGGTTCCTCCATTGGAGTCAGTTCTCTATTATATGTGGAAGGATGTGTAGAGGTGTAGGCTCTCCAGATAGATACTTTAGTGGTTACATGCACCAGTGCATGGTCCCCCAATAAATTTTACACAGGTATAGTTAGTAATCTCAAAACAACATTAGGGAAAATTTACTCTATCAACAGTGTGGAACTACCCCATAACTGAGGTATATTGCTGAGCGGGTACCCCTTGTAAATGAGTTATCCCTAGGCTGTAGTAGGTAGTAGTGAGGAGTTATCCCCTCCAATAAGATTCTTGTTCAGTTTTAAGTGATGCAAGGAATTAGATATGGGCCTTAGATCTCAAGGAAGACCCTTTGTTCTTAGCTAGGTTTTGGAGAAAGAGACCCCATTTATCTTTTAATTTAGGATTCTTATTGACCATAACTAGGTTATAGTTATTTTTTTCTGTTATATTTTAATTAACATTCCATCCTAGTGAGGAGATGACTACTCCCTCTTAAGGCATCAATTTTTATGATTTCGGGGATTCTTATTTTGTACTTTTATACTCATCCATGAATATGATTTTCCCACAAATACCATGTATTTTTATTTTATTATGTGGATTGATAATTATATCAATGGATCATAGACATACATGGATGTATTTACCATGTTAAATGGTAGGACTTAGATTTCAGTCCTAAGACTTTCTCTGACTTTCAATTTTTTAGTTATTTATAGGTTGAGACTATATTTCTGGTGGTTAGTGTATTTTTAAAATTTGTTCATTGGTTTTATAATTAATTACTCTGATATATTCCCTAGATATTACAACATGCCTGGTTATACTCTTGATGTTGTAATCTTTTATTATACCTCTACACATTTTCATTTAAATGGATGTGTGTGTTCATACATGTACTTAAGGAAATGGCTACCATTTTTTTCATGCTTTCTTGAAACATATTTCTAGACCTTGGTCAATTAGAGGTGGTCTTGGGGAGGCACACATAGAGTATCCCAAGTCACGCAGGCCCCATAAGTTATATGTTGTTCTTTTTTACTAAAACTATATAAAACTATTTTATATAATGTCCCAAAAAATATAACCTTAATCATTAATGATTATATAAACACTAAAGGATGTCAATACCATTAAACTTTTTAAAATATCATAATTCCTATAATAATACATCTTGTTGAACCCAAAAAAAGTCCCAAAATGTAATTAATCACATTAAAATGCAATCACTTAAAAATTCAAATGGGGTATCTATGTATTTGAACATATGATCATTATATAAAATCTAAAAGAGATATAATGTGATTTATCAATAGAGTGGTCATAGATTGAATAATATGATGGTTTAGTGTGATCTCTTACAACTATAATAAAATCATTTCAAGATACAAAAATATGCATCCCATTTATAATCCTTTTTAAAAAAAATTAGAAGAAATGGAAAAAGGATTATAATTTGATGAAAATAAAGAGTCTTATAATGAAATATAAATATCAAATAATATTTTAGGTGGTGGAAAATTCTATTGACGTAGTATATGTAAAAATAAAACATTCATTTTTCCTTTTATAATGAAATTAAAAATGTTCTGTATAAAATACATAAAATGTTTCCTTTTGAAAACCATCGAAATAAATTTTTAAGAGGCATTAAATGTACTTTATATTAAATTTATGTGTATATTAATATATTTAAAAAATATTTTTCGAAATATGGAATTGGAAGTTAAATATTTTGAAAATAAATCTTTGAAACCTTCAAAATGGAGTTTTAAAAGTAAGGTGTTCATTAAAAAACTATAAAATGATTAATTATTAAAAACATTGGAACAAATTTAAAATATGATAAAACTACCTTTATCTTCTTTTTAATCATGAATAATTGTTTTATATAATTCAAATAACATTGACATGGAACACAAAGAGTTGGAATTGAAGCTTTAGTAGATGAATTTTAAAAAGAAAGTCTCTTACCATGAGTCTCGCTCATTATGTACATTATTTATCATTCTAAATAATAATGTTATTTTAAATATCTACTTAATTAATAGTTTTTTAAATATTATTATCCCTTTTATTTCTATTTTATAATTAATTACTTAGTCAATTATGTTTACATTTATCATTTTGATGATATTTGACTCACATGTCCAAAATGACTTCACTAGGATGACTATGGTCAAAGTGGTCATTTTTACAACATATAAAGAGTATTATTAATTTAATAATTATCATAAAAATAAATAAATTATATTTTTTAAAACATATCATGAAATATTATTATGAAAAATAAAATACGTTATGATCATGGAGATGACAGTTCATATGTACAACTGTGTAACATTTCCATTTTTTAGAAATCATTATAGAAAGAAGGTATGTATAATTTTATCTTTCAAGAATTATAATAATATTATAAATAAAATATTATTTCATTAAATTTACTTACATATATATACATATTCTAGGTGATGTGGTGAGGAATAATGAATCAAATCACTTCATTGAGGTAGTAGTCCCCCCAAACACACAAACAATATTATCATTTTCATAGAATCTAAAGGAAAGATATTAAATCATATATTATATTTAATAATGATAAAACGTTAAATAACATCATATATATATATATGTTAAATAAATAATTATTACTAGTTATAATAGGAGGTTATGGGAAATTAATTACATTAGTTCACAAAGTGGTAGTCTGTTATACAAACAAACGATGGTTTTGTTTCCCATTTGATGGTATATGAGATGAATATAGGTTATTAAATTAATATAATAACATATAAATACATGGAATTTATTGGTGTTATAATTTCATAATATTTCAAGTATATTTGAAGGATGTATAAGAAGAATTAAAATGAAAACCCTAGATTAACAACCATACCTCTTCTTCAGACAACCTATTAAGGTTTACAAAAAAATAGTTCCTAGGTTTGTTTTAGAAAAAATAAATGCCACTATGATATTGGAAGGGGGAATGTTAGAAAGTGATTTGGTCTTGGATTAGATGATACAAATGGTTCTTTGTGTGTGAAGAAAAGATGATAACACGCATCATTATATAATAGACGGGAGGGGTACTATTGGAATGTCTTAAAGTATTAAATTAAAATAAATAAATTTTCAAATCCAAATGTATAAAATTGAAAATATCTGAATCCAAGATACGTATGAAGATAAATTACCTCATCGAATAAAGATGTGTACTAGTTTAAGAGATGCTTTCACCCTTATCTTTTTTGTTTTAATCGATGTTACCATGTTTTGAAAATTACCGCAGTAATAATGTTTTTACTCTTTTGGGGTTAATATAGTTATTATAAAAGAAAAATTAGTACATAAATGGAACATAGCTTCTATTTTTACCAAATACCAATTACTTGGTCAAAGATAATATTTTAAGTAATTTTTAATCATTTAATGAAACATTATTTTTTTTAAAATATCATTAATGTCAGTTATTATACTATTAATTTATTTTGGCTTCAAAATCATCAAGATATATATATAATTAAATTATTTACATTTCATACTTCTATAAAATGTTATTATTTGCATCAATATTTTCTTAACACTATGATCCATCCATTTTATACTACTTTTAATATTTTCAAAATCATTTTTTATTTCTTTATACTTAAATAATTACCAGGTTAGGATTTGATAAGAATTTAAGGTAATTATTTTAATACTAAAAATTATAAATAAATTAGAATGATAAAAAATCATTTATATTTTAGTTGATTATTTTGAATCGACTATAGGTTATTTTTATCCTTGTGAAAAAATATTATAGTTATTAATAGGAAAAAAGTGAAATTTTGGCTTTTATTTACATAAATTTTTATAATTTTCTCAATCATGACCATTATAATAAGTTCATATATTATAATTTTTATGATTATGGATGAAATATACTCATCCAATAAAAACAAGGAAAAGTATTATTATAAAACACCATTTTTTTCTAAATAAATTAATCTCTAATTAAATAAATTTCATTGATATCTTGCAGTACTCGCAAAACCTAGTTAATCATTTACTACATGTATCACTGAGTAAGCCTTTGTTACACACGATATCAATTTGTAACAAAACCATGATATATTGTTCATATTAATCAAACCTGGCTGTTACAACTTAGAAGATAAACACAGTGGTTTTAATAGAAATATATAATTTTTAAATATTATGTATAAGGTTTTTAAATTAATAAAAAATATTTATAAAAAATAAATAATTTTCAGTAAAGTCTTTATATGTTTAAAAAATATTATTTTCTCAAAAAATACTTTTTATTTATTTTTTTGAAAAATAATATAATTAATTTATCACATGTCTGTAAATTTAATTTTATAAAATAAATATATTTTTTTAATTATTATATTGTAATTAAATTTGGGTGAATATTTCTTATTTTTAGGAAAATATTGATTTTTTTTAATGAATAGTAAAAAATAATAAATTTTAATTGGAAACCATTTTTAAAATTTTTTTTATAAAGTTAATTTATATTTTACATTTTTATTAATGTTAAATAAATTAAATTATATTTTAAATAATTTAATTTATGTCAATTTAATTAATTTCATATTGGATTTTGATATAAAAACTTTCTATGATTTTGAACATTTTTTTAAAAACCTCCTTTGTAATGACAGATGTAGGATTAATTTTAAATTAAAAATTTTCAGATCATGGAATCTAATTTTGAAATATGGAATTTAAATTTTGAATTATCATAATTTATATTATCTAATAAGGATGACTTAAATTCAGACAAAAATAAATAGTGAATGAAGTAAAAAATTAATTACTTTTGGTAAGGTAAAAAATGGGTTTGCTGCGAGGATAAATTAAAATCACAAGGGTAAAAATAACATATAAAATTATATAAAAATTATTCTATTGAAATATTTTTACCATTGTATATCTATGGGTTCAAAATGGTTCATTTTTTACCCTCATAAAATATGTGTAATGTGGGGGGCACTCAATTCTTTTGAAAAATACTAAGTGTGTCATCTCTCTTACATATAAAAGGCCACCCCTCTCCTATTTTCATCACACCGTAAAACACTTTTGGTTATAATAATAACTTTTCAAAAAAAACTCCCCAAATTCTCTAATCTTATTTTATAATCCTTAGTTTGATAATAATTCCATCATAGGAAGAATTTTAGTGCAAACCTAAAGAGGAAACCTATAGAAGACGTAACGTTAATCAATGAGCATTCTCTATTATTTTTTACTCCACCCATATAATTGTATTTATAAAATGTTTATATAATAAAATTAGAATCTTCCAGATACTTATAGGTTTTTATTTTATGTTGATGACCTAAAACCATCTCAACTTCCATCAAATGGTATACAAAATTATTATCTGTGTTTTCGAAACACTACCGCCTCTCCAACCAATGTCATTCGTTTTTGCATTATCACCTCTCACATTTTTAATTAATTATGGATCTATGTTTTATATATTATATTTATGATGTTATTATTATTTCATAATATTTATATCTCACATAAATTCATTATTTCTAATTTATGGGAATATGAAAATATCACTTATGCGTTTGACGAACTACTTCCTCACAAAGAGATGTGATTCATTCATGCTTAAATTGATTGTATTAAGGATGAGTATAATTTTTTTTAAATATATATGAAATAAAATTGAATCTAGAATATTATTATAAATAAATAAATTGTATTTCTTTTATTTTAAAAAAATGGAAACAATGGTCATTGGTACGTACGACCTACAGTCTCTTGGAATATTGTATTTCATTATCTATCATGAAATTTTACAAACATCTATAAATAATAAGATAATTAATATATATTATATTTATACCATGATTATCATTTGGTGATTATGGGACCCTGATCAATCTAACAGGGTGAAATATTTAACAAATCCAAACATATAGGAAAAACAAAGTAGTTATATTCCGAAATGTGACTTTAACATGGAATTGTTAATAAATTGGTAAAAAATGACATAATAATATCATATATGGAGTGATATATGTAAATATTTTTATATAATGTAATTAAAAAAATTTAATATTTATTATTCAAGAGGATTGAATATTTGCGATAGAAGTCAATACTAAAGGTAAGGGATATTTGTCTCACTATTTACTTGTGTGATATATATGCCATATTCACCACCTATTAATTAAATTCAGTGTATTTTATTTCCATGAATTTATTTTTTTATTATTATCCATAAAATATAGGTATTTTAATATATATTTTATGATATCTCTTTTGATGGATTTACAATTAAAAAGGTTCCAGAGCAGTAATGGATTTTTGTCTCAATTTACCTTCACGGAGGTGTAAGTTATATTATGAGCCTATATTGTTTCATGATGTGTATATAAAACAAATTTTAAGTTTAATATCATAAATTTATTTATCCTCATGGCATTTTATGTTCCATTTTTTTATTCTTTCATGGGGTATATGATTTAAATATACCAATGTGGAAATGATTTTATGTTATAATGTCATCGTTTATTATTTATGATTATTGTTACAATGATAAAATATTATGACCTGCCACTCAATAATTATGATTAATCTCTCTATATTATTTTTATTAATTATATTTTAATGTAATAATATAATTTTAACACTCTTTTGTACTTAATAAAATTGTGAGAATTATTTTAATAAAATCTAACAATATTTCTCTCCTCGATTGGAAAACTATTCCCATTCAAAAAATTATTTCTAGAAATTTTTTCTTTTTTTATTCTCATATGATTTTTAAAATACATTTTCACCTATGACTTTTTACATTTTTTTGAATGGAATATTAATTTTTTTTCAAAAATAATGTATTTTTTCATTTTATAAAAAAATGTTATGGAAATTTTAATTTTAACATGTACATCATGAAGAGAATTTTCCAAGAGTATGAATAATAATTTATTTAAAGATTAATTTATAATTATTCATGGTTATTTTATAAAAAATAAATTTTCAAATATTTTTATTTTTGAAAAATTGTTTTTAAAGTGTAAATGATAATTTCCTCAAGAAATACTTTAAATGATATTTCAGAATTATTTTCTCTCTGAGATGATTACCATTATTTTAACATATGGTTGACTATATATATGAAACATGGATACCATTATTATACATTATATTAATGTATTATCATTATAACATATTTATGAAACTCAATTATCTTCTATGGGTCATACCATGATAAAATAATTATGAGACCAACTTTTTACTTGGGATATTCTATGATGTAATTATTATGAAACCTGTCACTTTTCCTGATGTTATCATATGATGACATGTTTATGAAAACCATTTCACTTAATGGGTTATGATATCCTGAATTTTTATGATCATGTGGCATGAATTAATATGGGTTTTATTATTTCACATATGGGACTTATATTTCCCTCTAACACATTGGGTAAATATTAATATCACATGAGATAGATATGACTACAAATGCGAGTGAAACTAGTTCAGTAAGATTGGGCTGGAATGGGGAGTGAAATCAGTTCATTAGATGAATTTTTCAACTATGATGGTATTGGGAGTGAACCATGACTACTATAATGGTATGTGAATTAACCCATTATAATATTTTTCCTTGGAAATGATCCTTGAATACAATGAAAATGATTTTTATATTCTTATAATGATGCCAAAAATCTATTTCAGATGCCATTTTAATCCTCTCGTGGCTTCTATTATTTGAATATCTTATTATTCATATCTTCAAACCACTAATAATTATTAAATGAATCATTATTATGATATTTTATATGTATGGTATGGTTTTAAAATTTATACTCATGTTCTCCTACTCTTATGCTCATGTTATGCTTATGTATCTCCCTTGCTTAACCTTACTAAGAATTTGAGCTCACCTTTTATTATGTTTTCTTTCCCTAGGTTATTAAGAAAAGTATTATGTATGATATATCTAATAAGGGTGATATTTATGATGAAATTAGTGGTAGATGATGTAGCTCACTTATTAACCAGTGTTTATGTTTCCAAGTATCCAAAGTAACTAAACTATTATGCCCCTCAGGCATGTATTGTGTAATGTAATGAATATTCATAAAAATTATGTAATATAAATGTATGATAAACTTGGGTTTATATAGTTGGTATCAAAGGATAGGTTTAGTTATCCATCGAAAACTAGTATGTAAAAACCTTAGTGAGATCCCTATGGACATGTCCAAGGATAACTCTAAGGTTGTGTCAAAGAATAGGAAAATTTCTTAGAATTTTGATGAGGTATAGTGTGAGGGGTTTCCAAAGAACAATATCCCTATTTATATAATACCCGTGGATTTGGATCTATCATAGATGTTCCTTGTGCTAAAAACACTAAAACCAACGTATTGAGGAAGAATCTATCGATAATTGGTGTACAACAATGGGTGTTAATGCACACCTAAGTTGAAAATATTTTGGGGTATTATTTGGTAATTCAAAAACTATTTAAAAACCGTCATGAAGTAATTAAATATAATATTACTATGAATGGATTATTATAATCCTTATGTGTCATATATTGAATAAGTATTCATGGTTTATTAATCCTATTAGCGGATTTCCAATATTATGTGCTTCCCCACTAAGATTATTACATCTTATACCATTATTTTGTGTTTTAGTCAATGGATGTAACATAAAAGAACCAAATTAATATTGATTGAGATAAAAAATTATTATTTTACTCCTGATAATGCAAATCATATTAGATTTGGTACGAAAAAACTCATTTCTATTCTAAAAGAACATTCTCATTCTATGAATTGTGTTGTAATTTGAAAAGAACAAATGACAGAACAATATATTTTTAATTTCTTCATGATACAACATCCACCTTACTTTAGTGGATCCAATGATCTACTAGTTTCTAATAAATGGATTATTAAAACTAAAAATAAATTGTTCAATCACTAGTGTTTAGAACATTAAATAGCCATTTTGGTTATCTACAATTTGGATGGTGAATCAGATCAATAGGGATCTCTGATCAAGAGTTTGAGGAAACATAATGAAATTGAATCCAATTATTGGGGAGAGTTATAGAAATTATTTTTAAATAATAACTTCCCTCATATTCTATGTATGAATATGGATAAACATTTCATTAAGGAAAAGAAAAATGATAATGAATTCATTGGTAACTCTAAGGAAACCTCTACAAGGATCATGAGGTGTGCTTCTGGTATTACCATCCAACCTGAAAGTAAGGTTGATTGATTATTAATTAGATTAAAACCAAGTCTATTAAGGGATTCAACCATAATATACTTAAATAACTATGAATATATTGTTCTATGTGCTATCAAGGTTCAAATGGTAGTTCATGTTACATATAAATCATATAGTTTTGATAAAAATGAAGATAAAGTTCAAAGGAAAATACAAAATCACGGATAGAAGAAGAGGATCATTACTTTATGAACAATGTTTGGGAAGAAGTATGGATGAAATTGTCATAAGGGGACTAGAAAACGTTTTAATTTTATAATGGAAGGTCATCGATAAATTTATTGTTAAAGTGATGGGAAGAAGTTAGCAAATGATGTGAATTGAGAGAGAGATATACATAATTCACCATCCATAGTCTAGTGTTTCAAATGTAAGGAGTATGGGTACTATGATAACTAGGGCCCAAATTTTAAGGTTAATGATGATTATTGATATAAATAACCACCTAATCCAAGTAAAAGTGTAAATCTCAGGAAATCATTGTTTCTAATGAGGGCTGAGATAATGACATCGTGAAAGGTGCACTTACCATCCACTATATAACTGCTAATGTCTTATTTGACTATGGTTATATCAAAAATTTTGCATCTAAATTCTTTTATAGGGAATATTGATTCCACCCAAAATGATTAAATGTAGAATTAACAATGAAACCCCTAATGTCATGATTATAACATCTCACATGTATGATTCCTCTTCGGTTGATTTTTTTGGGAATTTTCTTCATACAAATATTTTCATTATTCCTCGGGTGGAATTTTATCTCTTCTTAGTAATGGATTTGATTTCATAGTAGAAATAACCCATTAATTATCATGGAAAAAAAGTAACATTAGGTATTCCAAAACAACCTATTCTATTATATCAATTTGAAAACATGTATGAACATCTGATGGATGTTACATGCATTATATGGGTCTTAATTATAATTTATATGGGATTGTTATCTTATATGGTTGGGAAGAAAATTGACATCGATGATATGAATATTGTGCTGGAATTTGTTGATGTTTTTTGAGATGAATTTCCCATTCTTCGACCAATGGGTGATGTTTTTTTCTTAATATAATTCAAACCTAATTTTATACCAATTTCAAAGACTCCATATATAATGGCATGAATTGAGTTGTAGTAATTGAAGAAGTTACTCTAGGAAAACCTTGATAAAGGATTAATTCTACCAAAAGTGTAACCTTCAGTTGAACACATTATTTTTTTAATGAATGATGGATTGAAGTGAATCTAAAATAATTATTAGGAATTGATCAAGATCACATTTAAGAACAAGTATCATCTTTCTCATATTGATGACTTGTTTGATAAACTGCTCAGAGATAAATATTTTAAGAAAAATGAACTTCACTCTAGATATTATCAACTGAGGGTTAAGAAAAAGGATGTGCCCATGAAAACATTCTATACAAGGTATAGGCACTATGAATATGTATTGATTCCTTTAAGCCTTACTATTTCCCCTTTTATAATCATGTAATTAATGAATATAGTCTTTAGTGAATACCTTAATTAGTTTGTGGTAGTCTCTATAGAAGATATTTTTCTATACTTGAAGAGAAAATAATAGAATGAATATCACATGAAAATTGTACTAAAGACCCTAATAACGGATAAACTATATGAAAATTTTAAAAATGATGAATTTTTATGGTTAAAAGTTTCATTTTTTGTTCATATAATCTCAATAGAGGGTATATAATTAGATCCATCAAAGTCAGATGATTTTTAATGTTGGGTCTGACAAACCACAGTTACTAAGATCCATTATTTTATTGCTTTAGCCAGATATTCTCAATGGGATATGAAGTATTTGTCAAAACTATGTAATCATATGACCAAGTTAACTTGGAAGGGAACGAATTTCCTATAGACATATCAATGTGAGGAAAATTTCAAGGAACCAATGAGAAGATTATATAGTGGACCTTTTATTACATTACCTTTACTGGTAAAGGTTCGTAATCTATAGTGATTAATTAATGAAGTGATTTGGATATTTTATTTGGTATAATGATGTAGTTATATCTTATGCCTTAAAACAACAAAATATTCATTAGAAAACTACCGAAACCATGATTTGGAGTCAGTTGTGGTAATATATTTGTGTTAAATATGTATAGAAATCATATTTACAAATAAAATTTTGATATATTTACTGATAAAATATTTTAATGTATATGTTTACTCATAAGGATTTGAAAATTTTATAGAGAATATGGTTTTAAATGATTATATATTACAACTATTTAATACGTTACCACCCTGGGAAAACAAACACGGTGGACGATGATTGGTGTTGAAATAATAATTCTAGCTTATCAATGATGAGGATAAAAATATATCCAATATTTCTGGATTTTCAATGGATAGATATATAAATTTTTAAGGTGAAAATTTTATATTTATCAATGAAATATTAAACCATATATAAAACTGAATATTAAAGAGACACAAATGGAAGATTAATAGTTGAAAAAAGGATAAAAATGTTCTTGAGTTTAACCTTGACCACCATGGAATTATTTGGTTCTGAAATTGTGTATGCCTTCCTTCGATATGAGACTTAAGAAGGAGTTGTTATAGGGATATCATAGTTATTCATTATCTATTCATCACATAGGTATGAATATGTATATATATTTGAATAAATACTTCTGGAGGGATAGAAAGAAGAAATAAATCACAGAGTTTGTATCTCTGTGATTGTTATGTCAAAATGTTATGGATAAAAGAAAAATATCAAGTAGATTTTGAATCCATTACCCATACCAAAATGAAAATGGGAAAAAATCATAAAGGTTTTTATTTTTGGACTCCTAAAAATGTCTATAAGGAATAATGATATATGGTTTTTAGTCGATTGAATTACTAAGTCATCCCACTTCATCAATATCAATGAAGGCTTCTATTGGGATTATATTTCCCAAATATACATTAAGGAATTAGTATGGTAGAACAGAGTACCACATTACATTATGTCTAATTATGATTTGAGGTTTACCTTAATGTTCTAGTCATATCTTAAGTAATCTCTTGATATGGAATTGTGTTTTAGTACTACGTATAATCCTAAAATAGATTTTCAGTCTAAGAGAACAATTAATACCCTAAATTATTTTTGGATATCATGTTCTTTGGATTTGAAAGGTGGTTGAGATCAAAAAATTCCTCTAGTTTAGTATTTTTAACAAAAATAGTTTTCATTGAATCATTTTAAGGGATCCTTAAGAATCCTTCTATGGAAATAAATATATAGATCCAATGTAATGTAATGAATTTAGAGAAAGAAAGTTATTGGGACTTGATATAGCTGAAGAAATAATAGAGAAGGCTACAAACATTCAACAACACATCATGGAAGCTCTATGTCAAAAGAAAATTTATTTTAATAACCACTAATAAGATCTTGATTTTTAATATGAAGACTAGGTGTTTCATATAATTTCTCCATGGAAGAAGGATATGAGATTCAAGAAGAAAGGGAAACTAAGCCGTAGGTTTATGGGTTCCATTAGAATTATTAATGGTATCAAGATAGAATCTTTTCAGTTGGAATTTCCACCAAACAACTCTCAATTCTATGATGTGTTACATGTATCTCACCTAATAAATTATATACCTAACCATTAAAATTTACCAAAATTATATGTTATACTATTGGAAGAAGACCATTATTAGGAGGAACAACCCATGGAGATTTTGTAGCGTATAGAGAATGTTATGTAAAAAAGACTATAAGATCATATCCTTTCTATAGATTAATCATTATTTTTAGGTATTATTTTATACTTTTTGGTAATATTTTGGGTATAACTTGTCTTGGGTGAGTTTGGATGAGTTTGGATGATTTTGGAGGATTTTTGGGTAGTGCATAGTTGGTGCACCATTTTCCAAAACCATACCCCTACACCCAAAAAACCTGGGCCCTCAGACAGGGGGTTTTCATGGTTTCCACACAACTTTCCAAACAATGTAGCCAATTAAGATAAAACATGATACCTACATACTAGGGGTTACTATTTTGGAAAATAGGGTGGTCCCTCCCGGGAAACTATACTTGTGGGATTTTAATCCCCCAAAAGTTTTATAAAAAATTCTCGAACACCAGTTTATTAACCTTAATAACCATATTTCAGTCTAACAAAACCTTAAATTATTTTTGATGCTCCCAAGATGGTTCCAAGGATACTTAAACCCATTTCTTTATGAATTTAAGAACCAGTGAATGAGGAGTGTCTCTCTAATAATAGTTTTTATTCCTTGTTTATGGTTATTATATCTATCTCTATCTCCTATTCGTCTTTCCCATTGGGGAGGGATGTTTTTTAATCCATTGGAAATAGTTTATGTATAGGTTTTAATGAATACTTATTTGTTGTATCTTGATCTTAAGTGTTTTTCCATGATCTCCTCTATTATTTTGAATTCTATCAATCTACAATGAATTGAGGATTAAGGTCTGGATAACATTCTACAATGATCTTGAGGTAAGTGGTTTAATTGATAATTTAAATAATCATGATTATAATTATCTGTATTTAATTATTTCATTGAATTTCCTTATTGGTAAATTTCCTTTAAATTTAAAATGCGAGTTCAATTATATAAAATTGGAAAACCCTCCATGAACCCTATTGGAATCATTAGAGATTATGAGTCCAAACTTGATAGAAACCTAGAGGGTGTAAAAATATTACTATAATATTTGTCTTTATAATATAAAAAAGGAAAATAATCGGTTATTGGAATTAAATTAAATCCTTGTTCAAATTTAAATTGGGAATTAATGGGATGGTTCTCCAGACATTGATGGGTTAATGAATTGTTAGGTTAAATGTAGACAATTTGATTAATGGTGATGTTTTTATGTTATTAAAGGTTATTAAAGTAATGAACCATGGTTGTATTTGATAAATAAATGGTCCTCCTTGATGAGAATGTTTGAATATGAGGATAATGATCTTGAACATTGATATGTATATAATACATGTGATATTTGTGTATGCTCGATCAGTGAGTTGTGTTTCAAGGAATTCCACTCTAAAAATTAATGGGAATATAGAATAATACTCTCGTACCCCATTATGTATATGTTTATTTGTGATATTTTTGATTGATCAATGAGTTTTCAGTCAAATAATACTACTCAAAATACCAACGGGGTTCTAGACTTCTAATCTAGGCCCCAAATGAGAGAATGTGAACATATTTATTCAAATGAATAATGAAATTACATTAAAGAATTAATTATGATATCCCCTGGTGTATGGTTTAGAATCCAGAATGGTGTGAAGCATGTATGAGTCGTTCAGGTGTCACCATGAACCCATAGACCTATGTGGTTGATTAAAGAATAATTAAATGAGATGCATGTTTAACATTGTTTATTTTTTATTTTTCCTTTGAAAAACTGTATATAATGTTATAGGATGGATATTTATTTAGACGTAATTAGTTGTCACCAAATGAGTTGTACTCACACCATACATAGGCTTCTGGATCTGTTCTTAATATAGTTCATGTTTGTATGACATAATAAGGGAAAAAGAATTCTGTTAGATGGATGAGTTTGGATTCATGATAGAGCATGGATGTGGAAACTGAACACGATATTAGTACCCACTTGAGTGTTATCCATGTGTAATTATTTTATGATTCATTTGATAGTTGAAACTTATATGGATTTTCAAATTTACTACCTTGTTTTATTTTCATTTTCCTATGTTTTCGGATTATCAAGTGATGTTAGCCTTTAATAATTACGGTTTTAATTTTTTTTATTTATTATAATTTGGCTATTTTATATTGATTTTTTTCAATTGTGATTATTTTTAATGAGGGTATAGTCTCCCCAAGTAACTTATTAGACCCCCTATACAAGTTGTCAGCGTCTGGCATATGGGGAGGCACACTTGAGGTTTCTTAATAAACCTGCTTGGGTTTCTGACATGCAACTCCTAGGTATGGACATTATAATGTGGATTCATAGGTTGTTTCATTCCCTTTTTAAGATATATTATTATTTAGGAATGGTATACATGATTCTTGGATGAATTATGCACTGGTCATGATCTTGTGAATGGGAGTAGCCGACATGTATGTGGGTGATATCCCAAGTACCCTGGGTGGGATTTTTGTTTTTTATTTGTATTGTAACAGTTGAATGTTATTTCACATTGGGTGATGAACATGTGGTGTGATGCAACTCTTTTCTAAAATTTTGATCATGGAACAACATGGAATGTGATTTGAGTATAAATTCATCATTCTAAGAACTGAGGGTTTCATGTAACTGGCATCATTTTAGGCATGCTTAGAAAAGAATGTTTTTGGTTAGTTATTAATTTGACAATTTGTTTCATAACTCATGTAATTAAAAATAAATTTCCAATAAATATATATTTAAATGGTTAGAATTATGATAAATGTTTCAATATGAAATGGATAAAATGGTTCTATTTTGGGAAACATTGAATTATGAATGTGTTTTAAACAGTGTTATCCATAACACAGGTGAGAGATAGTTGAATGTTGTGATAGTGACTCATTTTGGACCTTGTTGTGGAATATGGGGGGATGAATTGTTATAGATGTATGAAAATAAATATTACATATATTAATTAATTTTTTGTTATTACCCCTATTATGTTTGGTTATTTTTTTAAATACATGCCTCCATGATGACGTTTGTCAATAGGATCACATGAGGATATAACAAGAATTGTGGCTCCAAAAGAGGTACAAAAGGCCATGATAGATTTAAGTGAAAGGATGGGAGAGATGTTCCAAGAAAAAATTTATCACTTGTTGTAGTTCATAGATAGGGACACATGGTAGGAATTTTCAGAATATGTTTGATTCGACCCAAGAGTTCCCAATGCAGAACCCTCCAATGATCACTGAGATAGTGGACATGTGGTAGCGGTGTTCTAGATTGAGTCTATCGAGATGATTCTTAAAAAATAAGAGATTATTTTATAGAAAGGATTCATGATGGTTTCTTATATTTTATGTGGAAAATTAAAGCATTGGTAGGATATTTAGGCTTGTGATGAGAAATTGGGAAACATTGAATGGAATTAATTTCAAGGGAATTTCTTAGAAAACATTTACCAAGAGAATCTCTAGTAGAAGATAGTGGAGAAGTTTATAAAGTAAACCCACGGGAGTATGTCTATGATAGAATATTATATACACATTAATTAATTGGAGTAATTTGTTCCAACATTGTAACGAGATTAAGTAAATGTGGAAATATGGTTCACGATGGAATTAAATGTGATATTATGTCACAGATCAATATTTTTCAGAACAAGAATTTTTTGAGGCAGTCAATTTTGATCTCATTTATAAGGGGAACCTGATGAAGGATTATTGTAAAATAAATGTGGTTTCTACTATAAAATTAAAAGGTATGTTTTCTAATGTTATGACGACTTTATATTTGATTGTAAACCAGAGCAGTGATA
This sequence comes from Viscum album, assembly GCA_963277665.1. Taxonomy (NCBI): domain Eukaryota; kingdom Viridiplantae; phylum Streptophyta; class Magnoliopsida; order Santalales; family Viscaceae; genus Viscum; species Viscum album. The sequence goes on from OY728164.1 coordinate 1,200,144,469, forward strand.
TGAAAATTGCATAGGGAGAAGGATCATTTTCCCATAAATTTAAACATGTGAACTTCCATTAGTGTAGTAGGTCGGGTCACCTTCATAGCCAGTGTCCCCCACCACTGGTGGAGTACTAAGGTTGTGGTAGTATGCAGCATCTATAGTGGTTTTACTGGAATACTGGACAAGTGGGTAGTATTGTAGGATCTACTCGATATAAAATTACTAGAAGGATGTCTTCCATGCCATAACAGTCTAGTTGTTGGAGTAATATTGGCCACGGTGATTGAGGCGAAAGACATGCTAAATTAGGGAAAGAGTTGCAATATTAGAATAGTAGTGCATCATAGAGGACTCTAACTATATCACATGGTAGAAGGATAAAATTGTTTCCTGAAGTTTATATTTCACTTGGAGATAGCATGGCTGGACCATCAATAGTTATAGGTAATATTATTGTATATTATACACTTTCTAGCACTTTATTTGATACATGAACCTCTCATTATTTTATATCTACACAACTTTTGAACTATTTGGGTATAATGGTAGGTTTTTTGAGTTTGGTTATGATGATAAAAACTTATTTGGGAGTATGGTTAAGGGAAATCTATTTATGAAAGGGGTGTTATATCACAGTTGTTGAGTATCATTTCCTTTGGGATCTTTACATAATCGACATGAAATGTTTAGACTTGATTTTCAGTATATACTAACTGGTATCATACCAAGACCACATCAATTATTATGATAGAAGAGTAAAATTCACATCTCATGAGGCTAATAGTTATTTTCAATGTGGAGAATGAAATATCTAAGCAGGATTTATAGGGCTAGTTCACCAGCAATAGGAGGAGTTCACCACCCAGGTTTCTAGTATTTTACTAGATGATGGGGTAGTGAAACATTTTTTCTTTCCACCCATTATAGACCATCTTGGGAATGTTTTGTTTGAATGATAATCTATATATATTATTTATTTTCAATCTCACAAATACCCTTGTTTGTTTTATAAATGAAATTACTTTAAGTATTTCTTATAAATACTTATTAAGAAGATTATAATATTATTTTATTTATTGGTTAAAACATTTTTGAAGTATTTTGATCATGTTTAAATGTATTATGAAAACCCTATTCATATCATATGTGGGTAACTATAACACATAGTTTAGAAGCCCTACATTTGAGTTAACACATATAAATTATATACCCTATGCTATTGAAAAAGTATTTTTTTTATCAACCCTTTGTTTGGACGAAATATTATGATTGAAAAATGGGAAAGTATGGATAAACCACCTTAAAGTTTTTAGGGAAAAAATTTATGGTACATAAACCCCACTTTTATGACTAACTACGTATTTTCAACAATACATTTAGAGTTTTTTGTCATGTGAATGAACACTATGTATTACTATTCAAATATAAATTTTTAAATCTACGATGATATACCTGATTTATGTAATGGTCATGAAAAAAGTAAAGATATATTCAAAGATATTTTATGAACAATTCAAAGGAAAATTATTATTTTTTTTAAAACCTTTTATTCAATAGTGTAAATCATACATATTTATAATAGAAGTTACACCTCTCTAGGATGATTTAAATTTGAACAATTTCAATTTGTAGGTGACATTATTAGATATTATCAACCGAAATAATTCTAAGATTGAAATATAATATCATGATTATTTTAGATTTAAATAAGATTAAATTTTGTGTACTATCATTTTTACTACATAACTATAGCGAAAAAACTAAATTTTGAATGAATTTGCTATTTTTTTGAAGCTACGCTTTTGAGATATATAAATTTCAATCTATTTCATCTGTGTAACTGATAGTTTTTGTTCATTTACTTTTTTATTGAAGAAAATTCAAATCCAAGATCACTAAAAATATATTCATTCTTCTAGAAATTAATCATGGAAGAATAATACCTATATTTTATTAGTTTCTAATGAAACATTGATCAAGATCCTACCAATTCAATCAAATCAAATGCTCGTGATTTATTAGGGTTTTGGAATCTCGGAGTGAGTTATAGAAGAGTATCAGCTTCTCAGACTATTTTGTGGAGAATCTAGATCAATATAAAATAATTATAATTATCTTTAAATGCTTTTTGTGAAAGGAATCAACCACCTAAACTCAGTTTTAAAGGTTTTTTGACAAGAGAATCATTTTATTGAAAATGACTAAGATTAGAGAGAGGGCATTGGTGGGATGGACTAGGGGATATTTTTTACCCAAACCACTATAATAATTGATGTGTTTTTCTTTAATTTTTACCGACCTCTCAAACTACTTACATAGGATAACACTATATATCTACAGAAATAAAAAATAATGCTAAAATCAAGAATGTTTCAAGATTATCCAAAAGAAACATCTCACCCCATATTATGTATATTTGAATAAATATTGCCTAAAAATTGGTATCAAAGGAGTGAATTTTTTATAATGTTGATAAATATCTTGAATAAACAATTTTATAAGGTCTATACCAAGAAATATGTCAATGGATGATCCTAGAGAAGGTATGTCTGTGATACATGCTCTATAGATCAATGATGATAACTATAGATGTTGGAAATATCGAATGATCCTATATATAAAAAATATTGTATTTAAAGTGTATGTGAATATTATCACTCCATATGAAGTTCTTGAGAATCTAGAAACATGGGACGCTACCTAATTATATGAGTATGACATAAAAACAAAATAAATAAATGAAACCAGATGGGTCATATTAGACCTGATTTCACCCAATTAAAAAGAAATGAATAAATATAAAAAAAGAAGGATTAGAAGAAAAATGATTATGAGAAGAAATGGAAAAGAGATGTAAAGGAAACATAATGTGTGTTTTAAGACTCCAACATCCCTTCCAAACTAGATTTAGAAATAGTTCCAAAAAACATGAATAAAAAAATGATCTTTAGGGATAATGAAGTCAATGAGGCTTAAACCTATTATTGTTTTTCTTTTGATTCTAATAGATTATCATGTATAAAATTATTTACTTATTTATTGATTCTAGAAAAAGTAAATGAGTCTCGAGTAATATTCAATAATTCACTAAAAAACATTCAAAATTCCATTTTTAGTGAAATGGTTGAAAAGATAAAACATCATCAAGAATTGATAAATATTTAATAAATTTACATAAAAATTTTATGTTCATGGAAATAAAACTAAAGAATTATAAGATGAAATAGAATCATTTATAAGAGTTGAAAGTATTTTTTCGAAAGATGGAAAATATTTAAATGATATCCTTGGTAAAACAGTTATTAAAAAAATAAAAAAATGGAACAAGAATAAAAAGTGTGAAATCAAAATTATATAAATTTTGCATTATTCCACATTCTAAAAGTGAAACATGTTTCTATTATTGAATAATATGACATTATTCTAACAAAACTGGGTTAAAAAGCCTCTAAAAAGTGAAATTACAAATGAATATATTTTCAAAAATATTTCAAAAATAAGTAATGTATATTTTGGTAAAATAATGAAAATATAGAATCCTAGATCTTTTTTTGTTGACATAGCGAGACCAAAGAAAATATATATACCAAAACATAGTCTTGTTTAAATAATTGTTTCCTAAAAAGTCCATTGGAATTGAAATTATGTGTGGTATATGGATAGTGGCTTATCAATACATAGTAGTGGAGACTCTTCAAATTTGTATACACATGAAAAAATTGATGGAGGATTAGTCACATTTGGAGATAATGAGAAATGAAATATAGTTGGTGTTGGATCAGTTGGAGATCCAAAATCAATATCAATCGACAAAGTGATATATGCTCATGGAGAAAATCATAATCTGATATGTATTTATTAACTATATGATGATAGTTTTTATATTGATTTCTCTAACAATTCTTGTTCAGTTTTTGAACATAAATTTTCAAAATTTTGGAGCACCTAGTACTGATAATATTTGTACCCTAGATCATAATTCATTGTGTAATAAAAAATTTAATTTTTTAACTAATGAGACAAATGAGTCATATATCTGGCATAGAAGATAGAAACTTTGTAATTTACTTTCTTCATTTAAATTTTTTAATAAACCCTTAGATTATGATTTTCATAGTCTTAAATTTAATAGTGATAGATTTTGTGATGAATTTCAAATCGGAAAATGACATAAAGCGTCTCTCAAATCAACTAACAATGTGGTTACGTCTAAACCACTATAACATATGAACACATATTTATTTAAACAATCAAGGGTTTCAAATATGGCAGGGAAATAGTTTTATTGCCTATTCTTTTATGATTTCCATGATTTATTTGGGATTATTTTCTAAAACATAAATGTTAAGTATTCATTATATTGGATTTTTTTTAAAAAAAATTAGAAAATAAAATGACATTAATATAATTTAATTAAGAAGTGACCAAATGAAGAATTAAAAAATCAATAATTTAATTCCATCTGATCGAACATAGGTATTAAAACCACTATATATGCACCCATAATAGCTAAAAAATGGATATTTTTAAAGAAACAATAAAACTATTAAATAAATGAAAAAGTATATGTTGAATGAACATAGACTACATACCTATTTTTGGGAAAAAAATTTATACAAAAATTTATATATCATGAATTGAGTTTTAATAAGACCTCTTATTAAAAATACACACTATGAAATTTGGATTAATAGAAAATATAAATTAAATAACTTCATTGTGTTTGGGTAAAAGCTTTATATCATCATTAATAATGAAAACCATAGTATATTTGATCCAAAGGATGATGAAGGAATCATTATAGTATATTATGCCACTTTTGAAGCCTATGGAGTACATAAAAAAAGGGAATATATTGTTAAATAATTAGTTCATGTGATGTTTGATGAAAGTGATTCTTTTTATAAGAGGAAAGATCAAACATATGAAATTTTTGACTCTATTGACAACATGAGGCTCGAATCACATAAAAAATATTTTGGAAATAAAATGTGTTAAACTCATTCCAATCTAGAATAAAATGATAGAGAATAACATGAATGTTTCTTAATCAGAAAATATAGAACCTTAATGAATCATCCTATAGAAACCATTATAGTAAATATGGACAGATGTGTAACAAATTTAAGAAATGAAGGAAACATAGTAGAATTTTATACCTTTGTATCACAATTATGAACAAAGACAATAGAAGAATATTTAAAAGGTGAAAATTGGCCAATGGATATTCCAAACGAACGTAATCATTTTATTAGAAATAACGCTTGAGAATTAGTTGAAACGCTAACCAATTATCCAGTAATAAGATCCAAATGGGGTTTCAGAAACAAATTGTATGATAAAGGGATCATTACTATAAATAAATCTAGATTAGTAGAAAAAAGATACAATTATAAATAAGGGATAGATTATGAGGAAACTATTTCACATGTTTCTATATTATAGGTAATTAGGATACTTATCTCTTATGTATCTCAAATGAATTATAAATTATATGAGATGGATGTAAAAGTTTTGCTTTTTATATGGATATTTAATATAGGAAGCTTGTATTGAAAAAACCACCAATTTTTCAAAACCCTTATCTTCTAAATTCAGTGTTTTAACTTAATAATGAACTTTATGGACATAAATATGCCCCTAAGGCTTGACATAAAAGTTTATGTTCCTTTTAATTGAAAAATAAATTTTTATAGATTTAAAAGATCCTACTCTTTTAAACAAATGTCTATTCTAATATATTATTATTCCAAGTTTATGTATTTGATGTTATTTTCAGATCAATAAATAAATTTTCTTGTGATGGTTTTTAAATATTATGAAAAATAAATTTGAAATGATTATGATGGGAGAAATAAATTTCATTCTATGATTAAAAATTTATTAAAATGATTCTAAAAATTTATTAAATAAAATAAAATACAAAATTTATTTTTTGAAAGAGTTTGGACTACAAAACAATAAGAAATATAGAACTCCAATGTGTGATAATGTAAAACATGATTTGGATGAAGCTAGAAAACAATTTGAAAATAGGTTATACATAGGTATGATTGGTAGTTTATTATATCTTACTTCTAGTAGACTAGACATAATATTTTCTATATTTTTATGTGGTATATTTCATTCGAACAAACAAATCCTATCTTAATACTATTAAAAGAATAATTAAATATTTAAAATGTACTATTTTTTAATATATACCAGAAATATTAGTTAGAGGCAAAGCCCATAACCATTTATTAAAATAAAGGAAAAGTTCCAACACAAGCACCACATGACCAAAAGATAAACTACATACCATCAAAGTCCAACCCATCACCACCTCCATGAACAAATTATTTATCCACAGTCACTGATTCCCATTCCGTGCTCTCACATTGCTTGAGGAATTTAACATAATTTCTCATAATATTCATCCGTTCCAAAGAGAGGAGGTCATTCGTAGATTGCATACCTTTATTAAAAGATCTGGTGGGCATTGGCCTTGGCAAGTAAGAGTAGTCCTTCCTCGGCAGTCTTTGTGGAGACGCTAGAATATCCTTCTGACTCCAAATCGACAAATTCCTCCCTCCCTGAACAACATCGCTATATGTGGGTCTGACCATACCGCTCTCATTTTCTTTGTCACTATTAGATAAATTCCACCATTTACTAGGGATCCACATATCCTGATAAAGATCCATTCTGGTATGATGCATCTGACAATTGGTGTCAATCACAGCTAAGCATTTTGGATTTTATATCACTTCAGTGCCATCACAAATCCCTCTTTCACTGCTCTCATACACTATACCATTCTACTACAAAATTCTATGGGCCTACATGTTGGCATCCAGCAAGACCTCCCTCATATCCTCCTACTTCAGTCCCTAAAACCAGTTCCCTGTGGTAACAGAGGCTAGCACACCAGACATTCCATCGGCCTTACCCTGAAGCCCAGTAGCATAGATCTCCACAGTTCTGACTGAGGGCTGATCCTCATATCAAGTACACATCAAAATTCCCACTGCACCAATACTCTACTCCTCATCCCACTCGACACTATTATTATTGAAAACCCACAACCCAACAGAACTAGGGACACCCTTACCTCCACCCCTATCAACTACATAATTCACACAATCCTACACCCTCATATCAACCTTGATCTTATCAAAGACTGCATTGAACAACAGATTGGAAGGGACTACAACTTTTACTCCCACTACCACTGAACTTTTCTTCTCAAAATCAGCCACCCTACCACCACCGATCACCTGACTCTACCCATCAACCATCCTAACCATCGGAACAAACATCCTTATCCTCCATTCACCATTGTACTGCGACACCAGATACCCCTGACGATGACATTTCAAAGAATATGTCTCCCATGACTCAAACACCACGGCCTACCTCCATCTAAACTATGTTCCAACAACAATCCAAATCCAATATATTGGGAGCTTCGACACATCCACCTCAGCACAGATGTATGGATTTATGGGGTGACATACAAAAGAGGTCCAGACATCAGATCATAAGAAACAACCAACCATTTTCCAATCATATCATTAATATTCTTAATTTGCAAGATTTTTGATTAGATAGAAAAATCATATCATGAACCTATTACATTTATGAAATTCATTAATTTTATTGTCATGTGGGAAAAATAATTCAATTTCTCTATCCAAATCCAAATTATAATATATATATATACTGGAAATTGTTGTGAACAAGTGTTATGGATGAAGCATGCCTTATTGAAATTTGGACTTTATTTTAATAATATACCTATTTTTTTATAATACAAGTGAAATTAATATTTCCAACAATCTAATAAGTCATTAACGAACCAATAATATTAAAATAAGACATAATTTTATAAGAGATCATGCTCTCAAAATGGTTAAATATATATTTATAAAGTGTAAATACTAAATATCAACTTGTTTATATTTTTACAAAACCACGTCAAACTGTTAGTTTTGATTTCATTCAGGAGAAGTTAAGAATATTAAATTTAAAATAATTTTCCTTATTAATTTAATTATTAAATATTTTATTTTATTTAGTTGTTATTTTTTCAATTACTGTTTGAAAAAAATAAATTTTTTATTCATTTTTGAAAAAATTATTCCATTTAAAATAGTGAAATAATAATTACAATGAGTAATGAGATTGAGAAAAAAGACTATTGTTACCCAAATTTTAAGAAAAACCCTTTCCCTCTCTTATTATTTCACTCTATCTCTCAGAATTTGAACCCTTTATATTTCCATACCATTAAATTATCATTCAAAACCCTACAATACAAAACCTTCTACTTGTACATTCTCATAAATTATAATGAATCAGAGAATATTTGTTAAAGAATAAAGTGAAAAAAGGAAAAATGTGTTAACTATAATATTTTTTATATAGAATAAATATATTTTTGAAAAAATGTCATGTTTAGTTTCAATTACATAGAACATTACATCGTATCAGTGATAAATGATTGGGTTTTTTAATCTCTCCATTTGAAATTGATAATGATTTTATGTTTCCCCATGAATGGGTTTTTTTGTTTTAGTGTTTGGTCTAAAGGGAATCAAAAATATATATCTTAGGATATGATTTTATTTCTCTTTTACTTACTCAAATAAGTGAGATTCTTATAAAGGATATTGATGCTGATCCGACGGTGCTGGTCATGTTTGTTCAATCAGTAATAATTCCAAGAGTTATTGAAATTGAAAATATTATTTACCCAGACACGTGTATAATGTTAATGTTGATAAGTGATATTATGTTTAATCTCATAAGGGGCATGAAAATATACAAGCACCATTATTTCCACGAAGATGGAAAAATAAAATTTTGTCCTTATTAAAGGATAATTGAACTTATGCTATATAAAATTGACACAATTGGAGGTGTACAAATGCACACCATGTATCCACAAATTAACATTCTCAATGATGTAACTCTATGGAATATTGGTTTATTCTAATGTATAGTTTAATAAATACTCTTACTTGTTACTGTTGAATTCCAATAAGGATATCATCCTATGTTTAGGGGAGAATAGAGTTTAGGGATATAGTATTGTAGTACAAATTCGAGAAGAAGATTTTTCATAATCAAGAATATAAGATACTATTCAGCCAAAGATATTCTGAATAAGATAAAATATCTCTAAGCCAAAAGTTGTAAGTGATTCACCTCCATTTCTTAAGGAAAATTTAGAAGAACCAAATAATTAGTGACTTCTCATTTTCCCATGAAAAAGGGAAGAACCTGTATCCTATGGAACTATAATTCATCCACTAAAAGTAGTGGTATCTAAAGCTAGTGATGTTTCTTAAACTGAAAATAAATAAGGTGAAGAAGCACATTTATGAAATAAATATGAAAATCAAAATTAAATAAATTATACTGAAAAATGTGTTGGAGAATTCTCAAGGTTATGAGAACGTTCAATTTGAAATAGCTGACACATTACAGTTAGCACTGAATCAATGAATTTATGTCCAATTTGGTTTCTTGGACAAGGAAACATTTTTACATATTAATGATAAATAGGTTATTAAGGATTAATTTTCTTCCTATTGTGAGAAACATAAATAAAAATCCCTAGTCGTGAATGATAGATGCCATACATCTCATGTTCATGAAGAAGAATATTTTGACCCTTTAAACAATAGAATTGAAGGATTTTTTGTTAATTTTAACAATACATGAGAATAATATTCATGTTTTCTAAGTGAATTATAGTATTAAAGAAATTATTTTTAAGATTTATGAAGGAAAACTATTTCTAGATAGGTGTTAGAATTAGGTTGGGACCAACTAAAAAATAAAAGAGATAGTTCAATTACAATAATAGATTTTAATGTTTTTACTTTATAAATGTATGATCAATTTGGAAAACATGAAGAAGATTCTACTTAAGAAATAGATATTAGGTATTTCAAAAGATATTTGGGGTGTTGGATTGACTCTATTAGAAGTAGTTCCAATCAATTCAGATCTTCTACATCAGCACATGATGTTTCTCCAAAATTATTCAGAAGGATTGAGGCCATTACAACTATCATGTCTAATTTCAAGGATCGAAATAATAATCTTCAATGTGAAAGTGATACACTAAATGTGTTGAAATAAAATAATTTATATTTTAGTGAGAAAACAACATTAAAAGATCCAGACATCAAAAATATTCTTAATCAGTTTGGTACAATGCTACCTCAATTTTTTCAGTTAGAGAAAACAATTAAAGATTTTTGTAAAGTAAATTTGGTCTAATGTTAAAGTATTGGTTAGGATTCAATTATTTTGGTGAATCAATTGGGTAAAAATATTATCGAAATTTTATAAGAAAAAATATAGGAATTTATGGAGGTTCTTCAGGATGTTTGTGTTTTACTAGAATCCAATACCTCTTCTGAACCATCCATCTCACATTTATCCTGTTATACTTTTTAAACCATTCTCAGTCAATATTATTATTGTAATCATAAAAATATTGTTATGATATCATTTTTCTTATTAAGTATCTATTTTTTATTATTTATTTTCATTTTTACTACTATAAAACATTTCTCATTTTTATAATCAAAACATATCATTCAATTATGTGTATATGCAACGTTTAATGTGTTTAAATCCATTTTTTTATACTCTATTTTTTATATAAAAAGGGGATGGGGGAGAATTGGGTAAACACATCATTCATGATTCTATTATTCAATTACTAGTTTTTATTATTTATCAATCATTAATAATTTACTTTGTAAATTATTTATCAAGAAATGTAATATTTGTAAAGATATTATTTTATTTGTGTTTAAAATGTGTATGTTTTCTATGTTATATTATTGGGTTTTATCATCAAAATGGTGTATATTTTTGAGCTTTTATTGTCTCAACAATAATATATAAATCTTATTGCTTTTTATGCTAAAAAATAACCTTGTTTGTTTTAATAATGAAATTACACGAGTTATTTTTTTGGAATACTTCTTAATTAGATTTTAAGATTATGTTATTTTCTGGTTATAATATTTGTTTAAGAATTCAAGACATGTTTAAATATATTCTAGAAACATTCTTCATACCCTACGCATGTAATTGTAACATATGGTTTAGAAACACCACATTTGAATTAAAACTTATGGATCATATAACCAACACTATTGAAAAAAGTATTCTTATGAACCCTATATTTTTACGGAATCCTATCCTTGAGAAAAGAGAAAGTATGTATAAACAATCCTATGTTTATAAAAAACCATTAAGTTGAAAAAATAAATGTACAGTAAATAAACCTTAATTTTGTGATCATCTGTACATTTTGAAGCCTATGTTTGGAGTCTTTTCATCTTGTAAGGGAACCCTACATTTGACTATTCAATGACGGATTTTTAAATCTATGTTAATATCATCAATTTATGAAATGGTCTTGATAGAAGTAAAAATCTATTCAATACTATTTTGGGACCAATTCAAAGGCCTATAATGAAAATTTTAAAATCTCATATTAAATGATATAAATCATTCCAATTTCTATGTGAATTTATGTATCTCTTGGTTGATTAAAATTTGAATGATTGAGATTTTTAGGATCCATTATTTGATTTTCTCAAATAAAAGAAATCCATTATTTCTATATAATATGAAGAGTATTTTCTCTTTCTATATGACTATATTTTATGAAATGTATTTTTAAATACCGAACTGATACAAAGAAACAAAAGGATAAAAAGAATTTATTTTTTTAAAGAGTCTATACCTTATAAATATGTATATATATATATATTCTAATATTGTGCTATAGTTTAACTGATACTTCTTGTTTTTTTTTATTAAATATCATTTTCATCCCTGATCTCCTGAAATATAACATTTCTTGAAGACATTAATATTTGAATATGAATATCTGTATTCTTTCATTTGTTTTTGTAATTGTGATCATGAAACTATAAACTCAATAAAATCAAACTCTTATGATTTATTATTTTTTTGTCTTCATTAAATCAGTCATGGAAGAGTATCATATTCTCCTAATAAGTTTGAGAGAACTTGGTTCCCTATAAAAGAACCAAAAGGCTCTCTAAATACACGTTGTAAAAGGTGTCAACTCCCTACACTAATATATGAAGGTATTATGATAAGAGGATATATCTAGTGAAAATCACTAAGATCAAAGTGAGAGCATTGTTGGATTGGACTAGGGGATATTTTTCCCCAAACCACTATAAAAATCACCATGTTCTTATTTACTATTTATCCACTGCTCAAAGAACTTATATAAGTGAAAACTGTATATATAAATAAATTTATAAGAAATATAAAATCTAGAATCTCTCATGATTATCATAAAGACATAGTTACCCCCTTCTTTTGTATATTAATATAATTATGACCCAAAAAAAGGTTTTGGGATGTGTTTTCTGAAGAATTCATTGGGATTCTACATAATATTGATGTTTAGTTAACAATGGAAAAAATTTCTAAAGCTGAACTATTTTTCATTACACCTTAATGAATGAAACCAATAGAGCTTAAAGATATTAAGACAATATTGGAAAACTTTATGGGCAAGGGGTTTATACATTCGAGAACATATTATTGGGGTTTTGATTTTTTGTTTTCTAAGAAGGATGATTAGATGTAGCATTTTTTTTGATTACTAGTAGTTGAATCAGATGAAAGTGAAATACCAATATAATCTTCTACATATAGATGTTCTCTTTGACTTGTTTAGAAGATCTAGTATATTTTCCTAGAATGACATGATTATGGGGTACCATCAATTTAGAGTTAGATATTTTGATATAATGTATACTACTTTTAGAAGAAAGTATGACCTATATGAGTTTTTCATGATGTTTTTTTGGGTTGACGAATGATCTATCTGGGTTCATAACCTTTATAAATAAAATAAATCAGCCATACATATATCTAGTAGTGGTTGTTTTTTTCAGATGAAATTTTAGTGTACTCTATGAATCATGAAAATCAGACCCAATATCTTGACATTATCTTAGATACACTTATAGATAATCATCGATACACATAGTTATATATGGGTCAATTTTAGATCAAAATGGTCTGTTTTCTGGGTCAGATCATCTTTGAGGAAGGTGTGTTAGTGAACCATGGAATGTTCAAGTATTTTTTCATGGGAGAAATTGAAGAATTTTTTTGATTTCTAATGATTTCATTTGTTATGGAGTTATTATTAGAGGTTTATCCGATACTTTTCTTATTTGGATCCACCACTTTCATGATTGAAAAAATGGTGTTATGTTTTAATGGTCTTGAGAATGTGAGAATTATTTCTAGGATTTGAAGAGGTGTTTGACTAATGAATAAATTTTGATCTTACCTGATTTGGGTGAGGAGTATACCATGTTTTGGGATATGTCTGGGATTTGACTTAAAGTAATGTGGATCCACGGGGATCGATATATGGAATATGGGGCATGAACATTATGGAAACCTGAAAAAATCAACCTACACATGATATTGAGATTGGAACAATGATTTATGCCTTAAATAATTTTCAGGATTAACCATTTGGTGAAAAGATTACTCTTTATACCAGTAAAAAATATTAATGTACATATTCTCAAAAAGGAGACTAGAATCTATGGAATTGGAGGTGATTTGAGTATATGTAGTCATTTGAAATTGAGCTAGCTTATACACATAAGAAGTGAAACAATGTTTATGACACATTAACCATCAAAAAATATATTCATGTACTTTAGCACTATAATTCTGAGTGTAAGATGATGAACATACTGGCAGAGATGCATATTGAGGTTTAAGAGGGTTAGGAGAATTTGGCCATCAAATCCTTGTCAGTTGATTCCATAATATAGTGCCAGATCAGGGAGAGGCAACATGAGGATCCCAAGTTTTTTCCCTTGAAGGAAGTCATTGATGTTGGGAATTCACCTTCCAATTGTACTGTTGACGAGGTTGGGATCATCGATGTTCAAAACCATTTAGTTGTGACTATGTTTATGAAAGAGGAGCTAATGTGTGAGTTCCATTCCTTGAATGGGGCGGCACAACTTATTTTGTCCAAAATATACCCCAAACATCAATTATAGTATTGGTATTAAAGAAATAAATGAGATATTACAGGTTTTGTGACATGATGACACACATATGTAATGACCCTAACTTTTTGAATAAAATTTATTTCCTCAAAATGTGTTTTATACTATATTAAAAATACTATATCACTTTAATAATGATAAATTATAAATTGAAATGTGATTGTTGGGTTTCGAATGTTATATGAATGTGGATCAATTATGTGTGTTGGTCAATATGGCCATTGGAAACTATATAATAATTTTAACAATATAATTATTTTTTATAAGTAGTAATGAAAAATGATACTTGTTGCATAAAGAATAAATAATGGCCTGAACTAGTTGATTCATGCTGTATGAATCCCATTTGTCAAACATGAGTGGATTTCCCATAATGTAAGAACCCGGTTCTTGATTTTGAGGTACGAGTTTCTTTGTTTTCCTTTTCCTTAAGTGTTTTTGAGAAAAGATGGAAAATGGGGGAAAATGAGAAATTTCGAAACTACACACCGTGTACTTTGTCCACACGCCATGTACTTTTGGCCGTGTTGGGATGAGGACATGGGGCGTGTAGCCTTGTCGGTGACGAGGGGTGTAGGAATCGACTACACGCCGTGTAGTTGTTCCTTACATTCCGTTTAGTCAGTTGGAAGGCTTAAATAGTATGCCGGTGGAGTCGCCGCCAGCTGGGCGAGAGTACACGCCGTGTACTCAAGAGTACATGTCGTGTACTCAGGTCGATGGGTGAATAGTGTGGCGGTGCTGCCAAATGAACAGTCAAATGAAAGAAGTACACGCCTTGTACTCAGAAGTACACACCGTGTACTTTTTTTTCATCTTAAAACAGGTAGTAGGCTCCTCATTTGGTAGAGGAGGCCTTTGAGCCATTTTGGAGGCAAGGAGGACGGCCAGACCTTTGAAGATCTGTCAGGTGTTTGTCCGGAATCTGTTTTGGCTTCGGATGATCTCGTTGGAACCGCAAGGGTAAGACCTATCCTCTTCTGGTACCATTCTTACCAATTCTTTCCCGAGGGGAAGTTATTTACGTTTGAATGGGTTTTGTTCTTCATCATATCTACACCATTCTTGTGCGTTTCTGGAGTTGGCATTCAGGTATATCATTCGTTGGCGTATAAGGTAGGTGGCTTGGTGTAAATTTCATACTGCCGTGCATTTTCGTGCGTTTTTGTGCCACAAACCCATGTTGGGGTGTCGTGTGGATGAGGCCATTGCTATATTTAATGCCTATAATTGCATAGGTGATTAAATTGTGATAATACAATGCTGGTTGGGATCGTTGCTTGGATCCGGAACGACACCAGGGGTGTGTTCCTCTGTTTAGTCATTTGGCCAGGATACCCAAGGGTATGCCTTTAATGTAGTAATTGTAGAATTACCATGAGAGGAATTTCTTGTTTACTGCATTTTGAGATTTTGGGCATGGCCCGGTTACCTGTTTAGCCTGAGGGCGTTGTTGTGATTAGCCTGTGGGAACTACACTATTTAGCCTGTGGGCTGTAGATATTTTCAGCCTAAGGGAAACTTCTTCCGTGCTTGTGGGTAGCTGATTTTGTGCCTATGGGCGACACTACCTAAGCCTGAGGGAAAAACTCAGTTATGCCTGAGGGTAGATTCTGTGTTGGATACTCATTACCCGAGGGTAGAGGTTTACGTATCTGAGGAAACTAGATGGTTACTTAGAAATGCACTGTGGTGATTTCTTATATTAAATGGATTAAAGGAATAATTAAAATGGAAATATAATTGGTAGTTGTTACTTTTGAGTGCTGCATACTTTATTGCATTTATTACTGCACACCATGGTTGCATGCTCACACATAGTCGGGCACATGCCTTTGGTGGATTCCTACTGAGATATATTTCTCACACCCTGTTTGGGTTATTTTTTTTGGCCCAAACAGATTACGTTGCTGCAGGAGTAGATAGGGGAAAGAGTCCCTATACAGGTACATGACTGTTGCTAAGTAGTAGGAGGGAATGGGACCGAGCCTAGGCTCGCGATGCCGCTGCCAGCTGTTTGCTTTGCTTTGCTGTACTCTGTTTTCTGCTGTGCTGTATTGATGTATAACATGTTCTGGCTATTTTCTTATAACCTGAAACATGTAGCATCATCTTTTATATATTGTTGGTTATATCCATTACAGTTGTTAATTTTAGTAGTTGTATGGTTACTGCTTCCACTGTCGTTGTATGTTTATTTTGGTATTCCGTTGTGCTACACTTTGACAAATGAGTGCATAGTTTCCCCACTATCAGACCAGGCCCCTCACTGCTAGTCAGCAGTCTCTGGCATTTGGGGAAATACACTTGAGGTCACATGGAGAACCGGGCTCGGGGCACCTGTTGCGTGGCACCCGGGTCCGGGACGTTACAAAGGGGTATCAAAGGGTGTTTCTTTTCTTTGACTTACTATTTGGAGCCGTAGTCAGGGATAGGATGGAACGGTAGTTGGTAATAAGCTGTGCCCAGAATTAGATAACCCGTGTACAAGGAAAATCCAGTCTACCTCGTATTTTACATTCTTTGTATTTTGCAACTTTACGGTTGATATGTTTTCACCATTGGGTGACGATCTTGGATTGTGCTGTTTATATTTTATCTGTGGGTCCTATCCAGTTGCAACCTGATGAGATGAGAGTATTTCATCTCATGCATCATATAGGCACATTCTAGGTATCACATGCCATACATAGTTTCCATGCCATGTAGGTGCATTAGAATTTGCATGTTGTTGTGATAGTTGTTGTGCTAGAAAAGCATGTTGTTGTGATAGCTGCTTGTTAAATACCTGCCTTGTGATATGGTGTTTTTGTTTGAGCCTGTTTATAGAATGGACTCCAAACTTTGTTTTTTGGGGAGTATGGGCCCCCATTGATTGGAATTTGGTGGATCATTGACTGTTTGTTGGTTATAACACATATAAGATGTCAAAATTTGATTCGTGGGGAGTATGGGCCCACACGGGTCGGAATTTGACACTTAGGTGTTGTTTTTCAGTATTTTCTGGGATCCGGGGAAGTTTCTGAGTCATACTGTCTAGAAAACCAGTATACATGCTGTGTAGTACTTTATACATGCAGTGTATGTTATTCAGTTCGGGAAGAAAAAATAAACATTTTGAGTACACGCCATGTACCCTTAGTACACGCTGTGTAATCTCTTCCCGTGTCACAAACCGTATGGGTGGCGACACGAGGTAGGGAAAGTCTTGGGTAAAACATGCCATGTAGTTTTGTGCATGCCATGTAGTGTTGACCCTGAGTCTGGCCATGTAACTAATAACATGGGTCGGTGAACTCCTTCACAGAACAGGCCGTGTCAATGATGCACACACCGTGTAGTGTGACCTAGGGACTCGTCCGTGTAACTAACAACATGGGACGATGTCACATTCCTTAAAACACATCGTGTACCTGTGGGACATGCTGTGTAGTATTTTCTGAGGACAGACCGTGTGGAGTTAGCCATGTGGCTGGGAAACAGGGTGATGTACACGCCATGTACGGGTGTAACACACCGTGTGGTGTTAAGCTGAGTAGACGGCCGTGTCATAGACGACATGGGCATTTGGAAAATAACACCATACAGGCCGTGTAGATATTATACACGCCGTGTAGTTTTGATCGACGGAAGCCGTGTGGGTTATCCGTGTAGAAGGACCCGGGCAGGGGAAGGGAGGTCAATTACACGCTGTGTAGTCATTTTACACATCGTGTAGTCTTGTTTTTCCAATTTTTAATGCCTTCTTCCTCTTGTTTACTTTGTAGTTTCATCACCATTTGGTCATAATAATTTTGAATCTGAGGTGTGCTTTTGACCTTGTAGTGTCATGCTGCCTAGAATACCGCGATTTTTTCTCCAGGAGAGCGGCAATAATTATACATCGGAGATGGTGGGCCATGTGCTACCAGTGGATCCTCCAGTAGATCAAGATGTGGCACCAGCTGTTATACTGGACACAGGCGCGGAGGTGCAGTTCCGTGAAGGTTTTATGCGGTTTATGCAGACCTTTCTGGGAGCACCGTAGGCTGCTACATCTATGGCTGAGCTGACTCGTATCTTCCAGCAGCAGCATCTGATTATGTTTTTAGGGGATGGTGGACCACAAGCTGTGGAGTTTTCGCTAGGATTTATGTAGGCTATTTTCGAGAATCTTGAGATGCCTCCAGGACGGAGGGTCAAGCTTGCGACTTACATGCTGCGTGATTCCGCCAAGAGGTGGTGGGATGTTACCACCCATTCAAAGCATCACAGGGACCTGGCGAGGGAAGATTTTCAGGAAGTCATCTATGAATTCTTCTTTCCCGATATGCTGAGGGAAGATAGAGCTCGAGAGTTCATGAATCTGTAGTAGGGCGCTATGTCAGTGATGGACTATTATGCTCATTTTATGGAGCTTCAATGCTTTTCACCCGTGCTGGTGGGTGATGAGACGTTGAGAGCCATACGTTTGGAGGATGGTCTTCGGCATGAAATCCAAGCGCTGGTGAATGTTTTCAGGTTTCCTACTGTACATTCGATTGTGAACCAGGCATTGATTATAGAGTGGAACCTGCGTGAATCAAGTGTTGTGGTCCAGGGCGGTTCAGCACCAGTTACTGGTGTTATTTCTACTGGAAAGAGGAAGAGACAAATGGACTTCCTTCAAGGCAGCAGCACCAGTCAAAAGAATGCTTCAGGTAGCCAGGTTATGTGCTACTAGTGTGACAGAGAGGGGCACATGAGACCGCAGTGTCCACGAGACCCAGTGGAGTGCCGAGCTTGCGGAAAGATGGGTCATCTGCAGCACTTTTGCAGGGCGTTTCAACCAATGGCTGGTGAGAGGGGTTCTATGCAGGCTCCGCGTATGGGAGCCGGACCAGTGGCTTCTTACCAGTATGGGAATTGGAATACGTTAGGGCAGGGAAGAAGAGATGGTGGTCGTGGCCATGGTATCTAGACACCAGGATCGCAGAGGCAGCAGGGCAGGATAGCTCAGGGCAGCCAGGCCGTGTCGCAGGGTCGTGACACTGGGCAGGCATATGCAGTGCAACAGACCCAGCAGGAGTAGGATCCCGAACCTTCTACAGTCAGAGGTACTATTCTTGTAGCTTCTGTCTTGTCTTCAGTACTTTTGGATACAGGTGCTACACATAGATTCGTATCCGTACCCATTGTGGAGATCCTTGGGCTTGGTGTTTCTTCTTCTTCTGATATCATGACGCTAGACACTCCGTTGGGGACTAGAACGGCTGGTGTGCGTTAGTGAATGGAGTGCCCCCTTGAGGTTGGTGGGTGTCACTTCCTTTGGGTCCTCTATATCTTGGAGATGATGAGCTATGATGTCATTCTCAGGATAGACTGGTTAGTTCCCTTCCGAGCCATTGTAGAATGCTATCGTCGCACGGTGCATTTCGCGTCACCACAGGATAGAGAGTTTCTAAACAAGGGAGAATGAGATGTTTAGGCGAGTCGAGCTGGACTAGAGCATCATGGGCGAGGTGGAGTCACAACCCAAATTGCGAGCTTATATCTGGATGACTGGAGGACTTGTCAAATGGATTTCCCTCCAGTTGTCGATCATTTCAAGGATGTCTTCCCAGATGACTTTTCAGGTCTACCTCCTGTACCTGAGGTGGATTTCTCTATCGAGCTAGTGCCAGAAGCCGCACTGGTGTACATTCCTCCTTATAGGATGGCCACACCTGAGTTTCAGGAGCTCAAGAGACAGTTAGAGGAGATACAAGCGAAGGGTTTTATCCGACCCAGTACTTCTCCTTGGGTTTCTCTGGTCCTTTTTGCGAAGAAGGCGGATGGTACCCTTAGGTTTTGAGTGGATTATCAGAAGTTGAACCAGTTGAAGGTTAAGAACCGATATCCCTTGCCGAGGATATATGATTTGTTTGATCAGCTTTGTGGAGCACGAGTGTTCTCGAAGATTGTCTTGAGATCCGAATATCATCATCTGCACGTTAGATCATCTGATATACCTCTCACAGCTTTCAGGAGTAGGTATGGTCTATATGAGTATTCGGTTATGCCGTTCGGACTGACGAATGCGCCAGCAGTTTTCACGGCTCTGATGAATCGTGTGTTCCATCCGTATCTTGATTTATTTGTGGTAGTATTCGTGGATGACATCTTGGTGTACTCTCACACTCGACACGACCATGCCACCCATCTTGGGATCGTATTGAGTACACTGAGAGAGCATCGACTATATGCTAGGCTCTCAAAGTGCCACTTTTGGATGGACCGAATTCACTTCCTGGGTCACATTGTCTCAATGGTAGGAGTTGAAGTAAACCCAGAGAAGGTGAGAGAATTAGTTTCCTGGGAGAATCCTAAGAACGTGTTTGAGATACAGAGTTTCATAGGGCTAGCTGGATACTACAGAAACTTCATACAGGACTTCTCCCGCTTAGCAGCACTGTTGACAGGTCTGACTAAGATGTGTGTGAAGTTCATTTGGTTGGAAGCTTATGAGGCTTCTTTTCAGGACCTTAAGGGGAGGTTGCCATCAGCACCGATCCTGATACTCCCAAAGCAGGGGAAGAGCTATAAAGTTTACTGTGATGCATCAGGGATTGGGCTGGGAGCCGTTTTGATGTAGGGTGACCGATTTGTCGTGTACGGGTCTTGGCAGTTGAGGCCACATGAGAGGAATTACCTGATGCATGATATCGAGTTGGCTTCAGTTGTTCATGTGTTTCACTATTGGAGACACTATCTGTTGAAGGAGCATTTAGTGGTTTTCACCGACCACAAAAGCCTTAAGTTTATCTTTACTCAGCGTGACCTGAATCTAAGGCAGGGATGGTGGGTCGAGTACCTATAGTCCTTCAATTTTGAGCTTGCCTATACACCTGGTAAAGGTAATGTAGTAGCTAATGTACTGAGTAGGAAGACTCAGATACAGGTAGTGCAGGAGGCCAGTGATGAGTGGCAGCTTATGGCTTTGTTCTCTGATATGAATCTGAAGGTGTATGACAGTTATGGGAATACTTATCTTTTCTCATTAGCTATGAATTCTACCCTCCTGGATAGAGTGAGGATGAAGAAGATATCTGATTCAGAAGGCCTAGTTCTATGGGAGTCGGTGGCAAGTGCGGACCCTCCTCCCCGTTGGACGATAGGCGACAATGAGGTTTTGTGTTTCCATGGACTAGTATGGGTTACATGGGATATACATGAGGAGCTGATGCGGGAGTTTCATGATTCAGCTTGGGCAGTTCATCCCGGCGTTACCAAGATGTACCGAGACTTGAGACGTCAGTACTGTTGGCCGGGTATGAAGAGAGAGATAGCTGGGTTTGTTACGAGATGTTCCACCTGTAAGGAGGTGAAGGTAGAGTATCAGAGAACAGCTGGACTGTTACAGCAATTACCCATTCCATAGTGGAAATTGGATGATATCGCGATGAATTTCGTGACAGGTTTGCCGAGGTCACCTCGTGGCTATAACGCCATGTGGGTTGTTGTGGACAGACTCATGAAGGTAGCTCACTTTTTGCCGATCAAGGAGACCTTCGGTGTGGACAAGATCAGAAAGATGTATATTCGAGAGATCATATGTCTTCATGGGGTCCCTCGTTCTATCATTTCAGATAGGGATGCCCGCTTCATGTCTCGCTTCTGGCAGAGTTTTCAGAGGGCGCTGGGCACACAGGTGCTTCTGAGCACAGCATACCACCCTAAAAAAGATGTCCAGTTAGAGCATACGATAGAAGTGCTAGAGGACATGTTGCACACATGCGTCCTAGACTTTGGGGGCTCTTGGGAGAAGCATATACCCTTAGTCAAGTTTTCCTATAACAATAGTTTTCAGGAAACTATTGAGAAGGAACAATATGAGGCTTTATATGGTAGGCCATTCCGATCACCTTTGTGCTTGTTAGAGGCAGGTGAGGCAGCTTTACTGGGGCCACAGCTCTTGCAGGAGACATCTGAGAAGGTCCAATTAATTCAGAAATGGATGGCTACCGGGCAGTCTTGTCAGAAGTCTTATGCTGATCGCCGCAAACGACCTTTGGAGTTCGTGGCCGGGGATCGTGTTTTTCTACGTGTTTCGCCGAGGATAGGACACAAGCGGATCAGGAGATATGGTAAAATTTCACCAAGATATGTGGGGCCATTAGAGATTCTGGAGAGAGTTGGGTAGGTTGCCTATCGGTTGCAGTTACCGCAGCGGTACCGAGCCATGCACGACATCTTCCATGTGTCTCAGTTGCTTCGCTACCATTCAGTCCCATCTCACACCTTTCAGCCTGAGGCGATTGAGCTTCAGCATGATGCATCCTTTGAGGAGCATCTGATCCGTATCGTTGACAAGAGAACGAAGGTTCTCCGAGGCCAGTCATTTCCTCTCGTATGGGTGCTATGGTAGCATGGACAAGTGCGGGACGAGACCTGGGAGTGGGAGGCCGACGTACGTGCTCAGTGGCCAGAGTTTTTCTGAGCATTATCTTCTCCAACGTTGGAAGGGAAATTCAGGGACAAATTGCTATAAGGGGGTAATTTTGTAAGAACCCAGTTCTTATTTTTGGGGTACGGGTTTCTTCGTTTTCCTTTTCCTTATGTGTTTTTGAGAAAAGATGGAAAATGGGGAAAAATGATAAATTTCGAAACTACATGCCGTGTACTTTGTCCACACGCCGTGTAATTTTTTCCGTGTTGGGATGAGTACACGAGGTGTGTAACCTTGTCGGCGACGAGGGGTGTAGGAACTGACTACACGCCGTGTAGTGGTACCTTACACACTGTGTAGTCAGTCAGCAGGCTTAAATAGTAAGGTGGTGGAGTCGACGCCAACTGGGAGACCGTACACGTTGTGTACTCAGGAGTACATGTCGTGTACTCAGGTCGATGGGTGAACAGTGTGGCAGTGCCGCCAAATAAACAGTTAAATGAATGAGGTACACGCTGTTTACTCAAAAGTACATGCCGTTTACTTTGTTTTTTTGGCATAAAATAGGCAGTAGCCTCCTCATTTGGCAGAGGAGGTGTTTGAGCGATTTTGGAGCCAAGGTGGATGGTCGGACCTTTGAAGATCCGCTGGGTGTTCGTCTGGAATTCGTTTTGGCTTCAGACGATCTCATTGGAACCACATGGGTAATCCCTCTCCTCTCCAGGTACCGTTATTACCAATTATTTCCCGATGGGATGTTATTTAAATTTTAATGGGTTTTGTTCTTCGTCAGATCTATGCCATTCTTGGGAGTTTCTGGAGTCAGCGTTCGGGTATATCGTTCGTTGGCATATAAGGTAGGTGTCTTGGTGTAAATTTCCAACTTCCATGCGTTTTCATGCGCGTTTTTTCATTTTTGTGCCACGAACCCATGTTTGGGTGTCTTTTGGAAGAGTTCGTTTCTATATTTAATTCCTAGAATTGCATAGGTGATTAAATTGTGATAATAAAATGATGGTTAAGATCGTTCCTTGGATCCGGAACCACCCCAGGGGTGTGTTCCTCTGTTTAGCCATTTGTCTAGGATACCCGAGGGTATGACTTTAATGTAGTAATTGTAGAGTTGCCTTGAGAGGAATTTATTTTTTCCTCCATTTTGAGATGTTGAGCACGAACCGGTTACCTATTTAGCCTGAGGCCATTGTTGTGATTAGCCTATGGGCACTACAATATTTAGCCTATGGGCTGTAGATATTTTTGGCCTGAGGGAAACTTCTTCCGTGCCTGTGGGAAGCTGATTCTGTGCTTGTGGGTGACACTACGTACGCCTCAGGGCAAAACTATGCTATTCCTGAGGGAGGATTCTGTGTTGGATACTCGTTACCCAAGGGTAGGGGTTTACGTGTCTGAGGACACTAGTTGGTTACATAGAAATGCACTGTGGCGATTTCTTATATTAAATGGATTAAATGAATAATAAAAATTGCAATATAATTGGTAGTTGTTACTTTTGAGTACTCCTTAATTTATTTCATTTATTACTACACACTATGGTTGCATGCTTACACGTAGTTGGGCATGGGCCTTTGGTGGATGCCTACTGAGATATATTTCTCACACCCTGTTTGGGTCACCTTTTTTTCCCAAACAGATTACGTTGCTGTAGGAGTAGATAGGGGAATGATTCCCTATACAGGTACTTGACTATTGTTGAGGAGTAGGAGGGAATGGGACCGAGCCTTGGCTTGCGATGCCACTGCCAACTGTTTTCTTTGCTTTGTTGTACTCTTTTTCTGTTGTACTGTATTGATGTATAACATGTTCTGGATATTTTCTTATAACCTGAAACATGTAGAATCATCTTTTATATACTGTTGTTTATATCCATTAAAGATGTTAATATCAGTAGTTTTATGGTTACTACTTCCGCTGTCATTGTATGTTTATTTTGTTATTCCACTGCGCTACACTTTGACAAATGAGGGCATAGTTTCCCAACTATCAGACCTAGGCCCTCGCTGCTAGTCGAGATCCTCTAGCATCTGGGGAAATGCGCTTGAGGTCATGTGGCGAACCGGGCTCATGGTACCTGTTGCGTGGCACCCGGGTCCGGGACGTTACACATAACTAGGATTATATCATGACCAATCCCAATATTTTATTTAATAAGGGAGGCTTGAACAAAATCCCTTATGGTATAAGTTCAAGTTAATGAAATTTACCACTCGGGCGATGTTAGACAAGCCACCCCAGGAGTCTATCACCATCACAGAACATACCCTTAGGTCGTATTCTAGTGTTATAAGGGGTTATGTTTCAAGAACATAGTTACTTAATGTTAAATACTTTTTTATAAATAAAATTTTTATTCCATCATTTTTTTAGAATGCTTTTCCTTAATAATATGATGAATTTGATAAATTTATTTTTCAGATAGAAATTATACATTCCAGAAAATATAAAATTATTATATTAAAATATAGGGTTATGAATAAATATTATTTTTATGAAAATTTTTTATTTAAACCCTATTATATATATATAAATTAAAAAACTCATTTTATTTTTTTATGTGACAGAAATTTCACTATGAAATTTCACTATCCAATTTCTATCTGCTATTATTTTTAATAATTTTGAATTTTTATATTTAAAAGTTAAAATTGTCATATTAAAATAATAATTATGATAAAATAAAATAACTGGTGTCCTAAGTGTATCATACCATGGGAAAATACCATGGGCAAGCCCATGGTTTTTCATTTACCACTACCTAGGTGTCAAGGGAAATTAAAAAACAAATCCCCCTTTTTGCTATAAATAAACACCCATTTCTACATTTACATTCACTAAAAATTAATCCTATTTGAAAAAATAGTATTTTTACCTCCCAAGGAGTCCTCCCATGGTGTCCTTAATCCCTTATGGTCTCAATATCTAAGTTTTAGGAGTTAATCTTCTAGATAAGGGAAATATCAACTTCTATTTTCCTTCAATGTTTCCTTTTTATATGTTAGGTATTTCAATATTCAACAATATGTTCTTATATCCATTTTATTATATATTTTCTAATTATTATTATTTAATAAATGTGAGACCATTATCTAATCTCTATTTACCATTTTCTAAAACCATGTGTCCTATCATTATGCTGTCAAATTTTATTCTTAAATTTCCTTCTTTTTTTTAACAAAATTATCCTTTTATTTTGATTTTATGAATAAAAAAACCTAGTTAGTTCCCAAGGGTATTCAACTAAATTTAAAAATGATGAATTTTACTAAGTATTAATAGACACTAAACCTTATTTCTCTTTTTATGGTTTTAAAAAGCCATTAAGTTCTTGTCTTTATGAACATCTTAAAAGTGTCATGAATTTGATTTGAAACCCACTTCATTTATTCTCAATGGGTTATTTCTGAACTGTTTTATTATGATCTATGCACATAAAAAATTAATTAATTCATATGAAGGATTAACCCTAATATAAATTAAATTCATTGGGTGAGAATTTAATCTATAAAGATGACATTTTTTATAATACATTGGTCAATAACCTTAGTAAATTTTATGAAACCTCAGTGACAAGAATTCGTGAAGTGATTATGAATGAATCAATTAAATATTTTAGCCACATATTTATGTTAGTAAAATGTTATTTTTTACTATGATATGTATATTTTTCCATTTTTCATTTTGTTATGATATTTTTCATGTTCTTATCGTTAATTCACTTGATCCCATGTAAACTATTTCTCTTAATTTCCTTTAATAGGCCTTATGACCACCCTTTAATTTGAAGTATATCCCTAGGTTATGTGATGCTGTAATTTTACATAGGTATAACTATTGAAGAATCCATTAAAGTGGGTTAAATGATTTTTTTTGGTTTTATGTATAATATACCTTTTTTCAAGAAACCCAAATTTAATATATGGGACACTTTTGGATGTTTAAATATTATTTTAATCGATAGTATAATTCATGATCATTCAATGGTATTTCCATTTGAAGAAATTATATGAAATTGTTTTTAAAAACTTTTCATTTTTTTATCCTTTTGGGTTTCATGACCATTTTAATGTATTAGTACAATTTTCCACTCTTTTGTACTCAAAATGTTTTAGAAATTATTTGTCAAAAAACTAGAATTTATTTCTCTCTTTAGTTGGAGAAACTATTTTCTTCTAAAAACCAAAATTTCTTAAAATGTTTTAAATTTTTTAAAAAAGATTTTTTAAATAATATTTTACCTATTTTTTCTTTTACAATTTTTTTCAAAGGAATGTTGTTGTCACTTTTTTAATATGTCATGTTTATAAACTTTTACCATGAAAAATTAATGTTATTTTTAACTAGAATGTCTTTTATTGATTTACCCATAATCATTTATTTTATGCTTCATTTTCGTTTTTAATTGGTTAATTTTTAATGAAAATGTTTTCAAATGTTATCTTCAAAGAAATGGGTTTTCAAAAAAAACCAAATGATATTGTCCTCAAATATCTTTTAAAAAGACCATTTTATAATATTTTCATTAAACAAATAAAAAACCTTTTATTTAAACCTACGTGGGTTTTTTTGTATTAATTGCATCTTTTTTTCTTGAAGGTTTATTATTGATTTGGACAAGTATTGTATTCACATTCAGTTTCATAATTCATTTGTTAGTACCATTGAAATATTTAATCTCATTTTATCATTGAATATTGATTTTCCTATAATTATCCATTTCATTAATCGTGGATATTATTATTTCCCAAACCATATACAATTTTACATACAATATCTACTTTGATAGTTATTTAATTAATTGGGAAAAATTGATCATTAAGAATTATGTATTCAATACTAATAATTGATAAGGCATATTATTTATTTTGAATATTAGATATGAGGAATTATTTTAATAGGAAATGGTGGGAGGATCGCAAACTTTATATAGATTCTTGAAGAATTGATATGTTATCAGGAGACAAATAAGTTATGAAAATGAAATAGGTTTCTCTGCCCAGTTTTAGCAATCTTGTGAGAGTTATTTATGATAATTTTATACACATGAATTAGACATTACATTCAATAATGAATCATTTCTCTTGTTTAGATTTAATTATTATTCATCCATGATATTTTTTTTCAATATATCTGTGTATAGATTTCATTTTAAGTTCCTTGACTAATTGGAATGTGTTTCTCTTTCGTACATGTTATGTTGATTTTTACATAACTTTTTTTTAATATAATGTTTTTCTATTTATTTTCCATTCCATATTATTTACTCACTTTCTGCCCAGTTATTGATTACATGGCATGTGTTCTTAGTTATTTACATTTCCATATTGATTATTATCGTTGATTGATTATTTATTCCAATATAAATTACCCTTATTAAGAATTTGTGCTCAAAAATATTATGTTTCTTTCCCAAGAATCCAAGAAATATGAAATATTTTCAAATATATGTGAGATCGAATAAATTAAATATCCTCAAAGTTATTTATAATTGAGAAAACATTTATGTTGTAATTAGATTAATCCTTTTTTTAATTCCAGATGCATCCATGTATCTGGTTTTCCAAGGATACTAAACTATTTATTCCTTTGGTATTTGATTTAATTTAATCTTGTTCCAGTGTATTGATATAAGACACTAGATCTGGGATATCTGGGTTCAGGTCGTTACAATTGATTACTGGATCAAGGCATTTATGCGAGTTTTCCACCTAATGATGAAACCTCCCCCTCAAATGGTAGTCTTAGTGGTGATCCTTATGCATTGTTCTAAAGGGAGATGGTGTGGTTTGATGATATAGTCTTTTTATTAGGTCATTCTCACTTTGGTCGAGTTTGAGTAGCCCTTCATGGAGTTATATCTGTCTAGGGTGAGGTCGACATGTATCCAACAGCTTCAAAAGATTCAAAAGGATAGCATGGACAGGGGGAAACACTTGGTGAGGTTCATAATCCTATCATGTTACTCACTATATATGGTTTGGGATTTGTTCTTCATATCATGGACCTTTGAGTAGAGATTATTCTAGGAGATCAGGGCGTTAGTAGTGTCATTATGCATTCCCACTAATATTGAAGTGATTGAGTAGGACTTGGTGGTGGAAAGCTTTCTGGATGAGAAAACTCTGACTTCTAGTATTAAGATTGTGGGATATGATACCTCAAAAGCAAGTAGACAATGACATGTTCATGAATCACGGTTTTCATGACACTTTAAGAGGAAATCCCAAGGAAAAAGGTCAAAGGTTCAGGGATTTGAGGCAGGTTTTGTTTAGCCACAGGAGAGGTGGGGATACACTTGGGATGGTCGCGGACATCTTGAAATATATTTTTTGACCTATCATGACACTGAGAGAGATTCCATTGAATTAAAACCATAGAAGAATAATTTTATCAAGGAGGTAGCTCTCTAGTGTGGCATATGAGGTGGAGGAGCTGGTGTAGCAACAAGAGGAGGTAGGTAGTTCGAGTTGTTCCCACCACCACCCCCAGGTGTTCCACGCCTAGAATAGGGATCCAGCGGATGGTGGGAGAGGATAGTTTCATGCCACCAAGTAATTGGACCATGATTATCTTAGGGTGGATATAGGTATACTCTATGCCCTTTATACTTTCTATAGCATTATTGATAGAATCTATTGTGAGGTAATCTTTTCATTCCAGTTCTTTCTCATGGTTTGTTTAGTGAATCTATAAGACCTTGTATTGGTGTTGTTCGATACATATTTGAATGTATGGTGAATAAGAATACATCCCCCATATATATGAATTTCTGGGTTGTGAGTAAAACATTGAGGGAGATTCAGTAGTTCCCAAAGAAGATTATGTTGAGGTGTGGTGGATGTGTCCATTTGACTCATTCATTTTGGGAAATGTTTTTTATTAGAGTTTTGTGTAGAGGGACAAATAAGATCTATTGTATAAACATGGAAATTTGGGTTTGTTAATTTTTACCCTAACATGTTAGGAGTTGGATTTGTATGTGTGGATCTTGAGAAGGTCATGTTTTGGTTTTACGTGACTTCAAACTCACAAGGATGAGGGAAGATTTCCCCACAAAGTAGTGTTCTTGAGAAGTAATGAAAAACTATATGGGGGAGATAGTTCCACCCAAAGAGGAAAATTTCTAGGTGGGGGGGATGATTCCCTTTAACTTGTGAGTTTTTAGTAGGGTTTTATTAGTCTCCTCATTAGGTTAGCTAGGTGGTGTACTTCTAAACCATATGATTGTGGATGGACTGGGTGCTTGGTGTTATCCGTTTTTCACATATAGGGAGACATGTGCCTGCTTAGTCACATGATGTCAACCTAGTTGAGATAGACCTATATGTTGTTGTACCTGTAGGTCCCTCAGAGTTCTTTCTCATAGGTATCACGGGAACCCTTAGTGGCATTTGTGGTTGTTTTTTTGAGCTCAATATCATGGGGGTTCTATTTGAGAGCTCTTTTTCTTTTCCTCATCATAAGGATTTCACCATTTGAGGAAAAAAGACTTATGTTGGGGAATATTTTGTGATTTGGATTTGACCTGTAGAACATTTTAATATTCCTAATAATATTTTCAAATCTAGAATCAGAGTTGACACGGGTTTCCGAGACCTGGAAAGCCTCGAAGAGGTTATTTTAAAAATAATAAATATATTTTACCACCTACATGATCTTAATCTAGAAATGTAAATATCTTATGAGAGGACTTTCCAGTATTAATTGTAATACTGTGGCTGGGTTCATAATCTCTTGTTTACCCTAGTTGAAACATAAATTTTTACAACATCAAACGTTTGGTTGGAGGTGATATGGGATTAGTCTGTTAAAGAGAGGATATTATTTTAATAAAAATTAAAAAATATCCCTTACCACCTTGTCCCTTTGTGAAAATAATGGTTGGAACCCCCCATCTCGACCTATTTGAAGACAGATAACCCAATGACTGAATTTAGGATAATGAGGTGTTTTCAATCTCAGATCTTGATGAAAATTTCTCCTAAATCATTCATTAATAGCTTCTGAGCACTAATTTGACCTCGAAGCATAATTGTTTCACCATGAGGTAGTTTTTTTTGAGTTATAATCCCAATTCCCCTTATTTATGAATATTTTAAGAATGTAGAGAATTAGACACTTGTTTGGGACCCCGTGAGGGTCGATCTAGGTGTTTTGGGTTGAACTGGGGGTGATCTATGATGCTATCATTGAATTTCTAATAGATTTTTTTCATCTACACTATGTGGGACTTGAGGAACACACAATGTGTTCTTCCTATTTGGGGAAGATAGGTTTTTGAGACTACATATCATGTATTGGAGTTACACACCATTTGGTGACCCCATGTCGTGTGCCATAATGACATGGCTAGGGAATCCGTGTCAACATAGAAAGCTATGTAAAATAACACGGCTAGGGTACACAGTCACGTGGTGCTATACACAGGAAGGAGACATGGTCAAGGGGTCTTGTAGTTGGAACATGTTGCGTACCCATTGGTACACACCGTTTGGGGGACACATTTGGAAAGCTACGCAATGGGAATACATGGCCAGGGATTGGGTGAGGTAATACACGCCCTATGGTCCCACATGACTAGCCATGTCTTATGAGAAGAGTGTACTGTCAAGTGATCAGGAGGGGCCACAAGCAATGTAGACCCCCTTACACACTATGTAGTCTCCTCTTAGAGGAGTATCTTCCAAGTGTATATCCTCCCCCGAAGCTCAGATTCATGATTTTATGTTTCCTACCATAAGAAGTTATCCATTTAAAATGTGATGGTGGCCTCATTTTGGGATTAGTAGATATGAAGTGACGTGATGGCGTGGGTTACTTGGGTTAGCAACATTTTGGACCAGCATTAGATGCGCGAGTTCCCTTGGTCTATCCCTAAGAGGGTATGTCATGCATCATATCCTTGATTCAAGAGTGTGATTCCATTAATGAGATGATTTTGGATAGAGTTGTGGTATCCCTCTGTTGAGACTAGTCATAGATCATCTATCACTTGTTAGAGTTGTAGCATCCCTATGGGGAGAATTGGGTGGGATCCTCTAACATATCATGTCACTAGATCACATTATCAAAATCATCATGATGATGAATACATGGGTTGTGATCCCTTATCTAGTAGGATAACCATGTATGGTTTTTGTTATCATTAGGAGTATGGTAACCTATGTGGTGAGTAGTTTTAGTAGGGTTTAAGCATCATCATATATATGATCCCGTACTTTGAGGTGGTTTATGTTGGTTTTGTGGTATCATCGAGAGTATGATTGTAACATCCCAAGTAAGTAATTAATAATAGATATTTTTATATATGTCTATTAATTAATTAGATAGTGTTTTAGAGGCTTAAAATGAAAATAAATCAAATCTTATGCATGGAATACACTAATATTTTTAAAAGATTGTTTTACTGCCTTTTGATGGAAAACCATTTTTGAATTTGTCTTTTGACAATTTTATAAGCTATGTTTGTCAAAATAAACTTATTCTTTATGATTGGGACATCAAAATTTACTTTGTGTGAATTTTTGGTATTTTTCAGACAATATTCATTTTTTAATGAATAGTGAAAAATACTGCATTTTACATCAAAACTGCTTTTTAATCTAATTTATTTATATGATTAGATTATCTTTTGAATTTGTTTTGAAGTGAAATTAGAATATATTTTTATCATTTAATGCAATGGTGGTCATTGGAATCAATTTCACTTTAAAATTGGACTTAAACTGGTGTCAATCTTTTGATACTTATTGTTTCATAAAAACACGCTATTTGTCATGACAGCGGGGATTAATTATTAAATTAATTAATGTGACTTATATGTTTTGGATTTTGTAAAATAGACTTCATTTTTGAATTTGGAATATCATTTATAGAATCGGGTGAATTTTTGGTAATTTTCTGAAAAACTTCAATTTTTGATGAATAGTGAAACTACTAAGTGGTACTTATAAAAACTGATTTTCCGTTTAAATGAAATTTTTCCATCATTGTGTTTTGAATTTCAAAAATCCGACATACATGGTTTTCATTAAAAAGTAAAATGTGGTTCAATAAGATTATAATATTTTTTTGGTGAATAGTAACTTATGAAGTTCTTAATCGCGATTAAAGGTAATTAGTGTAGTTTAAGGTAAACATAATGCTTTTATAAAATGAGGTGAGCTTGAAACATGTCCTGCCCTCATTGGTTGTGTCATGGATGACCAAGATAAGCCATGGGTAAACTTGGGGACCCCATGGAGCCTCTTTGGTTGGGAAATGACATAAATAACTTTTTATTTAATATTAAAGTAAAAATGACACAAACATGAGTTATGTTACTAAAAAAATTTTTATATGGGGTAATACAAGTCATATTTTTGACTATAAATATTCATTAGAAAGATAAAAATATTTCCTAAATCATAGTATTTTTTTATAATGTTTAGACATTAAATAAATTAAATTATTTATGCCATCATGATGATGCAGCGATGACCTCATTATTTAACAATTTAGATAAAATGGAAAGATAATGTAAAATCTATGACCTAAACATGTCCAAAACCGATTGTATGGGAGTATTTCGAACCCTTATCACCTAATCCTCGAATTATATTAATGTGGGACCTTTTGAATCCGAAACTGTTTTTAAAATAAAGTAACTTATCTTTACTTTCCAAGAGTACCCCTCCTCTCCTCTTATAAAAGGCCCCCACCTCTACCTCATTTCACACACTCCTCAAGCCTTTTTCTCGTCCATACCCTGCCCATTTACTCTCTCTACATCCCTCTACTCATCCTAGAGGATTCCATTTGGGCATAATCCTTTCAAAGGAATCCTTTAGGCTCAAATCAAAAGGAGTTACACTTTTAAAGGTAATTCATTCTCTCATGTTCATTTGTTTTAATTTGCTTCTCCAACCCCCTAAACTCTTTTTATTTACTTCTTTTCTAACAACACCAGTATCTTAAATATACTAGGATGTTGTTATAAGATTTATTCGAGCTACACTCTCACACAACTACATCAAATGGTTAAAGAACATACGGTTTCCGTGGATGGCGAAATTCCGCCTCCAGAAATGATGATTGTTCAATACTCATTTAACACCTTCAAAGGTGGCCATTATGATGTCACTATTTTTATATATGATATATAATATGTTTATTCTTTCCTTAAGCTTCTGTTTTTTTCTTTTTGGTCATACCTTTATGGTTTCCATTATGGGTAAACGCGATATCTTCATTTAAGGAAGTGCAGACTACCACCCCCTCAAAGTGATTTGATTCGTTAAATACCATATGTGGGACGTATAAAGGATGGAAATATGATATTATATATGATATTATACTGGAATTATAATATATCTTTATATCATTATGATTCCATTCTATAAAATATGAAATAGAAATGAAAGTAGCATTCATGCGTACGTATGGCTTACCGTCTCCATGAACGGTGCATTTCATTTCTTACCTCTAAATGATTATGTAATATTATAAATGTATGCATGTACTATATATATATGACATATATGATATCTACATCATTAATACCATTCTGGATATAATGGATACATGAACAACATGTAATTATAAGGGGATTATTTTTGACTCAAGTACCAATGATCGTTAAAACGACAGTTATTAACTTAAATAATTACATAGTGTTCATGACATGGAAATAAGTGATATAAAAGGAATAATGAACTTGAAAAAGGTCCTCAAACAAGTAGAAATTAACTCAAGTTTATTATTCAGGACATTAAAGAACGATCGAGTCAAGTCCGACCTGAGGTATGGGATTTCGTCTCAATCTCCATTCATTGAGGCATTATTTGTTTTATACACAACCTTATTTTATATGGTGTATAAACCCCTTTGACTTTTACGTTTATTCAAAAGGAATATTTTTTTATACTAAGCGTTTACTAAATGACAAAAGGGAATGTTTTTGTCGTACGTATGCGGCGACAACGACTTCTCCGCCGCCGTGACCATTATTTGAGATTCGTCTTCCTCTATAAGCCATGCCTTCTTTTTAAAAGAAAAATAAATACCATGTTTTACTTTTATTTTATTTTGGTATTGAAAATGGTTTTCATAATGTTTTTATATCAATGTGTTGTATTGATATCCTGTGATTGAAAGGTGGAAATGTAATGTTTCCTTTATGCATGTTTTATGTGATACGATTATGTTGAGGTTCTTGGGCATTATTATGAAGACGGGTGGTTCTGTGATAAACTATGGGCGGGTGAGCCCAATATAGCTCTCCAATGCATTGGGTAATGCGAAGGAGTGAAACTTTAAGGTTTCTCTGAAGAGATTTTAGAGAATATACTGTGATGGGTATTCCAAACGTAACCAAGAGGGTTACTCCCTACGTAAGAATGTTATGAATTCCTCAAGTTACCTTTATGTCATATGATTTCTATGATTTATTCATGATTTTATGAGGTATGTTAAAGTGCCTATGTTTTATGGGTAAAGTATGATTTCATTCTTATGTATATATGAACTCATGTTTCCTTTCCATGTTTTTTTTATAACTCATACTGAGTTTTTTATGCTCATCCAATGTTTTTGAAATGTTTTTCATAGGTCAAGGGAAAGGTACATGATAAGATGATAGAGTCAAGGATGTGTCAATAAATAATCCATGTTTTATTTTAAATATGTTTCCATTGATGTGAAAAAATAATACTATCTTTTATTGTAACCACTTTGTTTAAATGTGGGTTGTAATGCATGTTTTAAGATCTAATTCTCTAAAACTCTAAACCCGAAAAGATCCTCAATGTGTAATCTTGTAATAACTCAAGATTAAGTAAGGTTTAAGGGTGAGGCCTTATAGTTGGTATCAGAGGTCGGTTTAGATAACTTTCGGAGTTATAATTCTATTAAATGATTATCCAAAAGTATTTTTTTGAAATTATATAGCATTTAAAGATTACCATGTTGCTTCATCTAAGACATGTTTGTTCAGAATGGTTTTCCGCAGAGGAAACAGGGAAGCAGTGCTAGGAAGGCATACAGAATGAAATAACCTTCCGAATCAGCATCCTGAGATGGTCAGAATTGGAACTGAACAGTTTGTTGCAGTAATGGCGCAGTTGACTCAAGCGATAAATGGTGGTGGTATCCATGCACGAGATCAACCAGATCAACCGCAGAGGAACATGTCAGTGGTGGAACATTTCATGAGGCAACATCCCCCATCATTCAGAGGATCATCTAACCCTGTTCTAGCTGAAGGGTGGATTAAAGCACTGGAGAAGATTTTCGATATCATGAGGTGTTCCGACAATCAAAAGGTTAGTCTTGCTATTTACCGTTTGGAGGGTGAAGCAGATCAGTGGTGGTCGATGGTTAAAAATATCAGGGATGCTTATGAGATTGATGCTCTTGACTGGGATGAATTAAAAGGTATGTTTCTTGAGAAGTATTTTCCTAAGTCTGTTCGACTTAGGATGGAAAAACAATTCTTGGAATTGAGGCAAGAGGAAGACTCAGTGGCTGCCTATGAAGAAAGGTTCACTCGATTGGCAAGGTATGCTCCAAATTTTATCCGATACCTTGATAGTAAAATCAATCGTTTTTACTTAGGATTAATGCCAAAATATCGAAGGGCATTAGCTTCTCGTGAGTTTAAAAGTTATGAAAATATTATTCGATGTGTTGAGAAGGTGGAAATGGAGTTTTCCGATGATCAAGTGTTCTATAACAACCAACAGAAGAAGAGACCAAGGTGGTAGGAGAAAGATAAGAATTCTTCAAAAAAGTCTGATGGTAAGAATACTAAGTTTCCAGTTTGTGATAAATGTGGAAAAAGGCATGCTGGGGAATGTCTTCTAAATTCTGGTAGGTGCTACCAATGTGGTAAGATGGGACATAAGGCTCATGATTGCACTGAAAAGGATCAAGGTGAAGGTAAGACCAATTTGATTTACAGTT
The DNA here is from genome assembly GCA_963277665.1 of Viscum album. Taxonomy (NCBI): domain Eukaryota; kingdom Viridiplantae; phylum Streptophyta; class Magnoliopsida; order Santalales; family Viscaceae; genus Viscum; species Viscum album. The sequence goes on from OY728164.1 coordinate 1,200,180,898, forward strand.
AGTGAAATGTTTTAAGTGCAATGAGATGGGTCACTATGCAAATGAGTGTCTGACAAAGAGCTTGAGTAATGGGAAGAAGTTAGAGTACAAGCAGAAAGGGGTTGTGAAATCCTTTGCAACTACTTCAGTAGATGTCGGGCCATCAAATGAAGTTGTATCAGGTACTTTGTTTGTTTTTTCAGATTATGTCAGTGTGTTGTTTGATTCGGGGTCTACACATTCTTTCATCTCTGAAAACATTTCTAGTAAAATGGGAATACCATCTCAAGAAATGACTCCTGAACTTGTGGTAAAGACACCTGGGGGAAATGTTGATGAAAAAAGAATTTTTAAGAATCTTCCAATCCTTATCTGTGGAAAGAACCTACTTGCAAACCTTATTGTTCTACCTCTAGTAGAGTTTGATGTTATCCTGGGTATGGATTGACTCTCTATTTACCATGCTAAGATTGACTGTAGACATAAAGAAGTTTATTTTCAGAAATACTTTCAGTTTGTGTACAAGAATGAACCCTTACTGTTGATAACTTATCAAGAGGCCAAGAAACTTGTAAAATATGGAAATGAATGTTACCTTGCACACATGGTTGAAAATAAAGGAACTGTTTAGATTAATGATGTGCCAGTGGTAAATGAGTATCCTGATGTTTTTCCTGATGAGTTGCCTGGAATAATACCAGATCGGGAAGTCGAGTTTACAGTTGACTTAGTTCCAGATGCTAAGCAAATTTCAAAACCCCCTTATCGAATGGCTAAAATTTAACTTTTAGAATTGAAGGAGCAATTGCAAGATTTATTAGAGAAAGGTTTCATTCGACCTAGAACATCACCATGGTGTGCTCCTATTTTATTTGTTAAAAAGAAATATGGATCAATGAGACTTTGCATTGATTATAGAGCCTTGAATAACATCACTATTAAGAACAAATATCCTTTGCCTTATATCGATGATTTGTTTGATCAGCTCCAGGGAGCTCAGTTTTTTTCAAAGATTGACTTGAGATCGGGGTACCATCAGCTGAAGGTAAAGAAAGCAGATGTTCCGAAGACCACGTTCCATACAAGATATGGGCACTATGAATTTTTAGTAATGACTTTTGGGCTAACCAATGCACCTGCTGTATTCTTGGACTTAATGAATATAATTTTCCACGAGTTCTTGGATAAGTTTGTGGTGGTTTTAATTGATGATATTTTGGTGTTTTCAAAAAGTAAAGAGGAGCATGAAATAAATTTAAGGGTTATCTTGCAAACCTTAAAAGAAAAGAAATAGTTTGGGAAATTCAGCAAGTGTGAGTTTTGGTTGCAACAAATTTCCTTCCTTGGTCACATTGTTTCTAAAGATGGGATAACTGTTGATCCTGCAAAAACAAAAGTTGTGGAAGACTGGCCAAGACCCACAAATGTAATGGAGATTCGTAGCTTCCTTGGTTTGCAAGGTTATAACCGAAGGTTTGTTAGAAATTTTTCATGGTTATCTAGTCCAATGACTAAGCTAACCCGGAAGGGTGTGTTAAGTTTATCTGGACAAAAGAATGTGATGATTGTTTTCAGGAATTGAAAAGAAGATTGGTGAATGCTCCAGTTTTGGCACTACCTTCCAGGAATGGTGAGTTTGTTATCTACAGTGATACTTCATTGAAAGGACTTGGTTACGTCCTAATGAATAATGATCAGGTAATTGCTTATGCTTCACGACAGTTGAAAACTCATGAGGTAAATTACCCTACACATGATTTGGAATTTGCTGCTGTTTTTTTTCTTTAAAAATTTAGAGGCATCATTTGTATGGAGTAAAGTGTGAAATATATACCTATCACAAAAGTTTAAAGTATATATTCACTCAGAAAGAATTGAACATGAGACAAAGGAGATGGCTAGAATTAATCAAGTATTATGATTTTACAATTCATTACCATCCGGGAAAAGAAAATAAAGTGGCTGATGCTTTGAGTCGAAAAAGTAATGCTTCATTAGCAATGTTGCGTTTGGAACATGATCCTTTGGTTAAGGATTTGATGAAATTTGGCATAGAAGTTGTTGGTGCAGGAAGTTCTTATGTTTTGTTTCAGGTATCAGTGAGATCATCTCTATCAGGTAGAATCAAGAAAGCACAGAAGCAAGACAGTGAGTTGCAGAAAAAGGTAGAGCTGGTTCAGAAAGGCAAGTTGCCTGAATTCAACATTGATAATGATTGCGTTTTGAGATTTGGGAAGAGATTGTGTGTGCCTTGTGACTCACAGTTGAAGAGAGAGTTGTTATGTGAAGCTCTTAGTTCTCCGTTTTTAGTTCATCCTGGCAGTACTAAGATGTACAGAGATCTGCGGGAGTATTTCTGGTGGGATGGAATGAAAAGAGATATTGCTGATTTTACTGTGAAGTGTTTGACATGTCAACAGGTTAAAGCAGAGCGGCAGTTACCGAAAGGGATGCTTCAGCCTTTACCAGTGCCAGAGTGGAAATGGTAGAATATATCCATGGACTTTGTTGTGGGATTACCGAAGACATCTCGAGGTAATAATGCAATCTGGGTTATTGTTGATCGCTTGACCAAATCTGCTCATTTCCTTGCTATAAGAGATACTTTCTCTCTTGATCATCTTTCCCGTTTGTATCTTAAAGAGATAGCCAGGTTACATGGAGTTCCCCTCTCCATTGTATCTGATCGTGATCCCAGGTTCACTTATAACTTTTGGAAAGGCCTTCAGAAGTCGTTGGGTACTGAATTAAATTTTAGTACAGCTTTTCATCCTCAATCATATGGGTAGTTAGAACGAACAATTCAGACATTGGAGGATATGCTACATTCTTGCTCTATGGATTATCAGGGAAGTTGGGACCAACATCTTTCTTTGGTTGAATTTTCATATAATAACAGTTTTCATTCCAGTATACAGATGGCACCATTTCAGGCATTATATGGTAAGCGGTGTCGAACTCCATATTTCTGGTATGAAGTGGGTGAAAGGAAGTTGATGGGAGCAGAATTGGTAGAAGAGTTGGCAGAAAAAGTTCACCTGATTCAAAAACACATGAGAACAGCTCAGAGCAGGCAGAAGAGTTATGCGAACAACAGGATGAAGGATCTCTCTTTTGAGGTAGGTGATCATGTTTTTCTCAAAGTATCACCATGGAAAAGTGTGATGTGATTTGGTAAGAAAGGAAAGCTAAGTCCAAAGTTCATTGGAAAATATGAAATTCTGGAGAGAGTTGGATCAGTTGCTTACCGAGTGGCTTTACCTCCAAGTTTATCTCAGGTACACAATGTTTTTCACGTTTCGATGTTGAGAAAGTATATACCAGATCCATCTCATGTTTTGAGTCCATAGGTAGTTCAGCTGGAAGAGAAACTATCTTATGAGGAACAACCGGTCCATATTCTTGACCACAGGGAGCAAGTGTTACGAAATAAGGTGATTAAGCAGGTAAAGGTTTTGTGAAAAAACCACATGATGGAAGAGGCAACATGGGAATATGAAAATTCAATGAGGGATAAGTACCCTCATTTAATCGATAAATAAATAAATTACGGGGACACAATTTTCTAAAGGGGGGAAGGATGTAACATCCCAAGTAAGTAATGAATAATAGATGTTTTTATATATGTCTATTAATGAATTAGATAGTGTTTTAGAGGCTTAAAATGAAAATAAATCAAATCTTATGCATGGAATACACTAATATTTTTAAAAGATTGTTTTACTGCCTTTTGATGGCAAACCATTTTTGAATCTATCTTTTGACAATTTTATAAGATATTTTTGTCAAAAGAAACTTATTATTTATGATTGGGACATAAAATTTCACTTTGTGTGAATTTTTGGTATTTTTCAGACAATGTTCATTTTTTAATGAATAGTGAAAAATACTGCATTTTCCATCAAAACTGCTTTTTAATATAATTTATTTATATGATTAAATTATCTTTTGAATTGGTTTTGAAGTTAAATTAGAATATATTTTTACCATTTAATCCAATGGTGGTCATTTGAATCAATTTCACTTTAAAATTGGACTTAAACTGGTGTCAATCTTTTGATACTTATTGTTTCATAAAAACACGCTATTTGTCATGAAAGAGGGAATTAATTATTAAATTAATTAATGTGACTTATATTTTTTGAATTTTGTAAAATAGACTTCATTTTTGAATTCGGAATATCAAATATAGCATAGTGTGAATTTTTGGTAATTTTATGAAAAACTTCAATTTTTGATGAATAGTGAAACTACAAAGTGGTACTTATAAAAACTGATTTCCCGTTTAAATGAAATTTTTCCATCATTGTGTTTTGAATTTCAAAAATCCAACATACAAGGTTTTCATTAAGAAGTAAAATGTGGTTCATTGAGATTATAATAATTTTTTGGTGAATAGTAACTTATTAAGTTCTTAATCGCGATTAAAGGTAATTAGTGTAGTTTAAGGTAAACATAATGATTTTATAAAATGAGGTGAGCTTGACACATGTCATGCCCTCATTGGTTGTGTCATGGCCGACCAAGACAAGCCATGGGTCAACTTGGGGACCCCATGGAGCCACTTTGGTTGGGAAATTACATAAATAACTTTTTATTTAATATTAAAGTAAAAAATGACACAAACATGAGTTATGTTACTAAAACAATTTTTATATGGGGTTATACAAGTAAGATTTTTGACTATAAATATTCATTAGAAAGATAAAAAGATTTTCTAAATCATAGTATTTTTTTATAATTTTTAGACATTAAATAAATTAAATTATTTATGACATCATGATGATGCAGCAATGACCTCATTATTTAACAATTTAGATAAAATGGAAAGATAATGTTAAATATATGACCTACACATGTACAAAAACTATTGGATGGGTGGATTTATAACCCTTATCACCTTATACTAGAATTATATCAATGTGGGGCCTTTTGAATCCGAAACTCTTTTTAAAATAAAGTATCTTATCTTTACTTTCCAAGAGTGCCCCTCCTCTCCTCTTATAAAAGGCCCCCAACTCTACCTCATTTCACACACTCCTCAAGCCTTTGGCTCCGCCATCCCCAGCCCATTTACTCTCTCCACATCCCTTTCCTCATCCTATAGGATTCCCTTTGGGTAGAATCATTTCAAAGGAAGCCTTTAGGCTCAAATCAAAAGGAGTTACACTTTTAAAGGTAATTCATTCTCTCATGTTCATTTGTTTTATTTTACTTCTCCAACCCCCTAAACTATTTTTATTTACTTCTTTTGTAACAAAACCAGTATCTTCAATATACTATGATGTTGTTATAAGATTTATTCGAGCTACACTCTCACACAACTACATCAAATGGTTAAAGAACATACGATTTCCGTGGATGGCGAAATTCTGCCTCCCAAAATGATGATTGTTCAATACTCATTTAACACCTTCAAAGGTGGCCATTATGATGTCAATATTTTTATATATGATATATAATATGTTTATTATTTCCTTAAGCTTCTTTTTTTTCTTTTTGTTCATACATTTATGGTTTCCATTATGGGTAAACGCGATATCTTCATTTTAGGAAGTGCGGACTACTGCCCCCTCAAAGTGATTTGATTCGTTAAATACCATATGTGGGATGTATAAAGGATGGAACTGTGATATTATATATGATATTATACTGGAATTATAATATAACTTTATATCATTATGATTCCATTCTATAAAATATGAAATAGAAATGAAAGTAGCGTTCATGCGTACGTACGGCTTACCGTCTCCATGAACGGTGCATTTCATTTCTTACCTCTAAATGATTATGTAATATTATAAATGCATGCGTGTACTGGATATATATGACATATATGATATCTACATCATGAATACCATTCTGTATATAATGGATACATGAACAATATGTAATTATAAAGGGCTTTTTTTACTCAAGTACCAATGATCGTTAAAACGACCGTTATTAACTTAAATAATTACATAGTGTTCATTACATGGAAATAAGTGATATAAAAGGAATAATGAACTTGAAAAAGGTTCTTAAACAAGTAGAAATTAACTAAAGTTTATTATTCAGGACATTAAAGAACGATTGAGTCAAGGCGGACCCGAGGTATGGGACTTCGTCTCAATCTCCTTTCATTGAGGCATTATTTGTTTTAAACACAACCTTCTTTTATACGGTGTATAAACCCCTTTGACTTTTATGTTTATTCAAAAGGAATATTTTTTTATACGAAGCGTTTACTAAATGACAAAACGGAATGTTTTTGTCGTACGTATGCGGTGACAACGACTTTTCCGCCACCGTGACCATTATTTGAGATTCAGCTTCCTCTACAAGCCATACCTTCTTTTTAAAAGAAAAATAAATACCATGTTTTACTTTTATTTTATTTTGGTATTGAAAATGGTTTTCATAATGTTTTTATATCAATGTGTTGTATTGATATCTTGTGATTGAAAGGTGGAAATGTTATATTTCCTTTATGCATGTTTTATGTGATACGATTATGTTGAGGTTCTTGGGCATTATTATGAAGACGGGCGGTTCTGTGATAAACTAAGGGTGGGTGAGCCCGATATAGCTCTCCAATGCATTGGGTAACGCGAAGGAGTGAAACGTTAAGGTTTCTCTAAAGATATTTTAGGGAATATACTGTGATGGGTATTCCAAACGTAACCAAGAGGGTTACTCCCTATGTAAGAATGTTATGAATGCCTCAAGTTACCTTTATGTCTTATGATTTCTATGATTTATTCATGATTTTTTGAGGTATGTTAAAGTGCATATGTTTTATGGGTAAAGTATGATTTCATTATTATGTGTATATGAACTCATGTTTCCATTCCATGTTTTTTTATAACCCATACTGAGTTTTTTATGCTCATCCCATGTTTTTGAAATGTTTTTCACAGGTCAAGGGAAAGGTACATGATAGGATGATAGAGTCAAGGATGTGTCAAGAAAGAATCCATGTTTTATTTTCAATATGTTTCCATTGATGGGAAAAAATAATACTATCTTTTATTGTAACCACTTTGTTTAAATGTGGGTTGTAATGCTTGTTTTAAGATCTAATTCTCTAAAACTCTAAACCCTAAAATATCCTCAATGTGTAATCTTGTAATAACTCAAGATTAAGTAAGGTTTAAGGCTGGGGCCTTGTAATGATCCCCACTGAAATGAGTACTACTAGATTGGGTTTTTGGTATCATTGAGAAAAATTCTACATGTTCGAAGATCCTCTATTTGAGTGATATGATCTCTCGGATGTCATATTGGGTTCTGGTATCCCTCAACAGTTTCTGGGTGTGATCCGCTTTCTGAGAGATCATTGGGTTACCAGATTTGGGTTGTGTTATCCCATATCGGATCATAGGAGTGATCCCCTATCAGAGGAGTGGTGGTTTAAGTTTTAGAAGATTAGGTTCATAGTATCCCCCAGTGGATCCTGGGAGTGATCTCCTTTCTGATAGAGGACTAATTTCTTGGTTCCAAGAGGGTTTGTAGCTCCCCACATTAGGGATGGGTGAGATCTTCTATCTAAGCATCGATATCCACAATGTTCCAACATGGAGATCATTGTGGTGATATCCTATGAACATGTTTTCAGATGTATGACCCTATGGGATGGAGGACTTGTTCCGTTCTCTTTGTGAAACCTGATCGAGTGGTATCTCTTAGAGTTTTTGGTGGGGATGGTTGGGTTGTACCCGATTGAGTGTATCTCTAAGATGAATTCTATCTGGGATGGATAAGGGTGTGGAGTGTGTTATTATAGAAGAGATATCCATCAAGCCTCAAGTAGAACCTCTCCCTGGATAAGAGGTTGGATACATATAGAACATGGATTCTATGATGATTATGTATTGTTTTAATTACGTTGTTTTCATGTTACTCAATTGACACAACAAGTGTTATGAGCTGACAAGATGTGTATAGTCGAGGATGGTCTCAAGATGGAGATTTTCCCTCATTTGGAATCCCTTTGTGTAGGTAAAGAAAAATGTTTTCATTCAGTTTCTCCCTTTTCTTTTATGGTTTTTAAGTAACATACTGAGTATTGTTATACTCACCCCTGCACATTATTTTACCGCACTTCCTGTTTCTTGTGCAGACCATAGGGATTTATATGGATTCCTAGGAGGATTCGAAGAAGGAAGAGCTTAGTGAGAATGACAAATAGAGGTGTTTATCATATCTTGAACAAGTATATTTTTGGAGGGTGTAATTGACAGTGGTCCCCTCTATCTAAGAATGTAGGACACTTTTTTAGTTTTCTTTTGTGGGCCCCTGTATTTTCCCTTTTTTTTGTACTCTACATTGGGATATATGTATGCATCTATTTCAATTAATTTTTTGTATATCTCTTCATATTTACAAGGATGTGGATAGGGGTTTGTGTTTCCATATACATTAGGATAAGGCCTTCCATGTTTGTGATATCCTACATGGGGGTGGACGGCAGCCCCTAGCCTATAGATACGGTCTTGGGGAGTTTTGGACTGAGCCCCATTGGGTCGAGTAATGCAATATTTTTTTTTAATTCAAGTATATGTTGATAAATTTTAAAATAACTTTTTCCTATAATAATGAATAAAAAATACTATAACCTTTTAACTTATTATTATCCTCGGTTAACCCAATATACATTTTTTAGGCTGAAAATTTTTTCAACAGTTACTAATCATATTAAAAAAAATAAAAGGGGTTTATTTTCCAAATTTTAACCTCCTGATTCCAAATATGGATTCCATTTTATCTGATTCAATTTTTATAAGTAGAATAAATTGAAATAAAAATAAAAACAAATAACACGATGAACAACAGTTTTTCATAAAAATTATTTTTAATTATAAGAATATTTTTATACTAAATTAAATCAAGGAATTGATTCTAATAAATATAATTTTATTATTTTTTATATTATAAACAAATTTTATTATTAAATAATTCTGAAAAAATGGAACATTTTAATTATTTGAAAAAAAATCATTTTCCAATGAAAACATGTATTTTCACTATTCATTGGAAAATAATTCTTTTAAAAAAAATCTAAAATTTTTCCCGAAGATAATTTTTTGAATGATGATTTCAAAAAATTGTATTATTTTTAAAAATTGAAATTTATATAAGTTATTTAAAATTAAATATAATATTTTTTCTCAAAATATTATAAAAATAAACTTTGAAGGAAACATATTTATAAGGCACTAAATAACCATTCGAAAAATGGTATACCTATTTCAAAAGCACCAATGATTGATTTTTTTGATTATTTCATTTATATATGTTTCCTAATTAACTTTATACTATTAATAAACTCCAATTAAATGTCTAAAAGATAATTTTTCCTTTAAATATTAATATTTTAATAGGATATTGTAGTTTTTTTAGACTCTGTTTTGTGTATTATTTATGCTATCAAACATAGGGTTATTTTATAATCTCTAAGATTTAAATTCTCTCCCACCCCTACAATAATTTTTTTCATTGGAATTTTATATTTTTCTTGATTATGATGGTTTTACATGTGAAAATATAAATATGGAGAAACCACACCAATAAATGGGTTAATAAAATTTTCCCTTGAAAAGAGGGTATGAGAAATACAAAGGTCATATTTAAGAACACATAACTAGGTTTCAAAATAGGAGTAAATTAGAGGGAACTAAAATATAGACATGTAAGAAAAAGATAATACCTAAGGACTGATAGAGAGTGATATAGAATGTGGTCATGAGAAATTTAACCATTAAAAAACCATCAATATATGATGGGTTAATAGACCATTGATTTCTCATTATGAAAAGTAACATAAAACATTTTTATTTCATGTCCATTTTCTGAAATTCAAGGGATTGTTTTATTAACCTAGTAATGTACTCAGGAAAACAAACGTACTTGATTTCTTCCATGATTTATGAATAATATCATCCCTTGGTTGTGATTTGACAAATTTCGACATCATATCCTCTTCCGATAAAAGGATATTAATGAGGATTTTCTTTATGAATAAGGAACTAAAATAATATTCTAATGGATCATAATATCCACAAGTCATTCATTCGGCCTCTAAATATTTTCCAATTCAAATTGATGGAACATGTTATCCAATATGATAAATAATATGTTATCATAAACCAATAATATCAATAGTTCAACTTAATCCATTGCATAAGTAGTAAACCTTATGTGTCCTAAAAAATATGTATGATCCAATTTAAAAATTCAAAACTTTATGAATAATGTCATTAAATTTCCCAAATCAATTTATCACTAATCCCCAAGAAAGTGACTCTTAATGTCATAAGTAAATTCTTTAATCACACATAAATAACATCATTCTCGATAAAACATTAATAAAAACATGAATACATACATGATTTAAATCACTCCTTATAAAATATCAAATTATAAAATATAGATCCTAAAAATTTTCAAACTCCATGATGAATTAATTTTTCATCAAATCACATGTAATTTTCAAGGTCACCAATAAAATCCTATTTAATTGTTAAAATCCACTCTTCCATATATCACAAATAAATATTATAACCTAAGAGCACAAACATATTCCAGGTTATCCTTCCCTCTTTCATGTATTCTCCAAAGATCTCACATTACCACAAAATAAATATTCTTTTTTATTAATATCATTCAATATATGATTTAAAATATATGAAAAATCAGAAAAATATAACCCTTGTACATTTCAGTATAAATATAAATATAATATATTTGATAAAATACATTAACAATATAATTATTGGTTCCAAATACACAGGTACAATAATCATTCCACATCGGATTTAGTAATATAATAATCTTGACCATGACCCATTAAATTATTCTAAGGAATATTCCCTTGACTCATGGAAAATTCACGTGTGTAGTACCACATCTATTTAAAATTGAAACACTAAATGTTAGTGGTTTATTTATTAATGTTTATTTCATGTTCTTAGTAGTCTATCTCTCAACACTTGAAGAAAAATCCCATTCCCTTTAAGAAAGTTACATGGTGTTTATTTCCAAAATTATCACATATGGAAAAATTCTTATCTGTCATCTTCCACTTATCCATTTTTTAATTCTTTGTCTTCTTCTTATCTTGTATTCCATTATAGCCACAAAACATGTAGAATTTATTATCTATCTTCATAGAAAAAGTTTCTATATTTGAGAGACTATTTCCCTTTGAAGGATTGGCTTTATCCCATAAATAAAATAGTAAATATTTCTATTTTTTGTTACATATGTAGTCTATATCTTTCATTTTTAACCATATAATGTTAAATTCTTACATAGAAACATTTTAATCTTCCTTTCGTCTTATACATAAGAATTTCATTTCCAAATATGCTTCATGTCCATGGGAATGTTTTTCTAATAATAGTTCCCTAAAATCTTCACATTACATGCTCAATGTTTCCTCCTGATCCTTAGTATTTTGAATCGATGACCATAATTTAACAATGTCACTAAATAGATGATAAATTTCCATGAAAAACATCTCTTTTTCATTACATTCCAAAGTGATAAATATATTCTCTAAGTAACTCATCTTGTTCTCAACTTCAAATGGATTCTTAGTTCCACTGAATTATAAATAGTTTCTTGGAATATTGTTTTTAACATTGTTACACTACGTTTTGGATCAACAGGGTACTCCATACAAGAATGGTTATTGGTTATAACCTGAGTTAGAAACCATAATATAGTTATATTTTTTTCATCTATAGCTGCAAATATAGATCCAAAAAAATCTTTAACTCCAACTTCATTATCTTTCCCCAATGGGAAATCTATACATGAATTACATGGATCGATATGGGTTTCATTCATTTTTCTAGCTGTGATTTCAAAAACATGAAATATACTAGGTTAGATATTAACATTATGAAACATAATGTATACTTTCCAAAGTAGTGAAACATTTAATATAAATTGTAAAATTTATGCATATCTTAATCATGGTTTCTTTTCAAATATTCTCAAAGTCCTCTTTATGGTTATGTTCAATATTCTATATTTTTTAAAATCTATTTCAAATAAATTATACTAAATTTGATTTTATACCGAAGTTAAATACATAATCCCTATTATCATATAGGAAGTGGTAACATAATTAAAATGGAACAAGATTTAATAAATCTCATCCCAAAGAACTAAATAGTTTATTAGACTTATTAAACTAGATACATACTTGAATTTTATTGTTACATTTGAAAATTAAAAAAACATAGTATTTCCTTTGATAACATTATAGTACTCTTTAACATATCACTATGTATTAATCATAAAACATTTCTAAGTATCATAGAGAATAGAAACACCATAATAAGGTTGTATTAGATGTTCTGTTAGTGTATGCATACAGTAGAATCTAAATAAGGAATGAATAACGTGTTATGAAATAAATGATAACCAAATAATGTCATTTAAATAATCACATAAGAAGGAAAAAAACCATGGATATAAATAATAATCAAATAATCACATGTAAATTAATAAATGAGTTTATAATGAAGGAATTTATAATTTTGGACATCTAAAACATAACATCGAGTCCTTATTCTAAGAAAACCATATCAGTAAGGCCTCTTGCCAAGACATCTTATATAAGTGGGTAAGGCCTCAGCCAAAAACCAAAGATAGTTTGTTTCATGATACATATTAATGCATCAATGGGATATTTAATTCTAGTCCCAACCCATCACTTAATAATTCCAATTAATTAATTTTATGAATTAATCACACTACATAATCAACTTTTATAAAAATAAATAACTTTCTGTATTGGTAGAACTTGCATAAAAATATTAAAAATTTCTTGACTAAAACTAATAAATACCCATCCATAAAAATATGGCGGATGGTATCATAATATAATAACCTTCTTAAATCATAATATTCAACAAATCAGTTTAACATATATGAAAATATCTTAAAATATCATTAATAATTTCTTGATGAAAATACCATTTTCACTTTAATATCGCTAATTTAAAAACGTAGGAAATGTGAAGGAAACATTTTTCATTGAATAGTCAATTGTAAATTGTAAATAATAATTAAAAGAAAATATTAATCATGATTTTAGTAAAATTAATTCATGTCATATATGTTAGAAAACATTCCTTTCACACTATTGTAAAAAGGAAAAAATACCTCATTCAGAGAATGATAAAAAGATTATTTTTATCCCATTTTGTAAAAAAGTTAAAAATGGTTAAAAATTCCTTCAATAAATCATTGGTGATAAATATATATTATATAAAACATTTTAAAAAATATAGTAATATGGGAGAATAATATAAATAGCAACCCAACCACAATATCTCATAGATAGTATCTACCTTATTACATTGAAAAAATATTTAAGAAACCGTATCCTGAAGGAAAATTATTTTTATTAGTCTTAGTAACCTCAATAAATACGTTTAAATCTTATTAAAATTTAAATCATAAATTAATTATAGTTTTTTTGTAACACAATTATTCTTCATAGCATATCCATGCATATCAATCACAAAACACTTTCGAGTATCCTGGGGAAAATGAACCATAAAAAGGGGATGAGATCAAATGCTCAGTAAGTTTATGAAAATAGAAAAAGATATGAAAAATAAGGACTAATAAATATGGTAAGTTAAATAACTGAAATATAAGACATTTAATCAATAAAATGAGAATAATGTGGTATGAATAAATAAAAATCAAATAAATCCATATAAATAATCACATGAGATTAAAAATCAACCATGTATAATCTAACAATTCAAATAATAATGTGGAATATCAATAATTGAATTCATAAGGAAATAACGGCTAAATATGGACATAAAAAATACATAGAGGATTTATTCCATGAAATATAATACCCTCATGTCATTATGCTAATACATTTATATAAATGGTTAAGGCCTCATTAAAAACCAAATCTAGTTTGTCTAATGAGACCTATCTAGTCATCAAGGGGATAAAGAAGGTCCCACCCATAACATAAAAAGTCTACTGAATTACTCATATTAAATGAGTTAAAAAAATCAACATTATTATTCATATTGAAAAACTAGCATACAAAATGTTAATAATTACCCTAATCTGTAAACATAATCAGAAACCATCCAGATTGAAATTGTGAATTGTAAAAAAATTAAACATAATTAGTCAAATATATCATATACCATCCAAATAATTAATAACAATGACATCTATACAATATATATTTAGTTTATCATAATTAAAATTATTGTTTGATAACTTTGATTAATATAATTATCATAAAAATATCCACAAAAATATTTTTAAGAAAAATAGTCTTTAGATTTTGAAAAACAACTCTTAAAACAAAAAGGTGACATTTTTTTATAATATCATTCATTGATAATAAAAATTTAATTTTTTTAAAATAATTATTAAAATAGTTAGTGGTCATGAAGCTAGAAAGTTCTGTTGATATCATAGAGGTTAAAATATATATTCTATTCTCATTATTGGTAAAATCCTAATGGGAATTATCATGAAAAGTAAATGAATAATTATTTCAAAATTTTTTATAAAAATAAAAAAAATGTTACATATTCCTTTAAAAATAAATTTTAAAAGGACTAGAAAATTGTGAATTTTTTAAAAAAACATGGCGTTTGATGAAGATGGATTTTTGGCCGAAGAGAGAATTGAAGTCAAATTTTCATAAAACATTTCCTCAATAATTTTAAGTATAAAAGAGTGAAAAAAGTGTAATATTAGTTGAAACATTTCATGATTTACCATAGGTAAAGTATGTATATTTATTTATGGTAAAAATATCAAATAATACCCCAAAGGGATACATAAACACAAACAAGCTCAACTAATGATGCGATTGTGAAATAAACCCTTACCACTTTGGTAACATCTGAATCATAACCCCCATAAATAAATTTCTTAAATTGAAACTTTAAATACCACTAAGAGAAATATATATTTATATTCATGATAAAACATATCAATGGTTGATTATATACAGCACAAAAAAAGAAAATAATTTGTGAATATGGCATATGTCTCATTGAAGTAAATATGTGACTTGGAACCCTTACCCTATATCTAACTCATCATGTAATTTAATTATTATAACGAACCACACTTTACATACATTGTTAATACTTCAAAATTGAATCACACTTATTACAACATATGACAAAACCACAAAGGACCGTATAGGTATAGTGTCTTTAGAAACTGGGAAACATAAACAACTGGTTCATAAATCTTCTACAGTGTCTCCCATCTATTTCATCATATCTAGGGTCCCTTTTAGCATATTCTACTTAATATCCATCTTCCTGGCCTGGGGAAAAGAAAACATAAAAGGGTGAGCTCAAATGCTCAGTAAGGGTATACAAAAGAAATAAAAATCATGTCATATCTTTTTGAAAATCATAACCTGCAAAAGAGATCATAATATCTTACCATGGAACAAATCATAGAAGTGAAAATGAGATCACCATAATCATAACATGAAACTTGAAACTTTGTGGCATGCACACATAATCATGGAAAATCATTTCTTGTTAGTCATGACTCATTGCCAAGACTATCTTAGTGGACAAAGTCCCTTTCTGAACCGAGTTCACTCCTCGTTTCAGTCCTGTATCACTGAACCGAAATAACCTTCCGTTCCAGCCATGTCTATCTCATGAGATATAAAATCATTACCCAATGCATTGGAGGGAGATATAGGTCCCACCCATCTTATAATGAATCCTTTCTTATGTGTGCCACATAATCATAAACCATACGTCATAGCGTAACCCATGTAATAAAAATGGGATTCTTAAACAACATGACATCATAAAACCATTCATATAAGATAAAGGAATTCATAAACATAATTCCATCACAACATAGTCAAATAAATGTAAAAATATGGATATAAACAGAACCCTTTATTATCTTAGATGGAAAATAATTTTGATAAAACACTTGAAATGAATTCTTGAGGAAAATATCCTTTCTTCTTCAAAATCAATTTCTTTTCAAAAAACATCATGAAACTTTAAAATAAAGAGATTTTATTAAAAATAGTCATGAAATATTTTGTAGGAAGCTTCATGAAAATAAGGCTTTATAAAACCGTAAAAATCCGTTCGTGCCGTTTAAGTTTAAAAAACATTCTTCGTACTTTTGTCGGAAAAGTCAAAAAGTACCTCGTACGAAAAACGACAAAATATTCCTTTCATATCTTATACTAAAAACTCACCGAAGGGTAAAATTGGATTTAAACAATTGTAGGTTGTTGTAAATAACATTACATATTGAGGAAACATGGATGTGGATGATAAAATATACCCCAGTAAATTTCAAAGTACAAACAATCTCGGATAAAAATGAGATTGTGATATTTCCCTTACCTTAGGTCCGATTTGCTTTGTTCGTGTCCGAAGCTCCTGTATAATGGTTTAAATAATGTTATTGACTTATTCCAGAATCATACATATTGATATGAGATCATATATGGTCATATTATTAGCTTCTTGTTAGTAATATTTCATTGTTACTTGTTACTCGGGTCTTTATAACTTTTTGTTCTTATGCGTGTTTTGTCGAATAAATTCTTATTCTTATCTTTAGGTTATAGATAATTCATTTCCAGAATGGTATTAGTGTAGTATATACCATATTCATTCATTCAATTCATTTATATAATCATTATGAAATGAAGATCATGTAGAACGAGTCGCATCACATCGTGGAGACGGTATTCCGTACGTACGCACGAGTGATGATATCGTTCCTATGATCGTGGAATTGTATTGGAGTATATATATATATTATTTCAGTATCAATATTACTTAATAATAATCATATATAGTTACTGATTACACCATTATACCCATCCTTGTAAGGTGATGGTGGAAAATAGATTACACCACGGCGTGGAGACGGTATTCCGTACGTACGCACGCGCGGTGATTTCATTTTTCCATAGGATGGATAGAAGGTGAATTAGGGTTGTTTCATATTTATAATAACATATCAGTATGTAAGTAATACTGATGTTATTACTTTATCATGAAACAACTAAAGAAGAAGAAGTTGAAGAAGAAAGAAATTGAAAAGATCGGTAATGGATATTACCTCTTCTTTGGAACGCCTTTTTGAATCCTCCACTTAAGGAACTAAGATTGGTCTTTGGAGAAGACCAGGACCTCTAGGATTATTCTAGGGAAGTGGAGAAGGGAAAATGGCAGGGGTTGGCCGAGCTTGAGTGCTCAAATTGGTGTGAGGAGGAGGGGGAGGAGGTGCCCTTTTATAAGGGAGGAGAGGGGCACCTTAGGAATATCTCAAAATATTATTTTATATTAAAGTCAAAATCGGTTTATAATGGTTCCAAAGGGTCTTATTTCGAAGCTAAAGTGGGGATGGGTCGAAATCCTATCAACCAATAGGATTTAGACAAGTTTAGGGTATTATTTTAACCTTATCAATTAGATTTAACTCTAAGTTAATTAATTTGACTTTTACCGTGTCTTTTTGTTTTCTTTCACTATATGGTTAATACACTTACTATAACATGCCAAACGAACCCCAAATTGTTTATTATTAATATATATATCCTTATCTAAGTCATTTGGCCGAACCTTAGATTTTTAGGAATAAAATAACAATTAATAATATAATATTTGATTTAAAAACTATTTTGTGTCAATTTTGACACTATTTGATATATGATTTTTGTCAAAGTCATAACAGAATTATATGTTCGAAACAAGTTGATTAAATCAATAATAATATATCATAGTAACCTAGAAAAGTAGTGGAATTCATAAAAAGTCTCAAATTACATTTATTTTGGTATTTATATTATCAATTTTGTCAATATTTCATTAATAAGATAATTACTGCATCATCTTTGTGTCAGAAATAAATTAAATTATTTGATGTCTAAAAATTACAAATAAAATACCATCATGTAGGAAATCTTTTTATCTTTCTAATGAATATTTACAATAGAATTTAGCTTAGGTATAACCATATATTAAAAATGATTTACTTATTAAACTTTGATTTTAACTATTTTAACCGTTCTTTAAATAAATTAATAATAAATGTCCTAATCTAATCCAAGTGGGCCTAAATGGTCATATTTTATTCCTAAGTTTGTTTTTGGTCGAATTACACTTGTCCAATAGAATTAGGACATGTGTTAGGGTAATATTAATATCATATTTACCCTTAGTTACCTTATTTAATATTAACCGCGGTAAAAAAAAGTAAAAAGTTACTATTCACCAAAAAATTATTTTCATCTCATTGAACCACATTTTAGTCCTTGATATTAACCGTGTCTCTCGGATTTTCGAAATTCCATTCACAGAAGCGGTAAAATTAAGTTTTATGCAAAATTCAGTTTTTAACCTACCACTTAGTGGTTTCACTATTCATCAAAAATTGAAAGTTGTCAGAAAAATACCCAAATTTCACCCTAGGCTAATTTCGATATTATGAGTCCAAAAATGAAGTCCATTTTGAAAAATAAAATTTATAAAATTTCAAAAAGTGGTTATTACTATTCATAACGGCTAGTTTTAATAGCATATTGTTGTTTAGTGAAACTCGGTATTGCGTACGACGCAAGCTATCGAGAAAGGTCGCGATTGCGTGTAAAGCAAGCCAAGAAAGTGTTGTGTAGAAAAAGATTCCTTTGATGATTTATATAACATAAAAGTCTCGGGTGTTACATTCTACCCCCCTTAAAAAGAATTTTGCCCTCGAAATTCGTCACTTTGCAACAAACAAATGAGGATACTTTTCCCTCATCATATCCTCAAGCTCCCATGTAGCTTCTTCAAGTTGGTGGTTTCTCCATAAAACTTTCACCAAGAGAGTGGTCTTGTTTCGTAGGACTTTTTCGCTACGATCCAGAATCTCTATCGGCTGTTCTTCATAAGAATGATCTTTCTCCAGCGGTACAACTTCTGAGCTGAGTACATGTGAAGGATCTGGTATGTACTTTCTCAGGAGAGATACATGGAACACATTGTGAACATGAGAGAGATTCGGTGGAAGCGCCAATCGGTAAGCTACCTTCCCAACACGATCCAGTATTTCGAAAGGACCGATATATCTAGGGCTCAACTTCCCCTTCTTTCCAAATCTCATAACCCTCTTCCAGGGAGATATTCGTAAGAACACTTTATCACCCACTTCAAACTCTAGGTCTTTTCTTCGGTTGTCGGCATAACTTTTCTGTCGACTCTGAGCTGCTCTTATGTGTTGTTGAATAGATCTGACCTTTTCTTCCATTTCATCCACGAGATCAGGTCCTAATAGCTTTCTTTCCCCAACTTCATCCCAGCAAGTTGGAGTCCTGCATTTCTTTCCATAGAGAGCTTCATAAGGAGCCATCTGAATACTGGAGTGAAAGCTATTATTATAAGAAAATTCCACCAAAGGTAGGTGTTGATCCCAACCTCCTTTGAAATCCATAGAGCAAGCTCTCAACATATCTTCTAGGGTTTGAATTGTTCTCTCAGACTGACCGTCTGTCTGGGGATGATAAGCAGTGCTGAAACTCAACTCTGTATCCAGAGTATGCTGAAGACTTCGCCAGAACTTCAAGGTAAATCTCGGATCTCGATCAGATATAATAGAAAGTGGTACTCCATACAATCTTACCACTTCCTTTACATATATCCTGGCAAGTTGATCTAGAGAGAAATCCTCTCTAATAGCAATGAAGTGTGCAGACTTTGTAAGACGATCAACTATGACCCAGATAGCATTATTGCCTTTGGATGTTTTAGGAAGTCCTGTGACAAAGTCCATAGTGATGTTTTCCCATTTCCATTCGGGTATGGGTAATGGTTGTAACATCCCCTTAGAATTCTGTCTCTCAGCTTTAACTTGTTGACAAACCAAGCATCGAGAGACATATTCAGCAACATCTCTTTTCATGCCATCCCACCAGAAGTACTCTTTCAGGTCCCTATACATCTTCGTGCTTCCAGGATGAATAGAGAATGAAGAACTATGAGCCTCATCCAGCAGCTCTTTCTTTAATTCGGGGATGGGAGGAACACAAACCCGATTCCTGAACTTTATTATCCCATCACAATCAAGGTTGAATTCAGGAACATTTCTCACCTTCTTTTGTAACTCGACATCTTCTTTCTGTGCCTCTTTAATCTTCACATGTATAGATGGTTGAACATTCATTTGAGAAAGATAAGATTTTTCCCCTTCCATTATAATTCCAAGATCCATCCTTTGTAAATCCATAAATATTGGATCTTTTGTGATCCTCATCATGGATAAACTAGCATGGTCTTGTCGACTTAATGCATCTGCCACCTTGTTTGCTTTCCCAGGGTGGTAATGGATTGAGCAGTCATAATCCTTAATCAGCTCCAACCATCTTCTTTGGCGCATATTCAACTCCTTTTGTGTGAAAATATACTTTAAACTTTTATGATCAGTATAAATATCACACCTTTCACCATAAAGGTAATGCCTCCAAATCTTTAATGCAAAGATTACCGCAGCCAACTCCAAATCATGTGTTGGGTAATTTTGCTCATGGATTTTCAACTGTCGTGAGGCATAAGCTATCACCATATCATTTTGCATAAGAACACACCCCAATCCCTTCTTGGATGCATCACTATAGATCACAAACCTTTCTCCACTACAAGGCAGTGTGAGCACAGGTGCACAGGATAACCTTCTTTTCAACTCCTTGAAATTCTCTTCACATTCCTCTGTCCAGACAAACTTAACTCCTTTCCGAGTCAACTTGGTGAGTGGATTAGATAATCGTGAAAAATCTTTTACAAAACGTCGATAATAACCAGCCAAACCAAGAAAACTTCGGATCTCAGTTACTGTTGTTGGTCTCGACCATCTTTCGATAACCTCTGTTTTTGCTGGATCCACAGATATCCCCTCTTTTGAGATTATATGACCCAAAAATTCAACTTTTTGAAGCCAAAATTCACACTTGGTAAATTTGGCATAAAGCTTCTCTTTTCTCAGGGTCTTCAATATAATTCTCAAGTGATCTTCATGCTCTTCCTTGCTCTTTGAATAGACAAGAATATCGTCTATAAAGACTACCACAAATTGATCAAGATAGTCTCTAAAGACTCTATTCATTAGATCCATGAAGATAGCAGGGGCATTAGTAAGACCAAATGGCATCACTATAAATTCATAGTGTCCATACCTTGTACGGAAAGCCGTCTTTGGTATATCCTCCCTTTTGACCCTTAATTGATGATACCCTGAACGAAGATCAATCTTGGAAAAGTATTGAGCTCCGCGTAGTTGGTCAAATAAGTCATCAATGCGTGGGAGAGGATATTTGTTCTTGATAGTGATCTTGTTAAGTTCTCGATAATCAATGCAGAGTCTCATTGATCCATCTTTCTTCTTAACAAATAGAACAGGTGCTCCCCAAGGTGACGCACTAGGGCGTATGAATCCCTTATCAAGATTCTCTTGGAGTTGCTTCTTCAATTCCTGCAACTCAATTGGGGCCATTCTATAAGGTGTCTTTGAAATAGGCAAAGCACCCGGTGCGAGTTCTATTGAAAACTCAACTTCACGATTTGGTGGAAGACCCGGTAATTCCTCCAGAAAGACATCATCAAACTCCCGTACAATGGGCATATTCTTAATCGTGAGTTTCTCACCAACTATTTGAGATAAATAACCTTCATTTAGTGGAATCAATACCCATAAGATGGAAGAAATTTCCACTGGAAGGTTATGTTCATCCTTGCATTGATAGACGATCGTAGGTTGATCTGGAATATGAAATGTGACTTCCCTTATTTGGCAATTGATATGAGCTCCATGTAGAGAAAGCCAATCCATGCCAAGAATCACATCAAATTCCACTAAAGGAAGGATCACAAGATTTGCAGGAAGCACTTTCCCACAAACTTCGATCGGAGAATAATTATAAACTTTTGATGCGATTGATGTGCCATTAGGTGTTGTCACGGCTAACTCAACATCTAATTGTTGAGGTAATACGGTGATACCCTTAGAAAAGTCTCCAGAAATAAAAGAGTGGGTGGATCCAGAATCAAATAAAACATTTGCTACTTTAGAGTGGATGATAAGTGTACCTTTCACCACATCGTTATCGTACTCCACATCGCTGATAGAAATTGCATGTGACTTTCCTTTGTCTTTAGCCTTAAGAGTTTGTTGACGTCGACCATCATCATCAACCCTTGGATTTGGGCATTGATTGGCATAATGCCCCATCTCCTTGCACTTGAAACATTGAAGTGTAGCAGGTTCATTCTGTGTATCCCTTCCTTTGTTTGCATCATTAGACATCTTCTTCCCATTATCACGGCATTCAAATGCCCGATGACCTTCCTTTCCACATTTAAAACATTTACTTGTCCCTTTAAGACAACTCCCTCCATGTTTCTTTCCACACATTGAGCAT
Organism: Viscum album; assembly: GCA_963277665.1. Taxonomy (NCBI): domain Eukaryota; kingdom Viridiplantae; phylum Streptophyta; class Magnoliopsida; order Santalales; family Viscaceae; genus Viscum; species Viscum album. The sequence continues at coordinate 1,200,203,324 of OY728164.1, forward strand.
AAGGGAAAGTTCATCTTCTTTTCCGTGTGCTCTTTAGATTTTTCTTTGAATTCCATCTTCCTCTTCTTATCAAACCCATGTGACTGATGGGTTACTCCAATCTCCATCTCGACTTTGAGAGCACATCGAACGATTTCCTCGTAGCTATTGAAGTCCCTTATGGCTAACGCCCTTCGAAGACTTGGTTTTTAGCCACTAAAGAATCGATCGATCTTACTCTCAGGTTGGATAATAATACCAGAAGCGTACCTTGCAAGTCTGGTAAAATTTGCTTCATAGGTACCAACAGATTCATCATCCCTTTGCTTCAGTTCAAGGAACTCTTTCTCCATCTTTTTTCGGAGAATACGAGGGAAGTACTTATTGAAAAATAAGTTCTTGAACTCGTCCCATTCCATAGACTCAATTTCATCCCTTTGCCTCGTATTCTTAACAAGATTCCACCATTGATCCGCATCTCCTTCCAAACGATACACTGCTAGGATGACTTTATCATGCTCAGAACATTGAAGAACTGAAAATATCTTTTCAGTAGTACTAATCCATTGTTCAGCAACTAATGGATCAGTAGACCCGCTGAAAGATGGTGGACGCTGCCTCATGAAGGATTCAACAGAATGTTGCTCCCTCCTTTGTTCGTTTGGAAATCCTGCATGATTCATAGCTTGAGAAAGTTGTGTGAGCATGGCTACAAGATTTTGCATTCCATCTCCCATATCGTTTGGTTGCTCAGGGGGACAATCATTGCATTGCCCATCGCATTCCACATTAACACGGTTCCTTCGGGTTCCAGCCATTGACTAAAACCAAGAAGAATAGTGTGAGCAACACTAATTATAATAGGAAACCACATAATTCAAGAATAAAATTTTCATGCTTATGGTCTTATCCTAGGTTATTCATGGCCATTTCTAAGATTGTGTTCTATGCTTAGACTTATCCTTAGGGTTCTTACTAAGGCTTTCACATCCTAGTTTCCAAAGGTTGACTATACCTTTCCTCTGATACCAACTATAACGACCCACACTTTACATACATTGTTAATACTTCAAAATTGAATCACACTTATTACAACATATGACAAAACCACAAAGGACCGTATAGGTATAGTGTCTTTAGAAACTGGGAAACATAAACAACTGGTTCATAAATCTTCTACAGTGTCTCCCATCTATTTCATCATATCTAGGGTCCCTTTTAGCATATTCTACTCAATATCCATCTTCCTGGCCTGGGGAAAAGAAAACATAAAAGGGTGAGCTCAAATGCTCAGTAAGGGTATACAAAAGAAATAAAAATCATGTCATATCTTTTTGAAAATCATAACCTGCAAAAGAGATCATAATATCTTACCATGGAACACATCATAGAAGTGAAAATGAGATCACCATAATCATAACATGAAACTTGAAACTTTGTGGCATGCACACATAATCATGGAAAATCATTTCTTGTTAGTCATGACTCATTTCCAAGACTATCTTCGTGGACAAAGTCCCTTTCTGAACCGAGTTCACTCCTCGTTTCAGTCCTGTATCACTGAACCGAAATAACCTTCCGTTCCAGCCATGTCTATCTCATGAGATATAAAATCATTACCCAATGCATTGGAGGGAGATATAGGTCCCACCCATCTTATAATGAATCCTTTCTTATGTGTGCCACATAATCATAAACCATACATCATAGCGTAACCCATGTAATAAAAATGGGATTCTTAAACAACATGACATCATAAAACCATTCATATAAGATAAAGGAATTCATAAACATAATTCCATCACAACATAGTCAAATCAATGTAAAAATATGGATAGAAACAGAACCCTTTATTATCTTAGATGGAAAATAATTTTGATAAAACACTTGAAATGAATTCTTGAGGAAAATATCCTTTCTTCTTCAAAATCAATTTCTTTTCACAAAACATCATGAAACTTTAAAAGAAAGAGATTTTATTAAAAATATTCATGAAATATTTTGTAGGAAGCTTCATGAAAATAAGGCTTTATAAAACCGTAAAAATCCGTTCGTGCCGTTTAAGTTTAAAAAACATTCTTCGTACTTTTGTCGGAAAAGTCAAAAAGTACCTCATACGAAAAACGACAAAAGATTCCTTTCATATCATTTACTAAAAACTCACCGAAGGGTAAAATTGGATTTAAACAATTGTAGGTTGTTGTAAATAACATTACATATTGAGGAAACATGGATGTGGATGATAAAATATACCCCAGTAAATTTCAAAGTACAAACAATCTCGGATAAAAATGAGATTGTGATATTTCCCTTACCTTAGGTCCGATTTGCTTTGTTCGTGTCCGAAGCTCCTGTATAATGGTTTAAATAATGTTATTGACTTATTCCAGAATCATACATATTGATATGAGATCATATATGGTCATATTATTAGATTCTTGTTAGTAATATTTCATTGTTACTTGTTACTCGGGTCTTTATAACTTTTTGTTCTTATGCGTGTTTTGTCAAATAAATTCTTATTCTTATCTTTAGGTTATAGATAATTCATTTCCAGAATGGTATTAGTGTAGTATATACCATATTCATTCATTCAATTCATTTATATAATCATTATGAAATGAAGATCATGTAGAACGAGTCGCATCACATCGTGGAGACGGTATTCCGTACGTACGCACGAGTGATGATATCGTTCCTATGATCGTGGAATTGTATTGGAGTATATATATATATTATTTCAGTATCAATATTACTTAATAATAATCATATATAGTTACTGATTACACCATTATACCCATCCTTGTAAGGTGATGGTGGAAAATAGATTACACCACGGCGTGGAGACGGTATTCCGTACGTACGCACGCGCGGTGATTTCATTTTTCCGTAGGATGGATAGAAGGTGAATTAGGGTTGTTTCATATTTATAATAACATATCAGTATGTAAGTAATACTGATGTTATTACTTTATCATGAAACAACTAAAGAAGAAGAAGTTGAAGAAGAAAGAAATTGAAAAGATCGGTAATGGATATTACCTCTTCTTTGGAACGCCTTTTTGAATCCTCCACTTAAGGAACTAAGATTGGTCTTTGGAGAAGACCAGGACCTCTAGGATTATTCTAGGGAAGTGGAGAAGGGAAAATGGCAGGGGTTGGCCGAGCTTGAGTGCTCAAATTGGTGTGAGGAGGAGGGGGAGGAGGTGCCCTTTTATAAGGGAGGAGAGGGGCACCTTAGGAATATCTCAAAATATTATTTTATATTAAAGTCAAAATCGGTTTATAATGGTTCCAAAGGGTCTTATTTCGAAGCTAAAGTGGGGATGGGTCGAAATCCTATCAACCAATAGGATTTAGACAATTTTAGGGTATTATTTTAACCTTATCAATTAGATTTAACTCTAAGTTAATTAATTTAACTTTTACCGTGTCTTTTTGTTTTCTTTCACTATATGGTTAATACACTTACTATAACATGCAAAACGAACCCCAAATTGTTTATTATTAATATATATATCCTTATCTAAGTCATTTGGCCGAACCTTAGATTTTTAGGAATAAAATAACAATTAATAATATAATATTTGATTTAAAAACTATTTTGTGTCAATTTTGACACTATTTGATATATGATTTTTGTCAAAGTCATAACAGAATTATATGTTCGAACCAAGTTGATTAAATCAATAATAATATATCATAGTAACCTAGAAAATTAGTGTAATTCATAAAAAGTCTCAAATTACATTTATTTTGGTATTTATATTATCAATTTTGTCAATATTTCATTAATAAGATAATTACTGCATCATCTTTGTGTCATAAATAAATTAAATTATTTGATGTCTAAAAATTACAAATAAAATACCATCATGTAGGAAATATTTTTAGCTTTCTAATGAATATTTACAATAGAATTTATCTTATGTATATCCCTATATTAAAAATGATTTACTTATTAAACTTTGATTTTAACTATTTTAACCCTTCTTTAAATAAATTAATAATAAATGTCCTAATCTAATCCAAGTGGGCCTAAATGGTCATATTTTATTCCTAAGTTTGTTTTTGGTCGAATTACACTTGTCCAATAGAATTAGGACATGTGTTAGGGTAATATTAATATCATATTTACCCTTAGTTACCCTATTTACTATTAACCGCGGTAAAAAAAAGTAAAAAGTTACTATTCACCAAAAAATTATTTTCATCTCATTGAACCACATTTTAGTCCTTGATATTAACCGTGTCTCTCGGATTTTCGAAATTCCATTCACAGAAGCGGTAAAATTAAGTTTTATGCAAAATTCAGTTTTTAACCTACCACTTAGTGGTTTCACTATTCATCAAAAATTGAAAGTTGTCAGAAAAATACCAAAATTTCACCCTAGGCTAATTTCGATATTCTGAGTCCAAAAATGAAGTCCATTTTGAAAAATAAAATTTATAAAATTTCAAAAAGTGGTTATTACTATTCATAACGGCTAGTTTTAATAGCATATTGTTGTTTAGTGAAACTCGGTATTGCGTACGACGCAAGCTATCGAGGAAGGTCGCGATTGCGTGTAAAGCAAGCCAAGAAAGTGTTGTGTAGAAAAAGATTCCTTTGATGATTTATATAACATAAAAGTCTCGGGTGTTACAATTATCTTCCTGAATTATAAACTTGCACAGAATGATAAAAATTACATAATTATAATATTTATATATAAATTATTCATTAAAAACAATATTGAAATATGGTTATGAAAATACGAACTACATTACAATCTTGGAGATAGTACGTCTCATACGCGCATGTGTATCATTTCCATTTTTCAATTATCATTAAAAAATAAGTAAAGAAATATGTTATCAATTATAATGATAAAAATATCATATGTAACTTATTATTTAATTAAATATACTTATATATATCATTCAAGTGGTGTGGTGATGCAACAAGATTCACATCGCTTCGTAGAGAGGGTAGTCCACACATGCACCAACAATGTTATCATTTTTCTATGTAAGAATACATATTATATACACACTTTTAATAATAATAAATATTTAATGGATATCATAATTATTTAATTTATATTTCATATATTTATAAAAATTATACGTATTTCCTTCAATTTAATTCTTTAGTGAAAAAACAAATCACATCAGTTCATGAGGTGGTTGTCCGTCATACACTTGAGCGATGTTTTTGTATACACTAAAGTATGGAATGTAAAAAATCTATATATGATATAGTGACACCATAGTTAAAATTATTTTATAAATATATCATATATATTTATGCTTTATATCCATCATCATACCCAACCATGATAGGTGTTGATGGAAAATGTGTCACATCGGTTCATGTGGCTGTAGTCTACCATACACACAAGCGACATTTTAATTTCACATTTGAGTGAATGGAATATGGATATAGGTAATTAAATTAACATAATAACATATAGTATATGGGATATTTAAATTTTATTATATAACCACAAATTAATAAAATTTTAAATATTTAAAAGAATAAATAAAACAAAGACACATAGTTAAGAATTTTACCTCTTCTCAGAGCACCTATTTAGGATTGTAACTAATATATTCTTATAATGGATTTTGGAACAAAAAAAGGATTATTATATTAATTTATGTAATTTTGAATGTTATTTTGATAGGTTTTATTATGAAAAAAGGATTTATTGTGTGAATAAGATAAGAGAGGGGTGGTATTTTATAAATGGTGTGAGTGGTACAATTGTAATTTTTGAAAATAAAAAGGTTTACCCACTTTTTTCACGTGCCAAAAAGGTCAAAAATTGAGAATTATCAACAATAAGACATTATAAGGTATAAAAATATCCATTAAATAGAGTTTTTACATGTTTTTATCTTATTTTAACAATTATTGTTTTTGTTTAACCCCTAATAAATTAGTTTTAACCTTAACTACGGTAAGTACTTATTACATTTTTTACTATTAATTATGGTAAAAAAGTAATATGACCTTATTAGATATTGTATATAATACTTATTCCAAATATGTAATCCATTTTTCAAATTACATTGATAAAACTTGTGAAAAATATATTTAAAATTATTCCAGTAGTGGCATTGAGATAACTGGTTTTCAAAGAGAACACGTTTAAAGGTTCACAATGTTTTGTAAAAAAATTGAATATAAAAATGATTACAATATAATCAATTATATATATATATAATTTAACTATTTATATATTAAAACTAATTTAAAATAAAATTTAACTTTATAAATAATTTAATCAAAAATGCAGTTTTCAATTAATATTCAGTATTTTTCACTGGTCATTAAAAATTAAACTTTTCATAAAAGTAAAAAACTCATGCTAAGATAATTTTGAAATGAAAATTTCAATAATGAAGTATATTTCCTAAAATAAATTTTCAAAATTTGTTAATAATTAATATGAATCATGTTTCTAAAGTTATAATGAAACTATATTTAATATTTCAGAAAACATTTCTTTTTCATTCGAATAGTTTTTATTTTCTCCCTAATCAACAAGTATCCAATTTATTTATTTTATAAAATTTTAAATTATAAAATTTTCATAATTTACTCATTAATATTCATACCAACAAATTTAATAACTTTTTTATTATCATCATGTTTAAATATAGATAAATTAATAGAGTATTGAGTTTTTTAAACCTAGTGATGTGTGCATTGAAAACAATACAAGTTATTGAATTTATATAAAAATAAATTTATCATAATGTATCAGGATGTTTTATTTACTTTAAATTTTGATCTTCCATTTCATATAAAGTGTTGTATATAATTTACATTTTTTAATATATTATGGTGTTACATTTGACCCTCTTAAATAAATTGAATCCTTATAATTTAATGATGATATTGTAAATCAAGGGGTGGTAATTTGAAATATCCTTATTTAAATTACACATCATGATAAGGGTTAATAAAAAATCCAATGGATTAGAGATATGGGATATACAAATGGCATGTGCAATAACTGATAATCAGGTTTCTATGTAGTATAAAATTAATGGAAATTGAAGATATATACCTAGAAGAAAACCATTAATAAATTTGGATAGTGATAGAGGTCATTGATCACTACAAATTAAATTATTAACGTAAATTCAAGAAACTCAATAAAAAAAATCTATGATTATTTAAAAGACTATTGTTTCAACATAAATGAATGTATAATGATATCATTTTTTGAATATCAATTTTTAGAAACAAAGAATAATTTTTCTATATAGAATATTAATTTATGAAAATATACTTACTTGATATGTCTCTATTTTATTAGATCATTTTCATATTTTGGTTGTAATTTAATTATTTCCCAATTCATTTCTTACTTTAAGAAATGAATATCCAAGATGAATTCTTTTTCTAAAGAACTAAATTTAACTTTTAAGGGATTTTATGATACATAAAATATTTGAAAATTATTTCCATAAACTTATAAATATTTTCTAAAACCAATATGGTTATCAAAAGTTATCAAATATAAAACATTATTGTTGAATTGATAATAGTAACACCCCTAGTTCAAAAGTAATATTTATTTTCCAAATTTTTTAACTAAAAACAATAACATATTGTCTAGGAAATCACATATTCCATTGGTAGGAACAAAATATTTATCATACTTTGGTTGTGGGTTCAAGACCTATGACCATTTTGGATGTGATAGGTTGTCACCAAGTATGCAATTTCCCTTTTTCAAGAACAACATTCCTATAAATCCATTATGTCACCAAATTTTAATATAACATAATTACCCCAACATAAAATATTAGATAAAACTCAATGGTTACCCATTCCTTCATAAAAACCTTTTATAATTATTATCTTAACATTGGGAACATATTAATTGTTATCCTACATCAATAATGTTATATACAAGAGGTTCAAACTATCACTATATAAGATTTCTTGGAAATATAAACCATTCAATATATGATCTCAAATAATTTAAGAAATGATAGTAGAATACAATTCTTATATGTTTCATAATTATTATAATGATAATTTCATTAATAAAATATTTTTATAACATATTTCTTGGATCCAAATACTCAAGCATTGTAATCATTCCACTTTTTTAATGGTGTCCTTTTTCCCCATTCAAGAAAAAAACTAATTTTTTATTTAAGTATATACCGAGGTGTTTACATAAAAAAGTATCACATGTTGGAAAATACTTATTTAACTTTTCCCTTTTTCTATATTTTCTCCATCATCTTCTTCTCTTGGTTCCCTTCAAATTCATTTAAATTTGATAATTCATTCTTTGTCTTGATAGAACATGATATTATATCCACATATGATGAGAATGTTTATAAGAATAGTTTCATTCAGAGGATTAGATTAATCCCTTTAAATAAATGTCCAATCTTTCTCTTTGTATTATGTAAATAGTCTACAATATTGTTTTCCAACCATGTAAATAATGGTCAATACCTAGAAACAGTTTCCACATCTTTCTATCTTATTCTCAATAACTGTCATTCTATATATTCCCATTGCTCATGAGGAAAATGTTTTTTTAATAAGAGTATATTGAAATCATTTTAATCCAATATTGTAATTTTTTTATCATTCTTATTATGTTGAATTATTTACCACTATTGATACACATTTAATAGGATATGGTAAATGATTACGAAAAATTTATCCTTTTCACTACCTCCGGGATCAATAAATATATTCTACGGGGAACTTATCTTTTACCGAGATAAAAATAGATTTTTTGTCCCATTGAATGATGGAGGTTTATGATGTATGAAATTTTCTAACATTATTACACCACGTTGTGGATCAAAATGGTTTTAATTTGATCAATTAAAGCTTTGTCTCTTACTCAAGTTCCATATTTACTATCTTGACTAGGGAGGAAATACTTACATTGGGTATATGAATTGATATGATTTTCATTATTTCTATTAGGTTTCATTTATAAAAAATTTCATACATTGGATTAGATTATAACATCATGTGTAATAATGTTTAATCCCAAAACTAGTAAAACACATAACATAAATTGAAACACTTATTCATAGCTAATCTCATTATCATATACATGGTTTCATTAGGGATATATTTATTTTAAAATACATTATAATGGTTTCTATATAAAATATGAATTATTCTATGAAAATCCATATGAGAATCCAAAAAGGCATGTAGTAATTCCCATTTTCATATACCAGGTGATAACGGAGTAAAGGCCAATATACACTTTTTAGAGTTATTACCCCTCTATACATATTTTCTAGAACAAAGACCAATTATAGTATCCAAAAGGGATATATTTTATAGGAGAAAATAACATAATCTCTTCCTTAACAAAATATTAGGATGTTTTTATATACCTATCATCGAATTGTATGATAGGTTTATATACCAAAATCCTTATTTTATTAAATATTCTACCCTGGTTTCTACTGACCTTCCCCAAATACCAACTATCATGACCCTAAACACAATATCCTAGATAATGTGTCTAATTTATTACATTGGAATAAGATAAAAAGAATCATAACCCAAAGAATATAATAGTTTATTAGTCCTAGTAAACCACATACATAATACGATCTGTCATTGAATTTTAAAATTTAAAATTTAAAAAAAATATTATTTTTAAAATTCAAATATTCATCATAGTTTACACCTTCATATAAATCAAAAAATACTTCACAATATCTTATGGAAAACAAATTATAAGAAATGGGTGGGCTTATATGCATAGTAATGGAAATCCTATAGGAGAATATATGAATAAATAATCCATAATAAATATGTCATTGTAAATATCTAAAACAAATGTCATTTAATAAATGAAACAATCATAAAATAGAAGGAAGAAGTGATGATTAAATAACACCATATATATAATCACATGAGCATGAATAACTTACCATGTATATTCCAATTAATCAAATAATAACATGGAAGATCAATTACTGAATTCATAATGATGGAATAAAACATTATCAATCTCTAAAATGTAATTTTGATGCCTTGGGCCAAGAAATCATTAAAAATGGGTAATTCCATTCTCAAAACCAAATCTAGTATTTCTCATAAGACCTACTGATGCATCAATGGGCTGTAATAGGCCACACCTATCACTTACTAAGTATAATGCATTACTCATGTGAAATAAATGAAAAATAATCAAAGAAATAATTAGAATGAAAAACTAACATACAAATTATAAAACATACCCTAATCAATAAACATAATCATAATCCATCTAGAGTGAAATGATGAATTATTATAAGATCAAAAATCTTCTGTAAAACTAATCACAAACCAGTAAAATAGAAAACAAGGATGATATTAATAAAAAATATCCCTAGTGTCTCATACGTAAAATTAGTGGGTGATGATGTTGATGAATAAAAATACCATTAAAATATCTATATTTTTTGATAAAAATAAAAAATTTCATTTCAGAAATTAACATTATAAAACAAAAAACTTTTTGAAAATAATTTTCATTCAAATAAATAATTTAAAAATTATAAAATAAAAATTGAAACATTAATTTGTCATGATGGTGGAAAATTATGCTCATTCCAAACATATTAGAATAAATATTCCTTTCAAATTTTTGGTGAAATATGAAAGGGTTTTTTTAATTGGCAAGGTGATTATTTTTTAGAAAATTAAAAGTATGAATGTGTAATGAATTATTCAGTAAATAATTTTTAAAATGATTAAAAAATGTGAAAATTTTTTAGAAAAAAAGGGTTTTGATGAAAATGGATTTCTGATCGACGAGATAAATATAGTCATAGTTTTGAAAAAAATATTTATTCAATCATTTTACGTACCAAATAAAGAAAAAATGATACTATTACATAAAAAATTTAATTAATAACTAGATTTAATACAATATATTAATTCTAGGATATAAATACTAAATATTTTTCTCAAGGGAGTCATATTTATAAATAGTCACAAATAATTATGAGATTGTGAAATAAAACAATTCCAATTTGGTAATTCTTGAATAAAATTCCCCATAAAATAAATGAAATAAAAAAAATTAAATTTCAGGATGATAAATATATTCAAGAAATTAAAAAGAAAAGGGGTGGTATATACACCACACAAATTAAGTATGTTGTGAATATGGAATATGTCTCACTTAGTAAACGTTAGATGAGAAACACTTAAAATGAGCCCGACTCATCACGTACAATCGTTATCATCATGAATAAAAAAATGTGTTAATTTTTAGTTGTTTAACTACCTTTTTAATGTTTATTATTACATTTATTTTATTTATTACCATGTTATATATTATTACATAATCAATTATGTTTACATCAGATATTTCGACACTATTTGGATTATGAGTCACAAATGAATTTGGTAGGTTCACTATGGTCAAAGAGGTGTCTATTTAAAAATATATATAATAATAAAAATTTAAAAATTTACTTATTTAATAATAAATAATAATTTTAATAATAATAATGAAATATGGTTTTTATGAATTAATGATGTTACAATCATAGACATGGTAGGTTGTACGTACATTAGAGTAACGATTGCATTTTTAAATGATCATTATGGAAAAAAGATAGGTAGTATTTTATATTAACATAATGATACTAATATATTATATAACATATTATTTATTTATATATATATATATATATATATATATCATCTATCCATTGTGGTCATGAAATGAGATTCACATCGATTCGTGAAGGTGGTAGTCCACACACACACACACGAATGATGACATCATTTTTCTGTATTAGAATGAAAATAATATATTATTTTTTCAGAGTGAAAATATTTCATAAATATCTTGTTTATTTTATTAATATATCTTATATTCAATAACATTATACTTATTCACTTCCATGTAAAGTGTTAGTGAAAAATGAATCACATCTCTTCGTGAGGTGTTAGCCCATCGTACACCTAAGTGCCATTATCGTACCCCCTACGAAATGGAAATTAAAAAGTTATATATGATATAGAGAATTTAGAAATATATTTTTTTTATAAATAACATATATAAACTTTATATCCATCATAAAAACCTACCGTGAGAGGTTTTTATTGAAAATATTTCACACCAGTTCACAATGTGGTAGTCCTCCATACACACAAGAGGCATTATTATTTCACATTTGAGGGAGGAGGAGATGGATATAGGTTATTAACATAATATAAGAAATTCCTATTATATGGTACATACTATTGTTATTATATATTAAAATTTTAATAAATTTTTAAGGTGGTTAAAGAGGAAATAAAACTAAAACACTAAGTTAGTAAATTTATCTCTACTGAGACCACCTCAAAGTATTATACATAAATTTTTCCTAGAAGGTCATTATGAACAATAAAAGATATCAAGGATGAGGATATGGAAGTTTTTAAGTTATTTCTATAGTTATTGGATGATACAAAAGGGTCTTAAGGTGTGAATATGAGAGTATATGGGTGGGAATTTATAAGCAAGGTGATTGGCACACTTGGAATTTTTGAAAAGAAAAAGGTGTTCCCATGTTCTTCTCATAGAAATAGCATAAAAACAAAATATTATCATTGATTATACATTATAAGGTCTAAATATTTATATAAAATATATTTTAGGTAATTTTTATGCTATTTTAACACATATCTTATTATTTTAAACCCCCGGTAAATTATTTTTCACCATAATTGTGGTAATAATTTTTACTATTATGGTGAAAAAATAAGATAAAATTATTACATAACAGAATTTATTATAATTGAAAATATGTAAAAAAATTAAAATTAAAACAAAATAAGTGAAAAGTTTTAGTGTAAAATTAATCTCAGAGATGTGAAGAGAAAGCTGGTTTTGAAATAGAAAATTTTCAAAAGCTTAAAAAGTTTTTATATCACTATTCATTATGAAAATATGTCCAATGAACTAAATTAGATTAGTTTATATATAATTAAACAATTATTACATCATTAAAAATTTAAAATATAATTTAACTTTATAAATAATTTAAAACATTCATTTTCCAATTTAAATTTAGTTTTTTTAACTATTGATAAAAATATTAAAATTTTCAACAACATAGAAAAGATTGAACCTAAGATAATAATAAAAGTTTGATTTAAAAATTATGATAAAAATTTAAAATGAAATTTATAAATTTTTAAAAAATTAATTATAATTTATTTGCGCTTAGTAAAACTTGAATTCCTTTAAGAAAAATACTAGTTTTTAGAAAACTTTTATTTTTTTTGTTAAATGGTTATAATTTTGTCTATATTCAATAAATATCCATTTTATTTTTTTATACATGTGAAAAATAAATAATATTCATAATATATATATTAATATTTATTCCCACCAATTTAAAAACTAGGTCATATTGTTAATGTCTACATATTATAATTTTAGTAGAGTATCATGTTTCTTTGAAACCCGGTATCGCGTGCATTACAAGATATCGAAGAGATTTGATTCATTTAAAAATAAATATATCATAAAGTATCAAGGTTTTATATTCCATTATATTCCTAGTGACGTTTTTCATAAAATATATCAGATATTATGTTTATATTTTTAAAAATTAGGGTGTTTCATATTCCACCATCAGTGACTTAAACATAAATGATCTCAAATAATGATGAGATTTCAAATAAACGGTTTCCTCATGTTCAATTTCTATCATATTTGTATAAAACTCTATTATTATAAAAAAAATATTATTTATAAATGTCTTAAAAACCATACACATATGTATCACCCCATATATGATATAATTAAAATGTTTTATCACCTATTTGGTAATTGTTTTTCGTTAAAATCATTGTTTTAGGGAAAACTTACTTCATTTTTCATATTTATTTTTATATGGTAGTTCTTGTCTGTGTAAATTGACCATTGATTAATAAAATACATAAATTTTATAATGATATAAATATAATATATATTCATTATATATGTATTTCTATAAGTACATAAAAGTTATAAGTTAAAAAATGTACGACACTGTTTATGATGATGATTGATTGTATGTACGCATGAATGCAATTTTCATTTTATGATGTATATAAAGAAAGAAAAAAAACCAAAATTCACCTATAAAGATTAATAATTAAATAATATAAATAATATTTATTTATAAACTCATCATTTTACCATCAAAGTAAAATATAAACAAAAATAATGACATCACTTTGTGGAGATGATCCTCCACATGTACGTAGGTGTGATGCTATCATTTTCCAATGGTTTAGAATGTAAGAAAGTAGAAATGATATTGTAATTATATAAGTATAACTATTTTATAAATATCATATATAAATATTCAACCAACTGTAATTGAGATCCATCAATCATTGAAATAAAAAATGATTTGTATCACTATATGGAGTCGGTAAGTCGTACGTACACACAAGCGATACTTTCACTTCCCATTTGATGGGGAAAAGGGTAGATAATAGTGATTTCATTATCATAAAAAAGTTTTAGTTTAATAATAATAATTATTTATATATTTTATTATAGATACTATATATTTAGAGGTGTTAAAAGAAAATGTCAACAAAGAAAGTGATCGGTTAAGGAAATTAACTCTTATTTGGGAGAACTCCACTTGATATCCACTTAAGGATCCAAGCATTATCCTTTTTGGATGAAAAGAACATATATAATATGTTTAAAAAATTTAATATGAACTTTATTAGGGTTTTATAAATATAGAATATGCAATGTGGTGTAAATAAGTGGTGGACGATGTGACCTTTTATAATTGAGGTGAGGGGACGTTTTAATTGAATAAAATATTTTATTATAATAAAGTCATTATTAATAATAATTCATTTTAATGTACTATTATTTGAACTCATGATTGGATATGGTTAAAATATCATAAAAAATAATAATTGGATAGTTTTTTGGGATGTTTTAACCCTAACCTTTTGGTTTAACACCTTAATAAACCTATTTTATCATTAATTGTGGTAACACATTTTTCAGTTTTAAAGGGACATAATTTAACATATAAGCTATATTATGACTCATAAATAGATAATATGTATCATTAAAATCTATAACTTCTCAGATTTTTTTATTTAACTATTTTATTGAATTTTAAATAATTTAATATATATATTTTTTGATAAATTATCACTAATGCCAATTTTAACACTTCATTTAGTTTGACATAAAACACATCAAGAAAAAGTTATATTTAAAATATAATTAGTTAAAAAACTGAAATTTTATATTAATGTAAAAAATTCATTTAATACTACATATAACTAAAATATATTATTTTAAAAAAATTAATATCATTTATTTTATTTTTCAATTAAATGACTAAATTCAATATTAGAATTGAAAAACCATTTAAGGTAATTTATTAGTAAATAAAAATTATAAATAAATTATCATCATGAAAATAATTAAATTATACACAAAATTGTAATCTATATTCATTCATAATTTTCCCCTATGTGGACACATAACAGATATTTAAAACTATGAGAATGGCATATTGTAACTTTCTTTGATTTGAATGTTTTTAGTCATTTTCATGAATAAGTTCCCATCAAACATATCACATTATTTTCTATGTTGATAAGGTTGTAATTATATCCTTCCAATGATAATTAATGTTAAATATTATAATATTATCACTATGTTTTAACCTAGATTAAACTAATATACCCATTACCGAGGTGATGACTTTTACCACTATTATAATTAATATTAAAAAGGGGGCATATTCAAAAATGTTTAAAATCATAATTAATAATATGGATTAAATTTTACTAAATTAATCTTCTATAATTGAAAAAATTATTATTAGAATAAACATGAAAAAACACGATGAAGAACAATTTTCCCAAAAAATGCCTTTTATATATAAAAATGTTTTTATATTGAATTGAAAATTTTAATTGATTCCAATGAAAATAAATGTATTATTAATAATATAATATGAAAAATTTCAGTTTTAAATTATTTTAAAATGAAAAATCCACTAGATAAATATTTGAAACAAAAATATTGTTTTCAATAAAAATCGGTATTTTTCACTATTAACTGACAAAAAATTATTTTCCAAAAATCTGAATATTTAAACCTAATATAATATTGGTATTATGATTTCAAAAATCATATTATTTTTATAAAATATAATTTAAATTTTTTTCAAAATTTAATTATAATATTTTCTCACTAAAATCAATAAAAATCATTTTTCAAGAAAATATATTTATAAAGCATAAAACAACTTTATTAAAAATTGACTAATTATTACCTAAGAATTAATAAAATAATGTTTTTTATTAAGAAATATATATATATATATATATATATAGATATTTCATAATTCATTTAATACTTTTTGTGCTCACCAATTCAATTAGTAGAAGATAAGTTTTAAAATAAATAATAATATTATAATAGTATATTCTGGTTCATCTAGACTCGATGTTTCATATTATGAACTATATAAAATATAGTGTTCTTTTGAATGTCAATATGTTATAGCTCAGGATTTTTTTTATTAGATTCTAGGTTCTTATGGGTACTATGGTTTCAAAGTGATTTTTTTATTTTGGTCTGTTTGATGGATAAAAGTTAGTTATGTAGAGACTTGGGAGGATAGTTTTTGGGAGACTCGTGAGATATTTCATGCATGGAGGATTGAGTTATCTTGTGAAATTAGGTTTAATGTAATTTTTTTTGGTTTGTTTTACGTTGTTTTGATAGTTTTTAAGATGTGAAAATATTTTAAAGGATTACTATGTATGGGGGATGATTATTAGAGTAAAAAACTATCATGTGGTGAGCTTTCATGGCCTAGAAACCCTTCTAGTGGACGAGTGTAAGGGAACATATAAATTATAATGGTGGTTTCATGATTAGATTATATTCCAATAGACCATGTAACCATGTCATAAAAAATCTTTTATCTCTCTTGAGGTATTTTTGGTGTTATTTGATATTAGTAACAATGTTTTTGGTTAGAGTGTGTTGGTATTTTAAAGGAAAAAACTTATGATATGAAAATGGATTAAGAAGTTGGATTATGGGATGGTTATTTTCTATAAGATATTTTTAATTTTATAATTAAAAATGTTTGGAATTAAACATTAAAGTATTGTGTCGAAAAGTTTAATTTTTATTATAGAGTGATAAACAAATATAAAAAAAAGTAAATAAAAATAGTCACAAGACGTGGACTTTAGAATGGATTTAAGGGTGTTTTTACTAAAATAAAAAATGATTTCAATTTGAATTTTAAACTGATAAGTAATATTTTCATAAAAAATTGGAAAAAATATATAAAGAAAATTTACATAAAAAATAATATTAATACTGTAGTTTTAGATTTGTGAGTTGATTTTAAAATGAAATTTGTATATTTTGAATTTAACATGGTCAAAATTTGAATTTAATTTGGTAAAAATACTATTTAATACATTAATATGGGATTTAAGGCATCATTTTTGGGGAATACATTATTGTTTATCAATGTTTCTAAAAAATAATCATTAAAATAAAATTTTGGTTTTTTAATTGGGAATTGAATTTTTGTGATGATTAATTTCTCCAATGAATTGTATTTTTGATTTATTTATTTGGATTTTTCTTCATTCATATGGTCTACCATGTTGGGTAGGAGTTAATTTTAATATTCCCATAATTTAGCTTTATGTTACTCTATTTATGGGAATTCCCCTTGAAATATTCTGATGGGATAAGGAATTATCATCTTTTAGAATATTATCAAGTTGTTTATCTTGTATTGCAAAGTGTGACACTTTGTTTGATGATTTTTCAATATATTTCTTGATTGGTTTCGATTTTATTTTGTTATGGTGTTTATTGTTCTCAAGTTGTTTCTTAAATATTCATTGGACATTTATTTTTTATAGAGGCTTCCATCTAGACCATAGTTTAAATGTGTTTTCATCTAGCTTAGTTCAATTTGAGTATTTGACTAGTGGTGTCATGGTAGTGGGTTTCATTTTGAGGGAGAAGGACAAAATGGGTTGTGAACCAACTCTTTTTGGTCTTATTGATGTTACTCGACCTTTAGAGGAGACAATCCCTAGTGTTCTCTAATGTGTTGGGATGAGAGATTCTGGGTCCTCTAATTTAACTTTTAAAAACATCACTCTCTCTTGATATGTGGTTTGTAATTTTGGGATACTCTTGAACACATATTTTGTATACCTATATTTTTTAGTCGATGTGAATTTTTATTGTGTTAACATTTGATCATTTCAATTGAACTATATTAATTTATAGCCCATTTTTTGATCATAGAGTTTCCCATGGACTATTTTTTGACTTTGTTTAACTTTCAGGTAAGATTATTTTATTATACATGGGATATCGTTTAAAGATCATAGTTCCCATTTTTATTTTCATAAAAGGGTTTTGTCATTTGTGCTTCAGTGATAAATGGGATTCGATATTTAATGATGTAGATGAATTTGGAGACATTTTTGGATTAGTTTCATTATTTCACCTTGGGGATAGATCACAATGGATATGTTATAGATATTATAATATGGAATCTGTAACACAATATTTTTTTACTTAGACATTTTTGTGATTTTATTCACTACCCCTAATGGGTGATCATTTTTATTAGAGGGAATCTAATAGCGAGATATGGTTTAACTATTCTTTCAGAAGTGAATTGTGTTTATAAGGTGAATATATTTCTCTTTGGTTACAATCTTGAGTCTTTTATTAGATAGATTAACAATGTTCCTTGGTTTGGGATATTGATTCATGTTGAGGAGGTAAATACTTTATCATTATTTTGATCTATTGAATCAACTAATTTTTTGGGGGAAAATATTTAATGCTAGGGAGTGATATCACACCTTTACCCTTTATTTTTCATGTTATTTTTTTATATAACTCTTTTATATTTTCCATATATTTTTTGGATGTTTTGTGTTCAATTTTTTTTAAAATTTTGAATTTCAAAAATGGATCCTGGTTGGCACACGGTTAAAAGAATCCATGATCCAATCATGCGAAGGAATATGAAATTTAAAAGGACTAAAATATATGGTTATCCCATGTTTTTTAACCATTAATCCTACTTTTGTAAGGTTATTCATGACCTCTAGTAGGGCCTCCATTTTTGGAAAATAGTTTGTCAAACAATGTGGTCAAACATTGTGCATTACACTAAATTTTAAATTTTTGAGTTTTTAGTAAATTTTTCCTATTAGTTTTCCACAAAAAATAATTCCTCAACAATCCTTACTCCCTCATTTCTCAAAATATATCCAAGAGTGAGCCTCAAAAATTAGAATTATCCTTCTCTTTTTCCATGGTTTTCAAACACCTTATTTTTTTGATTCTGCGGATGATTTGTCTAGGTAAGAGTCTCTTCTTCTAAATTATCACATTCTTCTTCCACTGAGTGTTTTTTCCTCTTACCCTCACTACAATTTGTCCCAAATTAACCCTAGGTATGGGGTTTTATAATTACATCGTTGTTTTATTAGTAGGGTTTTTTGGTCATATAAGCACTTTTCTTTCCTCCTCAAGGTGGATTAGTATCATTCTTGGTGATGAAAAAATGGTTCTATAAATTTTAGGTAGGTTTCCCCTTATTTTTATTTATTAATTTATAGAACCTTGAATAATTTTAATTTTAATAAATTTATTTATACCAAATTAATTTATTATACATGATTATAATCCTATTTATAAGGAAAACCAAGTTTCACTTGGTTTCTGTTATGTGGAGAAGAATTTTCTTTATTAAAACAAGTAGTTTTAGATCTATCAAAAAACTTCCTTACATGGTGTGAATTTTATAAAATTACCAAACATAATTTTTTAATGTACTATAGTTTTTTAAGAGGTGTTTTTGTTTTTAAATTGGGTCTTCACTCTCAATTTCAAGCATATTTTAAAATTTATTAGCTTTTCAAATGGCTTTTTTAATATCAGATGTTATACAAATAAGAAAATATATATATATATATATATATATGTATGTATGTTTTAAAATGTTTAAATTAGAATATATGAACTTGTTCCCTAATATATATATATATATATATATATATATATTAATTTACATGTTTATAATAATAAATGTGAACTTTTAAAAATTTTATTCTTGGTTGAATTCAGTTTCCAAGATTAATTAAAAATGGGGAATTTCAATATTAGTTTCTAAAATATAATTTAAAGGTTATGTTGGCACGGTATTCATCTCATATTTTGTTTAAAATGTTATTTTAAATTAATTAAAGGTATAATTTGGTAGTTTTTAATGTTAAATTATATGCCTCATGGTAACATAAATTGTATTCCTTGAATTTTTTAAGAAAAACGATTCAAAATTCCATATGCTAATATTGATAAGTACAATGGATTATGATGGGTTAATGAGAGGGCCTTAATTATAAATATAATGTGTTGTATTTGAAATCAGTAAATCACATTTTATTGAAGGTATATAATATGGATTATAAGATTAATTATCATTTTTGTATTCACTATGGTAATCAAAAACATAGATTAGAAAATGGTTGCGGTGAACTTGATGTTTGTTTCTACTAGGATAAAAAATGAATTTATTATTGGTTTTTTTGGATGCGGTGTCATGGATTTACATAGCTATTTTACTAGTCTATGACATGTTCTCATTATCAGTTACGGGGCACATTTGATTTTGACTAATCAGATTATTAGAGGATACAACGATCTAGGGTTACCACAAACCATATACGAACTAAGGTTTTTTCCATGTTGTATATTTATGAAATGATTATTTTTAGGGTTCTTAAGTTAATTTTATTAAAATAATTGAAGTATGATACACACTATCTACTATATGTTGTTAATTAATATTGTCTATTTCATTACTTCTTTCGTGGTTTTTTTGAATGTTTTTAATGATTTTTAAAATAAAAGTGACACAGGTTGCTATTTTTTTTTCTAACTGACCATTTTCATTAAAATTAAAATTAAAGGGATTTTATGTGTATATATTTTTTGATGTTAAATAAAATCATTTATATTAATTTATTTTAAACAATCATGAAATATAGTCACATTGAGTAATGCTAGTTTTGGTTTTATTACTACTCATGGAGCGTAGATGATTTAGCTGAAGATAGCGACTCAAGGTGTCACAAAGAGTTATGTTAGTTTATTTATTTATCTATCTTTATCACATTTGAAAAATAGTCCTTTTCTATCTTTCAATTATGGTTATTGGTGGACACATTATATCTATAGAGGTTTCAATGGAAGAAGGGGTTATTTCATATGAGGGAATTGAAGTGGCCAGATAGGGATTTTTTTAAATTTATTTAATCCTTTTAATCTATATTATTTTTAATATTTATTTTTGAGGAGGGAATCTAACTTATAGATGGACCGGGCTAGTTTATTTTGTTATTTCTTAACTATGATTTTATTTGTAAAAACATCTATAATGGTTTCTTATGATGACATTTATTCTTATAATCAGCCCAAGGGGATCAGGAACACCCCTTAGAAAAAATTAGGCTTGAGTAATTAGTGTAACAAAATAAACAACTACCAAGGGAGGAAAAGGAAAATGAATCCACTTATAGTTACCTATAAATTTGTCTTATAATATTTAAAATAAATAAATCACAAGAAAAAAATCATATATTTTGTGATATTTAGTAATTATTATTTAAAATCAAAATTTTGGGTTAATTCCAGTCAAAAAACCTATAAGTGGTTATTCCATTAAAGGAGAGAAGAAACCCTGCAAGATAATGCGAAAATCCTTAAAAAGGATGGATTAAGGTTTTAAAATGTTTTAAAATTTTACATTAAACTCAAAAAATAAATTAATACATCTGATTGAATGAAATAATATGAATTTTGAAAATTAATTTATTTTATAATGAAAATTTTAAGGGTGGATGATAATTTACTAACCAGAAGAGAACTTAAAACCCAATAGATATACTACATTCATGGTCACTTATTTTGAATCCAAAATTTAACCAGAAAACATCCTCTAAAACATTATGGAACATTGACCTCTGTCCATGACATGAAGACTACACCGCAATAAATCTACCAATTATACAATCTGAATTTTTCATACTCTAAAATACAATCCCTCCCAAACCCAACCAACCACGACACTCGTTTCACATCCTACAATTACACCCCTAGAACCTTAAAATGTTCCAATCTCACATTAGAGATCCAATATTTGACCTATTTCAATATTCCAAATACCCATTTCATTACATTGATAGAGGTGGAATACATAGATTGATAGAAACAGAGTTGGATCTATCCGATGATGGTGTATATTGTTATATGTTACTACAAATGAACCCAATGAACTCATAATTTTACCATTGAAGTTTGTTATAATGATGTTTATAAATTTAATTGGGGTTTTTGATAATTATTATTGAATAAAGTTTTTTTAGAAAAATGATTTTAGTGAATTATTTATAACATATTATTACTTTAGAGTGCTCATGTTTATAATATTTTTCTAAGTATTTTAAGAGATACCATATACGATGTTTCCATTTTAAATTTCATAGTTTTTCTATTGTAATAATTATTTTTCTGATCTATTATGATGAATAATATTAAATGTTTTTGAAGCTATATTTTACAATCTGATTGATACAAGGATTTCAGTGATATGAAGATATATCCCTTTTGGTAGGGTTACAGTCGATGAGGATCAGTTTTTTTTTGAGATTATGGAGTTTGATCTTTGAGATTAAGGGATTCTAATGACTGGAAGAAAAATTATCTACGGATAGAATACTAACACAATCTGATTGGTTGTCCTTTGAAGAAATTTTATGCTTAGTACTAGGATACATATATTAGGTTATTAGATCCATATGCCAGTTTTTATAAAAAGTAAATGATTTTGTTGAATTAGAAGAAATTGGTAATAAATATCATTCAAAAGAGTGTTTTTAATTTTTTTTAACACCACACATTTTTTGTTAAACCTTTATGTAATATTTTTATTTTTTGATAAATATTTTTTTTACTTTTTAAATAATTGTTTAGTTTTTACCTGATTTATATACCACTGCATTTATGCTTTGTATACATTTATTTTTTTGAAATTTATATCATCTGATAAATCAAAAAAATTATTGAGATTTACATTCCATGTTATGATTCATATTATAATTAACCCCCTCCCCTATAGTAGTGCAACACCCACATTTTTTGGGAATAAAATATAGAATAAATTCCAAACTCTTCATTGATATGTAGCTTATCCAAAATAATTCCTCAATGCCAAAATTTGGTATCAGAGCTGGACTATACCGAGTTGTAAAGTTTATTGATATAATTATCTGATACAAAAACATGGTATTAGTGTCTTCCTCAAAATATGATCCTATCTTATTACTTTTAATATAAATTATTTATTTGAAATCTTATTATTTGATTTTATTTTCTTATTATTAGTTTCTTTTCAATAAAATTATAGAAATATAATAGGATTATATATTGTAGATGAATGATCTTTTTTAAAAATGGTAGGGATTCTAATCAGAAACCTTTATAATTGAATTGAAAATAGGCTATCAACTATGATAGTTTTTAATATGAGTATTTCATAGGACAATTGGAGACATATGCGATAAAAAATAGTGTATAAAATTATATAATGGATACTTGTAATTATAAAATTTCTAAAAAAATATTATTATATTACTCAAGATGAATCAGGAAAAAATTTATTCAATTTTATTATGATAAATACTCTACTACATTCAATTATAATGAATACCTCTATTTATATATCTTGAAAATTAATTTCTAATAAATTTTGGAAATATCTAGAAGCTGTACATTTGGTAACATCAAAATTTTAGGAAAATACACATGTTATGTTCATTGATATTTAACGTAGTATCAACTTTATTCCTAGTAAAACTATAGAATAAATGAATAAATACATTAAGAATATTCTAAACACTCTATGTAAACATAGAGAGGAAGAAATATTAGATGAGTTTCTCATATATAATTTTTTTAATATTATTACAGATAAATGGGAATCCAAATTAATGGAAATATATGATATGAAACATATCAGAAAGCATACTCTTGGTTATTAAATCATAAGAATAATTCTTTATGAAAATAATTTAAATATATATTCTAATAATGATAAAAAAAATGGAGTTTTATTTACAACTAATTATAGAACCTATAGTTCTAATACATGTATTTCTTGAATATCATCTAATAATTTTAATAATAGTAGTTATCCAAAAAATATATGAGATAATTTTTTTACGTAAGAATGACTAATTAGATGTGGAATCATATATAATGACAATCAGAATGATATAATAAATATAATATACATAAGGAAAAAGAAAAAATAAACACTATCTATCTTCAATGTAATAAATCCAAAAACATTCAACCAAATTTTCTGTGACTTTAAGTAAAAGGAAAAGAGTATAAGTGAAGCCTGAAGATGAAAGACATAAAATATTTTTGAATAAAAAACAATACATGGAGTGTGTATGAATATATACTTAGTTAAAAAAATTCATCAGATTAATGTTATTAAAAATAACATAAAAGTCGATTTTATGCTAATGTAAAATTACACAAAAAATGAGAAATTGTTTGTTGGAAAATAATCAATACATAAGATTTGTCTTAATAATAATTATATATTATGTGGCATACTTTTCGGATGATGAGAAATAAAATAATCATAATATACGATATTCTGATAAAAATAAGGGAGATAAATCAACAGAATAGTATATTTCTAATGATTAAGAATCTTATAAAAAGTTATATATAAGATATACATAAATCAAAACGTTAGTTTCTAAATAAATGAGAACGAATTATAAGTTATTTTCATATTTGAATACATTAAATAATTATATTTATAATATATCCTCTATGATTAGTGTAAATAAATTTTCATGATATAAATCTAAGAGTGGGTTAAAAGGTATTATAATTAAAATCTCTATGAAATATCAATAAAATAATAATGTAGTAACAAAGAATGAATCCAACATTGGTAATAATAGATATTGGTTTCTCAAGGTGAATAATGAGAATGTTAAAATCATGATAGAGTTGGATAAAATGAAAAATAAGGTTTAAAATCAATATTTTAAAAATAGTAGGAAGTATATATCTTTTAAAAAAGATAAGAGGAAACATAAACCAAAAGATATTGGGAGTGAAGAAATTGAGGAAACATAAATTAGAAGGGAAATTGAGTAAACAAAAATCATAATTTAAAAGCTTGATGAAATTGAGGAATAACATCAAAACTAGATTTAAATTTGTATGTAATTTATAAATTTATTTGATAAACAATATAACACTTTTTAACTCTGATATATATCCACAAGAATAATTAATTACTAGTTAAATATTTAAATTTCAAATAGTCGATATTTTTGTAAAAAAATAAAAAGGACCAAACATTTGAAGAGTTGGAATTATTTGAACAAAGATCAATCCTTCATATAACATCCTGAAAATATTTAGAAAAAACCTATATCTCCTTAAAATAATAAAATATGAATGATTTGGGTACTCAATGTTCTCTTGGAGAATACATTTGGACTTAAGAATGTATGGATGCATCAGAATTAAAATTTTGAATGATGAAGTTGATATGTACTACAAACAGAAATATTATATATTATACATAGTGAATTTTAGTTTTATCAGATCATTCATTACTCTGTATGATCTTATTTTTATTTATAATCTTTAATCTATGTAATTTTTTCCTTTAAATATTAATTATACTTTCAAGGTATTTTCACTTTCATTAATGATTTTCATGCAATTTTTATTCTCAATATACCATTAATTTCAACAGAAGATTGGAATGCAGAATTTTATATCTTCTAGAACTATCTTCAAGAGATTACGATCAAGCTATCAGGATATAATATAAATTCTCAATGGTTCAATTTTTCTTATCATTGTCATAAAAAAATTTCAAACTAGTTTATTATATTTCCTTATAGGTCTTTTCAAATATCTATACATCAAATTTTATTTTGAAAATTTACATTATCATAGGATGAAATTATATATAATATTAATTTTAAAATGATATATTTTTTATATCAACATTATTTATTTAGTTTTTTTCGTGAATATTAATTCAATTAGTCAGATTTTATACCTAGAGAGTAAATTATTCATAGATAATTTATGTCCATTATTTCAGTGAAATCATTTAATTAATGATTTAATGAAAATATCGCCTATATGATTTTTAGAAAGCACCGTCCAAAAGGTTCATTATTTTGATAAGTAATTATTCTCCAACAAAACATAAGATCGATACATAGAGTAGATGGATACATTTTAATCCACACAATATCTTGTACAAACTCAATAATGATGGTTCCTACCTCTTGGTCTCATGGGAGAAGGATGTGTGGCCCCTGATACTAGGGGTTTAGTAATAATCACTTTCTGAAACATTTTCATAGGTGGTGATTCTTTGATGGTAGATTCAAAGAATATTCTTAATGGGATTGAGGTTTTCACTATAGTCGATATCCCACTAGATGCTATTCAAATAGATGCATATTTTATTCATAACTACCTATAAAAGTCGATACCCACTCCATGGTCCATATTGTTCTGAATATGAAGATATAAAAAGCTTATGAATCATGATTTCATATTACAAACATGGAGTTAAGGGAAAAAATTAAAAAAAAAATCATGGATTAAAATGGTATTTATGATAGACATCGAGTTATATTTTCTTGTATGGGTTCTCTCTTCACCTATTGTGTTAATGTTATTTGTGAGGATGTACATGGCCTCTACTACATTAGACCTACAAGATTTTTTCCCACGGGCTCATCAATAAAAGTTCATACTTTTGATGGATTTATGAAAATTGTAAAAATGTGAATCCTCATGGGGATAATTTTAAGAACATCTATGGATAGATTAAAATATGATAGATGATAAACACTAAAGGTTTTTTTAAAAAATTTACACCATCAGAAATTAAAGGGAGTTGACTATATTTCTTTTAATTTTATAACCATTTTCATTTTGACCTATTTATTTCCAATAATTTAATTTTTTGATGAATTTTGACTATCATAAATGGGAAGAATTTTGTGGACCATAGTATGTTTAACATTTCATCTTTCAATGGGGGGAGTCTATGGATGATATGAAGAGATTAAATTAAATTAAAAGGTGTATTTTTTTACAATATATTAAAACATAAACTGTACCATTTATGTATTTTGATTGTAAAAAAGGGGGATATTATTATATTAAAAAACTATTTTAGAACATTGTTATGAAAATGACAGTACATTCATGATGTATTTGATTAACTATAAGGTATTTTTTTCATGTTTATCTTTATATATATTTATTCATAAAATTACATTTTTTGATGTGAAAATAACACCATTAGATGAGATGCACTATGTGTTTTAATCAAACAAGTGTGAATTATAATGGAAGAAGATGATAATATTAGCTGATATAAGTATAGTAAGAATCATAAAATGATGGAGTATAGTGTTTTATACAGATTATAAAAAACCATAAAAACTCAGAATCATAATTTTGGAGTTTGTCACATGGATATATATATATTGAAGAAGAGGCTTGAAGTACCAGTAGTGAATAAAAAGATTCAAACAAATTATTTTCTGGTGATTTCCAAATGATATATCACTTCTTCAAAGTGCTCATATTTTTAATGTCTTTCAAGTGTTCTATGAGTAACCATCCACAAGGTGTATATTATAATGATATAAGTTTTTTAATTCATTATTTTTTAGGTCCCTTATAATCAATGAACTTATTTTCTATAGATTATGTATTTTTTGATCTGGTTAATCAATGGATTCTTATAATTGGATGGAGTATCCCATATGATATTGTAAAATTCAATTAAAATCATGGTACATTACCTTTCCAAGTCTGATTAAAATGATGATGTTATTAATGGGATATGAATACATAGTTTCCCAATACATGACATTGATATCATCCAATGGGTTTATAGTTGATGATGTTATGGTCTTGAAACATGGATACATGGATTAGGTTTATCGAATATCTTTGTAATTTAGATAAATTTAATCTCATCTTATGAATTACATTAGAATTTAAAATAAATTCCCCTTACTAGAGTGTATGTATTATTATCATCATCTCTACACATTATGGGTACATTTTTTATTGTTCCACTTAATTTCTTTTGTACAGTTTTATATTTTTTGAATGGTATTTTAGATATTTAAAAATGCAAGGTCCAATTTTTTAATATATTTTATAAATTGATTTGATCAAAATTTATATTTTTTGACCATCCCACACATTGAGTGGGTTGAAAATTTAAAAGAAAGGTTTACAGTAAAATTAACCCCCATATAGTGCCATATCAACCTTATTTTGGATTAATATTGATAGTCGTGTTGAGGTAGAGTTAAAGGGGAAATTTATATGTGGACATGGAGGTTTGGAACTAAGGCCTCTTCAACTCATAGCCATTGATACAGCATGAGAATAACCACTAAATTGTACCCCATGGTGGACCTTAATTGTGGCCATTAATTTATATGTGAGGTGAATGTTTTAGGATATGTTGTATACATATATCTAGGTTTTAATGGATTATAATTATGGAATGTGTATTTATGCATGATCAATAATGGATTAAGATATAGTTTATACATGCATGGGTTGTATTGGATCTTGGTTATATTATGTTGTGGTGGGGATGTGGTGATATTCATGTTGTGTAATGAAATTGTGACTATGATGTCGATACACATATATATGGTATGTAGTGGCTTGATGTATGGATTAGAATGAAGAACCAAGAAATGTGACATTGGGGTTTCAGGTGACATGTTTAGTGGAAAAATGATATGGGGTACTTTATATATATATATAATTTCATTATTATGTTACTTATTTTCACTTGATATTTGGTGAGTGGACCTTGGTGAGGATTATAACTTATTTAGCATGTTTTAAGTAATGAGTTGGTTTCTTAGTTTACTGACTAAGGCAATAGTATGAATCTCCCACCTATGTATGAGTGTTTTTAGGAGGATCCTTCTGAGTTTACTTGAATTTACACACACACACACACACACACACATATATACATTAGTACTATAGGAGGGAGTTAGAGAATGATCTAGACTTTAATATCTCCCTGAAATTTGTTAACATTATATAGATATTACGTGGTTATTTTCAAAGGAGGTCACATTTGGGTATTTCTATTATGGGTATTTTGATTATGCATGAAATTACATGAATTTTTGTTGGTATATTTATTAAATTTAATGAGTTTATTGGTTGTTTATTTTATTTTAAAACAATTATAAGGATAATGGATCTCACGTTTCTATTCATAGCCCCTTTGTTCTAGTCACCAACACAATGCCTATTGAAGGTGTTCCTTGGGGGGACAAAAATATTCACTGCCATGAAATGGGGTACCAATAGAGGATGTTTAATGAAAATTATTCTTATAGAAAGATTCACTAGAGCAAAGTAATCATGAAACTAAGGGTTTTAAGGAGAATTAGAACCAAAAACTTCTGTTGTATTCTCAATGGGAACAAAGACCACCCTCCCCCACTAAAAATTAATTTATTATTTTGGTACAATAATACCATGTTTTTAATTGAAATATATTTATCCTATCTTGTATCTAGGACAAATATCTAATACCTCATCCTCCTTAGTGCCTCCTTAATCAATGTTTAGTTAATCACTCAAATGGGATATTCATCAAAAATCGATTATCCTAGTGGTTCACTAAATTCAATTTTATCATTTTTACATCATCTATTAATGTTTACTTTCACAGTTTCCTTTATCTTCACATAAAATTAATGAAATATAAATTTATACCTATATTACATATTTATATTGTTTGTGGTTAAATAAAATGAGGAAATCAGTTTATAAGGTTTCTTGAGTCCAATGCAGGTGTTCCCAAAATTCATCCATTTTTATATATAATATATTTGTTATAGGATATGTGGGGGTTTAAGGGTGTGTGAGAATATACTAGAATAAATCTAAAAACCGGTTCCATGGTTCTTCAGACATGATTATAATTTATTTAATTCATTTAATACTCTCTGAAACCATTACATTATATCCATGGTTACCAATGGTCATTCTTTGAGAAGAAAGTATTGAGTGAGATAGAAATTGAAACCCATTTTAGGCGTCTATATATATATTTTAATTTTTGTATCCTTATGAGGCATTTTTGGTCATTTTTAGTAATTAGAATTGCATATTGAGATTAAGGCTTATAGATTATTGGCATTATGATGAGACTATGATAGAAGAACTTTTCAAATGGTTATAAAACACAGGAGATTGGTGTTTATTTAGTATCTAATATTTTTCTAATGGGAGTTCAATATTATTTAAATTTTTTAGGTTTATATAATCACGTGACTATGTATCCGAGTTAGTAATTTTGATTTGTGAGACAAATTATATAGGTGATATATTATTCTCCCTAAATATAATTGGGCTATATTATGTTATTTTTTAGTTATTATTCCCTCACCCTTGATTTGGATAGAATGTGAATTCTTTTTTGGAAACCAAATTCATTTCACTAAAAATAATTAGTGGAGGTTGGATAGATTTTCATGCATTTAGTGAAATAAAAATGTATCAAGATGTGGTGAATTGATTGGTTGGTTAATTATTATGGTGGATTCATGGAGTTCCATAATGTTCATTAATCCAAATTATTTACAATAATGTATCTAAAAGTGTTCACTGGAGTAATTTGTCAAGGTAAAATAATTTACTGGAAATCATCAGTCACAAACAAAGTAAATTCATTTATATGAAATTTGTAAGGAAGTAAAACCATGATGACTAACTATGAATTCCTATAAAAGGTGGTGAGAAGCTTATAAACAAGGAATCCAAATCAATTATAGTGAATTATATTCCTGAATATCAGAAAATATTTTATATAATTAATCAGACCAGATTCAATTTATTAAATAAAGAAATCATATTCTATATAGAGTTTTATCACTAATGGGTTTTCAGTTGTATACAATTATTTCACTTCCAATAATTGTAAATATGGTAGTAGTGTTTGTCCCATGCATGTAGGGAAACTTGTATAAATCCTAATAAACCGCTATGTTATTTATTTCTTTATATATATATATATGCTGGCTTTATCTCTATTGGTTTTACATTCAACGTGTATAATTATGATATTTCTTGTATGTGAATGTGAGGGTCAACTTTGTCTAGTCGGTAAGGTGCATTGACTTCTTACGTCTGGTAAACTTACTCATGGGTGGAAGTTATTGGGTATTGGATTATACTATACAAAACCTCTGGTGTGTGTGCATTTAGTGTTTTGAAGGTCCTACTACTAATGGGCACATGACACCCCACTTCCCAATATACTGTATTGAAGTGTAGGTTTCACTCTATGTTTCCCGCACCAATTTTTTCATTTTAGTGTGATTTAGCAGTCAATTGAAGGTATTTTATAGGATAAATGTAATTTATAGTTATATAATTTTGATGGAATAGATTTTGACATATACATAATGCATGAAGAGGATCATCGGATTCAAATGATCCAAAATTATCAGCCTACAAGTATTTATTCAGATAAAATGGGGAAGTTTGAAACAAAATGAATGAAGAGTAATGTGATTGGCTTGGTCATTATATAATTTGAATGAAATGTTTCATTAAATATATATTACGTGAATAAAAAAATGGAACTCCTGAATGCCTTATTAATTATATAAAATAAACTGATAACACTTAACAAAGTGTTTATGATGTTCCAGTTGTTCAGGTTATGGTTATTTGAAGGAAAACCAATGACATATCACATTGATTATTTAAACATGATCTTAGGAAATATCAAATCGATGATGGTGAAGTTCCTAGAATATGTGTGGTTTAATTTTATACAATCATCAATAAAAGAAATATAGGATAAGATATTTGAAACTATTAGAAACTATTGTAGAAATATGGTCTTCGTAGGACCCCATAACACCATAAGAGGGGAAGGGTGAATTATGGTGGTATAGTTTTCATCAAAAGAGATTTATTTTGTTCTCATGTTGGTAGGAACATGGTAAAATTTTCTGATATATCGGTGTAGTATTAAAAAATTTACATACATAGAAAAATTGCACCAATTTTTCTCGGTTCACCAGTAAGGGCTAGTACATGGAGAATATTTCGATATAGTTCTAGTCATAAATAAATCCAATAATATTCACTAGTTTCAAAATATAGAATATTATAAAAATACATTGTATTCGAGGAACATTTCTTTTAAATGATTTTTGGAATAGTACATTCCCTCCCATGGAGCAGTTCCATCAACAACCCCTAGATCATTTCTGTAGGTGAAGTCTTACTTAGTTTAATTATTTGAAGACCACTTTAGTATAAGAAAATTTATATATTTGTCTAAAACTATCACGAGACACTTCTTACATTATAGTCTTGAGTTAATGCACTTTAAATCAATTTTCACTTAAACCAGATGTTCCACAATATTGTTCTCAATGCCCATTTATGAATCTCCTTTGCGAATCTCAAAAACATGTAATGAAAACAACATTTTCCAAACAATCAGTCTTCATGGAATATCCAGTAATCATAAAAATAATTTTTACAAGATACGTAATCATTATTTAGGAATAAGATAGTATTTTCATGATACTCACACTCACAATGAAAACATGATTCACAAAGATCTTAAGCTTCACGAATTTCGAGTGACTCAACCTTCTCTTAAATTATTTTCATGTAATATAAAGTGGTGTAATCTATATATTTATAGGAACATACTTTCAAGAAGATCAAAATATCTTAGTGAATTTTTCAGGAAACTCCAAAATCATTTTTATGAATATATTTTATTTTTTAATATCTTGGGAAATTTAACCCATTTATAAAGCTTCTCTTAGACAAAAATAGAACATTCCACCCATCATTAACTTGTGATGATTTCTGTAGTTTCATAGAATGTTGTCTTTCCATCACACATTATCCAATCTCCAAAACATTGTAAAGATGAACCTTTTTTGAAACCAAGTATTTGAAAAACCAATTCACCTTAGAACTAATTCTTTTACCGTATTTAAAATGATTTAATCTCCGAAAGAAGAAACATTTAATAAATTATTCTTCATCATCCTGATTTTGAGCCCAAATGTTTTGAAAAGATGGAACCATAAATATTGTAGTCATATTTTATTTTATAATCACCTACCTTACAAACCCCTTGATCAACCTAGTGGGAATTGAAAACAAATGAAAACTGGACTTTGATTCAAGCCATGAAAATACTTTTTCCAATAGTATTTGTATTTTATGATTTACGTAATTTGACTATTAATGAATAAATTAATTAGAGGGAAGTACACGAACTATTTGGTAGTGAAATTAATGCTAATATATGAGCATAGTAACCCTAGAGAAGGAATTAAAAGCAACTAGTTAGAAGAGAAGCCGTTGGATAAAATCCTTAAATTGTTGGCAAGCCCTGGTATTTTATGCTATAGTTGTGGAGAATGTGAAAATATCCAGACGAACTAAAAAATTCACAAGGAGAACTCATAAATGGAATAAATTTCTAGAGGTTAAAATTGAGTTAGTACCATAGGAGGAAATAACTTATCAATCAGTGTCAATTTTCTATTGGAACTATGGTTGGTTGATTCTGACATACGTTTTCACATAAAGAAAAAATGTTTAGGAATAGTGAATATATCTGTTTTTAAAAAATATATACTGTAAAATGATGTGTTGGATGTAATATAAAAGGTTTATTTGAAGATAAAAATTATTAATGATCTAATTTTAGACTTAATGGATTCAACCACCCCTAAAGATATGATAAAAATATTTTTTCTATTAGACAACATGATGAGGAAGGTTTGGAAGGAATTTTTCAAATGGAGTCTGGAAAGTGACTCGAGGTCCCATGGAGGTTGTGAGAGGAGTAAAGGACATGTTATTTTGTTTAAATCAATGAAATTATGGAATTTAAATGGCTAGAACTTCAACCCCACAAGATCTAGTGGTTTGAATTGTATGATTGATCAACTTAGTGAAAATAATATAATGGTTATAATTTATAAAGGAATACTAAATCTTGATCACAAAGAAATCAGAAGGTGTGAAATTTGTGTTCTATAAAATAAAGAAGGGTTTCCTTCAACTTAAATGTATGGGATCTCAGATATCAAAATTTGGAACAAGTACAGTCAAACCTCCCCCCGTTCTATCACATGGTGGGTCAATTTAGATTATATCTTTCCTTGATGATGCTATTAGAAAATGAAGGTATTACATTATAAATCATAAGTTTTATTTTTTAGGTTTATATTTATTCTAAATCAATGGAATGATTGGAATGTGGTTGGATGGTGAAATCTATTTCTTCCAACAATGGTTGAGAATAGAACATACATCTACCAAAATAAGGGGATAATGCATGAAAGGATCGTGCCATTTACACTATTATAGAACTGAGTGGATAAATGGATGAATTGAATATTGACTGATAATATATAAATCATGTTATTTCACTCCTGAATACATTAGGTAATTTGGGTAGAGGGAAACAACATAGCAGAATAACATGTCAATAGTTTTCCATTATCGGTAGATGGGAATGAACTTTCTTAGGAGAAATATTCTATTAAATTACCATAATTGAACCATATTAAAGTATTTATAAGTTTTCTGTAATTGCATGTTGATTACAAGGATTGAGATATGCTTTAGAAAAAATATAATGTTTGTTTTCATATGGGGTACATATATGATAATTTTATATTTTATTTATGGGATGAGGAAAGATGAAAAATCATCTAGAGGCTAGATGTTATCTTCATTTTGAAGGTTATGTGGAAGGACATAAACATAGAAAATACCAAGTTGTGGGAAATAAATAAACTATTTAATTCCATGTATAACATTTTAACAACACCTTAAGTAAATAAGTTCCATAGAACTCTAATGGATGTATAGAATGTCTGAAGGTGAGGCTAGTGTAAAATATATTTGAAAGTTTAGGGGTGGATGAGACTAAAATGGGAAAACCAGAATATATATATATTTAAAATTTAGAGAATATCCATGTAATATAGTGTAACCAATTTAGTTAAATAGGTAAATAAAAATTAGTATATAGGATCAAAGGATTTGAGTAGAGATAAACTTCCTAATTTTAACTGATTTAGGAGAATCTGAATGCTCATAAAATGTGGATACTCTCACTGAATGAAAACATTAGAAGTTAGATGCAGATAAAGATATATAT
The DNA here is from genome assembly GCA_963277665.1 of Viscum album. NCBI lineage: Eukaryota > Viridiplantae > Streptophyta > Magnoliopsida > Santalales > Viscaceae > Viscum > Viscum album. The sequence continues at coordinate 1,200,238,685 of OY728164.1, forward strand.
TAATTAAAATATGGTGGATACTAGGAATTAATTGATTTACTGGAAGGGAAATTATTTATTAAAATTATGTGGGTTCACTGGTTACAAGTAGAGGGTGATGGAAATACACATTTCAAGAGGTGGTTAGTAGTAAATGTATTTTAGCTAAAGGAAGGAGTTGACTCCTCAAATATTTTATCACTGGTAGTTAACCATGAAACTACTCTTATGATGAAGATAAAGGTATAAATTGAGGATATAAATTTAAAAAATATTTATTTAAATATGTATTTACAACATGGTGAGTTCAAGTAATATGTTTACATAAAGAAACCAATGGGTTTCTTGGAATAAGGAAATTTAAAATAGATTGTTAAAGAAATTCCACTATGTATTGTAGAAAGACCCATAAAAATGGAATTGAAATTTTGATGTTTTTATGTTTGAAGAAGGATTTGAAAGGTCGAATGAATATCATTGTTATTACCATAGCCAATGGGATGATGGGAAATTAATCAAGATGCTTTTGTATGTAGATGACATATTGTTAGTGGGTCCAAATATTTCATGAATTTAGGATCTAAAGAGTCATTTATCAAAAAAATATTTGAAATTATAGATCTTAAGTAATCTAAAAAACATGTTAATGATAAATGAGAGGTATAAGAGAGTCATAACATCCCTTTAATACCAAATGGACCACATTTGTAAGATAATGGGAAGGTTTGTAAAGCTTGAATGAAATTTTATCTCTACTCCTCTTGTCAGACACATTATGTATTCTAAGTAACATGCACCCTTAATGAAGTAAGATAGTTAGTATATTTAGAATGTGATGATTTTATCAAGGTTTGGATGTTTTATTTATGATATTATTTACACACAACTAAACAATACATTTTTAGTGGGTTTTGTGAGTCATTTTGTGTTTAACCCTAGAGAGGAACTATAGGAATCCATCAACTAAATTGTCCATTAACTAAAAATTGTGGAAGGAATTACTCTTAATTTTTTGGAGGAATATACCTTAAAAGGTTCTTTGGGCATGTTTTTTTTGGGAATAATATTTTTATTTAGACACTCTGAGGTGCCCAATCATCATTGTGTTTTCTTATGGAGAAATAATGATCATTTAGATGTCACTATTTTAAAATATTTTCACATTAAGTATAAAAAATGTATCGTATATAGATTCAATGTATGTAAGGAAAGGGTTGGTATGGATTATTTATTTATTGAAATAGCTTGTGATAATTAAAGAAAGGTTATTTTTTCTGTGATAATTAAACAACAATTCATTTTTCTAAGAATCTTTACATTCATGAAAAGCTAAACCACATAAACCTAAAGTAACACCTCATTAGTAACATGAGGGGGGAGAAAGTGTCAGATATCTAAAAGATATCCAAAATAAAAAAATCTAGTTGATATGTTCACTAAATATTTGGTTCAAGAAAGTATGTTTCCATTTCATTCCTTAGTGGGAATTGGGTGAATAAAAGGATAATGAAGAACAAAATATCTTGCAAAGAGGAAAGGATATTTTTTCAAATTGATAGAGATTTTACAAAATTTCCCTAGAATTTTTATCATGTGTTATATTTTTATAATTATATTTATATTCTGTTTAATATATTCAACTCACTAGATTTAGTCCATTGAAAATTTTTCAGAAGAATTTTATCATATTGAAATTCATTTAGAAACAACACAATATACCTATGAGGTAGTGAATTGATCAGAAATTAATTACTTCCTACTGTGTCTTGGAGTTCATGAATTATCAGTAAATAGAAGAATCAACAATAGATTATATTTAGTTTCTCACATGAGAATGTGGTCGAGGTTAAAAGTGTTTCTAGAGATCACATGTCACTTACAAAATAGAGGCATCTCCATGAAATTTGGAAGGTGGTAAAACCCAGATGAATATCCATTCCTATAATAGGGTGTGAAAATATTATATAGAGGGAATCCTGATCAGGTACAGTGTATTAGAGACATGAAAAATGGACCAGATTCTTCATAGTTAATCATAACTTATATTGTTTAGTGAATTACAGAACCATATTCTCTATATTATTTTCTTACTAATGATTTTTAGTTGTATGAAATTATTATACTTATATTACATATAAAGAATGTAGTAGTGTTAATTTTATGCATATAGTATATCTTATCAACAAAATATTAATCCCTCGTGTTATTTCCTATATTATATCCATTTTTAGGTATTATGAGTATTGGTTTTACATTCCATGTATATATCTATGATCTGACATGTATGTGCGTGAGAGGATAGATTTTTTGTGTGTATAGGGGTGGTGGGTATAGTGCATTGTCTTCTTAATTATGTTATAAATAGACAAGGGAGGATGTTTAAGAGGATATTAATTTACTATTTATACCCCCTGAGGTGCATATTTCTGAAGGAGTAGAGGTCATAGTTTTGGTGAATGGATAACACCCCACCTACCGTCATATCTTTTATGACTCATTAGTGACTGCATGTTCACCTATATTTATGTTTATAATTTTGATGATAATTAATTCTTCTAGGATTATGTATTTTTAAATTTCCCTCTACGATTATTGATTATATAAATAGTGATAAAATGTTTACTGTGTTTAGGTTTTACCTATTTTGTGATTACTCATTCACTTAGTTATTGATTATGTTATAGTGATATTTTCTTAATCCTTATTATATTGTAATATTAGTGATATCTCATTCATTATATTTATGATTATGTTATTAGTGATGTTTTGTTCTCTTATAAGGGTATATTATAGTTATTTCTCATTCAACATTGTTTATTGGGAGTTTTTATAGCCAATTCACCCTCAATCATCTGGATTATTAAGATAGACCATTCCCTTATTCTCATGAGAGTTATTATAACCCTTTCACCCATAATTGGGTAATAGGGGTTGTAATTTATTCAACATATTATTAATTATGGTGAAAACAAATTTATATTATATAATATTATGCTTATATCATCTACACTCATTATTCTGAGATCAATTATGACCATTTCAACCATATTCAGTTAGTAGTTCTAGTAAACATTTAACAATATGCTTAATTATTATGATCACCCATTTGCCTTATGCATTATTATAGTTTGACGTATTCTTTTAAGGGTCAAAATTAACCATTCACCAATAATTTAATGATATTTGTTGCAATCCATTCATAATTTTTTCATTTATGGAGATAACTTATTCACCATATATATGATTATTGTGATACACTACAAAAATTTCAGTTGTTATTTATTGGATATATATGATGGTTTCCCATTATAAATTATTAATTATGGTGTTATTTCATCGAAAATAACCTATTGTAATATATGGAAACATAATTAATTGTATTTGAGATTATTCTTCACTAAAAAAATTTTCAATAGAAATATGTATCGTTCACTTTTAATATCTTACTGTGGAATGGTATTCTATCATGAAAAATAAACTATTTTTTAATGAAAGAATAATAAATTACAAATAGTATTTGTGATAGTATTAATATTATATCATGGAAAAAACAGAACATTTGTTATTATGATTGGAGTAATACACCATCTCATGATAAAAATAAATACCATTAAAACATAAAAAATTAATAACCATTAATATAAAAAAACAACTATTTAACACATTATTTGTTTATAAAAAATCATAAACCACCTTCGAGATGGGGGTCAGGTAAATGGTTAGGCAAAGGGAGATCCATCCTTAAACCTTGTGCAATTTATCATTTATACTCCATCACGTAATCGTGTTATTGTAATTTTTTCTCATACAATTGATGTTGCACTTCCTTCTCTATCTCTCTTCTTGCTCTATGTAATCTCATCCAAAACATGGAACCTCTCCTAACACTCTAAAGTTGAACACAACTTTGCATGATCTCTCTTTGAGTTTGATGAAACATAATGGAAGTATCATAATAATGGTAAGGCATTGATCATGAACCAATAATAACCACCCTTTATTTCTGGATAACATATATGGTCACCCATATTTAAGTCACCTCATCTAAACCTGACTTGAATGAGTCCTCATTCTTATTCTCAACCAAACTCTCTTTCATGCGAGAACTCATGACCTCATAAAATTTCTTCAATTATAATTATAAATTAAAATAGGAAAATATTAATTGATGATAATTTTAAAAACCAAATCAATACCATCCATATAATAAAAATATCACTAGAAACTTATACAATAGTAGGATCAGTGTAAATCATCTTTTAAAAATAATTATTTTTCATAATAGGATAAAAAATGAACCACATAAATATCGCATAAATATTTTTAAATTTAAAGTATATGTAAATTAATAAGAAAATATTACTTATTATATGTATTTTATTAATATTAGGTTTATAACTCCCAACTCTATATTTTACTCCTTTCTCCACCACTCTCTTTAGAAGGATTTGTAAAAGTTGAAAAAAATTCTCACATAATTACATCATCCATTACTTTTATATAGAAAAACACATATTATAATCAATTAGAGACAATAAAAATAATAAGTAATTAGTAATAGAGTGTTAGAAGTTAGATAAATTTTAAATAAATATTTATTAACATATAATAATTTGATCGAATATATTATATAAAAATTTGATGATAAGAAAATATAATGAACCCATGGTTTATAAAAATAAATATATAGAATCACATGAGCCTCATCAACATAAATAATAAAAATAATAATAATATATAATTAGACAATTAGAAGAAAAATTTGACAAAAAAATTAATTAATAAAATAATTGAACATAGCTGTACAAGATCTGATTAAAATCATTAGATGGAACCTACCTAGGAATACAATTTTTAATAATCAATCTAGCTAGGTCATGACCCCTCCATGTTAATAGAAAAATGAAAGAATCATGTGGTCTAGATGGTGATTCATCTAGTAGATCATTGAGAAGCCCGTCATAAGTGAGGGAATAAAGTAACTTATTGTAAATATCTCCATCCATCAGAATATTTTTTTACCTATGTATAATTGTTAATACATATATAAAATAATAAACACAAGTAAATATTAATTAAAAAATATTATATATTTATTATGACTATAAATAGAATGTAATTAATTGTTATTTTTCTTTATATTTTTATTAATAGACGTTAATGTATTCATCTTCCTCCTCATCATCATTAATTTACATATGATATTTAATTTCATAATAATTTATTAATTAATATAATTTGGTCACAACATCAAAAAAATCCACCCCATATATCCTTAACTAGATTCTCTCATCATTAATATTTTAGTCATGACACCCATAATCAAAAAATTAAACAACCCCTTATGACTAATGGGAAATAATATTTATTTTATGACATGTCAGTCCTGAATTTTTGACCTAGTTATACGTATATTTATGAAATAGAGTGAAAAATTAAATGAATAACTATAAGGGCTCCTCAAAGATATTAACCACTGAAAAAATAAATGAATTTTTTTAGAAAGTTTAAATTATTCATTAGGATTCATTAAATTTTTTTATCTTACTTTTTCAAATAACTGATGTTTAGGATTCTAGTAAACTTATGAAAAATTTATCCATCCTTTTATAGTATATTTGGTTCTATTAGGTGTGTCAAAAATGGTAAATAATATTTTATCTAAATGTTTATTCTCAATATACAATATATCTATCATGTGATGAACTCAAAAATTAGACTCATGTGGAAAGTCTCAAAAAAGACTATTATTTATTTCATTTTGATAACTCCAATAGAAACATATTTTTATTGATTTATTAATAATTCAAAAGTAATATGAGTTAATTAGAAAATTATATGTATTTCTTTAATCCTAGATATAACATTTGGTGGTCTGTCTCTATCAACTATACATTTTTAAATTTATTTCAATCTCTTCAAAAAGGATGATCTCTAGGAATAAATCTTCGATGATAATAAAAAAAATCCATGAACAAGCATAAAACCTATGTAATATCTCTCGAATTACACAAATTATTTTATTCTATGTGTATTCAATCCAAATAAAATACCATATGATGGAAAGTAATATATTTTCCACACTCTTAAAGCTTTGACTGTAAAATTATGATCTATAACTATACAATATATAGTTACACTATTAGTCCATAATAAAAATTATTAGTAGAAAGGCCTAACCACATTTTATAAGGTTTTGAAGAAACATATGCATGAACATGATCAAGGAATTTCCATGAATCAACATAATAGGATGATTTATGATTTTATTGATATAAATGTTGGATTTAAGCTACCTCATAAATACAGATCTGTTATGAGACGTAAATCGAAACTAATTTCTAGGTGTTATGATAAAATACCACTGTTTTTTAATTGGAACAAATCTAGAATATCTTTGGTGGTTCTATTTTTACCTTAATTTTTGACATGTTGGATAACTAACTAAGGACTAATATTCACCATAATATAATCTGTATCAATTTTAATAATAATGGATCTTCTAATAACTAATAAGAAAAAACTAAATTACTGAACAAATTTTTTATTTCATAGAAATTAATGGTGACATATATCCCTTGGGAATCAAGGATTTAACGGAAAAATATTTTTTTGAAAGACTTATTTGAAATTTTACAATAAAATTTAAAAACCATTAATATTATATCATGTGACATCTGGGATATATGGAAAACTCATCAATGATCAATAAATTTGAAATTATACATGGTTATAAATTGTAATTTGAAATATCATTTGGATATTTTTTTCTCTATAAATATAGTCTAGTGACCTTATATGCTAAATTTTGAAACTAAAAAATAATTTTTTTACTAAATTGGGTTCAAAATCTTGATTCCATAAGACATAATCATTCCAAACAAACAAAATGCAATAGATTAACTACAACATTATCAAATGTTTAAAATCTCGCAACATAAAATTTCTTACATGGATAATTAATTTTCCCTTTTGAATCAAGTTTTAAATTTTTTAATGAAAATGATAATAATGTTTCAATGCCCCTAATAAAGAAAAGATTTATATTAAATGGTTTGGGTTTCTATTATTATTTTTTAGTCATGATTAGAAAATAAAAACGGAAATATATTTTCAAGGTCTATAGATTTATATAAATAAAAAAACATTTGGCTTCTTCTATAAAGAGTTAAAAAATTATAAACCAGTTTATTCCAACAATATAAACAATTTATATATTTTTATAATTAATATTTATTTCTCTGATTATTAGTATTTATGTAATTTGTATAAAGTTTAAGACATTATTTTTTATTTTTTATTGGTTATTATTTTTTCAATTTCATATATTTTTATATTAATTATTATTTTTACTAAAATCTTAATATTTGTTACTTATTGTTTAATAACTTTTCTATCTTATTGTAATCTTATCTGTGTAAATTATTTTCAACAGACTACATCAGAATTATAAATTGGGAAGGTTTTATAAATTCATCATATTTAACATCGACTCTGGTTTATTATGAAGTGACCTTGGTTCTCCTCCCACGAGTGACATAGCTCTATTTTGGGTCTTAGAGTTTTGGGGCCTCCCTAGAGATAATATGTTTAATTTACCCTAAAATATGACCTAATAATTTTTCTCAAATGTTCCATTGATTCCAGGGTGTCTTCTTAACCCCTAGGTTGATCCAACTTAAAAATTCATGAGAAAAGAAGTTTCAAAAATATGTTATTAATCATTATATATTACCGTTAGAATGCACACAACAGTTCCAGGAATTATTCTTTTTCATCAAAACAAGGTATTATAAGAAAATTCGAGATAATTGTTCAATCAGAAATAAGGATGTTACCCAGAGTGAGGAAATAAAATTAGTGCTTATTAGGAACCCCATTTGTTGGATGTCATGGGAGGAATATATATTTGATTAAATTAATTTACCAAAATATTATCTAATATTTTATAGTTTTGTAAAAATAGTTTTTATCCTAGTAAATAGATAAAAATTATTTATTAATTTATAATAAATTATATATCAACAGATAATTTTATAAATAACTTCTTAATAAATTTATTTTCATATTTTTTTTAGAAAATTTATATTAATATGAAAATTTCAAAAAAAAAGTATCAAAATTATAATAAATATTTATTTTTTTAATATTTTAAATGACTAATTTGTATTACACTATTATTTTTTATTATTTATTGAAGTTAATTTTATCTATTAATCTGTAAATTATAATAATAAATAATTATTCATTTTCTAATGTTAACTATTTTATATTTTTATTTCATTGTCAAAATTTTATTAAACATTTTCCGTATTAAATTATTATCAATAATTTATACTAACTTATATCAATTAATAACTATATATTTTTATTTATTTTTTATTTTTATTAAATTACTTATATGTTTATAGTTTTCATAATAGTAAGAAATATTTATTAATTTATATTTTTCTTTTTTACTGAATTTCATTTGTGAAAATGATTAAGAATTATTTTAGTTTATTTTTTATACTCAATTTTATTTGAGTAATTTATTGTAAATAATAATTATAATAATAAAAAAACAAAACATTAATTTAATAATTTACACTGGAAAAAATTAATAACATGTTATAAATTTGTTACTAAAATTCAATTGATTAAATTATCAAATAAATCATAAAATTATAAACCAATAAATTAATGAAACATGAAAGTACATAAAAATGATTGAAAAGTTCTTTCAAACTGTCATTTTTATCATTAATGAAATCTTCAACATCCTACTGATATCTAAAGAAAAGGAATGTGATTTCAATAAAGAAACCTCTAAAAGAGAGTTTGAATTACAACTAATATACTGCAATCTAGAAAACATAAAATGAGAGTTTGAATTACATATTGTACATTACAACATTGAATCCATTGATAATGAGTCTGAAGAATAATAATTTAAAGAATAAATAAGAAATATATTTTAGGATAAGGATGAAGAGAGTCACGTGAAACAATTTATCAGTTAGATTATTTATGATAGGATTTTTATGATGGAAAATTATATTTTTAAAATTCCCATTTGTGATAAATTCAATTGAATATACTTCCAACCATAAAATAAATTTCATGCTTATCAAAAAATAATTTGTGATAGATATTTCAATCTATTTTAAAATCTACCCACGTTATTTTATTAGAAGGTAAATATAATCTTATTGTGAAGGACTAATTATTCTATTGTGATAAAAATATTAATAAAAAAATAATTATAGTGAGATAATCAATTTTTCACAAATAATTATTCAAGATGGAAGACCTATTCCATTGGAAATATTCATTATTTGAAAAGTTCCTATTGTATATATGTGGAATATATCATAAATTAGTATTAACCACTAACAAACATGCATTTCCATTGAAAACATGGAATTGAAATCAGTCCTGAAAATAAATTACAAAAATTATTATCTATGAAAATGTAAATTATCCATTCAAAAAACATCATTTATGTGAAAATTTTCAAGGAACATGTTACATGCCACAAAAACCAAAGACTTTTTAATTTATAATTCATTCTCCCTTATTAATAAGGTTATGTTGATGACATGTTCTTCTATTTGTATCAGATGAGTAGGGATAACACATTCACCAATACTCAACTCTGATAGAGATATCTCATTCTGCACTTACATTGTATCTAGAGAGTCTTTAAACATGAATTTTCTTTTCTGAGATAATTCTGTGGGAATACCATCCCATTTTAGTATTTTCGAGGGAATGATTTCTCATTTATTTCGGTGAATGTTTCGTTCCCTATAATAATATAATTTATATGTCTATGTTTATTTTGTAATCATACTGTTCTATGAATGCAACCATATATTTGTTATGTTATTTAGGGGATAAATTTGTTTTGTCTTGATAAGTATATTTCTTATATGTTGCACATACACCTTATTGGAGATAGGTAAATATGTACATAATGGAAAGGACCCTTCTATTTGTGGGAGAGTTGTGATGCATGGAATGACTACAAGATAAGAATGGTTAGATCCTTGGGTATAGATTTTTTTATGTCTTTATTATTTTTAATATTTTAGATATTTTAATTATATGATAATCTCAATGGAAAATATGTATCCACATTCATATCATTCATGACATCAATGTGTATCATATTTTCATATAGAATGATATTTTTATTTATATACGGTTTAAATCCTAATCTAAATTACATATTATTTATTTCATTGGGGGTGATGTTTTATCTTTATTCCCACTAATATATATGATTATATGAATAAATGTGCAGTGTCTCTATCATATTGAAAATATATCACTACTAATTAGAATCCTTTGGTGTATAAGGAGACCTGTATGAGTTTTTATTGATCTCTAATTTAGAGTTTTTAGGTTGATTGGTTCGAGGATTCTAAAAGAATAACTCATGTGTGAGTTTCATAATAAAGAAGTAATTTTAGCAATGGAGGTTGATAACAGTATATAAAATGAATATTAAAATAATTTAATATATATTTTTAATGAAACTATATTACAATTTTACACCACCATTTATTATTTGTTTCTAATATATAAATGATTATATTATAATATTTTGTATATCATTCGTCTTTTTAATGTATTATAGTCCAGGATAAAACCTTTTATATCATAATTCATCATTAAATGGTTTTTTATAATTTCATAAATATACCATTCAATTTTTTAAAATATTAAATATTATAATTATTTACTTTTTCTTTTTTATACATTTAATATATTTTGCAATGATTGTAATAATAGAACACTGAGAATAAAAAAAATCGAGGCACTATCAAATCCATATCTTAAAGCACATATTTACTAACATCACATTCTTGGGATCTTTGTGATTCAATTATTTTTTTGAACATTATAAATCCATTAAATTCCGAAACATATTTTTCTTTTCAACTATATGATGTATCTACAATGGCTGATTATTTGGTCACTCTACCATCTGTGGGAAATTGGAGAATTACCTTAACTAGTTATATCATAGTAAAAACTATATATTTTAAATATTTATTTCATTAATTTATCAAATGGATATAAATAATATAATTAGAGATAAAAATATAAATACAATACATGTATAGGCCTTATGGAATTTATAATGATCATCCCATTTGATAAGTAGGGGGTGCCTATTAGTGACGATACTCACATTTATAAAAAAATCCTTGGGTAGAATACATTTGATATTATTATCCTTCTCATTAATTATAAATATTATAATAATATTACATATTATAGAAAAAATTGGTTTCCATTAACCAAATAATGATAATACTTATTTAATATTCCTTGTTGACTAATTTACGATATGTGAGTGGAGTTATTTATTAAATTAAAATTTTATGTCTTTTATTTATAGTTTCTTGTTTGTTTTGATATACCTAGTTCTATTTAATTCCCATGGATCATGAAAATTTTAGTTACGAAATGGGGGGGCATTAAAATTAAAATTATGGAATTATTTCACCAACATATCTTTAAGTATTCAATAAATGCATGATGAAGTGTTTGAAAGAGTCTCTCGCGTGTAGGGGATATTTTTTTAAAACTATCATGGGTTTATATTATGTGGTGTTAAAATTTTAATAGTAACTTAATAACATAAAGACATCAAAATTAATTGTTTTTTAATGTCTCTTTTACCAAATTATGGTTTATAAAATACAATGATTCATGAAAAACAAATAATTATTTATATAGTTGGTTCGTAAATTATTTCCAAGAAAATTATTGTATTGGTTACCTTTAATTCATTATTATTTATATTCTTATAACATCCTTGAAGTTTTTTTTTCTAAAGTGAAATCTATGTACTATTTTTTATAATGAATCATTACCGAGGTCACTTGGATAGAAGAGTAGAGATGTGGTTTCATGTTCACTCCAATTTTGGTAGATGTTTAATGAATGAACCTACCAAAGTCATTTTATTACATGTTATTCAATATAATTTTATTTTAATTCATTACTATAAACAAATAATAATAAATTATTAGAAAACTATATAAATTTATTAGATGAATATAATTTAAAAAATATTTCCATAATTGTGGTATTTTTACTTTAATTTTGTTCCATAGACCCAACATAAGTTGTATTTTTATTACTATATTGTGTATTCAATGTTTTATTCATGATGTTATCTTATCTTAATATTGTTTTTACTTCTTCATTCACTTTTTAAATAGAAATTCCTTATTTTACCAATTGTATCAATAATTTAAAACATTTTTTAGTTATAATGAAAACCTCAAGATTCTATGAATGCAATCCTAAAAATATGTTCATTAGTCTAGATACACAATATTGATGGAAAATATATGAATTACTATAATGAGGTGTCAAGGGATTATAATCATTGTGACTTAATCTCTTTATGTTTTCACATGTTGTTGTCAAGTATAGAAGATCCTAAGGATTGTTTCTCAGCTAGGAACACCACATGTTTTTGGAGTCAATGGATGTTTCTATCTATGAACATGTGTGTTGGTATCATGAATTGATTTCATTATCAATGTGTATCATTTAATCATGTACATTCGTGAAAAAACATTTCATTTATGTCTGTGGGGATACAGATCGTGTCGAGTGCATCATTGGTGTTATGAAACTGTTTTAATGATCAAGATAAGATTTTCCACTTACAATTATACAAAGAGATATTTGGGGTCCAATTTATTGGGATGATAATGCTTTAATAAAATTCATTGAAATTGTTTAATAATGTATGTTCAGAATGAATAGTAATTAAACAAATCGATAAAGAAAATAAGGATGGAGAATCAAGTGTTTCATCCTTTTTATGAGATATCAATAGAAAAAAGATTATATTACATATATCATGATTATAAGATATTTTAACTTCTATGATTATACCCTATATTTTTATTGTTCATGATAGTTTTCTATATACTAGTCCTGGTTTGTGAGTATGAATCACTCGTACCGAGATAAGGTCCTAGAGGGATGCACACAATGTGTGTTCAAAAGAATGGATGTTTCTAACGAGTTTAATATATGGTTATCTCCATGGTGGGGGTGGGTTATTTCCCAGTTTGACATATCATAATAAATAATCAAATTCATTATTATTTGGGTTTATAATAACAATCGGTGAAATAATTTACTTTATTTATTCACAAGATTTAATTGAATAAAAAAGAAAAATATTTTATGAATTAATATTTATTCATGTTTTTGTAATATTTTATAGAAGAGACGAGTTGTGTTAATGTATTTTAATGTTACACGTACCTGATAAAATATTAATTTTGTCTTTTCCACATTCACTTTGTCAGAATTTTTTAATATGGTTCAATTATTAATGGATAATTTAATACCGGACCAAGGTGCAATTCTCATAAGCTAAACCCACCTAAATAAAAAAATTAGACCCTAATTCTTTCCATCATTACTCTCATGATTTTGAGTGAATCTATCTTATCTATCCTATGTTCTAGAGAGAAAAAGTGAGGTTTTGAGCACCCTGTTCTAGGAATACCTTCCTAGGTCGAAGTAAATCAGCTCATAAGAATTATTTGAAATCAAAATGACCTTTGATTATCCATTATCAATCCTATATATTAATGGTTGTTCATTTAACAATCTTTATTGGAATATGTGGATTATCTATAGTGTTTTTTATTTAGTTCCTTCAAGTTATGATCTTAAACAGTGAGAAAAAATCATTCATTCCAAATCAACATGGTATGTGATCGATTTTGATTTATCATACATATTTAATTCACAAAGGATCCAATAGATGATAACTGGGTGATGCTTCATTAGAGTTAGAATTACATTGTTTTGTGGTGAAAAAAATTTAAATATTCTCTTCAGGCACAGGTACTGGAGCTGTACTATAACAGTAGTGACGCTATAACAACGGCAGGTATTATAGCGGTGGTAGGAAACTACAGTGTAATTAGGGCACTATAGTAGTGGTAGGTACGGTATTAGGTGGTTACTATAGCAGTACTATTCACATAATGTTTTTAGGCCAAAAATTTGGGCCTACGGGCTTTGTTATAGGCTACATGACCACTGGGACTTCGGGCTATATAGTGGGTGTCCCTCTACCCAGTTTGAAGAGGACGTTTCTTGGAATCAATAATAAAATTAGGATTCGGTGCCATCCTTTTTAAAAAGATAAAATATTTATGAATTTGTGTGTAGAGTGTCATAAGGGTACCGACTATTTTCCCAGGAGGATTACATAATGAATCAATAGGGGGATAATAGAGTTCATAAATTTTTCTTTTCTTGGAAAATACCATCCTTTAGTGTTTACTAATTTATGGACTTTTCATTAACATATGAAATAGTGAAGGTTACAGAAAAGAGGAGAAATATAAAACATGAAGATTTATAGTGGTCTAATTAATAAAAGTACCATAGTTCACTCCACTAATAATCTTCACCAAGAGTTTTGTTATTTTCACTAGAACAATCATATAATCAAGGAATGATAGTCCTTTTTATGGGATGACATGAAATAGTGCAGGAAGATGATGCTTTTTACCAAAGCACAAAATCATTCCACTAGGCTCCAAAAATACTTTAAAAACGAAAAAACCTTCATGTTATTTTAATAAGAACTAAAAAACAAAACAAATGACATATTGAGTGATGACATATATAAATCAAAGAGAAAAAAATAAAATTGAACTATGGAATATATATCCAAGATATATGGTAAAAATATAATACAGTTGAGGATATTCATTTGAAATTACATTATGGATGATATATATATCAAATTAGATGATTATAAAGCTTCTCTTTATTATTGTGTAAAATTGGGTGACATATGAGAGATTGTATAGATAGAGAGATCATTATACTCTAAATTTTTTAGGAACTTCTATTATTCTCAATATATTTCTATTTCACTTTAGATATATTTTTAAAATATATGATAAAGTTCTCTTTTAATTTCACAACTCACCTTCGTAAAATATGTGTCTCTATATTTGAAAAGCCATATCAATTTATTGGAAATACCTCTGAAATAATAAAGAACAATAATTTGTCCCTGTACTTATATTTAATTCATGGTACTTGTCGCTTATTGTAATTATTTTTCACCATATATAGGTAATTTTACATTTTATTACAGCATGATAGTATAAATTTCTCTCTCAAGTGTATTAATAGTAAGAAATTAAAGGTTTCATAGCGACATAGTTGATGTCAGAACATTACATAGACAAATGAAACACATTTGAATTCACAATTCCAAATTTATCCACATAGTTGATTTGATTAATGTATCCAAATTATCTATATAAACTAATTCATGCTTCCCTTCTTCCCATATAAAATTCTCTCCTCATAACTAATTTTTCACTATTACTAAATCTTCTTCGTTTATCAAAAAAAAATTCGATAGGGTTTTTATTCATGTATGCAAAAGCTAAAATATTTGATTGGAAATAGGTAGCCTATTTTACCATATATTGGAATCATGTATCTAATTACATAACCTACAAAATTTATACAGTCGTTTGATCTATGTAACTAATTTATCATTTAGGAAGCTTATCGATACATGGGATTTTCATGTAGGTGATTTCATGAAGTAATAGATTAATGTCGGTGAATCCTTCATGTTGGATATTTTAATAGTTGGACGCTCATGTGGTTGTTTCTACATATAATAAAATGGATCTCCATGAAATTTTTTACAGACTTAGGAAAATTCCAACCAATGATTATATAATTAAAAAATTTATGAATTTAACCATAGAAACACTTAAAAGAGGATATAAATTTATGAACACTCTTGGAAACAAAATAATTATAAATATATGAAATGGTATTTTAGAGAAACATAACCTAAAGTACATGGGAAGTGTTGGAAAACATTAGTTATCCAATAATATCCCCCATTTTTATGATCATAAAACCCTTAAGGAATAAAGCATAACTCTTTAACACAGAGTAGTGATTATTTTAGAAAACCATATATCATATATATTTAATTAAAAATTTATTATTTATCCCTATTAGATAGACACTTATCCACTTTATATTAATTGATGAATTCTATCCATTTAATTGACCATAGTATAAATGTTTATGACTTCTCCCCTTTCTGTGTCACTAAAAATGAAGGATAGAGAGAAGACAAACACTATTGAAGTAGGACATATATTAATGAACTATTCAATTATATTGATAAATATTAATCTATAATAATACAAAAGAATCAAATTTAATTAATATAAGAACTATTAAATAAAAAAACATTAAATGGATATAATCTCGAAAAAAGATAAATGATCAAAGATGAATTTCAATAATTTTCAACATGTATAATGATACATCCATCCAAAACCCACAAAAAAGACAATACATCAGTTTGGTGACCAAAGTTTATGGATAAGATAAACATATATGGTGGTTTGGGTGGATGTAGTTTCAAGGTAGGGTTAGTTATAGAGGTAGTTGGAGGGTCCATTTGAGAAGGTTTTAAACCCTTTCCAAGTTCTATAATATCTCCATATTCAGTAAAAAAATATTTATTTGACATTTAGCATTTTAACCTTGGTGATATAAAATCCTTCAATATTCCATTTAGCTACAATGAAATCAAAGGATCTAGAAACATAAAAAGGAATTTTCATTTTAGGTTTATAGGATAGGTATCCTTCTCTAGATCACTGAGAAACTAGACCAGTGTCCACTTTAGCATGATATTTTTGATTTATTTGAGATAGTTCCTTAAAATAACCCACATTATATTTAGTACCTTTATAGATATTTGGAGGATTAGATCATTGAGTTCATCTTTATATTAGATTATATACATTATATACAATTGTGTCGATATTCCTTTCTATATATGACATGAAATGATCTATAATAAGAATTTATTCTTTTCAATGAATTTATAATCATTGGAAATACCATTTTTATGATATATTTTATGGAACCTAACTACCCATATGAAAATCAAGGACATGAAATGAGAAAGGGAGAAATATTAGCAATAAATAGACTAGATAGAACATCCACTAACATCTTATTCCTATTCTGTTCCACATTACTTTTAATACTAATCATTCTCTGATTCACGTGTTTCAACATTCTATCCATAATTTCTACATGATCAATCAACCTTTCAACAACTTCCAAAAGGGAACTAAACTGGGGTTGAGAAGCTCAACCACTAACAACAATAAGTGTGGAAGGAACATGAATGAGTGTCATATAAGGAACATGAGAAATTGTAACATGAGTGATACGCCTTGGAGTTATATATAAAACCAACTTCTTTCATATTGGTAAAATTGATACAAAACAGAATATACAGATTATGAACTTGATTATTCCATTGAGGATTATGAAAAAAGACCTTGAACATCTTCATATACCTTGTGAAGAAAGTTTAAAAATGTTTTTGGTTTTTATGAACTTGATAGAGAGACCTAAAAATAATCCATTGTCGGTATTTAGACTCATCTAAGATACCATTCATCTTCCCACTAATATATTGACAATGATATTCCATATAGTCATTCAAGGACACATCTGTTCATACACTAGGTTTCCTAAATGAAACTCTGGTGTCATGGAGATTACCTATCAGATCCACCTTTCACTCTTTCATAATAACTAGAGTGAACATGTCTTGGTACAGATATTGGATCTGTGAGGATATAGAATTCAATTAATAAATAAAAATATCAACTCCAATGTAAAAATCAAGAAGAACTAAAGGATCTATGGTGGAATCTATATATGTCTTAAAGTTATTGATGAATTTGAATTTTATTATTACAAAACATTGTAATGTGTGAAATGATTCCATTACTTCTATGATAAAATAATTAATCTTATGAGGGAAATATAAGGAAAAGTAGAATTTCACCATTGAAAGATTTTAGAATATATATCTCTAAGATGCTACCATTACACCAATAACATTAAACTCAGTCTTGGTTGAAAAAAATCCTTCAAATCTATAACAATATATTTCATCTCTTCAAATATATTTGTCACATACTTAACATGGAACCTACAATACTGGAGGAATTGACTGGATATTCATTGTCATCTTTGTTTGGGTACCCATTAACCTAAGCAATTTATCAATGTCATCCTTTTAAACTGAGGAATCCTTATGTTCTCCAATATCATCCTAGGAATTTTTAAACTTATATTTAAGATCCTATAATCTCCTAAAAAATATCCAACTCAAACATTACAGTATAAGAAAAATATTGAATACTATTCCATTTAGAAATCATACTGACTGAGGGTACATAATCATGAATATAAGATGTGGTTATGGTATGAGGGTTTTATGTGAATGATAAAAAGAATCCATAACCACATCATGATATCTTTATCTATCAAAAAATGATCCAAGAATAATTTTATCCCCCAAATAATCTTTAATCTCATCCATATATATTCCTTGATCATTAAAAACATCAAGCACAATATCAACTTTCCTCTCTTCTAGAACTAGAAAATTACTTTAAAAAACTAGTTCATCATGCTAACCTACTACAGAAACATCAAAAACTAGGATCTAATAAGAGTATTTAACTCTATGTATTACTACTAGATACCCATGTTCAAATTTGGAATCCATTGTCTCCAACAATTTGTTAGATGTCACCATCTTAGTAAGTGTTACATCCTGAGGTTGTGAGGATTTGGATGGCTCCCCCTAATCCACAATCTCATAATAAACAGTTTTCAAGGAACTAAAAATAAAATTCCAATAGGAAAAATAATATTAATTAAAAAATTAGAAAAGGTATTAATTTTTTGTTATATAATTTCCTCTCTCTCAATTAAATCATTCTCCTTATTCTCAAAAATAGGGTGAACAGTCTGTAATAAGGATACTAATTTAACATTCCTTTCCATTAAAGAAATAATTCATTACGTGAATCATTTTCCTTGTATGATTTATCTTTAGATTATTTATTTTGATTTATAATATATACATATTGTAAAATAATGCCTTCTTCATCTGTCGGGCTCTTTTGAGAAATTCTTGTTTGAACAGACATTCACAAAACCATTCCATCAAGTTATAAATCATTACATGGTTTCATTTCAAAATTAGATTTTACAAATTTATATTCAAACTCCTATATCAATTCTATAAAAACTATTTCCAGCCAAATTATAACTGAAATTATACTCCTCTCACATGAATAATGAGATATCTCTTCTATTTCAATTGAAAAACTAGCACAACATTAATATTTACACAAGATGAAAGGTCATACTTTGTTTCAGAAAACTGTAACTCCCCGTTCACTATAAAATACTTAACCACTACCAAAAATATAAAAATGAATTCCTATCATAAAAAATCAAATCCCAACCTTGAAAATGGAAAAAGTATTTATAAGAATTTAGTTTGACTTAAATCATCTCAAGTTTACTATCTTCGTAGTGAGAACATAGCATTGTGAACATACTCTCACATTAATAGATGTATCATAGCTTCCTTCACTCAAGATCTTAGTTTTTCCCATGGAAGATTGGCTGACTGAATGTCAAGAGAAGATAGAGACATTCAATGAGACAATTTAACTTTTAGGATATGATATATATGTAAATTAAAATTGATTATAGACTATTCCTATTTTATTTCTCAACCCAAATCCCAACAATCATACCAACTCAAAAAGTTTTGGGTCAATTAAATATAATAATAAATAGAATAAAATAAAACTAAATGAAATATATTCCATTTAAAAAACAAAAAATTTAAATAGTGAAATATAATAAACAAAATTATCCTCTATAAATAATAATAATAATAAATAATTCAAAATTCAAAATTTAAATAAATAAGATATATTAATTTAATTTAAATCCAATAATCATAATTCTTTTTTGATAATATGAAAACGTTCTCACGCAAAAGTGTTTAGTGAAAATATATGAAAAATGGTTTTTATTAAAGATAAATCCAAGAGTAATGTCACCTTTTTTAGTGTGCTCTCTCAATAAATAATTCCTTAGATCTATATTCTTTCTTCTAGAAATATGTATTGAATTATTTTAAATTATTATAGCACTTGTGTTATCAAAGTTAAATGATATATGGTTATAAAGGAATCTAAAATCCATTAAAGTGTGTTTTATCCAAAATAATTTTTGACAACACCTAATAGAAGAAATATATTCTAATTTAGCTATAGATAATACAACAAATTGTTTTTTACTATATAAGTATATTATTAATTTAAAAATAAAAAGGTTGGTTATTGAAATACACTATTGATGTAGTCGAAAACCTACAAATTTGGCATCAGAATATGTAGATATATTAAAATATTTAGTTTTTTTAAAATGTATGGAAATATAAAATATTACTTTCTAGAAGAATATAAATTTTATTTCCTCTTTTGCATGAGATTCAACAGGGGTTTCTTGAAATATAGAAAAAATTCATTAAAAATACAATATATGTTCTACTATCATTAAAATAAAATATGATCTTAATTAATATTACGTATAGATTATTGTCATCTTTCCCTATATCATCCAAGTGAATATTTTCATTACAACTCAAAGGATTTTTATATACATTACCACTCTTAATTACAAACATTTGATGTAAATCAAGTATATATTTTCATTGAATTTTTTCCTAATACTATTAGATAAATATAACATATATAAAAATAATTTATCTCAACCATCATGCTCATTTAAAATTATTTTTTCTTGAGTTTTGAAAATTCAATACAAATTTTTTAATTTGTAGAGCAAAAAAAAAACAATATAAACATATAGTTCAACTATAAAAATATTGGTATAATATGTTCTCATAAATGGAGTAGAATTTTCATTTCTAATATACACCATTTGATAAAATAGATGAACATAAACATTCATACCTTGTTCTAGGTTATTGTTTTAGGACATAAAGGGATTTAGTTAGTTTAAAACTGAATTTCGATAAAGTGAATTTTCAAAACAAGGAGGTAGTTCAACAAAAAATTCATCCATATGAAAACTATTGAAAAGAGAAGATCATGCATCCATCTAGTATAATGTGAAATTCATAGGTGATGCATAGGCTAGAATAATTCAAATATATTCTATTATAGCTATAATTGAAATGGAATCTTCATAGTATATACATTCATCTTGATTTAAACCATTTAAAACTATTATAACTTCATTCATAGTAATCAAAATATGGTATTCCTCTTTATTCATTTAAATTATTTTTGTGCCTATAATAGAATATTTATAGTATCTATCTGCTAATTTCCTAACCTTGTTTCTCTTGAACTGGTTTAAATAATCTTTCATTTCTATAACTTCGCTCTCATATACTAAGGCATATTTTATAGACAAAGGTTGTAGTTAATATTAATAGGGAAAAAATATATATGATTTCCTACTCTCTATATAGTCTTAATACCTTTACCTACTTTTCCTATATCTTTTTCTAAGGGATGGTTCATAAGGGTTCTAAGATATCTCGGTAGAACACATTCAAGTTCACTGGTACCTAACATTTCTATATTTTGACCTAGAAAATAATGTTCCAACACTTCATCCAATTACTTTTAATGAGATTTCCTAGTCTCAAGATTCTATAATAATCACATATCTCATCAATTCAAATCAATTTTTGAAGAAAAAGATCAAATTCATCAAATTTTGCATGATTTCATTTATAAAAAATGTTTTGTATTTTATTGAAAACATTATATGCCTTGTAAGTTGTATAATATCCAAGTAATAATCCTTTGTCAGACATTGGATAAAATTTACAATCATTATCTCTGGTGTTTTGAATAGAAACCTTGCATCCAAAAACATTAATGTAAAAAAATTTAGGCTTTTTAACATTCCACAGTTCATAGGGTTTTATATTCAAAATATTTTATATTAGAAATCATTTTTTACATAACATTCTTTATTAATAGGTTCATCCCAATATTGTGTAGGTAGGTTATATTAAAATAACATTGTTATATCCATTTCTTGCAAATGCATTTTCCTTCTCTCATCAATACCATTCTGTTGTGGTGTCCTATGGGAAGAAATATTGTGTTTGATATCATGTTTTTGATAAATATGAATAAAAACATGATCTTTAAATTATCCATCACGGTTAGTTCTTAAAGAAGTAATTTGGGATACATTATATTTTTAAACCAATTTGAAAAACATATAAAAATATTATACTCTTTACCCTTAATAATAAAAAATAAAACCCAAGTAACATTAAATAAATCATAAACTACTATTTTAAAAAAATATTTCCCTCTTAATATTAAATAACATGTGGCCCAAAAAATACATATCATTTATTTCCAAGGGTATAGAAGTAGAAATTTTTTTAATTGGTTCAAAATATGACTTCTGTTGATTTTCCATTTTTCATTTATCACATACCTACTTTTTATTCAATTTAAGATGAGTTAAATTGAAAAATAAATTATTTTTATTTAAGCATATCATATAATAGAGACCATAATGTCTCGATATTCTATGATAATTCAAATATACATTCTTTTTGAATTTAAAAAGTTCACTTTTTATATACTTATTGAATTTAGATATATATTGTTGACATTTTCAATTCTATGTTCATAAAATTTACTAATTTTATCTTTACAAATAAACATGTATTATTTGAAAAATGAAAAAATAGCATTCATCAAGTTTTTGTGAAATAAATAACTGATTATGTTATAATCATTAATATAAAGAACTTTTTTGATGAGTACTTATCATGTATTACAATATGATCTAACTCCCATTGTTATTCCCTTAACATTGTCACCTAACATGAAAAATCCTTCATCGAACTATTATAATAAGTATAAGTTTGTGAATTCACCACACATATTCCTTAAACATTCATTATCCATATAACAATTTTAATTGATATATTTGGAACTTTTTCCTTATAAAGTGAAGTAAAATGAGATGATGTTTTTGAAGCCATTTTTCTTGTTTTTAGTAATGTTATCTACTAGAGATTATGAAAAAGAATTATGTTTATATTTTCATGAAAATATGAAAAAATGTTTTGATTTTTTTTTGAAATAAAATAATTTTTGGATTCACAAAACTGAATATTTTTTAAACATGAATTTTTTGAGTACATCTCTAAATAATAACAATGAAAGAATATATTTTTATAGATATTGTTTTTGTATAAATGTCTACATAATTATTTCTTTAACAGCTAGCTTATCACTATGGATTCCTATTCAAATTTTATATTTATTTGTTTTTGGTTTTTAAGGATGTGTTTCAAATACAATTCACCTTTTTAAAGACACTTGTTGTGACATTGAATTCTTGAACATCTTTCTTAGCAGTTTTCATTCTTATTTACATTCTCAATTAAAAATTCATAAAAATGTCCTAGATTGGGTTTTAAATATGTATTTTTTTATTTTTTTATTACCATATAAATATTCTACTTTCTAAGAGATATGTTTTTATTTTTCAATGATTCATAATTATATTCCAAAAAATAGTAATATATTCATTAAATTCATCATTTGAGAAATTTTTATTTTCTGATTTAGAATCATGGTTAGAATAATAATATGAATGTAACTCATTTGAGTGCACTTTAATGCACATGTTGGCCTTATGATTAGAATGGTAAAATTTTGTTTCTGAAGATGTAACATCACTATAATACTCTTTAACACACCATACAGATTTTGATGGATCTCTTGAGTTTCTTTTTTTAAAAAACATTATTAAAGAAATTTTTCTCTATATTTTTTTATAGTTTAGTTGTGGAAAATCTATTATGATGTATGCTTGTTTTTTTTTCATTCATAGAGTCATAATTATTTCGAATTACAATCAGATTTATATTATTTTCTAATGGATATTTTAATAACTATATCTTATTATATAAATTTTTTTATCTTTCTATCAAGGCATGGAATCTCAAATTTTAAAGATGACTTATTAGAAGTTTCATTATTAGATAACTTAGCAATTTATTATTTTCATTTATTTAAATATCTTAATGGTGAAAATCCTAAGTAATTAGTATCTTTTTTTAACTAATATGTGTTCCCCTTAATCATATTCTCTCTCTACCTCATACATTATAATTGTTGAATGAGATATTTTATTTTTCAAATATCGGATCTCTATAGATTGGATAATAGAGACCAATATCCCACCCCATTTTGGTGGTAAAATTTT
This sequence comes from Viscum album, assembly GCA_963277665.1. Classification (NCBI taxonomy): domain Eukaryota; kingdom Viridiplantae; phylum Streptophyta; class Magnoliopsida; order Santalales; family Viscaceae; genus Viscum; species Viscum album. The sequence goes on from OY728164.1 coordinate 1,200,262,880, forward strand.
CAGAATTTTTAAATCTTGATATCGCTCAGAAATAGGTTCTCATAAATAAGAAACATTATTTACGACTTCATTTTGTATTTTTTTTAATTCAGGGTTTCTCTCGGCTTCCATAATTTTGAATGTATCAATATTAATTTTAGAAGTATTATATCAATGTGCTCTCACTTTATTTGTACCTTTATATGAAAATTCTATAGTATTCCACTTTTCATTGGTTTTTTTTTCATTTGGAGACTCGATTGAACTCATATGGACATAATCCACAAATAATAGAATTTGTTTCATTAGAATTTAAATCATAGTTGTTTTCAGTTTTGATATCCCATGTTTTATGTCGTGTTGCAAGAATTTAATAAGGCTTCATAGCACTGAGAAAAACCATAAAAAATGTTCCTTTAGAAAGATGATCATTCAATCCTTTTAGCAACCATAATTATCACCAGTAAAATAGGAAAATATTACCATCACCTTTCATTCTCTGTTATTAGTCATCGCAAAAATTTAAAATAAGGTCTTTATAATTTAAACTTTGACACTGGATAACATAGGATTCCTTATATATAATGATAATTATTTTCTTGAAGTGGAAACCAAAGAGAATCAAGAGGGGGCGAATTGAGTTTCTTTAAAAATTATTCACTTGGAAAACCATCTTCTTTTAGAGATTACTAATTTTTTTAATATTTTTAACCAAACATTAATAGAAAAATAATTCATATAAGATAAATTTCAAACACAAAGATTTATAGTGGTTTGGGGAATAAAAATACCCTAGTACGCTCCACCAACACTCTGTTAGGACTAAGTTGGATGGAGAAGGAAGTTTGAAAAGTTAGCATTTGGAGAGTGTTGTCTTTTGTAGTCAAAGAAGATAAATCATTTCACTTTGTAAAGGATATAAAATCAGATGATGCATTGCTAGTATATATTTCACACATATCATGAGTTAGGAGAACTTGTGATACAAGCCTTATGAAGGAATGGGCGAGAAATGATGATTCCATTATATAAATTTTTGATTGGAAGGAATGATGCTGCTGGAGGATAGGGAAGTTTCAGTTCCCATTGAAACTCTGACGATGCTAAAGCTGATCTATCAAAGGATGAATATCACGATAGTGGGATTCATGATAAGAGCAAAATAATGGTTATCGGAAGAAGTGAATAGAGAAAATGACAAAGCAATGGATAATCTGGGGACGACAGAAAAGCACAGTTTAAGGTGGCGTTGTTTTCCAGTGTTTGCCAAATTTTAGGGCCTGAAAACGGGAGATGAAGAAATGTGTTTGGAAATGGATGGAGAATGCAAGATGGAAGATGGATTAGATTTTTTCATGCAATGCACGATTCAAGGTCAGAACATCGAAAAATGAAAAAGTCATGGAGTGCACGGAAATTTAAGATGGTTGCCCGAAAAAATAAAGTGACGCGCGAAATAGTAGCGGGTTGCGCGAAAATAATCGGTGGGATGCATGAAAAATGAAAAGTTGCAAGAAATATCTGCAGGCTGTGCGAAATAGTGGAATGATGTTTTTCGTGCAAAATGTGTTTTGATATCAAAATCTCAAAAATTTGCAAAGGCATGAGCTGCACGAAAAATTGGATCATTGCGCGAAATGCGATGTCACGTAAAAGGCTGGGTTTGCGCACAATATGGAATGCGGTGTGAAATTTTGTGCGCAATTGGTGATTCATGCTTAGAATTATGAAAAATGGAAAAGCCATGAGGTGCGCGAAATACTGGAGCATTGCGTGAAATGTGAAGTTGCATGAAAGATTTTTTATCCGCATGAAGAGGGTTTTACGCGCAGAATAGTGGTTTTCATGCAGGGTCCAAAATGCCTATAAATATGAGGTGACCCGCACTCATTTGTTAATTCTTGACACTTAGAAGAAATCCTGAGCTCTGAAGCGTATAAATTATACGGAAAGTGAGTTGTGCGAAAAGAAATAAGTGTGCACGAAAAGAGGATAGCTGCGTGAAAATTGAGAAGTTTTGTGAAAAGAGACATTTTTGCGTGGAAAAGGGATTTGTGTGAAAAAGTTTTTCGCACCAAAAGTGAATTTTTACGTGCAAGGAATTGGAATTGCACGAAAGATATTCTAGAGGCTAGGCGGAAAATTTGGGGTCTTCACTCATATTCAGTTGTGAGTATGGAAGTTCTTACCAGCTTCTGGGTAAGAAAGTGAAGATTTGTACTTCAGAGAATAAATTTGTTCAATTGTAAATAAGCATTGAAACATTGTGTTACCCTATTTGTCCTAAGAGGGAGCCCACGCAATATTGGATTGTTTTCAAAGTTATGCACGAGTGTAAGGGTATATCCTACTCATTCTATTCCACATCAAAGGATTTTTTTCTAGTGGATTGTGTTGGACTTGATTGTTTCCATACCATACCAAGGATGTAGCTACTCTTGTTGAGTAGTGAACCTTGTAAATCTCGTGTTCCTGTGGTTGTGTGTGTTCAGTAGGGAAGAAACTCTTTAACAGGAGGCGAAAGTTGTTTCAACAAGGGGAAACTTAAAAAGAAAATGAAATCAATGATTCACCCCCTCCCCCTCTCAGTGATACATGGATCCTGACTAGAAACATCACACTCTTCTCAATGAGTTTTTTAATTTTCATTATACTAGTTTTTTTATTAGATAAAACCAATCCGTTTTTGGGGATTGTACGACCATGTTGAAGAAGATCATACATGTCACAATATCACATGATCTTTTATAAAGGATCCAACAAGACATTACAGAAAAAATCATTTAGGTTCATTTACAAGGATCCTTTAACAAAAAAAATAGATGACAAGGAGAGTGTTTAGAGGGGTGGGTTATAGTTTTTACATAAAAATTACATTAGTAATAAATATATAGGATAAATGATAACAAGTTAATACAAATAAAGGAGATTAATCAGAAATAATAGCAAGGATGATCTATATAACATAGTTTATGATTGTAAAGCTTCTTATTATTTTTGTGTAAAATAGAGAAGCACACAAGATATTCTTGATAGAGAGATAGAATTCTTCTTTGAATTGTATAGGTGTTTCTGTTCATAATATATTTCTTTTTTTACATCATATATCTTTTTAAATTTCATGAAAAACATCATTGTTAATCGCATAACACCCCTCCATAAAAATTCTTCTCATAATATAAAAACACACATTCTTTTCATAGGAATTTCGAAGAAGTAATAAAGAGAAATAAGTTATCCTCGTATTTTTTACTTTATCTGTACTTTTCTCTTATTATAATATTTTTACCATATGAAGTTAACCTTTAAATTAAATATTGCAGAGTAGTATTAAAATCTCATAGAATTTGTTCAAAGGTAATAAATACTATGTCAGAGAATGATATAGTTGATCACATATTGTCTTGTAGCCAAATTCTATACATTGGAATTCATGTAGTTGAATTGATCCACATAGCCTAATTATATATATAGATAAATTCGCATCAGCCTTCTTCATGTAGATAGTTTTTCTTACATAACCAATTTATCTACATACCTAAATTCAATTCACATGGGCTTTTTACTAACCTATCAAAAACTAACATAAATTATTGGATCCATGTATTTTATTTGACCACATATCTGAATCACATAGCCATGTAATCCATATAACAATTTTTTGTCATTGTTGGATATTCATAGAAAATTTTTAATGTATGTGATTTTCACATAAGTGATTTTTCATCATACACAATTTATATAGAGTAATCGTTCATATAGTATGTTTATATAGTTAAAATCTCCAATAGTCGTTCCTCCACATAGAAAAATTCCTCACAAATGTGATTTTTTCCAAACATAGGAAATAAATTTCTATTGTTTCAAGAATTAATGATTTGATGAATTTAATGTATGAAAAACATAAAACAATAAAGAACCAGAAAAATACACATAAATCATATTTTTTGATATATTATTGTGTATTTGATATCATAAAAACCTAATATACATTGTATACGTTGAAACAAAATTTGTATTTCGATGAAAATGCCTGTAATGACCATTACATTTATTTTCAAATAGTTGAGAAATGGTCATCTAAGGATAGGAATTTTAATTTTTGTGATGAAATTAAAAAAAAAAGGTATAATCCCCCCTTCAACCATACATGTATTTTTTTGATGATTTTTTATCAGTGGGAAGGTGCGTCAATGGTGTTGTCCCAGTGGTCAATGAGAAGTATAATAAAGGGGAGAACCCACATCTATGTGAAGAATAAAATGAAAAATAAAAAAATAAAAAGTGGTTTAGGGGGGTCAGTCAATTTAGTAGTTAGAAAAAATTTTAAAAAATAAATGTGTTGAAAACAATGGAGTGTGCATCATTGCACATAATACAAATACGTATTTTTTTAGAGGTGGCACTTAGCCCCACTAAGCCATACTGCATGCCTAGTGACGTGCACTCCTCCTACGACCTATCCACCCAAACTAGTCATCTCAGACCAGCTGGGAAAATAATGATCCCTTATAGGCCAAAGGGACCCAACAATGATTGAACCCCTATGAGGGATTTTTAAAAGTATAGGAATCCAAACTATAAAAAAATCTAAATTTACTTTAAAAAAATTTAATTTATAATGATTATTTATTAAACCATGAATTTACAAAATTATAAAATAAAGTTAGTTTAATTTATTTTTATTCAAATTTAATTCCCTCATGAAAAATTACTTACAAATTTATTTTAATTTTTCAATTTTAATGAAAATTGGTTGATCAGGAGAGTAAACTGACAAATATATGTCTTTTATTTATTTATTTCTTTGAAATGTATGATGTTTATACTATATAATTATTAAATGATGTTTTTTTATTGTACATGAAACCCGATATATGTACAAGGTTCTACATATTCACAAGTGATTCATTCAGGTCTATATCATAATCTGGAGACCCCCTCACCTTTTCAGGAGTAAATTATTATAATTAAGAGGATGAAGGGAAACTTAATTAAAATCAAAATAAGGTGATGTACCAACAAGTATCCAGATACATTGAATGAGGAAAACACTAAAACATGATTCTGATGTGACATAGGGACTTACCCTAGGGTATATTTTGATCCATATTTCACTCATTAGATCAATCGTTAAAAATTATCACGATCATGTAATTCATTTATTTATTTACACATTTTTTATTGTTTTGTGATTTTTATGAATATAAGAAATCACATAAATTAATAAATGATAATTAATAGGTAAATAAGGTTATTGTGTGGTGTGTGTTTTTTAATTAAAGGATGGTTATGTTGTATGTGAAATCAAATAAAAATCATGTTAAATAGAAATATTATTCCATTAAATATGGATAAAAATGATCCCTCAATGTAAATATTAAACCGAAAACACCTTCCATCCCATAGGTTTGATCAAAACCATAATACATGTTTCTCATCATCCATTGTGGAGGGTTCCTATACCTATTGGGGAGTTTTGAAAAGAGTGGTTGGTAGAGATAACTAAAATTATAATCTTAGAAATAACAATAAATAAATTGGTGAAATTTTAGATTTAATCATTAAGTAATAAAATTTTACTATTTATAGAATTTGAGACTTCACTCAAAAAACCCAAAAGGTACGGGTTAAGGTGGTTGACTAGTCAAAAGATATATTTCAAACTATTATGTTATAGTGTAACCATATAATGGAAATTAAGAAGAATTTTATAGTAAAATTTACACTATAATAATCAAGAAACTATGTTTTCTCAATCTAGTAGTTGAGGTATACTTGGATTTCATAAAATATTGAGAGTCACTTAAGATTAAAAAATATAAAATGTAAAATAATCAGTATTCAAGATTAAATTAATTTTATATGATAAAGATTAATTATTTCAAAAAATGATTGAAAAAAATGTGTAATGTTCCTTGTCCAAGGAATATAATCACTTGTTATATAATTTTTAGAAACTCAATCTAATAAAAAAAGTGAAAAATAAAATAGAAGCATGTGTATTTTTTCAATTCAGAAAAACCGTCCAATGTAGAGGATTCAAAACCTTGGGGAAACTCCAAAAAATAAAATAAAAATCCTAGAATAATAAATTCATGTACATTATCTTGGATTTATTTCAATAACCGCATATAAGAACTCAGGTGAACACCACACCCCAATACATATTTTTTACCTCTTTGAAAACACCTGTTGGAAAACACCACCATTCCATGAAAAAATAACACCCTTATGTATCCATATGTGACAAATATATCCCTTATATAAACGAAAACACTTACTTAGAGTCAATTATAATAAAATGAATTATCATTGATCTAATATTGTTATGTCTCTTCGGTGTATTTTCCTTGATCTGTCAATCAGGGTTTCCAAGTCATACACTGATGTCCTACTATCTCTTTCATGTCTATATCTATATGTTACTCTCCATTGGATGGAACTATCTGAACCTTATAACATCATTTCCATGTCACACCCACTTCAATGACCTTTCTATATTCTTTTTCCCCTTATCAACATGTCACCCATGTTACCCCAAACTCAATAACCCACCACATTGGAGATCCACCATCAACACATCATTCTCCATCATTGATGCACTTCACATGATAAAAAATGTGATACTACCTTTCTCCTCTTGAATTAATACATCTTGAGGAACTCCCTCATGCAAAAAATATCCCACCATATAATTTTATAAGGAAAATTACTCTATATCTCCAATTAATACGGTCAATATTCTATTTTTATCTCTATCGATGTTGAGAAAAACTCTCTATTAATGTTGATAAAAATTCTTATAATAATGTGACAAAATATCTCCAAAAACTAATTTTTCCCTCTTAAATATATGGGTTGAACCCCCTCAATCAAACTCTTCATCTCATTAAAGAAAGAGATAACTTCCAAAAAACTCATTTGGAATGAAAAGTAGTTGTTATTGGACTAACCATTATCCAATATAAATAATATGATGATCTTAATTTACAACTGTGAAATAAAATTCATAGCTCCCATATTAAAAGAAATATAAATGGAAATGTCATTGTCATGCCTTTATCTTACATGTCACTTTGTACAAGACCATAACCAATAACATATTATTCTCCCATAGTAGTGATCACCAAAATTACTATTTAGCCTTAAATAACTAACTTCTCCTTCTTATCCATCATAGAGAATCACCTCAATATTTAATTTTAAATTTTTACTTCAATTGTGGAACTGTTTGAAATAAGAAGAAATAGTTGTAAGACAAGAAACACCTCTCTAAACCTTCTTTGGATTTCAAACTATTTTCATCTTAATCAATTCCACTTGAATCATGTGAGGTGTTCTATAAATTGGATGAAACCCTCACTGCAGTTTCATTCACCATAAACCTTTAACACAAACTTGTAAAAAAATATCAATTATTATTCCTCACGTATGTTACATAAATCATCTTTAATGATTATATAAATACCATGAAATATTGAAAGTATCAACCATCAAATTTGATACCACTATTAAGTGATCTTCCTAATCCTAACAAGTAAATAGATTGTGATGGAATTATGAGAAAATATCTAATATAATGGGGAAAATAAAAATATAAAACCATGATGATTTTTAACATGGAAAACCCCTCAAATATAGATGATTAAAAACTGTGGGGTGACTCTAAAATTTTTACAAGTAATTAGGAAGTACAAAATTCAAGTAAATACCTATAATTGAAAATATAAAATAGCACAGAACAACCTATATGAAATCCACCCCTCATATTCCTTTTTTTCATCATTGAAAATATTATTGAATGAAAATTCCATTATTTTTTGAAAAAAACATCACCCTCATATATCCATTTGTGAAAAACAAAACCCTTATATGGAAATGTTCCAAAACCTTGAATATCATTATCTGAAAATGAGTTATCATAGACTGGTTTTTGTATTTCGTATTTGATTGTTTCTCATATATATGTCCAGCAAGGTTCCCTACCATCACACCATTGATAAAATTCAACAACAAAGTCTATATATCAAGGTTTTTTTTCATCGGATGTAAATTCTAGAACCCTAACATTCTATTTCCACATCACACAAAATTCGATGGTACATTGATGTTATACTATTCATTTTTGAATTTTCACCCAAATTATCACATCTATAGTAGTTCAAGACATCATTGATCCATTTTCAACACTTATTTCTCTATCATCGATGTGTTTCACAAGCCACCACAAATGCAGAATCCAACATTCTCTTCTAGGTACACTATATCATGAGGATATCCACCACACACAAAAATTCAACTGCTTTCATTTATATAGATACCAAGTCAATAACACTAATTAATGTATTCAACATTACATTTATATCTAAATTAATTTTGAGAAAAAAATCTCTATTAATTATAAGAAAAATTATTCTATTAATGCTGTGAAAATATCTCCTTTAATTATTATTTTTTCTCTATAATAAATGTGATAAATCCATTCAAACTCCCCCTTCGACCCTTCAAACAAGGTGATAAATTCGCACAAAATCAATTAGAAATCGAACCAATTAGTATCTCTCTATCCAACATCCTATAAAGATAATATGACAAAACACTTTTGAAACTCTAACAAAAAAATGACATCACCCCCTATAAAATAAATTCAAACAATAATGTCTTTATCATAATTGTATCTTCTCCATCCTATCGAATAATACCTAAACCAATAACATCTATCTACCCCATAATAGGATCTAAATAAAAAATAGAGAAACCAAAAAATAACTAATCTTATTTCTCCCATATATAACATTTTCTCGATCTTCATATTTTAATTCTTTCTTCACTAGTGGCACTCTTTGAATAAAAAGAATTTGGTGTAAGAACTCAAAATCCTCTCTTAGACTAGATTGACTTCTCTACTATCTCAATCCCATATGATGGTATTTGAATCATATGAGTCATGCAACAAATATGATTAATCCCTCTCAATATATGTATGCATTGTACACCATTGCCTTATTTTGGTAGGTGTGTTAATCATTGTGCCTCGTGCATGTATCACTGATCCACTTCTAGTGAACATTCCAAATATGAGGATCAAAATCGCTTATGATAGAATTATAAAAAAATCGATCAAATAATAGAAGTGAAAAGAAGAAAAAAATAATGTAGATTATTTTTAACATGTAAAAACCCTCCAATGAAAATTATTAAATCTATGTGGTAACATAAAAAAATAAACTAATAATTTTTTAGTACAAAATTTTTGTAAATTAACTAACATGATTTTCTAATACATTGTTGATTAAATTATATGAAAAACACACACCGATACTCTTCTATCAACTCTATAAACCTAACCTTATTAGAAGATTACATACTTCAGTGATTAAAATTACCCTCAGAGACCTATCAATGAAAAACATCACACTTTTTAGTAAAACTCTGTAGACTCTAAGATCATTATCAGAATACATGTCATCATTAACTCGATTTTATGATGCCCCATTGATGTCATCTCTTTTATCTATCAATCATAGTGAAAAGGCCTTACACCAGTAACCTTAAATATCCATGAAGTGTATATCTCTTGGTTTCTCACAATTGGATGGATCTTCGTTAACAATATAAAGTAGTATCCACATCACACCCACCTCAATGACCGATAGACTTGTTCTTCTCCTTGTCAATTTGTCTCCCTTTATGAAACAATCATGATATCCCACCACATTAGAAATTAATCATTGATGATATTTTTCACCATAATAATTTTGTGATACATGATACAAAAAATGAAGAAACCCCCTTTATCATCATGAGGGACTATATATTGACAAACTTAACCTCAAAAAAATGTCACCACATGATTTTTTATACTCATCAAGTCCATATTCCCAATTTAATATATTAACATTACACTTTTTATCCTCATTAATGTTGTGATAAACTCCTCATTAATTTTGAGAGAAATTCTGCTATTAATGTATATTAAATCTCTCCATTAATTATGTTTTATCTCTCATGTAAATTAGTTAAATCCCACAATGAACCTATATAATCAATATTTTATTACAATTATGTCCTAAATGGAACTAATATTAAAGATTAGAATAAGAACATGCATATAATACTACCATATGAACCAAAATTAAATGTTATTTATTTCCCATGACTTGATGAGCCACCTCAGGAACCATGATGGGTTGAAAAGGAAGATTATAGGAGACTCAAGGATAATGAATTTTATGTTATAATCATACTGTTATCATCAATTTTTGATAAGATGTGAATGAAAAATGATGAAATGGATGGTTATACCATGTTGTCTCAAATCTGAGAAGTTTATAAGGAGAAATTGAAGTAATAAATCAAGAATATTATGGTTATAATAAAGATGTGTTTATTTAAATATAAAACTCAAAATATAACTCATGTAATCAATATGATCAAGCACATTTATTGTTTAAAAGATCTGGGAATAAATTAAGAATATAAAAAATCAATACAATTAATTATCTCACCCTTGTCTCCCAGTTACTCAAATTTCATTGAGAATATAAAGAAAATACATAAATATCATTATCGTAAGGATCACCAAGAATATAGGTTTTAAAAAAACGATAAAACATTAGTTATTATGGAGAAAAATTATAAAGATAAGAAGGAAACAATATTATCAAATGGAATTCGAAATAAACCTTCACAACATCCTTCTAGGAAACCCAAAAAGGGTAATACCATGAAAACGTATATATTTTATTTTCATGTGGGAAGAAAATGTTATTAGAAGATAAATTTCAATTAAATAAATGAAGGGTTATTCTTATGTTAGTAATGTGATGAACACATCTTTAATTTTTCTAAGTTGATTTATTATAGTAAAACTATTAATTTTTACTGTGTATTACAAAAATTATATAATGTTCCCACTATATATATTGATAAATTCTCTCATTCACAAATGAAATTTTATTGTGGGGATTGATACTCAACTAATAGTATAGTAATATTTGAATTATTTGTAGTAAATGATAAATATAAAATATAAAATTAAACCCTAGTTGTGGTATGATAATTATTTATCAAGTAAAACAATTAGTTTTCAAGGAAAACACAATATAGTTTTTCACTCATCGAAGATAAAAACACTATGTATTATTACAGAAATTACTTATTATTTTCTTCAAAAAGTATCATATAGAAATAAATGTGAGAAACAAAGATTCTATTGTTAGATCTTTTTACCATGTAAACAATTCTATGGAAAATATTGAGGTAAATTAATATACTTCATGAGATTACATTAATAAATTTATGTAATGTAAAAATAAATGGAGTAATATTATTCGTTATTTTATATGAGGTTCTTTAGGCTGTTGAGATAAAGAATATATTAAATAATAATTCATTTATCAAGATTATTTAGAGGGGAATTGACCTTAAACTCACATTTCCATATCCACATCATAACCACAATATTACTATATAGAGGATCAATGATGAGTCCAACAAGAATTCATTGATCCCAAAAGTATAGAGTAAAGTAATTCCAGAACTCACATTTTCTTATGCACATCCGATCTTTGATGTTTGTAAAAGGAGGATCAATGACGAGTCCAATAAGTTTTTCATTGTCTTACAATTTTATTTTGAGACAATATTCAAATAAAAAAGGCATTAACCCATAACCATATAACAACAATAATGAAAATTGGTTATTATATAAGTTATAATACAAATAATACACTTTTCATAAAAAATCTTGTGTTTTGATGGAATGTGTCTCTTAAGACATAGAACATAAACTAAGATGCATCAAGAATAATAAAAAAAACATAGTTTATTTGTATATAATAAATGTTTATAAGGATTTATCATAAATCCAAAAGATTTAATTGTTATAGTCATGTGAATGATTATATTTACAGAAAAAGATACACATATCCATGTTAGATGGTGGGAGAAAGGTAAACTTGGATAAAGTTAAGGGATGATATTTACAAGTAGTTGGCATGTGAAAAATTTCCATAAGAACTAATAGAAAAGAAATTTTTTAGAGACACATAAGGCAAGGTAAAGTATAAAACCAAGAGATATAGTTTTATGATCATTTATTTAAGTTATATATCGTTTATTATGAAAATTAATTCCTTATCCTACAATAAATAAGTAACTGAAAATGATTGAAAAGTTCATATGAATTCAAATATTGATTACACATACCAAAATATTGTTTTAAATTTTGGTAGTTTATCGAATTGATGTAAACCTATTGGTTGGTATTCAAGAGAAACAACACATTCATGGTACAAGAATGATATCAACGAGGCCTAATTGGTTATACCAACTCATAATACATAAATCCATTATAATTGTACGTGTTATAGGATCTTTATATGATAATTATATAGGGTATTGGATTTTAGGACCTTTTTCTTAGGAAGGATTCTATAAGATATAACCAGAATGGGTTGGTGATACCATATAATTACAATAAGGAATTAATTTAATAGTGTTCCATTTGTGGATTTATGAAATCATCATTGTAATAGAATGTTCATTTGGAATGAATATATCCCATTTTTTATAAAATGTTTTTGGAATCAACATAGTTTTCTTAGACATATATCTTTGAAAAAATACAAAAAAAATTATTAATATTATAGTAAATATTGACAATGATGAATTTAACTAACTATATAATGACTTAAAATAGTAACCCAATTGCTAAGGAACAATAACTAATAAGTTAGAACAATGGTTTTTTTTGATCAAGATAATGTATATACACTATAAAGGTACTGAAAATTTTATGTGGGAAAAATCTATGAGAAAATTGTTTCTAATGTTACATGGAACAAATCTCTCCAAGAATACTTAGGAGGATATTATTATTTGCAAAAAAACACTATATTATTTAGTAATTGTTTTATCACATATATTATGATATGGACTAGATATAGTATTACCAAAAAATGAATTATGATAACAAAATATCAAATAAATCTAGAAAAAGTGTAGAGACCCTAAGCTTGATGTACATGGACATTACATTACTTTTGTGGAATAATTAGTACATTAAAAAACACACACATAAGGACCGTAATAGTTTAGTGTCTTTGTAAACTTGGAATATAATCTTCTAATTGTGGTGAAAGATCTTTATCATATCCCAAAAAGATCTTCCCTTTTTTTCTTACCTAAAACCTTTCTTTATATCCTAGGGAAAATAAAACATAAAAGGGTGATCTCAAATGCTCAGTAAGGGTAAATGAAATAAATATCAATTACAACATATTCATAAGAACATAACAATTTGGAAAAATTTCCCTGCAAAAGAGATCATAATTTAATAACATGGGATAAATCATGGTAGTGAAATTTAATCACAATAATAATTACTTAAAACATGAATCTTTGCGTCATACACACATAATCATAGATAATCATTTATTATTAGTAAAGACTCATTTCCAAGACTATATTAGTGTACAAAATCCATTTCTAAACCGAGTTCATTCCTCGTTATTGTCCTATTTCACTAAACCGGTTTAACCTTCCATTCCAGCCATGTCTATCTCATGAGATATAAAATATTTTCCCAATGCAATGGAGGGAGATATAGGTCCCACCCATCTCATAATGATACCATTCTTATGTGTCCCACAAAATCATAAACCATACATCCTAGCATAACCCATGTAAAAATAATGGGATTCTTAAACATCGTGACATCATAAAACAATTCATATAAGATAAAGTAATTCATAAAAATAATTCCATCACAACATAATCAAATCAATGTAATAATAGGGATATAAACCGAACCCTTTATTATCTTAGATGGAAATTAATTTTGATAAAACACTTGAACTCCATTCTTGAGGAAAATATCCTTTCTACTTCAAAAACACTTTTCCTTTCCTAACATGTCATACAATTCTAAGCTAAAAGAAGTTGATTAAAAATAAACTTGAAAACATGTAAAGGAAGCTTCTTGGAAATAATGATTTAAAAATCCATTCATGCCGTATAAGTTAAAAAAACTTTCTTCTCGTACTTTTGTTAGAAAAGTCAAAAAGTACCTCGTACGAAAAATGAAAAAAGATTCCTTTCATATCTTTTACTAAAAACTCACTGAAGGGTAAAATTGTATTTAAACAATTGTATTTGGATGGAAATAATATTAAATTTTGAGGAAACATGGATGTGGATGATAAAATAAATCCCAGTAAATACCAAAGTATAAACAATCTCGGATCAAAATGAGATTATGATATTTTCCCTTAACTTAGGTCCGATTTGCTTCGTAAGTGTCCGAAACTCCTGTATAATGATTTAAATAATGTCATTGACTTATTACACAATCATACTCATTCTTCTGATATCATATATGGTCATATTCTTAGCTTATTATTAGTAATATTTCATTGCTACTTGTTATTTGGGTGTTTATTACTTTTTGTTCTTATGCGTGTTTTGTCGAATAAATTCTGATTCTTATTTTCATGTTATAGATAACTCATTTCCAGAATAATATTATTGTAATATATATCATATTTATTCACTCAATTCATTTATGTAATCATTGTGCAATGAAAATCATTTAGAACGAGTCGCAGCACATCGTGGAGACGGTATTCCGTACGTACGCACGAGTGATGATATTGTTCCCATGATCATGGAATTGTATTGGAGTGTATGTATACTATTTCAGAAACAATATAACTTTACAATAATCATATATATTCATTCATTACACCATTATATCCATCCAAGTAAGGTGGTGGTGGAAAATAGATTACACCACGACATGGAGACGGTATTCCGTACGTACGCACGAGCGGTGATTTCGTTTTCAATAGGATGGATATATGGTGAAATAGGGTTGTTTAATACTTATAATAACACATAATTATATGAGTGATACTAATGTTATTAATTCACAATTAAAAAACTAAAGAAGAAGAAGTGGAAGAAGAAATAATGTTGAAAGAATCGGTAACGGACATTACCTCTTCTTTGAAGCGCTTCATTGAGACCTCTTTTTAGGGCACTAAAATTGGTCTTTGAATAAGAACAGGACCTCTAGGATGGATATAGGGAAGTGGAGAGGATAAATTGGAAGGGGTTTTCTGAGCATGAAGGCTCAAAGTGGTGTGAGTAAGAGAGGGAGGAGGTGCCCTTTTATAAGGGAGGAGAGGGGCACCTTCGGAATAACTAAAAATATTATTTTATTATAAAGTCATATTCGGTTTTAAATTGCTCAAAATTAATTTATTTCTATGCTAAGGTGGGTATGGGTCAAAATCCTCTCATAAAATAGAAAATTGACAAGTTTATTTTACTATTTTAACCTTATCATTTAGATTTAACTTTAAGTTAGATAATTTTACTTTTACCGTGTCTTTTTGTGTTCTTACACTATAAGGTTAATTAACTTACTATAAGAAGCCAAACGAACCCTAAGTTGTTTATTATTAATATATATAACCTTATCTAAGTCATTTGGCCAAACCTTAGATTTTTAGGAATAACATAACAATTAATAATATAATATTTTTTTAAAACTATTTTATGTTAATTTTTACTCTATTTAGTAATTGATTTTTGTGAAACTCATAAAAGAATGATTAGTTCTAAAAACGTTAGTTAAATAAATACTAACATGTCATATTAACCTAAAAAAATAGTTTAATTCATAAAAAGTCTAAAATTACATTTATTTGGTTATTTATAACATCAATTATGTCAATATTTCATTAATAAAATAATTATTACATCATCTTTGTGTCATAAATAAATTAAATTATTTAATGTCTAAAAATTACAAATAAAATTCCATTATGTAGGAAATATTTTTATATTTCTAATGAATATTTATAGTTGAATTTATCTTATGTATAACCCTATACTAAAAATTACTTATGTATTAATCTTTGATTTTACCTATTTTAACCCTTCTTTAAATAAATTAATAATAAATGTCCTAATCTAATCCAAGTGGGGCTAAATGGTCATATTTTATTCAGAAGGTTGTTTTTGGTCGAATTAAACTTATCCAATAGAATTAGGACATGTTTTAGGGTAATAATAATATCATTTTACCCTTAATTACCCTATTTACTTTTAACCGTGGTAAAAAAAGTAAAATGTTACTATTCACCAAAAATTAGTTTCATCTCATTGAACCACATTTTACATACTGACATCAACCGTGTCTCTTAGATTTTTGAAATTCCATTCTAAAAAGCAGTAAAATTATGTTTTATGTAAATTTGTGAATTCTCCTAGAAGGTGGGTAAAAGACTGTGAAAAGTAAAATGAAATTTTTATATATCTAAAATTATTATAAAATTACTCCAATGAATTACATTGAACTTATATAAGTATTATGTATCAGCTTTGACCTAAAATAAATTTAAATAAAATAAATAATTATTTAAATAAAAAGTTGGTTTTTAAATAGTAACCTAGTGTTTTCACTATTCATCAAAAATTGAATGTTTTCAGAAAAATACCAAAATATCACCCTAGGCTAATATCGATATTCCGAATCCAAAAATGAAGTCCATTTTCAAAAATAAAATTTATTAAATTTTAAAATGTGGGTATTACTATTCATAACGGCTAGTTTTAATAATATTTTAATAGCATATTGTTGTTTAGCGAAACTTAGTATTGCGTAAAACACACGCTATCGTGGAAGGTCGCGCTTGGGTGTAATGCAAGCCAAGTCAGGGATGCATGTTGTGAAAGCTCCTTTTTGTGTAGCGTACAACACAAGACATTAATGAAATTTAAAATAATATTTTTCATAAAATCTTATGGTGTTATAAAAAGTGTGCATGAAATAGATAGATCTATCCAATAGTTCTTGAAACAAAATAAGGGATATATACCTAGTAATTGGAGAGGAAGGAACACAATTTATCATGTGGATATAAACTAGTCATCCTATAGAAATAAAATCATCATGTATCATATCTAGGATGAGTAAATGGGAAAGAGACTCTCATTGAAAATAGTTGTAGTCGTATCTATATAAACTGAGTAGGTTATGACTTCAGATATAGTTAAAGATATAGTATGAAATCCTCAATGATTTTTTTTGTTCTTGGAATTATACAAAGAAAGTAAAATATTATCATAATATAAATTATAATAATATCATGAATTTTTTAAATTCCAAAAATTTATTGTTTTAAAAGGGAAAAAAGAAATCTAATTAAGGATATCGTCAAAATCAAGAGTTTTACTAAAGGAGGTGATGTGAAAGATAACAGATTTTTCATTTTAGAAAATGTTGTATGGCCAATGATAAAATACATTAATCATAAAAAGAATGATCATAACATGTGAGAGATAATAGGTTGATAGTTATCAAGCTAGATCCGGTGAAGGTGGGAGTGTTTCAAAAGAGGGTTCCCATGACCAAATTTTTGAAACACTATTTGACTACCATATCAAGTATAGATGGATTTATACATGATATTATCTTACTATAATAGTGTTGTTACATCCACAAACACTTTTTACATGTTAATTTACTTGGATTATTTTTATTATCAATTGTTTATAGTAGTTATAAGTTATAATAAGAACCACAAGATACTATGATATTATTCTTAAACAAAGGTCTTATAATAAATACACATTCTATTTATGGGAAATAAATTTTGTTATACTATCAAGTGATGGGTTCACATAAGAATTTTTATTTCTCCTCAATAAATATTCACATATTGATTTCTATTAGAGCTAGATCATGAGGAGAGACATGCCATTATGAACACCATAATATTTTTGTGTCATTGGAAGTTCCTATATATGAACATGGGTATTTGTCTCGTGAATTGATATCATTATCAATGTGTATCATTTTATAATTTACTTTGATGTACGATATAAACCTTGTAACATTTGTTTGTGTGGTGAGGTAGCTTTTTTATGGTGTGCGATTAGAGGTATGATATCAGTTGAATGGCTAAGGTAGGACATGTCATTTCCAAGAAGAGGAAAAATATAGTGGGCCAAGTTGAACCATATGGGAGTACCTTCATTAAATCTCTTACCATGGTTGAATAATATAAATCTATTTAATATTTTCATTAAAATAATAAATAAAAAATTTAAGGATAGTGGCATAAGTGATGTATTTTGATTTATGGGATATCATGGGACAATAAGATTCTATTAATCTCTACTTTTTGTAAGCTGATGTTATTTTTATGACTAATATATGTATCCATATATGTTATGGTTTTTTCTAGATACTTATCTTGGTCTATGAGTATGACTCACTGTTATTATTCTAAGATCCTAGAGGGTCACATAGAAAGCATATTTAGAAGATTAGAAATTCTCATGAATTGAGGCTAAGGACATAGTGGTTTTCATAGTGCTGGTACGATTATGCTTGAGTTTGAATTATCTAAAAAAATAAGTAAATTTTTTATTATGCAAGTTTAGAATAAGATGTGTTGAATTTATATACTCTATGTTTTAAGTTGTTTTATGTGAATACCAAAGAAATAAATTTTATGAATAAATATTTATTCATGTTTCAATTAATATTTTAGGGGAGAGATGGGTTGAGTTGATGTCTCATATGTTATTACATATCTTATTTTAACGTTACATTTACATGATAAAATATTTCTAGTTCCTAAGACATGTACACTTGGTTACAAGTGTATAATATGGTTTAATCAAGGAGGGTTAACCTAAATAAGGTATAAAGTGACATTTTCAAATGTTAACCTTAATAATATAAGTAATGTTGTACCCCAATTCAATGAATTATTAATCTCATGATTTTTATAGAATCTCTCACACATCTATTCTGTTCTAGTTAAATTATTTGAGGTTTCAAGAACCCTAATACTAGAATTCCTCCCCATATATAATAAAAGGTCATCACATGATCAAGTCAATGTGGAAAGTTTTTTAGAATATATTCACTAAAACCTGAAAATTAAAGGTAAATAATTGAGAATCCTTTTGAAGAATATGTTGATGATTGATTGGGTTACAATTTCATTTGATTTAAGCTATTATATCAACCAGAAATAAGACCACATGTTTGATAAAAATCAACCTAGGTACAATATTATTTTCTATTTATCCTTCTTATTTAATTCATACAATATTTTTGTATTGATAATCAAGTGGTTCTTTATTTGATTCAATGGTATAGAATCTATATAGTAGTAATAATTTTAATTTCCCCTTCTTTTACTCTATCAAATCATACCTAATACGACTAATATTTACAAATATATCTTGATCAAACTATTATTGAATTAAAATTTATTTATCTTGGTCAAAACATTGTGATCGTTGCAAATAAATTCATCTACACTCAAATCACTCAAACAAGTAGAGACTCAAGATTTATTGTCTCTGACCATCCACTAGAAATTGTCTTATCCATAGATGATACTATATGTGAGTGGGTGTAAGAGAAGAATTTTGATGTGCCTAAAACAAAGGTGGAGATTGTTGCTAATGCATCACTTGGATGTAGCTCATTGTGGGTAATTCATCATTTCAAATAACTAATGAGGGATTAAGGAGAAGGATTATTATGAAAGAGAATCAAAAAGAGCAGTGTAGCTCATTCATTTAATGGACTTTTTGACAATATCATGTGACATATCTATTCTTTTTAGTTGAATATCTGAAACATGGCCCAATGGGTCACTAGATATTTAATTAATATTTTAATGTGGGTTTCAACTGGTGTCTTGTTGCTGCTATTTCCATGTGCCACCTTTCCATTGTACATCATCAATATCCCAATGCACCCACTAATGAGTCCAACGTTTCATTTTTTATATGATTCTTAACTTTGACATGAAGTATTTTAGTGATCATATCCCTCAAATAAGAACATAATGTTTTTAGTAAATATTTGAATGATATTAAAAAAATTATTATAAAATTATTTTTTCATAGTGAATAATGTATAATAACATATTTATATATTGAAAAACATTATTGTAGCAGTAATCAGTAATAATAGATTCATTTATTGGTAATAAAATACTTGGTATTAATATGATTAAGTAATAAATTTAATTAGTTATAAAACCTTTTTCAGTTTTAAATTTATAATAAAAATATATATATCTATTGATAAAAAATAATGATATTAAATTAATTAAATAACAAAAGGATTTAGTATTTGTTGGAATTACTCATTTACACAAACAGATATATTATCTGTCAAAAAATTTATATTGATACTAGTCACATTAATTTTAGTGAAGCGATAAAAATCAAAAACATAAAAGATTATAGGAATGGAATGGAATATCAATCAGGTTAGATATCTTCACTCATGAACAATCAATAGAAATAAACTCTACCAAATAATACAAGAGTTAACCTAATAGAATAGTAAATCTCTGTCACATTACACAGTGGTATTAAATTTCCAAAGTAAAAAACTATAGTTTCTCAACAAATAGAAGTGATACATACACCTAATGTTAATGATAATCATTCACCCAAAAAGGAAATTATATCTAAATAAGAGTAAATGGAATTTCAATGTGAAAATGATAAATTTAAAAAAAGTGATAAAATAAAATGAAAAGTAAGTATTATATTGAAGAATAAACGTTAATACACCACTGAATCCATTACCAATATTTTTTATGTAACAAAATTTAGATAATAATTTTTAATATTTATAGATAGATTCAAAAATATTCACGTAATAATTCCATTTTCTGAAGCTATTACAAAAATTCCATGTTATGATAAATTTATCAAATTGATTTTATATGATAGAAAATTAAATTATATGGCAACTATTTTAATAACTTATTAATGTTTGATAGTTATACCATTATTTATATGACATAAACTAAGTAAAAAAACATTTCATTATACCATAAAATACTAGAGGTTGTTAGTATTGCATAACACTGTGTTCCTTGAAGCTAGAGATAACATAATTATATCTAGATATATTTGACAATTTAGGGTTATATAATTAAAAAATAATATGGTTCCTTTAAAAATAGTGGAGTGAATATTGAATCAATTCTCGGAAATTTCCCTTAAAATTTTAAAAATTTTACTTCCCCTCTAAATTCAATGACCATGATATGGATGATGATAAAATAACCTGACTCATTCTTGGAAGAATCATCTTAGCTATATATAATGTTATTTTTTCTTTATGAGAGGTAAATCTAATGTTTTGATTCATGGAATAATACATACCATTTGAGGTTTTAAAGGATAATTAAAACACTTAAATGGTTGATTTTATTTAAATAGATATTATAGATGAATCAGATGAATAAATACTGGAATCATTGAATCTTGAAGAAATAAACAAGGAAAGGATGAGTTAATATAATCAATAAATGAAGTGGAATTCATCAAGAACATAGTTGAGCAACTGGATAGTTTATGGTTCACATAATTTTCCACATAAATTGATAAATCACTAACATTTGATATTAAACCTCTTCCCAAAAACATGAGATAAAACTATTTTTGTAGATTCAATTACTCTTCCAATCTTCATCAATGCTCACCATTCAAGTGAATAAGTAAATTATTCAATCTATTATCAAAGTGGAAACTAGAGATATAATGGAAGATAACTTATTTAAAAGGTATAGGCCTTATCATATGTACTGAAGTTATAAATATAGAATATAATTCTAGACTTTATAAGTATCCACAACAATACCCTTTATAATTTAAATAGAAAACTAAATTTGATAACATATATGACATGAAACACAAATCCAAAACAAACCATGAAATATTATTATTTAAATAGGACCATTAAAATCTAGTCATTAAATTGGTGGTTATAAATAAGATCAAGTAATTTATGATATATATATATATATATATATTATTTTACTATTAAATTTATTTATTTTTGATAAATTCTTAATAAATAATCAAAAAATAGTAATGTTATGTTATTCTTTAAAAATAAGTTGACATCAAAAAAATTATTTATTTTTGTGAGAAAATATTCTAATTAATTTATTAACATTTATTTATTTTATGAAATTTATTTTGTAAATCTTCATATCATATTTAAATTGGTTTAGTTTTTTCTGAAATGAATAGTTTCTTAGTAAATAGTGAAAATAAAAAAAAATTCAAAATTTCTATTTCTATCAAAAAAAATCAAGCTATATAAAAGTTATATTATATTTATTATTTATTATTAAATTGATATGTTAAATATTTTATTTATAATAATATAACTAATTTAATTTAAATTAGAAATTTTCATGATTTTGGAATGTGTTTATTTTATTTCTTAAAAACACAATTTTCAAAAAACAACTTCTCAGTGAATAATGAGTATCCATTTTAATTAATTAACATAACCCATAATAAGGAAATATTTAAATTAATAGTACATATTATATATATATAAATATATTGATTTAATTTCATATAATGAAGATTTTTAGTCATGGATTATATATAAGATCATCTATTACATGAAAAAAATGCATTTTTTCCAAATATCCATTTTTCATCATGTTTTTACAGTTTAATATTAAATTAAATTATTAATTTTTTTGTAAATATTAGGAAATTAATTAAAAATTTTTAATTAGAGGTTCTAACCTTTTCAATAAGTCACTTTGTTTCTGTTATGAATAGTAACCATAGTAAAAATTTGTTACCACGGTAAAGGTAAAGTGATATAATTAAATTCAAAAAAAAAATATAAGGACTAAAGAATAACCCTATATATGGAGTCCAAATCTTATCATATATATATATTTCATCCCATTTTATCAATATTCATTACATTAAATAATACATGATTGAGGACCATATTAGTTTAGTGCCTTTTGATATATGGAAACATAAACAATGGTCCAGAATTGTGCAACGACGTATCCCACTAAATTCTTCATAACTAGATACCTTATTAGACATATCATACTTAATAAATTTCAACATAACCTCGGTAATGTAAATATAATAATTAATAATCCCATAATCTTAGTAAGGTTAAACAAGGGTGATAAATAAGCTTAACATGAGCATACAAGTATGAGAACATAATGATAAAATTTCCAAACCATACCATGCATATAAAAGATCATAATATTGATTCCAATAATAAATATTGGAAGATCATAATACATGAATAACACGATAATATATGAATGTGATCCATGACAGAATAATATTGGCATAAGAAAATTATTTGTGGAATACACATAATCATAGAATATAATTTACGTATTAGTCAAGGCTCATTTCTAAGTCTATCATATTAAAATGTGTTCAGTCCCCAACCCATCATAGAATTAACGTTTCACTCATAAGACCATAATAGTGTACAAATTCCCTTACTGGACTTATTTCACTCCTCGTTCTTTCCATTTATTAAAAAACTAGGTTCACTCTGCATTCCATTAATATTTATCTCATGAGATATAAAAGTTTACCTAATGCATTGTTGGGAGACATAGGTCTCACATATCACATAATGAAATGTATATTTATGTGAGACATGATATTATAATAATTATTCATATAATATCCCATTATATTAAATGGGTATCCAAAAAATCTCATTATATCATTAACAATAGAAAATAGAATGGTTTTATAATCATTTCATCGTAGAATAACCCCTGAAAATAAATAAGTTTCAAAAACATTTTCTTATGGGATAACATGTTGAAGATAAACGTGTTGAATACATATATTTTCCATAAATAAAATTAATATAATGTGTATTAATAATATCCTTGGTTCATACCCCATCCAAGAATAAGTTTTAATCAACAATGGCATCTTTTATAGACAATAATTTTGAAAGATCGTTGAAAAACTTTCTTGAAGAAAATATCATTTTAGCTTTTAATAACATTTTTTAAGAAATAAAAAATTTTGAAAACAATTATTATTATAAATAAGCTTAAAAAAATATAAATTTATCTTTTAATACATGATTGTTCATGATATTGAGAAATTCTATTCATGCTGCACATATTAAAACAATGATTCCTTTCATATTTTTGGTAAAATCCAAAAAATCATTTTTTGGGAAATTGAATAAAGACTACATAAATTTTATTTTGAAATTAAAGAATGTGTAAAAATGATAGTAAAATTTTTTTGGATAATAATAAATCATTTTTGAAATTAGTTAAAATTTTTTTTGGAAGAAAACAGATTTCTCACTGAGGAGAGAAATAAAATAATAATTTTTTATATAAAATTTTCTCAACTATATTAAGTTAAATGGACTATAAAATGGTAATATTACTTGAAGATATAATTTAAAAACTTATGAGAATAAAATTATTTATTATTATTTAGAGTTGGGTCCTAATATTTTATCATTGGAATTATAATCATCAATATTAATGATAAATGATGAGATTGAAACAGAAAATCATTACCACTCTTTATCTTTGAATTTTTACCCTATAAAGGAATAAAATAAAAGGGAAATTAAAATAAAAATAAGCTAATAATATTAATGATAATACATGTTAATGTGTTTTTATATACACATTGTGATAGAATACAAGCATATAACAAAACATACGTCAGATATAAGGAAAATTGAAATAAAATGATCATACCACTCTGGTAACATTTGAACCATAAATATCATGAATTTTAAGTGATTAAGTATGTATTTAAATCCAAATTATATTGAGGAAATTAATTATAAAATGCATACATGGTAATTATATACACCACATTAATGAAATAGAATGTGAATATGGAATGTGTGTTACATAAGTAAAAAATGAGACAGAAATCCCCAACCTTCAGTCTTGAATTTCATCGCATATGTTCAAACCTTCTTATATTATAAATACAATTTTATTATAAATATTTTAAAAATATATATTTATATATATCATACCATATATTATTTTTATTATGACAATTTATTACGTTTTTATCAACAATTTGATGTTAATGATACGTTCCGAGTAATAACAGCTTTTTGGTATATGTTTTCTTTTGTTATATTTGTTGTCCACTTAATTTGATTATGGTTCAATAAAATTCATAATTATAAACATGATATAAATATAATATATATTAATTATATGTTTATTTATAATAATCCATAAAATTTAGTGATAGAAAATGATATACAACATTGAAGGAGACGATAAAATATATGTACGCATGAGAGTTGTTACCATATTCATAATGGATTGACAAAAAAATATGAAATTTATATATATTATTATTAAAAAATAAATTTTATTTCATATATATCACAAATTTTTACTAAAAATATCATTAATAAATGTTATTTAAATCATGAATAAATCACATCTCTTAATGAGGCGATAGTCCATCGCACACATTAGTGACATTATCGTATTCCCACAACATGGAATGCATGAAGTTATTTGTGATATAAAAATTCCAAAATATTAATAACATAAACATAAATTTTTAAAAAATAAATAAATCATTAATTACAATATTGATTGGTGGTAATGGGAAAATTAACGACACTGGTTCACAAGGGGTAGTCCACAGTACACATGAATTATGATTTCATAAACCATTTTATAAATGTGGATATGTTTTTAGGTCATGAACGTAACATAAGAATAGATATTTTTGTGATAGATACTGAGGATATTATATAATAATGTTATGATAAATATTAATGAGTTTTGATAATGAATAAAAACAAAATCACTTGTGGTTGAACGTTACATATTCTTCGGGCATCTTAATTAGGTTTTCATTAAGAGCCTCAATAAGACAGATTATTAGTAAAATTATTGTCTATAGGATGAGAAGAGGTATTTTTTATGCTATTTTAGTATGTAATATTTTAACAAAAATGGATTGAATCTTTTAGTAATAACAGAGAGGTTGTGGTCAATTATCAGTGGGGAAGAAGACATGCTTAGTATTTAAAAAAATAATTGGGTTCTTTCACATTATTCAAATGTCAAAATGGTCCAATATTGGAAGTTATTGAAAATTTGAAGTTTTATGGTCTAATTATGCTCATAAATTAGTTTTTATTAATGTATATAGGTTATTTTGAACCTTATCATTTTAATTTAACCCTCAGCAAACCTAGTTTTTCCTTAACTACCGTAATTAATTTTTTACTACATTCACTATTCATTTGTGTCCAAAATTTAATTGACCTAATTAGATAATATAAACTTTTATGATTACAAACATGGAATACATTCTTCCAAATTCCATTGAAAAAAGTGGGAAATTTTAATTTATAATTAATCTCGTAGACACAACTAGATAGCTGGCATTTAAAGAGAACAATGTCAAAAAGTTTATAATGTTTCCATAACAAAATGTAATATTAAATTGATTCAAATGGCCTAAATTTGATTAATGGATTTAAAATTGAAATAATTTTAATTTAAAAGAAATTTAAAATATAGTTTATCTATATAAATTAATTAACCAAAATATTAGTTTTTAGTTAAAATTTAATATTGTCTATATTCATCAAAAATGAAAATTTTCAAAAGATTCATAAAAATTCCCCCTGATCTAATTTTTACATGATTATTTCAAAAAATTTATTTATTTTGTCAAATTAAATTTCTAAAATATGAAAATATTATTCTATTTTTTTCAAACAAATAAATAAAAATTATTTTTTTGAAAATAGTTTTTTCAAAAAATATAAATATTTTACAAAAAAGTAGATATTTTTTATCAATATTGTTTATTTATATAAAAACATTATATAAAATATTTTTAACTTTTATATTTCTATTCATTCGACTATATTTAAGGTCTATGTTATAATAGTCACATTTAACATTAATAATATTTCATGGTTTTATTATAACTCAATGTCGTGTGTAACACAAGCAAACCTAATGGTTCATATAGAACACGATTAAATTGATTTTCTGTGTAGTAAAAGATATAAAATAAATTTATTTTATTTTAAAAAAATGAATTCATTAATACTCAGTGTGTTCTATTCTACCCCCCTTAAATTGAATTTGGTCCTCAAAATTCATCACACTTATACAAACAAGGGAGGATACTTCTACCTCTCTTATCCTCAAGTTCCCACATAGATTCCTCAAATTGGTGGTTTCACCACAAAATATTAACTATTTGAGTGGTCTTTTTAATATCTGAACCATGCTCCACATGCTAGTTCCTTTTGTTGGATCATCGCATGACCTTTGGTTAACCTCTTCGTAATCTAGAGGCTTCCAACTAGCATTGAGGACCTAATATGTAATGTGAGGAGAATATAACCCCATATCAAATCTTTATAATATTCAAAATAAATATACAATATCCCATTAATAATAAAAAATAACTTAGATAATACCATATTCAGTAAATACCAACATCACATGATAATCCGAAATCATGAAAAAATGACCTTAAACCAAAAAAGTACATATGAAATGACATAAAACTATCATGTTTCAAGTGAAAAACCTAAATAAATACATACTAAAAACTTCTATGAGGGTCCTAATATGATGTCTAGATACCTTATCCATTATTTATCCTGAATCCCAACTCATCCATCTAACATAGGACTCTTTACCTTATCCTGACCTACAAACATAAAGTCTGTTTGGGTACTGATCAGGAATCCCATGTATGATGTGAGTAACCCTCATTAGGACACCACCAATGGCGTCTAAAGTAATATATAGTCTATAATAGATTATTTAGTTTTATAAATAATAAAGTTCCAAAAAAAAGTTAAAAAATGTTCCCATTTAATTAATATTTAATCAATCATATATCCCCTTAGGTTCATCGTGACACCCAACCTAATCTTATTTTATTTACCCCATGCCAGTGTCTTTACCATACACTAAGGAAAACACAATTCATTCTTTATGGTATTTAATTTTAATTTACAGTTTCACTTTCTTGCATTGACGACCTAGAGTAATAGTTTGTCACACCATAGTTATTTTTAGTAGTAGTCCCTCACCCATTACACATTGATCAATTACTTATGTCACAAATCCATAGGCACATAATGGGGGCCTTGTGCAGCATTATGTCTTTTTAAGGATCTTTGAAAAAATATTCCTTTCTTTATAACTCATTGATTGATCATAAAAAAATATAACATGTTTCATATACAAATCATGGTTCAACAGCATTAACCTTCTATTTAATCATCCTATTCATAGTGAATCATTTTAATTATCAAATAAAATAATATTTAACTATATAAATCACATAGATTAAGATGAAAAATTAACCATTAATTCAATTATCAACATTTAATCACACAATTTATTATCCCACCAAGGTTATTCCAGCCGACCCTTTAATTTCCATTATTAAAGTGAAAAATGATTTAATTAAATTCCAAAAACCCATTATTCACATTTTCCACATTCCATACATAGTAATTTTAGTAATATTGGCATAGCCCATGGGTTTCCATCTAGTCTGGTCTCATAATATTCAATAGGTCCCATGAGATCCATTGAGGGTTTTCTAATTTAATATAATTAAATTCACCATTTCAATTTAAATTGAATTTCCTAAAATTTCAATGTAATGTAACAATTACATACAAATAATTATACTAATTAAAATTGAAATTATACATTATAACATGTAACATAATATCATTTATGAATGTTCTCCAGACCATAATCCTCATTTAAGTATAGAATGATCAAATTCACAATCATGGAATAGATCTAAGATTGTGATCCAATGAAAATAACCCCTTAAAACTGTATCAAAACCTTTTCTAATGGAATAAAAAAATACTTCTCTAATGTGATGCTAGAATGGTTGAGATAAAAACCTTACATAAGGAATATAATATCTTATTGGAGAGATAATATTCTTTAACTAGATCAATTATTTTAAAATGAAGGGGTTCGAGGATCCGTTAAACACTTTATGGAGCCTCCAAAATCATTGTAAATAAGTTAAGGATGAAAAA
Organism: Viscum album; assembly: GCA_963277665.1. Classification (NCBI taxonomy): domain Eukaryota; kingdom Viridiplantae; phylum Streptophyta; class Magnoliopsida; order Santalales; family Viscaceae; genus Viscum; species Viscum album. The sequence goes on from OY728164.1 coordinate 1,200,291,789, forward strand.
TAATTATTAGGGTTAATAACTGTGGGTTCGTTAATTTTTCTTATATTTTGGGGGGTTTAAAATTCCTCACGATTGGTTTATTGGGAAGGGTCACATGGGTTTCCAAACCCTATTCCCTAACTATGCACCTCTAATATATAGGGTTCATGGTTTCTCCTAAGTGGGTCATTGTTTGGATACTATGTACCAAATGTGAAAACTACCTCTATCAAAGGGTGCACAGTTTGTTGGGGGTAGGTACGAAATTTTGGAAAATAGTGTGCCAACCCTGAACTACTAGAAAACCTTCCAAAATCTTCCAAAACTCACCAGAACTCAGTTGAGACAAGTTCCATCCAAAATAAGACCACACAAGGAAAAAATAATGCCTAAAAATAAGTAAAAGGAATCTGTAAAAAAGTTGGAATCTTACAATATCTCCAACTTATAACAACTCCCCCTTGATCTATACTCCAATGAATCTATAAAATTTAGAGGTAAAAAATCAGGATACTGGGCATGAATATTACCTTCTCTCTCCCATGTTTTCTCCTAAAAATGGTCATGTTGCCACACTACTTTGACCAACAGCATGAATACTCACCACAATAATTTCTCACTATGATCCACAACATGAATTAGATAATCCCCAAAGGATGTATAATCCTTAAGGTCCAGAACATAAATAATGTTCCCATTAGAGGCTTGGGGTGATACTTTCAATGTTGTGACACATTAAAAATATCATTCATATAACTATAACGTTGTGGAAGATCCAATTGGTTCACCACTAGTTTTATCCTTTACACAATCAGAAATTTTATAAAAAAATAGGGTTCCAAATTTCCCTACATCTGAATCTTATGGTGATTTAATCTCAATGACACTCAAAGGAAGACACATTCACCAACTGTATACTCAAGGGGTCGATGACATCGATCTACATATGGATTCTACCTACTCTGATCCTTATCTATAAGTTTCTAAGTTAATTAGGCCTGATATAATTTCTTCTGCATGATACTTGGTCTAAATAACTCCAACTCACCTACCTCCATCCATTAGAGAGGTTATCTACATAGCCTACCATAATGGGCCTTATATGGTTCCATCTAAATAGTCTCCAAATAAGTTTTGTTAATGTTAAATTCATCCATTAATAAATTTTTCTCCAATGATCCCTTAAAGACTAGAGAAAATTCTCAAAACATATACTCAAACACTTGAAATGTACACACTAATTTTCATTCTTTCTTGGGGTGAAAATCTGCACTCAGAAATTCTAAGGTACCCACCACCTTCGGTAAGACATTCCAAAAGTATGAATTAAGGAGAGAATCATGATATAATATTATGATCTATAGAACCATATAAAAAATTAATATATTCAGAAAATTTAATTCACCAAATTGATCCATAGTAAAAGTCTCTCAGATCGATAAGAAATGGGATACATTGGAAAACTGATCCACAATCACCCATATCGCATCCTTATTCCGAGGGATCTTTGGAAGACCCACAAAAAATTCAAAGATTAAATAATACAAATTATATTATGAAATGGGAAACAACTATAATAAACTACCCAGTTATCAATTCTAGTCTTAACCTACTGATATTTATGGAATCCTTCTTTTTTGTTACATAAATATACATTATATTATACAAATAGAGGATCATTCAATGTTTAGTTAATTGAAAAAAAAGGTACATAATAAAGGAAAAAATAAAAAATTTATTTAATTAACTTGAAAGGATTATTTATTAGTTCACCCTATGTATAATTACTTCATCTCATAAAATGGGGACATACAACAATGGAATGGTTGATCAATAGTCCCAATAAAGGAAGTAAAGGGAAATAGTATAGAAGTGATCATGAGAATTATCAATAAGAACATGAAGATAATAATAAAGGCATGATAAGAAGACAAATATACTCATAATAGTAAAAATAACATGAATCATAACATGTAAATAAGGCTAAAATTTTAATTGAGTCTTCTATAAGCATACAACCATGGTTTATCACTCAGGTGTCATAAATTGTACTAGGGTTATTTACCAAGGTATCGTAAAACTTGTCATATCAAGAGATTAAATTATTAACCTAATGAATTTTCTTTCTATAATGGTAAACCCTTAATAAATATTAATTAATATGACCTCGACAATGATCAGAATATAAAAATTCACAAATAACCTATAGAGAATAAAATATATGGGTTTAATATCAAAATCATGATTTTTTAAAAAAATTTCTTAAATATAATAACTTTTTGTATTTTTAAACCCATTAAAAGGGAATGTAGGTTTCACGTATGTTTATCCTTGAGTAATATATATCATTTTTAAATCTATACGAATACTCCTATAAATGAAATAGGTTCGGGTATTCACCAAAATAAAACAAAAAGTGTAATTTTCCTAAGGAAAAAAGATAAATGTTAGGAAGAAAATTTGGCATCATAATTGTATGAAATGTGGATTTAAAAAATCATATAAATATAGGGGGAAGGATTTAAAATACATAAAATAATATTAATACAGTAAAGGGATTGATTAATATGGAATGAAGAACATTTTTTGGAAACATGAAATATATACCACATAAAAAAGAGAACATGAAGGGAAAAGAGATGTTGATATTTCCATTACCTTGAAGAGTAACTCAAAAAACTCAAATTATTGGACCTTAGGGATTAGTGGAAACCATGGGAGGAATCCATGGAAGGTGAAACTACTATAACTTCAATGAGGATTAATTTTGAGTGAATGGAAATGGATAAATTGGGGTATTTGTAGCAAAATAAAATGATTTCATTATTAATTTCCTTGGAAACCTAGGTAGTGGTAAATGAAAACTCATGGGCTTCCCATGGTATTGGAAATTTTGGACACCTATTTTTTTATTTTAATCCAAAATATTTTTCCAACTTATTATATTACGTATTACATCATTATGACATAATTATAAAATCATTAAACATACTAGAAAACTGAAATTGTGTTTTTATTATTCCGAAAAAACATAAGTATTTTAGAGAATTCTTAAAAATTCACCATAGCCGAATTTCATCTTAATTATATTAAAAAATATGTTTAGTTTCACATAATAATTAATTAATTATGATAATTTTTACTTTGAAATATAAAAATCCTTATTCATTAAAATAATAGCAGATAGAAATTGCATAGTGAAATTTTTGTCACATAAAAAAATAAAATTATTTTAAAATTTATATTTAAATAATATTTTTTTTAATCACAGTATTTAATGAAAATAAATATTCTTCACAATAAGTTATTTTATTATAATAATTCTACATTTTTAAAAAATTACAATTTCTGTCTAAAAAATCATTTCATCAAATTCATCATATTTTTAAGAATAACTAATCCTAAAATGGAAATGATGGAATAAAAATGTTATTTATACTAAATGATTATACTTCATGTAACTAATTTCTTGACACATAACACTTTATAACACCCACATAAGACCTAAGGGTAAGGTGTGCGATGGTGATAGACTCATGGGGTGGCTCAGCTAACATCACTTAAGTTTTAATTTCCACTAACTTGAACATATCCCATAGACGATTTCATTCAAGCCTCAATTTATAAAGCTCATATTGGGCTTGGTCAATAGAAAAGTTCAATGACACTACCACCCTCCTATGTTTTGACATATGGGCTTCATATTACATAACTCTACTATTTGAGGACATCGTTTCTCTTTTTTTCATTAATTATAATTTGTGTTTTCTACTAATAAAAAATAATTATAATGTTAAAATTAATATATAGTTTCCAACAGTCATGTTGAAAAACGGTCATAATTGACAAAGGGTCATAATTGAACAATAGTTATATAACGGTTGAAACCTAATAGCCACGTTACAATTTATAATAAATAAATTATTAAAGAGATATAGTTGTGTTCATTATAATGTAACACACATATTAATGGGAAACAATTATTGGAAAAGTACGGGTTATTATGTTCTTCCCCCCTTAAGAAATTTCATCCTCAAAATTTCAATTCATTCTCTCAATTGAGAAAATTCTTTGGCACTTCTGTCTCATTGCTTTCTCTAGTCCCAAGTCACTTCATCGTATTTATGGTTCCAGTAAGACACATTAATGACGTGGGTTGTCATGTTGTGTAGAACATTTTCCCTATGGTCCAATATCCAACCAGCTTCTCCTCATAAAAGAGTTCATGTTCCATTTATTCCACACTAGGATTTGGTACATGTGAAGGGTCTCGTATATACTTCTTCAAGAGATACAGGTGGAATACATCAGCAACTGGAGCTATATTTGGAGGAAGTGATATTCGATAGGCCAAAAATATTTTACGATCAAGGATTTCATAGGGGCCAATGTACCTATGGATAACATTCCATTTCTCCCCAAATCACATGACTTTGTTCCAAGGTGTAATTTGAATGAATACATTTTCAACAATATCAATATCCAAGTCCTATTAATGGTTATGATCATAGTTACTCTACCAAATATGATCATCTTTTATGTGTTGTTGGATAGAATAACCCTTTTTAATCTCATCTTGCACAAGATCATGCCCGTGATGTATTCTCTCACCTCTTTCATCCCAAAGAGTGAATCACTTCCCATCTTGATCGTTAAAGGGTTCCATTTGAATAATCTAATGGAAGATATTTTTGTATGAGAACCCAAATAATGAGATATTTTGGTCGCATCGACCATTAAATTACATTTAGCATGTTCCCAGAATTTCCTCAAGTGTCAAAAGAGGCCATTCCATTTGGCCATCAGTTTTTAAGAGACAGACTTTACTAAAATTCTATATACTATTCATATAATGTTGAAGACATCTCCAAAACATTTATTTGAAAATTGGATAATGGTTAGAAATGATAGAAAGTATCACTCCATATACACTTACCACTCTTTTATATATATCATGGTGAGTCAGTCAAGAGAGAAATATTCCCAAATAAAGATAAAATTGGATGTCTTTGTGAGATGGTCCATTATAACCCATTTCACATTATTTTCATCAGTTGTTTTCAAGAAACCAATGATAATGTCTATAGTGATATTTTCCCACATCCATGCTAGCATGGTTAGTTGTTATAATATCCCATTAAGAAGTTGTCTCTCTCCGTTCACAGGTGGAAACACCAAGAACCTTGTAGTTTAACTGAATTATCCATTTTCATGTTATCACACAAATAAATATCACGAAGGTCCCTATAAATTTTAGTGATTATCGGATGATTTTGAATATTTAGATCTTTGAGATTCATCCATCATCTCCTTGTTTATTTATGGAATAGATGGAACACATAGCTTCTTACAAAATTTCAGGACACCTTCTTGATCAATATTTAACTTGGGAAACTTCTCAATTTTCACAGCCTCAATCTTCTTCTATAACAAAGGATATTCATAGTGATATTTATTGATATTATCTAGTAATTATGATTCAAAAATCATTTGGGTTAGGTTTGATGATGTCTCTTCCCTTACAATTTAAATCTCTATTTTTACTAGCTCTTTGATCAGAAGATATCCTTGAATCCTCACTATTTCCAAAACAACATGTTATTTCTTACTTAATGCATCAGCGTCTTTGTTTTCACTTTTGGGTGATAAAGAAATGGACAATACTAGTCCTTAAAAAGTTCCAAACCACTATTATGTCTCTTATACAGTAGCTTTTTGATTAATATATACATCAAAATTTTTCGGTCTATGTACATATTACATTTCTCAGCCTAAATATAGTTCCCCCATATCACCAGAACAAAATTGACAGTAGTTCACTCTTTATCATGTATTAGATAATTATACACATAAATAATTAAATGTTGAGATTCATAAGAAATCACTAGGTCACATTCCATGAGGACTCATAGAATCCATTTCAGAGATTCTTCACTAAAAACAATGAATCTTTATCTGATAGAGCGTATAATTAACATGGGTAATATAACCAATCTCTTCTTCATCTATTAGAAACTTTATTCATGCTCATTTGTCCAGATAAACTTAACCCCTTTTCAAGTTAACTTTGTTTGTGGATTATAATATCCTGATATTTTTTCACAAACCTCATATACTATCTTACTAAATCAAGGGAACTACGAATCTCAGTTCCTTTTATAGGATGAGTCCACTCCACCACCACCTTTGTATCGGTAAGGTCAACTGATATTCATTCATTGGTTATAATGTTCCCCAAGAATGAAACATGTTGTAGAAAAAATTTACATTTTCTAATCATTCCAAATAGCCTCTCCTTATTTATAGTTTTCAATATTACTATTAGATGACCCTCATTTTCATCTCTAATTTTGGAATATATCATAATATCAGAAATAAAAACCACCACAATGTAATCAAGGATGTCCATTAATACTCTATTCCTAAAATACATTGAAAAAAGGAGAACTATTTAAGTCGAAGGGAATAAAAAAACACATAATTCCCATATCATGATTAGAATGAGGTATTTGGAATATCATCTTTCTTCTCCCTCAATTGACGATAACCAGATTGATGATCATTCTTAGAGAATAATTGAGCCCATGATGTTGGTCATATAATTCCTCACTCATTGGAAGGGGTAATTTTTCTTCCTAGTGATCTAGTTAAGTTCTCTATAATCAGTACATATCATCATTGATACATAATTCTTCTTCCCAATGAGAACCGGTGCTCCCCAAGGAAAAAAACATGGTCAGAAAAAACCCTTCTCCAAAAGATCATGGATTTTTTAAATTTTATTTCTCAAGAAACACATTTTATATTTTATACGCTATCTTTGAAATCGTCTTGGATACAAGAATGAGTTCGGTGGAGAACTCTACCACTATTTTTGGCTGAGGTCTAGGTAACTCCTCTGGAAAAACAAATATTTATTCTTATATGATGGGGAAATTATGTTTTTTTATATTTTCATTTACTTCATCATATTCACCGATCATTTCCATAAAAACGGCTATGGGAGGTGCTAATAGAGAAATCTCATTGGAGATATATCTCATTTTATGATAAATATAGATTTTATAATCAAGACTACTAATATTTCCTTGCTTCTGTATTTGATATTAGTATTATACTTTGAGATCCATTCCTTCCCTTGTAGAATTTGGAATTCTATCATGGGAATGATTACTAGATTTGCAATGATATTATTCTCTCCAAAGTAAATAATAGAGTTTTTATACATTATCAATGCATGGATAATCCCTCCAAGAGTGTTGACTAATATTTATTCTTCTATTATTTCATGGATTGATTCTATATTCTTTGCAATCATAGAGGAAAAAATGAATGAAAATAACTAAAATCAAACAAAGTACATTCTAGCTTTGATTGAACAAAAATAATACCTGCCACCACATCATTTGGAACTTCAACTTCATTTTTCATGATAGAAACATCCTAACCTTACTAATTGGGACTATATTAAGGATGGTGGTGATTCCCCTCTATTAACATTGGATTTATACAATCATTGGAAAAGGATTCATGATTTCCACACTAAAAACATTGCACTCTATGATGTGCCTACACTATCATCCCTTTTTCGTTAGAGTTGAGAAGCTAAGGCTTTACCTCACTATTACAGTTCTAATCAATATGGCCTTCTCTTCCACACTTGTTAAATTTACCCCTAATAAGAAATAAGTTCCATAAATACTTCTTCCCATATTTGTTGCATGTGGAAGGATGCATTTTCTTTCCTGCCATTACATTATCAATTTTACTCTCTAAGCTTGGCTCCATTGATCTCTTCTTTTTATATGATTTCTGAGTCCACTACCTCTCACCGAACATCAGTTCAACCTTCAAAGAACTTCGATCTATCTTTTAATAACATTCATTTTTTAGAGTGGAATCATTCTTCTATAGATGGGGAATTAAGTTTCTGAATAATATATAAGATTTCTCATTATGCTTCATAAAAAGCTACATGCATAATAAGGAAGTCTTGTGAATTTTATCTCATAGATTCCCATAGATTCATTTTCCTTTTAATTCAACTCTAGATATTCTTTCTCTATTTTGATCATATTGAATATGGGAAATACTATTTAAAAAAAATTCCCATGGAATCTTCCCACTCTAGATAATCAATATCTCCTATTGGATTCATTTTTTTACTATTTTACACCCCTAATCAGCTTCTCCCTCTATGTGGTACACAACCAAGGTGACATTCTCTTGTTCAGAATAATTGAGCACATTATATATCTTTTATAGATATCTTATCCATTGTTTAACAAAAAATGGTTTTGTAGATTCACTATGATAAGGTGATTTTTGATACATGAAGGATGGTACTGAAATTTTACCCATTCAAGTTGAATCCAGTCTATCATCTTTATTCGTGTTATTTTTCCTAACTTGAGGAAGTTGATTCATCATTCCTGTGAGTTTTTCCATTCTAGCTTCCGTCGGTATGATATCTGTGCCTGATTATTTATGCTCACCATTTGCATGGTTTCACCGGTTTCCTGCAATTTTATAAATTAAGAAAACATTACTGAGAAACATTTTCTATTTAATAATATTATAATTCTAAAGTAATTTCCTGTCTTAAAACATCATGTTTAAGTATGTTATTATTTCACAACAATTACATTTTCTAAAAATCCTTCATAATGGTTCATAAAAATATTAGGACTAACATATCATATCCACCTAAATTGTCAAAAGAAGTGAATATTAGGGAATATTGTCCTGTACTAGGTTATGTTGAGTCATTCCTGAAACTTCTTGTTGAATTTTATATCCCCTAGAAACATCTATTCCAAAGCCACTTCCACTTGTTCATATCTAGATATGATTTTTTTCTCAAAACCCACTTACTTTATACATCACCAGAATACCATGATATATGAAGATAATAGAGTTAATAGTACAATATATACAACATTTTAGTATATACATCACAACAAATAAATAAGTGGTGAACATGATATTTCTCTCACATAAGTAAAAAAGTGAGATGAATATAACATACCTTGAGTATAACTTGTCCTTTGCGTATTTATATTCATGAAAAATAATATTAGGTTAATTATTTAATTTTTGGAGATCCTTTTTCTTTTTTTTCATTAATTTTATTTCAATTATTAATATTTTGTATTATATTACAAATTCAGTTGGGTTTACATCAGGTGTTTTGAGAAAATTCAATTTATATGTCTGAAAAAAATTGTGTTTGTAAACTATGGTCAAAAGAGTTATTATATAAAATATATCGAATAATTATTATTACATAATTACCATACATACATATAAATTATAATTTTAAAAGAAATCATTAATTATGTTTATGAAAAATGATATAATGCTACAATCATTGAGATGGTATGTCGTACGTATGCATAAGTAATGTTCCCATTTTTCAATGATCATTGTGGAAAAAAGTTAAGTAAATTCAATATTTCAGGAATGATCGTCATATAAACACAACATATTATTTAATATTATAAATTTATATATAATTATTGTTATTTAAAAGGAATCGCATCCAGTTGAGGAGGTGGTAGTCCACATATCCATGAACAACATTATCACTTTTTAAAATTGTGATGGGTAATAAAGCAATTGATATATATTATATTTATAAAAAGGTAATTTTGTCTTCATTATGATATATATATATATATGTTTTTTATATCACATTTTTATAATTAAAATCATCTTTAAGACATTCTATATATCGTGTTGATGAATCACATTACTTTGAGGGGTCAGTAGTCCACACTTCCACAAACGATGATATCATTTATACAAAAAATGGAAAGTATAAGGTTATGTGTTGTAAAATAATACTATTTCCTAAAGATATAATAAATATCATATAAATAATATATTAATAGGATTTCCATTATAATTTACAATATAAGAGGCAGTAAAAGAAAAACTGAACAATCACCGTTTTGTGATGTGATAGTTCATTGAACACATATACATTATGTTCGTTACCCATTAGATGAATGTGTGTGTCAGTGTAGGTTAAAACCAAAGAAAAAAACAATAATAGTATATTTATCATAATATTTTTGTAATAAAATCATTAAAAAAATATTTTAGTTGTTGGATAATTGAAATAAAACTGAATGGATTGAGAAAGTTTGTTACCTCTTCTTCGTGTTACCCCTTTAAATTTTCACCAAAGGGATTCCATTGAGAGATTCCTAAAAAAGAGAGGATTATAGTTTTATATTAGAATTTTTTGAGTTATATTAATGTAGATATTTTTTGAGCCAAAGTGTCTAGAAATGTGTGAGTAAGGGGGAGTAGTAGAGGCCCTTTATAGGCATGGAGGATTTGAACTCTTGTAATATTTAGAAAATCGAATTACATATGAATTTCTCACAATAAAAGTTGCTCCAATAATAGACCAGTTTTGATAAAATTGGTATAGGGTCAAAATATGGCCATACCATGGATCTTGTATAATATTTTAGGTGATTTCATCCCTTAAGATTAAGGATGAATCCCTTATTAACTTAATTTTACATTAATCATTGTAATTAATTTTATTTACTTTGACTAAATATTTTGGTAAAAAAATGTGAACTTATTATATTCTATTAATTATTATTATTAAAAATATGGAATCCATTTTACAAAAATCCAATCACATAACTGGAATATTCTAATATAAATTTAATCCTATAGACGAGATGAATATGCAGTTTTTTTAAGTCAAAAATTCCAAAAGATCAGTATCTTTTCCCTGGCAATTTCAATGTGAAATGGATTCCAATGACATAAATTGGATTAAATTTTATTACTATTATCTATTTATATTTAAAACACTAAAATTATAATTTAACCTTATAAATAAATCAGATGAAAAAAAAGTTTTGAGTTAAAATTTAGTATTTTTCGTATTCATTAAAAAATGAAAGAATAAAAAGTACCATAAATTTACCATAATATAATTTTTTATGTTTATCTTTAAAATATGTACATTTTTACATATATATTATATAATAGTTCCAACAATTGGATTTAAAATAGGATTCCGGTAGAAAATTTCAAAAGTTCCTTAATAAATATATAGGTTTTATGTGTAATATTGAGTTTTTTATTATCTTATATCTATGAAATATTTTTGATTTTTATCAAAAAAAATAATTTATTATGTTATATATATATATATTAAAATAATATAAATCAATAATAACAAAAAATAATTATTTATTACGTTAAAACAACTTTGTGAGCATAAAAATTGTTCTCTCTAAAAATATTCCTTTTATATTCAATAGGTTCTTATATTCATTTCTAATTATTTTGAAACCGATGAATTATTTTTATATTTGTGTAAAACTTAATTTTCAAAAATTATTTCTTAATATTCAAACGTACTAGTTTAATAGCTAGTTTATATCTTACTCTATTGAATAAACATATTTAATAATATATTCTTTTTTGGTAAAATATAGTCTTCCATGTAATGTAATATTTCAAAGATAGACTCTCATAAATATAACAAAAACTAACTCAGTGTTGGGAAAATTTAAAATATAGAATATATCAAATCTATTTAAAATATAAATACATTTTAAATTATAATGGTGTTATATTACTTTATGTTCTTGGTGTTGCAGGTCATGCATGCTATCTAACATAAGGTTATTAATTTAGAATACTAAGTTGTCTCATTGTCCCCAACATAATTAAGTTATGTCTGCATGTTTAAACTCAATATTATTGATATATTATTTTATATTTACTATATTAAAATCCAACATTGTTATAATGTTTCCAAGAAAATCCTCTAGAAAATAGGTAATGGGAGGTACAAAAGTCATATTTACTAACATATAACTAGGTCTCTATGTAGGAGAACATCAGTGTACGGTGAAGATACGTGCTTTGTAGAAAAGAATAAATATTTATAGGCACTTATTAGGTTCATCAATACTTAAAAAATGAATAATCAATAGATTTATGAGGAATATAAATCCATAAATCATTGATGATTAAGTAGACCTTCAGTTAAAAAAGGTTTTAGGATAATTTTTTTGATCTTTTTCTTAATGTTGAGTGATTATTTTAATAAATATTATTATAATGAAATTTACTTAATATATTTATATAAACATATTTTCATCCATTGGTTGTGCTTCGATCAGTTTTCCAATTCATCCCAAAAAATTTTATTTTTGCATGAAGCCCTAAAATATGCTCTTAACGGTTCATAAGAACCATAAAAGTGTGAACTATCTAACTATTTGCCTCTATAAAAATTTTCTAAAACTAATATTTTAAGGAAATAAATCTCTAATCCAAAAAAACACTACCAGTTCATCATTAATATTTATTCATCAATTTTTTAACTAAAAAGATGACATATTAACCCGGATATTACGTAGGTCAGTGGATGGTGTGAAACCCTTATCATCCTTTGGTCATGGGTTTATGTCCCACATCCTTTCTAGATTTAATGATTTTCACCTGAAATATAGGTTTTCCCTTTATAAAAACAAAATTAATATATTTCCAAAAACAATATGATGGACATCCTTGAAATAAGGTTAATAAATAAATACCCTTTTAGATAATGTTTTAAATGAAAGCCTAATACTTAAATACTACATCCATTTACTCCCACATAGTACCTTAAATAATATAGGGTTTACCCAAAATACCATTAGTTTTATTTCTAATTCAAGACAACTTATCTTCAATTAAAAACTACTTAGTTTTAACATAGGTCATTTATTATCATTATATATTCAGATCCGTCAAAATTGTTTGTAAAGAAAATGTGAGTTATCGAAGGAGACCCCGAGGGAGTGTCAAACTAGGTGTATAGTAAGACATGTTTTGGTGTACTAGGTTACACTGAGTAAGACTAAATGCACCTTTTGGGAGTTTTTACTCACATGTATATCAGTGCTGGAACCACAGCCACTTATAGTATCCAAATATGGACTTTTCCTAGGAAAACTACACAAACTATATCTAAATTAAAATTATTGGTTATTGTTGTAAACATATTCTCATATTATACCTTAGGGTTATGTTCTATAACCTACATTTTCCTAAAGGTAGTTCCCAAGGTTGACACTAAACATTATCAGATACCAACCGAAGTGGCTTAACCCTAGATAACCTAAATCTGGTGTCTAATATCATTACATTTGTATAATATACAAAGAAATCATATCCTGAAGTATCGAATAGTGTTTAGACATAGATAACATGATATATGCATGTGTCCTGTATTAAAAAATTACAATATAATTTTATTCTTCATTCTAAATGACATTGAGGATATTAACTTTTATCCATCTTGCATATCCTTTCATATCATTCTAACTAATTGGATTCCTAGGGAAATGAAACATAATAAGGGTGGGATAAAATTCTCAGTAAGGGTAAATCATATTATAATAAATAATTATTCGATGAGAATAATCAATATGGAAAGGTAAATAACTCTGAACACAACAAATTTAGTCAATGATTGATAAGAAAGTGATTAAATAACATGGTAAGGTAATTAATTATAAACACATTCCAATCAAATAACTAGATATGAAAAAATAAATATAGAAATGTAAGAAACTAAAACACATTATATTTAGTAGATGAATATAAAATTAAATTTATCCATAGATGTGTCAATGAAAGATTTCATGGATGAAAAATAATTGAATCTAAATGAGGTAAATGATTAAATATTGTACATCATATATAATAATCATTAAAACATATACTGTCAAGTTCTTTTATCTGGTGATTAAAACTAAGGATAGAGACCATTATAATTTGGACAATATATTTCTCACATGAGAACCTATTGATGCATCGAGGAGCTATATAAAGTATGGGATCCTCATTTAATTGCTTGTACAAAGTATTTATCATATTGAATAGTTGAAATAAATAATATTCCTTATCAAATATCTGTATTGAATAATGAATAATGAATTATCAATATTTCCAAAAAACAATCAAAGTAAAAACCATATCTAAAATGGTTTACAATTTAAGAACTAATAATATCCATGATAAATGGAATGGATAAATTGATGAAATTAATCTGTTCAATGATCATAAGAGATTAAATATTTCATGGGGACTAAAAAATAAATCAAGGAAGTGAATTTTAATACTATACTTGGCCAAATCAAGAATAAACCATCTAAAATAAGAATAAAGATGTTATTCATTCAAAAAATCTAAAGTGGATTAAAATAAAGGTTTTTTTTGTCATTGATGAATAGAAATATTATAAAAATATATATCTTAATATCATTTTTGAAGAAAATGATTTTTTAAAACAATTATTTGAATATCACTTTTGAAAATGTATTCATTAAAAATAAACATTAAAAAAGAAAAGGAGGCTTCAAAAAAATCATGCTGGGTAAATCTATACATGCCACATGAGGTAAAAAACATTAATTTTCACATTAAAAGGTTATGAATTTTTTTGTTCATAAGGTGACAAGAAGATTCCATTAAAAACATTGGTAAATAGACAAATCTGGTTAAAATTTCATTAACAAATAATTTTAATTTTTTAAAAAATATTTTACCAAAATATGTGTTTTAAAAGAAAACAACCTCTTCGACTAAAGAAGAAAATAAAGTGATGTTCTCTAGAAAACATTTTCTAAAACATTTTGAGTACCAATGAGTGGAAAAAATGGTAATGATACATGAAAATGGTCATGAATAACCAAATGAGAGAATAAAGAAAGGTATTATTGAAAATGGTCTTATAATATCCTCAAATGTAAGTACAATTGAAATACCATTAATGTTATTATTGAATAAAATAATCTTTAAAAATCCCAAAGTGTCCCATATAACTATGAAACATTTTAAATCATATTCTTTGTGAAGTAATAACATTAAATGGATGTTCTGAATACTATGAATATAAAATAATTCATGATATAAAATATAAATATGGGTTGTAGAGAAACCAAAAAAAAGATGTACGTAGTGAACATTACATTATCTCAAAGAAGTAAAAAGTGAGATGAAAATCTCTTACCTTGAGTCCAACATGTAACATGTGTAATTATATTCCTAAATAATTAACTTATAATAATTATTTACAATATTTAGAACCATTTTCATGTTTATCATTTATTTTAATTCATGTATTACAATGTTCTATTCAATGAATAAATCATGCAAGTTTACTTTTGGTGTTTTGACCAAATTTGGATTATATGTCAAATACTACATGTGTTGGTCAACTATGGTCAAATGGTGTATTATATAACATCTATAGAGTAATAATAATAAAATAATTATTGTAATTATAAATCAATTATAATTTTTAATCAAACAATTAATTATCGTTATAAAATATGAACCAATGTTATTATCATTGAGACGGTAGGTCATATGTACGTTCGAGTAACGTTCCCATTTTTCAATGATCATTGTGGAATGAATGTGACAATATTAAATATTTAAATATTGATAATTAAATCATAAATACCATATTATTTGATCATATATTCTTATATATATAATTATTTTGACTTACAAGGAATCTAATCGTGTCAAGGAGGTGATAGTTCACACGTCCACAAATGAGGTTATAATTTTTAGGTGTGTGAATGGGTAATAATTAAAATGATACAAATTGTATTTAACAAAATATAATTATTTAATTATTATATTATATTTGTTTTTTATGTCACATATTGTTAGTCAAAACAATTCATTATACATTCCATGTATTGTGTGAATGAATCACATCACTTTGAGGGGCTGTTAGTCAACACTTCCATAAATGATGTCATCATTTTTAGACTAAGTGGAATGTATAAAGGTTTGTGTTGTAATATAATTAGATAAAAATAAATAAATAATAAATATAATATATAAAATATATAAATAGAGTTTCCATCAAAATTTCCACCATGAGAGGTGGAAAATTAGTAATGAATAATTGTCATTTTATGAGGTGGTAGTGCGTCATACACATAAACAGTATGTTCATTATCGATTATATTAATGTGTGGATGAGTGTAGGTTGAAACATTAGAATAAATAAATCTTAGTATATTTATTATACTTTTGTTTTTATAAAATCATGAAATAAGAATATTTTAGTTATTGGATAATTTAAATAAAACTAAAAATATTGGGGAAGTTTATTTCCTCTTATTTTGGTAACTCCTTTTGGTTTGCACCAAAGGTAATCCTTGGATTTCTTCTTGACCAAGGTGAAGATTCTAGTATTATGGTAGTTTTTTTGAGGAGATATTGGTTTAGATATTTTTCAAGCCAATGTGTCTTGATAGGTGAGAGTTAGTGTGATTAAAGGAGAGGTTTTTATAATGGATTAGCAGTGACACTCTTGTAATATTTTGACAATGGAATTCCATACACATTTTTTAAAATGAAATTGGATCAAAAAATGTTCCAATTAATATAAAAGTTAGATAATTTCAAAATATGTAATGAATATGGATCTTGGGTAGGTTTCAAGGTCATTTGGGGCCCTAATATTAAGAGATAGTCCCCTATTAAACATTATTTTACTCTAATCATTATATTTAATTTAAGTTAATTATAGTAAAATATTATATAAAAAACTAAGTTGAAATTATTAAAAATTATAAATTATGAATATTATAAATGTTTAATTGATTTTTCCTTATTAATATCATAGAAGTGTCATAAATATATTTAAATTAAGTCCCACAGACATGATGGAAATGTGAGTTTTTAATGTAAAAATGTCTAAAATGTCTAAAATGTTTCTATGTTTTCATACCCAATTTTAGTGTGAAATTGATTCAAATAACCTAAAATGGATAAATTTATAAAAATATGATTTATTTAATTTTTTAAAAAATTAAAAGTAAAATTTAACAATATAAATATATTTTATGAAAATTCAGGTTTCAAATAAAATTTAGTATTTTTCAATATTCATTAAAAAATTGAATCTTCACAAAAAAATACAATATAATTACCCTGACATAATTTTTATATTTCAATGGCAAAGATGAAGTTTATTTTGACAAATATAAACTATATGATTTAAAATAATTGTATTTTAAATAGGTTCTCCATTAAAAGGCGATAAAAGTGAGTTAATAAAAATATAGGTTTTATGTGTAATATTGATCTTATTATTATATTATTTATATTGATTCAATTGGATGATTATTAATAAATTATTTACAATATAATATATATTACATTATGATCACTTAGTAATTTAAATTAATTGAATTTATTAGGGTAGAACAACATTATGAGCATAAAAATAGTTTTCTATAAAAATATTCCCTTTGTATTCAATTGGTTATTATATTCATTTACAATTGTGTTTTGAACAATGAATTCATTTTATATTAGCTTAAACCATAATTGTTAAAATGTAGTTCTTAATATTCATAAATAATAATTTAATGGATAGTTTATATATTAATATTAAATAATAGTATTCAATAATATTTGTTTTCGTTAAACATGGTCTTTTATGTAATGTAGGTTTTGATGAAAGTATCTCTAACATGTAACAAAATCTATCTTTGTGTTGTGCGAATTGAATAATATATAATATATCGAATCTATTTAAAATAGTAAATATATTTTAAGGTATCCGGGTATTATATTCCCTTACATGCTTGGTGTCAAGTGTTATGCATGCTATATAATATAAGGTTCTTACATTAGAATTTTGGGGTGCTACATCAGCTACCTAGGGGTCTGGATCACCGTGAATCTATAGAGGTTATTTCCTTTGGAACACGTGTAGTCCACTCAACATGAACCCATCATCAAGCAGAACCATCGATAAAATGTATTGCTCGACGGGTGGGGGATCAACCGATAGACCACCTGAAGGTCAGCATTAGAACTAGTGCCTTGCTCTGAAGCCTCGCCGTGGAAAAGATCATCACTATAATCCCCCCATAGCACCCTATTTTTATATTATCACAGAGTCATCCAAAAATAAAATAAAAAAAACCCCAGTCAAAGAGTATATCTGGGGAGCTGACTCAAGGAAATGGAAAAACTAAATACCTAGTCCTATATAATGTGTTTACCATTATTTCCTTATGACCAGTATCCTAATATACTGAGTCGAAAGGTAGGTTATCAGAGTACAGGATAATGAATACATCATCCCCCAGACCAACACTGGAACCTCTGTATTGAGATCCGAACATCAAATACACTAAAATTGTCACTATACAACCCAAACCAAGATCCTGACAATGGTTACAAAGTGGAACCTACTCTGATAACACTCTCTCCTGTCCTGACCTAATGAGGCTTTAGATAAAACTCCCTAGGCCTGCCTCCATAGTCTTGGGGTGGCATCCAGAACTGAGTATACTATCACACATATGGGATTCCATAGACAAAAGTAATTGTACATAGACACCCCCATACTCCTCCATGAAACTATGCAGAGAGATATTAAAATTGAAATGAAATTCATGCATAAATATATCCCAGACTAGAGTATAGCAGAAGTAAAAAATGAGGAAACATAGATCCCACAAAATTAAAATTGAAAAAAAAAATCCTACCTGATTATATAGAGTGGACCACTGTCAAATAAACCTCCCAAAAGTCTCCTCTGTCATGCTCCGGTAAATACCCTGGCTGATCTAGCTCAAAAAGATTCACCTGGTTTGGGTCCTCCTCGGACTTCATCAAAAGGCATGTGGTATTCAAAAGAAACTATATGTTCATTAAAAGCTGATGTAGGGGTGAGTATCACAATAGTCAGTTGGCACCCCAAATACCCCAAAATAAAATAGAGCAACTGAAAGGAAATAGTTCGCCCGACCTAGCTAGAGAGAACCCAAACTAGAGTGAAACTCTATCTTGATACAATCCTAGACTATACATAACTATTTATATCATACCATGTTGTGTGTCAACCGAGGAAAACAACAACACTATAATGAAAACCAGAAATACGCTCACATATACTCTTCTCAAACTACAAGTCTCAAGAGGTACAAACCTCTTAGCTTGTGGCAGGTTCCAATCGAGGCCCAAAGGAAAACATGGCTTGAATCACACACTCCATAATATCAACCATATGATATATAATTATAATGATAGATACACTACATTGGGTAAAACTAATCCATACCTAATGGATCCTTTGAGAGATATCACTAAATTTGGTATCACAAATTCGATGGCACAACTTGTCCATCCCATAATGGAATACATGGGAGAGAACATGCTTATCAGATATCTCTACTATGAATATCATGCAGGAACTCAATAGATATCGAATCCTGGATAGGGGATCTCACCCATCCCTAATGGGGGACACTACGAACCCTGAAGTAACCACAAATGGTCTTCTTTCTCAGAAAGGGGATCCCTCTTAGGATCCATTGGGGGATACTATGAACCCAATTTGGAAAACCTTAAACCACCACTCCTCCGATAGGGGATCAATCCTAGGCTCTTCTTGGATATTTCACAGTTGAAATCTGGTACTCCAAGGATCACTTTGAGAGGGTATCATTACTATAAATATCAAGGGGATGCCAAAACACTATCTGACATCTCGAATATCATATCACTCAATTAGAGGATCACTGCTTGTGTAGCATTTTTCGTGATGATACGAAAAAACCCATTTATTATAAGTCGATGTATAGGGGATAATACTCTTGATGATTCCACAAACCCCATATAAACCATCAATTAAGTATGGGGTTGAATATTTGATGATGCCAAAACCGTACAAAAACTTCCCACCATGTAGGGGATCATACTCCTGATATTACCACAAGCTATATAGGGACATCCTACTAGATAAAAGATAACATTCCATGTAGTATTGGTCATAATGATTATGAGAACCTAAAATGGAGATATGATATGTTAAGGGATCCCACCTCAACCTCTTTGGAGGGATGTGTCAACTTTAAGAAGTGATAAAGGATTCTATCCTAGCCTTAATGGAGGGATACCAAAACTTTATCCAAGATCATTTCATCGAGGGGATCACAATCCAAGATTGAAGATGTAAAACCACATGTAGCTTCATATGGATAGTCCTAGGGAGCTCACATAACCAAAGATTGTCCAAAATGTCACTAACCCAGGTAACCCACACCAACACCTCGTCTATCGTATCCTAGTCACAATCCATGGCCACAATCACATTATATGTGGAGAAATGGTCAGGATAATCTACTAATATGAATGAATTTGAGCATTGAGGGAGAAGATACACTAGGTGGAATCTCCTCCAAGATATGAATATATAGTGTGTAAGGGGGTCTACATGGTGTGTGACACTGCATTAACACTCGATCATGGCCCCTTCCCACACGAAATGAATGTGAATATGGTAACACAAAACATATACCAATGGTACATGGAATGTCTTACCTCACCCGATCCCTGACCATGAATTCCCTTTATAGGATTCTCCAGCTGTGTCTCACACATGATGTGTACCACCATGAACACAACGTGTTCCATCCACATGACCACTTTTACATGTCTATCTCCCATGTCTGTTTCTAGACCCCTATGCAAGTATACTCCAGTCATGTTCTTTTACAAGGCTGTGTGTGTTCACAAATATTCCCTATCTATTTCGTCAGGGCACGCGACATGGGGTGACTATATGGAGTGTAACTTTAGTACACAATGTGTAGTCCAAAAAACTCATCTTCCTCGAATGGGAAGAACCCATGGAGTATTCCTTTGGTCTCACACCATTTAGATGGTAAAATCTATTGGAAATTCTTTAGGAGAAGCCACAATCACCCCATGTTCACCCTAAAACAAATAGATTGACCCTCAAGGGGTCTCTCGAAATTTTCTAAAAGCTCTAAAACCTGAAGACGATGCATAAACAAATATATCAAGACTTAAAACTAAAATCCCATAACTTATGGATAAATGATGATGCTTTTGATGTTGAAACAACTCCCAAGTGATAATGCTACACCATTCGAGAGTGATTTCCATCATGATCAGAGATAGGTGGCACCTCATTTCTTTGATTCAACCCTTGGGTCATCTATCTCAAAATAGGTGGAGAGGGTAGGTGGTTCCTGCTATCGTGTTCACCATGGGGGAGAGGTGAGTGATATTGTTTTAATTTTTTTAAAAAAAATATCCAATATTTAACACACCACTACAATCCCTCCTCCGTCCAGACACCAGGCACATAAAAATTTTCTGTTGTGCCCCGGGTAAACACGATGTTATGAACTATACTCCAGTATCAAAAAACCAATCCGATACACCACTTAGGAGTTATTATTATTTTAATTAAAAACAATATCTATGTGATAAAATATTTTTAATATTTTTAAAATAACCACGCCGAGGTTCTCTGAGACATGAAAACCCTTGCCTAATCTGCCCCTAGAGTTTGAAATATTCTTTTGAATATTATAGCATCTTACAGGTCAAACCCGAGTCATTACAGTTTAATGGACACATGTCTATGAAAATGACCAATATCATATTTAAATAAATAACGTTACAAAATTTCACTCTCTTAAATTTAAATATATATTATGTGTGCACCTAGGGAAAACACATTATAAAGGAATATAGATGTCAATTTTAAGCATAATGAAATTTACATTATGTTGATATTTATTTATAATTTTAAAATATTAAATAATTACCTTGAATTCTTGCACAACGTTTATACAATAATTATTCAATTAAAAGAAGAATAAAATAAATGAAATTTTAAATATTACAATTAATATAATATTAGTGACTTAGAGTGGTCTATGAATTTTTTAGATGAATATGAAATAATAGTGATGTTTAAATGAATTATATTCTAAATCATACATTTTCTTGATGTATTTGAAGTCAAATTAAATAAATAGTATCAATATTGACATTGTTGATAATTTATCAAAACAATATTTTATCAAACCCATCAATTTTGATGGGTTTGATTAATAGATAATTAGTATATTAATTAATTATTAATTTATATTAGTTAATTATTGTTTACCTTCCCTGTAATCAATCCTTAGAAAAATGAAAACAACGTTCTTGTATAGGAAGGACCCACCATCACAATGATCAACATAATTTGTTTATATACCTCTACATTTAATAAATAACTACTAATACAAATGGGATGAATATATATGATATTTATATCATTATTAAAGTTTTGTATATTATTTAACCACGACCAATTTACAAGGACCAATACTACTAAAAAAATCATAAAAAAGAAACAAAAGCAGTTTTACTTGGAACAATGATTTTAACCTAATATTGTCAATAGACAAATCATAAAACATTTTAAGTAGGACATATATGGGTTGATACGTATTTATATGGTTATTTAATATATATATATAATAATAATAAAATTGTAATTATTATAATTGAGTATTACACATATATGAGAGAAGTTAAAGTTTAGGTAAGTGTTTATTTCACAATCTCATCATTATTCCGGATTATTTAGGTTTAAGTTCTCAATGGGGGGTTATTTTTCTATAATATCAATATTTTTCATAAAATATTTTAAGTAATATTTATATTATTCTTCAATTATTTATTAATTATTTTTTACAATTAAATTTACTTTTTAACAAAATTTTATAAAGAGAATATTTTTTTCTCATTTTCCAAATGAGGTACTTTTTAACATTTTTACAAAAGTGTGAAATATCTATTTTTAACTGATAGTGCATGAAAAAATATTTACTCTGTCATGAGTAATCATTTATTTTAATCTTATTTTAAAAATTTACAAGGCTATTTCCAAAAAATATTTTTTTCCTTCAGATTTATGAACTTTTTAAATAAGTGATTTCAATGTGAAAATGGTATTTTTCTCAAGAAATTTGCAATGATATTTTAGAATTTTATTCATCTATGTCAAAATAATTTGTCAAAAAATATTATTTAATGTGTTTATTATCTTATAGTACCATCTAACATATTTTTATTGATCATTTATGAACATTATAACTAGGTAATTTATTGATATTCTATATTCTAGTTCTTCCAATACTAATAGTTACTGATTTTTAAGAGAGTTGGTTATATTTTGTTATTTATTAATATGGGGAATGCATTTGAATTATGATGTGAGGGGTGGGACCTCAATCATTAGGAACTTTTTTATTGATTTCCATGTTATTATTTGAATATTTATTACATCTAAGTATAATTTCTAGCTCAGGTGATTTTTTATATGGTATAATATGTAAATAATTTATTTCCTTCCATATTATTCATCTGTTATTTATATTTCATTATACACACAACCATAATGAGAATCTAAGACCAACCCTTTATTATAGATTTTTTTCTAGGATATAACTATGTGATTTATGATTAAAACCTAGAGATATACTAAAATTTACAGTGATGTTATCATAAAAAATACAATATGTTGTTTTATATTTTGAAATATAAATTTTTAATTCAAGAATATATCAAGTTCATCAAGACTACTAATATATTATGTTCTTTTGTATGTGATTACTTGTTTTAAATTCCATTTTATTAAATTAACAACCATCTATGGGATGACATTTCTATGGATTTTACACGAGCTAACCCTAGATGTCTATATATTGGACACTTGAGGAAACCCACAACATACCAAAGTGGTGTCCCCGATCCCCACGATATGATGACAATATTGAAAGAGATAATAAGAAATTATTTGTGGATATTTCACCAATAACATAAAATCTAATAACAAATATAAAAAACAATATGAACCATCTGAATTCCATATATCCACTCAAGAAATAAATAATAATAAAAAAATAGAATAAGATGTTTAAATAATTTGTACAAAATAATTCTCCTAACCCTTCAATGACCTCGCATGAAAAAACCCCTTATTCCAAAACATCCTCCAAAAATATAATGTTTCCACCAATAAAAAAACTAAAATCTAGAAAATTTATATTTTTTGATGATATAATGAAATACAAATTATGCAAACAACCAACACACCTCCTTGTTATTTTTTTGGTCACTATCCAATACAAAAACATTTAAGCTCCATGAGCAGAACAAATGATCCAGAACCTGAAAATGAAATATAATAAATGGTTATGAAAAAATATGTTATTATGCAAGAAAAATAAGCACCCCCCAATTAATTGTATTAAATAAAATATCCATTTCATTATATTTTGAAAACATTACTAAATATTGGTTTTTATTTTTATATGAAAATACATTATTAGAAAATCAACATTTTAAAATTTGTTTTCTTTTGTTAATAAAAACAATCACATAGGAATTTTTTTATCATAATATGTAATTATTATTGAAAAAAATTAAAAAACATTTATGAGACACTTTAGTAACATCTAATTCTTACTAACTTTTAAACCTATAATGAATCTAGGAAACAAAAGATATACTACAAAATTTTATAAAAGTGAGAAATTTACATAGAATAATGATTTTAATTAAAAGGAAATAAAAAATGATAAAAATAAAAATTTCATACATATAAACCAGGGGGAATTTTTTGGGTCATGTAATGTTAGCATGCACCATAGATCCTTGTATATTATCTTAAATCAATTTGTAAAAATTGAATTCTCATGATGGCATTTCCATTTTTCAATTGATTTTGAAATCTAAATTCAAACATCAAGAATATTTATAAAATTACCCTATAATTTTTTTACACATAATCATATATATATATATCTCAACTAATATGATCATATATTATCATGTTAATATGTGCAATTGTATATGTATATATATAAAAACTTGTACTTACATGTATAACCATTGACATAGAAAAATAAATATGAAGAATGGGTATGTTTTAAAATCTTCTTGAAACCTAGGGTGAACCTCAATTTAAAAACCAAAACATCTCTGAAAAAACTGAATAGTATCAATAAATTCCTATAGATCATTATCCCAAATTCTTGGTGTAAAATGATATTTTTAGATAGATTAAATACTATATGGTTTAATAATGAAATTTCCTGGTATATAATGGAAACCATGTGAAATTTGTTTTTCCATTTAAATAGTATTTTAATCCCACATAATAAATTAATTGGGAATTAAAAACAGGAATTAGGATTATACACATGAAAGGTTCAAAGATTTAGACAAAAAACTGAGAGGTAACCTACATAAAATCAATGGAATTAAGTCATCTTCACCAAGCGTGATGCTAATCTCCATTTAGAAGAAATTATATTCCCTTGAAGGTCCAAACCGAACCCTAAAAAATATCTCCACAGTGAAATTAGAAATACCCCACAAATATGGTTTATTTGGGAAAAATCATAACAAGGTGGAGAGGAGAAAATTCACGGGTGATGAAGAAAAATAAGAATTAGGAGGAGAGGAGTTTCTTAACCAGAAAAACATCCCCTATGATTTTACGAAATTGGAGGCTAAAATCCTTGGGGAAGGTGGAGGGGATGTCACATTACTCTAAATTCCTAGGGTGTCTGCATTGACCAAGGAGGGAAATAGGGTATCATGATTTTTAGGTGGAAAAGAGAGGGATATTCCAGTTGAACCTTAAAAATTTAAAATCCTTGAAAACCTACATGATTTCACCACATGGTTTTCTAAATCAGGTTCCAATCATATACCAACTACTATAGGTCCTCTAGAACACTTGATGAATATAATGCACGGTTAGGGAAATAATTCCCCATAACTGTGTTTCAACTCTGTTAAATTTCCAACACATTCCCCCAATTTTTACATGGTTTCTATTAATAAAGAAGCAATCTTGTACTTATGTTGAAATTCTATAAATTTTAAAAATTTAACCTGTCCCCATAAAAAACTCAATGAGATGAAAAAAATAATTTAAAATGTAAAATAATATGACAAAAAAACATTTTTTGTATGACATTATGGGTTTTTATAGTGTCTATAATTATTATAAATTTGTGATTTATAATTATATGAAATTAGTGATATTTAGACCAATGTAAATGTCTCTCATATCATAATTTTTTCGGTTGATTTCAATATACCAAATGGTAACCCATAATATCTTTTTTTGTGATATTGAGTTATATTTGATAATTCTTATTGAAGAGTTCTTTCAACACTTTCCATTAATTTTTTTATTTTTTTTTTCATTTGTAGCTATTTGATAACATTTTTTAATAAAATATTTTTATAATACCCTCCATGTTTCATATTTTGAAGCATTATTCTTGGTTTTTTTGTATTTTAAAAAATTATTATTTTTTAAATATTTCAATGTTAATGTAATTAGATATTGGTTTTCTGATACCAGACTCATGCATATACAAGATTGAATTGTCTCACTGATTATAATACATATCCATTAAAGATAGGTTATAAAATAATAATGGTATATTTATAAAAAAACACACGAATCATTATAAATATAATGATTTAATTTCTTAATACAAACACTAGGGTCATGTTTAGTATGATGAAATCATTTTAATGGAAATTTTTTCATTAAATAAAATTTAAAATGAATGGATAATGAATTTAATGACATGTTTTTAATTGCTATTTTTTGGGGGGAATTCTAAAATTATATAATATTGAAAAATAATTATTTTAGAAAAAAAACATTTTATTCATTAATATTTTCTTTTTCTTATGCTATGAATGTTGGGAAAAGAATGTAAAAAACACATCAAGTAGGAAAATAATATTTTTCATGAGTTTTTTTAAATTGTGTTGATCATGAGACTTTGATAATAAAAATAATACATTTTAAATTTGTTGTTGGAACATAGAGACTCTCATGGTAAAATATATTGAAAGAATATGTTGGATAAAATTTATATGGAATAATAAAATAATAACATAGGAAAATATTTTTTAATAGTTCTTAAAATAAATAAAATAAAAAATATCATAAAAAATTCAATCATAAAAACATTAAAATCATTATTTTTTTGAAAAAATTAAACTAAAGACTTAAATATTATAGCATAATATTTATTAATCAAAATATTAAAAATATTGGTCAAAATTCGGATGTATTGGGTAATTTTCTCAATTAGTTTAAAACACAAATATAAATAGAGGGAGGATGATTATATTTAAAATATATTAAATCTTTTTGGATTTTCTGAATAATATCATTTCCTCATGAAAAGTAGTTATTTTCTTGAGGAGGTGCATTTCTAACCTCTTCCATCAACGATACTGGTAATAATAAAAAATTATGAAATTATTTTACAATAATCATATTTACATTTCAATCAAATTATTGTTTATATATTTTAAATATAATCATCAATATTAATATTTCTAAAATTAAATTCATTTAATTTTAATACATTCATATAATAAGACATTTACTACTAATTCACATAAATATACCATAAAAATAGGATTTTTACAAATAGGAATGAAATTTTTATTATCTTAAATAAAAAAACATGTCCCAATAAAAGAAGTATATGTATAAATTTTTTCATCAATTTGAAAATTTTGCAACTTTCAGATGATTTAATGAATTTTAATTCACATGTAACCAATGTAAAATTTATCTACAATTTTAATATTCAATCCACAGCTCATTGTGTAAAAGTGTATACATAGTTAGACGAAATATGTCTATAATAGACATATAATTCCACGATGAAATAGTTATGGCATAAATGGCCATTGTATTATCAAAGTTAAAACTAATAATTGGATCTTTAATCACAACGATATCTAAAATGAAACTTCAATACTTTTTAATGAATTATACATGGATTTTATAGTAAATGACTTCTGGCTCTAGATGCATGAATTACATAAAAGCTAATAAAAACTATGAAGTATCAGTTTCTCCTCCACATGTGTTCAAGAAAAAATTTCAAATAATAATGATAATGAATTAAAAATATAATAAGGTTGTTCAACATTTTTGTTAAATATTGAATAAATAAATTTTTTATTGAATTTTCATGTTAATAAGATATACATAATTTTCAAAACACTATTCATTCAACACATCATAGTATATGAAATCCAATACATACTTATAGTATTTTGATTGTTTAGAGGTGTTTTGAACCATTTTGAATTATTTTTCATGATTCCCATATATATCATTATTATAAATATATTTCTAGTGAGTCAGTTATATTTGGAAATACATTAAGGAAGATTGTTTTTCCTTAATTTAGAAATAGTTTTTTGTAATTATTTTTTATGAAAAAAACAAATCTAAATCATTTATAAATAATTTATTAATGTTTTTATTTTTTAATAAATATTAAAATGAAACTAACCTGATTTTGTAGAGGGATTTTTAATTAAAATTTATTGATGTGAATATGTATTTCATGAAAATAGCACTCTCTGTGCTCTCTACGGAGAGCACTCTCCATGATTTCTCCTCTATTCCTCTAGGGTTTTAGGCTCCATCCTCTCCAATTACCCATAAACTCCGCTCTTCAGCTCCGCTCCTCGGCTCCTCGTCTTAGCTTCGCTCTGAGGAGTTCCATTCCTCTAGGGTTTTCTCTCCTCTGGTGCTTTCCACTATTTCACAGTGGTTGTATGGTTCTTCGGCAGAAGGTATGTGATTTGGACACCCTCCAGCACCCTAACCTGTTCTTTTATCTTGTTCCTTCATGCCTCTCCGATTCGGGGAGGGTATGAAGTTAACCTTGAGATTTTACGATTGTGGTTTTGTGGAGGTTAGGTTTTCAGCTGCTATCTGAGTCGCTTTATCATCCTCGGCTACCCAAACCTTCTCAAACATAAGGTTCCACCACTACTCTTCAGGTCGGAGTTGGAGTGACGGGTACACAAAATTTTGTTCCATTTGGTTTTCCCTCTTTGAGGTTCCATTAAGGTTCGAATCGCCAGTCTTCTTCATGGTCTCTTTCCTAACCGTCTTTATGGTTCTCCCTGGTTTCATGTTCTATTTTTGGTCCTTCTTTATTGGTAATGGTTTTTTGTTCGTTGGGGGTATCTCAGTATAATTGAGGTGAGGCATGACTGGGGCCTCATTTGGAGGTGTTCAATGGGGTAGCGGCTGATGATGTCGACTCCAAAACGGTGATGCTCGTGATTTTGTGTCGATAACACTGACGGCCTATTTCAGCATCGAAGGTATTTTCTCTAGCCAGTTGCTTTAATTTCGGTAGTCTTCGATGGAGTTATTATTTTTTGGTGGTATGCGATGGTGTGATGTGTGTTTTTGGTGACGATGACGGTTTCTGGAATACTAGTTTCTGACGAGCCGCTTTGGATGCAGTTTTTTTGGTGTTAGGGTACGCATCAAGATGTGGTCGTCTTGAGGTGTGATGATGGTGCCTTTTTAAATTTGAAATATGTGATGGGTCATGGTGGGTATATAGAGGTGATATTGATGGATTTCAATTAAACCTTTTGAATTTTAAATAGGATGTGCTTTGATGGTTTATGGTGCGGTGCTGATGGTTTTATTTGATGTTTGAATTTTGCATTTTGAATTATGTAATGTGATTTTTGTGGTTTTTTTTTGCAGGTTTCCACTTACCCTAAAGTGAATTTTTTCAATAAATTAAAAAAATGGATTGCCGCGAGAAATAAATTTTATTTCGGAGTCATATTATTATGTCATATTTTATTTTCTTCTCAATTGTTGTTGACACCATTCACATATTATGATTTAAAACAAGTTAGATTTTAAATTTTAACTATATTATTTGGATATGGAATTATACATCATATATTTTCATAAATATAAGATTTCACTTGATGAATTTAAAGAAAAAGTTTAAACTTTAAAAAAAATCTAGAGTATTTATTTTCATATATCTATTATTAGAGTTATATTTTTGAGAATGAGATATTCATTTGTTTACATGATGATTTTAATTATCGTGCTATATGATAAAGTGAAATTTCAATTAGTTTGGCACAAGTTTTTCAATGAATGTTCTTAATGGATAAGTGAAGGAAATTCATATAAAGGCATTGAACCATCAAATAAATAGGGAGAAAAGTAATTTAATAAAAATGATTAGAACATTTTAAATATTCTCATGTCATAACATTAAAAAATTCTATGAATTTTGAGTTGTAAAATAGTATTTTTACAATGAGATATCAATTATTTAGCAGAGTCTTGATTTGGATCAAGAAGATGTGAATTTCATAAGTATATACACCTAAAATATTATGGATTAATTTGATTCCTATTAATATTAATAGATGATTCACCAAAATCTCATTAATGGATAATGAGAAGAACTAACAGATGAGATAATTTTATTAAAATATCAAATTTGTTTTCTAAATTGGTGTTCCCTAATGAAATGTGGAAAAAGTTTTTAGTTCTAATACTTTCAGATATGGATACTTGTGAAATTTATATCTTTTTTATAGAAATATATTGTTTGCAATTTTAAAAATAATAAAGTTACTTTTTCATTAGATGAAAAACCCAATAGAGTCATTTGAAGAATGAAAAAAATACTTCTAAAATGAAATGTCTTTCGAATATATTGATTATTTAAAAGATTAGGATTTTTTTGGATATTGGGGGTGATACCAAATTGGACACCCCAAAAAATATGAGAAGTATAGGTGAATGGGTTGAAAACAATGAGGAATAATATTTGAAAATATATGTTTATTTCTATTAGGAGATGTAGAAGAATTTTGTGAAACATATCTTACCATAAGATGATGGGAAAGAGTATTGGGAGAGAATTAACCACACCTATGTGAGGTAATTTACTACCAAATTAAAATATAATCATGATGCTTCTTAGGAGAATAAAATATAAGTAACAAAACACATGAAATTTGAAGGAAAACGTTTTGTCGTACTGGAATCAATGATAAGAGGCTTCTCCTTAGGGTGTATTTTTTTTGGTCTCAAATTGAGTAACCACACATAAAAATTATATTGGTGAAATCTAAGAGTAATAAGAATGCACAGAAGTTCAATGAAAAATAAAATGTGTATACCAATCAGGGTATACCCGATGAGACATGTGTATGATGAAAACTATTTGGACACACAACTGAAACCTATCTCACATGAATTCTAGTGAAATTAGTGTTACATGACAAATAAAATATCTATGATCAGTGTATTCATATTGATAATCCTTAATAATTGGTTACGAAAAATAAAGTAGATGTTTCCAATAATATGGAGAATCTGAATAAGAATAAGTTATTTGTCACTAAAAGAGTGTTTAAGAGTTTTTTTTACTATTCAATGTGATTAACCCACTTTAAAGAAGAAATATAGATGTTTTTCAAGTGGGTTACTATCTTAAAAACATTAAATCAATGCTATAATTCCACAAATGTAAAGTACTATTATAACCTCTGAGAACTGCAAGGATATAAAAATGACAAAAATTAGTGGTTGGATTGGTCAATTGAGGATACAAAGATGTTATTTACGTACTGAAGGAATCAAAAGGGGTAAAGGTTATGATGATTATATATCATAGGTAGGGTAATTTTTTTGGGGGGGGGATATATTATTGGATCCCTATGAATCTAAAGAATTCACCCTCATTAAATAGTGTAGATGAATCATAATACTATGAAAGGGAGGGACTATAATAGAATATCAATCATACATTCTCCATTTTACATTTGTACTATATTGTCAATGTGGGAGAATAAACACATAAATGCAATTTTAATTTCTTGTAATTCTTAAGATAGTTTTGATTAATAAAAGGAATTGATTTCTTTGTGATATTAAACTTTTTCCATGCTCATTGATGATATTTCATCAATCAATTATGGTTTTTCTAAATAAGATTTCTGATCATCATATTTCTTTTAAATCCATATAATTAGATTGATGTAAACATGTATTTCATGATGATTAATTCCATGCATAACTCATATTTTTTTATATTGGATTTGTTTTCAATGGTTGATGACACCATTCACACATGACTATTTATAACATTCAAGATTTATAATACATTGAGTAGAGTGATACACATAAGATATACTAACATGTTCATGGAATACTGGATTTTTCAAGGAAGACTGTGTTTATAGAATATTTTCATAATATGAGTTAAAGATATATTAAGTAAGGAGTCTTCGAGCGAATAATAGCATTATATGATTCTATAATATACTATATGGTTACTATAGGATGAGATTATATGTTAACATTTAATATCAATTAATATGTTAGAGTATTTTGGATGACATGGTTGAATCATAGAGTAGATTTATGAAAGGATATACTGAGTTGTTTTGGAAATATGACATTAATGATCACATTACTTAACTAGATCACAATGAAATCATTCTCAAGTGTATAATAAAATATAGTTTGAATAAAAAAATATATCTTATAAACCATTATTATGATCAAGGAAACCTACGTTGTCTATATGATTTCATATTCAAAAGGAAATAATGTATCTCACAAACACTATCTGACCTTATGGAGTGGTGGAATAAACATTAAAATGAAGTTAGATATGTATTATACCTGACTATTGACGATTTAGTTACACAATTTTACATTTCAAATGTAAATTATTTGTTGAGTTGTCTTATAAGTATTCCTTAGAATAAATCCACATGATTATATTGAATACATACATATCACATGTCCAGTCACATAGATAAATAAGAATGAAGAGGAAGTTTAAGGGTCAAGGTGGATGGAGGAGGTTTAGATGATCATGTGGCCCCATAATGGGTGTTGGAGAAGGTTTATGTGATGTATAGATGATGACGCTAAATTCGTGTGGATTTCTTAATGTACAGTAATATGAGAATGTAAAGAGAAGTTTATTATGCAATGAATACCAACTGAGAGAAGTTGATCAAGTAATGGTTTGGTATAAAAGTGGTCTTATGATTCAATATAGTAAAGTGATTATTTTTTTATTGGAATAATATATGACGATTCAATAAGGATTTTACACTCGATGAAAAGAGTTTTGTTGTATAACACTGACTCAATACACTCCATCATAACAAAACTAGATTTTCACTTATCCTAAGGTGAATCTCTGTATACAAAAAATATATAATAATTAGTAATGTGTTTCTATTTTGTGACAATGGTAGACTATACTACCTAAAGATACCTAATAATTATAAGAACATAACATAATGGAAACAATTTATATTAGAGGTTATAATAGTGAAAATATACATATAGAGAATTTAGTAATCATTTACCTTTTCATGTCAGTCATATAAAAACTGAATTACTGAACATAGGAAAAAACATATGTACATGTACAAAAAAATAATTGAAACAACTATAGGATCAGAACTGAGGAACCACCTGGTTCATCTGGAACTCAATGTCACTCGACTTGTGCACTAAATACACTCTTATATGTACAAGGTTAATGAAATTTAAAATTTTACATTACCTAAACCAAGAGATCAAAATTATGCACAATTCATAGAGGGGAAATTCAAGTTGTGAGTACAAAGTCAGTAAGACACCACCAATGGTGTCCATAACTAATATCCATATTTTAAACCCTTGTATGTCAATAGCTATAATAACAAAATATATTACAAAACATACTCAAGTAATGCTTGATTAGCCCCAATAAATCTTTTAACTACCTTGGCAGTGATGGAGTGGAATAATACATGCACATTCTATCGTACACGAGGATAAATCGACCTCCCAACCAGTTCTCATGTCTCATTGCACCGTCATACCAAAAAAATATGATTCCCCAAAAACATAGACACACCATATACCTCATTATATATCCTGAAACTAGTGAAAAACTTTCTCTATTCATGTGATGACCATCACCTTCCTTGGAAAACTATGATATATCCCCTGTGAACATCAATTGTTAACACCATTATACCTGTTTTATTAAAATACAGAGTGTACCTCCCATGAGAGTGGAAAAAATTTCATCTAGTGACATGTCCTATGTGCACACGACCTCGATATCCTCATTGCTGAAGTAAATTGATATCTCCATCCCTATGTCCACACCTCAGCGAACCTCTATTTCCCCCATGAAAAAGTTCAACACCATCCACATTACATTGGAAACCCTAGAGTCACTATTTTATAACACATTACATCAATCCCTAAATGACCTGACTTATTTCATTGGAGAATAATGCTATTCCAAATCCTATCCACGATTTTCTTCATGATAATACCCCTAAGTATTAGATATGAACAATGAAAAATACATGTGGTACCATTTCTAACCATATATACACAAAAAAACCCACACCCATTTATCAAAAAACACATAAACACATGTGTAAAATAATAAATATCTTGGAACAACCTACCTATAACACGTACGGATCCTCTAACTATGAAACTCAGATTGATATAGCTTTAATTAGACGATTTAGTAATATCTAAAAAATAAAAAAAATTTGGGTTCTAAAATAAAATTTTATGTAGAAGTAATAAATTTGAAAATTATATTCAAATAAACTAATATTCTTATCCATGGATACTCCTTACATCAGATGACACAAAGAACTGCTAAATTTTTTCAATAATCTAACAAAAAGAATAAGAGAAGAATTAATGAACTGGATATCTGTTTTGGGTGAATGCACTATGTTCTGATTGAGAAAAAACCTATAGTCCATTTATAATCATATTTCACAAATAATTTATCATTTTAGATATTTTTTAAAAATATTGATATATATTGAAATATTATTTTTTTATAAGTATCTTTACATTTACCCATGGTTCTTACCCTTACAAATCATCTATAAAATTTCAAAAACATTAAGACACTTATTATCCGTTTGGATGGACAAAACATTAACCTTATGTATCACTAAAATGACCCTTACTCATTATACCATCCCACCCCCAAGAACATTACAAATTGTTTAAAGTAAAATACTCATATATTTGGGATTTTACAGTTATGTTTTTCCTTACCTACAAAATGATTCCTATGCATATAGGGAGAATCCAAAGAAACCCTTACATATGACATAAATATTTTACAACTCCTAGAGGATGAATCTCACATTCTAAAACGTACTATTGCAAATGAAAGTTATACTTTCAAAAATCAAATATTTTAAAAATATTTACTCTTACACATACAGAGTCATCACCACTTATCCATTAACATATTAAGTAAATGTATATATGGGTTCCCATAAATAAGAGTAGCTTCTCATAGGGTGTTTTCCAAGACATAACTAAATTTAAAGGATACCTCATGTAATACTTTGAAAAACTTATTTTTATACATTTATTTTTTACCATATCATAATTCCAATAATGTTCCCAATGAAAAAAATTTCATTAAAACAGAATCAAACATACAACACTTCTATAGTCTTCATCACTTTTGAAAGTAACCCGAATATATTATGAACACCATGACTTAAACATATTTTATAGTTAACATACATTCTCCAAGGAATATTGAAAATAATTTATTTCCATGACATACCCATATGTTCAAAATTCTTATGAAACATCCTAAAACACCAAAAATCATCCAAAGATACTTTTAGACTAGAATATTAAAAAAAATCACCCAAAATAAAAGAAACCCAAAATATGATTAAATGACACCCATAATTTATATTTATATAAAAAAAATAAACATATAGTCTTATAAAGGGTCTAAAATCATATAGATGACTGTAGATATAACCTAAATTACCACATTAAATTACAACGACCTTAAAACTACCCATCAAATGATAGCTCATCCCCCAGATATCTGAACCATACCCTAACCAATTCCAATCATAACTGGTGTATCAAGCTTACTTAATACCTAATATACTATAACAATGTTGAACACGTCCATCTCTTCCCATTCACCTGCACTTACCAACTAAAAAAAATATATCCCTTATGTGTGAACTACCCAACATAAGAATCTCATACTCAGTGTCAAATAGACTAACAACCTAAAACAATAATATCACACTAATATATTATCCAAACACTAGTTATCCACCCATATCCACCAATCATCAGTTAACTGGATCCTACATTATATTGATGCACTATTTTATCACATAACACCTATGATGTCCATATTTACATTAAAATATTCAAAATGTCCACTTTTATCCTACAACACCTTTGACACCCATGTTTATCCACTATGTCAATAAATCCCTCATTCATCATGAATCATATATAATGGTTACATATTATCCAAAAATAGTTTAATCTATTTATCATATACCCACCTCGTGCATCAATACTAATCCTAAAAATCCACATTGTCTAGCTCTAAGTATACCAATTGCTATAAATGGATACCCAACCAAAATTATATCTATTGACTTAATCATAATAAACTGACCAAAAACTAACATCTCGTTGTATGTTCTCTCTATGGATTCATAATCACAACCAATCCCTTCCCCAAATGCAAGGTATCCTTCTCAATACCTTTCCCCACACCTAAAATAATATACCAACTATCATATTCTGGTATATTCATGATCCTACTTCAAACACATATGTATATATCAATAAATAAAATAAAACAAACATTTAGTTCCTCTAATAAAAAAATTAGATATATCATCCACCCACATGTCCAATATTCTTTCAATTCTTGATAACATTGGGCTCAAATATTCCCACTTTACCTATACTAGAGACATTTCATTAAAGAACAAATCATGTTTTGTATAATCAATACCCCTATACTATATTCTCTAATGGGACTCCTGATGTTGCTGATTTATTCTACACAAAACTACACTACCTATGTTACCAGATACCACCATCTGCCTCATTGTTCTTTCCTCAACTGAGTTATACCTCACTATTAGAAAATAATTTATTAGTTATAAAACAATAAGTCAACCTGATAATATTTACATTTTACTAATCACATACCTTGAACAACAATTAAATCACGATACATTAGATATCTTATTACATACAAATATAGATCCAAACTATGGAAAATCATGTAACCTCTCAACTTGGCCGACATGGATTATACCCTATGTCTAATGTCCCATTATACACTCAATGTATATCACTAGACTCCATGCAAGAAATACCTTGTCATGTATGTTATAAAAAACACATCTTCTTGAGTTCCCCAATAAATGATGAAGATAAACCTCACAAGGATCTCCTTGAGATACTTAATCCAAAACTACCCAAATTCATAAAATCACAGCGGTTGACATATCATTCTTAGAGCCACTCTAGGTGATTTTTCCTCACCTCCACCATAAAATAATTCTAAATATTGATATAACTATAAAATGTTGTATATATAGAAATTGTAAATGGTTGATCAAATCAATACCCTTACACTTTCATATACCACCAATTACCATACAACTTGGCCTCATAGGTCCACCTACCCCTATCAAGGCCAGGTACCACACACATCCTATACATTTAGGATAATCATATTTTTTTCATACCCTGAATCACATATTTGGGATGGATTAGTAGTATTACAAAAGGAATATATAATAGAAAATAACATTTTGGTTTTTTTAACATTAAATAGATAAGACCTTCTCATTATAGAACCCAAATGAAATTATTTTACCCTTATTGGGTCAGCTGAATAGAATTTCACTAGGATACCATGTATGAAAGCACTATTTAACCAATTATTAACACATGAAATAGTTAAAACCTCCTCCAATTATAGAACTAAATTATAAATCAAAAGAAACAAGAACATTTCAATAGATATTTGAATATCAAAAATGATGCATGAGTACTAAGACATCCTCTTCAAGGTCAATCGTACAAACCAAAAATAAATAACATCAAATCCCGTTTTATTTTTAACATATAACACCACTATAACAACAAAAAAATATAAAAATCATGCTTCCCTTGGTCATGTGGAATTCATATCATACTTATACTAGCTAGGAACACGTCATGACATCCATTCAAAGTTCAAACACATTCATAGACCATAAGTCTACCATAACCCAAATTAAAAAATCATAATAACATGATATCATTTTACAAAAATATTCCCTGAAACCAAATATAAAATACCCCAACTGAATTCCCCACATAATAACAAGACTAGAATTTCATTTCTCCTTAGGGGAACCTTTTCATATGAAAAAGGATACCAACTAGCAACTAGGTTCTAGTGGTTGATAGTGTGTAATATCCTGGAATTCCATGTAAATTTTTTCTAAATTGATTCAGACAATATTGAGACCAGGATATGAGATGGAACGTGATTAGGAGAGCTAGAGTGTACATAATGTATTTTCAAACTATTTTTAATGTTCATTAAATAATCATGCGAGTGGGTTTTTCTAACTTTTTTAACCAGTACACAGAATAGAAATCTGAGGGGACTGTTGAACTCCAAGAATCAAGATTCAACTAAAAAGGACCTAACATTGACTGACGTAGGATTACTGACATAGATAGTTTTCATACTTTTTAGAAGAATAATAAATTAACAATGAAATATATTTTTTTATATATTATTCTTAATTACACATTGACTCATCAGCACTACAGTGTAGTGACAAGGCAATGATGAATCCATTAATGAATCTCATTAATGAATCAGTGTGTTGACATTGAAAAGAGCATCATGTCATCCTTAATTAATTAAATAGGGATTCGGGGTTGATGAAAAACCCTCGAATTCCTCTGACTAACGACAAAGGAACCCTCTCCAATGACAAACGCTGATGAATTGGAATATGGAGACCAAAACCATGGAGAGTGGTTATGAGACTAGAGATTGAAAGATGATCATCCTCAACAACTCATCTTATTCCCATGTAGGGGTTTGATGATTTTCTGTGTGAATTTGTTTTCCCCATACCTTATTTTTAATGTAGAACTCATGATAACTCACAAAAAATTTAACCCCCAGATTGATCATTCATGTGTGATGGGAACTAATATTGTGGGGATTGGTAGAAAGGGGATTAATTACATATATTTTCCACTGTCCTTTCTAATGTGATGAATGAAATCCAAACAATTAGGGATGACGATTGTCTTCATTGCTGTTCCATGTGATCTCCCCCCTTTTTCTCTCGCATTCTTCGCCAGCGGACCCCCAGGGTTGCGTCAGGCCTTTTATAGGGGATTTGAAATGTGTTTTATTCCCCAGAGTGATAGTAGAATGATATTTAGACCACCACATACATCTACATGGACCATAGATCTTGATACATTTCCGGGATTGATGAATGGACCACAAAAGAATGTCTGGTGGCCTGCAGAGGAGATCTCTTGCACGCCGACACCAACAATGATGGCCAATAAAAGGTAGGAGGCAAGCACCGACAATTCACCTCGGTGATAGTAGGAGACACCGACACAAAGGAAGTCTGTAGGAGAACATGGACACCCTTCTACGTTAGAGGACCCACACAACGCAAAGTCATTGTTTGCAGACCACGGTAGTGGGAGGTCAATGTGGCACCATTCCGTGTTAACCAAGTGGCAGAACACAGTGCCCCAACATGTCCAAGGTGGAGCAGTCATCCAACCCTTTGGCGGCTGGGAAGGTATACGTGGACTAGCTCATGCCCAGGCTAGCCAGGTTGCCCAGGCGTGTTGGTACGGTAGGTCAGACTGGACCCATCCATGTCAGGTTGGGGCTGTCAGGCTGAGTCGGGTCCGTCAAACCGAGTAATACTAGATTTGGACCCATTCGAATCTTTTTAGAAAATGAGGCATATCATTTGGACTAGGAGTTTGTTTGATGAACTATCTACCGCATTGGTACCATTGCGATGAGGTGGTCTTTTTGGTATACTTCAGTTGGTCTGACCATGTTGGACCAGACTATGATGAAACCAGGCCCTATTTACTAACACACCAATAACATTCAGACAAGGCATTCGATTGGCGTGTTGTCTGAGAATTGGGACCCTAGTGAGAATTTAGTCATTTGGGTATGCTCTAAGTGAGTTTTCATGGAAGTCAAGATACATCCAATGTCTTGATGAGTGTAATCTTTCGTAGTTAAGAACAATAGAGTGTGAGAATCCTACAGCTAGCTATGACATAAAGGATATGAGGAGTGGGACCTTGGTGGGTCAATAGCAGATTAGACCTTGGTGGACCTATAGTGGAGCGTTCCTTGGTGGTTCAGTAGCTGAGACGACCGTAGTTGTCTAGTAGCCGAGCAGACCTTAGTGATCGAGAAGCTAAGCGGACCTGGTGGTCCACTAGTTGAGTGAACCTCCATGGTCTAGTAGTAGAGAGGACCTCAGTGGTCCTTTAGACATGCAAACCTCATTGGTCTACTTTCAATGTGTACCTCAGTTGTCTTGTAGCCGAGCGAACCAAAATGACTCATCAGGGATGATTCCCTTAACAAAATAAGATGATTCAGTTTCATGACAGATAATTGTACTTTATATACATTATGTTATACCTAGTGTGATCTGACTTTTATCTATTAAGATTATTTTCTGTTATTGCTTTGTGGTATTACCTTTATGGTTTGTGGTTTCTACCGTGTATTTTCTTACTCACCCCTACACAGGCTTCACTTGCACGTGTCCTGTCTCATGTGGGTGATCAATGCATCAATTGAGACCTTGGTGGTCCAGGACCAGTTGGTACATAGTGATACGAGACAAACATGCGTACTTCTACGTATATAGATATCTACCCTTCACCTACACTTCATGTTAGGTCTTGAGCGGATGGACTATTGCAGTTGTACTTTCATTTGTGCTTTTGGGATTTTATTTTGTCACCTTTGTACTTTCAGTTTTTAGTGTACTCTTAGTAGTTTTCTCAGTAAAAGTTTTGCTTTAAATTGTGTTTACATTCCATAGTTTCATCTCTCTATGTGTGTGTGTCTATAGGATTAATGTTAATGCCTTCCATTTTTGGTATATTACAACTCGGTTCTAGTTTCCAGCCCCTGGCCTATGGAGGGATGGCTGGGGGTAGTCCGAACACGATCCTCGGGAAAGTGTCATGACAATGTTGTATCAGAGGAGGTTGTTTCTACTAGAAGTACTTATGGGAAATGGGGTAATATTTTTTGAGTTTGGATTTCAGTCCATGAAGTCTAGTGTATATGTAGCGTCTGAAATATCCATACAACAGGACACTAAATTTTTTATTCGGACTCGATACATGAAAACACTGGCTGCACACATCTTTGAATGTTTTTTCATGATATTTTTGAGTTAGTGTCAGCTCATTAGGTATAATCTATTAATTGAGATTCATCATGATCTCTTTTTGGATACCTCTATGCATATAGCCATCCATGATTCCAGTGTGTGACCAGGAGGATGGTCCATAGAGTTCCAAGGCTTCGGTACAGGGAATGTTGCCCGAGATGGTACCTTCGAGGGGTGTCCCAGTGATACCATTACTCGTTGGTCAATAGTTACTACCGGCTCTACCGGTATAGGATGCACATAGGCTTCGTACCTTACATGAGTTCCAAATAAAAAGAACACCTAGGGTCAGGGAAGAGACCGATTCTTAGGTTGTTGAGGATTGGCTGGAGGCGGTGACCTGAGTTTTCATCTTAGTGAGTATTCCACATTTCTAGATGGGAGTTCTTATAGGAAGCCATCTATAGGGTGTGGCAGAGAGTTGGTGGATTTTTATGATTTAGAAGCATGAGGAGGTGATCGTCACCTAGTCTTACTTAGAGTGTCTTTTTAGGGAGGATGTCTTCCCTGCAACATTGTGCTCAGTGTGCACACAAGAGCTGCATCACTTTTAAAAGGGAACCCTGATAGTGCTTGAGTACTCAGTGGTGTTCATATAACTCCCCCATTACTCTATAGATATGGTACAAGACCCATTATTCAGGGCCCAGATGTTTGAGCAGGGACCCTGATAAGAGATCATGGCATATATGATTTCCCTAAGAATCACTATGCAGGATGGGGGCGGAGAGGGCTCTACTAGTAAAGATATTTCATGAAGAGTGGGCACTGAAAATGTAAGATACCACTAGGTGACAAGTGGATGATTCATCCATGGAGGGTAGCTGATAGAATATGTAGATTCCTAGACAAGCTAGAAAATTCGAAGGATAACAAAAGACTCCGGGTCATCAGTATGGGGCTCACAGGGTAGAGGGAGTCATTAGAGGAGCATAGTATTCTACATATGTGACATGCAGTGGAACGTGGCTTGAGATTTCTTGACTCACCATATAGAGGACAGATAGATGGTCGAGGGACTACTAAGGTAGTTGAAAAGATGGGAACATGATAGTCTGCTAGGTAGCAGATGTGGCATAGCAGCAGAATGTGCTGCATGAGGTGGGTGTAGGTATGAGGTACAACCACCCCCACCCTAGGTGGTCCACCATGGGCTTCAAGAGTAGGTGAACATGGTCGGGCTCAGCTACTAGAAATCAAGACCAATGGTCCCGATATCCCAAAGATGAGACAAGGTACAATACATGTGTTCTCCAATTTAGTTTCAATTCATATAGACATAGGTTCTAGTCACTCTTTTCATACCTCAGATCCTGTTTAGATATTAGAGATTCTGATCATACTGTTGGATCTATCCTTATAATTAAATACTTCTAAGAGAGAGGATTCACCAATCACACATTAGTGATGATATTGTGAGCTTAATATTGGAGGCAGGATATTCAGCTGGGATCTCCTTGTAGCTATGTTTTGGTCTTAAGAAATCGTTCTGGGTATGGACTGGCTATTAATAGTTCATTCTCAGATTGACTATTTAGGGACACAGTATGATGTTTCCAAAGAGATGAGATCCCATTTTCCTTTTTCAGAAAGAATTGAAATAGAGAAGCGTGTGATGTACTCACATATAGGAGGGTGCATCTGATCAGTCATCAATTGGCTTGAATGACCCTCAGAGTAGTGGATGAGACGAGTTCATAGTTTACTATAGTGGTAGAAGAGTACCCATGTGTCTTTCCTAATGATGTTACATGATTAACTACCTGAAAAAAGGTAGAATTATGTATTGATATGTACCCTGGAATGAAACCGACATCAACACATGAATATCTAATGTCTCACGTAGAGCTCCCAGAGTTGAGGTTATAGTTGGAGTATTTGATGAGGAAGGGGTTTTTATGGCCCAACATTTCACCATGGACTGCCCTAATGTTATCTTCTAAGAAGCCAGACATAATCATGAGGTTGTGCATGGAATTATGGCACCTAAACCAGGTGAAAATGAATAACATGTATCCTATACCAAGGATTGATGGCTTCTTCGATCAGATGAGTAGAGCGAGATGGTTCTCAAAGATAGACCTCAGATCAAGCTATCATCAGCTTCAAGTATGAGATGAGGACATCTCGGTGAATGAATTTGGATATCTCTACGGCCACTACGAGTACTTAGTGATTTCGTTTGTCATGAATAAGTCCCCAACAATGTTCATTGGACTCATGAATTGGATCTTCTAGCCATACATTGACCATTTTGTAGTGGTCTTCACTGATTACATCATCATATATTCAATGTCCAAGGAGTATCTTTCGATACACTACATAATGATTCTGGAAACACTCCAAGAGGACCATCTTTACAAAAATATATCCAAGTGTGAGTTTTGGATACGAAAGGTCCACCCCATGTCATCTCATAGGAATGAGTAGTGATGGATCCAACAAATATTGAGGTGGTGCTTGCATGGGAGCCACCCAAGAATGTTACCAAGGTGCAATGATTTAATGTGATTGATGGGTATTATCAGAGGTTTGTACACAACTTCTCCAAAGTGTTATCACCGATGATGACATTATAGAATAAGGGAAAAAACATCGTGTGCACATAAATATTCCATAATATATTTCATTGGCTAAGGAAGATATTGATGAGTTCTCTTATCTTAAGGCTACCATAGGAGGGAATCGACTATGTGGTGTTCTGTGAGTCATCATGAACCCAGTCAAGTGGTGTCTTGATGCAGGGGAAAGCAGTGATTGCATATGGATCATGATGATATAGAGTGGACGAGTAGATCTATGAGACTCATTACCTAGAGTTGGA
The DNA here is from genome assembly GCA_963277665.1 of Viscum album. Lineage (NCBI taxonomy): Eukaryota > Viridiplantae > Streptophyta > Magnoliopsida > Santalales > Viscaceae > Viscum > Viscum album. Next base: position 1,200,335,653 of record OY728164.1, read on the forward strand.
AGCAGTTGTCTTTGCACTGAAGATGTGGTGACACTACCTTATGGGTGAACGATTCATCGTCTACTCTAACTGCAAGAGTCTCAAGTATATATTTTCCTAGAAGTATTTGAATATGAGATATTGAAGTTTGATATATTTTTTCATGGTCTATGAATTTGAGATAGTATATACTCTTGGGAAGGGTAATTTTGTGACAGATTCTATAAATAGAAGATCAAGTTCCCATCTTCAGAAAGAGGCCTTAGAGCAGTATGCCTCACTTTAGATATCCAATGTGGATATAGAGGAGACTTCATTTCATCATTCTATGGTAGTTTCCACTCCAATATTACAGTTAGTTTGGGAGGTGCAACTCAAATATTCCATCTGTGATACTACATGTTCCCATATGTCCACATGGCATGCCCCTGATTGATATTCTAAAGGTAGGGAGCACGTTATCCTTTTTAGAGGATGCACCATCGTACTAGTGGAATTACGGGGGGGATGTTTTGAGGGATTTCCATAAATCCCATTTGTTAGTACATGAATGTGCTCCTAATATGTACCAGGAATTCTGAAATCAGCACTACTGGCAGGGGATGAAGAAGAAAATTGAAGATTTTGTGTCGAGATGCCTCACTTGTCATCAAGTGAAGGCTGGGCACCAGGATCCATCCGATTTGATAGAAACTCTTGAGGTAATAAAGAGGAAATGGTATGGGATATTGGTAGACTTTGTGATGGGATTACCATATATATCTAGTCAGCATAATAACAGTGACCTGCATAGTCGTTCGTACAATGTCTCAAACAGTTCCACGCTGAAGGTAGAGTTGTAGCTGTTGTTGTACACAAACTCCACCAGTAGTAGGTGGTCCTCCCCAATACAACCAAAAGAAAATATTCAAGGACAAATCATGTCCTCCACAGTTATAATTGTCTGCTCCATTTAACCATCCATCAATGGGTGAAGGGATGTGTTAAAGCGCGAATGAGTCCCAAACACCTCATGTAATCCCTACCATAGAAACTCTTGAGGTACTAGAGAGGAAATGGTATGGGATATTGGTAGATTTTGTGATGGGATTACTATATATATCTAGTCAGCATTATACCATTTGGGTGATTATAGAACAACTCACCATGTTGGCCCACTTCATAACCATTAGAGAGTTCGGTTTAGTAGAAATATTTGGATGACCCTACATATCATATATAGTTCAAATAAATTAAGTCTCATCTATGATAGTGTTATATAATGATGCATGATTTACATCCAAATTATGGTAGGGATTTCATGAGGTGTTTGGGACTCATTCACGCTTTAACACAGCCCTTCACCCATTGATGGATGGTTAAATGGAGCAGACAATTATAACTATGGAGGAAATGATTTGTCCTTGAATATTTTCTTTTGGTTTTATTGGGGAGGACCACCTACTACTAGTGGAGTTTGTGTACAACAACAGCTACAACTCCACCTTCAGCGTGGAACTGTTTGAGACATTGTACGAACGACTATGCAGGTCACTGTTATTCTAGACAGACCCTGGGGAGTCACCATTCATGGGTCAAAAGATGGTACATTCTACCATTGAGAAGGTTCAAGTCATCTGAGGGCAGATGAAGACAGTACAGAACTGATATAAGTCCTATGATGATAGACGACATAGACCCTTGGAGTTCAATAAGGGGGACCACGTATTCCTAAGGGTCTCTCCTTGATGAGGGATTTAGAGATTTTCATGGGCATAAATTTATCTCTGAGGTTCATCAGACATTTACCGATACTGTGTAGAGTAGGAGACGTGTCATACCACATGGATCTATAACCACATTTATAGAGGTTTCATGATACCTTCCGCAAATCCCAACATAAGAGATACGTGCATGACCCTTTTGATGACATCGACCACGTCGAGCTAGATATTGATGATAGAAAACATTGGTGGAGTACCCGGTGGAGAGAGAGGATCGACTAGAGATGATCGTTTATGGATGGTATATTACTTTGGTGTGTGTTTTTTGGAATCACAAGAATCTCAAGGAGTTCCTGCGGGTGTGGGAGACCTAGACTCCTGCTCAGTACCCCCATTTGTTATATTAGCCATTGTTTTGGCTTACAATGATGTAAATCCCTAAAGGATGAGGTAATTTAATGTCCCCGAATTCTTTCCAATTTTTTTGAACATTAAATGGGATTATATAGAATCTATTCTCAAAGAAGGCATGGGATTTTGAGGCCTAGAGTGGCCGAAATTTATTTTAAAACAAATTTTATTGTTCATTAAATAATCATGCGAGCGGGTTTTTGAATCATTTAAACTGGTGCTTGGAAAAAAAATATGAGGGAACCATTAAACTCAAAGCGTTAGGATTCCCCTAAAAGGGACCTAACATCAAGCAGCGTTGGTCAACCGAAAAATATAGTTTTTTGGAAATTTCAAAAGAAACAAAAACATAAAAAGTTATTTTATTTTATCTTATTCTTAAATACGTAATGATTCATCAGTTTTGTAGTGAGGCAACAAGGAGAAAATTAATCCATTAATGAATCTCATTAATGAATTAGTGTGGTGAAGCTACAATTTCCATGACATCTTTCTTTTTTATTTAAATAGGGATTCAGGGTTGATGAACAACCCTGAAATTCCTCTGATGAATGATGAAGAAAACCTTTTCAACGCCAAACACCAGAAAATTGAAAAATATACATGACACCCTTGATGTGTGTATTTGATATTTGAGATCGACAGATGATCATCCTTGACAACTCTATTTATTCCCAAGTAGGGGATTGATTCTTTTCTATATGAATTTCATTTCCCCATTTGTTCTTTTAAACGATGAATGTTGGTTAACTCAAGAAAAATTTAACCTATGGATCTATTGTTCATGTAGGATGGAAACATATCATGTGAGGATTGGATGAAAGTGGGTTAATAGTCATATATTATATTGTCCTTATTAATAAAAGAATAAAGTCCAAACAAATAGTGTTGATGTTCGTCGCCTTGGATGTTCCTTGTGATCACCCCTCCCCCCCTTTCTCTCGAGTTCATCCATGGTGGACCCCTAGGGTCGTGTCAGGAATTTTTTGTGGGATTCCAAACGTTTCCAATTCACTATATTGACAAAATAAAGACATGGAGCCCACTGCAGTACTCTACATGACCTAATGAGCCCGGGAAAGTTCATAAACTGAAGAACATACCGTTGAATCAAATCATGTGGCCAGAAAAAGAAGACCACCGATATGACATCGTTAGTGGCGGTGACTACATGGGTTTGGTAGGTAGGAGGTGGTGTGCATCGAAGGAGCTCCTTGGAAAAAATAGGAGCTACGGGCACCAAGGTCAGTGGAATGTGGGAAGTAGTGTTCTACCACTACAACATGGCAACGTGCTACCTGTGCAAAGATGTGACGATAGGGGACGCCCGAACGGAGGCTAGTAGCTGGTGGTTGGTATATGCAACCACCTGACTGAAATGGAGAAGGAATGTGGCCCAAATTTGTGGTCCTTAGACGATGAATGTGGGAGTTCAATGAGGCACTTTTCCGCATTGACCAAGTGGCGGGACGCAGCGCCCATCCATGTCCCAAGTGGAACAGTTGTTCACCCCTTTAGATGCTAGGTGGGTGTACGTAGACCATCCCATGCCCAGGTGGATCGATTTTTTTTAGTGGGAAGGTGGGTCTAACCATACCCAGCTAATCCATGTTGTTCCCATTAGTTTGTGTCAATCCGACTAGTTCAGAACGGACCCAAACCCATTCGACCCTTTTTTGAAAAAGAGGTGTATCATTTGCACCTGACGTCCATTTGATGCACCATCTACGACTTTGGGTCCCTTGTGATGATGAAAATAGTTTTCATATACTCATGTTTTTCTTTCCATGTTGGTCTATGAATATATTCAATCCGCCCATGTTTACTAAAATTCCAATAACTATCTGACCAGGAATCCGATCGATGACCCGTCAGCATCGTTGGGACCCATTCGATAAGTCAGACCATTGAACATACTCTAAGTGTATTTTAGTGGTATTAAAGATACAACCAATAGATTGAGGAATATAATTTACCAATGTCAAGTGCACAGGATAGTGGTAATCCTATAGCTAGTTGTGGCATGAAAGATATGATGAGAGGGACCTCGGTGGCCCAGCACCAGAGAGGACCTTGGTGGATGAGTAGCAAAGTAGACCTCTGTGGTCCAGTAGATGAGCATACTTTAGCGGTCCCTCACAAGAGTTTACCACCATGGTTGAGTAGCCTAACTAACCTCAGTGTTCCATTAGCTGAGCGGACCTCAGTGGTCCAATTGCTAATCAGACCTTGGGGGTCCAGAAGTTGAGTAGAACTTTGTGGTCTAGTATGCAAGTAGACCTATGTGGTCCTATATTGGAGTGGACTTCAATGGTCTTATAGCGGAGTGGACCTCACTGGTCCAATAGACAACCAAACCTCAATGACTCATTAGGGTTGAGTCCCACAATAGTATAAGATGATTCAGATTTATGCTTGATAATCGTACATTACATACTCTATGTTATACCTTCTGTGAGTCGATATTGCTTCATTGAGTGTACTTTGTGTTCTTGCATTGTGGTTTTACATTTGTGGTTTGGGGTTCCCACTGAGTATTATTTTAATCACCCCGTCACATGCTTTTCTCGCACTTGTCGTGTCTCGTGATGGTGATTGATGATTCGACGGAGAACATTGTGGTCCAGGACTAGGTGGTGCTCAGTGATACGGGACATACAAGAATACTTATATGGCTAAAAGAAGCTACCCTTAACCTACCCATTAGGTAGGGTCTCCAGCCGACATACCGATTCCGTTGTACATTCCATTGTGGTTTTTGGAAAGTATTATGGCCCCTTTGTACATTATATTTGTACTAACTTTAATTAGTTGTCTAAGTGACTGTTGTGGTTTACATTTTGTTTACCTTCCACAGTTTCATATTTGGGCATGTGTACAGGTTTAAAGGCAATACATTCTCTTTTTTGGGATATGTCTACTCAGTGCTAGTCTCCATCCACTAGCCTTTGGAAGGCGGGCTTAGGTTAGTCTGGACATGGGCCCTGGGGGACATGTCATGACATAGTGCGGATCCTATACCCTTTTAATATTAATAAATATAATATAAACATAACAAATTAAAAGAAATTTAAATAATATGTGACAACAATACCAAAATATATATGTCCAGTATAATAAAAACATATTAAGACATGTTAGTTATAAAAAACCTAACTAATTTCACAATGATTAATCATATATGAACATATGAAAAAATAATCCAAATAACTAATAGCCTGAAACTGAGGAACACCTCAACCCATCTGAAACTCCATAAAATGCTACTTATGCACCATCTATACTTTCATATCTACCAGTTTCCTAATGTCTAGCCATTATGCTAAACTGAACCATGTGACTTAAAGTCTGTATGTGTCCCAGAGGTCTTCAATAGGGTGTGATTATAAACTTAGTAGGACACCACCAATGGCATCCCTAAATAATATCCATTTCATTTATCATTGTATAAAAATATAAATAAATTGAAACTAATTTTTTTTTATAAAACAAGCTCCACTCATGTTCGAACAACCTTGATGAAACCTTTAACATCCTCTAAAAGTCCTAGAGTGGAAGAATAAGTCCATAGTTTTCATTTCAGATCTCCAATATTCTCCTAATAAGCTCTAAAGTAACCTAGAACCATCAATGTAGACCAACTAAGACACTCCAACGATCCATCCACAACATGTAAATCATCATATATCACATATTCATTAATTTACCAACTATTTTATAGTAATCGCCATCTCTTTTAATGGAAAATGATGATGTATGAATCCTTCTCACAAATGGTCAACAACATTATCTCCATGCTACTAAAATAGGGATTATACCTCTTATGATGAGTGTAACAAATCACCTCATCAAACCTATTATATGTTACCTATACCCTAGCCACATAATCCCCATAGTGAGTAGATATCACTATTCTCAAGGACACGCCTTATAAAACCTCCCTCATAATCACAAAAAAGTTCACCACCATCTTCCTCATATTGGAAACCCTAAAATTACTACTTTTCAATACATTGAATGAAGCCCATCATGACCAGAAACCACAACACTAGGAAGGAATGCCTTATAATATCACATCTACCATTATCTATAAGATACTACCCCTAATTATAATTTATGAATAATTGAAAATTTTTGTGGTTCTATTCCTCATCACACATACACAACCCTACCCATGCCCATTTATGGAAAAATTATTAAGAACATGTATAACATAAGAAAAAAACTATACAACACCTACCAATTGTATGTGGGGATCCACTAAACCTGAAACTTCGGTCAATACCATTCCAATCAAAACATTAACCAAAATATCAAAAAATCCATGACATTTTGTATTTTCAACAAATGATGAGGTAACAATAAATAATCCAAATATCTGACACACATAGGATTCTAGAATTATCCTTGTATTCTTTCTCAATTTTATTTTATCAAGAACCATCATGACTCATTTAGAACCTCCCATAGAGAAGAAATGAATAATGTTAATTTTTTTATTTCAAATCCCATTTGTTTAGTTGATAAATTCTTTAAATACCTTATATAATCATATTTCCCATTTATTTTATCAATTCTGAAATTTTTATAAAATCTATAAAAATAATAGAATATTAAAATTTCATAGATATTTTTACACTTATGTGTGTTCCATACCATTATGTTTCATCCAAAAAATTAACAAACACCAGTACCCCAATGCAATACATGGAAGGCCTGAAGAATACTCTTACATATCAACACATTGACCCTTCTTCATCACAGTCCACCCCTCCCCTCATTTTATTATCTACCCAGATAAATAATATCAGGTATAATATATTTTAATCTCACTTATCATATTACCAACAAAAACATTCATACAAATATAGGGTGACTCTATAGTTACACATACATATGTGTTATCCATTTTCCAACTCCCACTAATGAATCCTATATACCAAAACATAGTATTACACATGATAGGATCAGATTAATGCATAAAAAAGTTCCCAAATATTTACTATTATTATTACTTGGTCCTCAAAAATTTTCCCTTTCCATAGTTAGTAATATTACACATGGTAACCACTACGTAATTGTAACTTCTCATATGATGTTTTTTGGGATTATCTAAATTCCAATGAGCCAGCAAGTAATATTTTTAAGAATATTTCATACAAATAATTTTTTTATCTTAGTTTTATTATCGATTTTTTCCCAATAAATACATTATACATACCAAAAAACTCATGTTTCATACACGTATATATTTTTCCATCACTTCATAAGATGACCCGAACATATTTCACATTCCATGCCATATAAATATTTTAATTCAAAGATTTATTATCACCCATAATATTTAGTTTTACTGTTATAATACATACTGAAATTTTTCTTCAATAAAAACACATATTTTAAAAAATATTTTGTATGTTCGAAACACACCCAAAATCATCCCAAAAAATCATAAAACCTAAAAACTCTATAAAACTCACCCAAAAATTACTGTAAACCTAAGAACTATTAAAATAGACCCATAATAAAATTTTCATAAAACATCAACATTTGTAAACTCAAAAGGTTTTAAACAAACATTTTCAAGCCTAGGTCTGACCAAAATTACCACATCAAATAATTATGTTCTTAATGTTGTGGTCCTTTTTCTCACTTATGTCTGTGTGTGTTTAATCACTCTCATCCATTAACATTATTATTGTTTTAGGGATCATCATGAGATAAATGCATTAACCTGAAACATGAAGAATTAGAATGTAAATGAGGTGAAGTAAATGAATGTTCATATTGGGCACCGAACAATGATTCCCTCCTAGTAGTCATTTTACATATTTTTGGATTATTAATTTATATTTAAGGACATCCAAACTAAAAAAATGATATAAAATAAAATATTACATTAATAAAAAATAATTTAATGAAAAAGTCAATTAAAAAAATAAAAACAATGTATTTCACAACAATATACAATATAAATATGTATAATAAAAATATATACATAAAAATTCATCCAATAAATATATTAAAGATTTATTTATCATTATTATTCAAACAAAATCATAAGTCCAATAGAAATCCTCCTTCAACATGACACCTCTATTACTCCACCATTTCCATCATTATCCCACCACCTCAATTGCTGACACCGACCTCAACATACACAAAACCCATCACATTACTATTAAAGAAACTAAAAAATATAGAAATATAAACAATTAAATTCAATTAAAATAATTTAAAATTTAATTAATGAAAATGTTTATGAAATATATCAAAAATATATAATTCATCATGACTTACCTATAAAGAGTTCAACGGATCAGCTGAATTACCCACCGACTACTTCCATCATCTTCCACCTATAATAAAAATATAATATTTAATAAAAGGAAGAGAAACCCCAATAGTTTCCATAGAAATAAAAAATAATATAGATATCAAATCACGTCATTGTATTATAGTTTAACAAAATTTTAAAATCTAATAACGAAATTAATTAATAATATCATACTAATAAGTTAAAAGACCTTTAAATTACATCATAACTTGTCAAAAGAGTCAACTTTATACTTTTCTAATTGAATAATTGAATACATACATGAAATTAAAAATTTCTAACCCTAATTAAGCATGAAAATGTAGTAATCTAACTCAGGCTGCGATATTTCTATGGGTATTCATGTTTTAATCAAAATACTAGACCATATCACCAATTAACCATGGAATTTTATCTTAATTTTCAACATAAAAAATTAATATTATAAAATATATTCTTGATATAATATCATTTTTGTTGATAAATTTTAACCAGACATGAGAAATAAATATTCACTTTTTGAAATAATTTCTAATTAATATCATCAAAACAATTATAAAAACAATGAAAAGATCCATAAATAAAATATAAAAAATAGTAAACAATATCTCGATTATTCTATGTGAAATGAATATAACAATTTCATTAAAAAAACAAACAAAAAAATAAACAAATTGTTTTCATTAATTATGTGATAATGTCATAAATATAATAAATCATAATCAGTGACGTATCACTACTGTAAAAAAAAATTTGATAAAATGTTACACATGATGAAAGTAAATTCCAATAATGTATTAGATACTTTTAGTTCAATCATAATTGTCATGAATTTACCTTAGAATTTAGCACTGTAGGATGAGATATCAGATTGTTTCTTCCCTCCTATACAATGCTTATCATCCCCTATAATATATAAGATAAGTAATTTTCTATTACAAATCACCACTAATACTATTCACTCATATATGAATCCTTTTCTTTCACCTTTTATTCCAACCATTAATTTTTTCATTGTGATTTATGATTATTAAAATTACTTATGATTAATAGATAAAAGGTTTATAGCCAATGAAAAAAACCATAATCATTGGTATAATAACAATTTTTTTAGCCTTTGACAATGGAAACTTAGTCATTGGGGGGTATTTTCATGGAAATAATACCCAAGACTATATTTAATTATTGGTTTATATGGCCGAATTGATATTCCAACGAGAAAACTGAATGAAACACATTTCTCTAAGCATTAAAAAACATGTTCATTGGTCTAAAATATTTGATGGTGCCCCTTGAAATAATTCGATATCTATAGATGAAAATATAAGTGCAAAATTAAATATAACCATAAGAGCCACTAGTTTCCATAGCATATATAAAATTTTAAAAAAATTAATGCAATTTGTTTTTCGGCTTAAACCAAAGTATTACACCTTAAATCCTTTTACCAGTCACGTACACTGAATTTTATAAATATATGAATAACTATAAATATATATATTAATTTTTTTCAATAATTACTATAATAATAACTATTACATGTGATTGGAGAATATGATTAAGGGATAGATGGTCCATGGCTATATATGGTATCCCCTAGTGACTTATTACCATACCTTAGGTGGCCCATGACTATAGTTGTATCCCTTTGGTACATATTTCTATATGAAAAATGGTCTATGTTTATATGGTGTCTCTTGGGTGGACCTACTTCCAATAATGACATAGTCCATGGATATTGAGGTCCCCCAAGAGGGCCTATTTCCACAAGACAGTTTTCCTATAGTGATTTTGGTTGTCTCTAAGGGACATATTCCCATAGGATAGTTTTTTTAAGGTTTATTTTCATTGGACAATTTTATCATGGTAATAAGGTATCCCACCAAGGGATTTAATAATAATGGCATGTTTTCTTATAGTGGAAGGGGGTTTTCTAGGGGTATTATTTACACATGAAATTTGTCCCATGATGGTAAGTCCTTTCCAACCACTTCATGCATTAGACACATCATTCATGTGTCAGTCTATGACTACATGTTTTATCTCCCATGGTTATAGGCTTGGATATCACCTTGAGCTCCATGTCCCCTGTAGGTTTTTCAATCAATCTAGTCTTATGGGCATACGAAAACATGGAATGTTACCATATACTAGGATAATAACTTTATCTTTTTGATAAATTCTACAGAACTATATAAATAGTGAAATTTTCATGGAGTTTGATCCCATGGAAGATGGAGTTACAGTAAAGGATGAATACTACTTTCCAAAAACATTTGACGGGTTTAGTCTAGCCACCAACCATACACGCCATTGAAGTGCATTACAAAAACTTGTAAAAGAGAATTATTATGGGAAATTAATGATTATTGGGTAGCGTTCACATCCTAGGATTCTTTAATTTAATCCTTCATACGAAATGAAATTGGTAATGATATTATTAATTATATAAACATTAATATATTATCTAACTAATTAATATTTCATTTTTTAAAACATATAATTGAAATTAATTAAAAATTGATAATATTTATTTTATTGACTCTAGTAGGTTAATTCAGGAAACCTCTATTAATTATCTTATAAAAATTATTCCATGACAGAGTCAATCATTTTATTACATTTTTTATATTAAATTTATATTTTTCTTAAATTTTCCTTAATTTATCGAGTTCTATAGAGTTTATGAATTAATTTTTTTAATTTTTTTTATATACTATATAAAATTTCTTATTTATGTATTATATTAACTTATTTAAATTATAGAATAAAATGGATGGATATCTTTTTTATTCCCCTTTATTTTATTATTTTGGGAATTTAGAGAAATCAAATTGAAATTATTTTATGTCGTACTTCTGATGAGTCATCAGTGACCACAAATGGTTATGGAAAGACTTTGAAAGAGTGTATTTATACATTAAAATATTGTAGGTATAATTTAGAAGAGAGATCCATGGATTTAGATGATTAATATAGGATTTCAGGTGAGTAAAAATCAACTTTAGATGAGTCTTGAGACACCTCAGACAAGTCAATACATTTCTAAATTAAATTATTCGAAGTGAGAATTTAGTGACTTTGGATGAGGAAATTTAGATCTTTATAAGGATAATATACACATAAAACTATAACAGTAGAGATAAATTATCATTAAATCACACCAATAACAAGCTTCCACGTAAATTAACATGGAGAATGTCAATATTGATACATGACTGCTAATCTAGTCAAACAAAATTTTGGAAGTTATGGATTTTTTAAGGAATAAATCATGAATATTAAAGAAACAATTAAAATAACAAAATAATTTTTTAATGGACTGATTTCATGTCAATGAAAGAGGAGACCACAGATCTACAAGAAGGGAATGACACAAGAGGATAGTACAACACGACTTTCTATGATTGTTGTTGTTAGTTTTTATCATTTTTCTTTATTTTGCATTACTATATTGAATTTTTTTCCCTTACCATCACATATATCTCAGGAATAATGGTTTAGATCTTGATTGTTGAAGAATGAGTATGAATTTTTATTTTAATTCGTGATTCAAACACTTGATCAAATAAAATATATTTCTTACGATAAATGATGGCGGGGTACCATATAAAATTAAAACTTTATTGATATTGTGTTGGATTTATTTATGTCTATTGAATACTTAATTTTTTTATGATCCATGTTCTCTATTTAATTAGTCTAGACATTATACAATGGAACATACTTGGTTGAGTTTTGATGTGCATAGAGAATTCTGGAAAGCATGGAAGGGGAAGTGGACACTCTTGGATTTATTAGTGAGCATAAGAGTTGATTGGGAATTTTCTGAGTAAAATTAGAGTTATTTACTATATCACTACACATATATAAAAGAGGGTATACTGGGTGGTGATATCTATAATATTAATACTCAATCGATCAATTCTATCATGGGTGAGAGGTGTAGGGATTATGGAACATATCATTCCTCAATTAATAAGAAAAAGACAAAACATTTTCATAACTTAGATAACATTAAAATTAAAATAATGGCCCTAACCTAATTATTTCTAATAAACATTATTTTTATTAACATTTCATCATTTTACATTTTACCCCTATATTTCATATAGTTGTTTTTAAAACCTAACCAAAGGAACCAATTTTATAGCTTTATGCGGAAATAGTTTTTGGATAATCCCTTTCCGAATAAATCCTAAAAATTATTCTATACTATATTTAACCTAATATATAAATGGATTTTTACAACACTTTGGATAGTGGTTTCCAACAACCTGAAACCATTTCCAAGGAGGTGGTGATAAAAATACTAAACTAAAATTTCATGACCAGGCCTATTTATAAGAAACTCATCACACATGATCCCGTGATAGATAGAAACCTACTGACAAGTCTTTTGAAAATTAATTTTACAATCCTAGTTTGAGTAAATTTCAATGACATACTATAGTTAGATTTCTAGTATTCCCTATGTGACTAACACTATTTTAGAGAACCTTATTCAAACATTTTGGGACTTATGAAATCACCCCACATTGTAAATCAAAATAATTAAATTACCATGTCTATTTTATTGAATTATTTTGAGTGTAAAATAATTCTAATCAAATGACTTCCCAAATTTATTAGTTTTAAAGGTGAATAGTCAAATATGAATATATTTTTATTCACACTGGTCTTCTCTTCTATCAATCTAAGAGACATTTATGAGGTACAATTCAAGTTGAGGTAATTACCACTATCACATGAAAGAGAATCTATGGTGTTATTGTACAGTCTATAACTAGTAGAAGTAGATGATTGGGATGATTTAAATAAAATTTTACCCATTAATTCATTCCTTCTTCTTGATGAAATATCATAAGTTATGAGATGTTCATATTCAGAGAAGCTTCTTGAGAGGCTCTTTATTAGTATTAGAATGGTTTGTGAATATTTTTTTTCCAGTTTCCCACAACAATACAGTGAGGATCACCATTTACATATATTATTATATATGTCATTGAAATACATTTATGGGAACATATTTTATCTATCCACTAAATAATATTTGAAAGATAAATCAACTCTGGTGGAAAATAGGTTTATTGAGAAGAAAAAAAATCCTTGGATTTTAATGTCATAAGAATAAGAATTAGAGGATTACATGAGGTGAGGGCCTCTAAATCATCACCATTACAAGAAAATTATATTTAAGAGCTAACTAGTATTGTAAAAGAATTTACTGAGATGAAATAAAATGAGAAGAAAAGGCCAGTGAAGGAATGTGGTTTTTTTTCATCCTATAAAATATATAAACACCAGTATATTGAGATATATGATATAGAATGTTTTGAAAAAAATAAAGCATCAAATATTGTTTTAGAAACATTCCCAAGGATGATGATAAAGATATCATATTTAATATGGGTTTAAAATTACACAAAACCATGCCAACCCACCCTATCAAAACATGTTCCCACAACCACCACCATTCTAAGAAGACCCGAATTTTTAATTGCATAGTATATAGACATTCAATCAAGAAACGTACCCATAACCATCATTCTTATAATTTTTTTTGAAAAATACTCAAAATAATAATGTAATCCCATGTACAATATTATAAATGGAATAAAGTTAATGACCTTAAAAATGAATTCAAGTAATTAAAGAGATATCTTTGAAGTTATATTGAAAGTACATAAAAAACAAGGAAAAATACCACCCAAAAACATGAAAAATAAAAACTATAATGTGATCATGGTGACCCTATGAGGAGAAAAAGAAATTTATTAACCGACCACAACTAAACCTCAAAATGATTCAATGGTTCCATAAATAAATTATCAATAAAAACCCATGAAATATTTATAGAATCCAATATGGGATAGAAGTGAAGAAATTTTAGGTGTAATAGTTTTGTAAAAATAAAAATAATTCACGAAAACTATTTTTAATGTAATATAAGGAGAAAAAATATCTTCCAATTACATTACCATCAGGAATGATCTAATCAAAGTTGATCTATTTATAAATAATTCAAAGAGAAATTCTGGAAACTATTATGAAAGTTTATATCATGATTTCTGTAACACCCCGAGATTTTATTTAAAATATTCTTTTTAATTTCATTAATGTCTTGGGTTATACGCTACACCAAAAGGATCTTTCACAACACACATATCTGACCTGGATTTAATTACATGCAATCGCGACCTTCCACGATAGCGTGTGTTGTACGCAACACCAAGTTTTGCTAAACAACGATATGCTATTAAGATATTATTAAAACTAGCCGTTATGAATAGTAATAACCACTTTTTGAAATTTTGTAAATTTTATTTTTCAAAATGGACTTCATTTATGGATTCGGAGTATCGAATTTTGCCTAAGGTGAAATTTTGGTACTTTTCGGATAACTTTCATATTCTGATGAATAGTGAAAATTACTAAATTTTAATTAAAAACAACTTTTTTTAATCGAAATAATTAATAGTGATAAATTATTAATTTGAGTGGTTTTAAAGTATATTTAGAATATATTTTTACAATTTAATACAATTATGGTCATTAGATGTAATTTCACATTTAAACCAGTTATAAACAAGTGTCAATCTTTTGATAGTTATTATCTCTTAAAAACACGCTATTTGTTGTGACAACGTAAATTAATTATAAAATTAATTAATGCAACTTATATGTTGGGAATTTTGTAAAATAGAAATCATTTTTGAATTCGGAATATCAATTATAGCTTAGGGGGAAATTTTGGCATTTTTCTGAAAAACTTCAATTTTTGATGAATAGTGAAACCACTAAGTGGTAGGTTAAAAACTGAATTTTGCATAAAACGTAATTTTACCGCTTCTGTGAATGGAATTTCAAATATCCGACAGACACGGTTGATATCAGTAAGTAAAATGTGGTTCAATGAGATAAAAATAATTTTTTGGTGAATAGTAACTTTTTACTTTTTTTACCGCGGTTAATAGTAAATAGGGTAACTAAGGGTAAATATGATATTACTATTACCCTAACACACGTCCTAATTCTATTGGATAAGTGTAATTCGACCAAAAACAAACTTATGAATATAATATGACCATTTAGGTCCACTTGGATTAGATTATGACATTTAATATTATTTTATTTAATGAATAGTTAAAATAGTTAAAATCAAAGTTTAATAAGTAAATAATTTTTAATATGGGGTTATACATAAGATAAATTCAACTATAAATATTCATTAGAATTATGAAAGGATTTCATATATAATGGTATTTTATTTTTAATTTTTAGACATTAAATAATTTAATTTATTTATGACACAATTATGATGCAGTAATTATCTTATTAATGAAATATTGACATAATTGATGTTATAAACACCAAAATAAATGTAATTTGACACTTTTTATGAATTACACTAATTTTCTAGGTTACTATGATATATTAGTGTTGATTTAATCAACTTGGTTCGAACATATAATTCTGTTATGACTTTCACAAAAATCATATATCAAATAGTGTCAAAATTGACACAAAATAGTTTTTAAATAAAATATTATATTATTAATTGTTATTTTATTCCTAAAAATATAAGGTTCGGCCAAATGACTTAGATAAGGATATATATATTAATAAAAAACAATTTGGGGTTCGTTTGGCATGTTATAGTAAGTGTATTAACCATATAGTGTAAGAAAACAAAAAGACACGGTAAAAGTTAAATTATTTAACTTAGAGTTAAATCTAATTGATAATGTTAAAATAATAACCTAAACTTGTCTAAATCTTATTGGTTTATAGGATTTCGACCCATCCCCACTTTAGATTTTAAATAAGACCCTTTGGAACAATTATAAACCGATTTTGACTTTAATATAAAATAATATTTTGAGATATTCCTAAGGTGCCCCTCTCCTCCCTTATAAAAGGGCACCTCCTCCCTCTCTTCCTTACACAACCTTGAGCCTTCAAGCTTGGCCAAACCCTGCCAAAATCCCTTATCCACTTCCCTAGTATCATCCTAGAGGTCCTGGCATTCTTCAAAGACCATCCTTAGTTCTTTAAGTGGAGGCTAATAAAAGGCGCGTCAAAAAGAGGTAATATCCATTACCGATCTTTTTCAATTTCTTTCTTCTTCAACTTCTTCTTCTTTAGTTGTTTCATGATAAAGTAATAACATCATTATTTATTATATACTGATATGTTATTATAAATATGAAACAACTCTAATTAACCTTCAATCCATCCTACGGAAAAAGGATATCACCGCGCGTGCGTACGTACGGAATACCGTCTCCACGCCATGGTGTAATCTATTTTCCGCCACCACCTTAATTGGATGGGTATAAAGGTGTAATGAGTAACTATATATGATTATTATAAAGTGATATTGATACTGAAATATTATACATACACTTCAACACAATTCCACGACCATGGGAACGATATCATCGCTCGTGCGTACGTACGGACTACCGTCTCCACGACGCGATGAGATTCATTCTCAATGATTAACCATTCATAAATGATTATAAAGTATATATAATAAGTACTAATGAAATATATTACCGGATAATGATACTTGAATTATTTATATTTATATGTATGTCATCTACTTAATTCCATTCAATTCAATAAGGAAACGAAAACAGCGTTCATGTGTACGTACGGACTACCGTCTCCATGAACGGTGTATTAATTTCCATTTACTGATTTATTATATATGTATATTCTGAATATATATATATATAAGTCATGTTTTCTATTCAGTAATTAAGTAATCATGATCTAAGTAATCATATGAATAATTACAAGTTAAAAACACGAACGACAAATGAGACGATTTTACCAAAAACGCTACTTTAACATGAATTTACAAAAGAACGGGTAATATACAGTCATAAGTGGACCATATATGATATAATAACCATGCATATGATTCTAGAATAAGTCAATAACATGATTTAAATCATTATACAGGAGGTTCGGACACTTACAAAGCAAGTCGGACCTAAGGTAAGGGAAATATCACAATCTCATTTTTATCTGAGATTGCTTATACTTTGGTATTTAATGGGGTGTATTTTATCATCCACATCCATTTTTCCTCAATATGTAATGTTATTTACATCCACCTACAATTTTGTAAATCCAATTTTACCCTTTGGTGAGTTTTTAGTGAAGGATATGAAAGGAATTTTTTTTCGTTTTTTGTACGAGGTACTTTTTGACTTTTCCAACAAAAGTACGAGAAGAATGTTTTTTAACTTATACGGCATGAATGGATTTTTAAAACATTATTTCTAAGAAGAATCCTTTACAAGTTCTCATGTTTATTTTTAATCAACTTCTTTTAGTTTAAAGTTGTATGACATGTTAAGAAAGGAAAAATGTTTTTGAAGAAGGAAGGATATTTTCCTCAAGAATGGAGTTCATGTTTTTAATTAAAATTATTTCCATCTAAGATAATAAAGGGTACTGTTTTTATCCCTATTATTAAATTGATTTGATTATGTTGAGATGGATTTATTTTTATGAATTCTTTTATTGTATATGAATTGTTTTATGATGTCTTGATGTTTAAGATTCCCATTTTTATTACATGGGGTTATGCAATGATGTATGATTTATGATTTTGTGGCACACATAAGAATGGTATCATTATGAGATGGGTGGGACCTATATCTCCCTCCAATGCATTGTGTAAAGATTTTATATCTCATGAGATAGACAGGGCTGGAATGGTAGGTTATACCGGTTCAGTGAAACAGGACTGGAACGAGGGTGACTCGGTTCAGAAAGGGACTTTGTCCACTAAGATAGTCTTGGCAATGAGTCTTGACTAACAAGAAAAGATTCCCTATGATTATGTGTGTATGCCACAATGTTTTATGTTTTATGTTATGATTATTGTGATTACATTTCACTGCCATGATTTATCCCATGTTATGAAATTATGATCTCGTTTGCAGGTTAAGATTTCCAAAAGTTATGTGCTTGTGTATACGATGAGATTTATATTTCTTTTATTTACCCTTACTGAGAATTTGAGCTCACCCTTTTATGTTTTCATTTCCCCAGGATATAAAGAAAGGTTTTAGGTAAAAAAAGGGAAGATCTTTATGGGAGATATTGGAGATCTTTCACCATGATTAGAAGATTACGTTCCGAGTTTCCAAAGACACTAAACTATTACGATCCTTGTGTGTGTATTTTTTGTTATGTACTAATTATTCCACAAAAGTAATGTAATGTTCATGTACGTTAAGCTTAGGGTCTCTACAGTTGATATCAAAGGAAAGGTTTAGTCAACCTTTGGAAACTAGGATGCGCAAACGTTAGTGAGATCCCTAGAGATATTTCTAAGGTATGTCAAGGGATGTCCCTAAGGTTAAGTATATGTATAGGTTATAGTACTAGAATTACTCTAACGATCATAGAATTAAACCTAATATGTTAGATATTGAAGGCACTCCCCCTTTATTATGTTTTTTTCCCCTAGCATGATTTTTGCCCCTCACACTATTCTTTTTGGGTTTCAGAAAATGGATGGAAACAAGATGATTCACGATAATGGAGAATATGATGGACAATGGAATGATATTCTTCATAATGAAATGGGATTTGGAAGTCCAAACATCATTATTATGCAGAATCAGCAATCTCATAATATGATCAATAAAGTAAAATTTGGTAAGTCTCCTGACTCGGATAATAAGAGAAAGATGGAGTTTCATGATGATCATAGAGGAAAGAAAGTTCAATTTCCCCTATGTAAATCATGTGGGAAGAGGCATCAAGGGGAATGTTTCAAAGGAACTGGAAGATGCTTTGGGTGTGGAAAAGAAGGACACAAAGAAAGTAAGTGCAAAGGAAAAGGTTCAGTTAACACCATGGATTAGGATAATGGTATTGCTACGACATCAACAATGGTTAAATGATTTAAATGTGGAATGTGCGGGCATTATGGAAACCAATGCCCTAAGGGAAAGTCTCATGAAGAGAATCAGTATGGTCGTATGGGAAGTATTTATGTTGATGATGATGAAGATACTACAAATGATATGTGAGATGAAAGAATTGTTGAAGCTCGGTCAATGGTTTAATAATGTAGTGGAATGATTACATGTTTATCATGTGTAATGTTGTATAAGAAATCTCATAGTACTATGGAATAAAGAGACATCTAAGGATTGTTACACTGTTGTCTTTCCTTGAGTTATGGAAGTGTATGATTAATGGCACCACTATCCATGAAAGGTTATTCAGATATTTTTGGAATTTAGATGATATGCGCATAATGAAGGGATAAGGAGAAAATTAAATGTTTAACAGTATTCATGAGCTCATGATTGATATAAGGACTAAGTGATATCATGGTTTGAGTATATAGAATTTTGAGGATTTTGGTATGTGGAAAGTGTTAACGTTTAACTGCATTCATGTTTTCAATAAGGTTCAATGGGTATTCAATATAATACATGATTAAGGCCTTTGAATGTTTAGAATGTGTCCAACAAGACATATCTTATGATATATGGGGATCAACAATGGTATTAAATCTCTGGTAATCGTTTTCACTATATTATGAGAGTGGACTGAAGTATTATGGATAAGCCTAAAGATTGTTGGACATAAGTTAGTATTGTTTAAGGATATATGTTTTTTAGATATTATTGATGGGATGTTATAGTAATATAGTTTTAGAAAAAAGACAACCTGCTGGACGAGCGACAACCCATCGCGTCGGACAAGGCTGTGGGAATCGAACCCACAACCGAAGTGCGACTGGCCTTTATCGCCTACCACTGGCCTACAGGATGTCCCTGTTTAGCAGAAAATAGATTTTATTATATTAAGAAGTATGATATATGAAGTATAAGTTCATTTTAGGAACCATATATCATTAATCTCACTATAGATGGACTTATGTATTTTTTGATAACTTTTCTAACCTTTTGAGACAGATGGAATGACCCATCATTCTATCACATCATCTGCTAACACATCACAAATGAAAAATTCAACTTCATTTCTTTAAGAGATGAAGTAGAAATTGTCCAAAGAACGACAAAAAATGAGACTATACCAAAATCACGAAAGTATTTCTTCTAATTCCAATTTCATCAACTTTAGGGAAATGATCTTGAAAACCAAAAATGTTATCCTAGTGCTCTTATATTTGATTAATCAGATGGTACCTTAGATCGTCACAAATTTATGGATTTGTGATTGCTAGCTTTTCCATAGCCATGTTCTCTACCACTCTCCATCAGAACATGATGGTTAGATTTCTCTTCCATATCCATATTTTCACCTATGTGGAAACCCAGTGATTAGTTTATTTGGGTAACCGTTACGTTTCATACATTTGTTTTTAAAGATTGGTTTTGGTATTCCTTTTTACGATGTGTCTTTCGATTAAAGAAACTTTCGAATAGTAAACCATTTATAACCCTGACGAATTTCGAGGGCGAAATTCATTTTAAGGGGGGGTAGAATGTAACACCCCGAGATTTTATAAAAAATATTCTTTTTAATTTCATTAATGTCTTGTGTAATACGCTACACCAAAAGGAGATTTCACAACACACATCTCTGACTTGGCTTGAATTACACGCATTCGTGACCTTCCACGATAGCGTGTGTTGTACGCAACACCAAGTTTCGCTAAACAACGATATGCTATTAAGATATTGTTAAAACTAGCCATTATGAATAGTAATAACCACTTTTTGAAATTTTGTAAATTTTATTTTTCAAAATGGACTTCATTTATGGATTCGTAGTATCGAATTTAGCCTAAGGTGAAATTTTGGTACTTTTTGGATAACTTTAATATTCTGATGAATAGTGAAAATTACTAAATTTTAATTAAAAACAACTTTTTTTAATCGAAATAATTAATAGTGATAAATTATTAATTTGAGTGGTTTTAAAGTATATTTAGAATATATTTTTACAATTTAATACAATATTGGTCATTAGATGTAATTTCACATTTAAACCAGTTATAAACAAGTGTCAATCTTTTGATAGTTATTATCTCTTAAAAACACGCTATTTGTTGTGACAACGGAAATTAATTATAAAATTAATTAATGCAACTTATATGTTGGGAATTTTGTAAAATAGAAATCATTTTTGAATTCGGAATATCAATTATAGCTTAGGGTGAAATTTTGGCATTTTTCTGAAAAACTTCAATTTTTGATGAATAGTGAAACCACTAAGTGGTGGGTTAAAAACTGAATTTTGCATAAAACATAATTTTACTGCTTCTGTGAATGGAATTTCGAAAATCTAACAGACACGGTTGATATCAGTAAGTAAAATGTGGTTCAATGAGATAAAAATAATTTTTTGAGGAATAGTAACTTTTTACTTTTTTTACCGCGGTTAATAGTAAATAGGGTAACTAAGGGTAAATATGATATTACTATTACCCTAACGAACATCCTAATTCTATTGGATAAGTGTAATTCGACCAAAAACAACCTTATGAATATAATATGACCATTTAGGTCCACTTGGATTAGATTATGACATTTAATATTATTTTATTTAATGAATAGTTAAAATAGTTAAAATCAATGTTTAATAAGTAAATAATTTTAAATATGGGGTCATACATAAGATAAATTCAACTATAAATATTAAATAAGAAGCTAAAATGATTTCCTATATAATGGTATTTTATTTGTAATCTTTAGACATTAAATAATTTAATTTATTTATGAAACAATGATGATGCAGTAATTATCTTATTAATTAAATATTGACATAATTGATGTTATAAACACAACAATAAATGTAATTTGAGACTTTTTATGAATTCCACTAATTTTATTGGTTACTATGATATATTAGTGTTGATTTAATCAACTTGGTTCGAACATATAATTCTGTTATGACTTTCACAGAAATCATATATCAAATAGTGTCAAAATTGACACAAAATAGTTTCTAAATCAAATATTATATTATTAATTGTTATTTTATTCCTAAAAATCTAAGGTTCGGCAAAATGACTTAGATAAGGATATATATATTAATAATAAACAATTTGGGGTTCTTTTGGCATGTTATAGTAAGTGTATTAACCATATAGTGTAAGAAAACAAAACGACATGGTAAAAGTTAAATTATTTAACTTAGAGTTAAATCTAATTGATAAGGTTACAATAATAACCTAAACATGTCTAAATCATATTGGTTGATAGGATTTCGACCCATCCCCACTTTAGATTAAAAATAAGACCCTTTGGAACCATTATAAACCGATTTTGACTTTAATATAAAATAATATTTTGCGATATTCCTAAGGTGCCCCTCTCCTCCCTTATAAAAGGGCACCTCCTCCCTCTCTTCCTTACACAAACTTGAGCCTTCAAGCTCGTCCAAACCCTGCCAAAATCCCTTCTCCACTTCCGTAGTATCATCCTAGAGGTCCTGTTCTTCTTCAAAGACCATCCTTAGTTCTTTAAGTGGAGGCTAAGAAAAGGCGCGTCAAAAGAGGTAATATCCATTACCGATCTTTTTCAATTTCTTTCTTCTTCAACTTCTTCTTCTTCAGTTGTTTCATGATAAAGTAATAAAATAAGTATTTCATATATACTGATATGTTATTATAAATATGAAACAACTCTAATTAACCTTCTATCCATCCTATGGAAAAAGGAAATCACCGCGCGTGCGTACGTACGGAATACCGTCTCCACGCCGTGGTGTAATCTATTTTCCGCCACCACCTTAATTGGATGGGTATAAAGGTGTAATGAGTAACTATATTTGATTATTATAAAGTGATATTGATACTGAAATAGTATACATACACTTCAACACAATTCCACGACCATGGGAACGATATCATCGCTCGTGCGTACGTACGGACTACCGTCTCCACGACGTGATGAGATTCATTCTCAATGATTAACCATTCATGAATGATTATAAAGTATATATAATAAGTACTAATGAAATATATTACCTTATAATGATACTGGAATTATTTATATTTATATGTATGTCATCTACTTAATTCCATTCAATTCAATAAGGAAACAAAAACAACGTTCATGCGTACGTACGGACTACCGTCTCCATGAACGATGTATTTATTTCCATTTACTGATTTATTATATATGTATATTATGAATATATATATATATAAGTCATGTTTTATATTCTGTAATTAAGTAATCATGATCTAAGTAATCATATGAATAATTACAAGTTAAAAACACGAACGACAAATGAGACGATTTTACCCAAAACGCTACTTTAACATGAATTTACAAATGAACGGGTAATATAAAGTCATAAGTGGACCATATATGATATAATAACAATGAATATGATTCTAGAATAAGTCAATAACATGATTTAAATCATTATATAGGAGGTTCGGACACTTACAATGCAAGTCGGACCTAAGGTAAGGGAAATATCACAATGTCATTTGTATCCGAGATTGCTTATACTTTGGTATTTACTGGGGTGTATTTTATCATCCACATCCATGTTTCCTCAATATTTAATGTTGTCTCCATCCACCTACAATTGTTTAAATCCAATTTTACCCTTTGGTGAGTTTTTAGTAAAAGATATGAAAGGAATCTTTTTTTGTTTTTTGTACGAGGTACTTTTTGACTTTTCTGAAAAAAGTACGAGGAGAATGTTTTTTTAACTTATAAGGAATGAATTTATTTTTAAAACATTACTTCTAAGAAGAATCCTTTACAAGTTTTCAAGTTTATTTTTAATCAACTTCTTTTAGTTTAAAGTTGTATGACATGTTAAGAAAGGAAAAATGTTTTTGAAGAAGAAAGGATAATTTCCTCAAGAATGGAGTTCAAGTTTTTAATCAAAATTATTTCCATCTTAGATAATAAAGGGTACTGTTTTTATCCCTATTATTACATTGATTTGATTATGTTGTGATGGATTTATTTTTATGAATTCCTTTATTTTATATGAATTGTTTTATGATGTCATGATGTTTAAGATTCCCATTTTTATTACATGGGTTATGCAATGATGTATGATTTATGATTTTGTGGCACACATAAGAATGGTATCATTATGAGATGGGTGGGACCTATATCTCCCTCCAATGCATTGGGTAATGATTTTATATCTCATGAGATAGATAGGGATGGAACGGTAGGTTATACCGGTTCAGTGAAATAGGACTGGAACGAGGGTGAATCGGTTCAGAAAGGGACTTTGTCCACTAAGATAGTATTGGCAATGAGTCTTGAAAAACAAGAAAAGATTCTCTATGATTATGTGTGTATGACACACAGTTTCATGTTTTATGTTATGATTATTATGATTACATTTCACTGCCATGATTTATCCCGTGTTATGAAATTATGATCTCTTTTGCAGGTTAAGATTTCCAAAAGTTATGTGCTTGTGTATATGATGAGATTTATATTTCTTTTGATTACCCTTAATGAGAATTTGAGCTCACCCTTTTATGTGTTCTTTTCCCCAGGATATAAAGAAAGGTTTCAGGTAAAAAAAAAGGGAAGATCTTTATGGGAGATATTGGAGATCTTTCACCACGATTAGAAGATTACGTTCCGAGTTTCCAAAGACACTAAACTATTACGATCCTTGTGTGTGTATTTTTTGTTATGTACTAAGTATTCCGCAAAATTAATGTAATGTTCATGTACATTAAGCTTAGGGTCTCTACAATTCCTATTTTAGATCCACTAAAATGGATTACAAATTGTGCTATGTATTTTAAAAACATTACAACATGAAAAGGAAATTTCAAGGTAATGGCAGAAAAAAATTTAGAATAAGTATATTAGCTTTGATAACTCCTATAATTTAAAAAAAATATTTAAGGAAATTTTCTATCCCTTTAAAATGAGGTTCAATGAATTTATAGATTCTTTATGTGATTTTGATAATTCTACTAATGTAATTCCTCAATCAGTATTCACTTAATTGTATATGGGATAATTAAATCACATAAGATTATTCGTTCAACTTGGAAACTAATATATTTCTTATCTTACAATATCCTTAGAGGATGTCTTATTTATATTGAAATAAATATTTTCATGATATCTTCTATTTTCTTAACATAGAGTACGACATAACCCCAACACAATTACCCATCGTATTGGGTAAAATATTCTTAAAAAAAAACTAAAGACCACCAATAATGTACATGACGAAACCCCAACCATAGAGTTTGTAGAAAACATAATACACAATGTAATCTTTGAATTCATGAGATACCGTCAATAAGATCATTCCTTCCTTACTCAACCACACATTGAGTAGGAAACTACTACTTAATATATAGGTATTTTGAAGTAATAGATAGTTTTTGGGAAATAATTTATGACTAAAAACACAAATAGAGAATGTGGATGTCTACAAATATGGAAAATCTATTTCCAGTTTCGAATAACATGTTACTTTTGAATATTTTAATTCATTTGATTATTTATTTTTATATTGAATAAGTGGATTTTCATTTTTATATTGTGGAAATCATAGATGTGTAGGTAAGAAGTATATATATAATTTCATCCTTAAAACATACCACATTCTAGAATTAAAACCATTACTAACTAAAAATAAAAATGTGTTCTTCATTGATGGGGATAAACTACAGGTAAATATTTTTACCAACCAATACTCATATCAAAATGTAAAATTTATTAAATTTTTATGAGAGAGTGTTCTAGTAATATATTAGAGTTTAGGGGATATTATAGGAATAGATACAGAAATCTACATGAATGTAATTATTCTTGAACAAAATTAAAAACATATCAATAAAACCCATATGAGGATGAATCCAAACCTGATGGAGGTACCTAAATGTATTTAGAGATGTTTTTATATGATGGAATGGTCCATCTCTAAATCACGATGGGTCTGTCCCATTCACATTGTTCCTGAAAAACTGGGTATACTATAGTGAGGAATAAAAAAATGGATTTATAAATGATAGAATTTAGAATAGATTAGGAGTGTCTAATGGAAATATGAACCTGAATTGGGACACTATAAATGATCATTTACCAATTCCCTTTATGGACTAAATATCAAAAAATGTAAGAACCCATTATTTTTTTGATATATTATCTCGTTTCTTTTTCGTCACCATTGCACCCATGGATTAAGATAATTAGACCTTTACCTATCCCTTTTTATGTTTTTCTTATAAAGGGATTCAATTTACCTGATTTAATTCCCCATGTAAATTTAAAATATTCAATGATATTATATTTTATACCTATATTGATGAATTTTTTAATGTTTTAATAGATTAAATAATAATTTTATGAAATTATTTGGATCATTATTAGAAATATGGAGAGATGGATTAAAAAATTTCATTCAATGAAAAATTATTTTATATTTTAAAAGTTCTATTTCATGGTGGAGATATGAATGGTCCTTCGGTATGTTATTTCACAAAAAATGGATAGTGAATAAGTCTATAATTTTCATGATAAAATCATTACCCAATCCATATTATGTGAAACATGTTAAATGTTTCCTAGGTGATGGAGTATTTTATATACCATTCATCTAGCCTTTTAATATGATTTCACATCCAATTTCATTGATAAAGTTAAAAGACGAAAAATTTAGATATTAAGATAATAGGAGGGAATCTTTTAATGAAATAAATCCTAAGATTAACACATCCCCAGTAGTGGACCCACCAAATAGGGAGAAACCCTTTAAATTTATATGTGATTTCTATAAATATTTTATTAAAGTAGTTTTATTCTATATAATTGAATCAAAAAATTAATTTATTGTATATTATTTACAGACAACAGATTCTACCCAAGATAAAAACACAACCACTAAAAAAGAGTTTTTACTAATCATTTTTTCTTTAGAAAAACTAAAATCCTATTTATTGGGAAATAATTTCATTGTTTCTTCTAATCCCATAAACAAAATTTATTTATTAAGGAAATAAAAATCTAAACTATGATTAGTCAAATTGATGTTTGTAATTCAAAAGATAAACATATAGATCAAGGAAAATAATTGGTCTGAGAAATATATGGAATATTTGCTATGTAAGCCACCCAATATTAATAAAGAATTAATTAAATAATATGAACTATATTATGGATTAATTATATGGGAAAAGTTTAATTTTTTGGAGGGAGAGGAACATTATTTGGCTGATATAGTCATATTGTTTTTCAACTTATCAATTCTTATCTCATTTTAACCACAAATAAATTTTTATTATGTTATATAGATCAATATTTTACAGTTGGGAAGATCCTTATATATTGAATGAATTAAATTTTAAAATGATAATAAGTAGACTGCCTAGGAGTGAGATACAATTTTTTCTTGATTTTTTTTAATATACTATTGGTCGATTATGTCCTGAAATTGGTGTAAGATAATACTAATAAAACTAATGATGCTAAATTAGTGTGTGATTTCTTAGGAATAACGTTTTTGTAGCCTTGGAATTCCACAGGTTATCATTAGTGTACACATATTTATTTTAGTAATAGTATTATAGTGGTTTTTATGAGGAATTATAGAGTGAATCACAAGAAAAAAACCCTACCACCAGAGAAAATAGTCAATATTACGTTTTGAAAAGGTAGATAAAATTAAATATAGAAAATACTATTATATTGAATAGAATTGAATATATTAAAAAGGTTTAATAATATTTATGGGTTTATATGATGTCTTATAAAACTCTCATTTGAATGAGTCTATACATTTTTTTATTGGATGATCTTACACTTACTTATGGGGCTAGAGAACAAGGAATACTTAGTAGTGAGGTAAATGAATCTATATCTAAATATAGATGGAAAAGAGAAGAAACAACAATTTAAGGTTCTTGATGAAACTAGATTATAAATTTTTTAGAAATAAAATATTTTTAAAGTATGAAGAATAGTGGATCTTGAAAAATTGATAAAAAAAAAATACTTCTATCCTGAAGACCAAATGTTACTTTAAAATTATAGACTCAATCTATTTAATGGAAAAATTAATTATTGATGTGAAGAAATTTTTTTAATAACATATATATACCTTTTTAATTTTTTTAGTTTGCAAAATAATGGGACATGGCCCTAATTTCCATTAATGGGAAAAAAATTGAAGAAATTATGTGAAAATAAAAACCAAACACTTGTGGAGGAGATAACACTCCTCCAAAGTATATATAAATTTTACCCATTAGGTCACACCTATCCGTGAAATATAACTAATATTTTTATTGTATCAAAATCTATCTAAATTACCAAATATATTATAATACAATGAAGACAATACATTATTTAAATATGAGGAGGGAACCATTATAGTTCAGGATTTTCAAATTCTTTTTTTATTTTTATGTTATTATATTTCTTAAAATTGTCTATGTGTGCACTTCATTATATTTCATTGAGTGTTTTAAAACAACCTATGCCAAATTTGGAGTCCCAAGAAACTGATGAAGTAATTATAGTAGAGATAAAATCATTTCAATGATATAATGAACATTCTTTCAAATTTTATGTGTGTCAAATCGATGAAAACAACATTTATTTTGCAATCTAATATGATAAAATATTTTCTGACATTTTATCCACTTACTAGAGATTCTCATAATACTACATTGAAATATTCAAATAATTACTTAACTTTTTGATATAACCAAGACATTTTTGAAAAACTATAATTTTTTGACTAATCAAGGAAAACCCTAAGACCATTGATGTCCTTTTACTTTATATGATTAATCAATTATTTTGAATAGAAATACCCTTTTTCAATGAACATTTATTTTATCCTTACTTGAAATTTTATCCATGAAACCCCTATAATCAATGAATGATCTTTCTAGGAAACCAAATTATAAGAAAAAAGTATCTATCATTATTTCACAAGAATATGATGCCTGATCTAAGTTGAATTCAAGGATAGGGAAGGAAAAGGAGAGTAGGAAGTAACTATTTTTTAAAATATTCTTCAAATAATGTAGGGAATTGTTTCATCATTTTTGCAGATTTTTTGTGGGAAAATACTAATATGAGTAATGGTATAATTTATATGATATTATTCAAATCTGATCATGGAAGAATACAATTTTTTAATGTCAAAGATTATATTTTCATTTAAAAAAAGTAAAAAACAACCTAAATTTAAAATATACAAAAAAAATATATGGTATAAAATTAAAATATGTAAATAGGACTGGAATTTTACTACTGAAACTTTTCTTATGTGATAAATACCTAATGAAATTATGATGTATAAAAAAGAAGAAAATTGTTTCAAATACAAGTAATATATACACAAAAAATATCTATTACAATCTATTAAAAATCTATTTCATGGAAGAATTTATAGATCTATTTTATAAAAGGTCCTTAAAAAATCAAGGATAAAGATGTTTAAGTAAAATATTTCTAAAATCCATCCAATTTTTTTTGTTACACAACTATTAAATAATCAAAAGTACCTCTCTACCTCCAAGAGTATAAAAACTAAAATCAACTAAATGAAAGAGAGAGAAGAGATGGTGCTAAAACTAAATTTACCATGTTAGGGAAAACACTAAGAGAATTCAGTGGTGTATAGCTAAAAAAATGGACGTGGCAAAGAATAATGATTAAATTCTTAAATAAAATTGAAAATAATTTATTATAATTCAAAATATAGAAACACCTCCAATTATACCTTAGTGTTTTCTTAACAGAAAATACCAACCCTTTAGCTGTATAACAACCCTAAAAATAATCTTGATATAAAAAAAATACTTGAATTAATTTTTAATGTTACAGAAATTCATTAAGTATGTGGTGATCCTTTGATGAAATTAGAGTGAGAATTACTTTTCTTTGAATTCATACTTGAGTTTTGATAGAAATAACCCTTGAAATATTTGTATAATTGATCATGGAATGATTAAATATATTGAATTGAACTAAATGAACATTATAACTATATTATAATTATTAACCTTAAGGAGGAATGATCAAATTGATTATTATGGTGTTGTAAATGGAATGTCACAATGGCCAGTATTTTGAATTTTTATTGAGTAATACTTCTGATGTTCACTTGTCTTGGGATACAAGGGTGAAGTGTGATGGGTCATTTTGACCACCACTATTTTGGGTGTTATAAAAATTTATTTATAATCATGGTTTAATATATTTTTGTGGAATCCTAAGTATGTATCTGGAGTTAGATTATAAAAAATAGGTTTTCTATTAATGTTTCAAAAATGAATGTTTTAGTTTGGTTGGTTTTGAAAACAAGTAAATGAAAAGGAAATTAAAATATTAAAACAAAGTATGATAAATAACACCAAAAAGCTTAAATTTAGTTTATGAGAATTAAAATATTAAAAATTGAAAAGGTTTATGAGAATTAAAATATTAAAAAGAAAATTAAAATATTAAAAATTAAATTTATGAGAATTTATTTGTTTAAATTCAGTTTTTATTATAATTCTATCATAGTTTCAAAAGGTTTTATTTTATTCTTAATAATTAATGAATCTGAGGTTCTAAAATCACTACACAACTCACATTTGGATGAATGGATTTTGTGAGGATAAAGATAAAAAATTGTTGTGATTAGTTTATTCTCCTTATTATGTGTGTAAGTATTATAGTAAATCCCTCATATTTTAGCTAAGAAATTTTTAATTTGGTCTTATGCTTCTAAGAAAATAGATTCTCTACACTTACACTTCAAAAAATTCCAATAATCACTAAGAACTCGAATAGTTATGCTAGTTTATTGCATTAAATATAGAATTGAATAACAATAAAGGGAGGTTGGATCATCAACCAAGGTAGTATATAATAAAAATAAATAAATAAAATGTTTTCTCATATGATGTTTTAAATAGATTAGTCACACTAACAACATTTATCATGATAACGATCATTTAATATTTATAGTGTGTGAGTAATAAATAATAATTATACCTTCATACCTTATTAACTCACCCAAAGTTATACCCCTATATGTGAGGGGTGTTTGTTGAAAATGTTGAAGATGAATACATTACAATAATATAAATTAAGTAAACAAAATTACGAAAGTTGAATGTTAGAGTAGCACCAAGACAAGTCCCACTCTCCTCCATCCAAGTTCCCTTCTTATAGATCCTTGGTTTCCTCCTTCATCATGTGTTCAAAAGTTTTGGTATTTCATTCCTATTTTTTAATTTTGTGTTGTTTTTTTATATTCATGATCCAATCATCTTATAAATCCACATCAATCCTCCATTTCTTTCTAGTGGATTATAAGTCCTGTATCATGTTTAAATTTTCATTATAATACAGGTGGGATCTGAATATTAGTGTTCATAAATGTAGATGTGGATTCATTGTTTGGGTTTTTAGTGTAAATGATCCTTAAAATATTTTTATTTTACTCATATGAAGTACCCAAGTTCATTCTATTCATATTTTAATTTAGCGAATGCCTTACTCATCTGAATTTTTCCAGGACTCATCTAAATTCAATTCTTAAACATTTGAACTCCACAGTGAAAAATTATAAGTTAAGTTTCACCATTATGAAGCCAACATAGACTCTCATGAATCACCCATTATATCATCCGACGTCCCCCTGACTCTTATGAAGCCACCAATGACTCATCCAAACTAACATATAACTAGATTTTATTGAATGGCATCCAGATTAGTAAAATATTAAAATAAATTATAATCAAAATAAATTCAACCATTTAAATCTAGAATTAAAATAAATAAATTTAATTCATGATTTGGATATATAAAAAAATATCCAAAATAATTTACAATTTAGTTAAAAGACCCTGATAAATCAATAATGTAATGAAATGTGGGAATAAAATAAATGGAATATAATGGAAATATAATGAATTTATTGACCATGTTAAGACATGTCTACATTTATACAACCAGTTGATCTGAGTCATAAATCTTCATATAAAATAATATATACATATTATTTTAAATAAAATTCATTAGGGTATTTTATAAGAATCTAAATAATAATAAATAAAAGACAACCAAGACAAATATTTTCCTAGAAAAAGACTCTGAACTGTCTATATAATGAATTATTTTTTCCCTTGATCATAATATTTTTTCTAATTATCTCTTTTAAAAAAGTTAGATTAATTAAAAATATAATTTTTATTTTTTTCATATTATTAAGATACTATATAATTGTTAACACCTCAATAGATACACTCTTGTTGACATTATAAAACAAATTCCTCTACAGGAATGACATGCCACTAGTCACCTTTTCTTATTTTCATATAATGATTAATGATGTGTAATTAAAAGATATCATATAAAGCACTTTAAGCCTCCAAATATAATAACTAAATTCTTCATGGTCTATAGGTGTGAAATGGAATTACACACATAAAAATAAAAAAATCATAAAAAATATAAAATCATGAAAATTTATAATCTTATAAATAATTTTAAAAACATATATTATTTTAAACATAAAAGAATATTAAATTATAATTAACATTAAATTGATGTTCAGCACATTATTAATCTATTTTGTGGGTATATTCCTCAAATATTTATATATTATGGAAATGATCACCATCTCACACCTAGCCTACCTTAGTATTTATCCATAAATTTAGACCAAATCACTCATACATACCCCAAACTCATTAACTAGGATGTCGATTTTAAAGTCCATCAAGTCTTATACATCTGTTGTGTTTATATTTTTATATATTTAATTATTAATATTATCTATTTGATAAATTTAAGAAATTTTTTATATAAAAACATCCTTATTATAGGGATAAATATACCAATGATGGTAACCCTCCAGTGTTCCCAAGATTGTGGGGTGACTCACCCATCATATATAGAAGTGTTCGGGGATTGAAACACCATATGAGGAAGAAAATAAATTTATAATGCTCTCCAATATATTTTAACCACTTAGGTGTATCAAATGAAATGGTAGATATGATTTTTTCTCAGATAAAAATTTGTTAAGTTCATGGATTTTTATACTATTTACAAATAATATTACAGCATTGTTAACATATAAACATTATACAATAAATAGGTAATATTAAAATAATTATAAACCATAAAAAATAATTTATATATATTTTAATAAACTAGTTAATTGTTATTTTTTCGATAAAATGTTTTATCCTTAACATGTATACATTAAAATACGTAGATTATATATAGAAAGATATAGTATAAACATTTATATATCAGGAAAAAAACTTTTAATGTTGTAAAAGTATAATATAGTGACATAAATTAGTAAAATATTCCATTAACTAAATTTTCATTGTCCATAATGTCATCAACTTTTATTTGTAACATTGAATCGTCATTATCAACCTCACATGAATGTTATATTTTTAGAATCCCCAACATGATTAGTCTAAATTTTTCAAGACAAGAGAACTACAAAATCTCTTATACACCACCATGTACATCATAGCTAAAGAATACTAGTGGAAGGTTATCAATTCCATGGGGAGATTATCACCACAATATAATAACAAAAAATAATTCTGGAAATAATGACAAATCATAATCAATAATGAATATTATAATATGGATATTAAAAAAAGATTCCGACCATATATAAATTTCCCTCACATGATATAAAAAATGTGTTCCACTATAAATCCTTATAGAGAATGTGTTAAGAGTGAGATCACATAATGGGATGATCTTATATAAATAAGATGAAAAATATACAAATTAAAAGTTACATATATATTAATAAGAACCCATGGATATTCTAAATCCCATTTTCAAATCCCATTATGCATCCCATATCACCTATCAGCATCTTGGCCCATTCTCATTCCTATATCTCTAATTATGAATTTATCATTTTCACAAGGCGAATATGAATGGTTTAATCAATACAAAATTTTGGCCACCACTAACGATGCCCCTAAATAACTCTAAAAATATATGGTTTCATGCATAATATGTTATCCAAAAAAATATCAGTTGTAATATTATATGGTACTAAACATCCGACCACATGAACGAGCATAGTTTCCCTTATTAGTGCCGTAATTAGATGGTATTCCCATAGTTTTGTGATAATAAATTAGATTAATGGGTAAAAATATTTAGAAATAATATAATAGGTGTAGAGACCCGAAGCTTGAACTACATTGACATTACATTACATTTGCAGAATACTTAGTACATAACGAAAACACACAAACAAGGATCGTAATAGTTTAGTGTCTTTGGAAACTCGGAATATAATCTTCTAATCTTGGTGAAAGATCTTCAACATCTCCCCTAAAGATCTTCCCTTTTTTTTACCTAAAACCTTTCTTTATATCCTGGGGAAAAGAAAACATAAAAGGGTGAGCTCAAATGCTCAGTAAGGGTAAACAAAAGAAATATCAATCACATCATATTCATAAGAACATAACATTTTGGAAATCACAACCTGAAAAAGAGAGAAAATTTCATAACATGGGATAAATCATGGCAGTGAAATGTAATCACAATAATCATAACATAAAACATGAAACTTTGTGGCAATCACACATAATCATAGAGAATCATTTCTTGTTAGTCAAGACTCATTTCCAAGACTATCTTAGTGGACAAAGTCCCTTTCTGAATCGAGTAACCCTCGTTTCAGTCCTGTTTCACTGAACCGGTATAACCTACCATTCCAGCCATGTCTATCTCATTAGATATAAAATATTTACCCAATTCATTGGAGGGAGATATAGGTCCCACCCATCTTATAATTAATCCTTTCTTATGTGTGCCACATAATCATAAATCATACATCATCGCATAACACATGTAACAAAAATGGGATTCTTGAAACATCATGACATCATAAAACAAATCACATAAGGTAAATGACTTCATAAAAATTATTCCCTCAAAAAATAATCAAATCAATGTAATAATAGGGATAAAAACAGAACCCTATATTATCTTAGATGGAAAATAATTTTGATAAAACACTTGAACTCCATTCTTGAGGAAAATATCCTTTCTTCTTCAAAAACACTTTTCTTTTCATAACATGTCATACAATTATAAACTAAAAGAAGTTGATTAAAAATAATCTTGAAAACTTTTAAAGGAAGCTTCTTGGAAATAATGTTTTAAAAATCCATTCATGCCGTATAAGTTAAAAATACATTCTTCGTACTTTTGTCGGAAAAGTCAAAAAGTACCTCGTACAAAAAACGACAAAAGATTCCTTTCATACATATTACTAAAAACTCACCGAAGGGTAAAAATGGATTTAAAAAATTGTAGGTGGATGGAAATAATATTACATATTTATGAAACATGGATGTGTATGATAAAATACACCCCAGTAAATACTTACGAATAAACAATCTCGGATAAAAATGAGATTGTGATATTTCCCTTACCTTAGGTCCGATTTGCTTTGTATGTGTCCAAAGCTCCTGTATAATGGTTTAAATAATGTTATTGACTTATTACAGAATCATACATATTGATATGATATCATATATGGTCATATTCTTAGCTTCTTGTTAGTAATATTTCATTGTTACTTGTTACTTGGGTCTTTATTGCCTTTTGTTCTTATGCGTGTTTTGCCGAATAAATTCTTATTCTTCTTTTAAGGTTATAGATACCTTATATACAGAATGGTATTATTGTAACATATATCATATTTATTCATTCAATTCATTTATATAATTACTATGTAATGATGATCATGTAGAACGAGTCGCATCACATCGTGGATAAGGTATTCCGTACGTACGCACGAGTGATGATATCGTTCCTATGATTATGGAATTGTATTGGAGTATATATATATTATTTCAGTATCAATATTACTTTATAATAATCATAAATAGTTTCTCATTACACCGTTATACCCATCCTTGTAAGGTGGTGGTGGAAAATAGATTACACCACGGCGTGGAGACGGTATTCCGTACGTACGCACGCACGGTGATTTCCTTTTTCCGTAGGATGGATAGAAGGTTATTTAGAGTTGTTTCATATTTATAATAACATATCAGAATATAAGAAATACTGATGTTATTACTTTATCATGAAACAACTAAATAAGAAGAAGTTGAAGAAGAAAGAAATTGAAAAAGATCGGTAATGGATATTACCTCTTTTTGACGTGCCTTTTCTTAGCCTCCACTTAAAGAACTAAGGATGGTCTTTGAAGAAGACCAAGACCTCTATGATGATACTAGGGAAGTGGAGAAGGGATTTTGGCAGGGGTTGGCCGAGCTTGAGTGCTCAAATTGGTGTGAGGAGGAGGGGGAGGAGGTGCCCTTTTATAAGGGAGGAGAGGGGCACCTTAGGAATATCTCAAAATATTATTTTATATTAAAGTCAAAATCGGATTATAATGGTTACAAAGGGTATTATTTCGAAGCTAAAGTGGGGATTGGTCGAAATAATATCAACCAATAGGATTTATACAAGTTTAGGGTATTATTTTAACCTTATCAATTAGATTTAACTTTAAGTTAAATAATTTAACTTTTACCATGTCTTTTTGTTTTCTTTCACTATATGTTTAATACACATAATATAACATGCCAAAAGAACCCCAAATTGTTTATTATTAATATATATATCCTTATCTAAGTCATTTGGCCGAACCTTAGATTTTTAGGATTAAAATAACAATTAATAATATAATATTTGATTTAAAAACTATTTTGTGTCAGTTTTGACACTATTTGATATATGATTTTTGTGAAAGTCATAACAGAATTATATGTTCTAAAAAAGTTTATTAAATAAACACTAATATATCATAGTAACCTAGAAAATTAGTGGAATTCATAAAAAGTCTTAAATTACATTTATTTTGGTATTTATAATATCAATTATGTCAATATTTCATTAGTAAGATAATTACTGCATCATCTTTGTGTCATAAATAAATTAAATTATTTGATGTCTAAAAATTACAAATAAAATACCATTATGTATGAAATCTTTTTAGGTTTCTAATGAATATTTAAAATCTAATTTATCTTATGTACAACCCTATATTAAAAATGTTTTAGTAAATAAATTTCGATTTTAACTCTTTTAACTCTTCTTTGAATTAAATAATAATAAATGTCCTAATCTAATCCAAGTTGGCCTAAATGATAATATTTTACACATAAGGTTGTTTTTGGTCGAGATACACTTGTCCAATAGGATTAGGACATGTGTTAGGGTAATATTAATATCATTGTTACCCTTAATTACCCTATTTACTTTTAACAGTGGTAAATAAAAGTAAAAAGTTACTATTCACCAAAAATTATTTTCATCTCATTGAACCACATTTTACTTAATGACATCAACCGTGTCTCTTGGATTTTTGAAATTCCATTCACAGAAGCGGTAAAATTATGTTTTATGAAAAATTCAGTTTTTTTAACTACCACTTAGTAGTTTCACTATTCATCAAAAATTGATGTTTTTCAGAACAATGCCAAAATTTCATCCTAAGCTATATTTCATATTCAGAATTCAAAAATGAAGTCTATTTTACCAAATTCATAACATAGAAGTTTCATTAATTAATTTTATAATTAAATCCCGCTGTTAAAACAAATAGCGTGTTTTTAAGAAACAATATCTATCAAAAGATTGACACTTGTTTATGTCTGGTTTAAATGTGAAATTACCTCCAATGACCAACATTGTATTAAATTGTAAAAATATATTCTAAATATACTTTAAAACCACTCAAATTAATAATTTATCACTATTAATTATTTTGATTAAAAAAGTTGTTATTAATTATAATTTAGTAATTTTCACTATTCATCAGAATATGAAAGTTATCCGAAAAGTACCAAAATTTCACCTTAGGCTAAATTCGATACTCCGAATCCAAAAATGAAGTCCATTTTGAGAGCTAAAATTTCTATAATTTTAAAAGGTGGTTATTACTATTTATAACGGCTAGTTATAATAATATTATAATAGCATATCGTTGTTTAGTGAAACTCGGTATTGCGTACTACACACGCTATCGAGGAAGGTCGCGATTGCGTGTAATGCAAGGCAAGTCAAGGATGCGTGTTGTGCAAGCTCCTTTTGGTGTAGCGTACAACACAAGACATTAATAAAATTAAAAAGAATATTTTTCATAAAATCTCGAGCTGTTACATTCTACCCCCCTTAAAATGAATTTCGCCCTCGAAATTCGTCGGGGTTATAAATGGTTTACTATTCGAAAGTTTATTTAATAGAAACCCACATCGTAAAAAGGAATATAAAAACCAATCATTAAAAACAAAAGTATGAAATGTACCGGTTACCCAAATAAACTAATCATTGGGTTTCCACATAGGTGAAAATATGGATATGGAAGAGAAATCTAACCATCATGTTCTGCTAGAGAGTGGTAGAGAACATGGCTATGAAAAATCCAGTGATCACAAAGCCATAAATTTGTGACGATCTAAGGTACCATCTGATTTATCATATATAAGATCACTAGGACAACATTTTTGGTTTTCAAGATCGTTTCCCTAAAGTTAAATAATTTGAATTAGAATAAATACTTACTTTATATTGGTACAACCTCACTTTTGTTCGTGCCTTTAACAATTTCCACTTCATCTCTTAAATAAATGAAGTTGAATTTGTTATTCGTGAAGTGTTAGCAGATCATGTGATAGAATGACGGGTCATTCCATCTGTCTCAAAAGGTTAGAAAAATTTATATACATAAGTCGATCTATAGTGAGATTAATCATATATGGTTCCTAAAATGGACTTATACTTTATATATCATACTGCTTAATATCATAAAACTAGTTTCTAATAAACAGGGACTTCCTGTAGGCCAGTGGTAGGCGATAAAGGCCAGTCGCACTTCAGTTGTGGGTTCGATTCCCACAGCCTTGTCCAACGCGATGGGCTGTCGCCCGTTCTGCAGGTTGTCCTTTTTCTAAAACTATATTACTATAACATCCCATCGAAAAAAAAACTTCTATCCTTAAACAATACTAACTTATGTCCAACATAATCCATTCCAATCTTTAGGCCTATCCATAATACCGTAGTCCACTCTCATAACATAGTGAAAACGATTACCAGAGATTTAACACCATCGTCGATCCCCATATATCATAAGATATGTTTTTTTGGTCACATTCCAAACATTAAAAGTCCTTAATCATGTATTCTCTTGAATACCTTAGTGAAAACATGAATGCAGTTAAAATTTAACTCTTTCCACATACCAAAATCCTCAAAATTCTATATACTCAAACAATGATATCACATAGTCCTTATATTAATCATGAGCTCATGAATACTGTTAAACATTTTGTTTTCTCATTTTCCCTTCATTATGCTCTTATCATCTTATTTCCAAAAATTTCTCAATCACTTTGAATACCACATTAGACCAATACATAAATATTCCAATACTTTATGATACAACATTATTTTGGAATCCCATTACATAAACACTTAATCATACCACCACATCATTATCATATTCAACATCGCCAATGGTGATCGCATGTGACTTCCCTTTGTCCTTTGCCTTAAGCGGTTGCTCATGTCGATCATCACTAACCCTTGGATTAGGGAATTTATTAGCATAATGCCCCATTTCTTTACACTTGAAGCATTGAAGTGTTGGTGGTGCGTTCTCTGTAGTGTTTGCATTATTCACATCATTAGAATCCCTTTTTCCATTACTTTGACACTCAGCTGCTCGATGACCTTCTTTTCCACACTTAAAACATTTTCTAGTCCCTTTAAGACAATCTCCACCATGCTTCATTCCACACTTTGTGCATAAGGAAACATTCATCTTCTTTTCACCATTATTCTGAGATTTCTCCTTGAACTCCATCTTTCGTTTCTTGTCAAAACCATGAGATGGATATGTAACACAAACTTCCATTTCTACCTTGATAGCACAACGCACAATTTCTTCATAGCTACTAAACTCTCTTATAGCTAATGCCCTTCGAAGACTTGGTTTTAAGCCACTGAAAAATCGATCAACTTTACTTTCAGGTTGGATGATAATGCCAGATGCATACCTTGCAAGTCTTGTAAAATTCGCTTTGTATATACCAACAGATTCATCATCCTTTTGCTTTATTTCAAGAAACTCCTTTTCCATCTTTGTTCGAAGAATACGAGGGAAGTACTTACTGAAAAACAAGTTCCTGAACTCGTCCCATTCCATGGACTCAATTTCATCTCTTTGCCTCGTATTCTTGATAAGATTCCACCATTGATCAGCTTCAGCTTCCAAACGATATACTGCTAATATGACTTTATCATTCTCAGAACATTGAAGAACTGAAAATATCTTTTGAGTGGTACTGATCCATTGTTCCGCAACAAGTGGATCAGAAGACCCACTGAAAGAAGGTGGACGTTTCCTCATGAAGGACTCAATAGAATATTGTTCCCTTATCTGCTCATTTGGAAGTCCAGAATGATTCATAGCTTGTGTAAGTATAGCAATAAGATTTTTCACTCCATCTCCCATAACATTTGTTTGTTCAGGAGGGCAATCATTGCATTGTCCATTGCATTGATCAACACGGTTCCTTCGGGTTCCAGCCATCGTCTAAAACCCAAAAAGAATAGTGTTAGAGGCAAAAATCATGCTAGGGAAAACAACATAATAATAGGGGAGTACCTTCAATATCTAACATCTTAGGTTTAATTCTATGATCGTTAGCGTAATTCTAGTATTATAACCTATACGTATACTTAACCTTAGGGACATCCCTAGACATACCTTAGAAGTATCTCTAGGGATCTCACTAATATTTTCACATCCTAGTTTCCAAAAGTTGACTAAACCTTTCCTCTGATACCAATTGTAGAGACCCGAAGCTTGACGTACATTGACATTACATTACATTTGCGGAATACTTAGTACATAACGAAAACACACAACCAAGGATCGTAATAGTTTAGTGTCTTTGGAAACTCGGAATATAATCTTCTAATCCTGGTGAAAGATCTTCAACATCTCCCATAAAGATCTTCCCTTTGTTTACCTAAAACCTTTCTTTATATCCTAGGGAAAAGAAAACATAAAAGGGTGAACTCAAAAGCTCAGTAAGGGTAAACAAAAGAAATATCAATCACATCATATTCATAAGAACATAACATTTTGGAAATCATAACCTGCAAAAGAGATCAAATTTCATAACATGGAAAAAATCATGGCAGTGAAATGTAATCACAATAATCATAACTTAAAACATGAAACTTTGTGGCAATCACACATAATCATAGAGAATTATTTCTTGTTAGTCAAGTCTCATTGCCAAGACTATCTTAGTGGACAAAGTCCCTTTCTGAATCGAGTAACCCTTGTTTCAGTCCTATTTCACTGAACCGGTATAACCTACCATTCCAGCCATGTCTATCTCATG
Source organism: Viscum album (assembly GCA_963277665.1). Taxonomy (NCBI): domain Eukaryota; kingdom Viridiplantae; phylum Streptophyta; class Magnoliopsida; order Santalales; family Viscaceae; genus Viscum; species Viscum album. The sequence continues at coordinate 1,200,377,465 of OY728164.1, forward strand.
AGATATAAAATCTTTACCCAATGCATTGGAGGGAGATATAGGTCCCACCCATCTTATAATGAATCCTTTCTTATGTGTGCCACATAATCATAAATCATACATCATCGCATAACACATGTAACAAAAATGGGATTCTTGAAACATCATGACATCATAAAACAAATCATATAAGGTAAATGACTTCATAAAAATAATTCCCTCAAAAAATAATCAAATCAATGTAATAATAGGGATAAAAACAGAACCCTATATTATCTTAGATGGAAAATAATTTTGATAAAACACTTGAACTCCATTCTTGAGGAAAATATCCTTTCTTCTTCAAAAACAGTTTTCTTTTCATAACATGTCATACAATTATAAACTAAAAGAAGTTGATTAAAAATAATATTGAAAACTTTTAAAGGAAGCTTCTTGGAAATAATGTTTTAAAAATCCATTCATGTCGTATAAGTTAAAAAAACATTCTTCGTACTTTTGTCGGAAAACTCAAAAAGTACCTCGTTCGAAAAACGACAAAAGATTCCTTTCATAAATATTACTAAAAACTCACCGAAGGGTAAAAATGGATTTAAACAATTGTAGGTGGATGGAAATAATATTACATATTGATGAAACATGGATGTGGATGATAAAATACACCCTAGTAAATACTTACGAATAAACAATCTCGGATAAAAATGAGATTGTGATATTTCCCTTACCTTAGGTCCGATTTGCTTTGTATGTGTCCGAAGCTCCTGTATAACGGTTTAAATAATGTTATTGACTTCTTCCAGAATCATACATATTGATATGATATCATATATGGTCATATTCTTAGCTTCTTGTTAGTAATATTTCATTGTTACTTGTTACTTGGGTCTTTATTGCCTTTTGTTCTTATGCGTGTTTTGCCGAATAAATTCTTATTCTTCTTTTAAGGTTATAGATACCTTATATCCAGAATGGTATTAGTGTAACATATATCATATTTATTCATTCAATTCATTTATATAATTACTATGTAATGATGATCATGTAGAACGAGTCGCATCACATCGTGGAGACGCTATTCCGTACGTACGCATGAGTGATGATATCGTTCCTATGATCGTGGAATTGTATTGTAGTATATATATATTATTTCAGTATCAATATTACTTTATAATAATCATAAATAGTTTCTCATTACGACATTATACCCATCCTTGTAAGGTGGTGGTGGAAAATAGATTACACCACGGCTTGGAGACGATATTCCGTACGTACGCACGCGCGGTGATTTCCATTTTCCGTAGGATGGATAGAAGGTTAATTAGAGTTGTTTCATATTTATAATAACATATCAGTATATAAGAAATACTGATGTTATTACTTTATCATGAAACAACTAAAGAAGAAGAAGTTGAAGAAGAAAGAAATTGAAAAAGATCGGTAATGGATATTACCTCTTTTTGACGCGCCTTTTCTTAGCCTCCACTTAATGAACTAAGGATGGTCTTTGAAGAAGACCAGGACCTATATGATGTTACTAGGGAAGTGGAGAAGGGATTTTGGCAGGGGTTGGACGAGCTTGAGTGCTCAAATTGGTGTGAGGAGGAGGGGGAGGAGGTGCCCTTTTATAAGGGAGGAGAGGGGCACCTTAGGAATATCTCAAAATATTATTTTATATTAAAGTCAAAATCGGTTTATAATGGTTCCAAAGGGTCTTATTTAGAAGCTAAAGTGGGGATGGGTCGAAATCCTATCAACCAATAGGATTTAGACAAGTTTAGGGTATTATTTTAACCTTATCAATTAGATTTAACTTTAAGTTAAATGATTTAACTTTTACCATGTCTTTTTGTTTTCTTTCACTATATGGTTAATACACTTACTATAACATGCCAAACGAACCCCAAATTGTTTATTATTAATATATATATCCTTATCTAAGTCATTTGGCCGAACCTTAGATTTTTAGGAATAAAATAATAATTAATAATATAATATTTGATTTAAAAACTATTTTGTGTCAATTTTGACACTATTTGATATATGATTTTTGTGAAAGTCATAACAGAATTATATGTTCAAACCAAGTTGATTAAATCAACACTAATATATCATAGTAACCTAGAAAATTAGTGGAATTCATAAAAAGTCTTAAATTACATTTATTTTGGTATTTATAATATCAATTATGTCAATATTTCATTAATAAGATAATTACTGCATCATCTTTGTGTCATAAATAAATTAAATTATTTGATGTCTAAAAATTACAAATAAAATACCATTATGTAGGAAATCTTTTTAGGTTTCTAATGATATTTACAATCGAATTTAGCTTATGTACAACCCTATATTAAAAATGTTTTAGTAAATAAACTTTGATTTTAACTCTTTTAACTCTTCTTTGAATTAAATAATAATAAATGTCCTAATCTAATCCAAGTGGGCCTAAATGATAATATTTTACACTTAAGGTTGTTTTTGGTCGAGATACACTTGTCCAATAGGATTAGGAAATGTGTTAGGGTAATATTAATATCATTGTTACCCTTAATTACCCTATTTACTTTTAACCGTGGTAAATAAAAGTAAAAAGTTACTATTCACCAAAAATTATTTTCATCTCATTGAACCACATTTTACATACTGACATCAACCGTGTCTCTTGGATTTTTGAAATTCCATTCACAGAAGCGGTAAAATTATGTTTTATGAAAAATTCAGTTTTTTTAACTACCACTTAGTAGTTTCACTATTCATCAAAAATTGATGTTTTTCAGAACAATGCCAAAATTTCATCCTAAGCTATATTTCATATTCCGAATTCAAAAATGAAGTCTATTTTACCAAATTAATAACATAGAAGTTTCATTAATTAATTTTATAAATAAATCCCGCTGTTAAAACAAATAGAGTGTTTTTAAGAAACAATATCTATCAAAAGATTGACACTTGTTTATGTCTGGTTTAAATGTGAAATTACATCCAATGACCAACATTGTATTAAATTGTAAAAATATATTCTAAATATACTTTAAAACCACTCAAATTAATAATTTATCACTATTAATTATTTTAATTAAAAAAGTTGTTTTTAATTATAATTTAGTAATTTTCACTGTTTATCAGAATATGAAAGTTATCCGAAAAGTACCAAAATTTCACCTTAGGCTAAATTCGATACTCCGAATCCAAAAATGAAGTCCATTTTGAGAGCTAAAATTTCTATAATTTTAAAAGGTGGTTATTACTATTTATAAGGGCTAGTTATAATAATATTATAATAGCATATCGTTGTTTAGTGAAACTCGGTATTGCGTACTACACACGCTATCGAGGAAGGTCGTGATTGCGTGTAATGCAAGGCAAGTCAAGGATGCGTGTTGTGCAAGCTCCTTTTGGTGTAGCGTACAACACAAGACATTAATAAAATTAAAAAGAATATTTTTCATAAAATCTCGAGCTGTTACAATAGGTGAATGGGATATCAGCATCAACATCATGTATGGGTATAATGGTCATAAAAACACATCTCAGACAAATAGTTTTGTGGTACATTGTTACACCCAGATATTTTAACAAATATTTCTATTTAAATAATTTTAATTCTTCAATAGCTTGTGTTGCTTGAAACTGTGGGTTTAAATCAATAACGAGAATCTATTTGTATACAAATTAATTTTATGATCTTGAAATTAAATTATGTGGAAAAAATATAAACACCTAAAATATGAAATAAATATAATGGTACAACTTAATAAGAATGTGTTGATAGTAAAATGTGATCTTTATTTAATTTTTTTTTTCATAGAAATCAATTTCATCTTATTTTCATGAATTAAAATTAATTTTTTGAAGGTATATAAAATTTAATGAAAAATTAAATTTATTTTAGAATTAATAATGTTAAAATTATATTAAAACTATTTTTCATAAGTTTTAAAAAACAATTATTTTTTACAGAATAATGAAAATGCTGATTTTTGTTGAAAATGTATTTCCTTTTAAATTGTTTACATGGAAAAAATTTTATTAGTTATTTTTAAATTTTAATTATTTAAATATAATTTAAAACAATTTTTTTTGAAAATCATTTTATACAAAAATTTATTATAAAAACATTTTATGTTTTAAAATTGCCACTTTTTGGGAAAGCTGCCTTTTAGGGTAGTATAATAGTTTTATTTTAAATTAAATTTTGAAACATATATGTTTTGAATTTTAATGAAATAGATGCCCAATATTAATTCATAATGTAATAATTTAGTGAATAGGTTAATTTTTTTCCAATATAAATAGTAACATTGGAAAATTGTATTACTAAGATAAATGGTAAATTGAGTAATTTGGGTTAAAAATAAAATTATAAAGAATATAAAATGACTCTATAATAGTATGAAAAAATATTGGAGGAAGGAAAAAAGACCCTTAACATATAAGGATTGAAATTATGTCATTTAATATACACTTTTCCCTAAAAATGAATTACATAATCTTTAAATCAATGAAAGTCCGAAAAAGGCACTTTCATTGCCTTTAATTTAACTCATGTGTCCACATGAGAAAATAGTTATATTATTAATAGATATAACTGTAAATTTATAACTTAATAAAAATATTTTAATGATATAAATTTATTTTTGACATTTTGGCTCACTTAGATGAAATTATGGTATTTATAATAATTTATTTAATAAAAATTTTATCATGTCACATTCTTGTTTTAGTACTATATGATTTTTATATATACGATTATTAGAAAGATATATTTTACTATAAATATTATTCTTAAATATATCATATTTAACTTAGTAATGGTATTTTATTTTTATAATTTAGTGAAAAATAAGTACTTTAAATAACTAAACTAAACTAATGTAATAATTATTTTATTAAAGGAAATATCAATTAAGTGTTAAAAAATATTAAAATATAAATAATTTGAGATAATTAATGTGATAATAAATAATTTTATATGAAATTAACCTCATAGGGAAATAATAAAATAATTCTTTCAAAATTAACTTTTTATATTTATTTTTATAGAAGTCCAATTCATGAATAGTTTTGAAATTGACACTTAAGATATTCTATCAAAATAATATTTTTTAAATTACTAAAAAATCATAAAACATATTTAAAAATATTTATAAATTATTATATGGTCTAAAATGTTGCTCTATTTTTATTTATTATTTAATTATATAATATAATTAAAATTTAGAACCTTTTAATATTAAAAAATTTATTAACTTAGTTAAAATTAAAATAGGTTATTTAATGGTTAATCAAAGTGATAAAATTAAAAACAATAACAAAACATGTATAAAATGTATTTTTTGAGGATATTACAACCTTATATCACGTTATATTTGAATACATGTCCTTTTGGAGGTATTATGATTGATATTTAATATGTTATAAATCAATATGTGGATAACATTTCAAAAGTGCCCCTTTCCTCAATTATAAATGGGAACCTCCTCCCTCACTTCTATATATCACATTTATCCATAACGATTAACCATACTGTACCAATGTATCTTATAAAAATCATTATAAACATTATTAAGGTTATGTTCTCCTTCAAAGGCCAACCCTAGTGTCCTTAAGATGATATCTAAGGGAAGTTCACCAAGAAAGAAGTAACCGTCTTTACCAAATCATCCATGATTATCTCTTCTTTTACTAACTATTCACTTTTTCCAATTATAATGTAATAAATAAGCTATATCCAATATGGTGTGGTTATATTATGATTATTTAAAAAAGCATTTCCTCCTTTTATCGATCATATGAGAAACAAAAGTGCCACACGTGCGTTCATATGACATACAATCACCACGTCGTGGTGTAATGTATTTTTCATAACTACTATACTTAAATTAGAATAATAATGATAATAATGGATTTATAGGAAAATTATAACATGATATTTATTCTAAAACAAAATATATATAATCATTTTCCTTACACATTTTCCATTAAGGGAATGATACCATCGCTCATGCGTATGTACGACCTATAATCTCTAGGATGCGATGCAGTTCATTTTATATATTCACCATTCTAAAATGTATATATAAAAATATATATATATATATATATTCTTAAATATGATATATATTACCTTCACATCATTCTTTAAATTATTTAACTATATCCCTTTCATAATAATCCGGATTTTTATGAAAAAACAACAAAGGAAAATGAAGTAGTTAACAACTGCAAGAATAGTAAGTATGAAATATTATTAAAAAAACATGTGATAATATGGTCATATATGATATCATAAATGTGAATATGGTTCTATAATAAGTTAATAACATTATTTAATCAATTATATAGGTATTTCAAATACGTAAAAATTAAATCTTACCAAAGGTATGGGTTTATTTCACAATGTTGTTATTATTTAATATTGTTTATATGTAAGTATCTATTAATAATATTTATCTTTAAAGTATATTTTTCTTTAAAATTATTTCCATAATATTGTTTTTATATTTTATTGGAATTTTAAATTAAATTTTACCCACTTCTTTCTTTTTACTAAATGGTTTGAAATGAATCTTTTTGTCATTTTTTTGATAAGGAACATTGTGTATTTTCCAAAAAAAGTATGAGGGGAATGCATTTTGAACTTATATTTAATGAATATATTTTCCCTCTTTAATTATTCCTTAGTTCCTTGAATCTTATTTTACATATATAAAAGGATAATTTAAATGAAAATGTTATATTTCAAATTTTCTCATCATTTTATGAAAATAAAATGTTTTCAATGTTGAAAGGATATTTTCTCAAGAATTATTTTTAGGTGATATGTAAATTACATTTTTTTAATGATAACATTTATTAATGATATTTATGATTTAATAGGGAAATTTTTCAAAGATATCATCCCTATTATTCTTATAGTTTATTTATGTTTGTTAAGTAATTATATTTAAGAAACACTTTTATATTCCATGGGTTATGTTGTGAATAAATGATGTTTACGAAAATCATTTCATCCATGGATTCAGATATGATGAATGATTTACGTTTTTATGGAAAACATTTGTATGGTTTTCAATATGTAACATGTGGGAACTATACCTCCAAAAAATTCCTTATGTAAGGATTAATATCTCATGAGGGATATTGGACAATAATGGGAAATGATTTTAGTTCAGTAATACATGGCAATAAAGAGAGGTAAACCCAGTTCAATAACATAGGGCTGGAACGAGGAGTGATCCCAGTTCCGTAATGGACTTTGTTTGTTGTGATTTTCATGAAAGATAGCCTTTAATAATATGGTAATGAATCTCTATGATTATGTGAATGAAAAAATATCATGTATTACGTTATTAATCTATTAATTTTTTATTCGTGAAAATCTATCATTTATCCCATGAGATGATATCATGATCTTTCATATGTAGGATATAATTTTAAAATGTTCTTTCTTACTTTCTTATGTCTTATGATTATGATATGATTTATATCTACCTTTTTTTATATTACTGATAATCTAATCTCACCCTTTCTTATGTTTCATTTTCCCTGGATATTAAGAAATATATTAAGTAATATATGTCAAAAGAGGTTCTAATTATGATGGAATATGCGGGAGATGATATAGATGTTTTATGAATCAGTTGTTTATGATTCCTAGTCTCTAGAAACATTAATCCAATAACATTATAATCAAAAAAAAATTATTTTATGTAGTGATTATCAATATACATAGATGTGATATCTATGTATGAAAATAATTGGCCATTACAGTTGGTATTAGAGAAAAGAATTAGTTCAAATTTGGAAACTAGGATGAAAAAATTGTAGTAAGAACTCTAAGGATAACTTTGTATAGAAGATACTATCCTAGAGTTTTGGTAATAGTCATGACTTACATATGGTATATTTTAAGGTATCTTCAATTGAATGTTTATCAGTGATTTTACTTCATTATATAGTTTTCCAACTATGATTTGTGTTTCTCACACTATGATTTTTGTTTTTAGTCAATGGATGTAACCTAAAAAAACCCTGTTAATAATGAATGTAATGGGAAATGAAACGATTTTCCTCCCGATAAACCTAATGTTATGGGTGTTGGAATGAAAAATATTGTTTTTATCCTCACCCAACTTTCTTAATCTATGAATCATGATGGAGATCCAAACGAGCAATGAAGGTAATGACATTCTACTCTGTCCTTCACTAGAAAACACCGACATTATTTCAATGGGTCTTATGTACCCCTAGTGGATAAATTATGGATTAGTACAACAAAAATTTTATTAGTGGTTCTCTAATATCTAGAACATGATAAAGACATCTTAGCATCCTAACATTTGGAAGGTGAAGATGATCGATAGTAGAATGTCATCAAGAATTTGAATTGACGAGATTAAACTAAATCAATGGAATGAGGTAAGATGAAGAACTTATTTTTCAATGAGTACATGTATAATATTCTTTTTACAAATATGGATAAAGAGTACATTAATATTATGAAAAGTGGTGTATAATCTATTGGTTACTACAAATAAAAATTTACGATACATTAAAGAAACACTTATAGAATTATCATTCTTCATGAGAGTAGGATTGATCAATTTCTATTGTCTTAAAACCATGTTTCCTAAGGGAATTATCCATAAGGGACTTCAATAGCTATGATGAAATTGTTTAATGTTCTATCATGGTTTATATGGAGATTTTAATAATCCATAAATATTATTGGTTTGATAGGAAGGGAAAAATGGAATTCATGGCAAAAATCAAAAAACTATTGTGGAAAGAAAATGTACTTTACTTATTATCAATGTGTGGAATGAAACATAGAGAAAACTATAACAAGGGGACTAGTAAAGACTTTTATCATGGTAAAGTAGGTCATAATTCAATTGACTGTAAAAGTGATGGGAACAGGAATCTAATTCTTGGTCGGAGTAGGACACAAAATAAGAGGTGAACTAAGATCCTATTTAAATTTCTATTAAAGAGTTTATTTAAAAAGTTCCTCCATTTTAAAATAAAACTGGCCAGTTAACCGAGGTAGTAAAATTATAATAGCTTGATTGTTCAAATAGTTTCTCAGATGATTTATTAATTATCATTTATAACAATATGATATATTGATACAAATTTTGAAACTACTCTAATGAGGAAAAATATTTATAACAACTATCAATTACTAACTATCAGAGTAAGATTTAGTTTTCTAAAATGTTAGTTAAATCAGAGAATAACTATATTGAAAAGAACAATCGATATAAAAAAAGAAGTTCAGTCTCCAGAAGAGACTTAGTTATCCCCACATGGTGATCACCTTCCTCCAAGAAATCTATTTATATAAATATTTTGATCCACACCCTAGATCGTGGATAACAAAACAGTATAAAGATTGTCCAGGTTACAAGACCTCTACCAAAGTTCCTTGTGGGAACAAAAAAATAGGTATAACAAAACATATTCCAAAGTTATTCATGGGATAAAAAAGTGTATAAATAATGTTGTTTGAGAATATCTTGTATCCTCCTGTTTAGTGTAAGAGACAGTTTGTGTTTTTAGTACAGACACACAAACTACTCAAAAATTTAGTAAAATAGTACAAAACAGATAAGTATATAATAGGAAGGGATTACAAATGATATGAGTGTTATGAAATTCATCTCTATACTCTTTGATGTATCAGAGTTGATGCTTTAATCCTCTTCTCGAACCATACACTTAAATCAAAGTTTCGTGAAACACTTTATTCTGTCTTCTAGGAAAGTGATATGTTATTATCCTTTGGTTTCGTTAGATGTGGTAGAAATGATATAACTTTATTGATAAGAAATTCTATGGTTCACAATAATCATTAATAAAGAATTTATTGGGTGTTGTTCCATTATTTATGGTTCTCATGGAGGGGAGGGGGTCTGTATCTTCTTGTGTATGCATATATGTGCGTGTCTTTTAGTGTGTTCTTTCATATTCTCTTATTTGTATATATATTCTTGCATCCCGACAATGTGCATTTTTTAGGTAGACACAGTACTACATATTTCTGACATCCTAATTTATGATATCTTTAAAAAGGAATTAAATTAATCAATAATATTAAAACTCTCGAAACATGACCCTTAGAAATAATTTTAAATAAAAAATTTTAAATAGTCTATTGGTGAGTCCTCGATCGGTTTCTCCTCTTGTCAATGACTTATTCCATTGGTGTGTCATTTTTTTGGTCTTTCCATGTATCATTGACTCATTCCAACTATGAAACATTTTATCAGTTTGTGAGTCCTTGGGTCGGTAGCACCATGCATCAGAAGTTCATTGAACTGATGGTAGGTCCTCTGTATCAGTAGGTCATCTATGTCGGTAGGTAATCAATGACGGTAGGTTATCTATGTCAGTAGGTCACCTGTGTTCATAGGTTATCTGTGTTGGTTGGTTAGATACCTCGGTAGGCCATCTGTCAATGAATGAGTTGAATGGTAAATATCTCATCTATTCTTTTAGTGTCACTCTTTTATACTTAGAAAATATTTGTTCTTGGACTTCTTACAACATAAATAATAAAAAAATGTGCTAAATTTTTATGAGAGCATAGATAAACATAATTGCACATATTGAAACACAAATAATCATGAATGAAAATTTTAAACATGATTAATAGTAATTTACATGATTTGTGATTATTAAAACTATTAATACAAGGGAGGGTCGCCAATAGTTACCTATGGGCCAACAATATCCCCCATTTCAAGGTAAAAAATCATGGAATTATTTAGTACAATAATTTGATTTCGAAATAAATCCTTCTACTTATTATCTCCCATTATTGAGGACTATTTATAATATACAGATAAGGGTTAGATGTAAAATAAAGAGTAATGGTATCAATGAAAAATAACATATAGAAGAGTGAGATCAATGTTAAAATAAATAGTAATAATTCCAAACTATTCTCCCCCTTTTTAGATTATCAAAATGTGAATGGTATTAAAATCATTCAAACAAGAATAATAAAATTCAACAAAATATTCATATAAGAGAATGATCCACAATACAAATTAGGATTAATAGGTTCTATTTCGTTCTTAGTGGGATCAATAGAGTTTTCAGTAGGTGGTGACTTAGAAACTATAGGGTCTGAAGAATTTTGTAGAGGAGGTAGAATCCCTCATTTTGTATCATTATGTACAAGGCTGTCTTTGCATTATAACACCACATGAGGTTGAATCTATTCTTGAATCCATGTGCGAATATGAGTCAAAGAATGAGAAACTGACATTTTAGGTGGAGTCTTTGATCCATGAGTTCCAGCATGTGTAGCCGCATAAACTATAATCGATTCATATTGGACATGAATATATGTTTTTAACAACTTCAGGAAATCCTCAGTAATCTCACCACCATATATCATTGTCTTATCAAAGTGGTCTTTATTATCCATGAATTTTTCCAAAATTGGGGTGAAGTCATTCCATTTATATACTTGGTATTTAAAATCTCTGGTCACTAGGAGAAAAGAGAGGTTCTCTATCAAATACTTAAATAGACTGGTCAACAGATGATTGGTAATGATCTTTTTTAAATCGCAGTCCACCATTTCTGTGATTTGAGCATTTTCAATATCAGTACTCTTGGAACAAAGTCTTACCATATCATGAACATGATCACTGTTCTTCTCATTATTGTTATGTTTTCCCAAATGAGAAGCATGAAATAGAGCTTGAAGATATTCCTAAATAATAGTTCAGACTGCCTCAATGTCCAAAGTCTGAAATGTCTGACCAGATATAGAAGGAATATCAGAAGGATCTAAGTTATGAGTATTTAATATTTTAATAATTGTCTGCAGAAAACCTTTTTACTCTAAGGTAAAATTATTTGTCATAAAAGAAAGCCCAATTATTTATTTTCTTAATATGGTAGTGCTTTAAATAATTGTACCAGAAGTTTTAATTAGGTTGGTTTGAATCTCCTCTATCACTTTATTTGAAACATTGGCTGCAGCAGCCTATCTTATACCCAATGAAAGACATGGAACATAAACTGCTTCCCCAGTCTACCTAATTTAGGCTATTGATGATCTGTGAGAGTGTAATTCATTACTCAGCTCAGTGTTTACTCTTCTAGATGTTTTAATCTCATGCACTATTTGAGATTGAATTGATACACTTATAGCTGAATAGACTTCTTATTTAAATCATTCAAAATATTATTTAGTGATGAGTAACTTGGAAGAGTCTTAGCCACTGATTCCCTTGAAACAGGTACCCAAACTTCATCATCTAAGGCATCATAATCTATCCCCAATTCTACAAACCCATGTTTCCTTGCCTATTCAATAATTAAATCATCATATTTATGAGTGAGAGTGCCAAATATTACTTTTCCATGTCGATGCTCTTCACCAGCTTGATCTCCCATTTATTGAGGCTCCTCCTCAATTTGAACTCTCCTCACTGGTTACTCATCTTCATATTGAGGTCTCCTTCTTTCAGAAACTGAACGAGTTATTGTAATTTCTTAGGATTCCACTTAGTCATGAACTCCATCGTTTTCACTTAATTCATTAATAACATCAGGTGGTCCTTCCAATCGTGCTAGAAACACGACTACATCCATTTCAACATCTTCACCATGATCATCCTTTTGATGGTCATCATTACTTTCACTAATTTTTTTATCATCGTGTCTAGGTACATGCTCTTAATTTCCATTCCATTCACCATCTTCTTCACCTTCTTTATCTTCACTACTACTTCAACATTCATCATCTTCACTTTATTCTTATTTTTATGTTCCAATGGATCTACTAATATATTCCACACTCCCTAATACTTCTATCTATACATCTCCATTTTCTTCACGTGTGGGCTCATCAGAGGGTAAGGCATGTGGAGGACTATGAGGTCCAAAATAAATACATTTCTAAGGTTCAGTGGTGTCAGGATCCCTCATATCCGCGATAAGAGACCCTTGATATCTAACATGAATGGAAAGCTTTTCTTCTTCTTCTAAAAAGTAAACAACTTACTCATTTAGTCCCAGACCAGGATCATCCATATTCTTAGGCCTAGTTTGATAGTCCACCATATTGAACTTATCCTAAATATTTTCTTCATCTGTAAACTATTATATCTTCCATGAATTCCAGAAGATTTTCATCATATTACATATATATTTACTGAGGCAGATCCCACTACAACTAGAAAAAAATTATTTTCCATCATTCACACAACCATTCTCCTTTAACATATATGAGATCATCCTTGGATAAAATCGGGAATTGGTTTGGAAGTAAGGTTTGATCATTTTAACTGATGTTCATAATAAGGAATCTAAACAAATTTACCTTGATCCTTTTTCATAGCAGATAATCCATGTAGACATCTTAATACTTAAGAGAAGAAAAGTCCCCTTTACTTGGACAGACATGATGCTGAATAAACATAACAAGATTCTATATTCACTACTTAACACTATAGAAATTGGTATCCTGTGCTCATAATTTTTAGTAAGCACATTCAGAGCTATCTCAAAGTAGAACTTATCTTTATCTGGTGGAAAGGTACCCTTATATTAAACAAATACACCTTTATGAGAAACTTTAAGACATTAATCCCATTTTCTTGAAGTGAATGAGATTATTTACCCTATAACTATAGACTTGATCCTAGAAACAAAACATCCTTCTAGAAGGAAATCTATTTTCATGTAAAATTCATGAACTAGCTTCATGTAAAAGGGTCATTAATTATCTGGGAAGAACTAAAACCATCCCTAATACTATATTAACATGAGTAGAAGAGACTTTCTTACCAACAACCATTTTACAACAACCTCTTTCTCTAGAGTTACAACACAGTTAAACAGAGTAGTATTTACTAGTCTAGAAGATTTTCTCGATTCACCGTTCTCTTTATTAGAAGCACAAAACTCGCCAAAATCAAGAGATCGTTTCAGACACACCATTAAAATTGTTTTTTTTTTATGTTCAAAAGGTTAATGTTTTGGGGTAGAGATAGGAATGGCCGAGTGATGTAGGGGTAATGGAGTATAGTGGATTAATTTAAATTTGTAGCATTTAGGGATTTTGAAATAACAAAATCATGAAATCACGAACCATGTTCAAAAAAATAAATGAAACAATGTCACTTTGGTAAGAACATAAAATAGATATAAATAGTGATTCATTGGTGCCAACATGATAGATTTTTCATAACACTAGTGATGTTGGCAAGACATGGTGTGGATGTCGGTATGACATGGTATCAAAATAACAAAGTCTCAGTGTCATCCTAACAATTGTGTTAGCATGACATAGCATTAGCATGGACATGAAAACTATGTCAGTGTGACAAAGTTATCAGGGTCGACATGACATTGTTAGATTCATACTGTAAGTGTCATCATGACACCTTCACATAAAATTATCCGTGTAATATCAACAAAATTTTTAATATATTGATCAATTCTTTCTCATGTATGATGTAGTTCATTCATTCTGTGTACACTGACTTAATGAAAATTTCCACAAGTTGATGTTCAGTGCCAATGAACTCTAAATTTATATCACCTTTTTAATAATGGTCTTTCAAAAATTTATTCTTTACCCCAATGTGTTTGGTCCAAGAATGTGAAAAAAGATTTATATAAATATTAATAGCACTTGTGTCATCATAATTTATAGGGAAATGTATGAATTGATCTCGATAATATTGTAATGTGTGTTTCATCCACAAAATCTATTCAGAACAACTACCATCATCTATGTGTTCTGATTTGGCAGTAGCTAATGCAATAGAATTTTGTTTCTTAGTAAACCATGAAACTTGAGACTTCCCCAAAAAAATGACATGTGCCAATGGTTCTTTTTCTATATAACATACATCCAGCATAACCAACATCAAAATAACACCCTAAATGAAATTTTTTCCTTATAGGATAGAACAGTCCAAGGATTATACTATGTTTGAGGTATTTGAAAACCATTTTATAAGCAATAAGATGAGATGATTTTGGGTTTTCTTGAAAATGTGCTCACATGCATCCAATAAACATAATGTCTGGCCTACTAGTAGTTAAGTAGAGTAAACATCCAATCATTCCACTATAAGTGGTTTGATCAACAGATTTAACATTTTAATCAAGGTCCAACATACAAGTGGTACTCATTAGAGTGTCACTACTACTAGTTCTTTCAAATCTAAATCTTTTTAATATATCCTTAGTATATATTTTTTGCTTCAAAATAATACTTTATTTATTTTGAAATAGTTGAAATCAAAGATAGAATTGGAGTACCCACATTAAACTCATTTAAATATCACTTTTCTTCATCTTTGAAAAGTCAACACATAAATAATATTATTAAGATCAAAAAATAATACCATCTAAATTAATTTTTACTACAAAAAAATAATTTGAAATTATTTTTATAAATATATTAGGATCAGTTATAACTTTTTTAAAACCATTATAAATAAGAAAAGTTATTCATTTATCATAAAAAGATCTTGGAGCTTACATTAAACATTAAAATGAATTTTTTAATTTCAAAACATTATTTGGAAAAATTCGTTATTATAAAACCAGGTGGTTGTTCTGAAAAAACATCCTCAACTATATAACAATTTAGGAATGCAATATTTACATCCATTTGATAAAATTTGAAATCTGGATGTGCTTCATGGGTAAGCAGAATTATAATGGCCGCAACTCTAGATATGGTTTCAGAGGATTCCTCATATTCAATTTCTTATTCTTCATTATATACTTATTAAACAAATCTAGCTTAATTTCTAACTATGTTACCAGCTTCATCTACTTTATTCCTAAACACCCATTTAGTTCCTATAGTCAATTTGTATTTGGGTATATCCAAGAGTTTCAAAACCTAGTTTAGTTCAAGCTTATTTAATTCGTTTTGCAGATCCATCACCCAAAATTTATCATTGATAGCATCATTGATGATATTCGGTTCAATCATGGAAAGAAAAGATCAATGTTCAATATATTTTATTAGAGAATATCTATTATTTGATACTTTGTCTAAATATCAAAAAATAGAATCTAAATTATAGTTTTTGGGAATTATAAGAGGTCAAGAAAAATTATGGGATAGTCACATTAAGTTTATCAATAGGTTGAGGTTCATTATGAATAGAATCTGGTGAAATTACAGAACTGAAAATTTAAATACATTTCTTCACATGATGATCAAAAGATTTATTATTGATATAATGATTTGACATATCATCCTCACGATTATATTGAGAGGTATTTATCTCATTAGGATCTTTCTCATCAAACTTGACAGGCACAAATTCTTCCACACATTTGGATTTTAAATTGAAGACTTTATAGACATTACTAGAAATTGAATAACCTTGGAAAATTACTTCACCAATCTTGGAGGGAATTTTTTGTAGATTATGCTTACTGTTAAGGATATATATTTTACAACCAAAAACATTGAAGTTGTTAACTTAAGGTTTTCTATTTTTTTACAACTCATAGAGGATTATTTTAACAATAGATCTAATCAAGACTCTTTCGATTATATAGCATGTGGTACTAATAGCTTCTTCCAAAAAGTATATAGGTATGCTACACTTACTAAGTACAGTTCTAGAAATTTTTTGTAGGGTTCTATTTATTCTTTTTACAAATCCATGTTTTGGGGGCTTTCTAGGAGGAATGATGTTATGATTATAGCCATTTTGTGAGAAAAATGATTCAAAATCTTAGTTTTTAAACTCACAACCATGGTCACTTCTTAGGGTTTTAATTCTAAGGCCATAAAGATATTCTACAGTCCTAGAATACTTTGTGAAATAATTGAATGCTTCAATATTGTGATCCAAGAAGATAGAACATGTATATTTAGACTAGTCATCTATAAGAACATATATATAATGCTTTCCACTTAGACATGAAACTCTAGATGTTACAAAAAAATCCTTGTGAACCAACTCAAGACATTGAAAAGATGAAAGTTATTTATTTGGTTTGAAAGTGATTTTGTGTTGTTTAATGTTTTGAAAAGGATTATATACTTTTTCATTTTGAAACTCACGTTTAGGTAGTTCATTGTCTAAGCCTTTTCTAGTAATCCTTTTATGTGTGTGTATGTTGCAGTGTCCCAATCTCCAATTCCAAAGCCAATATTCATTAAAAAAATAATTCAATAAAGAAACATTTTTCAAAATGAACGAGTCTATGTAAGAAGTTTATACATTATTATTTCTAGATACTCTAGTGTTACCTTAGATGTGTTTGTAAAAAGAACGTACTCTCTTTGTAAGCCATTTCATCATGTGAAGACTCTGAGTCACTTAAGCTATCCTCGGAAGCACCCCATGATGATTTCATGAACATTTTATGCTTTCCATATTTATAATAATACTTATTATAGTACTTTATCTTATTACAGCCAACCATTACATATCCCTTTCTCCTATATTAATAACATATTATTTCACTAGAAGTATCACCTTTCTTGCAATCATTTTTATAGATTCCCTTGTGATCAATCTTATCATTGTAGATAGGATTTATAAATAATTTATTCTTTTTATAAAATTTCTTAAATATTCTAGATAATTAAGATATCTCCTCATCAATATCTACTAATGATTGCACATCACTTAAACATTTAGTTTCATCTTGAACTTTTTACTTCTTCTTGGAGGTAGTATATTTGAAAGAAACAATTTTTATGCTAGGTTCATCCTATTCTTTGTTGAATTTTAGTTCTTCATACATCATTAAATTTCCAATAATATCCTTTATTGGAAAATTTATAATTTCATATGATTATCTAATTGATGCAGAAGTTACTATATATCTAGATGGTATGCATATGAGTATTCTTATGATTTTCTATTTGGTTGTAACATCCCTTCCTAGAGAGATAATAGTATTCAAAATTTCATTAAACCTGAGATATATATCATAAATAGGCTCATCAGGCATCATTTTAATGCTATCATGATTAATTGTATATGTGTTCGGTCTCATTTCCTTAACACTAGAGGTTCCCTCATGCGAAACAAATAAAGTGTCCCAAATTTCATGGGCATTTTTATATGTAGATGTTTTATGAAACTCTTAATCACTTAATGAATAAGGGAATTCAGGTATTCGCAATTATTTTTATAGTACGCCTTTGTTGGATCATCCTATGTATTTCTAGTAGTAGCAAGAAATTTATATTCATTCATTATTGATGACCAAATCTCCAAACACATACATTCTAAGTGGACTATCATTTTAATTTTCCATTATGCATAGTTTGTTCCATTAAAGAATGGACGTCAGTTAGTAGAAGCACCTTCCAATAAATTATCTATAATAAAGAAAAAAACATTAAAAGAACTATAAATTTAAAACAAATAAAAATTGAAGTATCTTTAAAATACAAAAATAATAATTATTGAGAAATATTATAAAATAGATTTGTAATTTTGAAAATAGCTACTTGAAAAATATAGTTTATACAAAATGTTGGTCGGATTGGGGAACTAAAGAGGCGGTGAATTGAGTTTCTATTAAAATTTCTATTAAAGATATTATTTCAAAATTTATACCAATTTAAAATAAAATTTTCCAATGAACAATGGTAGTAAAATTATTATAGCTTGGCTGTTCGGATTATTTCTCAAAATATTGATTAATTATCATTTATTATAATATAGATATTTATAAAACATTTAAATCTACTATAACAAAGAAAAACATTTATAAATATAATCCAATACAAACTATCAATGTATGATTTAGTTTTCTAAAATGTTAAGTAAATTTGAGAAAAACTATATTGAACAACACTGTGGATAGAAAATAGGAGGTTCAGTCTCATGAGGGGACATAATCCTCTCCAAATGGTGATCATCTCCCACCAAAAAATATATATAAATAAATATTTTGATCGACACCCTCGATTAGGGTTATCATAACCCTACACATAATTTTTGGGTCAGAAGACCTCTACCACAGTTCTATGTGGGAATGAAAACAACTAGGTCACACAATACCTCTACCATAGTTCTTCATTGGAATAAAAACAACCAGGTCATATAAGACATCTTCCATAATTATTGATGGGATGAACAACTGTTAAAATATAGTTGTTTGAGGATATATATTATCCTTCTATTTCGAGCAAGTGATAGTGAGTGTTTTTAGTACAGACACACACACTACTTGAAATTTTATTAAAATAGGGCAGAACTGAGTAGAATAAAATAATTTGGAATTAGAATTGCTCTAAGTGTTATGAAATTAATCTATGTACTCTCTGATGTATTAGAGTTGAAGCTCAGATCATCTTCTGGAAACATACACTGAAAATAGAGTGTCATGAATCACTTTGTTCTATCATCCAAGATGGTGAGACATTCTTCCCCTTTGGTTTACATGGATGCCGAAGAGATTATGGAACTTTGATGAGTGGTAGTACTTTTTTTCACATCAATCAGGAATAAATATTTCCTTGTTTGTTCTTTATTTCTGTATGGTTCTCAGGGGGTCTTCTCATATCATCTTGATAATGTGCATATGTGTGTGTTTTCCCGTGTGTTATTTCCTATGCTATTATTTCTATATATATTCTTGTATCCCAAAAATGTGCAAGTTTGAGGTAGTCAGAGTGCCTAATATTTCTAACATCATCATTTAAGATTTATCAAAAAAATAATTAAATTAATCAGCAGCATTAAAACACTCAAAATATGACCATTAGAAAAATGTTTATATAACATAATTTTTAAACAGTATATCAGTGAGTCCCCGGTCGATATCTCATTATGTCAGTGTCTCATTCCATCGATGTGTTGTTTTTTCAGTCTTTACATGTATCATTGACTCATTGCATCAGTGACTTGTTTATAACAATTGGTGAGTCCTTACGTCGGTATCACCAAACATCTATAGGTCATTTAAACTGAGGATAGGTAATCTGTGTCATTAGGCCATCTTCATCAGTAGGTCATCTGCATCGATAGGAAACATATTAGTAGTTCATCTGAGTCCGTAGGCTAGCTACATTAGTAGGTCATTTTTCAGTGACTCAGTTGATCTGTCAGTATCTCACTCTTATATCGATGTCAGTCTATTATACTTAAAAAAATATTTTTATTTGGTCTATATTACAACATAAATATTAACTGAGTGTACTAAATTTATATAAGATCGTATGTAAATATAATTTCACATATTGAAACTTAAATAATCATTATTCAATTGTTTATACATGATTAATATGAATTGACATGATTTTCGATTATTAAAACTATTAATAATTGAGAGGGAGTCCAACTGTCTCTAATAGTCCAACACTAATGATGAAAATAGATAAACTATTATACAAAAAGCACCTCCCACACATCAATATTGCATTTGAAAGGGAAATATTCATTATGATAACCCATGAATTAATGCGGGGTTTATCAATGATGATCGATGTCATCAACCTCTTATGGCAAATGAAAAAGGAAAATCACGTGAGATCACTACTAGGGATGTGGAGTATGACAATGAAGTTGTGAAAGGTATACTTACCAACCAATCTAAAAATGCTAATGTTTTAGTTGATTCTAGATTAAACACACTTTTATTTCTAAAGAAACATCTAAGGGTATCATCATATGACCTCAATAATTAAATTTTTAGTTAACATGGGAAACCCCAAATGGAACAACGACCACATAAAAAGATTATAATTCTTCTCTGGTTGATGTTTGTAGTAAAGTGATTCCTAAAAATATTGTGATCCTTCCTTTAGTTGAATTAATTGTGATTCTGGGAATTTATTGGATTTCTATACATGTATCTCATATTAATTTCCATGTAATTGAAGTCACATTTCATATTCCAAATGTATCTATGACTATCTGTTGATGCAAGGATGAATATGAACTTCCAGTGGAAATTAGTTCCATCTTATGGGCAATAATTTTTATAAGCAAAGGTTCTATATCTCATATTTTTTGGGAGAAACACAACATTAAGAATAAACATATGGTACAAGAGTTTTTTTGATGTCTCTCTGAATTAATTTATAGGTATTCTATAAATTTATGATGTTGATTACTCAATAAAACTCATACCAGGTTTTATTCCTCTTTCAAAAACACCTTTTAGAATTTACCCAATTGAGTTAAATGAATTGAAGAAGAAACTATACAAGAATATCAAAAATGGTTTCATATTCCCTAGTGAATCACCTTTGGTTGCAAATTTTTTATTTATTAAGAATAATTATGGATCAATGAGACACTATATTGGTAATTGAGAACAAAAATTAATTATTATCAAGAAAAAGTATCATCTCCCATGCATTAATGAATTATTTTACAAACTATGTTGAGATCAACAAATTTATAAGACTAATCATTCTTCTAGAAAACATCAATTAATGGTCATGAAAGAGGATATATCCAAGACACCATTTCGTACATGGGTTGGAAACTAGGAATTTATAGTGATACCGTTATTTCTTACTAATTAACCCTCTATAGTTATAGATTTAATGAATAGAGTTTTTTGATACTATATTGATTATTTTTGGTAGCCATTATAGCTTATACTAGAGTATAATCATACATAAAGGATGAAGATGAATATCACATGAGGATTTTACCAAAGACATCGAGAAAGATGAATAGTAATGAAAATTTTACCACATGTTATTTTTTTACTTTAAAATGTTTCAATTTTGGGATTCATAGTCTGGGAATAAGTAATATATTTGGATCCAACAAAGACATAAATTTTTTAAAATTTCGCTAGACCAAAAAAGGTTACTGATATATGATTTTTTCTATGCTTGGATTGTTATTATCAACATTTTGTGAAATATTTCTCATGATTTATAGGCCACTCACATTGATGAATCAGAAAGGAGATAAGTTCACTTGGATTAAAGAATGTGAAGAGAATTTCAAGGATATTAATAGACGGTTAGTTTGTGCCCCTCAGATCAGACTACCCTATAGTGGATAATGGTTAGTGACTTATAGTGATGCATCTATGATAGAGTTGGGATATGATCTAATGAAAAATGATATGGTGATATCTTAGGCCTATAATATTGAAAATTCATTAAAAAACCATTACAAATAATAATTTAGAGTTAACTATAGTAATTTTTTCATTATAGATATAAAGAAATTATATTTATGGAGAAAGATGTGATATATATGGATCATAATATTTTAAAGGCTATTGTTTTGTAAATGTACTCATAAATTAACCAATAATGTTGGTTACAGTTTATTAAAGATTATGATAACTCAATACATTACCACCATGGAAAATAAAAAATGGATGTAGAAGCTTAGAGTTAAAATGAACATGCTAACATATCTATGATGAGGATCAAAAAAGATCCCATATTTATGGATTTTTAAAAGGATAGATCTGGAAATTTTAGAGGAAAGTTCAAAATTGTATCATTTCAAAATGAATGTTCAACCATTTGTACAAGTAAAGATTAAGGAGTTGTAGAAGGATGATATAGAGTTGTAATAGAAAGAGAAAAATGTTCACGAGTTCAATACTGATTGTTATTGAATAATAATGTTTAGTAACCATGATTGTATCTGCACATAATATAATTAAATAATGAGTTATGGGTTGTGAATCATAGTTTTTCATTCTCAATTTATCTTGGAATCACAAATATGTATTGGGACCTGAAAGATTATTTTTGGTGGGACCGAATGAAGATAGACATTTTATAGTACATTTCTCTAATCTTAGTTTCATAATAAGTTAAGGCTGAGAGATAAAAGTCTAAGGGGATCTTACGAACCTTAACCTTACCAAAATGGAAATGGGGAAACATCACCATAGACATTGTCGCTGGACATCGCAAAACATATAAAGGCCATAATGCTATATTGGTTATAGTTGATCGCCTTATGAAGTCGATGCACATAATTTCTATTAGAGAATAATTCTCTATTGATCAAATTTCTAGAATATATGTTAACAATGTGTTAATATTTCATGGAGTACCAAAATCCATTATATCTAATCGGGACATGAGGTTTACTTCAATGTTCTAGATAAATCTTTAGTCGGATATGGATATAAAGTTATATTTTGACACTTATTATCATTATCCAATAGATGGATAGTCTGAGGGGAAAATTCCACCTCTTGAATAAATACTAGGATCGTACCCTATATATTTTCAAAGCTAGTTTGAATCAACACCTAACTTTGGATGAATTTTCATACAACAATAGATTTCACATAATTATTCAGATGTATCCTTATAATGTTCTATATGTTAAGAAGTGTATTACTTAAACATGTTTGAATGAGGATGTGGAAGGAAATATAATGGGACCTATTCATGTTAATGAAATGGAAGATAATATAATATATATTCAACAACACATAATAGAAGCTCAGATTCAACAAAATAATAATGTTGATAATAAAAAAATATATATAGAGATTGAAGTTATGACATAGTATTTCTATGAATATATCCCTGTAATAGAGTGATGAGACTTGTAAAGAATGGAAATATAATATGTAGGTATATTGATTCTTTTTAAAATCTAGATCCTGTTGGGAAAGTAGTTTACCGATTGGAGCTTCCACCTAATCTCTCACAAGTTTATGTTCTGTTACATGTATCTCTCCTGAGAAAGTAAAAGCATGATAAATAACATGTGCTAAACATAGGATTATTACTACTGAAAAATATATTTCTTATGAATAATGATAGATAGAGATTCCAGATTACAGAGATAATGTTATACGAAATATGACCACTCGCTTGGTTAATGTTTTATAGTGGAACCACCAATTTGAGAAAGCTTTGTGGGATCCTTATGATGTGATGAGGTAGAGGTAGCCTCATATATTAGTATCCAAGTGATGAATTTCAAAGGACAAATTCATTTTTATGGGGGTATAATAACACCGTGATATTTTAATAAATATTTCTCTTCCAATAATTTTAATTCTTTAATAGCTTGCATTACAAACAACCGTGAATTTAAATGAACCAAAAGACAGAAATAGTATAAAATAATCTTTAGAACACTACCATTAAATTTAAGGGAGTAAATATATCAAAATAATTTTTAAGATAAATATAAATTTCCAACTCAATATGAATGTATTGGTAGTAAAATCACTTCATTATTCAAAAATACATTTTCTTCAAAAATGAGTTTATCTTCTTTCTGTGAGGGAAAATAAAATTTTTAGAAGTTACATAATTTTAATTTTACAAAATAAATTTAATTTTTTAATACATAATTTTATAATAAAATAAAAAATATTTTTCAAAATTTTCTAAAAACATATATTTTTTCCAGTAACAGTGAAAATGCTGATTTTAAAGTAAAACAATTTTCTTTTTTAATGTCCTTATAAGGGAATTTTTTTTTGTATTTTATTTAAATTTTATTGAGTTAAATTTATTTAAAATAAGCCAGTTATGGGTTTTAAAAAGTATTTAATACAAAAAATTAATAAAAATCATTTTATCATTA
Source organism: Viscum album (assembly GCA_963277665.1). Taxonomy (NCBI): domain Eukaryota; kingdom Viridiplantae; phylum Streptophyta; class Magnoliopsida; order Santalales; family Viscaceae; genus Viscum; species Viscum album. The sequence goes on from OY728164.1 coordinate 1,200,401,962, forward strand.
AAAAAATAATTTTTCAAAAATTGTTTTTCATGGTAGTTTACAAGTTTTATTTTAGATAAAATTATACAACATCAATGTTTTGAATTTTCAGAAAATAGATTCTAATTTTTTATTCATAAGATACAAATTTTGTGAATTGATTCATTTTATTTTTTCCAATATGAATAGTATCCTCGATAAACATTGTTAGCACAGTAAAGGGTAAACATGGTAATTTAGGTTAAAAATAATATTATAAAGACTATAAAATGATTATAAAACCAGAAAAAAATATTGGATGAAGAAACATCGACCTTTCACAAATAAAGATATAAATCATCTTTTTCAATGTATAATTTTCAATCAAAATTACTTATATAATATTTAAATCAAAGAATGTCACATAATGTCAATTTATTTGTCATTAATATCCCTCATGATTCAACATGGAAAAAATATATGTTATGAATGAATATAACTACAAATTATTAACTTAATAAACTTATTTTCATAATTTTAATTTATTTTTGACTTTTTCATCCCTTAGTTGAAATTATGGTATTTATAATATTTTTAATAAAAATATAAAGATGTCACATTCTTCTTTTAAATACTATATCATTTTTTATATTTGGGGTTACGCAAAAGTTATATTCATCTATATATATTATTTGTAAAATATAGAAGATTTATCTTAGTCATGGTCTTTAATTTTTAATTTTTATTGAAAAAATAAGTATTTTAAATGGTTACACAACACTAATGAAGTAATTATTTTATTAATGAAAATATTAAATAAATGTTACTAAAAATATAAAAATAAACATAATTTTAGATAATTAATGTGACCAAAATCTTTTATATATTAACTTTACTAATTAAATATATTTTATTAAGTTACCTTTTTATATTGTTATTTTTAAAATTCTTTGAAATGAATAGTGTCAATATTGAGGATAATGATATTTTATGAAAATAATATTTTCATAAATTATATAAAAATAAGAGAAAATCATTAAAAATAGAAATTAATTAATTTAGGATATAAAATGTTACAATTGTTTCATTTTTTTAATTGACATAACATAAGTAAAATTTAAATCCTTTTAAAACTGCAAATTTTGTTAACTTATTTGAAGTTAAAATAGGTTACTTTATAGTTAATCAAGATAATAAGGTTTAAAATAATACCAAAACATTCCAAAAATATATTGGTTGATGAGATAACAACCTTATCACATATTATCATTAAATCCATGTAATTTTTAGGTATTTTTAATGAGATTTTATTTCTTATAAATTAATATTTGGTAAAAATTTCAAAAGTTCCCCTCACGTCAATTATTAAAAGGGGACCTCCTCCCTCACTTCTTTACATAACATTTAGCCTTAAAGCTTGGAAATAACCTACTATGTTCTCTTATAAACATCCCTAGAAACAATCCTTAGTTGATTTCCTACTCAGAATATCAACCCTATTGTCCCTAGGAGTAGATCAAAGTGATGTTTTCCAAGGAAGAGGTAATCGCCTTTACTAACGCTTCAAATATTATCTCTTTATCTACTTTCTCCTAATTTATTCCATTATAATATAATAAATAAAGTATCACATATATTATGGGATGTTATTATATATATGTAGAACCATATTAAACCTTTTATCAACTTTACAAAAAATGAAAGCACCATAGCTGCGTACTCACGACTTACCATCTCTACGTCATGGTGTAATATATTTTTAATAAATACTTTACGTGGATGATTATAATGATGAAAATAATGGATATATATAATAATTAAAAAATGATATTTATTATAGGAAAAAAAATATCATCCACTTCCCCTTATACTACTATGAGAATGATTCCATCGCTCGTGCATACAAACGACCCACCATCTCTATAAAGCGATGCGATTCAATTTCCATATTCACTATTCAATAATGATTATATAAATATCTATAATGAATAAATTTGATATATATTACCATAATATCATTATTTAAATTATTTAAGGATATCTTATGCATAATAATTGGAAATTATATGACAAAACAAGCATTGGAGATTGTAGCAATTAATACGTGAAAGAAGAGTAGTAATGAAATATTATTAAAAAAGACTGATAATATTATTTTATATGATATCATAAATCATAATATGGTTTTGAAATAAGTTAATAACATTTTTATCCATTATATAATAATTTAAAATATGTAATAAGGAAATATAATCTAATTTAATGGTTATATTCACAATCTCATTATTACTTGAGGTTGTTTATATGTAAGTATGAGCTGAGAATATTTATCATCCATGTCCATGTTTCTTAAAACTATTTTCGAAAATATTTTTTAATATTCCTTTGAAAATTTTAAATTCATTTTTACCAATTTGTGACATTTTACTAAATGAATTACAAGGAATATTTTTGTCATTTTTCTATCATGATACTTCATCGCTTTTCCAGCAAAAGTACGAGGTGAATCTTTTCTTGACATATATGAAATGAATTGATTTTTCTAATATCATGATTCCCTGATTCTTTTAAGCTTATTTTACATTTTTACAAGGTTATGTTAAAATAAAATGATTTCTTTTAATATTTCATCGTATTTAAAAATACCTTTTTATAGAAGAAATGATATTTTCTTCAAGAATAATTTTTAAGAGATCTCTGTTTTTTCTATCTACAATGAAATTCTATGATGTTAATTATACTTTAATGGGGATATTTTTCAAAGATACTCTACCTATTATTCTTATGTTTGGTTTATTTTTATGATGGAATGATATTTATGAAACCCATTTCTATTTCATAGATTATCTTTTGATTGAATGATGTTTATGAAACCTAATTTATTCCATAGGTTCTAATATTATGAATGATTTATGTTCTTGTAGAACACATATGTATGGTTTTGATTATTTGAAGTGTGGGACCTATATCTCATTCCAATACATTGTGTATAGATTTATATCTAAGGAGCTAAATAGTACTGGAATGGGAAATGATATATGTTTAGTAATACAGACTGAAACATGAAGTAAACCAGGTTCTGTAACATAGGGAAGGAATAGGGAGTTAACGTGGTTCAGTAATGGACATTGTCAACTATGATGATCTGGGAAGTGAGACTTAACTAATATAGAAATTATTTTCTATTATTATGTGTATGTCACAATCTCAGGTCTTCTGTTATGAATCTCATGGAATATCTTATTTATTAACTTCTATGATTTATACATGACTTGACATATAGATCTTTGATATGCAGTATATAATTTTAAAATGTATTGCATGCGTTATTATGTCACATGATTAAAATATGATTGATATCTCCATTGTTTACCATTTCTGGGCATTGGAGAGAACCCTTTCTTATGTATCTTTTCCCAGGATATGAAGAAACAATCTATGTAAGATGTGTCCAAAGGGCTTCTAATTATGAATTAATTAGGGAATTATGGGAAAAGAGGAAATTTTGCGACGGGTCATCTGCGACGGGACACTGATCTGCCGCAAATAGTCTTTCGGAAGGTTTTTTTTGTAATGGGAGCACCAGCCCATTGCAAAAAATAATGTTTTTAGGACAGGGTGACGGTTCCTGTCGAAAAAATGTTTTGCGCCCCTTGGATGCCAGAACACAGGAAAGGGTATTTTCGATGTGCTATAAAATCCCGTCACAAATACCGATCATCATTTTTAATATTTGAGACAAGATAAAAATATTGTCGAAAATACTATGTCGGTAGCTTGTCTTTTGCGATGGTGCCCATTGCGTAAGGCTTTTTGACCACATTCCTTGATTAATAGGGGCAGTGGACATTTGCGATGAGACCCGTCTAAAATATTCACGTCGTAACCAATCTAAACAATATATACCCCCACCATGTTTCTTTTCTCATTCCACTCAATTCTCTACTCATCTCTCTCTGTGGTGGAAAATTTTATCTCAAAATTTTTCATAGTTTAAAATTTTAATTCGAGGTGTTATTTTTAGCTTATATCTTTCAAAAGCTTCAGTTTTATGGAATTTATCTATTTCTTTTATTTTTTTTACTTAATTCATTTTATTTTATTTTAGTTATAAATATATTTAATTAGCCACAATAAAATAAAAGTATAATTAAATAGATTTATTTGTCATTGTTTATGTTTATTTTTACAAAACATTACGTGTGAGTAGTACGAATTACTATTAATTTATAGTTATTATATTAATTATTATTAATTAGTGATAACTAGTATTGAATTTTAATAATTAGTAATAAATTTTAATAATTTGTATAAAATTCTAATAATTGGTATTAATTTATAATAATTTTTATTAACTTATAATAATTAGTAATAAATTGTAATAATTAGTATTAAATTGTAATAATTAGTAATAAATTGTAATATTTAGTAATTAATTGTCATAATGAGTAATAATTTGTAAAAATTGCTGAAAATTGCAATAATTAGTGACAAATTGGAATAATTAGGAAATTTGTTTGATAAATTACAATAATTATTAATAAATTGTAATAATTGGTATTGAATTGTAATAATTGGGGATAAATTCTAATAATTAGTGATAAATTGGAAGAATTAGGAATAAATTGTGACAAATTGCAAAAATTAATAATAAATTTTAATAAATTTTAATAATTAGTAATAAATTGTAATCTTTTGTAATAAATTGTAATAATTAGTAATAACTTTAAATAATTATTAATAAATTTTAAAAATTATTAATAAATTGGATTAATTAGTTATAAATTGCAATAATTAGTAAGGAATTGAAATAATTAGTAATAAATTGTAATAATTAGTAATAAATTCTTACAATTAGTAATAAATCCTAATAATTAGTAATAAATTTTAATAATTAGTAGTAAATTGAATAATTAGTAATAATTTGTAATAAATACTAATTTTTAGTACTAAATTCTAATATTTTTTAATAAATTTTTTATAATTAGTAATAAATTATAATAAATAGTAAGAAATAGTTATAAATTGTATGAATTAGTAATAAAATAGAATAATAAGTAATAAATTGCACTAATTAGTAATAAATTACTACACTTTGTGATAAATTGTAACAATTAGTAACAACTTGTAATAATATGTAATACATTTCAATAATTACTATTAAATTGAATAATTACTAATTAGTTGAATACATAATAATAAATTGAAACAATTAGTAATAATTGTTAATAAATTTTAATAATTAGTAATAAATTCTAATAATTAGTAATAAATTCTAATAATTACTAATAAATTATAATAAATTGTAATTATTAGTAATAAATTGTAATAATTAGTAATAAAGAACAATAATTAGTAATAAGTTGCAATAACTAGTAATAAATTACATCAATTAGTAAAAAAATGGAACAATTAATAAGAAACTTTAATATATTGTAATAAATTCTAATAATTTGTAATAAATTAAATAATTAGTGATAAATTGAATAATTAGTAATAAATTGCAATAATTGGTAATAATTAGTAAATTTTTTAATAATTTTTAATAATTTTTAATAATTTCTAATAATTAGTAATAAATTACAATAATTAGTAATAAATTACAATAATATGTAATAAATTATAATAATTAGAAATAATTTGTAATAAATTCTAATAATTATTAATAAATTCTAATAATTTGTAACAAATTCTAATATTTTTTAATAAGTTGTAATAATTAGTAATAAATTCTAATATTTAGTAACAAATAGTAACAATTAGTAATAAATTTATAGAATTAGTAAAAAAAATTGCAACAATTAGTAATAATTACAAATAAATTATAATAATTAGTATTAAATTGTAATAATTCGTAATAAATTCTAATAATTAGTAATAAATTATAATAATTAGTAATAAATTGAAATAATTAGAAATAAATTTTAATAATTTTAAATAAATTGTAATAATTAGTAATAAATTAAAATAATTATTATTTAATTCAAATAATTGAAAAATTGCCACAATTAACAATAAATTGCAATAATTAGTAATAAATTCCAACAATTTGTAATAATTAGTAATAAAATCTACTAAATAGTATTAAAATATTATAATCGGTAATAAATTGTAATAATTATTAATAAATTGTAATAATTAGTAATTAATTGAAACAATCAGTAATAAATTTTAACAATTTGGAATAAATTGCAACAATTAGTAAAAATTTGAAATAAATTCTAATAATTAGCAATGAATTGTAAGAATATATAATAAATTTAACAAATTTAGTAATCAATTTTAAAAAATTTAATAAATTGTAGTAATTAGTAATAAATTTGAAAAAATATTAATAAATAGTAATAAATTTTAATAAATAGTCATAAATTAAAATAATTAGAAATAAATTATAATAATTAGTAATAAATTCTAATTATTAGTAATAAATTGAAATAAATAGTAATAATTAGTAATAATTATTATTAATTAGTAATAATTAATAATAAATTCTAATAACTAGTAATAAATTGCAAATATTATTAATAAATTTCAATAATTAGTAATAACTAGTAATGGAATATAATAATTAGTAATAAATTCTAATAATTAGTATTAAATTCAAAAAATTAGTTATAAATTCTAATAATTGTTAATAAATTCTGATAATATTAATAAATTGTATCAATTAGTAATAATTTGTAATAATTACTAAGACATTGTAGCAATTAGTAACAAATTATAACAATTATTTATAATTTTTTTGTAAATTATAATTATTATTAATAAAGTTTAATAATTAGTAATAATTTGTAACAATTAATAATAAATTCTAATAATCAGTAATAAACTCTATTAATTGGTAATACATTCTAATAAGTAGTAATAAATTAAAATAATTAGTAATAAATTTTATTTATTAGTAACAAATTATAATAATTAGTAATAAATTATAGTAATTAGTAATAATTTCTAATAATTTCTAATAAATTCTAATAAATTGTAATAAATTATAATAATTTTTAATAAATTCTAATAATTAGAAATAAATTTTAATAATTAGTCATAAATTGTAAAAATTAGTAATAACTTTTAATTATTAGCAATAATTAGAAATAATTAGTAATAATTAGCAATAATTATAAAGAAATTGTAATAAATTATAATAAATTGTTATAAATTAGTATCATTTCAAAGGGATTAGAGGCTCCCTTTTCCCCAATGCCTTATCAACTTTCCATTTTCTCCAATTTAAATCACTATGAAAAATATGTCCTCCTATACAGATATTCATTTTCATATTCATGGGAATGGAAAAAAGCACAGTGGGGCCTTCTTGCTCTCCATTCTCCTGCATACGAAAATAGAAATGCATTTGTTATAACATATTTTTTATAATGATTTCAGTTGGAGAACGTTTCAAGGAGATGATCCATTTGGAAAATGAGGCTCTTTGTCCCTATGCCTTATTCCTTGAAACTTTATTCAAGTGTAATCACTATGAAAAATCTTATACGATGTATGGATATCCAATTTCGTATACCCGATAAAGAAGAGAATTGTGGTGAGGGCTCCCATCTCTCTATAATCATTCATATAAAAATAGATATCTGTATGCCAGAGATGATATTTCATAGTGATTTTAGTTAGAGATAGTGGAGATATGTTGCCTGGAAAAAGATCTGCTGCTAATCCACTAGAAATTATGTCTCAAGTAATGAGTAATTATTATTAAAAATTAGTTGTAATTATAAAAATTAGTGGTAATTAGTATAAATTAATATATGTTAGTATGGATTGGTATAAAAGTTTAACAAAATACTATAAATAAGTATAATGTAATAGAAATTTTAATAATTTGATTAAAAAAATTTAATCGTCTTATCATCTTTGGATAGTGTTTTTATTATATCAAATTTTTCATAAAACTAATAATTTTATATTTTTTAAAGAAATATAGAACAAGGAAGTCTATAACTACCATTATTATATGATTGCACCTAATTAATTTTATCAATAATTGAAATGGTTCTGATTTAAATTCAATATATATCAAGGGTGTTAAAGCTTTATAATCATTTGAATAAAAAAACCATAATTTTTTTTTCTTATGGGAAAAATAAGTACCCTTGTAAAAACTGTTCTCTAAGGACGTTTGACACATTTAAAAACATTGGGGGTAATTTATTGCATTTTGATTTTCGACCAGATTATGTTTTTTATTATTAACATGGTGAACACAGTTCCTCAGATGATACTAATAATTTCATTTTGGAGCAATCAAGGTTTCAAAATTTAGCAGATGATGTGGCGGGTAGGTCTTTTTAAATATCTGAAACTCAGGATGATATAAATTTAACTCCTGATTTGGGAAAACAATATTTTTATGAGTTGTTGAGGTCTATCGTGGATTCCTTATATCTAGGTCAGAAGGTAAGAAAATTTGAAGTATTTTCTAAATTTATGGATATTAAATAAAATAATAGAATGCTAAATAGTTCTTTTGATCAGAAATTATCTTTTTTTTAAAACAACTACCTAAATGAAATGTGTATCCTACAAATTTCTATGAGAGATAGAGGTCAATTAGTAATCTGGGACTTAGTTATCATAAGATTTATACATTTTCAAATGATTTCATCTTATATTATGGTGAAAATGATTCATTGGATAGTTTTCACACACATGGAAATTCGAGTCATAAAGTGGCTCAATAACAGAAGCCCAGAATGATTCCTGTAAAAAATTGAGATATTTCCTGCTTAAACCCAGATTACAGAGTTTATTTATGTCTCAAAACACAATAACAATGATTTCATGGAACAAAAAAAATATTCAAACTTGTAAAACCTCAAATAATCCATATGATGGAAATTCAAGGAATCATTTTGACCAAGTCAATACAACTATTTTAGGAGCCCAAAACGTGAGATTGGGTATTTTTACTAATAGTTTATGTCAATTTGGTTCTTATGGTAGTTCGCATTCATGTTGGTCTGTCTTAATAACTCCATAAATTTTACCTCCTTAGATGTTGATGAAGGAACCACATATTTTTTAAATTTATTAATTATAAGACTTCTGAAAAATAATATTGAGGTTTATATGAAACCATTGTTTGATGAGTAAAATTCATTGTGATATAACATTGTCAGTACAATTGATTTTGTTGTGAAACCAAATTTCTTACTGAATGTTTCATTAATGTGGAAAATTAGTGACTTCACAACATATGGAATGTTATTTGTCTGGATTGCACATGGTCCAAAATTATGTCCATACTGTATGAGAGACAAAAAGTGTTTATTCTCATTAATAGAAGAAACCTTGTTTTTTCTTGTGTCATTGCGGATTCCTTCAAAGTGGTCATCTTTTAGGAGGAATAAATAACATTTAATAAGATGCACAATTTAAATAGATGGACCTTAAAAAATGATGTTAGATATAATGATAAAATCCATTGTCTCTTCATTACCTCCAATCCCATTTGACAAATAAAAAAATAACATAAAATTGATGGATTTGGGAAAGAACATAATTGGATAAAATGGAGCATTTTTGGGAACATCTATATTAGTCTGATTTTTTAGTCCTTAATATTCTAGTTGTCATACATATTGTGAAGAACTATCTTGATATCTTATTTCATACAGTTTTGGAGACACCAGGTAAGACCAATGATAAAGTAAAGCCATGATTAGATCATTCACAAATTGGCAGGCGACCAGAACATGAACTGTTTGAAAATTTTATATCAGAGAAGATAATGTATCCAAAAGTAGCGTATACACAATTTAAATAGAAATGATTATTATTTTGTTATTAGATTTTAGATTTGAGGCTTCCAAATAGAAATTCTTCTTATTTGGGAAGATGTGTCAGAAATGTTATTATTACCAGATTATAAAGTCCTGACTGTCATGTTATAATGGAATTAATTCTTCATATTTTATTAAGAGTTTTTTATTATATTATTTTTTATGCGCTAACAGACATGTCATATTTTTTCTGAGACATTTGTATGCTGACAATTAATTACGCTCCATTTTGAAAACTAACATAAAATGTTGTTGTAATTTTTTATAAACTGGAAACCATATTCGCACTGGATTTATTTGACTCAATGGAAAATTTGATATTTCAATTTTTTCATGATTTAAAATGTAGAGGATTGGTACTATTCTAATGGATATACCAATTCGAGATATGTATCCAAAAAATGAAGAAAAAAGTACATAATAATGGAGTGGTTGAAGGTTTAATTGTAGAAGGTTATTTGCATGATGGAATTCCTTTCGTTTACCCTCATTACATTCAATATGAATAACCCTCAAAATATAATTGTATGGGATATAAAATAGGGAAATTTTTATGATGAAATGGGTAATCAATTATCAGTTTTCAATCAACCCGAACATGGCTTCGTTGGAGATCATGAATAATGGATTTCAGATGATGAACATCACAGTGCTCATACATATGTTCTGCACAACATTAAAGAAATTACACCATTTGTACACTGAGTGATCCTATCACTTATTCAACAATTTTTGTTAGAATAAATAAATATTATTTTAATTGTCTGTTATATAATAATCATATCAAGAAACAACTTCCACAAAATAGTGCAGCTTCTCTTACAGAATTTCAACAAAAAAACATTTCCCTCAGGTTTTAAAAATTAGAAACATAAATTATTATTTTTTTAACATATAAAATAAATTTATTATTAGTTATATTGATAATTCTTTTATAGATTTCCAGGTTTATCAACATGCTGAAAAAATTGATAATTGATTGTGTGTATTGAGTAAACCACAATCAATAATGGTTAAATATTATAATACATATGTGGTGAATGGTTTTCGATTTCAAACATGTGCATATGGGGAATCAAAAAAATAATTAATAGTGGTGTTTTATTAAGAGGATATCGTCATAGAAAAACTGAAGATTACTTTTATGGCATGCTGGAAAAAATTATTGAACTGTGTTATTTGGGACAATATTACATTAAGATGTTTAAATGTTAGTGGTTGGATACTGGGAGAGGATTCTGTGTTTATTAGACCCAAAAAATAGTTGATATTAAATATAAAAGTCATTGTTTACAAATGAACCATTCTTATTTTCTCATCACACACATCATATTAATTATTAAAAATATTTTACTACTTCAATAGAGTTCAGTGATTACTAGAGCTTAAATAATTAACTCCTGATAAAATTAGTTTACTCAATGTGAATATCATTCCACTAAAGTGGAAGGAATTAATACTTTTCAAGAGACTTCTTTGAATCCATATTTTTCATGAAGAGACATGAATAACAAAAATGACACACCACGGTTATATGTCATTAGTGATGATGATGTTAATGATATTACAAATTAATATGAAATGAATAGATTTGGTGAAACATAAAATCATATAGAAATTGATGATGCTAGGTGGGAATATGAAGACATTGATATCGTTAGGTACGAATATGAGGATGAAGGTGAAAATTTACCTAGTTAAATTATGGTTGTAATAATATACAATATCTATATAATAAGTGTTTTAAACTATTTTCTAACAATAGTAATTTCATGTTTCATATGGATGAAGATCTGTATCTTCTGTTGAGGAAAGATGATCTACCTTTGGAAGATCATGATGTCAGATCATCTGACCCTTAGACATCTGGAAATTCATGGAGGACTCTATGGGTTGTGATCATTCATGATTAATGATTTATGACCCTATACCCAAGTGATGTCCATGTATTGGATTCAGTCCATGCATGTAGAAGTTTGTTAACTTGTGTATTTTAGTTATTTTTCAATAATTTATTTACATACTAATTTTTTATTATTTTGTTTTTTTATAGCATTACGCATATATCTATTGGACAGGGGAGTTCTATATAGCCATATTATTTTTCTGAAGAATGCGCCTCATGAGATCATATTCCTGTTCATGTGTAAAACCACATGTTTTATCATTGAATGGTTTGTACACAAATAATATTTATTTTCATTTTTATTTAATTAATAACCAATAATATAATTATTTTTAGGTTTTATGGTATCCCATCGATGTGAACATTCCTAACACTATCTGGAAGGAATGAAAGGGGACTATGAGTTAGCATGACAGTTAATTTTTTCAAAAATTTAGAAGGAAATTAATAGTGAAAGCTTGAGTGATAGTGTTTGATGAGTTTTTTAATACCCACAAACATGATTACATTTCATCTCTGATTTGGGAGGGATTTTGTTCATACTATTTGGGTGGTTGTTTTTAGATTATATAATCAATAGTTTGATGAAATCAGGGGAGATAGGATGTGACACATCGAGCTAGTAGTTGTATATTCATTACACATAGGGAGCATATAGTAAGATCTTTTATTATATATTTTATATAAATTTTAATTTTAATTGTTTATTTTATATTCCTATATGAATTCAAACAACCCAATATTACGAAGTTTGATGTTTATAGGAGGATGTGTTGTGATCTTACCACTAGAGAGATTAGAGGTGCTCGCCACAATCAGACATTGGTCAGTATATATATTTTATTTTAAATTTAACTCATCATAATAATAGTTTAACTATATAATTTTAAATTGAAATTAAAGGATTCATATGAGGTTGTGACGTCTCATACACAGACTGAGGGTTAGGCTATGAATAATACTTAGACTAGTGCCCACCAATTTGATGAGACAATGTGGATGCAGGTTACACAATATGCCTTCGATTAAGGTAGAGAAGTTGGTATCAGCTCTTGATTGATGCCTGTGGATTATTATGGCACTGTTGTTATGTCGGCATCCAACTCGAGAGGAGTTAGTGGAGAGTCAACAACATCTACTACACAGTATCAAGAGCAGCTGTGAGCTTAGAGAGAACTTATAAAGAGTATGCATAGGGAGAAAGAGAGGATGCATTAATGGAAGCATCTACACTAGGAAGAGCTCATATGACAGGAGTAGTAGTTGCAACCAGAGATGTTGGAGGTGACGCATCTATGTTGGTAGCAATAGGAGTATGAGTAGTTGGAGTACATGTGACAAGTGACTCATGGTTTTTGGATGTAGTTCCCTCCACCATCTCGTCCAGCTCATCTAGATGACCCTCATCTTAGTGATATATTTATTTTTTATGATAAAAAAAATTCAATTTAAATTTAGTTTGTAATATTAACTATCTAAATTTATATAGTGTGTTTTTATACTGGTGTGAATATTACAATTTATATTTTATATTTATTTATTTTTTTTTATTTTCTTAATTACTATTGTTGATTAAATTATTTAAATTATTTTTTATATATTTCATGAATATTGTGGTTTTCATTATTTTATAATTTTTTATTATATTAGTAATATTTTTATTTTTATTTCATTAATAATAAGAATATTATTATTATTATATTCTCAAAATTATTATTAGATGAATATTATTATATTAATTTATAATTTATTCTATTTTACATATATTAATATTAGTATTTAATTAATATTAATATTATTTTATTAAAAATATTATTATTATTTTATTCAATATGTTTTTTTATTTTTAACACTTTTTTGCGATGGGTCTCGTCACAAAAAATTGTTTTGAAGAAATCAGATTGGTTTATTTGATGTGTCCATCACCCCATCAAAAATATTATATTTGAAGATAAGACACAATTAGGTATTTAAAAAACCACGAGGAATCTATTTTAAAAGGATCATCATCCAATTTCAAATAGGGTATTTGCAATGAGATCCCATCAGAAATGCCCCATTACAAATGTACCAATTTCCACTAGGCGCTGGAGATGATGTTGATGTTTTATGAATAAGTTTATTTTGTTTCCAGTTTTTAAAGGCAATAAACCTATAAAATTATGAAGTAGTTTTTCTATTTTAGGTAATGAATATTCTTCTCTTTGTATTTAATATCTACGTACAAAAATTAGGTACCATTATATGCATCTACACAATCACACTAATAATGGTAAATATGATATCAAAATAAGACATACGGTGAATGGGTTATCACAAAAATTATGCACAAGGTGAAAAAGTGATCATCATTTTAACATGAGTATGAATGAATTGTTTATTTTCAGTGTCAAAATAATATATGAGCAATATATCCCTATAATCATACATAAAGTGAATGGATTATCACCATAATTAAGAAAATGTTGAATTGGTTACCACACCAACATAATAAAATGGTTGAATTGGTTATCAAAACTGTCATAATATTGGCTTTATGGGATATCACCATAATAATATACATGGTGAATGGTTTATCAACAAAATCAATCATCATGATAAAGCGTTATCACCACTATCACATAAGTTTGGTTGAACTGGTTACCTCCACTCTGACAAGAATAGGTAAGTGATTTAACACCATTATATATGTGAGTGTGAGAAATTGGGTTATCAACAAACACACCCCAATAAGATGAATGGAACATTTTAAAAAATTTAACATAGAGGTGAATATAAAATCACTAATACCAAAACCATAAATTAGTTGAATGTGATATCAATGATATCACAAAATAATGAGGGTGAATAAATTTTCACCACAACATAATTAATAAACTAGTGAATAGTTATTCACTATAAACAAAAAACATAAATATAGAGAATGACTTGTCACTATTTTCATAATCAACCATGATAGGGAAGAGTTTATCATCATTAACATCAACATAGGAATAAATGATTGAATAATCATCAAAATAAAAAACATAAGAAAAGGTGAACTAATAATCACCACATGGTCTTGAAGGAATCAAGGGTGAATGACTAATATCAAATAAACAAAAAAATAACAAATATTATTAATAAGTATGGTAAATAATATATCACCCTATGAATTTTTCACACTAATACAAATTTCTCACTAGGATACCCACTCCTTTGAAATTATACATCTAGAATTTTCATTTCAAGCATGGAATCATATTGGCGTTTCATGAAAACTAAAATAAACACCCTTCCCTCTTGGGTTTCACTAAAGATGAAAATTCCTCTATCAATTTCCTATGAAAATGATATGATATTACAGGACATAACTCCATATCACTTATAATTACTATGGAATTCATAAGGATTCCCCTCAAGGGAACTTAAATTAAAACACGTACCAAAACACATCATGTGGGTTTCAATTCCCATGTGACACCCAACATTCACATGGATTCATTAACATCATCAACCATGGTCATAATGTGATGGTTTTGATGAGTTTATCATGAGTTAGATAGATCATAAGAATTTATCAAGAACAAATGAACTAACATTTACTTCCATCCTCCATCATTCAAACATATACATATACTCCCACATATCATGAAGGGAATGAGACATAAATGAAACAGTAGAAATATTTAAGGACCACCTATCCTTACTTGTAAATTCATGCACATCAAATATCATTCTGTGATTTGACCTCAAATGACAAAAATAACTAATCTAGAGAACACCCACCCCATTTTTGAGATTTTATATGTAGATAAATTACAAAATGAATGAAAATTAAATATAGGACAGTGGATGTTTTGAATAAATATCAATAGAGGTAGTATTTCTAGAATCAAGAAATGCAGACAACATAAGATAAAATAAATGAATAATAACCCAAGAGGCATGCCTGAAAAATATACCTTGTTAAAGTACACATAAGATTCATTGGGGGTCCGGTAAGTTAAAAATCGTAGATGATGGAAGTCCAAAAGTATTTTCTATATTGGTGTACAAGGAGGTTTCCAAAAGAAGTTTAAATTGATCTTATGATGTTCACCAGAAGGAAATTGTTGAGGTGGACCATTTTATGAGAAAATATAGTTTACCTTGACCAATAGTGGAATTTCATAAAAAATTAAGAGTAAGTGGAACTGTTATCAGTTCATTATCCCCACTATAAATATATTGGATAGGGTAACTTGTGGTCTGTACGTGTAACAACTATTTGTTCCTCTACTAATATAAATAAAAAACAGTGTACTCTTATAGAGTAAGACTAATGTCTGTTTCATATATTTTGTAGCGTATATCTAGAAATGACAATTAGTATACGGGTTGATGGGCCAAGGGGAATTAGGGTGGGTTTGGGGTGGGTCAAGCATTAAAAAAACTATATGACACCTGGGCTTGAATGGAAATCCCACATGAATAGCAGGCCCATGTGGGTTTAGTTTCAAGGATATGGGTCAGCCTATGAGTTGTTTTAAATTTAAATAATAAATACTTGTGATATAAATGATTCTTCAGAACACAATTAGAATTTTGATCCATCAAATTTTAATAAGTCGCCTCTTATACATACATATAGTTTAAATTTCCAAGATTCATCCATTAAACCTCAGCATGGCTCCCTCCCTCCCTCATACCAGATGTACTAACTAACCATTTACATACCTCTAGACCTAATATTTTGAATGACATTCCACTAAATAATGTACCAACCAACCACCCACCTCACTCTCGAGCAAATTCATTGAATGATCCCCCACCTCCCTCAATCCCTTCAACTAGTCCACTATATTTGTCATCACTGGACTCCCCCTCCTGACCCCCCATCACCCACTACCTTAGCCCCCTTCCAAAGGTCTATCACCCATCCACCTCACCATCTCTACCAAACTTTCCCATCTGTCTCGTACCACATCATCCCACATCCCCATTCACAAACCCTACCACCCATTCTGAACCTTTCATCAACCTAGAATTTATTTTTTTACTCTTATACATATTTATCATATATTTATATATTTATATATATATTTTAACATCTAACTAAAATAGGATTCTTACAGACATTACTCTATCTTATTTGGTGTGGGGATAGATTTATAAATACACCCATTCAAATTAGGTCCTTTAAATCTCACGATTTCACTAGAATAATACCATTCTGGCATCACATACCCCATTCCAACCAACATTTTCAAATTTTCTAGGTTAATTCAGTTATTATAAAGTCTATATGTTGTTCCTATGTTGAAATTACAGTGGTTTTACTCATCATATGCGTTTCTAGTCCAACAATGTGTTATCAAATATGGGGGTTTAGAATGAATTATAAAACCTTGAATCATACTTCTTTAGTAAATTATTTTTATTAAGAATAATCTTTTTAGTGAAATTTTTCTATTTTATAAGGAACAGTTTAAAAAGAACGAAATACTAGATTAGAAATCCCCCTAAGACAGAATTTAGATTCTAGAGGATGTGTGCGGAGGGTTATATAATATATAAGGACCATGATCTTCTATTGAATGGATTAAAATAATAATCAATGGACAAAATTTAATAATAAAGGATTTATTAAAATAAAATTGGTATTATACATATGTTATTGAAATGAGCTATTTTTATTACATTCAAAAGATTAATTCCACATCTGAACTGATGAATGATCACGCTAATATATGTGAATAATTTTTTTTATAAAATTTTCATTATCATGATGTTATCTATCATGATAACATTATAAGGTATTCCAGTTGATGATCATGTCAATAACTTCAACATGATATGATGTTTTTTTGGAATTAGTAGGTGTCATTTTCATGGAACTTATGTTGGATTTCTTGTTTCTCTAATTTCTTTCAGAATCAAGGGATGCAATGGTGACTATCATAGTATTTTATTGTGGAAAGATTGATCATATGTATAAAGATACATGTGATATTCTTATTGAGTATAGATATATCATGTAGGAAATTCCATGAACTTCTAAAACATTTATCAATACATAATGAATAGGACATTCGGTTCCATGATATTTTTGGAAATTGAATGAGGGGAATAGAGAAATATGTTTATATATGTAAAAACAAACATTAATAGTTTTTTGACGTTACGGGAAGAAATGGAATTTTAGTAAGGGTTGTAATTTTAATTTCCCAAGGGGATATTCTTGAATTTATATGAACACTACAACTAATTATGGTGGACGTTTTCAGCAATGTTTAAAATTTTTAGTTGACACATTGACCATTGAGTCCAATACTTCATCCCATTATACATATGAGAGGGTGTATTTGGTGAATTATATGTTTGAAAGGTTCATCATGATACATATTTCTATTTATGAATCCTTGTATATTATGTGGAAAAGTTTTTAAAGTTAAAATGTGAAAAGAAATATTATTGGAGTTATAGGGAGTTCATCACATGTTAAGGTAATGAAATAATGTTATTTTGGTATTTCATATAGACGAAGAAAGTTTCAGAAGATGAATTTTAGAATGTGTTTTGATTAATACTTGCAGTTCTGTAGTAGTGGCTAGATTTTATAAAATGGAACATTGTATCAGATAAGAAGATTGTATGGAATGGTTATTGGTGATGTGATATCTTCCAGAAGTCTAGCATTATACCATTGTTGTACAAGGAACATGAGTAAGAATAACATGTTAGAATTAGTGGATAAGGGTATACATATACTCAATAACATGGATATTAAATCTTTTGAGAGTTTTATAATTTTAAATAAAATATTGGTTTCACTTATCAAAATCATAAGGAAACATATGTCATGAAAGTTAAACATCATGAATATGAAAGTGAAAAGGCATGCTCTTGTCCATTCGATGAGAGGTTCATTATACAGTGTTTCATTCACTAATGATTCTAGGATGAATGAATGTCCTTACATCCATAAGTAAAAAATTCAAGGTGTTTGGAGTGTTTGTTCAATGGAGATCTATGGTTCCAAAAGAGACTCAACATAGTAATCAATTCTTATTGATAGATAATTTTGTAGAATATGGTAGTAAGAATTTAAAAAATTTATTCTACCAAAAATGAATTATGTTTGATAGGATTTTTCTATAAGAATTAGAATAGAATAATTTAGTGGAGCTGATGAATCAGACACTAATTATGAGGTATCAATATATGCGATTTCATGTTAGTTTCCAAGAGAAGTTTTTGGAATATGTTTTCAATTGTTTTTCTTATATCATTAACATAATTCCACCTTTTATTTTGGAGAATAATATTTCATTACAACTATGGTCTAGATGAAAAGCATATGTTTTCCACTTATTTTTTTGAGTGTATCACATACATCCCTAATGAATCCATATATAGAGAAAATCGTAAAGTAAATTCATAAGCATATATATATATATTGTTCATAATGTTGAAAGTATTTGGTATTAGGTTTTGGAAATTGGTAATTAAATTTTTTTTAGAATCTATATTATGATCTTCCATGAGAATATGTTATGAAAAAAAAAAGAAATTGGTGGTAGATGGAGTTGAGGGAAAATAATTAACTATCCATATACAAGCCTATATAAATGGATTTTCTGAATGTTCAAAAGATATATAATCATTGAATTTCTATATGAACTATCATGGAAAAATTTACTAAAATTATAAAATATTCTAAAATGCTAGGGAAATGTTTAAAAGGGTAGAACCATGGGTTGAGTTACATATGTCTACTTGGATCACATTACTAGTACAAATGATTAGAACTAATCTGCATGAATTATTTATTATGTACTGATGAGAGCCATATATTTTCAAAGAGTGAAGAATCTAAGAGATTAAATAAAATGGAATTTATCAAGGAAATAAGAAATGGATTCTTTGTATATGAAACAAAACACCAGAGCTAACAAAAACTCCACAGGGTAAGAAGGAGATCCTGAAAAAATGACATTTCTATTTGATGGAAGATGTATATGGTTTAAAATGGTACTAAGAGATGTTTAATATGAAATAGTTTTCGGAAATGTTAAGGATATATTTAACTAAAATATTGTATCCTATTCTCAGACATATAAGAATCCATATAGAGTTATGTTAAGTTTCTACAAAAACTATACTTCTACGATAGATATATGTAAAAAATGATTTTCCTTTATGAGGATTTAGTATAGTAAATATATAAGAAATTGTTATATGTTTTGATAGAAAAAAAATGAGGTCATGGTGTGTCATGACATGACCCAATAGGGATCGATATGTAACATCCCTAAGCTCACCCCCATAGTCTAGGGGATGGTGAGAAGCTCCAAAAGGCAACACATATATGGGAAGAATTTTACTATGTACTTTCACACACACAAAACCATCTCTATAAATAAGTGAAGAGGAATAAAATTAAATATATTGACATATAGGGTAACAATCATGCTTGTTACAAACTCTTGGAAATACAAGAGTGTGACAACGCAATTTTAAAAAATTAAAAGGGAAAAAACACATGCCCAACTGCAAAATGTTCCAACCATAAAAAATACTAGGAAAATAAATGATGGGAGAGACCAACTCCATATCTCTAATCCCCGACCACCATACGTGGTCAAATACACTTGCATATCCCTATGATCATTTTTATTCATCAAAAAATTGTACATCATTTGAATAATATAAGACACGTGATGGAAAAGACCATGCAAGATGGAGGATATACACACCTAGTAGAACACCCTAAAATCTATATGGGAATCAATAGGAGACATGATAGATGTGAATAGTTCAAACCATATGATGAAATGAAATCCATAATTAGGGATAAATATATATCTCAAAAATTAATCCTAGACATGAGACAAAGGGGAAATCCATCTCAAAACAAATCCCATTTTAAGAGTCTTCCACCAGTTCAAAGAGGTCCAAAAATGATGGTCAACATTGAGAGTGTCTATCTGAAGAATCATCCATGTTGATTCACACCTTATCACTATAACACATAGTCTAGGGTGCATAATTTCTAGGTAGAGGAACTATGACCTAGTAAAATAAGAGGATGATACTCTATGGATAGAGGATCCATTACATGATATAATAATTGTGTTCCAATATGATGGTAGAGGACTCATTCGTTGACTCTGTAGAAGGGTTGCACTCTGGTCATCAAGGACCCATGATCTAACTTTGAAGGAGGGATCCATTCAAATAGTTGATAGCAGAACAATTCTCAATCCCAGTAGGTGGGAAAAAAATTTTTGGATGAAGACTCATTCCCTAACTCCGTAGTTGGGTTCCACTCAGATAGTTAGGGATGCATGCTTTGACTCAGCAAGAGGGTGCCACTAAGATGGTTTATAAAGGACCCATGCCCTGTCCTATTAGGAGGGAACCATTATTTATATAGATATAACACCCATGCACTATCCTAGTAAGAGGGTGACACTCTTTGGATTGATATAGGACATATTACGAAGACCAGCAGGAGGGTTCCACTCTGTGGATAGATGACCCATGACCTATCCCAGAAGTAGGGTGTCACTATAATATTTATAATGATCTTTCCTAATTAGTTACATATTTGAGGGTCTCCTAAAGAATTTTAATGTCTGAAAAAGAATGAATCATATCTCAAAAAATTCAATAAAGTCCACTATAGTGTTTTATGGGGAAAACACTCATGATAGGTGACCCACATACCCCAATTTGTGTCCAAAAAAAGTAGATATGAGAGAGAGAATTTTCCTAAAAAAGGAGGGTACATGATGTGTAAGGGGACCTGTAACACCCCAAGATTTTATAGTGTGTTATTTCTTCAAAATAATTCAATAACTTTCACTACACGCAACACCAAGTTCAATCTCACCATGACTTACCAAACAAGCTGTTAAAAAGAGGTTATGAATAGTGTTAACTAAATTTTAAACTTTATATAATCCTTATAATTTTAGAATCCATAATATGAGTTTCTTAGACATAATGTAAGAACAAATTCATTTTCAGTATTTCACTTTTACCAAATTTTAATAGTGAACCCTTTTTAGATACTATATTTTAAACTTTTTGACTAAATGGGGACATCAAAAATTTAAAATGAAACACCCCAAGATTCCACGGTACGTTTCCCTTTGAATAATGGGATAGCGTGTGTTGTACGCAACACCGAGTTCTAACACACCATAACCAATCAAACTAGCCGTTATAAATAGTAATACCTACTTTTTGAAAATATATATATATTATATTTCAAAATGGACTTCATTTTTGGATTCGGAATATCGAATTTAGCCTAAGGTGAAATTTTGGTACTTTTCGGATAACTTTCATATTTTGATGAATAGTGAAAATTACTAAATTTTAATTAAAAACAACTTTTTTAATCAAAATAATTAATAGTAATAAATTATTAATTAGAGTGGTTTTAAAGTATATTTAGAATATATTTTTACTATTTAATATAATGTTGGTCATTGGACATAATTTTACAATTAAACCGAACATAAACAAGTGTCAATCTTTTGATAGTTATTATCTCTTAAAAACACGCTTTTTGTTTTGACAGCGGGAATTAATTTTAAATTAATTTCTGCCACTTCTGTGTTTTGAATTTAGGAAAATGGATTCCATATTTGGAATCAGGATGTTCAAATTGTGTAAATAGGTAACTTTTATTTTTAGACATTTTGAATAATTACTGCGGTAAATATTTTATTTACCATGGTTAAGGGTAAATCCGGTAAATAAGGGTTAACAAATAATATTATAATAATACTAAATTACCCTAAAACGTGTCTTAACCCTATTTGTTGATACATGGTCGACCATGGGAATCTTTGTGTCAATTTTTGGACCCCATGGATCCACTTGTAAGTGATAATGACACTTTATTTTAATTAAGTCAAAATGAATACAAAAATGACACAAGCATATATCTTTTAGAAAAACAATTGTTACATAGGGTTATATAAGTTGGATTTTAGATTATAAATATTAATTAGAAAGATAAAAAGATTTCCTACATAATGATATTTTATTTATAATTTTTAGACATTAAATAATGTAATTTATTTATGAAACAATGATGATGCAGTAATTACTATAATAGTGAAAAATTAAAATAATTGATATTATAAATACCCAAATAAATATAATATGAAACTTTTAATGAATTAAACTAATTTTCTAGGATAATATGATATATTAGGATTGATTTAATGGACTTTTTTCGAAGTAATCAATCTGTTATAAGTTTCACAAAAATCAACTATTGAATAGTGTCAAAATTGACATAAAAGAGTTCTTAAAACAAATATTATATTATTAATTGATATTAAATTCCTAAAAATCTAAGGTTCGGCCAAGAGACTTATATTATGATAGGTTAATCATTAATGGACCACTTGGGGGTCTCTTGGATGTATATAGTAAGTTTATTAACCATATTATATAAAAATACAAAGAGACATTGTAAAAGTGAAACTAATTAACTTAGAGTTAATACTTAAAGATAAGGTTAATATAAGTACCCAAACCTGTCTAAATTCTATTGGATGAGTTGTTTTCGACCTATCCCCACCTCATCCTTTGAATAGTCAACTTGGAGCCTTTGGAAACCGAATATGAATTTATTATAAATTAATATTTCTAGCTTTTCCAAAAGTGCCCCTCACCCCTCTTATAAAAGGGCACTCCTCCTTCTCATTTCTTCACACCTTCAAAGCCTTTTGGTTCGGCCAAACTCTGCCCAAATACTCTCCCAACATCCCTCACTACAACCTAGAGGCCTTAGTTTGATCAGAAAGCCAACCTAAGGAGCCCTTTTGATCAAATCAAAAGGAAGAACCCGAAGAAGAGGTAATGATTTCACCACCCTTTTCTAAGTTCATTTCTTCTTCCACTTCTTCTTCCTTTGTTCTTACCATTCTGAAATAATAACTCCAGTATCTCACATATACTGTGATGTTATTATAAATATGGTACAATCATATTCAGTATTCTATCCACCCTTTGAATAACATGTCACCATACGTGCGTACGTACGGCTTACCGTCTCCACGTCGTGGTGTAATTGTTATTCAATATAATATTATTTGGATGGGTATAATAATGATGTGTAACTCATGTAAATAATAAATATAACATGTTAATGATTCTTTATATATGATATACCATCCATTTATATATTATTTTAATATCAAAAGAATGATATTGTCGCTCGTGCGTACGTACGGACTACCGTCTCCACGAACGCGATGAGATTCATTCTCCATCATATCCATTCAAGTATAATTATCATATTATGATTTAAAAATGATGTTTAAGGACTGTATATCATTCTGGATATGAATAAGATACAACAACCATGGCTTATGTAACAAAACATATAAAAGAAAATGAGTAAGTTAACTCCCGAAACGACGATAATTCTAAGATATTATTAACAAATCAATGTTAAAAGATCATATATGATATCATATTAATATATATGATTCTTGTATAATTTAATAACAAATATTTCACCATTATACAGGAGGTTAACCTACCCCAACCAAGGAAAAGTACAAGGTAAGGGTTATTTCACAATCTCTTCATTATCCGAGGTTGTATTATACGTAATAATCTACTGGGATCTCTTTATCATCCACATCCATGTTTCTTCGAAATGTATTTCAAAACATTTTTATTATTTACAAGAATATGGGTTAAAGTCATTTATACCCTTATTTGACTTTTTATAAGAGGTTTATAAAGGAATCTTTCCGTCATTTTCAAAACAAGGTCCTTTTTAACCTTTTCGACAAAATTAAGGTAAGAATGTTTTTTTTAACTTATACGGCGGGTGCGGTTATTTTTCGCCGTTATAAAATCGTCAAAGCTTCCCTTACAAGCTTATAAGAATATTTTCAAGAAAATGTTTTATTTTATATGGCTCTTAAATGATTTCAAATGTAAAAGGAGATATTTCTTTAAAAATTTTGATTTCATCTATGTCAACATCCTTCATTATTCTTGATTGAGGTCAATGTGATACAATACAATCTTCCATATTGTATAGAATGAGTTATGTTTGATTGTGGATGTGCTATTTTTATATCACTCATGGTTTATGTTTAAAGTGTTGACATTTCAGAAGTTATTTTTAATCCAAATGTTTATGTTATATTTCAAACTTTTCTTCAGATGAATGTGCTGAACAAGTATGTTCTGGGTTGGGGACCGGTAAAAGTAAGCCCTCCAGGTTGGGGACTGGTTAAAGTAAGCCCTCCAGGTTGGGGACTGGTTAAAGTAAGCCCTCCAGGTTAGGGACTGGTAAAAGTAAGCCCTCCGGTTTGGTCTCCGGTTATTAGAGGTACTCCGGGTTGGTGTCCGGTTATTAGAGGCACTCCGGGTTGGTGTCCGGTTATTAGAGGCACTCCGGGTTGGGTTCCGGTTAGAAGTAACCCCTAGGTCTTGGGATGAGGCCTAGACAATGAAATTAACGTTTGGCATTATGCATTCCAACATTATGAAAGTGGTTATTGATATTTCATGTGATTATTCGATTAGTAGTATATCCATGTGAACAAGTAAATGGCATTATTTCATTTTACTTTTGCCATACTATGTTGAAGTTCAATTTTAAAAGGCTTTTGTTTTAGTAATTCATTGCCTTAAATGTTTATGCTTATTTTGAATGTTCCGCTATATTGTTATCCTTACTGGGCATTTGAGCTCACCCCTTTTCTATGTTTTATTTTTCCCAGGTAGTGAAGAAGTAATTTATGAATGACTTGCAGGGATATTATGAGGGGTTAATAGTGTGGATATGAAGACTTTGTTGTTGTAGTAGTTTTTCACTTTGAAATGTAATGTAAAACTTTATGATTATATCTAGTGTTTCCAAGGCTACTAAACCAATCGGTCTTTCGAGATTTGATCTTTCTTGTGATCATGCCAATGTTACGAAGTAATGCACCGACTCTGGGTAACTGGGGTCGGGGCGTTACAGTTGGTAGCAGAGGAAGTTTAGTACAAACCTTGGAAGCTAGATTTAGATAAACTCTGATTAGAGCACGTAGACCTAAGATGAACTTTGAGGATTAGTATAGAAGAACTTCCTAGAATTTTGGTATTGTAGAGATTTTGTGAGTTTTCCGAGCAATACATCCCTGTCTGGATACGAGCAGGTAGAGGCGGCTCTGGAACAGATGTACCTAGGGGTAAAACCCGAAAACACCGCTTTGAGCTAGACTCGAACGGGAACTGGTGCACGACAACGGGCCTTGCTGCACTCTTGGTTACGACACTCCCGGGGGATATGCTTAGGATAACTCTCATTTTCTTTACAAATCATTTTGAAGGGATTATGAGTATATACTTCCTCAAAGAAAACATTCTTATGATTATGGATTATATCCATAAATAGTTCAATTTATGTTAAGTGTTTTATAAGTATGGGATTATGTATTTTGATTCATAAACTGATCTAGTTTATGCCATTGTTTAGAAATGGCGCCCAGTAGAAGGAATGAGAACTCCAGAAATGCACATGATCCAAAGAGAAGGAAGGATCATATCTTTCATGGTCTTAAGCTAGAATTTATAAGAGAAATAGTCTCCCATGTATTATCATCATATGAAGAAATAACATCATGTGTTGATAAGATAAGTAAAGAGTTTACTGAGTCCTATGGAATTTAAGGGAAGCAAGAGAAGAAAAGGATGGAAGAGAGAAAGATGGATAAAGGGAAGAGGGAAAAGAAGAATTTTCCCATATGTGGTAACTGTGGAAAGAAACACCCTGGAACTTGCCTGAAAGGAATGGGAGTTTGTTATAAGTGTGGAGGAAAAGGGCACAAAGTACGTGACTGCAAGGGTAAGAAAATGGTTTCAAATGTACAATGCTTCATTTGCAAGGAGTTTGGACACTACGCGAACCTATGTCCTAGTCATCAGACTATGCCGCAAATGATGTTATTGGATAATAATCAAGTTATGATACTACCACAGATGAAGAGGAATGATTAGAGTTCTTATGTTGATTATGTCAATTGAGTGTTGCATCAACAATGTACTTGTTATAATAATTATGGAGTATATAAGGATTGTACTGCAGTACTATTTCATTAAGGACTTGAGATTGTGTGGAACAAAGAAAAGTGACTCAATAGTAGGATAAACTTTTGGAAAATATATGGTTGAGAGAAAGATAAACCATAATATGGTTCTGATACCGAGTTAGTGATTTTAGAATAATACATGATTGATTTGGATAAATTATATTGAATATTCTTGACTACCTTGGAACTGATTAATGATTTGTATATTCCATCATTGTTGGGGTTTAAAACATTTTTGGATTAATGAAGTATATCCAGCATTCTATATGGAATAAGGGAGCATGAATGTAATCAATAAGGAATATGGTAATACATGATGAAGGTATTCATATGATATTACGGGGTAAAAAGGATCTATATTATGTTTACCTTCCTTATAAATGTTAGACTGTGAGTTTGGACAGAAGTATTTTGGATAGTTCTAGTTTGGATTATTTTGGATTACCATAAAAGGACAACCCGGAGGTCGGGCGGCAACCCGTCGCGTCCGGCAAGGCTGCGAGACTTGAACCCGCAACCGAAGGGCGACAAGGGTGTATCACCTACCACTGGCCTACGAGATGTCCTGGATTAAATAGTGTTGTTTTTTTAAAGATCTGGTAGATGAATTATAAATTCATTTATTTTGGAACCCTGTACGAATAGTATAAATAAAAAAATTACATTCTATTATCTTTTAGAGTGAAAGATGAGTTTGTGGTAGAAATTTACTAATGGATAAAACTCTAATTACAAAGTAAGTATATCTCCTTATGATCTTAGCCAATCTCATAAATATATTCCTCAACATTAATAAAAGGAACTTAGAACAAAAATGTTGTCCTAGATGGTACCTTAAATCATCACTAATTCATGGCTTTGGGATTGTTGGCCTTTTCATAGCCATGTTCTCTACCACTCTCCATCAGATAATTGATGGTTAGATTTCTCTTCCATATCCATATTTTCCTACATGGAACCCTAGTATGTGTTATTTTCGGTAATCTTCATACTTTCCACTCTTTATTTTAAATAGAGGCCTCGTTAATTCATTTTTCGATGTGGGATTTCAACTATGATATTTTGAAACGTCAAAAATGTGTTATCCTAATACCCTATGTTTTGTTGAACCGATGGTATTTCAAATCATCATAGATTGATGAATTTAAGGACCTCAATTATACACTTGTTTGTGATTGATGACCTCAATCACTACCTATAAATATTTACGTTTTTCCTCCAATTATATGTCTCTAATTGCCACCAATGTTCTCCTAATCGAGATCATAATTTGGTGGTGACCCTTTCATTTCTCTTTTCCTCATATTAAGACTAAATTTTAGTAACCCAATTTCTGATGTGGGTTTTCCCACAAAGATATTTTCTATTTTCAAACTTTTATTTTCTAAGAACAATTTCAAATTGCGAGGACGCAATTTATTGAAGGAGAGGAGAATGTAACACCCCAAGATTTTATAGTGTGTTATTTCTTCAAAATAATTCAATAACTTTCACTACACGCAACACCAAGTTCAATCTCACCATGACTTACCAAACAAGCTGTTAAAAAGAGGTTATGAATAGTGTTAACTAAATTTTAAACTTTATATAATCCTTATAATTTTAGAATCCATAATATGAGTTTCTTAGACATAATGTAAGAACAAATTCATTTTCAGTATTTCACTTTTACCAAATTTTAATAGTGAACCCTTTTTAGATACTATATTTTAAACTTTTTGACTAAATGGGGACATCAAAAATTTAAAATGAAACACCCCAAGATTCCACGGTACGTTTCCCTTTGAATAATGTGATAGCGTGTGTTGTACGCAACACCGAGTTCTAACACACCATAACCAATCAAACTAGCCGTTATAAATAGTAATACCTACTTTTTGAAAATATATATATATTATATTTCAAAATGGACTTCATTTTTGGATTCGGAATATCGAATTTAGCCTAAGGTGAAATTTTGGTACTTTTCGGATAACTTTCATATTTTGATGAATAGTGAAAATTACTAAATTTTAATTAAAAACAACTTTTTTAATCAAAATAATTAATAGTAATAAATTATTAATTTGAGTGGTTTTAAATTATATTTAGAATATATTTTTACTATTTAATATAATGTTGGTCATTGGACATAATTTTACAATTAAACCGAACATAAACAAGTGTCAATCTTTTGATAGTTATTATCTCTTAAAAACACGCTTTTTGTTTTGACAGCGGGAATTAATTTTAAATTAATTTCTGCCACTTCTGTGTTTTGAATTTAGGAAAATGGATTCCATATTTGAAATCAGGATGTTCAAATTGTGTAAATAGGTAACTTTTATTTTTAGACATTTTGAATAATTACTGTGGTAAATATTTTATTTACCATGGTTGAGGGTAAATCCGGTAAATAAGGGTTAACAAATAATATTATAATAATACTAAATTACCCTAAAACGTGTCTTAACCCTATTTGTTGATACATGGTCGACCATGGGAATCTTTGTGTCAATTTTTGGACCCCATGGATCCACTTGTAAGTGATAATGACACTTTATTTTAATTAAGTCAAAATGAATACAAAAATGACACAAGCATATATCTTTTAGCAAAACAATTGTTACATAGGGTTATATAAGTTGGATTTTAGATTATAAATATTAATTAGAAAGATAAAACGATTTCCTACATAATGATATTTTATTTATAATTTTTAGGCATTAAATAATTTAATTTATTTATGAAACAATGATGATGCAGTAATTACTATAATAGTGAAAAATTAAAATAATTGATATTATAAATACCCAAATAAATATAATATGAAACTTTTAATGAATTAAACTAATTTTCTAGGATAATATGATATATTAGGATTGATTTAATGGACTTTTTTCGAAGTAATCAATCTGTTATAAGTTTCACAAAAATCAACTATTGAATAGTGTCAAAATTGACATAAAAGAGTTCTTAAAACAAATATTATATTATTAATTGATATTAAATTCCTAAAAATCTAAGGTTCGGCCAAGAGACTTATATAATGATAGGTTAATCATTAATGGACCACTTGGGGGTCGCTTGGATGTATATAGTAAGTTTATTAACCATATTATATAAAAATACAAAGAGACATTGTAAAAGTGAAACTAATTAACTTAGAGTTAATACTTAAAGATAAGGTTAATATAAGTACCCAAACCTGTCTAAATTCTATTGGATGAGTTGTTTTCGACCTATCCCCACCTCATCCTTTGAATAGTAAACTTTGGAGCCTTTGGAAACCGAATATGAATTTATTATAAATTAATATTTCTAGCTTTTCCAAAAGTGCCCCTCACCCCTCTTATAAAAGGGCACTCCTCCTTCTCATTTCTTCACACCTTCAAAGCCTTTTGGTTCGGCCAAACTCTGCCCAAATACTCTCCCAACATCCCTCACTACAACCTAGAGGCCTTAGTTTGATCAGAAAGCCAACCTAAGGAGCCCTTTTGATCAAATCAAAAGGAAGAACCCGAAGAAGAGGTAATGATTTCACCACCCTTTTCTAAGTTCATTTCTTCTTCCACTTCTTCTTCCTTTGTTCTTACCATTCTGAAATAATAACTCCAGTATCTCACATATACTGTGATGTTATTATAAATATGGTACAATCATATTCAGTATTCTATCCACCCTTTGAATAACATGTCAGCATACGTGCGTACGTACGGCTTACCGTCTCCACGTCTTGGTGTAATTGTTATTCAATATAATATTATTTAGATGGGTATAATAATGATGTGTAACTCATGTAAATAATAAATATAACATGTTAATGATTATTTATATATGATATACCATCCATTTATATATTATTTTAATATCAAAAGAATGATATTGTCGCTCGTGCGTACGTACGGACTACCGTCTCCACGAACGCGATGAGATTCATTCTCCATCGTATCCATTCAAGTATAATTATCATTTGATGATTTAAAAATGATGTTTAAGGACTGTATATCATTCTGGATATGAATAAGATACAACAACCATGGCTTATGTAACAAAACATATAAAAGAAAATGAGTAAGTTAACTCCCGAAATGACGATAATTCTAAGATATTATTAACAAATCAATGTTAAAAGATCATATATGATATCATATTAATATATATGATTCTTGTATAATTTAATAACAACTATTTCACCATTATACAGGAGGTTAACCTACCCCAACCAAGGAAAAGTACAAGGTAAGGGTTATTTCACAATCTCTTCATTATCCGAGGTTGTATTATACGTAATAATCTACTGGGATCTCTTTATCATCCACATCCATGTTTCTTCGAAATGTATTTCAAAACATTTTTATTATTTACAAGAATATGGGTTAAAGTCATTTATACCCTTATTTGACTTTTTATAAGAGGTTTATAAAGGAATCTTTCCGTCATTTTCAAAACAAGGTCCTTTTTAACCTTTTCGACAAAATTAAGGTAAGAATGTTTTTTTTAACTTATACGGCGGGTGCGGTTATTTTTCGCCGTTATAAAATCGTCAAAGCTTCCCTTACAAGCTTATAAGAATATTTTCAAGAAAATGTTTTATTTTATATGGCTCATAAATGATTTCAAAAGTAAAAGGAGATATTTCTTTAAAAATTTTGATTTCATCTATGTCAACATCCTTCATTATTCTTGATTGAGGTCAATGTGATACAATACAATCTTCCATATTGTATAGAATGAGTTATGTTTGATTGTGGATGTGCTATTTTTATATCACTCATGGTTTATGTTTAAAGTGTTGACATTTCAGAAGTTATTTTTAATCCAAATGTTTATGTTATATTTCAAACTTTTCTTCAGATGAATGTGCTGAACAAGTATGTTCCGGGTTGGGGACCGGTAAAAGTAAGCCCTCCAGGTTGGGGACTGGTTAAAGTAAGCCCTCCAGGTTGGGGACTGGTTAAAGTAAGCCCTCCAGGTTAGGGACTGGTAAAAGTAAGCCCTCCGGTTTGGTCTCCGGTTATTAGAGGTACTCCGGGTTGGTGTCCGGTTATTAGAGACACTCCGGGTTGGTGTCCGGTTATTAGAGGCACTCCGGGTTGGGTTCCGGTTAGAAGTAACCCCTAGGTCTTGGGATGAGGCCTAGACAATGAAATTAACGTTTGGCATTATGCATTCCAACATTATGAAAGTGGTTATTGATATTGCATGTGATTATTCGATTAGTAGAATATCCATGTGAACAAGTAAATGGCATTATTTCATTTTACTTTTGCCATACTATGTTGAAGTTCAATTTTAAAAGGCTTTTGTTTTAGTAATTCATTGCCTTAAATGTTTATGCTTATTTTGAATGTTCCGCTATATTGTTATCCTTACTGGGCATTTGAGCTCACCCCTTTTCTATGTTTTATTTTTCCCAGGTAGTGAAGAAGTAATTTATGAATGACTTGCAGGGATATTATGAGGGGTTAATAGTGTGGATATGAAGACTTTGTTGTTGTTGTAGTTTTTCACTTTGAAATGTAATGTAAAACTTTATGATTATATCTAGTGTTTCCAAGGCTACTAAACCAATCGGTCTTTCGAGATTTGATCTTTCTTGTGATCATGCCAATGTTACGAAGTAATGCACCGACTCTGGGTAACTGGGGTCGGGGCGTTACAGGACCCACATGGAATGTAGTCCCATTTCACTTCTTGGTCATCTCATCACCAATACATTGATCCCTGGCCATGTAGCCCTTCATGACATGTCTCCGCCACCCAGGGCCGAGCCGCATCCTATTAGAAATCCACATGTATGAGTACTATGGTCCTGCATATGTCTATGTACTCCTAGTATACATGCCAGGTCTCCATGATTGAGCAAAAAAATATTGGTTTTTCCACACAATGTGTCATAATTATGGTATCATGAAATCTCTGGCATCAAGAATTTCTAAAGAACACATTGTGTGTTCTTCTGAACTACATGATGTATCATCTCAATTTTCAAAAAAGCTATGACCTATCATGAAATATTCCAAATCGCCGTATGCCACTTCTAATCATGTCTACAGGTTACTTAAAACCTATGGTACTCACCTCCATTAAATATTTTCAGCCCTCTGTTGGCTGGGAATCATCATTCTAATTCTATATTAGATAACTATACATGTTGTTGCATCTCTATCAGCCTTCTATTGCCTCACTGAATTCCAGATCCATTGTATAATCACCTAAATCCTAAAATCTATATAAAACTATCCATATTTTTCAATGTATTCTTCATACATGGATCTTTTATGAATATGGTGGTTCAATCATGCTTGAACATTCCTAGAAATGTCTATATCTGGCCCCCCATAGACCATTAATGAAGAACACAAAGAACAATTGGGGAGAAGAATAATAAAAAAGGTGAAAATATCATTGGAAATGAATTATTGACCAATTAATTTGATTGGGTATTGCCTAGGGGACAAGTATGACACAATGATATTAATCCATTTCATATATATATTTTAAGATGATATTTAAGATCATGTGAAGGCTCAATTTAATGCAGATTAAAGAGAAATAATTAAACATGCAAAATATTTTAATCATAAAGGATTGAATCCAAAGAATTTCAATCCCTACCCCTAGATTGTATCAGTATTTGGTGAAGAAATATTTTTCCAATGAATGAGAAGTTTCATTGCATTTTTTTCACCTTAATTCACCTTGATCCGTAATCTCATCATCACCTTTTGTCAATTCTCCAAACAAGAACAACATATTACTCTCGTCAAATCTCTAAGGGTTATGAGGTTAACCGTAGAGATTATACAAGATGGTGTATTTATAACGGGAACCAAATTTAGGTAATTTAATTTAAAATAAGTAAAAAAATTAAATATTTTAATTAAATACACATGCCAATGGCCACATTATCTGAACATCCCACACCAACCTACATTAGGGTGCTCATAAGATAAAACTCATGTTTTGGATTCAAACATGTGATCATATTTTAGATTTGAGACTCCATTTTGGAGATATTCCATATTTATAATAACCATTCATGAGTGATATATAATATATTTATTATTTTTTAAAAATAAATCTCTAACAGATTGAGCCACAAAATTCAGCGTCGTCTTAGCTTGTTGTTTGAAAATTATTTATAGATATATTTTAATGTCATAATTGGATAAAATGGTCTCTAAATTACAACATCATTCAATATTTTCATACTCTAAAATAGAAACTAAACACAAATATAGAGATACTGAACCTGAATCTGGCTCTCCTTCTTAGAGTAGCACTCACTACCACAGAAACTACTTTACGTAGCACCACCCATTAGCAACGCTAAAAAACATTATGATAAAGGGTGTAAATTTATCAATGATTAAAAAATAACTAATAAAAGGTACTTTTAATAGCACTAAAAAATTGTTTTCAAAATTACGCATTTCTCAATTATTTTTTAGTGAAGATAAAGGTACCGTCTTTATCATCTATTTTTTAGCATTTTTAAAGGGGTGTCCTATATCATCCTGGATAAAGTGTGTGATGGGGGGTTATCATAGATTTTTTTCTAGCACTGATAAAGGGTAAATTTCAAAAAAGTCATTAAAAATAATATATTAATACAAAAATATGTGTATATTGACACAGACATATATATATATATTATTTTATTATATATGATTTATATAATGCTAAATACACATTTACACTTAATTTATGAGATATTTACTGAAAAATGACAATAAAATAATTAAACAGTAATATCAATTAATTATTTACCAATTATTATAGAGTAATAGTAATTTAATAACAATATAAAAATGGAAAAATAAAAAAATGAATAAAAGATCTAAAATTAGTTGAAAACAAAATGTGAACTTTAAACACACTTACCTTTTGATCCGAGTGTCTGTTTCGGATCTACCACATATCAAATTGTAGAATAAGATGAGATCTATGCACTTATAATGGAAGATAACTGTCAATAATTTTTTTATAGGAAAAAACGACCCATAAGTATTCACGAATTAATTTCTTAGTCGGAGTATCCCTATTATTATACATTATATGAATCATCAGCCACATTTAAGGGGGTATTTTTGCTCGATTTCTATGATGACTGAATTTATTTCCAGGTATTATTTTCACATTGATATTATTGTTTTTAAATATTATTATTTTTCAAAATGTATTTTGATTTATAATTATATATATACATAGGTATAATTATTTGTATATATTTACACATACAAATTTAATTGTATAAATAAATATGTAAACATATCTACATATAAAAATATATTTCTATATATATAAACTATCGCTAAATAATAATAATATTTATTTTATTTAAAATAAAATTTTATTCATATCTATATACCTATACAACTATTGTATATACAATGTTTATATATATATATATTCGTATAAATATATTTGTGTATTTTTGTTGACAACCCAACATATTTTTAACTGTATATTATAATATATGTATATATATTTTAATAAATAATATTTGTAAAAAATATAAATATTTATAATTAAATATATATGCACACATAAATATATAATTATATATATATATGAATTTGTATATATGTCTGTATTTATAAACACACACACAAAAATCACACACACACACACTATTATATATATTCATTTAAATGTATATACATATGGATTGAAAATGTAATGAAATATATATATATATATATATAATATAAATAGAAAAATCAACATAGGGAAGTGTAAAATGAGTAAGAGTATGAGGGGGGCTCGGGTTTAAAACCCAGGAAAGGAAGGCACACACATAGGCAGGTGAAGCATGTGACTAGTACGGTTTAGTGAGGGGAGGGGCTTTCTAAATGAGTTATATTATAAGTGGGATCGAGCATTTTTGAAAGGGGTGTTGTAAAATTTGATTTTTATAAAAAAGAATTCATTTTACATTTATTAGTGTTTTTCTTAGAACTAATAAAAGGGGTCTTTTATCAGTGCTAAAAAAGTGCTGATAAAAGTCCCTTTTTTAGAATAGATTAAAATCCCCTTTTAGAAACACTTTTTTTAGCATAGATAAAAGGGGCCTTTATCTACTCTTTTTTATTACTGTTAAAAGGTACCCCTTTTAACATCACCAAAGACAATAATTCTTTTTAGAACAGTTAATTCCATTTTTTCACACCACTAAAGGGTTGATCTATAATAATGTCTCATGTATGTATGATTCTTACTTATAACATAATATAACACCCCAAGAATCCATGATACTCTTCTCTTTGAATAATAAAGTATCGTGTGTTATATGAAACTTCGTGTTCTAACACACACAATAACCAGTAAAACTAACCATTATGAATAGCAATACCGACTTTTTAAAATTTTATAGATTTTACCTTTCAAAATGGACTTAATTTTTGGATTTGGATTATCGAAATTATCCAAGGGTGAATTTTTGGTATTTTTCTAAAAACATTCAATTTTTGATGAATAGTAAAAACACTGAGTTATTGGTTAAAACAGACTTTTTATTCAAATAATTATTTATTTTATTAAAATTTATTTTAGGAAAAAATAGATACGTAATACCTATATAAGTTAAATGTAATTCATTGGAGTCAGTTAATAATAATTTTAGACATATAAAAATTTAATCAAACTTTTCACCATCTTTTACCCATCTCCAAGGAGAATTTGAAAATTCACATAATTGATGTGGACCAGGAGGGCATGAGACTATGCTTAGGCTTGCGATGTTGAGTAGTAGTTAACCTATTTCTTTTCTACTTGGTTTAGTAATGTTCATATTCATTAGTGTGACTTGTTTGGATTTTTTCCTTAACATATGTACCATGTATCATTTTATATATATGTTCTAGAGATTTTTATTATCTCATTATTCTACTTTTTTCTGTCTTTTGGGCCCAAACTGATTATATTGTTGTAGGTCATAGACAAGGGCAAGCGCCCTTCCACTTCAGGTAATTAATTGCTGTGGAGCAGGAGGGAATGAGACTAAGCTTAGGATTGCGATACTGAGTAGCAGTTATCCTATTTCTTTTCTACTTGGTTTAGTAATGGTCGTATTCATCAGTGTGACTTGTTTGGATTTTTTCATTGACATATGTACCATGCGTCATTTTATATATATTTTCTTGAGTTTTTTATTATCTCAGACTTCCACTTTTTACTGTTGTGGGATATTTACGGCTTCCGCCATTGTATATTTGTTTCTCTTACACTGTGTTACTTTTCCAATGAGGGCATAGTTTCCCCACTTTCACACCCAAGGCCCTCACTACTAGTTTGAAGCCTCTAGCGTTCGGGGAGATGTGCTTGAGTCCATGTGACCAATCGGGTAGGGGCGCCTCTAGGAGGATTTCAGAACCAGGACATTACAAAGTGGAATCAGAGGGATTCTTTTCTATTGACTTACTGTTTACAGCCTCTATCAATGGATAATATATAATAGGTACTTGGTAATAGTTTCTTCCTGAGAGTAGCTAACCCTTGTACAGGTAAAAGCCAATCTACCTCATTTGTTGAAATTTTTCTACTTTTCAAGTTTACAAGTGATTTGATTTCACCGTTGGGTGATTCACATGTTTTATGCGGTTACCATCGATGTTATTAAGGTTCTGTTTCTGTCACAACCTGATGAGATGAGGTTATACCATCTCAGGCATCATATAGGCACTTGGTAAAAATCACATGTAATGAATTCTTGCCATGCCATTTAGGATGCATTAGCGATTGCATGCAGTTGTGATATATGTTTTGTAGAATATGCATTATATTGGGATAGATGCCTTGATAAAATACCAACTTATTATTAGAGAATTGATTTTGTAAGGTCTTGTTTGAGTGAATGCTAATATTTAGTTCTTGAGGTGTTATGGGCCCTCATGGACCTGAAATTGGTGGATCATTACCTTGTTTACCTTGTTTGTAACATGTATAAGATGCATAGATTTGATTCATGGGATGTATGGCCCCTCACGGATCAGAATATGGAACCATCAAGGTTCATTTCAGTGTTTTTATGGGTACCAGAGTAGTTTATGAGGCTTAATGTCTGGAAAAACAAAGAATACATGCCGTGTAGTTTTGACTACATGCCACATGTTCTTCTATTCAGGAAGAAACTATTTTTCATAAGTAAACATTGTGTACTTTATGTATACACTGTATAGTCTCTAACCACGTCATAAGCCATGTGGGAAGAGACACGGGATGTGGAATTTCTTATAGGAACACGCCGTGTACGATTTGCACACACTGTGTAGTGAGATCCTAGGAACCCGAACGTGTAGCTAACAACACTGGCCGGAGGAGTCTCTTCTTATACATGCTGTGTCAGGTTTGAACATGCCATGTATTCTGACCCATGTACCCGATCGTGTCACTAACAAAATGGGTCGGTGTTATCCATTCATGTACATGCAGTGTCCACCCTGAACACACCATGTAGTGTGAGTTGTGTGTCATGTTGTGTCACTAACAACATGGGAAAGGTGAATCTTTTCAAGTACATGCTGTGTCTACTGAGAAGATGTCATGTAGTCTTGTCTTGGGAGATCCGTGTGGCTTAGCCATGTAGAAGGACTCAGGCAAGGGAAGAGGATTCAAGTACACAGCATGGATTAGGACTACAAACCATGTGGTTTGGGTGTTACATGACCAGTTTTGGCAGGAGTACACACCCATGTGAATGACTTAAGGGAACACGTCGTGTAGATATTTTACACGCCGTGTAGTCATGTTTTGTAAAACATGAATGATTTATTTCTCATTTTCCTATCTTACACATCTAGTTTTTAGTCCTTGATAATGTTGATCTAAGGTGTATGTTTGACCCTGCTGAGTCATGCCACCGAGACATCCTCCGGTTGTCTGCCAGTTATAGGGTAGTGATTAGACACCAGATATGGCTGACCATGAACTTCCCACGGATCCTACTTTTCTGCCAGTCTTGGAACTAGTAGTTATACCTATTACTGGTACAAACAAACAATTCAGGGAATGCTTCATGTGGATGATGCAGACCATCCATGAAGCTCCGCCTCCTACCCCATTGATGGAAGATTTGAAAAGGGTTTTCCAATAGCAGCACACACCCGTCATCATAGGGGAAGGAGGACCTTAGGCTGTAGAGCTATGGCTAGAAGCCATGCTAATGATCTTTGAGCATCTGGAGATGCCTCCAGGGAGGAGGGTGACTCTTGCACTTAAATGCTACAGTATTCTACCAAAAGGTGGTGGGATGTGATATCATTGTCTGGAAATCAGCATGTTATGGCTTGGGAAGAGTTCCAACGCATTTTCTATGACTACTTCTCTCCGGAAAACATGAGGGCCGACCGAGCCTAAGATTTCATGAGTATGAAGCAAGGTACACTTTCTGTTATAAAGTACTCCTCTCTCTTCACCGAGCTCTAGAATTTCACACCCTTCCTAAGAGGATATGGGTTATTCCTCGCAAGGATGTTTGAGGATGGACTCAGTAAAGACATCCACTCTCAGCAGAATATCATTAGATTGACTTCCATCACTTCTATCATCATCCAAGTGCTGATCTTGGAGAATAATATGATGGATTCCGGAGTTATGAGCCAGGGAAGCTCGATATCTGGAGTTATCATCCCTCCTACTGAAAGAGGGATGTGCCACTGGGAGACATCGCATGATGATCCATGGAGGCAAGACACATCATATGGTATCTAGGTGGTATGCTACGTGTGCGGGAAGAGTGGGTATACGAGGCCGCAGTGCCAGAGAGACCTAGTAGAGTTCCAATCTTGTGGAAAGATGGGTCACCTTCATCATTTCTGTCAGGTCTTCTCACCAGAAGCTGGTGATAGGGGTTCCTCTATGACTTTGCGTTTGGGAGCAGCACCGCCAGTTTCTCACCAGTCTGAGAACTAGAGTTCTTTCGGCCATTCAGGCCAAGGCGGAGGTCGTGGTTGTGGTGGTCATTCACTGATCTTTTAGCGATAGTAGAGTGGATCAACTCAGAGAGGGCAGGCGTGGTCATAGGTTCATGGAGTAAGCCAGACCTTTATAGTAGAGCATGCCCAGCAAGAGCAGGATCCCAGACCTTATACATTTCGAGGTATGATCCTAGTTTCCTCAGTTTTATCTTCAACCCTTTTGGATACAAGGGTTTCCCATAGATTAATATATTTTGCTATTGTGGAGAGCCTTGGGCTCTGTATAGTTTCTTCTTCTGATATTTTGACACTAGACACTCCATTGGTTACTATAATGGCTAGTTTACGACAGTACATGGAGTGCCCTCTAGAGGTTGGTGGGTGTCACTTCTTATGGGATCTCTATTTCCTAGAGATGATAGGCTATGATGTCATTCTAGGAATGGATTGGCTAGTTCCCCTCTAGGAAGTCATTGACTGCTACCACTAAAGGGTGAGTTTCATATCACCAGAGGGTAGCTCTTTTATTCAAAAGGGATAATGGGATGTCCAAGAAAGCAGAGTGGGTCGAGAGCATCATGGGTTAGGAGAAGTTATAGACCAAATTGATAGTCTATATCTGGACGACCAAGGGACATCACAAATGGACTTTCCTCCAGTGGTGGATCACTTCCGAGATGTCTTTCAAGGGGACTTTTCACGTTTTACTCTAGAGAAAGAGGTGGAATTTTTTATTGATCTTGTGCGAAGAGAATCACAGGTGTCCATTCCTCCTTATAGGATGGAAAACTAGAGTTCTAAGAGCTCGAGAAGCAGTTAGAGGAGTTACACGCAAAGGGTTTCACCCAGCCTAGTACTTCATATTGGGGTTCGCCTGTTCTATTTCCGAAGATGGAAGACGGTACCCTCCGGCTTTGTGTGGATTATAGGAAGTTGAACAAGTTGATAGTCAAGAACTGATTTCCCTTTTCCAGGATTGATGATCTATTTGATCATCCTTTAGGATACCGAGTGTTCTCGAAGATTGACATGAGGTCCATTTATCATCAGTTGCACGTTAAACCATCAGATATACCTCCTACAACTTTCTAGAGTAGGTATGGTCTATATGAGTACATAGTTATGTCATTCGGTCTCATGAACGCACCAGTTGTTTTCATGGAACTAATTAACCAAGTGTTTTATCCATACTTGGATTCCTTCATGTTTGTTTTCATGGACGATATCATTGTGTACTCTCACACTCGACACGACCATGCTACACACCCTGAGATAGTTTTGAGTACACTGATAGGGAATCAGTTATATGCTATGCTCTTAAAATTCCACTTTTAGATGGACCAGATCCACTTCTTTGGTCATGTTATCTCAAATATTGGAGTATCTATAGATCTAGAGAAAGTGAGAACTGTAGTTTCCTGGGAGCATTCAAAGAATGTCTTTGAGGTGCAGAGTTTTCTAGGGCTATCTGGATACTACAAACATTTCATTCAGGACTTCTCACGCTTAGTAGGACTGCTTTCGGGTCTTACTAAGAAGGGTGCAAAGTTATTTTTGTCAGAGTCTTGTGACTTAGCCTTTCAGGAGCTGAAAGTAAGGTTGACTACAATACTGATACTAGTATTTCCTGATCTAGGAAAGAGATATACTCTTTATTGTGATTATTCGAGTATCAGGCTAGGATCTATTCTTATGGAGGGAGAAGTAATCTTTGCGTACATGTCTCAATAGTTGTTTCCACATGAGAGGAACTACCCGATGCACGATCCTGAGCTGGTGGTAGTTGTTCATGCCTTACGCTATTGAAGACATTATCTTATGGGAAATAATTGTTTTGTTTTCACTAACCACAAAAGAATCATGTACATATTCACTCAGTGTGATCTAAATTTGAGAGAGTGAAGGTGGGTTGAGTACCTTTAGTATTTTGATTTTGAGCTTCCCTATACGCCAAAGAAAGGCAACGTAGTGGCTGATGCGTTGAGTAGAAGGACTTAGATTTGGAAGTTCAGGTGGCTAGCAGTGAGTGGCGGCTTATGGCTCTGTTCTCTGAGATGCATTTGGAGGAGCACGAAAGACATGGGAAAACATTCCTTTCTTATGTAGATATTACCTCTACCCTTCGTGATCGAGTACGAATGATGTAGCTATCATATTTTGAAGGCCTGGTCCTATTGGAAGGT
Organism: Viscum album; assembly: GCA_963277665.1. Classification (NCBI taxonomy): domain Eukaryota; kingdom Viridiplantae; phylum Streptophyta; class Magnoliopsida; order Santalales; family Viscaceae; genus Viscum; species Viscum album. The sequence goes on from OY728164.1 coordinate 1,200,443,800, forward strand.
GTGTTAGGAGTGGAACATATTCCAAGATGGACCATAGGTGAGGATGAGATCTTGAATTTTCAGGGGAATATATGGGTGCTAGGAGACATATGCAAGGAGATGACGCAAGAATTTCATTCCTCAGTTTGGGCGGTTCACCCTGGTTCCACCAAGATTTATCCTGATCTACACCATCAATATTGGTGGCCACGCATGAAGAGGGATATTTCTTGTTTCATCATGAGGTGTTCCACTAGTCAGTAGGTGAAGACAGAGCATCAGCGGCCAGTAGGGGTTTTACAGTAGTTACCCATTACCGATTGGAAGTGGAACGACATCGCGATGGATTTAGGGATAGGGTTACCAAGGTCACCTTGATGGAATGTTGGGGTATGTATTTTCATTGAAAAGATTATGAAGGTCACTCACTTATTATTGATCAAGGAGACCATCAATGTTGATTACTTGGGATGGTTTTACATCCGTGAGATTGTACGTCTTTATGGAGTTATACACACCATCATTTCAGACAGGGATTCACGTTTTACTTCTCGAGTCTGGCAGGGGATATAGAATTATTTGGGTGTGTAGGTACTTTTGAGTACATATTAACATCCCCAGATATATGGCCAGTCTAAGTGTATGATTTAGGTGCTTGAGTACAGGTTCCGAGCATGCATTTTGGATTTTGGAGGTTCTTGGTAGAAGCACATACCTCTTGTGAAGTTTTCCTACAACAATAGTTTTCAAGAAACTATTCAGATGAAACCTTATAAGGTGTTGTATGGTAGGACATGTTGATCACCCCTATGTCTCTAGAGGCATGATAATCAGCTATACTGGGACCTCGTCTTGTTTAGGAGACCACATAACAGATATAATTGATTCAGAAGAGATGGATACTTCACAGTCTCATTAGAAGTCTTATCCTGATCAATGGATATTAACTCTAGAGTTTGAGGTCAGGGATTAGGTTTTTCTACGTGTCTCACCGAGAATGGGACACAAGAGGATTAGGAGAAATGGTAAACTTTTTCCGAGGTACGTTGGGCCATTTGAGTTGTTGGAGAGAGTCGGGCTAGTTGCCTATCAGTTGCAGTTACCTCAGAGGTATCAGGATATGCCTGACATGTTTGACGTTTCCCAGATCCGACATTACTTTTCAGACCCATATCATGTTTTCCAACATGAGGAGGTTGAGTTGGAAGTGGACTCATCCTTCGAGGTGCATCCTATCTGGATTGTTGATCTAAGTAAGAAGGTTCTCCATGGCTGGTATATTCCTCTGGTATAGGTTCTATGGCAGCACGAGCTTGTACAAGAAGAGACTTGGGGGGGGGGGTGGAGGCCGATGTACGATCGTAGTGGCCGGAGATTTTTGGGGTTTCTTCTTCTACGCCGCCTTACTAAGGAAATTTGGGGATGAATTTCAATAAGGGGGGATGTTTGTAAGAACCCAGATCTACATTTTATGTATGATTTTCTTTTTTCTGGAGTTATTGAGAAAAGAGGATTTTGTGGAAAATTTTAAGTGCATGCCACAGACTTTATGAGTACATGTCGTGTACTACGTTTCCGCAAGATTCCATGTACAGGCCGTGTCATGGACACACACACGATCATGTGGGGTGACGTGGAGTCCGTCTAAAGAGGAGTGTAGAAAGGGAAAGTACACGCTGTGTAATTCATAAGTACATGCTGTGTATGTTTTTCTTCATTAAATGCACCAGGGTCACATCTAATTGCCAGAGCTCACTTATTTTAGGTTTAGTTTGAATGAGAGCTCTGTACGGTCATAGATCGTTGATGAGCCCCTGAGCGAGCATCTCTCCTCTGAATCGAACTCCATTAATTGCATTGGAACTGCATCTGTGAGTTATCTATTATCCTATATCACCATCCCTTGATTTCTCCTATTTCGTGATTTATTGTGGCTTGAAATTTTTATACATTTTCATATATCTACGGCATTATAAGGCAATTAAATCCTCGAGTATCAAGTATATTGATCTCCCAATGCTGAGGTAGGTGGTTTGTGCATTTTTGTAGAATTTCTTTGAGTATTATGTGAAAACTTTCCCAATACCCATGAACAGGGTACTGTGCATTTACTCTTTTTGTCCATTTTGTTTTTATTATTTTCATGTATGCTTGAGTAGAGGTTATTTATTATAAATAGGGTTATTTGTTGTGATTTTGATGTGTGCCCCATGCATGTTTTGCCTGCTTTGACCTTTGGGTCTAATATTCATGTTAGGCTGATGTTTACATTCTCATGCCTTGTATTGTAGGATGGTGGGATTATTGTTCTAATATACTGATATGTTGTAGAATTCTATCGAAGTTGTAATTGTGTTTTACTTTTTACATTACTCTGTACTATACTTGTTGATTCTAAACAGGGTCATGAGATCCTAGTGTAGTAGACCATAGGAAGAATTGATGTAATTGCTTCTCCATAGTTTCATTTATAATTTACATTATGAGGCCATAGGGGGAATTGACGTTGTGTGCTTCCTCAAGGAGTCTGTAGTGCCTCGATGGGGGACATAGGGTGAATGAGAAGTTGAGTACTTCTCTATAGGTACATTCCCACTAATACAAGACCATAGGAGGAATTGATGGTGAGTGCTTCCTCAGAGAGTCTATACTTTAGCTGAACCAAAAGGGTGATACTATGTGTGTTTTCCAGAGGGTTGCTTGTATCTGTTAAGTAGGACCAAAGGGGACAGACTAGGAGTACTTCCCAGCCGGTTACCTATTGTTATTATCTTCTTTATTAGTTGTTGGTTGATATCTGAAACTGTGTATTGTTACTGTTGAGTACTTCCTTATTTACTATTTTCTGCACTTTGACTTTTAGGCATAGATCTTGTGGTTGTTGCCTACTGGGATTCATATCACACCCTATTTGGGCCACACTTTTGGGCTCAAAGAGATTATATTGTTGCATGTATAGACAAGGGAAAGCTCCCTTCTACTTTAGGTACTTGATTGTTATAGATCTGGAGAGCATGGGACCATGATTAGGCTTGTGATGTTGAGGAGATGTTTACTCGTTTCTTTTGTACATGACTTAGTACTAGTTTTATTTAGCATTGTGACTTGTTTGGATGTTTTCCTAGAAATATGTACCATGCATCGTTATATATATATGTTCACTAGTTGTTTATTATCATAGTCTTTAGCTGTTTACAGTTGTTGGATATTTACTGCTTCCGTCGTTGTATATTTTTTTCTCCTCCACTATGTTAATCTTCCATTGAGGGCATTGTTTCCCCACAATCACACCCAAGGCCCTTGCTGTTAGTTGGAAGCCTCTGGAATTTTAGGAAATGAACTTGAGGCCATGTGACCAACTTAGTATGGGGAGCTTCTGGATGGCTTCCGGAACTGGGACGTTACAATATTTTACCTTCTTAACATCATATTATAAAATGTTTCGATGTAATATTATGTTTTGTACTTAATAATTTCTAATATCATCATCAACATCCAGGAAACCCTCTTCAGTAAAAATTTGCCTTTAAATAATGTAATAATTAAAATTATTGTTATCCATTACTTCTAATGTTCGTTTAGATAACGTGAAAAAACATTAATACAATAACTATATTTAACTATTACATTTCTCATTACTTCAATACTCTATACTATTCTGGATATTAAGTGGAAATAAATTTATCTTAATATTGGTGCTATACAATATTTTTTAACATTAATGTTTTCTACTACAATTAATACTCCAACTATCCTATTAAAAAATAAATTATTTTTCTAAATATATTGCATAGATTAAAAAAAACGAATTTTTTATTAGGAAAAAACAATTATTTCCTTATAGTAAGAAATTTAAATAAATAAAATATTGTTTCAATGTCATATATCTTATTCTCTGTGTTTAAAAATTAAATTTTAAAAAGAATAATTTAATTAAATATACAAAAAATATTGTTTCAATATCTTAGGCTCTTTTATTTTAAATTATTTTTCCAACCCATCCACTATCTTTATACCATTATTTTATAACAGATAAAGTATCCTAAATATAATATTATTTTATGCTAATTTACAACATAAAATTACACACACCTCTATCATATGGGCAACCTATATACTATTTACGTGTATGTTGAACTACTACCTCACTAAACGATGATTGTTTATCTTTCCTTTATCACATATCATGGTGGATATTAAGATGGTAAACATGTTTATATATGAAATATATTTTTTATTTTTTATTTTTTAATACTCTTTATTCCTTTTACAACATATATATTATTTACATTCTATTTAGTGTAAATACGATAATTTTGTTTGAGGAAGTATGAACTACTGCCCTCTCAAAGCAATGTGATTCATTCAAACACTACATGGAATTTATTAAGGATGGGTTTAGTTAGATTATATGATATATATATATATAAAATTATAAATATAATATAATTATATTATATTCAAATACACTTATAAGTCATTTTATTTCATTCTTTCAAGACAAAAATAAAAATAGAAACAACGTTCATGCTTACGTACATCTTACCATATCCATGAATGGTGTATTACATTTCATATATCAATATTTAATAGATTATAACTCTAAAAATAAACTAAATATATATTTTATTTATATCATATTTTAAATTCTAGAATCATTAATATGTATAAGGGTTGAACATATATAAAATTAAGACACGTGCAATAAAAAAGGGGATAATACCCAAATTGAAACCACAACATCTGTCATTAATAAGAGGGTATAATAAGGTCATAATATAACCATATAAGATATTAGATAAAATAATATGGTTTTTAAAAGATTTATAATATGTTTATATTTATTATATTGGTGATTTTAATGAGTACCGCGTGAGTTAAGAGACATGTTCAGGGGAATTCATCACACTATTTAAATTACTTAAAAAACATAATATTTTTTCCACTCATTACTTTTATATGATGTATGTACATTCCGTTATTGTGTTACATGTATTTTATAGTAAAATTTATGGGTATTCAGATATCCATTTTATGATATTTCTTTCATTGGGCTTATGTTTCAAAAGAATCCAAATCAGTGAAATAGTTTTGTCACAATTGGCCTTATTTGAGACTCATATTTATTAATACACCTAAATTATCTTTCATGGTGTTGATACTACAATTTTACATGTTATATCATGAATTTATTTATTTTAATGATATTTTACATATAAAATAATTTCCGTTTCGTACATGGAGAGAATGATACCAAGTTACCATGGTATATGATTTTATTGAGACAATATCATCTATTTTCAGGATTGTTTACATTTATGCTTACATTGTTTAAATATTATGAACCATATATCAATAAATTCATTAAATTTATTCTCCTATAGTAGTTAATGATTTATTTATATATTGGTATGATTCCATCTTATCATTGGTATAGAAGATATTTAATAATTCACTTTTATGAAATCCTGACTTTAGCCCCTCTTTAGTATGAAATCTAGGTTCCTCCAAAACCATGTTTTATAAAATGGTTTTCAAGGAATTTTATACCATTATCAAATAATATTTAAAATAATCTTCCACCTTTTATTCTTTTACCAATCTCTTCCTAGTAATGTTATTTTCTCTTTTCAAATATGGAATTTTTCTAGCATTTTTACCATGAAATGAAATGTTTATTTACCTCATACAACATGAACTGATTTACCCACCATCATTTCATTGAGTATTTTCATTTTTAAAAGGTTAATGTTTATGAGTTTATTTAAACATAATTTTCAAGTAAAATTGTTTTCAAAATGTTTTCTAGACTAATTTATAAATCTTTAATGTATTTTCAATGAAATGGTTATCAAAATATTTTCAAGATCCATTTATAAATTTTTAAGTACAATTATATTCAAAATGTTTCCAGATCATTTTTTATATGTTTTCAAGGAAAAAGTATTTGAAAAAAATTCCATTATAATTTTATAATTTTTCAATGAAAATTATTTTCCCAATTTTGTCAATCTTATTTTATTTTTTTCAAGGAAAAATGATTTCAAAAACATTTTAGGACTAATTTCTCATATTTATAAGTATTTTCAATAGAAATGGTTCTCAAAAGAATTTTTGTTTTATATAATGTTTTTTAAAATAAGAAATGATATTTTCATTGGGAAATGTATTCAAAAAATCCTCCAATGTTTTTTTCATTATAATATGACATCAATTAATTTTAATCAATCCTTTATAGAAAATAATTCAAAGGATCTATTTATATTTTTTTCATGAATGGTTTATTTTTTCATGTAATGATTCTTTTGAAACCTATTTATCTTTCATGGGTTATATGATTTTGAAACCCGTTTCAATTTCAAAGGATATTTTTAAGATGAAATGATTATGAAACCTATCCTTTTCCTCATGTTATAATATGATTGCATTTTTATAATACCCATTTCATTTCAAAGGTTATTATTTATGATATTGTAGAACATGTATGTATGATTCCACTATTATATGGGTGGGACCTACATATCCCTCTAATAAATTGCGTAATGTTTATATCTCATGCAATAGACATGGATGGAATGTGAACTGAAATATATTCTGTATTACTATGATGGAAGGAGAAATGAACTCCATTCAGTAATACATTGTTGGAATGAGGAGTGAAATACATTTAGTAATACAAGGATGAGATGAGGAATGAACTCAGATTAGTAATACATGGTGGGAACGAAGTGTAAACCTAGTTCAATAAGGTACTTTTTCCCATCATCATGGGCTTGTAAGCGATACCTTTACTACCATGTAAATTGAATTATATGCTAATGTGTTTTTCGTAATTCCATGTATAATTCAAATGTAATTCTTTCAATGAATTAGTGATTTATTCCCCTATGATTCATTTCTTATGAACTGTCATGATTTATTCTAGAAAACATGTTTGTGATCATTTACATATAGGGTTTGATCTTATAATTTTTTTATCATGTTCTCAAAACCTATTCTCATGTTTACGATTACATGTATCCCTTATTAACCCTTACTGAGCATCTGTGCTCAGCCATTTTAATGTTTCCTTCCCTAGGTTATGAAGATTTGTATTAAGTGTGATTTGTCTAAGAATGTTTCTAGTCAAGATGGTCATATTAAGAGATAATTTATCTCACTTATTTACCAGTGTTTTTGTTTCTAGGTTTCCAAAGGAAACAGAACAAATAGGGTCTTTTTAATTCAGTTTATATAATGTTTATAGTATTTTGAAAAAGTTAAGTGACGTCTATGTTTAAAATTCAAGGGTTACTATAGTTAGTATCGGAGAAATGGTTTAGTTAACAATTAAAAAGATGGATGATAATGGTTTAGGGAGATTCATATGTATATTTATAATTATATGTTAGGGGATGGATCTAAGGATTATTATAAGGATGTGTCAATGTTTCAGAAAATATCCTAGAATTTTTTAAAGGATAGAGTGAGTGGTTTCCTATAATGACATCCATGTCTGGATACTATAATTGTATGTTTCTCTTGTGCATATGTAACAAGGTCGTTATAATTATACCATATTTTTGGTCTAGACCTGGGGTAATCTGGTATGTGACAACATGCATTTCTATGCTCATCGTTTGACCCTCCTAGGGGGTATGCTTTGGAAATTTTAAAACTATTCACAAACCATTAGGAATAATTTTAAAATAATATGACTATGTATAAACTTTTAAAAACATAAGGTTTCCATGATTAAAATGTAGGTGTCATGATTTAGACATCAAATTCGTAATTTTTTGTGATTATGTGTATTTCATTTATAATATGTGTTTCTCATCCAAGGCTTTCTGGTTTTTGGTAGAGAAGAGAATAAGATGTAACATGGTTAACATTGAGTGTTTTAGATGTAGAATGTTTGGGAACTATGAATATCTATTTCCCAAGTGAAAATATCATAAATTGAATCATTAAGGTGGGTTGCATATTGGTAATACTTCTGAAGTTAAATAGACTGCAAATGATATGGGAAATCCATGTGATGTTCTTCTGGTATTATTTTCAATTGATCATAAGAAATATGATAATATTTAAATTAGGGAACCATAAGGCAAGATTTATATTTCATATTATAGGAAAGTGGTAATAAGGAATAAGTTTATGAAGTTTGCATAATGGTTTAAGAATAATGTTGGATGAATGAAGTTCTTATGTGTTGGAATTAAAAGATTATGTTATATGATTCATGAAATATTTTTGTATTTTTAGTACAAGTTTTCATTATTGATTGAAAAAGATATTTCTAATGGTTATAAATACATAAATAAATCATATTTTGATTAATAAAATGTAACCATTGATGTGATAAATATGTTGAGAAAATTGTGTTCTTCTTGGATAAAGAAATGATCGATTTGGATAAAGTAAATTAGATAGATCTTATTAATGTGGATCTAATTATTGATTGGTTTAAAAATTAGTCTATTTCATTATGGATGCAGCTTAAAACATTGTGGTTATAAAGAATATATTTTGTATCCCATGGATTAAATAATAATTATTGTTGTACTAAATAATTAATGGAAGTTTATTAAATTATCACATTTCAAGAGAAAATAATATAAGGGTATTCAAATTTCTGGAATGAGACATCCAATAGATACTTTGTGATATGCATGAGATCAATGTTAATATAATTTTGTGACTTCTTTATAATTTTTTGGATTTTCATTTAAGGAAGGATTAATATGTTAACAATTTATGGAGAGATAAAGATAATCTTTGGATGGATTTTGTAAGAAATAATATTGGATAAAATATTATAAAAACATGGTGTTGATGATAACTGATGATATATGGGATGGAATATCACGGATCTCGTGATATGTTAGTGACTCTAAAATGAAAAATTTTACTTCTTATTTATGGAATGAGGTTAAGTGGATCAAGGTGCAATGAAGGGTGAGTTTGTACAGAAAACATTCAAGTAAATATTTTTATGAAAATTAATTAACTATAGGAAAAATGATATTGAAACAAAAATGTTATCATAATACCACCATTTCTGACGAATTATATGGACACATAGTTCATCATATATTTATTGATTTATGATTATTAAAATTCTCTTGGACCTATTCTATATCACCTTCCATCAAGACATGATGGTGAGATTTCTCTTCCATGTCCATGTTTTCAACTGCAACCTATGTTCTCGTGTGTGGAAACCTAGTTATGTGTTACATTGGGAAACCTTAATGGTTCCAAATTTACTTATTTAAGGGATGTTTTAGTAATAATTTTAATGATTTAGGTTCCTAGGAATGAAACATTCAAGTATTAAAACTTTCATTACCTTGGATAATTTTGTGCGAGTAATTTATTTAAACGGGTATAATATAACACCCTGAGATTTTATGAATTATTTCTTTTCGAATAAATTTAATCATTTTTATATTTTTCATTTCACGCAACAATGAAAATTGTTTATTTTATATTAAAAAACTGTTTTTGGGAATTTATTATATGCACTACTATGTTAATCATGCACTATATGCACCATAAATTATACATTTCCCTACATAGAACATCGATGATATATTGTGTTACCCAAAACAATGACTTTCCTTCATGGCTTGCGAAACAGGCAAGGACAAGGTTTATCGAACAGAAATATTATAATTTCATATAATAAGATATAACCTTTATGCTAAATTCGATGTTATGAATATTATAAACTAATTTACGAAAATATATGGTTTACAAAAATATTTGTTTAACTCATAGGTTCCCAATTATTTATAAATTAATATGAAAATTGATCAAATATAAATGGAAATATTATTATTTTTCATTATCAAGAAGTCGTTTTACAAAAATAAAATAAATTTATTATAATTATTGGTTGATATTAATTTAATATATATGTGTTATATATTCAATTAAATATTTTTTTATATCCATCAAAAAGATTTTATAAACATAATATAATAACAAAACTAATATTATGCTTAAAAACATATATTTTTAATAAATTTAGTTTGAATGCCTTTTAATTGATAAGCCGTTTAAATAAAAAATTTATCATCCTTATAGATTTAATGTGAGAAAATAAAACTTTTAATTGTAATAATAATCTAAAAATTATGTAAGGATTATTTTTTTGTATTTTTCTCTATGGTTTCATTTTTTAATGAATAGTTAAAAATAATGGATTTTAATTAAAAAATTCGTTTTCATTTAATTAATTTTTAAAGATAAATTATATTTTAAATTGGTTTAAAACTTTAATTCGATAATATATTTATTAATTAATCCAATTTTCACATTTTTCAGAATTTCACATGGAAATTTGATACGAAAACATTGGAAAAGTTTTATCATTTTTACTATAGAAACCAACAGTGTCGTCCCGTCAGTGGGATTAATTTTAAATTAATTTCTACCAATTAAGTATTTAGAATTTGGAAAAATTGATTACCTATTTTGAATAATATTAATTTATAATTTATAATAAGTTCTACTTAGTTTCTGACAGAAATGATTAGTGAAATTAATTAAAATGAATTACACCGCTTAAGATAAAATTAAGGGTAACTAAGCACTAACACTTAAATTTAAGACTCAAAATGAACTAGAAACATTCATAAGAGGAATTGGATGACCTTATTTATGACCTATACAACGTTTTTTATACATTATTCAATTAATTTATCTAATTTAAACATGAAAAATTTAGGTGAAATTCTCTCCTAAAAAATTTACAAGTGTGCCACTCCTCCTCCACAATAAAAGGCCTCCTATCCTCTACTTATTTACACCTCTCAAACCACTTAATATCATCCAATATTTACTCAAATATCCTAAAAATAATTAATTAATCATATAAGCCATACATTTGGCCTAAATACACCGAAGGAAGCCTTTTGGCACAACAAAAAAGAAGTTACCCGATTTAGAGGTAATGACTTATTTCATGATTGTTTGGTTTATTCTATTTTTCAACTCCCTAAAATATCTTTATTTAATTATTTTTATAAAAAAACCGTTATAATTATTATAATATCATGTTTTTAGCTATGTTTTTTGCCTATATATACACAAACCACCAACAAATGGGTAACAATGACATTGTTTATGTGTCAGGTGAACTACCACATCACTAAATATTGATTGTTAATTTTTCATTTAATGACACTCATGGTGGAAATTATGATGAAAAATATATTCAAATATTCAAATATCATATTTATTATGTCTTTAATTTTCATTATTCCATTTACAACATATGTCATTTTTAATATCCATTGTGTGAAAATACTATAATTTTTCTGAGGAAGTGTGGAATGTCGCCCCCTCAAAACGATGTGATTCGTTCACACACTTAATGGAATGTATTAAGGATAGATTTAGTGAAATTATATGATATATGTAACATTATTACAATAATATATTTATATTATATACATATATAAAATATTTCATTTTACTTTTTTTCTATCAATTTGATAATAAAAACAGCACCAACGTTCATGCATACGTACAACTTACCATCTCCCTGAACAGTGTATTACACTTCATACTTCTATATTTTTTAATTAATATTGTATAAATATAATTAATATAAATTATATTTATATATTTTTTAACATTTTTTAATATCTAATATGTGTAAGTATTGAATGTATAACAAATTAAGATATTTGTAATTAAGATTGCGGATATTACCTGAAGTGAATACTTAATATAAAATGGTTAAGAATAGGATTATATAAGGTCATTATAAAAAAATATGATATGAAATATATTGATATGGTTCTTTAAAATATGTATATTAAATTTATATTTATTATATATGTGGTATGAATGAGTACCACTAGAGTCAAGACACAAGGCAAGGGGATTTCATCTCCCGTTTTATTTATGTGAGATACATGATATGTTCTCCACTCTATCCTTTTGTGCGGTGTATGTAATGAATGTCATTGTGTTATATGTATATTATAATTATATTTACAAGTACTAACAAATCAATTTTATGAACATTATTTCTTAGGGATTATGTTTCAAAAGTTACCAAATCGGTGAAATAGTTTTATCTCATTTTTTTCCCTTTGAGGCTCGTGTTTTATTCTACATCTAAATTCCTTTTTAGGTGTATATACTTAAATTTTACATGTTATATCATGAATTTCATTATTTTCATGACATTTTTTGTTTCATTTAGTTTAATTTTCTTACATGGAGACTGTGATCCCATGTTACCATGTAATAAGAGTTTATTGATACAATCTCATCACTTTTTAAGATTATTTGTTTTAATTATTCCTTTGATGAAATATTATTATCCATATCTCAATAAAATCAAGAATTTTCTTCTATTATGGTTATTAATGATTTATTTATATATTTGTACTATTTATTCCACTCATTATTACATAATATAGTTAAGAAAGTTTTTTTAGGAATTCGTGACTTTTCTCTCTCTTTATCTAGAAATAAATATTACTTCAAAAACATGTTTTATAAAAAGGATGTCAAAGAATATTGTACCATTATCATAAAATACTTAAATAAATTTTTTTCCCTTTTTTATTTCACCAATATATTCAAAAGAATATTCTTGTCTCTCTCCAAACATGAGATTTTTCTATCATTTTTACTAAGAAAAAGGAATGATCTTTTTACCTTTTCAGGAATGTACGGATTTACATGAAATCATTTAATTTAATATTCAATTAAAAATTTTAAACGTTAAATCTTTAAAAAATATTTTTAAAAGTTATTTAAAGGACTTTGTTCCAAAAGTTTTCAAGAGTTAATTATGTGTTTTAAAATTTTTATCAATGAAATGGGTTTTAACAAATTTTCAAGCTCCTTTTATTATATTTTAATGAAATTGATTTTCTAATTGTTTTCCAGATACTTTTATGAATTTTCAATGAAAAATGTTCGCAAAAACAATTTCATGTTCCTTTTAAAAGTTTTCTAGGAAAATTATTTTCATTTTACTAATATTATTGTATTATTTTTTAGGGAAAATGTGTTTCAAAATGTTTTCAAGCCTTATTTATTTTTTTAAAGTATTTTAAAAGGACAAAGGTTTTCAAATGGTTTTATGTTTTAAATAATTTTTTTAAAATAAAAAATGATATTTTCCTCAAGAATGTTTTTCAAAATCTCATTCCATGTTATTTCCTTCTAAAACGAGATCCATGGATGTTACTAATTCTCTTTTAGGAAATAATCCAAAGGATTAATTAATATTATCTCTTGAATGATTTATGTATTCATGGAATTATTATCATGATATATGTTTCTCATTCAGGATTTATATGATTTTGAAACCTAAGTCCTTTCACTGGTTATTTTTATGATTAGATTGTTATGAAATGTGTCTTTTTATATAGATTATAATACAATTACATTACTATAATACCAATTTCATTTCATGAGTTATGATATGATTATTTATGATCTTGTGGCACATGTATGTGTGATTTCACTATGAGATGTGTGAGACCTATATCTTCCTCCTATGCATTGGGTAAAGATTTATATCCCATGAGATAGAAATGATTGGAATGAGAAATGTACTCGGTTCAATAATATAGGATTTGAAAGAGAAATTTACATGGTTCAGTAATACAGGGCCAGAATGAGGAGTCAACTTGGTTCAGTAATAAAGGGTTGTAATGAGTAATGAACTAAAATTAGTAATACAATGTTGGAAGGAGGTGTTAAACTAGTTTAGTTAAGGATTTTTTCCATCAATATGTCCTTGGTAGCTATGACCTGACTACTATGGATACAAAATTATATGCAAATGTGTTTTACACAATTCCATGTTTTATTCTAATGTAATTATTTCATGTATTATGTTCTTTATATTCTTATGATTCAAGTCTTATTATAAGGCCCCAACCATAAAGATTACATAATTTTGAGTTAAGTTAAGAATTAAACATTGAGGATCATTTCATGTATAAATTTTTAGAGAATTAAGCCATAAAAATTACATTACATCACAAATATTTCAAATTATACACTTCTATTATAACCATTTTTTGGGAAATAATAAAACACCATAAATGAAACAAGGATTATTTTCTTGATATAAATCTTTTTTAATTATTCATTTATCTTACCCTTACTAATAACCTGTGAGAAACATTTCAAAAACATGGTATGAGTATAAAAATCTTAGTATGGGTTATAAAATAATGAAATAATACACTTGCCCATAAATTAATACAAATAAATGAAATCATACTTTTCACACATATATCATATGCTCTTTAACATACCTCTTGAAATAGTATGACTTGGGAATAGCACATAGAAATCATAAATAATAATTATAACTTGTGGCATCCATAACATACTTACATTGTTGCTTTCACAGCTATATAAGGAGTTATGTTTGTTATACCAATCATAGTGTATTCCCTGAATCTCCTAGAGGAAACATTAACATTTACCTCTTTCTTGTTACCCAATAAATTATAGATCTATCTAAATCTCACCCACCCTTTGTTTATCATGGAACCACTTGTATACGTAAATAATTCCCATGAACCATAACATAATCATAACACATAAGACAACCATAATAGAAATAAAACATTTCCACATTCAAATAATAATATAAAATTTCATGATATTGAAATAATAAATGATTTTTAAAAACCATTTTCAAAACCAAAATACATGAAAATGGTATATAGTATTTATTTTACTTTAAAAACGTTGCGTCTTTTTAAGGATTCCAAATATCAAATAATACTGACGGTAGTAGAAAGGTCATTGTCGTCATGTATGTTAAAACGAAACATTATTTTTTCATTTTGAAAATTATTTCATAGAAAAGAATATTCCATATGAATGAAATTAAAATTAAAATGGGTTTATATATAGTAAAAAATAATCTCGTGTATAAATCATATTATGCCTTAATGAAAGGAGATTGAGACGAAGTCCCTTACCTTTAGTTCGACATGTATTGTTCGTTATTTATATTCCAGAATAATATACTTACGATAATTTCTACTTGCTTAAGAATCTATTCCAAGTTTATTATTATTTTTATATCACTTATTAACTTTCTATAATAATCATATTATTATTCAAGTTTATATCGGTCGTTTTTTTGATGTTCGGTACTTGGGTGAAAAATGAACTTGTTATAATTAAAAAAAGTCCATGAGTTAAAAAGTACATTACCTCTTGAATCATATTCTTGATTTAAATATCTTATATATATAGTATATAAGTATTTAGATCAAATATATAGGTATTTATAATATTCAATAACATTTGGTGATAATAAATGAAATAAACTATTAATGGAGATGATAAGTTGTACGTACGCATGAACACTACTTTCATTTATTATTCATATTTAAAGTAATAAAAACTAAATAATAAATAGGTATATAATAATTACAGTATAATATAATATTTTATATACCTTACATAATTTCATTAACTCCATTCATTATACATTTTATGCATGGAATTAATGAGTCATTTCCCTTTGAGGGGGCTGTAGTATGCACTTCTCAAATTAAATTATCGTATTTACACATTAATAAAAGAATAAAGGTATGATTTTTATTAAAAATACAGAATCATATATGCAAAAAATATATAATATATATCATATATAAATATAGTAATATTAGAATGGCCACCATGAGAAGTGGTAGGGGAAAATTGAACAATATTTGTTTTGTGAGGTAGTAGTTTTTGGTCCACAGAAATAGTATGTTCATATATATTAAGTGGAGGTGTGTGTAAGTGTAGTTATAATATGTGTCATAAAAATATCATAGTATATTATGAATACTAGTGTTTTTATGTAATCAAAGAATAGAATATAATAAGAAGTTAAGAAGTAAAATAATGGAATTGAACTTTAGAGAATACCCTACCTCTTAAAACATGTAACTCCCACTGATTTGAACAAAAGTGTTTCTTGAATTGATTTATACATAAGATAAGGCTACTAAAAGGAATATAGCGATGTTTTTAGATTATTTGGCTATATTTTGGATGAGATAAGGGGCTTGAGAGGTGTGATTTAATTGGTATAGGTGATTCCCTTTTATAAGAGGGAGGCGTCGGACTTTAGGAATGTTTTGAAGTATTATTTTATTATAAAATGATTTTAATTTTTAAATGGTCCCAGAGTCATTTATTTCAAATATAATAAGCTTTTTGGTCGAAAAAATATTCACAAATAGGTTTTAGACAAGTCTAGGTCACATATTTTACCTTAACTTTTTTCTTTAACACTATGTTAACTAATTTAACTCTTACCATGTCTTCTTTTATATTCATATTATATGGTTACATAAATTACTATAAATTTCCAATATAACCTCATGTGGTTCATTAATGGCATGTTAAACATTTATAATGTCATTTATCCAAATATTACATTTTTGGAAATATTATATCATTTAATAAAATACTATTTATTTTAAAAACTCATTTATGATAATTTTAATACTTTTCATATCATGAATTTTTAAAAAATACATAACAACTTGATTATTTATAACAAAGAATATTAATTTTAATATAAAAAGTCCAAATCAATCCTAAAAATTGTGTATGGCTTAAAACGACCTAAAATAAATTTATTTTAATATTTATAGTTTCATTTATTTAAATTATTCATTAATAAGGTAATAAATACATCAACATTGTGTCATAAATATATTTATTTATTTGATGTCTAAAAATAACATATAAAATACCATGGTCGAAAATATCTCATCCAATAAGATTATAAAATGTTTTAGGGTAGTTTAATAATATTATAATATTATTTTTTCCCTTATTTAACAGATTAACCCTTTAACCATGGTAAATAAAATAATTACTGAAGTTATTATTCATAATCTCTAAAAATAAAAGGTGTATATTTACACAATTTAGACCTCTTGATTATAAATATGGAATCCAGTTTTTAAAATTCAAAATAAAGAACATTTTGAAATTAATTTAAATTAATTCTCTTTGTTAAAAGAAAAAAACGTGTTTTAAAAAAGAAAAAACATCAAAAGATTCACATGTGTTTATGTCCAATTTCAATGTGAAATTACTTCAGTGAAAAAATTGGATTAAATTAAAAAAAATATAATCCAAATACACATTAAACCCAATTATAAGGACAATCTATGTATATAAATACATTAGATGAAAATGCAATTTTATCTTAAAATGCAGCAATTTCACTATTCGTTAAAATGAACTTTTTCAGAAAAATACCAAAAATTTACCCAAAGTTAATTTTTTTTCTATCTTCTAAAGAAGGGGTATATATTTTAAAATGAAACATATTAAGATACAGAAACAAGATTTATAATATTCACCATCAAAAGGCAGTAAAACTAGTTTTTAAAAATATTAGAGTATTTATGATTAGCATTGGATTCATTCTCATTTTAAGCATCTAAATTTTATTGGAAAATCGTAAAAACATTAAACAAACATGTTTAATCATAATAAATTTCGTTCTATTAATTCCTGCCAATAAAATTTCTAGGCGTTATCTAACATTTAAAATAATAACATTATATTTTTTTCCACTATGACTTCACTTTGTGTGCAAGATACGATTTCGAAGAAACCCATTTTTGCGTGTCGAGTAAGCCATCAAAAATAGCATCACATTTAAAGTAAAATTAATATTTAATTTAATAATAGTAATAAATATGAAAATTTAAAATTCTTTATTTACAATGGATGTTACATCCTGTCCCATTTTGGAAATTGTACCCTCACAATTTTATTCACTTATGAAATAAGTGCGGGTATTTATCTCTCATAGAATTTCTAGATTCACATATTTCCTCTTTAACCACATGGATTTCCCATAAAAACATTACCTAATTAATTATTTTATTCTGCAATACTTTCTCTCTTCAGTCAAAAATCTGGGCTTTCTGTTCTTCAAAAGAAAGATTATCTTCCAACTGAACAACAATTAGATTCAAAACATGAGATGGATTCAGGATGTAAATTATCAACATTGAAACCTGAAAAAAATTATGTAACAAGGATGAACATAGAGGTAAAGCCACTATATAGGCTACTGATACAACATTATCCAGGATTTTATAGAGTCTAATGATCCTTGGACTGATCTTTACCTTCTTACCAAAATGCATGACACTTCTCCATGGAGAAACATTATGAAAGACAAGATCTACTTCCTCGAAAGAAATATAATTCCTCCATTTATCCGCATAACTTTTCTGCCTTCTCTGATATGTTCTCAGGTGATTCTGAATCAACTATATTTTTTATGCCATCGCTTTTACCAATAATTTCCCCATTGACTTTGTTTTACATACTTCATCCAAAAAATCAAGACTTTGACAACACCTTCTATATAATTCCCCAAATGTTTCCATCAGTATACTAGAAGGAAAAATTTTATTATAAGAAAACTCATACAAAGAAATATTTTTGTCCCAAATTCTTTGACAATCCATTGAAAAATAACGTGGCATATCTTACAATATCTGAATTGGTCGTTCTAATTTTTAATCTGATTGAGGATGGAAAGTTAACTCAAATTTAATTCATTTCCCAATGACTTCTGAAGGCCCTTCCAAAAGTTAGAAGTGAACCTAGGATCAGAATTATATACAATGGATAGTGGAACTCCACATAAACTGACTATATATTTAATATAAAATTGAGAAAGTTGATCTAGTGAAAGATTATATCTCATAGGAAAAAAATGAGTATATTTTGTCAATGGATCAACAATAACCCAAATTGAATTATAACCTTGAGAAGTCTTTGGTAATACCACTACAAAAATCCATGGACATAATTTCTAATTTCCACTCTGGCATTGGAAAAGGCTGAATCATCCCTTTTGATAAAGGTTTTTCTTCTTTAATCCATTTACAAGTTGAACACTTCATTATAAATTCATCAATACCTTTTTTTCCATCCAACCAGTAATACTCTTGAAGATCTCTGTACATTTTAGTACTTCCATGATGATCTTAAAATTGAGAACTATGAGCTTTATATAACAACTAATTCTTCAACTATGAATCACAAGACACACATATTCTCTTTCCAAACCTCAAAACAAAATCTTTATCAATGTTATGTTCTAGAAACATACCCTTCCAAACCGTTAATAAAATTTTCTAGGACCCACTGTCTTCTTTCTACGCATAGTTTATTATGTCTGCTAGAGACAATTTCACTGCCAAATGAAACAAAATGGAGGAATTCCCTACACCAACAACATCCAATTAATAATTTATTAAATAAAAAACCAAAGGATCTCATTCCAAAAGTATATTGGATAATTTATATTTACTCTTTTGACTCAAAGAGTCAGCCACATTATTTTTCATTCCATATTGGTAATGGGTCATGTAGTCATATTCCATAATTTATTTCGGAAATATCCTATTTCTCATGTTTAATTATTTTTTAGTGAATATATACTTCATTATTTTGTGATAGGTATATATTTCACACATTACGCCATATAAATGATGCCTCCATATTTTTAATGAAAAAAAACTACATATAATTACAAATCATGTGTAGGGTAATTTTACTCATGTGGACTCAACTGATGTGAAGCATAAGAAATTAACTGATCATTCTGCATAAGGATACAACAAGTTCCGTTCAATAAAGTATCATTATAGATAAAAAATTCACTAATTCAAGAAGGCAGTGAAAAAACTTGGGCATTCACTAATATTAATCTCAATACCATAAAAAATGTTTCACATTATTTTATCCAGATAAAATTAACTTCTATTAGAGTTAACTAAGTCAGTGGGATAAATATCCATGCAATATTTTTAATAAACATACAGTAATAATTTTCTAAACTAAAAAAAACTACAAATCTTAGTTGTATTTGTTGGTTTTGGACATTCATTAACAACTTTTATTTTAATAGGATCAACATTTATGACATCTTTGTAAACAATGTGACCATGGAATGAAATTTGTTGTAACCAAGACTTATACATTCTAAATTTACCATACAGTTTCATTTCATTTATGTATTGCAAGAAAAACCAAAAAATGTCCTTCATACAACCCTTTACTTATAGAATATACTAGAATATCATTAATAAACACAACTATAAACATATCCAAGAACTCAGGGAAAATTCTATTCACAAGATCCTTGAATACTGAAGGTGCAATGGTTAAACCAAAAGGCACAACTACAAATTCATAATGGCCATATCAAGAATGAAATACAGACTTCATAATGTCTACTTCCTTTACTTTAAACTGATGGTACCTTGACCTTATGCCAATATTTTAAATATATTGAGCTCAACATAGGTGGTCAATCAAATCATCGATATGAGGCAAAGGATAATTGCTCTTAACAATTATGTTATTCAAAGATCTATAATCAATGAAAAGTCTCATTGAACTATCTTTCTTTTTAACAAAAAAGACAGTATCACCCCATGGTGATGTTCTAGGTCAAATGAATCATTTATATAATAACTCTTATAACATAATAACTAACACTAAAATTTCAATTTGAGCGATTTGATAAGGGTTTTTTGAAATTTGATTTTCATAAAGAAGTAATTCAATAGTAAATTCAACATCCCGATCAGATATTATACCAAGCAACTCATTAGAAAAATTATAAAGATACTCATTTACTATTGACACATCATTAATCTGAAAAGTTTCTTTGTTTTAAAAAATATGTGAAAGTTAACATTAATTTCCATCTTTTACTAGTTTCTCAAGTTTCTAATATGATATCAAATGTAGGGGATAACTCTTGTACACAAACTAAAAAAATTTCAAAAAAAACCACTTTAGCACTATAGTCAATCTTAGCATGATAAATGGAAAGCCAATATATACCCAAAATAACATTAAACTCTACTAGATGCAATAAAATAAGGATGGTAGGTATATTCTTTCCATACACAAGTACTTGATGGTTTTAATAATTTTTTTATCTCAACATTTTCTCCTGGTGTTTTTACCATAAATTTAGCATTCATATCTCAGGATGGAATTCCATGTTTTGTATAAAATTTATCATAAATGAAAGAAAGTGGAGACCCTGGATCAAAAAACACATTGGCCTTATATGAATAAACAGTGTACCTAATACTACATCATTTGATGGTCCAACATCTACTAAAGTAGTTGGAAATGATTTCGCCCCCCCCTATTCTGCTTATAGTCTGGCTACTTTCTGTTATTTTATTTCATTTTGGACATTCATTTTCATAATGACCCATTTAATTTCACAATAAACATTTTTAATAACTATAAATCATATTTTTTCTTACCACTACCCTGATATTTTTCAGTGCAATTATGAGCCTTATGACCCATTTTACCACATCAAAATCAGTTACCAGAAATAAAATATCATTCCCAATTGTGCTTTTTTACTACAATTTTCACAAACTATAATCTTAAGTTTTTTACCATAAGACTTTTTTTAATATTTCATCAAATAATTTTTCCAGCTTGACCTCTAATTATGTTGTTTGTAAAAAACATATGATTATTAGAAAACTCTATTTCCACATTCTCCACTTATTGAACAAGGTTTTAATACCATTTTTACTCAATAAAATCTAAATAGATTTGATACATTGGCTTTAATACTAAGTTAAAATGATTGATTTTTCTATAAATACCCCATATGAAATTTGGAGATTACCTTTCCAGTTGAGTGATTTATTTCATAAGTAGCAAATGAATCATCCTCCTGCCTCAATTTAATAAATTTTTTCCATCCTAAGTCGAACCGACATCGGAAAATATTTCTCAAGAAACATACCTTTGAATTAAACCCAATCATGAGAATAATTACCCTCACTATCCTTGATATTTTTAACCATCGACCACTAATGTTCAACATCACCTTCAATGCGGTAAATAGAAAGAATTACCTTTTGATTTTATGAACATCCTAAGGCATCAAATTTTTTTCCAATAATTTAACCCACCCTTCAGCTAGCAAAGGGTCAGATGATACTATGAATGATAGGGGATGTTGCCTCCTAAAATGATCCACTACCGACATGATATCTTGTGGATTATATAGCTGATATCATGAATAGATACCACCACCATTTATATCCTGAGTCAACTATGCCGTCAGTACAAAAAACATTCAGTTACAATCCCAAAAAATTAAAGTTGTTGATTTGGAAGGTTGTTTTCCTCTTGATATCATCCCATTATAGCTACCTTGTTTCCACTGCGGAAAACCATTCTGAACAAATAAATATCCTATTTTAAGAAACATGGTAATCTACAAATTCTATATCTTTTAAATCTTACTAGAAATTAATTTATGGATATTATGATAACAATCTCCTAACCCGTAATGTTTTATAAACCGACCTTTGATACCAACTATAAGGCCGAATCCTTAAACATAAAATAATCGTGAGTTATTTCAGGAATTATACATTGATGATATTTTTAGGTTTAGAGTTTTATATAATTAGGCCTTAAATATTACATTACATCTCAATTATTACAAAGTAGACACTTCTACTCTAACCAATTTATTTCTCACAACAATAAAACTCCAAAAATAACATAATAATTATTTTATAGATAAAAATATTCTTGAATTATTCCTTTCTCTTACCCTACCTTATAACTTGTCATTTTTTTTAAAAACATAGGTTTAGCATAAAAATCTCACTAAGGGTTGTAAAATAAGGGAAGAAAACATTACTCCACCAATTCATACAAATCAATGAAATCATATTTTTCACTCATATTACATAAGCTATTTAACATACCTCATGAAATCATAAGATTCATGAATATCACATATAAGACATAAATCATAATGGTTACTTGTGGAAACAATAAAATAATTACATTTTATCTTTTATAGCTACATAGAGAGTTATGATTGGAATACCCAACACAATATATTAGAAAAATGTTATAGGAGAAACATTAATGTTTACCTCCATCATGTTACCCCATGCATTAGAGAGCTATATTAGACTCGATCTCCCATGGTTTATCATGGAACCACACATATACATAAACAATTTCCAAGAACCATAACATAATCATAACACATAAAACGAGAATAAAAGAAAGATAACATTTCTACATTCAAATAACAATATAACATTTCAGGATATTTACATAATAAATTCCTTATCAAAACCATTTTATATACCATAATACATGAAAAGGAAATATTGTATTTTCCTCCTTTAAAATACATTACTTCATGTTAAAGAAGCCAAATAATAAATAATGCTCATGATGGTGGAAAGGTCATTATCATCACATACGTTGAAAAGAAACATTGTTTTTGTTGTTTAGTAAATTAATTTGTAGAATTTTTTTCCATTTTATTGAAATTAAAAGTTAAAGGTGTTTATACACTATATAAAATAATGTCATGTATAAAACAAGATATGCCTCAATGAAACAAGATTTAGATGAAGTCCCTTACCTTGAGTCCGACTTGTCTAATTATTTCATTATATTCCAAATAATATACTTATTTTAATTTATACACAATTCAACACCTTTTTCAAGTTTATTATTTTTTTTATATCACTAATTACCTTTCTATAACAATCATATAATTCTTCAAGTTCATATCGTTTATTTTGTCGATGTTCGGTAGTTGAGTCCAAAATGAATTTGTTATAATTACAAATTGTCCATGTGGTCAAAAGCACATTATATCTAGAATCATATTCATGATTTAAATATCACATATATATATAGTATATATGTATTTAGATCCAATATATATGAATTTTGAATAGTCCTTAATTTTTGGAGATAATAAATAAAATGCATCATTCATGAAGATGGTAATCCGTACGTACGCATGAATGCTACATTCATTTCTTTTTCATATTAAAATGAATGAAAAATGAATTTTAAATAGGTACATAATAATTCTATTATAATATAATATTTTAAATAAATTACATATTTTCGTTTACTCACTCTTTTATAAGTTCCATGAATGGAATTAATAAGTCATATAACTTTGAGGGGGGCGAGGGTAGTCCACACATCCTCAAATGAAATTATCATATTTACACATTATGGAAAGCATAAAGTTGCAATTTAAACTAAAATCACATTATAATAGATACAAAAAATATAAAAAATGTTATATATAAATACAGTTAAAACATAATTCCCTATATGAGAAGTGGTATGGAAAAATTGAACAATCATCATTTCGTGAGACAACAGTTCGCCGTCCATAGAAATAGTATGTTCATTTCCATTAGATTGAGGTGTGTGTAAGTGTAGTTAGAATAATTCTCAAAACAAATACTAATATATTAATGATAATTCTGTTTTTTTTTAATTAAATAATACTAACATAATAGGAAGTGAAGAATTAAAATAATTGAAAGGAACTTTAGAGAATACACAACCTCTTAAAACGTGTAACTCCCTTTGATTTTAGCAAAAAAAACATTATTTAATTGCGTTACTCTTAAGGTAAGGTTTATATGAGGAATATAGGGATGTTGAGACCTTTTTTAGGAAGATTTTGGATGAGCTAAGGGTCTTGTGTGGTGTGATTAAATCGGTAGAGGTGATGTTTTTTATAAGACGGAGGATAGTAACTTTAGGAAGGTTTTGAAGAATTATTTTATTATAAAATGATTTTTGGTTTGAAATGGTCCCAAAGTAATTTATTTCAAAGATAATATGATTTTGGGTCAAAAAAAGCTCAACCAATAGGTTTTATAAAATTATAAATTACAAATGTAACCATATCATTCATCTTTAACCATTAGTTAACTAATTTAACACTTACCATGTCTTCTTGTATATTCATAATATACGGTTAATATAATTACTATAAAATATTATTCAAAACTGAAATAGTTCAATAACGATAAATTCAACATTATCTAAGTCATTTGGCCGAATCATTTTTTTAGGACTATTATATAATTTAATGATATAGTATTTGTTTTAAAAACACATTTATGTCAATTTTAATTATATTCATATCGTGTCTTTTTTTAAACACAATAATAATAGCTTATTTTAAAAAAACATCATTAATTCAAATATAAAAAGTCATTATCATTCATAGAATTTTTTATGTCATTAAAATATTTAAAATAATTTTATTCTAATATTTATAATCTAATTTATTTAATTCATTCACTAATAAGGTAATCACTACATCATCATTGTGTCGTAAATATATTTATTTATTTGATTTATAAAAATTATAAATAAAATACCATGATGTAAGATACATTTTTATATTTCTAATGAATATATATAGTAAAATAAATAACTTATATGACTCCATATAAATATTTTAAGAAAAAAGACGTGTTTATGTTACATTTTTCATTCCATTAATTTAATCCTTATAAAATGTCATTTTCACATCCAAGTGGCTCCAAGGGGTCCCAAAATCCACCCAAAGATTCCCATGGTTGGTCATATCTCATAAAATAATATTAATACATGTGTTAGGGTAGTTTAATATTATTATAATTTTATTTTTTACCCTTATTTTTCAGATTTACCCTTTAACCATGGTAAATAAAATAATTTCTCAAGTTACAATTAATAATGCCTAAAAATAAAAGGTATCTATTTACACAATTTAGACCCCCAGATTAAAAATATGGAATTCATTTTCCAAATTTAGAATATATAAATTGACGAAATAAATTTATAATTAATTCCCGTTCTCAAAACCAAAAAGTGTGTTTTTAAGAAGTAAAAACTATCAAAAGATTGACATGTGTTTTTGTACAATTTCAAAGTGGAATTAAAAAAACTAAAAAAATTGGATTGAATGATAAAAATATAATCCAATTAAACTTTGAAACCAATTAAAAGGACAATATAACTATATAAATTAGATAGAGGAAAAGGGTGTTTTATCGAAAAATGCAATATTTTCACTCTACATTAAAATTGAACTTTATCAGAAAAATAGCAAAAATTTAGCCAAAGAAAATTTTGATGTCCCGCTTCTAAATAAAGAGGTTTATTTTGTCCAATATAAAATATAAAAGTGAAAAAATTACATTTAAAAAGGGATCACCATTAAAAGGTGGTAAAACTTCCTTTTAATAATATTAGAGTATTTATGCTTAAAAATGGATTCAATTTCATTTTAAGCCTCTAATTTTTTTTGGAAAAATGTAAAAAAAAATTAAAAAACATGTCTAATAATAATATGATTGGTTATTTCAATTACCACTAATATAATGGTAAGGATTTAACTATGATTTAAAATAATAATATTATGTTGTTATAATTATTTTTAGTATGAATCTGCCTTGTGTGCAACCTAAGATTTCAGAGAAAACCATTGTAGTGTGTTGAGTACTACATCAAACATAGCACCCCATTTAATGTAAAATTAATACTTAATTCAAAAATATTAATATATATGAATATTTTATATTCTTTATTTACCTGATATGTTACACTTATGATCTATCAAGATTTACACCATGATTCATGTTTATGTTCGTTGATATACAGGGTATAATCATCTAATATTTAGATCATGTTCGCATAGCCATATACTCATGTTTATGATTACATGACTTCCTTGTTTACCCTTAATAAGCATCTGAGATCAACCATTTTTATATTTCCTTCTGAAGGTTATGAAGAATTTCATTAATTTTGATGTGTCTCACAAGGGTTATAGTCATGAAGAACCTAGTGAGAGATAATGTAGTTCCTTTTTATACCAGTGTTTATGTTTCCATGTTTCCAAAGGCACGAGACAAAATATAGTCTTTGGGCGTATGTTTATCTAATGTTTATTGTATTCTGCATAGTCTATATAATGTCTACGTTTTAAAATCAAGGCTCTCTATTATAATAATCTAGATAATTCATGAATCACCTTAATAATTTCAAAATAAATTTATATAAATATTTTTAATATCATTTATTGGAATCTTTATTTAATTGAATAATTACTACATCAGTGTTGTGTAACCATTTAAGGAAATTATTTAATTGCAAAGAATTATGAATAAAATTCCATAATCAATATGAATATTGTATCTTTACAAATAATATTTACAGTCGAACACCTATTTTGATTAGACCCTATTAAAAATATTGTTGTTATTATAAATATTAGTATGACATTTTCAAACATTCATTTATTTTAATAATATATAAGTCAATTTTATGGATAAGAGACCATTAAATAAATAAATTTCAATTTTTTTATTAAGTATAGAATTAATTTCATCAAATAATAAATAGGAAAAAAATCCATGTTCTCATCACAAATATTAAATACATATTAACCAGTTTTACCCTTTGTAGAGATATTAAATTTTACCACACATATTATTTATATTGGATAAAAATAAAAGTGGTATAATTACCAAATTATAACCATATAATTATAAATAAGAAATTAGTTTTATATTTAAAAAACATAATTATTGGAATTTAATTAAAAATTAAATTGAAAAATTAAATGAAAAATAGTTTTTCAGAAAGATTATATTTTATAATTATAATATATTTTATATTAAATTGAAGAATTAAATAAAATTTAAAAACCATAATTTCATTATTTTCAATAAAAATGAAAAAAATATAAAACTAATCACAAAATTAGTTTATCTTTTAGAAACTATTTATAGAAAATATTATTTTTTCTTAAAGTCAATATTTTTCTTTAAAAGATAAATGTTTTAAGAAAATTTTCAATAAAAATCATATTAAGATAAATTTAAATGATTATTTCAAAAAATCAAATTAATGTTTTTTAAATAAATTTTATACAATTTCTATAGATTATTAATCAATTATAGGAAAAATAAAAAATCATTTTTAAAGAAAACAAATTTTTGAAAAAAAAATTCCTTTACTAAAAATTGTGTGTCATTTATAGAGAACATTCAAATACATTCATAATGTGTTGGAAATTTATATATATTTCATAAATTGTTTTTTCTTAATAATTCCATTCAATTTAATTACTAGGTTTTAACATTCATGTTAAATTTTAATTATATTTCACGATTTGTCGAAACTTGTTATTGCGCACACCAAAAGATATCAAATTTTATTAACTAATATATTTTATAAAAATAATAGGGTTTTACTTGATCCATGAAATAATAACATGAAATAAAAATTTTAATGTCATTAAAAAAATAAAATTAATGATATAAAATTTCATACGACTGTATATACACTTGAAAAAATAAAGAGTTGTGAATATGGCATAAGTCACATAGAAAAAAAAGTGAGACTATAAATATATTTAGATTAAGTATTGACACTCATAGTACATGTTCATATTGCATGTGCAATAAATATATGTATATTATTCTTTTGTAACACAAAAATATTCATATATATTATACCATATATGATTTACTTATGTGATTATATTTCTCATTAATGAAAAATTCCAGGTTTAGGTCACATTTTGGGTAATATCCATTTCACTTTTCTTACAAGTTTTAACTTGTCATTTTCTTGTCCCATTATATAGATCATGGTTTCGTCATTAACAAAATTTAAACATTGTATAAATATAATATATATTAAGTATATACATATTTATAGTATTCCATTAAATATAGTGATAGGAAATGAATTTTACTATTCATGGAGATAGTAGGTCATACGGATGAATGAAACTTATTTCAATTATCTTGTTGTATTGAAAAAATGTATATATATATATATATTATTTTAGTATTATTATTATGTCATATATATAACATATTTTTATTAAAATGTTTCTTAATACATTACATGTATATCATGAATGAGTAACATTATTTTACAAGGCAATAGTCCGCTGTACTCACAAACAATTCTATCATATTACCATAAAATAAAAATCACGATTTTATGTGTAATAAACAAATTAAAAACTCAAAATAAAATCCTAAATATCATAAATATCATATATAAAAATTATTTTTATCATTATTCTCAACATTTAAAGTTGGTAATGGAATAAAAAACGACAACAGTTCGTGAGACGGTAGTCCACCGTAGTAGCAAATCAAAATTTACTATACCAGTTGATGGATGTGTGTATGGTTTTAAGTGGTAACATTAGAATAAAAAATATCATCATATATATTATAAAGAGTATGTTATATATTAATTTCTAAAAATAATTCAAGGTTTTGGGGAAGATATAAAACAAAAACATTCATTGATGAATGTTACCTCTTCTTCAAGTATCTCCTTTTGGTTTTCATCAATGGAAATAATTGATTGAATTTTATAGATATTTATCTTTCAATAATGTGATTAGGGAGTCTTTTAAGGGATTTTGGTGGCTTCTGTTTGAGCCAAATGGATTGAGAGGTGTGATGAATAGGGTAGAGTGAGTGGCCTTTTATAGATGATGTGTGGAATTTTTGAAAATTCCCAAAAGTATTTTCTATTATGAGGTATCCCTTTGATAACATGGATAAAAATTGGATAATAATTTTGGGTAATTTTATTTTAGTTTATAAGAAAATATACCACATAAATAGAAATGATTTTTTTAATTTTACTTTTTTAACTTTAATGATTCCCAATTTTCACCATTTTTTGTTTTTATTATGGTGAAAAATTTTCAAACCTAGGTAATTTATCCAGAATAAATAAATTAAATTGATAATTATTATATTATTTAAAATATATTATTCTAAAATTAGAAACCTAATTTATTAAATAAAAATCCAATATGTGTTGGAAATTAATTTTAACAGAAACACAAGTAATGTACAAAGACATTGTTTCAACCACAACCAAGATAACAATGTTTATTACTATTTAGGGGTCAATATTTTTACCATAAAAGATAAATTTGTGAAATAATGGATCATATATTACATTAATTATCATTTAAATGTAAAATTTTGGAATATTTAATTTTTAGTTATTTTAAATATTTTAATAAAATATCATTTGATGTAAAATAACCATAATTTCAATTTTGAAATTATTTTTTTAATATGAAATTATAAAATATAAAAATTAAAAAAATAATTTTAATTTATTATGTAAAAAATTTTGTAACATGATATATTAATCTTAAAAATTAATGTACCACAATAATTTATTCATTTTACATATCATTATTATTTTTAGTATCATTTATTTAATTTAATTATTAACTAAATAATTCACGTGTTGATGTTTCTTAAGAAATTAGATTAATTATATGTACTCTAAAAAATAAAATAAATTGACATGGTAATTTAAACTAATTTAATTGTAAATATAATATTTATAATCTATCATATTATGTTTTCCCATATCATAAATCATTATAGAATGTAAAATAACGTAAGGTACATTTTTTTCTTTAACACTACATAACATATTATATGGGTAAGTTTCATGGAATAATATCCAAATAACACATGTAGTTTTATTATTTGTTATTAAGGGTCTATATTGTTCCATAAAAGGATTGTTTTAAAAAAATTTAGGCCATTTATTACCTTCTATTCTATATTTAACCACTACGTGTTCTCATTTTACCTTAATTGTTGTAATTAATTTTAACTGTTTTTAATAATCACATTTTTCAAAATTTCAGTTAAAATTATTATAAATTTTAATTTAGTATGATTCCAAATATGAAATAAATTTTTCTAAATTAAATTCACATAATTGGAATAACTAAATTTAAAATTATTCTAGAAGACGTGATGAGAAAGCAAGTTTTTAATGAGAAAAATTGTTACATTTATAATGATTTATGTTGAATTTAAATATTAAATTAATTCTAATAACATAAATTGGATTAAAATATTTTGAATTAAATTAAATATTCATTAAAATAAATCTATTATATAATTTAACTATATTAAAAAAATTAAATGAAAAGGATGTTTTCAATTAAAATTCATTATTTTTCACTATTTATCAAAAAACAAAACATCTCAAAAAAAATAAAATAAATACAACCAAAGATACTATTTTTATTTCTATTCCAAAAAATAGTCTTATTTATTATAATATATGCTATATAATATTCATGAAGATGGTTTTAAAAAATATACCCCATTAAGAGGTGGTAAAAATATTTATTAGAAAAATTTATCTTTTTTGATAAAAAATAGGATTTATGATTATTTATTTCATAGAAATCTAATAATATTAATTATAATTAATATATCTAATATATAAAATACAAATTTCATTTAAATAATTCTTTGTGAGTTGTTTTCTAATTTATTGATATAAAACCATTTTGTACAAATAGAAAATGATGTTTCAAAAAACAATTACTTTTTTTGAAATATTCATTAATTAATTTATAATTTTTTTACTAAATAATTCATTTTTTTAAACCTAAATAAACCTTTTTTCATAATTTTTTTATAAATTATCATATCCACCATTCCAATGGCACGTTAATAACTATATTAATATTTTAATAACATGACACCTTTCGTTTAAACTCTGTATTGTGTGTAGTGAAAGATATGCTTGATTTTGGGTGTAGAGAATGATTAACATGGTGTTATATATAAATAAGTTTTAATCTATTTTATAATTAAATTGAATCCATCAAGGAAATTTTAATTTATTTAAAAACAACAATCCATAAAAAACTACGATGAAACACTCTCCATCTAATCACTATTCTATTGGAAATAATTTCAAAAATATCATTCTCAATCATTGTAGCCCCACCATTTTTAATAACTACTAATAATGGGATGAAATAATGATATTATGGGATATAAAATATTATTCCATTATCAATAAGTTCAATCACATCATTCTTTAAGGATTTATTTATGAAAGTTGTTAAGAAAAAGTATGGCTATGAGGACCCAAACCCAAACCATACATATTCTTGTATCTATAGACAATAATTATCATTCAACCAATAAAAAATATCTTTTATGATTATATTTATATAGAATTAGGTAATTAATATTTTGTAATCAAATATTACCTCACAATGTGGAAACTATAACTGAGATTCTATTTACCCCACAAAAGATGGGTTTTATGATATAAAATGTTGTTTAGGAAAAATATTCACATTTTTCATTTTGGCCTCATCCTTGTCCATTCCCATCACTAAAACCCTATTAAAAACATTTCAAAATGAGGATAATTACAAAAATTTCTATACAGTGAATATAAAATGAAAGAAAGAAACCAGTTAGTTCCTTAATACATACACAAGATTTATCTTTTACATAACTAATCGTTGGGTTCAAAATAAAAAATTTATACCAAATAAATAATTTTTTATTCCAAAAATAATTTCATAAAACCATTCTGATGAAATAATTAAGGAATAAAATTCTTAATAATTCATTTTTTATCCTCAAAAAAATATGACAAAATTTTCAAAAAAAATTATGCATTTCACCCTTATTAAGTAGCATATAACTCCCTTTCAACATGATATTATGAGTAATCACATGGAATCATAACATAAAAACACAGTGTCGTAAGATCATATGGACATAGGAAATGTTTCAAAAAAATATATCATGACATAAACATGATTCATGTATAACTGACTAGAAAATATCAAATGGTTAAAAATGTCCCACAATGGATTATGATTACTCGCTAATACCATCTATAACATCTCACGAGACAAAATATTTAGACAATGCACTAGATAGATATATGGGAATACCCATCACAATATGTACATGATTATTTGTTCCAAAAAAGGAAATTAATATTTATTTATAAAAAATTACCACTGGAAATATATGATTTTTTAACCAAAAAAATAATTTATAGCATGTACTACACCATCAATGAACGGAGAAATAATCTTGGTATATCTGTGAGTGGAATATATATATAATTTATAAGAGCTCAATAATATTTAAGAGATATATAGAGAGAATGTTAGATAGATAATTGTCATAACCTGAAGAAAATGGGGTTTTAGAGAGATCCCATACACATATATATTTTTTTAGATATCAAAATAAAAATTCCATTTAAAACTCTTTTTAAAAAAACTATGAAAAAAGGGAAATACGGATTTTTATTAAATTATTCAAGTAATATTATAATAAAATAAAAATATTAAATAATGGTTGTGATGATAGGAAAAGTCATTGATGTTGTATATAATAATATAAAACATTCATTTAGTTGTTTGTAAATAAATAAAAATTGTTCTTTATAATATTTCTTAAAAATATTACTTCTGAAAACAATTTAAATATTGTATAAAGTGTTATAAAATTTCATTTATAATTCATTTAATTTTTTATGTATAAAATAAAAAAATAATTTTAACAATATGTACTATGAAGAGAATGTTTTATAAAATAAATCATCCAAACCTTCAAAATAAGTTTATCAATGTAATGTGTCACATATGAAAACCTTAAAAAGTTCATTTTTAAAAAAATTCCAATGAATGTAAAATATGGTCAAAAATTTACTTTATCATGAATATAACTATAAAATAATAATTTTATTAATGAACATAGAAGAACATAGACCAGAATGACCCAGATTTGGAAGAGAAAAATAAAAGAGTAATTAATAAAATGGTCCATACCTTGCGTATGACTCATCTCATAAGTTCATTATAATCCTAAATAATAATAATAATTCCATTATCTTATACCATAAAACCCTTTTTAAACATTATAATTCCCCTTATATCTATGACAGAAAAATTTACCCAATCAATTAAGTTCATGTCGTTTTTCTAACAGTTGCCTTATATGACTAAAAATGACTTTAGTAGGTTGAATTTGTTAAAAGTGGTCAATATTCAAACATATATAGAATTATAATCATGGAACAATTATAAATTTAATATATTAATCATTCTTTTTAAACCAATTATGAAATATGGTTATGGAAAATAAACTATGTTACAATCATGGAGATGGAAGGTCGTATGTATAGATAAGTAGCATATCATTTTTTCAATGATCATTATGGAAAAGGAAAGTAAAACATTATCTTTATATAATTAGAATTATATCATAAATAAAATATTATATATATAAATATACATATATACATCATCCATGTGATGTGGTCCTGAATAAATGATCACATAACTTTGTGCAAGTGGTAGTCCACACATTCACTTGAACAACATTATCATCTTTAGTGAATAGAAAGTTATGAAATTAAAGGATATATTATATTTTCAGAATTATAAATATTACATTAATATCATATATATTAATTGAATGAATCATTAATGTAATAACCTAGGTATTTATCGAATAACACATTTTCTTTTCTATTAATATTTATGAATAATATATTAATTTTACATTAATGTGGGTTTTTTCTCCAAAATCAATGTTGATAAGAAACAACAGGTTTCTTCAAAATCTTATGTTGAACAAAACATTGAGTTATACACAAAAAGATAAACCAATGTTTTTTTATTTTAAATGGTAGTTAACGCCTAGCTGTTGGAATGAAGGGAATGAATATTATCAACTTTTAAATATGGTTTACACATGTTTATATAATGATTCACTGGTTACCAATTTTTTTAAAATTGAAATAAAAACTAATATAATATAAAGGATGTGTTTTTATAAAAACCTATTTAAAAAGAAAATAATTGTTTTTTTTAAAATCATAATAATTTATGGATTTATCTTTAATGAAAAATATATGTTATATATTCAATTAAATGTTTTAAATTCATCTTATATGTTTTCTAAATATGATACAAGAACACATTCAAATTTTCTGAAGAAAGAATTAATTTTTTAAATGAATTTTTACCACCTTTAAGTGGTAAAGCCTTTTTAAATATATATTTTTTTCAATTTTATATATTCTATTCCACAAAATTAATTTCTTCTTTCGAATAGGTAGATCAAAATTTACTATGTTTAAAATTTTGGTATGTTTTCTGATAAAATCCATATTTCTATGCATAGTGAAAAATACTGCATTTTAATTCAGAAATGCCTTTCTTCTAATTTATTTATATATTTCGAATATTATTTTATCTTTTTTTAAAGTATAATTGTTTGATGTTTTTGTTAATTTATCCAAATGTTGTTAATTTAATGTAATTTCACTTTTAAATTGGATAAAAACAATGTCAATCTTTTGATAGTTATTACTTCTTAAAAATCCACTTTTTAGTTTTAACAAAGAGAATTAATTTAAAATTAATTTCAACCAAATCTATGTTTTCAATTTTGAAAAATTGATTCAATATTTAAAATAAGTACATCCATATTTTTTTCAAAAGGTACCTTTTATTTTTTGATATTATGAATAGTAACTTCAGTAATTATTTTATTTAACTTGGTTAACGGGTAAATCTATTAAATAATGGTAAAAAATAATATTATAATAATAATATACTACCATAAAACATGTCCTAATCCAAATTTATGATATATGTCCGACCATGGGCATCCTTGGATCTATATTGGGACCCCGTGGACCCACTTTGGAGGAATAATGACATTTTATAATAATTAATTTAAAATAAAGAGAAAAATAACATAAAAATTTATCTATATCTAAAAAAATATGGGTTAATATAAGTTATATATTTGACTATAAAAAATAATTAGAAATAAAAAATATTTCCTACATTATGATATTTTTTTTATAATTTTTAGACTACATATAAATAAATATAATTATGAAACAATGATGATGCCTTGATTGTTTCATTAAAAATGATTCATATAAATGATATTAAAAATATTAAAATAAATTTGATTTGATTATTGTGATTCCATACATAAATTTTAGGTATGATATTAAAATATTATCTTTGAGTTAATTTCTTTGGTTGAGTAAATCAGTTATAATGAATTTTTAAAAGAAGTCAAGTATGAATAGTGTCCAAACTTGACATAATTCAAAAAGTAAAATATAAAATAATTTATAAAATGATATTAAATTCATAAAAATATAACAATCAGAAAAAGGGTTATGATAATCCTAAAATTTTATTAATGACTCTTTCATTAGAGGTTTTCCATGTTTTTGTAACTATTTTGATCCTCAAATTGTTAAATGCTTGATAAAATGGTAAGAGTAAAAAAGGGTTAAAAAACTGATATGCATTACAAAAATATTCAAAACCTATATAATTATTATTTGATGATTTTATTCCGAATTAACTTCATATTATCTTAAAATTGACTAAATTTACACTCATTAGTAATTGAAATTGAATTTATAATAATGTAATATTTCAAACATTCCTAAAGTGCCCCTCCGCCCTCTTATAATGGGACACTAACTCTACCCATTTAATCACACCTCTAAATCCCATTGGATCATAAAACTTCTACTAAAATAAGATCCCAATATCGCTAACTTTATCCTATAATCCTTACCTTTGGAATAAGGAAATTGAATAAATCTATTTGGCTCAAATCAAATAAAGTTCCCTGATTTTGAGGTAATGTCTTCTCTAAAGTTCCCTTCCTTTATTTTCCTTATCCACTCCCTATTCTATTATTATTATTTGATTACATAACAAAAATAGTACCCTAAATATACTTCGATGTTTTTATTATAATTATTTGAATGAAACTAACATACACATACATCTAATGGATACAAGCATATTGTTTCAGTGTATGGTGAACTATTGCCTCACAAAATGATGATTGTTCAATTTTCCCCTACCACCTAACATGGTGGAAATTATGGTGGCACTATATTTTTATATGATATATATTATATTTATATTGTCTCTATGAATATTTTTTTAGTTAAATCATACGTTTATTCTTTCTATAATGTGTAAATACGATAATTTCATTTGAGGAAGTACGGACTATCACCCCCTCAATGTGATATAACTCGTTCTTTACATACAAAGAATGTATTTGTGATTAAGTTAGTGAACTTATGTAATGTATATACAATTTTATATTTTATAAGAATTATTATATACCTTTTTATCATTTAGTTTTAATTTCATTAAATATTAATAAATAATGAAAGTAGTGTTCATGCATACGTAAGGATTAACATCTCCATGAATTATGAATTTCATTTCGTACCTACAAATGTTATGTACTATTATTAATACAGATATATACTGAAAATATATGATATTTAAATCATGAATATCATTTAGAAGATGATGTAATCTGGACTACATTGACAATTTACCTAAAAAAATTCATTTTCAACACAAGTATGAAATATCAAAAAATGACCGATGTTAACTTAAATAATTATGTAATGTTTAAAACATGGAAATTAGTGATATAAAATGATTAATAAAATTGAAAAAGGTTATTAAAAATTTACAAATTAAATTAATTTTCTTATTAATTAAGAAAAGGAACATATTTGATGAGTCAGACTCAATTTAAGGGACTTCATCTCAATATCCTTTCATTGAGGCATATTAGAATTATACATGACTTTTTATATAGTTTATAAATCCCTATAACTTTAAAT
The DNA here is from genome assembly GCA_963277665.1 of Viscum album. Taxonomy (NCBI): domain Eukaryota; kingdom Viridiplantae; phylum Streptophyta; class Magnoliopsida; order Santalales; family Viscaceae; genus Viscum; species Viscum album. The sequence continues at coordinate 1,200,481,183 of OY728164.1, forward strand.
TTCATTAAAATGTAATTTTTTTTCTATGAATCATTTTACTAAATGTAAAATAATATTTCCTTTTAATGTATGCAATGACAACAACCTTTCTACCGTTGTGAGCATTATTTTATATTAGGCTTCCATAATATATCTTAATGTTTTTAAAAGGAAAATAAAACCATATAACCTTTTAATGTATTCTGGTATTAAAATTGTTTTGAGAAAGAATTTCATTATGTTAATATCTTGAAATTTTATATTGTGATTGGAATGTGAAAATGTTATCTTTTTTATGCTAGTTTAATGTTTAATGATTATGTTATTGATATTGGGGATTGATTACATATATGGGTGGTTCAATGATAAACCATGAGCTTGAAACCTGGATATAGCTCCCCAATGCATTGGGTAATGTGACAGAGGAAAAATTTAGGGTTTCACCATAGAGATTTAGGTAATATACATTAATGGGTATTCTAAATATAACTCCATATATAGTTGTGAAAGCTACAATGTATGTATGTTATGGATGCCACACGTTACCTTTATTATTTATGATTTCTTTGTGTTAATAATAAATCTTATTATTTCATTAGGTATGTTAAAGAGATTATGTATAATGATTGAAAATAATGATTTCAGATTTTTTATGTATTAATTGACTTATATTTTCTTTCATTATATTATATCCATTATAGAGATTTTTATGATCATTCAAAGCTTTTTGAAATGACTTTCATATGGTACAAGGAAGGTTAAGAGAAAAAAAATAATTTTCTAATAATTATATCACGAAAATATTATTTTTATTTAAGTAGTTTTATTGTTCTGAAAAAAATTAGATTTAGTAGAAGTGTCTACTTTTTAATACTTGAAATGTAATTTAATAGTTATGACATAATTCTATAAAATGTTAAAACTGAAAAGATCCTCAATGTGAATTATTAAAAAAAAGTCAATGTTATGTAATGTTTAAGTCTGGGGCCTTATAGTTTGTATCAAAGGTTGGTTTAGATAACATTAGAGGTTATGTTATTATTTAAGCATAAGTGACATAACCATAATAGTTAGAATATTGGAATGGGTAATAATTATTTTTGACAAATTGAATGAGTTTAAGAGAACATGAATAAGTATATCTTAGTGTTCACACTCCTCATAAGATAATAGATGATGATTTTATTGATATAATCACATTGACCTTTTTGGTTTTAGAGAAAATGGATGGATCTTGCAGGTACCAATGTATCAATGGATGTGAAGTATACCGTGGTGGTTTTCAGATTATGAACGTAATGAAATGGGAGCTGAAATGTGAAATATTTTGGTTATTATAAACCTATTATCTGGAGTCATGTATGACCACATGAACCTTGGTGATTTTTCTAAGGAATCTTATAAGCAAGAAACAAATCCCTATGGATGTTCAGGTAATAATTTTATAGGTAATTATATTCAAAAAATTATCTGTTAAGGATTTAGAATGAAATACCTAGGAAAATGCTGAAAAGGGATAGGAAGATATTTTAGATGTGGTAATGAAGGTCATAAAGTAATATCCTTCCATAGAAAAAGGAAGAGTTTAGTTTATTCCAGGAAAGGGAAATATGTTCACTCTGAGGGATCAATTGAATGTTTTAATTGTGGGGTGCATGGCCATTATGCAATTATATTCCCTACGAAGAAGTTTTGGGAATGCGAATAGTAGGACCATAGAAATATATGTTTACCAATACCAAATGTCATTCTAACTGAATATGAGGTAACTGAAAATTACCTATGAGAGGTATAAGATATTAATTAGGAGATGTTTGGACATTATTGAATCATAGGATATAATTCATGATTTTTTTGTAGGAAATAAGTATTACATAAAAAGTTTCAAATAATGGTTAAGGGTTCATGATGAATGATGGATGATTAAGATATCTACATTTTAGAAATTTGAGAGTTATTCTAGATATTTGGAAGATGAAATGTTTAAAATTATTAATGAAATTTTGTTGATCTGAGTAATTTAGAATACTTTTATCTTGTATGCGTAACCCTGATGTATGTTATGTAAAAATTTTATTTGATGAAAACGTTTCTTATCTTTAGTAGATATAGTTATAAAGAACTATTTGGGTTTATATGATCCTTTAATTTGATGAAATTAAGTGTTATTACTTCTTGGATTTCGAAATGTGGGTTATGAGATAACCATTGAAGATAAAATATGTTATGATAATTTTTAAAGATTTTATCTCATTTTGGTAATGTTTAAATAATTAAATAGTTTTAGGAAAAGGGAATCCTCCAAAAAGTGTAACAACCCATCACGTTCGGTAAGGTCGTGGGAATAAAACACACAACCAAAGGGAGACAAAGGTATATCACCTACCACTAGCCTTCATGAAGTCCCTCGTTAGTATGAATTATTATTATTAGTCAAATGATTTTATGGATCATGAATAATTTGATTTTTAGAACTTATTTTTTATCAAATTAAAATTTTTAGTATAGAAAAATGATTTTGCAACTAAGTGATAAATGTTATTTTGGAAGACATTCACACTTTTGGGAACACTCTATGCCTATGAAAAATAGAATACTATGGGATTTCATTTGTGGGGTAATGGTTGAAATATAGTTTTGGAAGAATCGTTGTTTTTATTATGGACATATGGTGATTTGGGTTATTTATAGAAATGATTAACCTATCATGGAGAATATGTGATTAGTTTAATTAATTTTTTGTATGAGACCATAAGAGTATTCAATGTTATCTAGATATAAATGTTATGATTTTTCATGGAATACTATATGATAAAAACCTTCTGAATTTAGGGTTTCAATCTTATTTTGGATTTTTTGAAGAATTTTAGGGACAATTATATATTTAATAGTCTTTGTTGATCTTTGGGTATTTTTTTTTGAATTTTGGAGATTAAGAGTAGAAATTTTTATAAAGGACTATCCATTTTGGGGATGATCGGATCTTGTACTAACCATTTTGGTATTGGATAACGTATAATGATAGGGAAAATATAAAGTTACATTTTTTAGATTATGTGATTCTCTATAAGCCGATTCTAGTGCTTTAGGTGGGACCAAGTCATCTTGAATAATAATCATTTGGAGAAAAGATAAGTTTGTGGTAGAAATTTATTAAAGGATGAAATTCTACTTGAAAATTAAGTATATTTACTTATGTTCTTAGTCATTAACATAAATAAATTACTCAACATTATGAAAAGGAACATATAACAAAAAATTTTATTGTTTAATTTTCCTACCAGGGAATCAAATACCATTTAACCCATCACAAGTTTATGGATTAGTGGTAGTTAACATTCTCCAAACCATGTTTTCTGTCACTCTACATCATAAATTGATGGTTTTTTCTCTTCTATATCCATGTTTTCCTACATGGAATCCTATTATGTGTTTTCTCAGGCGGCCTCTGTAATTTCCTTTATTACTTTTAATGTTATAGTTTTTTTACTCTTTGTAACGACCCAACGTTTTTAATGAAAATTATCATCTTATAAATATGCCATAAAATCACATAATAATGAACTACTATGTGATACGTGACCTTTAATCCTATGTTTGTCAATTCTGTTTTTGGAGTTTTGAAAATCTGACATACATTGTTGTGTTCACGATTTTTTTTGCAGTCTAATAAGAAAAACATAATTCTATTGGTGAATAGTAACCTACCATAATGAATAGTAACATACCTTGTGAATAGTTATTTATCCTAATGAATAGTAACCTCACCTATGATAGTATAAAAATAATATTCAAGTTGGAAGTACAATATACCTATGTTTTTGAATGAGTTAATGCATGTTTTAAATTTGGTTTTTGATAATAAATTATCATTTTAATTATATATGTAAATAATCATATTTTAAAAATTATATTTGAAAAATTGAATTCATTTTTGGATTCTACACGTTGAAAAATGGTTATGGTGAATTTTTGGGATTTTTCTGAAATACTTGAATTTTTTATGAATAGTAAAATACGGTAATTTACCGTATATGTACATTATAAGATAAATAGACTATTCCTGGAATCATGGATAATGTCACCACCCTTGGTTCGGATTCACATGACGTGTTTACTATTCTTGTTCATGGCATACTTACTATTCATTGTATTGTGAATAAATAATAAATTAATGATTTTAATATTGTGAAATCCCTTCTCTCCTCCACTATAAAACCCCCTTCCCTCCCTCTTCTCTCCACTCCTCTCAAGCCTTGTTCCTTGCCATTATTGTGGAAAAATATCTCCCCAAGTCCTACCCCACTTCCCAAATCTCTTAGAATCCTCAAAATACCAAAACTTCTTCCCTTAAGAGGTACTCAAAGAAGGAAGTCTGAAGAGGTAAAATTAATCTTCCTAATTTCTTCATTTTTTAAGTTCTTTTATTTTTATTTAATCCCTCACATCCCTTCACCATAATAGTAAGAGAAATCTAGTAACATACATTTACTATAATGTTTTTATTCTAATGTTATATTTAATTATATTCTCTCTTTTCCCCAACCTTTTATTTGAAAGAAATTAATGCACCGTTTGAGATGTGATAATTTAGCACATTCAAGGAAAACTGTTTATCAATTTATAACATTATCTTTAATTCTGGTCATGAAGGAATTTGTGCTATGGTTGAACCAAATTATTATACCTGTAATATATCCTATTTGTGGTTATGTAATCCTTTTGTACTAATGGTATTAATTTATAAAGAAAAACATGTTCATCGTAATCAAATCCATCATTTAACAAAGATGGTTATCACTAAGGTTATATATGTAATAATTAAACATCACTCTCAGAAACCTAATTAAAACTAAAACCATGTAATATCCTGTATATGAACTAAATAATATAACTGCAGTTCTGTATAACCAATTTCATCTTCCTTATAATTCAAACATGAATATAAGTGAACCGATCTTTTAAAGCCAAGTTAATAAACAAGCCCGAACAATGAAACTTGACCTTATTACTAATCAAAAAAGATTTTAATGAACTAAAAGGGTTATAATAAGTAAATTAAAAATATAAGCGGTTCTAGAATTGTTAATTAATAAGCCTAATTTCTTTATTCATGTAATTTGTAACACGGGGAGAACACCAATAGATTTAAGGTATGGGATCCTCCCCTTTTCACTCATAATAAAGATTGTTCTATATGCTAGGTTTTTTTTTGTAATACCAAGTGATAGGGCATGTTCATACACCTTCTCCATACTTCCCTAATGTTTTATAAGTGATTATAAACCCCTTTCTCTCTCATAAAGTCCTCTTAGGTACACCCGACACCATGCTGATAAGATCGTAACGAATTCTACCCAAACCTTCTACGTTCTTTTGGGTTGCCTTGTCTTTTTTTTCAAAATTGTGTTATCATATCTATTAATTTGAATCTTATGAATTATGGATAGTTGTAAAAGATTATAATATCAAGACCATTTCATCACTTTCTTTTGAGGGTATACATGTATTTAAAAGATTCCCTCCTTAGAACTTTTCGATAAGAAAACATGTTTTAAGGGTACTTCCCTAATTTTTAGCCAAATTTCAAGTTCACTCTATCCTATTTTTTAAGACATCATTGTCTTTATAAAATAAGATTTTTTATTATGAAAAATTTCTTGGTTCAATCTTGGTTTTATAAAAAAGAATGTCCTCTTTTCTATCTGAAAATCGCTAGAGCGTTTTCTATAAAACCGCACAAAAATGTTTTAATGTTAATGTTTCTAAATTACATTTATAATATGTTGTCACTTCTATTTGACACCACTTACCACGTTATATGGATATTTTGCCCTACGAATGTCCATGTATGTTCTAATCCCTTCCATTCATGGACACTTTCAGGATACACCCATTGGTTATGTTTTTTGTCATGATTGTGGTACCCAATTATTGCAATGGGTAACCTTATGTTTATGTATAGTTGATTACGTAGGATTATTTATGTGGAAAGATTATTTATGTGGAAATAATATTCATGAATATGCTAAGATGTTTGTGCCTAGATATCTCTCCAATGCATTGGGTAAGGATAAGTCTCATGAGTTGTGATCTGAAACAGGATTGGCGGTTAGCCTTGACCCGTACTAAAATGGGAAACATGATTGGTGGTTAGACTTGACCCATACTAAATATATGAATTATGATGCTGCCACATTTATATGATTCCATTTTTATATGATCCAATGCTTATATTAAATTATTTCATAAGTTTCTTGCTTTGGATATCAGTATGGCATGCCTCTTAACTCCCGTGCTTGAGATATATCCATATGTTCATTCCATTACTGGGCATTTTTAGCTCATCCCATTGTTCATGTGTTCCATAGGGTACCCTATTCAGATGTAAGGGCTCAAAGGAAGTTAGGAGCTCATTTTGGAGATTAAATAAATAAGTGTTTTTAGCCCCATGTTTTATGTTATATGTACCTAGTCCTCCAAGACACTAGACTTAACGATCCTTGGCTTGTACTCTGATGATTAAATATTCTTAATATCATGAAATGTTATATGTAAAAGGCATGGGTCACTATAGTTATTATCAAGGGTAGGATTAGTTATTTTTGGAGATTATGAATAGAGAACCTTAGTGAGAACCTTAATGATGAGACTAAGTATGATGAACAATACTAAATTTTGGTGAGTATAGAGTAAGTGGTTTATCAAGAAAATACATCCATGTCTAGATACGAGCGGGTAGAGGTGGATCTGGCACAGATGTATCTTGGGGTAAAACCTGAAAACAACACTTTGATCTAGACTTAAACGGGAACTGGTGGACTATAACGGGAATTTCTACACTCTTGGTTATGAAAATCCCTAGGGATATGCTTTGGTAGATTCACAAGATTAGTACAAAACATTATTAAGGGGGAAAAACCCATAAGAATATAAGTTATGAAATAGATCAAATATATCCTAGATATAAACCTAAGGAATCACAATTTAGGATGTAATACTTCATTATAAGTATATCTTTTAATGTTAAATGTTTCCTTTTTATGCTCAATCTCTAAGTATTCAAGACCTCTAATTATACATTCTTTTTCTTAGTTAATGGTAGGAAATATAAGAACACGTTCCAACAACCAATGTGGTAGAAATGCGATGATTTCCCTAATTACATGCTAGATTTGACAGAAGTGGGTGCTCAAAACTTCATGGTAGTACTTGCTCAGCTGGCTCGAGTTATGAATAATAATTTGATTCAAGTCGAATGTCCCCCTCCTCTAAGGAAAGATCAAGTTTTCATATAATTCCTCATGTAGAAATGTCCTCCCATGTTTAGTGGGTCTTTTGATCCCCTCCTCGAAGAAAAATGGATTAACTCCATTGAAAAGATTTTCTCTATCCTCCAGTGCTTGAAAGAAGAGAAAGTTGTACTGGTAGTATATCATTTTGATGGGGAAGCTGATCAGTGGTGGTCACTGATCAAGATTTCAAATTCCAAAGAGGTAATTGATTCCATAGATTGGGAGGAATTCAAGAGGATGTTTTTCAACAAATATTTTCCTCGAACCCTCCATCTCAAGATGGAAAGAGAGTTCCTTGGACTCAAGCAGAAAGAAGATGATTCCATCTTGTAGTATGAAGAAAACTTTACAAGGCATGCAAGGTACCCCTCTGGCTTTTTCATGAACACAGAAGGCAAGGTGGATCACTTCTTTAGCGGACTAAAGCCAAGTCTACGAAAATCATTGGAGATTCAAGACTTCAATAGTTATGAGGGCATTGTCCGTTGTGACCTCAAGGTTGAAATGGAGATTGCAGAGTCTCAGTGGTCTTATGGGCCTAGTGACATGAATCGAAAGATGTAAAACAACATGGGTGGTCAATCAAACAAATCCCATGATGAATATGAATCCCGAATTTCGCCTTTGTAAAAATTATGGGAAGAAGCATCCCGATTACTGTCTGAAGGGAACCAAAAATTTCTTGAAATGCTGAAAGTTTGGTCATCTGGCCAAGAATTTCTGAAGGGGTATGAAAAAAAACAACTAATGATGAAGTAGAAAGGAAGTTTCAGGTCAACACTCAGCCTGTAGTGTAGTGTTATAACTGCAAAGATCTTGAGCATTATGTGAACAATTTCCCTAAGCCAATGGTTGTCAGAGGCAATCAACAACAACCTCCAAGGAAACAAGGAAGGGCTAATGCTATCACTACTTCTGAGGTGGATTCGGAAAACTATGTGGTGACAGGTATGCTTGTTATTGATTTAAGAATAGAGAATATATTATTTGATTCTGGTTCTACACATTCATTCATATCTTGCAAGTTTAGTAGAACTATTCAAACACTCCCTCAAAATTTGGAGGAAAAGATATCTGTGAGAACATAGAATGGAGCAATTATTGCATCCATGGTTTATAACTCCTCCCTAGTTAATGTTTGTGAACTGAACCTCCCAACAAATATTTTCATACTTCCTTTAGTGGAGTTTGACTCTATCTTGGGCATGGATTGGCTAACTTTGTACAAGGCCAACATCAACTACTGGGAAAGGGATATTACTCTTCACATCCTGAATCATCCTATGATTCTTTACCAGTGCAATGAGGAAGACGATTATCCTTTAGAATCTTCATCTCATGTTTGTATATTACTTCCTTATAAGCATTCATACCTAGCTCAAATAATTGAGACAAAGGATAGAATCATTCTTGAAGACATTACCATCATGAGGTATTACACTAATGTGTTCCTTGAACCATTTACTGGTCTTCCCCCTAACCGAGAGGTTGAGTTCTCAATTGAACTTATCCATTGATCTCTGCCAATCTCAAAGACACCTTAAATAATGGCCACTGTAGAGTTGGAAGAGCTGAAGAAGTAGTTACATGAGAATATGGAGAAGGGTTTTATATGCCCTAGTGCTTCACTGTGGGGTGCTCGAGTCCTCTTCATCAAGAAAAAGGATGGATTTTTGCTCCTCTTCATTTATTATCGTGAGCTCAATAAAGTCACTATAAAGAACAAGTATCCACTTCCATGGAAAGAAGAATTGTTCGATCAGCTTCGTTGGGCCAGTTATTTTTCTATGGTGGACCTTCAGTCGGGATATCACCAACTAAAGGTGGGGAAGGAAGATATTCCCAAGATGCATTTTGAACGAGGTGTAGACACTATGAGTTCATAGTGATGCCCTTCGGACTCACTAATGCTCCAGAAATTTTGATGTATTTAATGCATTGACTCTTTAGAGATTACCTCCACAAATTGGTGGTGGTCTTTCTTAATGATATTCTGAAATACTCCAAGAGAAAGGAGGAACATGAGAAGTAGTTGGAAACTTTGTTAAAGACTTTGCGAAGGCAGAATCTGAATGAAAAGTATAGTAAATGTGGGTTTTTGATGGAGGAAGTATCATAATTGGGGCATGTTATCACCAAGAAAGGGATATCTATGGACCCTTCCAAGATGAAGGCAATTGAAGAATGGCCAAGGCCAACTTCTGTAACAGAGATCCGCATATTTGTAGGTCTATCTGGGTATTACTGATGATTCATGAAGAACTTTTCACGATTTTCAAACCCAATGACCAAGCTGGAATAGAAGGGAGTAAAGTTATTCTAGACACAGGAATGTGAAGACTATTTCTAGGAGTTGAAAAAGTGTCTTATCACTGCGCCGATACTCACAATCCCTTCAAGTTTAGAACTATTTGTGGTCTATAGCAATGCTTCTAAAAATTCATAGGCTATGTGATAATCAAAACTGATAAAGTGATAGCCTATGCCTCAAGAAAGATGAAAAAACATGAGAAAAGCTACCCCATATATGATATGGAGTTGGCGGCTGTGATCTTTACATTGAAAATCTGGCGACATTATCTCTATGGAGAAAAAATGTGAGATATATACTAACCACAAGAGTATCAAATATATATTCACACAGAAAGAGCATAATATGCACCAACGAAGATGGATAGATCTCATCAAGGATTATGACTGCACAATCCACTACCATCCCGGTAAGGAAAACAAGGTGTCTGGTGCTCTAAGTAGAAAGGATCCTGCAACTTTATCTATGATGAAAATTGAAAAGGATCCGATTTTATTAGATTTAAAAATGATGGAAATGGGAATAATTAAGAGAGGAACATCACCAATCATTTCTCAAATGATTTCTTAACCATCCCTCTTGGAGAAAATAAAGGTTTCTCAAAGAAAGGATGTTGAAATTCTGAAAAGGGTGGAAGCTGTTAAAAATGGGAAATCCTCCTATTTCAAAATTGACGAGAAAGGAGCTGTAAGATTTGGGACATGATTATGTGTACCATCTGATCTAGAGATAAAGAAAGAGCCATTGAATGATGCACATAACTCAACCCTCTCTATTCATCCTGGGAGTACCAAAATTTACCATGATCTATGAGAACACATCTGGTGGGATAACATGAAGAAGGAGATTGCGGAATATGTATCAAGGTGCTTGGTATGTCAGAAAGTTAATGCTGAGCGACAAACTTCCAAAGTTATGATGCAACCATTGACTATACCCATGTGGAAATGGGAAAATGTTACTATGGACTTTGTCACGGTTCTCCCAAATATGTCGAAGGGAAATAATGTGATATGGGTTGTGGTTGATTGACTCACCAAGAAATCCCATTTCATCGCTATTCGGGAAGATCTCTCACTTGAACAAATTTCAAAGATATATGTGTAGGAAGTGGTGAGACTTCACAATGTTCGACTATCAGTGGTCTCTTACTGCGATCCAAGGTTCACATCTAAATTCTGGAGGAGTCTTCAACATGATTTGAGTACTGAATTAAATTTTAGCATGACCTATCACCCCCAAGTTGATTGCCAATATGAAAGGACTATTCAGATGCATGAAGATATGAAAAGATCCTTCTCTCTTTAATTCAAAGGTGGTTGGGATTACCATCTCCCATTTTTTGAGTTCTCATACAAAAATTGTTTACACTTGAGCATCCAAAAGGCACCATATGAAGCCCTTTACAGGAAATGGTGCAGAACAACGGCATGTTGGGAAGTAGTCGGTGTGCGTATGATGCATGGACCTAAAATGGTGGAAGAAATGGTGGAGAAGGTGAAAACCATTCGACATCATTTCAAGGAATCCCAAAGTCGACAAAATATTTATGCAGATAACCGTCGACGTGACCATGAGTACAAAGTTGGAGACATGGTATTTCTATGCATATCTCCGTGGAAGAAGGTCTTGAGGTTTTGGAAGAAAGGGAAGTTATGTCCCTGGTACATTGGCCCCTTTGAGATCTTTGACTGCATAGAAGTCCTGGCCTATCGGCATGCACTTCCACTGAATATGGCTCGAGTTCATGATGTTTTCCATGTATCACTCTTCAGGAATTACATACGTGACCCTCACATGTACTAAGCTCAAATGTGGTGCAGGTGAAAGATGATCTCTCTTATGAGGAGTAGCTAGTAATGATTCTATATTGGAGAGATAAGGTTCTATGGAACAAGACAACCCATCTTTTCAAAGTGTTGTGGAGGAACCATAAGTTTGAAGAAGCAACATGGGAACTGGAGGAAGCAATGAAAGAAAAGTACCCACATCTGTTTTTGGCCTAGAATGTAAAATAAAATTTCGAGGACGAAATTTTTTAAGGACGGAAGAATGTAATGACCTAATGTTTTTAATGGAAATTACCTTCTTATAGATATGCCATAAAATAACATAATAATGAACTACTATGTGATAAGTGACCTTTAATCATAATTTTGTCACTTCTGTATTTGGAATTTTTAAAATTTGACATACATGGCTGTGTTCAAGATGTTTTTTAAAGTATAATAAGAAAAACATAATTTTTTTGGTGAATAGTAACCTACCCTAATGAATAGTAACATACCCTAATGAATAGTGATATACCCTAATGAATCGTAACCATACCTATGATAGTATAGAAATAATATTCATGTTGGAAGTATAATATACCTATGTTTTAGAATGAGTTAATGCATGTTTTAAATCTAGTTTTAGATAATAAATTATGATTTTAATTAATTATTAAAATAATCATATTTAGAAAATTATATTTGAAAAATGGGCTTCATTTTTGGAATCTACCAATTGAAAAGTGTTTATGGTGAATTTTTGGGATTTTTCTGAAATACTTGAATTTTTTATGAATAGTAAAATATGGTAATTTACCGTATCTGTACATTATAAGATAAATAGAATATTCCTAGAATCATGGCTAATGTCAGCACCCATATTTTGGATTCACATGAACCATTTACTATTATTGGTCAGAGAATAATTATTTTTCCTTGTCTTGTGAGAAAACAATAAATTAATGATTATAATATTGTAAAATCCCTCCACTCTTTCACTATAAAACTACCCTTCACTCCCTCTTCTCTCCACTCCTCTCAAGCCTTGTGCCTTGCCATTATTCTGAAAAAATCTCTCCCCAACGTCCTCCCCCACATACAAAAACTCTTAGCCTCCTCAAAATACCAAATCCTCTCCCCTTAAAAGGTTCTCAAAGGAGGAAGTCTTAAGTGGTAAAATTCCTCTTCCCGATTTCATCTTTTCTATTAAGTTCTCTTATTTTTATTTCATTCTTCATCTCCCTTCACCATAATAGTATGATAAATCTAGTAAAATAAATGTACTGGAATGTTTTAATGCTAATGGTACATTTCATTATCTTTTATCCTTTCCTTACCCTTTTATTTGAAAGAAATGAACACACCGTTTGAGATGTAGTAATTTAGCACTTTCCAGGACAACGATTTATCAATTTCTTACATTATCTTTAATTATGGTCATGAAACCATTTGTTCTATGTTTGAACCAGATTATTATACCTATAATATATCCTATTTTTGGTTATGTAATCCTGTTGTAAATATGGTATTAAATTATAAAGCAAAACATGTTCTTCATAATCAAATCCATCGTTTTACAAAGATGGTTATCACTAAGGTTATATGTTTAATAATTCAACATCACTATAAGTAACGTAATTAAAACTAAAACCATGTAATATCATGGATATGAACTAAATAAAATAACTTCAATTTTGGACAACTAATTTCATCTTTCATATAATCCAAACAGGAATATAAGTGTACTGATCTTTTAATGCCAAGTTAACAAACAAGCCCGAACAATGAAACTGATCCTTATAACTAATCAAAAAGGATTTGAATGAACTAAAAAGGGTTATAATAAGTAACTTAAATATATAAGAGGTTTTGGAAATGTTAATTAATAAGACTATGTTGTTTATTCTGGTCATTTATAACAAGTGGCGAACACCAACAAATTTAAGGTAAGGGATCCTCCCCTTTTCACTCTATATCAAGATTTTCCTCTATGCTATGTTTTTTTGTGTAATAAAAAGTAATTGGGTATATGTATACACCTTCCCCATACTTTCCTAATGTTTTATAAGTTATTAGAAACCCCTTATCACTCTCATAAAGTCTTCTTAGTTACACTTGACACCATGCTGGTAAGATCATAATGAATTCTACGCAAAGATTCTACGTTCTTTAGGGTTTCCTTATCTTTTTTTTCAAAATGGTGTTATCATATCTATTTATGTGAATATTATGAATTCTGGATAGCTGTAAATGATTCTAATATCAAGACCCTTTCATCACATTCTTTTGGGTTTATAAATGTTTTTGAGAGATTCCCTCCTTAGAACTTTTTGATAAGAAAACATGTTTTAAGGGGACTTCCCTATTTTTTACCCAAATTTCATGTTCACTCTATCCTTAGTTTTAAGACACCATAGTAATTGTAAAATCAGTATTTTAATTATGGAATCAATCTTGGCTCAACCCTCGTTTTATATAAAATAATGTCCTCTTTTCTATCTGAAAAGATCTAGAGTGTTTTTCATAGAACCGTACAAAATTGTTTTAAAGCTAATGTTTCTAAATTACATTTGTAATATGTTGTCACTTATATTTGAAACAAATTACCTTTTTATATGCCTATTTTACCCTATTAATTTCCATGTATGTTCTAATCCCTTCCTTTCGTGGAAACTTTCATGATACACCCATTGGTTATGTTTTATGTCATGATTGAAAAACCCATTTCTTTCCATGGGTAACCATATGTTTTTGTATGGTTGATTATGGATGATTATTTATGTGGAAATAATATTCATGAATATTCTGAGATGGGTGCGCCCAAATAGAACTCCAATGCATTGGGTAAGGATAAGTCTCATGAGATGTGATGTGAAACGGAATTGGAAGTTATCCTTGACCTATACTAAAGATATGATTTATGATTCTCCCACATTTATATTATTCCATGTTTATATGATCCCATGCTTATATTAAATGATTTCATAAGTTTCATGCTTTGTATATCATATCGTCATGCCTCTTAACTCATGTACTTGAGATGTATCCTTATGTTCATTCCCTTACTGGGAATTTTTAGCTCATCCCTTTGTTCATGTGTTCCCCAGGGTACCCTATGTAGATGTAAGGGCTCAAAGAAAGTTAGGATCTCATTATGGAGATTAAATAAAGAAGTGTTTTTAGCCCCGTGTTTATGTTAAATGTACCTAGTCTTCCAAGACATTAGACTTAACGATCCTTGGATTGTACTCTGATGATTAATTATGCATAAAATCATGAAATGTTATATGTAAAAGGCTCAGGTCCCTATACTCTTTTTATGATGTGTGATTTTCAATGATGTTTTTATGCCCAATTTTAAAATTGATAGGACACAATTTCATAGTGGGGGAAATATGTAATGGCCAAAATATTTATAGAATAATACATTATTATTTCTATTAATATTTATGAATAAGAGATTAATTTTATGTTAAAGGGGACTTTGTTTCTGATAGCGTACTCAACACGCAACATTTGATTTTTCTGAAACCATAAGTTACACACAACATTTATTATACTGAAAAATAATACAACAATAGTATTATTATTTTAAATGGTTGTTAATTTGTAGTCATTGGAATGGAGGGAACTAATAATATATAATTAATTTATAAATATGGTTTACTAATGTTTAAATAATGATACAATGGTTACCATATTTTTTATAAGTGGAAATAAAAAACCAATTGAATATAAAGGATGTGTTTTTATGAAAACCTATTTAAAAAGAGAATAATTGTGTATATAAAATCATCATGATTTATGGATATAAATTTATTAAAATATATATGTAATATATTCAATTAAATTTTTGTAATTAATATTATATGTTCTTTAGATATGATATAGAAACAAATTCAATTTTTTCAGATAAAATAAGTATTTTTCAAAAAATGAGTTTTTATCTCCTTTTGATGGAGACCACTTAATAAATATAGGTGTTTACACTTTTACATTTTCTGTTAAACAAAATAAATTTATTCTATATAATCATTACATAATAATTTACCTTGGTTTAAATTTGGGAATTTTTTTGACGAAGTTCATATTTTTATGAATAATGTAAAAAACTGCATTATAATTCAAAAATGACTTTTAATCAAATTTATTTATATAGTTCTATTATTATTTTAAATTGCTATAAAGTGTAATTAGATTATTTTTTTTATCATTTAATATAATTTTTTTCATTAGAAGTAATTTCACATTGAAATTAGAGATAAACACATGTCAATTTGTTTATAGTTGTTTCTTTATAAAACCCCTCTTTTTGATTTTGACAACTGGAATTAATTTTAAATTATATTATTCTAATTATGTGTGTTGAATTTTAAAAAATGGATTCCATATTTTTAATCATTAGTTTCAATTGTTAAAATTGGTGATGTTTATTTTTAGACATTATGAATAGTCACTTTAGTAATTATTTCATTTACCTTGGTTAAAGTGTAAATCTGGTAAATAAGGGTACAAAAGTAATATTATAATAATATTAAACAACCCTAACACATTTTCTAATACTATTGGATGAGATATTTCCTACCATGGGTAGCCATGGGTCCATTTTGGGGCACAATGGATCCATAGAGGAGTGAAATGGCATTTTATAATAATTAATTTAAAATAAAGAGATAAAATAACATAAACATGTATCCTTTACAAAAAAGAATTTTATATGGGGTTTTATAAGTGATATATTCAATTATAAATTTTCATTATAAATTTATACATATTTCTTAATTCATGATATTTTATTTATAATTTTTTGACATTAAATAAATAAATTTAATTATGACACAATCATGATGCCATGATTGCTTCATTAATAAAGGATTCAAATAAATGATATTATATATATTAAAATAAATGCAGTTTAATTACTGTGACGACATACACATATTTTATAGATGATATTGACATATTATATTTGAGTTAATTCCTTTGGTTTAAAGTTATCAGGTATCCATAAATTTGTAAAAAATTCATGTATGAATAGTGTCTAAAATTGACATAATTCATAACATAAAATATATGATAGTATATTAAAATATATTAAATTTCTAAAAATAAAATATTTATCCAAATGGTGATGATAAGCATAACATTTTATTGATTACTCTTTCATTGGACAATTGTTATGTTTTGGTAACTATTTCGATTCTAAAAGTGTTAAATGCTTGATAAAACGGTAAAAGTAGAAAAGGAATAAATAAAAAATATAAGGATAACAAAATATCCAAAAACTATCTAATTTTTTTTCTATTTTATTTTGACTATTATTAATCTTATATTTTGACTAACATAATATTTACTCATTTTTAATCACAATTTAATTTATAATAAATTATATTTCAAACTTTTCTATGGTGCCCCTCCTTTCTCTTATAAAAGGCCACCACATCTACCCATTTGATAAAACCTATAAATCGAATTGTCTTGACCAAAATATATTCAAATATGCTCCCTATATCACTCCTTTCCTCATAAAAGACTTACCTTGCTAAGAAGGAAATTCAATGAAGCCTTTTGACTCAAATAAAAAGAAGGTATATGATTTAGAGGTAATGTCTTCTCTCAAGTTCATTTCTGTTATTTTAATTCTCCACTCCCTATTATAATCTAAATTTTTGATTACAAAAAAATAGTATACTCAATATAGTTTTCTATTTTTATGAGAATTATTGGATCTAAACATACACAAACCTTCATCTAATGGATACACACATATTGTTTCTATGTATAACGAACTACTGCCTCACGAAACGATAATTGTTCAATTTTCCCCTACCACCTTTCATGGAGGCCATTATGATGGAACTATATTTATATATGATATATATTATATTTATATTTTCTCTATGATTCTGTTTTTTATTTAAAGTATACCTTTAGGATTTCCAAAATGTGTAAATATGATAATTTCATTTGAGAAAGTGCAGACTGCCACCCCCTCAAACTGATATGAATCGTTTGTTCCATACATGGAACATATAAAGGATGGATTTAATTAACTTATGTAATGTAAATAAAATATTATATTATACTATAATTATAAAATACCATTGTATAATTAGGTTTTCATTTTTTTAAATATGAAAAAAAATAAATCATAGTAGCATTCATGCATATGTACGGCTTACCATCACCATGAACGGTGCATTTCATTTCTTATATCCGAATGTTATGTAAAATTATAAATACACACATATATATAGAAGATATATTTGATATTTATATCCTTATTATCATTTTGGAGATGATAAAATTTTGTCTACATGGACAATTTACCTCAAAACATCTTCATTTTCGACTTAAGTACCAAATATCGACAAAATGATCGATATTAAGTTATGTAATGGTGTAATGTTTATAACATTGTAATAAGTGATATAAAAGGAATAATTAACCTGAAAAATGGTCTGAAGAATGTTTAAATTAACATAAGTTTATTTTTCAGGAATAAGAAGGAACATACATGATGATTCAAACTCCAGGTAAGGGATTTCCTTTCAATCTCCTTTCATTGAGGCATAATTAGATTTATGCACGACTTACTTTTATGAATTTTATAAAACACTATTAATTTTATTTAAATTCCAAGGGAATATTTTTCCTACAATTTTTTTTACTAAACGACAAAAATAATGTATCTTTTTAATGTACGGGATGACACAGACCTTTTAGCCGCTGTGAGGATTATTTGATATTTGGCTTCCTTAATGATCCATAACATTTTTAAAAAGGAAAGTAAATACCATATACCATTTTCCGGTATTTTAATGTTGAAAATGGTTTGGAGAAATAATTGATTAGGTCAATAACTTCAAATGTTTTATTTTGAATGGAATGTGGAAATGTTATCTTTCCTTTATTCTGGTTTTATGCATTGTGATTATATTATGTTCTTTGGCATTGTTTACGTATATGGGTGTTTCAAGGATAAAACGAGGGAGAGTGAGCTCAATATTTCTCTCCAATGCATTGGTTAACATAATGGAGGTAAGAATTAACGTTTCTACAAAGATATTTGTTGAATATACTATGATGGGTATTCCAAACATAACTCTTTATGTAGCTGTGGAAGCTACAATATATGTATGTCATGGATGCCACAAAGCACCTTTAGGATTTATGATTTTGATGTGTTATTCATAACTATTATGATTTCATGAGGTAATCTAAAAAGATTATGTTTTTTGATTGAAAAGTATTATTTATTGATTTGTATGTATTCATGGATTAATGTTTTCTTCTCATATTTTATATCCCTTATTGAGATTTTTATGATCATCCCATTCTTTTATGAAAGGTTTTTCATAGTTTATAAGGAAGGTTAAGATAAATTAAAAATTATATATTATTTATTCATGAAATAAATTATTGTTTTACTTAAGGAGTTTTATCATTTTGAAAAAATTTTATAGTGTAGAATTCCCTACTTTTTAATACCCAACATGTAATGTTATAGTTATGGACAATTTCTCATAAACTACAAACATAAAAAGATCCTCAATGTGAGTTTATGAATAAAATAAAGATTATTTAATGTTTAATGTTGGTTCCTTATAATTAAATCAATCCATAATAAAGGGTGATGGAAAACCAATCACATCTGTTCGCGAGTTAGTAGTCCGTCATTCACATAAACAATTGTATCATTTGTCATTTCATGGAATATGAGATGGATATATGTTATTCCATTAAAATAATAACACATAATTATATTTAGGTATTGGTATTGTTAATTTAGTATGGTTAAATAATTTTTTATGGTAGCATAAGAAGAAATAAAATAAATATTCCCATTTAAAAACGACACCTATTCTTCAAAAAACCTTTAATGGTTTACAATAACTATTTGGTAGGATATTTTTCTAATAAAATGGATCTTAGAACATGGGGTGGTATTTTATGAATGTATTTGAAAAGGTTTAGGATGAAAAATTTCCCTTCAAGGGTTAATAAATGAAGATAATATCATTCTTTTCATAAGAGATGGGAAAAGCTCTCTAATAATTTATTAATGAATTATTTTAATATAAATAAATTAATACCTAAATGTATGAAAAATTTAAATATTTGAATATAAAAATTTATAAGTCTATATAATCACATTGAATAAAAATTGGACAATTTTAGGTGATTTTTTTAATCCTTTTCTTTTTTTCACTCGTGTTACCACTTTTTGACAACTATCGCAGTAACAACGCTTTTATCCTATAGGTTCCAATATAGTTAATGTAAAAGAAAAATATGTCCCTAAATGGACAATATATAATATTTTTTTTAAAAACATCAATATCATGTTTTAATATATTAATTTCATTACTTTTTAACCATTTAAAAAACATTATTTATTATAAAATTGCATCAATATAAATCTTGACACAATTAATTTATTTTGATGTTAAATCATACAGACATGGATGAAATTTAAATATACACCATTAAATCTTCCTTAAAAGGTTATAATTTCTTTAATTTTTTTATCACAATAATTCATTCATACTATATTAATTGTAATAATTATAAAATCATTTATTTTATTTTCCATTTAATAAAATAATTAATGTCTTAGTTTTGCATAAGGATATAATTTAATTAAATCATTACTAAAAATTTGAAACAAATTTCCAAGATAAAATGAAATTATTATTCTTTTAAATTAATATTTATGATATAAAAAATTTAATTTTATCCCTATCAAAAAATATTATTGTTATTAAAAGAATAATTTTCACATTTTTCCCTTTTGTTTACATAAAGAATTATAAAGGTCACAAGCATGGAGATATGGTAAATACATGCAATATATTCTATTTTTGGATGATTATGTATAATATAATGTCATATAATTAAAATAATTCAAGTGTTATCATTACATTTTAGTCTTTATCAAATTATTTTGAGCTTCAATTAACTCAATTTACCATTACAATATTAACAAATATTTACAAAATTTTATTATCATAATTACCATAAATAAATGGAAAATATTTGTCAAATGGGGACCTCATAATTCCAAATATGGAATAAAATTATCAATATTTATAATAAATAAGTGTATATATTTAATTTAAGATTAAACTAACAAAATTTTACATTGAACTATTTTTCCAAAAAATGAAATTTTTAAGCGATAGATGATCTTCTATTAACTCCATGACTAGAAATAATCATTATATGAATTTCAAATAATATAAATAGATATATATGATAAAAACTTAATATAAATATCTTCTCTTTATGAAGTATTTTAGTTTATTAAATAGGAAAAAAAATGTGCATAAGAAAACTATTTTTAAAAAACATGGTCTTTATGCAAAAAAATATACTCATACCAAAATTATAAAAAATTTTGATTCTGAAGAAATTAATTGTATTATTTTTATTAATTTGTTTTATATTTTACTTTTCTATTAAATAAAAATCGTAATGGTATATTTAAAAAAGTTTATTCAATAGAATGAAATGACAATATATGAGAAACTTGTAATTTTTTACTATTCACTAAAAAACAGTAATTTTAGAAATATAACAAAATTTAAACCTGAGTTATTTTTTGTTTTATTATTTAAAAAATGAGTTTTATTACATTTAAAAATTTTACAATAAATAATTATATAATTATCTCCCAAAAATAATAAAACTCAGTTTTGATGTAGTCATTATTTTGAAGAATAAGATAAATTTACTGAATATTAAGTGATTATTTACTTTTAATATATCCAAAAAAATTATTTAGTTTGAAATTTAGATATATGTTTCAAAAATAAATTATTTATATTTATACCCATGAATATAATAGGTAGGTTATAACAGTCATATTGAAATAATTATATTACATCGTTTATTTATGCTCATTGTTATGTGTCATATACATTATTAAACATAGTTTTTTATTTTAATATATTTGGTTGTCAAATTATCCCACATTTAATATTCTAAATGATAAATATTTTAACATGATCTGAGTAACCAAATGTTTGAAACTTATAAATAAGTTTATTGAAATCCTAAATTGTAAAAAGTGTAAATAAAAATTATTTTTGATAATAGGGAAAGGTAAAAACAAAGTTTATTTGGAATAACACATAACTAGGTTTCCAAATTAGAGAACATTAATTGGATGTGTTAATATATACATGGAAGAAATGTGAAATTCCCAAATAATTATGCAGTGTGGGAGATAATATTAATAAAAAGAATGTGAATAATTGTTAGAAAGTTAACAATAAAAAATTTATAAACCATTGAGGGGTGAAAGAACCACTAATTCATCATATATGAATTAAACCTGATAAGATTTTCATTATATTATCCTTTTACTAGAGTTGAGAAATTCCATACTATCTAAACTACAAATATAATTAAAATATACATATTTTATGAGTATAATTTCATATTATAATCAATTTCCTCCATAATGTGATACTTTTCTTTAAATGATGAGCAGACAAGATTCTTATTTCATACCTAAGCCCTGAAATCAACATTTAATTGATTGCATAATTCAAAAAAAATGATAATAATATATTCAACTAATCATTATACATTATGAAAAAAATATTCATAAAAAGGAAATGTAATTCAAAAAATGAAAAAACATTCACATGAAGAAATACAACTTTAATAACCAAGGCCCAAATAATAACACCAAATGTTCAACTTAGATCATTAGATAATCATGTAACCATATAATTATTAAAAACATTTAAAACTAATATTTATTCACAAGGATTATAATGATTTAAACACATGTTACACAAAGATAATATATATATATATATATATGTCTAAATAACTTCGATCATTCTTAATGTTCCATACTATAAATGTATATTCCAAAATAATCTCTCTGATATTCTAATAATTTCCATAAATGGAATGAATCACCATAAAGACACATTAAAATCATATGCGATTGAAAAATATAATTCAACCAATATTTCTAAAAAATATATCACAATTTTATATTAACCATAATTACATAAGGTGACCAAAATAATTAACTTCTTTTAATATACCATTAATCACCTAACCACAAGAACACTTTTCAATTCTATAGTTATCTCAATGATAAGATATATATTCTAAAAATTAAATTAACATTTATCTATAACTTCATTTAAAAAAAACAAATTTCATACTAACCAAGTCATCACATAGGTTAATGGTTAGAGTTGAACATATAATTAATCAATTTTTTCCTTGTAATAATTTGAAATTTGTAATGGATTATTTCTAAAGAAAGTAGTTGAGTCGTTGTGGAATCAAGATACTCATAGAGGTCTGACATTGATATCACAAAAACAATAAATATACTATATTACGTATGGGTGGATTTCAATAAATAATGAAAAAATTACCAAATATATCCTTGTATCGGAAATAAAAGGACACAATTTATTATGGAATTAAAGGTTTTCACTGGTAATGAACTAAGTTTATTCAGAATCATAAATTTTATGGAAGGAAGCTATTAGTGTCGTGTTTAGTAAAATATATAAAAAAATAATTTTAATTTATTTTATATTCCAATATCTAACATTCTATGTATAAATATTATGTTAATGAAAATAACTAGGGTTGGATTCATTACCCTGGGATATTATATATTGAGAGGAGTATAGATCCATTGGAAATAATGAGTGTGGATCAAAAATAGATGATCATAGGATTGTGAGGTGGATGACGAGGATAGAAAAATTCTAATCTTCATCAGTAGAAAATGTGTTATTTAGTAATGATAGATCCATCATCAATGTAATATTTTTTATGGTTTATACTTTTTTTCTATTTATATTTGATTATTTGTTTCTACTTAATTTACTTATGATCTAGTGAATTGAAAAAGTTGGATTAAATCCTTTTTATGTATAATTAATAATTTTATTTCTTGTTCTATAAATAAACCCTATTTTCACCTTCATATGAACATTTTAGATGATCTAATAATCAAACAATGGATTCAATTATTTCATGGGGTTTTCCCCAACCTTTCATCCTTTATTTCACTGTTGGACCATAGGGTCTTGGGGAGACATTGTCAGGGTGAGTTCAACCATGATGAAATCCCAGGATTGATGGTTTTTATGCAAATGGAATACATATCGATGGTTTGTGGAGGGACCAGGGACTGAAGTGGGATGAAAGTAATATATATATTGATTTTGGAGCTATATTAGGAATGATAGGAACTAAAGGAGGCATAGTGGCTTTACACTGGTGACCAAACATCCAATTTATGGGAATAGAAAGATGGGAATTGAAAATTGGTATTTTTCTCTCTATTTTGGGGATATCAAGTCTCAAAATAGACATAAATAGTAGTGTAAATAGTGGATATAGTATGCCCATGAAGATTATCTATTTATTCAAATTTCCCAACAACACATCTTATACCCAGGATAAACCTAGTCAGTGAAGTCCCCTGGCTGTGCTAACTAGGGGTTGTAGAGGAGATAAATATCACACGCTATGTATGGAATTATACATTCCAGGTGACCTGGTTTTGGAGGCTCGATGTATACATTTTGAGTACATGGACATGGACCCAAAAATTTCAATGAAAATGGGCCTAACCAAATTACATGGGAATGGTCATATATTCAAACTTAGTTAGGGTACATTTGAATAAATAGTGTACTTGAGAATATACAGGGAGAACTTGAGCAGGACTCAGGTGGACAAGACTTTCCATGCACTGTTTGCTCATGTCGTGTTGTATGAAATTAATTCACAAGCCATATCCAATGGAGAACATGGTCTTATGATGAGGTGATGTCACAAACTTTGAGAACACACTTACATATCTTGACTTATTGTAAGAACATCAATCTTCTGTATCTCTTTTATGGGAGCTCAGATATTGGCCTATGAATAATCTACCATGAGTAGTTTTCTATATAGAATTTGATGGTATCTCTCTTAGTGTATTTTGAGATATGAAGTGAGGTGTTATAATAATTATTATTCATTAAGATATACATGAACTATATCAGTGATTAGGAAATATTATAATATTGATGTTGGGGTTGGAAACCCCATATCACACTAGGGTGCCCCCCCCCCATTCTCTCTACTCAGGTTCACTGTAACCTCTCTTATGTATAAGTGAGTGAGTACTCTATCTTACATGTGTAACCCCATAAATATATAGGTAATTGGTCCACAATATATGGTGTGAAAACACCCATCTTTAGGATTTGGTGGGTGCGTGTACCCCACTATTGTAATTGCACCACCAACAGTAGAGCATAGTTTTAATGTGAAGGATTTCCACACAAACTCTTGAGAAGATACTCAAGAAGTTGGGTTTGGAAACACTCAATCAAACCAGGGTTAAGGTCCCCCATACTGTATATAAAGATAGAGTCAGTACTCTCTATAATATAGCAAAATGTGTATCCTATATCTATGGAGTGGAACTTTCTTTTCATCGAGCTTCGGTGGGGAGTGGGTCCTATATGGGAGTGAGTGATCCCTCATCTGTGTAGCATAGCATTTAAGAGAAGTACCCTCCATTCCAATTCTTGTGTGGTTTAAAATTATTTTAGTCATTGGATATTGACCTTGGAGCCATTGGTAGGCTTTTTTTCTTATATGTAATGTAGAGATTGAGACTATTTCCCTATTCATTATAGAATCTTTTTGATCTTACCTATATTATTGTTAATTTCATTGTATCATATTCAAATTTAAATTCCCTCATGGTGATGATGTGAGTAATTGATATTAATGATTCATTTGTCGAGATTTTGTGGTGTCCTACATGATATGTTTATACTTACCCCTACAACGTCATCTACCACATTTGATTTTTCTTATTCATATGGTTAGAAGATCGACGAGGACATCAATGGAGAATAGTGGTACTTGGATACATTGAGTATGTTTGATAGTAAGACAAGGAGATTAGTGGTAGTCACTCTCTAGATTTTCTTTTTACACTTTTTTCCAAGTAAGAACTTAATTTATGTTTGGGCATGTATTTTTTTTATGATATGGTTTTATATTGTTTTTTACATTGATAAATTCTATATAGGTTTTTCTATTCATGGTCATATTCTATATTTTTCATTATTTTATTATTCCTCTATATTTTTTCCAAGATATGGATGTGTGTGTGCTCACATGTACTTAAGTATATGGATTTCCATTTTATTTTATACATACTTAGTGCTTGTCTCCAACCTCTGGACAATTTAAGGAAGCATTGTGGTGTGAAAATCAACTGATCACTATTTAGGTGGTCCCTAGAAGGTAATGATGTAGCGACCCAGCCCCAAATATCCAAGATATGGTGTCTTCTATTAATTACAATGGCATGATTACATGGAATCATGTGTCGTAGGAATGAACAGTTTAGTAGTCTTGGAAATAAATATACTTAAATGAGAATTGTATTATAATGGGATTAAATAAATAAACATAATTTTTTATTCTAAAAAAATAATCAACATTTAGTATAGTTCTAATCCATATAGCATATTACTGCATATCTTTTATATTATGCGTATTTGATTCTTAGAGAAAGAATCATAATAACGGTGAGCTCAAATGCAATATAAGGAAAAAATATAGTAGAATGAATATTGAATCAATAATAATAGTCAATATGAAATGTTAAATAACTAGAAATAAATTCCATTAAAATATTATTATTAGAAAAAATAAATATAGTAAGGTTTGAAACTAAAACACATTCCATTAATCAATGAAATGAAATTAAATGTATCCATAGATATGTTGACACAAAATCTCATGGATGAATACTAATTGAATCAACTACGATGGAAATTCTTTATTAATGGTCATCATGTCTGTGGCACAAGAGGACCTATTAATATCAATACCTTTCATAAGATGGTTTAAAAAATCATTAGAATCCCATTTGCATAATTATTCATCTCCTGAGAACATGTCGATGCATCGAGGAGCTATATATTTTTGGTCCACCACCTGTAATTTCCAGTCCAAATATTTTCTCATTTTGAATAAACAAAATAAATAATATTCCTTATAAAATAGTTGTATTTAATGAGGATTATAGATATATCAATAATTTACAAATTAATCAAATTACTGTTAATGTCGGCACCATATGTACAGTGGTATATAGTATTAGAAATTGTAATATCCATGATAAAGGTTACGGATAATAAGAACAAATTCACAATTAAATGATCATATAATGTTGAATATTTAAAGATTACATCTATAATTAATCTAGTATGTTAATGTGAAAACTATCCTTGGAAAAATCATTAATAACCCATCCATAGGAATAATAGGGATGGAACCAATACTACAAACCCATGTGAATTAAAAAAGATGGTTGTTGTCATTGATGAAATAAATGATTATGTTTTCAAAATATTATTGTGGAAAATATACATTTAGTTAAAAAACCTTTTGAAAATATTTTCCATTAAAAATAAACATTTTAAACTTGATAAAGAGGCTTCAAAGAAATGATGGAAGATCAATTTTCACATGTCATATGTGGTAAAAAATATACATTTTGTACGAAAAACTGTTACAAAGTGCCTCATTAAAAATGAGACAAGAATATTCCCTTGAAATCCTTTGTAAAAGGGAAAAAAGAAAAATAATTTCTTTATCAAATAATTTTGAAAACAATTTGATATTTTTTAATAATGAATTTTTTTAGATGAAAACAGGTTCTCTGACTAAAGAGAAAAATATACATTGGTTTTCCACAAAATATTTATAGAAGATTTTGAGTACCAAATAATTAATATTAGTACTAATAAAAGAAAATAATTGTGAGAAACTAGAGAATAATTAAAGATTTTATTGAATAATGTTTATATAATTTTCCTTAATAGAAATACCATTGAATTAGCATTAAAGTAATTTTAAGGTTAATAATCTTTAAGCACTCCAAAGTATCCCATACCACATTCAAACGTACTAAATCATAAACTCATAAAGTTATGAAATTAAATTAATGTAATAATATCATAATAATAAAGAGTGTCGTGATATATTAGGTAACCAGTAGTACATAAATCATATAAAATAAAGTAGGTTAATAACAACAATTAAGACTCAATGGAATGACAATTGAGAAAAAAATGTGTTACATATGAATCAAAAGACTTGAAAGTAATAATATTAAAATACAACACCTAAATAAAATTAAGATAAATTAACTAATGATATACTATATCAAAATGAGAAGTAGGTACACAGCACAAGAGAATTAAGTGTTGAATATTACATTTTTATCATGGATATAAAAAGTGAGATAAAAATCCTTACATAGTGTTTCCATTCAGGTGAATGTCCATTACATTCATGTATAATACACTTATTTAATTTTTATACTTGATTAAGGAACCATTTTAATTTTCATTATTACTTTTATTTCACTTATTACAAAAAATTTTACAACTAATTATTCAATTATGTATACATTGGGTGTTTTTTTCCTATTTCGGTTTATGTGTCTAAATAATAATTATAGTTAAAATATGTTAAAATGGGTCATTATAGAACATCTTTATAATAATAAAAATTAAAAAATAATTATATTTATAAATCAATTTTTTTTAAATTATTCATAAAATATGGTAATTAAAATGAGCCAATGTTACAATCATGAAAACGGTTGGACGTACGTATAAATGAGTAACATTCCCATTTTTAAATGATCTTTGTGGATAAAAGGTAAATAACTAAAATAATTAAATAATGATATTTATATAATAAATAATTTTATATTTAGTGAGATATACTTAAATATAGAGTTCTTTGATTTAAAAATAATCACAACACATTGAGGAGTCAGTAGTTCACATGTCCACAAATGATGTTATATCATTCAAAGTGTGTTAAAGGGTAATAAAGGGGGTGATATATATGTAACACCTTGCCCCTACCTCATTGTATTGAGGTGGCGGTGAGGGATTACTTGGCCTTAAGTGACTTTACAAAGGTGCTAAAGGCTAGAAATAAATGCCGAGGGATTCAGGAAACGATTGGGGAACGATTTTCCATTGAGGAAAAACCAACCATCCCAATGATCCACTATCAATAACTACATGATTCATGTCAACAAAACAAACAAAATCATACATTAAAAGAAATGAACTACCCTATTCCACAATGCATCCCACAACCCAATATAACCAACACAATATCAGAGTACTATGGGGATGACTAAACAACATACCCAAAATAAGCCAAGACACACTCCATGGCTCCACACAAATCTCTATGCTCCAAGCACCACAACATATCCCAAGAATCACCACGAACCACTAGAAATGAGATGTTTTACATTTACCTGTGTCCCGGAATACGACATCTGCAAAATCACAAAGGTTCCCTAGCATGGGGTGAGTACTAATACTCCGTAGGTTTTCCACAAATGACTTCCCTACACACGACACTAGGATAAAACTGTTAGCACATTTATATAAAACATTTTATATAAATCAAAACCAATCTACCAATTGTGTATAATCAAAATATGCCATAATCCGAACATGCCACACAAGGAAGACAAATCAACCATGCCATGCAAGGAATCCAAATTGACTATTCCACAAGCCGATAATAGTTTTCATATTTCATTCACACTCCCCATATATAAACATCACCAAAACATCACACAACAAACCATGGTGGCACTTCCTGTCCAAACCATGCACACAATAAACCATGGTGGCACTTCTCATCCGACACATGAACACAACAAACCATGGTGGCCCTTCCTGTCCAACCCATGCACACAAAAATCAAGGTGTCACTTTTTACCCAACCCATGCACACAACAGATAATGGTGGCACTTCCCGTCCAACCCATGCACATGATAAACCAAGTATATATCGCACCAAGTCCAAAACAACATACAAATAATAATTTCGATCCGATATCGAACCACTTCAATAAATCACCCATTTATCGAGATCAACCTTAACTAATTTTCCATGACAACCCACATTTAAATAAAACAACATCTTTATTGAAAACTATCTTACAGAAAACATTTTACATAATAAACCACTAATGATTTCAAATCAACATTTTGAAATTACTAAACAAAGCCCCTTTTTCGCACCAATAACCCATTAATCTCAAAATCCCGCAAAACATCACCAAAGTGATATCCATCCAATTTCGCACATCAAAAAACAATTAATATTAATCAACACATATTAATTATAACAAAAATTCATGTTCTAGAAAAGTGGAGTCGAGAGAGAAGCCACCAACCTTTTGGGTTCTTGTGAAATCGACCAACAAACCATTACTCTTCAAAACCGGTGAACGCACCACCAAAACCTCTCAAGATCTCCTTCTGTACCATCCACAAGCCCTAAAATCAACATACAAAGCAACCACAACCCTGTATCTACAAAAAAAAAGTGATGAACTAGAAAACTGAGAGAGAGGGTGATGTTGATCTAGAGGAAACCACAAACAACCACGAGAGAGGACTTTCCTGTTAAGAACTACCTTCAAACCACCACAAAACCCCTTCGATTTGCTTCCAAAACTTGTGGGAGATCCCCTCCAACCCTTGAGAACCGAAAATACCAACTGAGGATGGAGTGGGAGAGGATTTAGAGAGGAATGAGGCAAGACCAAGGGAGACTAGATTTAAAAACCCAACTTTTATGTGGTCACATGGTTAACCCGCACGGTTTGACAAAACGTGCACTAATCGTGCACATGCTACTGTCTCGAGAGGTGGGGTCCGCACAACTTCCTCAGACGGTTTGGCAAACCATGCATAGGCCGTGTAAATCCTACTTCTTCCCAATACATGGTTTCATGGAGAACCCCACATGGTTTCAACTAACCTTGCTCAAACTGTGCTCCATAAGAAATGCCTCCAAACTTACTTCAAATGGTTCCAAAGCCTCCTAACCTCTTCCTTACTCACCCCATTCACTTTAAACACATAAAAAAGGCATAAACAAAGGAAACATACCAAAAACTGGGGGTGCAACATTCTCCCCACCATTGGACGTTCCATCCTCGGAAATTAGTGAACCCACCCATTGCCGAAAGAGATCGGGCCATTGCTTGACCATCTCTTTCTCCCACTCCCAAGTCTCCTCTTGGATATGGACATGCTTCCACAAAACCCGAACTAGACTGATGATTTTACCACACAAGACTTTCTCTTGCCTACCCACAACCTACAATGGAATGTGCAGTAATGAAGCATCCGACTCTAGCCCAATATAATCCCATCGAATAATATTGCTTGGATCCTGCTGATACTTTTTCAACTGCGACACAAGAAACACATTGTACACCACACTGATCCTTGGTGGTAAATACAAACAATAAACCAACTCACCAACCCTCTAAAAAATCTCAAAAGGTCTAATATACCTCAGAAATAACTTTCTCGGCTTCCCAAACCGACAATGTCCCAACCTTGGAGAGATCCTGAAGAAAACATGACCACTCACCTCGAACAACAATGGTTGTCGACGATGATCTGCATACGATTTCTGACAACTCTGAGTTGTCTCCATTCTCTTCTTGAAAACATGATCTTCTCTATAGTCTCCTGGACAAGGCTCAGTCTGACCATCAAGGACTCACCCATTTCGACCCAGAATAGTGGAGAACAACATGGCCACCCATACAATGCTTCAAATGGAGCCATATGTTTGGATTCCTAATAACTGTTATTGTACGATAACTCAACCAATGACAAGTGCTCCTCCCACGAGCCAACAAAATCAATGACACAAGCCCACAAAATATACTCCAATTTTTGCATCATCATCTTAGATTAACCATCCATTTGAGGGTGATACACCGTGCTCATATTCAATTTTGTTCCAAGGGATAACTGCAAGTATTTCCAAAAACAAGATGTAAACCTTGGATCTCTATCTGATACATTCGAAACTGGATCACCATTCCCCTTTAACAACTCCTAGAATTAGATTTTGGACAGATCCTCCACCATATGAGATTCACGAATTGGAATGAAATGGGCCGACATTGTTAGCTGGTCCCCTGGCACCCAAATTGCACCGTGCTTTCTGACCGTTCATGGGAGACCTGTAACCAAATCTATCACTATTTTCTCACACTTCTAAACAGGGATTGGTAAAGACTGCAACATTATTGATGGCCGATGATGCTTTGCCTTGACCTGCTGACAAGTCAAGCATCTCGAAACAAACTCACCCACACTTCTTTTCATACCAGCCCACCAGAACTGCACTTTTAACGCTTTATACATTTTCTAAATTCCATGATGAACAACCCACCCGGAATGATGATACACCCTGAGAAGATCCTCATGAAAAGAAACTGGTACAACCATCCGATTCTGAAAACACCAAACTGAAACTCCATTCAGTTTGCAACCCTCAATGGTCTCCCCACTAATGAGTTTTGACCTCACAATCACACACTCAGAATCGGATATCTATGCCTCTTTAACCAAGCCAACCAAGACAGGAATCAACAAAACCAGAAAAAGACCGCTCTATTACCCTGGTCCTCACATTCCAACTTCATGTTAGCTATAACAAACATCAACTTCTACAGGTCTGATGCTTGTTTCACCATTTGAGAATATGATTTTATATATAATGCATCTACCATCGAATTTCCCATACTCAGTGTGTACATCAAGTAAAAATCAAACATCTGGAGATATTCCATCCATCTCCTTTGACTCTAGTTCAAATCCCATTGTGAGAAAATGTGCTTCAACCTATTATGATTTGTATAAACTGTGATTTTCTCACCGAAAAGATAATGACGACACACGTTCAAAGGATGGACCACTGCTACCAATTCCAAATCAAGAGTTGGGTAGTTCTTGTCATGCACCCTCAACTTCCGTGAGACATACGCAACAACATGATTCCTTTGCATGAGAACGCACTCCCACCTTGATCCCGATGCATCGCAATACAACACATACCCTTTTCCTAGTTCTAGCAAAACCATGATTGGTGCTGATGTTAGGTGACCCATTAGCTTTTCGAAACACTAATGACACTATTCATTCAACTGGAATAGAACATTATTTCTTTGTAAAAGATTTCATCGTTGAAGGAAAGCATGAAAAATCCCAAATAAAATGCTGATAATACCCAGAAAGATCGAGGAGACTCCATACCTCAAAAAAATTCTTTGGCAGTTTACACTAGATAACAGTCTCTATAATTTCTTGAACCACTGAAACTCCCCTTTCAGAAATCATGTGGCCAAGAAATAGACTTCCTGTATCAAAATGTCACACTTTCACAATTTGTCATAAAACCAATGATGCCTCACGATCCCCAAAACTATTGCCAAGTGCTGCTCATGCTCCACCCTTGTCTTTGAATACACTAGAATATCGTCTACAAACACCACCAAAACTGAATCCACATATATGTTAGATATCTGATTCATCAATTCCATGATTACCACTGGCACATTCGTTAGAATAAAGGGCATAACCACATATTCATAATGGCCATATCTACTTTTGAAATATATTTTAGGATAATCATCCTTACTCACCCACAATTGATGTTATCCCGACCTCGGGTCGATGTTAGAGAACCACTAGGCTCCCCTCAACTAGTCGAACAAATCGTCAATTCATGGAAGTGGGTATCTATTCTTTATCGTAACATGGTTAAGTCGGAGATAATCAACAAAGAGCCTCAATGTTCCATCCGCATTTTTCACAAACAACATCATCGCTACCCAAAGAGACGAGCTAAGCCAGATAAACCCTTTGTTTTCATACTCTTCCAACTGGACTTTCAATTCCCCCGATTTAGTAGGTGCCATCCTGTAAGACGGAAGTGAGATAGGATTGGTACCCAGAAGGAGATCAATCATAAACTCCACTTCTATAATGGGAGGTAACCCATAGAATTCATCAAGAAAAACATCCATGAACTAATCCACCACTACTGGAAGAACACCTTATTCAAACCCCTCAACTGATTCCAATGACAACACAACAAACTGATACGATAATGTGCCCACTGCTGGTTCCAACAAACCCATTGCACCCTTCCTTTCATGCCTCTCTCCTCTAATGTGATTTCTAACGCCATCGTCTGTCGTAAAATCCATTTTCCACACATTATAGTCGATGTGGGCCTTAAACGTGACTAGGCAATCCATTACCAGGATTATATCATACCCATATATCTCAAGCATCAAGGAATCCAAAATTAGCTCAACCACGCCCACAATGATACAACATGCTCTACACAAGAAGACACCACACTCTCTTCGGCCCAGATGAGTTTGATGTTTCAAAACCGAAGGCATCATCTCTACCCTTAAACTCAGATACTCAACCACACATGAAACAATAAAAAAGTGTGAAGCACCCATACCAAACAACACATTCATCAAGGTAGAATTTAATATAATAGTACCTCACACCGTGGATGATCTTGACTGATCATCAACCACAACCTACTCAGCTTTGAACATCACCTTGGTTGCCACACTCTGCACTTTATTTCCCTTATGAGGCATCATGGTATTCTAAGAATCACCATGACCCTCTTTACTCTGCCGCTGAGGGGTATGTTGTTGTCCCCATCTCATCAACACATATGACATATGCAATCCCTGAGGAGTGTCACGTAGACCCAACCTCAGAGCATTCCCACAATAACGCTTCATATGCCCCATATTATTACAATTATGACATGATTGAGGTTGTGTCATACAATCCCTCATGATGTGTGCCATAGATCCACACTGAAAACATCATGGTTTGCTCTGAGGATTTAGAGGAGTATTTACCGATCCTATCGTCGGATTATGTTCCATACTCGCGCCCTGGGAATAAGTGTCCCTCCTTCGCATGAACCCAGCATTAGATTTCCCACTATTCTCCATGGGTATGACCATGCTTCCTCCACCTAGAGCTCCCAATAGTTCCCGCTCAACCATTGATGCTTCATTCACCATCTCTGTGTAATCATCAATAAACAACACTTCTATTTTTGAATGGATCTATTGCCTTAACCCCGCATAAAATATCCTTTCCGTAAATGATGTGCTACCCACCACCTCAGGTGCAAACCACACTAAGCTCATAAAATTAGCTGCATACTCTGTCAAATCCATACACTCTTGCTTTAGACTAAATAAATTAGTTGTGTGCTGAATTCTGAACGTATGTGGGTAGAATTTTTTATCAAAAAATTCCTCAATACTTTCCCACATCTTATCCTAGTCCATTACCGCTTGGACTACTAACTCCCAACACTGAAGAGAAAGACCCTCTTTCTTTTACATTACTATCATTACTTTCAACTCTACAAGAATCCACAATAATACAAAAATTTTGTTCATTCTGGATAGCCACTCCTTTACCCTTTCTGGGTCTGAATCACCCTTAAATATGGGTGGATATTGCTTCTGAAACTGAACCTCATGATCCACATGCCTTGGTTCATCTTATTTATTTCCACTTTCCACATCTTGGAAATTTTGAACTATACTTTTCACTAACTATTGGTTCACCTTGGGCTCAGGTGCAACCACTTTCTCATCGGCCACTTCAGGTTGGTCTCTACGATGCCTACCCAGTGACATTTCTATAAATAGAAAACAAAAAACCATGAGTCTCACATCTGTAGACATCAAGAATTCCCATTTCAATTTTCATTAGACAACACTATCACAACAAGGCTTTCCACCTTTTACACATTTGCATGTTTCACCATTTTTGTAAATCAAACCATTTTCAAAATACCAGGTTTATTCACATTACCATTTCAAACATTTGAAAAATCATTTCTCAATTCAGCCCATAAATCATTATGACCAATGAAATATGAATCCTAGAGGGAAGAAATTTCTACCATATATGTTAAACACATCTCATTCGCTATGCCCACGACAATGAGAATCCAATACCTATAATTGTCTCCAAAACACTTATGTACCCAACTTCCTACTAACATGAAGTTCAGCATAAAAGGTTTATCTACATCCTTTTATGCTATACATTCCATGTTCCTAAATTCCTACACCTTGCTACCATCCCCACCCAAGGAATATAACACAACGAATGTCAAATCCAAATCCGATATTAAACTACAAAGGACCGAACAAGATGATACCATTTGTAACAACCCACCACTACTTAATTTTTTTGAGGAGGTGGTGAGGGATTTCTTTCCCTTAATATAGGTTCCCAAGGCACCAAAGGTTGGAAATAAATGTTGAGGGCTTCAAGAAACGATTGGGGAACCATTTTCCCTCGAGAAAAAACCAACCAACCAAATGATCCACTGTCAAAAAAAACATGGTGCATGTCAACAAAACAACCAACTCTTACATTACCAAAATGGAACTACACTATTCCACAATGAAACCCACAACCCAATACAACCAACTCAATATCAGAGTATTACGCGGAATACTAAACAACATTCCCAAAATAAGCTAAGACACACTCCACGGCTTCACACCAAGCTCCATGCTCCAACCACCACCACATATCCCAAGCATCACCACAAACCACTAGCAATGAGATTTTTTACTTTTACCAGTGTCCCGAAATACGATATCTACAAAAGCACCAAAGTTCCAAAGCAGGGGGTGAGTAATAATACTCAGTAGGTTTTCCCTAAATAACATCCCTACACATGACACTATGATAAAACCGTTACCACATTTATATAAAACATTTTATATAAATAAAAACCAAGATACCAATTTTTTATATACCAAACATGCAATAAGCCAAACATGCCACACAAGGAAGCCAAATCAACCACACCATGTAAGGAATCCAAATCAACCATGCCACAACCTGATTACAATTTTCATATTTCACTCATAAGACCCATCTAAAAACATCACCAAAAAAGCACACAAGAAACCATGGTGGAAATTCCCGTCCAACCCATGCACACAATAAACCATGGTGACACTTCCCATCTGACCCATTCACAAAAATACAATGGGGAAATTTCTCGTCCAAACCATGCACACAATAAACCCTGGTTGCACATCCCATCCAACCCATGCACACAACAGACCATGGTGGAACTTCCAGTCCAACTCATGTACACAACAGACTAATCATATAACCCATCAAGGCCACAAAAACATGCAAATAACCATTTCCATCATATGCCGAACCACTTCAATAAATCACTCATTTATCTAGATCAACCCTAAACCATTTTCCAGGCCAACCCACAATTCAATAAAACAACAACTTTATTGATAACCATCTTATACGAAAAAAAATTCATAATCAACAACAAATTATTTCAAATCAACATTTTAAAATCACACAATAAAGCCCCCTATCACACTAATAACCCATTTATCACAAAATCCCCCAAAACATCACCAAAGTGATCTGCAACCAATTTCACACATCAAAACAAAATTAATTTTAAGCAACCCATGTTAATTGTAACTAAGATTTATGTTCTAGAAATGTTGGGTCTATAGAGAAGCCACCTGCCTTTAGGGTTCCAGCAAAATCGACCCACAAACCATTACTCTTCAAAACTGGAAAACACACCACCGAAACCCCTCTAGTTCTCCTTCCCTAACATCTACAAGCCTTAAAATCAACATCTTAGTCCACCACAACCCTAGATCTACATACAATGGGTGTATATCTATAAAATAGAGAGAAAGTTAGATGTAGATATAGAGGAAACCACAAACAACCATGAGAAAAGACTTAACTGAGAAGAAATGCCTTCAAACCTACATGAACCCCCTTTGATTTGATTCCAAAACGTGTGGGAGAGCCCCTCCAACCCTTGAGAACAAAAAATTCCAAGTGAGGCTCGAGTTGCAGAGGATTTGGAGATGAATGAGGCAAGACCGAGGGAGATCGAATTTAAAAACTCTACATTTAAGTGGCCGCACAGGTAACCCACACCATTTGACCAACCGTGCGCTAACCGTGTGCACGCTACTGTCTCGAGAGGAGGGGTCTGAAGGGTTGCCTCATAGGGTTTGGCAAATCGTGTAAAGGCTGTGCGAAGCCTACTGCCTCCCCCAGCATAGTTTTCTGGAGAACCCGCACGGTTTCCACTAACTGTGCTCAAACTGTGCTTCCTATAAAAAGCATCAAAACTTATTACAAACAATTCCAAACTCACCCAACCTATTCCCCACTCATTCCATGCACTTTAAACATATAAAAAAACATAAATAAAGGCTACATACCTGATACCAGTGGGTGATACAATATATATCTATACCTATAATGTATTTTCAAAATGTTAAATATGTCATGAATATATATATTTTTTTCATTTCACTTATTTTTAATTATAAAAATTCATTTTTACATTCCATGTATTGTGTGAAAATATCACTTTTCTTTGAGGTGGTGGTAGTGCACACTTCCTCAAATGATGTTATTGTATTAATATAAAATAAAAAGTATTAAATGTATACATTATAAAAGGTTTATAGAAGAATAAAGACAAAATAAAAATCATATTTGACAATAAAAAATATCTTTTCCATCATAATATCCACTATAAGAGGTGGAAATGGAATAATGAACAATCATCGTTTAATGAGGCAATAGTTCGTTGTACATAGAAATAGTATGTGAACTTACATCAGAGGGAGGTGTCTGTAAGTGTTGGTATATGAATTAAAATAAAAAAATTATAGTATATGGGGGAACGTTTTTTATGAAATCACACAAAAATAATATTATTGGAAGTGGAGATTTGAAATTAATTTAACAATACTGGGAGAAGACATTGCCTCTTTATCAGGTAACTACTTTTAGTTTGAAGTAAAAGATTCCTTGAATTTATTTTTGATAGAATGTAGGATTATAGGTCTTGGGGATGTATTTTTGGAGACCATATTCAGGTAATGGCCAGAACTAATAGGATTTAAAGGTGTGAAGATGTGGGAGACGTCGTGGCCTTTATAAAGAAGGAAAAGGACTCATTTGGAATTTCGGGAAACAAGTTAGGTTTGCACAGGTTATTACCTAAAGAAGTAAAAACAAACAAAAATAACTCAATAATTGAAGTTTAATAACTGAACTATGGATTTCCAATGGGATTTGGACTAGTTTTTAGGTCATTTTCCCATAAGATAAAGGTTTAGTCTTTTATTAAGCACAATTTATCCATAAAAATTGAAAAAAAATTAATTACATTCACTAATATTTTGGGCCAAAAACAAAGTTGGTGTTATTATACATTTTAAATCTTTATTATTAAGAATATGGAATCCATTTTTCAGATTCTAATCTTCTAGTTAAATGAAATAAAATTAAAATTAATCCAACAGACGGGATGATAATACATGTTCATAAAGTAAAAAATGTCTGAGAGTTTGTTATGTTTTTGTGATAAATTTCATAGTTAAATTGAGACCAATCACCTAAATTGTGTTTATTTCTTAAAATATTATCAAATTAAACATTAAAAATAATAAAAAATAACTTAACCTTATAAATTAATTAGATAAAAAGTAATTTTTAACTAATATTCAGTATTTTAAACTTTTAAATAGAAAATGAAATGTCTTAGAAAAATATCACAAATTCACTCTAACCAAGTTATTATGATTCTTTTTAAAAGTGGAATTTTATTTTGAAATATTAAATAAATTAAAGTATAAATATTTATACTTAAAATGGGTTAACCATTAAAATGCATCCAAATTGCCTAGTGTTTGTTTATATCTTATGTATAAAAAACCCAATGGATGAATATAAGAAATATTTGATTGAAGATATAAGAAATATATTAAATTAAAATAATTCAATAATTTAAATTATTGTGTTTATTATGATAAAACCACATTGGAAGCATAAAAAATAATATTTCTTTTCTATATCCAATTGGTTCTTATTTTCCTTTCTCATTAATTAATAACCGATGAATTAATTTTATATTTATATAAAACAAAAATTTTTATAAGTTAGTTAATATTATTCATACCTCAGAATATAACAACTTGTTTATATCATATTATATTAAATAATAGTATTATAACAATACATTGTTTTTGGTGTAACTCAGTCTTGCGTGTAATGAAAACTATCATGGAAGGACACACATGAATGTACCAAAATCTGTGAAGGAAGGTCTATACTGAATATAATGAAAGATATCTAGGAAGGACACTCTTGCATATAATTCAAGATAACTCATTGTTTAGTGCATTTAATTATATAATGAATATATTTTAAAGAGTAAATATGTTATAATGTATTAGGATATTACCTTACGCACTTGGTTTCATGTGTCATACATAATATCAGATACAAGGTTCTTACTTATATATTTCAGGGCATCACATTCTCCCTAACATATTTAAAAGATTTCCTCATAATTTGAACCCAATTATCAGGATAATTTTTTGATACTAATTTTGTTTAAAATCCTACATCATGAAAAGGGTTCAAAAGTTGTCCTCTATGAAAGATAAAATGCAATGTACAAAGGTCGCAAAGAATACCATGTAACTAAGTGTCTATGAATGAGAACATTAGTGGCTAGTAGAGATATGTACTTAGAGGGAAAATGTAAATATTTATATTATGTGATTGAGGTAATCAATCAAAAAAATTTAATGATCAATATAAGGTTGAGGGCCCAAAAGACATAGATATTTTATGATTTAGAAGGCCATTAGATCAACAAAAAATTATATATTTGGAAAAAAATTCATTTCTTTGACATTTTACTAATGTTTGGTAACTATTTTACTATCCAATAATAAAATTAAAAATTATTAATTGATAAGTTTCAATCTCATATGAACAATCATAAATTTTGGTTGTGCTTCAATTAAATTCTAATTCATCCCATTACCCCACAAAATAATTTATTACGAACAATATAGTTTTTAATGCCTGAAGCACTAAAAGAAACATTTATAGGATCACAAGGCCTATAAAAGAGTGTAAAGTATTACTACTTTCATTTAAATGTCTCCAAAAAATAAATATGGCTAATATATTAATTTATAATCCAAAAAATGAGTTACTAATAGTTTATCATTTATGTTTATTCATTAAATAGATTTACTAGAAACAATGAAAAATGAAAAGGTCATTGTGTAGGTCAATGGTTGGTGAGAAACCCTTATCAACCTTTAGTTAGGGATTCAAGACCGTTATCCTTGATACCTTTTATTGGTTATCACCCAACTTATATGTTCTATTTTTCTAAACCAATATTAATTTTATTTCAAAAATATATATGATGGATATCCTTGAAATTAAGTTAATCACTAAATATACATTTGACTAATTATTTCAATACATCCTTAATACATAAATACATCATCCCCTTATTTTTACATAGATACTTCCATAATCTGGATTTTATCATCTAGGAGCGGGCATTGACATAGGTAATGTCCAGGTTCCCCACATTTACAACAAGGAACTATAAAGGATCTATTAAGATGAGCTTCATTTCCTTCCATTATACTCTTCCATTTCCTCGATAATTCATTTCGGTATATCCTTAATTCTCACACATAATGAATTTACATGTTCTATTAAGACATTTTACTTGGTGTCTCCTACCACACTTCTCACATATCAAATGTCGATCATTATTCTCTACACGGTCTCCACCACTCGATCTCTTATCATCATTCATCCATCTATTATTTGGTGAGCTCAGATGTTGGTGAAGGTATATATTGTTAATTATATTTTGGGAAATATAATTTGGAATAATCCTGATATTCATCACTACTACAGACATATCAGTTTGTTTCTCATTTTCACTATTGTGTGCGTCACGTTTGATGTTAACGAGAATCCTTTGGGTTCAATCTATTGACTACACCCAGAAAGAATAGTGTAACTAACAATAGTTATAATAAAAAATATTATAATTATCTATAAGATATCTATATCATGACACCTTATTTTTAGATCTAAAACACCTTAGTTTTAAGCTTTATTATTCATTATCAAAATAATTTAAAATTTTTCATATTGTTTATTAATGAAAACACAAATTATCTTAATCATATACCCATGGAGTGTAAAACCTGGTGGGCAGTAATGCCTATTGTCATGTACAAGGTTACCCCAAGTCAGGCATGGAACACCTTTTCAGAGTTGTTACTCCTAGTTACTTTTATTTTATAACCACATCAACTACTAGTGTTTGTATAGGGATGTATTTCTAGGAAGACACACATAATCTATAAATCAAAAAAATTCTAGGGTTTTCATATATATTTATCAAAAATTAAATCTTAATGCAATTTTATCTAACCTTATTATTCCTAAATCTAGTTCCCAAGGTTTTTATGAAACATTTTATAATAACAAATATAGTGACCCAACCTTAGATTTCATAGGGAAGGTGTCTGATATCTATTAAAATATACTGATTACAAGGAATCAAGCCCCGAAGGACCTAACTGTATAATAGTCTTGTGAAATCATATACATAAATGATAATTATATTACTAATGGATATAATAATTACAACAATTTTTTTTCTTCTAAACAAATAAACAACATTTCCTATAAATATAATCCATATAGTATATTCCTTCATATCTTTTATAGTATTATTCTTGGATTCCTAATTAAAACTAATAATAACAGTGAGCTTAGTGCACAATAGGGGTAAAATAAAGTAGAATTAATAATAAATAAATGATATTAGTTAATAAGGAATGTTAAATAACTATAAATAAATTCAATTAAAATAAATAGATATGGAAAAATTAATATGGAATGGTATGAAACAAACACACATGCATTAATCAATGCACTGAAATCAATTTTATCTGTAGATATGTCGACGCAAAATCTCATGGATGAGTAATAACTGAAACTAATATGAGGGAAATTATCTCTTAATATACATCATGTTTAAAGAAAATTAGGAACTATTACCATAAATACCTTTCAAAATACAGTTTAAAACTAATGTTTGAAACCCATTTGTGCAATTATTCATCTCATGAGAACCTGTCTATGAATCAAGGAACAATATAAAGGTCGTGCTCCACCCATCATTGCCAATAAAAAGCATTTATCATATTGAATAAAAATTAAATAATATTCCTTATCAAATAACCATATTTAACGAGTAATACAGATCTATCAATAATTCCCAAATTAACCAAATAACTATCTTTGTAGGCACCATATGTACAATGGTATATGTTTTAATCAATAGAAATATCCCTTATAAAAGTTAGTGATAATTAAGAGAAATTCAATGCTCAATGATCATATGAAGTTGAATAATTCGAGGGGAATTAAATAATGAATCAAGGAAGTTATTTTTTGTACTATACTTTCCCAAATAAATAATAAACCATCCTTAGGAATAATAAAGATGTTATCAATACAAAAACCATCAAGTGGAGTAAAATAGTGGGTTGTTGCAATTTATGAAATAAAATATTATATTTTAAAAATAATCTTTGAGAAAAATATCCTTATAATTCGATAAAACATTAGAAAATATTTTTCTTTAAATGTATTCTATTTAAAAATGAAAATTAGGGTTTAAATAAATTATGGTGGATGAATCTGTGCATGTCATACAAGGTAAAAAAATATTACTTCCTTTGTATGATAAATGGTTATAAAATGACTCATTTGGAAATAGATAAGGATATTCATTTTGAAGCATTTGTAAAATAAAATAAGGGTGAAAATTTCCTTTACAAATAATTCTAAAAAAATTTCAAAAACTTTTTAATAAATAATGGTTTTTATAAGAAAACAGGTTCTCTCACTGTAGGGAGAATTAATTTCGGCTTTACAACAAACAGTTTCTAGAACATTTTGAGTAATAAATAATTGAATATTATTACTAATTCATAAAAATAATCATTAAAAACATATAATAATTAAAATTGTTTTTTGAATAATGATAATATAATTTCATCAAATAGAAATTCCATTGAAAGATCATTAATGTTATTTCAGAGGTTAATAATCATTAAACATTCAAAAGTGTCACATGCCACATTGAAACATCCTAAATAAAGATCTCATGAAATGATAAAATTAAATTGAAGTCATAATATCATTATAGAAATGATATTTATAATATATCATGTAAATGGAATCTTATACACTATATAAAATAAACAAGGCGCATAACAAAAATTAATCTTTAATGGAATGTAAATTGAGATGAAAAACCCTTACATATAAATCGAAAGAATTAAAAGTCATAATCATAACATGAAACATCTATATATTATGAAAATAAATAAATAAATAATATAATATAGTAAGATTTGTTGTAATTACACCACATAGAGTAATTATGTGGTGAATATGACATTTGTCACACAGATGTAAAAAGTGAGTCGGAACTTCTTACCTTGTATTTCATTTCGGGTGAACGTCCTTTAACATAATATATAATAATATTATTTTATTTTTATACATTATTCAAAAATGTTTCGATGTTTATAATTAATTTTATTTCAATTATTCCCATGTTTTGTTAAACTAATTAAATAATTAATTTATGGCGTCTGTTTTTGACCAAATTTGGTTTATATATCAAAACAACTATAGTAGGTCAACTATGGTCAAAGGGATCATTATATAAAATCTCTAGAATAGTAACCATAAAATAATTCTCATATTTATAAATCACTTATACTTTTAAAATAAATCATTATATATG
Organism: Viscum album; assembly: GCA_963277665.1. Lineage (NCBI taxonomy): Eukaryota > Viridiplantae > Streptophyta > Magnoliopsida > Santalales > Viscaceae > Viscum > Viscum album. The sequence goes on from OY728164.1 coordinate 1,200,525,222, forward strand.
GTTATGAAAATAATACGATGTTACAATCGTGGAGATGGTAGGCCATACACGCGTAGGAGTAACATTCCCATTTTTAATTGGTAATTTTTGAAAGAAGGTATTAACTCAATTTTATATAGAAAAAATCATTATATAATTAATAATTTTTTATTTAATAATATATACATATATATATAATTATTTTATTTAAAACGGATCACATCATGTAGAAGAGATTGTAGTCTACACGTCCACGAACGACATTGTGTCTTTTAATGTGTGTGAAAGGGTAATGAAGAAGATGATATAAATATATAAATATTATATTTATTAAAAGATAATTTTTCATGAATATATTATTTATGTTGTTCTTTTAACTTATGTTTAATTATAATAATTCATTTATACATTCTATGTATCGTGTGAATGTATCACATCACTTTGAGGGGTGGTATCCCACACTTCCTCAAAAGATGTTATCGTATTAACATAAAATGGAAAGTACTAAATGTTTGTATTATAAAAGGTTTATAGAATTATAAATAGTAAATAAGTATCTTATTTAACATTAAAAAATATAGATACTATCATAATGGCCATCATGATACACATAAACGAAAAATGAATAATCATTGTTTTGTGAGGAAGTAGTTCGACATACACAGAAAAAAAAAATTCATCCATTTGATGGAGGTCTTTATAAGTGTAGGTTGAAAAAATATCATGAAAAAAATCCTATTATATAAAAGGATACAAGTTTTTCATGTAATCATAAAATAAGCAGTGTATAGGAATTAGAGAATGGAAATTAAACAAAAAATCATGAGAGAAGATGCTACATCTTAATCCGTTAACTATATTAAATTTAAACCCAAATATTACATGGATTTAATTCTGGAGAAAGGTATATATCCAATTCTAGGGATGGTCTATTTGGATACTATTATGGAAGATAATGGTGGATCCTAAGAGGATTAATATATGTGAAGAAGTGGCACAATTGGTGGACTTTTATCAAGAATGAAGAGGACTTGGAATTTTTGGAAACAAGTGGAGTGTGAACATGTTATTGCCTAAAAATGTCAAAAAACAAAAAAAATAAATAAATAATGGAATGTTCATAGATGAATTATGGATATTAAATTGGTGTTGTATAATTTTATAGGTCATTTGATCCCTTAAGATAATGGTTTAGTCCTTTATTATGCTCAATTTAACCTTAATAAATATAATTTATTTTAATTACATTCACTACAATTTTGGTTAAAAAAGAAAACTTAGTATTATTAGACACTATTAATTATTATTTTTATAAATATGGAATCCATTTTTCTAAATTAAAATCACATAAGAGGTAAAAATTAAATTAAAATTAATCTCGTAGATGGGATGACAATGTTGGTTTTTAAAGTTAAAACATCTGAAAATTTTCTACGTTTTTTATCAATTTCGACATGAAGTTGATCCGATTAACCCAAATTGTATTAATTCATAAAAATATTATATAATTAATCTTGAAAAACCTTTAAAAGATATCTTAACCTCATACTTTAATTAGATTAAAATTTTGTTTTAAACTAAAATTTAGAATTTTTAACTATTCATTAAAAAAATGAAATGTCATAGAAAAATATAAAAAATTAACCTTAAACAAATTATTTTATTTCAATTTAAAATAATAATTACATTTTTTTGTATTAAATAAATTTAAGTATGAAAATTCATATTTAAAATGGGTTCTGCATTAAAAGGCGGTAAAATTGCCTTTATAAATATATTGGGTTGTATAGGTAAAATCGGGTTTGTTCTTAAATAATTCTTACAAAATCCAATAGATGTATATCTAAATTATTTTATTTAATATATAAATTATATATTTCATTGAAATAATTCACTAATTGTAATGGATTATGTTTATTAATATAAAACTCAATCGGAACCATAAAAATAATAATATTTTTTTTGAGTCCAATCTGTTCTTATTTTATGTTATCATTATTTTGTAACCCATGATATCATTTTATATTTATAAAAATTATTTATTTTCCTAAGTTAGTAAATAATATTCACAACATTTAATAAAATAGCTATGTTATATCATGTTATATTAAATAATATTATTTTAATAATACAATATTAGTTGGTGAAACTCGGTCTTGTGTGTAAAGAAAACTATTACGGAAGGTCACACATGAGTGTACTACAATCAATTGAGGATGTTCACTCGTGCGTATAATTAATGTTATTAAAGAAGGTTTCTCTTGAATTTGACACATGAAAAATCAGTGTTGTGTGCATTGTAATTTCTATAGATTCTCTTTTAAAAAGTAAATATATTTTAAAGTATCATGATACTACATTATGTGCTCGGTGTCACATGTCATACATGGTATCAAATTAAAGGTTCATGCTGCGGTTTTTTAGGACGTCATAAAGGAAGGGTAATAGTTGTATCAAAGATGGGGTTTATTCTATTCGATGTTGGATTTGGACCCCTAGTGATGATTGGTTTGGTACATAGGGAAATGGGGTTGTAATGTTTTGAATGATACATTCAGTACATGAAACCAGTGTTGGTGAGAAAGCCAATGCATACACTAACAAGGAATCTGAAAACATTCTTGTTGATGTGACATAATGAGAAATCAATTACAGGTAAAAAGTGGTACATGAATCATATTTTTGGGAGCTAAAATGATCGTATGGTTCTACTCTCAACTAGTCTTTTTTATTGTGTGGTAATTTGATCCAGTTGTACTAGTGGAAGATGCACCTATGATATTTGTGATTCATGATAACATATATAGATATCTCCCATGTTTGGAGGTGATCAAAACCCCATTCTCAAGATGTAGAGGACTGACAAGAGAAATTGTTGAAAAAAACCCCACTTGGATATGAATACTCTTGGGGGTGATCCTTGGGGAAAAAATTCTACAAGTTGACATGGTGAATCTGTAGTTCACTATTTTTTTGATTCATAATGTGGATTAAAACATGAAAGTAAGAAGGAAACATCCCCCACCAAGATGAATTATTATAACACAACATAAAACCCTAAAATAAACTCAGTGCCTCCCAAAGAAGATAGTGTTATGGCGTGGTGGATGAGTACCATTGAATTTTGTGTTTGAGGATGTTTTGATATTTTAGGGTGTTATATCAGGATTTTGTTATGTAGGATAGGTAGGAAAGGAAAAATGTGACATCAAGAGGTAGAGGATTTTGACCCTGAGTCTATGGGTGTGATCGAGGTATGTGATGTTCTTATTTTCTCCAATTTTAGTTTTGGTACGTTGTAAGAAGACATTTTTCTAGGTACATATACCCTAGTTAAGGCTTAGTTATACTAGTAGATAGTTTTATCTCAAAAATTGTGTTTTGAGGCTCCTACAGAGGGGAATCATTGATCACATTTTTACTAACAATGTGACCAAACTCTGAGAGGAGAGATAGAATCATGTGGTATATTTTCTTAGTTTAAGGTGAGGCCCTATAATGTTTTCCTCACTATAGAAAGGATTCTGGCCATCCATTCTCAGTTGTTTAATACTGGTGGGGGTTATAGCGTACTCGATTTAGTTGCAAATGGTTTACCCATATTTGGTAATATGGAATCATAGGAAGAGAATGATGATCATGTACGTAATAGGTTATTGATGATTCCTTTTTAGTATTCTAATATAATACATGGATAAGTGGATTACACTGTATTTTAGTTCCTGTGATGTGCGATGAGCATGAGGATATCATCCCTGATGATGTGGGAGGTTTACCTCCCCATGGAGAGTTTGTTTTCTACATGGACCCTCACCATGGGTGGAACGATATATGCACTAACATATCATATGAACCTATTTATCTATGATATATAGAGGTGTGGTTGGAATAATCTATAGATAAGGGGCTTCTTAGAGTGAGTGTGTTCTCATGGGAAGGCTGGTGTGGTTCACCTAGGACACAAATGAGTGCTTATGGTTATGAATGGACTGAAATTGGCTAAACCAGGTAAAAAAATGGGTTTCCACCCCCTGAGAATAGATGACTTCTTAGAGAAGTGATTAAGGGAAAGGGGGTTATCATTGAATTACCTCTTGATAGGTTATCAACAGCTCCATGTTTAAGATTATGATGAATATATCATACATTCCTTGAGCCACTATATATACTTTGATTTCTCAGTGATATAATTCAGTGATTTGAATTACATAGAAGAGTTATTGGGATTATGAACCAAATCCTTAACCCCACATGGATCGCTTCATGGTTGTCATCTATGGTGAATCATTGTGTACTCGACATCATTGGTGGTGCATGTGAGACACTTGGGGATCGTTTATGAGGTTCCAAAAAGGGAACTTAGTCATTGGGGAGCACTCAAAGATTCATTCAACGAATAAATAGGACCAAATTCATGGGATATATCTTCTCAAACATTTATGTTATAGTGAAAAGATAAATGGTTGAATTTGTGCCAGCTAGATTGCCTCCCTAAGGCATGTTCAACATAGAGGATAATCACAATAATTTTTTACATTCTCTATTGTTGAGAGAGTTTCTGAAGACTTTGATCTCTTTGTAGTTAAACCATGAGGGTGAGTATGGTGTCGCATACCTTTAGAAGTTGGTTATTACCCCGCTGCTTCTATGCTAAGTTGGGGAGGCTTGTCCTTGAGTTATTGATTATGGTGTCATTATTGACCCAATTTCCCATGGATGTTATCCTATTGGATTTTTTGAAGGTGTACATCATGTTATACTTTTTGAAGGATGAATGGTGACACTAGTCATACTGCATGAGGAGGTATTGAATATGTTTTTTCCCAAGATAGTTCATCTAGTAGAATTAAGGATATTCTAGGATCATTTGGAATTGTATCAGGTAGCTATGTATGTAGTTTCACATTTCTTAGTATTTAAATTGATGTATCACCAATCCATATGGGAAGGATGAGACCAGATGGAAGTAAAAATGGGATGGTATCTTTTTAGTTCCCATGAAATGGTTTCTAGGATAAGATAGAGGTCGTGATACTAAATGATTTATCATTGAATAAATCACCAAGATGTTCCACTTCATAAAAATCCAACAGAAGTGCTCAGTGGAATGTTTGGAACACTTGGGAATGTAAGAGGTAGAATGGATTTTTGGTGTTCCCTATATGATCATTTCATAACATGATACATGATTCACATCTCAATGATGGATAGGATACAAGAGGTCCATGAGACTTAGTGGTGGTTGTGCGTAAATTTTCTACCACTGAAATACAGATAGATAATGTGGACCCTTTAGTTTAGGGAGAAATGATTTGATATTACATGTTAGATTTTAGTTAGAGATGGTATGATTATCTACCATTATTGGAGGTTTCATATCCTAGTAGCTACCAATCTTCCATCATTGTACCACTATTTGGGGTAATGTGTGAGAGACCTCGTGGGTCACCACATTACTAGTCAAAGCATGTTTGAGGAATCAATCTTGGGTATAGATTTGGTGATATTTATTATTTTAAAGGGTTATGTTCATCTTGAGGTTGATGAGGATTATCAAGTAATGTTAAAAGTTCTTTGTGTACTGATGAGAATAGATATCATAGTTCAATAAAGAGATCATCTATTCTATAAGATCTCCCCTCATCGAGAATTGTCGATATTTGGCATGAATGGTAGGTTATCTCTGAGTTTTTAGTCCCTTATTCAAGTTAGTACTTTGGGTTAGAGAAACTACATTCCAATGTACCAACTAGCTTAGTTTGAATGATCATGTGATGTATTCCACATTTTATAGCCGATGTGACATGTTAATAACTCACTGCATGATGTGGATCATGGTGAGATTTTCAATGCAGGTAGAACTAATTTTCCAACGCACCCCATATATATTGATAACCGATAGAAGATGAAACTTTTTGGGATACAATATCCTTTGGGTACATGATTTTTAACATCATAGGAACCTTAAAGATATATTATGGGAGTGGGTGACCCTAATGATAGATCAGTGTCCTCACATGTGAGTGGGTTATTTATTTTTTGCATGAAAATTAGTAAAGGTGGGGAGAATTAAATGAATTTTTTACTAATAAAAATTTGATTTATCTTTAATTCTTTGAACTGAGTTAGCCTGGAATTCTGGGATAGAGAGAGAATTGGTATTGATATAATATAAATATTAAATATATTATATCATTAATGATTTTTTTTAAAATAATTCAATAAATAAAAATAATACATAGATGGGAAATTAGATGCCATAGTTGATTCTCTAATGTGTGGTTTACCCCTATGCATGAGCTGAGGTTTATTCGTGTTTTATGTTTCATGGAAGGAAACCATTGGTTTTGAGTGTAGTAAAATAAATAATAAATTATTTTTTATTTAAAATGAAAAACATGAACCCTCTATATATTAAAAACATGTTATGGAAAATAATTAGGGTTAGATACATAAGATAAGAAAATTATAGATCAAGGGGATGAGATCTTCATTAGCAACTGGGAGCTTGAATCAATGATGAATTAATATGGGATTGTGAGACAGAAAGCAATGTGACTTCCCATATCCGGATTCAACTCAACTTGTTCCCCGTACCTAGTTGGCCACATGGCCTCAATCATATTTCCCCCAATGCTAGAGGCTACCGACATGTAAAGAGGTATTAGGATGTGACAATGTAGAAATTACACCCCAATTTTGAGAGTCTATCATAGAGGAATAAACAATACTATAATATAAGAATTTTAAACAACATACAACTGAAGTAAAAAGTGAATGACTGATAAGAATGATAACTAGAATTCATAACATGAAATAGATGATGATTCATGTCACATGTTGTATAAAAATATCCAAATAAGGATACACTAATTCCAGATAAAAAATCCATTACCAATGTGCATAAATACATAAAAAATCAGAATCATAGCAAGACACATCATGGTCTCGTGCTATCTTGATCCTAAAAAAATCAAATTCCTATAGAAGGGAGAGTTACCTTATCTAAACCTGTTATAATATAATATTTTTTGGCACAAAATAATTTCCCATACAAGTTATGAAAAATAAATCCCATTACGAAACTTCCAAATATCCATTCCCACCTATGAGTGAGTATATGTAACAGGTTGAGTACAAAATTAAAATGTAGTAAACTAGGAAGCACTCCAAAGTAAAAACTCTTACAAGTATTAGATTCCATTTTCATTCATTATGTTCATTTTATCCATTAATCTAGATTAAATTATATAAGTCTTGATAACTATTCAAATCCCATTAATTCCTTATATTAATAATGCTCAACAGATACCTCAAAAAGCAATCTAACAATTAAAGAGATACCAAATACAAGCATGTGATTTTCCTTGGTAGACGCATCATATGTCCTTCCAATGAATATTAAATTTAACTCCATAGAAACAAGTATTGGAAAACCCATCCTGTGGGTATTAAAATCCTCACCCACAGGCATAACAAATCCTCACACACAGGCACAACAAATCCTCACCCACAGGTATAACAAATCCTCACCCCCAGGCCTAAATAATCCTCTCCCAAAAGCATAATAATCAATAGGATAGACCATAGTATATCATCATTTTAGAATAAATGGAAACACATAAATATTACAATATTAAATGGTTAACATAATAACAACTCATGTGGGAATCATATAAAATAAGATACAAGTGAATTAAACTATCACAGGGCTTAAATAATTATACTCACATGGGAAGTTCATATCACAAGCCTAATATATAATCTAACAATTAAAAGGCTTAAACAAATATACCCACCTAGATTGTTTATGTATAACAAGAAAAATGTGATATAAACTATCACAAGGCATTAAACTATTGTCATTTAATGTGGGAAACATTCTCTTGACCAATTTCATATTAAAAAAATCCTAAAAGGGAAATAAAGGAATTAACAGAGGCATCCTAGGACAGATAGATAAACATAGGTCATTGGAGGGAAACACACCCACATGGTGACCCCTAATCAAATAAAAAATCTAAATCATTCTTAAATTAATTTAATCCATGCTCTAATCATTACTAGGTTATAAAAGAGGTTAATTTACATTCAAGGATATACCCTAAACATGGGAGAATGACACTACGACATATATAAACAACTCAACATTGTACGAAATGCACAAGACCACCTACCTCATCGTAGTATGACTCTCCCTATCCATCCCCAACCTCCAATGAATGCTAGAACGATGTAAATCTAAAAAATAATGATAAAATTTCAACATTAAATAACATATTTGAGAGAAAAAAATCGTGAATAACAGCTCAAGTGGAATCAAGAGCCTACTGATCGGGTCCAAATGCAACTGACGATGATGGAATCAGGGTTCAGATGATCAATTATTAAGGGATTTAATGTCCATCTATACTTGCTCATCACCCCAGAAGAGCCCCTATCCATTTTCAAAAAAAATGACGCTACTTCCTAATATATTAAAAAAAAAGTACTCGGTGTGTACTTGATACTACATATCATGTCCATACAGTTTCAGTTTAGACCATTACATGGCTGTGTAGTAGGATTACATGGCCTATAACCTAACATACATGAAATGTACCTATTAGTACACAACTTTTAGTTCCTAGTCACGTCATGTAATAGGCCTAAATCCAACCCTGTAACTATTTCCCCTCGTTTTCTTATGTATAAATTTAAAAAGAAGGATCCATACCACAATGGAAGAACCAAGTTCTTAAAAACTTCCCCCTTAAAGAAATTCATCTCTGAATTTCCATTCCAAAGGTGATGAAGAATTATCTACAAAAAACTCGGGCCATTATGATCGTACATCAGCCTCCCTTTCCAAAGTCTCATCCTTCACTCAATCATGCTTCTATAGCACCCATACCAATGGAACATATTGACCATAGAGAATATTCATGTTACGATCCAAAATACCATTGAGATGCTCTTCAAAGGACACATATTCTTATAAATCCACTTCTATGGGATGAAAGGTGTTGGATGGGTTTCAAAAGTAACGTCGCAACTAAGAAACATGGAATACATCATGAATAGACCCATACATATGAGGTAATTGCAATCGATAGGCAACAAGTCTGACCCTCTACAGAATCTCAAATGGACCGACGTATATCAGATAATCTTACACTATCTCCTGACTCTCTTGATCCTTAAACGCAGTGAAACATGTAGTAAAACTCAATCCCCATCCTCAAACTCAAGAGGTCCTCTGCGGTGATCAACATAGGATTTCAAATGAGACTATGTAGCTGCCTCCCACTTCTAAATCAACTGGACCTAATCAGAAGTCTCCTGTAGAAGACATGGTCCCTGTAAAGCTGCATCACCCACCTCCATCCCACACAGGGGTGATCTACATGGACTACCATACACTGCCTCATATGGAACCATCCAAAATTTACCCTAAAATCTATTCTTATTGGTGAAATAAACTAAGGGATTGTGTTTCTACCAAGAACCCTCAAAATCCACAGTGCATGCCCAAAACATGTCCTCCAACACCTGAGTCATGCACTTTGATTGACTATCTAATTGGGGGCGGTATGTTTGGCTCAGAAGTACCTATGTACCCATAGCCCTCTATATCCTTTTACATGAATGAGAAGTAAACTGGGCATCCCTATACGAAACAATAGATTGTGGGACTCCATGTAGTATTATAGCCTCATTGATGCTAACCATTGAAATATCATCAACACTAACTATTTCTTTGACAGGACGTAAAAGTTAGACCTTTGTGAACTTGTAAACAACATGCCACAAGATATCATTACCATAAAATGTCTACTATTACGACCCAAAATTTTGAAAAAAATCCCCTAAAAATGTATATTTTACTGTTTCTAATTAACTAAAACTGTACATGTTTGAATTAAAATGTATCTATCAGCTTTAAACCAGTATATGGCCATTTCACAATTATAGAAAAAGGTCAATTGACCATTGGAAATAAAAATAATTTTAATTTTACAATTTTTGTTTAAATATGGAAATGATAATGAAAAATTAATTCAGAATAAGAGTTAATGGTATCTACCAGTACAATTATTCCATTTGAAGATCTTTTTTCAATGCTCAGATAAGGGGTAGGGTCGCTGGAATATTCTCTTGACCAAGAACAATCTGAGTTTCAACACATTATACTTGAATGGAATCGCCTATGGGAGAAGTGGATGTAAATAGAGATTACCACATGAGAAATGTTATCTGAGCCGCCCGAAGAGATTGTCACAATCGTACACCTTACCCTTAGGTCTTGTGAAAGTGTTATAAGGGGTTATGTAACAATGTATTAGTTACTTTTTGTGTTATTCATTTTATAAATAAAAATTGTTATTCACCAATTCTTTTATGAGAATAGGTTTTCATAAAAATATAATGAACTTGATATAATTGAATTTTTAGGTAAAATGGTACATTTCAAAAATATATAAATTATTATATTAAATTATGATTTTATTATTAATTTTATTATAATATTGTTATAAGACAAATCCTTTTTATTATAAATTAGGATTATATTTATTATTTTTACTCCATACAAGATTAAGTATTCAGTTTGATAAGAATTATATTTTCATAAGATAAAATAAGAATTGTATTTTTAGTTGAAGAGTTTATTTTGATGAATTAATGTTTTTTTTGGAAGAAATAATATTTTAATAAAATAAAATATTATATAAATTTATTTAAATATAAATTATCATATAATTTTTATGAAGTCAAATTTCACATCCCTTAAGGTTTGGAAATTGTTTTTGTCAAAACACATCAATTTTTAATAAATGATAGTTTGTTTTTTAAAAGTGAAAATTCATTTATTTAAAAAATTATATAGATAAAATGAATACTTTTTTGGTATTCAGAAAATTGAAATTATCCAATAGTGATTTTTTCATAATTTTCTGAGATAGTTGAATTTTTGGGTAAAAACATAATACCGTATAAATATTTATAATGTGATTTACGACATAATAATTTCCCAATAGTGATGTAATAAAATAATATAAAAGTTATATTTTCGAAATATATGTTTTACCTTTAGAATAATGTGATTCTATATTTTTTTTATTAATTTTATAATTCCTCAGTGGACCCTCAATGACATATAAATTTTTTTTACATTTTAAAATGATTTCTATGAGAGTGTGACTCACCTTCACATAAGAAAGCCTAATAAATTAAAATGTTTGGACCTTGTAATTATAAAATAATTTATACCACTGCACGTTTTTTGAAACTACGAGAAGAAACAATGGGATGGTTTGTGTTTTTAAATATTTTAATGTGTACTATCCAAAACCTAAATAATAATGAATTACCTCTCCTTTCCTATATAAACCCACCCAATATCCCATTCCTCTTCAGTAAAACCATTTAGAGCTCCACAATCCTATGTGCTCCTATTTCTATAATCCACCCATGGTTCACCATGCTCCCATGAAGCCTCTCTTAACACTCTCCCATGCCTTTGGGATCACACTTCCAAGTAAGATATCCTCTCCTTCCTCTCCTCCTTTCCACTTCAAGCATCTTATTTGAAAGTATCTTTTTTAATTATGAATGGTTATAATGTTTATCTTTTAAAATAATTCTATTAATTTCCATTTAATGTTATTTTAATTAGTTATTATTTATCCTCTCTCATTTTTACCCTTTCCTAAGACATTACTATGCCAAAATATCGTAAGGGATTTCACTCTTCTCATTTCCATTCAAGATACTCTTTTACATTATTATTTTTATGTTCCATATTTAATTGTTGGTTTATGATGTTACAAGACCCCCATAATGTCCAATTTATGTATATTTTATTATATATTCCTTTCAATATCATCAATCCCCCTATGATCCTTTTAGAACACAAGTTACTTTACCGAAATTCTATAAGGGATCTTCCACACTCCTATTTTATCAAGTATTATTTTCTTGTCATGTCATTGAATTTATATTAATCCCATATTAGGATGTGTTATTATATATCCTACACACATCCCATTTTATTCACAAATGATTATATCCCATTTCACTCTCAATTATCCCTCTTATGAACCCTTATGTATACCTGTTACCATGCCGAATTTTCGTAAGGGATTTATTGCTTTCTTAATTTTCCCAATTATCTTTATATTTTTATACACTTTTATTTTCAACTAAAAATTTTGGGGTATGATTTTGAAACTATCCTATACTTACCTCCTTAGTTTTGAATGATGGGAGACATATCTCTCTCCGTCAATCCCTCCCATGTACACTTGTTACCATGCTGAAATTTCATAAGTGTTTTTCCATTTGCCATCATTCATCACATTTCGTTATTATGTTACACCTTCTATTCCCAAATTACATGTGTTGGGGAATGTATATATATCCCACCCTTAATTTAAATTTCATGTTAATATTATGAGATAAACCTTTATCTCTCACAATCCATTTTTATGAATTTATATGTCATGTCATTTTGCTACCGAAATTGCACCGTGATTTTCCAAACCAGAATCATTATGTAGCGAATACCATTCCCTTTAATCTATCAAGGGTATCAAACATTATGAAAAAATATATATTGAATTGTACATACATACATGTATTCCACATTCCTTAATTTTTTAATAACTTATGATATTTCATGATTCCATGTTATATGATCCGTGTGAGACACTTATGAATAAAATGAAATGATTATTACGGGTGCACCATGATAGTGTTCCAATGCATTTTGTAATGTTTTTTATCATGACACTCCATGTGAAATGATGGTTTAATAATTATAATTCATGTGAAGTGAGGGTTTACTCTTTACAATTCATGTGTAATGAGTGTTTACGCATGATAATCAATGTTCAATGTGCCTTGGATCATTATAATATCATGTTGTATGTTGTTTCAACATCTATTTATAATTATAATCATGGTATATCATGACATTATGTTCATTTTTCTCTTATTCTATATTTATATGCCTATTTCTTAAAATTAATATATTCTTCATGTTATGACTTGTATACTCAGTTACTAGGATTTATAGCTCACCATTTTCTTATGTATCTCCTCTGATTATCACATTCAATTATAATTACGAAGGAATGTTGTGGTAATGTAAAATAAGATTTCAATAAAGATATTGTATTTTATGTCTTACAATTCCATGAAATGTTCCTTATTTCCCAAGACATAAGACCTCAAAATCCTCAGATTTCTCTTGAGTAAAAGTTTATATAATAAATCATGTTTAAATATGTAATAAAGGTAAGGTTTGTTATTGATGGATCAGACAATAGGTTTTGTTATTTTTGGGATCGGGATTATAAAAACCTAGCGAAATCTTTATGGATAAGACTAAGTATATTAAAAACATCCCTTAACTTTGTTGAGTAAAGATTAAGTGGTTTATCAATAAAATACATCCATGTCTGGATACGAACTAGTAGAGGTGGCTCTGGTACAGATGTATCTAAGGGTAAAACCCAAAAAACCCACTTTGAGCTAGACATTAATGGGAACTAGTACCCTAAAAACAGGCCTTGTTGCAATCTTACTTCGACACTCATTGGGGATATAGTGTAGTAAATTCAATAGCTTATTATGAACCATTATTAAGGGAACCCAATAAAATACCAAAAAGAATATATGTTATTAAATAGATCGTGGATATCTTATATTGAATATTATGGTATCACAAGTTAGGATATATTATTCATAAACATGTTTTTTATTTTATGTTCAATGTTTTCTTTTTTACATTCTTATTAACTAATTATTCAAAACCCATAATTTTATTTTCTTGTTCATTTTTAAAATATGGATAGAGGAAGATCAAAAACAACTCTTCTCTCTCTTCCTTAAGAACTACATGGATAGATTGTCCTAAATTCATGCTTAGATGAATTTGAATAATTTTCAAATATCCATGTTACATGAAAAAAACATTATGAGGCATCCAATACATATAACATTCCATGATTCTTTCACGGATCAAGTACTGTCTATTGGAGAATATTTCATTCTAAAAATTATGTTCATGCTATGCATGGGAAGTACCATCAGTGACTTTTAAAATTATTCTCTTTATTTCAATAATATTATACAGTAAATTATTTTCTAGATTCTGTAGAAGTGAGAGACCTCCGAGAAGCCTATATGTATCAAATTATAGATTTCTATATTTGGGGAAATAGAAAAAACAATTTTACCAAAACCCTGTATTGAAATTTTTGAAGATGAATCAGTAAGACTTTTTTTATAGAAAACTTTTCCAAAACTATGTCTCAAAATTATATACAATAAATACTTTTTTATGAATTTTTGAGGATTCCATCGATATAATCCAAGATGGATGTAGAGTTTTTGGGTAAAGGAAGTAGAGGATTTGGAAAAAATCCAATGTTACCATCAGGACACATGAACCCTTTATCCTTGAAGGAAATTCCAATAAGAAAGACTGTAGACCATATTAAAGATATAAAGGAGAATTTCCCCCACCTGTTTTCCCAATAGTTTGTGAAAAGAAACTTCGAGGGAAAAATTTTGTAAAGGGGGGAGAACATAACGGGAACTTTTGAAAAAAAAAATTCCTAAAAATGTATGTTTTTCTATTCACATTAAATAAAACTATGTAAGTATGATTTGAAATGTATCTATCGATTTCCAACCATTACATGACTGTTGATCAATTATGGTTGAATTTCAATATGACTGTTGGAAACAATAATAATATTAATGTTATATTTTTTTTATTATAAATAGATATGATAATGGAAAATTTTATTTATAAAGAAGAGTTGATGGAATATACCAATACATTTATGTCATACAATGTTCATTTTTCAGACCTCGGAAAAGTTGTGGCATCATTAGGCTTTTCTCTTGACAAATCCCAAGCCTATATTCAACACGTTAATCTTGAATGGTATCGCCTACGGGAGAAGTGTAAATTAATAGAGATTACAACCTAAGAAATGTTATTTAAGCCACCCAAGGAGTATGTCACAATCACAAACATTACCCTTAGGTCTTATTCAGGTGTTATAATGGGTTATGTAACATGGTATTAGTGACATTTTATATAATGAATTTTATAAAATATAATATTCCACCAATTCTTTTATGAGAATAGTTTTTCTTAGAAATATAATGAATTAGACAAATTGGATTTTAGGATAAAATGGTACTTTTCATAAATATATAAAATATTATATTAAACTAATTTTCCATTAGTAAGGTTACTATAATAGTGTTATAATAACACAAATTTTAATGATAAATGATTATTATATTTATTTTTTTTCTATCAAGGATTATGTATTCAGTTTGATAAGAATAATATTTTAATATGATAAAACTGAAATTGTATTTTTAATTAAGAAATTTATTTTGATGAATTAATTAATTAGTTTAATAAATAATAATTTAATAAAATATTATTATTAAATAAAATTTATTAAATAAAAATTATCATATAATTTTTATTAAGTCAAATGTAACTTTTATTATGGTTTGGAAACTATTTTTTTTTCAAAACCTTCCAAATTTCAATAAATGATGATTTTTATTTTAAAAGTGGAAATTTACATATTTAGAAAATTATTTAGATAAAATAAAAATTATTTTGGGAATTAAGAAGTCGAAATTATCCGACAGTGAACTTTTCATAATTTTCTGATATAATCAAATATTTTGGTAAAAATTAAATAACATATAAATATATAAAATTTGTTTTATGACATCATAAGGATGCAATAGTGACATAATGAAATACGGTAAAAGATATATTCAGACAATATATTTTTACCTTTAAAATAATGTGATTTTATATTTGTTTGATTAATTTTATAATGCCTCTGTTAACGCTCGAAAAATCATAAAATATTATAACATTTTAAAATAAGTTCCTTGAGATTTTGACTCAAATCCACATAATCATGCCTAATATTTTAATTATTTATGACCTTGTAATTATAAAATATTTTAAGCCACTACCCTTTTTCAGATACCATGGGAAAAAACCATGGTATTTTTTTTTTAATATTTTAATGTGTTGTGTCCAAAAACTAAATAATAAAGAATTTCCTATCCTTTCTGATATAAACACACCCAATCGCCCATTCCTCTTCACTCAAACCATTTGGAGCCCAAACATACTCTTCCATACTCTCTCCATAATCCTCCCAAGGGTCCCCAATTTCCCAATAAGCATCTCTAAAGCCTCTCTCAAGCCTTTAATATCACACTTTTATGTAAGGTATCCTCACTTTCCTCTCCTTTCAAATTAAAGAATCTTATTTGGAAGAAGTTCTTGTAATTTTTAATGGTTATAAATTGTTTATTTATAATAATTATATCACCATACATTTTATATTTTTTAATGAGTTTTTATTTACCATCCCTCATTTTGACCCTTACCTAAGTCGTTACTATGCCAAAATTTCATAAGGGATTTCACTCTTCTCATTTCCATTAAAAATAATCTTTTACAGTATGATTCTTATGTTTCATATTTATATGTTCTGTTATGATGTTGCACAACCCCCATAAATTAAATTTTATGAATATATTATGATATCTTTATTTCACCTTCATCAATCCCTCCTATGATCATTTAATCACACCGATTACTTTTCCGAAATTCCATATGGGATCTTCTACCCTCTTCTTTTATCATGCATTATTTTCATGTTATGTCTTTGAATTTTTTTTATTCCTATGATGAGATATGTTATTACATATCCTAATTACATAACATTTTTTTATAAATGATGATATCCCCTTTAAATCTGATTTATCCCTCTTATAAACCCCTATGTATACTCATTGCCATGCCGAATTTTTGTATGGAATTTCTTCCATTCTCAATTTTTTCCATGTTTCATTATATTGTTATATCAATTTATTTTGAATTACAAATGTTGGATTATGATTTCTCACCTCCCCCATACTTACCCTATCTATTTTTGAATGATTAGATACCCCTTTATCTCTCATCAATCCATCCCATGTACACCCGTTACCATACAGAGATTTTGTAAGAGTTATTCCATTTATCCACTTTATTCCAGTTTCTTTATTATGTTACACCTTCTATTTCCAAATTTCATGTTTTGGGACATGTATCTATATGAACCAAATACTTTATATTTCATATACATATATAGAGATACCACTTTCTCTCTCATCAGCGATTTTTATGAGTTTTATGACTCGTCATTATGCTGCCGAAATTGCACGTGATTCTCCATGCCAAAATTTTTGAGTAGTGAATACCATACCCATCTCTCTATCAAAAGTATTCAACTTTATTAACATATAAATCTTTAATAGTATGTACATGTGTGTATTTCAAATTCCTTAATCCCGTAATATCTCATGATGTTTAATGATTCCACGTTATATAATCCATGTCGCACACTTTTGAAAGAAAAGAAATGTTTATAAAGGGTGTGCCCTTATAGTGCTCCAATGCATTGGGTAATGTTTAATTTCATGATAATCCATTGAAATGAGGGTTTACTCAAGAAAATTCATGGAAAATGAGTGTTTACTCATGCTAATTCATGTGAAATGATGGTTTAGCCATGAAAATTCATGTGTGATGAGGGTTCTCTCATGCTAATTCATGTGTAATGAGTGTTTATTCGTGATAATTCATGTGAAATAAGGGTTTAATCAGGATTGTACATGTACAATGATCCTTGGATCATTATAATATCATATTTTAGATTTTTTCCGCATCTCCATGTTATGATAATCATGATATATCATCCATTTATGTTCATGTTTCTCTTATGGTCCATTGATATGTGTATTACAAAACATATATTTTATTATTCATGTTATGCATTTTTTACTCCCTTACAAGGATTTATAGCCCTCCCTTTCATTATGAATTTCCCTAAGTTCTTCTATGGAGTTCTATGTATGAAGGAATTTTGTGGTCATGTAAATAATTTTGTAATAAAGATATTTTATTTTATGTTTTAAGTGGTCATGTAATGTTACTAATATCCCAAGGTACTAGACCTCTTGATCCTCAGAGTTGTATTAAGTGTATGTTTAAGTAATAAATCATGTTTAAATGTGTAATATAGAGTAGGGTAATTATATACACCATTGAAAACCCCCACAAAGCATTCCCTTGAGCGTTCTAGTGATGCTACATGTGTGAGTTTTCTTTTAACTGGTCGAACCCGAACATAACATGGGTCATAATAGCAGACTCATAGTAAATAACGGTTGAACCCTAATTGACCTCAAAAAAAGCAGTCACACAGTCCTTCCTCTATAGAAATTTCATACTTTTAAATGACCGCCACATTAAACTAGAAGAGTTTTTAAACTGGATCACTCGAATCGAACACATTGAAAAAGAAGGATAACGAGTCAAAACATCGATGTATGACTTATCTCAGAAACACCAGGCTTACAAGACCGACATATTGAAATAGATAAAAATGGCTACTCCCATGGTTCCAAATGACTACATTGATCTGGATCACCAAATCTCATACCTTTCTCTCAGTGAAGTTCCTTTGTCAAGCCATCCCTTAATCAATTAAATGGTCATGCCACAACATGAGTAAAAGGGTAACTCCAGATCCACCCCACAAAAATCATTACATATTTTTAAGAATAATATATAAACCCAAAAATGAGTTTGAGAGAACCTTATATTCACAAAACTAGAGTCTAGGGAACTCACCATGGTGGTCCATACTCCCCATTATAGGTGAGAATTTGGTACAAGTTTGAAAGTCCATATAAGAACAATGACAGAACCCAGGGCAGCATCCATCTAATGGCCACGTCAAGGAAAAAAGAAGTCGTATAGAGTTTTTTCTAGTAATTACTACACAGAAACCCATGTATCCTTTAGGATTAACCATTCATCATTTTGTGCAACGCATCCAGCACCCAACCTAGAAAAAGATCACGAACTAGCCTAATATATTTTAATTGTAGCAGAATGCATAAACAATGATCTATTAGTGAATCGAGGATGAAATTTTGATAAGGGATATTGACATATCTTTTGGAATAGCACACTAAGAGGATTCCATGGATTATAATAAATAGGAAAGTCGAACCACTATAGTCCGACCACTTAAAATAAACTCGACTTCTCTTGCCAATACATCTTCATTCAACTGACCACAATTCATTTATCCCAATGAATTTATATGATAACTTATGCTTAACCACCTATGTCCATCAGTGATCATTGGTTCCTTATATGTATTTTAAACACAGTCAAATTCAAAAAATATCATGTTATCAAGAAAGAATCAACAAGAAACAAGACTCGCAAGACTAAAGGCATTCATGTAAAAATGGCCATCTCCTAATTTTCCTTGATTGTGATCCTTCTACATGGATGAATACATATAAACAGAACCAACATGATACTCCCCACCTAGGAGTGGCTTAATCATAATGAATAAGGAGAAATTTATCTCAATCCAAAAAGACTATAACTAACTTAAACACACGAGTGTCCTTCCACTAACCTTGATCACCACATTAAATCACTTGGAATGAATGTAAAAATTAAACCGATCGACATGTCAAAACACATATGTCCCATAAATTCCTAAAGAGTAGTGGGACGAACATGGTTCTAAAATGTTCAGGTCACCCTTCTCCGAAGATGACCAAGAACAGACCCAGAAGCTCAAATCTCCATGATTTAACCAAACTCGACAAATCATTTTTAACATTTAACCATCGATGGGTACCACATATGTCAACATATATTACCTTTTCTTATATGATAAAATGACACATTCCAGGTACTATTTACATGCTATCCAACCTACACATCCTAGTACTAGATGGACCAAGAAAAAAATGTCTCAAAAGAACATCATCAACACAACCGTTTAGATGGATGATGACATACCAAGTTGCCCATCACATATGGAAGGAGAGGTTCACATGACCTCCAAAGCACCTGACCATGCTCAAGTCATGTATACTCTATTGAACAAACCATTTCTCAATTATCATTACCATATCAAGGGACACGATATCCTATATAGAAACCAAACATCCAATGAGGGACAATTGTGAATAATCATGTATGTTCCTTTTTAATAAACAGGGAAACCAATAAGGGTCTATAGATAGAATCAAAGCCCACATCTCAAAATCTCATATAACAAATAGGGTAGGTCAACGCCTTCCTCTAAGAACTCACCCCTCTTCCTACACCATTGGTTAGGTCTAGTAATCAATCAATGAGAGATAATACTAAAATACCACTACTAAGGTCGAGTCTTGTCAAGTCAACCCCTAGGGGGAATCTTACATGGGATCCTCTAGGTAAACACGAGTGAAGACATCCTCCTCAAGATCCTTAGATGAAAGGAAAAGGAAAAATCATATGTAGGATCCTCATACAATAACCAATAGAGGCGTCCTACCATAAGGATCATATTGTTCAAAACATTAGTAGAGGAATTATATAGGGAATCCTCTATATCATATGGGCTTACAACCTCATAGGCTATAAGGGGATGTCGTTCAAGAGAGATTCCCTCAAAACATAGGTCACATGAGATATCTCATAGGTCATCTCAAATTAATGGTCTCAACTAGGCTGGTCCAAACACCCAACCAATCATTAACATCAAGTTTCACTGTCCAGTGACAATTGAAAATGATACTAGAGGAAGAACCACTCTATTTAGATAGAATCCTAAAAACACCAATTTGGAGTCCACAGAATGCTCCATGGGATTTATCATCATGATCTACATGGAAAACCTCTCTTAAAGGACTACTCACATTTCCAAAATTGATAAAATAAGATAAAACAAGATAAGAATAACCTCTAAGGTTTACAAAAGATGAGTAGACGACATGTAGAAACCACACATGACATGTTACTTTAAGCTCTCACATGGTCATGTACCCCCCCCCCACCTTCCTTGGCATGTAAACATCCTAGCTAAATTGCAAGTCATGCTGATACATGGAGCGTAATCATGTTCTCCCTCCAGGCCATATATTTTCACTTGTCTGGAGTCACATGGGGTCTTCCTATGTATAACTGCATGGGGTGTACTTATGGTACATGAAATGTTCTAACCAAAATTCAATAATCCATGTTGTTTCTCACATGGATGGTTACATGGTACAACACCACAAGGCATGTATATAGCGTACACAACGTGTACATGATAAAATTTCCTTCATCTTGAATAAAATTACACATGAGGTGTGTTTATAGGACCACATGCCGTGTAGCCTAGGTTTCCATACAATATGCCTCAGATACTTCCCCAAAAACCATGTTTTTTCAAAGTAAATCTATAATGTGTGAAATTATGTTCTTTAGGGGCCCATAATTCCTTCTAATCAAATCATGAAATCTATATATTGAACATAAAAACACATTATAATTCGATGGATGAAACTTGATCCCCCCAATTTCGATCCATGAGGGCCCATACTCCACATGATTCAAAGTTTGGAATCCATCCAATCCAACCATAACACGTACCAATACACATATAATAATAGCAAGAATATCTATCATGGTACCTATCACAAAATCTTGCAATCAGTAATGACACTAAATATAATGAAAAGAATGCATGGCATGTGTGCTTTAATAAGATTCCATATGATGCATGAGATAGAATAACCTCATCTCATAAGGATGAAACAAAATATAAAAAATAATGTCAATAATAACAATAACAAAAAGTGTGTCACCCAATAGTGAAATCAAATCAAGTGTTGCAACTAAAAATAAAAAAACATAATTAAATTTGAGACAGCTTGACTTTTCCCTATACCTGGGGTAGCTACTCTTGTGAAAAACTAATTACCAAATCCATTTTCCTTCTTATCTCTCTCCATTGTCACCAAATAGGAACAAAACTAGAAAAAAACTCATCTCATACCACTCTATAACATCTTGGATCTTAGTGCCAATAAACTGGTGCCCCGTACATGGAAGGACACATAGTCTAAAATGCATTCCCCAAATACCAGAGGCTATCGAAGAGAAGTAATGGACTTGGTATTGATAGTGGGGAAAATATTTCCTCATTGGAATAGTATAACAAAGTGTAATCAAGTATAATATAATAGCGAAAACAATAAAAAACATACAACTATAACAAACAGTGTAAGACTGATAATAATGATAAAAATATTTCAAAATATACAACAAATGATTCTTCAAGTCCCATGTTTTAAGAAATCACCCAAAATATGATACACTACATTCAGATACAAAATGAAATACAATGTTATAGAAATATAAATGAAAACTCAGAAGAATACCAATCCTCAGCTTGGTCCCATTCTATATTACTCTTTATAAAAAATCAAGTACATATAAAAGGGGGATTTATCTTTTCGACACATACAACAATATAATATATTTGGTCCCAAAATCATGACCCAAACAGGGTGTGATAAATAAATCCTAGTAGGAAACCACCACATATCTGGGCCAACCATTGAGTGAGTATATGTAATAGGTAGTGCAAAAAAAGAAATGTCGTAAACTAGGAAAGACTCTAATGTAGACAATATTAATGTTACGGGATTAAATTTTGGTTTATTATGTTCATTTCAACCATTCAATTACATTGAATTATATACCTCTAAAAATCCATCCTAAGCTTGTTAATCACCCATATAATGAATACTCAACAGATAACTCATAATAATATCTAATAAATAACATGAAGACCGAATTCAAGATTGTTCTTTGGCTTGGAAGAGGCGTCATAAGTCATTCCATTCAATATTCAATTAAACAACTCAGCTAAAGTCATAGAAAAACTCTACTCACAGGCATACCAATCCTCTCCAACAAGCATAACAAATCCTATCCCACAAGGAGAAAAATCACCACCCACAAGCAATGTAAATCCTCACCCAAAGGCATTACAAACCCTCACCCACAAGAATAACAATAAAAAAGGTCAACCCTGATATATCAGTATTTCAGCATAAAAGACAATAAATGTAAATTTAACTATTACATTGTTAACATAATAACAACTCATGTGGCCATCATAAAAAACAGTAAAGTGGTGAATTAAACCATCAGAATGCTTAAATATTTATACTCGCATGTGTTGTTCATAACACAAGCCTAACGTTTAATCTTATAATTACAAGGCATACAAAATACACCCACATGGAAAGTTTAGGAATAACAATAAAACAAGTTAATTAATATATCACATGGTTAAAGAAATTTTCATATCATATGGGAAAAAATCAATTCATAGATTTTGTTTTAAACAAACCTCAAAAATGGAAACAAAGGCTTACCCATATGAATCATAGGAAAAATAAAAAAACAATGGTTATCCAAGGGAAATACACCAATGGGGTGGCCCTTAATCAATCCAACAAGATCAAACATTCATTAATAAATTTATGGCATGACCAAATCATAATTAGGAAACAATAAGGTTTAGTTTCCATTCAAGTCTATACCATGAAGATGGGTGAATGACACTACATCACACATAAACAAATAGAAATTGTGCGAAAGGCACAAGACCACCTACCTTGTTGTAGTACAAATCTTCTCATCCAGCCTCAACCTCCAATTCAATCTAGAATGGCATGGATCTATAAGAAAATGATAAATGATCAACGATAAATAACTTTTTATAGAGAAAAAATCACAATGAACAACCCAAGAGGAATTCAGAGCTTAGTGATTAGGTTCAAATGCAATAGATAGTGTAGGAATTAGGGTTCAGATGATTAATCGAGAAGAGATTAAATGTATGGTGATACTTTGTCTCCAACATGGGAGATCCACTATCAATTTTCCCAAAAAATGAAACTACTTCTCGATTTAATCAATATAAAAGCACACAATGTGTAATTGATACTACATGAACTGTCCGTAAAAGTTTTGGCCATACCATTACATGGATGTGTGTCGAGATTACATCATGTGTAGCCAAACAAACATGTCATGTGCATATAAGTATGCATTGTGCAGTTCCTAGTCTCATTGTGTAACAGTACTGATTCCAACAGTTGACCTATTTCCCCCCATTTTAGTAAGTATAAACTGAAATGGTAAGATCCAAACCTAAATGCAAGAAACATGTTCTTAGAAATAAGCACAGCGAAATTCACATTTTCATCACCTTTGAATGAATTATTTATCAATGATCAATCCATTATCATGTTATGAATCATTGTTTTATGGTTTATTGATTGTTCATTATTGAGTATAGATTTTTTATTATGTTTTTTATTTACCTTTGATCCTGTTAATTGCGCAAACCAGTTTAAGTGTTTTTGAAATCTGATTGTCTATTTTAGTCATTGATAGATTATTTACCATTAATTTACACACATTATGATTATTGAAAATTAGACCATGTTATCATAATGTATTTACCTCATTTGAATGATTATCCCTTTACCGTTTGTCGTGTTATTACCCATTGGCCCATAGGGTCGTTGTTCAACATTTTTGGGGGCATGTTTGATCTTCATCGAACCCCCAGATTCATGGATTTTATGCAAATTATGTATGTGTAAATGGGTTATGGATGGATCGAGGTATAAGATGGAATTTATATGGTGTATCCATAGATTTGGGATCTACAGTGGTGATAAGTGGTACTATGAGAGGTACACCAGCTTCACATGGGTGACCAAACATTTGATTTTTTGCCATACAAGGATGTTAATCGATGGATGATGATGTTTCCTCCAACATTGAGAATATATATTTTAAAAATTGGAATGAATAGAATAATAAATGGCTGATCAAAGATATTCATGAAGCAACATTTTTTTCTAAAAATTTCACGAGCACACAACATATTCCCTAGAGGAACACACACAATGTATTCCCAATATGTGTGGCTAGAGTTTTGGGTAAAGATAAATATCACATGTTTTATATGGAATTATACATTCTATGTGATATTGGTGTGGAGGTTCAACACGTACTCTAGGATTACATGTTCATGGACTTGTCTAGGCCCACAAAAAGGACCAGAGTACATGGGAACGACCATTTACTCATAAACAACCAGGATATATGGGCTCGAACCGTGGACATGGTTATATCCCAATAGAATATGGAAGTATCAAGGTGTCCAAGTTATGATATGTACCACCTATACATACAGTGAAATATGAAATGGATTCCCATGAATTCTCTAGGGTAGAATATTCCTAGGAAAATAGGTGAGGTCAAACAGCATGGTACCCCATGTAGATGTCATTTTCTTATCCAATGAACTTCTACCATCTAAATCTCTATTGATACATGGATTTATGTGTCTAGCCTATCCTTAGTTGGTTTCCATATATATTGTTATTGTAACACTCATAGTGATTATTTAGTTATGATTTGATGTAATGTGTGTGTGATGCTTCTTTATGAAACACTTTACTAATAATAGTGATCATGAACGATCAACAGATAGATTTTTGGGATGGAAAAAACTTTTCACATTTGGGTGATGGTCCCCCCATTCACTCTACTTATGTTGAGGGGAACACCCTTGTCACACCAAGACATGTTTCCTCTATCTTCTGAGTTAAACCCCCATACACACTATAGAAAAGGTCTACTATCTATAAAGTGGCACCCCTATTATTGAGGTCTAATAAGAATATTTACTCCACTTTATTTTTTTCTCCCTTAGATTTGGATTAGAGTGGTGATGTGTAGTATCTTCATAGTGACTATTGAGAGGTTATACAAGATGCTGGGTTTTCGAAACCCCCAATCATTAAAAGGAATGGGTAGCTCATACACTATACAATGGAAGAGTAGGTACTCCCCACAATATAATAGGGTACTGGTCCTCTATATATGGAAGGAAACTCCTTGATCATCTAGATCGATCAGTTAGTGGGTCTTACATGGGTGTGATTGATCCCTCAACATTGGTGAATTTTATAGAGGATGGGCCCCTCCAATGGTATAATTGTGTGATTCCTCCTGATGTTAGGAATCAGAGATGGAACATGGAGCCACAAAAGGTTATTTATTATTATATATGTTGTTGATATGAATAACCCATTTCTCTATAATTTATAGATTCTTTTTGAGAATTAATGGGTTGGTTTTATGGTTTTTCCTCATATTCCTATTAACATACACATGTATAGATGATATGAATATTCTACCTTGATGCTTCATGTTGGATGATTTCAAGTGTCATACTTTGTATGTTTATACTCACTCTTACCTGAAATTTTCCCAGAAATTTTGTGTCTTATAAAGATGATAGGAAGGTCATTGGTGAAAAGATTATAGTAATCATTAAACATGATTTTTGGTAAGATAGGGAGATCAGGATCTGGGCACACTCATCATTTCTATTTTTATAGTTGTTGTTATCTTGCGAAATAATTTCATGCTAGGAATGTATTTTACCAATTTATTCATTGGTTTTATGCTTCCATACATTGATTTATTCTATATATGATATAAAATTAATGGTTATTCTCTAGATGATGTCATCCTTTATTATTCTAATAAACCATTGCAAAGAGATGGTTGTGTGTCGGTGTAGGTACTTATGAATAAATAATCACATTTTATTTCATTCAATCTCATTGTTTATTATCATCCCCCGACCTATTTGAGGAGGGATTATGGTGTCAAATTAGGCTTATCACTCTCTCTGTGGGGTCTGGTAGGTTGGGCTTGGACATTACCCATTTCCACATTTGAACGTGGATTAAATACCCATTAACTTGTTAGATGTGAAAAGTTATCTTTTTTAATGAAACTATATTAATATAATTCATAGGGAATCCCCACAAAGATAACGTTAATAAAAAAAGATAATATAATCTTTTATGGTTATTAACACCTTCAAACTCATTAAAAGATCATTCTTCCTCAAATAATATTTCATGTTGAATTGAACAATATGTCTCCCAAAATATCATTTATCACATTAAAATCCCATCACAGAAATCCTCAAAAAGGGTATCTCCAACATTGATATTATGATCAATCATAAACATATATACCCATGATGGTATCTATAACAAGTATATTACCCTCACATGAAAACATCATAATCTCCAATGTTGTCTTAACATTTTCTTTGATACTAAATTTATGGATTCAATATTAAAAAATACATCTTCTTGTGTATTTAGATAAGAATCCACATTCATTGTAACACAGAGAAATTTTATGACAAAGATTATTTTTAATTTCATTGATGTCGTGTGTGGTATGCAACACTATGATTATCTTGTTCTATATGAAACAATTTACTATCTTGTAGTATACAAAAACACTATTCTAGCTTTTGTTGCACGCAAGAGCGACCTTCCTCTATAGCGTGTGTTGTACGCAATAGTAAGTTTCACTAAACAATGATATATTGTTATAATATTATTATGAACTAGCTGTTATGAATTGTAATAACTAAATTTTTAATTTTATGACATTATAATTCATCTTACACATATTATAGAACATGGTATGAGAAGAAAATAATTTTTTTAGGAAAATAAGTATTTTTCAAAAAATACAGTTTTGCCGCCTTTTGATGGCGCACCCACATTAAATATAGTTTTTGAAATTTTTATATGCTAAATTTGACAAATGAAACTTTTTCCGTGGAATTAGGATATAAAAATTTACTTTGGATAAAATTTTGGGATTATTTTGATAACCTTCATATTTTGATGAATAGTAATTATACAATAAATTTTCAATAAAAACTACTTTTTTCATCGAGATATTTATATGGATAAATTATAATATTCAATGGTTTTAAATAATAAATAGAATATATTTTTACCATTTAATATAATGTAAGTCATTATCATTAATTTAACATTGAATTCATAGTTAAAAACATTTCAATCTTTTGCAACATTTGAACTTTAAAAACCCGTTTACTCAATAGTATGATTAATTTTAAATTAATTACTACAACTTATGTGTTTTGAATTTTGAAAAATGGATTCCATATTTGGATTATCTAGGTAAAAATTATGTTAATCGGTTTCATTTTTTTGATATTATGAATAGTAACATCATTAATTTTTATTTACTACAGTTAAAGGTAAATCTGGTAATTATCGGTAAAAATAACATTATAAAAATTACCATAACACCTGCCAAAATTCTATTGGATTAATAAAAGTAGATCCATATAACCTAATAATCAGAATATATTCATTTCATGTTCTTCTGACTATGAAAATTATATAATTATTATTAAAACCAAAGAAAGTGACAATATGTCACTCTCTTATATCTTATAAGTATAATAACATTAATTTAGTGATAAAAATCACAAGACCTTGAACATGAATATTATAAAAAAATATAATATTTGTATCTATATAATTATAATTTATTTATAATTTTTAGGGATTAAATAATTTTCATTAATGATGACACAATAGTGATGTAGAAATTATTTTATTGATTGAAATATAAAATAAATGGTTTTAAAAATTTTAAAATGAAAATTGTATGAACTAATTATTGTTATCCACAAATTTTCTAGATGAATATGACATGTTAGGATTATATTAAATATTTTGGTCTGAATATATCCACTGTGTGGATTTAATTTAAATTCAAATAAATTAATAGTGTCAAAATTGACACCATTGTTGTTTTATAAAAATAACATATTATAAAATTGTTTAAAAATAAAAAAAATATTTAAAAATTATAAATTGAAATTTATATGGTCTAAAATGTCATATAGTATAAAATTGGGACAATTTACAACAAAAAGGTAATTATTTATAACAATTTAATATTTATAATATTATTACCACAAAAAAAATTAATAGATTAAATAAGGATAAATCTAGTTGATAAGGTTTAAAATAATTTTCCAACATGTCTAAATCTTATTGGTTGATGAGATTACAACCCTATCTCATATAATCTTTAAATTTGAGTCATTTTGGTGATTTTTAAGTGGGGTTGAATTTATTGTAAATTAATATGTTTTATGTTTCAGAAGGTGCCTCTCTCCTTCCTTATAAAAGGGCACCTCATCCCTCTCCTCCTAACACAATTTTGAGCCTTCATTCTCGGCCAACACCTTAAAATATATCTTCTCCACTTCTGTTGAAACAAACTAGAGGCCCGGGTCTTCTTAAAAGGCCAACTTTAGTTCCATAAGACGAGGTTTAGAAGATGTGCGTCGAAGAAGTGGTAATCTCTTCTACCGATTCATTCAAGTTTCTTTCTTCTACAACTTCCATTTCAATAGTTGTTTCATTATATAGTAATACAATAAGTATCACTAATATACTAATATGATATTATAAATATGAAACAACCCCATTTCACCTTCTATCCATCCTCTGGAAAAATGAAATTACCGCACGTGCGTACGTACGGAATATCGTCCCCACACCGTGGTGAAATCTATTTTTCCACCACCACCATACTATGATTGGTATAATGGTGTAAATAATAACTATATATGGTAATTATAACATAATACTTATTCTGATATATTATATCATCCACTCCAATTCCATTCAATTATTATGGGAATGATATCATCGCTTGTGCGTACGTACGGATTACCGTCTCCACAACACGATGAGATTCATTCTCCATGTTAACCATTCAAGAATGATTATAAAGTATATATAATAAGTAATCATGAAATATATGACATAATAATAATACTATATTTATGTACATATATGATTCCTTTATATAATTCCATTCAATTCAATAACGAAATGAATACAGCATTTATGCGTACAAACGACCTACCATCTCCATGAACGGTGTATTTCACTCCATTTATTGATCTATAATATATATTTATATACTTAATATATTATATATATATATATATCATGTTTTACATTATGATATTATGTAAATCAAGTTATAAGTAATAATATCCGGAACAACAAGTCCAAACAGGTACGATAAATGAAACGATTTTACCCAAAATGCTACTTTAACATGGAATTGACAAAAAACAGGTAATATAATGTCATAAGTGAATCAAATATGATATCATAAATATTATTATGGTTATTTTAAAATTTAATAATATGTTTAAACCCTCTATACAATAGTCTCAGACACATACAAAAGAAATTTTACATAAGGTAAGGGGTAATTTTGTAAATAATATTTTTATCCGAGATTACTTATACGTAAGTAAATACTGGGGGTTATGTTTATCATCCAAGTACATGTATTCTAAAAATGTTTTCATGAAATGTTTAGTATTCTTTAATTTATATTTAAAGTCATTATTACCCATTGTTTACTTTTTACCACATTGTATGGAAGGAATCTTTCCACAGGTAACCATATAAGGTACTTTTTTACTTTTTCGGAAAAAGAACAAGAAAAATGTTTCTTTAACTTATACGGCATGAATAGAATTTTTCGGTTTTATAATGCCCCTTTTTCATGAATCTCACTCTACAATATTTCATCATTATTTTCAATAAAATCCTTTTCATTAAAATTTTAGTGAAATTTTGTGAAAAGAAAAGGATTTTCAAGAAGAAAGGATATTTTCTTCATGAATTCATTTCAAGTGTTTTAACAAATCTATTTTCCATCTATGATGAAATTATTTAGCATGTTTATATTGCAAGTATAATGTCTCTATTATTTAAATGGTTTTATTTTTATTATTATGAAATGATATCGATTTGTTTTATATGGATTATGTCATAATGGGATGATGTTTATGAAACCCATTTTATTCTTTAGGTAATAATGAATGATTTATGATTGATTTACGGCACAAATAAGAATAATTTCAATATGAGATGGGTGGTACCTAAATCTTCCTCCAATGCATTGGTTAAAGATTTATATCTCATGAGATAGACATGGATGGAACGACAAGTAAACCTAGTTCAGTAAGGGACTTGGTCCACTATGATGGTCTTGGGAGCAATGCCTTGGCTACTATGGAAATCATAACATGTGTTTAATGGTTTCCACAATTATATGTTTTATTCCCATTCTATTTTATCACAGATAATGTTATTTTATGATCTATTTCTTATGAACTGCCACGATTTATGTCATTCCTCATGATTTTGATGTTTTATGTCCATGTTCTTACATTCAAATGTTCAGGGATTCTTTTATGTTCTCCATGTTTACCATTATTGAGCATTTGGGACCACCCTTTTTATGTTTTTTCCCTAGGATATAAATAATGGTTATAGGTATGAAAACCAATGTGGAATATCTTTATCGGAGATGTTTAAGATCATTCACCATGATTACAAGATTATATTCCAAGTTTCCAAAGACAGTAAACTAATACGGTCTTTGGGTGTCTATTTTTTTCATGTATTAAGTATTCCGCAAAATTAATTTAATGTCTATGTATGTCATGAATGTGTCTCTACAGTTGGTATCAGATCTATGGTTTAGTTAAACTTTGGAAACTAGGATGAAAAAACTTTAGTGAAACCCCTAGAAATATTTCTAAGGTATGACTAGGGATGTTCCTAAGGATAAGTATACATATAGGTTATAGTCCTAGAATTATAGTAACAGTCATATAATTAAACCTATGATTTTATATATTGACGGTACTCTCCCTTTATTATGTTGTTTTTCTAGCATGAATTTTGCCTCTCACGTTGTTATTTTTGGGTTTTAGACGATGGCTGTAACCCAGAGGAACCATGTAGATCAATTTACGAGACAATGCAATGATTGTCCTCCTGAACGGCCAAATGTGATGGGAGATGGACTACAATATCTTATTTCTACAATTACACAAGCTATGAATCATTCTGGACTTCCAAATGAGCGTAGAAAGGAACAATATTCTATTTAGTCCTTCATGAGGCAATGTCCACCTTCTTTTAGTGGGTCTTCTAAACCACTTGTTGTTGAACAATGGATTAGTACCATTGAAATGATTTTTTCCATATATCGTTGTAGGGAGCATGAAAAAGTCATTTTCGTAGTTTACCAGTTAGAAGGTGAATCAGAATAGTGGTGAACTCTAATTAAGAATACAAGGCCCCAAGATGAAATTGAATCCATAGAATGGGATGAGTTTAAGAACTTATTTTTTAGTAAGTAATTTCCTCGAATTCTTCAAAAAAAGATCGAAAAGGAATTCCTTGAGCTTAATAAAAATGATGATAAATCTGTTGGTATCTAGGAAAAGAATGTTACAAGGCTTGCAAGGTATGCATCTCGCTTTATCATCCAACCTGAAAG
Source organism: Viscum album (assembly GCA_963277665.1). Lineage (NCBI taxonomy): Eukaryota > Viridiplantae > Streptophyta > Magnoliopsida > Santalales > Viscaceae > Viscum > Viscum album. Next base: position 1,200,557,416 of record OY728164.1, read on the forward strand.
TAAAGTTTATCAATTCTTCAGTGGCTTAAAACCAAGTCTTTGAAGAGAATTAGCTATAAGAGACTTCAGTAGCTATGAAGAAATTTTGTGTTGTGCTATCAAGATAGAACTGGAAGTTGGTGTTGCATATCCATCTCACAGTTTTGACAAGAAAAGAAATATGGAGTTCAAGGAAAACCCTCAAAACAATGGTAAAAATAAGGTGAATGTTTATTTATGCTCAATGTGTGGAAAGAAGCTTGGTGGAGATTGTCTGAAAGGTACTACAAAATGTTTCAAGTGTGTAAAACAAGGACATCAAGCAGGTGAGTACTGAAGTAATGGGAAAAATGTTTTGAATGACGTGAATAGAAAAAAGACTACAGATAATCCTCCTCCCACACTTCAATGATACAAGTTCAAGGAAATATGGAATTATGCTAATAAATACCCTAATCCAAGGGTTAATGATGTTCAAAGTGAGTAACCTATTAAGGAAAAGGACAAAGGGAAGTCACATACGATCACTATTGGCGATGCTGAGTACGAAAACGATGTTGTGGAATGATTATGTGTTTATGTAATGAAATTCCAATATAATGTTGTGGAATCTCATTTATAGTATTGTGGAATATTAGAATATCTATGTGTTGGTTTATTGAGGTTTGCAATAATTATATGGTACTAGTAACCCTGAAAAGTGATTGAAATATTTTTGGAAAGTAGATGATATGCACATAATGAAGGGATAAGGAGAAGACAATATGTTTGATAGTATTAATGATCTCATGACTGATATAAGGACAAAGTGATATCATGGTTTGAGTATATATAAATTTTGTGATTTTGGTATGTGGAAGGAGTTAACTTTTGACAGCATTCATGTTTTCACTAAGGTTCAAAGGGTATTCATTTTTCAAGAGTATACATGATTAATGTATTCACATGTTTGGAATGCGACCAACAAGTTATATCATATGATAGATGATGGTATTCACATGATCGGAAGATGAAATTTCTAGTAATCATTTACTTTATACAATGAGATTAGATAGATGTTTTTCGGAGAAGCCTAAAGATTGGAATGGATTATTTTAGACTTCGAATATTATTGTTTAGGGATATAACATTATGATATTATTTCTAAAATGTTATAATAGTGCAGTTTTAGAAAAAGGAAAAAATGTAGGATGAGAGACAACCCGTCATATCAGACAGGGATACAGGAATTGAACCCACAACTGAAGTGCGACACGCATTTATCGCCTGCTAATGGACTACAGGAAGTCCCTGTTTAGTAGAAACTAGTTTTATTTTATTAAGCGGTATAACGGTTGAAGTAAAAGTCCATTTTTTGAACCATATACGATTAATCTCACCAAAATATGGACATATGATTATAACTTTTTCTAAACTTATGTTTGAGGAAAATGGATTGACCAATCATTCTATCGCATGATCTGTTAATAATTCATAGAAGACAAATTCAACTTCATTTGTTTAAGAGGTGAAGTGGAAATTGTTCAAGGAACAAACAATAGTGAGATTGTACCAAAATCAAGTAAGTATTTTTTTAATTCAAAAGTTTTTCAACTTTTGGAAAACGATCTTGAAAACCAAATTTTTTTTCTTAGTACCTTCATATTCGATGAATTAGATTGTACCGTATAATGTATTTTTGATTGTTGTCTTTTTCATAGCCATGTTCTCTACCACTCTCCATCAGAACGTGATGGTTAAATTTCTCTTCCATATCCATATTTTCACTACTGTTGTCTTATGTGGAAACCAAATGATGAGTTAATTTGGGTAACCATTAAGTTTCATACTTTAGTTTTTAAAATTATGTTTTGGTATTCCTTTTTACGATATGGGTTTCTATGAAATAAACATTCAAGTAGTAAACCATTTATAAACCCGGCGAATTTCGATGGCCAAATTTATTTTAAGGGGGATAGAATGTAACACCTCAAAATTTTATGAGAAAAATTATTTTTAATTTCATTGAGGTATTGGGTTGTACACAACACAAAGATTGGTTTGTGCTATACGCAACACCTTAAAATCTTTTATTCTACAGAAACTCTATTCTTGGCTTTTGTTGCACTCATGAGTGATCTTCCTCGATAACGTGTGTTGTACGCAATAATTAGTTCCACTAAACAACTATATATTGTTATAATATTATTATGAACTAGCCGTTATGAATAGTAATGAATAATTTTTGAATTTTATGACATTATAATTCATCTTAAACATGTTATAGAACATGGTATGAGAACAAAATAAATTTTTCAGGTAAAATAAGTATTTTTTAAAAAATGCAGCTTTCCCGCCTTTTGAAAGAGCACCCATATTAAATCTAGTTTTTGACAAGTTTATAAGTTAAATTTGACCAATAAAACCACTTCCTTGGAATAACGATATAAAAATTTACTTTGGATTGATTTTTGAGATTATTTTGATAACCTTCATATTTTGATGAATTGTAAAAATACACGAAATTTTATTTAAAAAAACTTTTTTCATAGAGATAATTTATATGGTTAAATTATAATATTTAATGGTTTTAAATTATAAATATAATATAATTTTACTTTTTAATATAATGTAAGTCTTTATCATTAATTTTACATTGAATTCATAGCTAAAAACATTTCAATCTTTTGCAACGTTTTAACTTTTAAAACCCGTTTTCTCAATGGTGGGATTAATTTTAAATTAATTACTGCAACTTATGATTTTTTTAATTTTGAGAAATAGATTCCATATTTGGATTCAGTGGCTCCAAAATATTCCAATAGTTTACTTTTATATTTTTTTGATTTTATGAATAGTAACTATGGTAATTTTTATTTACTATCGTTAAAGGTAAATAGGGTAATTTGGGGTAAAAATAAGAATATAAAATTACCCTAACACCTTCCAAAATTCTATTGGTTGAATAAAATTAGACCCATAACACCTCAGGGTTGGAATAGAATCATTTCATGTACTGTTGACCATGAAATGTATATAATTATTATTAAAATCAATGAATGTGACAACATGTCACTCTCTTATATTTTATAAGTTCAATAATTTTAATTTTGTGATAAAATTCATAAAACCTCAAAAATGAATAGTCTAAAGAAATTTAATAAATTATCCACATCATTATAATTTATTTAGTATTTTTAAGGATTAAATAACTATCATTAATGATGACAAAATAGTGATGTAGTAATTATTTTATTGATTGAAATATCAAATTAATGTTTTTAAAAATATTAAAATAAATATTATATGAAATAATTAATATTCTCAAAAACTTTTATAGATTAATATGAAATGTTAGGAGTCTATTAAATATTTTGGTTTGAATATATCCTCTTTCTGGACTATATTTAAGTTCTAATAAATGAATAGTGTCAACATTTACACTTGTTGTTTTATAAAAATAACATATTATAAATTTTCTTAAAAATCACAATTTTTTTTTTAAAATTATAAATTGAAATTTATATGGTAGAAAATTTTATAAATTATAAAATTTATGTAAATTAACAACACAAAAGTAATTTTTTATAACAATTTATAATTTAGAATATTATTACAACAAAAAAATTAAATAGATTAAATAAGGATAAATCAAGTTGATGAGGTTTAAAATAATTTCCCAACATGTTGAAATCTTATTGTTTTATGAGATTACAACCATATATCATCTAATATTCGGATTTCAGCCATTTCTGGTGGTTTTTAAGTGGGTTTTGAATTTATTGTAAATTAATATATCTTATGTTTCCAAAGTTGCCCCTATCCTCCCTTATAAAAGGGCACCTCCTCCCTCTCCTCATCACACCATTTTTAGCCTTCATGATCAGCCAAACCCTTCAAATTTATCTTCGACACATCCCTAGAAACAAACTAGAGGTCCTGGTCTTCTTCAAATACCAACTTTAGTGCCCTAAGAGGAGGTTTAGAAGAGGTGCGTCGAAGAAGAGGTAATCTCTTCTACCGATTCTTTAATGTTTCTTTCTTCTTCAACATACTATTATTTAGTTGCTTAATTATAAGTTAATACAATAATAATCACTAATATACTGATATGATATTATAAATATGAAACAACCCAATTTCACATTTTATCTATCCTTCAGAAAACAAACTCACCACGTGTGCGTACGTACGGAATACTATCTCTACGCCGTGGTGAAATATGTTTTTCCACCACCACCTTACTTGGATAGGTATAATGGTGTAAAAAATATATATATATGGTTATCATAAAATCATACTGATTCCGATATATTATATCATCCACTCCAATTTCATTCAATAATTATGGGAATGATATCATTGCTCATGCGTACGTACAGATTACCGTCTTTACGACGCGATGAGATTCATTCTCCATGTTAACTATTCAAGAATGATTATAAAGTATATATAATAAGTAATTATGAAAGATATGAAATAATAATGATACTGAATTTATGTACATATATGTTTAATTTACTTCATTGCATCCAATTAAATAAGGAAATGAACAGAACGTTCATGTGTACGAACGGCCTACCTTCTCCATGAAAAGTGTATTTCATTCCATTTATCGATCTATAATATATATTTATATTCTAAATATATATATTATATATATATATATATAAGGTTTTAAATTATGAAATTAAGTAAATCCTATTATAAGTAACAATATCAAGAACAACAAGTCCAAACACGTACGATAAATGAAACGATTTTACCCAAAATGTTGTTTTAACATGGAATTGACAAAAGAACGGGTAATATAATGTTATAAGTGAATCATATATGATATCATAAATTTTATTATGGTTCTATTACAAGTTAATACTATGTTTAAACCCACTATAAAGGATTCACAGAAACATATGGAAGAAATTAGACATAAGGTAAGGGTTAATTTTGCATATCTCATTTTTATCTGAGATTGCTTATACGTAAGTATTTACAGGGGGTTATGTTTATCATACATGTCCATGTTTTCTAAAATTGTTTTCATAAAATGATCAGTATTCTTCCATGTATTTTAAAGCCATTTTTACCCATTTTTGACTTTTTACCACATTGTATGGAAGGAATATTTCCTTTGGGTACATATAAGGTACTTTTTGACTTTTCCAGCAAACGTATGAGAAAAATGTTCATTTTAACTTATACAGCATGAATGGAATTTTACAGTTTCATAACACCCATTTTTCAGATGATTACCCTACAATATATCATGACTATTTTCAATAAAATCACTTTCTTTTAAAATTGAGTGGAATTTTGTGAAAATAAAATGATTTTTAAGAAAAAAAGATATTTTTCTCATGAATTTATTTCTAGTGTTTTATCAACACTATTTTCCATATAAGATGAAATTATTGAGCATGTTAATGTTTCAAGTATAATGACTATATTATTTACATGGTTTGAGTTTTATTATGATGAAATGACATTGATTTTTTTATATGGATTGTGTCACGATGGGATGATGTTTATGAAACCCATTTTATTCGTTGGGTTATGATGAATGATTTATGATTGTTTTGTGGCACATGTAAGAAACATTTCAATTTGATATGGGTGGGACCTATATCTCCCTCCAATTCTTTAGGTAAAGATTTATATCTCATGAGATAGACATGGCTATAACGACAAGTAATCCTGGTTCAGTAAGGGACTTTGTCCACTATGATGGTCTTGGCTGCAATGCCTTGGATACTATTGAAATCATAACATGTGCTTAATGGTCTCCACAATTAAATGTTTTATTACCATTCTATTTTATCATGTTTAATGTTCCTTTATGATCTACACCTTATTCGCTTCCAAGATTTATGTCATTCCTCATGATTTTGATATTTTATGTTCATGTTCATATGTTCAAATGTTCAGGGATTGTTTTATGTTCTCCAGGTTTACCCTTACTGAGCATTTGAACTCACCCTTTTTATGTTTTCTTTTCCCTAGGATTTAAAGAAAGGTTATACGTATGAAAAACAAAGTGTAAGATCATTATGGAAGATGTTCAAGATCTTTCACCATGATTAGAAGATTATGTTTTGAGTTTCCAATGACACTAAACTAATACAGTCATTGAGAGCCTGTTTTTGACATGTATTTAGTATTCCGAAAAATTAATGTAATGTCTATGTATGTAAAGCTTGGTTCTCTAAATTCATTAATTCTGAAATATATTTTCGTTTTATATTTATAGACAAATATGTCCTCAATCTTCCATAATTAAATATTACATCATAATTTTGAATAATCCATTTACTGAACATTTTTCAATAAAAAACATTAACATTATAAGAAAAATTCATTCCAAGAAACTTCTTTACAATTTTAATCTTAACATTATCATTTTCCATACTAATCTTTAAAATTCTTGTAAAAAAATTTTAAAATATTGTATGAGCACAAAAATATATCTAATGGATGTTTAAAAAACTAAACTTGTTATAACCTAAATACTTATACAATATGTGTCTTTTAAAAAAATAATATTTGGGTTAAAAATAAACATTTTATTAATAATGAAATCATATATTATGCCAAAAATAATTACATATAACATTTCATAAGAAATCGTAAAAGAAAAAAAATTAATTGTTTCTTTGAAATCAGGGATAATTTGTGATGTTTTTTTTCAAAAAAAGTAAATCATTTCACCCTTAAAATATAGAATATACTTTCCATTAAAGATAATCTCATGATTAATCAGATAAACTAATAACATAAAAAACACAGTGTCAATTGATCATCTAAAGATATGATATTTGGAAGAAACATTTATCATGATATAAACACGATTAAAGGATAAGTATCTAGACAATATTATATAATGGGAAAAGTCCCATAATAGATTAGGATTACTCTCTAATTCCATATATAATGACTCTTGGGAAAAAATATTTACCCAATGCATTGGAAAAATTTTTGGGTTCCAAAATCATAACCTATACATTATTATCTTTTACACAAAAGGAAATCAATCATATAAAATAAATATAAAAATTTACCATGAGAGGAAATGGGTTGCATCGGAGAAATGAAATTATGGAATGTATTACCCAGTAAATTGAATGGAGACTAAAATAAGTATATATGCGAGAGAAATATATATTTAATTTATATTCATTCAACAAAATTTATGTTTGAGAGAATGTGAGTGCGATAGAAAATGGTCATAAACTGAAAAAAGTGTTGTTTAGAGAGATCCCATATACACATAAGTAGAACATTTCTAGATAAAAAAATATCCATTCCATTTAAAACCTATAGAGAAAATTATGGGAAAAAATATAATGAGGTATTTTTTAAAAAAAATAGGATGATTATAATTTCATTCAAATATAAAATAATGATTACTGCAGCTAGAGAATCCATTGACATAGTATACAATAAAATAATAAACTCTTTTAAATTAGGTAATAAAACTAAAAATTTTCAAAATAAAATACATAAAAATGATTCCTTTGTAAAAAAGATAATGAACTTTTAAAGAGTGATGAAATTTCATTTATAATTTATTTATTTCCATATAAATATATTAATAAATAATTTAATAATATTTAATTTCAAGATATCGATTTTGAAAATAAATATTTAAAACCATTAAAATGCGTTTTTTTTTGTAAAGTTTCCATTAGAAAAAACAGAAAAAATTATTTTTTGAAATAGTTGTTATGAAATTAAAATATGGTAAAAAATTAACCTTATCATCTATATAATCATAAATAATAATATTGTTGAGAGATGTAGGAGAACAAGGACATGGAAGACATAGACATAAAAGGGAAACTTTTAAAGAGGATATTTAAAAGAAATATGGTTACCTTGAGTCAAAATCATCACATAAGTTATTTATATTCAAAAATAATAAACTCATGTTAATTATTTAAATGAATAAGAAATATTTTCATATTTATTATTCCTTTTATTTCCATTTTATAATCAATTACATAATTGATTATGTTCGTGTATGTTGTTTTAATGATATTCGACTCATATGTCTAAAATAACTTTAGTAGGATGACAATGGTCAAAGTGGTCATTATTACAACATATTTTCAATAATAATCATGAAATATTTAATATTATAATAATTGAAATATAGTTTTATAACTAATAAGGAAATATATGGAAGATGAACTATATTACAATAATGGAGAGAGATGTTAATATATACAAAAGAATAAGCATTCCATTTTTCAATGATCATTATGGACATAAGATAAGTAATATGGTGTATTTCTAGAATAATCCTAAAAAATTAAATACCATATTTTTTATTTAAATATACTTATTAATATCATCCATGTGTAGTGGTGTGAATAATGAATCACATCACCTCATGGAGGTGGTAGTCCACACATACGCACAAATGATGATTTCATTTTTAGTGAATGACAACATAAGAAAGTGAATTATATATTATATTTTCAAAATGATAAATATTTAATTAATATTATATATAAATATATTAAATAAATCACTACAACCAATGTTAATAACAGGTTTCGAAAAATTAATTTCATCTTTTCATGGGGTTGTAGTTCACTATACACATGAAGGATTTTTTCATTTCCCATTTGATATAAGAGGAGACAAAAATATGTTATTCCATAAACATAAAAACATATTGGTATATATATTATATTGGTGTTACGATTTAATTATGGTTAAATAAAATTTTAATAATATAGAAGAATCAATTAAATGAATTTTTTTTATTATGGACTATACCTATTCTACATATAACCTCTTAATGTTTATAAGAAAAGATTTCCTAGGTTAGTTTTATGATCAAAAAAGGGATCTATGAAATGGGGAGGGATTTTAGGTGGGTAATTTTTATGTAATCGATTAATAAAATGGTTCTTTATGTGTTAATAAAATCATAGAAGAGGTGACATTTTATAAGTGAAGTGTGGGCCACTCTTTTAATTTTTTAATGTACTAAATTATTATATAATAATTTTAACATCAAAATGGTTAAAATTGATAAGATTAAAATATGATATAATTATAATTCAGAATTCTATTATCAATTAAAAATTGAAAACATGAGCATTAGTTTTTCACCCTTATCTTTCTTTTGTAATCCATGTTACCCGCTATTGAAAATTATAATGGAAACAAATATTATTACTCTTTTGAGGCCAATACAGTTATTGTAAATGAAAAATTGGTCCATAAATTTTAAATAAATGATATCTTTAAATAAATATTAACCAATTTTTACAATATAGTTTTAAATAATTTTTTAATCATTTAATATAACATTATTTATTATAATATATTGTTAATGTCAATTTTACACTAATAATTTATATTTACATTAGAGAATCATAGAGAAATATGAAATTTGAATATATACATTTCAAAATTCCCTAAAATTCATTTTTATCTAAAAAATTGAATAAAAAAAATGATTCAATCATAAATTATTAATTTTGAAAATTTTAATTTCATTTTTGAATTTAAATAATTACTATCTTAGTGTTTTGTAAGAGTTTAAAAAAAATTATTTCATCAATAAAAATTTGAAATAAATTACCTTGATAAAAAAATTAATTTATCATTAAAATGAGTATTTATTACAAAAAATAAGTTACTTTATCTCTATTAAAAAAATTATTTTTATTAATAGAAATAATTTGATTTTTTTTCATTATATAAAATACTATAGAGGTCAGAATCATGGCCATATAGCCAAACTGTCATATATTTTACTTTTACATGATTAAGGATGCAGTATAGTCCTAAAAAAATTTAATTCTAGAAATAGTATTATGTTCCATTCCTTATAAAATTATTTGTTTTTGAAATTATCTCATTTTACTTTTACTATGGTAACAAATAATTACTTTTGTTTCTATTCACAATAACTAGAAATAAAGGTGAACTATTTATAAAATTTGGACCTCATGATTAAAAATATGGAATATATTTTCCATGATTCAAAACAAATATGTGGAATAATTTAAAATAATATTAAATTGTCATACAGTTTCGAAAAATAGTTTTTCCTAAAAATTCCCTTTTTAACCAATAGATGATCTTATATTAACTCTATAGATATAAATAATTACTATATGAATTTCAATTATAAAAAAATAAATATTATATATAAACATAATATATATATATATATAAATTTCCTAATTATTTGTTAATTTAATTAATTAATTGGGATAAGCATTGTGCACTAAATTATAGTTTTCAGGAATCACTATTTTTATGCATAAAATTAAACTTATACAAAATTCATGAAAATTTATGAGTTAAATAAAATAAATAAGATTAATATAAATGACATATTTCATATGTAACTTGAATAAAAAATACATAATATAATGGGACATTCATATTACTTTATTCAATAGAAGGAAATTCCAGTATTTGAAAAATTAGTTATTTTCAATAATCACTAAAAAACAAATCATTTCAGAAAAAACCCAAAATTTCACCGCAATATTAATTTTATATTATTATTTCAACAATTATTTTAATAAAATTTCTAAAAATTATAAAAAATAATTATTATATTTTCTCAAAAGAATCATTATAAATCAATTTTGAAGGATACATATTTTTGAATAATAGACAAATTTACTAAAACTGTTTTAATTAGTTATTAAAAATATATTGATATATTTGTATCTGTTTTGATATTTCTATATGTTTGATAATGAATTTTATCTTATTTATACCCACTAATTTAATATCTAGGATCTAACAATCAAATTTAAATAATAAAATTTCATGGTTTGTTTAGGCTCAGTGTTGTGTGTCATATATACTATTGAACATAGTAGTCTTTTTAAAAGACTATGATGTTATAGTTGTTGTCTATATGGTTTTGAATGATCTCCCATATGTATAATTTGAGTACAACTGGTGGGTTTTATACCTTTTAAAATAGTTATCTTCTATCCTATCATTGTTTACCTCTTTGATAATTCATTAGATAATATACTTTCTTCATTACTAGAAAGATATGCATTAATGGTTATTGGTAAAGTCCTTAAAACTCCCAATTAGTTGTATATAATTTTTAGGGAATGTTTCTAAGATCAAGTGTTGGATATTTTTCATGTGATAGCGATAATGATGAGAAATATTTTCTATCTAATGGTTCAAATACATTTTTGATGAATTCCACTTATATTAATTAATCAATTGGCTCATAATTCTCTTTATGATGTTCCTAATGATTCATTTATTACATTATTAACACGTTTTATTATTTAATAAAATATAATATAATATAATCAACTAATGATTGTTTTTATATAGATTTTAGGAAAAAATAGGTTTATATCCCAAATATAAAATTTTCCCCTCTTAGACATAAATAGAATCACTACATACAACTAATAGGTTTCTTGAACGAATGAATGATATGCCCTTATATATTTCCTTATCATGGATATTAAAGTCAATGGGGATGTAAATTTTTTGAAATTAGATGAGAACAGCACTAAAAAGGCTTCACTTGTCACACCTCTATTTATAAGGGAACCCTAAAATTCATTAATTATGTAATCCTCAATTCGTAAATAACTCTAGATAGAACAATTTTAATACTACGCTTTAGATCACATCTGGTTATCCAAAAATTAAAAACTCTTGTATTACATGACATCATGAGACTTCCATTTTCTCTTAGCTTTTTAGTTATAGATCTTGGAATGTCTGCCAAACACTCCTTTTGTATTAGAATAGTTCCCATATCATTGAATTTTATTTTATATAGAATTATTTTGTTAAATTTACCATAATAGAAAATTTCCATAATAAGTTCAAAAAATGAAATTATTATATGAATATTTTTTAAAATATATCAAAATTTTACAAATTGATTATCCATATTTTCTTACATCAATATTTTTAGGAATAAGGATGGTGGTGTAAATACATTTAAACTTCTATAAATACTCCAATTTTTCTTTATTTTCTTATTTTTTCAGATTTATCAATTTATCATTGATTATAATTTTTCATTTATTTTGATCTAATATCATTTTTGGGAGAATGATTACCATTATAAGTAGGCGTATGTATCAATTATATTAGTTGTAAAAATATAATATTTCCATTTGGAAAATTTTTACCACAATGTAATGTGATATATTTTTCCTCTTATATGAGGGTAACCCTTGTTTTACCCAATAGAGTGGATTCTTAACAATGTTTGATATTTAATATATCTAACCCGATTGATTTTCCATAATTATAATTTAAACTTATACATTTTGGGTTTCTTTCTCTTAAATATAAATAATGTGACTTATACTGATATAAATTCCATTATAGATAATATATTTGTCTGTATAAATGTGTAATTCCCAAAGATATAAAGCCTATTTTTTAATAAATTTAACAAAGTAAAGTAATTTTTATAAATAGATATATATTATGTTATTATCTATTTAACACTAAATTTTTTTTTATCCGAAATTAAATTTGTCAATTATTTATATTAAAACCAATAGTTTATTACCATCAAATCAAACTATTAATATTAATTTTAATTACCATAATTTTTCTGTTAACATCTTATTTTAATTTTTTCAAAAAAACAAGTAAATTTTTTATAATTTTCATTATTATTAGTAATAACCTATTTACTAAAAATATATATTGTTATTAAATAAAATAAAATTTATTATGAATCAAAATATTAATTTAAAAATAGAAAATTGCATTTCTTTATCAAAAAAAAAATATTGGGGTATATTTCAAATATATTGAAAATTTCATCCATGATATATTCAACATTGAAAATAAATATTAATTTTATATTAGATATATTTTATTTGAGATGATAAATGAGTACAATTTTAACAACCATTAAAAAAAGAGAATAAAAATATGATCTTTAATTAAAAAAACAATAATTTTCACATTGGTTTTAATGATCAATCCTTGGTGGAAATGAAAACATACTCATTCTCGCAGTTTCCCACTTTCTCTGCATGCCTCTACCATTACCTTGTATTTTTTTATCAAATTTAAATCATCGGATATCTATTCACATAGTCACACCCCCGGTGGATCACCATCACCCAAACCCACACCCACACCCTCGATCCTCTATGATTACCTATATATCTTTATATATGTATCTATAATTTTTATTTTCCACTTTCGATTACATAGATGATGTTTTGAAAAAATCCAAGATAAAAACAAATTTATCATTAAATCATATGATGTTTGAGCCTTTTAATGAGTATATATTTATTCTCTTCAATATTTATGCACTTGAAATCATGGGTATATGTTGTTTGAAATATATTTAATTATGAAATTTTGATGACATGAATTTTTTTTAATAATATTTTTTATTTTAGTTATTTTTGGATGCTAATTTTATAATTATATGAAGACACTCCAGTTTTATGAGTAAATCAGTCATAATTATATGCATTAGTTCTTTAAATTCCAATTCCGATTTAGATATTGGATGTTACGAAACAAAATTAGAAATAATGAGTGAGATATATGTAAGCAATTTGCTAAGCATTATCATCATTAATGATGTAAAAACCAATACATTTTTAAAGATTCAAACTATTTGGATAGATATGCTAGATATTAGACAATTCAAAAAACTCAAACCAATATAACTTTTTGATAAGTTGACATTGTAAAACGTACTTAAATTCAAGAAAGTGAAAAATCATTCATTATAGCACACACACATGCATACATGAATTCATGTATATGTCAGACAATATCCATATATTATCCAATACATGATATAGATCACAAAATAAAATGGAATGTATATGATAAATCAATAGATTTTACCTCATGACATACATAAGCAGGTTCTTTTTCTACAACAACCATTTCTTTAGCTTTGTATCCAAAAATGGTTTTGAGAGAATGTAATTATAGAAGAATTTTTTCAAACAAAAAAATCTATTATACATCAAACTCACCATGATCATTGTATAGTGGCCATTTAAAAATACCCACATATATTTATATTATAATACCGCTTTATATGTGATCTAGGATAATAAATTCAGCCCTTATTAAACAATTTATTATTCTAGATCTTTATGTTTAAACATTTCAACATCAAAATGAAAACCTCATAGAGGCCATATGAGACTGTCTCAAATATCTATTGTGGTTCTCATATATATATATGGAATATAATCTAAAATTATGAAATTACCCATTAATCGTTATATTGGTGGTAAATAGATTTAGACAAGAGACTCTCTTCAAATCAATATTGTATGATGGTGGATTTAGACAAGAGACTCTCTTCAAATCAATATTGTATGATGGTGGATGATTCCATGGGTTCTGCCACTAAAAATAATTCTTTGATGAGATCATTCCAAGAATAATGATGATTTCTAACCACACTATGAAGAGTTTATATCAAGAATATTATCTCTACAATGTAATAAACTTCCAATACTTCCTCTATAAACCAACCCATAAACACATAATGGTTGGAAACATCCAGCAATCCCCCTTGAATCATATGGTCACATTGAACTATATTGTCATTAGAATAAAGGTTCGTGATATGATTACATCCTAAGAAAGTTCCTTCCAATTGACGGATGTGTGTATCAATTTAAAAATATATCTAAAAATCCCAAAAATAGTAATTTTTATCTTTATTGTACGAAATTCATCAGTTTCACTATTGACATATACATTAAATACATGAGAGGAATCCCCTTTATCAACAAAAGTCTTTATTTGATACTTCCGTGAACTTATTTCAATAATATTATTTTGTGATGATATATTCCAATAAGAGAAATACACTTTCACTTTATTATATTTTTATTTTCATGACAACTATTATATGTGAACATTTGAGGGTTAATATTATAAAATAAATCATAATTGGTTGACATTGACCACGGATTGGATTAATTATTTTTAAGATTAATATATTCAAATGCCTATTCTAGTGATTTCTCTTAGAATATACCTCTCATAGTGAGACACATTTACTATATGAGATATCCTATTGATAAAGAATTCACATGATTTCTTTAACCGATCATATGGGGTAAAATTCATTAATATTTCACTATAATAGGCAATAAATGCATTGATTAGCTTCCTGTTTACATTGACAAAGAATGTGAAGGATAGCATAGAATTACTAATAATATCCTATTATTCTCAATTTCCTCACAAAATTCTTCACAGTCTTTTATTCCATCCATATGATGGATTACTCATTAATATTATTTAAATATTGATCCATTATGTTCACTTACCATTGAAATATATTGTTAAACTAGAGGAAATTAGACAAGAAATCATCAGATTCATCACATGACCTCCCATCTCTTCTTATTACATAAAATGGAAAATAAATTGATCCTAATATTAGTTGATGTTATTTTGGATAAGATTATTCCACCTTCTAAGAATAGATTTGTAATTTTTCTCCCAACGATAATTCCTAAGAGGAATTGTGGAATAAATTTTTTTTCATCCCTATGGGTCATAAGAAGGAAGAAATTTTGATCTCAATCTCTGTAAACAACTAGAACATAGTCCTCTTATTAGATCATATAAGAACTAATGTTAAATTTAACAACAATATAGGGAACCCTATTTACAATGATTATGATATACATGAAACACTTCATGATAGATGAGAGATGAAATAATATAGGTATATCTGTTTGTTAATTCTGGTGTTAAGCATTCAATTATTATTATTTTTTATTGGAGGGTATTAATTCTCCCATGTGTTTGTTTAGATGGAACTTCATGATCAATTAGATCTTCCACTCAATCCTCTTTTGTCCAATGATTGACTATTTTTGAGTTATTTCATAGAAATCATCATCTAATTTTTATCAAGAAACATTATCGGTGGATTCTAGACATGAATTAATTTTTAAAAAATTATAAATCATATTAGATTGTAATTTTTTTATATTTCGACTAAATGAATTATGGAAATTGATAGTTCAATTTATAGGGTTAATATTCATGTTTCTAATGATATGAAATATCCAAATATTTTAAGAAAATCCTTGAATAATTAAGATATTGACTATTTTTTGTTATTTTATTTTATTTATCCATTCATTCATGGGAAATATATTTCTTAACATGTTTTTTATTTGATATTCTTCTTGAATTTATAGTTATAAGGATTATTGAATCTTCCTGTTTGAGATTCACCACACATATTCACAAGGCCACTTCATAATCTCTCTAGTTTGTTTTATTGAATTATCTTACAACCATTATACTTGGTATTATAAAATAAATTATTCTTTCCAATAATTATTATTTAATTCACTAAGATAGTTTAATTCATTTTGTGAATTGGTATTAAAATTATAAATTTTATTAAAACCTTGATCCATCCATTTTTACAGAATGTCACATAATCTTGTAGGTGTTTCTATCCCATCCATTGGAATGAAAACTATGGTTTTATTTTCTAGAATGGACCTTGTATTTATATTTAACAAAATACTTAATCAATATCATAATTTTGAGGGTTTTCTTACTATGATTTCCTTTTATGCATTTTAAAATAATATTTGACACTTCTAGTGGTTTCATTTTCATTTTCAGTTTCCTTTTATAACCATGAAAATTGTTTCTACCAAGACACTCTATAATCATGTATCATTTTGTATGATTACGTATGACCTTATATTTTTTCAATGTAATGATAATTATGAATTCATGATTCTTAATTATAAGTAAGGATTAATGCTCAACAACCCATTGATGTTTCTCACATCTAGTTCAATTTATATGAACCTAATTCATACACCTAAAGTCCTTCTATTTGGGACATCAAGTTATATTTCATTATTTTATTGAAAAGCTATTATTAAAAAATTTATTTAATATTAGTTTTTTCACAATAATAGTTTTCTTAATTCATGATTTCCCATTCTAGAATTATGGATATAATTGATTGAGTGGTTTTAATGATTCTTATATAAATTCATTAAGCATATATTATCAAATAATAATAGTATATCAATAAATAATTGGATTATTTCTTAGAATCATTATTATTTAGTTCAATTCAAACTCTATGCTTGTGTTTAGTATCATGAAATATTTTTAATAGAAGTTGAATGTAAATTTAAATATAAAATTTAAATTTCAAGGAATGAAAAAAATGTATTTAATTTTTTTAGCATGATGAGACTTGTTAATGTAATCTTTATATTATTTTACAAATAAAAAATAAAATATTTTCAATAATGATCAAAAAATTATTTTTTTACTCACACATATCATTGGTATTATACTATCATAGTCCCTTATCACATTCAAAAATCCAAGTCATTGTTAAGATAGTTCATAATAAAACCAAACTTGATATGTAGTTATCCATAACAGAATTGTAGGATATATTGGAAAATTGGATGTTATATATTTAGAAATCATACTTTCTTCAGTCATCACTATTTTATTTATATTATTATTGTATCGAGGAGGAATTATGTTTAAATATTCAACAAGATCATTTTTTTATTGTTCCAATAATGGTAAATGGATGTAAAGAATATATGGAATAGTTAAATTTTATTTTGTATGAGTATTTTTTAAATTATAAATTTCTATATAAAGACTACGGAGACATAAAATATATCAAATTAATATTTTTAGTAAAAATAATTGAAATCATATAAAAATAACAATTTAAAATATTTCGTGTTTGTTTGCCAAATAAATACAACAAATTAAGTTTCATGAAAACATGAATCCTATATATTTGATTGTAAATATATGTAGAAAATATTATTATGAATTAGTCAATATAATAAAAAATATCATTGATAAAAAAATAATATATTAATCAAAATTGTAGAATTTTTTGTTTCTTTTCAATCATCATTTCATATATATATATATATAAAGTGATTTAAAAAAAATTAAAATCAATATAGTGTGTCAAAAAAATACCATGTTCATAAAAACATAGCATCCACTTCGGGAGGTCTATGTTCAAAATATAACTTCAACTCGAGTTGGAATGATAATATAATTATCAACTATCAAAAATTAAAAAAGTTAAACAAATTAATTAAGTCATGACTTAAAGAAGAGTTGCTTTTTCCAATATAGAAATGGTTTTAATTGTAATATTAATTAATTAAATAATATAATCATAGTCATTTATAAATAATTTTTACATTGTATTATTTTTCAAAAACATTATAAATGAAAATACCACTAAATATTTTTTTTCATTTTTTCTAATATATTATATCTAGATTAAATTCCCTCTAATCAATAAAAATGAGAAAAAATTTAATTAATATAATATAATTTAACTAAAAATAATTCAGTTTCAAAACATAAATAATTAATTCTATAATAATATACAACACAATTATATATGACACAAATATTTACATTAAAAACATTAAATAATAATTTATTACACATTCAGTTATCATCACTGTACAAATGACATAAAAAGTAAAATAAGAATCTTCCTTCAAACTGAAACCTCTATCACCCCCCCCCCACATCAGTCGCTCGTCCACCTCCACTATCTTTATCTCTAATCTCAACCTATATAGAACCCATCATCACATAACAATCAAGGAAATTGAATGAAAAAAACAAAAATGAGAAAAAATGAAATAAATAAAAAACATTTATAGTTTTATCTGAGGGAATGATTATAAAATATGTCACCAAAAATATAATTCATCATGAACACTGTCTGAAGAGTTTCATTCATTGAAAGTCTTACCCCTACCAACATCTATCATCTGTTTCATTTAATACAACTAGAACATTTTAGAAAAGAAATACAAAAAAATATATATCTTAAATATATAAATATAAATATAAAAACCAAATCACGATATTAAATTTAATCTAAATAATCCTTTTAAAATCATGTAATGTAACGTAATATTAATAACATACTAATAAGATATAATCCTTGAAAATTACACTATATCATGTGATATTCAAACAAAACCATTCTATTTTAATTAAAGGAATATATTTTTATTAAATCATGAATTTCTAATCCCAGTTAAGCATGAAAAGTTATCAATGCCACTCATATATTAATATACATAAGAAACATGATGATTAAATCCTCATATAATTTATTCTACATGAAGTTATAAACATATTTTTTTTAAACAAACCATAAAAAATATAAAGGAATAATATCATACTCGTTCAAATGTGATTGAAATAGTCAAACTAAAAATAAAAAAATAGTATAGAATATCATGATGTGAAGTAAATTTATGTAAATAGACCAAATAATTAAAAATTTCTCTATCCTTATGTGACAAAGGCATACATATTATAAATAGTCCTTCGTAGAGTATTCATGTTGTAAGAATAATTAGATATAATCACATGCATGGGAGAAAAAATTCTTTTAATTCCTTTTATAATTTCATTTCACTGAAAATTATACCCAATTGAGCAATGAATTCTTGTATTCTAGATGAGATATGGATCCAAAAATTTCCTCCTACATAAAACCTATTTTGATTTTCGTCAGACATGAGTTTAACTCACTTCTAGATATCATAACATTAATGAACCAATGATAGAAGCATATAAATTCCCCAAACATGCATCAAAATATTTCTAGATCGTGGACCTTAAAAATCTTTGTATTATAGTGGAGAATCAATGAATCTGTCCACAACTAATTTATCATCTTAGAAGCATTTAATTGACATGATATATATACTAAGAACCACTTTTTCTCTAAACAATTCTTATGATATATAATAGAGATTATCTCATAATCACTTGTGGAATTTTATCGTGAATTAGTGTTTAATTTATAATTATATATATATGTTTATCTTTAGAAAATTTCAATTTTCCTTTCTTTAAGTTAACACTTCACGATTAGATCATACTATACACTTATGTCTAATTTAACATATAACAAGCATTGTAAAATTTTTATCATACATATGTAACTTTAAGAAATATTATGTGATAAAATATGATCAATTAACTATAACCATATCACATATAAAATATTAAATGATCCTTGAATAAATATTAATTGGTAAATTAGTTTTCTTTTGTATTCACACAAAATTTTGAATACCCAGAGTAAATAAATTCTACATGTATTATTATAGACATGAATAATAAATAATTTATTTCTTTCATGCAATAATTCAAAATAAGATGACCATGTACCTCAATGAGTGTCCCAATATGTCCAAAGCTATAATTCATTAGAATTTACAATGTATATAAATACGCTTTTTATGCGACTATCCAGACACATATCTTGATAATAGTGAGTCTTACTCATAATCCAAGAGTATTATCAAGTAAAAAAATCACTTCTATGGATATAATGTTCTCTTATAGTAACAAAAACCACATATGACTGCCCCTTGGGTAATATATGCTATTTTACTCATGATATCTCATTAAGAATGATGTATCACTTTTGACACTATCCCTATTTGTTTTCATTATTCTTTTGTATACCATTCGGGATAATATTACCTTTTAATACCATGGGTGTTGATTTTATAATGATACTACCATCCTGATCAAGTATGTTTGAGATATATCTTCCTCTACATGGAAGTAAAATGTATTTTTTGGATTGTTCAGTAAATTTCATTCCACCAATAATGAACTAGAAACTAGAAAAATATGTTTTTTGGTTCCATTTTTTGCATCAATGTACATGATGAAATGATATAAAATGATAATGAACTTAAGTCGTGAGTCTAAATACCTTTTTCATATAGATTAATATTGTAACTTAATGGCCCTATAATCCTAGAGTAAGTGCCTTACTTCATTACATAAGTATAGACATAAGATTCATATCTTGAGGGACCAAATATTATAATAGTTTTGGAAAAGCAGTCTATATACGTGATACTCATTTTACATTGGGAAAAAAAATAATTTATAACATAAAAAATATCACAGGTTCCTCTTCTCAGATGGTAAGTACTCGACATGTGCATCTACGAGACATCAGATCAAATCTAAGAAGAGACAAATTTCCAGGTATTGTAGTAGGCATTGTAGCAAGCACTGTAGTAGGTACTGTTTTGTACTGAGCTACCAGAACTATTCACCTTTTTGGGATTTTGGGACACCAATTTGGTCTTCGAGTACCCCAAGGCCTTTTGTCCACCCAATTCCTTTAGGGCAGAATGGATTTTGGGAAACCTCAAGGCCTTAGGGCCATCTGAAATTTTGTATAATGGACCAGAAAAACCCTACAATAAAAAGGATCCTCAGGAGGATACATAGAATGCCCATTAACAAGAGTATAATATAAAATAATTGGAATAATGAAAGGTTTTGACACCTTAAATTGGGATTAGCCTATGATTTCATAGGATGACTAACTGAATATCCATGTGAATGTGGAGAGCTGACATCATGTTGAAGATGTTGTGGAGGGCCACCTTTAAGATGTTATTGTCTGGATGATTTTCTCTAAGGCCATTGTGTCATGTAATGTCAAAAAGCCTACGTGCCATGTAAGGGTTCCCCTTCAACCCTTAAAAGAGGGATTATAAAAAATTAATAAAAAAAGTAGGCATTCAGGTCATTTGGGCTATAACAAAAATAATGGCTCATCATCCTTGAAACTCATTAAAAAGATTCCTCTTCCTAAACCTGGGAAAGGAAATATAATATGGTTGAGGTCAAATGCTCAGTAAGCGTATATAAAGTAGAATAAATAATGAATCAATAAAAATAAATCAACTTGGAAAAGAAAATTACTGTGTACACAAGCCATTTAAATAAATAAATAATACATAATCAATATGGAAAAGTATATAATTGAAACAAATTCCAATTAATCTATAAAGTAAGAATGAAATACATGCATAGATTTTATCATATAAAATTTTAATTAATAATCACAATAATAAATGAAATATCTATGAATGAAATGATTAGTTTTTATACTTAATGTCTTAGGAACATAAAAACCTATATCTTTCAGACCTTTCACAAGGCTGTTTAATACTATGTGTAGAAACCTAGTAAATTTGGACAACTAATTTGTATCTGAAGAACATTTCATTGCATCTATGGGATATATAATTTCACTGACCCACAAAGAACATACTATCTAGATCAATCCTCATATTTTGTAATAAATTAATTAATAAACAATATGCCTTATCAAATATTCCTATTTAATAATGAATAAAAACATAAAAATATTTCCCCAAAAAATAAAATAAATGTCAATGTAAACATAGTGTGTAAAAATTGTAAACCATTTATGTAATAATAATATCCATAAAAAATGAATTTTTACATTTAATGAAATTTATAATGAAGATTTATTACAATAATGAGATTGATTCAAGAGAATGTTAATAATCATAAAAGAAAGTGAGGTCGCAATGAAAAATTTTACCACTTAGTAAATATCATGCTGAACCCCTTGAGTGAAAAAATTATAATTGCAACTTAAAATACAATGAATTATAATTGAGTAATTATAATTAATAAATATATGAAATATATAAATGACATTAAATTTAATTGGTACATGACAACAAATAAGTCTCAATGGAAGGTAAATTGAGGAAAAATCAATTACCATGTGTTTTTTTGGGTTAACATCTTTAAACCAATTATACATTAGTTTTATGTGTATTATTAAATTAAAAAAGGATTATAATAACATTTATAATATCATATATTATCTTATTACAATGTACTATTACCCGTTTCAAGAATCTTTCATTATTTTCAATATTTTGTTTCTAAACTGCCTAATTTTCCATGTATTTTTTGATTTGTTATTTATTTTTATTATTAATTATAAAATTATTTAATTATATAAATAATTCAAAAAATGATTTAAATATAATTTATATCCAATATATATATATATTTATAATAATCCCAAATATTTTGAGATAATAAATGAAATTCACTATTCCTGGAGATGGTAGACCTTACTAACACATGGACGTTACATCCATTTCTTTTACATATTAAAATAATGAAAAATAAATGATAGGTTTATATATTATAAACAAATTATCAAATTTATGTTATATATTATACATATTTTTATTAAAATAATCCTTAATACATTCCATGCATAGTGTGAATGAATAAAATCGCTTTGAGGAGTTGGTAGTACACAAGTCCATAAGCAATGATATCATATTCCCAAGAAATTGAAAGCATGAAGATATGTGTCATATTAGAATTAAATAATAATAATAAAATAATAAATATAATATATATCATATATATAGTTTAAATTAATAATTAATTTCAAAATTGGAATGTGTTAAATGAAAGAACGAATGACATCAGTTCATAAGGAGGTAGTCTGCTGTACACACAAACAATGATGGCATATCCCATTTTAATGGATGCGTGTGAAATTTTAGCTTGACTATTTTAGAATAAAAAAATATGAATATATTTAATATAATTAATTTATTATATAATCAGGATATAAAAATAATTTAATGATTGTAGAATTAAATGAAACAAAAGCGATTGTAGATGAATGTCACATCTTATTCATGTAACTCTTTTTAGCTTATACCAAAAGGATTATGTGGTTGAATATACAAACAAAGTTATGTTTCTAGGAGGAGGGGATGTTATTTTTTATTTTATTTTGGTAGTTAATTTGATATATAACGGGATTTAGAGGTACTAATCAGTAGGAGAGGTGAGTGCCTTTTTATTATAAAATAGGAGAATTCTTCTATATTTTTGAAAAGGGAATTCCAAGCACATTTACCCCATGTAAATTGGATACAATAATTGTTAAAATAAAATAAAATTTATGATAGGTTATAAATATTAAAATAAGATTTATTTTAATATGTTTCTAGGTCATTTTCCCCTTAATATTATGGTGTAGTCCTTTTAAGGTTATTTTTCTATTAGTCATTGTAACTAGTGTTTTTTTGAAAAAAATTATTTGAAAATATTATAAATTAAAAATAATAATGATTAAATTTATGGAATATATTTTTTCCAAATTCAAATCACATAATTATAAGAAACTAATTTAAATTTAATCCCTGAGATGATATTGCAAAGCATGTTTTTAATTTAAAAAATCAAAATTTGACAGGATTTTTATCAAATTTAAAATAGATATTGATTAAAATAAAAGATTTTATTAATATATTAAAAGTTTATTTAATTAATATTTAAGTCAATAACAAATTTAATTTATCTTCATAAATAAATTACATGAAAACACAAATTTGAATTAATCTTCAGTATTTCTTCACTATTCTAAAAAATGAAACTTTTTAGAAAAATACCAGAACTTCACTCTACCCTAATTTTTTTGTTTATATTTTAGAAAATAGGTTAATTTTTTTGATAAAATTTATATAAGTTTCACAATTCAAATTTAAAATTTGTTCACCATTAAAACACTATAAAACTACTTTTAAAAAATATAGGGTTTATGTGAATTTTTTTTATTCTTATCTTATGATTATAAAATACATTGGATTAATATAACTAATATTTTAATGAATATATATATATATATGTATGTATATTAAATTTATATCTTCCTCTAATTTAATTTAATATAATTTATTCTGGTTAAACTACTTTGTGATAAATGTTTTTATTAAAACATCTTTTTTATGTTCAATTGGTTCTTATGTTCATTCATAATTAATTTTTGAATAATGAATTAAATTATATATTTTCAAAATATATTTAATCCTATTCATAACCTCCAATTCAATGGTTGGGTTATATATTATTATATTAAATGAAAATTTTTTAAAAATATATTGTTATTCTGTAAAACATGACTTTTCGTGTAACGAAAATCATCAAAGAAAGTCATTGTTGCGTGTAATATAATATATCATCTAAGATACATGTTAAGAAAGATAAAATCATGTTTCACATAAATTCTAAATTTTTAGTTTATAATAATATTAACTTGGGATTGTGTGTATATCATTCTAGAAATAAAGTTTAATTTATTATAAATGGAAAATATTATAAGGTCATTGGGTTTTATATTCTCCCCAACATAAATACATTATGGAGTCAAAACCAATACCTGATCTCGGTAATTTATGTACTGATATTTTAAAAATAAAATTATTGAAAACCCTACATCATAAATAGGGTTAGTAAAAAAGATTATAAATATGAGGGAATAAAGAAATGCAAAGGTCACCACAAAACTAGGCTTTTGAATATGATATCTTTCATGAGAATACAAATATGGAATAGAAATATTACTATCATGTTCTAATGGAGAGTGATAGGGAAAATGATCAACATGATGTTTATGACCACAAATCAATAAAATATTGTTGTAAAAAATGACACTAATAACATAACCAATGATGATCATTTAAGAAATGTTTTGTTTCTAGACCCTTTTCCTAGAGTTGAGGTATTATTTCACCCACTAATAAATATAGGTATATAAAAAATCCTTAAAAATATTATCCATGGATTGTGCCTTGAGCTATTTATAAATAATTTCTTAACTCATTTTTCATCATATGTTTAATTAATACATTACCCTCTAAAACCACATCCAATTATCAACATATACTATTTCATAATTTTGAACCATTCCAAAAGATTATTATCAAACAATTTCAAATAATTTCCATGGTAGTTAGTAGTACCCAACTAACATTGTCCCTGTTGATCATCTATTTTTCGAAATTTCATTAACTCAAAATTAGGAACATGTTAATGCTTATATTTTTTTCAACCATGGGTTTTAAAAGAGTTAAACATGCTATTGAATCACTTGTATTGGTTATCAGTATCAATCAACATACTCTTCTAAATCCATGGTGAAAAAGTAAAATACTACAATCCTTATACATTCCATAACCCTTTTAACCAGTATAAAATCAATAACATTTTTTTAATACATTATTAAATGTTGCATATACATCAAGAAATTTAATCATTCCACATCAGCTATATTAATAGAATAATCGGGATCGTGATCTCATAGCATCTTATAATGTGTATTCCCGTGACATTTGAGGGAAGTTTTTACATAGTACCCTATCTAATTTCAGTTGAAACATTGAATATAAGTATTTACCTTCATTAAGTTTCATTATTTTTCTTATAGAAAATTTTATTCACACTTATAAATACTCTCAATCCATTAAATCATTTACCATGGTGTCTCTTTCAACCATTATTACATTTGGAAAAATCCTTTCATTCCCATATTCCATTTATCCATTATTTTTTCTTCTGTCCTATTTTTATTTTAATTTCCTTTCAATCCATAATATATGGAGAATTATTTATCATCCTTCATAGCTCATAAAATTATCACATCATATGAATGCAAGGTTTGAAACACCATATTTATTCAAATACTTCATATAAGTCCTCCAATGAAATTTTGAATATTTAATTCGATGTTACATATGAAATCATTATCATACTAATCGTTAATAAAAAAGTAGATTCAAAATCTGCCACACTTTAATCCTCATTGTAATTTAAAAAAATGGTATTTATCTTTATCTATGTTTTTTTATAATGAGGGAAGTACTTATTAAATAATTTATCCTTAAAATTTATACATCCTATGAGTCCTATTTTTTCATCCTCTCTAGTATTATGGATCAATGACTACAATTAATGCTAATTTCAATTGTGAAAATACACTATAAGGGTAGCCTCTTCCATTCTTCCACATCCCAATTCCATCAATATCAATTTCCAAGACATAATATGTTGTTCAGTTTCCATTGGGTTAATAGTCCCATCAAATGATTGTGGGTCTATTGTATAATGTGATCTAACATCATAGAATATCATTATAGAATATTTTTATCCATATAAGAATTGATATTTATCATAACCTGATTAAGTTTACCAAATATTTCCATAATTTGTTCAATTCTAATACCATCAATATTTGATTCCTCAATTGGTAAATCTCTATATTTTCTGTGAGAATTGATACCATTCTTCTGTCCATGACCCTTTTCAAAATAATGTTATATACTAGATTAGATCATAAAATAATAATATATAATTCCAAATATGGTATGGAACATATAATATATTTTTTCATCATAAATATTGGAATAATGAACTTTGGTATCTAAGTGTAAATATTTAATTTTAAATCCTTCATAAAGGTTTGTAAAGATGATGATAATTATTCTAAGTGTATCCCCTGGGAGAGTCAAACCATGTTCAAAATAAGTTCAATTTTTGTATTAGGTTACTCTTAAGTCAGGGCCAATCCACCATGTATGAGTTGTTACCCCTAGGTACACCAGTTCCAAAACCTTTCCCACCTATTATAAGGACCCAGCCTTAAACATTACTTATTATTGAATTAAATGAATAATTCACATTGAAAATCTTTTCAGGTTTAGAGTTTTAGAGAATTAGGACATAACTATTACATATCAAATATTAAAAAGTAGACACATCTACTCACCTTCCATTTTTTCACAAAAATATAAACACATGAACAAAAGAGTCATGTCTAGTTCCTTGTTTTAGACATCCTGACATTTCCTTGATCCCATCCTTGACCCTATTCAACTTTATGTCATGTGAAGACATTTCAAAAACTTGGGATGAGCATAAAAAGCTCAGTAAGGGTTCTAATAGTATGGAATGAAAACATCAGTCTATGTATACATAAGAATCAATGAAATCATACTTTACACATAAAACATAAGAAATTTAACATACCTTATGAAATCATAAGATTTATGCATAACTCAATAGAAATCGTAAGGCATAAAGGTAACATGAGGCATTCATAACATTATTACGTAGGGAGTAACTCTCGTGGTTATGTTTGGAATACCCATCATAGTATATTCCATAAATCTCTTCAAAAACTAGAGCATTTAACTTCTTTGCGTTACCCAATTCATTGGAGAGCTATATCGGGCTCACCCGCCCTTAGTATATCACAGAACCACCCATCATCATAAAAAATGCCCAAGAACCATAAAATAATTGTATGTCACAAAACATGAATAAAGGAAACATAAAATTCCCACATTGCAATAACAATATAACATTTTAAGAAATTGAAACAATGAATCCATTCTAAATACCATTTTCAAAACCATTTAAAACATTTAATAAAGAGATTTTTGAATCAATGTGTCCCATACACCTTTGATGCTTTTAAAATTTTAAACCATTAATATCCATATAAATAAATCTCTAAAACCAATTTGAAAACATGGATATTAATGAGAAATATTTATAAGAATAAACCATTAAAACATTTAAAATGATATTTTAGTTAAAAGGTTTTTTAAAAAATGAGATACACTTGAATACAATAATTGAGGAATAACATTTAATCAGAAATTTATAATATCATGAGAATAAATGGATTCATGATATAATATTCCAAAGGACAGTATATACACCATATAAGAGTGAATTAGTGCATAACAACAATGAATTCTCAATGTAAAATGAGATGAAATCCCTTATAAAGAAGGTATCCTTAAATTAAGGATAAATCAATCTCAAAAATTATGTGTGACAAATATAAATACACCCAATATAAGTGGATATTAAGTGTAAAACAATCAAAGGTCATTCAAACATATTCAAAGGATGACATATTCAATAACTACATGTTGAACCCAAAGAAATTGAAATTGGGTTAAAAAGTTCCCTTTATAAAATTTGACAGCCTAACAGCGTCACTTTAAAATTCATACAATTAGTTGATGAGAGAAAAATGGTATCTCATCCATTGTACATAAAATTTACATCAATAAATATATGGAAGAACTTATTATAACATAAAAATATTTAAATTAAAAGACACAACAAAATAAGTCTTTTTAAAAGAGGATTGTGAAAGGTTCCCTAACTTATTTGGGCATCTTTTGAAACGTACACCCCATGAAAGAAGGGTCATACAATGAAGATTTAACTGCCAATAAATGAGATTATATTATAAAAATATTAAACTAATGGGCAGTACATACACCACACAAAAGGAAATAGTGTCCAATGCAGCATGAATCTTAGAGGAATAAAAAGTTAGATGAAAATCCCCTTATGAAAATTTGGCAGCCTAACGATGCCACATAAAACTTCCAAAAATGGATTGATTACATCAAATAGGGTCTCTTGTAATATTAACATAAAATTTACAGAAATAGGAATATAAAAGAACATCCCCCAACATAATAAATTGGATCTTAAAGTAAATTACATAAAAATAGTACTTAAAAATAAAGAGAGAGGTGGGATCCCTTACCTCAAGTCCGAATTGTCTTGTTCGTTTCTTTATATTCATGAATAATAAACCTTGGTCAATTTATAATTTCTTAAGGCCCTAATTTAAATATTATTATTCAGTTCATATCATATATTATAATTCTATAATAATTGGTTAATAATGTGAGTTCATATCAGACGTTTTTGTCGATTTTTGGTACATGATTCAAAAATGAACTTGTTGGAAAATGATTATCCATGTAGTTGTAATTAAATCATGTCCAGAATATTATTAATGATTTAAATATCATATATATCTAGTATATATTCATTTTATACTATTCCATAACATTTGGAGATAAAAATAAATGAAATTCACCGTTCATGGTGACAGTAGGTTGTTCGTATGCATGAAGGCTACATTCATTTCTTTGACATATTAATGGAATTAAAAATAATTGATAGAGATATATATTATAATTACAGTATAATATATATGTTTTATAGGTCACATAAGTTCATTAATTTCATTCTTTATACATTCCATGTATTACATGAACAAGTCACATCACTTGAGGGGGAGGTAGTCCACACTTTCTCGTATGAAATTATTGCATTTGCACAACATGAAAAACATAAAGGTATGTTTTAAATATAAAATACATAAGAATATGGAAAACATAAATACAATATATATTATATATAAAATACAGTGAAATCATTATGGCCACCATGAAAGGTGTTAAGAGAAGATTGAACAATCATCGTTTCGTGAGGCAGTAATTCGCCATCCACAGAAATAGTATGTTCTTTAACCATTAGATGGAGGTGTGTGTAAGTGTAGCTCAAATAATTCACATAACAACATCGTAGTATATTGAAGATAATGTTTTTGTTACAAAATAATGAAATAAAATGATTTTAGGGGTTTGGAAAAGCAAGATAAAACAAAAGAACACAAATGAAGACATTACCTTTAAATCGGGTAACTCTTCTTGGGTTGAACCAAAAGGGTTTCTTGAAGAGCATTCTGCCAAAGGTGAGGCTTCAATGATTAAGAGAGGGATTTTGAGAGATTAAATTGGCAGGGTTTGGCAGAACCAAAGGCTTGATAGGTGTCGGTAAGGTGGTAGAGGTGGGGGCCTTTTATAAGAGAAGAGCAGGGGCACTCATGGAATGTTATAAAATAATACTTTATTATAAAATGATTTTCGGATTTTAAAGGTCCTAAAAGGATATATTTCTAGGATAAGGTGATAAGGTTTCTAAATCCACACATCTAATAGGTTTGGGATAAGTGTAATACTGATATTTTACCCTATCTTCTCATTTTATTTAAATCGTTCATTTATGAGGTAATCACTACATCATCACGGTGTCATATATAAAATAATTTATTTAATGTCTCAAAATTAAAAAAAAATATCATTATGTAGGATATAATTTTATATTTCTAATTAATATTTATAGTAAAAAAATATGACTTGTATAACCCCTTGTAA
Organism: Viscum album; assembly: GCA_963277665.1. Lineage (NCBI taxonomy): Eukaryota > Viridiplantae > Streptophyta > Magnoliopsida > Santalales > Viscaceae > Viscum > Viscum album. Next base: position 1,200,588,123 of record OY728164.1, read on the forward strand.
GAATTGTATTAGTAAAACAATACATGTTTGTGACATTTTAAATTTAACTTTAAATAAAATGTTATTAATGTCATTTTCCAACAAAAGTGGCTACATGGGGTCCCCAAGTTGACCCATGGATTTTCATGGTCGTACATGAAAAATACAATGGTGGTAGGACATGTGTCATGGTCATTTCATATTGTTATAACATTATCTTTACCTCAAATTACACTAATTACCTCTAATCGCGATTAATAAAATTTTAAAGTTACTATTCACCAAAAATTTATTTTAATCTCATTGAACAACATTTTATGCCCTAATGAAAACCATTTATGTTGGATTTTTGAAAATCAAATCACAGAAGTGGTAAACTTTCATTTAAACGAAAAATCATTTTCATTAACTACCACTTAGTGGTTTCACTATTCATCAAAAATTTTAATTTTTCAGAAAAATACCGAAAATTAAACCTAAGATATATTTGATATTCCGAATTCAAAAATGATGTCTATTTTACAAAATATAAAATATATAAGTTGCATTAATTAATTTAATCATTCATTCCCACTGTCAAAACAAATAGCGTGTTTTTAAGAAACAATATCTATTAAAAGATTGACACTAGTTTAAGTCCAATTTCAAAGTGAAATTAATTCCAATGACCACCATTGGATTAAATTGAAAAAAATATAGTATAATTAAACATTAAAACCAATTGAAAATATAATCTAACCATATATTTAAATTAGATGAAAAAGCAGTTTTGATGTAAAATGCAATATTTTTCACTATTCATTAAAAAGAATGAACATTGTCAGAAACATACCAAAAATTTAACCAAAGTAAATTTCAATATCCCAATCATAAAGAATAAGTTTATTTTGACAAATATTGCTTATAAAACTGTCAAAAGTTATATTTAAAAAAGGTTCTCCATCAAAAGGCCGTAAAATAATCTTTTAAAAATATTAGAGTATTCATTCTTAAAATTGGATTCATTTGGATTTTAAGCCTCTAACATTTATTGGATAAATGTAAAATTATTTGACAAACATTTGTAATAATTTTTTAGTTATTTATTTTCTTTCCCTCCATTAAAACGGCTCGTCTTTAACTATTATAATATTATTATGTTATTAGTGTGCAACGTAACATTTCAAAGAAACTCATTGTTGTGTATTAGGTACGCCAACGAGCATAGCATTTCCTTTAAAGTAGTATTAACATTTTATTCAAAAATATTGATAAACATTAGAATGTAATATTATTTATTTACCTGGGATGTTACATCCTTGTAACACCCCGAGCTTCCACGATACGCTTCTATTTGCATAATACAGTAGCGTGTGTTGTACGCAACCTCGAGTTCTAACACACACCATGACCAATCAAAGTAGCCGTTATGAATAGTAATACCTACTTTTTAAAATTTTAGAAATTTTATCTCTCAAAATGGACTTCATTTTTGGATTTGGAGTATCTAATTTAGCCTAAGGTGAAATTTTGGTACTGTTCGGATAAATTTAAAATTTTGATGAATAGTGAGAATTACTAAATTTTAATTAAAAACAACTTTTTTAATCAAAATAATTATTAGTGATAAATTATGAATTTGAGTGGTTTTAAAGTATATTTAGATTATAATTTTACCATTTAATGAAATTTTGGTCATTGGACATAATTTCCCAATTAAACCGGACATAAACAAGGATCAATCTTTTGATAGTTATTATATCTTAAAAACACGATTTTTGTTTTGACAACGGGACTTAATTTTACATTAATTTCTGCCACTACTGTGTTCTGAATTTGGAAAAATGGATTCAATATTTGGAATCAGGATATTAAAATTGTGTAAATAGGTAACTTTTATTTTTAGACATTTTGAATAATTACTTCGGTAAATATTTTATTTACCATGGGTAAATGGTAAATCTGGTAAATAAGGGATAAAAATAATATTATAATAATACTAAATTACCATAAACAGTGTCCTAACCTTATTTGATGATACATTTCCGACCATGGCCATCTTTGGGTCTATTTTTGGACCCCATTGAGCCACTTGTAATTGATGATGACACTTTATATTAATTAAGTTAAAATAAATACAAAAATGACATAAGCATGTATCTTTTAGAAAAACAATTTTTAATGGGGTTATATATGTTGGATTTTCGACTATGAATATTCATCAGAAAGCTAAAAAGATTTCCTACATAATGTTTTTTATTTATAATTTTTAGACATTAAATAAATTAATTTATTTATGACACCATGATGATGCAATAATTACCATAATAGTGAAAAATTAAAACAATTGATATTATAAATAACCAAATAAATTTAATTTGAGACTTAATGAATAAAAATAATTTTCTAGGATAATATGAAATGTTAGGATTGATTTAATTAATTTTTTCTATGGAATAATTCTATTATGATTTTTACAAAAGTCAATTATTGAATAGTGTCAAAATTGACATAAAAGAGTTTTTAAAACAAATATTATATAATTAATTGATATTAAATTCCTAAAAATCGAAGGTTCTTCCAAGAGACTTATATCAGGATATTCGTATCATTAATGGACCATTTGGGGTCTCTTGGATGTATATTGTAATTTTTTTAACTATATAATATAAAAATACAAAGTGACATGGTAAGTGTCAAACTAAATAATTAAGTGTTAAAACTAAAAGATACGGTTAATATAATGACCCAGACTAATCTAAATTCTATTGGTTGAGTAGTTTTTGGCCCATAACCACCTTAACCTTTAAATGATCCACTTTTGAGCCATTATAAACCTAATTTGAATTTATTATAAAATAATAGTTCTAGCTTTTCCAAAGGTGCCCCTCACCCCTCTTATAAAAGGACACTAACCCTTCTCATTAATTCACACCTTCAAAGCCTTTTGGTTCGGCCAAACCCTACCCAAATAATCACTCAACATTATTCACTTCATCCTAGAGGAATTACTTTAGTCAGAAAGTAATCCTAAAGAGCCCTTTTGATCAAATAAAAAGGAAGAACCCGAAGAAGAGTTAATGATTTCACCACCCTTTTTCAAGTTCCTTTCATCTTCCACTTCTTATTTCTTTGTTATTACCATTCTAAAATAATTAATCCATTATATCCTATATACTGTAATATTATTATAAATATGGTACAACCATATTCAGTATTCTATCCATCTTTTGAATGACATGCCACCATACGTGCGTACGTACGGCTTACCGTCTCCACGTCGTGGTGTAATTGTTATTCAATATATTATTATTTGGATGGATATAATAATGATTTTTAATTCATGTAAATAATAAATTTAATATTATAATGATTTTTTATATATGATATAACATCCAATTATATATTATTTTAATATCAAAATAATGATATTTTCGCTCGTTCCTACATACGGATTACCGTCTCCACGACGCGATGAGATTCATTTCCAAGTTCACCATTCATCAACGATTATAAAAATATATATTGTAACACCCCGACCCCAGATACCCAGAGTCGGTGCATTACTTTGTAACATTTGCATGATCACAAGAAAGATCAAATCTCGAAAGACCGATTGGTTTAGTAGCCTTGGAAACACTAGATATATTCATAAGTTTTACATTACATCATTAAACGAAAAACTACTACAACTACATATTGTCTCCATAATCCACACTCATATCCCCACATAATATCCCTGCAGGTCATTCATAACTTACTTCTTCACTTCCTGGGAAAAATAAAACATAGAAAAGGGGTGAGCTCAAATGCCCAGTAAGGATAACAATATGGCGGAAACTTTCATAAATAAGAATAATCTTTTAAGGCAATGTATAACTAAAACAAAAGCCTTTAAAACATGAACTTTCAACATGGTATGGCATAAATAAAATGAAATAATTCCATTTACTTACTCACATGGATATTCTACTAATCGAATAATCACATGCAAAAATCAATAACCACTTTCATAATGTTGGAATGCATAATGCCAGACTATCATAACCACATAGTCAAGGCCTCGTGCCAAGACTACAAATAATATTTTGTCAAGGCCTTGTGCCAAGACACTAGTTTGTCTCATGAGACCTACCGATGCATCGAGGAGCTATAGCGGGCTCCACCCGTCACTTATTAAGTCCAATTCATTCCCATATGAAAAGGTTTAAACATAACATAAACATTTGTATTAAAACTAGCATACGAAATGTCAATAATTTCACCATAAACTATGAATGGTATAAAAATAGCACATCCATAGTCAAACATATCACAAAACCTTCAATAAAATATAGAAGTTTTGTATCATAATAAATCAACTTCAAATAATCTTAAAATCCATCAAAGGATGTTGACATAGATGAAATCAAAAAAAAAAATTAAAGAAATATCTCCTTTTATTTTGAAATCATTTAAGATCCATATAAAATAAAACATTTTCTTTGAAAATATTCTTATAAGCTTGTAAGGAAATCTTTGAAGATTTTATAATGGCGGAAAATAGCCGCACCCGCCGTATAAGTTAAAAAAACATTCTTACCCTAATTCTGTTGAAAAGGTTAAAAAGGACCTTGTTTTGAAAACGACGGAAAGATTCCTTTATAAACCACTTAAAAAGGGTATAAATTAATTTAACTCATATTCTAGTAAATAGTAAAAATGTTTTGAAATACATTTTTAAGAAACATGGATGTGGATGATAAAGAGATCCCAGTAGATTATTACATATAAACAACCTCGGATAATGAAGAGATTGTGAAATAACCCTTACCTTGTACTTTTCCTTGGTTGGGGTAGGTTAACCTCCTGTATAATGGTGAAATAGTTGTTATTAAATTATACAAGAATCATATATAATAATATGATATCATATATGATCTTTTAACATTGATTTGTTAATAATATCTTAGAATTATCGTCGTTTCGGGAGTTAACTTACTCATTTTCTTTTATATGTTTTGTTACATAAGCCATGGTTGTTGTATCTTATTCATATCCAGAATGATATCTAGTCCTTAAACATCATTTTTAAATCATCAAATGATAATTATACTTGAATGGATACGATGGAGAATGAATCTCATCACGTTCGTGGAGACGGTAGTCCGTACGTACGCACGAGCGACAATATCATTCTTTTGATATTAAAATAATATATAAATGGATGGTATATCATATATACAGAATCATTAACATGTTATATTTATTATTTACATGAGTTACACATCATTATTATACCCATCCAAATAATAATATATTGAATAACAATTACACCACGACGTGGAGACGGTAAGCCGTACGTACGCACGTATGGTGACATGTTATTCAAAGGGTGGATAGAATACTGAATATGGTTGTACCATATTTATAATAACATCACAGTATATGTAAGATACTGGAGTTATTATTTTAGAATGGTAAGAACAAAGAAAGAGGAAGTGGAAGAAGAAAGGAACTTGGAAAAGGGTGGTGAAATCATTACCTCTTCTTCGGGTTCTTCCTTTTGATTTGATCAAAAGGGCTCCTTAGGTTGGCTTTCTGATCAAAATAAGGCCTCTAGGTTGTAGTGAGGGATGTTGGGAGAGTATTTGGGCAGAGTTTGGCCGAGCCAAAAGGCTTTGAAGGTGTGAAGAAATGAGAAGGAGGAGTGCCCTTTTATAAGAGGGGTGAGGGGCACCTTTGGAAAAGCTCGAAATATTAATTTATAATAAATTCATATTCGGTTTCTAATGGCTACAAAGTTGATTATTCAAAGGTTAAGGTGGGGATAGGTCGGAAACCACTCATCCAATAGAATTTAGACAGGTTTTGGTACTTCTAATAACCTTATCTTTATGTATTAACTCTAAGTTAATTAGTTTCACTTTTACAATGTCTCTTGGTATTTTTATATAATATGGTTAATAAACTTACTATATACATCCAAGCGACCCCCAAGTGGTCCATTAATGATGAAACTATCATGATATAAGTCTCTTGGCCCAACCTTAGATTTTTAGGAATTTAATATCAATTAATAATATAATATTTGTTTTAAGAACTCTTTTATGTCAATTTTGACACTATTCAATAGTTGATTTTTGTGAAACTCATAACAGATTGATTACTTCGAACAAAGTCAATTAAATCAATCCTAATATATCATATTATCCTATAAAATTAGTTTAATTCATTAAAAGTTTAATATTATATTTTTTTGGGTATTTATAATATCAATTATTTTAATTTTTCACTATTATAGTAATTACTGCATCATCATTGTGTCATAAATAAAATAAATTATTTAATGTATAAAAATTATAAATAAAATATCATTATGTAGGAAATCTTTTTATATTTCTAATGAATATTTATAATCTAAAATCCAACATATATAACCCTATGTAACAATTGTTGTTCTAAAAGATATATGCTTGTGTCATTTTTGTATTCATTTTAACTAAATTAAAATAAAGTGTCATTATCACTTACAAGTGGATCCATGGGGTCCCAAAATAGACCCAAAGATGCTCATGGTCGACCATGTATCAACCAATAGGTTTAAGACACGTTTTAGGGTAATTTAGTATTATTATAATATTATTTTTTTAACCCTTATTTACCGGATTTACCCTTACCCATGGTAAATAAAATATTTACCGCAGTAATTATTCAAAATGTCTAAAAATAAAAGTTACCTATTTACACAATTTGAACATCCTGATTCCAAATATGGAATCCATTTTCCTAAATTCAAAACATAGAAGTGGCAGAAATTAATTTAAAATTAATTCCCGCTGTCAAAACAAAAAGTGTGTTTTTAAGAGATAATAACTATCAAAAGATTGACACTTGTTTATGTTCGGTTTAATTGTAAAATTATGTCCAATGACCAAAATTATATTAAATGGTAAAAATATATTCTAAATATACTTTAAAACTACTAAAATTCATAATTTATAACTATTAATTATTCTGATTAAAAAAGTTGTTTTAATTAAAATTTAGTAATTTTCACTATTCATCAAAATATGAAAGTTATCCGCAAAGTACCAAAATTTCACCTTAGGATAAATTAGATATTCCAAATCCAAAAATGAAGTCCATTTTGAAATATAAAATATATATAATTTAAAAATTAGGTATTACTATTCACAACGGCTAGTTTAATTAGTTGTGGTGTGTGTTAGAACTCGAGGTTGGTACAACACACGCTATCGCATTATTCGAAGGGAAACGTACCGTGGAAGCTTGGGGTGTTTCATTTTAAATTTTTGATGTCCCCATTTAGTCAAAAAGTTTAAAATATTGTATTTAAAAAGGTTTCACTATTAGAAGTTGATAAAAGTGAAATACTGAAAATGAATCGGTTCTTGCATTATGACTAAGAAACTCATAATAGGGATTCTAAAATTATAAGGATTATATAAAGTTCAAAATGTAGTTAATACTATTCATGACCTCTTTTAATGGTGTGATTGAACTCGGTGTTGCGTGTAGTGCAAGTTATTGAATTATTTTTAAGAAATAACACACTCTGAAATCCTGGGGTGTTACATTCTCCCCTCCTTCAATAAATTACGTCCTCGCAATTTGAAATTGTTCTTCGAAAATAAAAGGTTGAAAGTAGAAAATATATTTGTGGGAAAACCCACATCGGAAATTGGGTTACTAAAATTTAGTCTTAATATGAGGAAAAGTGAAATGAAAGGGTCACCACCAAATTATGATCTCGATTAGGAGAACATTGGTGGAAATTAGAGACATATAATTGGAGAAAAAACGTAATTATTTATAGGTAGTGATTGAGGTCATCAATCACAAACAAGTATAAAATTGAGGTCCTTAAACTCATCAATCTATGATGATTTGAAGTACCATCAGTTCAACAAAATATAGGGTATTGGGACAACACATTTTTGACATTTCAAAATATCTTAGTTGAAATCCCACATCGAAAAATGAATTAATGAGGCCTCTATTTAAAATAAAGTGTGGAAAGTATGAAGATTACCGAAAATAACACATACTAGGGTTCCATTTAGGAAAATATGGATATGGAAGAGATATCTAACCATCAATTATCTGATGGAGAGTGGTAGAGAACATGGCTATGAAAAGGCAAACAATCCCAAAGCCATAAATTTGTGATGATTTAAGGTACCATCTAGGACAACATTTTTGTTCTAAGTTTCTATTATTAATGTTGAGGAATTTATTTATGAGATTGGCTAAGATAATAAGGAGATATACTTACTTTATAATTATAATTTTACCCATTAATAAATTTCTACCACAAACTCATCTTTCACTCTAGAACGTAATTTTTTTTTCTATTTATACTATTCGTACAGGGTTCCAAAATAAATTAATTTATAATTCATCTACCAGATCTTTTAAAAAAAACTACATTATTTAATTCAGGAAATCTCGTGGGACAGTGGTAGGTGATACACCCTTGTCTCCCTTCGGTTGCGGGTTCAAGTCTCGCAGCCTTGCCGGACGTGACGGATTGCCGCCCGACCTCCGGGTTGTTCTTTTATGGCAATCCAAAATAATCCAAACTAGAACTATCCAAAATACTTCTGTCTAAACTCACAGTCCAACATTTATAAGGAAGGTAAACATAATATAGATCCTTTTTACCCCGTAATAGAATATGAATACCTTCATCATGTATTACCATATTCCTTATTGATTACATTCACGCTCCCTTATTCCATATAGAATGCTGGATATACTTCATTAATCCAAAAATGTTTTAAACCCCAACAATGATGGAATATACAAATCATCAATCAGCTTCAAGGTAGTCAATAATATCCAATATAATTTATCCAAATCAATCATGTATTATTCTAAAATCACCACCTCGGTATCTGAACCATATTATGGTTTATCTTTCTCTCAACCATATATTTTCCAAACATTTAACCTGCTACTGAGTCACTTTTCTTTGTTCCACACCATCTCAAGTCCTTAATGAAATAGTACTGCAGTACAATCCTTATATACTCCATAATTATTATAACAAGTACATTGTTGATACAACACTCAATTGGAATAATCAACATAAGAACTCTAATCATTCCTCTTCATCTGTGGTAGTATCATAACTTGATTATTATCCAATAGCATCATTTGCGGCATAGTCTGATGACTGGGACATAGGTTCGCGTAGTGTCCAAACTCCTTGCAAATGAAGCATTGTACATTTAACACCATTTTCTTACCCTTGCAGTCACATACTTTGTGCCCTTTTCCTCCACACTTATAACAAACTCCCATTTCTTTCAGGCAAGTTCCAGGGTGTTTCTTTCCACAGTTACCACATATGGGAAAATTCTTCTTTTCCCTCTTACTTTTATCCATCTTTCTCTCTTCCATCCTTTTCTTCTCTTGCTTCCCTTCAAAGCCATAGGACTTAGTAAACTCTTTACTTATCTTATCAACACATGATATTATTTCTTCATATGATGATAATACATGGGAGACTATTTCTCTTATAAATTCTAGCTTAAGACCACGAAAGATATGATCCTTCCTTCTCTTTGGATCATGTGCATTTCTGGAGTTCTCATTCCTTCTACTGGGCGCCATTTCTAAACAATGGCATACACTAGATCAGTTTATGAATCAAAATACATAATCCCATACTTATAAAACACTTAACATAAATTGAACTATTTATGGATATAATCCATAATCATAAGAATGTTTTCTTTGAGGAAGTATATACTCATAATCCCTTCAAAATTATTTGTAAAGAAAATGAGAGTTATCCTAAGCATATCCCCCGGGAGTGTCGTAACCAAGAGTGCAGCAAGGCCCGTTGTCGTGCACCAGTTCCCGTTCGAGTCTAGCTCAAAGCGGTGTTTTCGGGTTTTACCCCTAGGTACATCTGTGCCAGAGCCGCCTCTACCTGCTCGTATCCAGACAGGGATGTATTTCTCGGAAAACTCACAAAATCTCTACAATACCAAAATTCTAGGAAGTTCTTCTATACTAATCCTCAAAGTTCATCTTAGGTCTACGTGCTCTAATCAGAGTTTATCTAAATCCAGCTTCCAAGGTCTGTACTAAACTTCCTCTGATACCAACTGTAACGCCCCGACCCCAGCTACCCAGATTCGGTGCATTACTTCGTAACATTGGCATGATCACAAGAAAGATCAAATCTCGAAAGACCGATTGGTTTAGTAGCCTTGGAAACACAAGATATATTCATAAGTTTTACATTACATCATTAAACGAAAAACTACTACAACTACATATTGTCTCCATAATCCACACTCATATCCCCACATAATATCCCTGCAGGTCATTCATAACTTACTTCTTCACTTCCTGGGAAAAATAAAACATAGAAAAGGGGTGAGCTCAAATGCCCAGTAAGGATAACAATATAGAGGAAACTTTCATAAATAAGAATAAACTTTTAAAGCAATGTATAACTAAAACAAAAGCCTTTCAAACATGAACTTTCAACATGGTATGGCATAAATAAAATGAAATAATTCCATTTACTTACTCACATGGATATTCTACTAATCGAATAATCACATGAAAAAATCAATAACCACTTTCATAATGTTGGAATGCATAATTCCATACTATCATAACCACATAGTCAAGGTCTCATGCCAAGACTACAAATAATATTTTTTCAAGGCCTTGTGCCAAGACACTAGTTTGTCTCATGAGACCTACCGATGCATCGAGGAGCTATAGCGGGCTCCACCCGTCACTTATTAAGTCCAATTCATTCCCATATGAAAAGGTTTAAACATAACATAAACATTCGTATTAAAACTAGCATACGAAATGTCAATAATTTCACCATAAACTATGAATGGTATAAAAATAGCACATCCATAGTCAAACATATCACAAAACCTTCAATAAAATATAGAAGTTTTGTATCATAATAAATCAACTTCAAATAATCTTAAAATCAATCAAAGGATGTTGACATAGAAGAAATCAAATTTTTTTTTAAAGAAATATCTCCTTTTATTTTGAAATAATTTAAGATCCATATAAAATAAGACATTTTCTTTGAAAATATTCTTATAAGCTTGTAAGGAAAGCTTTGAAGATTTTATAATGGCGGAAAATAGCCGCACCCGCCGTATAAGTTAAAAAAACATTCTTACCCTAATTCTGTCGAAAAGGTTAAAAAAGACCTTGTTTTGAAAACGACGGAAAGATTCCTTTATAAACCACTTAAAAAGGGTATAAATTACTTTAACTCATATTCTAGTAAATAGTAAAAATGTTTTGAAATACATTTTTAAGAAACATGGATGTGGATGATAAAGAGATCCCAGTAGATTATTACATATAAACAACCTCGGATAATGAAGAGATTGTGAAATAACCCTTACCTTGTAATTTTTCTTGGTTGGGGTAGGTTAACCTCCTGTATAATGGTGAAATATTTGTTATTAAATTATACAAGAATCATATATAATAATATGATATCATATATGATCTTTTAACATTGATTTGTTAATAATATCTTAGAATTATCGTCGTTTCGGGAGTTAACTTACTCATTTTCTTTTATATGTTTTGTTACATAAGCCATGGTTGTTGTATCTTATTCATATCCAGAATGATATCTAGTCCTTAAACATTATTTTTAAATCATCAAATGATAATTATACTGGAATGGATACGATGTAGAATGAATCTCATCGCGTTCGTGGAGACGGTAGTCCGTACGTACGCACGAGCGACAATACCATTCTTTTGATATTAAAATAATATATAAATGGATGGTATATCATATATACAGAATCATTATCATGTTATATTTATTATTTACATGAGTTACACATCATTATTATACCCATCCAAATAATAATATATTGAATAACAATTACACCACGACGTGGAGACGGTAAGCCGTACGTACGCACGTATGGTGACATGTTATTCAAAGGGCGGATAGAATACTGAATATGGTTGTACCATATTTATAATAACATCACAGTATATGTAAGATACTGGAGTTATTATTTTAGAATGGTAAGAACAAAGAAAGAGGAAGTGGAAGAAGAAAGGAACTTGGAAAAGGGTGGTGAAATCATTACCTCTTCTTCGGGTTCTTCCTTTTGATTTGATCAAAAGGGCTCCTTAGGTTGGCTTTCTGATCAAACAAATGCCTCTAGGTTGTAGTGAGGGATGTTGGGAGAGTATTTGAGCAGAGTTTGGCCGAGCCAAAAGGCTTTGAAGGTGTGAAGAAATGAGAAGGAGGAGTGCCCTTTTATAAGAGGGGTGAGGGGCACCTTTGGAAAAGCTAGAAATATTAATTTATAATAAATTCATATTCGGTTTCTAATGGCTCCAAAGTTGATTATTCAAAGGTTAAGGTGGGGATAGGTCGGAAACCACTCAACTAATAGAATTTAGACAGGTTTTGGTACTTATATTAACCTTATCTTTAAGTATTAACTCTAAGTTAATTAGTTTCACTTTTACAATGTCTCTTGGTATTTTTATATAATATGGTTAATAAAATTACTATATACATCCAAGCGACCCCAAAGTGGTCCATTAATGATGAAACTATCATGATATAAGTCGCTTGGCCGAACCTTAGATTTTTAGGAATTTAATATCAATTAATAATATAATATTTGTTTTAAGAACTCTTTTATGTCAATTTTGACACTATTCAATAGTTGATTTTTGTGAAACTTATAACAGATTGATTACTTCGAACAAAGTCAATTAAATCAATCCTAATATATCATATTATCCTATAAAATTAGTTTAATTCATTAAAAGTTTAATATTATATTTTTTTGGGTATTTATAATATCAATTATTTTAATTTTTCACTATTATAGTAATTACTGCATCATCATTGTGTCATAAATAAAATAAATTATATAATGTCTAAAAATTATAAATAAAATATCATTATGTAGGAAATCTTTTTAGCTTTCTAATGAATATTTATAATCTAAAATCCAACATATATAACGCTATGTAACAATTGTTGTTCTAAAAGATATATGCTTGTGTCATTTTTGTATTCATTTTAACTAAATTAAAATAAAGTGTCATTATCACTTACAAGTGGATCCATGGGGTCCCAAAATAGACCCAAAGATTCTCATGGTCGACCATGTATCAACCAATAGGTTTAAGACACGTTTTAGGGTAATTTAGTATTATTATAATATTATTTTGTTAACCCTTATTTACCGGATTTACCCTTAACCATGGTAAATAAAATATTTACCGCAGTAATTATTCAAAATGTCTAAAAATAAAAGTTACATATTTACACAATTTGAACATCCTGATTCCAAATATGGAATCTATTTTCCTAAATTCAAAACACAGAAGTGGCAGAAATTAATTTAAAATTAATTCCCGCTGTCAAAATAAAAAGCGTGTTTTTAAGAGATAATAACTATCAAAAGATTGACACTTTTTTATGTTCGGTTTAATTGTAAAATTATGTCCAATGACCAAAATTATATTAAATGGTAAAAATATATTCTAAATATACTTTAAAACTACTAAAATTCATAATTTATCACTATTAATTATTCTGATTAAAAAAGATGTTTTAATTAAAATTTAGTAATTTTCACTATTCATCAAAATATGAAAGTTATCCGCAAAGTACCAAAATTTCACCTTAGGCTAAATTAGATATTCCGAATCCAAAAATGAAGTCCATTTTGAAATATAAAATATATATAATTTAAAAAGTAGGTATTACTATTCACAACGGCTAGTTTAATTAGTTGTGGTGTGTGTTAGAACTCGAGGTTGCGTACAACACATGCTATCGCATTATTCGAAGGGAAACGTACCGTGGAAGCTTGGGGTGTTTCATTTTAAATTTTTGATGTCCCCATTTAGTCAAAAAGTTTAAAATATTGTATTTAAAAAGGTTTCACTATTAGAAGTTGATAAAAGTGAAATACTGAAAATGAATCTGTTCTTGCATTATGACTAAGAAACTCATAATAGGGATTCTAAAATTATAAGGATTATATAAAGTTCAAAATGTAGTTAATACTATTCATGACCTCTTTTAATGGTCTGATTGAACTCGGTGTTACGTGTAGTGCAAGTTATTGAATTATTTTTAAGAAATAACACACTCTGAAATCCTGGGGTGTTACATATATTACTAATAAGTATGTAATATATGACATAATAATTCTACTGTAGATATATATATATATATATAAGGATTTATGTACTTACATATATCTTATTCACTTACTTCTGTTCAATACTTTATGAAAACAGAAATAGCATTTATGCGTACGTACGGACTACCATCTCCACAAACGGTGTTTTCCATTTCATATATATGTCTATTATACATATTTATATTCTAAATATATATGATATATTTGTCATGTTTTATATTCTGGAAGTATTTAAATCATGATCTACGTGATACAACCAAGAGAGACAAGTTAAAACACGTACGATAAAGAAAGTGATTATTATCAGAAATGTTAACTTAACAAGGAAATTATTATTAAATGGGTGATATAAAGTCATAAATGAATCATGTAATGTATAATTAATATTAATATGGTTCTTGTATAATTTAATAAAATACTATTATTTTCGTACATGAGGTTAAACGTACCCTCGACTAAAGGAAAGTGCAAGGTAAGGGTTTTTCATCTCACTCCTTATTCCCGTGAGATTCATGCCATATTGCCACCATTACCTTTTTTGTGGTGTATGTACTGCCCATAATTATATTATTTGTGTAATACACTTTAATTTATGTGTATTTACATATTCATTGTATGATACCTCTTTCATGGGTTGTATGTTTCGTAAGTTACCAAATTGGTAAGGGTTTATTTCGCAATCTCTTCATTATCCGAGGTTGTATATACGTAATAATCTACTGGGATCTCTTATCATCTACATCCATGTTTCTTAAAAATGTATTTCAAAACATTTTTACTATTTCCAAGAATATGTGTTAAAGACATTTATACCCTTGGTTGACTTTTTATAAGAAGTTTATAATGGAATCTTTCTGTCATTTTTTCAAACAAGGTCCTTTTTAACCTTTTTGACAAAATTAAGGTAAAATATCTTTTTTAACTTATACGGTCGGTGCGGTTATTCTCTACCTTTATTACACATTTAATTATTCCTTCACAATATTATAAAGATATTATCAAAATAAAGGTTTTCTCTATAATTATGAAACTTTTAAATGATTTCAAAAAAAAGATATTTCTATCAAATAATATTGATTTCATTTATGTCAACATCCTTTGATAAATTTTAAACTTGTTTCAAGTTGATTTATTATGATACAAATCATCCATATTATATTTAAGGTTTTGTGATATTTTTGACTATGGATGAGTTATTTTTATTCCATTAATGGTTTATGATTAAAGTTTTGACATTTTGTATGTTAGTTTTAATACGAATGTTTATGTTATATTTCATCATCTTCATAAGATGAATGTGTTGGAATAGTATGTTCAGGGTTAGGTACCGGTAAAAGTAAGACCTCCGGGTTAGTGTCCAGTTATTAGAGGCACTCCGGGTTGGTTTCTGGTAATTAGAGGCAATCTGGGTTGGTGTCCGGTTATTAGAGGCACTCCGGGTTGGTGTCCGGTTATTAGAGGCACTCCGGGTTGTTGTCCGGTTATTAGAGGCACTCTGGGATGGAGTCCGGTTACAGAGGCTCTCCAGGTTGGGTTCCTGTTACAGTTATCCCTTCGGTCTTGGAACGAGGCCTCAACACAGAAATTAAAGTTCGGCATCATGCATTCCATCATTATGAAAGTGGTTAGTGATATTGCATGTTATTATTCGATTAGTAGAATATCCATGTGAATAAGTTAATGGCATTATTTCATTTTATTTCTGCCATATTATGATGAAGGTCAAGTTTAAAAGTCTTTTGTTTTAGTTTTATACATTTCCTTAAATGTTTATGCTTATTTTTGATAGTTTCTGCTGTATTGCTTAACCTTACTAAGCATTTGATCTCACCCCTTTCTATGTTTTATTTTTCCCAGGATTCCAAGAAGTGTAATGTGATTGATATGTAGGGTTCAGCCAAGAGAATAATGTCATTCATAAATATTATTTATGTTGTTTTTTACGTCATAAAGTGAAAATGTAACATTCATGTATGTGATATATTTTTCCAAGACTGCTAAACTGATCGGTCCTTAGGGACTTGATTCCTTGTAATCATGCCAATGTATTAAAATAATGCACCGACTCTGGGTAACTGGGGTTGGGGTGTTACAGTTGGTATCAGAGGAAGTTTAGCAATAACATTGGAAACTAGATTTAGATAAACTATGATTAGATCACATAAACCTAAGATAAACTTTGAGGATTAGTATAGAAGAACTTCCTAGAATTTTGGTATTGTAGAGATTTTGTGAGTTTTATGAGCAATACATCCATGTCTGGATATGAGTAGGTAGAGGCGGCTCTGGCACAGATGTACCTAGGGGTAAAACCTGAAAACACCGCTTTGAGATAGACTCGAACGGGAACTGGTGCACGACAACGGGCCTTACTGCACTCTTGGTTATGACATTCGCGAGGGATATGCTTAGGATAATTCTAATTTTCTATAAAAACCATTATTAAGGGCTTACGAGTATATACTTACTCAAAGAAAACATTATTATGATTATGGATTATATCCATAAACTGTTCATTTTGTGGTAGGTATTTTATAAGTTTGGTAATTATTCATTGCAATTCATAAACTGAACTAGTTTATGCTATTGTATAGAAATGGTTCCCAGTAGAAGGAATGTGAACTCCTGTAATACGAATGATCCAAAGAGTAAGAAGGATCATATCTTTCATGGTCCTAAGCCAAAAATTATAAGGGAAATATTTCCTCATGTATTATCATCATATGAAGAAATAGTATCATGTGTTGATAAGATGAGTAAATAATTTTTGGAGTCCTATGTCTTTGAATGGAAGCAAGAGAATAAAAGGATGGAAGAGACAAATATGTGTAAAGGGAAGAGGGAAAAGAATAATTTTCCCATATGTGATAACTGTGGGAAAAAACACCTTGGAATGTTCCTGAAAGGAATGGGAGTTTGTTATAAGTGTGGAGGAAAAGGGCACAAATTACGTGACTGCAAGGGTAAGAAAAAGGTTTCAAATGTACAATGCTTCATTTTCAAGGAGTTTGGACACTACGTGAACCAATATCCCAGTCATCAGACTATGATGCAAATGATGATATTGAATAATAATCAAGTTATGATACTACCATAGATGAAGAGGAATGACTAGTGTTCTTATGTTGTTATTTTAGAATTATTTGATTTAAGTGTTGTATCAGTGATGTTCTGGAAATAAATATGGACTGTACTACAGTACTATTTAATTAAGGATTTAAGATTTTATGGTACTAAGAAAAGTGACTCCACAACGAGTTAATTTTTATTTTGAAATTATAGGGTTGAAGTAATGATAAACCTTAATATGGTCCTAATATTGAGGTAGTGATTTTGGAATAAGAGATGGCTGATTTTGGTAATTTATGATGTTGCGGTGTTTTAAAAGTGTATATGAGGAAGGCGTTCACATGTTATTACCTGGAAAAAAGGATCCTCATTATGTTTGAATTCCTTGTAAATTTTGGACTGTGAGTTTGGATAATATTATTTTTGATAAGTCTAATGGTTGGAATGGATTAAGTTTGAAAGGTTAGTTTTTTGAATTTTTATAAATGGACAACACGCAGACCATGTGACGACCTGTCATGTTAGACAAAGCTACAGGAATGGAACCTAGAACCATAGTGAAAATGAGATTTATCACCAACCATTGTGCTACATGAAGTTCTTTGATGGTATAATGTAGTTTCTTTACATAAACGGTCTGATATGTGAAATATAAATTCATTATATTTGGAACCCTATACGATTAGGATAAATTGAGTATTTTTGAGTTGTATTATGTTTTAGGGTGAAAGATGAGTTTGTGGTAGAAATTTATTAATGGATAAAAATCTATTTATAAAGTAAGTATATCTCTTTATGATCTTAGCCAATCTCATAAATAAATTCCTCAACATTAAGAAAAGGAACTTAGAACAAAAATGATGTCCTAGATGGTTCCTTAGATCATCACTAATTTATGGCTTTGGGATTTATGGCCTTTTCATAGCCATGTTCTCTACCACTCTCCATCAGATAATTGATGGTTAGATTTCTCTTCCATATCCATATTTTCCTACATGGAACCCTAGTATGTTTTATTTTCGGTAATCTTCATATATTCCACTCTTTATTTTAAATAGAGGCCTCATTAATACATTTTTTGATGTGGGATTTCAACTAAGATATTTTCAAATGTCAAAAATGTGTTATCCTAATACCTTATGTTTTGTTGAACCGATGGTATTTTAAATCATCATAGATTGATGAATTTAGGGACCTCAATTTTAAACTTGTTTGTGATTGAGGACCTCAATCACTACCAATAAATATTTACGTTTTTCCTTCAGTTATATGTCTATAATTTCCACCAATGTCCTCTTAATCGAGATCATAAGTTTGTGGTGACCCTTTTATTTCCCTTTTTATCTTGTTACGAATAAAATTTTATTAAACAAATTTCCGATGTGGTTTTTCCCACAAAGATATTTCCTATTTTCAAACATTATTTTCAAAGAACAATATCAAATTATGAGGAAGCAATTTGTTTAAGGTGGGTAGAATGTAACACCCCGAGCTTCCATGGTACGCTTCTCTTTGAATAATACAGTAGCGTGTGTTGTACGCAACTTCGAGTTCTAACACACTTCACGACCAATCAAAGTAGCCATTATGAATAGTAATACTTAATTTTTAAAATTATAGAAATTTTATCCCTCAAATTGGACTTCATTTTTGGATTCGGAGTATCGAATTCAGCCTAAGGTGAAATTTTGGTACTTTTCGGATAACTTTGATATTTTGATGAATAGTGAAAATTACTAAATTTTAATTAAAAACAACTTGTTTAATAAAAATAATTATTAGTGATAAATTATGAATTTGAGTGGTTTCAAAGTATATTTAGAATATATTTTTACCACTTAATACAATATTGGTCATTTTACATAATTTCACAACTAAACCGGACATAAACAAGTATCAATCTTTTGATAGTTATTATATCTTAAAAACACGCTTTTTTGATTTGACAACGGGAATTAATTTTAAATTAACTTCTGCCACTTCTGTGTTTTGAATTTGGAAAAATGGATTTCATATTTGGAATCCGGATGTTCAAATTGTGTAAATAGGTATCTTTTATTTTTAGACATTTTGAATAATTACTTCGGTAAATATTTTATTTACCATGGTTAAAGGGTATATCTGGTAAATAAGGGTTAAAAGATAATATTATAATAATACTAAATTACCCTAAAACTTGTCCTCACCTTATTGGTTGATACATGTCCAACCATGGGCATCCTGGGGTCGATTTTTGGACCCCATGGATCCACATGTAAGTGATAATGACACTTTATATTAATTAAGTTAAAATAAATACAAAAATGACATAAACATATATCTTTTAGAAAAAAAATTTTTACATAGGGTTATATATGTTGGAATTTCTACTATGAACATTCATTATCAAGATAAAAAGATTTCCTACATAATGGTATTTTATTTATAATTTTTAGACATTAAATAATTTAATTTATTTATGACACAATGATGATGCACTAATTTCCATAATAGTGAAAAATTAAAATAATTGATATTATAAATACCCATATAAATTTAATTTGAGACTTAATGAATTAAAATAATTTTTTAGGATAATATGACATATTAGGATTGATTTAATTAACTTTTTTCGAAGTAATCATTCTGTTATGATTTTTACAAAAGTCAATTATTGAATAGTTTCAAAATTGACATAAAAGAGTTTTTAAAACAAATATTATATTATTAATTGATATTAAATTCTTAAAAATCTAAGGGTCGTCCAAGAGACTTATATCATGATATTTTTATCATTAATGGACCATTTGGGGGTCTCTTGGATGTATATTTTATGTTAATTAACTATATAATATAAAAATACAAAGTGACATGGTAAGTGTCAAAATAATAAACTAAGTGTTAAAACTAAAAGATAAGGTTAATATAATGACCCAAACCTGTCTAAATTCTATTGGTTGAGTATTTTTCGACCCATAGACACCTTAACCTTTAAATAATCCACTTTGGAGCCATTATAAACTGAATTTGAATTTATTATAAAATAATATTTCTAGCTTTTCCAAAGGTGCCCCTCACCCCTCTTATAAAAGGACACTCACCCTTCTCATTAATTCACACCTTCAAAGCCTTTTGGTTCGGCCAACCCCTACCCAAATAATATCTAAAATTCCCTCAATTCATCCTATAGGCCTTCCTTTACTCATAAAGGCATCCTAAGGAGCCCTTTTGATCAAATAAAATGGAAGAACTCGAAGAAGAGGTAATGATTTCACCACCCTTTTTCGTGTTCCTTTCTTCTTCCACTTCTTATTTCTTTGTTATTACCATTATAAAACAATTAATACAGTATCTTCTATATACTGTAATATTATTTAAATATGGTACAACCATATTCAGTATTTTATCCATCCTTTGAATTAAATTTCACCATACGTGCGTACGTACGGCTTACCTTCTCCATGTCGTGGTGTAATTGTTATTCAATATATTATTATTTGGATGGATATAATAATGATTTTTAATTAATGTAAATAATAAATAAAACATTATAATTATTCTTTATATATGATATAACATCCAATTATTTATTATTTTAATATCAAAAGAATGATATTTTCACTCGTGCGTATGTACGGATTACAGTCTCCACGACGCGATGAGATTCATTTCCAAGTTCACCATTCATCGATGATTATAAAAATATATATTACTAATAAGTATGTAATATATGAAATAATAATTCTACTAGATATATATATATATAAGGATTTATGTACTTACATATATCTTATTCAATAACTTCCGTTCAATACTATATGAAAACAGAAACAACGTTTAAGCATATGTATAGACTACCGTCTCCATAAACGGTGTTTTCAATTTAATATATATGTCTATTATAAATATTTATATTCTAAATAGATATGATATATTTTTCATGTTTTATATTCTGTATGTATTTAAATCATGATCTAATTGATACAACCAAGAGTGACAAGTTAAAACACGTACGATAAATAAAGTAATTATTTACCGAAATGTTAACTTAACATGGAAATTATTATTAAATGGGTAACATAAAGTCATAAATGAATCATTTATGATATCATAAATATTAATATGGTTCTTTTATTATTTAATAACATACTACGATCTTCGTACAAGAGGTTAAACGTACCCTCGACTAAAGGATAGTGCAAGGTAATGGGTTTTCATCTCACTCCTTATTCCCGTGAGATTCATGCCATATTACCACCATTACCTTTTTTGTGGTGTATGTACTACCCATAATTATATTATTTGTGTAATACACTTTAATTTATGTGTATTTACATATTCATTGTATGATACCTTTTTCATGGGTTGTATGTTTCATATGTTACAAAATTGGTAAGGGTTTATTTCACAATCTCTTCATTATCCGAGGTTGTATATACGTAATAATCTACTGGGATCTCTTATCATCCACATCCATGTTTCTTAAAAATATATTTCAAAACATTTTTAATGTTTACAAGAATATGGGTTAGGGGCATTTATACCCTTTTTTGACTTTTTATAAGAGGTTTATAAAGGAATCTTTCCGTCGTTTTCCAAACATGGTCCTTTTTAACCTTTTTGACATAGTTAAGGTAAGAATGTCTTTTTTTAACTTATACGGTGGGTGCGGTTATTCTCCACCATTATTACACCTTTAAATCTTCCTTCACAATCTTATAAAGATATTTTCAAAATAAAGGTTTTCTCTATAATAATGCGTCTTTTAAATGATTTAAAAAAAATGATATTTCTATCAAATAGTATTGATTTCATCTATGTCAACATCCTTTGAAAATTTTAAACATTTTTCAAGTTGATTTATTATGATACCAATCATCCATATTGTGTTTAATGTTTTGTGATATTTTTTACTATGGATGAGTTGTTTTTATGCCATTAATGGTTTATGATTAAAGTTTTGACATTTTGTATGTTATTTTTAACACGAATGTTTATGTTACATTTCATCCTCTTCTTATGATGAATGTGTTGGACTAGTATATTCTGGGTTGGGTACTGGTAAAAGTAAGCCCTCCGGGTTGGTGTCCGGTTATTAGAGGCACTCCGGGTTGGTGTCTGGTTATTAGAGGCACTCCGGGCTGGTGTCTGGTTATTAGAGGCACTCCGGGTTGGTGTCCAGTTATTAGAGGCACTTCGAGATGGAGTACGGTTATAAATGCTCTCCGGGTTGGGTTCAGGTTACAGTTATCGCTTAGGTCTTGGCACGAGGCCTTGACATAGAAATTAATGTTCAACATCATGCATTCCATCATTATGAAAGTGGTTAATGATATTTCATGTGATTATTCGATTAGTAGAATATCCATGTGAATAAGTAAATGGTATTATTTCATTTTATTTCTTCCATATTATGCTGAAGTTCAAATTTAAAAGGCTTTTGTTTTAGTTTTATACATTGCCTTAAATGTTTATGATTAATTTTGAAAGTTTCCGCTGTATTGCTTACCCTTACTGAGCATTTGAGCTCGCCCCTTTCTATGTTTTATTTTTACCAGGATTCCAAGAAGTGTAATGTGATTGATATGAATGGTTAAGACAAGTGAATAATGGTGTTCATAAAGATTATTTATGTTTTTTTGTATGTCATAAAGTGAAAATGTAACATTTATGTATGTGATATATTTTTCCAAGACTGCAAAACTCACCGTTCCATCAGGACTTGATTCCCCTTAATCATGCCAATGTATTAAAATAATGCACTGACTCTGGGTAACTGGGGTCGGGGCGTAACAATCCTTCCCCCCTTTCGGGAATTGCGTCCTCGTAATTTCAAAATTGGGATTGGAAACTTCATTGAAAGTCCCACATCAGAACAAGAGTGAGTAAAACTATAACTTTAAAAGAAAGGGAGAGAAGTACAAAGGTCACCCGCGTTAACCCATACTAGGATTCCAAGTATGAAAATATGGATATGGAGGAGAAAACAAAGGGTCATGTTCTGATAGAGAGTGATAGTAAACATGTCTAGGAGAAAGTTAACCACAAGAAAATCACAAACTTGTGATGGGTTAAATGATATTTGATTCCCCAGTAGGAAACGTTAACAGACAACATTTTTGTTTTATGTTACTCATTATTGATGAATTTATTTTTGAGCATAACTAAATCATAATGAAACATACTTACTTGTCACATAGACTTTCAACTATTACTAGATTCCTTAATGAAACTCATATTTTCTCCAAAATACGAGTATTTAGAAAGACGTGTTCGCATTAAGAGTACTATAATCAACTTCTTGAGAATCACATAATCCACAAAAAGAACTATATATTTCCCATGTTTTTAGATCTCAAGAAAAACCAAACCAAAATTTTTAGTACGTGATCAGATAATACCCAAAAAGGATATTTTTTTTACAAAAAGAAAAACTATTGATAATCTTCAAAATTTGTCAAATAAAACTCAATGTTCAATGAAGACCATTCGATAAACAACTTTTCCATAAAATTATTCAAAGTAAACACAACTAATATTAAAACCCAAATATTTTGAGGATTTAATCTCATAGACTCCCAAGGTACAAATAAACATTTATGTCCAAATAACATCAGTTTCTCTTAAAGTCTCATACTGAAAAGTAATTAACCTAATCACATATCCTCCATGATAGGTTAATAACTTCCATAGATAACCCAAAATCAACTTACTCATGATTCATAAAATCATCTAACTAAAAAAATAATTAGTCAAACTAACCAGGGACTTCACGTAGTCCAGTGGTAGGCCATAAATACCAGTCACACATTGGTTATGGGTTTGATCTCACAGCTTTGTCAGATGCGACGGGTTGTCATACGGTCTGCATGTTCTCCTTTTTTCTAAAACTATATAATTCTTAAAACATTCCCCAAAACGATGTAAAATTTCAAAAATAAACATAACATAATTTAACCTCAAGTTTATCTCATTTATTTCATATTCTATCATAACGTATAGTAACCCATAATTACCTCAAAATAAAGGATCATATAAACCCTAAGGGTTACCATTATAATTATGACCTGAACATCCATGTCGAGTTGATTCTCTCATACATGATGTATTAGAGAACTCACCAAGGTTCATGTGGTTGATCATGACACCTGATAGTTGGTTTAGAATAACCACGTGATTTATCATTGGATCCCCCATTTCATCCATCTATTAATCAGAGAACCACCACAGTTTCCTTCAAACCCATTGTCACTTTGGTGCCTGCTAGATCCATCCATTTACTAAAACCAGAAATGTCAGTGTGAGTATATCAACAAAATCATTTTTACTAAAGTGGAAGATAAACGCTATGATATTATTATCCAAGTTATCTCAAACTCATTCCAGACCTCAAAAATAACAATGACTCTATCTAATATAATAACCATTGTGGTTATACACAAATTTTCACTTAACACTCTAACCTCTAAAGTTATCTAAACCATCCATTGATACCAACTATAAGGTCTCGGCCTCAAACATTACTTATTATTGAATTAAATGAATAATTCATATTGAGGATATTTTCAGGTTTAGAGATTTAGATAATTATGACATAACTATTACATCTCAAAGATTACAAAGTAGGCACATATACTCAGCTTCCATTTTTTTCACAAAAATAAATACTCTTGAACAAAAAAGCCATGTCTAGTTCCTTGTTTTAGACAGGCTGACATTTCCTTGATCCCATCCTTGACCCTATTCAACTTTATGTCCTGTGAAAACATTTGAAAAACGTGGGATGAGCATAAAAAGATCACTAAGGGTTATAATAGTACGGAAATAAAACATCAGTCCATGTATACATAAGAATCAATGAAATCATACTTTACTCATAAAACATAAGAAATTTATCATAGCTCATGAAATCATAGGATTTATGCATAACTCAATAGAATCATAAGGCATAAAGGTAACTTGAGGCATTCATAACATTCTTACATAGGGAGTAACCCTCATGGTTACGTTTGGAATACCCATCACAGTATATTCCCTAAATCTCTTCGGAGAAACATTAGCGTTTTACCCAATGCAGTGGAGAGCTATATCAGGCTCACCCGCCCTTAGTTTATCACGGAACCACTCGTCTTCATAAACAATGCCCACGAACCATAACATAATAATATGACACAAAACATGCATAAAGGAAACATAAGATTCCCACATTTCAATAACAATATAACATTTTAAGATATTGAAACAATGAATCTATTCTAAAAACAATTTTCAAAACCATTTAAAACATTTAATAGAGAGATTTTTAAATCAAAGTGTCCCATACCACTTTGATTATTTTAAAATTTTAAACTATTAATATCCATATAAATAAATCCTTAAAACCATTTTGAAAACATGGATATTAATGAGAAATATTTATAAGAATAAATCATTAAAACATTTAAAACAATATTTTAGTTAAAGGGTTTTTAACAAAATGAGAGACACATGAATACAATAATTGAGGAATAAACATTAATCAGAACATTATAATATCATGAGAATAAATGGATTCATGATATAATTTTCCAAAGGATAATATATACTACATATAAGAGTGAATTGGTGCATTACAACAATGAACTCTCAATGTAAAATGAGACGAAATCCCTTATAAAGAAGGTATCCTTAAATTAAGGATAAATCAATCTCGAAATTTTGTGTGACAAATATAAATACACTCAATATAAGTGGATATTAAGTGTAAAACAATAAAAGTTCATTCACACATATTAAAAAGATGACATATTCAATAACAACATGTTGAACCCAAAGAAATTGAAATTGGGTTAAAAAGTTCCCTTGGTAAAATTCGACAGCCTAACAACATCACTTTAAAATTCATAAAATTAGTTGATGGGAGAGAAAATGGTAACTCATAACTTGGATATAAAATTTACATCAATAAGGATATAGAATAACATATCACAACATAAAAAGATGTAAATTAAAAGACATAACAAAATAATTCTTTTTAAAAGAAGAGTGTGAAAGGTTCACTTACCGATTTGGGAAACCTTCGAAAAGTACACCCCATGAAAGAAGGGTCATACAATGAAGATGTAACTACCCATAAATTAGATTAAATTATACAAATAGTAAAATAATGGGCAGTACATCCACCACACAAAAGGAAATAGTGTCCAATAAAGCATGAATCTCACGGGAATAAAAACTGAGATGAAAATCCCCTTATGAAAATTCGACAGCCTAACGACGCCACATAAAACTTCAAAAAATGGTTTGATGAGATAAAATAGGGTCTCTAATAATATTATATAAAATTTACATCAAGAGTAATATAAAATAACATCCCCCAACACAAGAATGAGAGCCTAAAGTATGTTATATAAAAAGAGTACTTAAAAATAAAGAGAGATGTACGATCCCTTACCTCAAGTCTGACTTGTCTTGTTCGTTTATTTATATTCATGAATAATAAACATTGGTCAATTTATTATTTGATAAGATACTCCTTTAAATATTATTATTCAGTTAATATCACATATTATAATGTTATAATAATTTGTTAATAATGTGAGTTCATATCAGACGTTTTTGTCGATGTTTGGTACATGAGTCAAAAATGAACTTGTTTGAAAATGATTGTTCAAGTAGTTATAAGTAAATCATCTCCAGAATAGTATTAATGATTTAAATATCATATATATCCAGTAAATATTCATTTTATACCATTACATAACATATGGAGATAAAATGAAATGAATATAACCGTTCATGGAGACGGTAGGCCGTACATACGCATGAACGCTACTTTCATTTCATTAACATATTAATGGAATTAAAAATAATTGAGATATATATATATTATAATTACAGAATAATATATATGTCTTATAGGTCACATAAGTTCATTAAGTTCATACTTTATACATCCCATGTATTGCATGAACGAGTCACATCACTTGAGGGGGCGGTAGTCCACACTTCCTCATATGAAATTATCGCATTTTCACAACATACAAAGCATAAATGTATGTTTTAAATATAAAATACAGAAGCATATGGAAAACATAAATACCATATATATCATATATAAAATACAGTGACATTATAATGGCCACCATGAAAGGTGTTATGATAATATTGAACAATCATCGCTTCGTGAGGCAGTAATTCGCCATCCACAGAAATAGTATGTTCTTTAACCATTAGACGGAGGTGTGTGTAAGAGTAGCTCGAATAATTGACATAGCAATATCCTAGTTTATTTAATACAATGGTGTTGTTACCAAATAATGGAAAAACCCGATTTTAGGGGTTTGGAGAAGTAAAATAAAACAAAAGAACACAAGTGAAGACATTGCCTTTAAATCGGGTAACTCCTCTTGGTTTGAACCAAAATGATTTCTTGAAGAGAATTCTGCCAAAGGTGAGGATTAAATGATGAAGAGAGGGATGTGGAAAAATGAAATTGGCATGGTTTGGCTGAGCCAAAGGCTTGACAGGTGTGGGTATGGAGGTAGAGGTGGGGGCCTTTTATAAGAGAAGAGGAGGGTCACTCTTGGAATGTTATAAAATATTTCTTTATTAGAAAATGCTTTTCGGATTTTAAAGGTCCCAAATTGATATATTTCGAGGATAAGGTGATAAGGTTTTGAAATCCACATATGCAATAGGTTTTTGACAAGTGTGAGACTTATATTTCACAGTATCTTCTCATTTTATTTAAATCGTTCATTTATGAGGTAATCACTGCATCATCACAGTGTCATAAATAAAATAATTTATTTATAATCTAAAAATTAAAAAAAATGATATAGGAAATCTTTTTATATTTATAATGTAAATTTATAGTAAAAAATATGACGTGAATAACCCCATGTAAGAATTTTTTTAGTAAAACAATACAAGATTGTGACATTTTAATTTTAACTTTAAATAAAACGTTATTAATGTCATATTTCAACCAAAGTGGCTCCATGGGGTCTCCAAGATGACCCATGGATTGTATTGGTCGGCCATGACTCATCCAATAAGGGTAGGTCATGTTTCAAGGTAATTTCATATTATTATAACATTATCTTTACAATAAATTACACTAATTACCTCTAATCACGATTAATAAAACTTAAAAGATACTATTCACCTATAAAATTATTTTAATCTTATTGAACCACATTTTACTTCTTAATGACAACCATGTATGTCAGATTTTTGAAAATCAAATCACAGAAGTGGTAAAGTTTCATTTAAACGAAAAATCAGTTTCTTTAACTACCACTTAGTGGTTTCACTATTAATCAAAAATTGAAGTTTTTCAGAAAAATACAAAAAATTCACCCTAAGTTATATTTGATATTCAGAATTCAAAAATGATGTATATTTTACAAATTTCAAAATATATAAGTTACATTGATTAATTTAATTATTCATTCCCGCTGTCAAAACAAATAGTGTGTTTTTAAGAAAAAATATCTATTAAAAGATTGACACGAGTTTAAGTCCAATTTCATAGTGAAATTTATTCCAATGACCACCATTGGATTAAATTGTAAAAATATATTCTAATTAAACTTTAAAACCAATTAATATGATAATCTAACCATATATTTAAATTAGATGAAAAATCAATTTTTATGTAAAATACAATATTTTTCACTATTCATTAAAAAGAATGAACATTGTCAGAAACATACCAAAAATTTAACCAAAGTAAATTTCAATATCTCAATCATAATGAATAAGTTTATTTTGAAAAATAGAGATTATAATATTGTATAAGTTATATTTAAAAAAGGTTCACCATCAAAAGGTGGTAAAATAATCTTTTAAAAATATTAGAGTATTTATTCTTAAAATTGGATTCATTTGGATTTTAAACCTCTAAAATATATCGGATAAATTTAAAAATATTTGAAAAACATATGTAATCATTTGGTAGTTATTTCTGTTCATTCCCTCCATTACAACGACTAGGCGTTAACTATTATAATATTATTATATTTTTATCATGCAACGTAAGATTTCAAAGAAACTCATTGTTGCGTATTGGGTGTGCCATTGAGCATAACATTACCTTTAAAGAAGTATTAACATTTTATTCACAAATATTGATAAATATTAGAATGTAAAATTATTTATTTACCTGCGATGTTACACATGTAGTATCTAGATAGTGGTTTTTTAATAAGACCTACATAATACCTACCTTAGCATAATTCTATGATGTTATTTTATATACATATTAAATGTTTATATTAGGGTTATATTCCCTAATATATTTTTTCTAAATATAGTTTTAAAGGTGTTTCTAAACCTTCTCTGATACCAACTATAATGTTGCGACCCTAAAATCCTAGAGGTGATGCCTTACTACATTAGATTAGAATTAATAAAAGTTTCAAATTTCAAGAGACCAAAATTTTTAAGAGTATTGGAAAACTAGAATACATACATGATACCTAAATTACATTATAAAAACTAAAAAATCATAAAAAAAATAAAATTTCATCATCCTTGAAACACATTTAAAGGATTCCATATCATAACATTTTTAATGTAAACATAATATGGGTGATCTCAAATTATATATAAAGTTTTATAAATCAAAAGAAATAATGAATCGATAATAATCATTCAACATGCAATGGTAAATAACTGAGAACACATTCCATTTAAATAACTAGATAATGAATATTCAATATGTTACGGTAAATAACTGAAACACATTCCATTTAATCAATATACTAAGAATTAAATGAATCCATAGATTTTATAATATAAATATATGATGGATAATAAAAATAATAACTGAAAAATATATGAATTAAATGCTTCTTTATTGGACATCGTGTTTTAGGAACATGAAAATCTATATTGTCAATACCTTTAACAATATGGTTTAAAACAACTGGAAGAAACCCATTTAATTTGGACAAGTTATTTTTCTCATGAGAACATATTGATGAATCGAGGGGAAATATAAATTTGGAGCCCTACCCATCACTTGTTGTCCAAATAATTCTTCATACCAAGTAATCAATATAATTAATATAAAATATGCCTTATGAAATATTGTTGTAACCCGAGACACCCTAAGACGGGAGGGTGAATCAGGGGGGAATTGTTTTTAATGTGATGGATCTTGTTCCCGCGTTGGTAGAAACTTTTTAAACCTGTAAAATGAATAATATCAGAAATCAAACATTCACATGCAGAGAGATGACACAAAAAATTTAACATTGTTCACCACTAAGGGCTACGTCCAAGGAGCATACACTAATAGGTTTTCTGTCGTACCAAATTCCACTAAACTTCACTAGATTTGGATTTGAAAGGTTTGGGAACAGTCACTCTATCCAATTCTCACTGCCTTTATAAAAGTTCAGGGATAACTCACTGTGTCGCTCCTATCACTCCCATTGACTCCCCCTAGCTCACTACCTTTGTTGAAGTCCAACTCAGTTTATAGAGGTGAATGTCTCTTCATCATATCTAATGGAAGCATCCTATGTTGTATCTAGATGCTCTGTTGAAGTTCAACTTCCACCCGAAGACACATCTCACTTTGCACCAACGGTATCAGGAAAACTTCCAGCTTTAGAACAACCCCAGAAAGACTGGCATACTTCAACAACACCTGGCACACTTCTCAAAGCTGACGCGCTAGTTTCAAAGCTGTCACACAAGTCCAGCTCTCCCACTTTCATGACACTAACTTCTTCAACTTCAAACGTGCGCGACTCACTTCCTTTTACGCCCAAAACAATTTTGGCGTGCAACTGTGAACTGTCGCGATTCTTCAAATTATGGCGCACAAGTGTCACCACACTAACTGCGCGACACCTTCTTCACCAGCTCCAAACATGCACGACTCACCCTATTTCTCTCCCAAATCACCAAGGACACGCAGTAAACAACTATACACAACCTCTACTTGCGCAACCCACGACCACTTGCGCGACCACTACTCCTGCGCGGAGGGAGCTTTGATTTTCTCTAAGTCTGAAATTCATGCCGAATAGGGATGGGTTGAAAACTATTTATAGGAATTTGGATACCCAGCATGACGGTGAACATGTCTTCCCTCTGCATGCAAGATTTCAACACGCAAGTCTCTGTCGTGCAAGTCACTTGTGCGACCAACCCCAAACCTAGGCACCCCTTCTTCATTTTCCATATTTTGATGATCTCATCATGAAAAAAATGGCACGAAAGTTTCCAAGCCTCCACGTCTTTGGCACACAAGTACCATTGGCAAAAACACTTTTATTCATTTTTCAATTCTGAGGTCCATAAATTTGGCAAACACTGGAAACCGATGCTAACTTCAATACTGTAATCTACTTGTTATGTATGATCACTTTGATGGCACACATTCGAAACTTTCTATGATGATTGACAATAAACACAATCCATACCATACTCCAATTCTTACATAGAATGACCATGGTTCCAACAATCTCCCCCTTTGGGTTTGTTGGAAATAAGTAAATAAATTCTATAGAGCACCAGTCATAGGAAAACCAAAAATGAAAGAATCAACTTAGCCAACACTCTAAGTCTGTGTTAGCAATGATCGGTGTAGAAAACCAGAGGGGAATCATGAATTGGGTTCCCATGTTTTGGAATTCTCAATTATGACCAAGAAAATTTCTTACAGTGTCACAGAAGCATTACATGTCGGAATTTATTCCTTTCTCCCCCATTGACAATAAACCCATACTCCAGAAATTGTTCATTGTTCATCTCAAACCACACTCCCCTGGATAGTATCTCCCCCACAAACCTGCATCACATACATAAACAGATTAAAAAAAATAACAAAACTGGCGAGAGGGGAGTTTTGTATCATCCTTAGGCACTGGGAGGTGGCTGAACACTGAGGTTCAACCGATGCTTCTCAAATACAGCTATTGATAGTGGCTTGGTCAGGATATCTTCCACTTGCTCATCAGTTCCCACATGATCCATTATAATCAACCCTTGTTCAAATTTGTCTTTGATGAAGTGATATCTGATTTCAATATGTTTCATATGAGAATGCTGAATATGATTCTTTGTAAGGTAAATTGTGCTCTTGTTATCACAGTAAATCGCCATTGGTAGTTTCACCTCATCACCAATATATTTTAGTTGTTTCTTCATCCATAGAAGTTTAGTTCATACCTTTGTGGTGGAGATATACTCATCTTCACCCATACTAAGAGAATTACTTTCATGTTTATTGCTCAACCAGCCAACACAATTATTCCCAATATAGAATGCTCTACCACTGGTGGACATTCTGTCCATCACATCACCAGCCCAGTAAGCATAAAAAAATGCAGATAATTCACTGTCCCTTCCTTCAACAATGTAGAAGACACTATTGTGAGTACCTTGAATATTCCTCATGATTCTTTTTACTACTTCAATATATTCCTCCTTTGGATTACTCTGAAATCGGGCTGCAACACATGTGGAAAAGAAAATATTTGTCCATGTCGCTGTCAGGTACAGTAGGATCCAAATGATCTTCATGTACATAGTGGGATCTACAGAGGTCATATCCTCAATCTTTACAAGTTTAGTTACAATTGTAATCAGAGTTGACATTGGTTCAGAGTCTTGCATATTAATCTTTATCAGTAGCTCTCTTTAATACTTTTCCCGAGAAATGAAAGTTTAATCCTTTTTTGAATCACCTGCAGTCCCATGAAATATGTTATCTCCCCAATTGTAGACATTTCAAATTCTGATTTCATGTGATTTGCAAATTCATCCACTGATTTCTGCATGCTGCCACCAAATATGATATCATCAATGTACACTAGAACCATGAACTATTCTTTTGGAGAATTCATCACATATAGATTGTGGTCTACTCCTCCTCTTTTGAATTCCATCTTCTTGAGATATGAGTCTAGCCGGGAATACCTTGCTCGTGGTGCCTGCTTCAAACCATATAGATCATTCTTCAGTTTGCAGACCATTGTTTCATCAGTACCAAGAACAAAACCCACTGGTTGTTCAAGGTAGACTTATTCTTCGAGTACACCATTCAATAATGTTGTCTTGACATCCATTTGATATAATTTATATCCTCTTTGGTGTGCCATGGCAATGAAAATCTTGATTGACTCGAGTATAGCCACTAGAGGAAAGGTTTCTTCAACAGAAACACATTCAATCTGGGAGTATCCTTTACATACTAGTTGTGCCTTGTTTCTAATAAAACTTCCATGATAATCAAACTTGTACTTGAAGATCCATTTTTTATCAATCACATTGTGAACTTCATGTCTCTGGAAAAGATCCCATGTCTGATTCTTATCAATCTGATTTAACTCTTCATTCATAGAATTCACCCATGATTCATCCTTTCTAACTTCTTTAAATGAGGATGGCTCCACAGCTGACCGAAATTCAGATAGCGGGTTATTCCTCATCCTCTTTATTGGAGTGGGTACACTCATTTCCCCAATTATGTTAGATGGATCAATCTCAGCTCTATGATTTCTCCTGTGCGGTTCAATTATATTCTCTCCAGCCATATTTTCTTCTTCAGATTCTTCTTCTGAGTCAAAATCATGATGTGACTGCTGAGTGTTTTGAACATCTTCTTCTATTTCTATATTTGCATGTTCTCCACGTTCACTTTCTTCCTCACTTTATATCACATCATAATATGACGTCTTTGAAGAATTTGTGGTTTTCTCTTCAATTATCTTAACATCACCAGTTTCCCCAATCCTTCTTAATCGCTGGTTGAAACACTTGTAGGCTTTGTTGTTCATTGAGTATCCAATGGAAATTCCTTCATTTTCATTTTCACCATACTTTCCTTGATTTCTTTCTTTGTTCCTATTGAAGCATTTACTTCCAAAAACATGAAATTATTTCAAAGAGGGTTTCATTCCATGCCACAATTCATATGATGTCTTCCTCTCACCCATATAAATTCTTGTTCGATTTTGAATATATAGTGCAGCTTGAATTGCCTCATTCCAGTAATGTCGTGAAATACGACTCTCAATCAGCATAGTTCGTGCCAGGTTGTTCACATGTCAATTACTATGTTCAACAAATCCATTTTGTTGTGGAGTTCTTACAACAGCTACCTCAAGTTGTATCGCATGCTTCTCCAGGTAATTTTCAAATTCAATGGATTTGTATTCCCCTCCATTGTCAGATCACAACACTTTGATTGTTTCTCAGTATCATTCTCAGCGATTCGTCGATATGTTTTGATATAGTCAAGCACTTGGCATTTCCTGTGAATGACCATTATGCATGCCATTATACTGTAATCATCTATGAAAAGGAAAAAGTACATTTCTCTCTATGTTCTGACAACATTTATCGGCCCACATATATCTGTATGAATTAGATCTAGAAGATGAGATTCCCTTTTCTTCTTTGGCTAATAGGAACTACATACCAGCTTTACACGAATGCAAGCATCACAAGACTTTTCATGCTCACGCTTTAGGATTGGAATGTCCATGACAACCCTCAATTTTAATATTTTCTCCATGCCTTGTTGATTGATGTGTCCCAGTATGTAATTCCACAAACTATTTTCTTTTTCAACAGTCATGTAACAAATATTTTCTTTACAATCAACCTGATACAAGTTTCCTTCTATACTGCATCACTGCATAAGTGAATTACCTGTCTTTCCCTTGATAGTGCATCATTTGTGATTAAAAATAACTATAAGTACCGAGTCACAGAGTTGACTCACACTAATTAGGTTATGACATAGGCCATCAACATAAAGGACTTCAGTGTTCTTTAGTTCTCTATTAGCTAATTCAGTACTTTCACATCCTTTGATTTTCAGAGCTCCATCTTTAACAAATTGTATTGTACCATCAACATTCTTTTTGATGTCTGTTAACAGGAATGCATTACCTATCATATGGGATGATCACCGCTATCCATAATTTAGGTGATATTTCTTTTTGTAGCTTTGAGGGAAACCTCTCCAATATTGGATATACCGATCTTCTTTTTTTATTCCAAGAGATATTGGATTGAGAATAAGATATTGATGGGCTTATAATTATTTCTTCCACATAATCATATTCTTCATACCAATAATCTTATTCTAGAGGAGAAAACATGTTTCAGAGATCAACACCATCAGGTGGGTGAATATTGAAACGTCTTTGAGAGTTTTCTGAATCTCTCCTATAAAATCTCTACCTACAATACATAGCCATATGTACAAAGTTAGAACAATGAAAACAATATCCATAGAAAGTATTTTTTCTATAAGATTGAGGATATGAAGTCATTCTTCTTTGTTGTTGTCCCAGATCATCCCCATTCAAGTAGCTCCTTTCCTCTTCACAGTATGACATAGTATGGTCCAAATAGCCAAAGAACTGACACTTCATGAGAGGAAATGACTTCTCACTTGAATTTTTCCTCATGCCTTCTTCCTTGGGAGAAAAGTTGAACTGCCTGTCATTTCTGAAAGTTTGAAGATAATTTTCAGTTCTTCTTTTAGTTTGGATTAAGGGTTTATTTTTTATTACTTCAGGTAATGTTTCAACATGTCCAACGCTCATATTGTCTTTCTTTTGTCCCTCTTTACTTCCATCAGTTGATGTCTTAGCTTCAAATCCGATTCCATTCTTTCCCATGCAAGCAGGTCTTTGATCACCCAAGATTTTTCCAACCCCATCTAAACCACACTTGGATCTTGCTAGTAATTTTTCATCTGAGAATATTCCAAAATGAATTGCCTTTTGGCCCTCATTTGTGGTTAAATGACACTCAATTTTACTTCAATGAGTAACAACTTCTTCCTAAAGTCCCTCAATAGTCTTGGACTTATCTTACAGATTGGATGAAAGGCCATTTATGTCCTTTTCTTGTTCTTCAATTCTGAGCTTTAGTTCCACAAAATCATCTATGCTTTCAATGATTGAAGACTGAACTATCACTTGTTCTTCTAGTAATTCAATTTATGCTTCTATCTCATCAACATATTCTGATGATTCATCCACCATTTCCTCCCACTTATTGCATCTCTTACATTTATTCTAAAGCTTGGAAAAAGAATCCTTAATTTGATTCATTGAATCACCATTAAGAGTAATCTGATTATCTATTCATTTATTGATCGTGAGCTGTGAAATTTCAATGGTAGCCATCATAGAAGCATGGTTTCCTATTTTAAATTCGGGTTCTTCTTATTCAAAAAATTCAGTATCCTCATCTCCCACTTCACAGACAAAACTCTTCCTCTGTATTTTCTTTCTAGATTTGAAGTCTCCCTTTTTGAAAAACCTTTTCCAAGGCTTCTCGATGTTTTTATCTTCACTATATTCATCATTGATCTTTCTTAAACACTGATAGGCAATGTGGCCAAAATTTACACAATTAATACATGTGAGAGGTAACTTCCCTTTGAATTTCCCTTTTCTCTTCTGGAACATCTTTGCAATTTGAGAAAAAATTTCTTTTTCTTCATCATCTTTACCACTACTATCTTTTGACATTTTCTGTTTATCCATGGCCTTGACTTCCATTTCGATGCTTAGACGAGTCGTAACATCTTCTGGTTTGACTCTCATTTCATATGCTACCAAGCTGCTCAGTAGATCATCCAGATAATGTTTGGAAATATATATTTCCTCAATAGATGACACCTTTGTATTGTACAGGGGTGGAAGTATTCTTAATATTTTCTTTACAATATCAATGTCTTTCATTTCTTCACCCAGACCCCAAATTTCTCCAACCACTTCAGTAATTCGATTGAAGAATGATTCTACATTCTCGTCTGGATGCATCTTCAGATCCTCAAACTGATTGTGTTTGACTTGTAATTTTTCATCCTTCTTTTTTCTATCTCCTTTTTAAATATTTATGAGTTTATCCCACATGATTTTGCTGAGGTGCAACTTATCACCTTTATATAGATCTTATCATAAAGGGTTATGGTGAGAGCTTTCTGTGCTTTAGCATCAAAATCAAGAAATTTCCTATCGGCATCCGTCATAGCTAATCCTATTGGATCAGTAACATGAATACATTAGAAAATGGAAAAAAGAACTACCATTCCAAGGGTTCTTAGATGAGAACTCATTCAATTCTTCCATATCTGTAAATTACTTCCATCGAAGAGAGGGAATCCCCTGACATTGACTACATTCTCCATGATGACAAAGGATAGATTCTACACCATAAACATCCCTTTGATACCAATTGTAGTACCCCAAGACTCCCTGAGAGGGGAGGGGTGAATCAGGGTGAAAAAATTTTCTTTTAATGTGATGGATCTTTTTCCCACGATGGTAGGAACTTGTTAAACCTGTATGATGAATATGATTAGAAATCAAACATTCACATGTAGAGAGATGCCACATCACTTTTTACTTGGTTCAGCACTAAGGGATACGTCCAAGGAGCATACGCTCACATGTTTTCAGTCGTAAAAAATTCTACTAAACTTCACTAGATGTGGATTAGAATGGTTCAGGCACAGTCACTATATCCCAGGCTCCCTGCCTTTAAAAAACTTCAGGGATAGCTCATTGCATCCCTGAGGTCACTTCTGGTGACTCCCCCTAGCTCACTATCTTTGGTAAAGTCCTAATCAGCTTATGGACATGAAGGTCTCTTCATTATCGCCAATAAATGCATTCTATGTTGTATGTAGATGCTCTTTTGAAGTCCAACTTCCACCCGAAGACAAATCTCACTTTTCACCAATGGTATCGGGCATACTTTCAGCTTTCACACAGCCCCAGAAAGACTGGAGTACTTCAACAACATTTAGCACACTTCTCCAAGATGGCGCCCAAGTTTCAAAGCAGACACGCAAGTCCATCTCTCCCACTTGCGCGACACTCACTTCTTCTACTTCAAACATGCTTGACTCACTTCCTTTTACGCCCAAACCAATTTGGGTGCACAACTATGAACAGTCACGCTTCTTCAAATTCTGGCGTGTAAGTGTCACCACACCACCTATGCAACACCTTCATCACTAGATCCAAACTTGCGCTACTCACCCACTTTCTTGCCCAAATCTCATTAGACACACATCAAAATACTATCATGCAACCTCTACTTGAGCAACCCACAACCACTTGCGCAACTACTACACCATCACAGCTGGGCCTCTGATTTTATCTATGTCTGAACTTCATGATGAATGAGGAGGGTTCGACCACTATTTATAGGAATTTGAATACCCTATGTGACAGCATGAAATTCATCCCTCTGTGCGCAAGTTTTCAGTACCCAATTCTCTACCGTGCAAGTCACTTGCGCGACCAACCCTATACATGGGTGCCCCTTCTTCCTTTGCCATATTTTGATGATATCTTCTTGAATAAAAAATGGCACACAAGTTTCCAAGTCTACAAGTCTTTGGAGTGCATGTACCATTTCTAAAAACACTTTTCTTAATTTGTCAATTTTGAGGTCCAGAAATTTGGCAAACACTGGAAACTGATGCCACCTTCAATACTATAATCTGCTTGTTTTGTATGATCACTTTTATGGCACACATTCTGAACTTTCATTGTGGATTGAAAATAAACACAAACCATACCATACTCTAATTCATTCATAGAACGACCATGGTTCCAACAAATATATATATTGAATAAATAATAAGGATTTGTCAATATTTCCCTAGAAAATAAAATAACTATCAAAGTAAATAGCATATGTAAAGATGGTTTATGGTTTAGGAGAACATAATTACCATAAACCGTGATTGTAGATATTTGAGTAAATTTGTAACAAAAATTATTCTAATAATTTTATTTTTTCAAGAGAAATTTAAAAATCACAAAAGAAAATGATATTCCAAATATAACTTTTACTACTTGAGAAATTTCAAGCTGAACTCCTTAGGTGAAAAATTTTAATGTGATACTTAAATTTCCATAAATAATTATTGAATCACGATAATTAATAAAAATATGAAATATATACACCACATTTATGTTAATTTTTTCATAAAAACAATGTCTCAATGGAATGTAAATTGAGACAAAATCCATTACCTTGCATTTCCTTTTGGTTGAACATCGTTTAACATATTGTATAATAGTTTTAATAGTGTTATTAAATTATATAAGAACAATAATCATATTTATAATATTATCTATTATATTCTTATATAAGCTTATTACATGTTTGTTAATAATCATTCATTATTGTTACTATTTCAATTGTTAATTTCCAAAATTTTCTAGTATATTTTGACTTTTAACATGTTGTTCTTATTAATTAGATCATTATTTCAGAATATCTATAATGAAAAATTGTATTGAAATATAATTCATACTGATTATATTTATATTTGTAATAATACATAATATTTGGAGATACGAAATGAAATGCACCATCCATGGAGATGGTAGACCCTATGTACGCATAAGCACTACCTCAATTTCTTTGTCGAATTAAAATAATGAAAAGTAAATTGTTTGTCAAAGTTGAAACTCAAGGGGGGTGAATTGAGTTTCTACATAAAATATATGTTAAAAACACTTTCAAAAAGATCCCTCAATTTTGAAATATCCTAGTTAATTATGGAAGTAGTGATTTAAATGTTTACATGGACAACATGTTTCTCATATGGTGATTAGTCCTTAGCTGAATCAGTGTAAAACACTTCTTTAACTTTTTAAACAGGTATACTGAATTAAACACATACACAAACGAACCAGAAAAAACTATCAGTGTTAATGTAAAATAATTTTCTATTTCTGAAATTATAAAGAGCGACAAATAGTCAAAATCAAGTATTTCTAAATATAGTACACCATATACTTGAACAAGAGGCTCAGTCTCATGTTGAGACTTAATCGTCTCCACATGGTGATCACCTTCCACAAAGTGTTTTATATTAACAATAAACTTGGTACACATCATTTATCGGGATTTACAAGAGTTTTCACAAAATTTATTGGGCTCACACAATCTACCAGAGTTCCTCATTGAAAAAAACCAGATATGGCCTATTGCACAACTACACATGGGAAACAAGGTGTAAGTGAAGTTTGATGTGATGATTTCTAGTATCCCCAGTTCAAGCATAGGATACACTGTATGTAACACACAAAAACGCCCTTCTCATAAATGTAAAATAAAAGAATACAATAGAGATAATATTATATGATTGAGTTTAGAAAGATCTATGTGTTTGCAGTTTAGCTCTTCACTCCTTAGAGTAATGAAATTGCAGTTCAAGTATTTCTTTGGAAGTTTTACTCAAAACAGAGTGTCCCAACTCCAGGTTCTAGATTGTATGTACTAAGGTGTTCCAATTCTTGGTTTGACAGAGAATTGAAGAAGCACAGATAGAAGAAGTGAATTTGTTCTCTCAAAGTATCTTCATGATTCTCTTGGGTTCACAGTGTATGTGTTGGATGGTTAATCCTTGTTCTATTTGATCTATTGAGTATGCTCTTTCTCATGAATTCCTCTATCGTACTTTTCTTCCTTAGTCTTCTATTTTATATTTGAGTTCTGACAATAGGAATAAGTGACCCATGTGCAGTCTTCCTCGTACCTCATAGTGTCCCCAGATACGGTCTCTTGATATGTCTACAATCAACATTAATTAATGTCAGAAGCTTTAAATTTACCAAATATGACAATTACAATAATATTAATAATTTGATAAAGTATGGAGTAGAAGAGTGAACATCGGTAGATTGGTAGTGTTATCCTTATCAACCGTAGGCTTTAAAAGTAACCTTCACTGGTAGACAACATCAGTAGCCTTCATCGGTAGCCTTCATTAGAAACCTTCACCGGTAGCCTTCTATTAGTAACCTTTATCCATAACCTTATATTGGTAACCTCTATCAGTGACCTTTATCGGTAGCCTACTATAAATGATCATTATTGGTAACCTTCTATCAGCAAACACTATCGATATCAATTATCATTAACCTTATATCGGTGACCTTTATGAGTAACCTTTGATCGATGACCCTTCACATAGATAAATTTTCCACTGTAAGATTAAAAAGGAGACCAGTCAGATTTTAAAATGCAATGTTATTGCTTGATAAAAACTAATAATTTTAATTAAACACAATTATCTTATTATAGAAAAATTATTATCACATAAATGAACCATGATTTGAGATTGTCAAAACATGTGAGTCCAACAATCTCCAGCTTTTTGATAATCACAAATTATGTTTGTGAAATTTATGATTTAATTACTATTGAATCTAGGTTAAGAATAATTGATAATTTCTTCAGAGGTGTTAGCATACATATATTATGTATAAGTAATATTGAACCATGTTTATAGTGGAAAATATATTAGATTATATATGCAAGGACTCTAGTCAACATAAAACTTCTCCCCCTTTGTGATTAACAAAAAGACTGTAAGATTAAAGGAGACAAATGAGGATTTTATTAATATTGAAGCAAGAGTAAAATATACAAAAGGAGTAAAGAGATCCCAATCAACTAAGACATCCCATAGTCAATACACAATAGAAATGTCTAGTGGATATTTGCCTTTGAAAGATGACGAGGCAAGTCCAGAAGATTGAGGGATAGGATGAAGTATGGTAGTGATCAGGGAAGGAGGAGCTGTTATAGAGGCATCAGTAGATTGATAATGAGTATATATCTGAGGAATCATAGGAGTCAAGCTTCTAATGGCATGTGCAAGAGTGATTGATGGGAAAAAACTGGTGGATCCTGAGGTATTTGAGGAAAAAGGTAAAGCTGTGGGAACAATAATGGGAGTGTAGTCCACATAGAGGAAGGGTAAAAAGAGATTACTAAAATTCATAATTATGATTCCTCCTTTTTCCGTAGTTGAGATAAAATCATCTATATTATCCTTGAATTTCTCTAAGGCATGATTCAATTCACTAAGCCTTCAAAATTTATCCTTAAAAGCCAAAGTGACAGGTGTGATTCTCAAGTTTTCGAACAAAATTTTAAAGTAACCATCCATATGATGCTCTGTGTACACCCTTTTATAGTTGAAATCGACATTCTCTTTGATGGCCTTATGATCTTGAGAAGTTTCCATTAAATAATCTACCACAAGCATATGAATGTACCTGGTAGTGGAAATGACCTGAGTCATAGATTGAGCGTCTGAGGTACTGGAACCATAGAACATTCCACTTCTTCTCTAACAACCAACCTGAAAGCTTCTAGATCGAAATGAGGAGAGGCTGAAGTGGAAACAAATTCATACCTTGGTTCATTGTGAATGCTATTGTCTCCCTAAAATACTTAGTCAAACCACTGATCAACCTCTTCACATCATCATCTTTTACACTCAAATGTGCCTCCATAAACTTCTTAAATTCCTTAAACACAGTGACCATCTGCTGAAAACACTCTTAAAAACATAAGATATTTGTCCACATGAACTCTTGATTATATATACGAGTCTAAACTCACAATTTCTTATTTTACAGATTCCATAGACTCTGCCAAGGATCTGACCTGATTCTGACATTCCTTCACTTCATTTAGAAAATTTTAGTGAGAGGTTGAAATTATCTTTTCCAATGTAAAAGTTACAATTTCATGATTGTGATCCACTTATCTCTCTATTCAAACATATCTCTCATCATAGTGTCTCTTCGAATCTGATTTTAATGATTCTAAATCATCCTTCTTCACATTATCTCATGTTTGAAGAACTAAGACCAGAACAATAGTAATCTCTGAAATATAAATAAATAGAGGACTTCTTTTACGATTTTCATCTTCAGATTCTCCATAGTCAAAGCTTAAGACCACGAATCCTGGATATTTTGACCAATATTCTATTACAGGAGAAACAAAAATAGAACATATGGAAACAGGTTACTCCCCCTCACTGGGAGCATTCTCTTAATAAACTACATTCATCTCTTCCGTACATCCTTGATCAACTACATCAACAAGAGAGTCCACTTCAACTTCATATACATAATCATCAACCACTGTCATTGCAATTCGTACTTCAACCAATTTAGCAACCTCTTCATCTACACTCTCTACCATTCTTTTATTTTCTATTAGAGGACATAGACATATGAATTCATCTTCACTATCATCAGCAACTGTCTCAAAATCATCATGACTAGATTCAGTTTCATTCTCCTCCTCTGAGGTCTCTTTAATGTTTCTAAATTCATTTTATTCTCCTTTTTCTTCACTAGTTTCATCATCATCCATGTCCCTTAGGATAATCTCTCTTCTAGGAAATATTTTTTATGGTATAGGCTCACCAAAGGATATAGTATTTGCATGAGGACGTGACTAATGGTCAGGGTCACTCTTATCATATATAATAGAATCCTCTCTTTCCAGCCCAACAACAACCTCATCATCTTCATCTTGATATATTGGCTCCACATCATCAAGAGTTAAACCCAGATCTCTTTTATTCTATATCCTATAAGGATGGGTGACATTGTTGAATTATTCATGCAATTTTCCTCATCATTCACCCATCCCCTCTTCCAAGGGTTCCATCATATCTTCATAAA
The DNA here is from genome assembly GCA_963277665.1 of Viscum album. NCBI lineage: Eukaryota > Viridiplantae > Streptophyta > Magnoliopsida > Santalales > Viscaceae > Viscum > Viscum album. The sequence continues at coordinate 1,200,631,828 of OY728164.1, forward strand.
CTTGAAAATAATTTTTGTAATGTAGAAGTTCTCCCTTACAACAATTATTTCCTCCTTATTTCCACCAACTCCTTTCACTTTCAAAATCAAGTATATCAACCTGACATGAAACAAACCATTTGATTTTGAACTTGGATTTGTGATATCCTCTAACTAAATTTTTAGTAACCTACAATAATTCATCTTCTATCCATGCTTTAATAGATACAAAAGAAAAATGTCGTGATAATTCATGGTAGCGAAGTCCATCTCCTGGGACAAAAAACATGATGTAAAAACTTAAACAAGAACCTATCTTCTTCTTCCATTTTAGTAGCAATCACTTTCTTAGGGATTCGATTCCATATCAATTCAATCAAATATTCTTCATAATAACTCACTATTGGGATCACCACTCTAGAGTAGTAATAAAAAATTCCTTCATGTGAGACTCTTAAACAATCATCCCATTCAACAGAGGAACATCTAACACTTAATCTATTAAACATTGAAGACATTCAGTTCTCATTCTTTGACTGATCGAACACGAGTGACTCATACAATTCCCTCACTTGATTTGGGTAATAATTATCATTGTTATTTGTGAAGTATTCAACCAAATCCTGAGCTTAGAGTGCCTACAACACTAGATAACTGCTCGACATCAGCCATTCTGAACATAATTACTTTTCTACCACAATTTCCCTCATCGAAAAATGTAGATTTATTAGCTATTCCACTACCTTGGATTCACTAGTAGACTTAGTTTGAGGTCTCTTAGTGTAATACGCAGCTCCTTCATCACCCAATATCACTCTCTTCAATATTGTCATTGTGATCTGAAGAGGTTCGAGGGTTTTACCAGAATGTTAGGTTACCGGGTTCGGGAGAAAGAAGTTCAGGAGAGGATTGAAGTGGATTGAAATATTGTTAGTACATTATTTTTTTCATTAAGGGATTGAAAAAAAATCATGTAAAATAATTAAATAATACTAAAAACATTTCAGACACCAACAAGAAAAACGTGATGTCCCAAAAAGATTGACTATCGGTATGGTGCCTATAGTGAGGTCCAGCAGTTAGGTCTAGCAGTGAGATATTATCGGTGTGGTCTAATGGTGGGGTCCAATGATGAGGTCCAATGGTGAGGTCCAATGGTGAGGTCATATGGTGAGGTCTGATGGTGAGGTCTAACGGTGATGTCTAAGGGTGAAGTCCTAACGATGAGGTCCAACGGTGAGGTCTAATAGTGAGGACTAACGATGAGGTCTAGTGGTGAGGTGTAACGGTGAGGTCCTAAGGCGAGTTCCTAACAGTGAGGTCTAACAGTGAGATCCAACCTTAATAGATTATCATACATAACTCATATTTGATGTAATTTAATTTCTCAGAACTCAAAGGCTTTGTGAATTTATCATCCAATTGGTGTTCAGTGCCAATGAATTCAAGAGTGATATAACCTATTTGATAATGATATCTAAATAAGTGATGTCTCACAACAATGTGATTTATCCTAGAATGAGATACTTAATTTTTATAGATGTTAATAGCACTTGTATTATCATAGTTTATAGAGACATGTTTGAGTTTATATCAATATTTTAGTAAAAGGTGTTTCATCTACAAAATTTGAGCACAAAACTACCAGAATCTATATATTAAGCTTCATTAGTGGATAATGAAACAAAATTTTGTTTCATACTACACCATGATACTAGGGACTTGCCCAAAATGTGACATGTCCCATAGGAACTCTTTCTATCTATCTTTCAACTTGAAAATCCAACATCTAAATAACTACATAAATCGAATGCTTATTCTCTTGGATAAAATAGTCCTTTTTTATTAGTATACTTGAGATATTTAAAAATCCTTTTAACAGCAGTTAAATGAGATGATTTGGTATTGTATTTAAAATGTGCAGATATGCATACATTGAAAAAAATATCTAGTCTACTAGCAGTAGGATAGAGCGGACTCCCAATCATATCTCTATAATTTGTTTGATGCACTGGTTTACTAGTTCCATCACCATCCAACTTACAAGTGGTACTCATATGTGTATCACTACCATTATTATCATAGAATCCAAAACATTTCAAAATATCCTTAGTATATTTTCCTTTATTTAAAACAATAATATTTTTATTTTGAAAAATTTAAAATTAATGTATAAATTTTACTTCCCCCATTAAACTAATTTCAAGTTCATCATGCATCATTTTTGAGAAATCAGTACATAAAGAATTTTTAAGGGATCCAAAAATAAGATTATTTATATAAATATTTGCTATTAAGACATCTTTGTAAATCCTTTTAATAAAAAGTGTAGGAATAACTATTTCTATAGTAAAACCTTTTGAATTATGAAACGAACTAAGTCTATCATACCAAGCTCTTGGAGCATGTTTTAGACAATATAAAGTTTTTAAATTTTGAATAACTGATTTTAAAAATGGGGAATTGTAAAACCATGGGGTTTTTCAACAATTGCATCCCCACCTATATAACCATTTAGAAATGCACTTTAGAAATACATTTTATAAAGTTTAAAATTCATATGATCTACATAATCAAGTAGTATCCAAATGACCTCTAGTATAGATATAGGTGAAAAGGTTTCTTTATAGTGTATTCCTTCTTCTTGAATACATCATTGTGAAAATATTCTAGCCTTTCTCCTAACTATGTTTCCAGATTCATCAAAAAAAATTCTAAACACCCATTTATTTCCTAGGGTCAAAGTGTCCTTACGTCTTTCTACTAATTCCCAAACATTATTTCATTAAAACTAATTTAATTATTCTTGAATATCTATTACCCAAAATTCATCAATGATTGAAACATTAATATTTTTTGGTTCAAGCTATGAATGAAAAGCTTGATGTTCAACCCGATTTCTTAGAAATAATCTAGTTTGTGTTACTCTATTTATATCACCTACTACAACATCTAAAAGATGATTCATACGAGTTATAATACATCTAGAATGAGTTTAAATAGACTCCTCATGGATGCCTATAGGTTCATATTCACTATTCCCATATTCTAGAAAATTTCCAGAACTAGTTTCCTTCACTAAGGGTTCACTATCGTTACTATTAAGGTCTTGAATTGACATATCTTCCTCAAGGTGTTCAATGGAGGTTTTGGGATCATGTGGATCAGTCTCATAAAACTTGACATGAATGGATTCTTCCACACATTTGGTTTTATTATTGAATACACTATATGACTTACTAGATATTGATTAACCTAGGAAAATTCCTTTATCACTCTTAGAAAGAAAATTTTTCGAGATTTTCCCTAGTGTTATGAATAAAGACATTGCATCCAAACACTCCAAAGTGATTAACCACATAATTCCTGTTTTTCCAGAGCTCATAAGGTTTATTCGTATGAAAAAGTCTAATTTAGACTCTATTGATGATGTAGAAAGCTGTATTAACAGCTTTAACCCAAAAATAAATAGCTAGGTTATACTCATTTAGCATAGTCTGGGAAATCAATTGATGTTTCCAATTTTTTCATTCCATGACTCTATTTGGTTGAGGTGTTCTAGGAGCATAGAAATTTGAATTATAGACACTATGTGAGCAAAAATATTCAAACTCATCATTTTCAAACTCACTTCCATGATCACTTCTCATGCTCTAAATTCTATGTCCACTAGGATTTTCTACAGACATAGAATATTTAGTGAATTAAAAACGTGCTTCACTTTTGTGAGCTAGAAAGTATAACAAAGTGTATCTAGAAAAATCATCTACAAGAACATAAACATAATGCTTCCAATTTAATCCTGAATCTCTAGATGGTGAAATCAAATCAATGTGATCCAACTCAAGTGGATGAGAAGTGAAAACTTATTTCTTTGATTTGAGATAAACATTGTGTTGTTTTCCTTTTTGATATGGATTACAAACATTGATAAGTGGGAATTCAAATTTTGGTATGTCTCTAACCAAGCCTTTCCTTGTTATTTTGTTGAGTGAGTGCACATTGAAGTGTCCTAATATTCTGTTCCATATCCAAGAATCAGTAGGAAGAGAACTTAAAAAAGAAACATTTTGCATATCTAAAGTGTTTAAATCAACTACATATAAAATTTAATTTCTAAGAGTAGTGAATATTAAATCAATTTTAGAATTAAAATAATTTCATGCATCATTTTCAAACATGACATTAAATCCATCACGAGAGAATTGATATATACTTAGTAGATACTATTTTTACCCTTAAAAAATTTCCTTATGAAATTAATATAGTATTAGGGTTACCAATTTTCCCTATGCCGCCGATCATTCCATTCGCATTATCATCAAATGTAACATGTCCACCATAATCATTAATTATGATCTTGAATAATGTATAATATCATGTCATATGTCTAGAATATCCACTGTACAAGATCCATAGTGTTTTATAGGAGATCATTAGACAATTTTCCTGCAAAATAGATTAATTATAAAGTAACTTTGGTACCCTTATTTTCCTAGGTCTGAGAGGGTATCAAGTAAAGATTTGGAAATCCATAATTGTCTTATAAGTTTCCAAAAATCAATAGTTATGTTTGGAGACCTGATCACTTTCTTACGTTCTTTAGGAAAGTTTTTTTTCAAAAGATGGTCCGGAACATGAACTATTAGTGAATTGTCGAGATTTTGAAAAAAAAATATACATTTAATAATCCTTCTCTATCAGGGTTAATATCCTAGACCAGTTTTGTATTTTGGAGCAATTTTTACCTTGAATCTAAATCTAGGTATCTCTACCTCCAGTAAACTTCTAGAGATACCATTTTAATAACTCATTTTATAATTTATGTTCATTGTTTTATTTTAATAGCTGAGTACATTTTTCTGTCTCAATATCTAGTTCAGACATATAATTAGCATTTAAATCCTGTTGTCTTTTCAATAATTTATATTCATCATTGAGTTCATTAAATGTATCATAAAGTATTCCATAATATTCAAATAGTTTATCCTTAGTCATATTTTCATCATTATTTGATTTAGTTTCATTCCTAGAATAGTAAGCATTATGTATATGTGAATTGGGTATTACCTGATATGTCGCTGCCAAGAATCACAGGTTTGCATGTTTCTTCTTTTCAATATCAAAAGTTTCTGATTAACATAATCTATCTTCTAAAGAAACCCATGTAACATTTATATATTTTTTATATTCATTTCCCTTGTCTTCATATTCCTTCTTAAATTTCAGCTTGGGGCAATCAGCCTTCACATGGCCTTTTCGTTTACACTCAAAACAAACAATATCATTTGTGTTTTCATTCCATTTGTGGTCCTTTTTTATACTTTCCTTTACTATCAAACCTTTTCTTATATTCTGAATTTCTAAATAACATCTTCTTATGGTAGAACTTTTTGAATCTCTTAGCAAGATGAGCCATCTCATCATCACTGTTAGAGTCTGAGTCTTCACTAGTAGAATTTTGTACAAGAACATGAATTTTTCCATTATCATTTCTCTTTTACATATTAGTCAGGAATAATATAGATTTATTTCTTGATAGTTCATCTGCTTAATGACTTACCTTAAGCACTTCTTTGTACATCAAATGTTTTCCAATTTGTTCTTTCACTAGTAGCTTGCCTATGTCACATGATTCTTGGACAGAAAGAGAAGTTCCTATCCATATGTCAGGTTGGCATCTAAGTAGCCTCCTAATCTGTTCCTTTATATCAACTAGTTTCCCAAGACGACTTAGGGTATTTACTAATTCATTGAATATGACAAACATTTCAGTTATAAGTTTATCGGGATTCATTTTAAATTCATAATATTTAATAATATAAGTATTTAATCTCATTTCAATGACATTGGTGGTTCCTTCATGGGAAATAGAAAAGTATCCAAAATTTCATATGAAATTTTACAATAATATATTCTATAGAATTCTTCATCTCTTAGAGAATAGTACAATGCATTCATTGCTATACAGTTATTGTTATATGTAGCTTTAGTCAACAGAGACCATGTGTCCCTAGTAGTATCATGCAAAAAATGTTGTTCTTATATTGTGTCCCATATTTTATGATCCATGATCTCTAGATAGACTTTAATTTTCAAATTCCACTATGCATAGTTATTACCATTAACGAAAGGTGGCCTGTTAGTGGTAGCACCCTTAACTCTGTTATCCATTATTAATTAGAATTTAATGAACAGAAATTTTATATCGGACAGAAATTTTAAGATATTTAAGATAAAAATAAAATCAGAGTTGAAAATAATTTGTTAAAAACATGTAAAAATGATCAGATGGTAGAAATAGAAAAATTCCTCTAATAACGAATATTAGTCATTATGGAAACTTAGGGGGGTGAATTGAGTTCCTACTTAAAATTTCTGTCAAAAAAATTATGATAAAGATCCCCCAATTTTGAAACAACCCAATTTATTATGGAAGTAGAGATATAAAAGTTTAGTTGGTCAACATGTTTCTAAAATGTTTACTAGTCCTTAGTTGGATCCGTGTAAAACACTTCTTCAACTTTTGAAACTGGTTTACTGAATTAAACACATACACACACAAACCATAACTAACTATCATAGTTAATGTAAAATAGTTTTTTATTTTTGATATTATATGCTGTAGAAAAAAGAAAAAATAGAGTGTTACTAAATATATTACATAGTAGAGTTAAATAAAAGGTTCAGTCTCAAGATGAGACTTAATCCCCTACACTTGGTGATCACCTATCACCAAGAAGTTTATATAAATAATAGAATTGATACACAACATGTAACGGGATTTATAAAATTTTCCACAAACTGTCATAGGTTGACACCCTCCACCATAGTTCATATAAGGAAAAAAAACCAACCTGACCAGATACGACCTCTTTCGTAGTTACACATGGTAAACAAGGTGTAAGTGATGTTTGATGTGAGGATTTCTAGTATCATCGTGTTCAAGCCCAAGAGACAATGTGTGTGAAAGAAAAACACACCCTTCTCATAAATTTAAAATAAAATAACACAATAGATCTAATATTATAAGATTGTGTTTAGAAAACTCTATGTGTTTGTAGTTCAACTATTGACTCATTGGGGTGAAGAAATTGCAGTTCGATTCTTTCTCTGGAAGTTGTCCTCAAAATAGAGTGTCGCAACTCAAGGTTCTAGATTCCATGTACTGAGGTATTATGCTTTGTGGTTTGACAGAGAATTGAATAAGCACATAAGGCACACGTGAATTTTTTCTCCCAAATGATCTTCAAGATGCTTTTGGGTTCACAGTGTAAGTGTTGGATGGTTTTTCCTTGTTCTCTTTGATCAAGCGAGTATGCTATTTCTCATGCATTCCTCTCTTATGCATTCTTCTTCGGTCTTCTATTTTATTATTGAGGTCTGAAAATAAGAATAATTTAACCATGTGTGGTCTTCCTCCTACCTCATACTGTCCCTAGATATGGTCTCTCGATATGTCTACAATTTGTATTAACTAATATCAGAAGCATTAAATTTACTAAATATGACTATAAGAAAAATTTTAATAATTTTTCCAAGTGTGTTGTAGAAGAGTGAGAATCGGTAGAATAGTAGAGGGAGCCTTCTCAATGGTAGGCTTCAATAGTAGGTTTTATCAGTAGACTACAATGGTAGCCTTCATCGGTAGACTTCATCTGTAGTCTTCATCACTAGCCTTCTATCAGTGAAATTTATCGGTAACCTTCCATCAGTAACCTCAATCGATGACCTTTATCAGTATCCTCATATTGGTGACCATTATCAGAAACCTTCTATTGGTAACCTCTATCAGTGACCATTATCATTAAACTTGTATTGGGGACCTTAATTTGTAACTTTCTATCATTGACCTTTCACTTAGATATATTTTTCACTATAAGTTTAAACAAGAGAGTAGTGAGATTAGAAAATAGATAGTTATTACTTGAAAAAAATAAGAATATTAATGATACGTGATTATCCTATAATGGAAACTTGATTATCACATAAATGAAACATGATTTGGGATTATCAAAATAGGTGGGTCCAACATAAATGATAAATATTTATATAATAATTATAGTATCTTATTTATGACATATATATCACATATTGTAATTAAAATCATATTTAATACTTTTCATGTATAGAATGAATGAATCACATCACTTTGAGGAGATGTTAGTCCACATGTCCACAAAACGATGTTTACTTACTTCCACAAAATGGAAAGCATGAATGTATTTTTTATATTTAACACCCCAAAATTCTAAATTAGGAACATTTTATTCGATATTATATATAACACGCAACACCATGCACATAAGGGAATATACTATTATATGATTTTATAATATATTTACTATTTTAAATTAATTTAATAAATTTTTATTTTTAAAATTCACATAACATTGAGCAATATTTTATCACACCCAAAATTTGCTTATATCAAAATATTACATTACCCGAAAGACTGAGTTTTTATAAAAAAATATGTTATTAAAATACTATTATTTAATAAAGTAAGACAAAACAAATTCATTTAATTAGTGGTTATAAATTAAATTAACTATATTTTGAAATTATTTGGTTTAGACAGATATAATACTATTTTATTGGTTACATGTTAATTTGTAATTAATATAAGAACAAATACAATATAATTGGAATGGTTTTTTTAATAAAAAACTATTTTTATGAACATAATGATGTTTTATCATTATAAATTAAATGAAATTAATTAAAATTAGTAAATGATAATAATAATATATATATGTTATATATTCATGTAAATATTTTTGAAATATATCCAATAGATTTGATAGACAAAAGATAAGAACAATCCCAATATTATACATAAAAACAAAATTTTTTAAAATGGAATTTTTTCTCCTTTAATGGAGAACCTATTATAAATTCAATTTCTTTAAATTTTATTGATTTTATATGTAAAATATAATAATTGGAATAGGAACATAAAAATATTCCTAGGCTGATTCTATGAAATTTTTCTCTAGTGTTTAATTTTTTTAGGATTATTGGAAATTACAGAATTTTAATTCAAAAATAAATTTATGTATAACATATTTTTAGGGATAATTTTTATTTTTAATTATTTTTAAATTCACATTATATGTATTATTTTTCAATTAGTCCATTTTAGGTCATTTGTATCAATTTTACTTTGTAAATTGATATAAAAACATAACAAACTTTTGAACATTTTTACTCCAAAACCCCCAATTATCATCCCATCCATGAGATTAATATGAAAATATATTCTACCACTTATCTGATTAGAGAAATTATTTAAAATTAATTACAAAAATGAAGGTGAAATTTATCTTAAAAACATACTAAACCTTAAACTGAAGGGCCAAAATGACATAGACACATGCCAAAAATCCATTAGAAGTCCATATTTCAACCCTATAGCCCCTTTTATCAATATTTATCTATTATTTGGGTCACTAGAAATGGGGAAAATGTGGGTGAGATTCTTTTTTCCAATATTTATAAGAGTTCCACTCTTCCTCTACTATAAAAGGATTATTCTCCTCTTACTTCCTCACAACAATCAATAAACATTGCCTTGACCCACATATACCCAAATTTCTTCTCAACATCTCTTTCCCAATATTATAATCCTCCTATTAGTCATAAATAAATTTAATAATCCATTTGGTGAAAACCAAAATTAGTTACCCAAAAAGAGGTAACATCCTTCTTCAAGGTATTTTATTTTATTTTCGTTATCCACCAAATAATATCTCTTTATTAAATGATTGCATAACCAAAAAATGTATCCAAAATATACTTATATGTTGTTATGATAATTTTTTTACATTCACTAACACACACATCTATCGAATTGGTAACAAGAATACTATTTTTGTGTATGGAGAACTACCACCTCACGAAATAATGATAGTTCATTTTCATTTACAACCTTTCATGGTTGGGAATTATGATGAAAAATATGTTTGTGTGATTTATATAAGTTATTAATTATGTATTTATAGTTATTTAATTGTTTTACAACACATACCCTTATACTTTCAAATTTTTGTTAATACGATAACATCGTTTGTGGAAGTATAGAATACCGCCACCTCAAAGTGATGGGATCCATTTATACTATATATTGAATGTATAGTGGATGGTGATAATTAATAATATGTGACATACATAGAATATATAATATATTAATGACATAATTACCTTTCTAGAAATATAATATATCATTTTCCTTATTAACCTTTTACATACTTAAGAATTGATAATGTAGTTTGTGGATCTATGGACTACTGCCTCCTTGAGTTTATGTGATTCCTTTTACATTGAAAGAATTATATATATAATTATATAAGATTAAATAATACATAATTTATTATAAAAGGATAATTATTTAAAGATTAATTTTTCACACCTTATTTCCATAATGATCATTGAAAAATGGGATTGTTATTCATGTGTATATACTGTCTACCATCTCCATGATATTAACATCGGATAATTTTTAATAAAAATATTTAATGATTTTTAAAAAGTATAATTTACATATAAACTTGATAATTATTTAATTATTATTCGGTAGATGTTATGTAATGACCTGTCAAACAATAGTTGACCTACCAATGTTTTTCTCAACACATAAATTGAATACTTTCAAGACACCTAATGTAACCGTAATTGTTAATTTAGTTATACACAACATGGTAATAATTTAAATAAATGAAATGACAGACATGAGAATTTCTCTAAATAAGGTATATAATTAACAAGAAGTTATTATTTAGGAATATAATGACATACAAGACTACTCCGAATCAGGTTAAGGGATTTTTTTCTAACATTTCATTCCATGAAACATACTTTATTGTTATGCCCATAATTTATTATATAGGGTCTAAATATTTCCACATTGAAAAGTAATATAATAAATGATTCATTACACTTATTATTTTGAGTTTCAATTTTAATTATTTCATCTGTGTAGATTTTTACTTAACATTACCAATTGTAAAATAAATTTTAGAACACATTCCATTTCATTGGGTTATACTACTTCTTCAGTATTGTTAATATTCTATGATTATCTCGGTAATAAAATTTTAGTATATATTATTGTATTGAAACTTATTACATGGGTATTTAATGTTGATACACTTGATATATTCATTAGTTGTGTCTCACTTTAAATTATTGTCTTTTCATGGGTTACATCACAATCTCAGTTTATTGAAGATTGTTTACATTAGAATTTAAATTGGGGGAAATTATTTGATCTTTGTCTACCAAAAAATTTAATTTTCATCAGCTTGGATTATTCAGGATATTTACTATATAATAGTACAATTTTTAGACTCTGGTAATTATTTTGTATTAACAAAACCTAACATCACTTCTATCTTTAATCGAAGAATATTTTTTACATCTAAACCCCCTATTTTCTAAAATGGTTTCAAAAAAAAATTAGACCATTTAAATTGATTTATTAAATATGTTATACCCACTTTTATTATACAATTGTTTTTCAAATTAATCAAAATTTCTCTTTCCGAACAAGGAAATTTTCTAACCTTTTTACCATGAAAATGGAATGTTCTTTTTAACTTGTATGTCATGTATGAATTTAAAAAATAGCATTCCTTTGATGCTTACATTTCAAGTTAAAAATGATTTTTTTTAATTATTTTTATAGATATATTTTCAGTTAAAATTATCTTTAAAATTATTCAAAAATTTATTAGGTTATTTTCCAGAAGAATATTTTTAAAGGAACTTTTTATTATATTTCTTTTAAGAAACAACAAAAAACATTTAATTTTAAATCCACTTAGGATATGTTGTATGGATAGAATAATTATTATTCATCTACATGGTTTATGATTCATTTTAGAAGGTATAATATTAGAATTAAATTCCATGAATATTTTATTGGTCACCATGAAATATTCAATTTCCTATCATTTATCATGGATATATTTATTGCTGAAAACATATATCATTTTTACATATATTTTTCACTTTAATAATTTTATGAATGACTGGGGAAATATTGATAAATTAGAATAATTTACTCAATATAGTTATTTGATAAGGCACTTTCTTTATTTGAATGCTTTAAACATGCACTGTACTAGTTAAGGAACATTTAATAAAAGAACTACATGTTAGAGACCAGTTATTGTAAGCTCTATGGGTTAGGGACAGGTTAATTCGTGCCCCATGATTCCTTTCTATTCTAATAGGACAAAATCAATTGTATATCCTAAGCTAATGTGTTTTTACCCAATATGTTTTTAATCATATTTACGTTAAATGTATCATGTTTCAGGGAATGAAGATGTCTAATTAATTTGCAACACCTTAATTTTGATTCGGTTATTTTTACCAATGGGATTTTTCATTGACATATCTAGGGATGTTTTAATTAATAGTTCATTGATTAAATGAAATGTGCTTCACTTTCATACATTTCCATATTGATTTTTCCAAATCAAGTTATTTGAATGAAATTTGTTTTCAGTTATATACCTTTCTATTTTATTTACTAACTTCATTATTAGTTATAACTTCATGGAATATTTTCTCAGTTATTTACCTTTCCTTATTTTTATATCCATTAATTCCTTATCAATTTATTTGTACATACCCTTAATTTGATTTTCAGATCACCCATATTATGTTTCCTTTCCCTAGGATTGCTTGAAGTGTACAATGGGTGATATAAAAGGATACAAAAGATATAATAATGTTATACACAGAAGACTAAAATTATGTTGTGATTAGTGTATTAAAATGTAATACATGAATCATATGTGTATCTAGTTTACCAATCCTACTAAACAATTTTTTCCTTTAATATGTGATTTACATGCATATTATGATAATGTAATGGTATTAAACACCAACACTAGGATTTATGTGGTCAGGTCGACACAGTTGGTGTCAAACAAAGATTCATAGAAAATATAGGAACTAGATTTTGGAAAACAGAGATCAGGGAACATAACCCAAATGCAATGTTTGAAGATAAGTTTATAATAACATCTTATAATTTTGGTAACATCTAGAGTATATGGGTTTTCCCAGAAATACGTCCCTGTATAGATACTACTGGGGAATGTGGTTATGAAACAGATATATCTAGTATTATAAACTAAGACAAGGTGTGTTGGGCTTGACTCGGAATACCCCAGTACATGTCAATGGGCCTTACTTGCCACCCGATTGGACAGTCCTAAGGGATATGCTTTGGATAATTCACATTTTCTTAACATTCCATTATGTAAGATTTTTTTCAATGAATAAATTAGGTTATGACTAAGGTGATTGATATTTAAAATAAGTTTTCCTGATTTAGATTTCATATAAATGATGATATGCTTTTAGTACTGTGACTGTTGAGACTCACAAAATGCTTTATTGTTTTATTAAATTTGTGGAAATTGATAGAGTAATGTTAATATAGAACATGAAGGTCAATATGGTGATAATGTGAAACCAAATGAGGAGTTTATGTGAATAAAATCATTCATGTTTATTACTAATTAGGTTTTACAAAAATATGATTATGATGTTATACCATAACATACCCCTGAAATCACCAAATAACCGAAATTTGGAGTTTTTTAAGAGATCAAGTGTTGAAGATGATGGAGAGAATAATGATAAATTTTCCTTATCTAAGAAATATGGAAGGAGAAATGAAGTAATGTGTATCAATGGGGAATCGAAATTGTTTATGTTTGGGAAATAAAGCCACAAGGAAAATAATTGCTTATGAAAAACAATGAGTTAGATATAAAGATGTAATACACATCCTAAGGATCAATTTAGAGTATATTTCCATAAATTTTGGGAACTATGATATTACCCAATTCAATTCCCACTTTCAAAGGTTAAATTAGAGACCATGGAAGAACATACATGAGAATAATTGGATGAACTATTTATATATTGGGTTTATGTTGAAACCCATTATAAAAAGTAAATTTAGTGATTAACCTTATTTCAAGGATGACCATAATATTTATTTTATATTTTATATTAATAAGGATTTAGAATAGAAAAACATATGTGCTGGGTGACAACCAATCATGTTTGGAAAGGCAGCTGGTCTTGAACCCATTACTAAAGGATGATAAGAGTATTTTTCCTACAACTCTCTTAGGTGATTTCCTGATAATATGTCATTATTTTCAGTTGAATAATTAGATGAATAAATATAAATGATAAAGTATTGGTGTAATATTTTATAATTGGATATTAATGTATTAACCATATTAGTTTTGGAAAATAGATAGCAGAAAATAAATAGACTTTTCACTCTTTTATAGATATTACAATCCTTTAAAAGTGTTTTATATTTCTTTTGGAATCAAAGTTAATTTTTGGATATCCATTTATTGACATAAAAGATGAATTATAAATTGCTAGAACCACAACCAGTATATGATGTTACGTTTATTGAAATATATAAGGTAAGTATATTTACATGTATACAATGGTGTAATAATAATTACAGAATACTAGGAAAATGACATAGAAACAAATTTTTTCTAAATACCTTAATTTTTTTTAAATTTATAGTCTTTTAAATCATCATAGATTTGTAGATTTAATGCCCTAAACATTCCATTTATTAGTTGATTGTTTATGATTTATAAACATAATCACTCCCTATATATATTTACACTTTTCCTCTAAGTATGTATAATTACGTTCCAAAAAATTTTATCCTACTTAGAGGCATAGTTATATTTTATTCCATGTAACCTTTTATTACATCCCATTGCCTCAATTTTTGAGGATTTCTTATGAAACATTCTCATGGTGTGGGATTTAAATAATGTAATTCTCAAATATCAAACCCTCTATTTATGAGATCATGTTTAAATTATGAGGACGAAATTTAACTAATTTAGGGAGAATGTATCACCCTGAAAAGATAATATGGGAACATTGTATTTAAGAGGGTCATGACACACAACAACACCAAGAACATAATTGAATATAATTTTCCATTATTTTATAACATATTTAATATTTTAAATAAATTTAATATATTTGATATCTATCAATTAACACAACATTGAGTTATCTTTCATCGCACACAGTATTGATTTCCCTCAAAATCTTATATTACATGAAATACCAAGTTTTACCAAACACCAATATATTATTGAAATATTATTATTTAATAAAATAAGATATAACCAATCTGTTTAATTAGTTATTATCAATAAAATTAATGAAATTATGAAATATATGGTTTTCATAAATAAAAAATAATTCATTGGTTATGAATTAATTATAAATGAATATAAGAACCAATTAAATATATAAATGGAACGATTTTTTATAAAACACTATTTTTATGCCCACAAAGATATTTTATCCTAATAAATTAAATTAATTAGAATTATTGAATGGTATTAATTAAATATATATTTTTTCATTAAATAATATATATTTTCGATTAATTGAATAGGTATGATATTCATAAGACTAGAACAAACACAATTTTACACAAAAAATAAATATTTTTATAAATTAACTTTTACCACCTTATAATGGAGACAATTTTTTTAATCCATTTTTTTATTTTTTTTATTTTTTATATGTGAAAATAGTAATAATATTTTTAATAGGTATATAAAAATAAATTTAGGGTGATTTTTTGGTATTTCTCTATAAAGTTTTATTTTTTGATGAATAGTGAAAATACTGAATTTTAATTCAAAACCGATTTTTCATCTAGGTTATTTATATGGTAAAATTAATTTTTTAGAAGTACCATTATATAAATTATTTATAAATTAATCCAATATAGTTAATTGGGATCAATTTACCTTTGACATTGGATATAAAAACAAAGCAAATTTTAAACATTTTTACTTTAAAAATCTGCATTGTCGTCCCATTTATAGTCTTAAATTTAAATTAAATTCTACCACTTATATAATTGGATTATAGAAAAATTCATTAGAAATTTTAATTTTGAATAATTTATAAGTTATTATACGTTTATATTATTTATTTAACAAAAATATTAGTGACATTAATTAAAATTAATTATAATGATTAATGTGAAGTTAAGTTTAATAAGGGACTAAACACTAAAAATAATGGAAAAAATTAACCCAAAAATTGTAGAAAAACTATTAGATATCCATATTTAGACAAATTACAACATTTATTTATAATTTTTACCATTATTAGTGAAACTTTCATTCCAAAAAACATGTGTGGAATTCCATTTTAAAACATTTACAAGACTATCAATACTTCTTGACTATAAAACGCCTCCTCTCTTCCCACAACCTTAAAACTATCATGCCACTTTTTATCAACCAATACCCATTGAAATATATCCCCAAAATTAATCCCATCATCTTCTAGTACACCCACTATGCAGAAAGCTATCCAAGAAAGCTCTTTGGTGCAAACTGAATGATGTTACCAAAAGAAGAGGTAATATCCTTCCTCAAGATCATTTATTTTATTTTCATTATCCTCCCCTAAAATATCATTATTCAATGATCATATAAAATAAAAAATAACTTCAATATACTATGATTATTTTATTATATTATTTATACCTATACTAAAACTCACTTCCATCTAATGGTCAACAAACATAATATTTATTTGTACGCCGAACTGCCACCACACGAAATGATGATTGTGGGGTTTTCTTTTACCACTATTAATGGTTCCGAAATATTATGGAAACAATGTTTCTTTATGTTATATATGATATTTATGTTGAATTTATGTTTCTATATTTATTTTGTAAAACATACCCTTATAACTTCCATTTTGTGTAAATATGATAACATCATTTGTGGAAGTGTAGAATACCGCCTCCTCAAAACGATGTAATCCATACTCGTTACAAAAGGAATGTATAGTGGACAGATTTAATTAAAAATATTTTTATTAAAAAACACACAGATATATATATGATATTCATGAAATAATTACCTTTCCATTAATATAATATATCATTTTATTTATTACACATTCACACAAAAAAAACTTATAACGTCGTTCGTGGACATGTGGACTACCACCTCCTCGACACGACGTGAATCATTTAACATCAAAATAATTAAGTAAATAACTATATAAGATTAAATAATATGTAATATTTTATTTAATGATGATTCATGAGGGATTATTTTTGTTTACCTTCTTTCCATCTTGATCATTGAAAAATGGTAACATTACTCATGTGTATGTACATACTACCATCTCCATGATTGTAATGTTGGTCATTTATTTATAACCATATTTAATTATTGGTTTTAAAAATGTATTTACTATATGAATATGATAATTATTTCATTATTATTAATCTATAGATGTTATGTATTATCCCCTCTGACCATACTTGACATACCAAAAGTTATTTTTAAAACATAAACTGAATTTTGTCATAACACTCGATGGAAAATTAAATTTTATTTTATTTTTACCAAACATGGTAATTATTGAAATAAAATTAATGATAAACATGAAAAATGTTTTGAATAATGTAAATAATAATAATGATTTTATGATTCATGAGTATAAGGACACATGAGACAAGTCAGACTCAAGGTAAGATATTCATGTATCAATTTTCATTCGACATGGCATACTTTATTAATGTGAAAATAATTTCTTATATATAGTCTACATTGTGACACATTGACACATAATATAATTAATAATATTTTATTCATGGTATTATTTGAAATTTAAATTATTTATTCTAAGTATATTTATACTTAAAATTAGTAATTGGAAAGTAAATTTTATAACACGATTCCTATTCATTGGGTTATAATACATACTCATTGTTATTTATATTATATGATTATGTGCATACTCAGTTTTACTATGATTTTTTTATTTACACTTTTTATACGTGGATTTAATTTTGATACACATGATTTATTCACTAGCTGAGACTCACTTCAACGTTACTATATTTTCAAGGGTTATATCTCAATTTCATTTTATTCAATATTATTTAAATTTTAATTTTAATATGTGGAAATTTTTTTATATTTTTTATCGAAAAATTTAATTTTATTCTCCTCTAGTTATTTATGACTTTTACATGTAATAATTCAATTATTCCACACTTTGGTACTTAATTTTTTTTAGAATTGTTTTAAGAAAAACCGACTTCATTTCTGACTTTAGTCAGATAAAATATTTTCTTCAAAGTACTATGTATTCTAATAATGTTTTAAAAAGTGTTTCTAATTGTTCCAAATAATTTATTTATAAAAGTTTTACTATTTTTTCATAGAATTGTTTTTCAAGGTAGTCTTCTTATCGCTCTCTAAACAAGGCACTTTTCTATCATTTTTACAATGAAAAGTGATTTTTTAATATTACCTCATACAACATGTATTAATTTTCACATCATCATTCCTTTGAATAAATAATTTTATGTTTAAAATGTTTGTTTTTGAAGGAATATTTATTTAGAAACTTATTTTAAATGAAAATTATTCCCAATTTTTTTCTTAAAATGAAAAAAAAAATCTTTAAGAATGCTTTTAAAAGAACTTTTTATAGTATTTAAATTCATTAATGACAAAAACCCTTTAATTTTAAACACACATGAGTTATTTTTTATTAACACACTTCGTATTACTCCTATATATGTTTATGATTGGTTTGTCTAAGGATATAATTCACATTCACTTACTTGATTCATTATTTGGTTCCCTTGAAATATTTGATTTCATATGATCATTGAACATTGAATTACCCCTAATTATCCAAATTATTTATCATGTATATGTTTACTTCCTAAACTATATATCATTTATACATACTATATTTTCTATAACAATTATTTGATTTACTGGGGAAATATTGATAATTCTTTATCCATTACTTAATATAGACATTTTATAAAGAAAATTGTTTATTTAAATGAATTAGATGTGAAATATGTTGGTTGTGGACTAGTTATTGAAAAAAAATATGGGTTAGAGACAATTTAATGAATCTTTATAGTTTTATGGGTGATTAATGAAATCCCCATTATGAATCATTATTCTTGTGGGATGAAATAAGTCGTCTTTCCCATTATAATGAATTTTTACCTAGAATGTTATAAATTATGTTCATGGTAATGGTATCTTGCTCCTGGAAAATATAACATTCTTTAATTATGAATTGAATTCATTTTTATTCAGTTATTATAATCCATGATATTTTTTATTGGCATATATATCGTTGTATTTAATTCTTAGTTCATTGATTAAATGAAAGGGATTTTAGTTTCTTATCTCTCTCTATATATTTTTCATCATCTAGTTATTTAAATGGAATGTGTTTTCAGTTACATAACCTTCTATATTTTTTACAAGCTTCTTTCTTAATTATTTACTACCCGACATGATTTCTCAGTTATGTACCTTGGAATAATTATTATTCTTATTAATTTTTTATTTCTTCCTCTATAATTTTGCTTATTGAGCATTTGATCTTAGGCTTATCATGTTTAATTTCCCCATGATTCCTTGAAGTATACTAAGGAGGATATGGAAGGATAATCTAGATGAAATAAATTTATCATTAAAAAATATTTTTTTGCAGTATTTAGTGTTTTTTTGTAATAAAATAACCATATATGTATCTAGTTTACCAAGACCACTAAACTATTTATTTTTACATTTCTATTTTTAAAAATATGTTTATTTTTTCACATTGAATTTAAAATAGCTCCAACCATGAAATTTAAAATTGTAGAACTATTAAAATATTATAAAATTGATTTTATAAAAATGTAGGTATTAATTTGTATAAGTGTGTTTTTTATTATCTTATGCTTATAAAATCTATTAGATGAATGTAAAAAATATTTTATTTAATATAAAATATATATTTTATATTTATATTACTGAATTATTGTAATTAATTTAATTTATTAGTATGAAATGTCTTTGTTAATAGAAAAGTATTTTTTTATAATAACAATACCTTTATATTCTATTGGATCTTATATTAATTTCTAATTAATTTGTAACCAATGAATTCGACCATATATTTTCATAAGTAAGTTAATCATATTCATCACATCTAACATAATGGTAAGGTAATTTCATATTATATTAAATAATTAATTATAAAAAATATATTATTGTTTGGTAAACCACAAAATTTTAAATAATGTAAGTCATTGAAGAAAGTCATTGTTGTGTGAAATGTCATATAACATCGGTGTTCAATGTAGTGAAATAAAAAATTACATTTTGAGTAAAATATATATGTTTTTTATAGAATAATATTTACATGGTTTTGCGTGTAATGAATGGTAGTAATAAAATAAAATATATTATAAAAGGAAAACATTTTAAAGTCATGGGTTGTTAAAAAAATACCCCCATACTAGAAACTTGTTGTGTTTCTATTCATGAGACACTCTCCATTATATTTCGCTAATAAATATCACTATATGTTTAGATTAATGGAGTATTTCTTAATGATTATGATCCCCCATCACATGATAGTCAGACATCATCAATGTCTTGTCACTCCATCCTGGGAATTTATTTTATTTTATTATTTTCATTCAATTAGATCATTTAGTTAAGGTTAGAGTTCGGTTCTCTATGATCATTTTTTCATTTGTGGAGGCCTTATTTGTGTTTGGACCCTATTCATGGTCAGTGTTAATAGTTTGGGGTTAAACAAGTTTCCTCATAGGGTTAAGGGATTTTCCATATCTATTGGTTTCTACATGGTTTTTCTTTCATAGAATGGTCTTGGTTTAGTCTAATCCTTGTGATATAAAGGATTAAACATGCAGATTGTTTCAGGTGTTTAATCCTATGTGATCTTCTTCCACATAGTTATAAGAAACTATGTTCCATTTGAGAAAATATGGATTTATCATTTAACAAATAGAGTTTCATGATGGACACATGGTTTACCAAACCATGCGGCAATCTCATGTAGGTGTCCTTATTATCTAGTAGGGTGAACATGTTTGAACCATTTTTTGTGAAATAATGGGGCGAAACCATGAAAAATTCCTATATCTTTAGAAAATTAAATTTTCTCATTATCCCCTCCTAATTTTCATTCCCATTTTTTGTTTTCCTCCCCTTTTATCAACCTAGGATCACGTGAAGGCCTCCCAATATTCTCTAATTTTTCTATTGTTTGTTCCATAGTGATCCTCCTTCAAATATAGGTGAGTTTATCTTGGTTATTTATATCATATTTTATTCTTCTCTTCAACCTATTATAGTTTTGGGTTATTTGATGCTGGGCTACTCTTTTGGTCTAACCCAATAGTGGTTTTTGGATAATGTTGTTCAATTTATTTTAAGTTTGGGTGTGTGATTCATTCCCCAAAATTTGTTCTTACTTATCTAAGGGTTTTGTTACATGAACAAATTGTTTAATAGGTGTCTCCATCCTTTTATATTTTAAAGAATTTCATTGAGTGCTTCATAATTCCAAATAAAATTTAGATTGTGTTGCTTGTTCTTATGAGGTGTTTTTAATGTAGTGTTGGGTTTTTATGGTGATAATTTGGTGAAAATGGGGTTTTAAAGGTTTTATTTAATTATGAATATATATATGTGTGTGTATGTAAGGTTTTTGATGAAGTTACTAATTGACTTTAAAGTGATTTTGGGTGTATTATATAGGTGTGCGATCCGATTATTCATTGATAAGGTTGTGTTATATATGGAATTGGGAAAATTAATTGTTTTGGTAAATTTATATGGCATTGTATTTTTGTGTGGATTCTTGAAATTAGTTTTGTGGTTTCTTGTGACTCTTTAACTAAAACCATGGAAAATTTTAAATTTTCCACATGTTATCCATTGGATGTGGGTGTCTAACTATGTGAAAAATGTCCACATAAGGACATGAATAGAAATAAAAATGGTTCCCCATTATAAATGTCTACATTAAACCCATTATTTCAATTCATCCTTTCCTTCTTCCATCTTATCATCTATATCCCAGAACATTCAATTGGTACTTTTAAATCCCTTATGTTTCAAAATGGTTAATTTGTTCATAATGGATTCAAATGACATTTGAAATGTGTTTCCTAAAAAATTCCAAGTCTGGAAACTAGAAGTGTGATTTATTTTCTAAATAGATTGAAATATGTTTTTAACTTATTTCACGACTATTTTTTATTTTCACTTTTTTTCACAAATTGTTTTGGAAATGATTTTTTATTTTTACATTTTAATTCTTTATTTGTATTTTGAAGTGTTTTGAAAGTTTGTTTTAAAATGACATGACATGTAGGCCTAGTTGGAACTTGTGGGTGACATTAAAAGTAACATGAATTTCTATGGTAATCACTTCTAGGAGATGTTCATTGCATAAGTGGTTTGATAATTTTTTCTAGGAAAGAATAGTGTCATATATGGGTTATTGGTATATTTCATGAACTTGATGACCTCATCATTTACAATGTATTATTATGATTGGATTTTTATCTTCCTCTATAGGGTATATTGATGATTTTTTACAGATACTAATTTTACAGGTTAGTACCCCATGGATTTGTGGAGAATCTAGGTGGGATGTTCTATTGACTTTTCTAGTTTAGAGCATCCATGTTGGTAATTTTATGTAGAGATTCACCACATGAAGACTGGAAATTCTAATAAGAGTGTTTTTGGGGATTTCTTATTGATATTTTTTTGAAATACCCACAAATATCTATCTATATAGTTTATTTCTTTTATTACATTTTATTTTCCAAACTACTATTTATTTCCTTTCTTGTACAAAAATTTTTTATTTTCGATTTTAGATTAAGATTTCCTAGTTTTTTCTCCATTTAATATTTGGTTATTGAACTGGGTTTTAAAATAAAAACTTTTTGAAAAATTGGATAGTGGTGTTTGTTTAATTTTTTAAAAATTAATTTTTTTGGTTATTTAAAATTACAATACCGTAATTTATAAATGTATTTTAAACAAGTGTTTATGGACTGTTTTTGAGAAATTAAGTGTATCTATTCATGGGTGATTACATACTAAGAGTTTTTCTCACACCCTACTTGTGCCACTCGACATAGATAAGACTATGCTATTTTATAGTTTAGGTATATAGTTTTGTTTTCTTCTAGAGAATATTGTTTTACAGTTTTTGGTGACCAAGAGTTCATGAATATATCGAGCCACTTTTGATTTGGATTTAGATTCATTTTCTAATCTATGTTTTTTCTAGATATTATTATTTTTAGATTCTTTTTATGTATTTATTGATATTTCAATATTTTTGTTTATTTATGTGATCTATTTGGTATGTTTATCTATTTATAATGGGATAAATCCATTCCACAACGATATATTTGATTCTCGTTACTAGTTTCTAGTTGGGGAGAATCAGGAATATCTCTTAGGACTTGTATTAGACTGGTTTTAGTGTCAATTTGAATGTCATCCCATCCTGGTTTGTGAAAAAATGGTAACATAGATCCCTTTATTAGTTGGGGGTGTTGGTAATAATGGATATATGACTATTATAACTCCAGAGGTAGGTACATGAAAGATTTTATGAACTATTTCTCATTTTGAAACATGAGTTTCTAAGGGTAGTTCATGAATTGTGTATTTTGTTTTGGTTTGTGTAAATTGGGAATAAAAATTGAAGTGATTCGTTGATGGAATATGGTCTTACATGGGGTAGTGACCCTTGTCGAGTTGAGAGCATTACTCAAGATAATACTTGTGGTTGTACGTTTATTAGGTAATGGATCAGTAACCATTTTTCCAGGTTACGCATTTCCACTAGTTTGATATTTTAGGAGCTTTATATTTTAATGTGTTGGTTTGATATCAATTTCCATGCATGGATTTTAACCTATAAAATGATTTTTTGAAAATGGAATTAAAAAATAAAATTATTTTGGTGTTTGGTTTTTTTAAAGAGTGGTACTTGGTAATTAATTGAATTTTAATATGGAATTGGAATTTTGAAAATGGGATTTGATTAAATTGGATTATAATTTCAGAATATAGAGGTTGTTTTGAAAAATGAATCTTTTTTTGGGATATTTTGATTATTAGAATGGTGTTTTTGATTTGGAGGTTCTTTTAGTTGAATTTAGTTTTTATGTTTATTTGGTTTGGTGTTTTAATTTTATTTATTGTATGCCACCCAAATAGTTATTAAATGTTTCCAATGAGTTTTGTTTAGTTAATGGCCTCACATAGTCTCTTAGTAAAGAGTAAGAGTCAAGAAATTATAAATTTTTTCTGATCTATTGGGGAGATTGCGGTTCGTTATAGGCTATGAAATGCATTGGGGAATTTCAATGTGTTTCCAGGTAACTAGGAACTCCCGAAGCAGATAGGGTAAGATCTATTCTGGCTTCATTTGAAGTTCTAAGGTTTGATTAGTGGAAGGTGAACACACCATCATCATTGAATGATGGGATGTCTTGGGAGGTATTTAAGACAACATTCATCCGATTGTTTGTACCTGTGGAGGTTATGGTGAGGAATTTGGTGGAACTCTTGGGTGTTAAAATAGGACTAGGGAATGGTGAAATCCTATATTGATCATTTTGAAGATATGTTTTCCATTTCTTCAGATATATATTTAGAGGATTATCTGAGGTATCCGATTATTTTATTGAATATTTTTCCATAGATTAATGAGTGTGTAATTTCATTTGGTTAGTTTAGGTTTGGTAATCTTATTAATGAAGTGTTTCTAGTAGAGGTATTTTGTATTGTATATTTTGTAGAAGTTGTTGACCTAGTGTCCCTTAGTGCATGTGAAGGATCGATATCTGGTGAGAAGTGTAATCTAGAGAAAATTTTTCCTAAGGGGTCTACTTTGTCGGTTTTGACTCCACATTCAATGAAACTTGGATCCATGGGCTTCCAATTTGGACTCTTCAAGAATTTGAATCCATCTTACAATAATACGTCCGAAACTTGTCATTGATGTAGTTATTTGGGTCATCCAGAGAATCTATATAAATGGTTTTTATAGAAGAGGAAGAACTATGAGGTGCTTGTAGTTTCTGACTCAGGGGAATCATATGATTTAATACATTTGTTCTCCATCTATATGTCCCAGAGTGAATCTCTTCATGTAGTTAGAAATTACATGGTGGGTGTCATGGCCTAGGCCCCTATCTTCCATCCTGTGTTGGAATCGGTATAATTTATGTTTCCTTAAATTAGTTTTCTCTACTATTTTATGATCCTCTTTTTTTTTAAAATATCAGTGGTCTTTTAATTCCATTTTTACTAGAAATCACAAACACCTCAGTCCAAATAATCCCCTCCTAGGCTGCCAATGAAGAAATAGAGATAAAAAAACCCTGATTCCCTCCTCCATTTGGTCCTGGGGTGGCGACAAACACCATGGGTATAAAAATCTCACTAAATGGGAGGTATTGAACTTTTTAAAGAAACAATATCATGAGATAAGATGGTTTATTTCCAAAAACCTCCAATATATATATATATATAAGAAGGCCAAAAAAATCCCAAATGAATGCATAAAATAGATTAATTTCAAATTTAAAAAAACTTCAATGTAAAAAAATCCCAAAAGAAATGTTAAGAAGAAACACAACAACTACTAAGATCAGAGCTAGTAGGGTCTATCATGATTGGTAAATTCCTCCTGGAAACCTAAAAAAAAGTTTTATATATGTTGGGTGATCCTATAGATATACCCAATAGAAAAACAAAATTCTATCATTCACAAGTGAAAGATGCATTCTAAATCACTTGCGAGAAAGAAATATATCCAAAAACACCTAATAGGCATAATAACCATTCCTTCTAAATCATGGCACTCTCACCAAATAACTCAAGTCATGTAATGTAAAAAATAGACATAGACGATAGGGTACCCCTTACCACAAACCACTGAGTTTCCTCTCATATCCTAAACAAATACATCATCACCTCTTCTGAAATTACCATGTCACAACCTTCTTGCACACACATGGGACTAAGAAACCATATCCCACCTTAAAAAACCTAATCCAAAAACCACACCACATCTGATCCGAAAACATATTGGCCATAAACCACATAACATCCTACCAACATACACATGAACCAAAACCACATCATATCCTACCGACAAACACCTAGGCCACGAAACACATAACATCCCACCTGTAGACTCATGGGCCACAAACCACACCTCATCCTGAAGACACCATGGAAAGAACCACACATATCATCCGCAAGACACCTGAGAAATTACAACAAATCTTATCTCGATGACTATTGGGAAAGAAGAAATCATCCACACACACATGGGCCCCAAAAACCACAACCCGTCTGAAGAATCATGGGCTATCACCATCTAGAAGAGGGAGTAGAGAAGATCAGTTGGCCAACCATCCATCATCCCACTGAGATTTATGGGAAAGACAAACTCCATCTGGAGGATGGGGGTGTTTTGAACATGGTGATAAACTAGGGTGGGTAAATATATAAATCACAAGTAAAATACAATTATATACCTATATTTTACTAAACACTCAATACCATACTTTGGGTTCCCAAAAAGGAAACAACAAACTCTTAAACTCCCCAATATTCTTCCACATCAGAATTCACAACACCACACAACTGGACACAAAACCCATCAAAATTTCCAATCAATTCTCTTTAACCAATTCCATTAATTATTAAAAAATTCATTAATTCATTCCATCTCTACCTAGGAAACTAAAATGCACAACACACAATAGTAAACTCAACAAAATTCATATTGTATGGTCAAGAGTCTTAATACAAAAGTGAAATATGCTTCAAATTTCTTCTCTATTTAACACCCATTCATGATATATTGATCTTTAGATATTGGGGATTATTCCTACATTATTCTCATGGAGAAAAACCAAGTGAATCACCCATACCAACCACTATATTGTTCTCAATCCCCATCCCACTCTAGTCACATATCAACATAAACAAACCCCAACTCACAAATACATCTTGCAACACACCACACCACAACTAGCTTTATAGCCTCACTGCACAACACTTCTTATCTGTTCTAAAATAAACCAATCTCTCAACCTGAGATTACATTACATGGTTATGATCATTTTCATCTATAATTTCATCTATAACACCACCCAAGATAACCCATTACACAAAACCATGCTCACAAACATACCACATCACAAATAAGATAAAAACCACACATCACAACACCCTATATCCCAATTCATAACCCATATCTGGAATTGAAAAGCTACCTTTATTTAATTCCACTTGTTAATTCAGGGGTTTTCATTGAAAATATATGATCCTTAGGCAAAATATAATTATCCAAATTCATGTGGTTATCCAGTTTACATATTTAAGTGTCCATACATAGACGAAAAACATGAATTCCATAGTTTATTTAGTGTACAATCAAGGGCCCCCAATATACATGATTTTTATTCGGTAGTTATCCTATCAAAATCATAATATCACAATAATAACTAGGATGTAATGGAATGAAAACAAAACCCCACTACTATTTTTAATTTTAATTTATTGTTTCCAATCTTTGGTTAATTTAGCACAACCAAAAACTATTGGTGGAAAAAAAATAATCCCTCTTGAATGATGATCATTGGAAAAGAAACGAAGGAAATCCTACCTCTAAATGGTGTCAATGTTCCTCGTACAAGAACATATCCTGTAAATAATCTTTGATTACCTATCTCAAGAGATATGCACCCCCAAATATTTCTTGGCACCACTAGAACAACAAAAACTGAAGATTACCGCAGTATAATCAAGTGAGAACATCCTCCATCATATTTTAAGAATAACATGGGGAAAAAGGAGACCAACCTAGATGAAAAAAAGAAAAGGGGGATGAATTCTCCTTAGATTTAGGAAATATATTTATGGATCGAAGGAATGAACCTAGTAATCGAACATAGAAGAAGGAATCTTTATGATGCTGATGAGGGGTCACCGGGTCACCTTGGGTCGAGGGTGTGTTGCTGAAGCCGTAAGGTATAATAACCTGAGTGGATTGAAAAAAATCCTTAAATCAATTACAACAGTGTTGAATTACAGGATGTGCAATCCCATTTTACACTATGTAATTCCTCAAGTTAAAATAACATTGAAACAAATCAAATTTTGAGTTATTTTAATTTTCAAACCCTAAAATATTACATGTTGTGAACTGCACTTAAAAATCCATTAATCCAAGCTTCACACCAAGTAACCCACATACACGGTGCACAATCCCTGCATTAGCTTTGTTGCACTCCCAACTACTACACAAACTCCCAAAACCTCATATATACATCTACAATAACCAAAAACAGCATAAGTAATAGACCAGGAGGACACAACCCATTATATTAGATACCATTAAAATGATTCACATTCCAAAGAATCCAAAACAAATATGAAATGGGAAAAGGGGTTTGAACAACCCCCATGTGAGATACCTCTCAATCATCTCTCTCCTCCTTAATTACTATCACCATCCAATGACACCAACACTAATGAACACAACCATAATGCCACACAACCTCAAAAAAGCCATACCAAACTCTACATATCCCAAACCAAAAACTACTAAAATCAACAATCTACACTATATCGAACAAAAAAATAATGGAATTGAATCTTCCATTTTAAGATACTATCTGTTGTGGGTGGAACTGACTCACCAAAAAGGCATAATTATAACATAGTTAATGAATCTCAATTAGAAATCTAGTGAACCCCTTTCACTTTTAAGGAGTTCATCAAAAATTACACCATAAAACCATGGGAAATCAAGACATTTTATAAAAAAATTCCAAGCATTACCTCATAGTGAGAAAAAAAAACTCAAAACAAATATGTCTATTGGGCACACATTTTCATTTCTCACTCAAAAGTACTCTCCTCCTAAAATCCATGACTCCATAACATAGAAACCAAGGGAATGGTTCATCAATGAAGCAGTTATCCCAACAATCATGGATCTCTACTAGAAAATCCATGATCTTCGTGTCATCCTCGATATCCCACTATCTCCAGAAATGGACAAGGGAGTCATCATGAAGAAACCAATAAAGTTGGGAGATGTGTAAGAAGTCACGGATATTGTCTAATTTCATTATCAAAGAAAACTATTATGCCTCCTCTCCAACACACCACAACACATATAATGGTCAAACAGACCTGGGATAAATCGTACTCCCTCTACGAAACCACTAATATACATGTAAAGGAAAACCATCAAGAAAACATTGTCCCCAGTATAGAACCCAAAGGGCCTCCTCCTGTGACTTGCCTAAGAATTATGATTTTCTTGTACTCTATTCTTCCTCTAATGAACAAGATGAGCCTTCCCTATCGTGTTTTGAAAACCTCTGAACCAAGAACAACTATATCCCCAAATTATATCTAGCACAATGTTGAACAAAATGGTGTTCCATAAAAATATTCAAATGAATCCATGACAATGGGAAAAAATTAAAACTATCATTATAAGAGAAATCTATTAAGGGAAGGTGTCATACCCAAGATCCCTCATGGTACAAAATTCTTGCTCACAGCATATCCTCAAATTTCTGGATAGTCTGTCCCATCTTCCCTTCTTCTTGGGGTTAGAAGGTAGTGTTGAGGCTTTAATGGGTGCCAAAAAGAGGCAATCCCATCCTGACTCATGAGGTAAAAAATGTTTCCAAATATGAGACAATAGATTTATGAACTCCATGTACTTTCACCACCTCATCCACATAACTATTTGACAAGACATCCACTGCACCCAACTCCTTGATCGTGAGGAAGTGGGCCAATTTCATCAGATGATGCACTGCTACCTAGATTGAATCATATCCACCCCGAGATCTGGGTAACCATGTGATGAAATCCATTGATATTTCATCCCACATCCACTCGAGATCACCCAATGGATATAATAAATAACTAGGAACATGGTGCTTAGCCTTTACCTTCTGGTGAATAAAGAATCATGACACAAACTCTGCTGCTGACCTCATCCCCTATGGCCACCAAAAATGCATCCTCATGCCACGATACATCATAAAAATTATGGTGTATATTTGTAATGGTTAGTTATGAAACCTAAAAAGGGAACCCTAAAATAATTAAATAACAATTAACAACCTTCCATGACAAGACATCTGCTTCTAACGATCCTCATACCATAGCTTTGGAGCATCACCCTGGCTAATATGATTGTGCAACATCTCAAACTCAGAGTATCCTCTATGAGACTATTCCACCTATTGCATTAGATAAGACATCACTATAATCTAGGAAATAAAACTATACCACCACTCATTCATTCAAATGAATCTTTTTCGAGTCCTCTATTTATTTCCAAGCATCTATAGATTCCTGAACAACCTCCTTCCATGAATTTCTTCTCAGGGCACCGGGAAAGTCATCCCCCTTTATTGAGGTGTAAGAAATATAAAAATTGTAGTCTGGAAGAAACATAGTACACCTAATGTATCTCATATTTAGGTCTCAATAAGAAAGGATATAACTAAATATTTTGTGATCCTTAAAGACCATAAAGTGCTTCCCAATGAGAAATTTTTTCCAAAACATTACCTCTAACATGACCGCTACTAGATCTATATCATTCGTATCATAGTTACTTTTGTGGGTATGTATCATCCAAGACCTATAAGAGATTACTACCTTCTTATACATCAAGAAACACTGCAAGCCCATTCGGGGAGAATCACAAAACACTTCAAACATCACTCATTTCTTAGGAAACCCAAGCACTTGAGCACTAACCAAATCCGACTTATGTAACCAAATTCTTCCTGGAACTGATCACCCCACATCAAATATTGTTCCTTCCTATTAAATGCTATCAAGGGGATATAACTCAAGAAAAATAGGTTACAAAACTATGATAATAGCATGGAAAACCACGAAAAATGTGAACCTTTTACACATTCTTGGGTGTTGCCTAAGAAAAAACATCATCAATATTCGATGGGTCTACAACCACACCATACTAAGTTACCACAAGCCCAAAGAAACACACTTATTATGACCAGAATATAAACATTGACAACTTTACATATAGATGGTGGTGTTGGAGGACATGTTATATGGTTCATGGATGCTCAGAATGCTCCTACTCTGACTTCAAGTAGATCAAGACAACATCAATAAACAAAACCAGGAACCAATATACGAATTCAAGGAACAAATAGTTCATAAGTACCACGAACATTGGTGGTGCATTTATTTCACTAAATGGTATGACTACAAACTTAAAGATTCTATACCTACATCTGAATGAAGTCTTCAGGATGTCTCCCTTCTTCACCCTTTAATGGTGATATATAGGCCACAAATCAATCATAGAAAACTATCTCACCCATCTCAATGGGTCAAAAATACCTTATTTCATTGGAAGAGTGTAATAGTTATTGACCACCACCATATTCAAACTCATTTAGTAAAAAAAAAATATCATAATAACATATCTTTTCTTAGAGAACAACACCGGAGAACCCCATGTCGACACACTAGGATGGATAAACCTCATATGAATCAGATCGTCAACTTGAATCCTTAACTCCTGTAACTAAGAATTTTCCATTTGATAAGGACCCATGATAAATTGAGAAGAACTGGGCTGTATGTTTATCATGAACTCAACATCACGTCAAGGGGGTGGTGTCACAACCTTTGTAGGAAAATCATCTAAAAACTCCCCAGTGACTCTAGGAACCTCTATTATTTCAGAATCCACTGATTCCATTGATAACTTGAAAAATATAGAGAGAGGAGGTTATCCACATACCAACTACCCACCTGAAAACCCTAAATCCTAATAAAAATCACATGTTTTCCATCAACATCTGAAAACATGACTCTCCTCCAAAACTAGTCAATAACATCATGTGCAGAATAAAACCATTTAATGTTGTGGATGACATTTTATGGATGCATATGTAGAACAAAAACATCCCCATGGGACTAATTCCATAACATTATTAGTCTACATCTATAAAAAACATCAAGAAATTTGGTCTGTCCTCTAGCTAGCATACTCAACAATATGGGAATGAGAATCCTCTCTATGTATAGTTCGAGATCATGCTCTAGATTTGGTGAAACAAAGGCATGTGAGGATCCCAAATCAAAAAAATCCCAAACAGGAGTGTTGAACAAACTGGTAGTTAATATTATTATCTTTGGACCTTTTAGAACTATTTCCCCTATTTCTGAAACATCCTCATTGGTAACTACTCCTATGGTGGGTGTTGAACATGTCCCCCCTCAAATAAACTGATCTTGAACAACCAATGGACACTGATTCAGAAGAAGACCACGGACTCCAAAAGAGGAACACCTTAGCCCCAAATTCATGATAAATGAATAGGATCCACATGAACTATAATACCAATAATAAAGATATTGAGGTTAACTCTCCACTGGTTAGAACATCAATGTATCTTCCACAAAAGACCTACCACTATTAACCATACATTTCAAATAACTCTGTTGGGTCCCCTCTCATAGTACACCACTTGGAGAGTGTTTCCACTCAATCACCTTAGCATTCTTGTAATCATACTAATACGTTGGAAATTTAATGGGAGTAACTATGTATTGGATTGAAGGATGAAGCACCTCTTCAAGATCTATCACGTGAGACTTCTCATCCTGAAAGTGTTTTGGGAAAAAATGAAGGAGATTCTTTACATTGATCT
The DNA here is from genome assembly GCA_963277665.1 of Viscum album. Classification (NCBI taxonomy): domain Eukaryota; kingdom Viridiplantae; phylum Streptophyta; class Magnoliopsida; order Santalales; family Viscaceae; genus Viscum; species Viscum album. The sequence goes on from OY728164.1 coordinate 1,200,664,499, forward strand.
TCATATCCTACACTGACATTCTCCCCTACTGAAGGGATAGTAGCTCTTAACTCTTCTCATTTATCATTGTTGTGGAATGGAATAATTATTGGAAATCATAATAAAAATTTACCTACAAAAAGTTATCCTCCGTTTACTACCACAGGTACTACATTCACCACTGACATGAAAATCTTTGCATATGACAAACTAACAAGGGAACATAGTACTCAATAAGGTACTAGATAAAAATGAAAGTTATCTCAACTTACTCAAGAAATCTCTCCATATTCACATCTGAAACACTACCCTCTTACATCCCCAAAGCCTACAACTTAAAAACATGCAATTCTCTCTACCATTGTTCATCCTCAATAACTGGATCAACCCTCTATCAATCATCTAGATTATCCTATTGAGCCTTAATTTCCCATGCCACATGTGGGTGATGATCAGGATCCATAGCTGACCATTACACAAGGATTTTCTATGCCCGTTCAGTTTGTAATTTTACATAAGATTCATTTTAACTAGTTTAATTAATTTTATATCTCTTTTTTATTTAGTTTAACTTTCCCAAAACTATCAAATTCACAAAGGAACACAAGTCATTGTGATGAATGTACCACTCCAAGGGTCTCTTCCCCACTAATGGTGTAACCTCACTTGGTCACTTGGTAGTCTTGGAGTCCTTACATCTAATTTGGGGGGGGTCTAAAATCCCATTTACATACCAGTCTCTCCTAAACTATATCACACACCAATATTATTTGACACTGTTTCCCAAATATCCCATGAAATTATCGATATTCTTGAATCCAAACTCCATCATTTCTCTCAACCATCACATCTGATACCATTCTATCATGACCCCCACCTTCCAGTGATTCACCTCATGGTCTAGAAATGAAGAAATGGAGATATTGACCTTTGATTATTTACTTTATTTGTCCCTTGGGTGGGGGCTAGTACCAAGGGTATACAAATCTCACAAAATGATAGGAATTTCCCTTTTTAGAGATACAATACTGGGAGATACAATGGTTCATACAAAAAGCAACTCCAAGAGATATATAAAATAAGGACAAAACCCATACCACATGAAAGAAAAAATTAAGACTATAAAAAATATAATAAAAACACCAAACTAAAAATTACTAAAAGTAAATTTGGGAAGGAACACAACAACTGCCAATATCTGATCTAGTATAGTTCAGCATGATCTATGAAATTTTTCTCCAAACATGAAAAATTATTTATATAAAAAGGGTGAGAATTAAATTATACTTAATAGTAAACCAAATTCTCTCATGCACAAGTGAGAAAACAATACTAATTCGCATCAGAGAAAACATCATAACCAAAAAAACCCTAAAAGGTATACCAACCATCCCACCCTCACCAGGGCATGATCACAAAATAACATAAGTCAGGTAATGTAATATAATACACATCGATGATTTGGTACCCCACACCACTTCCCCCTGAGTAGTTTCTCATAAAAAAAATAGAAAATATACTCACGTTTCCACATTATCTGAAAGTACCACATCACAACCCACCTAAAAACCCCTCGACATCAAAAAACAAATTATTCCCCTAGACACCTAGGCCACAAACCACACCTCATCCCTCCCACCCACACATGGTCCATAAACCACATCACATCCTGCCCAAATACACTTGGACCACAACCACATCACATCCCACCTACACACACCTTGGCCACAAACCACATCACATCCCACATTTCGAAAGACGGCACACAAACCACACATCATCAAAATGACACCCAGGAAAGAACAAAATATATCATCTTTTTCACACCTAGGAAAGAAAAAATCATCTCATTATAAAGACACCTAGGAAATAAAAGCTCACTCGAACACAGATGGGTCTCACAAAAAAACCAACCCAAAGAATCTTAGTCTATCAGTGCGTAAAAGAGGGATTAGGGAAGATAGTTGGGCAAACCAGCCATCCTCCAAATGGAATGTTTATTAAAGAAACCCTCTCCCATAATTCTAGAGTTTTTCAAAACATAATGATCAACTAAGATGGAGTGTGTAAATAACTCACAAGGAAAATATAGGTATATACATATATGATACCAAACACTAAATCCCAACCTATGGGTTAACCAAAAAGGAAATAAAGAACTCATGACCTCCCCACTTATCTACCACTTCTAAATGCCCAACACAAAAAAACATTCCAAAAAACCCATTCACATTTCCATATAATTCAATTTAACAAATTCCATTATTTATTAAACAATTTATTTATCCATTCTATCAACACTTGGGAATCTACCAATCACAACACAGACCATGAAACACAAAAAAAATACAAATCATCATGCAAATATCCCTAATAGTATTGTTAACAATTCATCACATTTCCACTCCATTTAACACCCATTCGTGATATATCATTCATTAGATACAAGGTAAGAGTTATCTTTTCTACACAAGGAGAGAATACATGGAAATCACCCACAACAAAAACTATTATCATACTTAAAAACCATCACAATCAAATCACATTTCAATATAACCTTACCCCAACTCACAACCCCCTCCAGAAACACATCACACCAAAACCATCTTCTTAGACTCGTTGCACAACACATATCATATATTACACTATCAGTGAATCTATCAACCTGAGATTCCATTACATGGTCAGGTTGATGTTTCATCTACAATTTCATCCATAACACCACCCAAGATAGCTCACAACACATCACCATACTCACAAATTTACCACAACACAAACCCGAGAAAACCCACACATTAAAACACCCCATGTTACAAGGAATAACACAAATTCAAATTTATTAAGGATCCTATTATTTAATTCCACTAGTTAGGTCAGGGATTATCATTGAAACTATGGGATCCTTGGGAAACCATTCATTATATGAATATAAATGATTAACCAGTTTTTATATGTATGTTTTCAACCAAAGACGAACAACACTAAATCCATAATCTATATAGTGTGAAAACAAGGACCCCCAATAGCCATGATTTTAATTGGACATTTATCCCATATATATCATATTTTCACAATAACAAATAGTCATTAAAGTAATGAAAATCAAACCCCACTACAACTTTTAATTTTGTTTAACTAATTCTTTTCTTTAGTTAATTTTTCAAAACCAAAATATAAAGGTAAAAAAATTAAACCCAATACCCATGATGCACATTTCAAGAGAAATGGAGAATATCGTACCTCAAAATGGTGTCAATGTTATTGGAATGAGAAAAGATCATGTCAATGATATCAGGTTACCTATCCTTTAAGATCTGAATCCACCCAAGGATTTTGTGACACTCGTGCACCAATATAAACTAAATAGTACCACATTAGAAGAAAGGTATAACATTCAACATCACATGGAAAGATGAATGGGTGTAAAATGAAGACCGACTTATATGAAACTATAGAAATTGTGGAGGATCCCAACTTAGATCGAATACAGATTTCTACAGATCTAAGGAATGAATCTTGGAATCAATCCTTTATGAAGTAATCCTTAAAATTCCTAAGAGGGGTCCCCAGGTCTCCTAGGGTCAAGGATGTGTTTTTGTAGCTGTAGTTTTTGATAATCTGCGAATCATGGAAAATGCTTAAATACTTTTAGCTGTAGGTAATTACACAATGTGTAATCCCCTTTAAAACACTATAAAGCCTCATAGCTAACTTCTGCTTAAAACCCCATATATTTTTGATATATTATTTTTTTAAAACCCTGAAATAATACATTCCATAAACTACATATTACAAGACATGAAACCAAACATCACGTCGTGTAACGTACTTACACAACATTTAATCCATGTAGAAACATTACTAAACCCTCAAATCCTACAAAAACACCGGAAACCTCATCCAAACATCACCAAAAAAATGTAAAAGTAAAAGACTAAGAGGAAATAGACCATTACAATATAATTTTTTCATATTGGTTGTCATTCTCAGTTTTGATTGATTTGGGGATGATTGTGTTTTGAGGAAATGATGAATTTTTATTTTGTTCGTTATTTATTATGAGGCACTTTAATTAGTGTTAAATTCTTAATTAAGGATTTTGGGTTTGGTTGGGATTTCCTCAATGTGGTTTTAGTTGGTGTATGTTGGAACATCCTAGACTTCTTTGTGTTGGGCTTCCAATGTTAGTATCATTGTGATGGAAAGTACTTGTGGTTTGGATAACCCATTCTTCTTCCTTTATAATGGTTTTTATTTTTATCGATTTCTCTAGAAAATGTTGGATGTGTCTTTTGGAGTTAATCTTTTTCCCTAATGAAGATGGTTCTATTTTAATTTATTTAGTTTCGTGTTTGGGTTCTGTTTCTCATTAGTCTTGGTAATATTACGGGGAAGTCATTTTTTTTGTTGGGGATAATTTTCACCCACAAATATTGAAATTTATTTTATTTTGTTATTTTATTGAAGGTGTATCATTCGGTTGAGGATTTTGTAGAATTATTGGTTATTTGTTTCTGAGTTGTAGAGGTTCTGGTGTGTTTGGAACCTATTCCTAGTTACTGTTCATGGTTTGGATCTATCGTCAAACTATTAAGGATATAGGAATTTACCTTCCTATTTTGTATTACATGGGTTGTCTTGAATGGATTAAGAATGGGTTGTTTCAAACTCTATGGTTCAAATATGAAACCATGTTTGTAATTTTCATGTGTATGAACACCAGTGCAAAACTTGGAAATAGTTATAGGAAACCGTGCACCAAGAATGAAAAATGGACTTTCAATTTGATAGGGATGAGTTCCATGGACAGAGTATGATATCCCAAACAATGAGTCTGACCTATTTGGGTGTCTAACTTCTCTAGTAGTGTGTGCACGGTTTGCATATGGCTTGGGAAACCAAGATTCCAAACAATGAGACATTCCTAGGTCTCTAAAAACATGAATTTATATGTTTTCCCCTTATTCTTTTATACCCATTTTGGGGTTTTCTCACTTTTCATGTACTAGGTTCATAATATGGCCTCTCAATCTCCACTACTTTTGATTTCCTGGGTTACATGGTTCTCATCCTTCAAATCATGTTGATTTATCTAGGTTTTTCTCCTTATTCTCCCCTCTTCCCTTCTTCCTCTTCTAGTTTTATGTTCATTCGTAGCAGGGTTCTCTTCTAGACAAACCCAAGAGTGATGGATAGCTAATGTTTGTGGATTAATTTGATGTTATGGTGTTCGATTCATTCATCGGTCTTAGTTATCCATTCACTAGGGGTTTCGTTGAATCTACATGTCATTATGGTGGGTGTTTTCATCAATTTCCTTTCAAAAGAATGTCTATGAGTTCTAGATCATTTCAAATAAATTTTGGACTATGTTACATATGATTTGGATTTGTTTTTTAATGATTTTTTCTATTTTCAACATACAATTTTTCAGAAAATGAGGTTTCAAAGTCTTTATTCTATTATGCCTATATTTTTGGATGTATTGTTTTTAATGAACATCCTAGTAGACTTTAAAGTGGTATTGGGTGTATCATAAAGGTGTATGGTATTGATATTATTTATTAAGGTATTGTTATACATGGAATTGGAAAATTAAATGCCTTATGTACCTTTTTCTGGCTTCGTGATTGTGATTGGATTATTAAAATTGGTTTTGTGATTTCTTTTGACTCATTAACGAAACCATTGGACACTTTTATGGTTTTTAAGAATTTTAATATTGGATGTGTTCATGTACCTATCTGAATGGGATGAGTATAAGTCAATGAATAATTATCACATTGGGTCCCAATTATAAATTCATACCTTAAACCCCATATTTCAAAGCAGCTTTTCCGTCTTCCTTCTTCTCTTCCTTATTTCATCACCTTCAAATGGTACTTATAAAAAAAGTGTTTTATATATGGTTGTATGGTTCCTAGTGGATTCAATTTTAGTTTTGAACATGTTTCCTAATTAAAGAACCATTTAGAAACACGATGTATTATTTGGTTTCTAAATTTCTCAAAGGCTTATTTGGAACCTTTTAGGTATGTTGTGTATTTTCAACTATTTTTGGATATGGTTTTGGAAATGAATTTTTATTTTAAATGTGATGGTCCATTTGGTTTGTTGAAGTCTTTAAAAAGTTAGTTTTAAAATTAAATTATGTGGTGGATAGGTTGGAACTTCTGTCTGACATGATATATTATGGGAGGCTTTATGGTAGTCCCACTAAGGAGAGGGTCTTCACATAGGTGGTTTAAGTCGTCAAGCTAGGAATGACTAGTAGAATTTTTGGGTTTTTGGTATATTTGACATGCGTTAGGACCACATCAATCACTATATAATATTATCATTGGATTTAAAGGCTCCTAATAATGGGTTCGGTGAAGGATTCCACTGATCCTAATTAGACAGATTAGTACCACCTAATTTTTTTGGAGATGCCCAGTGGGATTTTCCACTAGTGAGACTGGTTTAGAGTAGTAGGTTGGTTATTTTTTATGGATCGACACCACACATAATAAGGTGAGCCAAACCTGATTACATCTATTGATTTATTCTAGATATTTTTCGTATATGACCATAATTATATATATATATATATATTATGCTTTTTACTACATTTTATTGTATTACTGGATATTAATTTTATTTCTTTTACTATTTATGTTATTTTATGGATTTGATTTTTATTAAAAAAAATTTATTCCATTAACATTGAGTTGTTAAATTGGGTTATAAAATAGAAAACTATATTGAAAAGAGAAATTTGGTGTGTTTTGTTTTAAAAAATGGAATGCTGTGTTTTTTTATTTAAAATGATAAAACCATATTTCTTTCATGTATTTAAAACAAAAAATTTTGGAATGTTTTGTGAATGGATGTTATTCAATTATGTGGTTCTTACCCACTGATCCTTTTTCTCACACCCTACTTTTTTGACTAAGTGTGAGTAGACCCGTGAGGTTTTTTAGGTTCATGTTTTCATTTTGGGTTTCTTTTAGAGCAGGTTAGTCTATGGTTAGTGGATTCCAAGAGGTCATGAGAAGATTTCGTTTCTTCCAGTTTGGTTTTAGATTCTTTTTTTAATCTGTGTTTTGTTCAGTTTTTGTTATGTTTGGATTTTATTTGTGTAATTATTTATGTTCAGATATTTTTATTATTTCATGATTTTTTCTTTGTCTATAATTTTATATTTGGCCCAATCATTCCCTGGGTAATATCATTCATTCATGATAATTGTTTCTTGGCCAAGAGTCTCGAGAATGCCTCTCAGGTCCTTTTCTCGAGCTGGTCGTTTGTCATGCCAGATGGAAACCCAACATGGTTTGTGAAAAGTATCATTAGTATGATGTTTCTTGACTAATTAAAATATGATTTGGATTAATATAAAAGTATTTTGAGGTTCTAATAACAATTTGGAACTGCAATAACATTCTGATATGACAATTAATTAAAATACATTATCTTATCAAAATTATACTAAGAAGTAACTACACTATTACAGTATGATAACATAAAACATAACTCTCTGTATAGATGATATAATATTCAAAAATTTATTTTCAAGTTGGGTATAGGTTGACCAATTTTATATCACTCTGACATGCACTTGAGATAACTCGATATATATAAACCAATTATATCTCACATGATAATATCATTATTCAACAATGTAATGTATTTATTCATTATTCTGACCATAAGTTCATCCATGGAAAATCTATTATCTATGAGTTCACCTCCATATTAAATCTCTCTAAATAGAATAAATCCCCATGTATATTTTGTTTTATCCTCTATCTTAACATTGAATTATTGAATTTTACTAAAGCCACACAATTATAATAATTTATTCTATGATAATACCTTATATTCATGGTATAATTCATGAAGTATAAAAAATAATTTCTTATTTTATACTCCATCTTTAGAATCATCCAAAGTCATAACATTCTTTTTTCTATAGATATGGCTATAATTGGATCCAATGAGATCATCATTATCATTTTATTATCCTAACTATGATACTTCATCAAATTGATCTATAGAAAGAATATTTTGTGTCCTCTACAAAACAAGTTCTCTTTCCTCTGAATTACCATGTATAAATCACATTAAATTTATCATGAACTATTGGATATCCATTAATTTATTATGAACATTTGTCTTATATTTATTTGATATTTTCCTACCATAAATTATTTGTAGGTTATATTTTTATAGTAAATTGTCTAATATATGTGATAAATACATTCAGATGGAATATAGAGTTATATCCATCATATTAATCTCCTCTTGTGTCATATACATGTCTTCTTGGTGATATTTATGCTAGGTCACATTAAAAAAAGTGCTTTCTCAAATTTTTCTGAGTAAAATTTTTAATGCCTTATCATAATATGTACATTAACTTGGCTTAAGAATCCCATAGATCTACCATAGTATATGTTTTTCCCTAGAACATGGTTTACTAATTTAATTAATTATATGTAGATTTAATTTCATAATAATCTTAATTTACTATAATACAAATAAATATTTTATATATGTTATCAAACATCCATGTAGGGGAAAACTATGGTGCTCCGACAAACATATTATATATTAAGATGGTACACATTTATTATAAATGAATATTATATGACAACAATGCTTCCATCAATCCATTAAAGTATCTCTATAACTTGCATACATTATAGGCATTCTATGGTATCACAGACTCTATCTTCTTGTGTCATATAGACAACTTCCTTAGAATGTAGTCCTCACATTCGATTTTAGAAATAATGATAATATAAAGTCTTTATGAACAATATAACTATAATTAATTTTTTTTTGTTATGACATGGTATAATTAACTGAGCCTCATTGGTTTCATTAATATACCACCCATGTATAGTTTCTCTTTAATACCCACCAATGAATTTACATAAATTAAGTAAATTAACAAAATACATAACTATGTTTTAGTATATCGTATCGATTTTTGAATTTTTATTAACTCTTAAATTATTATCATTTACATCATTATTGTTGTATAAGTGTTTATTTTTCATAATGAATAATTGATCACCTAAATCATTGATCATAAATCCATCAATCATGGTTTTATAACATCTTATGTTGTACTTGTCTGTTGAACATTATTTTTCAAAAACCTCTTACAGAAAATGTTCCCATTAAAAATAATTGTGAGTATGAATCCTTAAAATTATCCATGTATACCTTTCTTCCACTATCTCAAATTGAAATTTTTATCATTTTGTATAAATATAGTATTTCATTTCAATATAACAATTCAACTATATAGATTCATAAAATATCCTAAAAAAATAAAATATAAAACTTAGATGTGATTTTTTTTATTCTTTGTGAATGTTTGATTATAAAATATTCCATAGTAGGTTATTTTTATCTAAATACATAATTTTCAAGTAAAGGATTTATTTTATAATATAATTTATATGATATCAAATAGTAATTTTAGTTAGAAAATTGTAATGGGTTATTGACACTATTTTTGGAGAATGTGTTGAAATAAAATTGGAAGACATTGAAAAACCTACTAGACTCATCATTGATTCCCCTTTAATTACATCATCATATAAATTTTTATAAGGAATGGGGAGTTTAAGAATCCCATCACATGGAAATGAGAGTCATTTTCTAATATCTCTCTCATCAAGTCCATACTATACACTCTTTACTGGTTGTTCGGTGCAATATCTTCGTAACCTTAAAATTGGACACATAAAATACATTTTCATTTCCCATGTTTTTCATTTCATTCACTATAATAGTTTATGTTATTGTGTGAATTGGATTTAAAATTTAAAAAGTTATTAAAAAATTTATGTAACGACCTGGACTTTTATAAATAAAATTCCCCATTTTTATTTAAATAAATGTATTATGGTTATCAATAATGAATCAGTAATTTTGTTGTATTATATATAATTAGATTTAAATTACCATTAATCATCTTTATAATTTATAATATTTCCATTGAACATTGATCACATGATAATTTCAAATATATGGTTTTAAAAAATCAATTTTACATAGATAAAAGAAGTGATGGCCTCAAATAGTAGGATCATACACTATGAAGCCCATTTATCAAAAAATTCAAGGGAGATATAATTTATGGGAATTTCTCGAGACTGATTACATGCTATGATCAAACAACTTAAGGATTAGAGAAACTGTTTAAGCGAGATAATCAAGCTCATCGAGATCATGACCCAAACCATGTTCGCCGAACAACCCCATAAATGATCCACTATCGCACACCATACTCTAAGGGTGTATACTGGTGTATTAAAAGGATATGTATCAAGCCCCAAGAAATAATAATATGTACATGATTTTGAATATATTTTTTGTAACACCCAAACATTCATTAATGGAAATACCTCATTATCTAACTAAATGTATATTTATGTAAAATGTTTATATAAAATGTAAAATTATTTTGTTTTATGTTTTTGGATTAAAAAATACTATTAATAATTGTGACCATTGCTAATATATCCATTAAACAGTGATCACATGATTAGTATAAATATAGGGCTTTAACAAATCCTATTTACTCAGACAAAGGAAGCGATGGCCTCATCCAGTAGACATGCACCAAACAATGCCCATTTGTTAGACCTCGGAAAGGAGGTTGTGTCTTTGGGATTTTCTCTTGACCAATCCCAAGCTGAGCTTGAATATGTTAAGCTCGAGTGGGACCTCCTACGAGAGAAGTGGAAATTTATAGACATTACCACCTGAGAAATGTTATCCGAGCCACCCCAAGAGTCTATCACCATCACACACCAGACTCTTCAGCCTTATGCTAGTGTTATAAGGGTTTTTGTAACATGACTTTAGAACTATTCTTATTTATAATATTTTTGTATATAATAATTAATATACATTCATTTTATTATTCTTACCTACTAAATAGTTTTTAAGCTCAATTAGTATTTTTAGCTAATGTTAAACTAAGAAATCTATTTTGATGAATTGATGGATTTTTGAATTAAATAAAATTTTAATAAATTATTATTATTATTATTGAATTAATTTTTATTTAACATAAATGATCATACAATTTTATGAATGAAATTATAATATTTTTAAGGTTTGAATGCCATTTTTGTCAAAACCCATAAATTTTCGATAAATGTGAGTTTTTATTTTAAAAGTGAAATTTAGCATATTTAGAAAATTATTTAGATAAAATAAATATTATTTCTAGAATTAGGACGTCGAAATTATCCAACAATGAATTTTTCTTACTTTTCTGAGACAGTCAAATTTTTGGGTAAAAATTTAATACTGTTTAAATATATAATGTATTTTATGACATAATAATGACCCAATAGTTATTTAATAAAATACTATAATCATTGGGTTCGGGCAATAAATTTTTTAACATTAACATAATGTCATTTTCAGTTTTTTTTGACTTATTTTACAATGCATTAATGGACCCTGCAAAACTGATTAAACATCTTGTCTTTTTAAATTGTTTTCCTTGGTAGTGTGACTCACCTCCACATAAGAAAACCCATTATTTTAAGAAGCTTGGACTTTGGCCTTATAAAATATTTTTTACCACTTCCCTTTTACAAAAACCATGTGAAAACCATGGGCTGGTTTGTGATTTGAATTAGTTTAATGTGAGGTGTCCCAAACCTAAATAGTAAAGAATTCCCTCAGCTTTCCTATATAAACCCACCCAAGATACCACTTCCTCCTCACTCAATGCCTTTGGAGTTCGTCAAACCTCTTCCCTCATCTCTCCTTAATCATCCCAAGGTGCCATAAGCTCCCATGAGGCCTTTCTCAATCCTCTCTCATTCCTTTGGAAGCACACTTCCAAGTAAGGGTTTTTCTTCCTTTCTCATTATTGTCCAATATTCTTTATGTGTTACACCCTTTTAATTTCAATTATAAAAGTTGGGGTATAGTTTTGAACCTACCCCATACTGACCTATTTATTTTTTAATTATGGGATACCCCTTTCCCTCTCATTAAACGCCTCCCATGTACACCCGTTACTATGCTGAAATTCTGAAAATAATTTCTCTCTACTCATTTACATTCAACCAATTCTATTTTATCCTGAATCTAAATTCCATTAAATTTTTCGGTACATGTATATATTTGACCCATTACATTACATATCATTTAAATATGATGATACACCATTTTCTCTCTCATCAAACATTTTAATGAGTTCTTATGTCACACTATTATGCTGCTGAAATGGCACCGCGCTTTTCCAAGACGAAGTCATTATTTAGGGAATACCATGCCCATTTCTCTATAAAGGGTATTCACCTTAATGCACAATTAATTATTGTTTAAAGTGTTTCATGTATTTATTCCACATTCTTTTATCATAGAATATAATATTATGTTGAAATATTCAATTTGTTTTGATCCAGGTGGCACACTTATGCATGAAATGAAATGTTTAAGAAGGGTGCACCTTTATAGTGATTCAATGCATTGGGTAAAGTATAGTATCATGATAAATCATGTGAAATGGGTGTTTACTCATGCTAATTAAAGTGCAATGAGGGTTTACTCGTGCTCCATGTGCAGTTAGGTTTTACTCATTCTCCTTGTGCAATGAGCCTTGGCTCATGCTAATTCTATGTTAAGTGTTGTTTACATAGTTCAATGATATGGTTTTCATTCTTTATCATGAATTTATTTTTATGCTTCTCTTGTGGTCTATTGATATTAGTATTTTCTAACATGTATTGTATTCTTCATGTTATTTCACGATTATTCCCATACTGGGCTTTATAGGTCACCCATTTCTTATCCATGTTCTCGGGTTATCCCATGAAATGCTATGTATGAGGGAATGTAGTGGTCATGTAAATGGTTTTTTCAATAAATATGTTGCATTTCATGTTTTAAGTTGTTATGTAATGATTATAATCCCCAAAGACACTATACCTATCAATATTCTATGATTTATCAAGTGATGTATATGTAATCAATTATATATAATTGTCTAATAAAAGAGAAGGGTTGTCACAGTTGGTATCAAAGAATCGGTTTAGTTATTTTTTGGGTTTAGGATTAGAAAACCCTAGTAATGCCTTATAGGCAAGACTAAGTATAATAAAAACATCCCTAATTTTTTTAGTATTGAGTAAGTGGTTTATCAAGCATATACATCCCTATCTGGATTCGAGTAGGTAGAGGTGGCTCTGACACAAATGTATCCTCGGGGTAAAACCCATAAATGACGATTTGATCTATACTCAAATGGAAACTAGTGCACATCAACAGGACTTGATACACTCTAGGTTACAATTCTCCTAGTGGATATGATTTTGTAAATTCACAAGAATAGTATGAACCATTAATAAGGGACAAAAAAATTCCCTATGAATATATTTTAGAAAGTAGATCATGGATATCATAGACTGAAGCCAATAAATTGATATGTTAAGGAAATAAAAGTTATTTACAAGTCATCATTTTTGACCATGTATTACCCTTTATTTGTTACCCCTAACATTCCTTTTAATCTATCCAATGGCCGGTAATAGGAGGACTCAGGCTATCAACAGATGTAAAGATCAACGTGATGACTGTACTAATGACATGACCAATCCAATGGAAGTGGGAATCACGAACGTTGTCATGCTTCTCTCTTAGCTAACTAAAGATTTTAATAGAAACACTGGTCAAGTGGAATTTTCAACCCCCCCCCCAAGAAATAACAAGTTTCTATGGATAGCTTAATGAGACAACAACATCCTACTTTTAATGGATCATTCAATCCCTCAATCACTAAATAATGGATCAACTCAATTGGAATGATCTTATACATCCTTCAATGTTATGAACAAGAGAAGGATCTCCTGGAAGCTTATCGTATGGAGGTTGAAGCTAATAAATGGAGGAATTTGATGAAAAATAAGAAGAATGAGGAGGAGATAGAGGCATTGGAATTGAAGGATTTCATTAGTATTTTTTTCGATAAATATTTTCTGTGCACCCTTCGACTTAAGATGGAAAGGGAATTCCTATCCCTCAAGCAAAAAAGATCAAGAATTTGATGGAGCGTATGGAGAAAACTTCACAAGGCTTCCATGATACACTTATGGATTTTTCGTTACCCCTGAATTCATGGTTGACCGCTTCTTTGGTGGGATAAAACATAGCCCATGGAAAGCACTGGAGATCCTAGACTTCGACAATTATGAGGAAATTTTATGATGTTCCCTAAAGGTCAAAATGGATATCAGAGAATCTCAGGTGTATCATGAAAAAAAAGAAGAATAAGGTGGACTTCAATTCTGGTGGTCTGATGGATAAATACAACGGTGCTAAGAAGATCCAGCACCCCACTTTCCAAATGTGCAGAATGTAGCACCCTGGAAACTTCCTGAAGGCGACAAGGAAATTCTTTAAGTGTGGAAGAGAAGGGAACCTAGCTGTTAACTGCCGAAAAGAATAACCCACGACTTCAACAGAGTAGAGGAACACTTATTTAAAACCTCAATTCATTTTTCATTACTACAAAAACAAATAACAAGAGAATCTTGCAAATTAGTTCCCTATTCTAAGGGTTTTCAAAGGAAAACAACAACCTCCAAGGCAGCAATGGAAAACCTTTTCCATCACTATTGCAGATGTTAACTTCGACAACGAAGTGGTGATAGGTATGATAGTTATTCATGAAAGAATAATGAATATAATTTTTGATTCAGGTTCTATGCATTATTTTATATCTCTAATGATTATTATAACAATCCTAGCACCCCCACAAATCATGGATGTGAAGATGTCGGTGAGTATGGAAAATGGGGAAATCATTAAATCCCATGAAAAAATGTATTTCCATCTATATATTACTTATCATTTAGTTTTTAAATGATGAGATACACATTTTTCTCTCATCAACCCATTTTATGAATTTATTTATGATGTCGTTATGATTCCAAATTTTCACTGTGGTTTTCTATTGCATAATAATTGTTTAGTAAATGACATACACATTTTTCTATCAAGGGTGTTCACCTTTCTGAGAATATACATATTTATTGGATACTTACATGTATATATTCCACATTTCTAGGTTTTGTAATAAATTATGACGTTGAATGAATCCATTTTATGTGATCTATGTGGCACACATAATCATGAGAATGAAATTATTATGAAGGGTTCACCCTGATAGCCCTCAAATGAATTGGGTAATTTTTAGTATCATGATGGATCACATTGGGATTGGGGTTTAAGAAGATTATTTTATGGGGATTTTACACTATGATGTCCTGGTAGGTTTAACCTAGACCTATGTTTATGATGAAGTGTAATAAGTTGTTTCCACATTTCTTATGTAATGATTATCATGATCTATAATCCCTTATTTTTCATGTAACTTTTATGATCCATTGATATTCCTATTTTATGGAATGTATTTTATTCTTCATGTTATTAATTTTTTATTCTCTTGCTGGTATTTATAGATAACCCTTTTATTATGTATTGTCTTAGGTTATCCCATGCCCTGTTAAGTACAAAGGAATGTTTTTATAATGTCAAAGAAGTTTTAAATAAAAATATTTTTTTCAAGTATAATGTTGTCATATAATGTACTTAATTTCACAAATACACTATAAATCATTATATTATGGGTTTTATTAAGTGTAATAAAACATTTATTAATGTGTTATAAAGAGAAGGGTTGTTATAGTTTGTATCAAATGGTAGTTTAGTTATTTTTGGGATTAGGATAAAAAACTATTGAGAAAACCTTTGGGATATAACTAAGTATATGAAAAAAGTTACTAAATTTTGGTATCTATATAGTAATTGGATTATCAAGAAAATATATACCTATATGGATATTACAAGTGGATGTGGTTCTAGCACAAATTTTCTAATGGGTCACAACTCTAACAGGATGTTCCGTGCCAGACATGGGGAAATATAATAAATAAACTGGGTCTTAATACACACCCTATATTACACTCCTTGGGGATATGTTTTGGTCAATTAATTAGTTCAATATGATCCATTATTAAGTTATGAAAATCCCATAAGAATATATATTCAGTAACATGTCATGGATATCATAGATTAAAGCCATGAAATTCACATGTTAAGGAAATAAAGATAATAAATATGTAATAATAATGATCTAATTTGATTCCCCTTTATGTGTGGAATAGTTTAAAAGTACTCATCCCTAAAACTATATAGAATAATGTAGAAATATAATCAAAAAATATAAATACAGATTTATCATCCATGGTTCAACCATTTCTTCATATCACTAAAAATTATTAGAAATATTCAAACGCCACCACAAATCATGGAAGTAGATATGTTGGTAAAAATAGAAAATAGGGAATTATTGCATCCCAAGTATATAACTCCTCCCATGTCAAAATTTTTGGGCTGAACTTCTAAGGGATCCATTTCATATTTCTTTTTAATAATTTAATGCAATTATAAGCATGGATTTTCATTTCCTATATATATCCAACATACATTACCATTGGAAGAAAATCCCTCTCCATATGGAAAATCGACCACCAATTTTGTACAAGTACAAGGAGGAGGATGAATCATGTTTTGAACCATCATCTAAATAATTAATATTATTTCTCTATGATCAAGGGTATCTTGATCAAAATTATTGAGTCTAATTAAATGATAATACTCAAATACATTCCTATTATGATGGAATATTCTGATGTGTTTCTTGTAGAATTTCATAGTCTTCCACCTAGGTGATGTGTTGATTTTCAATTGATCGTATACCTGGGGCGTTGGCAATATCAAAGAGTCCATATAGGATGGATTTTTTGGAACTTGAGGAACTGAAAAAAAAAGCAGGATAATCTGGATATGGGATTTATATGCCCAAGTGCTTCACAATTGGGTGTACCAGTCCTCTTTATCAAGAAGAAGGATGGGTCAATATACTTTTTCATATATTATCGTGAGCTCTAGGAAATAAGGATAAAAATAAGTATCATATTCCATGGATTTATGACTTGTTATATTATATATTTGGAGCACCATACATCTCTAAGGTGGATCTATAGATTTAATATTACCAAATTAGGGTGAATATGGAAAATATACCCAAGACTGCATTTCATATGAGGTATAGACCCTATGACTTCATAGTAATGCCATTGAGTCTCACTAATACTACAAAAATCACTATGTAATTGATGAATAATGTCTTTAGAGATTATCTCAACAAATTCATGGAAGTAATTATAGATGATATTATGATATATTCCAAAACCATGGAGAACCATGATGACCACATGATCACTATGCTAAACACCTTGAAAAAGGATAAATTTGATGCAAAGTACAACAATTGTGAGTTTTGGTTGAAGGATGTCTCATTATTAGGGAATATCATCAAAAGCAGTGTGATATTTGTTGATCCATGAAACAAAAAAGTAACTAATGGGGTGATAAGGCCAACATTTGTGACTGATATTTTTAGTTTCCCTAGGTTCCCTAGATATTATCCCTGATTTGTGTTAAATTTCACACGATTATTAAAACGTATTACAAAGATAACTTTGAAGGGTGTAAAATTTTCTTGGAAATATGAATCTGAATAATACTACATTGATTTGAAAAGGATGTTTATCACCGCCGCAACTCTCACACTACCCACTTGTAGGGATTTTTTTTAAAATTTTTAGTGATTATTTGAAACAGGTATTGAGTTGTGTATCGATGGAAAAAAGAATTTTTCATATTCTATGCTTCATGGTACTATAAAATTCATTAGAAAAAATATCCCATAAATGATCTAGAGTGAGAAGTGGTGATATTAAATTTAAAAATATAGGGTTAGTATTTCTTTGGGGAGAAGTGTGAAATATATATAGATCCAAAAAATATTAAATATATATTAACATGGAAAGAACAGAATATACACAAATGAAGATGGTTAGATATCATCAAGGATTACGAATGCTCAAACCACTATTTTCTTGGGAAAGCAAACAAATTAGGAGATTCTTTATGTAGAGAGGATCCAATGATTATATCATCAATGGGAATTGGGAAGGATACAATATTCAAGGATTTTAATATAATGGGAAGGAGAATCATAAAAAAGAACATCTTTAATCTTCTAAAAAATTATTTCTCAACCCTCTCTTCATGAACGATTAATGGATTGTCAAAAAGATGATTTGGAAATTATGAAGAATGTGGAAACTATAAGAAAAGGGAAATCCTTTTAAATCAATATTAATGAATATGGAAATGTGAAATTTTGAGTCTAGACAATGTTTTCTGTCAAATCCTTAGTTAATGAAGGAACTATCAGGTGATGCACATTGTTCTAAATTATCTATTCACCAAGGAAACACCAAGATGTATTGAGATTTCTGAGAGCACTAATGGTGGGAAAATATAAAGGAAGAGATATATAAATATATATTAATGTTCATGGTGTATCAAAAATTGAAGGATGAATGCCCAAAATCTAAGGGGATGATGCCACTGCTACCCATACCAACATTGAAATGGGAAAACATAAAGATGGTAATTTTCATTGCCTTACGAAAAAATCCAATGGAAATAATGCTATAATAGTTGTTGAGGATCATATTTAAAACACAAATCACTTCACTTATATTTGAGATGATTTTTCACTAGATAAACTAGAATAGATATACATTAAGAAATTTGAAAGGATGCCTGGAATAACACAATCGATTGTGTCCGATGAAGATCCAAGATTCACCTCCATGTTCTGTAAAAGTCTGAAACATGCACAAAAAAGACCTGAATATTAGTATGACTTATCACCCTCAAACTGATGGCCAATGTGAATGAACTATCCACAAACATGCGGTCATGTTGAAATCCTAATCAATTGACTTCAATGGAGTATTGAACCAAAATATCCCCCTTTCGGAGTTCTCTTACAACAAAAATATCCACTTGAGAATCCAAATGAATCCATATGAATCCCATTATCGTAAGAGGTGAATAATATTAAAATGTTGGGATGATGTTGGGGAAAGAAAACATGTGGGTCTGAAAATGGTCGAAGAAATGGTGGATAAGGTTAAGAAAATTAAGAAACACAAAAAATGTGGTCAGATATGAAATAATATCTATGGTGATGATCATCGATGATACTAAGATTTTGTAGTTGGAGACATGGTATTTCTCAATATATATGCAAGGAAGAATGTAATGGGATTTGGGAAGAAGGAAAAGCATATTTAATGGAATATAAACCCTTTTGATATCCCTGGTCACATTAGAGAAGTAGACTATTTACTATAACTCACAATAAAACTATCATAGGTACATGATGTATTCCAAGTATCCCTCTTAAGAATGTGAATACTAGACCCAACACTTGTACTCGATCCAGATGTGGTACCATTTTAGAATGATTTTTCCTATGATGAGAGGCCGGTGATAATATTAGATCATAGAGAAAAACATCGGCAAAAGAAGACAATTACCCTCATCAAATTATTGTAAAGAAACCACAAGTTTTATGAAGCATCATGGGAACAAAAGGAAGTAATGAAGAAATGTTAACCTCATCTATTTTAGTTATGGAAAGGGAAATTTTGATGGTGAAATTTCTAATGGGGGGAATATTGTAAGGACCCAAACTGTTATAAATAAAATTACCCTTTTTTGATTTATTTAAATATATAATAGTTATAGATAACACATGAAATAATTTTGTCTTATTATATCTAGTTTTACTTAAGTGACCATTATGTATCTTTACTATTGATTATATAGCCATTGAAAAGTGATCACACGACTAGTATAAATAATAGGCTTTAAAAAATCAATTTTTCATGGAAAATGGAAGTGATGTTCTCAACCAGCAGGATCATACCCTATAAATCCCATTTATTAGAGATTTTGTGAGAGATTTAATTTCTAGGGTTTTCCATTCACCAATCATAAGATGAGATCCAATAAATTCAGCATGAGATAAATTGTTTACATGAGAAGTTCAAGCTCATTGATATCACAACCCATACCATGATCGTCGAAATGTCCCTTAAAAGCCCCACCATCGCAAACCTTAGACTTAGGGAATATAAAACTATATTAAAGGGATATTTATCAAAAATATTTCGACCATAATATATACATTAGTTTGAATATATTTTTATCCTATTATTATTTCATTATAAATAATTTTTATTTTTGATTCCATAAAGAAAAAAATGCATTTTTTGTTAATAATCAAATAAAATTAATGAATTTATGAACTAATGAATTTTTTTTAAAAATATCATTAAATAAAATATATTAAATATAAAATATAATATAAATTTTATGTAGTCAAATGTAATTTTTATAAGTGTTCAAAAAATGTTGTTGTCTAAAAATCATCATTTTCAATAAATGTCTATTTTTATTTTAAAAGAAAAAATTCATAAATTTTTAAAACTATTTATATAAAATGAATATTATTTTTTGTGTTTTGAAATAGATATTTTATAATGGTGTATTTTTCATAATTTTCAAATACAATCAAATTTTTGGGAAAAAATAAAATACTTGTATAAATATATATTTTGATTTATGACTTCATAATTTCTCAATAGTGCGGTAATAAAAACAATAAAAGGTATCACTATCCAAATATGTTTTCTACATTTAAAATAATTTAATTTTATATTTATTTTATTTATTTTATGAATCCTTAATGAATCCTCCTTCAATTATAATATACATTAAGATTTTAAATTCACTACATTGATAGTGTGACTCACCACCTAATATGCTAGAGCATTATTTTATTATATTCACCCCTTAGAATAAAAAAATAATATAAACCACTCAAATTTTGTAGAACACATGGAAAAACCATAGAATGGGTCGTGGTTTGTAATATTTTATTATCAAGTGTCCAAAACAATAATTTAGAAATCCTCTCTTTTCCATTATAAACCCACCCAAGATTAAATTTATCTTCACTCAATCTCCATGGAGTATGAAAAAACTCTTCACCCTACTCTCTAGTGTCATACCAAATTTCCCGATTATTTGTAGAATCCTCTCCTAACCCTTCGAAGTCACACACTAAAGTAAGGGAACATCATCTCCCACTCAACTATTTAATCACGCACTCCTTAAAATGTTATTTCATTTAATTTCAATTTTCAAATATTAGAATGTGAAATCCCACATCCTCTATAGTATCCATTTTATGTATAAGTTATTATATACCCTTTTAATCTCATTATACCTCCTTTTAACCTTTGTGGACACTCATGACCAGGTTGAAATTGTGTAAGGGTTCTTTACTTTCTCTTCTTTGTTAATGTTTCTTTATTATGTTATTACTTCTATTTCAAATTCCTTATGTTAGGGAATATATTTCCATATCCTTATCTAATTCCAACTTTATTTATTAATTTTGATATTCCCATATTTATCTAATCAACCAATTTTATGAATGTCTACATGACATCGTTATGCTGCCAAAATTACACCGTGATTTTCCATGAAAAAATTATAGTTTAGTGAATACCATACCCATTTTTCTACCAAGGGTATTCATGTTTATGCACATGTATTTTTTTATTGGATAAATACACATTTTTATTCCACAGTCCTTAATCGTGGAATAACTTATAATGTATAATGAATCCATATTATGTGATCTATGTTGAACACATAAGCATGAGAATGAAATGATTTTCATGGGGGTACCCTGATAGTCCTCCAATGCATTGGGTAATTGTTAATATCATGATAGGTCATGTTGGGATAAAGGTGTTACCAGATTCCTTTTTGTGAATTTTTCCACCATGATTTATCCATTTCTTTATCTGTGATGTATGTTTATAATGCAGTTTTTTATGTTGTTTCCACATTTCCAATGTTATGAATACCATACTATATAATTGTTTACTATTCTTTTACCTTTAAAATTCATTGAATTTCCTATTGTCTAAAATTTATTATCTTTTAAATTTTATGTCTTGTTTATTACCTTTTTTGGATTTATAGCTCAACCATTTATTATGTATGTCCACATGTTATCCCATTCAGTATTAAGTATGAAGGATCATTTTCTTCATGTTGAAGAAGTTTTTAATAATGATTTTTCATTTCAAGTTTAAGGATGTAATGTAATGTACCTAATTTCCCAAATACACTAGAACACTCGATGTTATAGTTTTTGTTAAGTGTAATAAAACATGTATTAATATATAATATAGAGTATGGTTCTTTATAATTTATCCATTCATTTTGAGGACTAACACATTATCCTTATGGTGTCTGTATATAATTCCATAGAATGTATGCTTATGGGTTTGTTGACTATAATAAACCTTCCATTCATATTTAACAAAACAACTACTCAATTTCACAACATGTATAAATTATTAGTATGATTCGTTTTTGTGTATTTTTTGAAAAATGTTTTTTGGGAAATTACTATTAGATTTCTTTTCCTTTTCTTTTTCGTTTTCCCCCTATGCTCCTTGATTATAACATGAAATAGTTCATTAATGAATACTTTTGTTTGTAAAATTTGGGACCTTATGTGTTTTTGTAGTTTACAGTATAACTATGAATTCATGATTCTAAATTATAATCAACATTTGATGTTTTATAACACGTCTATGTTTCTTGCATCTATTCATATTTCTAGAACCCAAATACCTACACATTAAAATTTATTTTTTTATAATATTTTTTTTTATTTTTTAGGAAAACATTATTATAAAAATTTCTATCATTGAGGATTATTTGACAAGAATTATTTTCAAGATACTTAAATTTATTATACTATATCCATGAATATAATTAATTGAATAGTCTTCCTAATTATGTTATGGATTTGTTATTGAAATTTTATAAAATATTAGTATTATTTTAATAAAAACTACTAATCTCTCCAAGGAGAAGGATGTTGTCATTCAATTCAAACTAGATAGCCCTATTTGTTATAATTAAATCATTTTAATGGAAGATAAATATAAATGGAAATGGAAAATTAATAGCTAATAAAAACAAAAAAAAATTAAAATTTTATTTATTACGAAGAAAATTATTAATTTAGTGATCATATTATATAAATATTAAAAAATAAATTTATGTTTTGATAAGATCAAAAAAATTAATTTTCATCTACACACACCTAATTAGTGATATGCCTCCACATTCCCTTTTAACTTTCCAAACATCATCTCACTATCAAGATAGTCCAAAATAAAACCAAATATGGCATGTAGATCTCTATGAAAAAATATTAGGATATATCTAAGAAAGGAATTGTCAACATTTAGAAAACATAGTTGGTTCAATCATCACTATTTGTTTTTATCATTATAACTATGATATCATTTGTTTATGTTTTGAAGAATCAAATAATTTTCTTATACCATGACAGGAAGGGGATGTGAAAATCATGTGGAATAATTTAATCATATTTTTCATGAGTATTTTTTTAATTGGAAATTGAAACATATAAACTCTATTAAGATAAAAGATATCGAAATAATATGATCTATAGAAAATAAATGAAATTAGAAAAATTACCATAGAAAATATTTAGCTTTTGTTTTTCAAATAAATATATTACATGACGTTTCATAAAAAACATACTATCTCAATTTAAACAAATATATTTACAAATTTTTTTTTGTTAAATCACCAAGATCATAACACAGATTTTATTGATCAAAAAAGTCAAAATATTGGTTAAAATCATGAAATTTTTAGTGTTTTTACAATAATAATTTCTCATATATATATATATATATAATGTCCTTTAGTGTATATTAAATTCCACCCTGAGTTTCCCAAAAATACATTTTCTATAAAAACTTTCGAAATTCACTATAGGTGGTTGACCATAAAACTCTCCCTTTAATATGAGTGGGGAAGATAATCAAATTATAAAATATGCAACAATTTTAATACTTACAATATAATTATATGATAATATATATATTTGAAATATAATAATCATTATAAGTCATCAAAATATTATTTTGTTTGGAATTGAGGAAATTTCTTATAAACTGACATTGAATATTTATGTGAATCAATCTGCCATAAAATTACGATTTTATAAATAGTAAGGTCATTCTTATTATTATAGATCAAAAAATTCATTTCCTAATGAATCCAAAGACTATGTATAATATTTATTATCAAAATAACGTTTTTACATTGTAAAACTTCTTTAATGATTTTTGTATCAGGTGTAACCAATGGATCATTAATGTATTATTTCAATTCTATTGTTATTCCTCCTTATTTAAAGGTGATTATTTATTTACAAGGATACATTCCATTATCAACATATTTTTCCTTTTCAAAACAACTATATAAAAAAACTAGTTTATCACTATTAAAAAAAGTATTATATTATATGAAACATAGAGGTATAAAATATTACACTTGAAAACATTTCAATGATTTTTACACAGATTCCAAAGAAAATGGATTCTATATCAAAATTCCTGAGTTACATAAATCATAATTCAAACTAAAAATAATTGTGCTCTCCTCCATACATGTTCAACAAAAAATTAGTAACAATCAACCTAATGAATTATTAATATAAAGAGGTTGAGAATAATTTTCATTGATGCCCAAATTATTGGAATTTTAATTTGATTATAAAGTAAATATTATACTAATATTTTTAATAGAATTCTCATTAATCTAGTCTCACTAATGGAAATTAAATATATAGTTATAGTTTTTTGAGTTTTTAGTAGTGGTTAAAACTATAGATAAATGCTTTAGTGATGGTATATTGAACCATAACACTGGTCCCTATTGACAGTATAATTTTAGTGGTTTAATCATGTTTAGAAGAGGTTTATAGAAGATTCATTTTAGCCTGCTAGCGATGGATTAAATTGTAATAAATATATATTAAAAAATAAACAAAATCAAAAACATATCTGAAAAAATATGGCATGTTTTATGTTTTATAAAAATACAAATGAAACAAACCATAAATTTTTTGTAGTTATTTTGAATAATAATTCATGGGTTAAACATTAGCTAAAGAAGTAAAAAACAAAAAATCTTAACTAGAAAAATATAATTTCACTAAATATAATTCTACTATAAAAAGGAAATATAGAACAATATACATTAGTAACAAAAATGAAATAGACATATATATATATATATATACATATATATATTAAAAATATTCAAAAAACATCATTTACTCATTAAATTATCATAAATATTCAGTCAATTTTATAATTTCCAAAATCATATTCACTCAACCCATGACCACAAACACTCCACCACTTCCATCAATATCAATCCACTAATGTCTCTATCTCTAGTATCAACCAACATGGAAAACAAAAATTCACCTTCAGAGTCAGTGACACAAAATCACGATAGAAATCAAAATAAAATAAAGAAAAAATCAACATTTATAGTTGAATCTGAGATTTTTTTTACTAACTATATCAAAAAAAATATAATTAATCATGACTATTCTCTGAGGAGTGTTATATCTTAGAAGGATTACCCCTTCATATTTTGAGCATTCATTTCTGATAATAAAACCATATTATTTAATAAAAGGATCATATAAGAAAATATATCCACTAAATATAAAAAATAATAAAATTGAAAAAAAATCACGACATTAAATTCAATATTTAATTTTTAAACATTTTTTAATGTGATTAAACGTTCATAACATATTAAAATGTTATAATACCCACACCATATCATTTTAGAGTTAGAAAAATAAATTCTTTTTGAATAAAATAAATAAATATATTTAAATAAAATTGGGATCTTCTTATCAATAATAGGTATGAAATGTTAGTATTACAACTCATTCTTTGATATACCAAGAAACAACATGTTTATGTCAATATAAAAGATCATATACAAAATTAACCTTGTAATTTCGTCATACTATGAAAAATAATAGATTAATAGTATAAACTCTCTTCAAGATATCATATCTATGTTTTAAAAAAACATTAAATGAGAAATAAATATTAAATGGTTGAAATAATAGTCAATTACTATCAATAAAACACTTATAAAAAAATGAAATGTTATTTCATATTGTATATAAACAAAAATAAAATAACACTTTTGTATTGTACATGTAATAATAAACTAATTTCATCCAAATAATCCATCTAAAATATAAATATATAATATATCACTTTTTATATATAAAGATAGAAGATTTAAAGAAAAAAATATAGTAAATAATATCATATAATAAAGAATATTGAGAAAAATAAACCAACTAATTAAAAGTTAGTTAGTCAATTTTTAGAAAGCCATATAAAAAATAAATCCGCAATAGTGAATTATATTTGCTGAAAAAAAATACATTGAATGTTATATAGGATGTAATGAAATTAATATAATATATTTTATACGATAGTGTCATACACAATTATCATGTATTGAGTTATAAATATATGTATACCATTTGATATATCAAACTATAAAGTCCGTCATGAAAAGTTTCAATCAGCCTCTAAATAGTAAAAACTAAGATATTATTTATTTTCAACAACATATAATCGTATTTTTTTTCCTAAAAGAGTCATATTATGTGGCCTTTTCATTCATCCAGGAATTATTATGATTCCCAATAAAATACCATTCTCGATCCCCCAATAGATGGTGTAAGGGTAAATGATTATTGTTACCTAAAAAACCAATTTATGGGGTTAGACCATAATGGATCCTCTATTCCTATCTGGGATTGTCCTTCTTTAAAAATGGTGCAACTGAATCAATTTTGGAAATTCATGATGTTTCTTGGGGTTCACATACCATTATTCATGAATTTTACATTGTAAATACTAATGGTATGAAGAACAATGTATGAGTATAAACATAAAGGAGATTAAAAATTTACCTTTTGATCGATATCATGAAATTGAATTTAGTGAAGAACCATATGCAGATCAAGACAAGGACCACATGGGAATTAAATTATCATGATAAATATTAATTGAAACCATACCTAGATTCATTTTGATCGAATTCATGTTTCTCTTGATAGATTAAACTTTTGAGTAAATGAACCAAATATAAAACCTTATAGACCATCTATACATTCATCAAATGATTTATCGATCATTGAATATAGAAATTAGGGTTTTATCACGATGAATAAAAGGCTCTTTTGACTTCATCATGATTATTTGAGAGATATTTCTTGGATATTGTAAGGAATTATTTGATCAGGGTTCTCAAAATCTGCATGTATCTGTATAGAACATGATTTATATGATGAATATTACAAAATGTTTTTGGAGAAATAATTAATTCAATTTTGGTATAATAATTATATATATATATATATGTAGTTTTAACAAATGAAAATTTCAGATTGGCCCTTTATTAAGATAAAACTTCCTAATTAAACCATGTTTGACACTTATAGGGATGTGAACATATCAAAAATATCAAAAGTATGTTATCACATACTTGTAATAATAATTAATGTTAATTGATTAAATATAAATCATTAACATGACCATTCAATCCCAACAAATATTATACAAACCTTGAATGAATATTAATTAATATAATATTTTTTTAATTCACGTTAAATGTGTGAAAACCAATATTAAATAAATTTAAAATTTCTTATTCTAAAATGGAATAATAATAAATTTATTTTTTTGTTATGATTATCTAATCATAGCCATAAATTGACCCCCACTATGGGGCCTACAAAATCTTAAATTCCAATTCTTTTTAATTGGACAAGATTATGAATATTCTTTATAGGTAACATATTATCCCCTATCATGATTACAGTGAGTATAGCATCCTAGGCTTAACATACTTGGATATTACATCATTCTTGATGAATATTCGTCATATTAAAAAATTACATGCTTTAGCTACATAATTGTTTAGTTTCATAGGAAACATGGAAACCTTAGCTTCTAATATGGTGAAAGGTATTCATCATATCTGGTAAATAGATTCTTCTTTTGTAATCATTATAAGAATACCCTTATCAAAATAATTCTTCATACGATGGGGAAATGAAACATAAGAAAGCAAGAGCTTAAATGCTTATTAAGGGTAAAAAAAAATATACATAAGAATGACATTAACATAAGGGTATGAGAATGAAATAATAAAATATGAGAATCATACCATGCATATAAAATATCATAAGACTCAATCATGATATAAATATTGGTAGTTCATAAGACATGAATCATAAAGAAATCATAGAACAAGATCCATGATAAAATAACATTTCAATAAGAGACATAATTTGTGGCATACACATAAGTATATAAAATCACTCCCTATAATCATGGATCATTTCCAAAACATATCACGGAACCTCATGGGGGAAACAACTATCATGAGAGACACACCACCATCCCCTTTTGTAGTTGTTTCTAGGTATTGTAATGGGTTCACTCTCTAAACCATCATAGTGGTCACGGATCACCCAAAAGACCATCATAAAACAAAAAGTCTCTTACTGAACTAGTTCACTCCCCATTCAAAAAATTTATATCTCATGAGATACAAATCATTACATAATTAATTGTATATATATATATATACGTCCTAGCCATTACATATGAAATCATACATATGTGTACCAAGAGATAATAAAACATTCATTATATCATGTCACATAAAAAGATATTTTTTCTATAAACATCATGTCCTAACCCATGGAATATAATGGGTATAAAAAAAATTAAATCAATTAAAAACCTTTGGAAATGTGATAGGTTCCACATTAAATTCTTCATAGAATATCCTTTTAAAGGTTGCAGGTATCAAAATCAATTTATCATGATATAAAACATGGAAAATTAAAGGGTTTCATAAACCACCAGTCATCATAAAAATTAACTATTAAAGAAAGATACTAATTAATACTTGAATCACATACCTAGTAAATCAGGAACTATATCAATTGATGTAATCTAATATGGAGAATGTTTTTTAAATATTAGACGAAGGATATCTTAAGGAAAAATAATCTTTCATTGAAAATAATTTTTTAGACCTAAAAAATATTAAATCATTTTTCTTTGAAAAACACATTCAGAACATATGTAGTAAAATTTAGAAATCTTTTAAAAATTTTCTTGGGGAAAACAACCTTTGCCCTCTGAAAAAATATTTTTTATTCCCATTCAATTTTCAAAACTATTTTCATTATAAATTTATTTAAAAATATTTAAAGGAATCTTTTAAAATCATTTAAATAAAAAATTTCACATAAAACATTTTTGAGATATTTTTTCATTTAAAATATAATTTAAAGCATAGAATTCTATTTCAAAAAATGTATTGTTGATTATGTAGATAATTGTTTACAAATAATATTCCGAAAAATTGTCTACTTTCTAATTAACCTAGAAGTCAAAAGACACTTGAGTAGAAAATGAAAACAAGAGACCTTTTAGAACAATTTTTATAAAAAGGTGAAACATGGGTTAAAATTTCTTCTATAAAAAAATTGTATAATAGTGGATTTTCATGAAAATTATTTTATAAATCCGGGTTTTTTATGAAAATAGATTTCTGACCGAAGAGAGAAATACAATCTGATTTTATTAAAACAATTTTCTAAATTAACATTGTACAGAATAGAGGAAAAATGGTACCATTATATGAAAATATTGTTAATAACTATATAAGAATAAAATTATTTAGTTTTATGTAGATATTTATCATATTATTTTATCAATGGAAGTATAATCATAAACAATCCCTATAAATGATGAGATTTTAGATATAAACCATTACAACATTAGAAAGATCGAATCCTATTCCAAAAGATGGAATAAAAAAATGAAATTTAAAATATTACTAGGATTAATTAATTTTGTTATTACATGTCAAAGGGTATATATATACACCAAGTAATTTATTATATACACACTATAAAATTTACATCTTAAAGATGGTAAATTGAGACCAAAATATAATACGGATTTGGAAACTTTTAAACTATAAATACCATAAAGGTGAGATCATAAAATAGTTATATAAGTAAATAAGTTTATGTAAAATAATCATAAATAAATTCTCCAGAATTATATAAACCACATTGAAGAAATATGTGGTGAATATAGAATGTGTCTCACAAAACTAGAAAGTGAGACAAAAATCAATTACTTCTTATGTAATTTTTCGAATAGTGAGATCTATGAAGGAATAAGATAAACTAAAACATTTAATATAATTAAATAAATTAAATTAATGATATAATATTTCATTTTGAATTATATATACAATAAAATGAGTGGTGAATGTGTAATATGGGTTGCCTAAATAAAAGTGATCATATAAATCCCATTACCTTAACTCTTGAATCAAGTAATGATTATTATAATGTCCTAAATAGTTAATATATGTTTATTATAGATATATAAAATAACCATATTCACATATATCCTAACATATATGATTGTTTTACTTTATATTACCCTTTTTCTGATAATCCCATGTTAAAGATACTTGTTGGCTAACAACTGCTTTGTTTTTCTGCCATGTTTTGACTTGTTATTTTATGTCCTCTTACATTGGTCAGGATTTACTCATTAATAGAATTTAAATCATGATATAAATATAATATATATTCATTATATATGTATTTTAAATAATCTATATAATATATAAATATTAGATGATGTAAACTATTAATGGAGACAGTTGGTCAAACATACCCATTAACTATATTTTGATTTTATTTCCGTAATGAAGGAAAGAAAATTAAATGATATATAATATATATATATATATTATTATTAAATTAGAATTATTATATATATATATATATAATATAATTATATTAAACCCAACCTAAAAAAATTTGATGTAACGACTAAACGAATCAAACTGTTTCGCAAGACGGTAGTCTGCCGTACACATGTACGTCATTATAACATTCTCATAAAACGGAAAGCATGAAGGTATGTATTATATAAAATTAGAGAATAATAATAACACCATAATGATAATATATACATATATCATATATTTATTATCAATATATCATTATTGTTTACATTTAAAGGTTCTAATGGAAGAACAAATGACATAAGGTCGTAAAGAGGTAGTTCTCCATACACACGAACAGTGATTGTGAATCCCATTTGATTGTTGTTTATGAACTTAAATATCATACCCTTAAAATAAAAAAATATTAGTATGTTAATTAGAATAATGATATTATATATTTTTTAATACAAATAATTTAATGGGGTGGATACGGAAAGATAATAAACCATGAATGTTGATGAGTGTTACCTCTTCTATGAGTAACTCCAATTGGTGTTCACCAAAGGACATATTTGGTTGTATTATACGCAACAATAAGATCTAGGTTGAGTATAAGGAAATTGGTAGATTATTTGGGTAGGTTTTTTTTGAGAAAAAGAATTTAGAGGTTACAAGAAGTTAGGGGTGAGTTCCATTTTATAGTGGAGGAGCACTGGCATTATTTTCAATAACAAAAGGTAAACACCATTGGGAGGTCTTACTAACATCCTATGGACCCTATAATGAATACTTTTCAATACAATATGTGAAATGTTATATATATGGCCATAATATTTTATTTGGGCATATTTCTAGTACATCTTTCCCTTTTAAGTTAAGGTTTAGTCCCTCGGTAATCTCATTTTTCTCCCAATCGGTATAATTATTTTTAACTATTTTCACAAATATTTATGGATAAAAAAATTGATTTGAACTTATTATACATAATGAAATATTATTATCCAATGTATGAAGTCTATTTGTACAAATTAAAATCACATTAGTGGTATAAATTAATTTAATATTAATCCCACTAATGAGACGAAACTATGGGGTTTTAATGACTTAATGTTCGAATGATTGAAATGTATTGAGATAAAATTTCAATTTTAAATTGATTACAATGAACTAAATTGGATTTATTTATATTTAGTTTAACAAATTATACTTTAAAACCTATATAAAATATAATTTTTCTATATGAATATTTTAGATGAATAGTTGTTTTTCAATTAAAATTCATTATTTTTTACTCTTCCTTAAAAAACGAATCTTCTTAAAAAATACAAAAATAAATCACCCAATGATAAAAATTAAATTTATTTTTCAAAAAAATAATTTTATTTTATCATATATAATTTATAAAATAAACAATTTTGTTTTTAAAAATAAGTGCTCCATTAAAAGGAAGTAAAACAACTTTTTAAAAAATGCATCCTTTTATGCGTAAAACTACATTTATTCTTATATCTTATCTATAAAAAACATTAGATGAATGTTAAAGTTTTTATTTAATATATAAAATTTAATTTTTATTAAAATATTTCACCAAAATAGGTTTTTTTAATTTATTGATATAAAACATTTTTTCTGTATAGAAACATAATTTTTTAGAAAAAGAATTTCTTTATTTTCATATAGTTCGTAAATTATTTTATGAATTATTTATGTCAAAATAATTCATTTTATAATCATTCATAAAAAATATTTGGATAATTTATTAATAATTTTTATAACCTCCATTCCAATGGCTTGGTGGTAACTATAGCAATACTCACTAATAATATTAATAATATATTGTTGTTTTGTAAAATTTGGTCTTACATATAACACAAGCTATCAAAGAGACTAAATATTACATATAACATCAGATAAAATCAATTTTTCATGTTATTAAAAAACATCTTGTTGTAGTTTGGAACTCAATCCATTAAATAATATTTAATTTATTTTAACAAAAATAATTCATAAAAAATTACGATGTTACATTCAACCCCCCTTAAAAAAATTCCACCATAGAAATTTTGATAGGATTTTTTTAATAATTGAAAATTACATTCATAGAATCCAAAAACATAAAAATGAATACTAAAATTTCCTTTAATAAGGTATATTGTAAAAAAATGGCTTCTCAAAGTATCTACTAATGGTGTTCCCACAATGGGAAACACAAGTGGCCTGAGGAAATATGGCCATACAAGAGAAAACTAGGGCCGAAAAATAAATGGTCTATGATAAAGAAAATTGATCACCCAAAGTGGTTGATATAGAAAAAGTTAAAAATCATATAAAAAACCATAATAGGCATGAAATATGTAATTTATATCCTAAAAATTTTGATAACATGACAACATTTAACATCAATATTATTTTTCTAATGTTTAATAACATTTCCAAGTAGAAATGATTACATGATTTAATTTCATTTTATGTCCACAATATCACCATTTTGTTGCCCCATAAATAATTACAACTTCATTATTTAATAAAAGAAATAATGGAAAATTTATTATCCTAGAATCTCAAATGGATCATAATATCAATAGGTTTAATGATAAATCATTCCACTTAGCATTAGTTATCTTAATAAAAGTTGTCAGAAAAGGTTATCCAATATGAATAGATAATCATCTGGTAAATTAATACATTACTCTATAACACATTATTCAAAAAATTTATATATAAATTTTCATAAATGGTTAACCTTTTGACCCTTATGAATGATCAAAATACAAACAATTAGAAAGAAAGTCCCTAGATTTCATATAATCATATTAACATTGATCCCCTGTATATTTTAAAGTATATTTTAGTTGTCACAAACTAAACATATGAATACCACCCTCATTTATTCTCTTAAAAATTGATAATAACCTAAATTACCATAAATCCTTATTGAAAACATATATTCTTCCTCAGTCCTTACAAAAAACACAGATTAATCAATATATTCCATATATCAAAAAAATGTTGTAAACTCCATCTATGAGAGAATTAACCAATTTTTCAACAGATAATTAATCTGTTTATATGATAATAAGTACATTATTGTTATGCCAAATCACTTTATAAAAGGTAGACACCGTTTTATCAAAACCATGAACATATTAAGGTTTTCCTTGGCTTAATATAGAATTTATATTAAATTAGTTTTCTATTTCATCATGAGAATACATATACAAAAACTTTTGAAAATAACCCTTATATAATTCATGATTCATAAAAAATAATAATTAGATTCAAATGGATCAATAATTTGATCATTCAACCTCTACCTTAATCCATTAACTAGGCTTAATTATCTTAATCCTTAATACTTATTTTCTTATATAATTCATTTTTAGTCTCTTCATCGTTAATGATACAACCCTTACTTGCACCACCTTGTTGATTTTATTTATGATCCTTCCTCATATAAAATCAATTTTCATAATACCCAAGCATTCCACATTTAAAGTATTAAATAGTCTATGATACCTCATTGAGCCTATTATTCCTATCCTTCATGTTAACTTATATTTTTATTTTATTTTTTAGTTATTTCCATTGTTTCCTTATTTTCAATGGTGAAAAACATCTTTTGGTTCATATAATACACCAACATGGTTGTTTTTTCCCACATTGTCAAAATAAAGGGAAAATAATCTTCTTTCCATCATGGTATCAATTACAGAAATTATCAGTGAACTATTTTATTCTTTTCTTTAGTGTGTTTAATATTTTATTAAGGAAGGCATTGTTAATCATCTTCTGTGAAGAATTTTTAGGAATGACCACATCATCCATCAGATTAGTGATCATCCCATTTAATATCCCTTCAAAATAAATGCGGTGAAATTAAACATTTACCCTATTCATTTTAGTTCCCTACATAAACTAAAACAATAAAATATAGTGTGAGAAACATTTATCATAATGAAAAACCACATATTCTCTTATAGGATGTCCAAATCATAACACCTTATTTTAAATGTATGATACCTTTGCCTTAAACTGGGACTTCTATTATTCAAATCTATTAAAATACTTGAGGGTAGTTTGTAATTATTTTGTGAATTTCCAAATAATATCCTTTGGAAGTGTCAAATCAGGTGTGCAGCAAGCCCCATTGTTGGGAAACATTTCATAATCTAGACTACATCAATATGAGTTTTTCTTGAATGTTACCCCTGTATAAATATGTACCCGATCAAAATAAAATTTCACTATCCATACATGGATTTAATTTCAATGAATCCACTATATTCATCGTTATACAAAAATTATAAGGCATTTTTAAAAACATTGAATCATACTCAATATTATAATTAGAGACATAACTTAAGGTATCCCTAAAAATTTCATTTGGGATCTCAATAATATATTCTCATCGTAGTTCCTAGCTGTTAAAAAAACCTTTCCATTGATACCAACTATAGAATCATAAGCTTATCATACACGAATATTACATCATTTTATATGACTATTGAGCACATTACAAAATCACATGCCTAAGGACCATAATAGTTTAGTGTATTTTGAATATTTGAAATATAATATTTTAGATTGTAGAAACATCTTCAACATATCTTGTAAATATCATACACTTTAGTAAACATCACAAGTATACCGTGATTAATAAATTTATTCTAACATGGGGAAAGAAAATATAGGAAAGGGTTATCTCAAATTATTATCAACGGTATTCATGGAAGATACATAATCATGATATATGAAGAATAATATGAGAACATGAGACTAACATTGTAAAATAGCCATTTATATCAAAGAAAATAAAAATGAATCATGGAATAATGGTTTTTATTTCATAAGACATAGATCCTAATGAAATCATAGTATATGAGTCATTATAGAATAAAATAGGAATAAGACATGGAATTTTTGTCATATACATAATCATATGAAATCATTTCCAATAAGTCAAGGATCATTACGAAAACATAACAGGTCACTTAACGAGGTAAACACCATCTTATCATAAAAGGTCCCTTACTGAATCAAGTTCAATCTCTAATCAACCATTCATATATCACGAGATACATATTTTTACCCAATGAATTAAAGGGAGATATAGGTCCAAACCATCAATGAAATAAAACATCTGTTTTGTTTGGCCAATATGTTTATGAAGAAGATATAGATACAGTAAGGGGGTGAATTATACATTCAAAAAAATTGATGAATTATGCACACCTATCTTATTAAAAAAATATCATTTATTTTTATCATTAAAATGAGTGATATGTAGATATAAATAATGATGATTAATAGAGAGATCTATAGTGTTTTAGGGAACAAAGGACCCCTAGTCCACTCCCCCAATGATCAACTCCTTCAGATTGGTGATTTGACTATGAGGTACTATTATCCAGAGACAATAAAACCTTAATTTAGTGTAGGGTGTTTTGACCATACAAGAATTTAAAAATAATTATGGTTATTTTACATGGAACTAAATGTCCCAATCTATGTACAAGAATATGAAACCTAACCACAACTATGTACATGTAGTCAAAGCTCAAATAAATAAAAATGGATTGATTTGATTGATAGTTAATGTTACGCTTAACAGTTTCCAGTAGTAACTGATAAATGAAATTTTATATTCAATATAACATGGTAGAGAGGTAATCTTCAATGATGTATGAGTTTTATTCACATAGAATTAAAGAAAATGTTTTATATATGTTTAAACATGTGTGTAGAAAAATATTACCATAAAAAATTTCAACTTCATTCTTTAATAAGAATATTTATTAAATAAATGCAGTAGTACAGTTGAAAACATCACAAAGTATATTTGATAGATATATACATGCATATCCACAATGTATACATCCGGAATCCCACATCCATTCTTGTTTATGTATATTCATATATGTATTTACATATTTACAATGAATAAAATCTTAATATTAAAATGCATATCGAAAATCTAATGGTCCAACCACCTCCAGAAATTTATAAAAATTCATTAATATTGGAATTCAAAAGCATTCAATAGATAATAATAGTATCATTTTTCTCTGATGAATGTCATCCATTAAAACTATCATTACAATCCATTTAATTGGTCATAAATTATGTTTGAAAATATATTTACCTTATTCAAGAATGTTTCATAAATGTTAGATAATATCATAGATTTAAAACATCATCATTGAATAGTTAAACTTAGGGTCTCATCATGAGATGAAAAAACCCAAATGTTGGGTTGAAAACACAGGGTACAATATAAAATCTGGCTTCATATACTACGAGTTTATTTCCTCAAACATAATCTCGATTATGAACATATGTTTTATTAACCATACGTTCCACTTCCTCAAATATTATGTTCCATCATATTGTATGTTTGAAGAACCATACATTCCTACATCATAGGGTTGATGATCAATATTCACTATTTCAAATGTAGGGTGTCAAGAATGTTTCCATAATATGTTAAAATGTGTTCTCAGCACCATATAAAAATATACCTTACGGATCAATGTCTTGAATATTATTCTTGAATTAATATTTCTATGAATATTAATATCCGTAAATTAACATAAAACAAACATCATTAGTAACAAAAATTTGTTCATTAGTGATAATGAAAATGAATAAGAAATTAATGAAATTATTGAATGAACATTATCTCAACAATTTCCCCCTTTTTGATGACCAAAAATCCCATTAAATAAAAAAATATTGTTGGAAAAGAAAAATTAAATTTCATGCAAAAATAAATTCTCCCCCATTTTAAGTATTAAAAATATATAAAATAAATATCTCCCACAATGAAGATAAGAATATAAACTTCTTTACTATTATTTATATATGTAAAAAAATTTATTGTGAATTTTTATTACTTTTTAATCATGAATATTATTAGACATTCTACTTAAAAATAATAGTCTGTTATTTTTTTCCCATTAAAATAAAAAAAACATAAAATTACAACTTATAACATATAAAATTTCTCCCCATTTTTTGACATCAAAATAAAATGGATAGTAAAACTAAATCCACCTGAATTGAATATTTCTTTAAAAATCATTAACTATTTTAATAATGGAAATATTAGAGCATAAAACCATTATTGTTTTTAAACTCCCCATGAATAATATTATATTATTTTATTTTATCAAAATAATTTCACAAGTCATGTCAAAAATATTTGAGTCATTCTTACATAAGAAATATAATTATAAATATATAAAGATTCAACTAATTTAACTATTTTTAAAAAAAAATATATTTATAAATACTGAAAATAAAAAAATAAAATTTAACAGTGAAGAAGTATGGTCTTTTTATAAAATTTTAAACTTTGAACATTTCTTTTAAAATTTGACAAAACAATTAACAGTTCTTCTAATCTATTTTTATCATATGTTTTTCTTTGATAAAAAGAATATGAAAACTGTTCAACTTTAAATAGATTCAGTTTATCATGATCAGGCATTGTAATAGCTTCTCTTCTGAAAAAATCCATTTGAATTAGTATTTCTGACTAGAAATATTCAAAGAATTTTTTTCAGATCAAAATATTTTTATATTCTAACATTCAATTAGTAATGAATCAAAGAAAATATTTTAAAATATATTATTTCTATATATCAACATATGAATTTCTAGATGCACCTAACTCAGCTTTCCTATTCATTATTTCATCATTCAAAGAATTATTTTTTGTTATTTAGTGAGTAATATTTTCTTTTGAACATGATTACTTTAACTCTTCATCTTTCTATGACTAGTTTTTTGTAGTTGTTTTGAAAAGCCAAATTAGATGAAGTAGATGAAGAATAAAAATAAGAAAAAGATATATTATGAAGATTGAATTTGTTATTCTGATAATATACAGATGAAGATTGATTTTCATTAGCTTAAAAATAAGTAATAATCATTATTGATTTTATATTTAAAATAGTCATGTTACCTAAGAAATATGGTTATATTTCTTAAAATATTAAAAATGAGAAACATAAATATTAAACAAGTGATTTAATGATAAAAAATATAACCTATTCATTAAACAAAATATTTTTTAAAAATATTTTTTTAAAATTATTTAGAGACAAATTATAAATTTTCTATAAAAATGATTTTATAGTTTTCTTAAACAGTAAATAAAAACCCTTATCAAATTATAAGGGATATAAATCTTTTCCAAATAGTTAATGATCCAAAATCACATGTTTATAAAAATGAAATACTTCCTAGATCAGTGTTTATAGAGATGAGGATTTTGATAATGAGCTACTTCCGAGTTGTTCACTCCATTGTTAGGTATGTTCATGTATCAATTCATCAACCACATAAAATTTTACATTATACCAAAGTGGTGAAATCCTAAAAAATATCAAATACAAGCGCCTTTTGGTAATCATATTCTTTTAGGTCTAGCAGTATTATAAATTAAATTTTTTGTAAACCCAAATTTTTTATTTTTTCATGATATTATAATTCATGTTAGATAATTATTATGAGAAAAAAAAATTTGTAACACCAAATATTTTCAATTTTTAGAAATATCCATCATTATCATAAAAACCATTAATAACAAAATAAAGACATTTAATAGTAGACATAATTTGGTTCTTTAAAACATTAAAAAATAGTTATTATATAGTTTTGGTCCTTCACCATTAATTCCAATTCTAAAATTTTCTTTCTCTATTTTTTTGTGAAGACATGATTTAAATATTTTTCTATTTTTATTTACATACTAGATTCTTGTACTAAATCTACAACTTATACCATTAATTATTTAATATTAGTATCATATAAATAACAAGTAATTCTATATGTATTATCATTTTAAATCTATAAATAATTTTGAAAATATTTTTTTCTAATAAAATAGTAGTATATGATTATCAATGTTTTCTATTGTTATGTTTCAAGTATTTATATGTACCTTTTTGCATAAATCTTTATTTATTTAAATAATCATATGGATTTTTTGATGAACTATATTTTAGACAGTATGACTATTGGATGTATTCATTACCATCAATTATATATAAAATTTTATGGTTAACATCTTAATTTAATGAAAATTCATTTTGAGAACAAGAATGATTTCTTTATTTAGCTTTTATAGCCTTATTTCCATTTCATTCGTAATAGGATTTTGTTTAATCTTAGAGTAAAGTTTAGTTATCATTTTTATTACTTAATTCCTTAAATTATCAGAATCTATCTTCTTCAATACCATAAATTTCCTTTTTGAATATATTTTCTAATTTTTCAGAAAGATATAATAATGTATTATCTAAATCTATATGTGTTTGATGAGATGATTCAAAAATATTTGATTCAAGAGATGATTCTTTTTTTTGGTGTGAGTTTTAGCTCCAACATTCATTTGAACTTCATACATCATTAAATTCTTAATATATTCATTCTTTGTCAAATTATTTACATAGGTAGACTTGTATATAAATTCAAATATTTATTTCCACTTAAGAGGTAATATTATGAGTACTTTTAATTCTTTATATGATTGAAAAATTTAATATTCTTAAGAAAAAACGTTATTAACAATATATGTCAACCAGTCATCCATTTGATT
Source organism: Viscum album (assembly GCA_963277665.1). Taxonomy (NCBI): domain Eukaryota; kingdom Viridiplantae; phylum Streptophyta; class Magnoliopsida; order Santalales; family Viscaceae; genus Viscum; species Viscum album. The sequence continues at coordinate 1,200,704,835 of OY728164.1, forward strand.
GATATTTTTAGTTTCTTCTATTCTAAAAGTATCAGACATTATATTTTCAGTAATGTACATTAATTGTCTGATATTTCTAGTTTCCTCATGGGAAACAACAATTATTTTCCACATATCATATGCATTAGAACAATCAGATACTCTACTAAATTAATAATTTCCTAATACACTCATAATATAATTCATTGATTTTGAGTTGAGATCATAATATTTTTCTTGATAAATACTTCAATTTTCTAAATCTTCGTTTGGAATGTCATAATCCTTAACAAATTTTAAATGAACCATTATTTCAATATTTTTTAAATAAATAACCATACAAGATTTCCAGCATTCTTAATAATTACTATTAAAATATAGAGCACAAATTCAAGACATAACTTCTCTAGAATCATCCATTCTAAGATGTCCTCATCTGAATCTTTAACTCAATCTTGTTAGAGTGTGAAAAATATTCTTGAGTTTTGAAGAGTGTACAAAACACTGAAGTACATTAAATAAATGACAACTACTTGTTCAAAATAATTTCGAGGAAAATATATTAGAAGAGACTTGATCCTTTTTTATATCAAATTTTAGGAATTAAATATAAAAATCAAAATTTTCATGGATTTTAAAATTGTGAAATATAGAAACAGAGCACTTCCAATGATACCACTGTTCAGTATTGAGTGAAAATAGACTTCTGAAATGACATATACCCCCAATATATTATAGAATCTAAATAAATTATTAGTATAAAAATTGAAAAATTATTTAAGAAAGATGAATATTTACAATATACCACCAACAATTGATACCAATTATTAGGTTAAGATGGTTATGAAAAAGACAATACTACAAGAGGTGGGTGAATTGTGAACTTCAAACACATTGATGAATTATTAACACGTCTCTTATTATGAATTAATACTATTCTTCTATCATTAGGATGATTTAGAATAGGATATAAATAAAGGGAATTAACATCATGACGTATAGTGGTTTGGGAAAAAATGATCACATAGTCTACTCCACCAATTCTCAACTACATGAGTTTAGTGGTTTCATTATCTGCTCATATTATCCTAAGGTATTCAAACCTATATTGTGTGTAGGTAGATGAAACCTTACATGTATTTATAAATACTTCTAGTTCCTTTAAAATGAACCAAATGTCCTGATTTTAGTAATAGTAGCTGACAGTTAACCATGACTTACTACAAGAAGATGAAACTCAAATAAATCAATATTGTTTGATGTTTTTGATGGTATTTGTTAAATATAATAGTTTTTAGAGGAATATATCATATAAAATTGGATCATCAATATATAATGGAAGTAAATTTATATTAAATGATGAAAATTATTTCTTCAAACAAGGGAAAAGAAAACACAATATTGATGTTTAAACATGTATATCTTCAAAGTGTATCTTCACCAAATTAATCATCATCACATCATAAGAAGAAGTTACAAATACATTTTGTAGCATCGATGAAAACAATCACGAGCATATCAGATAGATCTAAATATTAATATCCACAAAATTTATCTCTAGAGGAACATATATTTTCCAACATATGTAAATACATATATGTCTTCACACATTTAGGATTTTGGATGTCTTGATATTTAAACACCTAGTCAAAGAGATCCATGTAAAAATTGATCTATAAAAATCTCACAAATAATCTTAAATATTTGAATTCTAAAATATTCAAAATTGTAATAAATTTCTGTAGGAATAGTTAAATTTTACTCTTATGATAATGAGCCTTTAAAAAAATCATAACAATCCTTTGAATCATTCATAAAATATCATTAGAAATATATTTAACTCCATGAAGGTAATTGAAAAAATATCACAGAAAATTATAGATTTAAAACTCCATCATTAAATAGTCAATCTTAAGGTTCATTCATTAGACCTCAAAACATCAACCATAGGGTTGAAAACATATGGATGAATATAAATGTAGGGTTAATGTATCATACATTTATTTCCTCAAACATGGAATTTATTCCAATAATAGTGTTGATTAAAATTACTTTTTCCTTTCTCAAATGTTGGGTTCCATGTCACCAACCGTTCCACAAGTCCTTTTCAATTACTACCCCAAGAACTCCTCCAATAAGCCAGGGGCAGGACACTACCACTGAGTAGAAATATCCAAAAAATGGGAGGCATTTTCCTAAGTATCTATACACATACACCCATCTCCAAGCCCAAAATGATAAAACTGAAAACACAAAGTAAAATATAATTCATACCAATAAGATAGTAAAAATAATGTAAGATAGTACAAAACAAAAATGTAAAAAAGGGATAAAATAAAATCCCAACCAAAAGGTAAAGAACAAGCATCTGAAACATGTCTACAAACAACCCTTCCTGAAGGGTAGGGATAGAAATACCTATCTGAAGTCTCTGGAACACACGTCGTTTGTTGGGCCCCTCTCTAAGCACCACATGGCCTTAGTCCACAAGGACTCCATCAAGGTATCAGTCATATGCACAGGACATGACATGTGTTTCCATGACACATACATGGATGGGAAAAACAATACTCAGTAGTGTCCCAGAAACCAAGAAGGATAATACCCCTAATAAGTACATGAATTATACCACAGAGGAAAAACATGAAGTACACCATAAAGGAAACACGTTAATTACACCATAATTGAATAAAAAAATTACAATCAATATAGACATCTCACACAGGTACAAGTCTAAATCATGAAGATTAGTATTTCCAATTGTAGTCCACATATCCCTTAGACTTTATGAAATTAGAAGTGTCAGTGGAACAGAAAGTGTAGATGGTGTACGATGCATCGATGGTGGATGAAGAATCAGTGGCACACTAAGAATCAATGGTGAATGGAGCATTTATAGTTCATAGAGAAATGATGGTGCACATAACATCAATGAATCACAGAGCATTAGTGGCATTCGGAGCGGTGATGGTATATGGGACATAGGCAGAACTTAGAGCATCAATGGAACATGGATAGTATATGATGCACATTACCATGACGGTTCATAGAGAATCGATGGAGCATAGATTCTCTATGGTGCACAGAGCGTAGATGGGTCAAGAAATCCTCCAAGACACATTTTCACTAAGATAACATAATCACAGCCTGTCGTAGGATTATACTCAGAGTACATTTATTTCGGGAGAACCTACCCCTCAAGCCATTAGTTCTTATTTGAAATTACAAAAAACTCAATTAGAGTATCCAAAAAGGACTGTCTAGTAGAAAGGGTCACAATGTTGAAAATGGATCATCAAACAGACACAATTTGAAAGATATGGTCAATTTGGTAAAAAGGGTCATGCCCGGTCCACCTCGACCCAGTCCGACCGACCCAACCCAGTTTGAAATACCCGACCCGGTCATTTTGGGCTAGTCAGAACTAGACCGTTGTGTTTATGGGCCTGACCAACTCAGCAGCATGGTATAACCCACCGAGTTGTGTTGTTGAACCTGCTGGGCCACCAGATCAGCCTAGTTCTCCATCCCTACCCGCTGCATGTAGGTCATGTCCATCAACACATGGATTAGATGTGAACTCCTATTCAAATCAGATTCCATGTTCAACACGGATAGAACCATGTCTCCCCCCCTTCCCCACAGTTTCCACCATTGTGGGTTCCACGCGGACTCCAACTGCATGATAGACCCCTTGTCGCGGCATCCTAGATTCCACCCATAGCCTCCCTGCCACCGTAGGATCCCTCCATCGTGGACTTCAAGATGCATCCCACCACAGGCACCATGGAATCCTATTGTGGCCCATGTTTTCCAATTGTGGCCTGAACCACCTCAGGCTCCTCCCCCTTCGTGGTCCCGCTGGACTACGACTATGCACCCCGCTAGAACCCATCCACCATTCTAGTTGTGCACTTCCCTCGCTAGTGTAAGCCCTTCCAGTGGCCCACCGTTCATCACTCCCTCCAACATAAGCCATTTTCCACCTTTTATCTCTTGTAACACTTCTTAGTTTCCATTATGTATCGTGACCTTTGGTCTCTGATCATTTCACCATAGATCTAGGGTGCACTGATCAATCATTCGCGTAGGGTTTCAATGGGAGAAAAACACAAGAAGAATGATATATATATAATGGGAAGATATTAATCACACAAACATACAAAAAATAGATCATGAACTTTTTGTTCGGACTTGATCCAATTATGATAGCGGGATTAAGATGAAACCAATATCAGAATAATCACCATGATATATTCTTTTTAACCCCACAATAAAATATGTCATGCATGAATGATCAAACTGCATATCAAACTATTTGTGTGTTACTCTATGTTTGTTATTTGACTCAACTAATGGTAAAAGAAATCATGATGTGATCGGCACCCTACCTTGAGTATTGGATATGTTATTGACAAAGAAAAGATGTCCATGACATTGTCGATCCTCGATCACTCGACATTCATCATCCAGAGTGAGCGTACTTCTCCATGAATCTGGGGAATTCTAAAGTTATGGAGACAACCATAAATTTCCCTATCATGATTTTTAAAATGGAAAAATTTCATGGAGTCATTATTTAATGTTTAAAAAATATTTTTATTATATATTTTAATGAAATCTATGTCGAAAATATATCTTTCACCCTTGACCTGTATCGGTCATGGTTAGGCCCTCCCTAAGGATAACACCCCCTTACAAACTCAATAGTAGAATCTTATTTTTAATTTGAGTTACTATTTATGGTTCATTAGGATATAAAAATAAATTTTTTTATTTAATATATTTATTTACGTTTATGCCTATGTTGATGTTTTGTATAGATGACCCACACTGACCAATGTTAGGTCATCCCTAGGGTAAATCCACTACTTTGAGATCAACGGTTCTATCAGATTTCTGATCTAGTCACTTCTTCAAGATTTATTTCTCTTTTTTATAAATTTCGTGTGCATGCACTATTAAAAAAATTAATATTTTTCAGGAAAATGTTCTCCGAAGTCATGGCCACAGAATCACATGCCATCTCAGTGCCTGATCCCAAAATTTTCCATATTAATTGAAAAGAATAAACCAAAGAAAATAAGATTAATTAAATTCTCCCCAACATAGGTTTGTATATCCCCAAAATGAAAAATAAGGGATAGTCGACAAAAAGGTGATGGTTGAGCATGAATATGATTCTCCCTCTCCCAAGTGCTCTCTGAGTGATTTCCAAGAAACCACCGAATGTACACCTGAGGAATTGACTACCCATGAATTATTATATCTTATTGATCATCAATCTCAACTGGGTACTCTGCAAATGTCACCCCATCATCAACATCTTGTTTTCCTGAGTTGATGTCATGTTATAGATCATTCACATATCTCCTTAGCTACAATACATGGAAGACATCATGAACCTGATGCAATTTTAGGGGTAGATCTAGGTGGTATTCTATTTCACCAAATCCAATCAGAATATAAAAAGGGACGATGTATCTTAGAGATAACTTGTGACCCCACCCAATTCTTCACAATCCCCATCGAGGTGAGACCAAAAGGAACACATGGTCTCCCTACTTAAACTCTATAGGCTTCTACCTTCTGTCAGCATATGACTTATTCCAACTCTGTGTATTCCTCATTCACTCCTGTATGAGCTACAAATTCTTGGTTGAAGGTCATACCAACTATGGACCCATCATTGCTGTCTCCCCTTGGTCTGTACAACATAGTGGGGAATTTCATGGTCACTAATACAAGGATTCAAATGGTGTCATTAAAATGGTTGAGTGATAGTTTTTTATGTACAAAAACTACACTAGGGGTAGGTGATCCTCCCAAATATAACCAATGTTTAGGATGGAGGCACATATAATGTCTTCAAGAACCTAGATAGTCTTGTTCATCTGACCATCAGTATTGGGATGAAACATTGTGCTCAAAAAATCATAGTCTTAAACACCTCATGCAATACCTTCCACTATCTGTATGTGAAATGAGAATCACAATCTATTACTATCATTGATGAAACTCCATGAATATGAACTATCTCTTGCACAAAGAGGCATCTTAATCTCTCTAATGAACTATACTTAGGGATCAGTAGGAAGTTGGATGACTTGGTGAGTCAGTAAAAAATCACCCAAATGGTATCATGTCCTTTATATGTTCCTGGTAAACCCATCACAATTTCCATTTTTATCCAATCCCACTTCCACTCTAACACCTCAAGTAGTTGGGTCGAGCCCCCTAGAACATGGTGTTCAACGTTCACTTACTAGAATGTGAGCCATCTAGAAATGAACTCCGTGAATATCTTCTTCATCCTCATCCATCATAACTAACATTATAGGTATTGCTACATCATTTTCACTCTTATGTTTACCACCAAATGGGATATATATAACTCCCTGAAGGCCTCCTCTTGTAACATCACTAAAACAATTGTGTGTCCTTCGAAAAGAATGACATGCTCTGCACCTTTGAAATATTTATCAGGTGCATTCCCAATGGACATGTAATCATGTATAGTCTAAAAATAAATGTCTCAATGTTATGCCTCCCGGACTCACAGTAAGATTTCAGGTGTAAAAACCATGAACTAGGGTCATTATGATCCATCTACACCCATAAAGAATATATGTAATACGACCAATTTCTCTAATGCATGACACAGAAACTACAAGATAGATCTCCGACTAAGAGACTCTACCACCACGTTTCCCTTCCAAAGAGTATATCGAACCTCAATTTAATACTCCTGGAGGAACTCAATCCCTCATATCTACCTCAATTTTAGATCCTTATAATGGAAGATATACTTTAGACTCACGTGGTCTGAGTAGATGGTAAATCACTCATCCATCAACTAGGGTCATCACAACATCAATGTGAAGAATATCTCTACTAGATCAAGATCATGTGTCACATTGTTCTACTGATGTTGCCTCAATTGGGATGAACTATAGGCAATCATTGATTTCTTGTACATTAGAACACAACAAGACTAGTCCATGATTCATCACAGAGCACTACATACTCAACACCCTCTTTCAGTAATCTCATAATGGGAGCACTCATCAACCTGTCCCTCAGCTCCTAAAATAACTACTTCCACTTATCTATCAACACAAAAGACTACCCTTTCCATGTAAAGGCTGTAAAGTGTGCATCCACTTGGGATACATTGAGTACAAACCTCTGAAAATACCCATCAAACCCTAGGAAACTCTTCACCTTGGTAAAGCTCTATGCTGGATCTTAAGAAAGTACATCCTATCTCATCATTGGATCTACTGCAAACCCATCCTATGAAATTATGTGTCCTAAATAGTGGATCTCACAAATCCAGAACTGACACTTCTATAGATTCCCATTGATTTAGTTTGTTAGAGTGTGTCAAGAAAAATCTTCAAGTGTATCATGTGCTCCTCCTTGGATACCGAGTGCACTAGGATTTCATCAATGAAGACCATAAAAAACAAGTCTATGTAATGCTGGATGATCCTATTCATGACTCCCATGAACACTCATATGGTGTTTGTCACAATGAAAAAAACACTATGTACCCATAGTGTCTATACCTACATTAGAAGTTTGTCTTTGGTATGTCCTCGACCCATACTCAAAGCTAGTGATAACCCAATATGAGGTCTATCATTGATAACCACCTTGCTCCCTTCAGCAAATCCAAGAGGTCATCATTAATTAGTATTGGATACATATTCTATACAGTCAACTAGTTTAGGCACCATAAGTCCACATATAACCTCAGGATCCCATATTCGTTATTGGAAAACATCATAGGGGCTTACAATTCTGAAAGATTGGATTTCATGAAGTCTTTCATCGACTATTCCTCTATCTATTCCCTTAACTCACAAATATCTCTGGGATCCATCCGATATGAAGTTGTAGATAAAATTTTCATCCCATGGGATAGATCAATATATAAATCCACATCCCTAGAAGGCATTAATACTTTAAATTATTCCAAAAAATAAGTCCTCGTACTCATCCACCACTACATGAAAATGAGGAACCATATCATCCATTACATTGAGGGTCATGCTATCCAACTAGATAAGTTATTCAATACACCCTCTAACATGTGAGTCCATCTAGAACTAATTGGGATTCCTTTTCTCCGACAAAGGAAGCTTGGGTCCCATCTCTACAGACATACCACACTATGTGCCAAAAAAAATCAATCTGGACATGGACTGTGGATAACATGTCCATACCAAGGATAAAGTCATAAGGCCTCGATGATGCCACTTTGATATCCCAACAAAAACTCAAACTCCCAATAGTAATGGAACACTATCAGCACTAGTGTGTGATCATTGAATCTCCTCTCATAGGAGTCTCTAAGAGTCAAGATTGAGTCAATGGTTCTACTAGAATCTCCATGTCTCGAACACGGTTTGTGGAACGAAAAGAGTGACTGGAACCTATATATATCAATACTATAGTTATGGCGTAAAATGAACTGATCATACTTCTAATATTCTATAGAGAACCAGGTTTGTAAGCCACCATCACCTGAAATTGGCCTCGTCCCTATCCACCAACACCCTCAGCTAGTGGTGGACCACATGGGGGTGGTAGTTGTAGTACCTCAATCCTCTGAACACTTCCTACTACTCGTCCGACTCCTATACCACATCCGAACCTTGTAGGGCTTTCCTAGTACAAACTTTAACTCAATCTCAATGATCCATCAATCTTATCTTAATCGTTCGTACAACAGTTCATACAATCTCTTTCTAGATACCCCCAAACGCTGCATGAGTCACACAGCCTGTCCTTCGGTAGACATTCTCTTCCCTAGGAACCCTGCACCACTGACCCCATTTCCTAGGTTTTTCCCCTGAAATATCTTATCCACTTGGATCCCTACGTTAGCTATCAGTTACCTACTTTTGAAGATTCAACAACCTAATGCTCAGAGGTAGCACCCACAGTCTCTGTCTGCTCCATCGGAAAGCTCTCCAAGAGCACAACTTGCTTCAGTACCCAAGCATATGTACATATTCTAAGGGATATCATGGATCCCCTGGTATCTTGGAGTGTACCCTGCTCAATGTTTTAGGTCATGATGAATGGGTCTTGCACAATAACTTTGGAGTATTTAGAAGGATCCGTAAATCTCACAGAGTACTCTGCTATTTTCTAACTACACTACTATAGATGCAGTAACTCCAGTATACACAAAGATCTTAACATTAATGGAAGGAACTCCCTCCTGAAGAGACACTAAATGTCTATCCAAGTTAGATTTATCTTATCATGCATCTATATTACTAAGCTCCACCATCTCCCCACTAATCCCTGTAGAGGATTTTCAAGTAGGACTCCCATCTGGTCGAGAGGCGTTCTCAGTATGTAAAAGACACGCGTAATCGCATCCAACAAGTCCTCAGTTATCATTCCCAGACCCTAGAGGCCCAGAGCCGGTTAATTACTTCTTACAGGGGAATGATTACATGTTATGAAATCCCAAAGGAACAATCAGTTTACTAGTCATTAGGAAACTAGATACATACTTGTAACTTATATTACATTGGAAAGGTAACAAAATATAATACAAAAAAACTAATAAAATGCATCCCTAAGAACACAATAAATAGTCTCCTCTTCATAACATGTTTAAAGTAAAAACAAGAAATATGTGATCTCAGAGTCTCAGTAAGAGTTAAAAATAGTGTAATCATAAATAATAAATAACTAAATCATAATAAAAATGGCATAGTCAATATGGAATGGTGAATAAATGATAAACACACACCATTAATAAACTAATAATGATACTACATCCACACATTTTATCACCGTGAAAAACTCATGGATAGTAATAATATAAAATGAATAAAGAGATATATTTATTAATTAGACATCATATGTTTGGAACATGATACCACTATACCATCGAATAAAATTATGATTTTGGGTAAAAACCCATCTGTTTTTTGGAAACCAGCTTGAAGGGTTTGTCACAAACTGATTTGTCACATTAGAAATGTCGATGAATCAAGGGGATATAGCGGCCCCCACCCATAATTAAAAATCCAAATCATTATCTATACATATATTTAATACAATTAAAATATTCCTTCTAAATATCCATGCATTTTAGAGGATACAGATTCATTAATATTTTCATAGTTAAAACAAAATTCCAAATAAACACCCTATGTAAAAGTGTATATGACTAAAGAAAATAATCATATCCATAAATCCAGAATGTTGATATATGATATATTTACAATTTCATATTACAAATGATCTCATATTGGTAATGGATAAACCACATAAGAAATATTATGCGCACAATACTGAGTAACTGACAATGAAATGGCAATTGAGATAGTGTCCCTTACCATGTTGTAATTAATCATGTCGTATGACTAAAAATTAGTAAAAATAAATTGAATCATACAATACCACTAATATATATAAAATAATTTAATAAATATCAATTTTAAGTACACAATACAGCCTATGCTTGAAATAAGTGTCGAATAATGGAAATATCCCAGAATTAAAAGTGGGATAAGAAACCCCTTAGATTATGCATGAATGTGTTCTTATTTTAATCATAATGACCCGAATAATAAAATTTAGATTAACTATTTAATATTTCTATAACCTAATTTAATTTTTTTCCTGATTTATTTATTTCTTATTTGGTTAACTCAAGGTCTTTTATGGGTTTAAGAGGTTAAATTTTATTATTTTGGAAGCATTTTCTTCCTTGGTTTTCATGATCTGTTTACTTGTATTCATGAATGGAAGTTCATTTGAAATGTAGTCAAACATCCAGAATTGTTAATATCTATTATTAGTGACATTATAAATTATCTTATAATGATTATGGATTACATACCATGGTGATGACTTGTTTTATGAAAGATAATGGTAAACACCTGTATTAACTTGGCGTTTTTGTGCATAATGAACATGTTTTATATTTTCATTTTATATTATGAGTGTGTAAGGATTATAGAACAATGCATAAGATTAATTAAATATATTCTGAACAAGTTAAACAAAAAAATGTTTTGATTACTTGAATTGAAAATGGTAATAATAACTGTGTACCCATCGTCCTTGAATGTGATAAATTAACACATCTCGGACGGTGTTTTCAATTCTAGTGTAAGAGGTGGTGGAAACAGAGAGATGATGAAGAAATATTCCTTTACCATAATAATAATAGACTTTGGGTAAGGTAATTTAATTATTGTATAATTTTTAGGAGGAAATATGAGTAATGAGAAAGAAAATAAAGGAACTCAAAATAAAAGAAAAGTTAAGAAATCCCTCATGAAAATTCGGCAGCATGACATCGTCATATAAAAATTCATAAAATATTTTGACGAAAGAAAAGTGGAATCTCATCATTCATAAATGATATGGATAGAATGGGGGATATGGAATTACATATCCCAACATAATCCTATTGAAAATAAATGAGAATAACATAATATGAAATCTTTAAATAGAGAAGCATTGTAGATTCCAATACCTTGTAGAGTGACTCCCAAAACAAGAATGTTGGGACCATAGAGCTTGAGTACACCATTGGAGGACTCATAGGGAGGTATAAATACTAGATATTTTTGTATAATGAGTTTTTAATGGAAAAAACAATGGAATGAGTGGGTATTTATAGTTTATGAGAGTAATTTTTTTATTAATTTCTAAGGACACCTCATTAGTGGTTTTTGAAAAACCATGGGATTGACCATGATATTTTCCCATGATATTAGCCACATAGGGAAACTCATATAATATTTTACATTACACAAGTTGAACATAATTTTATTTCAATTATTACATCATTATGATTTGGTTAAACATACTGATAACTCGAAACAACATTTTTAGTATTCATGAAAAAATCATGTATTTTAAGAAAATCCCAAAAAATAACCCAATACATTTTTTGACGTATTGAATTCAAAACTGAAATAAATTTTTTAAAAAATATTTTCTAAATATTATTCATTTAATTTTTAAATAAATCATAATTTATTCAAAAATTTTAATTTTAAATCTCTAACTCAATTTTTAACACCTCTAAAAATTAATCAACATTTCAATACCTTTTAACCTTAAGAAAGTAAATTAATATTATGATTTATTATTCTTAAGGGTCATATTAAAATTCATATTAATATTAATCAGGGTATGTTACTATTCTTTAGAAAAACAAGTTGGTTCTATCAGACTCCAAATAAAATACTCATCACAACAACAGATGACTATTTTTTGAAATACAAAACACAGATGTGAATAATATACGTTTAATCCCTAGGTTATGATGTTCTCCTCTAAATTACTAAGTGTTATTTCATGGATAATCGGTGGTTCATGAAACATAGGATATCCAATGAAAAAAAATTATTCAATAGAAACATAAAATAAAATGTTTGGTGGGTTATATTATTCCTGCCATCAGAAATTTCATCCTTGAAATTTTTCATTAATGAATCCCATTAAATAGATGTGGGTGGTTCTCCATCATAACATCCAATGGTTCCCACATTTTCCCATCAATTTTATGGTTTCTCCCAATATCCTTTTTTATTTGAGTTGTCCAATTTGTCAATTCCGGCTCTCTTGTGTCCAGAATCTCTATCGGCTCTTCACATAATGGAAAGGAAGGTTCCAATGCTATTTCTTTATAAGTTAGTACATGATTTGGTTATGACATGTATTCATTTAACAATGACACGTGGAAAATATTATGAACATTGGATAGACTTGGGGGTATTGCTAAATGGAATTATACCGCTCTAATTCTTTCTATAATTTCAAATGGTCTGATGTACCTGGGGCTCATTTACCCTTCATTAACAAACCTTAAGACCCCCTTCCATGAAGATTCTTTTAGAAAGTCATAATCTCTTATTTGAAATTCCAAATATTTGACCGGTTTCACTATAAATAGTTTTCCTACATTTTTCTACTTTAATATGGTGTTGAATTTTCATTAACTTTTTTGTTTTCTCTTCAATAATTTCTATTCTTATATGTTTCTTCTCACAAACTAAATCCCAACATGTTGTAGATTAACACCTCTTACAATATAATGATTTATATGGAACTATGTGGATTCTTGAATATAAACTCTTATTGTAGGAAAATTACACCAAAGGCATGTATTGATCCCACATACCTTGAAATTCAAGAGTGAATGATCAGAACATGTATTCCAGTGTTTGAATAGTTCTTTTATATGGTCTGTTAGTTTGGGGTGATAAGTAGTACTCTTATAAATCTCAGAATCCAATGCCTTTTGGAGACATTTCCAAAAAACAATTATGTAAATTGGGGATCTCTATCATAAAAAATCTATAGAGGTACACCATAATGTTTTAAAAATGCATTAATAAAGAGTCGTTCTAGGTGTTAAAGTTTTAAATCATCTCCTATAGTAAGGAAATGTGTTGTTTTTGTGACACGATCAACAATCACCCATATTGAATCATTCCTTTTAGGTGTCCTAAATATTTTTTTGAAAACATCCATCATAATTGAATACCACATCAACATATTTATAGGTAGTGTTTGCATAAACTCTCTAGGATGTTGTCTCTCAGCCTTCACTTGTTGACAGACTAGACATTGTGACACATAGTCAGCAATTTATCGCTTCATGTCATCCAACAAAAAATGTTTAAAATATATATACATATTTGTGTTAATTGGGTGTGTAGAGAAATTTGAGCTATTTAGATATTCTAATAGTTCCTTTTTTTAGCACAGGTACTGATAGAACGTATAACCTCTTCCCAAATTTCAGAACTCCATCCTCATAAATGAAGTCTGCCAATATTCCATCATTAACAACTTTAATTTTCTTTTGTATATTCTCATTATAAGATTGAGATCTTTTTATCTTATCTAGTAAAGATAGTTTATCAATCATTTAAATGATTAAATATGTTACTGAATCATTTACAATTTCCATCTCCATCATTAGTTGATCCATGAATATAGGATCTCTCTCAATCATCATTTGGGTTAGAATTCCATGATCTTTCATACTCAATGCATCTACTACCTTATTTTCCTTTCAAGGCTGGTAGTGTGTTGAAAAATCTTAATATTTGAGTAACTCGATCCATATCCTTTACATTATGTTTACTTCATTCTGTGTAAAATGTATTCCAAACTCTTGTGATCTATATATATCTCACATCTTTCACCATTGAGATAATGTATTTTTATTTTCATATCAAAGATTATGGATGAAAACAAAATATCATGAGTTGGAAAATTTATATCATGTTTCTTCATCTTCCTTTATGCATAACCAATAACTTAATAATTTTTCATAAGGATAAAACCTAGTCTATTCTTTGATGCATCAATTCATATAAATAATCCATCATTTCCATAAGGAAGAGTCAAAATTGAAGCATTAACCAATTTTCGTTCCAATTAATCAAATAATTATGTACATTCTTTTTCCCGTATAAACATAAAACATTTTCATATGAGATTGGTTAGAGGGTTATCCAATCATGTGAAATTATAAATTAAATGCCGATAATAATCTGTTATCCCATAAACCTATGTACCTCGGTTATGTTCATTATCATGGGCCAGTCCCGTAATTACTTTTTCATCAAAGGATTAATTAATATTCCATCATTAGGGATTATATGGCCATGAAATGAAACTTATTGAAGCTAATATTCCCATTTGATAACCCTCTAACATTTTTATTTTCTTATAAGTGTTTTCACAATAATCCACAAGTGTTTCTCATAGTCTTCATAGCTTTTGTAGTATACCAGGATACCATTGATATATACCACTAAAAGACATAAAGATATTAAATGAAAACTCTATTCATTAGATCAATGAAAACAAATGGAACATTAGTCAGATAAAAAGGCATTATTGTAAACACAAAATTCCTATACTGATTCATGCTCAAATTTACCCTAGAGATGAAGGTAGAACTGTCGTTGTAGTCTAACATGGGTTGTCGAATCCACAAAGAGATAAGATGATACCTAAGATACACAACCTATGAGATGGATTTTTGGCTATAAAGTGGCCAACATGGTTATTAATTTAGATTGTTTTAAAGAACACTATAAAACCTAAGTGAATTAAATTCAATGAAAATGGGTTAATCTTAGAATTATTCTTATATTGGATTGAAGGAATTTTACTTCTTTAGACAATTTTGGTTTTTTTAATTCTTGATGAGTCCATTCTTCAAAATAACACTACCTTCATAATTTTCTAGTTTGATGCTAACTAAACTCAATTAATAATCTCAAAAACACTTATAAAACCAAATTCATGATCTATATAAGGTATATGGTCATTTTAGTACTTGTATTTAGATTCCTGAAACACATTGAAGATAATGAGTGTAAATAACTGAAGAATGGAAGTATTAAATTAGTTGGCCAATTAACACCAATTCATTCCTAAAATAACATTCAATCCCACCTTTTAATATTCCTATGATCAACCCATTAATTTTTTAGCCCTCAATTGATGGTATACTCTCAATGGTGGGAATAATTTGGCATAAAATAATTGCATTTTGGAAATTAAAACCATAAAAATAACGAGCACTCCTCCGTGTGTGTGAACGAAATTCATGCCTATGTGTGAAATAATTCACCACAACATGGATATATCACTGTGCTTTTTGATTATATAGGTTTAATGAATGAAATGTGATGAATAGAAGAGAAACATTTTTATTAAGAACCTAGAAATATAATAAATAATCTTTCATGGAAATTAACAAAATTTCTAAGGAACATTAGCATAACAACAATACATAAAAAAAAGTGATCCCTTCCCCCTCACCTTTATATCCATAAATACGAAATTTGGAAGCCTTAGGACGAGCCTCAATCAATGTATTCCCAATTATTAAATTAATTTAGGCCTTGGGGTGGTGGAAAGTAGTGGAGAAATAGACTCCCTCGTTGACTTTTTATACTCCTTATCTCCCCTAGAAGGATCATCCTATATAAGAATGCATTTTTCTGAATCTAGGTGTTCCATAGAAGATACTTCTATATAATCAAATTTCTTCTAGATTCCTGTAAAATTTGGTCCTATTTAGAGTTGTGGATAGATATTTATGGTCTATTTAGTGGGAAAACATTCTGGGATGTAGATTCTGGCCTAGATTTTGATATTCTATTTGGTCCGCCTTAATAACCACCATGAAGGATGAATTAGAACTAGATCCTAAAGAATGGTGTGTTCCCCTATATGTATTTGAACATCCCATGAAATCGGGGCTTCGGTGTGCCAGTATTTTGGGCCCCACATTCTCATTAGTGGTATGTTGTCCAATCTGCCTTCTCCATAGTTGTTTCCTTTCATCACCAAATATCCTTATCATGCTTTATGAATCCTCCATTTATCCCTGAATGAAAAATGTTCATATTTATGTGTATATATATTTTTGAAAATATAAAATTGGAATATGTATAATTACCCTTATTAAAAGAAAATTATTCATTGGGGCTAAATTGGTTTACATTTGTCCTGAAGTGCACAAATGATGTGAACGGATGATCAAAATTAAAATCCACTAAATCCAGACCATAATATCAAAAATGAACATTTAATACCATTAAAATGTAATTAACAGATGTGTTTTTATTGGCTAATCACACCCCCAACTTGACATTTTCTAGTCCCGATGAAATAATTCAAAGATTATATTTGAATTCTTTTCTTTCAAATATATTATAAAAAACAGTGCTCACAATGTAAAATACACAAAAATATATCTTTATAACGTATCCAAATAATTTAAAACAAGATAAATTTAAAAGAAGATCCCAATCCCAATCCCATTACTTTGATAAAATCCATCATCATTCTTCATCCAACTCAATTAGGTGAAATGATGTGTTGTAAATCACTATAAATATGGGGGTTCATTTTCATTAAAGGGGGAAATCATAGAAGCACTAGGTGGAGTCACATTTAATTCTAATATGATTTTTTTATGTTTATTTTTTTGATTTTTTTTCAATGTTTCCATATTAATCAAGATTGTAGTTAATCAAATTAAATCATGTATCAAGAATTTTCCCATGACTCCCAGGCTCAAAGGCCATAGGGCACTAAGTGAATCCCACATACTCAGGCATAAACTCGAGTTAACATGATCAAAAACAAAGTCATATTACCATAAATAGAGATAGAGTGAAAAAACACAGGGTTAAACAACTTTGGTATCACAATCCCCAAGTTCTTAAAGCATTGCATTTTATCAATCCATTGATCTACCCGAATATATATATTTTTTTGAATAATCATATTATTAAAAAAAATAAAACCACCTTATGCAATTTATTATGGGAC
Organism: Viscum album; assembly: GCA_963277665.1. Taxonomy (NCBI): domain Eukaryota; kingdom Viridiplantae; phylum Streptophyta; class Magnoliopsida; order Santalales; family Viscaceae; genus Viscum; species Viscum album. The sequence goes on from OY728164.1 coordinate 1,200,722,175, forward strand.
CCAAAGAATTCAAATTATTACCCCACAGTCCAGAGGACGTGCCTTGTGGAATTTTGATTTAAAAGTTGAAACTAAAAATGATGAAAATAAATATTTGAGAACCAAACATCCAAAATTAATGCTTGTAAAGATAATCATGAATTAAATTAAGATTCTAGAAAATAAAAATTATTTTCTATGTAGTTTCAATGTGAGAAAAGATTTTTTTATATTAACGATAAAGGAATTTTACTTCTTTCTCGCATTTTTTTAAAAAACATTTTGTTTCCACACCCCCCAACATAGAATGAAACTGTCCCTAGTTTATTAAAAAGAAAATATAAGAGAATGTGAGTTGAGGATAATTAGTTGGAAAGGGCATGGAAAAATTTTACCTGGTGGATTCATAATGATGGTTGTGGTGCTCCCAAATCATTGTTTGTTCTCACGGGAGATGTAGGCACCTCCATTATTGAATTTTTATCACCCCAAATAGTCTATAAACCATAAAAAAAGAACATATGAGACAAAACAAACACAAAAAAATTTATTTAATACCAAGTCTCATCAATTTTTATGTTTTTCCATTTTTAAATCAAACTAATGATACATTGTCTTCTTTTTCATTTTTGGGTAAGTTAGTACCCAGGGATCACACTGAGTGACACAGATGAATACGATTCCCCCATTTCATACCCATAAATACTCATTAGAGAAGAACATGTCAATAGTTTGAGGTAAAATTAAATTATATAAAAAAGATCCACTAATCATATTTGAAATATAATTTTTATTAAAACAAAAAAAATATTGAAAACATGGAAAACATGGGTTTCCTCCCATGCAGCACTTTGTTTAACATCGTTAGATCGACATGGACCTTTAATTGATTAAATTTTTATCATATAAGGTAGGTTGAAACAAATCTTCATCAACTTCATGTTTTATGAATGGTACTATGAATGGTTCTATGAATGGTTTGATTCTATGACCATTAAAATTAAATGTTTCACCATTGGTGGGATCATGAATTTGTACACCCCCAGGGGTGTACACTTTATAAACTATGTATGAACCTGAACATCTACACCTCAACTTTTCTGGGTGTAAACAAAGTTTAAAACTATAAAAAAGAATAGGTTTACCTAGTACAATGTGTTTGGTTTTAATATTTCTATATTTGTGGGATATTACTTTAGCATTATTGATCCTTGGATTTTCATAATCCTCTATCGTCTGTTCCACATATTCATTGAGATATAATTTTATTTTTTGTTTCAGAAAATGATAGGTCATAATTCATTTTCTTAATTTCCCAAAAGGCCTTATGTTCAATCTCTACTGACAAATGTAATTCTTTACCAAAAACCAACCTATATAAGAACATTCCTAAAATGGTTTTATATGCAGTTCGAAAGGCCCAAAGGACATCAATAACTTTTCACGACCAATCATTCCTAGAAGGATTAATAGTTTTTTAAATAATTTTCTTGATTTCTCGATTGGTTAAATCATCTTGACCATTGGTCTGTGGGTCGTAAGTAGTAGACAGTTTGTGAGAAATTCCATACATTTCCTTGACTGATGAGAATAAACGATTGAAATAATGGGTTCTATAATCACTAATGATAGCCCTAGGAATTGTAAATATAGAGAAGATGTTTTCGTTTAGGAATATAATCAATTTTTGATGATCATTGGATTTTGAGGGAATGTACTCATCCCATTTTGAGACATAATCAACAGCTAAGATAAAGTGAAGATATACCCGAGAGTTTCAGAAGGGACACACGAAATCAATTCCCCAACATTCAGATATTTCAACCAATAAGATGGGATTGAGTGGAATTTGATTCATTTTTGTGAGGGACCCTACTTTTTGACACTTAAAACTGCTTTGAAAATATTTCTTGAAGTCCCTTGAGAGGGTGGTCCAAAAGAGACCACACTGAAAAATCATAGCAGATGTTTTCTTAGAGGAAAAGTGACCCCCAAAATCCTCATTATGATCGAATTAAAGGATGTAAACTTATTCAGATTATGGTATGCACCTCCTAATGTCTTGGTCAGGAAATAACGTATAGTGTTATGGATCATGAAACACATAGTTCTTGACATCAAAAAGAGATTTCCTTCTATCTTGAGTCCCTAATAATTTTGGAATGACCCATGTAACTAAGAAGTTTGCTATGTCATCATACCAAGGGCTATCACTCATGGAGTTTAGGAGTTCATCATGGAATTAAGCATACATAGATAGGTGAGAAAATTTGTCATTTAATTCTATCCTATAGAGACGATAAACAACAAAATTTTCAAATCCCTTATTGTCCTTCATTCTGATGTCAAATTCTTATAAGGGAAGGACCCACCTAATCTATCTAGCCTTAGAATCTTATTTTTTTGAAGAGGTATTTTAGTGCATAATGGTCAGTGAACACAATGATGGGAGATCCTAAGAGGTATGAACTAAACTTTTTTAAGGAAAACTCAACATCAAGTAACAATTTCTCAGTGGTGGTGTATTTCATTTGTGCATCATTTAAAATTTTCTTGCTTAAGCAATGACAAGGGGAGTTTTCTCACACCATTGACCTCATACTTCTCCAACAGCAAATTCACTCGCATCACATATGAGTTCGAATGGAAGTTTTCTATTTGGAGATTACATGATAGGTGGAGAGATAAGAGCTCACATGAGTGTGTAGAATGATTCCGCACAGCTTTCTGTCCATAATAATAGAGCATCATTCACCAAAAGACCTCAAAGTGGCCGAGAAATATATTTAAAATTCCTAATGAACCCTATATAGAATCATGCATGTCCTAAGAAGGACCTAACATCCTTAACAGTTTTTGGGGAGGGAACATGAAAAATGATGTCCAACTTAGCTTTATCAAATTTAATACCTCTACGAGAGACCAGATGGCCACGGACTAGTCCCTATTTAACCATGAAATCACATTTTTCCCAGTTTAGGAAAAAATCCCTTTCTTCACATTTTGAAAAGACTCTATCCATATTCCATAGGCATCCCTAAAATTTATCCGTAAAAACATAGAAGTCATCCCTGAAGACCTCTAGAAAATACCCTACCATGTCTAAGAAGATTCCCATCAAGTACCACTAGATGCTTCCAGGGGCATTGCATAACCTGAAAGGCATGCGTTTGAAGGAGAAGGCACCGAATGGACAAGTGAATGTAGTATTCCCATGATCCTCTAGGGAGACATCAATTTGATTGTAACCATAGTACCCATATAATAAATAGTAGAATGTTTGACCTAAGACTCTGTCAATGACTTTTTCAATGAATGGTAAGGCGAGATAGTCCTTCTTGGTAAATGAGTTTAGCTTCCTATAGTCGATAAAGACTCTCCAACCACTACTCACCATTGTTAGAAGAATCTCTCCATCCATACTGGTTGTCACAGTGATTCCGGCCTTCTTTAAAACCACTTGAATTGGGATAACACACTATCTCTCAGCTAGGGGATATATGATACCAGGTTTTAAAAATTTCATTAGTTTTTTTCCCACCACTTCCATGAGATTAAGATTGAGTCACCACTGGGGTTGACAACATGGATTTGAATCAGATTCTTTAACAATCTTATGAGTCCCGATAAGTGGGATAATCCCAAGAATATTAGATAGGTTCCATCCAATGAATTTATTATGTTTCCTAATGATATATAGAAGCATCCTCTCATGATTTTCTTCAAGATAAGAGGAAATTAAAATAGTATGTGTTTGATTGTCCCCTAGAAAAGAATAATCGAGTGGATTAGAAAGTTCATTCAATTTAAGATAATGTTGTTTATGAATTTTTGTAGAATGTTGGGACATTGGATCATGATTATTTTTTTTCATATAGTTTTAGATAGAATAGAATCCCCATTTGTAGAAATTTCATCTAAAAGATTTGATAGAACAAACTGAGGGAATGAATATTGATTGGTATCCGTGAAACTGGTTTCTTGAAAGGCTTCACTGATTGTTGGGACAAAGACGTAATCATGAAATCAATTTGAAAATGATTCAAGCCAAGTAGAAAAAATTTCTTCATTTGAACAAAGTAAATCAATCTCATCCTGACTTAAATATCCATCAAATATTCCTTGATGATCTATGGATTCATTATCAATGCTTCCCATCATGTTTACATAATCTATATCTTCATCATCTTCTATTTTTCATCTTATTTTATAGATGTTCAGGTATAGAATCATGTTTCCAATGTAAATATTCAGGTTCCTATTTCAGACTAGGATAATAGTGTAGATTTCTCCAAAGAAGGGATGACCAAGGATGAAGGGGGGTTGTTCCTTGTTTCCTATTTTTGGATTGTTGTCAAGGGAAATGAAGTCGACAGGGTAGATGAAGTTTTCTAATTTTACCAGAACATCCTTTAAAATCCCATTTGGAACCCTAATGCTACTATCAACATGTTGAAGTGTGAAAGATGTGGGTTGGAGATCTTATAGGAATAACTGGGAATACATAGCATATGGGATGATATTAACACTAGCAAAAAGTTCACACAAGGCCTTGAAGACATTTCTCTCTCCTAGTTAAATATTGATGTAAGGGTAACCTGGGTCATTCATCATAGTTGGAATGGTCCATTGAATGGTGATACTCACATTAGCAGCCAAAAGTACATGGTTTTTAGGGGAAACTTTTATTAGAAATGTGCACAAGTACTTATGGTTTAGGAAGGTATGGTTTTGATTTCATCGAGAAGGGGAATTTTCAAATTGTCTTGTGAGAAGATTTCCCCCAACGTTTCACTCAATTTAGTCATGGTTTTACTCCTCATGAATTGAGTAAATTATGCAGGTTTGGGGTTAATTGTTGATGAGTTGTTTCTTTGACAATGTTATCATGTTTTTCAGTTTGATCATTTCGTTCATTGGAATTTTCATCTGAGTTTGAATTTTTATACGGGTTATGAATTTGTTGTTTAGGTTTCTTAATTGATTTCCATCTTCTTAAAATATTCATAGCCTTTAGTTGTTCAAGAGTCGTTTGAGTGAAACATGACTCCCCCATTACTCTTTGTTGTGGAATGACTTTTGTAGGAATGGGTGCCTTTCCAGTTTTGATGGATAGAATCTCTTGTTTTAGGGAATATACTTCTAAGTTCATTCATTTCATTTGTTCGCAAAGTTGTTCTAATATGATTTTTGGAACAGTTTGGGTTGGTGCTTGGGAAAATTGATTTATTCCAAGGGGATATTTTGGAGGTGGTATAGTTTGTTGGAAATGGACCAGTGGCTGTTTGAATTGGATAAGTTGGGAATGGAACTGGTTATGGGTTTGGTAGTTATGATGGGTGTAATGATTTTGGAACTATGGTTGGCAAGTACGTTGGTTATATTTCCAACAAAAGCCTAGGTGGTCATTATACCTTGAGTTGAAGGTGTTTTGGTACTGAGGCTTTAGATAGTTCAAATCATTTACATCCGCTGTGGGTCCTCCTAAAAGAACATATTTGGTGGATGGAATGGTTGGGCAGTTGTCTATCTTAGGGTTATTTTTGTCACAAATTGTGCAAATAGGGTCTACATTTTGGATTTTATGGACATTCCTATGGTCTATCTCTTCAACCTTACTATAGAGTGCTGTGAGTTTATCCCTAAGGCTTTCCTCTTCTCTTATTGTATGCATTCTAGTTGTTCTTTGATGGTTTATTAGAATAAGGTTATTTTTCTCACGTTCGGATTTGTTCAATAAGGATTTCTAGATACTCGTAAGCATCATTTGGGGCATTGTTTTTAATGATTCCACTACACATCATGTCAATGAATTGTTTGTTCCCCGATCCCAACCCTTTAAAAAAATTATCACTTTTTTAGGTATAGAAAAACAAGGATGTGGAACCATGTTTATGGTTTCATGGAAGCTCTACAACATTTCATAGAATAACTCTATTTCTTTTTGATTTTTTTAATGAACTTTTTAATATCAATTGTTTTGTGATGAAGGAATAATTTTCTGTATAATTTTTTTTGCAATTGGTCCCATGAGTGGACTGATGAATGTCTCAAGTTATTTTGCCAATTTTTAGCTTGATCCTTCATTGAAAATGGAATTATCCACATCTTAGAAGATTCTAGTTGATGTAGGGGACACATGGTTTCTACAATTTCAATTAACACCTTAACATGAAGGTAGGTAATCTCAGACTCCATTTCTTGAAAGGTTGGAAGGTGGTTTAGGAAATGGGGTTTAATGATTTAATTGGTACCTCCAATGGAATTATACCTAATGCATGAGGGGGAATTGGTTCAAGTAGGAGTGGCATAGTCATTCATTGTTTGGTCGACAACATTCCCTATGTTTGGAGATTCTTGATTTTGGTTTCCCATATGATTTCCCCCAGGATTTACAATTTGATTTCTTGGAAGACCCTCCAATAGAATTGAATCAATTTTTAATTCTGTAGTATCAAGAAAATTAGGATCTAATAAAAACAATCCCCTAGGTTCACTTGACTTCCCTATCCTAGGACATTCCACCCTAACTAGTCTGTTTTAATTATCGCAACTATAGGCGGACATGCGCCAAATGGAAAAAAATGAGAAAGGGACAAGATAAGAGATCCTGGGTGAGAATAGATGAATGAGGGTGATGAAAAAATGTTTTGGTATAAGGTATTTACTTTTTCCCCAGCAATGACGCCAAAATTTGATTCATGGTCAAATTTACCCAAGATATAAAGGTATTATGGTCCATATAGTCTAGCATGGGTTTTCAAATCCACTGAGACCTTAGAAGATACATAATATACACAACCTATGAGATGGATTTTTGGATATGAAGTGGCCAACATGGTTTTGATTTAAAATGGTTTTAAAAAACACTAAGAAACCTAAGTGAATTCAATTCAATAAAAATGGGCTAATATTAGTATTATGCTTGCGGTGGATTGAATGAATTTTACCACTTTAGACAATTTTGGATTTATTAATTTTTTATGAATCCATTCTTCCAAATAAAACAACATTCATAATTTTCTTGTTTTATGCTAACATAACTCAATTAATAATCCTGTACACACTTAGATAACCAAATCCATAATCTCTCCAAGGTATATGGTCATTTTAGTACATGTATTTAGCTTCCTTAAACATAGTGATGATGAATAGTGGAAATAAATGAAGAATGATAGTCTTAAATTAGTTATCCAATTAACAACAATTCATTCATAAAATAGCATTCAATCTAGCCTTTTCATCTTCCTATAGTCAATCAATTAAAGGTTTATCCCATAATTTATGGTATACTCTCAATGGTGGGTGAAAGATTTCTTACAATAATTGGATTGAAGAAATTAAGACCACAGAGATAATGAGCACTCCTCCATGTGTTTGTGAACGAAGTTCACACATATGTGTGAACTAATTCAAAAAAACACATATATATCAATATGATTTGTGATTATATAGTTTTAATTAATGAAATCAGAAGAATGTAATAGAAAGATGTTGATTAAGAACATAAAAATACAAAAAAGAAACTTACATAGAAACTAAAAACATTTTAGTGGAACATTGGAATAATAACATTACATAAAAAATAGATCTATTACCCCTCACCACCAATACATTAAATAGGAAATTGTGAAGCCTTAGGCTGAGAATTAATCAATTTATACCCAATTATTAAATTAATTTATGCCTTAGGGTGGTTGAAAAGTAGTGGAGAAATTGAATCCCACCTTGAATTTTTATCCTCCTTGACTCCCCTGGAAAGATCGTCAAGTATGGGAAAGCATATAGATGAATCATGGTGGTACATAAAAGAGTATTCTGTGTATTACAATGTCTTCTATACCTCTATACATTTTGGGCCCATTTGGAGTTGTATATAGGGATTTATGGCCGATTTTGTGGGATAACATTCTAGTCCATAGATTCTGGCCCAGATTTTGATATTCTATTTGGGCCAGCTTAATAACCACCATGGAGGCTGAATTAGCACTGAATCCAGTAGAATTATTTGTTCCTAGATATGTTTTTTATAATCCCATAAATTTTCAACTTCAGTGGGTCTGTAATGTGGGCCCCACATTCTCATCAGTGTGATGGTGCCCAATCTATCTTCTCCAGAATTGTTTTCTTTCATCACCAAATATCCCCACCAACCTTTATGAATACTCAATTGATCCCTGAAAAAAAAAGTTCATATTGAAGTTTATATATATTTCCCAAAATATCAAATAAAAATATGGATAACTACATTCCTTAATATCAGATGAATCATTGGACCTAAATTGGTGTACATTAGGCATGAAGTGCACAAATGATGAGAACAGATGATCAAAATTAAAATCCACTAACTCACGACCATAATATCAAAAATTAACATTTGATAGAATTAAAATGTAATTAACATATGTTTTTTTATTGGAGAATAATATACCTAGTTCGAAATATTTTCTTTGGAAAATCATTCTACATCATATACAGTTGATGATATCCAAATCGAAGTTCAATCTTCTAGAAATATTGGGATCCTTGAAGTTGATAAAATTAATTATCAGTTCGTTGTAGATGATACTTTCTCATTAATGTAATAGCATTGATTCCCTTTTTATCATTGCATAACCTCATGGATCAATCTCTTTTTTGGACAAAGAGGACAAGGGATTCCCTTGGATAACACTAGGTTGAATAAATCATTTTTCACTCAATTCATCTAGTTAGGTATTTAGCTCCAATAATTCCTCAGTTTCCAATCTATATGAAGTATTTTATATATGTCATGTAGAAGGAATTAAACCAATAGAAAACTCAACTTCCTACTCCGGTGGGTGTAAAAGTAAATCCTCTGGAAATACATCAATATATTTATGCACAATAGGTACATATTCAATTTGAAGATATATTTTCTCACCCATAGAAATTGTGTTCTCATCCTCTCCAATAATTGAATTTATCATATCTATTGGGTTTGGATCTAGATAAGAATCAGATGTCATGTTTTTTCTCTAAATCTAATGGAATCAAAACTATTCCCAACGATTGTAACTTCTTTTTCTATTAATAGTTCTTCGCATCATAATTTAACAGCCAATTCATAATGAGAATTATAACAAATTCAATCATTGGTATGATGATAAGGTTAGAAAATAAATCACATTTATGTGTCATAAGGGGGACTGATCGACACATATTTGATGCAATGATACATCCCCTAGGAGTTTTGACTGAAAAATCCTTTAATTAATCAGATTCTACATGTCTAATTTTCATGGAAAATTGGGAAGATATAAGTGAATAAAATGATCCGGAATCAAATAATGAATTAAATATGTTTGAGGACACAATTAAATTACCAAAAACCACATCATTGAGAACTTCATCCTCCACAATGTTAATTTCATAATATTTCTCTTTCTCTCATTTTCTTTTTGATAAAATTTCCTTGGTGCTTAGGACAATAATTTACATAGTGCCCCATCTCTCTATAATTGTATCATAGTACATCAATGAATTTTCTCTTCCCCTTTCATTCACAAGATTTATGACAACTTTCTCCACACTTATAGAAAACTACCATTCATTTCTAGAATTTTCAAGGATTGTTCTTTACACAGTTCTCACATAATGGAAGTTTCTCCATTACCTTATTCTTCATTCGAACATCAGAATTTCCACAGTTAGTATAATGCCTTTTTTATTTTTATTTCCCCTGAAAAAAAATTGATATAGAAAATTCCTTCTATGTTTTTAGAGAAATTAATACAATTTCATCATATGATGAAATTGATTGAGAAGCTAGTGTTCTTTGAAGATATGGATTACGACCTTCAATGAAATGTTCAATCTTGTCTTCCAAATCACGTACATAATCTATAGCATAACTGCATATTCTTGTGAAGGTATCCTCAAACTCTACAACACTCAATTCTACCCTTTTCTTTAGGCTAATGATTTTTTTCATCATTTGAGTTCATTATTCATGAGAGAAGTATTTATAGAAGAATGTTTCCTTCAAAGTTGTCCATTTCATATCTTTTATTTTTTCCTCCTCCATGGTATTTGGGATCAAGGAACACCACTTACCAACATCACCCTTGGGGAAATATACATATGGCACAACATTTTCATTTTCATTGAATCATGATTCAAGAAATATCTTTTCAAGGTACTTGATCCATTACTCAGATACCATTGCATTAGTTGTTCCACTAAAAGATGGGGGCTTCTGCCACGTGACAACACTAGTGTAGCAAGGTTATTCGTTATATCTTCAGTTATTTTTCCAAATATGGTCATGATCTGATCGAGTGCAACATTGACTATGTTGACTTACTTAGTTTGGAATTACCTACATTGTATACGAGTATTATTTCAACTTCCTCCATTACGATCCATTTCTAAATATAGGAATACACTAGAATAGTTTATGAGTCATAATTTATAATCCAAAATATAAATGTACTTATAATATATTGAAATTTTAGGAGTTTCTAATCTCATAAACATGGATTCTCTAAGGAAAAATTTACATTCAAATACATTATAATGGATTTTAATGAAAATGTGAATTATCCAAAGAATATTCCAAAGGATTGTAAAACCTGTTTCATAGTAAGGAATGTTTTCATATACTAGGATTCCCTAGGTCAGGCCCGATACTCCTTGTAAGAGTTTTCGCTCCTAGGTACATCTGTTCAAGAACCATGTCCACTTGAGGTATCTAGACATGGAGGTATTTTATAAAAATATCCACATCATATCTTCTATAACATAATACTAGTATGTTTTTGTATATTTATCCTAAAATATTTTCATAGAGGTTTGTTCCCTAAAATATGTTTTCTAAATCTAGTTTCTAAGTTTGCTACCAAAGTTCCTCTCATACCAATAGTAACTCCCCGACACCAAAATTTCGAAGAAGGTGTATTACATATTACATTGGCATAATTACGTAGAGTGAAATTATAAAGGAATGATCGGTTTAGTGGTCTTGAAGAAACTAGATATATATAGTTAAATCATATTACATTGATAATGGTAACATAATACAATACATATCAAAACCTAATAAACTGTATCCACGATAACTCAACCAAATATATCCTTTTCATAACCTGTTGAAGGTAAAAAAAATAAAAGGGGTGTGATAAAATTCTCATTAAGGGTTAAAAAAAGTGGAAATATGAATCAAAAATAACTAAAATTTAAACAAATTGTCATAGTCAATGTGAAATGGTGAATAAATGAAAAATACATTCCATTAATAAAAAAAGATTGATATTTCATCCATGGATTTTATCAAAGTGAAACCTCATGGATATTAATAAGTCAAAATGAATTAAAAGATATTATTATTAATTGGATGTCATTTATCTGGCACATGATACCATAACACCCTCAAAACAATCTATTCTGTGGGTAGAAACCCATATGATTTTTTTAAACAAACATGAACGGTTTGTCACCAACTGATTTGTCTCATGAGACCTGTCGATGAATCAAGGGGCTATATTGGTCCAATCCTATCACCAAATTTCTCATTAATTGTTTATAACTAGATTTAATACATTTAAAATATTCCTCTCAATTCCTTTAAATATTAGTGAATGTAGATTCATCAATATTTCAAAAGTAAAAAACAACATTCCAGGTGAACATCGTATGAAAAAAGGGTATACAACTTAAGAAAAAAAATCATATCAATAAAAATAAAAAATGGATATATAATATAAAAAAAATTTCAAATGATAAATGATCTAAACTGGGAACTGGATACACTACATAAGAAATAGTAGGTGCACAATACGAAGTAGCTGACAATGAAACAAAAATTGAGGTAATGTCCCTTTCCAAATTGTAATCAATTGAGTCGTATGATTTAAAATTAATAACCACCAAATTAATAATATAATACCGTGAATATAAAGAGAATAATGGAAATATCTATGAAATGGTAGTACAAAGTACACCATATGGATGTAGTAAGTGTCAAACAATGGAAATATTACGTAATTAGAAGTGAGATAAAAAACTCCTTACCTTATGCCTAAATGTGTTATTATTTTGATCAGAATGACCTGAATAATAAAATTTATCCTCATTAATTAATAATTCCATATCATCATATACATTTTTTATTTGTATTATCGTTTTTAGAATCATTCATGTAATTTTTGATTCATTTAAGAAGTTCAATTTAATGTTTTGGCAGAATTTTCTTCCGAGGTTTTTATGATTGGTTTACTTGTATTCATGAATGGATGTTTGTTTGAAATGTGGTTAAATGTCCATAATTTTTAATATATATTTTTAGTGACATTATAAATTATATTATAATGATTTTGGGATACATACTATGAGGATGACTGGTTTGATAAAAGATAATGACAAACGGCTGGATTAACATGGAGGTTTTGTTCATAATGAATTTATTTGGTTTTATTATTTTTTATTTTGAGTTTGTATAGATTTTAGAACATTACATAAGATAAAAAAATATATTCTGATCTTGTTAAACAATAAAAATCGTTTAATGACCAGAATTTGAGGTGGTAAAAAAAGTTCTGAATATTTCGTCCTTGAATGTAATAAATTAACACATCTTTGAGAGTGTTTTCATTTTTTTATAAGAGGAGGGGGAAAAAGAAACATGGTGATGGAATATTCCATTAGAATAATAAAATTATAGTTCATGTAAGGTAATATAATTATCATATAATCTGGGTGAGGGGAGATGAGTAAATAAATAGAAAATAAAGAAAATGGAAATAAAATAAATGATGAGAAATCCCTCAAAAAATTGGGACAACCTAAATGCGTCACATAAAAATTCATAAAATATTTTGATGAAATAAAAGGGGTCTCTAATAATTCATAAATAATATGGAGTGAAATGCGGATATGGAATGACATATCTCAACATAATCTGATTTTAAATAATATATAATTACATAAAATGAAATATTTAAAAAGAGAAGGGTGGTAGATTCCCTTACCATGTAGAGTAACTCAAAAAACATGATGGTTGGGAACCTAGGGCATGAAGACACCATGGGAAGACACCTAGGGAGATATAAATTCTAAATAATCAAGGATAATGAGTTTTTAATGAATGAAAACAATGTAATTAGTGGGTATTTATAGTAAATGAGAGGGATGTTTTTATTAATTTCAAACGACACCTCATTAGTGGTTTTTGCAAAACCATGGGAGTTACCGAGGTATTTTCCCAAGGTATTCATCACTTGAGACACCTAATATAATATTTTACTCTACACAAGTTTACCAGGATTTTATATTAATTATTACATCATTTTTATTCCCTTAAACATATAGAAAACTCAAAACTGTATTTTTACAGTTCACAAAAATATCATGTATTTTTGAAAAATCCCAAAAATTCACTCTAACAATTTTTATATGTGTAGATTTAAAATATGATCTCAAATTATTGAAAATAATTTACTAAATATTAATAATTTTATTTTATAAAAAACCATAATGTATTCACCAATAACAATTTTAAATCTATAACTTGTTTTTTAACACCATAAAAAATTAATCGACTTCTCATTACCTTATTACATTATGAAAATAAAATAATAATATGATTCAAAATTTATAAGGGATGTGTAAAAATTCATATTACTATACATAAGGTTATGTTGCTATTCATCAGAATAACAAATTGGTTCTATCAAACTCCAAATAACGTACTGAACAAAACCACAGAAGATTATTTTTTGAAATTCAAAACACAGATGTTGAAAATTTATATTTAATGGAAAGGTTATGAATTTATACTACAAATAAATTGGTGTTTTTCATAATGAGTTAGTACATAATGAAATATATGGTATCTAAAAAATATAAAATATTTAACAAAAACATACCATAAAATGTTGGGGGTGATATATAAACTACCTAGGGTCTTACTCACCCATGAACCTGGGAGGTCGCTGTATCTAGAACCCATGCACCACACTCAGCCTTCAAAAAACCTCTACCAGTAATTCTGGTAGTAACTAATTCACATTCAGTGGTGGTATCAATGGTACACCACATGTTGTTTTTATCTTCGGAATGATTCCCTCTATCGATGCCCCATCACTAGAGGAATCATACTCATGATCACATATCAGAATCCTAGCAGGATGTATTCATGGAGACATTCTAAAATAGATCATGACAAACCACAGTCAAAAGAGTATAGCTGGTGAGTTGACATATACTCAAGAAAGACATGAGAACAAACTCAATCCAATATGATGCATGTACCATTATTTTCCCTACAACTAGTGTTTTCATGTACCAAGTTGGAAAAGAAGAATTCAGAGTCACATTGTGTGGATACATTAGACACTATACCAAAAGTGGATTCCCCATCATGAAATCCGACGTCAAATCACTCATCATTATTTCCCCAATCCAACCACACAAACTCTTAGTTAATTAGGTATAAATAAACAACCCTTTTTCACCAATCTTTCACAACCCATCCCCTAGGGTCCAGGTCGTGACTACCCTTGCCCGCCTCTAATAGTCCAGGGGTAAGAGACTAGAACTGAGTAGGCATATCCCATAAGTTCGAGGTATTTTCCTAAGTACCGGCACACACAGTCATATCATTACCCAAAATGATGAAACTGAAAACACTAAGTAAACATGCATTTTTACCATAAAGATACCAACAAGAGAGTATGACAGTACAAATTTGATAAGTAAACAGGGCCATAATACATGTCCAACCAAAAGAAGAAGTACAAGATTTTGAAACTCGTCCGCAAAGAACCCTACCTAAATGGTAGGTAAAGATACAACATTATGATTTTTCTAAAGAAAACCTAATATATCGGGCCACTCTCAAAGCACCACATTTCCCAGGTCCACCAAGGACTCCATCAATGAATCAATCATCTGCATAAGACATGATATGCGTGGGAATAGCTTGTGCTGGGGTTGGTAAAACAAAAATCTATAGGGACTCTGAAACCAGGGAGGAAAATACCAATTAGAATTACATGATGTATACTAAAAATTTAAAAAAAACCAACACCATGAAGGAATCATTCAAATCACACCCAAAAATGAAAATCAAAAAGTACATTCAATACAGGTAGCTCACACATGTACAAGTCTAAAGCATGAAGAGAAGTATTTCCAGTCATAGTCAATAGATCCATTAGTCTTAATGACAGTAGAGGTGTTGGAAGCTCAAATATAGTAGATGGAACATGCATAATCAATGGATCATGGAGCATAGATGGTGTATAGAGAATCGATGGCTCACACAGAGTTAGTGGTGCATGAATCATCACTGGCGCCCGAAGTAGTGATAGAATCTCATAAGTCGATAGTGCACAAATAATGGATAAATCACAAAGTGTTGTTGATGCACAATGTGTTGATGGATCTAGAATCATCCATGGTGCATGGAGAATAGATGGGTCCAGCAGTCCACTAAGTCACATAGTCACCAAGATTACATAGTCATGGTCAACACTAGGATTTTGCTCATAGCATTCTTATTCCAAGAGAACATACTCTTCAAGACAATAGGTAATATTACAACATCCTTAAAAACTCACACAGAGTATCTCAGAAGGAAAGTCTCATATCAAGGGTCACATTGGTAAAAATAACTCATAAAAAATAAGCTCAGTTTGAAAGATATGACCAATTTAGTAAAAAGGGTTTGGTCTAGTCTGGTCTGTGTTGGCCCAATGGGCTGAGCCCATTGGGCTACTAAATTTCGGCCTACTTGGCTATGCGGTCCAGGATGCTAGGCTTCTGGAGGGGCCTAGTTCTCCAACCCATCTTTTCCAATGGGGTCTAGCATCTTCAGTGCATGGCTTAGTCATGCACTCTCGAGTAAGGCAGCCTCGACATTCAAAAAAGACTACATTGCACCCTGACCTCATTCCCCGCAACATCCACTAATGCGGGTTCCCCGCAGACCCCAACCGTGTGATGGTGCCCCTATTTCCACATCCTAATCACTTCCCAGAGCCTCCCCACCACTATAGGATCCCACCGATGTAGTCTCCGACCCGCATCCCAACATAACTACTGCGACCTCCTGCCACGATTCCTCTCTACAGCATGCAGCCTATGTTGTTGCAGGATCCTCCTATGGCATAGTCCCACTGGACTGTAGGTGTGAGCACCACCGGAACCAATCCTCTCCCCATTCCATGTGCAACCCTCATTGCTGGCCACCCAGATAGTGGCATTCTCTTTATCGTCCCCTCTACTATATGCTCCAGCCTCCCTGTTATGCTCTCATTGCACCTCTGCAATGTTATCGCAGATAAAGACGTTTGGTCTCAGATTATTGTGCCATGGATCATGGGTTCAATGATCGATCATTCATGTATGGATTCCAAGGTTGAATAATTCCTTAAGATCATGATGCATTTAGGGGTGAGATATTAAGCCTACGAACACCCAAAGAATAGATAATGGAATTTTTCGGCTTTTCTATATTTATTTTAGTGAGATAACGAAGAAACCAAAAACACAATAATCACCAAGATCTATTCCTTTTAATCCCATAATAAAATCCATCCCTCATGAATGATCAATCCATGGATCAACCTGTTAATGTTTTGGTCCGCATTCATCATTTGATTATAAGACTGGGAAACGAAATCATGTAGTGATTGTTAACCTAACTCGATGATTGGATTAGTAATTGGGGAAGAATAGAGGTCCTTATCTCCATCAATCCTCGTTCCACTGACATTCATCACCAAGAGAGAGCTTCCTTCTCCTTGCCTTAGGGGAAATCTAGGGATATGGAGAAAACCCTAAATTCCTCTAACAAGGATTATTAAAAATGAAATTCTCCACTGCATCAACATGTAATGTTTAACAAAATATTTTTATTAGATATTTAAATGATGTCTACATCCAAATTATTACTACTACCCTCGACCTACATTGGTCTAGGTTATGGATCACTTAAGGAAAACACCCCTTACAAACTCAATATTTGTGTAACATCCCGAATTCAGTTGCCAAGCAACGGGTGCCCCGAACCCGGTTGGTCACATAATGTTAGGCACATTTCCCTAAATGCCACGGTCTTCCGACTAGCAGCAAGGGCCTAGGTATGATAATGGGGAAACTATGCCCCCATTTTTCAAAGTGTAGTGCAGTGGAAAAATATAAACATACCAAATGTAGAAGTAGTAAATAATACAAGATGAAATAAAAATGGTACTGAAGCAAAAGATAACCAATACTCATATATATATATGATGATGCAAAATGTCCTATTTCTATGAAATCAGTCAAAATAGGATACACTGATATCAAATATAATATAGTACAAAGAACCAAGTACAACAAAGAAAACTAAAACAGTGAAACCAGAACTCAGCAACATCACAAGCCTAAGCTCAGTCCCATTCTCTCTTAATCCTCTGCAATAATCATGTACCTGTGTAGGGACCCTTGCCTTACTGACACCTGCATCAACATAATCTATTTGGGCCCAAGATATGACCCAAACAGGGTGTGAGAAATAAATCCCAGTAGGCAACCATGGATGGCCCGTGCCCACCTGTCAATGAAAAGGTGAAACAATAGTTTGCAATAATAATATTCACTAAACTAGGCAATACTCAAAGGTTACTATCTCTTATAGTTACATTATCATTTTTATAATTATTTATCAATTCAAAGATTATTCATTAGCTTGGAAGGTATAATATAAGAAATAATCATAGAGAATATTCAAAGTAAATATTGTCCTCGGACATGAAAATCCTTACCCTCAGGCAAACATAATAGAAACCTTCAAGTGAACACCCACAATCATAATGAATATCTCCCTTTGGCATACGAGATGTATACCTCAGTCAAAGAAGCTAGCACCCACTGGCATGAGAAAAGATTTCCTCAGGTAAAAAAGAATCATTTCCCTTAGGCTAAGAAAACACTACCCTTAGGCTATAAAAAACACTCCCCTCAGGCTATGCAAGTAACCGGATCGATCCCAATACATAAGCAAGTAATAAATATGTTTCCCTTCAGGAAAACGCAAAACATTCTATCATTACGGCATACCCACAGAGATCCTGGACAAACAGCTAAACAAGGGAAACGCACACACGAGGTGGCCCTGGATCTAAGAAATGATCCCAAAAAATAATTTATATTTATAATTAGATTATATATGAAACTCTAGATATCGTATCAGCTAAGGCCTCAGGCACACGACACCCCAAACATGGGAGCGTAGGACCACGGTACACGAAAACAACTAAACCGTTGGAATTAAACACCAGACCACCTACCTCGATCTACTCTGATCAATATACATGAACGATGTGTAAGAACCTAGATCTTCATTCAGGTATGTTTTCCTTTTTTGGGAGTTTTTATGAAAAATGAATTTTCTGGAAATTTTCAATGTACACGCCGTGTACTTTCTGAGTACACGCCGTGTACTCTGATTCGGCTTGAAGCTGTGTGCTGGCCATGCCAGGGCCACACACATGGTGTGTAAGGGTGACTTGGAGACCGATTTTGGTAGAGTACAGAAGGGACCCAATACACGCCATGTACTCTAAAAGTACAAACCGTGTACTTTGTTTTTTTCATTAAATGGAACGGGGCTGTGTTTATCCCCCATTTTCATCTTCTTCTCCAGTTTCCGTCTGTCCGAAGTGACCCATAGGGCCAAATCTTCCTCGAGCTCCCGCTTCACCGTCCGTTCTCTGATTCAAGCACAGTCAATTGCATTGGAAGCACAGCGGTGAGTTCTTCCTTCTGCTTGAGCCTTATTTCTTGATTCCTCCTGGTTTCCAAGTTATCGTAGGTTGAGCGTTTTGTTCGTTTTATCAGATATACATCATTATAAGGAGAATCTATCATCGTGGTTCACATATATTGATCTCCTAAGATCGAGGTTGGTGGTTTGTGCCTTTCCATATAATTTTGATGAATAATTTTATGCATATTCCACCAATACCCTTGAATAGGGTATTGTGTGTTATTGTTTTTCCCTTGATGTATTGTCTGCTTGTTTGATTTCTAGAGTATATGTTTTTCCTGTGATTATAGTAGTTTTACTGTACCTTTAATTTTTTCTATGCTTTTTCTTCCAGTTTGGCATTCTTCCAGTTTCCATGCTTAGTCATAGAAAAGTAGAACTGCTACCTAGTTTTGCTGCTGAGCCTTAGTTGATAGCCAAGTAGTTTTTGAGGTTACTTGGATGATGTACATGCACGCTGAGCAAGTTTAGTTTCACTCAGGACTTTGATAACCTAGAGTAGTAGACCAAAGGGAGAATTGACAGAAGGGATTCTCCAGAGTGTCTTTTAATTATGATGTGAGACCACAGGGGGAATTGGCGTTTAGTGATTCCCCAGAGAGTCTGTAGTTCCTCAACATGGGACACAAGGGGAATATACATTGAGTCCTTCCCCAGAGAGACTTTAGCATGATACAAGACTATAAGGTTCATTGATGGTGAGTGTTTCCCTAGAGAGTCAATTATTTTCAGTGCTAAACTAGAGATGTGAGACTGTGTGTGCCTCCTAGAGGGTTTCTGGTACATATAGGTTGAACCATAGGGGTTAGGTTGTGAGAGAAACCTATAGGGTTACCTGTTTTCTTCTTGTTGCTGGCTGCTTACTTGTGTACTTTATTTATATGAACTATGGATTTTAGCTACTTGTCCTTTCCTTTTTATTGCTTTTTGTTTTATTACTTTCCTTAGATTCATTGACTATTCGGCACAAATCTTTGGGTGATTACCTACTGGGATTGTATCTCACACCCTATTTGGGCCATACTTTTGGGCCCAAGTAGACTATGTTGCTACAGGTATAAATAAAGGAAAACACCCTTCTACTTCGGGTTCATGATTGTGCTGGAGCTGGAGAGCATGGGACCAAGCCGGGGCTCGCGATGCTGAGGAGTATATTTTGTTTTCCTTTTGCACTTGTTTTTAGTTGTATTCCATCACGTTGTTGTGTTTGCTGCATTCCATAGATATTTACACCTGCTACATCATTGCCATCATTGCTATATATTAATTGCTTCCACTGTTTGGTTTCTGCTGTTACGTATGTTCTTACTGCTTCCACTATTGACTGTTGTTTTTCAGTGTATACCTTACCGAATGAGGGCATAGATTCCCCACCGACTCACTAAGGCCCTCGCTACTAGTCGACATCCTTTGGTGTTCGGGGAAACGTGCTTGATGTCATGTGGCGAACCTGGTACAGGGAACCAGTGGAGGGGCTCCTGATTCGGGTCATTACAAAGTGGTATCAAAGGAGTTCTTATCTCTTGCTTTACTATTTGGAGACTTTAGCCAGGGATAGGATGAAATCGGTACATGTTATTAAGCTGGGTTCACTAGTAGCTAACCCATGTACAGGGAAAATCCATACTACCTCATTAATTTCAGTTCGCTGGTTTTGAGTTTTTATGGTTGATGTGTTTTCACCTAGAGTGATTCCCATGACTTGTGCGGTTATTGTTTTGATATTTTGGTTCTATTTTAATCGAGACTCGATGAGATGAGGGTATTCCATCTCTAGAATCATATAGGCACTCATATAAATCACATTCCATGCATTATTTTCATGCCATCTAGGGTGCATTAGAGATTTCATGCTGTTGTGATAGGTTTTGTGTAGATTATCCATGCCATTATGATAGATACTTCATAGAATCCCTGCTGTTATGTTATATAGATGTTTTTTTCCTTGTATGTGACTATAGGAGATGCCAAGATTTGATTCGCGGGGAGTATGTGCCCTCAAGAATTGGAATTTTGCACCTCTTTGCCTTGTTTTTAGTGTTTCTGGGGTTCTATGCAGTTTCTGAGCTACTGCCCAGAAAAACCTAGAATACACAGCGTGTACTATTTGGATACACGCCGTGTAGTTTTTAGGCCGTGTTACGGACTGTGTGAGTAGAACATGGTGTCGAGAAAGTAAATTTTGGAACACTCTGTCTATGGTAGGTACCTGCCATGTAGTAGTGAGCTGTGTACCCAATCTTGTCACTAACAACACAGGTCGGGGAAGCTCGGGGTAGCACAAATCATGTTGTAATGGAACATGCCATGTAGTCCCTTCTAGGAACCCGACCGTGTCACGAACAACACGGGTCGGCGTGACCTTCTTTTAGACATGCTATGTGTTTTCAGGCACACGCTGTGTAGTGTTGCTCAGGTATTCAGTCGTGTCACGAACAACACGGGCCGACGTTACCTTCTTTTCCTCACACCATGCTTGTTCGGAACATGTCATGTAGTCTTGTCCAGGTACCTGGCCATGTCACAAACAACATGGTATGGGGTCACCTTGACTATGTACGTTGTGTTTGTTCGGAGCAAGCCGTGTAAGGATCAGCCATGTAGACGGACGTGTGTTTCACAAACACGGGCCACCGAATCCTTGTCTAGTACACGCCCTGTGTGTTAAGAACATGCCATGTAGTCTCGGGTTAAGTTGGACCGTGTGAGTCAGTCATGTGAGGAGACTTGGGAAGGGGAAAAGTTTTCAAGTACACGTCGTGTGTTTGTGCAATAGGCTGGGTAGTTTGAAGTGTACACGACTTGTAGGTCAAGAGTACTCGCCCATGTCAGTGGATTAATAAGACACACTGTGTAGTTTTATACAGGCCGTGTAGTAGAGTTTTCTAAACTTGTGTGTTTTCTTCCCCTTCTCTCATTTTTTACTCTTGTGTTTCATGTCTTTGCTTTTCTAATCTAAGGCGTGGTTTTTATCTTTCAAAGATATGCCTCTGAGACGTCCTCTGGTCATACGAATATCATCGGGAAGTGATCGGACGCTAGATAGGGCTGATAAGGGACTTCCTGCCGATCCTCCAGTCGGTCCAGCCTTGGCACCGACTGTTATACTAGTTGCAGGTGAAGATGCGCAGTTTATGGAAGGTTTCATGGAGATGATGCAGGCCTTCTAGGGAGCACTGCCTCTTGCCACATATATGGAATATTTTACGTGGGTTTTTCAGTAGCAGCAACCTTCCACATTCTTGGGAGAAGGAGGACCACAGGATGCAGAGTCATGGCTGGATGCCATGCTGACTATCTTCGAGCATCTAGAGACGCATCCAGAGAGGCGGGTCAACCTCGCTCCGTACATGCTCTGAGACTCCGCCAAGAGGTGGTTGGATATGATCTCACAGGTGGGTCAACAGTAGGATATGGCTTGGCAGGAGTTCCAGTGCATGTTCTATGACTACTTCTACCCAGAGAACCTGAGGGCCTATCGAGCCCTGGAGTTCATGAGCATAGAGCAGGGTAATCATTATGTCATGGAGTATTCCTCTCGTTTCACCGAGCTGTAGTGTTTCACACCCCTCCAGGATGGGAGTGGGTTGTTCAAGGCAAGGAAGTTTGAGGATGGCCTCTGGAGGGAGATCCGCTCACAAGTGAACATCTTACAGCTGACTTCCATTACTTCCATCGTCAACCAGGAACGAATTGCGGAGCACAATCTGAGAGACTCTTGAACTGCGATCCAAGGCAGTTCTTCTTCTAGACCTATTCTTCCTCTAGATGACAACAATAATCACCATAGAGAGCCTACACGCGGTGATTTGAGGAAGAAAGATGCATCGTCATGCAGCCATGTGACATGCTACTAGTGTGGTCGGTCAGGGAACACGAGGTTGCAGTACCAGAGGGACCCCATGGAGTGCCGAACATACGGCAATATGGGTCACCTTCATCGATTTATCAGGTTATCTCACCAGTAGTTGGTGACTAGGGTTCTTCCATGACTCCTCGTTCAGGAGCAGCATTGCCAGTTTCTCAGCAGTCGGGGAACTGGAGTCCTTCTGGCCGTTCGGGTCGAGGTGGAGGTCGAGGCCATGGAGGTCAGCCACCAGTTCCTCGGCACTAGCAAGGAGGTTCATCCAAAAGTTGTCATCCAGGGGCACATGGCCGCGGTACATGCCAGTCATTTTCCGTAGAGAAGACTTATCAGGAGAAGGATCTCGCCCTTTCTATTGTTCAAGGTACGATTTTAGTAGCATCAGTTTTATCTTTATCCCTTTTCGATACTGGTGCTACGCATAGCTTTATCTTTGTTGTTGTTGTGGAGAGCCTTGGATTGTGCATCTTTTCTTCTCCCAACTCGTTGACACTAGACACGCCTTTGGGGAAGTGGAAATCTAGGGTACACCAGTGTAGAGAGTTCACTCTTGAGGTTGCAGGGTATCACTTCTTATGGGATATCTATGCCCTAGAGATGACATGCTATGATTTCATCCTTGGCATGGACTGGTTGATTCCATTCTAGTTATTCATCGACTGCTATCACAATAGGGTGAGTTTCATCTCACTGGAGGGTGAATCTTTTCTACATAGAGGCTAATGGGACGTTTGGGTGAGTCGGGCGAGACTCGAGCATCTTGGGCTAGGAGGGGTGATATCCCAGATCACTAGTCTTTATCTGGATGACCAGGGGACTCCACAGTTAGACTTTCCTCCAGTGGTGGATCTCTTCAGGGACGTCTTTTCTAGATGATTTTCAGGTTTTCCTCTAGAGGGTGAGGTAGACTTCTCTATTGAGCTCTTTCTAGGAGTGGCACTGGTGTCCATTCCTCCCTATAGGATGGCCACACCTGAGTTGAAGGAGCTCAAGAAGTAGTTGGAGGAGCTACAGGATAAGGGTTTCATCTGACCCAGTACTTCTCCTTGGAGTTCGCCTATACTATTTGCAAAGAAGGCATACAGTACCCTTCGGATTTGTGTGGATTATCGGAAGCTGAACCAGTTGATGGTCAAGAACCAATATCCTTTTCCAAGAATTGATGACCTTCTAGATTATCTTCGAGGAGCCCGGGTGTTCTTGAAGATTGAATTGAGGTCCGGTTATCATCAGTTTCATGTTAGACCATCATATATACCTCTGTAAGCCTTCAGGAGCAGGAATGGTATATACGAGTATACAATCATGCCGTTCGGTCTCACGAACGCGCCTGTAGTTTCCATGTCACTGATGAACCGAGTGTTCCATCCTTACTTGGAGTCCTTTGTCATGGTCTACATGGACGATATCTTGGTGTACTCTCACACTCGACACGACCATGCCACACATCTCGAGATCGTTCTGACTACACTGATTGAGCATCAGATTTATGCTAAACTCTCGAAGTGCCATTTTGGGATGGATCAGATTCACTTCATGGGTCACATCATCTCAGAGGCAAGAGTATCAGTGGACCCAGAGAAAGTGAGAGCTGCAGTTTCTTGGGAGCAGCCGAAGAACGTCTTTGAGGTATGGAGTTTCCAAGGGCTGGATGGATACTACAGATGCTTCATTCAGGACTTTTCTCGTCTAGAAGCACCTTTGATAGGTCTGACCAAGAAAGGGGCGAAGTTCTTATGGTCAGATTCTTGTGAGTCATCCTTCCTGGAGCTGAAAGGGAGGTTGACTTCAGCACCGATACTAGTCTTGCTGGAGCTAGGAAATAACTACACTATTTACAGTGATGCTTCAGGTATCGGGTTAGGAGCTGTGCTTATGCAGGGGGATGGAGTCGTTGCATATGGGTCTCAGAATTTGAGGCCACATAAGAGGTACTACCCTAAGCATGATCTAGAGTTAGCAGCTGTTATTCATGCCTTACGCTATTGGAGACACTATCTTCTAGGAGAGCACATTGTGGTCTTCACCGACCACAAGAGTCTCAAGTATATCTTCTCTCAACAAGATCTGAATCCGAGGAAGTGCAGGTGGGTCAAGTATCTTTAGTCTTTTGATTTTGAGATTTCATATATGCCGGAAAAAGTCAATGCAGTGGCAGATGAATTGAGCAGGAGAACTCAGATTCAGGTAGTTCAGGAGTCCATCAGTTAGTGGTAGTTGATGGCTTTGTTCTCTGAGATGCATCTGGAGGTGCACAATAGATAGGGACAGACATAACTTTCTTCTGTAGCAGTTACCTCTACACTTCTTGATCAGGTACATATGAGGCAGCTATCAGACTTTGAAGGATTAGTCCTACGAGAGAGTTTTTCATGAGAGGACCCTCTTCCCAGATGGGCAGTGGGTGAGGATGAGATCTTGCATTTCCAGGGATGTGTATGGGTGCCAGCAGACATACGTGAGGAGCTGAAACAGGATTTTCATTCCTCATATTAGGCAGTTCATCCTGGCATCACCAAGATGTATCATCATCTTCATCACCATTACTGGTGGCCAGGTATGAAGAAAAATGTTGATGGTATCGTCATGAGATGTAATAATTGTCAGCAGGTGAAGGCATAGCATCAACGACCAGTAGGCCTTTTACATCAGGTACCCATTATGGAGTGGGAGTGGAACGATGTCATGATGGACTTCGTGACTAGGTTTCCGATGTCACCTTGAGGGAATGATGTTGTTTGGGTTGTCGTCGACAGGATTACGAAGGTTCCACACTTTTTTCTGATTAAGGGGACCTTCAGTGTTGGGGATCTGGAATGACTTTACATCTAGAAGATTGTTCGTATACATGGAGTTCCACAGTCCATTGTTTCAGATACTGATGCGCGCTTTACCTCTCGGTTCTTGAAGGTACTTCAGAAGGCCTTGGGTACACAGGTACTTTTGAGTACAACATACCATCCCCAGACTGATGGCCAAACTGAGCGCACGATCCAGGTGCTTGAGGATATGCTCCGAGTTTGCATCCTAGACTTTGTTGGTTCTTGGGAGAAGCATATACCTCTGGTGTAGTTTGCCTACAACAACAGTTTCCAGGCAACCATTCAGATGGAACCATACGAGGCATTTTACAGTAGGCCACGTCGATCACCCTTATGCTGGTTGGAGGTAGGAGAGGCAGCTCTATTGGGACCTCACCTTGTTCAGGTGACTTCAGAGCAGATAGAGTTGATTCAGAAGCGGGTGGCTACGACACAGTCTCGACAGAAGTCTTATGCTGATCAGCGGAGACGACCTCTGGAGTTTGAGGTCAGAGATTAGGTGTTCCTGTGTGTCTCACCAAGGTTGGGACCCAAGAGGATTCGGACACAGGGTAAGCTTTCACCGTGGTACGTCGGCCCATTTGAGGTCTTGGAGAGAGTTGGGCCGGTTTCCTATCATTTGTAGCTACCTCAGAGGTACCGGGCTACGCACGACGACTTCCACATCTCTCAGCTCTGACGGTACTTTTTAGACCTGTCTCTTGTCTTTCAACCTGAGGAGGTTAAACTTAAATCAGATGCATTATTTGAGGAGCATCCTATCCAGATTTTTGATCGCAGTAGGAAGGTTTCCGTGGGTGGTCTGTTCCTCTGGTACAAGTGTTATGGCAGCACGGGCGAGTACAGGACGAGGCCTGGGAGAGGGAGGCCGATATACGATCGCTGTGGCCAGAATTGTTTTTGGATTCTTCTTCTACGCCCTGTTAGGGAAATTCGAGGACGAATTTCATAAAGGGGGGAAGTTTGTAAGAACTCAGATCTTCGTTCAGGTATGTTTTCCTTTTTTCTGGAGTTTTTAAGAAAAATAAATTTTCTGGAGATTTTCAAAGTACACACCGTGTACTTTCTGAGTACACAACGTGTACTCTGATCCAGCTCGAAGCAATGTGATGTACGTTTTTGGGCCACACACATGGTGTGTAAGGGTGACATGGAGACCTATTTTGGCAGAGTACGGAAGGGATCCAGTACACGCCGTGTACTTTTTTTCATTAAACAGACTGTGGTCAAGTCTAACCCCTATTTTCATCTTCTTCTACAGTTTTCGTCCATCTGAAGCGACCCCTACGGACGAATCTTCCCCGATCCCCCACCTTGCCGTCTATTCTCTAATTCGAGCATGGTTAATTGCATTGGAAGTAGAACGGTGAGTTCTTCCTTCTTCTTGAGCCTTGTTTCTTGATTTCTATTGGTTTCCATGTTATCGTAGGTTGAGAATTTTGTGTGTTTTCTCCGATCTACGTCATTCTAAGGGGGATCTGTCATTGTGGTTCACATATATCGATCTCCTAGGATCTAGGTATTTGTTTTGTGCCTTTCCGTAGAACGTTGATGAATATTTTTGAGCAAATTCCACCAATACACTTGAACGGGGTATTGTGTGTTCTTGTTTTTCCCTTGTTGTATTGCCTGCTTTCTTGATTTCTAGAGTAGATGTTTTTCCTGTGATTATGGTAGTTTTATTGTACCTTGAATGTTTTCTATTCTTGTTCTGCTGGTTTGGAATTCTTCCAGTTGCCATTCCTTGTTGTAGGATAGTGGAACTGCTACCTTGTTTTGTTGCGGAGCCTTATTTTATAGCCAAGTAGTTTTTGAGGTTACTTGGACGATATACACGTGCACTGAGCATGTTTCTTTTCACTCAAGAATGTGAGAATATAGAGTAGTAGACCAAAGGGAGAATTGACGAAATGTCTTCTCTAGAGTGTCTTTTAATTATGATTCAAGACCATAGGGGGAATTGGCATTGAGTGCTTCCTCCGAGAGTCTGTAGTTCCTCGACGCGGGCCATAGGGGTAATAGACGTTGAGTGCTTCCCCAGAGAGCCTTTAGCATGATACGATACTATCGGGGGAATTGACGGTGAGTGAATCCCTAGAGAGTCTATTATTTTCAGAGCTAAACTAGAGGGGTGGGACTGCCTATGCCTCCTCCAAGCCTCATCCATCTCTCCCGGTGCTCCTCGTTCATTCTAGGCCTCCTCTACCGAATGAGGAGGCTACTTCCAGTTTTTAGCAAAAACAACGTAAGTACACGACATGTACTTTCAAGTACATAGTGTGTACTTTCTTTTTTACTATTCACATGTGGAAATACTCCACCACATTATTGTTCATCTGCTGACTGACTACACAGTGTGTTTTACCAAGTACACAGCATGTACTATCCTTTTTACTATTCATCTAGCAGCTACTCTCCATTGACATACTGTTCACCTATCCACTGATTACATGACGTGTATTACTATGTACATGGCGTGTAGTCAGTTTTACACCCTTAATCACTGACAAGTCTACACGCCCTATATACTCATCACACACAGCCAAAGTACACGGTGTGTGGAAAAGTACACTGCGTGTACCCAAATTTTTTGAGATTTTTCCCCATTTTCGTTATTTTCTCAAAAACACTTAAGTAAAAGGGAAAAGAATAAACTCATACGTAATGAATAATAATATTGTTCTTACAATCTCCCCCCTGAAATCAATTTTTCCCAAAATTTCCCTTCCAAGGGTGGTGATGATAAAGCTGAGAACAACTCTGGCCACTGAGCACATATGTCGGTCTCCCGCTCCAATGTTTTGTCTTGCACTCGACCATGCTACCATAGCACTTGTATGAGAGGAAATGACCAGCCTCGAAGAACCTTCATGCTCCTATCAACAATCCAAATCAGATGCTCCTTAAAGGATGAATCGACCTGTAGTTCAACCTCCTCCGGCAGAATAATGTGAGATAGGTCTGAATGATAACGATGCATCTAGGATATGTGGAAGTGGTCGTGCATGGCCCGATACCTCTGTGCAATCGCAACCAATAGGAAGTCGACCTAGCTCTCTCCATAATATCAAATGACCCTACATACCTTGGTGAATATTTACCCTATATCCTGATTCACATGTGTCCCAACCTCGGCAAAACATGCAAGAACACATGATCCCCAACCACGAACTCTAAGGGTCGTCTGCAGCGATTAGCATAATCATGCTAACGAGACTGGGCAATACCATTCGCTTCTGAATCAACTGGACCTGCTCTGATGTCTCCTTCACGAGATGTGGCCCCAGTAATGCTGCCTCACCTGCCTCCAACTAGTACAAGGGTGATCAACAAGGATTACCATATAAAGCTCCGTAAGGTGCCATCTCAATAGTTTCTTGAAAACTATTATTATAGGATAACTCGACCAGGGGTATGTGATTCTCCCAAGATCCCCCAATGTCCAGGATGCATGCTCGCAGCATGTCCTCTAAAACTTGTATCGTACACTCTGACTACCAATTGGTCTGAGGGTGGTAAGTTGTGCTCAGAAGGGCCTGTGTACCCAGTTCCCTCTGAAAACTCTTCCAGAAAAGAGACATAAAATGGGCATCCATATCTGAAATAATAGAATGAGGGAAACCATGAAAACATACCACCTCTTGGATACACAACATCCTGATCCCATCAACACTGAAGGTCTCCTTGATCGGAAAACAATGAGCTACCTTTGTAAGCCTATCCACAACAACCCATACAACATCATTGCCTCAAGGTGAACTTGGTAACCCATTCATGAAGTCCATCGTGAAATCATCCCATTTCCACTCTAGAATGGGTAACTACTGTTACAATCTAGCTACCCTCTGATACTCCACCTTCACCTACTGATAGGTGGAAAATCTCATAACAAAACCAGCTACCTCCCTTTTTATACCTTGCCACTAATAATGACATCTCATGTTCCGGTACATTTTGGTAACTCCAGGATGTACATCCCAAGCTGAAGCATGAAAGTTCCACATCAACTCCTCATGTGTTTCCCCTGGGACCCACAATCTTCCATGGATATGTTGTAACTACTCATCACCTATCATCCAACCCAGAGGAGGGTCCTCACTGGCCACTGACTCCTGTAGAACTAGACCTTTTCAATCTCATATCTGTCTCATCCTCACTCTTTTCATGAGGGTATAATTCACTACTAAGGATGAAAGATAGGCTCTCCACTGACTATCGTGCACCTCCAAATGCATCTTAGAGAACAAAACCATAAGCTGCCCCTCACCACTGGCCTCCTACACTGCATGTATCTGAGTCCTCTTACTTAGTGCATCAGCTACTGAATTACCTTTACCAGGTGTATAGGCAAGCTCAAAGTCAAAGGACTAAATGTATTCAACCCACCTTCACTGTCTCAAGTTCATGTCACACTGAGTAAAGATGTATTTAAGACTTTTGTGGTCTGTAAACACCAAAAAATGATCTCCCAAGAGATAATGTCTTCAATAGCATAACACATGAACAACTACAGCCAAATCGAGATCATGAGTCGGGTAATTTCTCTCATGTGCCCTTAACTACCAATACCCGTACGCAACTACTCGATCACCCCACATCAACACTGCTACCAGACCAATACCTGATGTATCACAGTAAATTGTATATCTCTTCTCTTGCCCTCAAAGTTTCAGGGCTGGTGATGATGTCAACCTTCCTTTCAGCTCCTGAAAGTCTATCTCATAAGATTCTATCCAAAAGAACATCATACAGTTCTTAGTAAAACACCTCAACGGCACTGCTAAGCAGGAAAAGTCTTATATAAAGAACCTGTAGTAACCAAACAACCCATAGAAACCCAGTTTCACAAAGACGTTCATAGGATACTCCCAGGAAACTACTGCTCTCACATTCTCTGGGTTTACCGCAACTCCTGCCTCTGAGATAATATGACCCAGGAAGTGAATATGGTCCATCCAAAAGAGGGACATTGAGTGATAAGCATATAACAGATTCTGTACCAGTGTACTCTGTATGATCTCTAGATGGGTGTCATGGTCATGTCGAGTTTGAGAGTACACCAATATATCATCCATGAAGACTACCACAAAAGAATCCAGTTATTAATCGATCAAACGATTCATCAAATCCATGACAACCGTTGGCATGTTTGTGTGTCCAAACGGCATGACTAGGTACCCATATAGACCATATCTACTTCAAAAGGCTATAAGTGGTATGTCTGATGGTCTAACGTGTAACTGATGATTTC
The DNA here is from genome assembly GCA_963277665.1 of Viscum album. Taxonomy (NCBI): domain Eukaryota; kingdom Viridiplantae; phylum Streptophyta; class Magnoliopsida; order Santalales; family Viscaceae; genus Viscum; species Viscum album. Next base: position 1,200,752,867 of record OY728164.1, read on the forward strand.
AAGATCTTAATTCAATCATTGAGAACACTCATTCTCCTCTAAGATGATCAAAAATATATAAATCCTTAGTAAAGGATATCGGTTCTTAACTCCCAACTGGTTTAGTTTCCGATAATCTACACAGAGTCTTAGGTTACCATCTACCATCTTCGCAAACAAGATAGGCAATCCCTAAGGAGAAGTATTGGGTCAGATTAAACCCTTTGTTTTTTACTCCTATAACAGTATCTTGATCTCATACAATTCTGTTGTGGTCATCCAATAAGGATGAATGGACACCAGTGCTTCTCCTGGCACAATTCCAATAGAGAAATCCACCTATTGTTCAAGAGGTAGACCTAAAAAGTCGTCCGGGAAGTCATACCTGGAATGATAAACCACTGGAAGGAAATCCTTCTGAAAATATCCCTGGTCATCCAGATATAAACTCGAAATTTCTGATGTCACTCCACCTATCCCACGATGCTTGGGTCCAACTTGGATCTCCTAGACATCCCATTCAGCCTTGTATAGAAACTCTCCTCCCTTTGATGATGTGAAACTCACCCTGCAAGAATACAAATCAAAAAAGTCTCAAAAGGGTAAAAACCAGTCCATCCTAAGAATGAATTCATAGCCCTTCATCTCTAAGACATAGAGGTCCCATAGAAAGTTACACCCAGCATCCTCGAGGGGGTAGTCCTTGCACTGACGCACACATGTTGTTTTTATTCCCAATGGAGTGTCGAGCATCCATATATCTGAAGAATATGAAACATAGAGCGCAAAGATCTCCAGAACGGGCGCAAATATAAAGCTATGTGTATAATCAGTATTAAAAAGTGCCACAGATACAACATAAGAAACTAGAATAGTACCTATGATAGTGGAATGCCAGGGATCCTGCTCATATTGGGTCTGTTGCACAACGTATGTCTGCCCAGTGTCGTGGCCCTACGACACAGCTTGGCTACCCTTAGCTGACCCACCCTGCTGTCTCGGAGATCCTGGTGTATGGATTCCACGATCATGACCAACACCTCGGCCTAAGTATCCTGATATATTCCAATTCCTTGACTGGTAAGACACTACTGGACCTAATCCTACACACAGATTCGGCACAAAACACCTCTCACTAGTTACTGGTGGAAACTCCCTGCAAAAATGCTGAAGATGACCCATCCTGCCACAAGCTCAGCACTCCACTAGGTCACATGTACACTAAAGTCTCTTGTGCCCCTCTTTTCCACACTCGTAGCACATTACTAGTTCACTTGAAGAAATCTTCTAGCTAGCACTACCACTATGAGAGGAATCCATACGCCTCTTCCTCCTACCAGTAGAAATAGTACCAGAGACTGGTGCTGAACTGACCTAGTACGCACCACTAACTTACCGTAGGTTCCACTCAGTAATCAATGCCTCGTTATGATAGCATGCACTGTAGGAAACATAAAAAAATTCACTAGTACTCGAATGTCATATCGAAGACCATCCTCAAAGTGCATAGCCCTCAACGTCTCATCACCCACCAGAATAGGGAAAAAACACTAAATCTCGATGAAACAGGTATAATAATCCATCACTAACATGGTACCCTCCTGCAGATTCTTGAACTCACGATTTTGATCTTCCCGTAGTGTCTCCGTAATGAAAAATTCATAGAATACTACCTGAAAATCATCCCACACCATGTCCCGGTGATGCTCAGTCTGGGTGGTAAAATCCCACTATATCTTGTCAGAATCACGCAACATGTACGTAAAGAGATTGGCCCTCCTCCCTAAAGGTGTCTCAATATGATCAAAGATAGTCTGTAATTAATCCAACCATGACTCTGCAGCATGTGGTCCGCCATCTCTTGAAAAAGTAGGTGGATGTTGGTTTTGTAATATACGCATCAGCTCTGCTATAGACGTGTCACCCGGTGGTGATCCCTGGAAGGTATGGCTAAATAAAATGAAGCCTTCATGGAACTGCGTACCAGTTCCTATGTCTAGTATAATGTCTAGCACCGCATATTACTCTACTGAACGATCCATCAGTAGATCACAGCCTACCATGTCTTGAGTATAACCGTTTTTGCTATCATGGTGTACAACTCATGGTCTTTTCAGGGGCATGACTCTACAAGGTCAAACACACACCTTAGACAATGATCATAAAATACTATGTAATGGAAACGTAATAATGGAACTGGGATCATAAAACATTCATGTTTTACAAAACAAGATGACCTAGCTTTTATAATTACGACACGACATGTTCCCATAAGTCTTTCACATGGGAGTGTACTTTCTACCAGAACTGGTTGTGTAACACCAAAAACACATGACGTGGTGTCTGCACACAAGGAGTGTACTTGAATTTTATTCCCTTACCCGAGTTCTTCTACAGGATAAGCCACACATATCTCTTTTGAACGAGGCTACACGTCCTATATAATGTCTACACAGCGTGTACACTTGAGCCCTTACATGGTCTTGTTCTGATATTTGACAGGGCGTGTCTCAACCCTAGGAACATGACATGTTACACCTGCACACGGCGTGTACACCACTCTATCTTCCCTGCCACATGGTCCAGTCCACACGGTCACTCATTGGTCAATACTACACATCGTGTCCCATAGGTATACGGAGTGTACTAGACGAGCTTCACCGACCCGTGTTGTTCGTGACACGGCCAGATACACGGCTCACACTACAAGGCATGTTCCAAATTTATATGGTGTGTACAAGAAGAGGTAACACCGACCCGTGTTTCTAGTTACACAACACGGTCCCCAGATTAAACTATACAGTGTGTTCGGAACTAACACGACGTGTTTATGAAAAGTTTTCTCTATTTGTGTTGTTAGTCACCCGGAGAAAACATGGTCAACATGATACGTCATGTACAAAAGTTTCACAGCATGTTCCCTCAAGAGTTTACGTATCCTATGTTTATGCCTACATGGCCTATGAAACGATTAAAAACTACACGCTGTGTACTTTCGGTACACAGTGTGTACTTAATTTTTCTCCATTTCTTCTTGAACAGAAGAGTACATGGCATGTGTCTATATAACCACACACCGTGTTGTCTAGGTTTTTGAACAGTACACATCAAAAACTACACTGCATCCCATTTTTCTTTAATTTATAGCGTCAGTATGCCAAATTACGATCCGTGGGGGCCCATACTCCCCACGAACCAATGTTTAGAACCATACCATTCACACTATAGTACAAAACGTAACAAAAAGCTGGATCATGATCTGCTAAATTCCGATCCATGAGAGACCATACTTCTCAGGAACAAAAGTTTAGCGTCCATCAACCCAACCGTGACTTGAACCAATAACCTATTAATACTAGGCGTATCTATCAAGGTACCTATTTCAACAACAAGCATTTTCTAGCACAACATCAATCACAACATCATGAAATTTCTAATACACTTACATGGTGTATAAAATATGCATGTCATGTGATTCTAACATGTGCCTATATAATGCATGATATGGAAAACCCTCATCTCATCAGATTGCGACTAAAATAGAACCCAGTATAAAAATATAAACAGAACACCACAAGTGCGTCACCCAACTGTGAAAATTAGTTCAACAGTAAAGGTCAAAATCATTAAAATTGGAACACAATTTAAATTGGCTTTTAACTATATAGGGGTTAGCTACTCCTGGACACAAGTTATTACCAAATACCGATTGTATCCTATCCCTGACTATAGGCTCCAAAAAATAAGTCAAAGAAAAGAAACCATCTGATACCACTGTGTAACGTCCCGAATCCGGGTGCCACACAATGAGTGTCGCGTACCCGATTGGTCAAATAACCTCAAGCGCATTTCCCCAAACTCCAGAGGCTGCCGAATATTAGCGAGTGCCTATGTGTGATAGTGAGGAAACTATTCCCTCATTTGTCAAAGTGTAGCGCAGTGGAAAAATATAAACATACAAAAAGCCAAAGATATAAAAAATACAAGATTAAAGCACAACAGTACTGAAGAAAATGATAACCAATAGTCATATATATATATATATATATATATAATTATGCAATATGTTCTATTTCTAAGAGATCTGTCAAAACAGAATACACTGTAATCAAATAAAATAGAGTAAAAAGTACCAAGTACAAAAAAGAAAACTAAAATAGCGAAACAGAAACTCAGTAGCACCACATGCCTATGCTCGGTCCCATGCTCTCCTACTCCTCTTCAAGAATCATTTACCTATGTAGGGACCCTTGCACTTATCAAGACATGAAGACATATAAACTTTTTGGGACCAAGACATTACCCAGACAGGGTGGGAGAAATAAATCCAAGTTGGAAACTGCCAAAGGCCCATGCCCAACTATCAGTGAAAAGGTGGAATATCAGTGTACAATAATAAAATACAGTAAACTAGGAAGTACTCAAAAGTAACTATCTCTACCAGTTACATTGCCATTTTAATAATTATTTATCAATTCCAAGCTTGTGCTTTAGCTTGGAAGGTACACCATAAGAAATCACTATAGTAAATATTCAAAGTAAACATTGTCCTCATACATGCATATCCTTTCCCTCAGGAAAACAGAATCGAAACTCTTAGGTGACTACCCATGGGCATAAATAATATCGGCCTCAGGCATATGAGATGTCCCCCTCAAGCAAAAAAGCTACTGCCCAAAGGCATGAGAAATATTTCCCTCAGGAAGAACGAAACTCTTCCCTTAGGCTAAAGAAACACATCCCTCAGGATAATAAAAACACTTCCCTTAGGCTACGCAAGTAACCAAGCCGATCCCAATGCATAATAAAGTAATAAATATGTTTCCTCTCATGAAAACTCAAAACATGCTTTCATTAGGGCATACCCACGGGTATCCTATCCAAATGACTAAACAAGAGAAACGCACCCACGGGGTGGACCTGGATCCAAGAAACGATCCCAAAAAGAAGTTTATATATATCATTAGTTTAAATATGAAATTCTAGATATCTTATTAACTAAGGAATTTTCTAGAAGACACCGCAAACATGGTCGTGTAGCACCACAATACACAAAAACAACTCAACAGTTAGAATTAAACACCAAAGCACCTACCTCGATCTTCTCTGATCGATATACGTGAATGACGCCTCCTGAAACAACTGAGAATGATGTAGATCTGGGATAAAAATTTATCCATTCACACTCAAATAGAATCCCTTTGAGAAATAATTTGACCGAAGGAATCAACAAGAGGGAAGGCCTTACCTGCGCTGTCCAAACGAGATCATCGACGGAAGAATCCGATTCTCAGTGAGTGTTCGGGGGCTCCTCCACGCCTCGACCATCTCTCCTAGTGCTCTTGGTTCATTCTATGCTTCCTATACTAAATGGGAAGGCTACTGCCAGTTTTTTACTAAAAAACATAACTACACCATGTGTACATTATTTTTAACTTTTCACTTGTAGCAACTCTCCCCCGCCTTACTGTTCATCTACAGACTGACTACACGATGTGTTTTAACAATTACACGACGTGTAATATCATTTTTCATGTTCATATAACATCTAATCTCTACCACCTTACTGTTCACATGTCGACTGATTACACGGTGTGCATTACTATGTACACAGCATGTAGTCAGTTTTTACACCCTTCATCACCGACAAGGCCTACGCACCCTGTATGATCATTCCACACGGCCAAAGTATATGGCGTGTGGAAAAGTACATGGCCTGTACACAGAAATTTTGGGATTTTTTCCCCATTTTCCTTATTTTCTCAAAAACACTTAAGTAGAAAGTGAAAGAAGAAACCTGTAACTCAAGAATAAGAACCAAGTTCATACAATTTGTCTCAGATTTCCAATCTATGTTACCATTTCTGTGTTATTATGATTTGAAAATAAAATAATTTTAGTTTATTAATTAATTTACTGTTATTCCCCCAGTGATGTTTTCTACAGATGACCTGCGCCGACCAATGTTATTTCACACATAGGGTTAAGCCACTAGTCAATGATCAATTGAGAAATTAGATTTGTAATCCAGGAAATAATTTAAGAGTTATTTTAAATTATTTTAAAAAGTCTCACGTATGTTCTATTAAATACATATTTATTTCCAACAAATGTTTTGGGCACCCCGTGCTTCGGAATCTCACACTCTCTCATCGCATGGTCTCATAATTTTACCAATTATGTAATAAAAATAAAATAATAGAAAATTAGAGCCATTAAATTTCATACTAATATAGGGTTTTTGAACTATATGTTCTGATAGTTTAGGGTTTATAATCCATACACGTTGTTTCAAATGTATAGTATTAACATTTTTTACAGAATAAGATAAAATCTTTTACAATCACATTAACAAATATTCATCAATGATCAAGTAAATGAATATAATTACATATTAAATATATCTATGAATAATAATATTATAAATATCACTTAAAAGAAAAATAATTATTAGCACAAATGTTGGTGTTTGTTAGTATCAATTTTTTTTTACAAAATTGCTAAATCAACATGTGCTAAAAACATATTCCCCAAGATAAAAAATAATTCTGTATATCATGAAACATTAAAGATATGTGATTCAAAAATATAATATCATAACCCATGAAATGATGTAGGGATCATAAATATTTCCTCAAATCAAAAATTTGGAAAATATGTAGGTTTCTTAATCATTTGATTGTAGAATAAACCATGGAAGGAAGCGATTTTCATAACCATTTTATCATGGTATAAACCATGGATGATTAATGAGTTTCATAAAATACTTATCATCATAAACAGAAACCATTAAAAGAAAGAATAATAATGGTGTCCTTGGATCATATCCCATGTAAAACATAAATTATATCAATGAATTTCATCTTAGATGGAGAAGTATTTTAAGACAATACGCAGAGTATTTTTAAGGAAACATAACATTTATTTGAAAATAATTTTTATGACATAAAATATTTTAAAAACAAATTTTTTTGAAAAAAACATTGAGAATTTTTAACAATAATAGTGGGTTCAGTACACACCTCCAAAATATATCACTTTTTAGAAACTTGTATTCAAATCATAGGACTTCCAAAATAGCTTTTAACTATATTCACAGGGTCGCATTGGGATATCTATCTATATAATAGGTTCAAAATGTTATATGTCTAATCACCATGAATATGAATGTGTTCCCTTTATCTCATACATTCTGTAAATCAATGCTAAGAACATAGATGTAAAAACATCAAAAAAATGATCTCATTCCAAATTTGCAACTATGAAAATAAATGCTAATAGTTCGTCAATGAATATGTATGAAACTCAACCTCATCCCTTAACACATATTTAAAAAATCATTCTTAGAATATTTTCAATAGTTTTAATCACTAAAACATTACGGTCCTCAACATCCTAAATATAATTAGTGAAACCAATTTTTTTATCTTTGTCCTTCTCTTCTTCTTCATATTCTTTTTTTATCAATATTTATGCAACACATAGTATCACAACAACAAATAATTCATCAAGAATTATTAAAATGGTTGTCACAATATCCAATTTTTTCTAAAGTTTCAATTCCTGAAATATATTTCCTCCTAGATCAATATCAGGTCTGGCTTTGTGTTAATCCTTTTGTGTTATTTAGTTTTTCTAATTTATCTTCTCTTATAATTCATTATTCAAATAATGAATTAATTTATCTCTTTTTTCTATTTCATATTATATTTAGGAAAATGGTATTTTATTTTCTTATATATTCAAATATAGAAAAACCCCATGAAATATTTGGATCCATGTTCTCATTCAATTTTTCTGTCACCTTATTGTATCTGGGATTTACTCCATCATCCTCAACTTCTTTTTGTCCACTCTACCACAATATCATGTAGAATGATCGGATTTCAATTTAGATTCATTTACCTTTCTCATTTTTCTAACATCCACTAGATACTATAGAAACCTCTATCTATATTCTTGAGTTATTCTGCTTATTCATATTGAAACAAATAAAAAATTAAAAATATCACAGCAGCTGACATCATCAGTCATTTGAGAACACTACTACATTATATCAAACTCAATCTATTCATATTGAATTTCATTAACTTAGGTAATTTAAAATAAATTAAATCATGTCCAATATATTCATATACTACTGCTTATTTTTAGATTATAAAATCTAAATGTTTCACTCAAAATATCCGAAAATGTAATCAACATTGATCATATTCTCATTGTCTTTGATGATCAACTTATCACTTTGTACATTAATGAATCAAAACTCATTTTATGCAATGTGAGGTTTAAATCCATGGGATTCAATTTAGTAATAATCTTGATTTAATTATCAATTTTTATTATAATTTATGATTTTCACATATCTTCATTTGAAAATAATATCGAGATAGAACAATTATTATCACCCTCAATCATCCCAAAAACTATTTATATCACGGCTCTTTAAATATTAATTATGTTTTTTCCTTTATAGAATATCCCAGACATCATCCCCAATCAATTATTAATTAATAATCATGAATTTTACAATATTCAATAATTTAAAGTATTTCATATGACATTGAAATTCATAATATCAATTGAATTAACACACTTTTTCAATATTCATTTTTAATGTATTTGAGTTAATATGTGTTTAGAATGTGAAATTGTGACAAAAATGTCTGGAATATATCAAATTTCAATGCGGGGATCATTTTAAGTCATATGATAGTCCTGAATTCATACACTCTATAATGATGTTAACAAATTTTCTCAAAAATTCAGATGATAAAGTCAAACAATTAGGTATTATGGTAAAAAAATTTATAGAGATATGTCATATTATGGACATAAAGTGATACAATCATCAATGTAATTTTTTATAGAATCAAAGATATAATCATGATTGTTATCTTAAAATATTCTTGAAGTCATAAAATCATAGTCTGGAAGAAAAAATCATATTGTAAAGTCATGTACCCGAGTCATAAGATATTTAGAATTCAATAATTCTTTTAAAATTAATATCGATCGTTTTAAAAAAACTCCAACCAATATAATTCAATTAAAATTAATTTTAATATTCATCCAAAAAACATGAACACAATTTTCACCAGCCTTGAACAATAAGAACCTTTAGATGATTCTTCCAAAACTAAACCTATAATTTCTAAAAAACAATGAAACTATTCTAAAAATGTCATATATATATATATATATTATGTTATAAATAATAAACTAGTATATCTTCATTTTATATATATTTAATTGAAAATATTGAATATAAGGCTTCACCGACATCATCACATTTCGTAGATATGAAGACCATCTCAATAAGCATAAGATGTATTAAATTATAACAAATAAATTTCTAAGAAATATATTTAAAGCCACAAGTATAGAGAAAAGGGAATTACATAAATAAATTTTACATATCATTATAGGAATATTAATTATGTATCATTATAGTACATGTCAGAATCATAACGGTTTAGGGGCCTTGGTATCTTGGATACAATAAACCCAATATATAATAGTTAAAAATAATCTCCATCATATATTATCATAAATAAAACATTTTATACATATAATAGTTAAACCATTCTCTACATCCCAAGGAAAAGGAAGCATAATAATGATTGGGATTAGGTGCAATGTAAGGGTAAACATGTGATATATCAATCAATGATCATATTAATTCATAACATGATAAGAAGGGTATAAGATCTTGAACTTAAAATTTTTTATTCATACCAAAAAATTAATATAAACATGAGGCCTACCAAAATTTTGGTAGTTCCGATGACATGAATAATAAAAAAATCAAAATAAGATGACCCATGAGATAATAAAATTAGTATACAATCATGTCATAAATTAGTGTAATAATAATAATCATAGAAATATTTTATCATGGATATGATCCAAGATATTAATCACATGTTTTGATTGTGATTATAACCCATGTACCTACTTTGTGAGTGTGATAACCTACCTAATACCCTCTATGTGATTGGGAAAACACCATGTGTACCATATTTTAGACATGAGATAACCTCATGTCTACCCATTGATCTCATAAAACATTTATATTTACCTAATTAATTGGTGGGAAATAAAAAGACCACATCCAACACATAATGATAATCAATTTATATGAATTCCACAATGTCCTGTAAAAAATTATTATTTCATCATATATTAAACCATGTAATAGAATATGGGTTCAATCAATATTTTATCATTATATTCATAAAACATCAATAGAAAGAATCAATATAGTAAAAATGGACCATATCTCTTGTACAACAAATGAAACGTAAAAGTATATTGTTATGAATCATCATACATTAAAAATATCACCTTAACATTTCTTGAGAAAAATACCCATTTATTTTGAAGTAACTTATTTAAAATATTAAATTTACAAAATATTAAAGAGAAAATTTATATTTGAAAATAAAAATTACAACTTATGATGTAATATTTACTTAAAATTTAATTCATGATTGAATTAATATTTTTTCATGTGTTGTATATTAAAAAATAGTTCTTTTAAATTTTTCGTAAATAATCAAAAGTAACTCATTCAAAAAATGACAATAAAAACACTCATTAAAAATATATATGAACGAAATATTTTTGTAAAAAATAATTTTAAAGTAACGTTAAATTATTAAAATTATTTTGAAAATATTTTAAAAATAATATATATATTAACTAAATATATTCCCATACAAAGATAGAAATAATGTTAGTTTTTTTAAAACGATTATTTCAGTGATGAGATTACCAAAAAAGAGAAAAATAAAAGGAAAAAAATATAATTTCCATAAATTACCCGAGTAAAATACATTAAATATTATTTTTGGGATATAGGTCATGTAATTTTATCATCATAAATTTGTTCATAATAAAATCTAGTAAAAATTTTGAATGTAATTTAATACCATTACATCAAGTCCATCATTCATAATAAGAACTATAAACTCATATATAATAAATTTAAAATTTTTAAAATTATATTATAGAATTATATACATACTATAATACCATACATGGTTTACATATAACATCTTTTTATTCATCCATTATAAATATTTTATTATCATCGTCATTTTGGATGTTAACTACTTAGTTTTTCAGGTATATTATGATTTTAAAGTTGTGGTCATTGCACATTGATCATAGATCCTTAATAAACAATATTTAAATAATGTTATAAATATCATTACCATACATTTTATAAATATTTATATTTATTCTTATAATACGTTGATGAAAATTTAATTATATCACCACAGGTAGATGGTAGTTTATGAGTACACATATGTTATGTTTACATTTTCCAATAAATTGAATGATAGAAAGTAAAATAATAATTTACATCTACAGAATCATTATTATACCATAAATTCATCTATATATATATATAGTAAATCCATCATTACAAAAAACCCTTGAATATGTTTATGTAAAATGATTCATATCGCTACGTGGTGGTGGTAATCCACATGTATGCACAAGCGATAAATCCACTTCGCATTTTATAGATAATTCATCAGAAATGGTGGTCACATCGTCATAATAAATTCTAAATTAATTTATAAAAAATAATTAATCAGGTTTTTATAGATAACATATTTTTATAGATAGTGTTAGATGAAATCAATTTGAAATGGTTTGGGTAATATTTATACCTCTTCTTTGAGATACCTCCTTTGGCTTACACCTTAAGCCATGAAATATTAATCTTAGGATAAGAAAATAAGTACTATAAATATGAGAGTTAATATAAAATGGTTTTAGTTCATTTATTGGTTGGTATATAAGGCTAAAATTGTTTTAATATGAGAGTATAAGTGGTTCCCTTTTTTATGTTAGGGGAAAGACACAAATGGAATTTCTTAAAAGATATCAATAATATACGATCACTTCCATGTGAAGGTGGTTACAAATGGAAATTTATTATTATGCATGATAATATGAGCTAAAAATATATTCAATGAATAATAATTATACATTTTTATATATTATTTATACCAATTAATATTTTTTTAGCCCCCTCCCCCGATAAACTCTCTTTAGCATGAACCGTGGAAACACAATTTATCTATTTGTAATATAAATTATGAACAAAATGACCATATTAAATTATAATAATTAAAAATATAAAATTTAATAAATATATTCTAATGAATGGAGTTTCTAAAAATGGTATAATTTAATTTTAAATAAGATCCAAAAATGAAAAAACCACGTTTTTAAAAAAAATTGAATTGTTTAGCATAAAACATATTTCACTTCTATTACATGAAATGTAAAAACCATGAAATAAATTTTAAAATATTTTATTTAATATATAATATATAATTTTCATTTCTACTATTAATAAATAAATATTAATATAATTTATAAATATAAAAAAACATTACGTGCATGAAACCTTTTTTTTATAAACAATGAGTTTTAAGCAGAAAAATAAACTTATAAAAAAAATTACAATGTTGATTCATGTGTAATTAATTACCTTAATAACAATTAAATTACAATTATGTTACTATAAGTTCAAATTAAACACATAATTGTACTTTTTTTAATTTGTTTACTAAAAATAAATGATTATATTAGAAAAAATGTAATTTTTCACTATTTTGTAAAAAAACGTTTTACAACATCAAAAAATGTAACCAAAAGAATGTAAAATTAAAATTTAAAACATATATTAATTAAAATAAAAAATATCAAAAATTGGAATAAATTAATTATAATTTCCGAGGAAAAAGGAAATAAAAATAATTTTTTTAAAAAGATGTTTTCAAGCATTAAATGTTCTTATTTACAATTGAGTTCTTATATATAATGTAATAGTAAATAAATTTTTATTATATAAAATGTTTATAATTTTTTTTTAAATTTTTTTTATTTCTATTAATACCTCTGATTTAATGTCTTGTTTATAATTGAAACATTTAAATAATATTTTTATTATATATCAGAGTTCACTAAATGTTTGTTTTTACGTATTAAGTATGTTATTGAGAATAATATTATTTAAAATAAATTTTCACGTTTTTACATGTAACACCTATTTTGTTTACTTTTCCATGTATTCCAAATTATAAAAAACTAAAATATTCTATTCAGAAGCCATGGATAACTTAACGACTTTCTGTAGTTCGGTAGAACCTCATTTCAACAGCCAAATTCTCCACTTTTATATTTTCATGCTCATTGAAAACTATGACACCAAATACAATGAATCATTAATTTTGTAAATAAATTATTTTATCTCTAGGTTCTCATTATAGATAATAATTTTTACAACATATTTACATGATAGGTAATATATGGAAATTACCGTGTAAAATGTGTTATCAATGGTAATAAGACTGTTCTAGTAAGACAACGTCAGGAATAGCTCACTGTACAAAATATATGGTTATTGAAAATTACTTCTCATTTTGGTCTGGGGACCCACTTTTACAACCAATATAATAATATTTTAAATAGGTTTTTAATTTTGTTTACTTTATTATAGTCTCTAATTAATTAATATTTTTTTATCATGTGTTTATTATAATGAAATGAAATTAAATTGAAATGAAATTTATTTAATCAAATGTATTTACTATGTTCATTCATGAAAAGGTATATAAATTTTCTATTGGACATAAAGATATATATATGTCCATCCTACTAGGTGACCTATGTCATGAACCATTTTAGAAAATATTATATACATATCATGTTAGGAAATTACATTAATGGATAATATAATAATATAAATCATAATTTAAAAATTTAGCAATGATAAATCTTTTCCTGGAAGATATTTATGATCCAATTGTATCAAAAAATATTTATTCCATGACACATTATATTTTTTATAAATTCTCAAAAAAAAATACATTGATATAAATAAAAAATTATTTATTTTTGTAACTCAATTACTTTAAAAATGATAGCACCTTTTGATATGTATCCCTATTAGTATTAACAATCAACATCGATTTCTCATGAGTGAAACCTTACAACACATTTACATGAATTTGTTCAAAACATAAATATGTCTCATTATAATCATGAAATAATTTTCATTTTAAGTATCTCCAATTCTTACCAAAATTCATCACGCTCTATGAGAATTAATTGGAATTAAACACGTTAAAATATGGTAATATCATGATATAAAAAATAATTATAATAATTTTATTAATAATTTTATTTCCAAATTTTTTATTAACAATCACATAATATTAATCTAGTATTTATTTCATTTGGTTGTTCCCCGCCATATTCATTCATGATATGGTAATATCCCATCAATATTTAAAATTGATGAGAATTTTAAATGTCTCGCATGTAATTTGCCCAAGTAGTTATCCATAAATATTAGTAACATCTCCAGTAGACACTAAAAACTTATAAAATGGAATGAAAATTTAAATATCCCTAAATCCCATACACCATTTTAATTTACATATTTATATCTTCTATTAGTATTTCTATTTTTTAAAAAATAAATAAAATAAATAATGAAAATATATTTTTTTTACAATGATAAACTAAATAATGAAAATCCTCTAGTTAACCATAAATAGGATAGTGAATAACTACTGACCGACCAATGATGAATTTTATGGTGGACTAGAAACATAATTTGGGTAATCTAATTACGTTCTAATTATCTCCAACTTAATTGAGTAACTTAGGTGCATCGAATGTGATGGAAGTTATAGTTTTATCCAAGATAAATAATTTTTGGGGTTTCAAAATCTTTTCATTCTCACTATTCTAATATTACAAACTACCTAGAACATAATATATGTAAAAAATAAAAATTAAAATTAAAATAATTTTAAGCTCTACAAAATAGAATAATGTATATATAAACATTATAATAAAATAGATAATGATGAATAAATATATAAAATGTTTTATCCATAACAATAATACATTAAAAAAATATACAATATACTAAATATTCTAATTTACACCTTCATACATTATAAATAAGAAAAATCACAGTGGTGTAATAGTATAATATAATGACATTAAAAATTAATACATTCACTTATCTTAATCATCATTTCCAATTAAATTATGAACCTCATTTTGTAACATTCTTTATTCATTTTAATCCTCCCATGTGAGATATACCTTTAGTATCTCCAGCTTAGTTATTCTAAATAGCTCTAAACTATAGACCAATAAGAACCCAAACCTGCCAATCTATACAACAAAGGATTACAATTAGTACCATGATATTATCAATACTATGGGGAGATCATACCATAATTCATATAACTATAAATATAATATTAATATAGATAAATCATCATCCATAATTAAAAAAATTATATGTCCATTATAATGATATTGGAACCATATATAAATAAAACACACATTCTATTAGAAAATATAATCCATTTTATTGTCATGCAGGGAATACGTCAAGTGAAACATTACCCAATAGGTTTATAATATAAAAACAAGAATAAAAATATAAAAAATAACAATGAAATATAAAAAATATAAATCCTAACCCTATAATATACCAACACAAAAATATCATATATAGATATCACATCTTCATTTATAAATTTTTATTACATAACATAATAATCTTTTCCAGAATCATAGAGGTCTTGTATAATTGGGATCATTGATACATAAAAACCAATTTTACATGTGTACAACATGGAATCCCACTGAATTATTTATAAATATGTCTCTTATTATTCATACCATACTATGTAACATTTTCCATAACATAGTGAAAGGAAACCTTAGAGTCTGTGAGCTCTAATGAAAAGTAAGGGTAAATAATGGAAAGGTCAATAATAACTATAACATAACATGAGAATAAAGGTATGAGAAAATAATAATAAAATTTTAAAATCATTTCAAACATTTAAAATATCATAATCTTGAGTAATGAGATAAATATTATTCATTAATAATATATAAACTATAACTGAATCAAAGAACAAAAACAAAGAGACCATAACATGGGAATAAGGCTTAGATTTGTGGCATACACATAAACATGGAATGTCATTTTCATAGTAGTCAACTATCACTACCAACACTATTATAGTGTATTGGGTTCACTCCCAAAACCATAATTGATGTCATGTTTCACTCTCAATATTATTGTTATTGGTAGAGCCTTTTACTGAACTGGTTTCAATCCCTATTTTAGAATTTTTTCCTATGGCACATAAATATTTACCCAATGAATTGGTAGTGTATATAATGTTAATCCCACCCACCAAATAATTATAATAATAAAAATATTTTCTATAATATCATAAAACATTCATTATATCAGAACCCTTTAAAATAATTGTGATTCAAAAGAATTTCATAACAGTATAACTCGGGGAAATGAAATGGAATTCAATAAAATTTTATCATATAATTACTCATGAAAAACTAATGGCATTCATAAAACAAATTTTTAATAATAATAAACCATATATAGAAATGATAATTATTGTATAATTTGATGACATCCCTAGTAAATGATTTGAAAAATTGAAGGATTTCATCATAGTTTAAAATACCAATAAAAGATGACATTAATCATTTCCTGAGGAAAGTACGCAATTCACTTAGAATTAAATTATTTGTAGTCAAAAAATTTATAAAAAATTAAATTTCAAACATTTTTTTAAAATAATCATGAAATGGAATAAATTATTCTTCAATGTATTGATGGGTCATGACAAAAGGAAATTGTGTTCATGTCATATAAGTTAAATGAAAACATTCCTTAAATTTTTTTATAAAAATTAAAAAGTACCTCATCCGAAAAATGACCTGAAGGTTATTTTTAATTTTTTTAAATATTATATCATAGGTAATAATATATTTAAAAAATAAAATTATATTATCAAAATATTTTCAATCATTTTTAGAAAATATGATTATGGAAGAAACAATTTTGTAGACCAATGAGAAAAATGTTGCTAGTTTTCATTAAAAATGTTATTTAGGTCTCTTTAGTTTATAGAAAGAGTAAAATTAATGTAAAACTTGCATTATAATGAAATAAATATATAATAAGAAAACTAATGAGCTTGTTTATAGTTATATCATATAACTTCATCAATAAAACATAATCATAAACAATCTGAATATGTAGTTATATTGTCACATAAAACCCTGTACCACATTGGTAGCTTTAAAATAAAAACCACAATGAAGATATAAAAATATTTTTATATGTATATCACAATAATATTAATTAGGATCACAATAAAACACATTATTTTGAATTATATACACTACATAAAAAATCAAGTGGAGACTATGACATGTGTCTCATATAAGTAAACTTAGGACGAAAATCTCTTACCTCAGGTCCAACTTTATTCATACCTATTCAAAAATCCTATATAATAAATATATATTTATTATAAATATTTTATATAACTGTAATAATATATATAATACCGTAAATTATTTACTTATAACCTTTTATAACATTTTATTAACAATTATTTACTAAAATAATTATTTTGGATGATAATTTCATCATTTTTAACCTATGTTTTGGTTTGGTAGTTATGGTCCCAATACAATTATAATGGTTCCATAATATGGATAATGTTAATAATGATATAAATAATATATATATATATACATATTAATGTTCATTCATGTAGATGGTGGGTCGGGCGTATGGATGAAGGTTGTTTCCATTTTTTGCATATGTAAAATAATAAAATTAAATAACAATTAACCATTATTGAATAATTATTATATAATATATATCACGTATTTTTACTTTATTCTTCCTTATTATAATCCATGTAAATTGGAAATCAAAAATTAATTAAATTCATATACGAGATGGTTGTTTGTCTTTAACACGAATGAAGGTTTCATTTCACATTTGATTGTAGGGGTATGGATAAAGTTTGAGCCCTTATAAGAATAAAATATAAGGTTATATAAGATAATAATGATATTATATAATAATGTTTTAGGATCATTCGAATGATGTGGGAGGAGAAATATATTGAAAGAGGTTAGGTAAGATGGTTACATCATTATTCAGAAACATGTTATGTCTAAAAACATAATCCTTGAAGGGGTGGTCACTTGGAAGGGCCAAAAGGTCTAGTTTTTTCTTAATTAATCAAATAAGGTATTATTATATTTATTTTCCAATCCATAAGGTTTAATGTGGTATAAATAAGAGAAAAGAGTGTTTCCCTTTCATAACGAGGGCTATAACACTCCTAAAAATTTGTAAAATATTAAAATAAAATAATACAATTATCATGTAAAATTCATCCAAATGGAAAAATTTTATAATATAGAATTATAGGTTTAATTTTTGTTTTATACATTGCCATTTAGTTTATACCTTTATCTAAAACATTTTAACATTAACTATAAATATGAATTTTCAATTGTAAAGTGTTATAATCATACATTTAAGGTAAGAATTAACTCATAAATAGATAGGGGATTACACATTAGACAAAATATTATCCTATTTTTCTCTTATAATGATTTTATTATTTTTATATAATTTAATAGAATATCATTTTTATAAAATACCG
The DNA here is from genome assembly GCA_963277665.1 of Viscum album. Lineage (NCBI taxonomy): Eukaryota > Viridiplantae > Streptophyta > Magnoliopsida > Santalales > Viscaceae > Viscum > Viscum album. The sequence continues at coordinate 1,200,771,412 of OY728164.1, forward strand.
TTAAAGAACATTTTGATACTATAATTTTATTTTGACTTTAATGACATCAATAAACATATTTAAAATAAATATAATCCATTTAAAAATAAATAATATGTCATATTAGTCTAAAAAATGTACGAAACACTATATTTCACTCAAATTATCTAAATTTTAAAATTTGTAAAATCATTTATTTATTTTTCATATTAATTGAATAAGTATTGTATTCGTATTGAGAGATTATTTAATGTAATTAATTATGCATTAAATTTATAAATAAATTACAAAAGTTAAGTTAATTTTATTATTTACAAAATTACCAATTACATTTATCCACCACATTCATGTTTCCCCACATGAACACATAAAAGATAGTTAAAAGTAAGAGACTAAAATTTTGTATTTTTTTTAAATATTATATAGGTCATTTTCATGGACTACTGTTCATTAGAAAAATTAATTTACAAACTGATATAAAAATTGTAGAATTAAATTTATCCAATTAAAATTATTATGAGTTATTGTGACCCTAACACTTAGTTTTATCCTACATTAACCATATTTACCCTTTGCCTAAGTGATAACTCCTAACACGTTTTCTATTCATGTTGCCTAAAAATGATAGACATGTTTTACAATTACAAAAATATTGAATCCTAATATGGAAAATATTTTATTAAATTCAATTAAAATAATTTTGAAGAATTAATTATAATATATGTTTTTAGGACATGATTCCAACTTGTTTTTTCAAAACTACTGTTTTATGGAAAAAACTAGATTTATTCTTATCCAGTTCCAATTAAAAATATTAGATGAATGTTAAAATATTTATCTGAATATATAATATATATTTCACTAATATAATTCACCATTAGTGATTAATTTAAGTTATTAAGATAAAAAATATTCAAAACATAATATTTTATATTCTAAATTCATTATTTTTAATTTAAAATGATAATTATTTTCATTTATTTGGATTTTTTAATCAATAATTTTTTTTTATAATTTTGTAACGAATATTTGTCTAAAAATATAGTTTTTCCAATTAATTCTGAGAATGTTAACAACTATTTTATGATAATATATTATAGTTTGTTTATGCTCATTGTTGCACGTATCATAAGATATCAAAGAGATTAAATTTATTTAAAAAAATTATATTAAAAAATCATGGGGTTGTAACATTCTAAACACCTTAAAATGAACTCATCAATCAAAATTCCATTTCCAGGATACAAAAAAATTACGATATCTTTACCACATAACATATTTGTGATTCCAGGTAGATTCAATGAATTTTATATTTCTCTAGAGAAATGTAATGTGGTGAGTAGTACTATCTTGTATGACTTTATTATTGGAACCAATTTGTGTATAAGGTTTTATTTGTTTTCAATAGTTGTAAATGAATATCAAAATGAAGGAGATCAAGAAGTACTCCAATGAAATAGAGGAATGGAAGATCAAAATGGAGGAGATCATGAAGTACTCCGATGAAGTAGAGGAATGGTAATGCAGACAATTGTTGTACTGATCATAAGTTCAAAGAACATGTGTCAAAGGTGATACATTTTTTTACAAAAATAAAGAATGTGAGGTGTAATCCATCTGGGGATGATTGGAGAAGAATGGGGATTCTGGATGAAGACCTTGCAATTCCTCCTTACTGCATGAGAACCATGGGTTTTGATGATGACCATGCAATTCCTCATTATTTCATGAGAACCATGGGTTTTTGATGAAGACCATGCAATTACTCATGATTTCCTGAGAACCATGAAAGATACTTCTTGACGAATTAAATCATATGGTTTTCATGAAATAGATCATGACGGTTGATGAAGAATAAAATGTGCAAATGATTGGAATTCTAAGATGGTCGTGCGGGGATTGTAATTCTGAGATAGCCATGCACATCACATTTTCATAAAAGACGATGATGATAAAGTTATTCCTTCAAATAATACATATCACAATAGTGGAGTTTGTGATAAAAGCAGAAGAGTTTCTGAAGGATACAGATCACCAAGAAGAAGTGCTTTTGAGGTGATCGTGCTTGTTGAGAAAGCAAACAAACGACATACAAATTTGTTGAAAAGGAGATTCCATGGTGGCATGTCAAGTTCATGGACAGTGGATAATGATCCAGGTTATATTCAAGGATCATAGAAAATGGAATGGATGCTATGGAGGTGGACAAAAAGAGCAGATACGAGGTTGCGCCATTTCCCAGTGTTTTCCAAATTTTTGGGCCTGAAAATCGACAAATGAAGAAAAGTGGTTTTTGGAAAAGGGACTTGTGCGTCATGTACTTGAAGGCTTGGAAACTTGTATGCCATATGATTTTCAAGATCAGATCATCAAAATATGGAAAAGGGATAAGGGTCGCGCATGTTTTGGTGAGGTCGCACAGGTGACATGTGCGCCGTGAAAGAGACTTGCGTGCCAATTCCTTGGAAGCTTGAGAACTTGCGCGTCTATGGTTTTTTAGTATCACAAGATCAAAATTTGGAAAAGGAAAGAGGTTCGCACAATTTTGGAAGTTGGTCGCGCAAGTGACTAGTAGAGGAAGAGACCTGCGCGCCGAGACTTGCCCGCCAATGGTTGACTTGCGCGCTGTCGCGCAGGGTGGTCAAATTGCCTATAAATACTGGTCCACCCCTCCTCATTTTCTACAGAGTTCAACACATAGAAAAATCAGAGCTCCTGTCACGTAGGTGTTAAAGTCGTGCATGTATTGTGTGGTTGCGCAGGTGGACATGCACACCATTATCTGAAGCTACGCGCTGGTTGTTGGCTGCGCTCCCAAGGCAGTTTGGGAGAGAAAGGAAGTGGGTCGCGCAAGTTTGAAGTTGGGGAAGGAAGCGTCGTGCAGGTGCTTTGGTGACACATGTGCGCCAGTTTGGACTTGCGCACTGAGGGCTTGCCCCCTATATTGGGACTTGCGCGCCGGGCTTAGAGAAAAGTGCCATGTGCTGTTGGAGTAGGCCCGTCCTTTTAGAGCTGAATGAAAGCTGAAAGATTGCTCTATACCTTCAGTGCAAAAGAAGATGTATTCACTCGAAAAGACGGAAGAACAATGAATAATCTGGTTTTATGAATAAAAGTGGTACCGCACAAAAATGACTGGTGTTTAACATCCTCATTGTGATTTGCGAAGGGAAGAATAACGGTTCCTGCAACTAAACTCAGATCTGCACAGAAACAGGGGAATATATCAATACACTCAATTTCTAGTATTGAGAATTAAAGGAAGAGAATAAGAAGATATAGTGCATTCAGTTATTTCACTAGTGTAGAAGGTTGAATACAGAAGAGCATCAACTCAAGACTCTGATACAAGCAAAGTCTCATGATGATCAGGAGACAAAGACTTCAATGCAAATATATTGAAGAGACCTTCATGTCTATAAACTGAGTGGGAATTCACCAACGGTAGTGAGCCAGGGGAGTCAACGGGAGTGACCCGAGGGACGTAGTGAGCTGACCCTAAACCTTTTGTAAAGGCAGTGAGCCTGGGACAGAGTGACTGTTCTTGAACCATTGTAATCCACAACTAGTGAAGATTAGTGGAATTAGGTACGACCGGCAACCTGTCGGCGTATTCTCCTTGGACGTAGCCCTTAGTGGTGAACCAAGTAAAAATAGTTGTGTCATCTATCTTCATGTGAATGTTTCATTGATGATCATATCCATCATACATGTTTAAGTAGTTCCTACCAACATGGGAATAAGATCCACAACTTTAAGAAGAAAGAGTTGACACCCAGATTCACCCCTCCCCTTTCAGGGTGTCCTCGGGTCCTACATTTATCTATGTGATCTAATATTTATAACCTTTATCCCTCATAGGATAAATTATACACCAATGGTATAAAATTTCTTTTTAGAACATGTAATGGATCTAGTATGTACTTCCTCATGAGAGATACATAGAATATTTTCAGAACATTAGATAGGTTTGGCGGAATCACCATGTGATAAGATATCATCCCTAATAGATAAATATTATTGAAGGGGAAAATATAAATAGCAATGAAATTTAAATTCTTTATAATTCTAATAAAATGTTTCTATTTATAAATTTTTTGGAAAACCATTTCACCAATTTCACACTCAAAATCTCAACATTGATTTTTAGAATAACTTTTTTATTGACTTTGAGTTTCCAAGATGTTCTTCCAAATAGATCTAAAATTATTTTTCATTTACCTAGGTAGATCAAATCCCAAAAGACTTATTTATCCAAATTTATCCCATCACATTGGAGTTCTATAGTTCATTCCATGTGTTAATTTTTAAGGATCCCTCCAAATAATTGAGGGAAATATATTATTGAATGAAAATTCAATTAGATGAATACATTGATCCTAAGCACCTTTTATGTATATATAACATTATATAAACATATCCTATAGGTTTGTAGTGTTTCTCTCAGACTAAACATTTATTATAATATAATAAGATGACCTAATAGTAAACTTTATATCATGATATTTTTGTATAGGATTCCAAAACATTGAGGTAACCCTACGATTTTGAATAGATACAATATAATGTGGTACTCCATGTATTCTTACCAATTCCTTAATTTATATTATATGAATACAAAAAAGATAGATTTCTTCTCTAATACAAATTATGTGTGTTGACTTCATATGTAAATCTATTACAACTGATATATCATTATGACATTTATTGGTTATGGTGAGTCTGATGAAAAAAATCTATTGTGATGTTCTGCCATTTAATTTATAGTATGGGTAATTGTTATAAAAAACCCTTAGTCTTATTTTTGTTACCCTTAATTTTTTGACATATCAATCACTAAGATACATACTTAGTTATATCTCTATTTATATTTTCGCAAAAAAATACTCAATCAGATCTTTAAATATCATCACATATCTAAGATTAATATAGAATGATGAAATAAAATCCTCTTTCAATAACTCATTATTTGAATTTATTATGGAAATAATGTGTACACGGTTTCATAACATTATCATTCAATCAAAATAAAAAAAGAAATTTGGATCATTTTAACATTCTTCTTGAGTTCCCTATCTTCTTTGTTCACATTTTTAATCTTCATATGGATAGAAGTTTGAAAACTAATTTGAAAAAAATATGATTTATCCCTTTCCTTGAATAATTCTAAATCTATAATTTTCATTTCCAAAAATATTTGATAATTGTTTAATTCTCATAAAAGAAAGTATATTATGTTCCATTTGACATAGAACATATGTCACCTTGTTTTCATTCCTATGGATGCAATGTATTGATAATTTGAAATTTTTAATTAGTTCTAACCATATTACCTGGAAGAAATCTTACACTTTAATTATAAATATTAGCTCATATATATATATATATATATTACACTATTCTCTAAAAAGATAATGCCTCCACATTGGTAATGAGAAACATACTATAGCGAACTCTAAATCATTAGTTGGGTAATTTATCTCATGAAACATTAATTAATTTGAGGCATAGGATATCACCATATCTTTATTCATGAGGAATAATCTCCATACATTATTTGATTAATTTCAATAGACCACAAAATATTATTAAATTTATAATATTGTATGTACATGAACGCAGACTAAAATTTTATTACGTTCCATGGAATTTTCATTATATTCATTTTTTTCAAAGTATCCAAGCTCCATTCCAAGTGAATATTATGTGTGGATTAGATAGTTGTGAGAATTTTTTCATCTATATTAAATAATATCCATCCAAACTAGGAATACTATGGATCTAAATCATAGTGGTTTCTATGGGATAATGTTCAAGAACATTATTATTTGATCTATCAACTGATATACCCTCTCATGAGATTTGATGAATCAAAAAATAAAACCTTTTTTAGAAAATATTATTAGATCGTATGTTTTTCATAAAACCTATTATTTCTTATGTTATATAGAACAATTACAATTAATATTCATTCTCTTACTATCTCTATGAATAAATAAGTATATCTTCGTGAATGTCAAACAAAAAAATGATAAAGGTAACCGCTAAAGTCTTTATTCCCTAAATCCAATAAGGTAGTAGGGGAATTAGTAAGACCCAATGGAACAATTATTTGTTAGTAATGGCTATAACTTGAATAAAATACAATATTGGCTATTTAATCCAAGTTGACCCTCAATTGATGATATTTAGAATGAAGTTAAATCTTAGTAATGTATTGATATCGACTAAATTATCAAAAAAGTCAACAATATAGGGTATAAGATACTTGTTATTCAATTTGATCTGGTTATGTTATTGATAATCAATATAGAGTCACATTGATATAACATTCATCATAACAAAATTAATAGGTGCACCCAAAGGTAATGCACTTTTTCAAATAAACCCCTTATAAAGATTCACTTATAGTTTCCTCTTAAATTAAAGAAACCCAATCAATGTTATTCTATCTAGTGTCTTAAAAACATTCATAACATTATGTTTTTGTTATATACAAAAATATACTTCCTCATTTTAATTAATACTAGGAAAATATTCATGGAAAAAATTAATAAAATCCCATATTATAAGAATATTCCGAATTTTACGATTCTCCCCAACCATCTGATATTAAAACACTTTTTAATAGGAATCAAGGCCCATAAAATGGATTTAGTTTCCATCATATGTTCTTGTTTAATATTTCTCTAATATACAATCCTACTATGGTTTGGAATATTAAATTTTACCACCCTACCTCCAAAAAAGATGCGGGATTCCAATAGATAAACATAATACATGAACAAGATAATTTCAAATTCAACTAGGGTGAGAATGACATAATTTATAGAATGAAAATTTCCCAAGAAAAATTAGAGAAGAGTCATAGACATGAGATGGGATCTTTATACGAGTATTGTTATTACTACTTATTCATGATCTAATCATTCAGGTTGTACTATGAAACCCCTATAAAATTATTCAAATAAAAAATATTGGTTAGATCTATAATCAAATAAGGCATTACTAGTTCTAGAGTGGATGGTAAGTGTACCTTTCACGACATTATTATCCATATTAAGAATAGTGAACACATGAGATGTATAAGGTTTTTGATGTCAATAATCATCATTAACATTCATATTTTTGCTTTGATTTGAATAATTACCATACCCCATACATTTTAAGCATTGGTGTGAGGGTGGTGAATTATTTAGTATTTTAACTCCATCAATAGATAACATATTCTTCCCATAACTTTGGCGGTCAATTTCCCGATGAACATTTTATCATCACATAAAACATTTACCTGTTCCCTTGAGACAATTTGAATTATGTTTCCATACACAACATTTTCATATATGAAAGATCATATTAATTTACCTTGTATTCTTATAATTACTATTTAATTTCATCATTTTTATTCTCAAAACGATGTTATAGATGGGTAACTCTAATATCTATCACCACCTTGATATCACATCAACTGTTTTATTCCTAACTACTTATGTATCTTATGGAGAAAAACATTCAGGGACTTGGTTTAAAGCAACTAATGAATTGATAAACATAGTTTCTGGTTGGATGATAATATGAGAACAATATATCAAAGGTCTTGTGAAATTCTCCTATAATGTACCAAGAGATTCATTATCCTTATACATTAGAAAAAGTAATCCATTCTCCATTTTCATAGGAATAATATTAAGAATTTAGTTATTGAAAAATGATATCATAAATTCATCACACTCTGTTAATACCATTTCATCCCATTATCTCATGTTTTTAATGAGTGTCGGCTATTGAGCTGGTTCACCTTCCAATTAATAGGGAAGAAAAATTAAATTATCATGTTTTGAACATTGGAGAATAGAAATTATTTCTCAATGGTATTGATGCATTTAACATTAATGAGTAGATCAGAAGAAAACCTCAAATAATTTGCCTGTTTCCCCATGAAGGTCTCAATAGGAAATTTTTTCATCCTTTTATCATTTGGAATATCATCACGATTCATTTATTAAGAAATTATCATAAGCACAAGAATGATTTATTTATTCTAAATCCTAAATCATTTTTTTAGAATAGGGAAAATCAGTGCATCTTTTATCACAATAATTATTAAAATGATTCCTTCTGGTTCAATCCATCAACTAAATACAAAAATTATAGTCAGAAAATATTAATCATAGTGAAAAAACACATAATCAAAAAAAATTTTATAATATGTCTAAATGAAGACTCATTTTGAATCCATAAAACCATAGGTTTAATGTGGATCACTATTTATCACTACTAATACATTAGGATGTTATTATAATCATAGACTTATCCTCATGGTTCTCATTTAAGTTCTCTAATCATAGTTTTCAAATGTATCTAAACCATTATCTAATACAAACTATTACAACCAATAAATTTAATATATTGAAATAAAATCTGAATTTTAGAATATTTATTAAATAACATAATTATCCATGCTATAATTTTTTATGTATAGTATCTTTAGAAACGTGGTCAAATAAACAACTGGTTCATAAGTGTACTACATCATCAACCATTAAAATCATCCTAACTAGAACAATTCATAGACATATCATACACAGTACCCATCATCATATTCTAGGGAATATAAATATAATAATGTTTTATCCTAGATTCTTAGTAAGGGTAAATAATGGAGAAATTAATAGTCACAAAAAACATTAGAGTAAGGGTATTATAACATAATATTAAAATTTGAAAACCAGTCCCCCATATCAACGATCATCATATTATTCCATGGAATAAATCATCATACTTTATAAGAATTTAATCATAAAATAATCATTGATCATAGGCCCATAGACCATAACATTGGAATAAGACCAAGTTATTTTTTGTATACACATTAGAATAAAAAATCATTTCTATAGTTTTAAAGGCTCATTTACTTCACTATCATAGTGGATTGGGTTCACTCCCCAAAAGATCATAGTAGTGAAGGATCACTCCCAATACTATCATAGTGGATATAGTCCCTTAATATATTTGGTTTACTCCCTATTTTATCTCAAATAATATCATGATATATAGATTATTACCTAATACATTGGAGTACTATATAATTTTGGGCCAACCTGTCTCATAATGAAAATCATATATATTCTTTATACATGATCAAAAAAGTTTCATCATATTAAAACCCATGAAAAATGGAGATAATAAATATTTCATCATTACAAAAGTCATGGAAAATAAATGGGTTTTATATACATTTATTCATTGAATAACCCCTTGAAAAGAAATAATTTTCATAAAAATAAAGTTATCATAACTATAAACCATCATGTGAAAGAATAAGGATGGTATCATTAGATCACATCCCTAGTAAATCACATGGAATGTCAAAGCATGTCATCTTAGATGAAAATTCCTCTAAAAACCCTTGGAGTATTTCTTGAAAAAAAGTATATTATCCAGTTTCAAATAAATTATTTAAAATTTTACAATTTTTAAAATATTAAAGAAAACACATTGAAAATAACCTTGGAAACATGTAAATGAAGAATCAAATTATTGATTAATCATTACAGTGGGAAATTCCATTAAAACTATATAATTTTAAATAATACATTCCTTTGACTTTTTTGTGAAAAGAATAAAATACCTCATATGTAAAATGAAATGAATATTCATTTTATGAAAATTTTAAAATATTTAGTAATGGGTTAAAATGAATTTAAAAAATAACCATATAATATTAAAAAATTCTTGAAAACATTTTTATAAAACATAGATATGGAAGAAAAAGGTTTTTTTTAATGAAGATGAAAATAATGTCAATTTTACAAAAAAATGGTATTTCAGGTTCATGAATAATTAAAGAGAGGTGACTAAAATAAAAACATGTATTCTAAATAAATAAACAGTGGATAATATAATATATGATTATCAATAGAGATTGATCATAATATTTCACTAATGAAACATAATCATAATTTTTCTTTTAAATAATGATATTATAACATAATACACATACCACTATGGTAACATTAAAAAAACATAAAGAAAGAGAAAAAAAATTATATATAATTGTATATCACCACAATTTTCATGAGGATACTCATAAAATAAATTCATTGTAGTTATATAAACCACATAAATTTAACAGGTGGTGAATATAGCATATTTCTTAATGAAGCAAAAGTGAGATGAAAATCGCTTACCTCATGTCAGAATTCCTTAAAAAATGTTCAAACCTCATATATAATAAATATATATTTATTACACATATATTATTGCAAAAATTTCATATATATATATATATGATACCATATATTATTTAATTATATCCTTTTATCAACCATTTATTTACTATTATTAATTAGAAACTCTATTTGGGGTGATAATAACTTGCCTTTCCAGGTATGTTTTGGTTCAGTATTTCTGATACTTTTACATTGGTTTGGATAAATTAGATCCCTAATTTTAATAATTATATAAATTTAATATATATAAATTTAATACATAATTATATTCATCCATAAAATGTAGAGATAGAAACATAAATTACATTTTTCACAGAGTTGGTGGGATGTACATACCCATGAACGATGTTTTAATTTATTAAGGATATGATGAAAGAAAGATAAATAATAATAAAAATTTTAAAAATAAATATTAGATCGTATATATCATAAATTTTTGTTAAATCCATCTTTATAAAAATCCTAGTATATTTAAAAAGAATGATGTATTGCATTGGTTCATAGGATGGGAGTTTTTCACACACCCGAGCGACAGTTTTGTTTCCCATTTTATAGAAGGGGGATGAATATAGGTTTCAACATTAAATTAATAAAATATAATTAAATTATATTGTATTATGTTATTATATCATTATTATTTAATATTTTTAAGGAGGTGGGAGAAGAAATGAATTGAAAGAGATTGAGTTAGATGATTACGTCTTTATTGAGAAACCACATTTAACATGAAACATAATCCTTAGAGGGATGGAATTCAGGAAATTCCATAAGTTATAGGATAAATTTATGGAATACAAAAAGGAAATATTTATGTTATATGATTATATATAAGACTCATGATGGTTTAAGTAATATAAATGAGGGGTGACCCTTTATTTGTTAGTGGAATGACACACATGGAATTTCATAAAGGATTAAAATATAAATATCCATTATCATGAAAAGTGATTCCAATAGAAATATATTAAAGGATGATATAGCATATTTTTTAAATCCCATAAATATATAATTTTCATAAGTTTATGTGGTTCTTTATGTCATATATTTTATATTTAACCCCATAGTTAAGTCATTTTACCCTTAACCATGGTAATGACTTATTGAGTCTTAAATGGGTATAATATTACTTATAAGGAGACTATTAATACATAATTGGAGAAGTTAAAATATTTATACCGAATATTATCATACTTTTGCTCTTAAAATATATTTTAAAAAATTAATTTTATAAATTATTATGTTTATAAAAAATCATCAATCTCAATTTGGATGCTATTCATTTTATTTTATTGGAAAAACAACAAGAGAAATATGGAATCAGATTATAATCAATTTTAACATCACAATTATTCCATATTCATTTATAAAATTTGTTGAATAATATAAATCCCTCAAATTTTGTTACATTTTATATTTTTAGGAAAATTTATTTTATTTTTATATTAATTGAATAATTTTTGTATTAGAGTTTTAAAAGAAATTATTATCATTAATTAAAAACTAAAAATCATATATAAATTATAGTAATTTTCATGATTTAAAAATTTATAATATAACAATTTATATTCAGTCTTGTCATTAATTTTTACTTATGTGAACACAAGGTAGATATTTAAAAGTAATAGAATGAAATTTTATATTTCTTTCTCTTTAAATATTATATAGGTAATTTTCAAGGATGAGTGTACATAAAACAAATAAATTTCAATCCTAAAGGGACATGTTTTTATTTACCTTCTTCCAAAAATAATTAATATAAAGTACAGTGCCCATATCAATTATTTCAAATATAGATTAATCTTATTTACACTTTACCAAGGGGAATTTGTTTTATAAAATTTATGATTTATTATTAATTAACATTAAAGGGACCTATTTAAAAATTTGAAACTTGTGATTCATATAATGGAATATATTTTATCAAATTCAATAATAATAATTAGAATAAATTGATTTTAAATTTAGTTTGTAAAATGTGATGAAAACCTCTTTTTGAAATATATTGTTTTTAAACATAAACGATATATAATCGTATCCCATGCCCATAAAAAATATTAGATGAATGTTATAAATTTTGATTTAATATATAACATATAAATTTCATTCAAATAATTAACTTATTGTGATTCATTTAATTTTTTGGGAAAAAACATATTCCACACATAAAAAAAAGATTTTTAGAAAAACATTTCTTTTACTAGAAAATGATTTTTATTTTAATTTCTAATCAATTGATAACCAATGAATATTTTTTATAAAAGTTTAAACCGTATAATTTAAAATAATTTTTTAGTTCAATATATACCTTAATATATAACAGCTATGATATATTGATATAATATACTGCAGTTCATTTAGATTCAGTGTTCTATATATTGAAAGTAATCAATGAGATGGAATTTATTTGAAAGGTAATATATTATAATATTTTTGGTTGATGTATTCATATAGTACCATCTTCCATATTCACCATGCTTGTCATATATCCTATTAATATCACGTCTTATTCCATTACATACCCCTTTGATCAAGAATTTGGCACATCCACCAAGGAGCATATGCAATGTGTAAGAAATATACATATAATGTCAACCCCAACGATTCCCCTAAATAATTATACAAATATATGGGTGCATGACTAAAATTTTATGATAAATAAATAACAAAAAACAAATAAAAATTCATAACATAGGGTACTAATTATCCACTTAGATGTGGGAGCACACCTAACTTTGGTAATACTGAAATGGGATAGTATTAAAATAGTCTAGCCTCAATAAAGATAATTCATGGGTTAATGTCTCTAACAAAAATTTAATAGGTGAATTGGATATCACCATCAACATTGAATATAGAAAAAAAATTCATCACCATTCATCTCATGAAAATAAGATAATGAGTCAGCAACATTATTCCATTAATAAGGTTGAATGAGCTATCGATCAATCAAATATTGCTTTTTTATTTTAACATGGAATAAAACCCCCAGAAATTAAGTAACATATAATAGTGAACTAAAGTATTGGATTCCAAGGGAATTCCCCTTGAAAAAATTATGACATTCCTGAGGGAGTGAGCCGAAGATAGAATATAAAATCATAGATTCCTCTGGAAACCACCCCTAGACAATGCATCTGCAGCAAAATTGTCTTATATTGGTACATGACACATGGGGTATCTATGGTCAATATCCCATTAAAAACTATAGAGAATTGGGAGTTAGGTTCCATAGAGGCCCCACCAGTCTATAAAAATCACATTCCATAATCTTTCAGTCCAACTCATCCTCTATAAATGTTAATTCAGGACACTTGCACAACATGACACTGGTGTGTAATGCCTTCACATCATCACCCAACGAACTCATCGAACTGTAAAAGTTATTGAAAGCATGCAGAACTGAACCATTATCATCTTGAAATGGACATGCCTATTACATCTACCCATTAATGAAAGGAAATTACACATTGAACTTATATCCCTGTGACAGAGCCCTAAATATTATCCAGTTCCCCTAGGTACTATCCTAAAGAACTAGCCTATTAATTAGTTTGAAAAGGTTAAATGAACAATATACTATATTCACAAGATAACACATTTCTTGTAGCAATGTATTCATTTTCACATGAAGGAATATTATAGATGGTCGTGCTTTGGTTTGCACCTTATTTATTGCCTCCAAAAATATCCATAAGATTTCAATGATAATAATGTAACGGATCTTTCCTTCCATCTCCTGGCATTCCAAGACCGAAAAAAGCATAGATAAAGTCTTACAAGGATGTGCTTGTTGATTTGAGATGTCCCCATCATCCCATAATGGACCAAAGGCTGGTGTCCCATTATCTTATGAAAGTTAAATAGAAGATCGACTCTTATTGTGAGTTCGTGTAATAGTAGTAGTGATGTTCAATTGATATCCCCTTCTTTGGGATGTTAACCGATGTTTGTATAGCCTAGTTACACACCCTCCAGACTAGGAAATTCATCTTCATGGGAACCAATTTACATTATAAATGAGTGGCCCATTTTTCCCAGACCCCTCCAGGCTGCAGAAACCTCTGATAATCGCTTCCATTGAAGTCAACATAAGTGGAACCTATAAAGAAACACTGAACTCCTGCCTCATAAAATACCATATCATTGAATGTGTTTATATGTAACTTGCTTAATTTGATTTCATGCAGATGAGGGTAACCACTTTCATCTTTCACTATCATGTTTGGCACTAGAAGGAGCTAGAAATACAGCTTATCACCCACTCAATTACCCCTCCGGATGTTAGTCTCCCCTCTCCACAACACCCAACATGAAGCATCTTGGAGGAGTTCCTAATGAAAAGGGGCGTTCCTCGCCATCTTGGACAATTTTCATAAATCCCACTCCTCCCAGTGATGCCCATATTTTCTACACATGATTCTATCCCTGAGATAATTTTCAGTGATGAGTTTCCTTGTCAATCAATCATACATGTATATCATGGTGATTAACACATCTCATAGGCTGATAACACCCTCATAAATTGGTTTTTGTATCCAGATCTAAGAAACCTAATGTGATGTACCTGAGGGGTCGGTGTCCCAAATAAACCCATACATAATCTTCTCTATCATAGATATCATCCCGTTGGGAGGAGTGATGATGGGAAATACATTCATGGGAATTGAAGATAAGAAATTGATGATCAATGAAATACTTCCACCAAAGGATAAGAAAATGGTTTTCCAAATAAAATTACCCCCAATAATTCTGTTGATGAGATCATCAAAGAAGGCCTTTTTAACTTAGGAATTTTATATCAAATCCCCCATATAGATCATTGGTATCTGTCTCTACTAGATTCCCAATATTTATTGGATGTCTTAGATTCTCTTTCATGTACATCACATTGATATAAAAACACTTCTCATTCTAGAATTGATATAATTCCCACATAAGTTACTATAGGACTACATAATATTCATAAATCCATGAATACGTGATTTCCTTCCATTGAAGATGATAAAAATACCATCTGCATACATAAGGTTTGAAAAGGAATCATCTGTTGCTTTAGAGATGTAAGGTCGAATCTTCTTATCCACAATTCCTATATAAAGATTACGTGATCGGGCTTCTTTTGAAATGATAAAAATAATTGGGCAAAGAGGTCCCCCTATCTAACACCCTGAACACTTTTTAAATAACCAAAGACTTTCCCCAATGGAGATATGGACAACCATGGTGAGGAATATCACTGGGATAAAATATCAAAAACCCATTCCTAGAAACCATGATTTCTCATGGTATGAATAATGATACTCCAATAAAGCTTTCCATTGTCTTTATCCATAAAAACATGAATAATAATGTTGGATCCAGTCACCCTTTTATTAACATCTTCCACAAATTCCTTTGAAATTGAAATCATTCCATGGATACCAGTGCATTTTATAAACCCATGTTTCTCTTGATAAATTACCATAAGAATCACTTTTTTTAGTCTCTTTGCATGAAAACATACCAAAATATTATAGGATATCTTACACAACCATATGGACTGATAATGGTAAATAGAAGAGGGATACTTGATTTTAGGTAGTAGAACCACTATAAGAGAGAAAGAAATCATGTTTAATGCTCATACCTGAAATAATTATTGCATAGCCCCAATGACATGTCTCGCCACAAATTCCAATGCTGCCATAAAGAACATTGCCAGAAAACCGTCCAAACTAGGAGAACTATCTATTGGGATGCTGTGAACTAAGTTCTGAACCTCTTCCTCATCTAGAATAACCATAAGAGAGTTATTTTCCTCACCCTCAACACAGATAGTAATAAAACCCATGAAAGTCTTCTCCTCTTCCCAAGCGATATAATTTCTAGATTGCACCTTAATTTCACGTACCGTAAATGTTTCGAATTGACCCAAATACAATCAAATTGAAACATTATCATTTGATGTATATGAACCATAATACGACATAAAATTGAAATTCATGTTATGTCATTCCTTCATGTAGGCATTAAAGAAAGCTATATTATAGTCACCATCCTTAATCCATCTAACCATGGAATTTCGTTTGATGTTCCTGTCAAACTTAATGAATCTCTGGGATAGTAGAACACATTAATCACTTATCTCCAAAAAAGATTCATTATCCCATTATTTCTACAGTTACTCCTCCAAACTATCAATTTCATCTTGGAGAGATTCCAATGAATTATCCACAAAAGAATTATTACTGAGCCATTGAGAGATATCATACCTTAATCATTTTAACCGCCTAGAGAGCCCACCCAGGCCCTCCCATCAATCCCTTGTTCCCAAGTGTTTCTCATCATCTACATGAAAACCTCCCAATAGTTCTAGCTTGATGCATACATAAATGTTTTACTGTCCTAGAACACTTGTTTATGTTCAACGAGAAGCATCGCAAGATACGATAATGATCGTGAATAATGGGAAACAGAAGACCAAGGAAATGAATCGAGCCCTTGTATATTATATAATAATTAATCCAAACAACTATATATATGGATCATACCTATAAAATTACTAGATCATATGTACTTTTACCACCTAAATCCCAGGTCCAGTATCCACATACAAGAAATGAGGCTCCTAAAATCATGCATTACTTTAGGGAAACGCCCCAACCCACCTCTCTTATCTGAAACATCAAAAATCATGTTTTGATCCCCCCAATGAACTATGGAAACCCCACTAAATCCAAGGAATATAGATATTCCAAAATTTTATTCCTTTCTTTTGCAGTGCCACTGGCATATATAATAGAGAAATGAACTTCAAATCCATTGGTCATAATCTTCACTATAATGCGCTAGCATGAAACTTGAAACAAATCCACAAGCATTCTGTTTCTACTAAAAAATAAGAACATGTTTATTCGATGGTTGGCCATGCAAGAATAAACAAAACCCATATTCATCGAAAAATAGATTATTTTTCTGGTATCCTACTTTAGTTCAAGATTGATGGAAATATAATCAAATGACCTCTGTGAATCAGAAGGTACGAAAGAACAATTTTCATGTACTACCAAACCCAGATAATTCCTTATAACTAGTGAGAGCATTAATAGCGGGTTTTCTTGGCCTTATGACCATTGTTACCAGGACACATAGCAAACATTCTTCTGCAACATTCATTATTTGACATTGATCACATGACTGTCCTGAATGAGTCTTCTATGAAATAATCCTTCTTTGGACTAGGATCTTCTTCATTAAAGGGCTATCAAATTATTCTATTAGTGATAACCAATTCCCAAAATAAAATAACCGTGATACTAGAACCAACTCCTCCTGAAGCAAGGAAAACAACACTATATGAGTAGGAGACTTTTGCGATGCTATGATTTCCTTCATAACCCCATCTGGAAACGTGGACTTCTCAGAGCCATCAAAAAAATCATTGGAACTTCCCATAATAGAATATAATAGTTATTTAATGGTTTTATTGGATATAATGGGGGATATATGGACACATGAGGGAAGAGAAGCTCCCTAGGGATTCTCATAACAACACGCATAATGGAAAAATATCTACGTATCGAAATTAGGGTAGCTATCATTAGGAGACTCAAATCCTTTAAACAAGACTCTGATGCTACCGGAGGTAATTCCTGGGAAGCTAATGGTAACAGCCCAGGAAGCCTAAGATCTCAAAAAAATAGTTGACCACCTGGTCCTTTTCAAGAAAAGCATTTAACGTTTCTGCTACATGTCCAACATGATTAGAAAATTTCAAAAATGTCATAGCACCATTGACCTTCACCATCCCCCCTAGGAATGTTGATGATTGAACCCTAGAAATCACCTCTGCTTTGGAGAACCCATGTACAGACAACTTACAGTCATATATACCCCTATCATTGGATGAATAAGGACCCTGATGGTCACCTTGAACATTTAATGACCCTTGGCTCTGTGGTCCTACCTTCTTCCTTCTACAATCCTCTACAGAATGTCCATGAAATCCACAACTCTGACAAAATATAGGTAGAACTTGGTACACCAGAGATTTCTACAATTGAAACTTCTATAGAGACTTGATGAGAAGCCATGGGGAAAATATCACTGAAATGTTGATCTCAACCCAAATACATGGGTTTGTTGTGACCAACAACATATCTATTTTCGGGTCGGAGCAATGAAATCTCCCCAAGTAGTCTCCCACTGGTTCTAGGATTGAAGGGTTATGGAATGGGAGGGGAAGACCCTGAATCATAACCAAAACCATGTCCAAGGGAGATTCATTTCCATAGTGACACTCGCAACACCACCGTGAGAGTGTAAAATTAAAATCACCACAATGTATTTCTTCTCATGCCCAAGCATGCATGTATTATTCTATATTGAGAAGGTGAACGAAGAATGAATACCGGGAGATTTCTGTAACTACTGCTACTTTATGTAGACCCTAAGAGTCTACATAATCTTTAAAAACCTCCAGTGAGGGTTTCCACAGACCGAAACAAGAATCTAGAATTAGAACCCAAAACGTAGCAGCATCCTGAATTTCCTTTTCTGAGATCACAACAACTAGAGCAACGCCAAGAACCTCTGTGTCCTTGTTCACATACCATATCAAAGGGATATTGTTGAGAACATCTCCCAAGGATCCCCCAAAAGTAGTCTCCTTGAATGAAAACTTCTAGGAAAGTGATCGATCAACCATTCTAGCCACCAGATGAGTCTCTGATGGATGTGTTAGATGCCTGCCAAATCGTCCCATAGAAGCTGATCTCGCCATCCACCCTTTCTTAATCATGAATGATCAATCAGTATAAAAAATTTATGTTTTTGTGGAAGATTATTTTCAACAAGTAACTTGTCCATCATAAATGTTTGGGTAAATGATATTTTTTTACAGTATATAATTTACCCCATCAAAAATATTATATCCCATGAGGTATTTTTACGATCAATTCAGCTTCTGTCAAAACATTTTTCATCCTAATAATACATGTGAATTGGTGGATAAAAATTATTTGTGAAGGATTCCACATATCTATCACAAATACAGTTTATCTAATGATGTAATCATGAAGTAATGTATATTCCAACATGCATAATTATTATAGATAACATATGTATCTCATTGTAATTATTTCTTGTGTAATATTCTTAGTGAAAAAAATTGAAAAAATTTCATACTAGTTTACTATTTTAAATTGACATGTTACTCCATCACAATAAGGATTTCATCATCAGGTAAATATTTTGAGGGTATATTTTGAGATGGATTTTCATATCCATCACAAACAATTTTTTTGGATAATTTGGGTGGGAAGTATTGGTGATTGAAGTAGTAAAAAATAATGATTTAAAATAAAAATTACATTTTAAAAAAGTAAACTATACAATATATTACTCATAAATTAGTGCATATGAATTATCATCCACCTTATCCTGAAATCTATTTCTCATTTCTGTATTAAATAATTATAATTTTGAATCACATTTAATTTTTTATCGATTGTAATGTATTATCTATATTTCAGAATGAATTTCTAATTGTTCTAGGTTGAAATATATTATCTGAAATTTAGATTTACAATTAAATATTTATATATTTACATCATGTTTTTTTATTATACATTATTTGGAGTTTAAAATTCTTAATTACGATAAAAACTATAGTTCAAAGATATTTATAAATATTTTTTAACTAGTTTTAATTTTCATTAATTTATTTGTTTTTTCATATATAATTTATTTTTAGTGTAATATTTTAATGTTTACTTACATCTACATATCTTGTTTTTGGCCTCTTCAAAACATATTATTAGTAAGAATTTTTTATTTTATATTTTGGTAAAATAATCATAATTCAATTATAATAAATTGAAATAATATTCCAAAATCTTATTTTGTATTAACAAATTACTATAAAATTATTTTTTTAACGCAAAATAATTTAATTTTTTAATAAAGAATAAAATAGCATAATAAATTTTGGTTATACATATGGAAAGGTATGGAAATATTATTCAATTTAATATAAAAATATTAAAAATAAAAAACATTATCTTTTAATTATTATAAATTGTAATAAATTTTTAATATGAATATAAAATAATTTGTGTTTTTTATAAAAGACAAATAATGAAGATTGGAAGATCTGTTGCTTGAGAGGCTCTCTGGGGAAACAATAGATGCGAGGGATTTTAATTTTTTTATATGATGTGTGTTGTTTTGGTTGAATATTTTATCCTTAATAAGCAATTGAAGACCATTGTTTTCTGACTGTGGGAAAAATGATGGGAAGATCAGTCATAAGTGGTGATTTTACTAATGCAATAAGTTCTAGGTTATCCCTCTCAAAATTAGAGGGCTAATTAACTGTTTTCTTTAATCTGAAGAGTATTATTTCTTACGTGAAATAAAAGCATGATACAATCATAGAACAAATTTATTTTGGTATGAATTTGATTATTGTACACCTCTTCATATCTAGGAGTTATAAGCCATGAAAATCTATAAATTTAATTGAATTTCATCAATGATTTTAGGGCCTCATAATATAGAAGTGAGTTTTTTTGGGTCACAACTTCATTCATGTGATTTTCCCCTTTGAATAATTGGAGGTGAGTGAATGAGGAATCATATGTCTATCTATGAAGTTAGGTTTTAAGGAAGTGTGTGTTTTCTATGAAGTTAGGTTTTGTGAAAATTTGTAAATGTGATCAAAATTTCAATACAAGAGAGTTATGTAATTGATTAGTTTAATTGGCCGTAAATGTTTAGAAATTAAATGATATTATAGGTCACTCTAGGAATAAAAATGTGAAAGTTGTTGCTAGATATGGGTATTTACGTCCGAAAGAAAATTTCCTTTTGGAATTCCCTCGATGGGGGTGAAATTTGTTTCTAGGTCTATTGATACATCAACTAATAATTAGGGATAATTCCATTTTTTCACCTTTGAGGAACCATCTTGATTGGTTGGGTCTCCTAAGATTATTGAGAATCTGGATGGGGAAGCGGAATTCTGAGATCGTATATGGGTGCTAGTATAGGGTTGATAGGAATTACTAGATCTTATTAAGGTCTAGATTCCTCATTGATTAACACTCAGGGTGGGTGGCTTCTCTATAATTGGATCATGGATTGGATACTATCCATAAATCAACAATAGAGGATGAAAATGTATTTCTTTCATCCCATTTCAAGATTAGTTCATTTGATTATAAAGTGTATATAAGGTCCTTATTTAATGGTCATATTATTTGAAACTCCAAGAGAAAATGTGGTGAGGTGGAATTTTAGGATCATTTTTGTGAAATTGATGGCCAAATTCAATGGATAATCAGTTACTACTTGAGAGGAATATATTATCCTTAAGAAACTGGAAGAGGGTAATGTAACTTGGAAAAATGCTTCATTAAAGGAAAAACATAAAGGCTACTATATATGGTACGGGGTGTGATTATTTTATAGATATCAATAAGGTAACCCCTCATAAATTATTTTATCCTCAATATTTGATTGATACCTATAACTCCACTAAACATTATAAATAGAATATAGAGGAGGGTTTTTTTGTCACTAATAACTCTTTTCAAGATACAAGAATGCTTATTGAGAATATGGAAGAAGAGAATGTACCGGAATGGAAGGTAGTGTTATTCCCGCAACATTCTTTAGATTTTAATAAATTGGAATATATTATTTATGGAACTTCCACAATAGAATAATGTGGGAAAGAGTATGATATTAAAATATAATGAACAATTCTCTAGGAAAAGATTGAGTGAGAGTAATCATCCAAAGGACATAGCATTTCGATGACATAGTGATTCAAATTTCACGTGGAAGAAATTTTTGAAAAATTGGATAATGGATCATTTTCATCCAAGACTATCTTGTAGTCTAGTATTTCTTATCCCTTAATATTGATGATAAAATTTTCTCTAACAGCTAGTTGGAGAATAATAGTGTCTCATGGAAGAATTGTCCCTGGATTCTATGTAATGGATATAATGGTGGGTCTTCTACTCCTTTAATAGAAGAAGACAATTATTTTTGGTAGTGGGAGAAGACATGGAGGTGAGGATGAAACTCGCATGGAAGAGGCAACAATCATGGTTAGGGTGGGTTATTCTTATATAAGCCATTTTACCCTGTTTTGTTTTTCTTTAAAGGGATGGTTTGCATGCCTCGTGTCAAAATTCCCTGTACCATTTTTTAATTGAAGGTCATTGACACTAGAAAATTTCATATAAATTTTTTCAATAATTATTGGAAAATAAATTATTTTATATTAAAAAATTATAGTTATAAATTATTTTAAATTAGTAACAAATTAATAAAACTAATTTAAGTAAAGAAAAAAAATAAAAAATAAGTAAATAAAAAAACATAATAGGGTAATTACAATTATTGATTATATTAATAATAATAATTATTATTATTATTACGATAGTTTATTTAATAAATAATAATATTAGTATAAATTATTAAAAATTAATTTTAAACTATTTTTAAAAATAAATAAATATATAAAACTATAACTAAGAAGGGGATTTATATTAAATTAATATATATTTGTTTGATATTTACAAGGAATAAAACAATTATAATAATAATATTAAATATGAAATAATATTTTATTCAATTAATTAGATCACTTATTTATTCCACATGCAACATCCAACCCAAGGGGATCCATTTTAGAATGAAGTTTATGTCTTCCCCTAGGGTAACACCATTATTCTAGATGGGACAATGAAATCTAATTTCATTTTTGTGGATTCATTTTGAAGGAAAAATAGATTTCCTAAAATGAATGTATTCATTCTAAAATAATTTAATATGCTTAAGATATTATTATCTAGGCCCTTCCATATCATTAGTTTTCATTGGTAGGGCCTATAGGGAATAACACACCCTATAATCAATAAAAAAATTTGAATTTTTTATCAAGGACGGCTGCTATGATAATTTACACTTTTACCTTTAGGGAGGTCTTGAGGCTCTAAAACAAAATATTGAGCAAACTATAACTTGAGAACAAACATGGTTCACCACATCATCCATTAAAATAAAAATTATATCTGATGATTTTTCGACATAGTCATAATTACTCATTATGATGTAGTTCATCACAAATCATTTCACAAATAAGAGATTAGATTATGATAGAGCGGTTAATAAATAAATTATTATTCAAAATTAATATTTCAATAGAAAATACTAAATATTTAAAATAAGAAATTAAACAAATAATAAAAAATAAACTAAAAAATTAAATTTTAAAGATTAATTCTAATGAAAAAATATTAATCAAAAAAATATTAGCTATGAAATTAAATAATTGTTTATTTTTGTGAATAAATTTAATTATATTTTTTAACTACTTCTATAATAATAAAAAATTTGTTATTTTTTTAGAAAACTAGAGACACTAGAAATATAAATCAGTATTCATTACAGGATTGTGATTGAATAAATCATCATAGAAATATAAATGATTATGGTATAATTTATCTCTACAATAAGGGTGTCAAAAAGATTATATCATTTAAAAAAATTAAGGATTTGTCTCTAAATAGAAAATTATTTTTCCATGAATGAAATATGATCCCAGGAGATTTGATGAATTTGATAATATTTAGGATTATCTAATATTTTTGGGTTTTCAGAATGATTATATCGTTTAGTATCAACATGTAGAACAAAATTCAGTAGAAAATATACATTTTTTTGGTAACAGAACCTTCATAGTTTCAAATATTATTACCTTAGGTTACTAGCCCATATTTTTAAGATACATAAGTTAAGAATTGTAATTTGATTCTTGAATTAGAACCAGCACAATATTAATTTTTTTGAAATTTATCGAGGTTACACTATATCATTGATGAAATAAAGGACAGTTTGAAGGTGATGAAAAATTAATTTCTATTAAATAAGATCATGGATTATAAAATATATTTTTTAATCCTATAGTTTATTTAGAATAATAATTTTTTCTCAAGGGAAATGTGCTTCTGTTAAATTTATATAAATAAAAATATGTTTCTCCATAATTGCGGTCTTAGTTATTAAGAGAACCATTAATGTTAAATGAATGAATATTATATTATGTTAAATATTATCCATTAGGTAATTTTCCACCATGTGAAAAATCTAGGAAAAAATATATATAGTAAGGAAAGTCAAAATTAATTCTTATTACAATGTTGAGGTATTTTCCAATAACAGATAGATTACCACATCTATTTTTATCTTGCTACTCAATTGTATTGATGAAATACCATGGATCCAATATTTATGTCTCTATAAGCTTCCATAATTGTTTTGATTGTGATTTGTGGAAAGTATTTGGTTAATATCACCAATTTTTTACATTGGAACCTCATAACATGTGGTTAGGTCTTTTGACTAATGGTTTCTATCCATTTCATTATTATATAAGTCAATATTCTTACTGGCTTGTATTCAAACAAAATTATAACATACCTTCCTTTATATTGATGAAATAACCACATGTCTATTTGATGTAACTAAATAAAAACCATCAAAATAAGAATGGTAATGTTTATTTAAATCCATTGATTTTTGAGTTTATTTTATTATGGAGTGCTGGTGTAAATACAGATGAAGTAGTTACATATTATAATTTTATACATAAATCTAATCTAATGTGGAAAATCAAGGAATTTATAGCACATGGAATGTTATATTAATATAGTGCACATGGTCCAAAATACTGTACATTCTTCATGAGTTAAAATAGTATATTTTTCTTTTTAATAGAAGAAAACCATGGTGTTTAACATTCAATTAATATTTATTCCAACAGATCATCCTTAACGAATGAAGTAGAAATAACATTACAAAAGGTAGAATTGAAATTTATGGGCCTTCGGTATTGTTATACCATATTCATGTAAAATATATAATCTCTTCATTACATTATATTTATTTTGGATGAATTATAAATTAATAAAAAATAATTTTATTTATGAGAGACCAAAATTGGATAAAGTAGTGAATTTTTTGGAAACATCTATAATGGTTGGCTTATCACATGTTAGATGTAATGAATATTGAGAAAAAAAATATTATATATTTTATACCATGTTAGATAGGCCTATAAAGAACAATTATAGTATAAAATCATGGTTGATTATTTTCTCAATTATTATGTTTTTCAAACATGGGTTATTATAACATTACATATAAAAATAATTAATGATTCCAAAAATATTCTTATGTAATTTATAATGGAATTAATTAATTATTTTCAGTGGATTTTAGAATTTTGGTACCATGATGGCTACGCATATAGACTTTCACGATTTATTAGAAATGAGCATATTACTAGGTCATAATGTCCTGATTTTCTGGTCATTATGGTAATATAATTTCCTATTTGCCTTCGAGTGTTATTAAAGTCTTTGATCAAGAATTTTTAGGTAGAAATAACATATTTTCTCTGAGTCATATTCATTAGAAAAATGGTTTTATGCAGTGAGTATATGGAAAATTTTTGTTATTATAATTTTATTTAAATTTGAAATAATATTTTCTATAGCCATGAATGTTTCAATGGAAATTTTAATATTAATTTATTCATTTAATAAATTATTTTAATATTTGATAGAGTTCTAATGAATATATCTATATGAGTTATGGAAAAAATTTAAAAAAGCTATCCAATGAAGTATTAGTTGAATGATCAATTATAGAATCACAATTACAAAAAGGGATATAAAATTTGGCTACTTATTATTGCTGATATGAATATAATTTAACCAAAAATATAATTGATTTTAATGAGGGAGTTTTTAATTAATTCACAGAAAAATTAAAATAATTATATTATTGGCATGATATTAGTTTCAGTTATGACAATGAATTCTGAATTTTAAATGATGAAAAAAATCAATGCTTATATATATGTTCTTCAAAATTGTGGATAAATGACCTGGTTAATATAGTATGTTCTGAAATTAAATATTTTTTAAAATATGTTTTAAATTTCAATTTATATAAATTTTATTGTTCATTATATGATCATCATATTTAAAAAATCACACTTATTAATCTAGATACTCATGAAGAACATCAAAAATGTAATTTTTTATACTTATTTAAAATATTTGTGAATAATATTGATTACATTAGAACAAATGAAATCAAATTATTATTTAATATGTAAATTATAATCTAATTTCATTAAATACCATAACATGGAATTAAAATTGGCAGTCAATTCTATGAATTTTGTATCCTATTATCAAAATTGGTAAAATCCTAAAATGAATTTGCTCTTAATGGATTTAGATGTCATACATACACATATGGTAAATAAAAGAATATAAATTTACAATTTGGTTTATAGCTACTCATTACAATGAAAGTGATGTTGAATTTTATGGCATGTCAGATGAAATAATTGATTTACGTTATCATGGAATGGATTATGGGATACTTTATAAAGTTATTGGTTTGATATTGATTGAGGGTACTAAATTCCACTAATTTATTAATTCATTAACATTACATTTAAAAATATTTTTTAAATAAATGAAATATTTATACTGGAAAACCAAGGAAATAATTTTCATTATGAATATTATTATACTACATCAAGAGATTCAAATGACTAGTGGACAGTAATAAAAATCAAATATCAGGAATATCAGTTTATAAAAAATCAATTTTTTTAAGTGGATGTCAGAAATATTTATAAATTTTAAATATAATTATAATTACATCTCTTACTCAATGATATAAAAATATCCATTATGATACCCTTCAATAATGCACTAATGATAATTATAATATTGATGGTCTGACCAATAAATTGGAATTAATGAGGGTTGATAAATTTTTTGTTTATATTGAAATTATTTAAATATTAGATGAAGGTGAAGACATTTAAATTGATGAATTTATTGGTGATGATAAATAATTATGTATTATATTCTATTTATTGTTAGGATTAACATATATTAATATTTTTCTAAAATACTTATTATTTTTTATATTATATTTAAATTTTAAAATTTATTTGAAGGTAGAATTATTTTTTTATTAGGGTTTGTTGGATAGGATTATGATGAGATTATTTATTTATCACTGATGGTGTGCTTTATGGTAGTCAACTCAATGTCTTAACATCTGACATGATGGATATATTCACTACACCCTAACCTAGGAGGGGTCAAGTCATAGCTAGATTAATGATTCTACACCCTATTCATGAGTGGTGTTTATCCCATGAATGTAATCCATTCTTGCATGGGTTTGTTAAATTATGTAATTTATTTACATATTTATTATTTTATTATATACATTTAAATTTTGTATTATCTATTTTTATTTATATAGGGCTTTTCATATAGTAGTCTATAATGATGGTGAGATTATATAGAATTGTTTTTCTACACCATGAGTGTCATGATATCTAGATTCCATGAATTGGTACCAAACCCCAAAATCCACTTCCAAATGACTTGGGTTCAAATCGTGGTAGGTTTAGGTATTATAATAATAAATAAGTAGTATTATAACACTATATTTGGGACACTATATAATTCATTTTTATTCATCAAATAAGGGACTATGGGACACATAATTTGGTGTTCATGGCATCAAAAAAGTTTTTAGGAAACAGGTCTGTAGGATCATCATCAATCAGTAGAATGAGGCATATAAAAAAATTATGACTTGACACAATAGGAATGTGTTTTAGCATTGAAACACATAGTCACCCCTGGGTGGTGGAATAAAAGAGGGATTTATATATTGGATTCTATAAAACAACCTTTATTTATAATGTATTTTTCATATGGGATAGAGGGGTTCCCTTTTACATTTATATCTACACAGTGGGACCAATCTGATGATATGACATAATTGGAAGAAGATGCAGTGATGCACCACACAAGCATCACTTGGGGGGATTGAAATAGAGATGGGTGTGACGGATCCCATCATTAATCCCTCCTCCCACATAGTGGATTAATTTGTTTCCAATAATGCTTTTTTAGTGGCAAGAACAAAGAAAACATTCATGGTGGAGTTGATGAAACTATTTGAATCATAACACTATATGATTAATACTGATAAGGTGTAGCATGGGATAATGATTGGTGACTTAGGATGATGTACACAACTCACTCATGACATCATGTCATTTTCTTTTATGTTTTTTCAAGCCATTTTCTAAAGGGACTTTGTGTTATATCATTCATGGACTTTTAGGAAACATATTTCTTGGCTTTTTAGTCAATAAAAACTTGGGACTTAGGTCTAATAAAATATAATAAAATATTTTTTATTTTTTATTTCCAATCCTAGTGTGGAGTAATGAGGCTTCAACTCCTGGGGTTCATTGTTTTTTATGTTTATTGTGGTTTATAATCCCCTCAACCAAAAAACAGATTTATTAAATATTTATCTAAAACTTATTTAATTATAATATTTTTATTTTTATTTATTTATAGAGTTTATGGTACCTGATCTATGATATAAAATAAAATACATATTAGATTCAAGAGATATTTTTAAGCAGAGTAATTATGTATAAAATTTACCTAACCTTAGAAAGAGACTAATTTTGGTGGTTGGTCACATATATTGATATGAACTATACAATTTTTATTCATCTACAAGAAAATGGTAAATAATATAGTTTTAAATTTATATACAAATTTAATGTAAAATTATTAGGTTGTATTTATGTACGACACTACTGATCTAACTATTATGGTGTTTTATGGTTACAAGATGGTGTAAATTGATCCTACTACCAGATAGATGAATGATGATAAAAAATCATACTTTTTCTAGTATTATTTTGTTTTGTGAAGATAACTAAAATTAAATTTTTACTATAATAATTTCCAATTACAATTAAAGTAGAAGTATGAGTTTGTGACTTCTCATAGGATATAGATGTATACCAAGACTGAGGGAGATTCCTTATATGAGTTGGGTTTTGATGTTGCAGAATGAATTTGTGTGTCCATGAATAGTATTGAGAATGGGCATAAAATAGTTATTGGTTTACAATTGATGCCTTAAAATTATTATCGTGCCACCATGATGCCATCGATCAGGTCGAAGGGAGATCATATAGAGTCTTGTTCTTCATTAGAGTTTGAGAAGAGGGTTAATGATCATGGTCATATTATATAGAGTAAGAAGGGAGAGAAAGAAATTGAGTGTTTATTGTAGTAGCAATAACATTAGAAACATCAGCATATTGTGGCGTAAATGGGATGTCTTACATATGGTTTATGGATAGAGTATATGTCTTATAACCCAATTATCTGGAGTGAATTTAAGTTATTTTTTTTATAAAAATTTAATGTTTTAAATGGATATTATTTTTTACATGAATGGTTTTTAGGTTTTTATATTTTTTATGTTTTTTACTCTTTTATTAATGATTGTAATTTCTATTTCAAATAATACTTTGTGATGGAAAGTTACATCCATCAAAAAAATAATATTATGTATTTTATTTAATGGTTATTTAATCTTGTAAAAATGACTATTTTTGATGGATTATTCTTTCCCATTAAAATATTATCTTTTTTCAATATAGAATTATAACTCAACACAAAAAATTAATTGAAAAAATACAAATTTTTCTAGGAAAAAAACATTAGCTAGGGAAATCCACAAATACAACTAATTCAAATACAATATTTCATGACATGTTATATGTGTTAGAATTTGGTCGAAAATAACTATTTATGATCAAATTAATTTATAAATAACTCACCATAAATGGTATATAAAAATTTAGTGTATCACCATAATTATATGTATGTTAAACAATTAATCTCCATAATTAAAAATAAGGTGAATGGGTTATTACAAAAACCACTAAAGTGTGGGTGAATAGAAAATTTCTACAATTACTAGAATATATGAACCCCAAAATCATGGACAAAGTGAATGGTTTATGGCCATAATTAAGAATAATATTAACTATTTACTAACACTATTAATTGAATATGGGTGAAAAGGGCATCAACTCTCACACAAGAATGGGTGAATGATTTATCACTATAATCTTACATAAGGTAAATGGGTAATCACAACACTTACATGAATGGTGAACCATAATCACCATTATTAAAAAAGTGAGAGTACCCGATTCAAAAAAATATATCATAAGAAACCCTGAATAAGCTATCACTATAATCCGCATGACAGAATGTGAATGGGCTATCACTGTAACCTAAACCTAGATTTGAAGAAAAATTAACTAATGTCGAAATCCTAAATGAGGTGAATGGGATATCCCAAATATTAGAGTACAATTAGGACGAATGAAATATAACTGTAATATAATCAACATCCTAGTGAATGAGTAATCAATATATAGGTAAACCATAAATATAATGAAGAACATATCACTATTCACAAAAATTTAAACTCAGAGTGAGTTGTATGTAACTACATAATATCATATGAATGAATATTCATTATAAGATTAAGCATAATTAATTATGAACTAATTATCACCAATCAATCATACAAAAATATTTTAGGAAGCTGGGTGTCACGTATTCACCTAAACAAGGACCTTTAATCCATTATGTGTATACACAATGGAGGTTATACATGATGGATTTAGATCATATTAAACATTCCCTCTTGAAAAAATATAACAAAATTATGAAGTAAATAAACCATACCAAGTATAAAAAGTTGATGCTCACACACAAAAACAAGAAATATATCAATTATTTACATTGAATGTAATTCCACTATTTTTCAACTATTCAAACTACCTAATGTGAAAAATAACATAAGGTATTAAAAATATTTGGACTGGTTCTCCTCCATGCATGAGATAATCATTGATTCCTTCATAATATTTACAAATAGTGAAGGAATTTCATATTAATAAAAAATCAACAAGTCATAAAGCTTCACCGGGAGTATAGTTCGGTAATTAAGTGAATAGTACTAAGTATGATTAATTATGCATAATATTTTCAAAGTTTCAAGTATCTGATACACTATACATTGTTAATTTTCTTAGTTAAGAAGGTTCCAAACCCATTTTAAAATAATTCACAGTTGTCCATCAAGTTTTCACCCCCTTTAAACTTTCATGGAGTTAAATATTTTTTAAATATGACTAGTGTTATCTAGTAATTCCTTGAACCTCGACCACATACATTGTTGAACCCTTAAAATTATATCATTATAAAGAATACAATTTCTTTGAAAATTATGGGCATACATGGAACCATAGGAAGAAATTAAATTCTAATAAATTCATTACCTATTTGGAGATTACACTATTATTAAATAACCAATGATTTGGAAAAAAATTTCTGAAACATTTTCAATGAACTAAATATTATTGCCTAAATTTGGTGGCTTAAATAGACATCACATTATAGTAGTATCCTACTCAATGAATATTCATGGGAACTATTAGAAATCCTCTAGCACATGGAATTTTTTTTCTACCTTTTTAAATAATTCATTATTCTTCATTCTGAACTCATTCACCCATGTCCAACTATATCATGATGTTATCTCCGACTTTATAAAAATAAAGGTTTAATGGGAAATTCATTAAAAAAAATTCTTCTACATATCTTCTAGTGATTTAAAAATATCTACCATGTAACGCCCCGATGCTAGATACCCAGAGTCGGTGCATTATTACATAACATTGGCATGATCACAAATGATCATGTCTTGAAATACCGATTAGTTTAGTAGTCTTGGAAACACTAGATATATTCATAAGTCTTACATTACATCATAAGGTAAAAAAACTACAACAACATCTTGTCTTCATATCCCCCCATACTATCCCAGCAAGTCATTCAT
Organism: Viscum album; assembly: GCA_963277665.1. Taxonomy (NCBI): domain Eukaryota; kingdom Viridiplantae; phylum Streptophyta; class Magnoliopsida; order Santalales; family Viscaceae; genus Viscum; species Viscum album. The sequence goes on from OY728164.1 coordinate 1,200,803,460, forward strand.
AAATTACTTTTTTATAATCCTGGGAAAAATAAAACATTGAAAGGGGTGAGCTCAGATGCTTAGTAAGGATAACATTATAGCAGAAGCTTTCATAGATAAGCATAAACACTTAAGGCAGTTTATAACTAAAACGAATGCCTTTTAAACTTGAACTTCAGCATAAAATGGAAAAGAAAAAATGAAATAATTCCATTTACTTATTCACATGTATATTATACTAGTCGAATGATCACATGCAATATCAATAACCACTTTCATAATGATGGAATGCATAATTCCAGAATATCAAAACCACATAGCCAAGGCCTCATGCCAAGACTACAAATAAGATTTTTCCAAGGCATTGTGCCAAGACACTAGTTTGTCTCATGAGACCTACCGATGCATCGAGGAGCTATAGCGGGCTCCACCCGTCACTTATTAAGTCCAATGCATTCCCATATGAAAAGTTTTAAACATAACATACACATTCGTATTAAAACTAGCATACGAAATATCAATACTTTAACCACAAACCATGAATGGTATAAAAATATCATATCCATAGTCAAACATAACTCATTTGATACAATATTGAAGATTGTATTGTATCACATTAACCTCAATCAAGAATAATGAAGGATGTTTCCATAGATGAAAATAATCATCAAAACTATTTGAGAGAAATATCCCCCTTTTTCTTGAAATCATTTAAAAATCACACTATTTGTTAGGAATCCATTTAAAAATAGATTTTTGAATCAATGTGTCCAATACCACTTTGAAACTTTTTAAAAAACGTTTTAATTTTAAAACATTAATATCCATATAAATAAATCCTTAAAACCATTTTTAAAACATGGACATTAATGAGAAATATTTAGATGAATAAGTCTTTAAAACATTTAAAAATGGTATTTTAGTTAGAGATTCTAACCAAAAGAGAGACACTTGAATACAATTAATTGAGGTAATCAAAACTATGTAATATCATGAGAATAAATGGATTCATGATATACTATTTCAAAGTACATTATATACACCACATAAAAGTGATTTGGTGTATAACAACAAAGAAGTCTCAATGGAATGTAAATTGAGATGAAATCTCTCATAAAGGTTGTATCCTTAGGTTAAGGATAAATCAACGAAATAATTATGTGTGACAAATATAAATACACTAAATATGATTGGATATTCAGTGTAAAACAATCAAGGGACATTCACACATATTCTAGTAAAAGAAACACCAATGAATTGGATGTTTATCTCAACAAATCGAGATTGAGTAAAAATTACTCTTATCATGTTCATAACGATGACTTGAAAATTTATCAATGGAGTGATTATGTGTATAAAAAGTATATCCACAGAAAGGGGAGTGGAAATTATGTCATAATCAAATGAATGGTGATTCAACACATAATCTTGGAGTAAAATAATCAATGAAGTATGCGTAAGCCGAATGAGTGGAAATTGAAATTTCAAATTCCCTTATTGATTTGGTAACATACAAAACATACACCCATGAAACAAGGATCATACAATGATGATGTAAATATACATGAATTAAAGTATATTACACAATTAATACAAACATGGTCAGTACACACACCACATGTAATAAATAAGTTGTGAACAAAGGAATTCTCACGGAATTAAAAGTGAGATAAGAAACCCCTTACCTTGTACTTTTCCTTGGTTGGGGTAAGTATAACCTCCTGTATAAGTTTAAAATAATTGTTATTAAATTATTCATGAATCATATACATTAATATGATATCATATATGACCTTTTAACATTGCTTTGTTAATAATATCTTAGAATTATCGTCGTTTCAGGTGTTAACTTACTCATTTTCTCTTATATGTTTTCTCACATAAGCAGTGTTTGTCATGAATATGTTGTATCTTATACATATCTAGAATGATATAATGTTTTTAAAAATGATTTTTAAATCATCAAATGATAATTATACTTTAATGGATAGATGGAGAATGAATCTCATCACGTTTGTGGAGACGGTAGTCCGTACGTACGCACGAGCGACAATATCATTCTTTTGATATTAACATAATATATAATTTGATGGTATATAATATATACAGAATCATTATCATGTTATATTTATTATTTAAATGAGTTACACATCATTATTATACCCACCCAAATAATAATATATTTAATAACAATTATACCACGACGTAGAGATGGTAAGCCGTACGTACGCACGTATGGTGACATGTTATTTAAAGGGTGGATAGAATACTGAATATGGTTGTACCATATTTATAATAACATCACAGTATATATACTATACTGGAGTTATTATTTTAGAATGACAATAACAAAGATATAAGAAGTGGAAGAAGAAAGGAACTTGAAAAGGGCTGGTGAAAACATTACCTCTTCTTCGGGTTCTTCCTTTTGATTTGATCAAATTGGCTCCATAGGTTGGCTTTCTGATCAAACTAATGCCTCTAGGTTGTAGTGAGGGAAGTTTATAGAGTATTTGGGAAGGGGTTGGACGAACCAAAAGGCTTTGATGGTGTGATGAAATGAGAAGTAAGAGTTCCCTTTTATAAGAGGGGTGAGGGGCACCTTTGGAAAAGTTAGAAATATTAATTGATAATAAATATATATTCGGTTTCTAATGGCTCCAAATATGATTGATAAATGTTTAATGTGGGTATAGGTCTAAAAACATTCATTAAATATAATTTATACAGGTTTAGGTTACTATATTAACATTATCATTTAGTTTTAACTCTTAGTTAATTAGTTTGACATTTACCATGTCACTTTGAATGTTTATATTATATAGTTAATAAGTTTTCTATATACATCCATACGACCCCCAAGTGGTCCATAAATTATATACCTATCATGATATAAGTCTCTTGGCCTATCTTTAGATTTTTAGGAATTTAATATCAATTAATAATATAATATTTATTTTAAAAACAATTTTATGTCAATTTTGACACTATTCAATAGTTGATTTTTGTGAAACTCCTAACAGAACGATTACTTCGAAAAAAGATAATTAAATAAATCCTAATATGTCATATTATCCTATAAAATTAGTGTAATTAATTAAAAGTCTTAAATAATATTTATTTGGGTATTTATAATATAAATTATTTTAATTTTTCACTATTATTGTAATTACTGCATCATCATTGTGTCATAAATATATTATATTATTTAATGTTTAAAAATTATAAATAAAATATCATTATGTATTAAATCATATTATCTTTATAATTAATATTTAAAATGGAATTTATCTTATATATAACCCTATATTAAAAATGTTTTAGTAAATAAACATTGATTTTAACTCATTTAACTCTTCTTTGAATTAAATAATAATAAATGTCCTAATCTAATCCAAGTGGACCTAAATGATAATATTTTATTTTTAAGGTTGTTTTTGGTCTAGATACACTTGTCCAGTATAATTATGACATGTTTTAGGGTAATATTAATATCATTTTTACCCTTAATTACCCTATTTACTTTTAACCGTGGTAAATAAAAGTAAAAATTTACTATTCACCAAAAATTATTTTCATCTCATTGAAGCACATTTTACATCCTGATATTAACCGTGTCTCTCGGATTTTCAAAATTCCATTCACAGAAGCGGTAAAATTATGTTTTATGAAAAATTTAGTTTTTTTAACTACCACTTAGTAGTTTCACTATTCATCAAAAAATTGATGTTTTTCAGAACAATGCCAAAATCTCACCCTAAGCTATAATTGATATTCCAAATTCAAAAATGATGTCTATTTTACAAAATTCTAAACATATAAGTTGCATTAATTAATTTTATAATTAATTCCTGTTGTTACAACAAATAGCGTGTTTTTAGTAAACAATATATATCAAAAGATTGCCAATTTTTTAGGACCAATTTCAAAGTAAAATTATTTCTAATGAGCACCATTGGATAAAATGGTAAAAATATATTCTAATTATACTTTAAAATCACTCGATAATATTATAATGCCCCATTCTTAAACATTACTTAATCTTGAGTTATTACAAGATTATACATTGAGGATCTTTCCAGGTTTAGAGTTTTAGAGAATTAGATCATGAAACTTGCATTACCTTCCACATTTAAACAAAGTGGTTACATAAAAGACAGTATTCATTCTTCCCATCAACAGAAACATATCTAAAATAAAACATGTATTCTTTCTTGACACATCCTTGACACAATCATCACATCATGTACCTTTCCCTTGACCTGTGAAAAACATTTCAAAAACTTGGGATGAGCATAAAAAGCTCAGTAAGGGTTATAAAAATATGGAAAGGAAACATGAGTTCATATATACATAAGAATTCAATCATACTTTACCCATAAAACAGAGGCACTTTAACATACCTCATCAAATCATGAATAAATCATAGAAATCATAAGACATAAAAGGTAACTTGAGGCATTCATAACATTCTTACGTAGGGAGTAACCCTCTTGGTTACGTTTGGAATACCCACCACAGTATATTCCCTAAATCTCTTCGGAGAAACCTTAACGTTTCACTCCTTCGCGTTACCCAATTCATTGGAGAGCTATATCGGGCTCACCCGCCCTTTGTTTATCACGGAACCACCCATTTTTATAACAATTCCCAAGAATCATAACATAAACGTATCACATAAAACATGCATAAAGTAAACATAACATTTCCACATTTAAATCACAATATAACATTTTATTATATTGAAATAATGAAACCATTCAAAAGGAAACCATTTCCAAAACCATTTAAAACATTTAATAAAGAGATTTTTGAATCAAAGTGTCCCATACCACCTTGAAGCTTTTAAAATTTTAAACTATTAATATCCATATAAATAAATCCTTAAAACCATTTTTAAAACATGGATATTAATAGGAACAAATAATTAAAACATCTAAAGTGATATTTTGGTTAAAGGGGTTTTACCAAAATTAGAGACACTTGAATACAATAATTGAGGAATAACATTTAGTCAGAACTTTATAATATCATGAGAATAAATGGATTCATGATATAATATTCCAAAGGATAGTTTATACACCATATAAGAGTGAATTGGTGCATAAAAACAATGAAGTCTCAATAGAAATGTCAAATGTGGTGAAATCCCTTATAAAGAAGGTATCCTTAAATTAAGGATAAATCAATCTCATAATTATGTGTGAAAAATATAAATACACCCAATATAAGTGGATATTAAGTGTAAAAAAATCAAAGGTTATTCACACATATTCAAAGGATGACATATTCAATAACTCAATGTTGAACCCAAATAAATCGAAATTGGGTTAAGAAGTTCCCTTGGTAAAACTCGACAGCCTTTCGGCGTCACATAAAATTTTACAAAAAGGGTTGGTGAGAGAGATAATGGGGATCTCATCACTTGGAAATAAAATATACATAAATAAGGATATAGAAGAACATATCGCAACATAACAATGTTTAAATTAAAATACCCCACAAAAGAAGTCTTTTAAAAAGAGGAGGGTGAAATGTTCCCTTACCGACATGGGTATCTTTTGAAACATACACCTTGTGAATGAAGAACAATACAACATTGATGTAAATACACTTAAAAGAAATTATATTACACAATGAGTAAAATAATGGGCAGTACATACACCACTCAAAGGAAATTGTGGAAAATGTAGCATAAATCTCATGGGAATAAAAGTGAGATGAAAAATCCCTTACAAAAACTCGGCAGCGTAACGACGCCACATAAAACATACAAAAATGGATTGATGAGATCAAATAGGGTATCTCATCATATTAAAATAAAAATTACAGTAAGAGTAATATAAAAGAACATCCCAATAACAAGAAATATGAGCTTAGAAGGATTGATATAAAAGAGTGTACTTAAAAAGAAAGAGAGGAGTAGGATCCCTTACCTCAAGTCCAACTTGTCTTGTTCATTTATTTATATTCCTGAATAATAAACTTTGGTCAATTTATAATTGCCTAATCACCTCAATTAAAGATTATTATTCAGTTCATATCACATATTATAATGTTATAATAATTGTTTAATAATGTTAGAGTTCATATCAGACGTTTTTGCTGATGTTTGGTACATGAGTCAAAAATGAACTTGTTTGAAAAATGATTGTCCAAATAGTTATAAGTAAATAATTTCCAGAATATTATTAATGATTAAAATATCATATATATCCAGTACATATTCATTTTATACTATTCCATATCATTTGGAGATAAAAATGAAAAGCACCGTTCATGGAGACGGTAGGTCGTACGTACGCATGAACGCTACTTTCATTTTTTTCTTTGTCATATTAACAGAATTACAAATAAATGATATATATATATATATTATAATTATAGTATAATATATATGTTATATAGGTCACATATTATCATTAATGTCATTATTTATATGTTCTATGTATTGCATGTACGAGTCACATCACTTGAGGGGGCGGTAGTCCACACTTCCTCATATGAAATTATCGCATTTACTCAATATGAAAAGAACAAAGGAATGGTTTAAATATAAAATAAATAAGCATATATTAAACATAAATACCATATATATCATATATAAAATATAGTGACATCATAATTTCCACTTTTAAAGGTGTTAAATGAATATTGAACAATCATTGTTTCGTGAGGCAGAAAATCGCCAACCACAGAAACAGTATGTTCATTAGCCATTAGACGAAGGTGTGTGTAAGTGTAGCTCGAATAATTCTTATAAAAACATCCTAGTATATTGAATATACTGGAGTTGTTACAAAAGAAATGAATAAAAAGAGTTTAGGTTGTTGGGGAAGCAAAATAAAACAAAAGGACACAACTGAAGACATTACCTTAAAATCGGGTAACTCCCTTTGGTTTGAGCTCAAAGGATTCATTGGGATAACTTCTGCCCAAAGTGAGGCTTCAAGGAGTTAGAGAGGGACGTGGAGAGACAAGGGGTTGGCCAAGCCAAAGGCTTTGGGAGTGTGGGTAAGGAGGTAGAGGTAGGGGCCTTTTATAAGAGGAGAGGAGGGGCACTCTTGTAAAGTTACAAAATGTTACTTTATTTTCAAAAGAGTTTCAGATTTTAAAGGTCCCACATTGATGTATTTCTAGTATAAGGTGATATGGGTTCGAAATACACTAATCCAATAGGTTTTGGACATGTGTAAGTCTTAGATATTACATTATCATTCAATTTTATTAAAATCATTAAAAAATGAGGTCATCGCTGCATCATCATGATGTCATAAATAATTTAATTTATTTAATGTCCAAAAATTATAATAAAAATACTATGATGTAGGAAATCTTTTTAGTTTCCAATTCCTATTTATATTCAAAAATATGACTTGTATAACCCCATGTAAATTTTTTTTTAGTAAAACATCTCATGTTTGTGTCATTTTTACTTTAACATTAAATAAAAAGATATTTATGTCATTTTCCAACCAAAGTGGTTCCATGTGGTCCCCAAGTTTACCCATGGATTTTCTAGGTCGGCAATGACACATCCAATGAGGTTAGGACATGTGTCTAGTTCATTTAATTTTATTAAAACATTATTCTTACCATAAACTACACTAATTACCTCTAATCGCGATTAAAAACTTAATAAGTTACTATTCACCAAAAAATTATTTTCATCCCATTGAACCACATTTTACTTCTTAATGACAACCATGTATGTCGGATTTTTGAAATTCAAAACAAAAAGATGGAAAAATATCATTTAAACGGAAAAATCAGTTTTTATAAGTACCACTTAGTGGTTTCACTATTCATCAAAAATTAATGTTTTTCAGAAAAATCCCAAAAATTCACCCTATGATATATTTGATATTCTGAATTCAAAAATGAAGTCTATTTTACAAAATTCAAAACATATAAGTCACAATAATTAATTTAATAATTAATTCCTGCTGTCAGAGCAAATATCAAATTTTTATGAAACAATAAGTATCAAAAGATTGACACTATTTTTAGTCTGATTTCAAAGTGAAATTAATTCCAACGAACACTATTGGATTTAATGGTAAAAATATATTCTAATTTCACTTTAAAACCAATTCAAAAGTTAATCTAATCATATAAATAAATTAGATTAAAACGAGGTTTTGAATTAAAATACAACATTTTACACTATTCATTAAAAAAGGAACTTTATCGGAATGATAACAAAAATTTACACAAAGTAAATTTTGATGCCCCGATTCATAAGAAGAGTTTTATTTGGTCCAATATAATTTATAAGAGTGAACAAAACTATATTTAATGACAGTTCTCCATCAAAAGGTGATAAGTGAACCTTTAGTGAAAACTAGGGCATATATGCCTAAAATTGAATTCTTTCCATATTTTAAGCCTTTATCTTTTATTGGACAAATGTAAAAACATTTAAAAACATATATAATCATATTTTAGTTATTTCTATCCATTCCCGCTAATACAACGGCTACATTTTAACTACCATTTAAAATAATATTATTTTATTATTAGAGTGCAACGTAAGATTCCCAAGAAACTCATTGTTGTGTGTTGGGTACACCATCGAGCATAGCATCCCCTTTAAAGTCATATTAATATTTTATTCACAAATATGGATAAATATGAAAATGTCATATTCTTTATTTACCTGGGGTGTTACATCCTTCCCCCCTTTTTGGGAATTGCGTCCTCGTAATTTTTAAAATTGAGCTTGGAAACATCCTTGAATGTCCCACATCAGAACAAGAGTCGGTAAAACAAACACTTTAAAATAAAGGAAGATAAGTATACAGGTCACCCGAGTTAACCCATACTAGGATTCCATGTAGAAAAACATGGACATGGAAGAAAAAGCAAAGGGTCATGTTTTTTAGGGAGAGTGATATTAAACATGTCTAGGAGAAAGTTAACCATAAAAAAATCACAAACATGTGATGGGTTAAACGGTATTCTATTCCCCAGTAGGAAAAGTTAATAGACAAAATTTTTGTTTTAAGTTACTTTTTATTGAGGAATTTATTCATAAGGAAACATAATCACTTATCATGTTGACTTTCAACTTTTACTAGATTCCTTAATCAAACTCATATTTTTTCCAAAAGATGAGTATTTAGGGAGGCTTGTTCGCATTAAGAGTACTATAATCAACTTATAGAGAATCACCTAATCCACCAAAGAGAACTATATACTTCCCATATCTTTATACCTTAACCAAAACCAAAACCAAAAACGTTAGTACAAGGTCAGATAATCCAGAAAAGGATAACCCTTTAAAAAGAAAATCTATGCTTAATCTCCAAAATTTGTCCAACAAAACCCAAAGTTCAACGAGGACCATCCGATAAACAATTTTTCCATAAAATTATTCAATGTAAACCATATAATATTGAAACAAAAATATTTTGAGGATTTAGTCACATAGTCTTCCAATTTAAATTGTAACATTTATCTCCAAACAACATCAGTTGCTCCCAAAGTCTCGTATTGAAAAGTAATTAACCTAATCACATATCCTCCATGATATGTTAATCATTTTCATAAATAACCCAAAATAAACTTACTCTTAATTCATAAAATCATATAACTAAAAAGAATCAGTCAAACTAACCAGGGACTTCACGTAGTCCAGTGGTAGGCGATAAATACCAATCGCACTTTGGTCGTGGGTTCGATTCCTACAACTTTGTCCGACGTGACGGGTAGTCACACGGTCTGCGTGTTGTCCTTTTTCCAAAACTATATAATTCTCAAATAATTCCCCAAAAAGAGATAAAATCATCAAAAATAACTATAACATAATTTAACCTCAATTTTATCTCATGCCTTTCACTTCCATCATAACATATAGTAACCCATAATTACCTCAAAAGTAAGGATCATATAAACTCTAATGGTTACCTTTATAATTATTACCTGAACTTCCACATCGATTTTCATCTCGTACATGATTCATTAAAGATCATACCAAGGTTCAAGTGGTTGATCATGACTCCTTGATAGTTGGTTTAGAACAACCACAAGTTTCCTCATTGAATCCCCCATTTTATCTAGTATCTTAATCATAGAACCACCACAGTTTCCTTCAAACCTGTTGTCTCTTTGGTGCCTGCTAGATCCATCCATTCACTAAAAACAGAAATGTCAATGTGAGTACATCAACAAAACAATAATGTACTAATGAGGGAGATAACCACTAAGATATACTTACTCATTCACTTTATCTAAAACTAGGACTCTTTCTGAAATCCTAACCATTATGGTAATGCCACTTATGCTTAAAGAATACCCTAGCCTCTAAAGTTATCTAAACTGACCTCTGATACAAACTATAATGCCCCAACCTTAAACCTTAATTAATCTTGAGTTATTACAAGATTAAACATTGAGGATCTTTCCAGGTTTAGAGTTTTAGATAATTATATCATGAAACATGCATTACATTCCACATTTAAACAAAGTGGTTACATAAAAGACAGTATTCATTTTTCCCATCAACAGAAACATATCTAAAATAAAACATAGATTTTCTTGACACATCCTTGAAACTATCATCACATCATGTACCTTTCCCTTGACCTGTGAAAAACATTTCAAAAACTTGGTATGAGCATAAAAAGATTAGTAATGGTTATAAAAATATGGAAAGGAAACATGAGTTCATATATACATAAGAATGAAATCATACTTTACCCATAAAACATAGGCACTTTATCATACCTCATCAAATCATGAATAAATCATAGAAATCATAAGACATAAAAGGTAACTTGAGGCATTCATAAAATTCTTACATAGGGAGTAACCCTCTTGGTTACGTTTGGAATACCCACCACAGTATATTCCCTAAATCTCTTCGGAGAAACCTTAACGTTTCACTCCTTCGCGTTAACCAATGCATTGAAGAGCTATATCGGGCTCACCCGCCCTTAGTTTATCACCGAACCACCCGTTTTCATAACAATGCCCAAGAACCATAACATAAAAATATCACATAAAATTTTCATAAAGGAAACATAACATTTCCACATTTAAATCACAATATAACATTTTAGTATATTGAAATAATGAATCCATTCAAAAAGAAACCATTTCCAAAACCATTTAAAACATTTAATAAAGAGATTTTTGAATCAAAGTGTCCCATACCACCTTGAAGCTTTTAAAATTTTAAACCATTAATATCCATATAAATAAATCCTTAAAACAATTTTTAAAACATGGATATTAAAAAGAACAAATAATTAAAACATTTAAAGTGATATTTTGGTTAAATGGGTTTTACCAAAATTAGAGACACTTGAATACAATAATTGAGGAATAACATTTAGTCATAACTTTATAATATTATGTGAATAAATTGATTCATGATATAATATTCCAAAGGACAGTATATACACCATATAAGAGTGAATTGGTGCATAAAAAAATGAAGTGTCAATATAAATGTCAAATGTGGTGAAATCCCTTATAAAGAAGGTATCCTTAAATTAAGGATAAATCAATCTCATAATTATGTGTGACTAATATAAATACACCCAATATAAGTGGATATTAAGTGTAAATCAATCAAATTTTATTCACACATATTCAAAGGATGACATATTAAATAACTCCATGTTGAACCCAAAGAAATCGAAATTGGGTTAAGAAGTTCCCTTAGTAAAACTCGACAGCCTATCGGCGTCACATACAATTTTACAAAAAGGGTTGGTGAGAGAGATAAATGGGATCTCATCACTTGGACATAAAATATACATAAATAAGGATATATAAGAACATATCCAAAAATAATAATATGTAAATTAAAAGACCCAACAAAAGAAGTCTATTAAAAAGAGGAGGGTGAAAGGTTCCCTTACCGACATGGGTATCTTTCGAAACATACACCTCGTGAAAGAAGGACAATACAACATTGATGTAAATACACATAAAAGAAAGTATATTACACAATGAGTAAAATAATGGGAAGTACATACACCACTCAAAGGAAATTGTGGCAAATGTAGCATAAATCTCACGGGAATAAAAGTGAGATGAAAAATCCCTTACGAATACTCGACAGCCAAACGACACCACATAAAACTTACAAAAATGGATTGATGAGATCAAATAGGGTATCTCATCATATTAACAAAAAAATTACAGTAAGAGTAATATAAAAGAACATCACAATAACAAGAAAGATGACCTTAGAAGGATTGACATAAAAGAGTGTACTTAAAAAGAAAGAGAGGAGTAGGATCCCTTACCTCAAGTCCAACTTGTCTTGTTCGTTTCTTTATATACCTGAATAATAAACTTAGGTCAATTTATAATTTCCTAAGTAAATCCTATAAAGATTATTATTCAGTTCATATCACATATTATAATGTTATAATAATTGTTTAATAATGTTAGAGTTCATATCAGACGTTTTTGCCAATGTTTGGTACATGAGTCAAAAATGAACTTGTTTGAAAAATGATTGTCCATGTAGTTATAAGTAAATAATTTCTAGAATAGTATTAATGATTAAAATATCATATATATCCAGTAAATATTCATTTTATACTATTACATATCATTTGGAGATAAAAACGAAAAGCACCGTTCATGGAGACGGTAGGCCGTACGTACGCATGAACGCTACTTTCATTTTTTTTCATATTAACGGAATTAAACATATATGATATATATATATATATATATATATTATAATTACAGTATAATATATATGTTATATAGGTCACATATGAACATTAATTTCATTCTTTATACGTTCCATGTATTGCATGTACAAGTCACATCACTTGAGGGGGCGGTAGTCCACACTTCCTCATATGAAATTATCGCATTTACACAACATTAATAGAATAAAGGATTGGTTTAAATATAAAATACATAAGAATATATTAAAAATAAATACCATATATATCATATATAAAATACAGTGACATCATAATGGCCACCTTTATAGGTGTTAAAAGAATATGAAACAATCATCGTTTCGTGAGGCAGAAAATCACCAACCACAGAAACAGTATGTTCTTTAACCATTACACGAAGGTGTGTCTAAGTGTAGCTCGAATAATTCTTATAAAAACATCCTAGTATATTGAAGATACTGGAGTTTTTAAAAATAAATGAATAAAAAGTGTTTAGGTGGTTGGAGAAGCAAAATAAAACAAAATGACACAAGTGAAGACATTACCTTAAAATCGGGTAACTCCCTTTGGTTTGAGCTCAAAGGCTTCCTTGGGATGACTTCTGCCCAAAGTGAGGCTTCAAGGAGTTATACAGGAAAGTGGAGAGACAAAATGGTCAGGGGTTGGCCGAGCCAAAGGCTTTGGGAGTGTGGGTAAGGAGGTAGAGGTGGGGGCCTTTTATAAGAGGAGAGGAGGGGCACTCTTGCAAAGTTACAAAATGTTACTTTATTTTCAAAAGAGTTTCGGATTTTAAAGGTCCAAAATTGATTTATTTCGAGGATAAGGTGATATGGGTTCAAAATCCACTCATCCAATAGGTTTTGGACATGTTTAGGTCTTAGATATTACATTATCTTTAGATTTTATTTAAATCATTAAATAATGAGGTCATCGCTGCATCATTATGATGTCATAAATAATTTAATTTATTTAATGTCTAAAAATTATAAAAAATACTATGATGTAGGAAATATTATTAGCTTTAAAATTCTTATTTATAGTCAATAATATGACTTGTATAACCCCATGTAAAAATTGTTTTAGTAAAACATCTCATGTTTGTGTCATTTTTACTTTCATATTAAATAAAAAGATATTTATGTCATTTTCCTACCAAAGTGGCTCCATGGGGTCCCCAAGTTGACCCATGGATTTTCTTGGTCGTCCATGACACATCCAATGAGGGTAGGACATGTGTCTAGGTCATTTCATTTTATTAAAACATTATTCTTACCATAAACTACACTAATTACCTCTAATCGCGATTAAAAACTTAATAAGTTACTATTCATCAAAAAAATTAATTTCATCCCATTGAACCACATTTTACTTATTAATGAAAACCATGTATGTCAGATTTTTTAAATTAAAAACACAAAGATGGAAAATTTTCATTTAAACGGAAAAATCAGTTTTTATAAGTACCACTTAGTGGTTTCACTATTCATCAAAAATTGAAGTTTTTCAGAAAATTTCCAAAAATTCAGCCTAAGCTATATTTGATATTAAAAATTCAAAAATGAAGTCTATTTTAAAAAATTCAAAACATATAAGTCACATTAATTAATTTAATAATTAATTCCTGTTGTCAGAGAAAATAGCATATTTTTATGAAACAATAAGTATCAAATGATTGACACTAGTTTAAGTCTGATTTCAAAGTGAAATTAATTCCAACGACCACTATTGGATTTAATGGTAAAAATATATTCTAATTTCACTTTAAAACCAATTAAAAATATAATATAATCATATAAATAAATTAGATTAAAAAGAGGTTTTGAATTAAAATACAACATTTTACACTATTCATTAAAAAAATGAACTTTATCGGAAAGATACCAAAAATTTACTCAAAGTAAATTTTGATGTCCCGATTCATAAGAAGAGTTTTATTTCGTCCAATAGAATGTATAAGAGTGAAAAATACTATATTTAATGACGTTTCACCATCAAAAGGTGATAAGTGAACCTTTAGTGAAAACTAGGGCATATATGCCTAAAATTGAATTCTTTCCATATTTTAAGCCTTTATCTTTTATTGGATAAATGTAAAAACATTTAAAAACATATATAATCATATTTAAGTTATTTCTATCTATTCCTGCCAATACAATGACTACATTTTAACTACCATTTAAAATAATATTATTTTATTATTAGAGTGCAACGTAAGATTCTCAAGAAACTCATTGTTGCGTGTTGGGTACGCCATCGAGGATAGCGTCCCCTTTAAAGTCATATTAATATTTTATTCACAAATATGGATAAAGATGAAAATTTCATATTATTTATTTACCAGGGTTGTTACAAATATAATTTATCAATATAAATTATTTTGATTTAAAATGTTGTTTTTAATTAAAATTTAGTAATTTTCACTATTTATCAAAATATAAGTGTTATCCGAAAACTTCCAAAATTTCACCCTAGGATAAATTCGATATTCCAAATCCAAAAATGAAGTCCATTTTGAGAGATAGATGTTATAAAATTTAAAAAATTAGTTATTACTATTCATAACGACTAGTTTGATTGGTTGTGGTGTGTTAGAATCTCGAAGTTGCGTACAATGCATGCCATTGCATTATTCGAAGGGAATCATACCGTGGATGATTGGGGTGTTACATTCTCAACTCCGTCAATAAATTGAATCCTTGAAATTTTATAAATTGTGCTTCGGAATATAATGGAAAGTCCCACATCGGAAACAAAGTCAATAAAACTATCACTTTAAAAGAAAGAAAGAGAGGTATAAATGTCCACCAAGATAACCCATACTCGGATTCCATGTAAGAAAACATGGATATGGATGATAAACTAAGTGTCATGTTCTGATTGAGAGGGATAGAAATCATGATCCAAAGAAGGATAACAATAAGAAAACCACAAACTTATGTTGGGACAAACGACCATTTGTCTCCTAGTAGGAAAGTAAACAGACAACATTTTTTTGTTTTAAGTTACATAACATAAGGATGAGAAATTTATTTATGATATTGACTAAGAATATAAAGATATATACTTACATTTTATGTAGAGTTTCATTATTTAATAAATTTTCAACACTAACTCATTTTTTTAAACGATGAATATTTAAGAAGACTTGGTCACATGGGAAGAGCTAGAATAAACTTATATAGAATCACATGATCCATGCATGATGAACTATATATTTACATTGTCTTTAGAGATTAATCAAAAACAAAATGGTTAGTACAAGATCTGATGATCCCCCAAAAGGATATTCCTTGAGAGAAATAAACACTAATCTTCATTTCCAAAATTAAACCAACAATACCCCAAAGTTAAATAAATACCATTCAATTAAAAATTGTCCTTAGAATCCTTTAATATAATCAAAATAATATTGAAAACCAATACTTATTAAGAATGTAGTCTTCCATTTTAAATTGTATCTCCAAATGAAAATAATTACTCTTAATGTCACATACTTAAAAGTAATTAACCAAATAACTTCCATAAATAACTGAAATCATTATAAATCCACAATAAAAACATAGATAAAAATCCAACATTACTCCTCAAATGAAATCCCATACTACTCTGTTTTCCTTTGGCATATAGTGTTCTCAACAAAGTGAACAACTTCTAAAATAACATTTATCACTTAATCACCAAATCATTTTTCCTATACTATGGGTATTCATTTGATAAGACATAAGATCCCAAATCAAATTATTATTGATCAATAAAATCATTTAACTAAAAAATAATAGTCACACTAACCAGGGACTTCACGTAGTCCAGTGGTAGGCGATAAATCCCAATCTCACTTTGGTTGTGGGTTCGATTCCCATAGCTTTGTCCGATGCGACGGGTTGTCACACGGTCTACGTGTTGTCCTTTTTCAAAAACTATATTTTATAACATTACCAAAATGATATAAATTCTTCAAAATAACCATAACATAATTTAACCACAAATGTTATCTCATACCATTCATTTTCATCCCAAATTATAATAATTTATAATTTCCTCAAACCCATTGATCATATAAAACCAAATGGTTATTTATAACTATATCCACAAGAGAAAATATAATTCTTCCATAAATATCATTCTCACAGGGCAAATGTTAGGGTTACATATACAAGAGAAAATTATTCCAAAGTAAATCCTTCATCAAGGATCACAAATAATTTTTAAACATTTATCTAACCATTTATTTCCACATAGCTTCTTCTCTGACCACGAAAATATCCTATAGAGTAGGACATTCACTCGGATAATGTCCAGGTCCCCTACATTTACGACAAATGACTGTAAATGGATTCTTGGAACCATTTTTATCTTCTTCCATAATACTTGTAAAGACCCGTAAATTTCAAGGAAATTTTTTTTCTTAATTTTCTTTGGAATTTTACAAGAGCTCAGTTTCTGACGGCACCTCATTCCGAGGCCCGGTGTGCCCGGAATCATTTTCCGAAGTTTGGCTCGGGTACGTTCAGTGAACGGACGAGCGGGTTTTTCTAACTTTTGAACCGGTGCCCGAAATCGAATTCTGAGGGCACTGATGAAATCGCAGTGCCGATATTTGCTTAGAAACGCCTCTTACGGAGTTGCGTTTGCTCGGGTGTGGTTTTTAATTTTCGGGCTTAAAGTTAAGAAATAAAATAATTTTGGGACAACTTTATTTTATTTCACTTAAGCCACTTGGAAGCCACTTGAAGCCACTTAAAGGCAGCTTGAACTGAGTTAAACTGGATAGGATGCTATCCAGAAATATCCTACCCCCTTGGTAGGATATTTGTGAGGTGGGGCCCGCACGAGCCCCGCCGTTTCTCTCCGCTAAGAAACGCACCCGTGAAAACCCGTCTTAATTAAAGTCAACCGACGTGTTTTCTAAATTATTAACAGACCATTTAATTGGGCGGTTTATTTCGTGAATTAAATGGGTTGTTTCTTTCGTGAATTAAATGGGTCGTTTCTTTCGTTGAATTAATTCAACGAATTGATGGATCGTTTCTTAACCAGTTTTTCAAATTCGTTGGAGTAATAATAAAATAAGGCCAACGCTTAACCTCTGGTTATTTTCGCTTGAGAAGATTTGAGAGAACCTTCATAACTTCTTCTCCCTCGTGAAGAACGCGACGAACGCGAAGAACGCGAAGAACACCGAACCCGGAAATCGACGACGCCTTCGCCCGAGATGTTCTTCCGATCTCGGATCTCCGATCTCCGATCACCGACCATTTGAGGTGAGTGATCTCGGACTTCCGATCAAGGTTCTTTCTTTGGGTTTAAACAAAGATTTAATTATTTATAATTTAAATCTGTTGATCTTGGTTCGTTGAGTTCGCCGACTCAACGCCGGTTTCCGCGACGACGCGACGCCTCCCCGCGACGACGCGACGATCGATCTCTTCCGCGACGATCTCTTACGCGAAGAACGCCCGCGCACGACGATCATCAAGGTAGGGATTTCATTATGGGGATTACCCCTTTTAAAATTAATTCCCGTCTTTGTTTCTTTAAAAATTAAAGAACCGGATTCAAGGAAACAATTTTATTTATTTTATCAAAATTAAAATTGTTGGTTCATGTGTTGAACAAATTCTTCCGGTTGTTTATTTCTAACGCGGAGGGTGCGGGCCAAACGAACACGGCCCGACGACCCTCCGTCGTTCTTCGTTTTGTGCGGATTTGACGGTCGACGACGGAACGTGCCGCAGCGGACGTTTGACGGTCTCGCAGTAAAGAACGGATCCCGGGAGGAGCAACGGCGCAGACGGGAAGGGAAACGGGCCACCGGAGCGACGCCGGCGGCCCGCGGAAGTTGCCGGCGGCGCCCCGGCGCGCCGACGGACGAAATCCGCCGCGGCTGAAGCCGCGGCGGCGGCGGCCAACGGACCCTTGCCGCGCGGGTCCGGTTCGTCCAGGCGGACGCGGCTCAGCGCGCCCGCGGTTTGCCAGCGCGGCCCGCACGCGGGCCGCGGTTCTTCCTCAAGCCGCGGGTCAGCGCCCGCGGCTTCCACCCGCGGGTCAGCGCCCGCGGCTTCCACCCGCGCCACTCGGCCAAGCCGAGCCGGCCGAGCCGGGCCGGCCCTGGCCGGGCCGGGCCGGGCCAGCCGGGTCGGACCCGGGTCAGGTCGCCCCGTTCGGGTCGACCCGGTTCAGGCCGACCCTAGGGGGGGGGGGGGGGTCGGCCCGGGTCGGCCCGGGCCCGTACCCCCCATCTTCGGACATTTTCGTTCAAACGCCCGTATCTTGAGCTTCGTGCCTCCAAACGACCCGCCGTCAGCGGAAACGGGATCCTTGGATCGAGACGGTCGTTTCGGTTTATCGCAATCAAGGTTTCGGAATACTTTGAGTTCGGCCGGGTTGGTTCGTACACGAGACCAACCGGGCCCTCGGAGCGGAAACACTCATATCTTGAGCTACGGACGTCCGATTGACGTGCCGTCAGCTTTGTCAAATTTACTCTAAGTGAGACGGATCTTTTGGCATACTCCGCCCGAGGTTTGGACGCAGGTGGAGTGCGGTCGGGTTGGTTTTGCCTTAAAAACCAACCGGGCCCCTGGGACAAAAATGCCAATATCTCTCAGACCGGGCGTCCGATTGATGCGCCGTCTGCGACGTTGAGTTCATGTTGACGATACAGAACTTTTGGATACATCAACTTCGGACTTCATGTGAGTTGATGTATCAGCCTCTCGGCTCGTGGAGCGGACCCTCCCGAACGAGCTTGCTGTGTGCGGGAACCCTAGTGCTGGCTGCGACTGCTTCTTCGACAGCGACGACCGTGCAGAGATCCTCAGTGGACTGCGGCGACGACTATGCAGAGGTCCTCCGTGGACTCCGACGATGACCGTGCAGAGATCCTCAGTGGACTGCGGCGACGACTGTGCAGAGATCCTCAGCAGACTGCGACTACTACTACACTCAGCGATCCTACGTGGATCAGTGCTACAGGTCCTGTGTGGGCCCGATCCTGTGTGGGTCCGATCCTGCGTGGGTCAGCGCTCAACGGTTCTGTGTGAGCCAGCGCCTACAGGTCCTGCGTGGGCCCGGTCCTGTGTGGGCCCGATCCTGTGTGGGCCCGATCCTGTGTGGGTCATCTCTTAGCGGTTCGGTGTGAGCCAACACCTACAGGTCCTGCGTGGGCCCGATCCTGTGTTGGTCACTGCAAGGTTAGTACCTATCGATCCTTCATGGGTCCGACGACTTAGATGGTTCAAAGATCATCTCTATCTTCATCCGAAAAGTATACCTGTGTGAGTTGAATCTTGTGTTTCTCTCCTTTGTGGATTGTGTTGAGCTATCCTGTGTGGATTTACTGTTTACTCTCCTTTGTGGATTGTGTTGTTCTATCCTGAGTGGGTATACATTTTGCTTTCCTCTGTGGACTGGGTTGTGCTTGGGCTCGGACGTTGGAGCCGATCGGGAATTGAAGACTTAGGTATATGTATGGGCATATACCTAAGCCGTGTTAGATGTTACTTCGTGATTGTATCTTTCCATTGTGGATTATCCTTTGTGGATTTCGGGAGACCTTCGGGGGTCTCGGGGTCCCTACTGAGTAGCTTATACTCACCCCTGCACGGGCTATGCCCACACTTCGTGGTGTTGGTTACAGACGACGGACAGAGCTGATCGTGGAGGAGGCGTGCGGAGCAGGACAGTACCTGGAGGTGGACCAATGGGCGGGACGTACTAGGAGCGGTTAGGTGGACCCGAGGAGCAGTGGAGGCTATCTGTACCCACCCTTCAGGTGGGACTTCCGGAGGACGGCTCGACCCTACAGTTTTCCCTTTTCATTTGCTGTTTTTCCTTTCAGTTGTACTTTACAGTTGGGCTTGTATTTCCGGCCCCTTTTTACTTTCAGCACAGCTTGTACAGTTTTACTTAGTGTTTACTTTTCCGCTTTCTTGCTCTCTGGTTCATGTTTACTTTTCAAAGGCAATGCCTTCCCTTTTGTTGGGATTTACGCCTTGGTGCTAGTCGCCAGCCCCTGGCCTATGGAAGGCGGGCTTGGGGTAGTCACGGCACGGGCCCCGAGGACGGGTCGTGACAAATTGGTATCAAAGGGGGTCGGTTCTACCGCAGACTCTGATCTTTCTTCTATGTGAAGCAATAGTGTTTTGTGTATAGAGTGTGGTTATCAGTCCAGGGAGTCCAGTGTTGGTGCGGCGGCCGACGTATCCCTACACCAGGACCCTGACTTCTGATTTCCGACTTAATGCACGAAAACATTGATTGCATGTGTGTTTCAAGTTTTCTTTGTGATTACTTGTGTCAGCTCACCAGGTATACTGTTCTGACCGTGGCATACTTGTTTCCTTTTCAGGATGGCACGACGACAGCAGACAGCTAGGGTTCCCAGAGTAGGGCGCGACGACAGCCCGCCGAGCGACGAGGCCTCGGTACAGGGCCCGTTGACAGCAGAGGCACCGACGGTACCTTTACCCGCCGAGCCCCCGATGCTTCCAGCACTGGCAGCTGACGACGCACGACGCCTTGGAGCTCTGCACGTGTTCCAGCGCCAGCGACCACCCAGGTTCTGTGGGGAGTTGGACCCCCAGGCAGCCGAGGACTGGCTGGAGGCAGTCGTCCGAGTTTTCAGGCTAGTGAGGACGCCGGTAGACCTCATGGTGATCCTCGCGGCGAGCCTACTGCACGCAGCAGCCGGACGCTGGTGGAGCCTGATGCTCCAGGTACACGATGAGGCCACCCTCATCTGGACGGACTTCGAGATCCTCTTCCGCTTAGAGTTCGTCCCTGCCACCCTCCGAGCGGTGCGCATCCAGGATCTTCTTCAGCTGCGGCAGGGCAGCTTGACGGTCGCTCAGTACGCGGCGAGGTTCACCGACCTTTCTCGGTACTCGAAAGACATGGTACGGGACCCCTTCTTCCGGGCCCGAACCTTCGAGCAGTGTTTGAGACACGAGATCCGGGCATCGCTGATCTCCCTTAGCATCCCGACCAAGGCAGGAGTACTGGAGCGAGCCCTCCTGATCGAGAGCTTCCTGGCTGAGTCCACAGCGAGACCTACCACAGGGCGGCAGACATCGGAGTCTTCGGAAGCTGGTAGCCGGCAGATGACTCAGGGTTCCAAGCGGACCAGACCTTCTGGCAGGCGACCTCGGGACACTGGCTCAGCAGTGCAGGGCACCCGGCCCGGAGCCAGCCTTCCGAGAGGCAGACAGTGCTACGAGTGCGGCGGGCAGGGCCACATGGCTCGTGACTGCCCGACCCGTCGTACTGAGGGTCAGCAGACGGTGGAGGGGCCACCCAGGCAGAGGCAGAGGGTCGACCGTGGCAGTCCGCAGGGAGGAGGCGGACGAGGCAGAGGAGCTGGCCGGGTAGCAGGTGGTGGGCGACGCTTTGAGGCTCTACCACCACCACCACCAGGAGGCCCGCCCCGACCACAGGGAGCTGGCAGGCAGAGACAGGTTCAGCTCCGGGCAGTGGAGGCCTACGACCACGGTGCGCCAGAGATGATTCGAGGTACGATCTGTGTCTATTCCACCCTTGCTACAGTTCTGATAGACACAGGAGCGAGTCACTCTTTCATAGCCACTGCCCTTGTTCGGAGCTCGGAGATTCCGACAGAGCCGTTGGCTCGATCCTTACGGCTAGAGACTCCTACGGGAGCAGACTCGACGATTACACACTGGTGCCGGCAGTGTGAGCTTACTCTAGGAGGTGAGAGCTTCGGCTGTGATATTCTTGTAGTAGCGTCGAGGCCTTACGACGTCATATTTGGCATGGATTGGTTATCTACGGTCCATGCTCAGATTGACTGTATTAGGCGCAAGGTGCGATGTGTGCGCACCGACGGGAGCAGGTTCACCTTCACCGGTGAGAAGGGAGCCTTAACAGCACAGGATGGACTCATGCAGAGGAGAGGTCAGCCCATCACTCATTAGTTGGTTAGCCTCATCCTGGGAGTAGTTGACGTGCGGAGTCCCAGTTTTCCTGCAGTGGTGGAACAGTACACGGACGTCTTTCCCGACGACGTTCCAGGACTACCTCCTCGCAGAGAGGTAGACTTTTATATTGACATGTACCCCGGGACAGCCCCGATATCCACTCCAGGATATCGGATGGCCCCCGCTGAGCTTCGAGAGCTGCGGGTACAGTTGGAGGACTTGCAGGGCAAGGGGTTCATCCGACCCAGTGTTTCGCCCTGGGCTTCCCCGATTTTGTTCGCCAAGAAGGCGGATGGGAGCTTGCGACTGTGTGTCGATTATCGTCGCCTGAATCAGGTGACAGTGAGGAACAAGTATCCGCTACCCAGGATTGATGACCTCTTCGACCAGCTCAAGGGGGCATGGTGGTTCTCGAAGATAGACCTCAGGTTAGGCTATCATCAGCTCAGAGTTCGAGACGAGGATGTGCAGAAGACGGCCTTCAGGTGTCGGTATGGCCACTATGAGTTCTTGGTTATGACTTTCGCCGTGACCAACGCTCCAGCAGTGTTCATGAGCCTCATGAACAGGATCTTCCAGCCATACCTCGATCGATTTTTCGTGGTCTTCATCGACGACATTTTGGTGTACTCGACGACGGAGGAGGAGCACGCCTACCACCTGTGTGTTGTACTAGACACACTCCGAGAGCACCAGATTTATGGAAAGCTCTCGAAGTGTCAGTTCTGGTTACGTGAGGTCCACTTCTTGGGGCACGTCATTTCTGAGGCGGGAGTTGCAGTGGATCCCGCGAAGATCGAGGCAGTGCTAGCTTGGGAGCCACCCAAGAGCGTGACAGAGGTGCGGAGTTTCTTGGGCCTAGCCGGATACTATCGGAGATTTGTGCCGGACTTCTCCAGAGTTGCGGCCCCACTCTCAGTGTTGACGAAGAAGGGGATACCCTTCGTGTGGTCAGACAGATGTCAGCAGAGCTTCCAGGAGCTGAGGCAGAGGTTGACCAGCGCACCTATCTTGAGGTTGCCTGAGGAGGGGGTTGGATACGTAGTCTACTGCGATGCATCAGGGACCGGACTCAGGTGTGTCCTGATGCAGGAGCGGGCCGTGATTGCCTACGGATCACGTCAGTTGAGGCCTCATGAGAAGAACTACGCTACCCATGACTTGGAGTTGGCAGCAGTGGTCTTTGCCCTGAAGACATGGCGACACTATCTGATGGGCGAGCGCTTCACAGTCTTTTCTGACCACCAGAGTCTCAGGTACATCTTCTCTCAGAAGGACCTGAACATGAGACAGCGGCTTTGGCTCGAGTTCCTCCAAGACTAGGACTTTGAGATAGTCTATACTCCTGGGAAGGGGAACGTAGTGGCTGATGCCCTCAGCAGGAGGACGGGCATCCAGCTACTTGAGGAGGCGACAGAGCAGCTTGCCGCTTTGAAGATATCCTTCGTGGATAGAGACGGAGCATCCTTCCTTCAGTCTCTCACAGTTTCTCCTCCACTTCTTCAGCGGGTCAGAGAGGCACAGCTTGGGGATGTTGACTGTGAGACACGGCGTGCACAGATATCCTCGGGACAGGCACCTGTTGGTTTCTCCCTTGGAGAAGAGCACTATGTCCTTTTCAGAGGACGTACCTTGGTACCAGTCGCCTTACGAGTGGAGGTGCTGAGAGAGTTTCACACTTCTCCTTTGGCGGTACATCCTGGAGTGGCGAAGATGTACCAGGATCTCAGGCGACAGCACTGGTGGCCGGTCATGAAGAAGGCTGTGGCAGAGTTCGTTTCACGGTGCCTCACCTGCCAGCAGGTGAAGGCAGAGCATCAGGTACCAGCAGGTTTGGTACAGTCCTTGGAGGTCCCGGAGTGGAAGTGGGACGACATATCTATGGACTTCGTGACTGGACTTCCACGCACTTCCAGAGGTCACGATTCCATTTGGGTGATTGTTGACCGACTCACCAAGTCGGCACACTTCTTGCCCATCCGAGAGCAGGGCTCAGTAGAGAGCTTGGGGCGTCTCTACGTTCAAGATTTTGTACGACTTCACGGTGTGCCATCGACTATCGTCTCCGATTGGGACGCTCGTTTTACTTCCCGGCTTTGGAAGGGGTTGCAGGAGGCATTCGGGACGCGGCTACGTCTGAGTACCGCCTTTCACCCTCAGACGGATGGTCAGACGGAGAGGACCATTCAGACTCTCAAGGACATGCTCCGCGCATGTTTCCTCGACTTTGGTCGCAGCTGGGAGTACCACCTACCCTTGGTGGAGTTCGCGTACAACAACAGCTACCACTCGACCATCGAGATGGCACCCTACGAGGCATTGTACGGCAGGCCTTGCAGATCTCCTTTGTACTGGACAGACCCTGGAGAGTCAGCACTTGTGGGACCAGAGATGGTCCGGGCCACGACAGAGAAGGTCCAGGTCATCCAGGAGCGGATGAGGACAGCACAGAGCCGGCAGAAGTCATATGCTGACAGGAGGCGGAGGCCACTAGAGTTCGAGAATGGCGACCACGTCTTCTTGCGTGTCTCACCTCGACGTGGTTTGCGGAGATTTGGCCGAGGCGGAAAGTTGTCTCCATGCTTCATCGGGCCTTTCCAGGTCCTCATCAGGATTGGCGAGGTTGCTTATCTCCTGGCTCTGCCACCTCAGTTGCACCGGGTGCACGACGTCTTCCACATATCCCAGCTGAGGATATACGTGCACGACCCGACGCACATCATTGACTATGGGGAGCTAGACGTGGATGATGGAGCGACTTTTGCGGAGGTCCCAGTGGAGATAGAGGATTGACAGGAGCGGGTCCTATGTGGGCGATTGATTCCTCTTGTGCGCATCAGATGGAAGCACGGGAACCTCCAGGAGAGCACTTGGGAGCGGGAGGCTCAGATGCGTGCTCAGTACCCACTTTTGTTTCCCTAGTTTTTGATGTATCTTTACAGGGACGTAAAGTCCTGATGTGGGAGTAATGTAAAGACCCGTAAATTTCAAGGAATTTTTTTTTCTTAATTTTCTTTGGAATTTTACAAGAGCTCAGTTTCTGACGGCACCTGATTCCGAGGCCCGGTGTGCCCGGAATCATTTTCCGAAGTTTGGCTCGGGTACGTTTAGTGAACGGACGAGCAGGTTTTTCTAACTTTTGAACCGGTGCCCGGAATCGAATTCTGAGGGCACCGATGAAATCGCAACGCCGGTATTCGCTTAGAAACGCCTCTTCCGGAGTTGCGTTTGCTCGGGTGTGGTTTTTAATTTTCGGGCTTAAAGTTAAGAAATAAAATAATTTTGTGACAACTTTATTTTATTTCACTTAAGCCACTTGGAAGCCACTTGAAGCCACTTAAAGGCGGTTTGAACTGAGTTAAACTGGATAGGATGCTATCCAGAAATATCCTACCCCCTTGGTAGGATATTTGTGAGGTGGGGCCCGCACGAGCCCCGCCGTTTCTTTCCGCTAAGAAACGCACCCGTGAAAACCCGTCTTAATTAAAGTCAACCGACGCGTTTTCTAAATTCTGAACAGACCATTTAATTGGGCGGTTTATTTCGTGAATTAAATGGGCTGTTTCTTTCGTGAATTAAATGGGTCGTTTCTTTCGTTGAATTAATTCAACGAATTGACGGATCGTTTCTTAACCAGTTTTTCAAATTCGTTGGTGTGATAATAAAATAAGGCCAACGCTTAACCTCTGGTTATTTGCGCTTGAGAAGATTTGAGAGAACCCTCGTATCTTCTTCTCCCTCACGAAGAACGCGAAGAACGCGAAGAACGCGAAGAACGCCGAACCCGTAAATCGACGACGCCTTCGCCCGAGACGTTCTTCCGATCTCCGATCTCCGATCTCCGATCTCCGATCACCGACCATTTGAGGTGAGTGATCTCGGACTTCCGCTCAAGGTTCTTTCTTTGGGTTTAAACACAGATTTAATTATTTATAATTTAAATCTGTTGTTCTTGGTTCGTTGAGTTCGCCGACTCAACGTCGTTTTCCGCGACGACGCGACGCCTCCCCGCGACGACGCGACGATCGATCTCTTCCGCGACGATCTCTTCCGCGAAGAACGCCCGCGCACGACGATCATCAAGGTAGGGATTTCATTATGGGGATTACCCCTTTTAAAATTAATTCCCGTCTTTGTTTCTTTAAAAATTAAAGAACCGGATTCAAGGAAACAATTTTATTTATTTTATCAAAATTAAAATTGTTGGTTCATGTGTTGAACAAATTCTTCCGGTTGTTTATTTCTAACGCAGAGGGTGCAGGCCAAACGAACACGGCCCGACGACCCTCCGCCGTTCTTCGTTTTGTGCGGATTTGACGGTCGACGACGGAACGTGCCGCAGCGGACATTTGACGGTCCCGCAGTAAAGAACGGATCCTGGGAGGAGCAACGGCACAGACGGGAAGGAAAACGGGCCACCGGAGCGACGCCGGCGGCCCGCGGAAGTTGCCGGCGGCACGGCGGCGCCGGCGGCCGGAGGCGGCGGCGCCCCGGCGCGCCGCAGGACGAAATCCACCGCGGCATCAGCCGCGGCGGCGGCGGCCAACGGACCCGCGCCGCGCGGGTCCAGTTCGTCCAGGCGGACGCGGCTCAGCGCGTCCGCGGTTCGCCAGCGCGGCCCGCACGCGGGCCGCGGTTCTTCCTCAAGTCGCGGGTCAGCGCCCGCGGCTTCCACCCGCGCCGCTCAGCCAAGCCGAGCCGGCCGAGCCGGGCCAGACCCGCGGGGTCGGGTCGACCCGGTTCGGGCCGACCCAAGGGGGGGGGGGGGGGTCGGGCCGGGTCGGCCCGGGCCCGTACCCCCCATCTTCGGACGTTTTCGTTCAAACGCCCGTATCTTGAGCTTCGTGCCTCCAAACGACCCGTCGTCAGCGGAAACGCGATCCTTGGATCGAGACGGTAGTTTCGGTTTATCGCACTCAAGGTTTCGGAATACTTTGAGTTCGTCCAGGTTGGTTCGTACACGAGACCAACCGGGCCCTCGGAGCGGAAACGCTCATATCTTGAGCTACGGACGTCCGATTGACGTGCCGTCAGCTTTGTCGAATTTCCTTTATGTGAGACGGATCTTTTGGCATACTCCACACGAGATTTGGACGCAGGTGGAGTGCGGTCGGGTTGGTTTTGCCTTAAAAACCAACCGGGCCCCTGGGACGAAAATGCCAATATCACTCAGACCGGGCGTCCGATTGACGCGCCGTCTGCGACGTTGAGTTCCTGTTGACGATACGGAACTTTTGGATACATCAACTTCGGACTTCGTGTCAGTTGATGTATCAGCCTCTCGGCTCGTGGAGCGGACCCTCCCGAACGAGCTTGCTGTGTGCAGGAACCCTAGTGCTGGCTGCGACTGCTTCTTCGACAGCGACGACCGTGCAGAGATCCTCAGTGGACTGCGGCGACGACTGTGCAGAGGTCCTCCGTGGACTCCGACGACGACCGTGCAGAGATCCTCAGTGGACTACGACGACGACTGTGCAGAGATCCTCAGCGGACTGCGACGACTACTGCACTCAGCGATCCTACGTGGATCAGTGCTACAGGTCCTGTGTGGGCCCGATCCTGTGTGGGTCCGATCCTGCGTGGGTCAGCGCTCAGCGGTTCTGTGTGAGCCATCGCCTACAGGTCCTGCGTGGGCCCGGTCTTGTGTGGGCCCGATCCTGTGTGGGTCCGATCCAGTGTGGGTCATCTCTCAGCGGTTCTGTGTGAGCCAACTCCTACAGGTCCTGCGTGGGCTTGATCCTGTGTGGGTCACTGCAAGGTTAGTACCTATCGATCCTTCGTGGGTCCGACGACTTAGATGGTTCAAAGATCATCTCTATCGTCATCCGAATAAGTATACCTGTGTGAGCTGAATCTTGTGTTTCTCTCCTTTGTGGATTGTGTTGAGCTATCCTTTGTGGATTTACTATTTACTCTCCTTTGTGGATTGTGTTGTTCTATCCTGAGTGGGTATACGTTTTGCTTTCCTGTGTGGACTGGGTTGTGCTTGGGCTCGGACGTTGGAGCCGATCGGGAATTGAAGACTTAGGTATATGTATGGGAATATACCTAAGCCGTGTCAGATGTTACTTCGTGATTGTATCTTTCCTTTTTGGATTATCCTTTGTGGATTTCGGGAGACCTTCGGGGGTCTCGGGGTCCCTACTGAGTAGCTTATACTCACCCCTGCACGGGCTATGCCCGCACTTCGTGGTGTTGGTTGCAGACGACGGACAACGCTGATCGTGGAGGAGGCGTGCGGAGCAGGACAGTACCTGGAGGTGGACCACTGGGCGGGACGTACTAGGAGCGGTTAGGTGGACCCGAGGAGCAGTGGAGGCTATCTGTACCCACCCTTCAGGTGGGACTTCCGGAGGATGGCTCGACGCTGCAGTTTTCCCTTTTCAGTTGCTGTTTTTCCTTTCAGTTGTACTTTACAGTTGGGATTGTATTTCCGGCCCCTTTTTACATTCAGCACAGCTTGTACAGTTTTACTTAGTGTTTACTTTTCCGCTTGCTTGCTCTCTGGTGCTTGTTTACTTTTCAAAGGCAATGCCTTCCCTTTTTTTGGGATTTACGCCTTGGTGCTAGTCGCCAGCCCCTGGCCTATGGAAGGCGGGCTTGGGGTAGTCACGGAACGGGCCCCGAGGACGGGTCGTGACCATACTCTTCAATTTTCTTCGGCAATTGTTCACTTTATGTCCTTTCTTGTCCTTCCTTCCCGCACGTAAAGCATTTCTTTGTCCCATTGAGACACTTTCCTGGGTGTCTCCTTCCACATTTCCTACATGATGGAAATTGAGGATTTCTTTTTCCATGGTCTCCACTACTGGAGCTCTTATCATTCACCACCTTTCTCTTCTTTGTTGAGTCCGGTAATTGGTTAATATATATAATGTTGATAATATTTTTTGGAAAATTGATTTTTCATAAAGACGATATCTTTTACGCCTATCAACATTCCATTTTGTTGCTCATTTCCACCACCGTTCCCACCTTGTACATCATTCTCGAAGTCACTATGAATTCCTTGGAATCTAGACATTGACTAAAACCTGAAAGCATTGTGTGAGTAATAGTAGTCATACAATGATTTAGAGATTAACGTGTCACCATATTCTCAATTTGAAACACATTAGGATTAACCAAGGTCATTTACTCTCATCTTATATATATAATACATTAAATCAGTTTGTAAAGAAAATGTAAATTATCCTAAGCATATCCCCCGGGAGTGTCGTAACCAAGAGTGAAGCAAGGCCCGTTGTCATGCACCAGTTCCCATTCGAGTTTAGCTCAAAGTGGTGTTTTCTGGTTTTACCCCTAGGTACATCTATGCCAGAGCCGCCTCTACCTGCTCGTATCCAGATATGGATGTATTGCTCGGAAAACTCACAAAAACTATACAATACAAAAAATCTAAGAAGTTATTCTATACTAATCCTCAAAGTTCATCTTAGGTCTATGTGCTCTAATCAGAGTTTATCTAAATCTAGCTTCCAAGGTTTTTACTAAACATCCTCTGATATCACCTGTAACGCCCTGACCCTAGATAACCAGAGTCGGTGCATTATTACATAACATTTTCATGATCAGAAAGGATCAAGTCTCGAAAGACCGATTACTTTAGTAGTCTTGGAAACACTTGATATATTCATAAGTCTTACATTACATCATAAGGTAAAAAAAACTACCACAATATCTTGTCTTCATATCCCCTCATACTATCCTTGCAGGTCATTCATAAATTACTTCTTCATAATCCTGGGAAAAATAAAACATTGAAAGGGGTGAGCTCAGATGCTCAGTAAGGATAACATTATTGAAGAATCTTTCATAGATAAGCATAAACACTTAAGGCAGTTTATAACTAAAACGAAAGCCTTTTAAACTTGAACTTCACCAAAAAATGGAAATGATAAAATGAAATAATTCCATTTACTTATTCACATGGATATTCTACTAGTCGAATGATCACATGCAATATCAATAACCACTTTCATAATGATGGAATGCATAATTCCAGACTATCATAACCACATAGCCAAGGCCTCGTACCAAGACTACAAATAAGATTTTGCCAAGGCCTTGTTCCAAGACACTAGTTTTTTCTCATGAGACCTACCGATGCATCTAAGATCTATAGAGGGCTCCACCCGTCACTTATTAATTCCAATGCATTCCCACATGAAATGGTTTAAACATAACATACACATTCGTATTAAAACTGGCATACGAAATGTCAATACTTTAACCACAAATCATGAATGGTATAAAAATAGCACATCCACAGTCAAACATAACTCATTTGATACAATATGGAAGATTTTATTGTATCACATTAACCTCAATCAAGAATAATGAAGGATGTTTCCATAGATGAAAATAATAATCAAAACTATTTGAGAGAAATATCCCCCTTTTCTTGAAATCATTTAAAAGGCACACTATTTGTCAAGAAGCCATTTAAAAATATATTTTTGAATCAAAGTGTCCCATACCACTTTGAAACTTTTTAAAGGGAGTTTTAATTTTAAAACATTAATGTCCATATAAATAAATCCTTAAAACCATTTTTAAAGCATGGACATTAATGAGAAATATTTGGATGAATAAGTCTTTAACACATTTAAAAATGGTATTTTAGTTAGTGATTATAACCAAAAGAGAGAAACTTGAATACAATTAATTGAGGTAATCAAAAAATTTTAATATCATGAGAATAAAAGGATTCATGATATACTATGTCAAAGTACATTATATACACCACATAAAAGTGATTTGTTGTAAAACAACAAAGAAGTCTCAATAGAATGTAAATTGAGATGAAATCTCTCGTAAAGGTCGTATACTTAGGTTAAGGATAATTCAATGAAATAATTATGTGTGAAAAATATAAATACACTAAATATGATTGGATATTCAGTGTAAAACAATCAAGGTACATTCACACATATTCTTGTAAAAACAGCACCAATGAATTGGATGTTTATCTCAACAAATCGAGATTGAGTAAAAATTACTCTTATCAAGTTCATACCGATGACTTGAAAATTTATCAATGGAGTGATTATGTGTATAAAAAGTATATCCACAGAAAGGAGAGTGGAAATTATGACATAATTAAATAAATAGTGATTCCACACATAATCTTTGAGTAAAATAATCAATGAAGTATGCGTAAGCTAAATGAGTGGAAATTGAAATTTCAAATTCCCTTATTGATTTGGAAACATACAAAACATACACCCATGAAAGATGGATCATACAATGATGATGTAAATATAGATGAATTAAATTATATTACACAATTAATACAAACATGGGCAGTACACACACCACATGTAATAAATTAGTGGTGAACAATGGAATTCTCACGGAATTAAAAGTGAGATAAGAAACCCTTTACCTTGTACTTTTCCTTGGTTGGGGGTAGGTTAACCTCCTGTATAATGTTTAAATAATTGTAATTAAATTATTCATGAATCATATATATTAATATGATATCATATATGATCTTTTAACATTACTTTGTTAATAATATCGTAGAATTATCGTCGTTTCGGGTGTTAACTTACTCGTTTTCTTTTATATGTTTTGTTACATAAGAAATGTTTTTCATGGATAGGTTGTATATTATTCATATCCAGAATGATATAATGTTATTAAACATTATTTTTAAATCATAAAATGATATTTATACTTTATTGGATATGATGTAGAATGAATATCATCGCATTCGTGGAGACGGTAGTCCGTACGTACGCACAAGCGACAATATCATTCTTTTGATATTAAAATAATATATAATTTGATGGTATATCATATATACAGAATCATTATCATGTTATATTTATTATTTAAATGAGTTACAAATCATTATTATACCCACCCAAATAATAATATATTGAATAACAATTACACCACGACGTGGAGACAGTAAGCCGTACGTACGCACGTATGGTGACATGTTATTCAAAGGGTGGATAGAATAATGAATATGCTTGTACCATATTTATAATAACATCACAGTATATATAATATACTGGAGTTATTATTTTATAATGGTAATAACAAAGAAACAAAAAGTGGAAGAAGAAAGGAACTTGAAAAGGGGTGGTGAAAAACATTACCTCTTCTTCGGGTTCTTCCTTTTGATTTGATCAAAAGGGCTCCTTAGGTTGGATTTATGATCAAACAAAGGCCTCTATGTTGTAGTTAGGGAAGTTTAGAGAGTATTTGGGCAGGGTTTGGACGAACCAAAAGGCTTTGAAGGTGAGATGAAATGAGAAGGAATAGTACCCTTTTATAAGAGGGCTGAGGGGCACCTTTGGAAAAGTTATAAATATTAATTTATAATAAATTTATATTCGGTTTTTAATGGCTTCAAAGTTGATAATTAAAAGGTTAATGTGGGGATAGGTCTAAAACCATTCAACCAATAAAATTTAGACAGGTTTGGGTTACTATATTAACCTTATCTTTTAGTTTTAACTCTTAGTTAATTAGTTTGACATTTACCAGGTTACTTTGTATTTTTATATTATTTAGTTAATAAACATACTATATACATCCAAGCAACCACCAACTGGTCCATTAATGATATACCTATCATGATATAAGTCTCTTGGCCGAACCTTCGATTTTTAAGAATTTAATATCAATTAATAATATAATATTTGTTTTAAAAACGCTTTTCTGTCAATTTTGACACTATTCAATAGTTGATTTTTTTGAAACTCATAACAGAACGATTACTTCAAAAAAAGTTAATTAAATCAATAATAATATGTCATATTATCCTTTAAAATTCTTTTAATTAATTAAAAGTCTTAAATTATATTTATTTGGGTATTTATAATATCAATTAATTTAACTTTTCACTATTTTGGTAATTACTCCATCATCATTGTGTCATAAATATATTAAATTATTTAATGTTTAAAAATTATAAATAAAATATTTTTATTTAGGAAATCTTATTAGCTTTCTAATGAATATTTACAATCAAATTTATCTTATGCATAACTCTATATTAAAAATGTTTTAGTAAATAAACTTTTATTTTAACTCTTTTAACTCTTCATTGAATTAAATAATAATAAATGTCCTAATCTAATCTAAGTGGACCTAAATGATAATATTTTATTCCTAAGGTTGTTTTTGGTCTAGATACACTTTTCCAATAGAATTATGACATGTGTTTGGGAAATATTAATATCATTTTTACCCTTAATTAACCTATTTACTTTTAACCGTGGTAAATAAAAGTAAAAAGTTACTATTCACCAAAAATTATTTTCATCTCATTGAACCACATTCTACTTCTTGATATTAATCATGTCTCTCGGATTTTTGAAATTCCATTCACAGAAGCGGTTAAATTAAGTTTTATAAAAAATTTGGTTTTTTGAACTACCACTTAGTAGTTTCACTATTCATCAATAAAATTGATGTTTTTTAGAACAATGCCAAAATTTCACCCTAAGCTATAATTGATATTCCAAATTCAAAAACGATGTCCATTTTATGAAATTCTAAAAATATAAGTTGCATTAATTAATTTTATAATTAATTTCCGTTGTCACAGCAAATAGCGTGTTTTTAAGAAACAATATATATCAAAAGATTGACAATTGTTTAGGACCAATTTCAATGTGAAATTAATTCTAATTAATAGAACTGGATAAAGTGGTAATAACATATTCTAATTATAATTTAAAATCACTCAATAATATAATTTATCGCTATAAAATATTTTTATTTAAAAAGTTGTTTTTAATTAAAATTTAGTAATTTTCACCATTCATCAAAATATATGTGTTATCCGGAAAGTTCCAAAATTTCACCCTAGGATAAATTCGATATTCCAAATCAAAAAATGAAATCCCTTTTGAGAGATAGAATTTATAAAATTTAAAAAAGTAGGTATTACTATTCATAACGGCGAGTTTGATTGGTTGTGGTGTGTTTGAATCTCGATGTTGCGTACAATGCACGCCATTGCATTATTTGAAGGGAAACGTACCGTGGAAGCTTGGGGTGTTACATACCCAGTATGTCTCTAATGATGTGGATCATGTCGTCGATGTTCTTTTCCATTGCATAAGACACATTATAACAAGAAAAATGAAATGATATCTGATTATCACAGAGTAAAACCCTTCCATCCTAACATATCTTAAGATCCATAAAAAAATGCATCAACTTGATCAACATATTCCCTACTTTCATTTTGACCACATAATATTCATCAGTTTTACTTAAATAAACATTATTTTATATCCATGACATCTAACTGATTGTTGTTCCTTCACCTGTAAACAACGTCAGTCTTACTTCTCTAGATAAATATCTGATGAGATATGCATCTATAATCCAGGAAGCATATCATACTACAAAAAATAGACCAAATAATTCCATTAAATTTATTTAGGTGATGATCCTCTGAATGAATTCCTGGTATCACCTTCAAATGTTTGACAATAATTGACTCACAAGGACCACTACAAATGCAATGTCTGTTCATGTCAAAATCATCACATTGATCAAACTTCTAAGCACTAATGAAAATGAAGATTTATCCAAGTAATCAACCACTTTTACTATTGTTTATTCATATGAATTATAAAAATTAATCTGTTAAAAAATTTGTGTTGATATGGGATTGAATATATCCATTCAAAACAATTTAAATGTCTTCCAAATGTATTCCTTCATTGAAAACACTACTGTTCTGACTCCTTTACCACTCTAAATCCTTATTCATGATATTTTATTAGCATATTAAACAACATTTACTTTTAATCATATTGAAGAAAAATTATTTATATCTTGAATCTATGAAACCTCTTAACCCATTAAAAACATTTCATCAAAATACAAGAGTTGTATAATGGTTTTCATATCATCCCATTACTCTTGATAAAAAATATATTGTACTAAAACATTCAAATCCTTATTTTGATATAATAATGTTGAAATTTTGATATCGTTTTCATAGTTCCCGATTCAATTAATAAATAATTTTCTTCGAATTACATACTATGTTTCAATTTACATCTTCCAAAAAAACCCTTTAGTTGATTCATGTAAATTTATTTCAATGACTTTCTATGAGTAAATATTTTTTTACATCCATATGTTCTAGGTAATGATCTTATGATTCAACCAAGATGAAAACCATCCAAATATTTTAATATTCATCTAGAAGTGATAAAATATCTATGTATCTTACTCTTTACATTAATTTAAGACCTTTTAATACCATCCATGTTTTGAAATGATTCATTCCCTTATCCTTTTCCTTCAACTGGTTCAAAAAATTATTCATAGTAGACATTTTTTCTTCAAGTAAATTTTTTAATTCCAATGTTTTTTTATTTTATGGATGTTATATAGTCATACATTGATAAAAGCCAATTTTTTATTTTGTTGAGTGTTTTCTATAATTTTATGAATTTTGGTTCACCTACATCTGTTAAAAATATGAAGTTTATATCTTCCCCCAAACTGTTGAATCGGTATTGTAATTCTGGTTAAACTATTTTAATAAATGGGCCATTCTATAATATAATTCATTTATATAACATTTGGGAACCTAAATTTTATAGTTTTCACTATAGGATTAATATTCTATTAACATCATATCATATATACTGGCCTGAACTCCATAATTTCATTAATTATATTTTTTAACCGAAATGTTCCGAAATTTTATTTTCATAATATGATCAACTCATAGTTCAATAATTTATTATTTATATAAAAATACTCTTTAAAAATGTTAAATTACTTCCACAGAACATTCTCACTAAAGAGATCATCTTTTCACCAGATAAATTTTCATATTTTCTCATCCCATAACAAAAATCCAAAATTCTCAGCTTCATACCCTATTAGAAAATAGGCTTTGGACTGATCCAAGATCTTATATAAATTATTAGCATCACCATGAACATAATTTATACATTCAAATCAATTATTATCGTAATATTATAATCATTTACTAAAACATATCTCCACCGTATGTTCCTTCCTGACTAAAAATGTTGGACTTGTATAGATACAGTATAATACTGTATGTTTGGTCAGCATAAGACAAGGATACAAAATAAGGTGAGTTTTATTTTCTCAATAATGTAGAATTTTTTAAAAACATTATCCTTATTAATGATATATCAATATACGAGGCTTTATTTTATTTCTGTAAGTTTAGTAGTGGTATAAACAGAGATGAATAACACAACAATTTTAATTGTGTTTTATGGAAAATAAATCCCCTACTCCACACCAATAATAGTCTCTCTATAATCTAGGTCATTTCAACTAAAAAGGTTCTCATTTCACAAGTCCTTTACATATGTGTACAGGAAGTTTACACATTTATAATAAGGATTTTAAAATTACATGCGGTTATTTTACAAGGACCAAAAATATCAACAACTTAGTTTGAGAAGATGATACTCCATAATGACTGATTCTAACTAGAAGATACTCCAAAAAATATATAGGGTTTGATTTGAAGGAATAAATTGAATATTTTTAACATTTACAGTATAAAATAACAGAAAATGGATCTTCCCCTTTAAATATAATTTTATTCTTGAACAAATATCTTTGAGGAGGTCTTTATTAAAAACTATATTCAAATAATGATAATAACAGGAAAATAGAAGTAGTAATAGTTTATCAGAAGCTTATATAGTAAAAATATTAAAATATATATCTACCAAAAGTTAATTTCTTTCAGAAAAACATATTTTTTTTTGATATTTTATCTTTTTTTGTAGCTCTGTATTCAAAAAGTAATCACACACTATGTTGAAAACAAAAACACTCTTGTTATTTAGCAAGAGAAACATAAATTTTTTAATTTCTTAACATATCCATGAATACTTCCTGACAAATAAAAATCATTTGAATTTAAACCATTCAAGAGTGTGATAACATCCATTGGAAATAAAATCAATTATGTCATGAAGTAATACAATTTTAATCAATCATAAAATCATTTAATGATATATTGAATTCTATAAAACCCGTTGTAGAAAATTATAAAAATATATTAAATTAAAAACATTTTCGTAGATGAGTCAAATGTAGGGTTACATTTTGTGGGATTAAAATCCAATATAAGGGTTTTTAATGTATGTTTGTTTATAAAAGTGGATTTTGTAAACCTTATATTTTTTTCTCAAATGTATCATTTCTTCCAAACATAGGGTTATTAATCCATACCTTTCCAATAGTGTATGGTTCATGATCCATACATTTTATTCCAAACTCTGGGTTCCCAAACCATATTTTATAGATAAAAATATAGGTTATAAATAGGGCTTCTATGATGCCATAAAACATGTCAAAAATACATTAGACCAATATTTTAACATATGAACCAGATGGAGCATTAAATAAATATATTCCTAAAAATACTTAATATAAATTCATTACTAAAACAAAAAATTGTATTTTTGATAATAAAAGTAATTAATATTCATAGAGTATTTTATGGAAAATTCATTCCCAATAATCTCCCATTTTTTTATGATCACAAAACCTATAAAATGATTCCTAGAAAATATAGGAAATGAAAATATAAATGAAATAAAAAAATTCAAGTGATTTAATAGAAAAAATATTTTGTTTTTAACGTTTATTTATATAGTAAACATTTAGATACCCATTCACATTTATTAATATGAAATCTTTCTGACATAGAATTAATATTTTTAACCTAATCCCCCCATTTTGTGATATCAAGAATAATGTAATTGAATATAGTTTTAAAATAATAATTTAGCTCAGAACTGTCAATGAATGTTATAATATTTTAAGAAAAAAAAATGATATTTTAATTTAGAAGTATAAATTGATATAAATAATAATAATAAGACATTATAAAGGAAATAATTTCATTAAAATATTTTTTTGATCATAAAAAATTTAATGAGAAATTTCAAAAAGTAGGAATCGTTGAAGGTGGATCTTTTTATTCAAAGGTATTTTCAGAAGCCTCAAAAATCTAAAATATCCTAATTAACACCCTTTATATCTTCCACCGGTCCTCTAAAAATTTCATTAATGTTATTTTCCCATTTTCTCATCCAAATTATTGAATCTGGTCCCATATTAAAAAATTCATCGAAATTTACATCCAAAATATCATGAACATTATCTTTTAACTTAAAAAACTCTATGGGAATTTCACCTAACTAATGGATAATATTTTTTAAACCACGATCTTTTAATGAAAATTTCAAAACTAAATATCA
This sequence comes from Viscum album, assembly GCA_963277665.1. Lineage (NCBI taxonomy): Eukaryota > Viridiplantae > Streptophyta > Magnoliopsida > Santalales > Viscaceae > Viscum > Viscum album. The sequence continues at coordinate 1,200,842,283 of OY728164.1, forward strand.
ATTCTTATCAATAATTAATTAACTATATACAATGACACTAAAGTAAATGAATCTTATCATTCAAAGAAGACAAAACTGCCATAATTGAGAACACCCCTAAAATTATATATAGGGATGTTTTACGGTCAGATTTAGAAGCTTTAGATTGATTAGAACTTATCCTTAATGATTCAAACTAGCTTCCCAAGAACATCCTAAAATCTAAAATATCAGTCTTCAAGACTGACTCTCCTTCATCTTCTAAAACTGATCTACCAATTCTCATTGAAAGGCATCAATATATCTTCTAGAAATTAATGTTTCTTCAATAGTTTTCTACTAAATTTGTACAGTTTTTAATTCTTATTTGGGAGCAGTCAAGCTTCTAAAATCATAAAAATATTTTTTAGTAGACTCCAACTCACTTTTAAAATATGAATTCTCTTCCTTCCAGTTAAATTTGATTACTAACCCTCTTACTTGAATATTTAACCAGTCATTATATTATTATTATTTATTTTTTGGTGATTTTATTTTATCAACCACGACTAAGTACACACCTTTACTCTTCTCACAACAATAGAATGATATATTTTCATGAATGTTAGTATTTTCCATAGAAAAAAATTATCCGTGTTCAATGTGTCTAAAACAGTAAATATGGTTTGACTCTAAATTAATTCAGTAGTTTCAACTACCGATGGCTGTTAATACTCACTAAATTGATCAGTTCCCTCAAATTTTTTAATTAAATGGGCATCTTACTCATATTTGTTTTCATCCTAGTGCATACTTTGATTTTCTATTTGAGTGAGTGAGACTTATAAAATTACTGGTTGGTTAAATTTTTCTATTGCATTAAACTAAATTTATGTAGCCTGAACATTAGGTTCCTTTCTTTGTATTGGTCATGCAACAATAGTCTCATTGTGTTCTTATTTTCAATGTATTCTAGATAATTATGAAAATATCTTTCATATTTGGGATTATAGACATCAAATCTAATTTTATTCCTCCTTGTTTGAATAATACCCTCTTTCCCAAATTATATAACTTGTTCTCCATGTACACATAATGATCTAGATAATTTCATATTTCCTTTCTCCCCGTGAGTAATAGGACTAGACACATTCTAGTCATAAACACCAATATGTTACATAATTTCTATTGTTTTACGCCATAAGAATCCTAACTTAATCATATACTCATCATTTATAATGTTACATTGGTGAAACCTAATATAGATCAATACATCTTGAATCCTTTTCTAATTATACAAAATAATAGAAAAAATACTTCCATTTTGGAAAAAGACATCCTTGACTCTTTATAATGAAAATAGTTTATATAACGATGCATATATCATGGGAAATTAATTAATATATAACTCATCAATAGAAAAATTATGTAGATATCGGGATAACAAATCTGTTCTAGCTCAAAACTTTATAAAAGTATTGCTGAATGAATCCATTTGACCAATACCTTCTAGTCAAACTCATGATATTTTACCAACAATTTTTTACTCAGATTTGAGACAATGAGAAAGAAAATATATATTTATATTTATGTTCTTGGTTTCCAATGGATTGAATATTGATGTTAAAAAACCCTTACCAGGTATACTGAAAAATATTTTCAATTTCCTTAGATGAAATGGAACATTTATTATCATTTACCCGTGATATTATGATTTCCTCCATGTCATCAAAACTAATTTTTTTTTTATAAAATTCTTTTAATTAGTTGGCAAACATATAATCATTATTTTATTTATTTAAAATAAATTTTAACCCTTGAAATCATAGATCTTTCTTCAATGGATGATTCATTTGATAAAACTAAACGAAACCTACAACATTCCCTTGAAGAATATTTTAATGTTATATGTGTTGATGATTCAATCCACTCATTTTTCCTTCATCTTCCCTATTATTAATTAAAATTGCTAGGATAACTAAGGTTGAGTGTGTTGATTCTTATTAACTGAAGGAAAAAATAAGATACATAGAAGTTGACAGGTGTTAAAAACTGAGGAGATGAGTGGGGAGAGAAGTATACTTTCTTATAGTTTTGGTGACATGGGTTTTGGTTTCTTAATCAAATTACTCAGTGTGATCATTTTTAATTCATTATTTAAAAAAAATCTCTTTATAAAAAATAATATAAAATTATCACTTTAGAAAAATAGTTAGTAAATAAATAAAATTTGAAAAAATTAATAAGAGTTAATATAAAATAATGAAATCAGTTAATAAATTTTTATTTTAAATAAAAAATTTCTAACTCCAACATAATAAATTCAAAACTAGTAGTGGGAAGTAGTTTAGTAAAAATTCCAGGATATTTATGTTCAATATTTAAATATTCTAAAGATATATCATTTTTATAACATTATCTATTAGAAAATGATGTCTGATATTGACATTCTTGGTTATTGAGTTCATTATATGGTTGTTTTAAATATTGTGTACACTTGTATTAATACATTGAATAATAATATTATTGAAATTATGTCCAAAGTCTAGTTGGTTGTGTTCCATCTACAACAGTTGTACATAGAATCTTCTAGCAGATATATATTCTGCCACATCTGCGGATAGTGTAATGAGTTTTTGTTTCTTACTTGACTAGTAAACGATGTAATTCCCTAAAAATTGATCGGTTCCTGATATAATTTTTCTATCTAATCAAAAACATCCAAAATCATCATATAATTGTAAATTAAAATTAAAATAATATGTTTTTGTTTAAATAAATGACTGATAAATATTTCTTTTTGAATATATAAAAATTAATTTAACCATAGTTAGATGTTATTCTTTTGGGATTGATTTAAATCTACCACATAGAGAAATAGAAATTATTATGTCAGGTCTATTAGTAGTAATATATTGTAATCTAACAATTATTCCTCTATATATGTTTTTTAAGAGGTTTTCTGTCTTTATCCAAATCATGTTTTACATTACTTGATTAGGGATTTGTATAATAAAATTTATTTCATACTCAATTTTTTTCAATATATCAGTAATATATTTACTTTTATATAAAAAACATCAAAATATATTTGATAAATTTGATATATTAGAAATAATTTTAATTCCCCCCATTATATTCATGTCATATTTTTCCTCATATTAGAAAAAATTTAAATGTTTTTTATTTTTTGAGCCACAAATAAAAATATCTACATAAATATGTAATAATATTATATCAGAAAAAACTAATAACCCTATAGAAATTCCATTTTCTATGAGATAAAAATTACGTTTTCATACAAAGATATATTTTCTTGTTTATAACCATAAATATATTTAATATGTTTGAAAACTAAATTTGGATGATTAGGATTTTCAAAACCTGGTGGTTGTTCGATATAAAATTTCCTTATTAAATATCTACTTAGATAAAAGTGTATTTAACATCCATATGATATAATTTAAAATTAATATTACATGACTAAGATAGAAGGATTGTAATAGCCTCTAATATAGCAATAGGTGTAAAAGTTTCATCATATTCTGTTTTTTGTTTCTAATTTTATAGATTATTTACTAGTATAGATTTATTTATAGTAATTATTCCATTTCTATTTTCATTTAAGGGGAATCATTAAGACTATAATTTTCAAACCCTCCATACCCAATAACCTCCCTCCCCTTTAAGAGGACTTCTGGAGAAGCCCCAGCTAGGAAGGATCTATTTGTAACAAATATGGAAGAACCTTATACAGGGTAATGGGCCAATCAGTAGTGGGTCGACAAAACAATTTATTTCTAGGTGGGCCATGCCCACAACCCACCTGCTCAGAACTAGATGACCAGAGAAGGATAGTTGATTGAGGGAGGTATAAATTCTCCCAAGAGTGGGCTCCCAAGAACCGAACCCTATAGTCAAAAGGTATTCATTAGTCTGACCACCTTCTTTCACCACTACGCCACCACCAAAGTGTCATTTATCATAATTACTCATTAATAATGTTGTTTTTTTCAGAATAAATTGGTTCTTATTATTGGATTATTAGATGTTTGGTGGACCAATTCTCAAACTTTTTGATGGATAAATTGGTTATGTTCTTCTTTCACAGCCATTAGGTAACTTTTATGTCCTAAATATTATTCTATTGTAATAGGTTATAATTGAGACAAGATGGAGTTAAATTTAGAGATATTTCCAACATTTCTACTCATTCTACATTTTTTATATAAACCTATAATTATAGTTCTTAGAGGGTGATCCTTTAAGGTTATCATTTTTCTTATCAAGACACATTATGTTTTATTGTTTTCAAGTTCCTCTAAAGTTTACTAAATTTCATTTAGTATATTTTCATAAACAATCTTAAGATACTGAAGTCTCATGTTGAATAATGAATAAACATTTTTATCGGTTTTATTTATACTTTAATCAAAAGGATACATTTTATTAAACATCACAGGATCAGATTATTCGATAGTTATTTGATTTTTCTTATACACTCTATAATATTTTTTGGTAGTAAAATATCATAAAAGTTTTCAATCATCACCCTTTGGAACATTTTTAAAATGGTTTTACAAAGTTTTCAAGTTATATATCTTGTATCCGCATACATAAGAGTACATGAATTTAGGTTTTTTTGTTCCATAGTTTATTGGGTGAATTTTAAAGGAGTCTTGATAAAGCTAAATTCATGATTGGATAACCTGAGTTTATAGATTCTTCCCAAAATAGGTAAGAAGACTATATTTATTTAACATATTTTATTTCATTTATTGAATATTTATATTTCCTATCTCTATAACTATATTATTTTGACTTGTTCTTGGTATAAAGAATGTGTGTTTAATACACATGTTAGAGAAAAAATAATTAAACTCTTGATTATAAATGTATCCAACATGATCACTTCACAATGAAATTATATTAAAATATTTTTCATTTTGAATAACATTAACAAATATTGAAAAAATAGAGAAATCCTAAATTTTCTGCATTATAAAATATTCCCAAGTAAACATTGAAATGTCATCAAATAACAGAAAAAACATATGATCTTTCAGCCCAAAATTCTACTCCTAATTATCCAAACAAATATATGTGGATTTTTAGTGATTTCGATATAGCTTCATTGTTTATAGATTTGAAGGATGACAAGTGTTGCCTACCAATTTGTCATGCATCAAAAAATTTATCTTTATCATATTTAAGACAAGAAAATTTAGAAACAAAGTGTTTCATAGAAAATTTATATAATGTTAATAAATTTTAGTGTCCATCTTTCATATTCCAGATATAATATTCATTTTTCTGAATTGATAAACAATTTATTTTTTGCTTTTACAAGGAATTAATAACCAATTTATAATAATTTTATGATCTATTTTCTTTAAATTAATGAAATTTATCATTAAAATGGGGAAATAATTATTTTTCAAATCAACATAAAATTCATCATTGTGGAGTTTTTTTATACATATCTGGTTGTTCTTTAACAATTGAACATATAATTCACTATTGGTTAGAATTAATTATGGATCTCTAACTAATCTAACTCAAATTATTTTCCCCTTAGCATTATCTCCAAAGTTAACTATTCATCCATAAAAGTTTTCTATTTTATGAAAATTTTAAGAGCCTCCATACATGTGTCTTGAGAAACCAGTTTCCATACACAAAAAAATATTTTTTCCCTGTGACAATTTTAAATACAATTAATTTTGATAAATGTTTTTTTGTACCCATATTTTCTTGGGTCCAACAGTGTTAGTAAGCAAGGATCTCAATGACCATATTTTCCTTATTTTTCCAAAATATTCCATATAATCTTATGATATATTTCTAGATATAAAAGAATTTTTAATTTCTCTAAAATAATGATTTCATAAACAAAATTCATTAGATTAACGAACCATAATTCTAAAATAAAAATAAGTGACTCTAGATATGATTCAGTTTTTAAAACAAGGTACTAAATAATTTCTAAATAAATTTTATTTTTCACCATTACATCCAATTCTATTTTATTTCATTTTTATTAAATTTTTCCAAGAATATTATTTAAATATTCATATCCATTAGATAATATTATGTTATCACATTTCAATGATTATACTTCATCATGTACTTATTTTATTAAATTTTGATGATCAGTTCATTTGGAAGTGGATTCGTTAAATATTTATGATATTTATTGGTTTTCTTCTAATATCAAAACATTTTTTATTAATTAATCATTATTAATATTCCATAGTGGATTACAATATTTTACTAAAGAATCATATCTTTCATTAATGATTGAGTAGTATGTGGCTAATTTCATTTTTGAGCAGCTTTTATAATCAGAGGAAAAATGATAATATGATTGTACCTCATATTCTCTTATATCAATAAGGCACATAATTTCTTGATATTTTTGGGAACATTTTCTGTGATATATTTTGATGAGATACTAGAATCATTAGATAAAATACATGTATCCTTGATAAATTTCTATCGTTTTTTGTCATAAGATGTTCTCATCTGATTTTTCATTTATTTCCTCTCAATTTTATTTCTTTCTTTAAATATTGAAAATCTATTTAGATATTTCCCTTTTATTTTCATTCATAGAATTTTAATTTTTAAGATCCTCTTTCATCATTCATTAAGGTCTTCCAAAAACCATTCATTTTCTTATATAATTTTTTAAATTTTACAACTAGTTGATCCAAATCCATTTTATAATTAAAACATCCTGAATCATTTGAGAATATAACATCTTATTTTGTTTTCTTTTCATTATTCTGTTCCATAACATCATGGGTATTATTTACCATTTTTTATCATTTTATGATCTTGGTCTTCAATATTTATTTCTTCTTTATACATCATCAAGGATTATATCAATTCTTTCATTTCCAAATCACTAACTGGTGTTGACTATTGTATAGAAGGAGGTACTCCATTCAAATATGAGGGTAGTACTCAGAGTAATTTAAACACCTAATTTGATTATGAAATTTATGTTCATAAGGAATAATCACCATTAGATAGCTCTTTAAATCCCTAATTCATCTGGGTCATGCTTTTGGGATCATAGATTCTGAAGGTCTCAAATTTCTTATCTCATTACTGTATCTTAAATTTATACCATTTTGAGTTACTCTATAGGAAACAACAATATTTAGAATATTTCATTGTCAATATGGAATTGAGATACTCTATTGAATTTATCTAGACTAAGTCCTCATTTAATTATGTTTATTTCTCTTGAATTTTTATCATACTCAGCTTCTTTAGTTGCATCACATGTTTCTGGTTCCTTTGGGATTACATAAAGAGTGAAAATATTCATGTATAGTTGAATTCCAAGACTTTTCATATAAATAATCTTATGAGAATTCCAATATCCATAATTATCATCATTAAATTAAGGATAATATTATATTTACCTACTTTCATTTAGTTCTATCATTATAAAATGACTTTATATATAATTTTTACATTGATATTTCTAGATAATATTTTCTTTCTTCAAATTCATTCCATTGTAATGAATTATTATAATAGAATAAAACAAAGATACAGAAGATGGGGTAGATGTTTCTTTTCAAAAATCAATATGGATTCAAACTTTTATCCTACATTTGGATTTTTTAGATATACATATTTCTTTTTATTATGTTTGTCGATAATTGGTATAAAAATAAATGAATAAAACATAAATTTTTATAGTGGTTTAGGGTACAAGAATCCCATAGTACACTATAACAACACACTCTCTACGATATTTGTTATTTACACTAAACATGTCCTTTAATCCTAAGACCTTAACAACTATATATAAAGAGTTTACACCTAGATAATAAGGATTTAACAACCATTATTTCTCTTTAATGAGGAATATGATTATCCAAAACATAGTCTCAGATGGTGATACTTCACAAAAAATGGTTCCGATCTGCAGATAATTTAATAAATAAATAGGTTTGGATTTTGTTTAATACCCACATGATTGTTCATAGTTTTAGTAAAAGCTGATAAAAATGGTTATTCTCCTTCAATGATCAAATACTTCAAGAAATAATAGATTCAAAGAGACCACAATTACAAATGATATTCATATAAATATAGAAAAATAAAAGTAGTAGTTTTAATAACTAATCAAAAATTTAAAAAACACATGATGGAAATATGTATGTCTCTAAAGTGTATATTTATATTGAAAAAATAGATGTTCAATATTTTTATTTTGCATTAGATATGTACCAAAAAAGATTTCAAAAACTATATTGAAAATGAAGATACTCTTTTTATTTAACAATTGAAACATGGATTTCCTTTGGTATTAATAGATCTAATAATATTTCTTGACAAATATCAATCATTTTCATTTAAAATGTTATTGAGATTCATACCATCTGTTATATATAGAAATAATTTAATATATTTAATACAATCCTTTCAATCAGTTGTAAAAGAACATTAAATAGAAATTTAATTTTGGAAAGTCCTTTTTAGAAAATATAAATAATATCATTAACTTAAATCCTTATCTTTTACTATTATAATAAATGGTTTTGAACATAGAAATAAACTCTAGAAGTACAATTTAAAACATATGTTTTTTAAATAACTTTTGATGAACCTTATGTTTTCTCCTCAAACATAGGGTTTATTCTGAACTTAGGGTTATTTATCCTTAAATATCCTACATCATATGGTACATAATCCTTATATTTTTTTAATCTTATTGTTTCCCACCCATAATATTTAGTTATAAATTTAATGTATAAAACATTTTTCCATAATACATCCAAATATATACATAGTATATTAAATAGATATTTTAACCCTTATACAAGATGAACATGTTGTGAAATATATTTCTAAAAAATAAGTAATGAAATTCAATCAGTAAAATAAAAAAGGGTATTTGAGAGTGTAAAATCAATAAAATTCATATATTACTGTTGAGATAATACCTACCCAACTCTATATTTAGTTCCCCTTTCAAAATAACTATAGTCATTATAGAGTAAATTATCATGCTTTTGGACCTCTTAGTCATGGTTTTATTCATCCTCTTATCCACAATATTCTACTATTATGTACGAATAACCATCATATCATTCCTTTCCCCCTTCTTTTTGATGTAGTTTCAGAAGTTTTTTTTGGTGTAATCGCTACGATGTTTAGAATTAATACATTCCATATTTAGTCTTTATTCCCATTATATCATAAATTTCCATGAAATAAAATCATGGAAAATAAAAAAGGCTTATTCTTTAAAAAATAAAACCATATTTTTTAAAAGAATCATAAATTAAAGTTACAAAAAAAAGATAACAACCATGATATAATAAATGGGAATCTTCCCTAATATCCGAGTGAACTAATACCAACTTCTGAACTACGGGTTATTTTATATGTAATTCGATGGATGCCCATATTTCTTAAACAAGAACATAACATTCAAACCATTCTATTTCTATTAGATTAAGATTTATTATTCTTTTATCCATTTTATCATTTATATAATTCATGTTTATATGATGCAACCTTCAATTCCAATCCTCTATATTACTTCATGATATTGTTTTGGCCCGTGAAACCCTGTATGTGATTCTTATCAAATACAAGGTCCCATACTTTATTCTTATCACAATGACCATGTATCATTATGTCACTATCCAAAATTTATTTTAAAATTTCATTAAAATCCCTCTTTATCAGGTTTTCAAATAGAGATATTATTTTTGATAGACATAGAATGTTCCTAAATTCATTGAGTCATATGGTCCCATGATTTTTCATTTGAATATTCACATCACCCTTTCTAATGACATAAATTATTTAATAATCTTATTGATGAACTTTTAAAAAATGTATGAATATATAATTCATAGTGTATCCATGTTCAATCATAGGGTGGAATGATATTCCACAATCATCCACCCAGAATTTACTAGAGTATTGACACTGAGAAACCAGTTATATTAACTTTATACATACCCAATGAAATTTGAATATTCAAAAAATGATGTCCTTAAAGAATTATCCTTATGAATTTCCCCATTTCTCATAATATTCGTTATTTCCCATTACACCAACAGGAAGGACTACAACTAGATAATGTTTTCTAGATTCTCTCTCAACACCTATCTTCTAATGGCTTATCTCTATATAATTTTTGGGTGAATTTCCTCATCCATCATCATTAATATCACTTTCATATAGCTCTTATACTTTACTCTAGTGAATTTCTTCATTAGGAGTCCAATTCTAGACATTAAAAAACCAAGTCTATATTTCTATTGGAATTTATAAGAACTATCATAATCAAATAATTACATTATAATAATTAATATATTAGAATAAACACACATACATCATCCAATAGAATTACCTTCACTTATTCAAGGCACCCACACATTATATTCAAATCATTCACATGATCTTATATTGGCCTTTCTTCTAATAACCGCAAGATGAATTCCCACCACACCATGTATGATTTATCAAGTGTCATGGTTTTCTCAAACATATCATCTGTGGATTTTATGATCTCCACAATTTTCTTCACATCATAAAATTTGGATGAAACATTTATTACCGATGACATCCATACTAACCCGCGTGACTTCCTTTCGATATATTCCCATTACATCTTCTCCATTTTCACAAAACAATCAGTAGTAAGTGATCATCTATATTTTTTTAATAATAAAAAACTGACTTATAATTTATATTTAATCCGAAATATATTCCATCAAGAATAATTTACCCAAACCATACCTTTACCCATTGAAATTTAATTTGCTAACAGTTATTTCGGAATAAAAATAGAAACAACATTAAGGTAAAGAGAGAATGAAATGATCTCTTTCATACCACTTGTTTGGAGGTTCAGCATCATGCATTCATTGGAACTGGGTCCTTCAATCTAATGAACGTTAAAACATTATTATTTTAATAATGTGGAATATGATCCTCTATAACCTCCTACATTGACTAAGTATTCTAAAATTAAGAATTTAATACAACATATCAAATGTAAAATGTCAATCATTACACACAAATAATGGAAATCATAATAATACACATGGATTGTAAAACCAATGGCTATATAACCAAAAAATGGATATAATGTAGGAATGAAAAAAATGAATTAATAAACATTAGACAATCTTTACTACATAAATATGAGAGACAATGTTGGATTATCATTATTTACAAGAAGTGAAATAATTTAATATAACTGAAAATTCAATCCGTAAGACAACATTACAAATAATATTCAAATATAATCCAATGAACATTATTAGGTCAAATTCACCATGTAAAATGCGGTCACCTATTCTAGTATCTGATGCACTATACTTGATTTAGATTCAATATTCAGATGGTCTACACTCCATTTTATAAGAATTCAATGTCAGTCATACAGGTTTCACCACCTTCCAACATTTATGGATATTCCTCAATTTGGTAAGTAATTGGTGATATATGTTAAATCTTTTTACCTTGATCTATTAATCCATTGAATAATTTCAATAGATTATTTGAAGAGCCTCATATTCACTTCACATTATGTCCCTCTATGGAAATATCAGATGAATTGAAAATTCAATTAATTGATGACCTCATGGATATATTATACTACTGCTAAATGAAGGTCAAGTTGACCAACTACTGTAGATAAATTTTAAGTGAACTAAATCTGGTGACATAAATCCGGTGACCTGAATAGAGACAACATTTTTAAAAAAAATCGTGTTTTAATGGATAATCACTAATAAACTTAACATAAAATAATGTAATCATTATCATAGTGAATAATATATCACCATAGGAATTGATATCGCCAACAAAAAATACACAGTAAGAAACCCACTCCCTCAAAGGTTCTATAGATACAATATTTATACCATGTTTGTCCTTTCATTACAGCACCATTAGATACTAAATAAACAACCATCTCTCATGGGTCATAGAAAAGAAAAAAAGTCCTCTATCAAAGTCTCATAACAATGCTAACACACAAATAGACTTAACCACAATATTCAGTTACAATTACTAAAGAATAATCCATGATACCTGATAGATCATTTTAAATTAAAACAAATAAAATGGAACCCATAATGGGTTATAATTCTAATGCCACTCAAAACATTCCAATTGAAGAATTACCATCAGTAAACATTCATATAATGTAATGGTTTCACAAAGTCAATCATTAGTTATATAGATCATACTCATGTCTCAATCACTATAAAACATCTATTTATTTCATACATAGGGCGTTTTTAGACACCCACCTCCAATATATATCACAAAAAACACTGAATATATATAAATAAATAGTTTAATTTATGGTCCACAAAACTTGTATGCATAAATGCATGATCATCTAATATTATTATACTATTAAACCTCCATTTAAAAGAATAGACTTTCTAAAAAAAAATTTGTTTTGGGATTCTGTATAAATATTATAGGAAAGAGTATTGAAAACAATAAAATAGGATATGGGAACCATAGGCTTTACGTAGTGAACCACTAGAATAGATGACATGTGATTTGCAGGCAAATTGACAGATGGTCCAAACTGTAAAATATGGGGCACCAAGGAAGAGTGAATCTCAGATGTGTAGCCTCGAAAAATGATATGGGGAATATGATTTAACAAAAAAACCTTGGTCCCAACTCACCAAAATAAAACCTTAAGTGTGGGGTGAGACAATGTTCTCATTATAACTCAAGTAAAACCCCACAAAAACATTATAGGTCTACCTAGATTTTGATGAACCCCCAAAAAACCATTAAAAATAATGCTAATGGCCTCCAACAAGGCTTCTAGTGGATAATCATGTCAGGACATTAGAAACACATTTGTATGAATTTAAAACTAATATGGGAGGGATGAATTAGTATTGGAGTTTTTTTAATGAATTTAATCATTTTACCCCTTCACCTCTTTTTATGGGTAAGATATTAATTAACATAATGTTTCTTGTCTCTCCCTTTTATCTTTAAAAAGATAAAACAAATTAAACCATAGAATATGATATTTCTATAGGTTTCACTACTCAACCAGAGTAGAAAGTCTGTACAGTGTTTGGGTGTATCCAAAAGATAGATTTCAACTATAATGAAACACTATATACAGTGGGTCAACTAGGGTGTAATCTAAACATAATGTGTTATTCCCTATAATTAAAATGTTGGGAAAACATTTATTTATGGATCCATTAGGTTTTAAAAATAACAAACTAAATTAAGACACATAATGAACCTTTATAATTCCTTTTAATAGTGTAAAACATCTTTAAGTGATTTACAACCACAAATGATTTTCAATAAGTTGAAGGATCATTTTTTCATGGTGCTTCTTATTCTTCCCTTTCTCGTTATTCCCATATTTACACATCTGCTTAAAATTCTCCTTCTTCAAATTATTTATCTTTTATAAGTACATATTAGTTATTATCTATGGATAAATAGTGCATGCACCAGTTCCCACATTATCTTCTTACTTTGATAGAAAATGAAGTAGTAGTGAATACTATTTTTTTCTAATTCATAGCATAGAACCGAATAAACACATATTATTCCTGTTTTTATGAAATAATGATAACCAAAACCACTTCCATTCTTCAATAATCATCTTATTATTCATTCTTCAATGCATATTAATTGCCCTACATAATCTCCCAAATTTATACTTTTCAAATTCATAATATTAGAACATGATCTTCACTCCATGTCCTTCTTCAACACATAGAGTATATAGAAGCAACAAAGTTGTATCTATTCATTTTTAATTAAATAATGATCTTTCCTAAAAAAAGTTTCAAAACTCATGAAATTTTTTTACATAGAAATATATATATATATATATATATATGCATTAGCACCATCAAGTTATTTTTCTTCTGTATCATTTAAATAATATTTAATCTTCAGACTCAAATAGTATTTGGATTTAAATATTTGATCTTCCAAATGTATAAATCCTGAATACATGGGACTATTATTTCTGATCCATTTATTATATATGGTAATATCACATTGTATTATTGTTAATTCTGTATGAAAAATATTAACATTCATATTTATTAGTGTATCATATTTGTATTTTGTATTGTATTCATGGCTGAAAGTCTATTATTTATAGTGAAACAACTCTTAGGGATCATAGAAAATTTTTTATTAATTAAACTCTTGAATCAAGATATAATATATGTGTCATGATATTTGATTTAAAGGAAGAAAACCATACTTGAACTTGACTGTATTGATGATTCTTAATATTGGAACATCATTCCTTAGAAACATTATAATCCTATAATTGTAGTCTTTAAATGATCTTTATCTTTATTTTTAGAATCACCCATATGATAATTTTTAAATAAATAATTTTAGATTAGTGGGAGATTCATCCTTATGATGTATTATATGATTCTTACAACGAACCAAAATGATCTATACAAAGTCATATGTTCTATATATATAAAAAACGGGTTATCTCTTCAAGACATATAGATATTCAATTAGTATGTAAATATGTATTTCATGAATTTACTCCCGCTAATTTAGTAGCCAATGTTTTTTTATACTTTCACAATAAAAAATGTGAACAAAAACATCAGATATTCCATTATCTTTAATTCATAATTTTGTTTTGGTATGTGAGAACCCCCTCATGAATCACCTCAAGTAATCTTCTACAAAAATGTTGGTACTTGGGTTATAGATTAATAGAATACTAAGTGATTTATTACAAATTGAATAAAAAATGTTGTTCCATTTAATAATGATGCAGAACTTATTTTTTGTTAACGAACAATGTCTCATATCCATGATCCCCCACTGAGATACTCTGGGGGTGATGCTGGAATATCATAATAGGCACACTATTTAAATGTTATAAAATTTCATAGGATCCCACTACTTTGAGGATTCACTCATGTCATCCAACATGAGTTCATTATCCTTTCACTTACTTGTGCTAATGAAGACCCACACTAGTACTCATCTTCACATATTTTCTAATGGATTGATAGCCTTTAAAATTAGTTCAAAGTTTCCCAGGCATAACCTGACTGCTTGGGTCCTAGTTTGAATTGTGTTCGATTTATTTATTTTTTATAACCATGAATCGATCAATTATTAAAAAATTATATTAGTTTGTAAATCGAGAACCATCCATCTTGAAATCATACTAATTAATCATCACCATCCCCATAGAGATCAAATATTTTTTTATAAAGTATCTATGGGAAATATAAATTTTTCATTGCATTATCAATGATTATTTCAAGAATTTTAAGGATATAACTTATCATTATTCATTCATCATAATGGGAAAAATGTCTAAAAAACATCTATGATTAATCTTATGAATTTTCATTATCATAAATCAAGTTCCACTTTCATATGAATGATTCTTGTAACTTCTAAGATATTGTTTACTCCAATTATCCTTTAACTTATTAACTTAAAACATTAATACCATTGAAATTCATAAAACAAAAATACCACACACACAATGTGTAATAAAAAAGACTCATCCCAAATGGGAACCCCCTGGAATAGTATTGAAGATGTGTGCGACCCCCATAGTGTACCTCCAAAAGACCTCATGATGGTGATTAGCACCATGGTTTTATAAATAGACACATGGGCTCCATAAAACTCATAATTACTATAAAATAATGGAAACAACCAATAAAATATTTAAATATGATAAATAAACCCATCATAGATTCATTTAATGTCATGCATAACCAAAAATCCAAAATATAAACACACAATGTCACAACCCATCCCCTGGGGCCCGTGCTGTGACTACCCCAAGCCCGCCTTCCATAGACCAGCGGACGGAGACTAGCACTAGAATGGAATATCCCTAGAATGAGAAGGCATTTATTAAGGCTGACGAAACTTGTACTAAGTGGTGCTTGGAGTTGGACATTTTTGGCGTGACATAACGTAGGGACTACAAATCGTAAGTTGTACCTACCCTTTGGTAAGATCTGTGATGGAAAATCTAGGACCCGCCAATCACTTTTCAACAGCTTTTTACTTCTTTATTTGTACTTGTACTTTTTCTTATTGGGCATGTCCCCCCTTTACTTTCAACACTCTTTACTACAGCAGGTTACTTCACTGTAGCTTTTGTTGTGTTATTGTCTATGTGGTTTCCTCTTGTTGCATTCTACTCTGTGATTTTTAACAGGTTTAAAGGAAATCCCATCCCATTCTAGGGATATGCCTTTCCAATGCTAGTCTCCAGCCCTTGTCCTAGGAATGGAAGGATTGGTGTTGTCATGGCATGGGCCCCAAGGGACAGGTCGTGACAAAGTGGTATCAGAGGAGTCGGTTCTTCTGAAGAACTAGGAGTCTGATATTTTTAATGTGGTAATAGAGTTAAGTGTTTTGAGTTTGGTTTACAATTTGGGGAGTCTAGTGTTGGTGTGGTGGCTGAAGTATCCATACAACAGCACACTGAATTTTGTTTTCTGAGTCGGTGCATGAAAATACTGATTGCGTGTGTTTTGGAAATTCTTTCCCATGGTTTCTTTGGAGTCAACTCACCAGGTATACCTTAATGAACATAGTGCACCTATTTCTTATCAGGATGTTTTTGCATATATAGCCAGCTAGGATTCCCAAGTGAGTACACGATGAAGGCCCACTGAGTGATGAGGCTCTGGCACAGGTCCCTCTAACAGTTTTGGCACAATCGGGTGGTGTCCACCACCTGTTGGGAAGCAGTTACCACCAATCGCACTAGAGGATGGTTCACACTCACAGAGTGAATTGCACATCTTCCAGTGGTAGAGGCCTCTAATGTTTCAAGGTGATAATGATTCCTAGGCAGCTGAGGACTCGATGGAGGCTGTGGCTAGAGTTTTCTGCCTAGTTGGGACACTAGTAGAGTCGAAAGTGATCATAACTACTTGTCTTTTCTAGTATGTGAACATGAGGATGGTCTGTAGGGTAATTAGTCTTCGTTACATTGATCGCTTTCCATGATGGTACCTTTGTGTAGTGTTCTAGCTATATGAATCCCCATTGGTTAGCAGTTATAACTAGTGGTACCGGTAGAGGACACATATATACTTAGTGCCTTACATGTGTTTCAGCATCAGATACCCCTCAGTATCCGAGGAGATCCTGACTCACATGTTGCTAAGGTCTAGTATAAGGATGTGGCTATGATTCCATCTAGCCCAGGAACCATTCAAACAAATGGGGGTCTTGGTAGAGAGCCTTCTATGAGGCTCAGTAGGACAATGACATGGTTTAGGTTACCCTGATCTTACAAAGAGGTGACTTTTCTATGGGCAAGCTTGATAACGTTCCCCAAAGAAGGGGGTATCGTTCCATAAATATTTCTGGTATGTGAGTTCCCTTGAGCTTCTATAGCTTGAGTAGGATGACATGTCAGTAGCTGAGTATTAATTGAGGCCTACCGACCATCCTAGGTACTTGGTAAATACAATATGATAACTACTTCAAGGATCAGAACTATAAGAGGAGTGTTTTTTGGGACATCAAAGCCATCATTATTCTTCTATGCATTCCTACTTATGTTAGGATTCTAGAGAGAACCTTTTTTTAATGTTTTTTGGCTGAGTGAATGAACCAAGTGAATGTTAACATTGGGAAACAAGGAAACTGATGCCAGTCTCAGATACCTAGGCGTGTAAAATTTTTCAAGAAGAGGAAGTGTTATGGAGAGATGAATCTATAGGGAAACAGACGTAGAAAAATAGCCACGAGACCATCATGAGGTGGTGTACATTTTGACATGTTACAACCACCACCCCAATGTGGTCCGCACCAGACTTAGGGAGCTGGGGGACAAGACATGGGAGTAGATACATGCAGTCAAAAAGTGTGACCCAAGGGATTTGGGAGTAATTAGAGGTACGATCTGTGTCTACTACTAGTTGACTTAAAAATATACTTAATAACTAATCATTCATTCTTTCCAAGAATATTTTTCAAGACCTAGAGTTTCATGTTAATCCATTAGCATGACCCTCACATCTAGAGATACCATTGGGAGGATACTTGATAATCACACTTATGCCAACGATGTGATATGTCCCTTTAGGAGAGATTTTTGGTTAGAACCACTTGGTGGAAGCGTCGAGGCCTTATGATGTTAGTTTTGGAATAGATCAGACATACACAATTCATACGTAGATTTAATATATTAAAAAAAAGTTTTTAGTTTATCAACAATGTTGAAATGGGGTTTTCCATGGTCAGAAAAAAAGTAAATCCAGAAAACATAGGATAAACTCATGAAATGTAGGGGTCTACCAATAACCCTTGAGTCATCCAGCCTTACCATTGTGGCAGTAGGAGTTTTAAATTTTCAATTCTCAACAATAATGGTAGAGTTTGGGGACATATTATCAAAATATGTTTCCAGGTTTACCTCTCCTAAGGGAGAGGGACATTTTCTTTGGCTAGGTAATAACAGATTTTTGAACCATACTTCTCTAGTGTAGTGACCCATTTTTCATATTTGATGAAGAAGGGGGAGCTTTTCTTGTGGACGAATAAGTGTCATAAGAGATTTCAAAAGCCGAGATAGAGAATAAAAAGCAGAACTATGCTACCAATGACTTGAAGATAGCAACATTTGTCTTCTCCTTGAATATTTGGTGATATTACTTGATGGGAGAATGTTTTTTAGTCAGCTCTGATAACTAGAGTCTCTGGTATATATTATTTTAGAAGTACCTGAGGAAGAGAAAACCATGGTGGCTAGAGTTCCTCTAGGACTACGACTCTGAGACAGTCTATACTCTTTAGAAGGGGAACGTGGTAGTAGATGCACTCAGCAAGAGGTCTGGTCTACAGCTGTTGAGTGAGGCGATAGAGAAACTAACCGCATTATAGATATCCTTCATGGATAGAGATGGAGTATCATAACTCCAGTCTATGCCTATCACTCCCCCACTTCATAGTGAGTATGGGAGGAACAGCTTGGGGACAATGACTATGATGCTCGACATGCTCAGATATCCTCTGGGCAGGCGCCTGATTGATTTAATGATGGTGGGGAGAACTTCATTCTCTTCATAACATGTACCATGGTACCAATGGTGCCATGGGTGGAGGTGTTGAGGGAGTTCCGTACATCCCCTCTGGCGGTACATCCTAATGTGTCAATAATTTACCATGACCTCCAACATCATTACTGGTTGCTGGGGATGAAAAAAGTTGTGGTAGAGTTTGTTTCTCGATGCCTCACATGTCAGTAAGTGAAGTCTGAGCATCATGTTCAACTAGGCTTAGCACAACCACTAGAGGTGTCAGAGTGGAAGTGGGATAGAATCTCCATGGACTTTGTGAAAAGGAATCCATGTATGTTTAGGGGACATGATTCTACTTGGGTGATCATTGACTGACTGACCAAGTCAGCCCACATCCTACCGATTCGAGAGTAGGAATTAGTAGAGGGATTAAGACGCCATTATGTGCAATAGATTGTGCGACATCATGGGGTTCCATTGATGATTTTCTATGACCATGACACACATTTCCCATCCCGATTGTGGTAGGGATTATAGTAAAATTCAGGAATCTTCTACCTTTGAGCACCACCATTCATCCTCAGATGGGTGGTCAGATGGAGTGGACCATTTAGATGATGGGGGACATGCTTCATGCATGCATCCTAGATTTTTTTCCACAGTTAGGAGGATCACATGCCTTTTTTGGATTTCTCTTACAATGGTAGTTATCACTCCACCATTGGTATGGAACCATTCGGGGCCTTGTACGGTCTACCTTGTAGATCACCTCTATACTAGACAGTCCCATGGGAGTCAGCACCTATGGGTCCAGAGTTTGTACGAGCTACAACATAGAAGGTGGAGGTCATCCAGGAGCAGATGAAGACTGCACAGAGCAGGCAGATGTTTTATGTGCATAAGAGATAGAGAAATTTGGAGTTCTAGGAGGGGGACCACATATTATAGAAAGTTTCCCCTTGACGGGGACTACATAGATTTGGTCGAGGCAACAAGTTATCATTGAGGTTTATCAGACCATTTTTGATACTTCAGTGAATAGGAGAGGTGAAATATGAAATGGAACATCCAGCACAGATGGAGAGGGTGCACGATGTCTTCCACATATCTCAGCTGAGGAGATAATTGGAGGACCCTTATCACCTCATCCACTATGGAGAGCTAGACTTAGATGATTGGAAGAATTTTATGAGAGGATACAATGGTGATTGAGGTTCAAAAATATCATGTCCTTCATGGGCGATCGATACCACTAGTGTGCATTCGCTGGAAGCACATGAACATCCAAAATGACAAATGGGAGTGGTAGGATCAAATTATTGTACAATACCCTCATTTGTTTAATTTTATGTTGTTTCGGATATTAACAAAATAAAGCCTATAGGTGGGGAGAATATAATGTCCCGAAAATCCAATATATTTTTTTTAATTTTATGGAATTATTTCGAGACCACGAAATATGACAACACATGATTCCAAGGTCCAGAGTTCCTGGAATGATCCATTGAAGTATTGTTAAGAAATAATTTTCCCGTGTATGTAGTTTGACTGAAAAAGTATAATAACTCTTAAATGGTTTCCCAGATCAGAAATATAAGGGCTACATTTCATTTAGGATGCAGGGTTTACACTAGGAACCACTTCAGTTTAGTCAGTGTAGGCCTCCTGTGAGAAAACCCGAAAATTCAATAACAAAAATAAATTAATTTAACAAAGTTAATTTATTTTTCAAATGATTATAACTCCCGAATAGTAACTCGGATAAAACATTTGAGACCACCACTGAGCTCATGAGGGTTTGATCTCTTTAGGTAGATACAAATATTGGTTATCATGGGCCACCAGTGAATGTTACTTTTTGGGTGTTGATAAAATAATTAAGTGAAAATTATTTTATTGTAATATTCATATCTTCTAAGTGGTAACTTGGATTATAAATATGATGGTACTTTTGAGTTGGTTGGGGCGTTTTCTCCTTAGGCAGGGCCAAAACTCGACCAGCGTGGGTCGAGGGTTAATATAATTTATTTGTTGAACTTTTTTTCTTGTTACACTCAGTAAACGCGCGTGAGACTTTTTATATCTTTTGAACTGTTGCTCAGATTAAAAATCTTAGTGCCCCATTGAATCTGTAGCACCGGGATTCACTTAAGGGAGGATTTTCTTTGACCGCGGTAGGTTTGGAGAAAAAGTTATGTTTTGTGAATTTTTAAAAGAAAATAAATGAAATAATTGTATTTTTTTATATCATATACTCCAACAGACAAGAAAAGGGGTGGGGCCAGTGATGTGTGAATCCAATAAATGGCTTAACCTGCCACCCCTAAGTAATGATGTCATTGGTGAATTAAGAAGCATCATAATTGATGAGCCTTATTAAATTCTAACATCATTACTTACCTTCCCCATCTCTTATATATTTGTAGCATGTGGAGGGGCATAAATGCAGCCTCACCAAACAATGATGTGTAGAAGGAGTGTCATGATTCCGAACCCATATATGATTGATATCATCCTAGAAGGAGGTGACAGGCGACACCAAACCATGAGCTGAAGGACGATGTGCGAGTGCCGTCATTGGGAACCGGTTGCGGAAAAGAAAAACATGACCCACCTTCAAGCCAAACACTCTCTCCAATGGGTTATGAGAGAGGGGTTAATTCATTTGTGAAAATTTGTGTGTGTCCCTCTTCCCCATTACTGTAATTATACAAAGAATGGTGGTCAAACTGACTAACGAGTTGACCCACGATTAATTTGTCTTTGTAAAAGGTTGTTGCAGGGAATATTGTGTTGTTTATCTTGTTGTTTAATTCAACTATTATTAAACCCTTAACCCCTCATGTTAGAATCTAATGAAAAGGGTGTGGGCCTAATATAACCAACTCAAATCCTTTTCTATATTTGTTACATCCTTGTGCCTCCATAGAAGACTGACAACGCGACAAAACTGACCGGATATATGGTGGATAACGCATCAACGCAGGCCAGAAGAGGAGGTCGTGGCACAAAGTTGAGGTTATCATCAGAGCGGACTGCACCATCCGACCTTGGTGGGGGAGCGACACTCGGTCGCATACCACCGATGAACAAGGAGGGATGCTACTCACCAATTGTGGCAACTGGAGGAGAGGTCCGCCAGCTAGTTGGTCGGTTGTGACGGAGCCGACGAAACAGAGGTAAGGCGCACCACCACCTGGAAGTAAGGTCGCGACCTACGATGAACGCGATAAAAGCAGGGGGTCACCGGTCCCACCAACGGCCAGTGGAAGGGGATGTTGCCAGAGGCGTGCCCGGTGACAAGACCATAGCCCGTCGGCTGTTGTGTAGAGGACCCACGACGCCACGAGGTGCTGTGTTGGGTCAACCCCCGTGTGTTGACGTTCTGACGTGGCTCCGACCCACATCAGCCCTACCCAGACGCTTCACATCTAGTTTTCCCTGGTGTACCACGCCGCCAGGTGGGTGGCACCACCGGGTCACCCCCAACATGCTGACCCACCGCCCAGCGGGGCCACCCGCGACCCAGCTGCCTGACCCACAGCCTAGCCCGTTCAGGCTGGGCCTAGCAGGACAGGTTAACCTGGGTTGGGTTAGACCGGAGTTTTCCCGGATTGAACATGTTCGATATAGGTCGGCCAATGCCGAACCGATTTAGGCCAGTCCAACCGGTGCATACCATACCTAGACCCAGTACCATCTTGTTACATAAAATGGGCCCTAACTTCTAAACCGGACATCCGTTTGATGAACTATTTGTGGGGTCGAGATCCAAAGGATAATGCGGTACTTTTGTGATAGTCCACTTGAGTTTTGGAGAACATTGGCGTATGTATGGGTTTGATAAACACAAATCCAACCAGGCCCTTGGCTGTCAAACGCTCATATCTTGCAAACTATGCATCCGATTGCCGAGTCGTTTCTGACTTTGGGACTCTCTTGAGGAGACAAATATTTTGGATTAATTTGGGGTGACTTCTCTGGATATCAAGTTGTGGAATGTGTCTTGAGGAGTGGTTCTCCCAAGCAGACTATGTGTAGAACCATACGGTTGACAGAGACATGAAGAATTCTCAATGATTGGACTAGTGGGAAGTGGATCTGTGTGACCCAGTATGCCCATGGTTGGGAGAGACTCAATGTGACAAAATAGACCCATGGCACTCGATAGGATGATTACTTCAATTCAACTAGGGTGGGAAGAGGCTCTGAGTGACCCGACATTCCAACAGTGGGAAACAGCTCTATGTGACCTGGCATGCCCACGGTACCCATTAGGGATGGGTACCAAAATAGTTCAAACTTAGTGGTAATTGGATTTGTGTGACTTGGTAGGCCCACTGTAATCGATAGAAGATGATTTCTCTAGTTGTTTAGTTATTCGATGATGTGATAACCCTTCTATCCATGAGCTAAATTTATACCTGGTGTGAGATAACTTGTGTTCTGAACGTTTTCTTCATGCTTTTGGGTTTTCCATTATGGAATACTAGGATCCATATGGGGGTATCAGGGGCCCTACTGAGTATCTTTATACTCACCCCCGAATGGGATTCGCTCGAAAATTTTTGTGTCTGGTGCATATGACTTACAACATTGATTGGGGCCGAGGGATTTATGACTAGGCGATGCTTGGAGCTGGACCTTTTTTGTGTAACATGAAGAAGGGACTACAGATCATATACCTACCCTTTATGTAGGATCCATAGTGGACGATACAGGAGCTTCCTTCTTATTTTTATCTATTTTTTACATGTTCATATGTACTTGTACTTTTTCTAGTTGGGGTGTATTCCCCCCCCCCCTTTCTTTCAGCACTCTTTAAAATAGAATTTTACTTCACAGTTTCTTTTATAGAATTCCACTCTATATGGTTGGCTCTTGTTGTGTTCTACTCTATGAGTGTGTACAGGTTTATAGGTAATGCCTTCCAGTTCTATGGATATGCCTTTCCAGTGGTAGTCGCTACCCCTAGAATATAGAAGGTGTGTTTGGGGTAGTCATGAAATGGGCCTTAGGGGATGGTTCATGAAAAATAAAAAATACAAAAAAAAAATAACCCCTACATTATAAAACATTAAAGATAGTTTTGGGGAATAAGGCAGATCGTGTTATTCATTTCTGTAACCCGTTCCCAACGACATCACTCACACGTCGTCCTTTGGTTCATGGTTCAGTGTCTCCCATTACCTCCCTCAAGGGTTGGCTCCATCCTCTAAGAGTTCGGAATGATGACGCTGCTTTAGAACTCGTTGCTTGGGGAAGCTATGTCGATACCCCTCCCAAAGATCCATATATATAGGAGAGTGGGAGGTTAAGTAACAACATTGAATTTAATGGGGCTAATCAATTAAGAAGCATCAAAATTCCCCCAACGACATCATTACATAGGGCTGGCAGGTCATACCATTTATTGGCTTGACACATTGCTAGGACCACCCCATTGTGTATCCATTCGAGGATATGAAATAAAATAATAAAAATATTTTATTTCATTTCTTTTAAAAAGTCTCAAAACATCACTTTTTCTCCAGACCTACTGTGGTCAAAGTAAATCTTCCCTTAACCAAATCCCGGCATTGACGATTCAATGATGCCCTCATATTTTTAATACGAGCAATGGTTAAAAGGTTAGAAAATGACGCTCACGTGCTTACCGAATGTACCTAAAAAATGTCCAATAAATTAATTATGTTCACCCTCAACTGGTGACGGTCGAGGTTAACCTCTGGCTAAGGAGAAACGCCCCAAATACATCAACGGTGTGTTAGATTTTCAATCTGAGTTTCAATTTAGATGTTATGGAATTTAAAATAAAACAATTGTCACTTAATTATTTTATTTACGGCCAAAAACTAAGTTTCATTTGTGGCCTATGCTGACCATTGTTAGTATCTTCCTAAACAGATCATAGTGTCACTACTTCAACAGTGGTCTCAAATTATTAATCCGAGTTACCGTTCAGGAGTTATAATCATTTGAAAAAATAAAATATCTTTATTTAATTATTTTATTTATAGTTATTCCATTTTTGGATTTTCTCACAAAATTCCTACACCGACTAAACTGAAAGCATGCCTTGGGTAAACCCACTATGCTGAGCGCAACGGTGCCCTCATATTTCTGATCTAGGAAACTGTTTATCAGTTATTTCCCTTTTTTAGGAAAACTGCTTAAGTGCGCTAATTAAAGTTTAACAAAACCTCAACGGTTCATTCCAGGCACTCCAGGACTCAGAATCATGCACCGTCAGATTTCGTGGTTTCGAAATTATTCCATATAATTAAAAAAATTAAAAAGAAATTCTGGGACATTACACACAAATATAACATTCTTCGACAAAAACACCCCACATTTCATCAAACATTGAAATAATCATTGAGATTATAATGTGTAAATCATTCATCAACTCCCTCCCATGGACATGAAATATATATATATATATATATATATATATATATATATATACGATCCAGCCCAAAACCTCCAACGAATAGGTGGAAGAATCACACCAAAACCATAGTGAATAAACAAAAAATCAAACTCATTACCTAAACTAGGTTAATTAATTTCCCATCCACCCCAAGGTCCACTAAAAAATATCACATGAAAATACTAAATATAATAAATTTAGGACATATATATTTATAATAAATTACACCAAATCAACTTTTCTACTCAACCATCCATCCAAAACCCCAATATCTTATGTCATGATGATCCCACCACATCCATGCATCAAGATACCACATAACATATATTATTATTTCCAAAATATATCCATAATTACATAACATATCCTCAACATTAATACATCCCCATTACAACATAACATAACCTAGATCCATTGAATCTTGTGCAAGTATACACGGTACCTTAACCAATTATAGCTCATGTATAAATACACTTGTCAAAACTAAAAACATTTATAACTTGGATAATATAAGACACCATAACCTAAAACTATCACAACCCAAATAAATCATTGGTATTAGACACTTTTGATACTACCCTAAAAGAGGGGGTGAATTAGAGTCTAAAATAAAACTAATTTTTTTACACATAGTGTAGGATGATTAGACGATATAAATTTCGATCAAATTAGACTATAAAATGAATAATAATTATAAGGATCTATCCTTAACCATCACATAATATTGAATTTTGGTCAAAATTTTATTATCTATATTTTTAGGTTCTACAATGTTTCACTTTTTTTAGAATTAAGTCTTCACCATTACATAATGAAATGGTACATAACAAAGTGGACACTTCAATTTATATATATCATAAAATTATTATATTTATCTAACTTTTTAGGATATTAAAAGTATAATTTTCATCACACATCATTAAAATTTTAAGTTTTACATCATATGTATCCCTACATGTCTTTACATACCTATGAAAACCATTTTAATACAGGAGTTGAAAAAAAGACCACTAAGTGAGATAAAAACATTGAAACAAAACCATTATTTCTTAGAAACTAATAAAAATTTAACATTTAAAAAATAATATGTTGACACAAAATAAACATTTTCAACCCATGAATTAATGTTCTATTGTAAAATATTTTCATTAAAAATTTCATAGTATATCTTATAATATAAATAAAAATCCTATAGTTTTCTTTTAAATCATGAAATACTAATTAATATTTTTCACAAAGTTATAAATTTACCATTATGTAGTAGAAAATATTTTTTAAAAAGTATAACTCATTAAATTACCATGAAAATACATAATATTTTCTAGAAAACAATGACATACATAAATAAATAATTTATGTAATTATTTTCATATCATCCATGAACATAGAGTAACTATCATAGTTAAAAATTGAATAACCATCCTAGTTGCACAAGGAATAACGATCATGATTACACTTGGAATAAACATTATAGTTACACATGGAATAACCTTCACAGTCAATATAAATCATAAATAAAACCTAATACATTTGAGGGATATCATAGAACCACCCGTACTTGATTTATAACAGAACTGTGCATCATTATTAACAATTCAAAATAACTATACCATTCTCGTAACACATAAATTCATAAATTTTTAAAAAACAAATTCCACTCATAATAATAAAATATAGAATGAAATATCCATTTCATTTTAAACTGAAATTTGAAAAAAAACCCAGAAGAACATAAATGAGGGGATTTATTTGAATAAGTAATGAAATATAATAATGTAATCCAAAAATAAAATAATGGATACATTGGTGGGAAAATCATTATTTCTATGTGTGTTAAAATAGAACATTTTGTTCCTTATTTAAATAAATAAAAAAATTATGTAAAATTATTTCACTTAAAAATGCTGTAAATAATGATAAAAGAGACATATAGTGTACTTTATATTTATTTTATGATCATATAAATTAATCCCAAAATTATTTTTAAAAATATTTAAATAGAAGAAATTTTATTGTAAGGGAAACTTTAAATGATCATTGTTTTTTTATAAATTACCTTACCTCAAGTCAAAATCATCATGTATATTCATTATACTATTTAATAATAAAATTATTACAATTATTTAATTACGTACAGAAAATGTTTATGTTATTTTTTCTTTTATTTTATTTTATTCCATGATATATAAATTTACTTAATAAATTAATTTATTGTTTTATGTTTTTCAAATATTCATCTCATATGACCAAAATGAATTCAGAAGGTTCACTATAGCCAAAGAGGCCCTTATATAAAAATATCCAGAATAATAATCATGACATAATATTAATTCATTAATAATAAATTGTACTTATAAAACCAATCATGAAATGTGATTATGAAAAATAGACTTTCATATAATCATGGAAACTGTAGGTCGTACGCACGGTTGACTATCCTTTCAATGTTTTGAAAATCATTATAAAAATAAGTTATTTATTTTCTTATATTTATAGAATAAATATTATATCATAAATATCATATTATTTATTTAAATATACAGAAATTATCAATTTTATATGGTGATGAAAAATGAATCACATCAATTTTGGAGGTAATCCACAAGCTTGTAGGAACGACGATATCACTTTTTATTGAATGTAAGGGAAATAATGAAAATTATATATTATGTTAAAATATGGATAAATATTTCTTAATATAATATTTATATATTTTAAATACCTCATTATAGTCATCTATAATATGAGGTGATGGATAATAGAATACATCGGTTCAAAAGGTGGAAGTTCACTATACGCACAAATGATGGTTTTGTTTCCAATTATATAGAAGATGAGATTGATATTGGTTACACAGTTAAAATTATAAACTATCGGTGTAAAAAAGTAATTTCTGTTGTTTCTTAAGCATGGAGGAATAATATTTGATGGATTTTTATGAATAATAAAAATGAAGATGTTTTGTAACGAACTATAGCTTTTTTCTAGAAAACTCTTACGGTTTAAACCAAATTACATCCTATGTAGGTTTTTTGATTAAAAATGCCTCTTAGAAATTATAAGGGATATAATGGAATTATTTTGGAAGGTATATTCTAAAAAATAGTTTATTTTTGTGTGATGACAATTGGATAGGATCATCCCTTTTGTAAGAGAGGAGAGAGGCACCCATGGATTTACATAAAAATTAAATTTCCTAAAAATTATTTTTAAGGTCCAAATGTATAAAAACAGATTTATTTAGAATATAGGACGAGTATGCATCATGTTAAACCAATTTAATGAAATTTTTACATGCTCAGGTGATGTTTTCACCTTTATCATTTTATTTTTACCCATTTTAACCCTTTTAGACTATTACCAAAAAACAATGTTTTTTATTATTTGGGGGTCAATATATTTTCTATAAAACTGAAAACAGTACACAAATTTAAAACGGTAGATATCATCAATCATATACCATTAAATTGTCGAAAGATATTTTTTTTAAATCATTTTATATAAAAATAATTAATATAAAAGGTCATTGATGTCTATTTTTGAACAATTCATTGAATTTGGCTTTTTAAAACTACAAGGAAACAAAGAAATTAGTATTTTATGAGTTATATGCAATATAATTTTTCAATTTTATCAAATTTTTAATCACATTATTAATTCGAATCATTTTACTTTTAAAATTTTTAAAATCATTTATTTTATTTTTCTAATAATTGAATATATATTTTATGAGTAATAAATAATAATATAAGGTAATTATTTCTTCAGAAAAAATTAAAAATAAATTAACATAATAAAAAATAATATGAATTTAAAATGAATATTTATAACTGATAGAAATCAAAATTTTATCCTTGGCACAAAAATTTATATCTATTAAAATGATGTTGTTGACATTGTAGGATTAATATTCAATTAAATATTATAAATGTCAAAATCAATGAAATATGGAACCATGTTTCAATATTATCAATATATAGATGGTAATGTCCTAAAAAACGAAAAAATAGGATAAAAATGTTATGTTATTGTTTGTCCATATCATATTATTTTTAACCCTTAATTACCCAATTTGCCCTTAACGAGATGACAATAATTTATTAAGGTTGTTATTCATAATAAATCTAAAAAAGAGTGAAACAATTAAAAAATTTTAAACTCTTGATTAAAAATATGGTATAAAATTTTAAACCATCTATTAATAAAATTGGATGAATTTAGAAAAAATAAACTCACAATTCATGACAAAAACAATTTTTCATATAAATGAATTTACACTATAAAAATGTTTTATTTCTAAATTCATGTTTAAAATTAATTCCAATGACTATTATTGGATTTTTAATAATCAAAAATAATATAATTAATGTATAATAACATTCTAAAATAAAATTTAACTATTTATCTTAAATAAAAGAAAATATTGATTTCAGTAAAAATTAGAATTTTCCTGATTTATTGAAAATTCCAACATTTCAAAAAATTATAAAAATTTGAACACATTCTAATTTTTATATAATTTATTAATAAATTATAACCTTTTTATAAAATTAACTTCTAATTCATAAAAAAATTAATTAAAATATTCTATTGTAAAAATTAATTAAAACAAATTTTTAAATAAAACAAATTTTGGAAGAATAAAATTTATTTTCTATAAATTATGTTATTATTTCCTAATAATTAATTCATAATTTTTTATTGATTGATAACTTTTTATATTCTTCATAATGTGATTAATCCTATTCATTCCCTCCAATTCAATGGCCCGATTATAAAAATCAGATAAGAATATTTAATGGATCATTTAATATTAGTGTTTTCTTGTCGTACACATTATCAACCACAATTACCTTGTTTTAAAATATCATTGTAACATAATATTATTTTATGGTATTTATTTTTTGATATTAAATATCATCAATAGTTTATGCGACACACCACACCAAGTTTAAAACAGTAATATACTATCAAATATGACCGTAGGAATATTAATGTGGCCATTAGGAATAATAAAATGACCAATAAAATAGTAACATCACATAAGTATAAATAGAATTTAGGTATTTTATAAAGGAAAATTTTTTATATTTATATCATGGAATAAGTAATGTAATATTTGAATAGTGTTAAATTAAATATTGATATTTATGTGAAATATAATTTTTTATTTATAATTTCATAAATAATTTAATGATTTAAAATAATAATAATTCTAACAGAATATATTCATAAATTATTATTTTTTGGTCATATAATTATAAGATAATTTTATGATACCATAGTAAATTTTTGATTGTATAATAAAATCATTTATAATATTAGAATTTGATTTTTTCTGACTAAATAATGAATTTATTTTAAAAGTTGATTCATCATATTTTGAAAACTAATATAATAAAATGTAGTTAATTTTCTAATATTACATCTTGAAAAATGGTTAGGGATAATTTTGGGATTTTTCTAAATTAGCTTAATTTTTGGTGAATAGTTCAATATAGTAATTCATGGTATTTAACATAATAATAATTTTTGACCCATTGATTATTTATAGATGATGTAAGCCTATAATATCAAAAAATAATTAATTATTTAAATATATTTAGTTATAAGGCTCAAACTATTTATATTTCTGTTCCATATTATTTATTTAATGAATAAAATAATCTAAAAACACTAATCTCCTCCTCTATAAATAAAATCTCTCAACACCTCTTCTCCTCACACCTCCAAATCATTGAAGCTTGTACAAATTCTTCCCAATACCTCCCACAAAATTCTCCCCCTAATTATGATTGTGCTGTTGTCATGGAAAAGAACATTTAAAAAAAATTCTAGAGGTTCCCAAGGAGAGGAATTCAAGAGTTAAAAAAATGTTTTCTTTCTATTAATTTTCATTCAATTTCATACCTTTTCATATACTTCCATTACCTCCCTAAAAAATGTGACCCAATAAATCTAGTATACTTTTTAGAATGTAATTTTATTACCTTAATGGTATATAAACCATCAAATATGTCCTCTTCCCCTTTTATTTCTAAAAATTAAAACATTGTTCATGGGGTGTCGATTTACCACCATCAAGGACGAATTTTTTTTTCAAATCCACCTAGAAAACTAGCAATGAAAACATTTTTATGTTTAAAATAAAAATTATTATTTGTATTTAAACATAGTTAGTAATAAATAATATGTATATATACATAATATTAATTCATAGGGAAAAACTGGGTTGAGATGATCGAAAAATTTCCAAAATTATCCTAATAGTTATCATTAATATTTTATCTAATGTATAATCCTAATTCCTAGAAAAAATGATATATAATACCATTATATTTTTTTATGGTCATTAATAATATATAACATCAATTATGGATAACTATTCCCATTTTTCATAATCTTTCACACACGTATTCAAGTGAACCAATCATGAAAATTGTGGAAAAAAACACGACTATACGATGAAATTTAATCTTATAACTCATCAAAAATATCATAAATGAACACAACAAAATTATTATAAATAAAAAACCGATTGAATAGGTTCTGAAATAAATTATTAATGATTAAAATTTCGTTATCTAGGAACTTATGTCAACGTGATGAATGGTTCCATACATAAGGTAAGGGATTCTCCATGAACCTCCATTTTTCATTCAGGTTACGTTTTCTCTCCATTCACCCAAATTTAATTTTGATTTATTTTTATATAATTCATTTAAATTCAGTTTATTTGTTCAAAAATCATGTATATATATAATTTAATGTTTTTTATGGGGAAATTCATTCTTTATATGGTCCCCTTCTCACTTTATCTGGATAAGCAAGCCTGATTAAAGGGTACTTCCCAATTTATTACCGGTTTTCAAGTACGATATATATCCTTTTATAAGGTGCCAATGAGCCTGTACCCTAGTGGTACAGGCTCCTGTTTGGCATCCAAAAGACCAAGGATCAAATCTGGGTAGGGGTGAACTTCCGGGTATGGTAACAGTACTGTAGAAGGTACTATAGCAGTGGAAGCATTGTACTTGCGGCAACACTGTAGCAGTGGAGGGACTGTAGTAGATACTGTAGCAGTGGTAGTAATGTAGCATCGTGGGTACAGTAGAAGTTCTGTTCACCGAGGGGTCCGTTGGGACAAAAAAATATGCTTCCAAACCTTGTATTCATGCCACTTTCCCTTGTGCTTACGGGCTATGTAATGGGTCTCCCTCTTCCCAGTCTAAAGAGGTATTTTATTTAAAATAATAAATTGAGGCTTTAGCCCCAACCTTTAAAAAAAATATAACATATTATAAGGAAAAACTATTTGTGAAAAATATCTATTTTTATAATGAAAAACAATCATATATATTTTCTAGTTTAATGTAATCATTTAATCCTTTATCTAATTTAATGACTCTTTTATATTTTCCGTCAAACCAAACTAAAGTGGATCATTAGTAACGTTTATTAAAAAAAAAATTTAAATGTTTTCCCTTTAGATGGACATCATTTGTGCCTCAAATACAATTTCATTTTCCTTTCCATTTTCTATTATAAGATATACGTGTTTACAGACTTAGTTTATTGAAAAGTATAAAAAATTATCCAAAAGAACCCTTATTTCTAACGTAAAAGGGTATTTTATCCAAGAATTCCACAACTATTTTATAAATATTTCTAAAAAATCTATTTAATCTTATGATTCGTTTGTATTTATCTATTATGTCACAACTAACTAATTTTATTTAATTTTTCATGATTTTTTCTACTGATGTAAAATCTTGATACCATTCTTCTTATTACTCTGAATAGTTTATGATTATGTTAACTATTTTGGAATGGTTATTAATATTTCATTTTATAGTTTCAATATGAATGAATATTTTGATTATGTACCACCACACTCATATTATGAATGCATTAGAATTAGTATGTGAAGGGTTGGGACATATATAGCCCCTTGATGCATCGATAGGTCTCATAAAACCAACTAGACTGGGTTCTCAACAATTTATATATGGTTTCCAGAAAAAATCCTTGATGGTATTTTTATTATGTATGTTGTTATGTATTACCTAATTGTGATACTATTAATTGATATTCCATTTGATTATTTGAAATGTATAATATATATTGTTATGTTCCTTTCTTATCAAATTATTTATGGCATTATTTAATGATATTTTATTCCTTCCAAATTAATCACAAGATTTTGATTTAAGGGAACGTGTTATTCACCATGCCTATTTATTTATGGTTATTTAGGATTTCTTCCACAATATTTTGTACCCTTATTGATCATCTATGATCACCCCTTTCTTATGTTTTACTTTTCACCAGGATATGAATATTTATATTATAAATGAAATGAGTGGATACTCTAGGATTTTATGGGTGTTTAAAAATTGAGATGGTGTGTTATTTTCCCATTAATGTGGTATTGTTAAACATATTTATGTATCTGGTTTTCCCAGGCCACTAAACTATTTCTTCCTTTGGTATGTGATCACTTGTTCATAGTAATAATGTAAAAATGAAAGCCACTGACTCTAAAATATTGGGGTTGGGTTCATTACAATTTGTATCAAATAAAGTTTAATAGAAACCATGGATACAAGATTTATAAAACATAGATAAAGGAACATAACATTAAAACAGTCTTTGAGGATAAGCCTAGAAGAACATCCACGAATTTTTGTAAGGTAACACTTGTGCATATTGGGTTTTTCATGCCAGATATTTTTTTGGTATTTGACATCGATTTATTGGTGACGTGGTTATAGGGGACATATTAAATAAGTTTTTTCTCAAAATTTACTTACAAAAGATATTATAAATAATTTCATCATGGGTTGTCATGTTCGTTATCCAAAAACCGATGTTAAATCCAATTAAAAAGTGTTTATCATGTCAGATAATTTAAATAAATAATGTCATAAAAGGTTTTTCACATCGGATATTGAATAAGCAATTCAAAAATCCCTATTTCATATTTTTTTCATATCGGTTATCCAATAACAGATGTAAACAACCCATTAAAAACCATTTATCATGTCAGTTATTTAAAATAACCGATGTAAAATATAGTTTTTCCAGTCGATTATAGGATAAGTGACATAAAAACTAGTGTGCCTATAATTTTCATGTCAGTTATAAAATAAGAGACATGGAAAGAATTATTTTTTAAAATTATTTTTACAATTAGTCATATCCTTCACCAGCAGCAGCCAGAAAATAGATGATAGATAATAACATAATTGATAATAGAAAGAAGAAGTAGAGAACAACATAAAAATATAACACAATATTAACATGTGCATTAATTCATCTGCTATATGAACAACAACCAGAAAACATCACAAGAGGTAATAGAATAGGCTTTCCAAAATCCAACACAATACAAAATAAATTGGGTATTCAAATAAAATAAAAACAAAAAAAAACAAAAAAATTGTTTTCCAATTCAATTTGTAAATTCCTCGAGTCATCTGCACTATATGACTATTATTCCACACAAATCTAAAAAATTAATATGGAAATCATTTGAAATGAATTTTATGTAAAACATATTAAATAGTACAGAAATATTTATAGAGAAATATAACCTTATGAAACTTTTCAATTTTCCCACACGTAATTATTTCATACTTCAATCTCAAAAAATAATATCTACATTCACTTGCACCTTATATTTTATTACATTGTTTGAAAGATATTTTATTTAAAAATAACATTATTAATTAATATATAAAAAATTTCATAATTATAAAGGATAAATCACCTTATCTTTTACAAATTTGATATTGGTCCTCTTGTTGTTCTTCTTTATTTTGGTATCTCTAAATAAATCTCCTTCACTATATGAAAATAATATGAACACATTAAATTTTATTAACGGTAATATTAACAATTATTTAAATAAGCAAACTTATCTGTTCAATACATTCTTGAAATATTCATTCAGTTCACCATGAATAGAGAATAGCCAATACAATGTCTTCTCTCTTGGACACAAACATCTAACATCAAGTTACCACTAATATAAATTAAAAATAAATATTAGTAGATAATATGATAAGTTATATAAAACACATTGTGAGAAAAAATATTTCATACCATTCATGATATGAAAACTTACAAAACTAAACAATGACATCATTCTAAAATAATTCATCTATATAAATTGTTATTTCAACATCATTCATTTTCCATGAAATGGGAGAAATAAATTGTTGGTCCATATATCCATATACATCACTGATTTTATGATCTATACAAATTTTATATGGATAACTAATAAAAATAATACAGAATTATTAATTTTCAATAAATTAAAGGAATAATTATTTTTGTTAATCTAGATACATAGAAAAAACGGGCATCATGTTGATGCCCAATTGATCTCTTGCACCAATATCCATTATATAATTTTTCAAATAGATCATAGTCATTGGAAACCCACAATTATCATCATCAAATGGTATGTCATATACTCCCAATAAGAAATTTAATTATGTTAAAAATCTTTCAAAATTTATAGAATCTATATCTGATGTCATGGATCTTTGAATTTATTGTTTTCTATATAGTATTTATTTACCCTAAAACTATTCCTGAAAAAATTAGAGAAATAAATAATTTTTAAAATGACCAATCAAATTTTCTAAAAAATGAAATTAAATATAACATATATACATACCAATATTGTAATATGTCAAAGTAATCAAGATGGACAAACCAAAAATGGACTGATACTTTTTCCAACCATATGTAGATCATATATAGGACATAATAGCTTTTTTGATCTATCTATAATATCCTATACAATGACCCTATGTTTCTCATTCTCAGTCCGATGATGATGAATGGTATTACTTATATAATATATCATCTATTATGAAAAAATATGATGAGAATCATACAAAAATAACTCATATTAACTTGGATATTGTAGAGGAGGGTGTGTTGGTGTAGGCTAAGAATGAGTGGGATCTGGAAATACATATTTCTATGTAGTATAGGAAGGATTGGGATCTACTGAATGAGGATGATGAGTTGGATCGGTAGGCTAAAACTATTCTTGCACGTCTACAAACATCTCATGTACCGAAGCTCTGATCCTATCATCCATCATCTCTTGAATATCCAAAACATTGTCTTCCAAATAATCTATTTATTTTATTAACATGCACCTTTGAATAGTCTTTTATACATGGAAACACATTTCTTATCGATACACAAATCATGTATCTTCATACATGACCTGGGTGGTTTGGCTTTCCCAATGTTATAATTAAAATTTCATGTCTACACAAGCAATAAAGACCTCTTATGTGCTCTGCCCCTCAAGAGAATCTTATATGGGATATTTGAAAAAATCTGTAATGAATCAAAATATATAGAGTTGATTTATTTTCAATAAATGAATAATCTTCTTATAATCTTCTTATAATCTTCAATAAATAAATATTTATGGAACGTGGTCCCTTTTCCATTTTTTCATTTCTAGTGGGGGAGGAGGGGCATCATATCCTGATACTGATGACTCAGCTCCGAGCTTTTGATGTTTTTCTATCATCATTTGTTCTTCTAATAATGTATACCCACCATGACATAATGAATGAGGGTATAATTTCTTTCTTGAATCTCCTAATGATATCTCATTGGTGGATATAAATTAATAATTAATAATAGATATTTCATTAACATCGTCATTAAAATAAGAAACATCTAAAAAGGTAATATTGTACTTACTAAATAGTATTATCATCATCCATGTTCCATATATATTTTCCATGTATCTTCATTAATAAATATATATATATATATATATATATATATATATATATATATATATATCCCATGGATTTTCATGTTATCTATTCCCAAAAATTAATTGTGATGTGAGGGATGATTTAAAATCCCTTCATCTACTGACCACCAACCCTAAACATTTCCTCTTGACTCATCCAATGTCAGATATGTCATATTTCATCTAATGTGAATATGAAAGACATATATTATTATAAAAATTTCCAGATAATAAAAATTATGACAAATAGGCTTACAAAAATTGTCTCCCACAATAGTGATAGTGGTGGTTAGTTAACATCTCACTAATTTAAAAACAAAATACTAAATTTTATTTTAGAATGTACTGATACAAAAGTCTTTAACTATTTTTAATTCGGCCCTATTGGAATTTCATTATCATTAACGGATATTGGTAACCACATTTCCTGGCTATGGACAATTGATAATTTTGGCAAACGTGTGGTGCCACTTTCACAATGCCTCGAACTCATTTTTCTCCATGTGGAAGTAGATGTATCAAGTAAAAAAGGATGAGGAGTCTCATTAATAGGATCATGTGTAAGTTCCTCCCCAGAGGTATAACTATGATCAACTCCAAAAATATGTGTTGGATCAATCGATTGATTTGTCGTTATACTATAAATAAAAGCAACATAAATTAGTATAAAAATATAAAAATCTGACAATTATAAAATAATGTAAATAAATTATTTCCAAATATCAATATGAATTAAATGTAAAACAAACATAACTAAGTTTTATTCATATTTAATTTAATTGACTATAATTATAACAATATTAACGAGAGATGAAATGAAATAATTTAATGAAAACTAAAAAATATTTATCAGAGATGAAATGACATAATAAAAATTCCCTAACCTAATATATCATTTTAAAACAAAAACAATTATTTTATAATATACTCATATATAATATATGTGATCATTATTTTAAATATAAAATTAAAAATAATATGATTTCTACAAAATCAATTAATAGATAAGTTACTTAATGGTAAATATGGAAGACTAAACAAAACTCAATTAATATAAAACAAAATATTTAACTATTAATATGTGTTTTAAAAAAGAAAATAAAATTAAAATATCTAACTAAGAAATAAAAAATGTTAAAATATAATTAAACATATTTTACTTGTAGTATTAGGAATGTAATAAAGATTATTTTTCCAAATTCCTCCCTTATGATCAATCAGTATGGAAAAAACGTTGTCTTCGATGTGTTCATCAATATTATATGTTAATCGTTATATATGTGTAGGGATCTCACTAAATCAACATCATCATCAATTTTATCATCACCAATATACTTGTTTTTCCTTGAAAATCAATATCCCACTTCATACCAGAATTGATCAAAAAGAAATAATTTTTTTTCTTGTGTATCCATGATAAAAGGATCATTTCAGTGATCCAAATTATTCATATTAACTAGTTTCATTCCATGTTCATCTTTTCAGACACTATTGTTATCAATAATTCATTTACACTTAGACACTAGAGCATGAAATTTAATTTAATCAACCTCCCATATTTCATCAATGATTCCATAATATACGGTTAATGTGGAGATTGGGTTTTGGTATTTGGTGCTTGAAAAATGCATTACTTCTACAAACATTGACACACTACATTTTTGATCCACACTTCTATAGTATTTATCTTTTGTACGAAATGTATATCCATAAATTTTATGCCCAACAATATTATAAAATTTAATATTGAACCTCCCACTAATATTCTCAATGTTTTTCATGCATCTTGTTTCAAGGTCTCCTTAAACTATGGAAATAATGTTATATTCTCCTCATTAGAAATCAACATATCTTTCTTCTTTGGATTAATTTTATTCAAATCATTAATATGAAAATTTATATATAGATGAGAATCAAATGAGTTATTCAATATGTATAGCCATACCTTTTTTATGTTTTCACATATCAACTATTTTCCTTTATTTCCATAAATCACCTCTCCCCCAAAATTAACTCATTCATGGTGACATGTAGGAAAACTAATGAGGTCCTTGTCAAAAAAATAGATGGTACAAAGCTCTAAAAACAATAAAATATATTTCTCGATAATAGATGCTTTATGTCGATATGGATTCTTAACATACCCCTTCAATAAATTCTTATAACTTTTAAAAGGATACATCTAATATAGATATATAGGTTCACAATGATTTATTTCTCAAACCAAATTAACTATTAAATGCACCATGATATCAAGAAATGATGAAGAAAAATACATTTCTAATTGGAAAACTATATAAATCACTTCATTCACCAAAATTTTCAAATAATTAAATTCAATAAATTTTTTACAAATTCAATTGATAAATAACACACCGTCATAATAGTCATTGTGACATGGGTGGGAAATATACCATTGAATGCAAAAGATAGATGTTATTGCATCATGATGCGATAGTCATGATATTTCATACCACTCAACTTCAAATCCTGTAGATACACAAACAATTTTTCAATATAAGAATAACCATTTAGTAATTTGATATCATGAATACAATGAAAATTCACATGTTCTCTCTCTTAGATATGGTCTGACAAGCTGGGGGTAAGATTATTCTCATTCCCCGATGAGTGGGTTCCAACTAAAAGTGTAATCCAATTGAGATGAAATCCATTCATGTATTCAATCCATAATTAGCCATTCCATAAATGTCTAACAATGTTACAATAAAACATTCATAGATATTATTCTCCACATCCAGGAAATCAATGTTATGTTTCACATCATGATATCTCAAATTTGGTAGATAAAAAAACTAGCCAATTAATCCAAATATTTATATCATTACTAGATTTATATATCCTTCCAAATGTCACATCAATGTTTTTAACCCTCTCAAAATACTGACCAGTGGATAATGGTTTTGGAGAAATATAAAATTCATGTGATCCATTCAAATCATTTTTCAATCTTATATAAAAATTGTCTATAGGAAAAATTTTTGATGAAACATGTATATTATTTTTGTTCCTTGATGAATTTGACAATATAAAGTATCTTGTTCATTAATTTGACAAGATTTATGCCCCATAACATTGAATAAAAAATAATTATTTTGGAGATTCATTTATAGTGAACATAATCATTGGATGCATTTTAAAATTTTATATTTAATAAGAATCATACACCCTTATACCTTAATCCCATAACAATATTAAATCATCAATTAATTGTGATAAGAAAACATTAATATCATTTTTTGGTTGTTTTGGTCCTATGAACATTAAACTCAACATGATATATTTTATCTTCATAAACAATTCAAGAGATATTTTTTAAATTTCCAATACGA
Organism: Viscum album; assembly: GCA_963277665.1. Lineage (NCBI taxonomy): Eukaryota > Viridiplantae > Streptophyta > Magnoliopsida > Santalales > Viscaceae > Viscum > Viscum album. The sequence goes on from OY728164.1 coordinate 1,200,882,879, forward strand.
GATTCCATGAACTATGTGTTCTACTGAAGCTTCGATATGGATTCATTCCATTTGTGCACAGTCCAGGTATGAGATTTTGAACTTCTTTTATAAATGTAGTAAACTTGTGATTAATGTTCTTCCCTAGGTAGAATAAGTTGGATGATGTTTTTCTCCATTACATATCTGCTCATCAACATACCATCTTATCCTTTTTGATAATCATAATTAGAGAATAAACATCTCAAATGATGAATTATAGGATGATAACAAAATGCTTTGGTAGGGATCTCTAAAACTTCTGAATCTATTTGTGATAATTCATTCAACTCATACAACAAAATCCTAGACTTAGGTCACTCTGATGGATAATCGTATTCATTCCTATATAGGAAATAGTTATTTCGGTGGGCATGTATTTTCTTGTACCCAAATCCCATTGAAAATAATAGTTTATTGGCCTTATAATATGAGAATAGAAGATCATTGTCTTTATGAATGTTTTTTTTTTCAAAAATTGTACAAGCTCTATAAAACTCTTATCACCCCATATATGTTCTTCCTTCAATTTTATCAATCTTAACACCAACGATAATACCATAATTTTGTAAAACTTGGATACAATGGTTTTTTTGAGTCAACATATAAATTCCCAATTTTCAGTTATTTCTCAATTTCCATTATTTCAATATCACTAATCATTTCATCAAGTTTATCATAATTATCATATTGAAAAGAACATTGATTAATATATTTTGAATTCTATTTGATTTAAAAAAGACAAATATGATGGGTTTATCTTATATTAATACCATAACTAATAAAATGTTCTTTTATCTCTACGATTTTCAATTTATTCAAATTTAAACAATTCAGTCATGGATGAAAAACATGCCATTGTTTGGAACATTACATTTAAAAAATTCCAGAAAAATGACCAACACCATCCTCATATTCAGAACCTATTTGAGCTGAATTAATCCAAATTTGATTAATTGTCTATAAAAAAATATTGAGAAAAATAAAAAAAAAGAAATAATTTATAAAATATTGGTATTAGAAATGAAATCGAAAATATCAAAAATGAAGAATGGAAACATTAAAAAGAATATAGAAAATGTTGATGAGAAAATTTATTCCTGTGAAGGGATTAAAAAAATAGATTCTTTTAAATAAATTCATAAGTAAAAATAAATGAATGCTAATTTGTGAAATGTTTTAAAAATATGTAAAAAATAATCCATAAATCAATATCTATAAAAATATATAGAATGAGAACAAATGGTTCATAATTGATTATTTATAAAAATAAATATATATATATATATTGTAATTAACAATATATTTTAAAAATAAATTGGGTATTAGTTTAAAAAAATCACATTAAATAAAATACTAAACTAATGAACAAATTATAAAATGAGATGTAGAATATATAGTCTCAATCATGTCAAGTATACATTGAGAATTTTACTTTTACATATTTTAACAAGCCACAAACTTAATAAATAGATATCACTTTTGATTTTATTATTATTTTAATTTTTGATAATGTTACATTCTTATAATTGAATAAATCATCTAGGAAAAAATGTAATTATAAATTAAATTAAATTTTATATTACACTGCTAACAATTTAGGAGATACACTATTATACTAAAACATTAAATCCATCAAAAATAAAAAGATTCTGATCTGAAGCCATGATTGGATTTTTTTTCATCTAGATTTATTTGAAATCCATTATAATGATCGATTAACAATAATTAAGGAGTAAAAATATTGAAAAACCTTTTGAATCAATTCAAAATAATGTTAAAGTACCCAAATTTATTTTGAAAATCAATTACAATCCGTTATTTGCAAACACTGACTATATATAATTATAAAATCAGATACACTCATACAATTTATAACATTAATAAAATAACGGATAAATTCAGTACAATCATTTAGTCTACTTCAAAATCAAATTATATTTTACAAATCCCACTTGTAATAAAATAACATGTTTTTGTAATGACCACGTAAACAAGTGCATACCAAAAAAGTCATAAAAATTTGAAGTTAATTCCATCAACTCATCATGAAACCAATCTATAATTCACCTCTATGAAGTATATACATCATTAGGATAAAATTGAGAGGAATTGGATGATAATGAATAAAAAATAGGGATTAATAACTATGCATGTATTTGAAAGATAGTTTGATGGGTCAACTTGAATCATATTATATCCTATGAAATATTTGTAGAATTTTTTTTTGGCCTCTGTATGGTTTAAATGACCATGTAAGCAAAAAAATCGCATCTAATTAATTAGAGATTATCATCCCAAAATTGATTAAACTCAAATCTTTTTTATATTAAATTATATGAATCAAACCCCGTGATTCTAATTAAAACACCTTAATAACCATGAAAAATGTATGTCAAATTAAAAATTCAAACAATCGCGTTACCTGGTTGGGGATGAGAATATCTATAATAAAACTTGCAATGATGAAAACAAGGAAACCTAAATTTATGATGATGGTAATGTGGGAATAAATGATACCTCTTTGAAAAATAGTCATTTAGGTATTTAATTTCAATGAATGTCAGAAAAGAGAGAATCCAATTTGTTTGTGGCTTAGTTCAAATGTGTTTTCTATGTCCAATGAAACCCTATGGTTCAATTTTTAACTTAAGGTGATATTTTCACCACCAAACTTAAGAAACCACAATTTTAGGGCTTCAGTTAGAGAGAAACAAGAGATCCATCATGAAATAGATATCCCATGTAATGAAACCCTCTATCGATATATAAATGTTTAAATTTTAATACATTTATTATAATATAAAAGATGTAAAAAATTTATAGTCATGGTTTTTTATGTTGAGTATAGAATAAAATATATAAAAACATTATCTTTCAAATTAGATATATTTTATAATTCATGTGAATGGGCAGTGAATACAAACCTTTTCTGACTGGTTTTGATAAAAATGGACGTGAAAAAGTAATATGCCCAATTTTCATGTCAATTATAAATAATCGACGTTAAAACTGAACCTTAAATACATTTTTTATACTATAATAACTAATGTGTGGGTATTATTAGAAATTCATTCTTGTCTGGATACTATTAGTGGATGTGGATCAATCATAGATGTACCTAAGGTAACTTCATCAAGGTGTTTCCGTCCTAACTCGACATAAGCTGGTGCATGAAAAAGGGCCTTAACATTCACATGGATCTACACTCAAAGGGTATATTATGTATATAATTCAAATTTTATTACAAATGATTATGAATGATTTGAAAGTAACAATTTCCCAAAATAAACCATGTTCAGGATACGAGATTATCTATGTATAAATTTAAAATTTATGTTAAGTTTATTTCTAGTTAAAAAAGTATTAATTATGATTCATAACAAAGTTTAGTATATTCCATTTTTTCTAAATGGTTCCTAGTGAAATACATATCAATGGAAGTATTCCATGTAGGGGTTTTTCTACTATGTAAGATAATGATGTTAGAACAGAGTTGCTGTTGGAGATGAAAAAAATTTAACAATACTGGGACATTTGTATCTGGTTACAAACAATATTATTAGGCATATAGAGTATCATGATCTACCACATGGATGAACAATATTAAAATTCATCATGAGACAACAACAACGTCCATAATTTTGGGGGACTAAAAATCACTTTCTAGATGACAAATGGATAAGATCCTTAGAGAATATCCTTCTTTTCATTGAGATGTAATGAAAGGGAGAAGTTTATCATGGTTGTTTATCATCAATCAATAGATGCAGATCCATGGTTTCAATTAATTCAAAACAAAAAGGAGGAAGAAGAAATATAAAATATATAAAAGTAGGAATTTAATGAAATTTTCTTATAAAAATTATTCCCTTATGAACATTAAGTAAATATGGAAAAAAATTCTTTTGTTTGAGAAAAAAATACGATGAAAACATTTCCTATTATGAATCCAATATTACATGGTTAGAAACACATGATATGGGTTACATATTTATTCTAAAGAAAAATATTGATCAATTATTTGATGGGTTAAAAGAATTTATATGAAGGAAACTTGTTTCCTAAATATTATAATCATACGAGGGTAAAGAATCATGTTTTATCAACATAAATAATTATGTTCTTATGTATTATGTCTTTTATGGGAACAGAAGAGAATGATAGAATGAAAGTGAAATATATAGATACAGGGAAAATGTAAAGAAGGATTTTCCAATATTTGATAATTGTAGGAAGAAGAAAACCTGGTACATTCTTTTTTAAAATAGGAATTTTTTACAACAATAGAGAGAAATTTCACCTGGCTTATGAATGTAAGGGAAATAAATAAGCTGTAATTGTGAAAAATTTCAACTGTAAGGAGACCGGGCAGTATAAAAATGAATGTCCTAAGCATCATGAAAATGTGGATCATAAGAAAAAGTGATGAAGGTCATGATTATGTTGTTACTACAACAGTTATTGGATAATTAATGTATTGGTGTTTTGGATTCATGAATTATGTTATGATATCCAAGTGATAAGAATCTTGAGATATATATAGATTGTAATGGGGTACTTCTTCTTTACAAATTTTGATGCATGCATTTTTTCATTAATATATTAAGGTGTCGAGGTATTTATATATTTGGTATGTGGGATTATGAGATACCTTATTTGAAAAAACTTTTGTTATGATAATTTTTAAAATTTAGCGACATTCCTTCTAAATTTTTGGTATTTGAATTCTGATGGATATTTTTTGGAATGAACCATAATGTTAACTACATGTGTAATGGATTAAGGATATCATTGATTTTTATTGAAGTATGATTTATCAAATAGGATTACATATACAATCCATATTTATTTTTGTAAAAATTGAATGTCAATGGAATTACTTAATGACCATACAATTTATTAAATTTTCATCAAGTTTGAAAAATACATAATCAATTACCATCTTCAGTAATAAAAGATGAAGTGGAAATAGATAGAAGAACGAAGAATGGATACGATTATTCTTATGAAATGGAATTAAATAAAGTAATTTTTTTCTAAGAGTCAATCTATATTGTAAAAGAATCCTTCAACTTTAAAAAATTATTTTGGATCAAAAAAATTATCATTTTACTTTTCTTTATGATTAATCCATGATATTTTAACTAATGGAAAATTTAATGTTTTGTTAGGATTAAATTTCTAATGAACATGTTCTATATTAATCTCCATCAAAACATGATAGTAATATATTTATTATGTTACCATATTTTCACTTTTCACTAATGTTATCCTATTCAAATGCTCTATTTTTTTATTACCATCAAATTTTCCTTTCCCTCATTTTTAAGAGGTTGTTTTATTAATCATTTTTATGAAGTGTGATTTTAACAAGGGTATTATAAAATGACAACTCCATAGTTACCAATAACATGTATAAATTTTTAGGACACAATTTATTAAATGAGGGTAGAATTTTTCACCACTATATTTTATGATATGTATCTTATAAAATTTAATATCTTCTATATTTTATGGTAACACAATGTTTTAAACCGTAATATATTATTAAATATGAACATTGGACTAGTAATATAACTATTAGGAATAGTAATATGACCAATAGGATAATAAATTTACCTATAAAAGTTTAAATAAAATATTGGTTTCTTATAAATTAAAATACGGTATATTTATATCCTGGAATAAGTAAACATTTTTCTAAAAATGATAAATTAATTATGGATATTTTTGTGTAACATATATTATTATTTATAATTTTATATTTAATATAATCATTTAGATGGAAAATTTATTTTTTATAAATACAATCATAATTTAATATTACTTGTCCTATAAAACTAATTTAATTTTATGAGTCCTTAATTAAAATTGCAAAGTATCATAAAATCGGTAATAATATTAACATCGATATTTTTCAAGTAAATTATGAATTTATTTATAAATTAAAATTGTTATATTTAGATAATTAAATTTATTAAAATTGAGTTCATTTTTGATTTCTAAATTTGAATAAATGGTCAAAGTGATTTTTTTGATATTTTTCTAAAATAGATGAATATTTTGTGAATAGTGACAAAATGTAATTTGTGGTATTTAACAAATACAAGAATTATTGTGTCATTGATAATGTATGGTTGATTTCAAACCACACTCTCAAAATATTTTTCATTATTATTATTTATTTAGTGATAATTTTCAAACTTTTTATAGTATTGAGCAAAAATAATGGACTAATGAATAAAATATTCAAAAAACCAACCCCTCCTCCCCTATAAATGCAACCCTCACCACCAATTATTCTCACTTATTTAAATCATTTAATCATTTAAAATTTCATACCAATACATATTCTAGAACTATCCCTCATTCTTAGGTCATTATGGTCTCACAAAAAATATCATTTCAATGATCTTTGTGGTAGTCCTCAAGGTGAGGAATTCAAGAGCTAAAAATCCCATCTCATTATTTTAATTTTCTTTCAATTTCATTTCATTCTTATCATTCCCACACCTCTCCTATACAATTCATGGATGAAGAGTTTTCATTTTTCAATTCCGCCTTCAAGGGTAGAAGTAAACCCATTTTTATGTGTAAAAAAGAATTTAATATATTTATAATACATATTTATGGTTTCTAAACTAATAGATATAATTAATATTTATTTCTAAGTGAAACTAGTGCATGATGATTGAAAAAATGCACAAATTATCCAAATTGTTATCATTAACATTTTATTTCATGAATCATCCTAATATATGAAAAATTATATATATGACCATTAAACCTTCTAAAATTTTATGAATAACATATAAGTTATAATCTGGATAACTATTCCCATTTTATATGATCATCCGTACCTTTATACAAGTGAACCAATCATGAAAACCAAGGAAATGAAAACAGTATAACGATTAAATTAAATCATATAACTCAAAAAAAATACCATAAATGAACATAATAAAATTAATATAAATCTAATAAATGTTTAATATGTGGTAAATTAAATTATTTATCAATCTAATTTCATTCTATAGGATGTTATGTACTAGTGAAAATGCTTTCGGACATAAGGTAAAGGAATATCCTCGAATATCCATTCTTTACCCGGGTTACACATTCTCTCTCTTTACCCCATTGTAAATATTCCTTAATTTTAGATAATTATAATAAATTCTATGTATATTTTCCAAGATTCAAGTTTCCATAGCATTACATCTTTTCTATATGCGTAAATAAATGTTTAATATGTCCTCATTCTAATTTTTTTCCGATAATAAAACCTAATTAAAGGGTATTTCCCAATTTTTTACCCATTTTAAAGTACACCGCATAATTAGTTATAATGAACCATTTCTATTAAAATAACACTTTTTTTATGAAGTAATTTCTTTTCTCTTTTTTGGTTTTATCTAAAAAATTATTATTATTATTCTTTATGTCTATTTTATATCTTCCCTCAAAGCACATTGAAGTGGCACATTTCTAATTTATATTAATAACTATTTTTTCATTTGTTAATTATATATTTATATCATTTCTGCCAAAAAAACAATTTCATTTTATTTACCTTTTTTATTTTTGGAATGTACATGTTTACAGTCTGATTTTTTGTAGAAATACAAATGATTTTCCAAAAGAACTCTTATTTACAATATAAAAGGTTATTTTTATCAAGATTTCCTCAATGATTTTTTATTTATTTTAAACCCCTCTATTGAATCCTATTATTTATTTATATTGAAATTTTCATGACCCCCCTTCACCAAGACGAGGGAAGGGATGGAAGATTTCCATATCCTTCCTTCCTCAAGTTGAAGCAGAGATAATGACCCCCGAGACCCGCCTTCAATAGGACTCAAAGTGAAAAATAGCACCATGGGTATATAATCACACATAAGATGGAAGGAATTACAGTTTCTTTATTTAGTAGGATCAGGAGATAAAATAGTAATTCCCAAAAACACCAAAACTAAAGGGAAAAGTAAATCCAAAAGAAAACCATTCCCATATGCATGTCTAAAAGAAATGATACAAAAGTACAAGAAACCCCCAAAGGAAAGTACCAATGAAAATGAAAACAAAAACAACCACTGCCCCAAGTTCTGAACTAGTATGGTCCTACATGATCCTAGAAATACTAATGGAATCTTGAAAATATTTTATATATGTAGGTTGATAATATAGGTATAATTTTTAGGGAAAACCAAAAGCTCCCGAGCACAAGTGGGGAGGCATTCTAATGCCCTGTGAGAAAAAGAGATATCCAGAGCACCTGGTAAGGAAACAATACACCCAAACCTCACCAAGGAAAACTCCCTAATTAATGCAAGTCATGTATGGTAATAGTAATAACACATCGATGTTTGGGTACCCCGCGCGACATTCCCACTTGTTATTTAATACTTCCTATGCGTCAAATCTCTACTTACATTCTCAACGCAGTCCCACTGCCATCCCCTGCACACACACACCTAGGCTACAACAACCACATGTTCTACCTGCAAACACCTGAGATATCACTACCACACATCCTGCCTAGAAACACCTGGGCCACAACAACCACACATAACCATGCCCGTAAACACCTGGGCCAGAATTACTACCTCCATGCCCGAAGAAACCTATGCCTCATCTCGAAGACACTTGGGAAACCACCTACCCACACACACCGGGGCCAACCAACACCACATACCCTACATGAAAAATCATTGGCTACTTAGGAAAGGTATAAGAAAATGAGCTAATAACCAGCCACTCATAGGAGTGTTGGGAAAACCCCCTCCCCCATGAAATGGGGGTGTTCGGCACAATGTTTTCAACTTGGGTGGGGAGAAAATATAAAACATAATAAATAATTTATACATATAGGTAAACATGCACTCATCCCAAATGTGGGGTTCCAAAACCAACCCAACCTAAAACACCCTCTTTACTATTCATTCATAAGAAGCAGCACACCCGCAACAATGTCACAACTCATTCCTGGAATAAAATCCCCCATCGAACGCATTATCGTTTTCACATTCAAGTGATTACTTTAAAAATAATTCTTCGTTACTAGGAAATTGAAAGGAATAACCACATAGAAAAGAAAGGAAAACAACCTAACAAAAATTTAAGCATTCACACCCGGTTTTCTTGTAATGTCACAATATAAAAAGGGACCCGTTAGATCCTTCAAGGTACTAGAACCAAACCAAGTCCAAACATAAGGCCCCACATGGCCTCAGATCAACAGACCAACAACTATACCACAACAGGGGATACCATCCCCATTCATGTGACTTCCCATGCATCAATAGTAAACATCGCTGGAACAGATAAAGGGAGTTTTCACATTTGAATATGCCATATATTTTCTTCAATATTTTTGTCTGGTTAACCAGGGTGATCACGCATGGATTATTATCCATTCGTAATCCATTTAATCAAACGAGTTTATGTGATTTACCAGTTTCCATGTTACAACCATTCAATCATATAATTAACTAGAAGAAAAGAGTTTCGTTAGTGCGCAAGAAAGGACCACCAATATCCACTATTTTTTGTGGGCATAAGCCCATTCAATTAACAACATATAGGAATAGAACAAGGATTACAAAAACATTATGAACACAACCCTTCATTCTTGAAATCAATTTATTATATTTTTTAAGGATTTGTTTCATCCATTTCTATAGAAACATTAGAATACCCGCCTGCATGATACACAGTAAAGAGAGGCCAAGGAAAACCTTACATGGATGATCCAAGATCAGAGTTTATCTCCATGTACCAAGAACTGGGGATGTGCGACTTTCAGGGGAGGAACATCAGGGACTAAAATAAGAAGTAGGAAAGGCTACAGTATATCACACCACTTGCCTCGGGAAGGGGAATTTATATGCACCAAGGGAAAGAATGAACCCTATCCAAGAAGAAGGATAAATGAATTCCAATGCGATATATAGAGCTGAGACCCTAGAGTTATGAGATAAAAATTTCGAACGTATTTTAAGGCGGATCGAGGTTACACTATGCGGTTGGGTGGTTACACATGATGGAATTAATTGTAATATAATAATTCTCATTGGGGTGGTGGCCGTAATAGCTGTGAGTTAAATGATTTTATTTAAATTGAGGAAAACACATTACATGGACACACAGTATTGGCCTATTGAGGGTCTCAAAACCCATAGAGATTTAAAAATATTTTTTATGGGGCTAAAAACATCGTTGAATTTTTTTTAAAAAAAATTTAAAAGGAATAGAAAGAGGCATTACGGGGAAAATTGGGAAATAAAAACCCGACAAGCCCCTCTAGAAATGATCGATAACACACTGATCGGTGACCCACCAATCCGTGTCACCGATGGATGACACAACGATGACATCCTTCAAATGAGATGCTTCCCTTAGGATCCGGACCTGATGGGTCCAGGTTGTGCCAAACACGAGAAATTTGGCAATGGGAAGGACTAGGAGTGTGTGGTCCATTACATTAGATACCTCTCAAACTATTCTCGTCCTCGAGAATCAAATCTAGACTCGATGAAGAAAGAGGGGACTAAACAACCACCTCAAAAGATACCTCTTGATGTCAAACTACCACCAATAGCCATAAAAATACCATGGATCACGTTGTCCTGACAAACAGATTAGGGAGTTCTTTCCCCCATGTCAAGATACTATCCGCTTTGGGCAGCACTGACTCACCCGCACATGTTTAATCACACCCACCTTAATGAATCTTGATTAGGTATCATGACCTTCCCTCCACACATATCAAGTATTGTCATAACATTCACTCGATAAGGAAACAAAAAATATTATTAACCAACACGGTCACCATTACATCACAAGAGGTCAAGAAAACAAGAACAACAAGGAAGGATCGGAATAGAAACTCAATGCATAATTGGATACCAGGTGTGCATTTGAGCTTCTCTCCCCCATGTAATCTCCTTGAGGACATTGTGCCTCCAAAACACATGAACAAAAGGGACTTTTCATCCATGAAGAACTTTCTCCTTTCGATCCCCGATAATCACTGGTCACTTGACCAATGTAGCATCGTCCCCTATAACCAACTATCCCCAGTCAATGACTTGGGATTCATCATTTCTATATAGAAAAATATGGGAGGCATGGAAAACATCATGAATCCTTTCTAACAAATATTTCATGGCGATATTATATGCCACCTCTCTAACTCACCCCAACACTTTGAAAGGCCCGATGAACATAGGAGAGATATTTCTTCCCTTGCCGAACCTTCGCTACCCACGCATAGGGGAAACCTTCAAGACCCCATGGTCTCCAACCTCGAACTCCATGTGCCTCCTCCTACGATTGGAATACGTCTTCTGGTAGTCATGTGCTACCTTCATCATCCCATGCACAAGTTGAACCTTCTTCGTTGTGCTCCGCACTACCTCTAGGCCAAGAAACCTACCTCTACAACCTCGGTCCATCACACGGGAGAATGATGCAACTACCCATACGAGGCTTCAAATGGTTCCATTCCAATAGTAGATTGATAAAAATTATTGTTGGACAACTCTACTAAGGGTATGTGACATTCCCATAATCCCCCAAAGTCAAAATCACAAGGCCGTAGAATATCCTCCATGGTATGGATGGTTTGATCTATCTTCCCATCAGTGTGGGGGTAGAAAGCTGTACTAAGGCGTATATGGGTGCCAAATGTATGCTGCAATCCTCTCTAGACTCATGAGGTAAAAAAAATCCCTATCCAAGAATATGGAACTTAGAACTCCATGCAACCGCACCACCTCATCCATGTATCTCTATGATAAGGCATCCACCACACTCGACTCCTTGATCACCAAGAAATGACGTGATTTCATCAATCTGTCTACCACTACCCAGATAGAATCACAGACTCCTTGAACCCTAGGTAGTCCTATGAAGAAATCAATCGAGACATCATCCCACATCCTCTCAGGGACATCTAAATGCTGCAAAAAACCTTCTGGGACATGTTTTTGACCCTTCACATTCTGACACACCAGACACCTTTCCATGAACTCTGCCACTTTCGGTTTCACACCGGGCCACCAAAACTATTCCATTAGGCCACGATACATCTTGGATACTCCAGGGTGTATTTCTAAGAGTGAGTTATGGAACTGATGGAGAACTACCTTGGGAATAATCTCTGAGAAAAAAAAACAGTCCCCTGAAAAGCATCAATTGTTACCATTCTCAGACCACCCTTCTAAAGCATTGCCTTGGTTAACCCAATCAAGCATCACTTCACTCTCTATGTCGCCCCACTCAGACTCCTCAACATTCCTCAATAGAGAGGACTGCATTGTCATTTCAAATAGATAAACTCTACCACCACCCACCCTTTTATCCAGGTGTAGGGAAGCCAAATCCTCCATTGACATCCAAGTATCCATAGATTCCTGAACAGCTTCCCTCCATGGATTCCTACTCCAGGTATCAGCCACAACATTCCCCTTACCTTCATTGTCTGAGATCACAAAATTGTAGTCGTGAAGACACTCCACCAACCATCGTTTTCTCATGTACATGTCTCGCTGGGTATAGATATGTATCAAACTCTTGCGATCCATTAATACCACAAATTGATCCCTGATGAGGTAAGGCCGCCATAACTTCAACGTGAACACCACCTCTGAAAGAACTAGTTTATGGGTGGCATAGTTACTCTCATGAGGATGTAACTACCTAGACCCCTAAGATATCACTCCCTACTTCTGCATCAGAAAACACCCCATGCAAAGTTCAGAAGCATCACAAAATACCTTTTATATAACCCCTTCCATTGGAAACCATGACAATGGAGAGCTGACCAACCTTTCCTGGAGATAGTTGAGTGCTACTTGACACTTCTTACTCCACACGAAGGCCTGGTCCTTTCTGGTCAAAGCTATCAAGGGAGATTTAACTTGAGAGAAATTGGGTACAAACCTTCAATAATTTCCTGCCAGTCCTAGAAAACTACGATCCTCCATCACATTCTTTGGTGATTCCCAAGAAAAAACTGCTTCAAGCATTGATGGATCTACCACTACCCCTTGATGAAACACCACTTGTCCAAGGAAATGAACTACTCATGTCATGAACATACACATGAAAAAATTCCCATATAGTTGGTGGTGTCGATGGATTTCAAAGACCATCCTAAGGTGATTAGTATGCTCCTCCTCTGATCTTGAGTAGATCAAAATTTCATCAATGAACACAATGACAAACCAATCCAGAAAATCACGTAAAAAAGAGTTCAGGATCCCCATGTGCACAGCAGGTGCGTTTGTAACCCCGAAAAACATGACTACAAACTCAAAAAGCTCATACCTACACCTGAAATCAGTCTTCGGGGTATCACTATCATTCACCCTTAACTGGTTATACGAAGACCACAGATCGATCTTATAGAACAAACTTTCTCCCCTCAGCTGGTCAAATAGATATTCTATCCTTGGGAAAGGGTAACGGTTCTGGACTGTTACCTGATTTAGTCTCCGGTAGTCTATGCACAACCAGATACCACCATTTTCCTTCTTCTCAAAAATTACTGGAGTACCCCATGGTGAAACGCTAGGTCAGAAAAAACACTTCTTCATTAATTCATCATTCTGAATCTGCAACTCTTGAAACTCAGAAAGTGCCATCGGACAAGAATCCATCGAGACCGGACGAGCACCATGTTTCAAGTCTATCCCAAACTCAACATCACATCGAGGGGGTAGAGTCACCACTTCTTCAGGGAAGACTTCAATGACCTCACTAACGATCCCCATGACTTCCAGCATATTTGTATCTACTGACTCCATTGATAGCTTAGTTAACAAGGAAATGAGGAGCTCCAGTCTCAACCTACATTATTGGTAACCACTCTCACTAGAAAAAGTCACACGCTGCCCATCCTTATCGGAGAACATGACTCTTCTTCAGAAACAGTTGATTAAAACGTTTACGAAAATAGATATTTGATTCCTAGGATGACATCATATGGATATATCTAAAATATTTGAAGATCCCTGCTAGACTGATGTGACCCTATCATCAGTCTACACCCTCAGAAAACAGAAAACAAGTTAGTCTGACCACTGATTGGCGTACTCAACACCAGGGGCACTAGATGTCTCTCAGCATCTAATCTGAGATCATGGGCCAGACCCGGTGCAACAACAAAGTTAGAAGCTCATATATCAAACAAAGAATAAGAAAGAGTACTAAACAAGCTGATCATACCTCGAATGAATTCTAGACCTACTGGAATAGATACCTCTACAGCGTGCAACAGCCCATGACCAGCTCTTTGCCTCTCGGTTTTTGACCACCTCCGTGACCATGCCCTGGTTGAGGTCCTTAAGGAGAACCCTAGGGTCGGCCTCCTCCTGCCACGTCTGCTCTTGGAGAAGCAAGAGATTGTTGTCCCTGCTGCTGCTGCTGCTGCAGAAAGGGCCTAACTGGATCCTGCTGCTGTTGAGGTGGGCGCTGAACCTTCCCACCCCCACTGTATTGTGCTCTATCTGGGCACTAATTCTAATGGTTCCCATGACTCCCATAGATGAATCACCTTATTCCTGGTCCCATAGGGAAAGAGTGAGGGCAGGGAAATCGAAATTAAACTACTAGGGTCCACTCCCCATTGTTCGAAACTTTGAAGGTCCTGACGTTGGAGGCCTGCTGGAAACTTCCTTCACCATTGACGATCCCAAAGGCTTCCCTTTCGCAGCATACCTCCCATCGTTTGCATCCATTCCACCATTTAAACCTTATTCTGGGCCTCTATGTACGTTGGAATGCCGAAGAGAGTAACAAAATATTGAAGAGAAGGGCTGAGTTCCTCCTCTAAACATCACGCCCGAGACTCCTCATCCAAAAAAAAGGTCTGGAGAAAAACAAAGGAGATTTTTGAATAAGATATCCAACTCCCTCACTGACAAGCTCCCCTACTGGAGGGAGAGAATATCTTTCCACTTCTCTGTCGTCATCATGGGAGAGAGGAATTCCTCCAAGAACTCCTTCTTGATGTTAGTCCACTCTACCTCAGCCTTCCACTTTTCCACAAGGTTGAGAGTCCAATTTTGACATGCTACTCCCGACATCTGGATTTTATCCATAGGAACCAAGTACTCCATCAGAGCCCAGATCAAGGTGAAAGTTATCACTAACTCCTCGTGCCAACTCTTTGTCTCCATGTCCGAGATTCTTCCCTCATATTTCCCGAGGGTCTTCTGTTGAATGGCATGAAGCATCCTCTGCCACTAGTCATCCTATTCTTCTGGATCAGCCCTCTACTGACCATCCAAGATATCCTCCTAGGCCTCGGTCACCCACAATACTAATGGTCTTCATTTGAGCATCGTATCTGCATGGTAAACAAGGAATGCCTAAGCACATGTAGTGTAGAAGATTTATTTTAAATGTTTTTAGACATATAATTAATTTTAAATCCCCAAAATTCCAATGAAACACAAGAACACAAGTCATTATGATGCATGTACCTTTCCTAGGGTCTCTACCCTACAATCAGTATAGCCTCACATGGTCATTCGGTAGGCCCAGAGTCATTGTATAGGATCACGGGGGGCCCTAAATCCTTTGTCTTAGTTGGTCTTCCCTTGCCTATTTCACGCACCAAGATTTCCTAACACTATTTTCCTACCATCCCATGCAATCCTCACTATTCCTAACTCTAGACTCCATCCTATCTCTCGACCTACCTATGATACCATTCTTTCACGACCCCCTTCACCTAGATGTGGGAAGGGACAATAGATTTCTAGACCCTTTCTTCTTCATGTGGAAGAAGAGATATTGAACCCTAAGACCTGCCTCTAATAGGTCCTGATGTGGAGACTAGGACCAAGGGTATAGAATCACACAAAAGATCGAAGGAATTACCCTTTTTAATTTAGTATGATCAGGAGATAAGATAGTAAATCCCAAAAACACCCAAACTAAAGGTAAAAGTAACACCAAAAATAAACCCATTCCCATATGCATGTCCCAAAATTATGCTACAAATGTAAAAGAAAACTACAATGGAAATTAGAAAAGAAAATAAATAAAAAAAGAAATTGTCCCAAGGTCTAAACTAGTACGACCCAACATGATCCCCAAAGGCGTCCTTGAAACCTGAAAATAGTTTATATACTTATGGTTAGTATACAGGTATACTCAGTAGGGAAAACCAAAAGCACTCATGCACAAGTGGGGAGGCATTCAAATGCCCCGTGATAATAAGAGATAACCAGAGCACCTAGCAAGGAAACTATCCACCCCGTACTCACCAAGGAACACTCACCAAATAACGCAAGTCATGTAAGGTAATAGTATCAACACATCTATGTTTGGGTACCCCGCGCCACTTTCCCACAATTTATTGAAGACATCTTATGCGTCAAACCTCTCCCACCATTCTCACCATAGTCCCACTGCCATACCCCCTCCCACACACACTTGGGAGATGATAACCACATGTCCTGCCCGCAATTAATAGGGCTATCAATACCAAAATCCTACCCACAAACACCTGGGCCACAAAAACAACATGTAACCAGGCCTGCAAACACCTGGTCCTAAACAACTTCCGCCACACCCAAAGACAACTGGGTCTCAACCCGAAGATACTTGGGAAACCACCTGCCCGCACACACCTTGGCCAACCACCACCAGGTACCCAGCACAAAGAATCTAGGGCATATAATGGACCTCAGACCAGCAAATTCTGACCAAAAAATCTTGGGCTACTTGTGAAAGGGATCAGAAAAGGAGATAATAACCAGCCACTCAAATGAGTCAGGGAAAAAACACCCTCCCCCAAGAAATGGGTGTGTTCGGCACAATATTCTCAACATGGGTGGGGCATGAATGTAAAACATAAGAAATAATTTATAAATATAGTTAAATAAGAATTTATCTCAACCTAGGGGTTCCAAAACCATCCCAACCACAAACACCTTCATTATTATTCATTCATAAGAAGCCGCACAACCGCAACCATTTCCGAACTCATTCTCGAAAAACAATTCCCCATCGAACCCATTCTCATTTTCATATTCAAGTGATTCCATCTAAAATAATTCTTCCCTATAGGGAAATTAATAGGAATATCCACAAGGAAAGGAATGTAAAACTACATAATAACAATTTAAGAATTCACACCCGCTTCTCTTGTAAATTCACAACAACCAATGGGACCTATGAGATCCCTCATGGTACTAGAACTAAACCAAGCCCCAACATATGACCCCACATGGCCTCAGATCAACAAAACTGACTACTACACCATAACAGGGGTTCCCATCCCCATCCATGTCACATCCCATGCATCAGTAGTAAACATCACCAGAACATAGCAAGGGAGTTTTCATATTTGAATATGTCATTTATTTACTTCTCTCTTTCCATCTCATTAAATAGGGTGATCACAAAATGATTCTTATTCATTGGGAATCCATTTAATCAACTGTGTATACATGATTTACTTGTTTCCATGTTACATCCATTCAACCATATA
Source organism: Viscum album (assembly GCA_963277665.1). Lineage (NCBI taxonomy): Eukaryota > Viridiplantae > Streptophyta > Magnoliopsida > Santalales > Viscaceae > Viscum > Viscum album. Next base: position 1,200,900,409 of record OY728164.1, read on the forward strand.
ATTGACAAGAAAAATAGAGGTTCGTTAGTGTACAAGAAAGTACCACTAACGACCACGGTTTTCAATGGGCATACGCCCATTCAATTCAAAACATATAGGAAGAGATAAAGAAATACAACAACATTATCAACACACTACATCATTCATTAAATCCATATATTAACTTTGTTAATGTTTGGTTTCATCTATTCTTATAGAAACATTAGAATACACGCCCGCATGAGAACACATTAAATAGAGACGAAGGATAAAAACCCTACATGGATGATCAAATATCGGTGTTTATCTCCATGCTCCAAGAATTGGGGATGCATGACTTTTAGGGGAGGAACATAGGGGACACCAAGATGGAGCAGTAAAGGCTATAACACAACACATCACTCACATCGAGAAGGGGACTCCAAACGCACCAAGGAGAAGAACGAACCCAACATAGAAGAAGGATAAATGAATTCATGTTCGATATAAAGATCCAAGACCCTAGAGTTATGGGATAAGAATTTTGAACGGATTTAAAAGAGGATCGTGGTTTCACGAAGTGGTTGAGTGGTTACACATGCTGGAATTTATTGTTATTTAATAATTCTCATTGGGTAGGTGGCTGTAACAGCTGCGAGTTAAAAGATTTTATTTTAACAGAGGAAACCGTGTTATATGAAAACAAAGTCTAGGTCCATTGAGGGTCACCCCACCCATAAGTATTTAAAATTATTGTTTATGGGGATACAAAAGGCCTTGAAACACTTTTAAAAAAGTTAAAAGGGCATAAAAGTGGCATTACTAGAAAATTGTGGATGAAAAACCCGATGAGCCCCTCTAGTGGAGATCAGTAATACACTGATCAGTGTCACTGATGGTTGACACTGCAATGAAATCCTACCACCGAGATGTCACCCATAGGATCCGAACCTGATGTGTCCAAGGTGTTCCAAAGACCATAAATTTGGCAAAGGGTTGGACCAGGAGGGTGTGGGCCATTATAGATATCTTATGTTACCATATACCACATTGTATTTAATGGTTTAAGATTATTAATAGTGATGTACTATCTTGATACCATTCTATATATTACTCTAGAGGGTTTATAATAATGTTTACTTTTGGGGAAAGTTTTTAATATTTCATATAATATATTTAATACCTATTTATATATTGAATATGTTTGACCCATTTCATATAATGAATTCATTGGAATTAGTATGTCATGGTTCGTGCCTCCTATGTCACGTCGATGAATTTGTAGGTATCATGGGACAAACTATACCATGTTTTTACCCATATATGTATTATTTCTTGGAAGAACCATATATTTTCTGATTCCAGTGATAGGTCTCATGGGGCAAAATATTACCTGCATCTTACAACCCGAAGGAAGCAATGTTTCTGATTCTAGTGGTATTCATGAGGCCTTGATTTACTATTTTCATAACATCTTCACTGTAGGAACCCCTTTCATGTCCTCTGAGGTGGAAGATTGTATTAGACATGTGATCACTGAGGAGATTAATAGGCAGCTCACCAAAGATGTGACAGACGAGGAGATACGCCTGGCCCTGAAACATATTCATTCCACTAAGGCCCCAGGACCGGACGGATTCCACAAACTATTTTTTAAACAATACTGGCACATTATTGGTTCTGACATCTGCACAATGATAAAAAAACATTTGTACTGGGAAGACGAGCATTACCACCATCAAGGAATTTGTCCTCGTCCTCATCCCCAAAATTTAGAAACCCCTGGCGATCCCGAAATTTAGACATATCAGCTTCTGCAAATTCTCTTACAAGATCTTCTCAAATATCCATGTTAATAGGCTACGACCATGTCTTCCTGATATTATCTCTAAAAATCAGAGTACTTTCATGGCCAAGAGACTGATTACAGATCATGTGATTTTGGCCCATGAATTGTTTCATTCTATGAAGTCATGCTCTACCATGAAGAGAGGAACTATGGCCTGGAAATTGTATGCGAACAAGGCCTATGATAGAGTGGAATGGCACTTCCTTCGTGTCGTTATGATAAAAATGGGTTTTTGAACTAAATGGATAGATTTGTTCATGGACTGCATCTCGACCGCGTCTTTTAAAATCAAGGTCAATGGGAGATCACCAAAGGATTCTCCCCATCCTCAGGCCTCCGCCAGGGAGATCCTCTCTCCCCTTTTCTTTTCATCCTAGTGGCTGACGTGTTTTCTAATATTATTTTCAAGGCTGAATCCTCTAATTCTATTCATAGGGAAAAGGCCACCATGTTGGCCCACCAGTGTCACATCTCTTCTTCACCGACAACTGCCTCCTTTTTTCCAGAGCAACAGTTAACGAATGTCGTCTGCTCTACCATGCAATCCACCATTATGAGAGGTTGACTGTCCAGTTATCAATCATGGAAAATCTGAAATTTCTTTCAGTTCAGGGGTGCCTCAATCTAAGAGGGAGGAGCTATGCACTTTAGCTGGTATTCATATGGTTGTGAAGCATTATAAGTATCTTGGGCTTCCCACGGTGATCAACCTCTCCAAAAAAGAAATATTCGGATCTCTTATTGACAAATTTGAGAAGAAAATTTTTGGTTAGTCCCCTAAAGGAATCTCTAAAGCTGGTAAAGAGACACTCATCAAAGCTGTCATCCAGTCCATCCCCAACTATTTTATGTCCCTGTTTGAGATCCCGTCATTCATAGTCGACCATATCGACACATGCATTGAAAATTTTGGGTGGGGTAGGAATGATGGAAAGAATCGACCCCACTGGATGGCATGGGAGAAACATTGAAAACCCAAATCAATGGGAGGGATGGGTTTCCGAAATCTAATTCTCTTCATTGGTGCTATGTTTCCCAAGAAAGGATGGCACCTGATTAACCATCCTTCATCTCTCTGTGCACGGGTTCTCCAAGCTATGTACTTTCCCCACACAAACTTCCATGCTTCCTCTCTCGGTCCCCGCCCCAGCTTCCTATGGAGAGGCATTTGGGGGAAAATGGCTCCTGGATAAAGGACTGGGATGGAGGATTGGGTCTGCCTCATCAGTCAAAATCTGGACTGATCCTTGGCTTAATGATATGGATGGTATGTGGGCTACATCCCCAGTCCAACCAGGTTATGAAGATGCCACTTTCAGCTGCCTTTTTTCCAACCAGAGACAAGGGTGGTGTGTGGAAAAGATCCTTGATTTGTTTAATTAAAGGGACCAAAGAATCATCCTTAAAATTCCCTAGAACCCTAATGTAGAACCCACCCACATTTTCTGGAAAAATGACATCACGAGCGAATACACAGTGAGGTCCGGCTACAGACTGGCCCTTGGCGACCACCCTGCCGGCCGGGATGAGGGACCTTGGAAATCGATCTGGACACTCAATGTTCCCACTAAAATTCAAAAATTTTGGTGGCAGGTTTTCACGGGTACCCTCCCAACCATGATCCTTCTTGCTTACTGGCATATGGCCAGTTCTACCTTTTTCCATTTTTCCCGAGATATATTGAAACTCCTTTGCACGCTATCATTCATTTCCCAAGAGCTAAGAAAGTCTGGAGTAAATGGGACCCTTCCTCTACCAATTTACTGGCTTTGGCCTCTGGCCTTCCCAATATTCTGACGTGTTGGTGCTCCTCTATTCCCTCGGCTCTATCATGTTCTATTTGCACGTTGGCCTGGATTATTTTGATCCAACAAAATGATGTCGTGTTTCTTCAAGCTCACAAACCTCCCGAATTATGGAGTGACAAGGCTTATTCTTGGATTGAGGACTGGAAAGAAAACAAGGACCATTTTCTGATAGGATTTTCCCTCATCCCACCCTTTCAGTGGAACCCCCCAATGGAAGGTACTCATATGACTAACGTGGAAACGTCTCTCCAAAAGGATGGGCTTGTTGCCCTTGGCCTTCTGGCCCGTAATCATCTGGGGAAAATCATTGCTGTAAAATATCTTCCACACCAGGCTTTCTGGGAACTGGAGGTTGATGAGGCCATGACCATCCTTCCTAGTTTGCTGTTGGCTTTGGAATTTGGATAGAGTGACATTTTGTGGAGTCTGACTGCCTTACCGTTATTAATTCTATCAATAAAAACGATGGTGGACTCCATCGTTTTGGTACCATCATTAGGGGGATTCTCTCACTTGGCCTGTTATTCTCTTCATGCACCTTATAGTTTATGAAAAGGGAAGGAAACAATGTGGCCCATTAGATGGCAGCCTCAGGACCTTTTGACTCCATCCAACTCTGGTTGGACAATTTCCTTGTTTGGATTTGTTCTTGTACTTCTGCTGATTTTAGTCATTAATGAGTTCTGTTTTAATAAAAAAATGATGTCTAACATTATGAATTCCCACATTATTATACTATAAATTTATAATCAATGTTATTATTCGACTAGTATAATGTCAACAGTTAATTCTCTTTCCCATTTCATTAATTATGGAAATATTTAATCACCTTTTATTACTGCAATATTATACTGAATATTATGGTTTAATGCAATGTGTTGTTCACAGTGCCTAATTTTTTTTGTTAATTTATGTTATATTTGGATTTATTTATTACCCTTACCAAGCATAAGATATCACCCCTTTAATATGTTTTTTCACTTGGATGAAAAGATGTATATTATGAATGACATGAAGGTATAATCTAGGAGTATATGGGTGTTTCCAAGGCTGTTGCTATATAGTTTTTTATTTCATGTTGTAATGTAAAATGTTTAAATAGATCCAGTTTTCAAAATATACAATACTATTGGTTCCTTTTATATTTGATCAAATATTCATACTACCAATGTAATAATGTAAGCAAGTTGCTCTAGGTTACTTGGGTTGGGGTACTTACACTCAGGGTGTTACAAATGTAGTGGAATATAAATATATTTAAAGATACAATATTTTCCCAAAACACAAATAGGTATAATGAAAATTTAAAAGAAAAATCAATTATTCCACAAAAATTCATGTAGTTAATGACTAAAATTCATACACTCAGGTATATCATATTAATTACATATTTTCAATTCATAGGTAGAATTCAGTTTAATGAAATGTGTCTGAATGATCCATAATCCTAAAATAAGTATCCCTATTCCAATCATAACATACCCTTAATTGCAGACCAGTCAAATGATATTAGTGTTTTATCCATGGGAACCCTTTATTGATATCCTTAGAATCCATTGATCATACTTATCAGACTCCAGAATCTCATAAACCATGGAATTTATCGATAGTAACAATATCAAAAGGATTCTATCATTCCATAACTAAATTCTCGTGATCACCCAAATTGTAAAATCCTTCTTCCATAAGTCATACCCTCTTTTATCAAAAGGGAATAGATAATAAATGATTATAACATAAAATCTAAAATCATTATAATGAAATCTTTGATGAATTTAAGTCTTAAAAAACATGAAAAAATATTTGAAACATGAGAACATTTATAATATAATATTTTAAAATTAAATAAATAGAAATACAATTTATGGAAAATTTAATTAATTACTTATCCAAAAAACCCTGTGTTCAATTTATATATGTATATATAAAATAATATAACAACAATATTCTAATTTATTTTGTTTTATTAGAAATAACAACAAACACATTACTATATCCTTCAATGGATATTGTATAACATCTATTATCCAATGTCTTCATCATCTACATCCCATTATAAAGCATGTATTCCTAATGAAAATACTCAACTCATGGAATTTAATGGACTTATCATTATATATGAACATATAATCAGATGTTGTAATCTAAATAAAGAGAAACACTAACAAACTCCCCATGATTTATTCAAATACATCATGTGTGTATTTTTTTTAAAATAAAACAAGCTTATGAAAGTGGTAATTTATCCATTAATATCTTCCTTTTTAATTTCCTCAAGACTAGAATGAGAAGATAAGATTTTGAGTAGAATATAACATAAATGTTTTCTATAATGTCTGTTAATATCTTTATCTCATCTTTTGAATCTCCACCATGATATATGATAGAGGATATATAATGAGGTATTTATAACTCTTCTACTTTTCGATAGAAAAAAGAATAAAACTATTTATAAAATGTATAGATCTTTGTCAAATTAAAAATGTTAAAAAAAATAAAAAATAAGCTTTTTAAATCATCTTAATGTGTGATGGGGTAATTTTGAATGAAAATTTTATTATATTTTATCATCATTAATATTTTTATCTCCCATATGATATTATTATACAATTCTTATAGGGATTTTCATTTATCCACATATGATATTCAACTTAAAAACTAAATATGAAAAATCAAATACTTCCCTTATAAAAGAATAACTTATTATCCTATTACTTTTCCAATTTATATATAGAATAAAAAATAATTTAGCAAAATGGAAAACTCCATTAAAAATTTTAAAATACTCTATCTAATAATTTATCCTTTCTGATATTTTCATGAATGGATAAAGTGAATTGTTTTAGTTAATAACTATTTATAAGTTATCTCCAAATATATTATTCTATGGGTATAACGTCTAACATATTACATTCTCCTTTTGACGAAAAAAATAATCAGAATTTATTTGTCTGAATCTATATCAAATATAGAGAATACAAAATAATAAAAAAATTTCTTCAAAAAAGTTAAATTATGTAATATCCTTGGCCCAAATTCCACATTTAAAAAATTATCTAGACCGAATGGCTATGGGCCTTAGACGTGCCCCTTCATATGTCAATAACTACCGACAAGAAGAAAGATTGTAAAAGATTAATAGCGGGGAGAATAAACCCTTAGTTTATGATAATATATTGGTCTGGGTATTTTTATATATAACATGTATAGGAAGATAATGACTCAGTATTCTCATACCAGACCTTCCAATGGTGGAAGCGCAAACCAACAATATTGAATAGTGGAAGCATAACTGAAAAAAATAGTGGAAATAAATTATCAAACCAAACATACCACTTCTAGATATTTAAAATAAAACATTCATTCATTGTAGGTAATACATATCAATATCCATAAAGGGTATCCAATGGATGACCAATATTACAATACATATATAGGCATATTGTTATAGAAAAGAAAAATGAAGGAAAACATAAAAGAAAATCTTATAGATTCAAGAACCTCACGGTCCCTTTCCAACACCCCATGCAAACCCATCTAAGATATATTTATAGGGCATGAACCCTTATTGAACAAAAATAATAACATCTACATGCATCCCAAAGGGCCTATGTAGGGTACAAGAATGAGTCATAGTAGCATACCATCAATGTGTGCATACCGAACAAAGGTCTTTAAGCAGCGGTATAAAAAAATAAAATAATATGGCACATCAAAATCCAATCATCTTAAAGAATCTGTGGTGATCAACAACCAACAGGAAACTTTTACCGACCTCAACCATCACTAAAATTATTGTAGAGGAATGTATCATTGGTCCATGGGACATAGTATCTCCTAATTTAAATATCTTGGTCCACCCACAGGTTCCACCACAGGTGTGTTAAATTAAAAAATGTTCATCTGAAACCTCATTTCCATGCAATACCATTGAAGTCTTGATGTTATTCCGCAACTAATAGAATCTTATCCCTCAAAACCTTTCTTATTAGCACCCATCGGCTTGAATCCCAACCTACAGAGGTACATAAATATCTATCCTAAAATAAAACAATTGGTGGCTCATGCACAACAACTCATGGAATGGAAATATCTATCCTGCCAAAATAGTCTAGGACCATTGGCCTCAATACGGTGAGCCTCTTCAATTAATCGATAATATAAACATTATCATATGAAGCCTATTCACCTTCCCCATGGATTTATACATCAATAATACCCAATCCAAATAACTAATTCACTCAATTGTGGGCCTCTACCCATATAATTGGTCAAAAACCCTCATCAGAAGAGTCATCCTCTATGTACATGACTCCAGTTGTTACTTTGGGCATCATGTAAGTGAAAAAATCATAGATTTAGTACCATAGTGACATCCAACTTGTATCTCATGCCTTAATGAATATATCAGTCCAGTTCGATGGTCATTCTATCCAATATCATGGACCATGCCATCATGTTTAAGGTATTCCCACCTCAATGCAACATCTATGAATCCAAACCAGAGATTGTTTCACCCATTGGAATTTGGCCCTTGACATCCAAATGATCACATCACCTCAATTCCAAACATCCATCTCCATTTAAAACCTTGGTCCAATCCCATCATAATCCCAATAATCGTATTAGTTCATTAAAATAATTATATATATATATAATTCAAATAAATTTAACAAATCAATTTAATATAACTAAAACTAAAAATCCCAATTAACTATGATAATTCAAATGAAATGAAGACCACACCCCATTATAACTACACAATATAGTAAAAAGCCTCTAACCTGGCCTCGCATGGGATAATATGACTATAAAATTACTTATGTAATCCCATAAAGTCACGTGATCAATTTAACATCAATAAATAATTTTAATTGGTTCCCTATGAAATAACCAATGACATAATTAAATATGAACCCTCGAAACGACCAAGAAAATAGAAAGAAAAGTTTTCCCCACATACACTGCACTAATAGATGTAGAAACACATGGTATTAGACTTTAACTCAAAAATGTTTAGAAGAAATCGATGATTCCATCGAACGCCCTGAAAATTGTGGAAAATTATGAAATATATTGAGTGCTCTGTGAGGTGAGAGAAAAGAAGAAGAGGCGAATGATTAAGGACAGCCTGACTGATATAGCTCCAACACACATGATAGACCTAAAAATTAATCACTAACGAAGTAGGTGGATAAAAATGAAGATAAAGAGGAAAATAGAGAAAAAATCATGTTGTGTGCACCCCAATAGATGTAGAAGGAGATAAAATAATAAAAATATGTGAAAAGGGTAATTTTAAACCATTAAATTGTCTACATGGTATGAATGAAGGGTTTTCAAAACCTCCCACAAACTACATGTACAATAGTGTAAGGGTACTACTAAAGTGGCACAACCTGTACGGATCACAACACGGTATTCCCTAACTCTGCATAAACATTTTTTTATCCCACTACTAAAAACTACTAAGGTGTCATATGATTTTTCATCTCACCTTGTATGGGTTTTCAAATTATTTTCCATTTCAAAAATACGATGCACATGTAAAGACCCTTAAAATTCAAGGAAATTTTATTTTATTTTATCTTAATTTTCTTTGGAATTTTACAGGAACACAGTTTCTGACAGCACATGATTCTGATGCCGGTGTGCCCAGAATCGTTTTCTGAAGTTTGGCTCAGGTACGTTCAGTAAATGAACGAGATGGTTTTTCTAACTTTTGAACCGGTGCTCGGAATCGAATTCTGAGGGCACCGATGGAATCATATCGCCGATATTTTCTTAGAAAATCCTCTTCTGGAGTTGCATTTTCTCGGCTGTGGTTTTTAAATTTTGGGGGTTAAGTGAAGAAAATAAAATAATGTGGTGCGAAAACTTCATTTTATTTCACTTAATGCCACTTCAATCCACTTAAAGATGCTTAAGCTGAGTTGAAGCATTTAGGGTGGAACCCAAAATATCCTACCCTCTTGGTAGGATATTTGTGAGGTGGGGCCCGTATGATCCCCACCGTTTCTTTTCCTCTAAGAAACGCACCGGCGAAAACTCCTCTTTATGAAAGTCAACTGACGCATTTTCTAAATTCTTAACGCCCCTATTAATTGGGTGGTTATTTCGTTGCAATTAATTCTATGAATTAATTTGTTCGTTACTTATCTTTGAAATCAATTGTTGGCATGAGATAAAAAATAAGAACAACACTTGTCTTTTGAGGGGTGTCTTGTTTAGAGTATTTGGAGAAATATATAATGCTAGAAGATCTTTAACTTTCTTCGCGAAGAACGTGAAGAACGTGAAGAACGTGAAGAACGTGAAGAACGTGAAGAACATCGGCCTTCGACGAAAGGCAACGAAGAACACCGACAATTCTCCTTCTATGACGCTTCTTCCGCGACGATTCTTTCCCCGCGACAAATCTTCGATCAACTGATTGAGGTAGAAGATTTCTAATCTTTTAAATTCCTTTGTGGATTTTATCATCAACATGGATTTAATTCGTGAAATTAAATCTGTGTGTTTTCTTTAACCCTCAGAGATCGTCGACACGATGTCGTGTACCACGACGACGCGACACCCCTTCCACGACACGATGATCCTCTTATTCTGCGACGGTCAATCCCGCGAAGAACAAATATTCGACGACTTCGATGAGGTAGGGGTTTTTTCTTTTTAAATATTCATGATTTATATCCCCGGTTGTTAAATATGATTGTTGTGAAACTTTATAAACCGCTAACGTGGTGGGTGCGGACCAACGAACAGGTCTGAACCCACCGCCCTTCTTGTTGTTATGTGTGGACTGGCGGGCAATGACAAATGGGGCCGCAAGTTAATTTTTAAGGCTTTGCAGTGAAGAACGATTCCCGAGATGAGCACTGGTGATGACCGCGTGCAAATCGGACAACCAGAGCACGTCCGGTGGTCCGCAGAACCCCCCGCCTACGCGCCCTGCCGGCACGGCGGTGCTGGCGGCTTGAGGCAGCGGTCGGCAGCGGCCGGCCGCCAGGATGCTATGGCACCCGACGCGCCACTGGGAAGACCCGACGCGGCTGAAACCTTGACAGTGCTGGCCGGTCCAGCGACCGCGCAGAACCGCGGAGGAGGGAAACAGCTTAAGCTGTGTCCGGATGTCATGGAGCGGCCCCCATGCAGGGGGACGCGGCTGCCTTGTGCGACGCCTAGCCCGCGCCAGCGCGCCGGCCGTGCCGCCCGGCCGGACCGCCAGGCCGGGCCGCGCCCCGCCGGGCTGCGCCGCGCCGGCCAGGTTAGATCCGGACTCGGGTCGGGCGACCCTGTTCGGGCCGACCCAGGGGGGTTGGGCCGGGTCGGTCCGGGCCCAGACCCCCCGTTTTCGGACCCTTTTTGTTCTTTTGCTCATAACATGATCTGCGGTCCTCCGATCGATGCACCATCAGTGGCGATGCAATCCTTGGATCGAGACGGTCATTTAGGTGAATTACAGTCAAGGTTTCGGAATACTTTGGGTTCGGCCGGGTTGGTTCATACATGAAACCAACCGGGCCCTCGGAGCCGAAACAATCATAACTTGATCTCCGGACATCCGTTTGACGTGTCGTCGACTTGGTTGGATGCCACTAAGTGAGACATATCTTTTGGCTTACTATGCCCGAGGTTTGGATGTAGGTGGAGTAAGGTCGGGTTGGTTTTGACTTAAAAAGCAACCGGGCCCCTGGGATGAAAAAGCGAATATCTCTCAGACCGGGTGTCCGATTGACGCGCTGTCTGCGATGTTGAATTCCTGTTGACGATGCGGAACTTTTGGATACATCAACTCTGAACTATGTGTCAGTTTATGTATCAGCCTCTCGGCTCGTGGAGCGGACCCTTCCAAAGGATCTTGCTATGTGTGGGAACCCTAGAGCTGGCTGCGACTGCTACTGTGATGATGACGACTGTACGGAGATCCTCAGTGGATTCGACGACGACGACTACAACACTCAGCGATCCTTTGTGGGTCAGTGCTACCGATCCTGTGTGGGTCAGTGCTCAGCGGTCCTCTGTGGACTAGCGCCTACAGATCCTGTGTGGGTCTGATCCTGTGTGGGTCTTTGCGGGGGTTAGTTACCTATCGATCCTATGTGGGTCAGATCCTTTGTGGGTCATTGTGGGGGTTAGTTACCTATCGATCTTGTGTGGGTCAGATCCTTTGTGGGTCATTGCGGGGGTTAGTTACCTATCGATCCATTGTGGGTCAGATCCATTGTGGGTCATTGCGGGGGTTAGTACATATCGATCCTTTGTGGGTCCGACGGCTTAGATGAATCAGTGGCAATATCTGGTCATCTTTATCGTCATATGAAGAAGTATACCTGTCTGAGCTGAATCCTGTTTTGCTTTCCCATGGGGATTGTGTTGTGCTATCCTATGTGGATTTGCGTTTTGCTTTCCTATGTGGACCGGGTTGTACTTGGGCTCGGATGTTGGAGTCGAACGAGATTTGATGACTTAGGTATATGAATGGGCATATACCGATGCAGTGACGGATGTTACTTAGTGATTGTATATTTCCTTTGTGGATTCTGGGAGACCTTTGTGGGTCTTGGGGTCCCTACTAAGTAGCTTATACTCACCCCTGCACGGGCTATGCCCGTACTACATTGTGTTGGTTGTAGACGACAGACACTGCTGATCGTGGTTGAGGCTTGCAGAGTAGGACGGTAGCTGAAGGTAGACCACTGGACGGAACGTACTCGGAGCGGTCGGCTGGACCCGAGGAGCAGTGGAGGCTATCTGTACACACCCTTCAGGTGGGGTTTCCAGTGGAAATCTCGATGTTACGGCTTTACTTTTCAGTTGCTATTTTCCATTCCAGTTGTACTTACTTTCATTTTGGGTTTTTATTCTGGCCCAATTACTTTCCGCACTTACTGTTGTACTCATTTTTTACATAGTGTTTACTTCTTCTGTTTTCTTGCTCTGTGGTGTTTGTTTACTTACAAAGGCAATGCCTTCCCTTTTTTTACCGGGATTTACGCCTTGGTGCTAGTCTTTAGCCCCTGGCCTATGGAAGGCGGGCTTGGGGTAGTCATAGCACGGGCCCCGAGGACGGGTCAAGACAAATTGGAATCAAAGGAGTTCGGTTCTACTACAGACTGTGATCTTTCTTCTATGTGAAGCAATAGTGTTAAGCGTATTGGGTGTGGTTATCAGTCCAGGGAGTCCATTGTTGGTGCGACGGCCGACGTATCAGTACACCCGGACCCTAACTTCTAATTTCCCACTTAATGCATGAAAACATTGATTGCATGTGTGTTTCATGTTTTCTTTATGATTACTTTGTGTCACTCACCAGGTATACTGTTCTGACCATGGCACACCTGTTTCTTTTTCAGGATGGCCCCATGACAGCAGACAGCTAGGGTTCCGAGAGTTGAGCATGACGACAACCTGCCGAGCGACGAGGCCTCGGTACAAGGCCCTTTGACAGCTGAGGCACCGACGGTACCATTACCCGCCGAGCCACCAATGATTCCAGCACAAGCCGCTGACGATGCACGTCGCCTCAGTGCACTGCATGACTTCAAGCGCCAGCGACTGCCTAGTTTCCGCGGGGAGACGGACCCCCAGGCATCTGAGGACTGGCTGGAGGTAGTGGTCTAAGTTTTCAGGTTAGTGAGGACACCATAAGACCTCACAGTGATCCTTGCGGCGAGCCAACTGCATGCGGCAGCAGACAGATGGTGGAGCTTAATGCTCCATGTGCACGATGAGGCATCTCTTCTCTGGACATACTTTGAGGGCCTCTTTTTCTCAGAGTTCATCCCATCCACCCTCTGTGCGGTGCGCATCCAGGAGCTTTTTCACCTGCGGCAGGGCAGCTTGACGGCCGCCCAGTACTCGGCCAGATTTACCGATCTCTCGCGCTACTCAACAAACATGGTACGAGACCCCTTCTTCCGGGCCCGGACCTTTGAGCAGGGATTGAGACATGATATTAGGGCATCACTGATCTCCCTTAGCATTCCAACTTAGGAAGGATTTCTGGAGCGAGCCCTTCTAATCGAGAGCTTTCTTGCTGAGTCTACTCCAGCGGCGAGACCTACCGCGGGGTGGCACGTAGCAGAGTCTTCTACGGCAAGCAGTCAACGGATGACTCATGGGTCCAGGCAGAACAGACCCTCATGCAGAAGACCTAAAGACATTGGCTCAGCAGTGTGGGGCACACAGTGCAGAGCCAGTCTTTCGAGAGGCAGGCAGTGCTACACATGCGGCGGGCAGGGTCACATGGCTCGTGACTGCCCGACCCACCGTGCCAAGGAGCAGCAGACGGTTAAGGGGCCACCCAGTTTGAGGCAGAGGGTCGACCGTGGCGGTCCGTAGGGAGGAGGTGGATGAGGCAGAGGAGCTGGCCAGGTAGCAGGTAGTGGGCGACGCTTTGAGGCTCTACCACCACCACCACTAGGAGGTCCACCCCGACCATAAGGAGCTAGTGGGCAGATACCGGAACAGATCCAGGCAGCGAAGGCCTATGACCACAGTGCGCCTGAGATGATTCGAGGCACTATCTATGTCTATTCCACCCTTGCTGCAGTTCTTATAGACATAGGACCGAGTCACTCTTTCATAGCCGCTGACCTTGTTTGGAGCTCGGAGATTCCGAGAGAGTCGTTGGCTCGATCCTTACGGCTAGAGACTCCTACGGGAGAAGACTCGACGATTACGCACTGGTTCCAGTAGTGTGAGCTTACTCTAGGAGGTGAGAGCTTTGGCTGGGATCATCATGTAGCGGCATCAAGGCCTTACGACGTCATCTTGGGCATGGATTGGTTATCTACATTCCATGAACAGATTGACTATATTAGGCACAAGTTGCGATGTGTACGCATAGACGGGAGCAGGTTCACATTCTCCAGCGAGAAGGGAGCCTTCACATCACAGGATGGACATCCGTAGTGGAAAGGATAGCCCACCACTCACCAGTTGGCTAGCCTCATCCTAGGAGCTGTTGACGTGCCGAGTTCTAGTTTTCCTACAGTGGTGGATCAGTATGCAGACATCTTTCTTGATGATTTTCCGGACTAACTCCTCGCAGAGAGGTAGAATTTCATATTGACATGTACCCTGGGACAGCCTCGATATTGACTCCAATGTATCGGATGGCCCCCACTGAGCTTCGAGGGCTACGAGTACAGTTGTAGGACTTGCAGGGCAAGGGATTCATCCGACCCAGTGTTTCACCCTGGGCTTCCCCGATATTGTTCGCCAAGAAGGCGGACGGGAGCTTGCGACTTTGTGTCGAATATCATTGCCTGAACCATGTGACTGTGAGGAACAAGTATCCACTACCAAGGATTGATGACCTCTTCGATCAGCTCAAGGGAGAACGGTGGTTCTCGAAGATAGACCTCAGGTCAGGCTATCATCAGCTCAGAGTTCGGGACGAGGACGTGCAGAAGACGGCCTTCAGATGTCGGTATGGCCACTATGAGTTCTTGGTTATTCCATTCAGCGTAACCAATGCTCCAGTAGTGTTCATGGGCATCATGAACAGGATCTTTTAGCCATACCTCGATCGATTTGTTGTTGTCTTCATCTACGACATTTTGATTTACTCGAGGACAGAGGAAGAGCATGCCGACCACTTACGCATTATACTAGACACTCTCCGAGAGAAACAGCTTTATGGAAAGCTCTCGAAGTGTCAGTTCTGGATATGTGAGGTCCACTTCTTGGGACATGTCATCTCTGAGGTGGGAGTTGTAGTGGATCCGGTGAAGATCGAGGCAGTGCTAGCTTGGGAGCCACCCATGAGCGTGACAGAGGTGCGGATTTTCTTGGGACTAGCTGGATACTATCGGAGATATGTTCTAGACATCTCCAGAGTTGCGGCACCACTCTCATATTTGACAAAGAAGTGGAAACCCTTTGTGTGGTCAGATAGATGTTAGTAGATCTTCTAGGAGCTGAGACAGAGATTGACCAGTGCAAAAATCTTGAGGCTGCCGGAGGAGGGTATAGGGTACGTAGTCTACTGCGATGCATCAGGGACAGGACTCGGATGTGTCATGATGCAGGAGCGGATAGTGATCGCCTATGGATCATGTCAGTTAAGGTCGTATGAGCATAACTACGCTACCCACGACCTGGAGTTAGCAATAGTGGTCTTCTCTCGGAAGACATGGCGACACTACCTGATGGGCGAGCGCTTTACAGTCTTTTCTGACCATCAGAATCTCAGGTACATCTTCTCTCAGAAGGACCTGAACCTGAGGCAGCAGAGGTGGCTCGAGTTCCTCCAGGACTATGACTTTGTTATATTCTATACTCCTGGGAAGGGGAATGTAGTAGCCGATGCTCTCAGCGGGAGGACAGGCATTCAGCTGCTTGAGGAGGCAATGGAGCAGCTAGCCGCTTTGTAGATATCCTTCGTGGATAGGGATGGAGCAGCCTTCCTTTAGTCACTCACAATTACTCCTCCACTACTGCAGCGGGTCAGAGAAACATAGCGGGGGGATGCTGACTGTGAGACGCGGCATGCATAGATATCCTCAGGACAGACACCTGATAGTTTCTCCTTTGGAGAAGAGCACAATGTCCTTTTCAGAGGACGTACCTTGGTACTAGTTCCATTACGAGAGGAGGTGCTGAGAGAGATTCACACTTCTTCCTTGGCGGTACATCCTGGAGTGGAGAATATGTACCAAGATCTCAGATGCCAGCACTGGTGGCCGGGCATGAAGAAGGTTGTGGTAGAGTTCGTTTCTCGATGCCTCACTTGACAGCAGGTGAAGGCAGAGCATCAGGTACCAGCATTCAGGGTACAACGTTTGGAGTACCCGGAGTGGAAGTGGGATGAGATATCTATGGACTTTGTGACTAGATTTCCACGCACATCCAGAGGTCACGACTCCATCTGGGTGATTGTCGACCGACTCACCTAGTCGGATCACTTATTACCAATCAGAGAGCAGGGCTTAGTGGAGAGGTTGGGGCGTCTCTAAGTTTAGGAGATTGTACGGCTTCACGGTGTTTCATCATCTATCGTCTCCGATCGAGATGCTCGCTTTACTTTTCGGCTTTGGAAGGGGTTCCAGGAGGCATTCGGGACGCAGCTACGTCTGAGCACTGCCTTTCACCCTCATACAGATGGTCAGATGGAGAAGACCATTCAGACTCTCGAGGACATGCTCCGTACATTTGTCCTCGAATTTGGTCGCAGCTGGGAGGACCACCTACCCTTGGTGGAGTTTGCGTACAACAACAGTTACCACTCCACCATCGGGATGGCACCATACGAGGTGTTGTACGGAAGACATTGCAGATCTCCCTTGTGCTGGACAGACCCTGGGGAGTCAGCACTTGTGGGACCAGAGATGGTCTGGGCCACGACAGAGAAGGTCCAGGTCATCAAGGAGCAGATGAGGATAGCTCAGAGTCGGCAGAAGTCTTATGCTTACAGGAGGCGGAGGCCAGTAGAGTTTGAGGATGGCGACCACGTCTTCTTGCATGTTTCACCTCGATGTGGATTACAGAGATTTTTCCGAGGTGGAAAGTTGTCTCCACGCTTCATCGGACCATTCCAGGTCCTCAGCAGGATTGGTGAGGTGGCTTATCACCTGTTTCTACCACCTCAGTTGCACCGAGTGCACGACCTCTTCCATGTATCTCAGATGAGGAGATACGTGCATGACCCGACGCACATCATTCACCATGGGGAGATAGATGTTGATGATGAGGCAACTTTTGCGGAGGTCCCGGTGGAGATCAAGGATCGACATGAGCAGGTCCTAAATGGACGGTCGATTCCTCTAGTGTGCACAAGATTTAATCACGGGAACCTCCAGGAGAGCACATGGGAGCGGGAGGCTCAGATGTGTGCTCAGTTCCCACATTTGTTTCCCTAGTTTATGATGTCACTTTACAAGGACGTAAAGCCCTGAGGTGGGAGTGATGTAAAGACACGTAAAATTAAAAGAATTTTTTTTCTTAATTTTCTTTGGAATTTTACAAGAACGCAGTTTCTGACGGCACTTGATTCCGAGGCCCGGTGTGCCCAGAATCTTTTTCCGAAGTTTGGATCAGGTATGTTCAATGAACGAACGAGCGGGTTTTTATAACTTTTGAATCGGTGCTTGGAATCGAATTCTGAGGGCACCGATGGAATCGCAGCGCCTGTATTTGCTTAGAAACACCTCTTCCGGAGTTGCGTTTTCTCAGGTGTGGTTTTTAAATTTTTGGGGTTAAGTGAAGAAAATAAAATAAAGTGGTGCGATAACTTTATTTTATTTCACTTAAAGCCACTTAAAGCTGCTTAAGCTGAGTTGAAGCGGATATGGTGGAACCCAAAATATCCTGCCCTCTTGGTAGGATATTTGTGAGGTGGGGCCCGCACGAGCCCCACCGTTTCTTTTCCTCTAAGAAACGCACCAGCGAAAACTCCTCTTTATGAAAGTCAACTGACGCGTTTTCTAAATTCTTAACACCCCTATTAATTGGGCGGTTATTTTGTTGCAATTAATTCTACGAATTAAGTTGTTCATTACTTATCTTTGAAATCAATTGTTGGCATGAGATTAAAAATAAGACCAACACTTGTCTTTTGAGGGGTGTCTTGTTTAGAGGATTTGGAGAAATCTTTGAAGCTAGAAGATCTTTATCTTTCTTCATGAATAATGTGAAGAACGTGAAGAACACGAGGAACGCGAAGAACTCCGACCTTCGATGAAAGGCGACGAAGAACGCCGATGATTCTCCTTCTGTGACGCTTCTTCCACGATGATTCTTTCCCCGCGACAAATCTTCGATCATCTTCTTGAGGTAGGAGATTTCTAATATTTTAAATTCCTTTGTGGGTTTTTTCCTCAACATGGATTTAATTCGTGAAATTAAATATGTGTGTTTTCTTTAACCCTCGGAGATCATCGACGCGACGTCGTGTATCGCGACGACGCGACGCCCCTTCCGCGACGCGACAATCCTCTTCTTCCACGACGGTCAATCCCGCGAAGAATGCACGTTCGATGAATGAAATGAGGTAGGGGTTGTTTATTTTTAAATCTTCAGGATTTATATCCCGAGTTGTTAAATATGATTATTTTGAGACTTTAAAAACCGATAACGCGGTGGGTGCGGACCAACAGACAAGTCCGAACCCACCGCCCTTCTTGTTGTTATGCGCAGATTGGCGAGCGACGTCAAACGGGGCCGCAAGTTATTTTTGAAGGATTTTTAGTGAAGAATGAGTCCTGGGACGTGCACTGGCGAAGAACGCGCAGAAATCCGACAATCGGAGCCCGTCCGGTGGTCCGCGGAACCCCCCCTGGCGCGCCACGCCTGCACGGCGGCTAAAGGCGGCGACCGGCAGCGGCCGGCCGCCAGGATGCGGCGGCGCCCGGGTCCCCGCCAGGAAGACGCGCCGCGGCTGAAGCCGTGGAAGTGCTCGCCGGTCCCGCGACCGTGCGGGACCACGGAGGAGGGATGTGGCCTGAGCCCCGTCCAGGTGTCACTGAGCGGCCCCCGTGCGGGGGGCCCCGACTGCCTTGCGCGGTGCCTAGCCAGCGCCAGCGCGCCGGTCGAGCCGACCAGCCGGACCGCCGGGTCGGGCCGCGCCGGCCGGGTCGGACCCGGACCTGGGACGGGTCGACCCGGTTCGAGCCGACACAGGGGGGGGGGGGTTGGGCCAGGTCAGTCTGGGCCCAGACCCCCCGTTTTCAGACCCTTTTCGGTCTTTTTCTAATAACATGAGTTGCAGGACTCCGATCGACGCATCGTCAGTGTCAATGCGATCCTTGGATCGAGTCGGTAGTTTTGATATATTACACTCTAGGTTTTGGAATACTTTGGGTTCGGCCGGGTTGGTTCGTAAATGAAACCAACCGGGCCCTCGGAGCGGAAAGACTCATAACTTGAGCTCCGGATGTCTGTTTGACGTTCTGTCGACTTGGTTGGATTTCTCTAGGTGAGACGGGACCTTTGGATTACTCCGCCCGAGGTTTGGACGCATGTGGAGTATGGTCGGGTTGGTTTTGACTTAAAAACCAACTGGGCCCCTGGGACTAAAAAGCCAATAACTCTCAGACCGGGTGTCCGATTGACGCGCCGTCTGCGATGTTGAGTTCCTGTTGATGATGTGGAACTTTTGGATACATCAACTCTGGACTATGTGTTAGTTGATGTATCAGCATCTCAGCTCATGGAGCGGACCCTTCCGAATGAGCTTGCTGTGTGCGGGAACCTAAGAACTGGCTGCGACTGCTACTGTGACGATGACGACTGTACAGAGAATCTTAGTGGATTCGATGGCAACAACTACAGAACTCAGCGATCCTTTGTGGTTCAGTGCTACTGATCCTGTGTGGGTCCGATCCTATGTGGGTTAGCGCTCAGCGGTCCTATGTGGGCCTGTGCCTACAGATCCTGTGTGGGTCTGATCTTGTGTGGGTCATTACGGGGGTTAGTTACTTATCGATCCTGTGTGGGTCAGATCCTTTGTGGGTCATTGCGGGGGTTAGTTACCTATCGATCATGTGTGGGTCAGATCCTTTGTGGGTCATTGCGGGGGTTAGTTACCTATTCATCCTTTGTTGGTCAAATCCTTTGTTGGTCATTGCAGGGGTTAGTACCTATCGATCCTTTGTGGGTCCGATGGCTTAGATGAATCAGTGGCAATATCTGGTCATCTTTATCGTCATATGAAGAAGTATACCTGTGTGATCTGAATCCTGTTTTTCTTTCCTATGGGGATTGTGTTGTGCTATCCTGTGTGGATTTACGTTTTGCTTTCCTGTGCGGAATGGGTTGTACTTGGGCTCGGATGTTGGAGTCGAAGGAGATTTGATGACTTAGGTATATGTATGGGCATATACCTAAGCATTGTTGGATGTTACTTCATGATTGTATCTTTCCTTTGTGGATTATGGAAGATCTTTGGGGGTCTTGGGGTCCCTAATGAGTAGCTTATACTCACCTTTGCACGGGCTATGCCCGCACTACGTTGTGTTGGTTGTAGAAAATGCATAGCACTGATCGTGGTTGAGGCTTGCGGATCAGGACGGTACCTGGAGGTGGACCACTGGGCGGAACGTACTTGGCGCGGTCGTCTGGACCCGTAGAGTAGTGGAGGCTATCTGAACCCACCCTTTAGGTGGGGTTTCCAGTAGACAGCTCGACGTTGCGGCTTTACTTTTCAGTTGTTGTCTTCCCTTCCAGTTGTACTTTACTTTCAGTTTGGGTTTGTATTCTGGCCCACTTACTTTCCGCTCTTACTGTTGTACTCAGTTTTTACTTAGTGTTTAATTCTTCTTCTTGCTTGCTCTGTGGTGTTTGTTTACTTACATAGGCACTTACTTCCCTTTTTTACCAGATTTACGCCTTGGTTCTAGTCGGCATCCCCTGGCCAATGGAAGGCGGGTTTGGGGTAGTCACGGCACGGGCCCCGAGGACGGGTCGTGACATTACATTTATCTAGAAGACACCACACAGTTTACCCCAAATAATTATCCTTGACTTGCAACATCAAAACTAGACCTTTAGATCTCAAACAAACCCAAAACACTTTTAAACCCCTATGACACTTTCATACCCATAAACTTGTTAAAAAACAAGGTATTAGGGTGACAGAAGACTTCTGCTTAGGTTTCTTTGATTGAAAAATAAATTGGTATAACCACTAATTAAAAAATTATAAGAAGGGAAAAGTTTTTGACCCCCTTTAAAAACTCGTGATGTTAAAAATTATAAACATAAATTTTTTACCATAATTTTAAAAGGAATGGAAGGTAAGATAATCCACCAGTTTGAAAAATATATAATATATGGATTATAAAAAGTGAACCTTTCATAATTTATCATCCATTATGAAATAATGATCATATTATATTGTATATGGTTTCAAAATTAATGAAAATTCATTTTCTTATATTACATTAAAATTATGGGTAACTAAAAAATAACCCCATTAAAATAGATATCCAAAAAAACCAACTCAACCTTTAAACGACAATAAAATTGTAAATTAAAAAATTTAAAAAGACAGAAACTTACATAGAAATAGAATATCTTATATAAATAATTTTTGTTCTAAAAAAACTAAATGTTACCGAATACTATATTTAAAAATGAATAATCAAATATGTTGAGAATTTATCATATGGAACTCAATTCTGAGTCATCCATAAATTCTTATATGTAAATGTATTTTCAAGGAGTACCTTTCATATAAATATATTTTTAATTATATGATTTTCAAGTGTTAAAATTTCATATGAATTATATGATTAGTTTTATATGAAGTATTTACCTATGTTAAAAGAACATTGAAATTTAAAATGTCTACCAAATTTCCTTTTATATATAATGGTTCACTACATTTAACAAAATAATTTCCCTCATAATTAATTATAATGTTATTTTTATGAAATATTCAAGATGTTTTCATTTGGGTCTCAACTTATTATATAAATTCTAAAATTATTATTTTTTTCATTGAGGAAGTCACTTAGAAATTTATTGAAGCTTAAAATTTATAATTTATGTTTGAATAATTCACTATTATATTCCCAAAAAAATAATAATTTAAAATTATTCTCAAAATATGACATTTAAATGTAACTTGTAATTTGAACCATCTCATAATTATGATTAACATTTTCATTTTTTTTCTTTCGCAAACTCGTCTTTTGTTGTCTCGATGTCATCTAGGTTCTCTACAGTTTCATTTTTATGTTATGAATTTTTCTTAGAGAGTGTGGGACATGAGTTATCAACCACACACTAATTATTATATCACGAAATATACTTCACACTAATCATGGAGGATATATATTAAATTTAATTCTTTGACATCAAAAAATCTATATATACATTATTATTTTCCTCCTTTTCCTAAGAAAAATTTGTTTTTAGTTATGTATATATTATGTATAACTTCTTATATGTTTATTGAAAATAAAAAATTGACTCCTCATTTTATTTTCCTATATTCTCACTATAATAAGTTGATCATTGACCATTACCACCATCCTCATTAACCAATATGTATGCAACATTATTTGGTAATGTATACTTGGATAAAACCTTCACATTACATTTTTTTTCCAAAAAACATAAAAAATTATTCGGTACATTAAAATCCCCATACAATAAAATATAATTTAGTTTTTCATCCTTTTTATCTGATTTACTATTAAAGTATATATATCATCACTTATAATCCAGGTATCAATTTCATTATAAAAATTAGTCTATATTTTCTATTCAACATTCTCTATAATTCTTTTCCCTTTCATTGAAATCTCATACAAACTTTTCAATTATGTTTTTGATTCCAACATTAATAAAAGATAAAGTTAATTGATTATATTATCTCACTTGTATTTCCAACATTTTCTATCATTATGGTATTCACTCCCGATGTATCTACTTCAGAACATCCTTATTTCATATGACAAAATTTATCTTCTATAATTTGTGGATTACTACGTCAATATAAATTCATATATGTTTTTAAAAAATAACTTGGATTAGAATTATAAGATAATTGATTTGAATTAAATTTAACTCAATTATTCTATTTCACATTATTAAAATATATCTTCAAACAATTTTTTATTGTATTGATGTTCCAATTAAATCATCAAGAATGGGTTTTGTGATATAAATATTATAATTTATTAGAATTATTATGGATTCAAATTCCATTAAAAAAATATTAATAATTATATAAATATGAAATTCATATATGTTTTCATTCCTTATAAACAACTATTTCCCATTTTCAATCATCATAAACTACTGATCCATAAGAGCCATAATTTCACCAGGTAGAAAGTTTAAACATTTATAACCATCCATGATCATAATAAATTTTGTTTCCACAATTATTATTGTTATGAAATGTTGGACTTGAATACTTTTCTATATAACACTATTAATTTTGTAAGATGGTAATTTTTTATAGATATTCCAATGAATTCTATGTTGTAGAGTGTTTCTCACATTGATGTTGCGTTAAAATTCATCTCATTCATATCAAGTATAACAAACAATATATTATTAAACGAATTTTAAAATTTAAAATGTGATTCATAAAATTATTTACACTGGTATGTATCACAGATGTATTGATGAGGTATATATAATACTCATATTTCACATTATTGATGATCAGTAGCTGAATTAGATTTAAATTATCTAGTGTTCTAATTAGAAGGCCTACATTGTTAAAATAATATTACATATACTACACGACTACTGTAATAAAATTCTTATAAAATTTTATAAAATATAAATAAAATTTATGATAATCAATTATAAAATGTATAAGTTATCTTATGATTAATGATAATATCCAAAATATAGATTAAAACCATGATACATATTTTGTTATATAAAAAATTTATTCAAAACTATGTAGTGTCTAGATATGATAGAAAGTGTTGGTATTGTACCTTTTAATAAAATCCAAATCTATTAAGAGTATGGTTTTGATGTCAAGATTTTTACCCAAATAAGATGAATATGACACTATACTATCTAGTTAATTATAGTCTTAAATGTGAATATAAAATTTTATCTGATAACGGTGTAGGTTTATTAGATTATATAACATTCAAAAAAAATTGGAGTATACACAATATTATTTCAGTTTAATAAAAATATTTTGGAAGATAAATAACAATAAAAAAAATTAAATGGTGAATTATAAAAAATATAGAAATGTCACATAAATGTGTGGAGTTAAGGAAAAAAATCCATACATACTTATAAATGATATTTATTTCTAATTTATTCCAATAAAAGAGAGTTCTTTTATTTATCTGGACATCTAGAATGATCTACAAACCTAACCAATATATCCCTATTATAAGATCAATACACCATAAATTGTAATCCCTTTGGACCAAATTAGTTTTTAGTCCATGGAAACAATGTATCTCTATTCCAGTAAGCTTTTAGTCACACTATTCAAGATCAGCAATATCAAAAAGAATTGGGCTTCTTCTACTATAACCATACTGAAAGTGTTCTATCGTCCAATCCCTGGAATCCATCAATAATATAGATAATACAATCCAAATTACCTATCCTTGAATATAATATATAATAAGGGATCAACCAAAGAGTGATTAAAATAGAAAACCCAATAGATTTGTAATGAAAACCATAGAAATTATATCTCTTAGAACACATAGAAAGAGATAACCAATGTAATCACTCTTAAGAGGCAACATTTGAAAACATATTCCCCAGAAATTGTCTTTTAATATTTTTTAATAACTACTAATCCTAAAATACATATGTTCAATTTATATAAATCAATATAGTAGACACTAATGTTCAGGTTTATAGTTATTTCTCTTCAGTTTCAAAAGTATCAAAAAATCTACTCCATTTTCTACTGAATCTAGGTAGGATTCTAATTTCTAATTTTTTCATCCTTTCAGTCATTATAGGAATGGTAATTTAGAAGTGTAATTTTTGTTAGATACTAGATCATACAAGAGTGAGTAGAACTTATTGAGGTAATAGTGGTTTCAATGAAGGACGAGTAATGAGCCTCGAGGTTTGTTGGGCTCCAGGGGAGGGGGTGGAATTTTTTAGTAACAATAATTAATTTGACAACACTAAGAGTCTCAAAAAGGTAGGTTCTTCACACCATGAATGATGGGTTACACACCATGATGGACTGAGACATATATTTTTTTGTCCCGATATTTGATATGTAAGATATGGATGCACATTTATATTGTAGGTCACACAATAATGGATCCATGCATAATTCTTATGACTTTATGAGAAAAATCAGGTTTTAGGATGTCAAACCATGGAAGGGGTGGTCTCTCCATGATGGGATATGGTTTTGGTTGAGGATTGATCCATGGAAGGTGTCCTTTATAAGTTCATCATGAAACATAAGTTACGTGTCACGTGTATTTCAATATTAAAATCATGTGCAAAACTCTATGTTCTAGGGTATTATGAATCAAACTAGTTAAATTTTCATCACCTCTCCAATTCTGATTCCCTCCTCAGATCTGATTGATTTTCATTTTTATATTAAATACGTGTTAAACTCACATGTTATGTGGTTGGATGAATCAAAGATTTATTTAATGTTATAGTTTATTATTATTATTTAATATTAATAATTTTATTTCATTAAAATAGAGAATTTTACGTGTTTTAATCTATTCTCTTTTATAACCTTTCCCTTTTCTCATTTTCCAAGTTATTCATATTAAAATAAAAGATCAATTTCATAGTATCTAAATACACATATCCATTAAAAATTTCAAAACAACTCTGGTGTATCATGGTGTTTTTCATTGTTCATGGTAGATTAGAGACAATTTTAGGTAAATTTATTCCAAATTTTATAAAAGTTATTCTCTTTTCTTATTTTGTAATTTGAGAGTCATTGAAATTATTCTCAATGAACCAAAATCTTTCTAATATTTATATTTTAATGGATTCATATTTTAATCAATATAAACATGTTTTAATTTATCATAAATATTTTTTAGTTAAAAATACTCATACTTGAGAATGAGATTCATTTTCTAATCAGTATCACATCATCATTAAAATGTACTCTATATACCCAATGTTTAGTCACCATCCAATTAATATATCATCTATCCAGCCTACCTCTTTGAATTTTTTTAAGAAAATTCCTCTTATTATCATTTCATTAATTTCAATATATTATTTATTTTTTGAATTGTTTTTAAAATTATAAAATATTTTAAAGTATTGATACACATATTCCTAAAGAGAATCTTCATATATTATTGGGTTTCCTCTTCAATTTATTGTAATGGTCCCTTGTGGTTTTGTTGAATATAATAATTATTTTTTCATATTTACAAAAAAACTACTAAATAGAAAAAATTATAGGGTTTCTTCTAGTTTTTTAATTTTTTTATTTTTTTTAAAATATAGGCCAGTTCTGGTGGTTTCCTTTTCCTTTCCCCAAGTGGTTGTTCCCATCATGAAAATGGTTAATCATTAAATGTTTTGTAGGACTATGGGTGTAATATAGGGTATTTTAAGCGTCCATTTCAATTATGGATCCATTATTCTTAATTATAATCAATGATTTATATTCATCAATACATCTGTGTTTATCATATCTAAATTCCATCTAGTATGATTTTTATCTATGAAATGTTTGGTCATAAAAAATTTTTGTTTATGATATTGAGTTATATTTGATAATTTTTATTGTATATTTTTTACAAAATATTCCAATTTTTATGAGTTGTTTACTATAATTTTTTCAAAATTATAGTTAATAAATTTCTTTTATAATAAACATCAATGATCATATGTTGAATCATTATTCATTGATTTTTTATATTTCTAAACATTATTATTTAAAAAATATGGGCCTTATGTAATAATGGGAACATGGTTTTCATAGACTAGACTCATGCATATAATTGATTGAATGGTCTTAATAGTAAAAATATGGATCCATTAAGGAATGATTATCAAATTATTTTCTTATTTTAATTAAAAAAGTAATATTCACATAGATAGTGATGTAAAGTTTAAATTAATATTCTATGGTTGTGTTTTGAATGATCAAATACTTTTAATGGAAAATTATTGTTAAATAAACTATAACATTAGTGGATATGTAATTTAAAAATACTCTAGGATTATTAACATTTTATTTGACTTATCATATTATTTTATAATTAAAAAATTAGTTATTTTTGAAAAAATAAAAAAAATAAGTTTTCCAATATTCACGTGTCTTTAATATGTTATTAAAGTTGGGAAGGGTACGTGTAAAAAAAAATTAATAATTACATCATATTTTTTATGAGTATTATTAAAAATATTGGTGATATTTCAACCTAGTTTAAAAAAATAATGTATTATAAATTTGTAATTTCACTATAGAGAATACCATTGAAAAATATATCAGAAGAATATACATAATAAAAATTTATTAATATCATAAAAGGGTAATGTTTTAAAATATATTACATATGTTTTTTGAAGAAATAATATGAATGAGATCACATAATAAATTAGATAATATTGATTTTATTATTATTATTTATTCACCAAATTATTTTAAAAACATAAGGATCCTAATAAAAGGATTATTGATCGAAATAATCAAAATTATGAAAATGTCTTGATGTCTTGGACAAATTTTTTCAATATTTTTATCATAAATATAAAAAAATGAATAAAAAGAGATAATTTATAATATATTAACATTTAGTGATGTTTGATAAAAATATCAAGTATTTTAAAAAAATTACATCCACTCGTGGAGGTTCAATGCCAACCTATACCTTAATTTATTTAGTAATTATCTAATAATCCAAATATTTAAATTTCAATTGAATCATAGTATATATATTTAAAACATATTCATTAATATACAATTTAAAAATATTAAATTTTTGATATATATGAAATTTTATATCATGGGATATTGACTATTAATACACACTAATATACCATAAAAATAGGATTTTTACAAAGAGTTATGACATTACCATTTTCATAAATAAAAAAGATCACGTCCTAATCAAAACAAAGTCTATGTATAAAATTTTCCATCAATATAATCTTTTTACAAATATTGGACACTTTAATATAAGTATTCATCCATTATTAACATTTAACATTTATCTAAAACACAAATATTCAAGTCATAACTCCCCACATAATGCAAAACACATATTAAAAAGCATTAATTTTATAATTCACTTCTTATTCCATGTTTATTTAGCTATAACATTAAAATACACTAGTTTACCAATGTCTAAATTAATCCCTAGATCATATGAATTAAAATGATATAAAAAATTTCACTTCACAACTATTTAATGAAATCTATATTGATTTAAGTGAAAATGAATTCTAACACCAAATTTGATAATTACTAAAAAAACTAAAACCGTATAACAATAATTGGTTTCTACTCAATATGTGTTCACGAAATAATTCCTAATAGTAATTATAATATAATTATATTGAACATCATTTTCAATAAATTTTTGATGAATGATGTTTTTAATATTATTAATTTTTCATGATATACATACATTCAAGACCATATTTATTTAACAAGGCACACAATAAATTCACCATTATAAATTTATTGTTATTTTTGTGTTTTTGGTTTTATTATAAACAATTTTTAAACTGTTTATAAATATTTTAATAAATTTTTTCAAATATCATTGTCAAAATTATTAATGTAGTGAGTGAGTTCTATTTTCTATTGTTTTATGGAATAGATTTATTTCCAATTTAGTGACTGTTTTATATGTAAAATTATATCATTAAAAAATAAAAAATAAAAAACAAAAAAAAATATCTAGATAATTTATTTATAAAAAAATTAAAAATTTACAAACTCATAATTCTTGTGATGGTTTTGATTATTGGTAGTTGATGTGTTTATATATGTCACTGTGATGAAGTCCATACATGACTTATATTATTAATATATATTATATTTATATTAAAAGGATATGAAACCAATAAATAATTACAATTTTTAACTTGCATTATTTGATATACATTGAGTATTGTGGTATTATTTGAAGAGGTTGATATGTGCAAGACATGTTCAATTTGTAATGGAATATGGTGTTTGAAGAATATCAGGATATGATGTGTTCAAGATAGATGATGTAAGGTGTCCTCATAGGATATTATTGAAAGATTATAACATCAACTATTAGAAGACTATGATTATGATATTTTATGTTATCTATGAAGACCAATGATGATTTTTCATTCTAATGTTCACCTTCGTTATCACATTTATCAGACTCATGAAATGGTACATAGAGATATTTTGGAAAAAACTCATTTTTGATTACATACCATCTCTAGTTCATGTAAAACTATTAAGTAAATTGATAATCACATAAGGTATCAAGAAAAGATGAGATCTTATGACTCCTTGTGAAGGTCATTCAATTTTCCATTATCCATAAAAAAAGTTTCTTGTCGACGGATTATAGTCTCTCACAAACAATATCAATCCCAATGGTGTAGTGAAAAAACATCCTAATTATGATCATTATGAATTCTATTTGATCAATAAATAGTTATTGAAACAATACTATATTTCATATAAAGTTATATCTTTATTATTTCTGTATTATAGGTATTATTTAAATGATATCCCTTTTATTAGAAATAAGCATGACATATCACATGCCATTTCATTTGGATAAATTAGAATGATGACAAAAGTTTAAGGAACATGGTTGATAGAGGTAATTCAAATGATTATGTAGTATCATGAGAGAGATTAGAGAACATTATATGTTTTAGATAATATAGGAGTAAGGGTTGTGGAATGGACTTTCAGAATGATCATGGTTGGGTAATATCATGGTGTAAGGTTAATTACTATGCAATGATCATTTGATCTAGAATAAAAAATTATTCTTATACTGATGCATCATTCCATCTATGTATTTTCTATATAATTAATGTGTTGTTTTTTAGTTGAATCATAAAGATAATTATAAAATCATAAAATGGATGGTTATGAACAAAACAAAATAATATTTACTTAACCATCCATGGGAATTAGTTTAAAATGAAGTGATAAAGATCACATGGAGGAAATATCAGTCATGTTTTAATGATGTGGATAAATGATTGAGTATATCCTATGTAAGAGGGATGCTTTATTAGGATGATATTATAAGACAAAGATATCAAAATATAATTAATATAATCATGCCATAATGATGTTTACTAAACCATGAACAATTATAAAAGGAGTTAAGAGATGTCATCTAAACCATGATGATGAGTTGGGAGAAGTTAATGTAATAATTATTTGAGAGCCGAGTGGTATTTTTTCCAAATGGTTTTGTTTATGCTATGTGTATCAGTTAAGTAAGGAAAAATGGGTCATATTAAAATATGAAAAAACATTATGAGTATGGCTGAAGAAGTTCATTTGGTTGATCGATCCCAAAATATCGAATTTCTCATGCAATGGCTTGAGGGACCATGTTGTCACACTCTGAAGATAATGAATTTTATGATATCTTTATTCTGAAAATTTTAGAGACACAAGACCTTGTATTTATGATCTCACATGAATCATAGATTACCAATATGAGGAGATTAATATGTCATGACACATGTTACATGAACTTGTAGCAAGATAAATGATTATTTGGTGGATTTTATGAGATATTTAATCTTGGATTATTAGATATTTTGTTTGATTGAAGCATATGTTGTGAAGGAATATATCACATCACATCATGAGGAATTTATTCTTGATTTTTGGAGTCACATTTATATATGGTAAATTATATAATATCCCATAACTAGATGCAATATTATTTAAGATGAAAGTACTAAAATATGAAAAAATCAGTAGTCAACTCAATGGATTAAACGAGGGATTTTATGATGATATCTAGAAACTCAATGATTCATTGGTGGAATCATATGAATCAATAGGTTTGGGATTTTATTAGTATATATACATTACATGTTAAATAATATTTTGGTTCCTATTAATCTAAATATATGACTCTCTTACTATTATTAATGTATTAAAAGAAAAGATAATAGATACCATAAATGTCATAGCAAAATTGTTGTACTATAATTCAATGGATACCCAAATTATAGATCATAATATTTTAAAGATGGAGGATCCTAAACTTCTCTTATTTTTTATGTAGTAAGATCACGTTCATAAATTTAAAAACTATAAAAAAAATTTGAATTGATTACTAATACCCAGGGGGTCTATAGAAAATGGGAAAAATACAACATAAAGGTAATCCCATGAATGTCTTTGAAAGGTTCAAAATATTGGAATGTGTTCTATGGAATGTGGGAGTGATTAAAAATTGGAAACACCAATGAACATGAATCCTAGGGTTAAATGAGATGATAAAAATGAGGCAAAATCTTTGAGAAGGATTTATAATTTTTATCAGGAGTATTATAATCATGTGCGAAATTTTGGGATAAAATATTACTATATAAGGATGATAAAGAGTCTAGTGGGAGATTCACCCATTCTTAAATGTGTCCATTAACTTCCTAATTAAAATAAAATGTCACAACCACAATGTAAAATAAAAGAAAATCATAGAATCAAATTAAATCAAAATAAAACACGTTTTTCATTAAGGAATCATATATACAAGTTATTCTTTCATAATGTGGTTTCTCTGGAATCAATTTGAGGATTTCAATGTCCAAAATTATAGTATTAGTACCAAAGGAGATTAATAATTTTACGTGGTTCAATGAATGAGAAATGTGTATACTAAACATGGTAAACCATTAAAGACTTCTAGATGTTGCAAGCTTTTGGGACACATAATAAAAGATTTTCTAAAAAGGTTGAAATAGAAACTAGATTTACATGATGAATCAATTACCATTATGGAGTTGTGTCGTATTTATGGTGTTTCAATGGTGGTTAGAGAATGTAAATAAGTTATTTCTTAACATAAGTTGGATCCTAACGACACAATAATGTAAACACAAAAATAGTCTTTTAGACTCTATATATGGTTTAGTTAGAAGAATACATTTTAAATAACAAAATTTATATTTCTTGCAAGTGTATTTATGTACTCAAAATATAAAAGGAATTGTATAATTCTTTACAAAGATAGTTTTTTTCATTGAAAAAATTTCATTTCAATACAATTTTCACATTTCCCATGATGATATCCTCACTTAGAAAACTCATGTTGTGTTGAATTAAATATGTGTCCCCACAAAAATAGAATATGTAGATTATATTTCTATGTGACATAATATTTCTCACACCCAAGTGGAGTTGGTTATGGATTTGAGAAATCTTTGATAAAAAAGAATCAATTTGACTAATCACAAGACCCATCAGACTTATAGATCAAATGTTATGGCTATTTGAATTTATATTTAATTTTCAATCTACTAAAAAATAAGGTAGTCTCAAATACCATGTGACATTTTTCTCTAACAACATTACACTTTTCATCAACCACATAACACATCACAACTTCATCAAAACACTCATTTGGTAAACTAATGTTGTTTGTGGTTTCAGGGGATGTATTTTGGCTTCCTACGAACTAAATTCCATTCTAAGACTCATTCATATAGTCCAATTCATATTTTCATTCTCGAAGACCAATATAAATGAACCTATGTGGAAAACCCATTGGAAAAATCCTATGTGAATATCCTAAAAAAATCTCCTTAGAAAATAGTAATACAGACACCTTTTGTTATGTGGCAGAATATTTTGAGAGATCAATTATTCAATGATGAATATAAATATAGACACCCAATTCATTAGTATGGGTAGAATAATAGAAACAAGGGTGATATATACATGATCGATGTTATTGGATTCTAATACTACACACATTCTCCAAGAAAAATTGATGTAAAATTCTAGAATTCTGAACTAGGGTTGGCCATTATAGAGAAATCCCATAAAGACCCTCTATAATGTAACCCCATCACAAAGCATGGAAATTCCAAATATTATAATAAACACATTGTTTTGTGGTTAAATGTGTAATTTATTGAATTTACAAATAAATAAGAAGTAACTTGTCCATGTTTCTATGTGGAGGACTATATATGACTCATTATAATGACACCCTTTTATGAATCCCCTATGTGGATGATATGTTGTAAATCTCAAATGAAGATGACCCTATTGAATAACCATATGTGTAAAACCCAATTCAAACCCCCTATGTCAATATCGTTATGCATAAAATTTATATTTTTGATAATACAACCCCTTTACACATATTATTAAATAATTTTAAGCATAATTAACTAACACATAAAAACCAAGGATCATAAATTCAAGTATATTAGAAAGATTAGTGATATAATTATAAAGAATGAAACCATAATAAAAACATATTAAATTTAATCTCCATAATTAGATCCTAGAATCCTTTGAGATCTTACATCTTCATATGATAACCTAGGAAATACATGATCAATGGGATGTGCTAAAAAACCCAATAGGGAAATAAATATAGAAATAAGGAATAACACATGGGTTAGAAGGAATAAAATGTTTTAAAAAAAATTCACGGAACATAAATAAACAAATGGAATCATAACATGAATAACAAGGGATCATATAATCATGGAAACATAAGAAATTTGTAGAAACATATTACATGACATAAACATTAGTCAAGGATATCTTCCAAGACCATATCACACAATGGAAAAAGTCTCCGAAAAGAATCGTGTATACACATTATCCGAACGTGGTGCATCATGAGACTAACCATTACCAAATGAAATAGAGTGATATCTGGTTGAAACCATCAAAATATAATCATGAATATGTGTTCCAAATGGAAAATAAGCATAATTAATTAACATAATAGTTTCCCATGGATTTAAATGATTATTGTAGTCATGTCATAAGGCATAACCAATGGGTTTAAATCATATATAAAAATTAATAACATACAATAGGCATATATCATGATAAATTATTTCCAACTCATTTTAAAACGTATAAAATGGGTGCTTATGAAATATTTTAAATAAGTCACTTTAGTGCGGTTGAAGGAAAAAGGTTTAAGATTGATTTTATAGGTAAATAGAAAAATTGATTCTATAAAACCCGAAATGAAGTAAGAATGTTTTTAATTATAACAATATTTATTTTATAGAAATATTATTGGAAAAATATAAATTATGGATGGTACTTGAAAATTGGTAATAAATTAAGGAGATCTTTATAATCGGGCTTTCTTATGATGAGGAATTGAGAATGGAACCTTACAAAACATGTAATTCCAATAAAATAAGGATGGAATAATATGGATAATTTATTTTGAAACATATAAATTGAAAATGTAAGAGGTATATAAGAATAATTATGATTTAAATTAGTGTGAAGATATAGAAATCCCAACCTGAAGGTAATTGGGAGGTTCTGAGAGATACCTTACCTTATGTCAGAAATTGTTCTGCACTTGGAATTAATGTCCTAGATAATAAAATTATATCCAATAATTAAATAATTAAAAACAAATTCTAAACTAAATTTATTAATTATAAATTTTTTATATTCATTTATGGCCTCTTGATAGTTATATTCTTCAATTTCTTAATTCTTCGAGCATTCGTTTCATGATTTTATGATTGGTTCACATGAGTTTAATTATGGAAGTTCATGTAAAATTAATGAAACAATCTTGAAGTGTAATTATATGATATTTATTATCATATTGGATTTTAAATGGTTCTGTATATCATTTGTTTTTATGTGATAATTATTCATTAAATAATACATTGATGAAAAACGTTAATCTATTTTGGTTGAATTCTTATTCATCAAAAATTAGTTTATATATATTATTCAATATTATGTTTATATGTTAGTTAAAAATAATGAAAAAGATATAATATTGAAGTCTAAATATTTTTAACCATAATAATTGATTTATGACTAGCCATTAAAGTGATAATATAAACAAAAAAGCATCATCCACGCAGGTACTGAATCCACCCACCACGGAAGATGTTTTCATTTTTAAGATAAAAATAGAATATATGAGTTTTAATGATGTATATCACATGAAAATTATAAAATTATATTATATCTATGAAACTAAATTTATCGTGTATCTTTTGATATTGTATTCTAGGGAGAGATAATAAAAAAATAAAATTAAAAGAGAATGATGGAGGTTTTTACCTCTTGAGTTTTGTCTCCTTCAAAATACCATTCAGGCACATTGATATGGTCTTTTTGTGAGACCCGCAAGACTAGAATACTAGTAAAAGGGTTGTGAGAGTAATTGGGTGAAATATAATCAATCTCCAATTCTTAAAAGGTATGATGATAAGAGGTTGTGGGGGATGGTATTTATAGTGGGAGGAGTGGGGTGTGTTTGATTATTTTATTCATCTGTTTATTAATTATGCTCAAGAATATAAATAATGTTCATCATTGTGACTATGTATAAAAAATAGTGCATTTATCTTCAAACTAATTGTTTATTACATAATTCATTTATAAAAAATTCATGTATTTTTATTAAGATGTTAAATACTATAAATTATCATATTTCAAAGTTGACCATATATTAATATATTTTAGAAAAATTCAAAAAATAAAACTCAATTTTTGTTTTGATGTTTATATTTAAAAATGGAATCTATTTTATGAAAGTAATTTTCAAAATATGAGAAATTTATTTTTTAATTAAAATCATCATTTATTTTAAAACTTATGATTTTAAAATTATAAGTAATATTATGAAAATTTTAGAAATTAATTTATTTCTCATAAAATTATCTTATAATCATAATAAAAATAATATTAATAGATTTTATGAAACTAAATTATATTTTAAATATTTATATTAATTATAAAATAAAAATAAACCATTATATTTTACAATTATACTAACATTAAATTTGGTTTTTAAAAAACATTTATTGACTTTTATCATGATATAATAATATCAAATTTTAATCAATAAGATGGTTGAATTTTATTTATTCTTTCATATTTGAAGTCAATGTTCAATTGGCCATATTACTATTCATAATGGTCATATTACTATTCCAATGATCAATTTACTATTCCATTGGTATAAGCTCAATGATTTCTATAAATAACACTTATTTAATTATTAACTTATGATCATAATGTTTTAATTATGTTCTCTATATGATGTATAAGATTTATAATACATGACATAATTATTAGAAGGGTATCTATATTCATTAATTTCTTAGTCATTACATTCTTTCTCCTTATTAAATTTCTCCCTCGAAATCTTCTTTTACATTTAAGTTTAAAATAGTTGAGGCTACTTCTCCATCCTCAATTTCTCCAGTACCCATTTTCCTATTCATTATTATGATTCGTCGATAGTACATTGACCATGTGAGTAGTCTTGTTGCGCAGAAATTTATCTCAATAGTCCAATATCTTCACCAAATTATCTTCATAAAAGAGATCGTTCTCTAGTTTTACCACCTCCATATTCAATACATTTGATAGATCTGGTGATTAATTTTTCAAGTGGAATATGTGGAATTTAGCATGTACATGATAAATGGCAGGTGGAAGTGCTAGTTGAAAGTCCATACCTTAGAGATGATCAAGAATGTTGAAGGTTTTGATGTACATGAGACTTAGCTTTCCCTTCTTCCCAAATGTCATGATCCTCTTACATAGAAATATGTAGAAGAACATTTTGTCTCAAACTTTAATCTCAATGACTCATCGATGATTGTCCCAATATATCTTCTGTCATCTTTTGAATTCCCAGATTTACTAATAAATGATTTTCACTATTTTTAACATGTCTCCAACAAATTTAGGACCTAAAAGCTTATGTTCTTCGAAATCATCCTTATATGCATGTTTTATACATCTTTTCCCAATGAAGGGATTCATATAGAGACATTTAGATGCATGAATGGAAATTTTTGATATAGGGGAAATCCACCAGAACTAGATTTTGGTCCCATAATCCTATGAAGTACATAGAAAATACTCTCAACATGTCATTAGTTTCAAAAATATTCCACTCCTATGGGCCATTAGATTGAGGATGATAATCCATAATGATGTTCAGCTTAGTCCATTGACCATGTTGGAGACTCTTCGAGAACATGGATGTGAATCTTAGATGTTGATCAGATACATCAATATTGGTACTCCATGAATCCTTAACACTTCTCTTATGTATATACATACAAGATGATCCAGTTGGAAGTCCTCTAGAATTATGACAATTAGACCTATTTTTGTAAGAAGATCTATAATAACCCATATAGGAGTAATTCCTCACG
The DNA here is from genome assembly GCA_963277665.1 of Viscum album. Classification (NCBI taxonomy): domain Eukaryota; kingdom Viridiplantae; phylum Streptophyta; class Magnoliopsida; order Santalales; family Viscaceae; genus Viscum; species Viscum album. Next base: position 1,200,937,813 of record OY728164.1, read on the forward strand.
ATGTCTTCGGATGTCTAGTGAAAAAGTTCATGGTGACATTTTCCCATTTTCATGATGGTATGGGTAATGTCTCCTCATCACCTTATACTTTTTATTTTTATACCTCACTTTCTAGCATACAAAACACATTAATGTATATTCAATGATCTCCTTCTTCGTATTGTCAGACCAAATAGTTCTCTCTGATATTTTGATACATCTTTATACATCATGGGGGAATAGATAATGTTGAGATATATAAATCATATATAAGAACCTTCATTATATAGAGATTGTATGGCACACATATTTATGACCTAAATAATAAAAAACCTTCTTCATAATTTTTTACCCTTTTGGATTTTCCTGATCTTATAGCTTCCACCTTTTTTGAAAATTCCACATCATTTCATTGAGCATCATTTGTTTTCACCATAATGTATGGTTGAGAAATAATTTTAGAATCCATTTATTATTTTACTTATGTGATTATATTTATGTTCGTACTTTGAAAATATATAAGGAATGAATCCTTCTCAATTCTTATCATTGAAAAACATGCAGGACTCTTTATACATAGAAAATCATCACATTATTCTTTTTTCTAGAATGGTAGTAGACTGAGCATTCATAATCATGGAAATGGTTTAAAATCATTATTCTCACATATTTAGTTCCTTCGGTGTGAATATATAGTTGAGGATATTATGACCAGTACATATATCTCACACTTATCCCCAAAACGATAAAGGTTGTATATTTTCATCATGAAGATCACAACCTCTTACTCGAGATCATGGATGTGATAGTTTTTGTTATGATTTTTTAGCTTCATTGTGGAGTATTCTAGCAATTTTACATTTTATAAAAGTACATATCATAAAAAATTCTTTGAACCATATCTTTATACCTTTTAAAGTACCCCAATTTTCAGAATATTGAGTAATGGTGCGGTGATATGCCTCTTTTTCAACTCTTTGAAGCAGTATTCACGTTCACTTGTCTAGAATAACTTTCCTACTTTCTATGTTTTATTCCATATTGGGTTGGGAAGTCATTATATGTTCTTCACAAATTTCCAGTAAAACATTTCTAGGCTCTGGAATCTATGGATCTCAAATATATATTTTTTCATGGTCAACTCTTTGATTTCATTTGTCTTTAAAGGGTCCATACATATTAATTTTTAGGTGATAAAATTCACCCAGGAATGATACTTTCTATATCCAAAACTCAAATTTACTATAAATTTCATTGTTTTTTTCTATTCTCAAGGTCTTTTGAATAGTATCAAAATGCTCCTCATGTTCCTCCATTCACTTAGAGTATGTCATAATATTATTGATAGAGACTACCAAAAATTTGTTAATGTAATACCTAAATATTTTATACATTTTATCTTTGAAAATAGATAGATAATTAGTTATTATAATGGTAGTCACTATGAAATCATTGTGTAAATACCATGCTCCAAGATCATCCTCGTGAATGTCTTACTTCTTCACCTTCAATTGGTGATATCTTGAACGAAGGTCCCCCATAGAGAAATACATATCCCCTTAATGTTGATCAAACAAGTCATCTATATGTGGCATGAGATAATTGTTCCTTATAATAATATTTTAATCTCATTATAATCAACATAGTGTCAGAATAATTCATACATCTTCATGATGAAGAGGACTGGTGTACCCCTTGGTGAAGCACATGAATGTATAAAACCTTTCTCCAGATTCTATTGTAACTACTTCTTCAGTTCCTCCAACACAATGGTGGCTATTCTATAATTTTTCTTTGATATAGAGAGAAATACAAGAATAAGTTTAATTAATAATTCAACCTCTCAATTAAGATGAATACTAGAAAATTCTTTAGGGAACACATGTAACAACCTAAAAATTTAAAAATAAATTAAATATATAATGTAATTTATAGAACACTAAGTCTTTGTGAAAAAACAATTTCTTATTGTAGATATATAAAAATATCTTTATAAACTAGACATTAATCATAATTTATTCACAACCATGATTTGAAATTCTAAAAATAGTCATACACCGTTGCGATCGATATGATATTTATCGTCTAATAGGATCAACTTTTTTTTCAATAGTAACTTGACCCTTTTGAATAGAAATGTACTCTTATTCATAGAAATATGAACCTTTTGAATAGTAAAATGAAAAAATTAATAATAAACTCATCCATGAGAGTATAAATAATTTGTTGTAACTTAATAAAAAATGTTTTTATTAATTATATCATTGTACAAGTAAATGAATATTTTAAATACTAATATTTAATTGTTTGTATTCTTATTAATCATTAAAATTTAATTAAAATTTTATAATTAATAATATGATTTAAAATAAAATTCATTTTTTGAAAATTTATATCAAAAATTAATATTTTCTTTTTCTATTATATTAGTATAATTTTATGTGACCGTAGTTAATATTTAATAGTGTTATAATATAATTTGTTAATTTAAAACTAATTTTTTTATGTCTAAATAATGATTTTAAAAAATAATAAATTTATAATATTTAAAAATTATTCTATTAAAATGGAGTTAATTTCTGAATTATAAACCTCAATAAATGGTAATTGTGAAATTTTGAGATTTTTCTAAAATACGTAATTTTTTGTGGAATTGTAAAATTTGATAATTTACGATAAATATTAAATACATGAATATTTGAGAAGTGTTTTTTATGTAAATGTGTTGAAATAACTATTAGATTGAACACACATGAAAAATATTCTATATTTATTCACAATAATCAATAATATTTCATTTCTGGAGAAAAATAGTAAAATAATGAACAATATAATGAAAATTTACCCCTCTCCTACACTATTAAAACTACCCATCACAACACTTCTAATCACATCATAAAATATATGTACCTTGAAATATTTTGTCCCAATACTCATCACAAGATCCTCCCCCACTTCAATAATATTTTGGCCTCATGAAAATACCAAAATCAGTCCCCATAAAAAGATTCTCAATGAGGAGTATTCAAGAGTTATAATCTGTTTCTGTTTCCTTCTATTTTCTTTTCAAGTTCATTATTTTATTATTCTCTCGAAACCTCTTATATCAAAATGATCTTGATAACTCCATTAAAATTTATATACTTTAATTATATCATGCTATGTAATAACCATCATCAATGTCCTTACTCTATCTATTTTAATTAAAAAAAATCATCATCTGCGTGGTGCTGAATTAATATCTTCATGTACAACGAACATTCATAATTTAATTTATTATTAAAGGATGTAAATGGTACATTTTTATTGTTAAATCAAAAATAATATATTTATTTTAAACTTTTTAATGTTCTATAACCAATATATATAAAATACCAATTCATACGATAACACTAGTTCGTGTTGATCAAAATACTACCGTAATAATCTAAATAATTATCACTAAATGTCGTATAAAATGACACATACTCATAACAATTAACCATATGATATATTTACATATCCATTTAAACAGATGAATTCTTATTAATAAAATTATATAAAATTATTGATAATTAATCCAATTTTCCATGAACTACATTTCTTATGAACAAGTGAACAAATAAAGAAAACCAAGAAAATGAATGCTCACAAATGATGTATTTAAATTATATAACTCCTCAATAAGGAAAATATGAACTTAAAAAAAACTATAATGAATAATTTAATTATATAAAAGGTTATAAATTAATTAATTGATGTATTTGATTTCATTATCCAGGACATTATGGTCAAGTGTAAAACTCATTCGGGAAGAAGGTAAGTGTTTTCTTCCCGACCCTCCATTTTCATTCAGGTTGTGATTTAATATTGTATAAAAATATTTAGTTAATCATTTATTTTATATAATTTTTATAATTTATGGTTATAAGTTCCAAGATAATTTATTTGAATCATTTTGTCTTTCATTTGTGGAAAATAGATGTTTTTAAAGGCCCCCTGGTGAATTTTTCACAATATGCAATCTCGATTAAATGAAATATTCTAATTTCATACATATTTTTAAGTTGAATATATAATATATTTTAATCCACCAATATCTATATAAAACCACTCATGTAATCATATAAATTCTACCTTAGTTATTTTTTTGTTTTATGGATATATTTTTTTCCAAAAGATCTCTTCTCAATGTAATTGAGTATTACTATCAAGAATTATTCAATGATTTTATTAGATAATTTTAATTTATTTTAACATTGTTGATGAATATTATGTTTTATTGGATTTAAAATATTTTTATTATCATCTACCATATTTTATTAAATGGTTTATGATCCTTTTGACGATAGATGTGCTGTCTTGATACCATTCACCATACTACTCATAATGGTTAATGCTTATATCTATATATTGAGGAAAGTTATTTCATATGTTCATATTGTTTATTTTTTCCCCATTTATATGAGTAATTCATTATGATTATCAAGTGATGGGTGGGGCCCTATATTTCCCCTTGATTCATCAGTAGGTCTCATGAGACAAAATAGAATTGGGTTTTAGCTAAGGCATTACGCTAGTATTTCTAGACGTCTTGGCCGAGGCCTTGAAAATATGTTTCATATGTCTAGAATTATTCATTACCTTATTATGGAAAAAATAATTGATAAATTATGTGATTATTATAATAGTATAATATCCATAATAATGTTTTAATCTCTTATGACCATCTTTATGGCTTTATATAATCGGCTTTCATTCCATCCATATTATGCTCAATTATATTTTTAAAGGTGTGTGTTTTTATTTATTTAACATTCTTAATGTATATGTTTATGATAAATTTCATTGTATTATTTAACCTTACATAGGATCTAAGCTCACCCCTTTATTATTTTTATATTTTTTCCTAAGATACAAGGATTAAGATAATTATGAATGACTTACATGAATAATCCAAGTGTTTACTGGTGTTTATAATGGAGATTCAATGTTGTTTTTTAATTCGAGTTGTTTTGTAAATACTATATTTTTATATGGTTTTCTAAAACTAATAAAATATTGGGTCCTTTGAGATTTGATTCCTTGAAACCCTGCAAATGTATTAATTTAAGGCACTGGAACTAGGCAACTTGGTTTAGGGTCCTTATAATCTGTATCGAAGGATGTTTTATAGAAACCTTGGAAACTAGATATGGAAGACATAGAATAGGGAAAAACACTAGGATATACTTTGAGGATAATAATACAATAATAGACTATAATTTTGATAGTTTATATATTATTTTGATATATCTAATAAATACATCCCTATATAGATACTACAAGTGGATGTGGTTCTTGTATACATGTACTTAAGACTAAGAAACTCAGACAAGGTGTTTCAGGCCAGAAATGGGGAATCCTAAAACAGGAAAATGGGCCTTACTATGAACCTATATTTACACTTTTATGGTATATTCTTAGGATAATTCACATTTTTGTTACAAACAATTATGATGGATTTAATTGTAAATATGCCCCCAAATATTCAATTCTTCTGATTGTGATATTAGACATGCATAAATTACAATGTATGTTATGTATTTTTGATATCAACATTATACCTTACGATTCATAGCCTAGTTTAGTGTATCTCATTAATTATAAATGGATACTAGTAGAAGGAATGAAAATCTCATGAATGCACATATCCCATGGGGTGATTTCCCTCTAATGCAAGATAATGATGTTGGTTCTAGTGTCGTGCAACTTATAACTGTTCTGGGACAACTGAATCAGGTTATGAAAAAAAAACCATACATGTATTGAGCATCCTGATATATAACATGGAGGAGAAATGTTAGTCCACTTTATGTAATATTATCCTCCATCATTCAATTGGATTTTAAATCCATTTATAATAGAATAGTAAAAAAGTTCTTTGGTTAATATACTTATTTCATTATGATGAAATAAATGAAATAAGGTTATAATAGTAGTTTATCATCTCATGGGAGTACTATATCAGTGGTGGTCATTAATTCAAAATAGGAAGGGGGAGGAAGAAATAGAATAAATGGAATAGAATTATTTTAAGGGAATCTAATGAGAAAAATATTTTCATTGTGAATAGTGGGAAGATATAGAGTGGAAATTATTTTGTCTCAGACAGAATGAGGATGAAAACCGTGTGATGCATGAAACAAATTTTACGTGGTTATTATGGTATGTGGTGTACTATATACATATTCCACGGAGTATGATTTTATGATTATTTTATAGATTAAAACCATACTTCCAAAAGAAACTAGTCTCCAAAACATTCTCATCATACAATGATATAGTTTCATGTTCTTTCAAGGAAGATAAATAATTCAATATGTCTTATTAATTCATAGTAAACCAAGAGAATTATAGTGTGGTAGGGGAAATAATGGATAAATGGAAGAATATAAAAGGTTCTTTTCAAGTATGTGATACTTGTGGAAGGAAAAACCACTGAGCTTGTTCAAAAGGAAAAGGATATTGTTACAAATGTTGAGAAAGAGGCCAACAATCACGTGATTGAAAGGGAAAGAAAGAAGATACCAATATTCAATGATAAAATTGTAAATTTATGGGACATTATCTAAATGATTGTCCTAAGCATCATGGGAAATTTCTCCAATGAAGTCCAAAATAGCATCACTAAACTTATGTGATTACAACCACACAGCTGAAAGTTCATAATGGTGAGGTGGTAGGTAGTTTAATTTTTTCATCTGTAAAGACCCGAAAAAAATCAATGTAATTTTTTCATTTAAATTATATTTAATTATTCCAAGTATGCGGTTTATGAAGGCACGTAATTCCAAGGCCTAGAGTGCCCAGAATGTTTATCCGAAGTTTTTGAGTACATTCAGTGAACATAAGAGTGGGTTTCTGTAAGTTTAGAACAGGTTCTCGAAATTGAAATATGAGGGCACTGTTGAACTCACATTGTTGGTGATTTCTTAAGGGGACCTTCACCTCAGCTGCATTTAGTCATCAACAGAAGTTGGTTTTCACATATTTCATGGAGGATAAAAAATAGGTGGAATAAAATAAAATTGTTAAATCTTAAATTTTATTTTATTCAAATCTTTTTGAATTAAAGTGGGGTCTACCCAAACTAAACCCCTACTTTATTTCTTGAAAACCCCTCTCATTAATTAAATAAACTAATTAGGGGGAGACTCATCATAATTGATGTGTTGTTTCCCTCTTTTGGGGAGTTGTGGGAATTGGTGTTTTGGGCTATTGGAGAAAACCTTGGAGGAAGAACTCTTCTTTTTCCAAAGATGTACATATTCTTCTTCTACATTGATCTCCTACTAGAATAAGGGAGGAAGTAGCATCCTTGAAGACCGCCGACGAAGTTTCCCTCGACTTCTTCATCTTCATTTCCGATGTCAACAAATCTGAGGTAGGGGTTCAAGATTTTTAAAAATGTTTCTCATTTTTTATTTTCCTTTATGGATTAAGATACGAAGCCTCATGATATCACTCTAACGCAGAGGGTGCGGGCCGAATGAACAGTGCCCGACCCCTCCTCCTTACTTTTGGATTTTGATGCTAATTATGGTAGGAGACTGGGTTGAGAAATTTTCTTCAATGTTGGTTGCAGATCGAAGGAGACGTCCCGAGTATTGCACGAAAACATCTGGATTTGGAATCGTTCCATTAGAACTCATCTGATGACCTGCTGATGTTTCGTCGGTGGTCGGAACTGGCGAACGTCATCAGTAAAGAAGGGAAGGGTGGCCTGCACTATGACTGGACGCATAGACGGTGGCAGCGCAACCGCACCTCCGGAAGAGTGGGTCACAACCGACAGGCTATGATGGTGCAGCGGCTGCCGGTGCAGGGCCAGCTGCGAATAAAACTGGCGGCTCGGGCCGCGGGGTTTCCAGGGAAGGCACGACGTAGCGCGCACCGCACGGAAGATAAAAGGGGGGACATGGACTTGGCTATGGAAATGGAGGACAGGTGGTCAGCTCTATCGAGGAGGCGTGGTAAAACTGCGCCATACAGGAGGCGGCTAGCCGCTCGACCAGCCGAAAGGACCGGGACCCGTTGCATGGTTCCTGCATGACCTAGACTGGCCCCACATGGAGCCGGATCTGAACCATCTGAATGACTAATATATTTGGGATTCTAGGGGGAACTGCCTCCCCCCTAGATGCAGCTAGGTCATACCCAAGTAAGACTAACATCCACAGGCTACGCACGGGCTGGGTTGAACCCGCGGACTGGGTCGGTCTGATAGGGGCTGACCGGACCCAGACCCTCTTGACCTATTTACACTCATTTCCCCGAAACATGAGCTACGTGTGTCCGATTGAAAAACTGTCTATTACAACAGAAACCTTGGAGATAGAAGGTTATTTTGGTATACCCCACTTGAGGTTTGGATGCAGTAGGGGTACGACCGTGTTGGATCGAATGTAAATCCAACGAGACCCTCGGAACGGAAATGCCAAAAACTCTTAGGCTGGGCGTCCATTTGAAGCGTTGTCAGTCTTGTTGGGTTCCTTATGACAAGACAGATCTTTTGAATACATCAAATTTCGACATAGTGGTAGTTGATGTAACGGAACATGGCTTGAGGAGCGTACCATCCCGAAATCAAGCATTCTTTGTGCGGGAACCCTGTGGCTGGATACATTGTGATAAAGGGATCCTACATGGGTTCGACAGCTCCGACTATTGTTCCAAGATCCTACGTGGGTTCGAAAACTCCGACTACGTTTTCAAGATCCTATGTGGCTTCAACAGCTTCGACTACTATCCCAAGATTGTACGTGGGTTCGACAGCTCTGAATACTGTTCCAGGATCCTACGTGGGTTCGACAACTCTTATTATTGTACCCGGATCATATGTGGGTTTGGAAGAGTAGATGATTAAGTGGCTACATCTAATCATTTCTATCTCCTTAATTATGTTATATTCCTATGTTAGATGAGCCTTGAATTTCTTTGTCATCAACGAGTTTATCTTCTTCCTTCATGGATCGAGTTGTTCTTGGGATCAAGAGTTAGAGTCGGTATGTAATTGAATTACATTGGTATATGTATGGGCATATACCTAAGTAGGATTGGATGATACTTTGTGATTGTATCCTTGCTACTATGGTTTATCCATAGTGTATTTTGGGAGACATTAAGGGGTCTCGGGGTACCTACTGAGTACCATTATACTCAGCCCTACACGGGCTTTGACCGTATTATGTTGTGTCATGTGCAGAGGATAGACAGTAGTGATTGAGGCTGAGAGAGGTAGATGGAGGGCTGCTCAGAGATGGACTTATATGGGACATACCATAAGGATTATTTGATCGAGATTTGTACCTACCCTTTAGGTAGGATTTCTTGTTGGACGATCTAGGAGTTGTTTTCCCTTTTTCCTATACTTGTACTCTAGTTGGGTTTGTATACTGGCCCATTAATTTTAATCACTCTTTTACTATATTAGTATTTTTTGGTTATATCTGGTTATACAGTTTGACATAGTGTTTCATATATAGTTGTGTTCATTGTTATGTGTATTTAAAAATTATAAAGGAAATTCATTCCCCGTTTTAGGGAGTTACACCTTTGGTGCTAATTTCCAGCCCCTGACTTATAATAGGAGGGCTTGTGTTAGTCACAGTATGGGCCCTGAGGGATAGGTCGTGACATCATCAAACATAGCTAATGATTTATTTGATATAGGATCATCATATTCTTCTATATATTCAATGTTTTCCATGAAAATTATACATTTTCAATTTGATTTAATAAATTTTCTTTTAGTCAAAACTCATAAGGTAAGAATCCTTGTAACAATGATGTGTCGATCAATCCACATTATAACATATAAACATTCTCTAATTGCAGAAATTATCATCATACCTATGATTTATTTTGAAATAATAATAGTATGAGTTGGATATAAAATTATTATGTGAAGATCTATTGTATGATGAAGGATGTTTCAATTTTTGAGATTGATGCTGAGTCACTAATATTTAGAGTAGAAGCCTATTATTTTGATTCTTACCTAGATCATCGCTTATTAGCGCCACTAAATTCAATTATTAGAGAGTAAGGGAGATCAGTATCTAAGAGTGAATAATGAAATCGCCAAATTGAGGATGTACCTATTTTTTAAAAAAATATGTTGTTGCATTCCCAGAGTATTTACTTGGACATCCTCTTGATTGGGAAATTGAGTTTTCGATTTTTTTAACTCTTTGTTCAAGGAATATATTAAATACTCGGGATAAGATTACTATAGTAGAGTTAATGGATTTGAAGAAATAACTAGAAGAGTTGATAAATAAGGGGTTTATTCACAGTAATGTTTCTCCATGGGGAGCTTCTATTCCTTTCCATTTGAAGAAAGATGGATATGTGAGGATGAGCATTGACTACAGGGGTATCAATGAAATTAAGAAAAATAACAAGTATCCACTTCCTCGAATTAATTATTTATTTGATAATCTTCCAAGTGACAAATATATTTCAATGCTTGACCTTTGATATAGATATCATCAGTTTTGTGTGAGGAAGTAAGATACTCCAAAAATATCATTTTAAACCAGGTATGGGCATTAAGAGTTTATAATAATTCCTTTTGACGTAATAATGCACCGTTGAACATCATGGGTCTAATTAATTGAGTTTTCAAGGAATATCTTGATTATTGTTTGAGGTATTTATTGATGATAGATTTGTATACCCCAAATTCCATGAAGATAATGAGAATATATTATGCATTAATCAAAAGAATCTTAGACGAAATGCGTTATAAGGGACCTTTTGAGAGTGTGAATTTTGACTTCATGTAGTTTTTTTATATCCATGTTGTCTATAAGGATGGAATCATAGTTGTTCCCATAATGTAAAAGGCATATTTGGACTCTCTTACTCTAATGAACATAACTAAGGTTCATTGATTTATTATATTAGTATGTTATGACTATAGGATTTGGTGCCCTGGAAGCCATCTTCATTGTTCTTTATGAAAATATTGTATTCATTGTATAAATATTAATAAACTCCTTATTAACTCGTTATTATTATTCATTGAGACATAGTATGTGATAATGTACAAAGAATAGCTATCACACTAAAAGGTCATAGAGGATCCCTCCAATGATTAGAAATCTGATGTGTCATGACACTATTCTTGAATATATGTTCTGTGTCTAGATGATTTCATTTTATGTGACATAAATGATACTGGCTATCATACTTGGGGACTCATTAAACAATTAGGCACCATCTCATGGTGTGCACCCTTTGTAATATCAAGGATGCTATTATGGGAACAACACCCGCCAGTAAAAAATCCACATTCATAAGTTTCATTGGATGTTCCTATCTGCGAACATGTGTAAAGGTCCTTAGACAATAGGATTATTATTAATGGGTATTATGACTCATAAAAATTGATGTATTGATGGAAACTATGACAGCAGATTCTCACGTTGAGGCAAAATATATTGGGTGCATCATGATTAATACTACAATAATCAATAATTCAATAATGGATTTGTCAATACTATGGAAGTAAATATCTCAATCCATTTGATGGAAATGATATAGCCTAACTAAATCCATGTCCATGGTGTTCTCTAGGTTAGTTCAATTCTAAGAAGTCAAAGATTGTAAAATTGAGCACATGGGTTGATGGCACTTGCTTGCAACCTACTGGATTGGAGATATATGGACAAAGCGATTATATTACACGGTAATCCTTTGTATGAGGGTACATTCCTTTTTAATAAAAACATCTTTTAATTTGGTTTCTTGACCAATTTCTAGGCAATAATTTTGGACTTTAGGAAATATCTCTTAATGACATCAAAAAGAGGCCTAAAGGGTCACACACTAAGTGTAGCTAGTACCTCAGTTAAATAATTTATTTATTTAACAAGTTGGATATATATTATTCTTGGTTTTGATTTAATAATTATTAAATTATTCATGATCACATTAATTTCGTCTCTTGTTATTCGGGAGAATATATTGCAGAAAAAATATTTATTTAACAGAGAATAATACAGTTATATTGGTTTAATAAATTGATAGTCATTATTCAAGGCCCGAAAAATATTGACAAGGATTAGAGGACCAAGTTATGGTTCCTGTGAGAAATAATATTAAATATTATTTTTTTGAATAATGTTTAAATATGACGAGAAAATTAAAATCCATTAATTAAATATTAAGTTAGTATATCTTTCCATTATTTCGGCTAGAATTGAACTATAGATCAAAGTGCTAGACCAACACTGTTTGGGGTGATTTCAAATATCAGAGAGTTCTAATTTTAATTTTTTCGTTGAATTAACTTAGTCAACATAAAGGGATGACTACCCTAGAAAGACTTGGTGTTACAGAGAGTCAATGTTTGAGGAAATCCAAAATTAAGGATTTCAGGATTTGGGAGTCCACTCAATAGATCAAGGAATCGTGTGATAAAAAAGTTGGAATTTGTAATTCCTACCTAAAACCTTTCATGTTTTTTGTCCAACTCTAGGTGGGGTAATTAGAAGGGGATTATGTATCCTTTCTAGTAGAATGTCCATGATATATGACATTGTAAAGCCAATGATGTGGGCTATTGGGTTTCAAATAAATAGTTGGAGACTAGTAGATATTAATTTATTTATTTGTATATATTTATCAATATAATGTAATAAAATTTTGTTCATATTAATTTTTAGTAATATAAATCAAAATGAAATCAAACATATCATTACGATCCTTACTTAGTAAGGAAAACTTCCTCACTAATACTATTTTCTATGATTAGAAATGGTGCCTTTGGGTTATCATTCACCATGAGATGAAACTTTATGTGGTGGAAGAGGGTCTACCTATTGCAGATAGAAATGAGGTTAGTAATGAGGAAATAATTGTGTACAATAATCATCTTAATGATGCTAAATATGTTCAGTTCCTTATGCTATCATCCATTACCAATGAGATCATGAAGAGAAATGAGGAAATGCATGTTTATAGAAAGATGTCTCACCTTTTGGATCTCTATCAAGAGAAGGGAATATTGTAGAATTATGAGATCTCCAAATATTTTTTTATAGCTATGCTTCAAGAGACTTCACCAATTAGACCACATGTAGTCAAGATTATTATCTACATTGAGTGTTTTTAGTTCTTAGGGATTAAATTCCTAGACCAATTTCATTCCGATCTCATACTATCATCACTACCTAATACATTTTATGTTTTTATTGTGAATTATAATATGAAAAATAATGATATTTGTCTATCAGGGAATCTTACCTAGATACACAAAGTTGATAATGACATAGAGTTTGAAAACCCCACCGTAATTATGGTGAATATGAAGAGGAAGGACATGGAAAAATAGAATAATATTTAAAAATAATCTAAAGCCTCTGAGCACCGTCCATCCAAGAAGAAGGTGATCCATAGGCAATGCAAGGAAAAGGATGTCGTATGCTTTTCATGTGGAATGTTCGGCCACTAGAAGAGGAACCAAACCTAGAGCCAAGGGGAAACCAAATGAGGGTTAATTATCATGTGTAATCTTTCAATTTTCACACATTAGGTATTATAAATAGTTTGTGGGGATAAAATATGTATTCAAATGAAATAACCAAGTATATTTTGGATTATTTCTAGAGGAGTGGTTGATCTCTGATCGGCCAGTGGTGCAAGGATGGTTGCTCTTTCCATTGGTGACTACCACCTCACAATGCTGATGGGAATGATTTTGGTTTTACCTAGATTTTATTATGTACCTAGTTTTACAATGAACATAGTTTCCATATCTATTTTAGATACAGTTGGATTGATTTTCATGTTCAGAGATTAATTTTGTTACTTTTATAAGGAAAACGTATGGTATGGTATGATAAATTTAAATAATGGTATGTATGTATTAAGTTACAATAACCAAGTGTTGACAATTGATAATGAACCATGTTCACATGAACCATACAACAACCAGTTGTGTAATCTCCAACTTGTTCATGTAAATTAAAATCACCTGAAATAGCTCTATCAATATGGTTATTTAGATTTTTCCAAGCTAAAACCATTTGATAGATGTCATGATTTTTAACAAGGTAAAATGACCAAACCACCATTTGGAGAACGTGTTGAAAGGGAAAAAAATCTTCTAGGATTGGTATACAATGATGTGCGTGGAACATTTATTATAGAATCTAGAGGTGGATATTATAACTTCACTACATTTATTGATGACTTAAGTTGATATGGCTATGTCTTCATAATTGGGTATAAGTTCGAGTCCTCTGAGAAATTCAAGGAGTTCAAGAATGAAGTAGACAATCATCTTGGTAAGAATATAAAGATGTTCTTATCAGATCAAGGTGAAGAATATCCTAACAAATATTACGTCAACCTTTTATGAGAGTTTGGGATTCTATCACAACTCACTCCACCTTATACACCACCATGAAATGGTGTTAGTTAAAGGTGGAACTGTACCTTGTTGGACATGGTCATGTCAATGATGAGACATGTAGATCTTCCATTATCGTTTTGGATAAATGAATTGAATCTATGGAATACACAATAAACCAATTACCAAATGGGGTTTAAATTTAGATTACATTTGAGATAGGGAGTGGAATGAAACCCACCTAGTCACATACACATGTATGGGGATGCATGGAGTTTTTTAAGGCCTTCTTAGGCCCCAAACTGGATCCCCAGGGCATGAAGTATATCTTTATAAGGTATCATAATGTAGCAAAGGGATATTGCATATACAACCCCTCAGAATAGAAGGTGACTATTTCTAAACATATTGACTTTCTTGAGAGTGAGAACATCCTCAAGAAGGATAGTGGGAGAAAAATTAACTTCAACGAAGTCGATGCTCAAGATACACAACTGTTGGTATGGGAAGAACTCCACATATCCCTGATCAAAATGTAGTTTGTAATGAAAAAGTACTATGATGGAGAAAAAGAGGGGTAAGTGAACCATAGGGATATTGTTTCCTTTTCACCGAGGAATTTGAATCATTTTTGATGGACAATGATTAACCTATCTCTTATAAGGAAGTACTTGAGAGCTCAAAATATGCAAGATTGATATAAGCTATGAGTTCTGTAATGGATTCCATGTATCATAACAATTAATGGGTTCTGTTCGATGCACTATTTTATGTAAATCCTATTAAATTTAAATGAGTATTCAAGAATAAACTAGACATGAATGGTCATGTTAGTACCTATAAAGCTCGACTAGCTCATAAGGGTTTTAAAATGGGTCAATGAATTGAATTTGATGAAACCCTTTCAATAGTTGTCATGTTTAAATATGTAATAATCATACTATCCCAAGAACATTTCCATGATAATGTGACTTGGAAGATGGCTTCCAAAATTTCATACTTTAATGAGAACCTTATGAAGATGTCTAGATGACACAACCAGAAGGGATTGGGACACCATTCAATGCTTAAAGGGAATACAAGTCATATAGATCCATTTATGGATTAATGAATTCATCCAAGTTATAGAACTTTTTATTAAATGGATCCATAAGAGAATTTGGATTCATTAAAAATGAATGTGGAGCCATGTTTTTATAATCGGTTTAATGGGAATGTTATCTTTATTCTACTAGTGTATGTTGAAAACATATTGCTTATTGGAATTGAAAACCCAATATTTCAGTTAGTGAAGGATGGGTCGAACATGTGTTTCTCCAAGAAGAACATAGGTGAAACTGCATACATTCTAGGGATCAATATCATTCATTATTGATAACAGAGGCAACTTGGACAGATTCAAAGTACATACATTGACCAGATACTAAAGTGATTTAGTAAGGAACAATCCAATAAAGGGCTGGTTCTAGTGTCTTGTGGTATACATCTTTCCAATAAAATGTGTCCCCATAAATATCATGGGAAATATAGGATGAGTAATATTCCATACGCTTCAGTGATATGATCTATCATGTATTCCATGTCATGTACAATACATGTTGTTCCCTATGCACTGAGCATGGTAGGCAGATATATAGCATATCTAGGAGAATAGAGTTTAAATTCTATCAAGAATATCCTTAGGAATATGATAGTAACTAAGGATATTCTCTTAGTTTATGGAGAAGACATAGATCTTTCCATTAGAGGGTATGTTGATGCTTGTTTTTTGACATATTATAATGATCTAAAGTCACAATCAGGATATGTTTTATGTCTCAATGGAGGATTTTTGAGCTATAATAGGTCAAGGAAGCTAGTTCTCACTAATTATACAATGCATTCCAAATATGTAGCATCTTATAATTTATCCAATGAAGCAATCCAAATTGATAAATTTTTCTAGGATCTTGATGTGGTGCCTATAAGTAAATATCCCATTATATTATAATGTGATAATACTGCTATGGTGGATCTTGGAAGAGAACCTAGGTTACATCAAAAGACAAAGTACATACTCTGAATGTATCTCATATTGAAGGATTTATATCAAAGGGGGTGAAGTTGTAGGGAGAAGAGTGTCAATGGTAGAGAACATGGAGGACCCCTTGACTAAAGGCATATCTCAACAGAAGCATGAATATTTTGTGACAGCTATAGGAATAAAGTTTTTTAGTAGTTGGGTCTGTTCTAGTGGGAGTCTTTAGTATTTAGTTCCCTAGAGAAAAACTAATTTGTACTTTATGATAAACTTGTATTCATTGGGAGAATATTTGTAAACTCCTTATCATATCATGATTGTTCTTCTACGTGACATAGTGTGTCAAAATTTCCTCATAATAAATGCCAATCTAAAAGGTTATAGTGGATCCCTAAAATGATGATAATGTGAATGTAATATTAAAATATTCATGAATATATTTTTATGGCCATATGATACCATTTGACGGGTAAAAATTTGTAAAGGTTATCAGGGGTGGGGACTCGTGAAACATTGAGGCACCTTCTAATGGTTTGTTTCCTTGGCAATATCAAGGAGGATATTATTAGAACAAGACCCACCTGTAGGAAATCCACAGTCGTAAGTGTCATTGGATGTTATATTCTATATACAAGAGTATTGGTCCCTAGACTTTAATATTATTATTAATGGGTATTATGACTCGCACACATATATGTATTGACGAAAACCATGATGACATCTCTTCATGGTGATGAAGGATATGTTGGGTGTGTCACGAGTAATACTGCATTAATGAATAATGCGACACTGTATTTTTCACTTCTAAGGAAGTAGATATATCTCATTCCCTTTTATGGAAATGATATATCCTATCTAAACCTATAGACATGGTTTTCACTAGGAAAATTAAATTATATGAAGTCAAAGAATGAGAAATTGAGCACGTGGGTTGATAGAAAATTCATGAAACCAACTGGACTAGAGATATAAAGAGAAAAGGATTATATTACATAGTGATCATTTTTTAAAGTGAAATGTCGTTGTAACGTCAACTTCTTTCTCTTGGGCACCATAACCCATTTCTAGATAGTAATCTTGGACTTTTGGAAAGCCCACCTAATGCCAACAAGAAATAGGCCATGAGGGTCATACACTATGTGTATCCATTATCATAGTTAAATAATTTATTAATTTAATATGCTGAAAAAAATATTATTCTCAATTTTGGTATAATAATTATTCAACTATGTCTGACTGCATTTATTTTATCACAAGTTATTCAATATAATATATTTATGAGAAAATATATCTTTATCAGTGAATATTTTAATTGTATTTATTTATTAAATAATCATTATTGATGGTGTAGTAAATATTCATGAGTATTGGCGGACCATGTTTTGGGTCTGGTGAGAAATAATATTAAATTTTATTTGGTAAAATAATATTTAAATATAGTGAGAAATTTAAGAACATGTTAGGGAAATAATAGAAATGTTATTATTATTGGAAATGGGGTTTCACATGGAATAATAAATTAATTAATGGCACATGTGATTATTATTTATTATTACCTGGTGAATTAAATTCCCTATTATGTTATTATTCTCTATATAATTGAAGGGTTTATTTGACTAGATAACTAATCCTTGTGTGTATAAAATGCATGGAGAAAAGCACTTGAGCCTAGAGAACTCATCCCTCTCCATGAACACTATCAATATCAAGATATATCCTCATCCACCAGATCGAGGATAATTCTTTGTAAGGGATTCTGAAGGAGATTAAAGGTGGAAATTATATGTTCAGGGATCTTCTACACTAGAGCCTAGAGACTCCATTAGTGACGTTCGAAAATACGCGGATCACGTGTGGATCACCACTAAATAATTATAATCAGCGGATTATGCATCGAAATAAAGTCGCACCTCAGACCCATGGTTAGACACATCAATGAATAAATAATCACCTTGGGGTGATTCTCTCATTTAATTCAATTAATTACAAAAAAATATGTTGATCCAATCATATCGGTTCCATGTTCTCTCTTTTGTCTTTTATCATTGGTTATGTTCCTTGGATACTGTTGTTTATCGTCGTATTGATACTAGGTTGGTCATCCAATATATACATTTGAAAAGTTTGGTACACACCTATCCTATGCTTCCATTGCACATGAAACCTAAAATTATCATCATTTTGATCATCACTTCGCCCAATTAGAAAATATTTTCCCCATTATTTATCTTAATGGGTTAATTTTGTATGAACTAAAGAATTTGAATAATGATTTGAATAATTAATGAGAATAAGAGTGAAATCTCTGATCCAGACACTACCATTGGGAGATAGTCGATTTGTGGATTATAGTGATGCATCAAATAAATGACTTGGATCTTTCCTTATAAAAAATGATATGTTTATTTCATATGAATCATGAAATTTAAAAACTACTGAGAAAAACAGTCAATCTCATGATCCTGGGTTAGTAGCTAAAATATCATCCAAGAATATATAGAGATATTCTCTCTATGGTGACAGAATTCAGATATATACATATCACATTTGCTTAAAATATATCTTCTCACAGAAAAAAATTCAATATGAAGAAAAATTGATGAATCGAGCTACTCAAGGATTACTATTTTTCAATAAAATATCACATTGGGAAGGAAAATAAGGTGGTAGATGCATTGAGCCGGAAGGATCTTTGGGTTTCAAACAAAATTTGGATTTATAAGGATCCTGTGTAGATGGATCTTGTATGGATATGGAAATTATAAAGGGCAGGGAAGCATAACTAGATTTTATAATGGTTTCCAAACCATAATTACTAGAAACTATTAAATTTTCTCAGTCTGATGATGAGAATATTAAAAATAAAATTAGTGTTTTAAATGTTAGGAAGTCAGTAGACTTCATGCATGAGGATGGAATTATGATATTTGGGAAGAGGAAATGTTTTCCCTCTACCCTCAAACTAAAACATGTTTTATTGGGGGATGCACATAACAAGAATTTTTCAATAAAACCTAGTAGTACTAAGATGTATAGTGATCTGAAGGATCATTTTTTGTGGGATAATATGAAGCGAGAATTGATGATTAGTTGTCAAGATGTTTATTCTATTAATAGGTGAAAGAAAAAAGTCATTATCCATGGGGAGTCATACAACCTCTTTCTATTTATACATGGAAATGGGATGACATTACTATGTATTTTCTCACCGTATTATCCAATACTCCATGATAGAATGATGCAATACATGTAATTATATATTGGCTTACCAAATATTCTTGTTTACTCACTATAGGGGAGAATTTTTCACTAAATAACCTTATCGGACTCTATATTAATGATTTTTAAAAACTTTTGGGAGCACCACTCTTTAATTTTTTTGATCACGATCCACTATTTTCATCAAAATTATAGAAAGGTCTACAAAAATCTTTAGATACTGAGTTTATTTTCTGTACTTCTTATCAACCTCAAAATGAGGGGAAATCCAAAGGACCATCCATACAATATAAGGCATGTTGAGATCATGATCAATTTATTTTCCCGGTAAATGGTATCAGAATTTACCTTTGGAATATATTTTATAAAATAATAGTTATAATTCAAGTATTCAAATGGAACCATATGAAGTGTTGTATAGAAAGATATGTCGTACACCAACATGTTGGGATGGAGTTTGTGGAAGGTTGATTAAGGACCACATCTTGTAAAGGAAAAAATTTAAAAGGTAAAGACTATTCAAACCCATATCAAATAATCTAAAAGAAGGAAAACGTGTTATGTCAATAATTGAAGGAAGGATTTGAAATTTCATTTTGATGATCATGTTTTCTTGAATGTGTATTCATTGATGGGTGTTATAATATTTGGGAAAAAAATGAAACTAAACCCCAGGTACATTGGTCTTTTTAAATACAAAATAGAATTAGAAGTGTGGATTATCATTTGTAATTGTTGTCTAGCCTTTCTAAGTATCAAAATGTGTCCCACATCTCCTTGTAAAGGAAGTACATGACATACCCATCACATGTCCTCAATTATAATGTAATTGAATAGGAACATGCCTTTTATTACTATGAAGATCTTCTCTCGATTTATAAGACTAAAAAATATTTGTTGAGGAATCAAATGACTCGAATGGTAAAGGTAATTTGAAAAAACACTAACATTTAAGAGGAAATGACATAGCCTGAGGAACTTATGTTGATGATCTAGGGAAATAGTTTTATGAGAAATCATTGAAGTAATTTTGGAGTTCAATTCTTTAGAAGATGGGAGAATGTAACACCCCTACGATTTACAAATAAATTTAATATAGAATGTAATACACACAACACTATGTACATGAAAAACAAAACCTCTTTATTATAGTTATTTAAAAGTATATTTATAACCTAGTTATTGAAACAAATTTTACAGCTTCTATATTTTGAATTTCAAAAATCAGACATACACGGTTGTGATCAATAAGATATTTAGAGTCTGATTTGATCAACATAATTGTTGGTGAATAGTAACTTGAAACTATGGAATAGTAACATTATTTTATGTTTAGTAATACGACCTTTATGAATATTAAATAGTCTAAATTAATAGTAACCTCATATAATAGAGTATAAATTATAAATAGGCACCTTATAAATGAAAGTGTAATATAATTATATAATTCTGTAAGTAACTGGATATTTAAAAAAATAATATTTTAGTATTGATATTATTATAATTCATAAATATTTAATTATAATTTTTTAATTATTAAAATGATTTAAAAGTAAAAAAATTTATGTTTAAAAAAATTATTCTTAATTAAATACTTTAATTTCAAATGGTTTTAGGATATTTTTAGGAGACCTTAGTTAAATTTTCAGAGTATTATAAAATCAGTTATAAATTTAAAATCTGTATTTGTGAAGTAAAGATTGATTTTAATGAAAAATTAATGTAATCATATTTAGAAAATTATTCTCATAAAAATAAGTTCATTTTTTAATTATTCAACTTGAAAAATGGTTTGGGTGAATTTTTTATATTTTTCTAAAATACATGAAACTTTCTGGGAATAGTAAAATATGATAATTTTTTATAAATGTTAAATACATTAATTTTTGAGTCATTTTTGATATATGGATAAGGCAAGAACCATTATTTTGAAATCACGTGTACAATTTACATTAATTCATTACAATAATAAATACTACTGCATGTATTGAGTGAAATAATAAAATTATGAATAAACTAATGAGAATTTACCCTACTCATGCACTATAAAAACCATCCATCATCCCCTCTTTTACTCACACCATAAAAGATTTGAACATTGTCAAATATATACGGAATACAATTAACATGATCCTCCCCCATGTCTAGAAGCTTCTTGTCTCATCAAAAGTCTAAAATCAGTTCCCTTAAATAGATTCTTAATAAGGTGTACGCAAGACGTAAAATCCACTTCTTTTTTCCTTTTTTGTTATTTTATAGTTCTTCATTTTATTATTCTCTAATAAATTCCTATATAAAAATTAGAATGATAACTCTATTATGATTTATATACTGGAATTATATGTGAATGGAAGAACCGTCATCATTCTCGTTCGTCTGTCTCATTTATTTTAAAAATGAAATCATTATATCAGAGGTGTGGATATACAAACTTCGTGGACGACGAACATTCATTCATCAATGAATTTTTCCAGGATAGACATGATACCATTTTTAGGGTTAATATATACTATAATATATTTGTTATAACCTCTTTAATATTATATAAATACTATATTTACATAATACCAATTCATATAAAAAACTATTTCTCGGTGATAGAAATAACGTCATAATAATATGAATAATTATCACTAAATATCTTACAAAATGACTAATCCTCATACCATATGTCCATAATATATATATACATATTTACACATTTGAATTCAAATTTATAACATGTAATTCCAATTCTGTGGAATTATACCTATTTTATAGAAACTCCATTACTTATAAACAAGTCAACAGATCATGGAAACCAAGAATATTAAGGCTCCCGAACGATGAAGATAAACTCTATAATTCATCAATAAGGACATAAATGAAACTAATAAAACTATAATTAATCAATTAATTATATTAAATTTTCTTAATTAATTAATTAAATTAATTTGAGTATCCTTGATGTTATGTTCAAGTGCAGTCTCATTCAGACATAAGGTAAGGATTTTTTCCCGAACATCCATATTTATTAGGGATGTGTTTTATTCCTCTATAAACAATTGTAATTATTTATTACGACTATATAATTATTAAAATTATGTATATTTTTTTGAAGTAGTTTATTATAATATGATCATATTTTTTTATGGAAATTACATGTTTTAAAAGGGTCCCCTTCTCAATTCTTCATGATAAGCAAGCCCAATTAAAGTGAACATCACAATTTCTCACCTTTTCAAGTGAACTCTATAATATATTTTAAAACATAATTACTTTTATAAAACCACATATATTATAATTGAAAAACTATTTTAGTTAATTTTTGGTTTATGGAAATATTTTTTGAAAATAATTTTTCTTTTGAAAGGAAAAGAATATTAGTATCATGAATTCTTCAATGATTTTATCAGAGCATTTTCATCTATTTCAAAACTAGAATTGAATATTATTTTTTATGGGGATTAAAAATTTATGATTATCATCTTACATATTTTATTAAATGGTTAATGATCAGTTTTACTGTGGATTTTCTATCATGATACCATTCACTATGCTACACAATATGGTTAGTGATTATGTCTACATGTTGGGGAATGTTATTTCATATGTTCATGTTATTTATGATTATTTCCATTCATATGAGGAATTAATTG
This sequence comes from Viscum album, assembly GCA_963277665.1. Lineage (NCBI taxonomy): Eukaryota > Viridiplantae > Streptophyta > Magnoliopsida > Santalales > Viscaceae > Viscum > Viscum album. Next base: position 1,200,961,052 of record OY728164.1, read on the forward strand.
AAATTAAAAAGATATTTTGGGGCCTTCTATATCCTCTTGATTCATTGGTATTTCTGATGATAGCAATGAAAATTGGGTATTGGTTGAGGCCTTACCCTAGTATTTTTTAGATGCCTTGGGTGAGGCCTTAATAATATGATATAGATATTCGGTACAATTAATTCTATCATTATGATAATATTAATTGATAAAACATGTGATTATTCAACTATTATAATATCTATGGTTATGTTTATTTCTCATGTAATTATCTATATGGATTTATGAAATCTGATTTCATTCCTTCCATATTATTCCCTAATTTATTTTTGAAGGTATGTCTTTTTAGTTATTCCCCATGACTAGTGTTTATATTTAGAATAACTTCTATTGTATTACTCACCCTTAATTTGAATCTGATATCACCCCTTTATTATGTTTTATTCTTCCCCTAGATATGAAGACGAATATTATTATAAATGTCTTGCACGAATAATCTATAAATTTATGGGTGTTTTCAATGGAGTTGCAATGTTTTATTTTCATTCAAGTTGTCGTGTAAATCATATGTTTGTATTTTTTTCCAAACTCACAATCTATTTTTCCAATTGGGATGTGATATACCTATAAAAAAAATGTATTAATGAAAGGAACCAGATTTGGAAAATTGGTGTTGTGGTCCTTACAACATATCAGTGTAATACCACGCATTGGGTGTCACTCCAATCATAATTCACAATTTTTTATCAATAATTTATGCTATATATGATTTATTAGAAAAAATACTATCCACAATTGAGGTGATGATCCGGAAGGATATTCAACCTCAACCTTTCACAAGATAGGAATTATAGGATGTCTAGGGAAATGATTTCTGATATCCCTTTGTCATCATTTGATGATGTCTTTATATAATGATAGACAATCCATGTCTGATATAGAAACAAACTCCACCAAAGGAAGTATGGAAATATTTTCTATGAGGTTCAGTAAACAAACATCAACCAGGGAGGATTTATATACATTGGATGAAATAGTTTCCCTATTATTTGTTTAAATACATAAGTCAACCTCTATATTTTGAGATTGTGTATGAAAAGTTATACAAACATTCAAGATATGAATGAATGTGTATAACCAAAATCTACTACTATGTTATATATTCTAGAATGAATAAATAACATACCTATCACCACAACATTTATGGGATACACCTCAGTATTAGTGATAATATATTTCATTACTTAATGCCTTTGAGGTTGTTGTTTATTTTCTCGCATAACCCATGCCTTTGGGAATTGGCTCACTTAGTACCCATGTTCCTTGTAGTTGAAACACTACACCATATGTTGAGTGTTGTTTTGAGCCTTCATTTATTCATCAAAATTAATTGAGTTATTCATATCCATTTGATAATTATAATATATATTCTTTTGTCTTCTATATTTAAAGCATCTCATGCCTATCTTTAGATAGTTCATGTGATGCTTCTTCCACAACATTTAGACACTCAGAATGATGGATTTTATTCCAATTATGGGATTTATCTATTGATCCTCCCATATTATAATCCATTTTAAAATTTTTAACAATGGAAACAAAATAACATTGAGAATATTTGATCTCTATTTCATCCTTAACGACACAATGGGAAATCTCTTTATTCCTGTGAAAGTCACAAATGGCTAATATTTTCATATACTCTTCTTTAGTACACTAAATAAGTTATCCACTTTGATTTGGTGTTATTGACAAAGCTATAGGACTATAATGAATGCCTTGTAAGGATTTACTTGTATTCCTCTATATAATCATATTCCATTTACGTCATCCCGATGAACTACTATTCTATATTAAGAAGTGTAGTTTAGAGAAAATAATTATTAAAAAATATTTTCATGAACTGTTTACATTCCATGGATTGAATTGCCTCCTTGGGAATCTTGTTTTTGATCAGTTTCCACCACTGATCATCTTCTTCATCAAAATAATAGACCACTAATGTTAATTAATCTTCTTGAGTGAAATCGGGGACATAGAATAACTTTTCAATAGAGTTAATCCATTGTTTTGTGATGAGGAGATCAAGAGATTCACTAATGATAGAAGGCCTTTTTAACCTGAAGGATTACACTAAAAAATTCAATTTCTTAATATAATATTGGAGATAAACACGTTTCATATTATTATTCATAATATTATCCTGTTTATATTTTAATTTAATGAAGTTTTAAGCACCTGTTCCCCTCATATTTTTAATTTTTTTAAGGAAATCATCACATTGAATATCATAATGATTTTTTGGAATGAATTTTTCTGTTTTACACCATTAAATAAAAAAATGATATACAATTAGTTAGGGTGGGGTGATGCTTGAAAACATAGCCAATAATCATATAAGGAGGAAACATTGTACTTATAAGTATAAAATTGTAAATGAAATGTATATCATAACATGTGATTGTATAATTTTTAATCGAGGTTATCCATAGTGATATAATTATAAATATGGTTCTTACTAAATTTTTCTAATAATAATCCCATGAAAGGCTAGGTTATTCTTTAATACAAACTATAAAAGTATAGCCTTATATATATATATATTTATTATTATATGATTTTGAGCATAATTAATCATCAAATTAAAACCAAGGATCACAAATTCCAGTGTCTTTGAAATATAATTTATTTAAGAAGAAATCATAAATCCAAAATAAAACAGTATTTTATTAAATCCCATTCATGATATCCTAACATACATTGATCTCCTACATATGCTCTGGATAACTTGGGGAATTAATGAGCACATGGATGAGTTAAAAAATCCTAGTACGGGAATAAAAAACTAAATAAATTATGGAACATGAGTTATATGGAATAACCTGATGAAATAAAACGGAATAGAACATAAATAAACATATGGAATCATGAAATATTGAACATTGGATAATATAATCATGGAAACATAGGAATGTGTAAGAATCATATAACATTACATATACATGATTTAAGGCTAACTGCCAAGACTAAATCACATGGTGGACAAAGTCCCATAATGGAATCGAGTTTACTCTATATCCCAACATGATGTATCATGAGACAGAAAATTACCCAATTAATTAGAGTTACATCTCGGTGCACCCATAATAACATGTTCATTCATAAGTTTTCCATAATAAGAATCAATTATAAAGAACAAAAATAATGGTTACACATTGAATGAATTTGGTATTGTAGAGACCCTAAGCTTGACGTACATGGACATTAAATTACTTTTGCGGAATACTTAATACATAACAAAAACAGGCACACAAGGATCATAATAGTTTAGTGTCTTTGGAAACATGGAACGTAATCTTCTAATCGTGGTGAAAGATCTTCAACATCTCCCATAAAGATCTTACACATTATGTTTCCTTAACTAAAACCTTTCTTTTGATCCTGGGGGAAAATAAAACATCAAAAGGTTGAGCTCAAATGCTCTGTAAGGGTAAGCATGGATAAAATAAAACATTCCACTTACATTTGAACATAAAAACATGAACATAATGTTTAAAAATCAAAAGCTTGAGCAATGACATAAAACATAGAAGTACGTAAGGCATAGATCATAAAAAATCATTAAGAATGATAAAATAGAATGGGAATAAAACATGTAATAGTGGAAGCCATTAAGCACATGATATTATTTCCATAGTAGCCAAGGCATTGTTGCCAAGTCCATCTTAGAGGACAAAGTCCCTTTCTGAAACGAGTTCACTCCTCGTTCCAGTCCTGTATTACTGAACCGGTTTAACTTGTCGTTCCAGACATGTTTATCTCATGAGATATAAATCTTTACCCAATGCATTGGAGTGAGATATAGGTCCCACCCATCTCATAATGAAATCATTCTTTCTTGTTCCACAAAATAAACATACATCATTCATAATAATCCAACGAATAAAATGGGTTTCATAAACAAAATCCCATCATCACATAATCCATATAAAAGAAATGGATAACATTTCATAATAAGAAAAGTGAAACCATGTAAATCATAGAGACATTATACTTGAAACATACACATATGAAATAATGTCATTTTAGATGGAAAATGTTTTTGCTAAAACACTTGAAATTAATTCTTGAGGAAAATATCCTTTCTTCTTTAAAATAATTTTCTTTTCACAAAATGTCATTAATTTTTAAAAGAATAGTATTTTGTTGAAAATAGTCATTAAATCATTGGGAGGAAGCTTCATGAAAATAAGGCTTTATAAAACCGTAAAAATCCTTTCATGCAGTATACGTTAAAAAAATGATTCTTCTCGTACTTTTGTCGTAAAAGTCAAAAAAGTATCTCATAACGTAAGAAAAAGAAATATTCCTTACATAACTTATAGTAAAAGTAAAAAATGGTTAAAAATGAATTTAAACATACATGAATACACTTTTATAAAACATGGATATGGATGATAACAATAACCCCAGTAAATACTTACGTATAAGCAATCTCGGATAAAAATGATATTGGAAAAGTTATCCCTTACCTTAGGTCTGATATGCTTCGTACGTATCCGAAACTCCTGTATAATGATTTAAATAATTTCATTGACTTATTACAGAATGATATTCATTGTTATGATATCATATATGTTTCACTTATGACTTCATATTACCCTTTCTTTTGTAAATTCCATGTTAAATGAGCATTTTGGGTAAACTCATTTTATTTATCCTATGTGTTTTGACTTGTCGTTCTTGATATTATTACTTATATAATGATTTACATAATTCCAGAATGTAAAACATGATTGATATATAATATATATTCATCATATATATATATATTATAGATCGATAAAAGGAATGAAATACACCGTTCATGGAGACGGTAGGTCGTACGTACACATGAACACTGTTTTCGTTTCCCTTTTGAATTGAATAGAATTAAGTAAATGACATACACACATATATATATAAATAAATCCAGTATCATTATTATGTCATATATTTCATTATTATTCATTATATATACTTTATAATCATTCATGAATGGTTAAAATGGAGAGTGAATCTCATCGCATCGTGGAGACGGTGGTCCGTACGTACGCACGAGCGATGATATCATTCCCAAGATCATGGAATTGTATTAAAGTGTATGTATAATATATAAAGAATAAATATCACTTTACAATTAAAATATATATTCATTACTTTCACCCTTATACCCATCCAAGTAAGGTGGTGGTGGAAAATAGATTACACCACGGCGTGGAGACGATATTCCGTACGTACGCATGCGTGGTGATTTCGTTTTCCGTTGAATGGATAGATAGTGAAATATGGGTGTTTCATAATTATAATAACATATAAGTATATTATTGATACTGATGTTACTAACTCATAATGAAACAAGTAAAAAAATAAGAATTGGAAGAAGAAATAATGTTGAAAGAACCGGTAATGGACATTACCTCTTCTTTGAAGCGCCTCTTTGAGACCTCCTCTTAGGGCACTAAATTTGGTCTTTTAAGAAGACCAGGACCACTAGGATGATTATAGGGAAGTGAAGAAGATAATTTGGAAGGGTTTGGCTGAGCTTGAAGGCTCAAAGTGGTGTGAGGAAGAGAGGGAGGAGGTGCCCTTTTATAAGGGAGGAGAGGGGCACCTTTGGAATTAAAAAAATATTAATTTATAATAAATCTAACCCCACATAAAAACCTCCAAAAATGAATCATATTCGAAGATTAAATGATATAGGGTTTTAATAGGATCAAAAAATCAAATTTAGACATGTTTGGATATTATTTTAAACCTTATCATTTTGATTTATCCTTATTTAATCTATTTAAGTTTATTTGTGGTAATAAAATTCTAAATTTTAAATTATAAGAAATAATTACTTATTTGTTGTGAATTTTCCATAATTGGTTACTTAATAACATTATAGACCATATTAATTTAAATTTATAATTCTTTAAATATTTTTGTGATTTTTAAACAATTTTATAATATGTTATTTTTATTAAATAACAATAGTGTCAATTTTGACACTATTCAATTATTTGAATTTAAATAAAATATATACAGAAGATATATTCAAACTAAAAGTTTTAATAGATTCATAAAATTTCATATATATCTATAAAATTATTTTATCACATTAAATAGTTTATATAACATTTATTTTATTATTTTTAAAACCATTTATTTGGTTTATCTCTTAATAAAATAATTACTACAACATTTTTGTATAATTATTTAATATACTGATTTGTTTCATAAAAATTAAAAATAAAATCCTATGATGAATATAAATATATTACCTTTCACAATAATACTTTTACTTGAATTTATCATCTTAAAATCACAATATTTAAATTGTTATATCTATTAAATTATGAAGGTGACAACTTTGGAATCATTTAAAATAAAATAATATAAGTGTCATAATCACTTTTATAAGGCTCCAAACGGTCATATATAAGGTCATTGGGTGATTAAGGTGTATATATACACTACCAATAAGTGTTGGTCAGGTTTGTGGGCCTTTTAATGGGTATTATTATTTCAATCAAAACAATATTACTTATTTTCAACTTAATAAATAATTTCTGTATCATTAATGTATCACCATTAATGACAATTATTTAATCCCTAAAAATTCTAAATAAATTATCATGATATAGATAATTTTATTATATTTCTGGAGACTATTAGTGTTCTAAGTTTTATGATGTTTACCACTAAATTAAAATTATTATACTTATAAGATTTAAGAGAGTGACATGTTGTCACTTTCTTTGGTTTTAATAATAATTAAATTATTTTCATGGTCAAAAGTACATAAAATGAATCTAATCTGACCCTTAGGTTATATGGGTCTACTTTTATCCATCCAATTGAATTTTGGAATGTGTTATGGTAATTTTATAATATTATATTTGCCCTTAATTACCCAATTTACCTTTAACTATGTTAAATAAAATTTATCGTAGTTACTATTCTTAATTCACAAAAATAAAAAGTAGCTTATTAACATAATTTGGACCCACTAATTCCAAATATGGAATCAATTTTTCCAAATTAAATACACAAAATTTTCAGAAATTAAATTAAAATTAATCCCATTGTCGAAAAAAAACATGTTTTTCCTTAAAACATTGCAAAAGATTGAATTTATTTATCCTACGAATTTAATATAAAATCAATGATAATGACATACATTATATTAAATGGTAAAAATATATTATATTTATACTTTAAAACCATTCAATATTATAATTTAACCATATAAATTAATGCGATGAAAAAAGTTGTTTTTAATTAAAATATAGCGTGTTTTTACTATTCATCAAAATATTAAAGTTACCAGAATTATATGAAAAATTTATCAAAAGTAAATTTTTATTTATTTATTACAAAAAAGAATTTTATTTTGTCAAATTGAACTTATAAACATTTCAAAATCTAGATTTTAAGTGGGTGCGCCATCAAAAGGCGGCAAAACTGCATTTTTTGAAAATTACTTATTTTACCTGAAAAATTTATTTTGTTCTTATACCATGTTCTAGAAAATGTGTAAGATAAATAATAATGTTATAAAATCCAAAATTTATTTAATACTATTCATAATGGCTAGTTCATAATAATATTATAATAATATATCATTTTTTAGTAAAACCCGGTATTGCGTACAACACACGCTATCGAGGAAGGTCGCGATTGCGTGTACTGCAAGCCAAGTCAGGGTTGCGTGTTGTGCAAGAATCCTTCGATGTTTCGTATAACAGAATCAAACCATATTTCATTTATACATTGAATATATATATATATATATACTCAATGTTGTGTAGAATAACTATTATCAAAATTGTGTGTAACACGATCCAAGAAGAGTGTTGCGTATACTGCAAGCTAATACGGTGTTTGGGTATAGCGCAAGGTAATCATGGTGTAGCATAAAACACATGAAATTAATGAAATTAAAAGATTATTTTTCATAAAATCTTGGGGTGTTACATTCTACCCCCCTTAAAATGATTTTTTCCCTCGAAATTCGTCTGGGTTATAAATGGTTTACTACTCGAAAGTTTGTTTAATAGAAACCCACATCGTAAAAAGTAATACCACAACATGGATTTAAAAACTAAAGTGTGAAATGTAACGGTTACCCAAATTAACTCATCACTGGGTTTCCACATATGAGAACATAGGTGAAAATATGGATATGGAAGAAAAATTTAACCATCAAGTTCTGATGGAGAGTGGTAGAGAACATGGCTATGAAAAATCCAACAATCACAAAGCTATAGATTTTTGATGATCTAAGGTACCATTTGATTCATCGGATATAAGGGAACTAGGACAACATTTTTGGTTTCCAAGATCATTTCCCTAAAGTTGATGAATTAAAATAAATACTTACATGATTTTGGAACAATCTCACTTTTGTTCGTGAATTGACCAATTTACACTTCATCCCTTAAAGAAATGAAGTTGAATTTGTTATTCGTGATGTGTTAGAAGATCATGTGTTAGAATGATGGGTCATTCCTTATCTTTCAAACAAAAGGTTGGCAAAAGTTATAAGTCCATCATATGGTTAGATTAATCGTATATGGTTCCAAAAATGTACTTATACTTCATATATCATCCCACATAATAAAATAAAACTAGTTTCTACTAACCAGGGACTTCTTGTAGGCCAGTGGTAGGCGATAAAGGCCAGTCGCACATCGGTTGTGGGTTCGATTCCCATAGCCTTGTCCAACATGATGGACTATCGCCAGTCCTGCAGGTTGTCCTTTTTCAAAAACTACAGTACTATAACATCGGATCAATAATATTGAAAAAAGTTCTATCCTTAAACAATAATAACTTATGTCCAACATAATCCATTTGAATCTTTAGGCTTATCTAAAATACATCGATCCAAGCTCATAGTATAAAGAAAATGATTACTTGAAATGTCACATAACAATCACGTGAATTCCATCATTTATCCCCCATATATCATAAGATATATCTTGTTGGTAAAAATAAGAACATGTGAATACCTTAATCTTGTATTCTCTTGAAAAATGAATACTCATTTAACTTTAGTAAAAACATGAATGCTGTCAAACATTAACTCTTTCCACATACCAAAATCCAAAAATTTCTATATAATAAAACCATAATATGACTTAGTCCTTATATCAGTCATGAGCTCATGAATACAATCAAACATCCCATTATCTTCTTATCCCTTCATTATGCGCATATAATCTACTTTCCAAAAATATCTGAATAACCTTCCATGGTTACTGGTACCATTTAACATATACATTCATATACTTTTGAAAAAACAACAGTGTATCATTCCTTAGATGGTTCTTTATTCCATAGTACCATACATTGTTCTTTATAAACATAAAATCATTCCACTAACATCTTAAACCACTAGCTGAGCTTCATCATTTGTTTCATCTCATGTTTCATTTGTAGTCTCTTCATCATAATCCACATAAATACTACCCATACGATCGTACTGATTCCCTTCATGAGACTTTCCCTTAGGGCATTGGTTTGCATAATGCCCATACATTCCACATTTAAAACATTTAACCATTGTTGATGTCGTAGCAATACCATTATACTCATCCATGGTGTTAACTAAACATTTTCCTTTGCACTTACTAGCTTGGTGTCATTCTTTTCCACAACCAAAGAATCTTCCAGTTCCCTTGAAACATTCTACTTGATGCCTCTTCCCACATGATTTACATAGGAGAAATTGAACTTTCTTTCCTCTATGATCATCATGAAACTCCATCTTTCTCTTATTATCTGAGTCAGAAAACATACCAATGTTGAGATTATTGATCATATTATGAGATTGATGATTATGCATAATAATAATGTTTGGACTTCCAAATCCCATTTCATTTGGTTTCTCATGAATAATATCATTCCATTGTCCATTATATCCTCCATTATCGTGAATCATCCTGTTTCCAGCCATTTTCTAAAACCCAAAAAGAATAGCGTGAGAGGAAAAAAATCAAGCTAGGGAAAACAACATAGTAAAGGGGGATTACCCTCAATATCAAACATCTTAGGTTAAATTCTATGATCGTTACCATATTTCTAGGACTATATCCTATACGTATACCTATCCTTAGGGATATCCCTAGACATACCTTAGAAATATCTCTAGGGATCTCACTAACGTTTTCGCATCCTAGTTTCCGAAGGTTGACTAATCCTTTCCTCTCATATCATCTGTAGAGACCCTAATCTTGACGTACATGGACATTACATTACTTTTGCGGAATTCTTAATACATAACAAAAACAGACACACAAGGACCGTAATAGTTTAGTGTCTTTGGAACTTGCAACGTAATCTTCTAATCGTGGTGAAAGATCTTCAACATCTCCCATAAAGATCTTCCACTTTTTGTTTCCTTACCTAAAACCCTTCTTTTGATCCTGGGGTAAAATAAAACCTAAAAAGGGTGAGCTCAAATTCTCAATAAGGGTAAACATGGATAAAATAAAACATACCATATAAATTTGACCTTAAAAACATGAACATAATGTTTAAACATCAAAAGCTTGAGCAATGTCATAAAACATGGAAGTATGTAAGGCATAGATCATAAAGAAACATTATGAATGATAAAATAGAATGGTAATAAAACATGTAATTGTGGTAACCATTAAGCACATGATATGATTTGCATAGTAGCAAAGGCATTGTTGCCAAGACCATCTTAGAGGACAAAGTCCCTTTCTGAATCGAGTTCACTTTTCGTTCCAATCCTGTATTATTGAACCAGTTTAACTTGTCGTTACAGCCATGTCTATATCATGAGATATAAATCTTTACCCAATGCATTGGAGGGAGATATAGGTCCCACCCATCTCATAATGAAATCATTCTTACTTGTTCCACAAAATAAACATACATCATTCATAATAACCCAACGAATAAAATAGGTTTCATAAACATAATCCCATCATCACATAATCTATATAAAAGAAATGGATAACATTTCATAATAATAAAAGTGAAACCATTTAAATCATAGAGACATTTTACTTGAAACATACACATATGAAATAATGTCATTTTAGATGGAAAATGGTTTTGAACAAACACTTGAAATGAATTCTTGTGGAAAATATCCTTTCTTCTTTAAAATCATTTTCTTTTCACAAAATGTCATGAATTTTTAAAAGAATAGTATTTTGTTGAAAATATTCATGAAATCTTTGGGATGAAGCTTCATCAAAATAAGGCTTTATAAAACCGTAAAAATCCTTTCATGCCGTATACGTTAAAAAAATGATTCTTCTCGTACTTTTGTCGAAAAAGTCAAAAAAAGTACCTCGTAACATAAAAATAGAAATATTCCTTACATACCATTTAGTAAAAGTCAAAAATGGCTAAAAATGACTTTAAACATACATGAAAACACTTTTATAAAACATGGACATGGATGATAACAATAACCCCAGTAAATACTTACGTATAAGCAATCTCGGATAAAAATTAGATTGGAAAAGTTATCCCTTACATTAGATCTAATATGCTTCGTACATATCCAAAACTCTTGTATAATGATATAAATAATGTCATTGACTTATTACAGAATCATATTCATTGTTATGATATCATATATGTTTCACTTATGACTTCATATTACCCGTTCTTTTGTAAATTCCATGTTAAAGTTGCATTTTGGGTAAAATCATTTTATGTATCGTATGTGTTTCGACTTGTCGTTGTTGATATTATTACTTATATCCTAATTTACATAATTACAGAATGTAAAAAATGATTTATATATAATATATATTCATCATATACATATATATTATAGATCGATAAAAGGAATGAAATACACCATTCATGGAAACGGTAGGCCGTACATACGCATGAACGCTGTTTTCGTTTCCCTTTTTAATTGAATGGAATTAAGTAAATGACATACATATATATATATATATATACATAAATCCAGTATCATTATTATGTCATATATTTCATTATTATTCATTATATATACTTTATAATCATTCATTAATGGTTAACTTGGAGAGTGAATCTCATCGTGTAGTGGAGACAGTAGTACGTACGTACGCACAAGCGATGATATCATTCCCAATATCGTGGAATTGTATTAAAGGGTATGTATAATATTAAAGAATCAATATAAATTTACAATAATTATATATATTCATTACTTTCACCCTTATACCCATACAAGTAAGGTTGTGGTGGAAAATAGATTACACCACGACATGGAGACGGTATTCCGTACGTACGCACGCGCGGTGATTTCATTTTCCGTTGGATGGATAGATGGTGAAATATGGTTTTTTCATACTTATAATAACATATCAGTACATTATTTATACTAATGTTATTACCTCATAATGAAACAACTAAAAAAAGAAGAATTGGAACAAGAAATAAAGTCGAATGAATCGGTAATGGACATTACCTCTTCTTTGAAGCGCCTCATTGAGAACTCCTCTTAGGGCACTAAATTTGGTCTTTGAAGAAGACCTGGACCTCTACGATGTTTCTAGGGAAGTGAATAAGAGAATTTGTCAGGGTTTGGTAGAGGATGAAGGCTCAATGTGGTGTGAGGAAGAGGGAGGAGGTGCCCTTTTATAAGGGAGGAGAGGGGCACCTTTGGAATTCTTAAAAATATTAATTTATAATAAATATAACCCCACTTAAAACCCTCCAAAAATGACTCATATTCGATGATTAGATGAGATAGGTTTGTAATCTCATCATCCAATTAAATTTATACATGTTTGGATCTTATTTTAAACCTTATCATTTTGATTTATCCTTAGTTAATCTATCTATGTTTATTTGTGGTAATAAAATTATAAATTTTTAAATATAACAAATAATTACTTATTTGTTGTGAATTTTCCATAATTGGTAACTTTATAACATTATAGACCATATAAATTTAAATTTATAATTTTTTAAATATTTTTGTGATTTTTAAACAATTTTATAATTTTTTATTTTTATAAAATAACAATATAGTCAATTTTGACACTATTCATTTATTTGAATTTAAATAAAATATATACAAAAGATATGTTCGAACTAAACGCTTTAATAGATTCATAAAAGTTCATATGTATTTATAAAATTTGTGGATAATTTTAAATAGTTCATATAACATTTATTTTATTATTGTTAAAATCATTTATTTCGTTTATCTCTTAATAAAATAATTACTACAACATTTTTTTATAATTATTTAATATACTTATTTGTTGCATAAAAATTAAAAATAAAATCTTAGGATGAAGATAAATCTATTTAATTTTACAATAATACTTTTACTCTAATTTAGAATCCTAAAATAACAATATTTAAATTGTTATATTTATTACATTATGAAGGGGACAACTTTGACATCATTTAAAATAAAATAATATAAGTGTCATAATCACTTTTATAAGGCTCCAAACGATCGTAAATTAGGTAATTTGATGAATAAGGTGTAGATATACACTACCAATAAGTTTAGGTCCGGTTTTTTGGACTTTTAATGGGTATTATTATTTCAATAAAAACTATATTACTTATTTTCCACATAATAAATAATTTCTGTATCATTAATGTATCACAATTAATGACAATTATTTAATCCCTAAAAATTCTAAATAATTTATGATGATGTAGATACGTTTAGTAGCTTTCTGGAGACTATTCATGTTCGATGTTTTATGATGTTTACCACTAAATTAAAATTATTATACTTATAATATTTAAGAGAGTGACATGTTGTCACTTTCTTTGGTTTTAATAATAATTAAATTATTTTCAAGGTCAAAAGTCCATAAAATGAATATAATCTAACCCTTAGGTTATATGGGTCTACTTTTAGCCATCCAATATAATTTTGGCATTTGTTAGGGTAATTTTATAATATTATATTTATCCTTAATTACCCGATTTACCTTTAACTATAGTAAATAAAATTTACCGTAGTTACTATTCATAATTCCCAAAAACAAAAAGTAGCTTATTAACATAATTTGGACCCACTGATTCCAAATATGGAATCCATTTTTCTAAATTCAATACACAAAAGTTGTATAAATTAAATTAAAAATAATCCCGTTGTCGAAAGAAAATGGGTTTTTCTTTAAAACATTGCAAAAGATTGAATTGATTTAACCTACGAATTTAATGTAAAATCAATGATAATGAAATAAATTATATTAAATGGTAAAAATATATTCTATTTATACTTTAAAACCATTCAATATTATAATTTAACCATATAAAATATTGCGATGAATAAAATTATTTTTAATTAAAATATAGAGTGTTTTTACTATTCATCAAAATATGAAATGTACCAGAATAATATGAAAAATTTATCCAAAGTAATTTTTTTTTTCTTCCTTCCAAAAGAGAATTTTATTTTGTCAAATTGAACTTATAAACATGTCAAAAACTAGATTTAAAGTGGGTGCACCATCAAAAGGCGGCAAAACTGCATTTTTTTAAAATTACTTATTTTACCCGAAAATTTTATTTTGTTCTTATACCATGTAATAGAAAATGTGTAAGATGAATAATCATGTCATAAAATTCAAAATTTATTTAAGACTATTCATAACGGCTAGTTATTAATAATATTATAATAATATATCGTTGTTTAGTAAAACCCAGTATTGCGTACAACACACGCTATCGAGGAAGGACGCGATTGCATGTAATGCAAGACAAGTCAGGGTTGCGTATTGTGCAAGAATCCTTCATTGTTTCATATAACAGAATCAAACCATATTTCATTTATACATTGAATATATATATATATATACTCAATGCTGCGTAGAATAACTATTATCAATATTGTGTGTAACATGATCCATGAATAGTGTTGCGTATACTGCAAGTTAATACAGTGTTTGTGTATAGCGCAAGGTAATCTTGGTGTGGCATACAACAAAAGTCATTAATGAAATTAAAATAATATTTTTCATAAAATCTCGGGGTGTTACATGTGTTGTATTTATATCATAAGTAACAACCAATGGACTTGTCATAAGGGTTTTTATGAATGAATGGATTTAAATAACACATGACATTAAAAAGGTAAAATAACCATATATCATGATAAATTATGTCCATAATATTTCAAAACATAAAAAAGAGTTTATGAATCTTTAGAACATAGATAATTTAGTGCAGTTTATGGAAAAATATTTAAGAGTATTTTAAAAGGAAAAATTAATAATTTATTTTATAAACCTAAAAAAGAACAAGGATTGTTTTTAAGGTTATAAATATGGATTTTTTTTAAAATAATGGTTGAATGAAACAACTTATGGATGGTTCATTAAAATGGTAATGATGTTAGGAATTTTCATTTAATTGGGCTTACTTATCAGGAGTAATTGAAAAGCGAACTTTATAAAACAATAATTTCCCAAAAAATAATTTTGAATGGATATATATATAATTTTGGGAAGTATAAATACAATATTGAATAAGTATTTAATAAAAATAAATATTTTAAATTGTTTAAATAGAGATTAATCATTACCAAAGGTAATTGGGTGGTTTAGATAGATCCATTACCTTATGTGAGAAAGTGTCCTACAGATGTACTTAATGTACATGATATTAAATTTAAATCCATTAATTATTTAATTCATAAACTCCTCTACTTGTATTTGATTTATTAAAATATTATTAAGTCCAGTTATAGTCTTTTTATGAGTTATATGATTCAATTTTTTCATTCAGGGAGCATTCGTTCCAAGATTTTATGATTGGTTCCATTGAGTTTATTATTGGAGTTCTTGTCAAATGTAAGGAGAAATCCATTATTGGAATTATATGATATTTAATGACATAATTAATAGTAAATGGATCCATATATCATTTTTTTATATAATTTATTTGTTAATTAAATAAAATTTTCATGATGAATGTACATTTATTTTGGTGAATTTTGGATCATCACAAATTAATTTTATTATTATTATTTAATATAATGTTTATATATTATTTACTGGTATTAAAAAAGATATAGTATACGGTTTGAAACATTATTAACCATAAAAATGGTTTTACAACTGGACATGATGGTTTTATTATCAAAAAAATCATATTCCATGAAGGTGGTGAATCAACACATCACATATAATGTTTTCATTTTTTATAAAAAGTGAATGGATGTGATTTGATAAGGATATCACATTAACATAATAAAATTAATATATATTTGTGATAGTGGATATATAGAATTACTTTGGATATAAGAGGTGTGGGAATGATAAGAAAATAAAATAAATTAAAAGAGAAAGAGGGAGGGTTTTACCTCTTTAGTGCCTTCTAATTGAGAACTACCTTATGGTACTTGGAAATGGTATTTGGGGAGAATAGAAATACTAGAACGTAGTTAAGAGGTTTGGGAGTGTAATTGGGAATAATATAAGAAATATCCAATTATTTTAAGGTGTGAGGAGAATAGGTGGTGAGGGGTGGTATTTATAGTGGGGGGAGAGGGGTGTTTTTGATTATTTTATTAATTTTTTATTATTTTGGATCAAGACTATCAATAGTGTTGATTCTTATTACTATATACAGTAACTATTATATGTGAGTTTGAAATAATGGTTTATTACACCATTCATGGCTCAAAAATTCCTGTATTTTGATTAATATGGTAAATATTATAAATTATTGTATTTCACTATTCACCAAAAAATTAAACTATTTTAGAAAAATACAAAAAACATTCACTGACCATTTTTCAACCTATAGGTTTCAAAAATAAAATCCTTTTTGTATATTTTTTTCTACGTTTGATAAATTAAATTTTTAATTAAAATCATAATTTATTAAAATAATATCGAAATTAAAATTATATGTGATTTTATGACACATTGAAAAATTAATTAAGGTCTCATAAAATTATTTTATAATCATAAGAAAAAATAATACATTACTTAAATATTTTATGAAAATAATTTTTTTAAACCTCCATATTAATTATTAAATTGTAAAAAGACCACTATGTTTTATAAAAATAAAAATGCTTATTTTATCATTTGAAAACATTTATTTACTTATATTGTGATATAACTATATCATATATTCATTAATAAGATGACATAATTTTGTTTATAATTTCAGAGGTGATATTACTATTCTATTGACCATATTACGATTCCTAAAGGAACATTACAATTATAATAGTAAATTTGTGATTTCATTGTTATGGGCTAAATAATTTATTTAAATACCACTTATTTCATTATTCATTTATGGGAAAAAATTATTAGGTTCTCTATGAGTTGTATGTGATTTATACTATATGAGATCATTATAATAAAGATATTTACATTGATAAGATTAGAGGTTGTTACACAATATAGAAAATCATATGAGTCCAATCCTTCATTCCCACTATTCTATAACATGAGAGCTACACCCACACACCCTCACTTATGATTAGTGTGCAGAAGTGGTCTTGATCCCCCAGACATGTCCCATTTCACCTTTCAATGACCCTATAAAAAATAGAGAGTAGATCCATGAAATGTTCTGGTCATTTGGATGATTTTTTGGGTTGTGAAAAATACAACCAACATATCATCATTAAATTATCCATACATTGAGATACTCTCAATAATTATCCAACTAACCATTACATGGGATACTCCTCATTATTTAAGAAACATTGGAATCCTCCTAGTTTTAAGGCCCATCAAATCCTTTAAATAATAATGGATTGACATTTTCCTCATGGTTCTAAAACCATAGGAGTCCTTCAATGTGTAATCCCCAACCAAACCTCCAAATTTCCATGAGTTGAGAATCTCCTCCTCCTTCTTGAAACATGGGAATCCTATAAGATGTAAGACCCAGCCATCCCTATAATTTACCATGAGTTGATATTATCCTCATGGGTCTAGAAATGTGAGAATCCTCATAGGTTTATGCCCCATCCAAACCTTAAATTATCCATTAGATGATATTATTCTCATGATTCTTGAAATATAGGAATCATCGTAGGAATAATCCCAAACCAGACCACTATATATCTTGGAGTTGATTTTTTTTATAGTTCAAAAAACATTTGTATCCTCTTAGGTGTAATCCCAAACCAAACCATCAATTAACCATGAGTTTATATTATCATCCTGGTTCTAGATATATTATCATCCTTCTAGATGTAAGCCTAAAAACCCTCTAAATTACTATTAGTTATGGATATCCTCGTGGTCCTAGAAACATGGTCATCCTCTTATGTGTAAGCCCCAACCATACCTTCAAATAAACATGAGATGGCATTCTTCTCATGGTTCTAGAAATATTTAAATCCTCATATGTTTAATCCCCAAGAAAACATCAAAATTACCATGAGTTGCAATAAACCTCATCGTTCTATAAATTATTGGCATCCTCTTAGGTGTAGTCCCCCAAAAATTCAATTCACCATGAGTTGATACTATCATCATGGTTAAAGAAATATGGGTATCTCCTAGGTGTAATCCCTAACAAGACCACTAAATTACCATGATTCAAGATACTTTTTCCAGTTCCATAAAATATGGGAATACAAAAAGGTGTTTTCCCCAACCAAAAATTGAATTAACCACGAATTTAGAATCTTCTTATGGTTCCAGAAATATGGTAATCTTCCTTAGTGTAATCCCCAAAAAATCATTCAAATATAATGTTGTTATTTTATTCAGTGTGACTAATCATAAACTATCTCATGGTCATCACACCATTTATGACTAATGTGGGGTTAGAGATATGTGATGATCATCCAAAATAAATTATGAAAGGGCACCCATTTTGGGCCTCCATAGATGTATAATTCAAAACATATAAATAAAACTATGTGGGCTCTGATTCGTGTTCAGATCCCCATATGTTATATTTATATATGTGGTATGAGTCCAACTTAATTTCAACTTCAACCAGTCCATCAAAATAAATGGGTTTTTATTTTCAACTTTAGAAGTTTATGTAGGATACCTCTTTGAGGATCAATCCAAACTCCAAAATGCTTATGGCCTCCCTGGATGACAATAAACACCAGAGATCTTCACTTTCAATATTTATACAAATGTATCAAAAATTAATAAGAGAGGTTGGGGAACTTTTAATTCATATAGAGGTTTACATAAAACATACGGTCATAATAAGATCATTAGCATAAGGATAACAATTCATTCAGTATTATTTGGGAAGGATTCATGAATACATATCAAATATATAAGTGTCATGGAGTATGAATTAAATATCCCCCAAAGTTTATGATTCAATCGACATCCCATTGTATCAGAGAGAAATGTTTTCGAATATTTTGTTGGGAAAATACAAGTGACTCTAGGAATTTTGAAATAATGTATGCATTAACAAAAAATAAGTGTGGTCATGAAATATTTTTGGAAAGTAGAGTAAAATTATAATCTCCCTAAACTCCAAGGATATTAGAAAGATAACAGTAGTATAAAAAATTATCAATATAGGAAATCAAAATGTTATTTATGTGACCAAGTATTCAAAGAAGGTACTTGACAAAAATATGTACAATAAAAAGTGAATATCCTAAAAAGAAAACCTATATAATTCTAAAATATAATTTTACAAAGGAGACAACATCCTACTTTAAAAAATTAATCTATAAGATTACAAACCCTCTTCAATTATTCATGATTAAATTTCATGATGATTATTTTGGAATGAAAAGGGGTTCCATGTTGGGAGAGTCAAAATGGTATATTTTAAATGGAGAATTTTTTTAGATGATCACTTATGGGATAAATGGTTTCATTAGTTTTCATTCATAGGCTTTAATTTATTAATTGACATTTATATTATTATTTGTTTAATTTTTATTATTATTTTATCTATTTTTTAAATGACTATCAATATTTAAGTGTTTACAGGGATTTTCTTGAGATTCATTAACACACATAATTTAATATAAAATTCCATTTCATTTTTTCTATTAAAGATACATTTATCACAAAAGGGGGAAATGTGATGATTATTATCTATGAAATAAGGTGTATGTTTTTTAGGGATAAATTATTGTATATCAATGTAGATGGAGAATTTATCATAATTAATTACTGGATAAGAATCCCAAGATAATAAAGGGGGTGAATGAAGTACAATCCCAATAAATCATTCTCTATTTTACTTATAAACTATGATTCCTATGGGATATAAGAAACCCCTAAACCCAAAGTGACTTTCCATAAAATTTAATGGGTGATTAATGGTTAAAAAAGATAAAATTATTTTTATAATAACATATCTTCATGTTCTATAATATTTTTTCATAAAGAAATGTGGGTTTTATAAAAATAAAATTTATAATTTTCATATGACCAAAAATAATCAAAAGGTATACATATTTAAACATGTATGTCATAGAAAGAATGTCCATAAATTAATCATATTGAAATGTTGTTTTTCCCTTGTAATAAATTGTTGATGAAACAATTCACACATGATTATTTGAACAATATTGGATTTTTAATAAATTCACCAGTGTGATATTCTTAGAAGAGATTTAAATGTCCACGAAATATTGAATTTTGATTTTATGATTATGTTTGAAGGAGATAATCATATGATATGATTAAGATATGTTATGTAAGGAGTATACCATTGATGATGTGTATTAGATTATTTAAGAATATACAATGGCATGATTATGGGATGAGTATGGGATGAGATTCCATGATATACATACAGATAGATACATGTAATTTAGTCTACTGGTTGTCTTGGTTGTCTCATTGAGAAGACTAAGGAAAGGGTTAACTAAGATATTATCAAATAAAGTCATTCATGTTCAAAAACATTGACCTGAACTTGAATAAATTATAGAGAAATGTAGAATCACATAGAGTGTAAAGAAGATAAATAAATCTTATAACTCTTTGAGATGATCAAGGATGTTTCCATTATCTATAAGAATTCATGGTCCTGAGGGACAATGATCTCTCACAAACCTTATCCAACCCAATGGTGTGTTGGAATTAACCTTAAAATGAAGATATATATAGAGTCGGCCTAATTATTTAGGATTTAAATAAAAATATTATATTTTATATATAATTATTTTGTAGTGTTATATTGTAGGTATTCATGAGAAGATATACTTGTAAACTGAAGGAATCCTATAACATCACATTTAATATCACATATTTAAATAAAAATAAAGATGAATTTTAAGGTTCAAGGTTAATATAGAGATATGAGGTTATCATGTATCATCGTGAGGATTAGATAAAATTATAGATGTTGCATAATAATAACTATTAGAAATATACACTTATACGTTAGGGTTGTAGTTTTAACTTTTTATAGACTAACAATAAAAGTGACGACAGAGACATTATAATTGGTTTAATAAAATCCCACTATTAAAAGGTAGTATGTTTTAATTTTAACATCAGTTTAAAAAATGACATTAAAATTCCTTTAAAAAGTATTTAATATATGTTTTCCAGAAAAATAAAATTACAACTGATTTAAAAAAGGTATAGATTCCCTGAAAATCTGATTGGTTTTTTTGTTCGAAATCCTGCCTCTCAACCAACTGTGGAACTCAAAGGAACATTATGCCTCTTAATGATGGTTGAACATATATTATATTCAACATTTATGCATTTATCAAGATGTTTCTATACAATATTTCATTTTTATCCCTAATTATTGATGCTATAAAAATTTTCATTAATCCATAACCATGGATTATGGTTTTTTGTGTTTTTTATACTCCAATTTTTCACTTGATTTTCTCCAGTCATGTCGTGTTTTCCCTATTTCCACTAGTTTCAATAGATTTTATCAGAATACAATATATTTGTCACATTATTGACATCAAAATATTATTTTTTATATTTTTATTTTCTATGAAAAAGTAATTATTTATTATTTATATATTTGATCCATCCAGTCAATTTTTTTTATCAATTTTAAAATATTATGTTAGTTTTTTAATGTTATAATTTCTTTAAAATAATTAAATTTTTTATGTTGGAATTTTTTTTATATAATTTTTTTTATTTTTAGTTTCTTCATTATAAAATTTTTAACCTTATAATTGTTTTGAACTCATTTTTTGAAAAAAAAATTATTTAGATATTTCTTTGTTCAATATAATGACATTTTACTTTTTATTTGTAAATTTTTTTTTATTTTAAATTTTTTTAATATATAAATTATATTTTTAATAGTTATTAATGTTTATATTATATATTTTATATGTACTTTATATATTTTATTTAAAATATGATATTATTTTATTTGATCATAATGAATAATTTTTTATTATGATCAAATAATTATAAAAAATTGAATGAATTTATTTTATTTTTTTTACTAAAATTTATCTATTTTTTTTATTTTTTAAAATTTTATATCTTTCAATATATTAAACTTTTATGATGCGATATAAGGATATTAATTGATCATAATTAGATATATTTTTTAATTACCACTAAATAATATGAAAAAAAAGTTGATAATTTATTGGAATTTGTTAAAATTATATTTAAAACAAAGATTTATTGTTCTCTCTAAACATGATGTGACTGAATATGAGAAAATAAAATTCCATAAAAATAAATGATAATATCATTTTCAATGGTTTCATCTATAATTGTACATGATGGATCTGAAAAGGTAAAAAACTAAAAATTGAACATCTAATGTTAATGGAAATAGTTAGCATATGGTAGAGGATTTTATTGAAGAATTGATTGATGATATAGGCATTAAAACCATCAAAAAATACATATTATTAAACTATTTAACAAATATTATATGAAAAAAAAACTTTTTTAAAAGTTCAATAAATTTATATTTTTATCCATATTTTTAATATTAGTTATCATTATAGAATGAAATATATTTAGTGATAAAATTATCTCTACATTGATTAAACATATAAAATATCTAGTTCTAGAAGGAAATGGGATTCCAAGAACCAATTGTGATTAAAAGAAAATATTATTCCCAATGGGATTGGGGTATAAACTGATACATGATTTCACCGGTGATTATGTGTTGTATATGATGGAATATGAATGTTTATCAAAGTATTCTAATTTTGTGACATCCTGTTATATTATAGATGAAAATGTCAACTCTAATTAATTCTCAAGTACTAACATAAAAATAATGCTAATGAAATTTAGTACCTTCCTGTAATTATGTGTTTTAAGCACATATTTTCAAATTGAAATGATGATAAAAGGTAAATATTTAATACAAATGAGTAGATCTTTGAAGTAAAATCATATCACCCTACTGATTCACCATTAAAGGAAAGATCTCATAAAATCATTCCATATATTTTAAGTGAAGATGGAAATCATTGAATGAGAATTTACATTGATGGAATGAATCCATATGAGGTCTTTAGTATCCACTATAGTTCATGGTCTATTTTTTGGTAGTTTACAAATCCCACCTAGAAATACGTATGAAGAAAAAATATGTTATGACGAGCTTGATGATTTTCAGATAAATTCAATGATGAAACGATATTTATGTGTATCTTTTTCTATTGATTTTCTCATTGAAGCATCTATGGGAGAAAGGTGTCACAATTTTTGATTCATACATGAAGGACTATTTTATTTTTAATGTAATGATGATGATCAAAATAAATAACATTCATGCGTATAAAAAAATGTCTACATGCAGTGTAATGGGAAATAAAGCATATCCAATTTGTGCATGGGAGACATCATATTATCAATTGAAGAATGCAAGAAAGAGACTGTACATGGGACTTCAATGTTTTTATTGTGAATTGATTATCCTTATTATTTATTCAATATATATTTTAATGATTTACATGAATATAACCTCCCCCCTAAACCATTATCAGCTGAAGAATATTAAAACAAGGTATAAAATAATGACTTCATATTTTTAATTAATGAATGTTATGGTCACCAAAAAAAATATCTAGATGAAAAAATAAATCTTATTCAAACTATGATGTTTTATATTTTAATATGTAAAACATAACATTTATGTCATGAATGCTGGGAAGAAAATATTTGACAGTTATTTTGGAAATTATTAATACATATAAGGAATGAAAAATGTTATATTTCATGACTTATTATATAAGATATACATTGGAATAAATTTTTAGTTCCCTAACACTATAAAAAGAAACAAAATATATTTTCATTTAGTTGGTTAAACATTATCAAAGAATGAGAATATGATTTAATTACTATCATTATCGTATTAAAATACACAGTACATATTCTTAAAATTTAATGAATTATGTGTCATTGGAAAATTTTAAATTAATTAGTATGAAATCTCATTCCTATCACTTATTGATAAAACAACATCTATCAGTCACACTATATGGTCAATTGTCAACTCATGTTAGAATTACTATTGTCAAGTTATGTTATTTTTTAAAGTCAATTTATAGAAAAGTCATTGATAAAATTTTTTCATATATGTTTGAGAATGAATAAATGTTTATAATTAGTTTACTGGAAATCTTTTTCCCACCATTAAATTTTTCATCAAATGGTTCATCTAGTTATTCATTTGGAAGGTGATATTTGAAAATGTTGGCCTATTTATTTATATTGGTTGTATCCTATTGAAATATATATATATATATATTAATATTTTTAAGGGATACATTAAAAATAATTATCGATCAAAGGCCTATATTTTATGAAAATATGTATTAGATGATTTTATTTGCATCTACACTAATTATTTGTATCAAGTGGTGCATATTGTTCTCCCAATATATCATTATTAAGAATATTATAGTGAATATAGAAGGGTTCATGGAATAAATGTAAATTTTATTCCTTGTGATGATGTTATGCAGACACATTTAAACAATTTTAACATCATAGATGAGGGAAAACCATATATATCACCATATATTGTCAAATTAAAAGAATAATGTCTAAAAAGAAATTTAAATGGTTAATGATTGGGCATGAAAATACATATGTTTCATGTTTTAAAAATAAAGTAAAAACATATTTATCTACATAAAAAAATTGAAACGTTGTGTAGGGGAACATCTCATAATGTGAAATCTTGTTCAACTATTGATATTTATGGTTATATGTTTTATGTAAAAAATTAGGATGAAACAAGTACTATTTGAAATAATTGGGTTAGTTTTGTCACTATATCAATGCATTTTTATACATAAAATGATAAAAACCAATTTTCAATATAAAAAATATCATTTTTAGTTTATGGGGATATAAAAGAAACGGATTATACTAAATTTCAAGTAATAGTGTTAAAAGGTAATAGTTTTGATAGCAACGGTTGTATGAAGCATTTTGATTATGGATTTATAGTCATTGATTTGAATGAATTTAGTTCAAAAGATGAACCATTTATTAGGATTAGACATGAAAATAAAATATTCTATGTTATTGATCCATTGAATGGCTCGTGGTCCATAATTTCTCAAGGTAATATAATTAATTTTGGTGAGGAAGACAGTGGTGATGTTAGGGATTTATTTGAGTTTTACTCATATATTATGTGATTTGTAGAGGATAACATTGAAAATCATTCTCACACAGTTCATGATTTATGAAATGATCATGTTGGAAGGATATGAGAAAACAATACACAAAACCCTTAGTTATTAAGGAAACTATTTATAATATATTTTTTATTATTGGCTAAAAATTTTGTAAGTAATTTTTTCCATCATTTTTTTTCATTAATAATTTTTTGAATTTATAAATAATTTTGATTAATTTATTTTCGCCATAACATAATTTTCATTTTAAATTTTCATAAAGATTACAAGTATTTATTAAATAATTATTATTGTTTATATTATCTATTTTTATTTGTACTAACATATTTCTCTTTCTTATTTAATTGTTTTGTATGATACAACCACCATCATGGGATTTCAAAAATATTAATTATTTATTTATATACATTTTTTAAGGTAATATAATAATCTTTTAGTCATAAATTTAATGAAACCAATCATTTGTTTGTATACAATTTAATATAAAATAAATTTTTTAAAAAATATTTCATTAATGTCATAAATATTTTTTCAAATATAAATTCTTTCTGATAGAAATTATTTTTGGTTGAAACAATTTATTATTTATTACCATTTTAATTTATTACTTTTTTATCATTATGATATTTTTATGGTTTAAATCAATTTTTTCAATTTTTTGTTATCTATTATGAACAATAATATTTTTAGTTGTTATTTATATTTAATTTTATTCAGATATAGGTGCAAATTATATTTTTGTCATATCACACATCCTTCATAATGATATACACGTGTGCAAGGGAGCTAAGGTTTGTATGTTTTTGTTAATATACCTAAATAGTTTATAAATTATTTAATGAAATTTAACATATAGTTCATAAAATTATTTGGGTATTTTCTTCTTCTGTAGATAAGAAGATACCTAAATATAGTATGAATGGGATTAAAAATTTAGGAAAACATGTGCTCACACATAGAGAGAAAAGGATGATAATTATCTTTGATGAGAATGACATCCCAACTAGACCAAATTCCACAATGATTAAGAATTTCCTGAATATATAGATTTTTTTAGGATATGTATTTTATATAATAATTGGATGTGAATCGGCCTTTCGGTGAAAGATATTTTATGGGAGCCCCTAATGGTAAAATTTATAAACTTATTTTTTTTTTCTAGTGGGATAAATATTATTCATTTTTTTATTTTTATATTTATTCCATTACAAATGATACTTATATTTCTAGAGAAAAATTGAATTAATAAATTTATTTATCATTTGGGGGAAATGATTGATAAATTTGAATACAAATTAGAAATAAACATGTATTTTATAGAGTAAAATTGGTAAATATACATATATTAAGTAATAGATTATAGAAAGAGAAATAGATATTTATTGTCTCCAGTTGGTAAGAGGATGCTTTTATGGTGTGTTTTTTTCATGGTAAAATTTAGTTATTGTTATGTTTATTAATTTATAGGTTTTGTATTTTTTTATTATGTAACAGACATTTATTATAACTCACCAAGAGATATCCTAACAATATATACCTTTATAACATGTCACAAATAGGGTATTTTCTTCTGGAGTAAAAAATGATTTCTCAAAAATAGATTGAATTTAGAGCCAAGTCTTGTAGAGGATGTAAAGAGGTTTTGATCAACCCTCCATCACCTCCCACTCATCATGAAAAATGGAAAAGGTTAATAATTATTTTCAAAATGTAACATATATTATGGATCTAGAAAGGTTTTAGACTATAAAATTATATGTAATTAATTGTTACTTTTCATCAAAATTACTATTTAATAAATTTACCTCAACATTATTAGACATAAAAATATTACATCAGTATGAACATCAATGGAAAATGAAAAATGTGTCCATTATCCATGAGGGTACAATAGATATTCTTAAATATTTTCTAGAATATTATGAACACCCTATATGTGTTAGAATGTATAAAGAGGGTATTAGATTTACAACATATTTTTTCCAAGCCCAAAACATGACATCGATGGGGGTGGAATATCATAATGAAAATGATTCATTGAAGGATTCTATGTGAAAATTAAATGGTTCAATAGAGGATGGTATTAAATAATAATTATCAGTTATTCTTGTAGAATCATTGATAAATATGCATCTAGCATTGCCTACATGGCCTTCCACCCCAAATCTTCCACCTCCCCATTCAGACCCGATTGTGTATTGTGAGTTTCATGCTGGGGATCCCCATTTACATATTGTGACACATGGAACTATACATAATATGAGAGATTTTTCACATCGTCATATTATGCAGTTTGGTATGGAAAGAGTAAGAATAAATGATATTATTGATCCAACTGTTGCATTGTCGATGCCTACTGAGGGGGTTTCTATTGTTGGATAGGGTATTGGCCATTTTTTACATTGACTTGATGATTATTCTAGTTAGATGAATTATGAGGTATGTGTGACTATTAATTTTTTATTTGGCATGAAATAAAAAAGTACTTATCCTATTTTCTTACACAATACTTATTTTAGAGTATATTATATCAATATAATAACTAAAATGGAATGGAAAATTTTAGATTATACTACCTTCAGATATTCCTCTTAAAGATGAATGTGTAATAAGGTCATCACATGTTTTCCACATATTAGTTAATAATTATAATTTTATAGTGAGTAATAACATATATGATATATATTATATATTAAATATTTTTAAAATAGATATCTTATATATTTTAATGGGTTAAAATATAACTGTAGCAGTGTTGTAGTTGGTTTTTAGATAACATAATTTTAATTATTAATATTTTCCATTGTGTAAAAATATTTTATATTGACTTAATAACTTATTTTTCTAATCATGTATCTAAGTAGTAATTTCATCTATTATTATTTCATATCAGGTAATGGTTTTATCGACCCAGAATAAATTTCAATAGAAGTGAACTTTTAGAAACAAGAAACCAGAATAGATTATGTGTCTGAACATTTCAAAAACATGGACATCCCATATGGGTTTGTAAAATTCCTTTATGGGAAAGAAAAAATATATAATTATGAAAAAATATTACTTAATTTATTATTTATGTTAATAATTTTATTTTATCTTATAAATTATATGTTATGTGTTATTTTTACAAAATAATGTAAAGCATATTGATTATACACATTATTAGTTGTTGTTCATAAAATATTTAATTTTTTTAAATAAGTACTTTTCATTCAATGATATTAATTATTTTATCATGATTATTTTAGTTTACATTATTTTTGTAAATTACTATTTGAAATTACAATTGATTTTTTGTTGGGTTCAATAGGTCTTACTACCCAATAATGGAACCATAAAAATTGAATATCTAAAAATTCAGTTCAATAAAGTTATTGTTAGTGAATACTTGGTTTTTTATACATATATGAATATTTTATTTTTAAAATATTGATTCATAAACATTATTTCATCATTAATACGTGAATTTTGAATGTGGGTATTATGTTTTATGACTAATTTTTGATACAATCATGCCTTGAAACACAAAATATTTTGAAAAGGTTAGTTTTGATCTAACACTATTAATTTAAACAAATATATAATTTTTTAAAATTTATAATCATTTATTTGGTATATTTTTTATGATATATCATCATATAAATCCAATTACTAGTAAAAAATTCATGACTTATCGGTATAATATTTTCTATGTTTGAGAATTTTTTTATATTTAGTTTATTTGAGGTGTGTATTTGTAATTTAATTGTAAATGATATTAATGAGTTTTATAAAAAAAAATTTCTTTTATGTTTGATGTTTATATATATGTTTTGAGATTTTAGGTGAGGGATTATATAATTTTAAACAGATTTTTTAAATTTTTTAACAACATTGAATGATTGTTTTATAAAAATTCAAGGTTGAAATCACCATGGCAAGATTTTTATGTTCTTTTTTACTAAAAACTAATGTTGAAAGAATGGCATGGTGGATGTACACATCAGTTTTTCATAAAATGAAACATTAAACCCCTTTGGATATCATTTTTCTTTTGGAAATGTTTTTATAAAAATTTGGTGTTGAACATACAATTTAATTCCCCTTCTAGAAGGATTTTCAACAATGTCTTATGAAAACCGACATAGAAAGTACCACATTAAACAATATCTATATTAACATCAGAAAAAATTGATATTTAAATGTAAAAAACACTAGTAATGTGGTTTTTTCAACAAGTTAATGAACTAGAAGTGATGTATTAAGCATGAATAATTCTATGAGTTTTTTAATATAATGGTTTAAAGTGGTGTAAAACACCCTGATCAGTAGATATAGTATAATTATTTACTCATATGGTCATTTCTCACATCGTAGTTGTATTTATTTCACTTTAAATATATTGAGGAAATGATACTGTCTTTAAGAGAATGACTAAAACATGTCATGAATGATTATGACTATGATGCAATAAGAATGAGTTAATCATCCACAAGAATGAGTTTAATTAGACCTAAGAATGATCACACTATAAACATTATAGTAATCCCATAAAATTGTTTACTTAATTTGAAGTAGTTCCAACATTGAAGAAAATCATCATTAAGCTTTCATTTTGAGAGAAACTAGTTGCTCTGATTTTAAGATAATCACAATACTATCATGAATATTACACCGTGAACAATAATATGATAAAATTAGTCAACACAATTAAGACCTGAATACAAACTAGGAAATGATGATACAACAATGGTTTGGGAGCCAAGTGGTGTTTCACTAGAACACAATTGTTCACATTGCATTTCCTGGTGATATAGGGGACCAAGTCATAATAAATTAATCATAAATGCAATTATTATAGCTAAATAGGTCACCAAGTTTGAAATTTTTGATGTATTGAACCAGTCATTCCATAGTATGAATCATCACACCAAAAAAACCAATATGGTTAGAATTTAAAAATATAGGTATTTTGAAAATTATTTATTAACGAAACCATGGAGGTCAGTTCTCACAAATTCTATAGGCAACAATCATGATGTGATACCGATTCTATGCCACAAGCTACATGATCACACCCAAAGTCAAAGGTGGGTTTAGTATATTTTATGGGAGATGTCATCAATTATTTTTTGAACTGGAGTTTGATAAAATTATTTATTTTGATGGAATATATAACATTAAAAAATTGTGCACTGCATCATGATTCGTATTGGAAAGTCTTAATTTTGATATTTCTATAATCTCTCAAAAATATATTCTCTATATATTATAGATAAAACGAGGACTCAAAAAAGGAAAATTCAATAGTTAATTGGGTGACATTGACTCAAAATTTAAGGAATAAATCTAGTAGACTAAGGTGAAAAGATATGGTATACATTGATTGATTAGGATCTTCATCAATGATATAAATATATTAATTATCTCTATAAAATGGTCATTCCTAATTATGGATACTATGATGATATAATAGATGAAAAAAATAATTCGAATAATTCATATGAGGGCATCCCATTTGGTTTCCTCATGAGGGGGTGCATTGGAAACACACCTTTTCCAATGATCAACGACACTTGAGGGAGACTTTTCATGTATTAAACATGCCAAAAAGATTTAATTTTATTGATCTATTTACCCAATAATTTTCTTCCACATTACAATAGGAGTTCATGGTCATCCCCTTACATTATCTATAAAGTCA
Organism: Viscum album; assembly: GCA_963277665.1. Taxonomy (NCBI): domain Eukaryota; kingdom Viridiplantae; phylum Streptophyta; class Magnoliopsida; order Santalales; family Viscaceae; genus Viscum; species Viscum album. Next base: position 1,200,992,290 of record OY728164.1, read on the forward strand.
TTAATTATTATTACTATGGAAGGGTAGTGGTAATTAGGTGGATAATAGGAGATTCAATAAGGAAATAGACACCTAATGATAATAGTGATGTTGTAATTCCTTGAACTAGTTCCCTCCACAGTAACCAGACTAGAGTGTCACATGACATTAGGTACACCTCCCCATACACCATTGTCTTCTGACTAATTGTGAGGGACTATAGGGTGACAGTGGAGATATTATACCCCCTGAAGATAGAAAATAAAAGTAAAAATAATAATATAACACAATCAAATTAATTTATATAATAGTTTAATGTAATAAAAATTATGATCATGTTATTAAAAAAAATTCATTCAATGTTATTCATATAAAACCCTGCTGGTTGTACATAGGCCAATACCATATATTAATGTATAACAAATAATCAACATAAAAACCGTCTCAGAGCTAAAGAACCACTCAACTCATCTTTATATCCTTGTCATCTCCCTCATGCACACACTACACTATTGTGGATACTAGTTTCTTGAAATTTCACATTTTCCCATACATCAACCAAGTGACATAATGTTTTCATTTATCTTGAAGGGCCTATATGAAGTGTACGTATAAAATCAGTTCGCCACAACCAATGGTGTCCATAACTAATATTAATATCATACACTAGTGTATTAAACAAAAAAAATAACAACTAGAATATATTAAAAAACCTACTCAACTCATGCTCGACTACCCTAGAAAAATCAATCACCTTCCTCAGTCTGTTTTAGAGTGGCATTGTAATTCCAGAGGTTGTCATACTAGAAGTTCATTTGGCCTCACCACTAGTTTTCATTTCACATAGAATCATCATTCCAAATATACCATGAAACTCATACTATGAATTCCCAACCCATACCTTATCATATTTTACATAACATGTGATCAACATGATCTATAATTTAATCGACCTGACCCATTGAACCCCCTCTTAGTCTAGCAAGGAGCTGATTGTGTAACCCAATCCCACCTCCAATATTCTAGGGGATTGGGACTGGCACTGAGTAAGAATACCTTATATAAAAGAGTCCATAATATAATGAACATATACACGAAAAACCATTATCATAGATTCTAAAAAACAATAGAACTGTCGAAAAAATATTATTAAAGGAATGCATAACCTCCAGTATACAATAAAAGAGTATGATAAAACAAAACCATAGTAAAATTGAAAAAATATAGGCCCAAAAAGTAGAAAATATTTCTTACCTATTAATCTGTGAGAATATTGTCCTTAAAAAAATACTCCAGATTATAAAAGTAGTCTATAACACACCATCACCCAAAACTATTATACACCACCTACATTAGGACCAAGAAGATCACCATAGAACTGAATTTCAACTTTATATGACACTACATGTGTGGAAGTATCCAATGAATGGAAGAGTATAAACATAACCATTAGAAAATACAAAAATAACCAATGAAGTAAAGCATTCTAGAGAGTAATATCAAAACCATAATCAATTGGGAAATGAATAAATAAATAAGATATTCCTAAATGATGTACTTTAGTCACATAGTATGATCTCAGTATTTATAACCAATTCTAGATAAGGTCTATAATTTCCAGTATATGATCCCAGTAATCTAAATAAACATATGTTGTGTCTCTCTCTAATTGTGATGGAGGATCCAGGCCCCTAATAATAGGTGAAATACAAACTATTATAGGGGATCCATATATCATTTGATCTTTATAGAGTACATAAATACAAATATCATATATATATATATAATCTAATCATTATAAAAATGGGTGAAACGCTGACTATATTCAATATCGTAGGTATTGGATCTCATAATCATAATTACATCGGTGAAATACCAACTCCATAGGTGGATCCCTGTCCTAATTGGTATAAAATTTACCTTATAGGGTAATAATGAAGGGACACCCATGTATGACCATTCTAGTTAATGTATAGAAGGGTTTCGACCCCTATAATTACATTTCATCTCATTTTTTGATCTATGTTCTCAATGGTATAGTCCCCATCATGATTCCTTAATAAATATACTAACAAATAACTAGTAAAATGCCCTTATTCAGACCCAAAAAATGGATACATGGGTAGAAAATTGTCATAGGAAGACTACATAGTGTGTCTACGTTGATACATGATATGTATCCCAATGATGAGGTCTGAAAATTCACTACTAATTCATTGTGCATGTGAAGTTTCAAGAACTTGTTTTGTAGATTGGGTACATGTTTTGTAAGTAACTCGGGTTCATAGGGGATTTACACCTTATGCATACTATGTTAATTAACTTATGTTCAAACAATGTGTGGAAAACTCCACACAAGTTTATATACTTTACTCAGCCATGAAATCCTACTTTCAAATATCCTGTATTTCACTGAATGTGTTCCTCCGAACAACATTCCTAATAGTTGGGTTTATGAAGATGCTTCAAACTGAATCCATTTATTCTTCATCTCTTCATAAACATTCTCCTTTCCTATTTCCTAGATGATCATTGGACACATTAATTATGATGTAATTAACAACATAAAATAGTATATACCCACAATTAATCATAATGATTTTCCTCTTCAATGTATGTTACATAGTTGACACCTTAGTAAATGTTGTTTAGAAAATACGCAAAACATTTTATCCTTCACAAGTTTACCTTATAAATTATTCATATTAATGTTGTGAACCTCTGTGTTGAAACTAATTGAAAGAAATTATTATAATGGTCTATTTTTAACCACAATAAAATAATTAAACAATAAATATGATAGCCTATATGAAGTTTGTTAGTGAATGTGAAAATAATTGAAGGTGACATCCATGAAAATTAAAAAGTATGTGAGGAGGATGACTAGACATGATCATCTAGAGGAAATGATTAAAAAACCACATAATCAATAAAACAAACACATGCAATAAAATCTCTCATCCCTATAGAAAATTTTTAATAAAGAAAGCTATATATTTATAGGGCCATAAAATTATCTAAATCAATCATTAAATCTATAAGATTTAATCAATGATCTCATAAACACAAATAATGGGAAACATCGAAGAATTAAAAAATTCCAGCTGAGGGAATATATCATTCAATGTTAAATAATTCAGTCATTGGGAATATGTTGATGATTCATAATTTTTAACATCGATCTTATATCCCATGTATTCCTACACATCATCTTCACAATGGAAAGTTATCACCCACATTACAACTCTCTCAATAATTGAGGCTTATGAAGCTAATCCCTAAAAATTTATTTGTCTGTTTTAAATATATCGAGATTATGTCAAGGTTGGATTTAAACAAAATTAATTTATTAATTTATTTATTTGTTTTAATCTTCTAATGTCTATGAATCATATCTAGACCTAATGTGGAAGAATCGTTTATTATGCCCAGAGAAACACTTCCATTGTGGATTTAACTACATCATCATTCACATAATCAATATTTTCAATTGAGATAAAAAACATTATTCCTAAAACAAATCACATGTTAGAGAAAATATATTTAAAATGCATTTAGTATATTTATATTAGGGCTACAATGCACTCAAAATTCCATAAAAACTTCATAATTAACTGTAGAAGTACTATTTAAAATATTTTCTATGTCAAAAAGAGAAAAAATCAATTACACACTCTCCACCTTAAAATCATTTAATACTAAAATGCATGGCCTATTGTAATAGGCGTGGGAACTAAGCTCACATCCAGCTCTCCCACTCACACGAGCTCTCAAGAAGACACCCCTATTCGTAGATAATGGGTAGAAGGGGAATTTTTCAACCATTAAGGATCCTATTCTACTAATCATCTACCAATATTAACTACTATAAGAAGGTGGACAAAAGTTTATTATCTTCATCACGTGAATCTATATCTTGTAATTGGTCTGGTATACATCTCTAAAACAATAATACATGGAATAATTTGGGAAATCAAATCATCTTTGGTGGTATGTCTCAGTGGTCCATATACACCTACCAAATGTACTATCTAAAATGGACTGATATATCAGGAAGATATCTTACAACCCCATTCAAATATTTGTAACCCATATAGAGATGTGAACATTATAAGAACTTTTTTTCCCTCATCAAACTCATAATATCTCGATCAATGTTTCACATAGGGAATCATACGAATAAAATATATCATTGTCTTCTCTTAATTAATCTTCAACCTCTCTATCACTACCTAAATTGATATTAGATGCCAGACTGCTAACTCTCCCTCCACTAAAAAAATATTGATAACCTACAGGTTCATCAATCCATGGAATGAAATGGTTTGATGATAATGGTGGAGTGATATCTATTATTTTTTAAAAACTCCACAATATGTAGGTGATCATCCATGCTCTAGAATAATTCTAACACACAAGTTTGCATCATGTCCTCAATGATCTATAAGGTCCTATCAATCTTCATAACCATCATGGGGTGTAATTTCATGATCATCTATAAAAAATCAATTCCTGCTACAACCCTCTCCACAAATGGTATGTGAATCAAATTTCATGGTTATATTGGAGATCATTAAGGATACTCCTTAAAATTTTATGAATGAATTCATAGAAAATCATCCTAATATTTCTAACAAATTATTATTTTAAATGGTGATGAAGTGGGATGAATGGTGATTTAGTAAATTATCACCCAAATAATGTTGTTTCCAATTTCAATAAATTGAATCCTCATCCCAAATCCCCTGGATATGTCATCCCACAAAAATTATATAACCTTAAGGGGTTTGAATTAAAGAAACAAAACCTGATTCTATACCTTGACATGAAACAATTTAGACATTTATAAATGAACATGCATGGACTCCCCTTCATCCTTGGACACAACATCTATATTTGAAGTTTCTATAATAAATTTTTCATTCCTCAGTGTACTATTATGTAATATTTATGGTACTCACATAGTACATCCCCACATGGAATTACTAGTACCACCATCCATCCCTAGCTGAGAATGAGGTTCTCCCGACCATTAAATAATCCATCAAGAGCTTTTCTATGAATATATGGAAACACAAGACCTCATAACCAATGTAAAAATGTTGTGATTCTATTATTATTTTTGAAGAATTAGAGGATTTATTTCCAATAATTATAGATGTTATACTCCTCCAATGTCTACCACGGACAAATAAAATTAGGAAAAATACACCAAATCCTCACCTAACAACTGGGACCATAATTTCTATCTAGGATCATCAGCAACCACATTCCCCTTCCAAAGAGTAGTGACTATCATAAATTCATAATTCATATAGAATTAAATACATCTTTTTTGTCTCAAGTTTCTAAGTTAAAATGTACTTGAGACACATTTGGTCATAATGAAAAACAAACCACTCTATAAGTCTTCAGTATAACCATGTTCTAGGGTGAAATCCCTGACCCCCCAACTCAATATCACAGGTCTTGTAATTCCAAACATTGAGTATTAACTAAAAATAATCATATGTAATCAAACCCTTTATCTAAATTAGTACACATATAACCTAGGCATAAAGTAATCACAAAACACCATGTACTAAAATCCATCTTATGGTTGTCTCAGAATAGAAGTAATTGTTAATATCATCCTCAAATCCATAGAGTCCTTTTCGAATTTCTATAACCAAGAAAATGGGTTACCCTTTCTATTTTAAAGATATTACGGGATGTAATTATAGATAATTATACAAATAAATATTATAATATCCATACAAGTCATGTAAACCTAGTACCTTCATCACACTTTTAGGTGTCTCCCAATATAGTACTACCTCAATCATAGATGGGTCCACAACTAATCTTGGCTCTAACATACCATTTCCTTGTAAGTATACCAATTTAATCAAAACCCAACAATTTTAGAGTTTCCCATATTTTTGATAATCCTGAGATACTTCCAGATCTGTTCACAAATTATATTCATACTCTTTTTTATGGTGATTAAATAAGGATTTCACCGACGAAGACCAATATAAACCTGTCAAGAAAAGAAAAGATGATCTAGTTCATGATTCCATTCAAGTTGTATGAGATTTTTTCTTGAAAAAGTGTATTATATGGAAATTTTAATGACACTTGTAAAAAATTAATTCCATATTTATCATATCCTCATCACATACTTGTAACTGGTGATAGTCCGACCAAAGTTAGATCTTTGAGAAACACTTCTCACCATTCTTCCGATCAAATATGTAATCAATTTTTAGAAAGGGTACATATTCTTGATCATCACCATATTTAGTCAATTATTTCAACACATTAATTCATGATCCCATCCACATTCTTAATGAAGAACAATAGAACTGCTTAGGGGACACATAATGTTTAACAATGACCTTCCTCTAAATATTCGTCAACTGCACCATCAGCTCTCAAACTATAGCCGGTGCATCCCAATATGGTGTGGAATATATCAGGATTGTCCTGATGTTAAAATATACGTATATTTCAATCTCTAAATGAGTAGGTAAACTTGATACCACTTCAAGGAATACATACACATATTTCTTTACCCCCGATGAAAATTGAGATTCAATTACTTCTACCTCACAAAGATCAATTTCATTTAATTGATGGTAAATCAGCCCCAACGTATTGTATATGATCTTTAATATTCAATAATATAAACACATATTTACATTAATGAAAAATTATAATCCATATTCCCATTAGTAACTTATTATTTAATAGAGACAATTGGTTTGTCTACAAGGTATTGATATCATGTTCATACCAATAATGACACTATACTGTTTCCACCACTAAGAGAACCCACATGAATATCTCTCCTCCTAGTTCTAAGTAAAACTACCATAAATAATTTTTAGTGACATAATATCCCATGATAAATGTTTTTAGATGTAATGTATGGTCTATAGCCTATATTAGAATCTTGATCTTTCTAATAAGAGGTATAACATGGAAAACATCTCTTGCACCTATATTAACGAAAAATAATTTTGAGGAGTATATATAATATATTATACCTTGAATAATATCAAGAGCCTCTTTTCAAAATTCAAAACAACGTACATCTTCTAAAATCCTTTGACTCCCTCTCCCTGTTCATTGAATGGACCACATAGGGGGTGGTTGTTTAGTATCAAGCCGTATCTTTGAACACCACCCAAAACACCCATGACTCCTCTACCATAGCCTCTTAAATGAGGATCTATTTAAGAACCCTAAAGATATATTTTTTATTTCTATCCCTCTCTAAAATATTCTTCCATAATATACATATCGTAACACTGTAACACAATGTTTCACATAGTCTAATATAACATGTCCCTAACCGTCAAAGGTAAAGTAATTCCTATCTCCATGATAAGTAGATTACCTCTTGGATCCCTGAACCCATAGACCATATGTGTTATTCTAAACATATTTATTTCCCATGATTCATATTCTAATTGATGGATCCAAAAAAATAATTTTAATATCACAACATTCTGGGAACCAGCTCCCACACCTTCTTCCAAAAGTTGTACTACCAAATATATTTTTACCACTATGGACCACTCTAGTACCATTACATATATGGGGATGAATCGGGGTAAAAATTAATCCCAAATATCAAAGGAAAATACCCTATCAATCACCCATGCTCTAAAAATCCCACCATGAATCCATTAGTGAACTGCAACACACAATCATCTATGGTCATTCTTTTCTACTTCAACTCAAAAAGATCCTGAATTTTCACCAATGGCGTGGTTGATGAAAAATGCTATCTCAAAAGTGATAACCAATCTCAGTCAACAATATTTTTGTGTCATAATGCATTTGGGACAATAGGATCTACCCAATCCCTACTAAACTATGTAGGAGACTATCCAAAAGTACCACCATCAAATCAGATGTATTTTGGATTAGGTGAAATACTCAAACCATCAAATCAAACCAATCCTCTTCCACCTGAACATCTATTCACCAGAATTCCATTATATTCTCTTCTTTTATAACTCTTGTAGTGCACTCAGCCTATGAAAATATATCTCATTCACTACCATAATCACTTAATTATCAACAAGTAAAGGAGAGTTCACTTAAACAAAAATAGGTGGTTCTACTAAATTCTCAAAATGTGAATACATTTATCATTTTCCACATAGAAGAAAAAACTCAAACCCAGGCCATTGGATTGAGGCCTCAACACTCAATATATATTTATCATGACCCCATTATAAAATCCTCACTAGTATTCTATGTGGTCATATCCAAAAACAATCATCATGCACCATGGTTAATAGAGATTATATAGGGATACGACTCAAGAATTTCATAGAAATGTCAAACAGAATTTATATGATGCATGTAGTACCATTTATCTACAAATGATTTCTCCATGTATTGAGTTTAATATTATGTTATTAGATTACTATTGTATAGATATATCACCCCCTTCACCATAACTGGGTTCTCTAACCTGAGATCGAATCTTGGGAAACATCAACACCAATTCCCTAATTTCACAAACCAATAATCACAATACATATACCTCCAAACCTAATCCCAAAGAAAACAAACTCTGATACCACAATAACAAAACATAACCCCAAGAAACCAAAATTGGACTAGCATTGATTCAAGTGTGATACAATATCCCTCATCTAATTGGTCATGTGATGGTGACTTTCACAGAGTAGGTGAATCACGCACCGGAGATACCTTATCTTAAATAATCTGTACACATAATCCCATTACAATACGTACTATAATAAAAGAGGTAATTAGATACTAGAATAATAAGTGCATACATGACATATAAAATCCTATAATATAGTTTTAAAAAACAAAAACATAGTATAAAATTTAAAAATATAGGCCAATGATAAGAAAATAGGTCTATTCTAATAATCATTATTAATAATGTCCTTCTACCCACCCTATAGAGACTAAAAATGTCTAGTAAAATTTTACACTTAGAACTAATTTTCATGACCAACACGAACACCACCTATATAACTATTGCACTGTGTATCATATATAAAAGACATATCACATGTGTGAAGATCCCAAGAAGGGGTGAGTAAATATATACAAAGTAGGACAGCCCAAAATCAAAAAATATATACATTATCAAGGGGAGTCATCTCAGAAACATAATCAAGATAGTAATGAATGATGAACCTAAAAATTCTCATAGTAGGTACTCAATTCATACAATGTTGTCCCAAAAATTACATCCAGTTATAGATGAGGTAAAATATTTATAAAATATTATCTTAGTTGTCTCAATCAAGATAAATGGTATCTCCCACTATTAGTGACAGTAAATTCCTTCCCAATGATATTAGATGAGATAACAACAATGGTGGAGGATCCAAGGCCTATCTGAGATATAAAATTGGGTATAATACTTAATTGTCAACTGATACATTCCATATAATGGTGGTGGAAATGATGAATCTATCTGATACATTAGATAGAGGATTAAAATTTCATACTTACATGAGATAAATAATGACTCCAAAGGAGGATCCCAATCCCAATTAGTGAAATACTAACACTGCCTCGGAATGATGAGGGGAACCCCACATTTGGTCACACTAGTTGATTGGGTGAAGGGTCACCATCATGTTCATGTATATCCCATCATGATACTTGATATAATTTTTTTTATCATTGGTAGAGTCACAATATCGATCCATTTAGAAATATACATTGTATGAACTATTAAAATGACCTCATCTCGGCCTAATAATTGACACAAAAGTGTGTAATGTATTTTGAATACTACATGGTGTGTTCAATATGATAAGATATGTGTAGATATAAGGTGATCCCTTATCGTGAAATTTCATTCCAAATTGTGAGTGAGGATTTAAAAATAAGGTGTTTAGAGTATGTACATGATATGTATGTATGTTATTTTGAATGGACATAAACACCTTACACATGTCGATTTGTCTAAATAAAGATCAGATGGTGTGTGGGATAATCCATGTGCTATATTATAAGTTATGTATCTAAGAAACCATAGATCCAAATCTAATATAATATAGGGAATGTGTTCCATCAGACAACACTTTGTGCAGTTAGGTTATATGAACTTTATCCAAAACAAATCCCCTAATTCTTTTCATATTCATTAACATTAACATATTATATCACCTAGATTCTCCGGTGTTTCATCCATTATAAAGATTTTATCACCAAAAAGTTATCATTGACCATCATTCCTACCATAAAAGATACTCTTTTAAGTCTATCATATTACTGATGCATAAAAAAATCATTCAAGAAATCATCTAAAACCATAACCCCTTCACATCCCATCCTTGATTAATCTCCCTCATCTTTTCATGAACTTCATTATAAATCTTGAATGAAGGAATTTATTTTGATGGTTGATTGAAAATTGGAATGAGATCACAAAATGGTAGAGGCATTGGGAATAAATGAAGAATGCTAGGAAATGTAAATAAATTAAGAGAACCATAAAAATGAAAATGTATTTGATGATGTCACGACCCATCCTCAGGGCCTATATCATGACTACACCAAGATAGCCTTCCATAGGCCAGGGGCTTGTGACTAGCACCAAAGGCATAAATACCTATGCTGGGAAGGAATTTCCATTATAAAAGTAAACAGACACAACAGAGTACACAATAAGAAGTAAACACTAAGTAAAACTGAATACAAAAGAGTGTGCTAGAATGTAAATGGGCTAGATACAAACCCAACTAAACAAAAAGTACAAGTAAAAAAGGGAAAAAAAGTTGTATATAAAGAGTAGATCCTAGATTGTCCTCTAGGGTTCCTACATGAAGGGTAGGTACAGATGGCCACCTCAGCACTCACGTCTGTCAGTCTCCTCCGTGTGCCGACTCGTCGCAAGGTCCACCTCCGGGTATCGTCTAGTCGTGGTGCTCTCGGCCTCATTCAGTCTGTCATCTACATCTTACACAATGAGGTGTTGGCATATCCTGTGAAGGGGTGTGTACAAAGATACTCAGTAGGGACCCTGAGACATGAAAGGTCTCACAATATCCACTAAGGATAATGAAATTTAGAAATATGCAATCACGAAGTATCAACCAACCCTACTTACGTATATTCCCATTCATATACCTATGTTACCAATCTCAGTCCGGCTCTAACTATCAAGACCAAGCACAAACCAATTCCACAATGGAATTAATGTCAATCACCATGATGATAATGGTTGAAAGACATGACTCACCGTACACAGGTAAGCCACAATAGTAGAGAGATATAGAAGATAAGATGTAGCCACTGGATCATCTAAGCTTTCAGACCCACACAGGATACAAGACTAGCTAAGCTGTCAGAACCACTCATGATACAAGACCAGCTATCTCGTCTAAGCTATCGGACCCACACTGGATACAGGACCAGCTATAATTCATCTGAGCTGTCAGACCAACACAGGATACAGGACCAGCTATTCAATTAGACACATATAGGAAAGAAGAATAGAAGTCATAACTGTTGAGCACACAAAAGATTCTGGTATATTAGTCATCGTCGTCAAACCCACAAAGGATTCTAGTACAGTAGTCATCGCAATCACAACCAACTCTAGGGTTACCGCACAAAACACACTCGATTCCAGTAGGGTCTTCTCCCCGAGCCAACCTTCAATACATCAACTATCAAAAATTCCTGAGTTGATGTATCCCTTAGTACTGTCTTAACAAAGGAAACCCAACACGATAGATGACGCGTCAATCGAGCGCCCAGTCTATGAGTTATTGGATTTTCCATTCAAGGGGACCGGTTGGATTTACGCTCTATCTAAACCCAGATATTTTTCAATTTCTTCCAAAACTCACCTATATTAGCAAAAAAGGACCTCCTCATCACAAGGTTCCCATTTCTGCAGATGGCGCATCGTTCAGACGTGCGGTGTTGAAGATATTCGCATTTAAGTGAAGTCGGGCCTGACCCATCAAGCCCAGGGGGATGGTGGGTCGGACCCACCCGGTTCAGCGGGTCCGACCTGGGAAGAAGTCAGCCCAGTATGGTGGAGTGTGCCCACCTAGGGTCCCGACCCGGCTGGTCTAACCCAGTTGGGGGGTCAGCCCAGCCCGGTGGGGCACAACCCACCTGAGGACCCAGCCCGCGTTGCGGCCCGGTTCGGTTAGCCCAGTGCCGCCAAGCAGCACCGCCCCTCCTCTTACTAGCCTGCCATAGCTGGCCGGTTCTGTTTGGTGTGAGCGGCCCGCACCACGGGCTGCGGTTCTCCATACGCAGTGCCATAGTCTTCCAGCCCGGCCCGTGGGCGGGTGAACGGTTCGCCAAGCAGAGCAGCCCGTAGATGTGGGTTGCGCTTCCTCCCCCATGTGGCGCCTACGGAAGTCAAGATCCTCCAGCATGGCTGGCTGTAGCCGACCATTTCTTCAATCCCCACTAGTTGTTCTCCATCCGAGCGCCCCGCGGTTGTGGGCCGTTGTCCTCCTCTACGCGGCGCCTTCGGGCACCACAGACTTCCAGCGGGCCGGCTGGTCGGCCGACCGGTTGTCCCGCTACTCGGATACACGGTGACAAGCTCCGTCGGCTGCCTCTTCACTTCCACCGCGGCGCGATGCCGCCACGGAACCGCTACACTTCGTGCGATGAGAAGGAACCGCGGAAACTCTACCTCGGACGTCAAACAATATAAACCAACAGAGGGACGTCGGACAGTGTTTGTTCGGCCCGTGCCCTCCACGTTATATGATAAAAAATTGCCACCAACAAACAAAGTATGTGTTGAATAGCGTGGAATATAATTCAAAGTAATCAAAACCCCAAACCTCATAATCCGCGTTGTACATTGACGAGTCTCGGAAGACGGGCGTCGTAGAAGACGGGCGTCATTTCTTCAACATCGGAGGAAGTAGAGATCAAAATGTCATGTCGAGATGACGCCTTCAGTGTACATCATGGGCGAGGGTGCCTCTTTTCCTTTTTCAGTATGAATAAGTGGAAGAGATGTTGCTTCACATCCTTTGGAGACGTGGAGCATTCTTCGTCGAGAGGAAGATGTTCTTCGCATTCTTCTTAGGAATAACTCTTTCTTTTTAACTCTTTAAACACTCTCCCAAGAGCTCCTCCAAAGATTATTCCAACAACCCAATGAAATAAAATAAAGGCTCCACCCTTATTTTATTATTACTATGCAACCAATAAGGATTCAGAAGAATTCATATCCTTTCAATTTAATTAATTACTACATTAATTAATTATGTTGGCACAATTAAGGGGAATGGAGGTGGAGAGTTCACCCAAAATAAATGAGGAGTGGTGGCCTTAATAAATTTAAGGGGAGTTAAAAAGTTAAACGGGGTTTCAAGGGGAGTTGAGAGGTTTGAAATTCTGTGGGCCTCACAAAAAAATATCCTCCCATGGGAATTTATGTGGGGTTTGGGCCCCACCTCCTATTTCCCTTTAGAGGAAATAACCACCACCTAAAATAAAATTATGCAACACATAAATTTTATTTAATTTATTAAGAATCCTCAAAATTAACTTCCGCTCTCGACCAAATACAATTGTGGTAGAGGTCCCCTTAAGCAAATATCGGCACTTCGAGTTCATCAGTGTCCTCATATTTGAATTCCAAGCAGTGGTTCAAAATATTGAAAACCCTGCTCGTACGTTTTCTGAACATACCTAAACAAAACATCAAAAATTGATTCCAGGCACACCGGGCATCAGAATCAGGTGCCGTCAGAAACTGCGGTCACATAAAATCTCAAATAATTGAAGACAAGAATTTATTTGAAATTTACAGGTATTTTAATTACCCCCACTTCAGATATTTACGTCCCTATAAAGATACAACACACACTAGGGCAAGAAATGGGGGTTCTGAGCATGCATCTGAGCCTCCCGCTCCCATGTACTCTCTTGGAGGTTCCCATGCTGCCAGAGAACGTGCACCAGAGGAATTGATCTTAAACATAGGACCCACTTCTATCAATACTCAATTTCCACTAGAACCTGCATTAAATTTTCCACGTCATCGATGTCCATCTCCCCAAGGTCGATGATGTGGGACAGGTCTTGCACGTATCTCTTTAGCTGAGATACGTGGAAGACATCGTGCACCCAGTACAACTAAGGTTGAAGGGCCAGGTGGTAAGCCACCTCACCTAATCTACTGAGGACCTAAAACAGACTGATAAATCGAGGAGATTACTTGCTACCATGGCCAAATCTCCATAGACCTCATCGAGGTGAGACCCATAGGATGACATGATCACCATCCTAGAACTCCATTAGTCTCCGTCTCCTATCACCATAGAACTTATGTCTGCTCTATGCAGTCTTCATCCTCTCCTGGATGATCTGCACCTTCTTTTTCATAGCCTGCACCATTTTTGTTCCTATAAGTGAAGACTCCCCTGGGTCAGTCCAGCACAGAGGTGATCTGCAAGGTCATCCATACAGTGCCTCGTAAGGGGACACCCCGATGGTGGAGTGGTAGCAGTTGTTGTACGCAAACTCCATCAAGGGTAATTGATCCTCCCAACTGCGTCCAAAGTTGATGAAACATGCATGGAGAATGACCTCGAGAGTTTGAATGGTCCATTCAGTTTGACCATCTGTCTTAGGATGGAAGGCGATTCTCAAGGGATGCTGCATCCCAAAAGCCTCCTGTAACCCCTTCCATAGCCGGGAAGTGGAACGAGCATCTCGATCAGAGATGACAGTTGATGTCACACCCTGAAGCCATACGATATCCTAAACGTAGTGGCATCCCAAGCTCTCTATTGTGCAATGCACTTTGATTGGTAGGAAGTTTGCCGACTTGGTGAGTCAGTCTACGATAACCCAGATAGAGTCGTGTTCCCTGGATATACATCAAATTCCCATCACAAAATCCATGGATATCCTGTCCCACATCCACTCTGGAACCTCTAACACCTGAACCAAGCCAGTTGGAACCTGGTTGTCCGCCTTCACATGTAAGAAATTGAGGCATCGAGAGAAAAACTATGTTATTGATTTCTTCATACCTAGCCACCATTGCTGTCGTTTGAGGTCCTAATACATCATCTCCACTCCTGTATATATTGCTAGAGGGGAAGTGTGGAACTTCCTCAACACCTCCTCCTGTAGTAAAACTGGTACCATGGTCCATCCTATGAAGAGTATGACATTTTCCCCACGTTCAGAAAATCCATCAGGTGCCTACCCTGAGGATATCTGAGCACATCGCACCTCATAGTCAACACACCCTTATTGCGCCTCTCTCACTCACTAAAGAAGTGGAGGAGTGACTTTGAGAGACTACAAAAATGCTGCTCCATATATTTCCACAAAGGATATCTGCAACGCATCCAACTGATCTGTCGCCTCTCATAGCAGCTGAATGCCTGATCTCATGCTGAGAGCATCTGCTACAGTGTTCCACTTCCCAAGAGTATAGACTATCTCGAAGTCATAGACCTAGAAGAACTCAAGCCATTTCCGCTGTCTCAGGTTCATGTCCTTATGCGAGAGGATATACCTGAGACACTAGTGGTAAGAGAAGACTGTAAAAATCTCGCCCATCAGATAGTGTCGCCACATCTTCAAGGAGAAGGCCACTACTGCTAACTCCAGGTCAATGGTAGCGTAGTTCTACTCATTCTGTCTCAAATTCCATGAACCATACGCGATCACTACTCTCTCTTGTATTAGGGGACACCCGAGTTTGGTCCCTGAAGCGTCGCAGTAGACAACGTACCCAACGTTCTCCTCCGGTAGCCTCAAGATGGGCGCGCTGCTCAACATCTCCCTCAACTTCAAAAAGCACTGCTGACATCTCTCTGACCACACGAAGGGTTACCCCTTCTTCGTCAATGCTGAAAGCAGTGCTACAACTCTGGATAATTCTGTAAAAAATCTCTGATAGTATCCATCCAGTCCTAGAAAACTATTCATCTCTGCCACACTCATGGGTGTCTCCCAAGAAAGTACTGGCTCGATCGTGGCTGGATCCAATACAACTCCAGCGTCTGAGATGACGTGTCCCAGAAAGTGAAACTCTTCAATCCAGAACTAAAAATTCATGTTTTTACCATATATCTGGTGCTCTTAGAGTGTATCCAGCATTACCCACAAATTGTAGGTGTGATCCTCTTCAGTAGTCGAGTAAATTATTATGTCTTCGGTGAAGACTAAGAAAAAGCAATCGAGATAAGGCTGGAAGATCCTTTTCACGAGACTCATAAACACTGTTTGAGAGTTGGTTATGATGAAGATCATAACCAAGAACTTGTAATGGCCATATCGACACCTGAAGGCTGTCTTATTCACATCCTCGTCTCTAACTTTGAGCTGGTGATATCTTGACCTAAGTTCTACCTTCGATAGCCATCGTGATCCCTTGAGCTGATCAAAGAGGTCTTCAATCCTTGTGAGTGGGTAAGTGTTCTTCACAGTCCCCTGATTCAGGTGACGGTAGTCGACACCCATTTGCAAGCTCCCATCTTCCTTCTTGGCGAACAAAATTGGGGATTCCCAGGATGAAACACTAGGTCGGATAAATCCCTTCCCCTACAAATCCTCATGTTCTACCCATAGCTCATGAAGCTCTGTGGCAGCCATCTGATATGATGGTGTAGATATCGGTATCATCCTAGGGTACAAGTCAATGTAGTATTCTACCTCTCTACGAAGAGTTAGTCTTGGAACATCGTTAGATAAAACATCCGTGTACTGAACCACCACAACAAGAAAACTCAGACTCCGCACATCAAGCGCTCCGAGGATGAGACTAGCCAACTGATGTGTGATCAGCTGCGCCCTCCTCTATGTAAGTCCATCCTGCACTGTAAAGGATCCCTTCCCACCAATGAAGGTGAACCTGGTCCCATCCATGTGGAAACACCGCACTTTGTTCCTAATACAGTCGATCTGATCATGGTCTGTAGATAACCAGTCCATACCCAAGATGATGTCGTAAGGCCTCGACACCGCTACAAGAAGATCCCTGCCAAAGATCTCGCCTCCTAGAGTAAGCACACACTACCGGCACCTATGCGTAATCATCGAGTCTGTTCCTTTATGAGTCTATATCTATAAAGATCTAGCCAACGACTCCATTGGAATCTCTGAGCTCCGAAAAAGGGTAGCGGTAATAAATGAATGACTCTCACCTGTGTCTATAAGTTCTGCAACAAGGTTGGAGTAGACATAGATAGTACCTTGAATCATCTTAGGTGTGCCGTAGTCTTAGGCCTTGACTACCTAGAGAGGATCCCTCCCTTGTCCGCGAGCTCCCTATGGTCAGGGTGGACCTCATGGTGGTGGTGGTGGTGGTGGTAGAGCCTCGAAACGTCTTCCACCACCCACTGCTCGGCCAGCTCCTCTTCCACATCTGCCTTTTCCCAGCAGGCCACAATTGTTGAACCTATGTCTCTATCTAGGAGGTCCATTTACTTTCTATTGTTCATCTGTATGGTGGGTCGAGCAGTCACAAGCTATGTGGCCCTGCCCGCCGCATGCATAGCACTGCCTACTCCTCGTATAGCTTACTCTGTCTCGTGTGCCCTGAACAACCGAACCTGTATCCTGGGATTTCCCAACTGATGGCCTAGTCCTCTTGGACCTCTACGACATCTTTCTACTACCGAATATAGAATAATGTGATACATGTCTCCCTATGGTGGGTCTCACCGCTGGTGACTGCTCAGCGAGAAAAATCTTCACTAAAAGGGCTCTCTCCAGCAACCCCGCCTATTCCAGAATGTTGAGGGGAATCGTTGAAGCCCGTATCTCATGCCTGAGTCCCTAAACAAATGTTCGGGCCCTAATGAATGGGACTAGAACCATATTTTCAGAGTAGCATGAGAGGTAGGTGAACCTCGTGGAGTACTGATCTACTGTCATTTTGTCCTGCTGTAGATGAAGTAACTTCTGAATATGCACCGCACGAACTGTGGCTAGAACAAACTCCAAGTTAAAGTGACTCTTGAAGTATATCCAGAGTAATGACTCTTCTTCATCCACCTAGAGCATTAGGATCCACCAAATTCCTGCTATTGCATGCAGGAGACTCGTGGAAATGTTTCCATGAGGTCGGCTTGTGTCCCTGCCAATCTGAAAACTCTCATGACATCCTCCGTCCAATCCTTAGTTGCATGTGGGTCTGTATCTCCCCAAAAATTGGGCGGCCTCTGGTGTTGAAACATGTGAAATTCACTTAGGCGGTGTGGACTCTCCGCTACTGGAGCTAGGGTATCGGTGGACCAGTGGGTAGTGGTACCGCTGGTACCTCCGCTATGATGGGGCCCTACACCGAGGCCCCTTCGCTCGGGGGGCTACCATTTCATACGTAACACAGAACCCTAGCTGGCTGCCTTCATGGGGCCATCCTGAAAAGAAACAGGCGCACCATGGTCAAAAAATTATACCTGGTGACCTGACACAATGCAATCACAATGAAATCTTTTTCAAAGGAAACACACAAGCAATCAATGATTTTGTGCACTGAGTTGGAGATCAGAAGTCAGAGTCCTAGTGTATGGACATGTCGGCGACCACACCAACACCGGTTTCTCTAATCTGATAACCACACCAAAAACAATTAACACTATCATCATTAAATGAATCAGAGTCCATGTTTTGCGCTAGAACTGACTCCTATGATACTAATTTGTCACAACTAGTCCTCGGGGCCCGTGTCATGACTACCACAAGCCCACTTTCCATAAGCCAGAGGCTGGCGACTAACACCAAAGGTGTAAATCCCTATGCTGGGAAGGTATTGTCTTTATTAAAGCAAACAAACACAATGGAGTACGCAAAAAGAAGTAAATATTATGTAAAAATGAATACAAATGAGTTTTCTAGAAGTAAATGGACCAGTATACAAACCCAACTGAACAACATGTACAAGTAAAAAGGAAAAAACAATTGTATGTAAAGAGAAGCTCTTGGATCATCCTCTGGGGTTACTACCTAAAGGGTGAGTACATATGACAACCTTAGCACTCATGTCCATTCGTTTCCTCCATGTGATGACCCGTCGCAAGGTCCACCTCTGGGTACTGTCCAGTCATGGTGAACTTGGCCTCTGTTACCACTGTCCGTCATCTGCATCCAACAGAACAAGGTGTGGGCATAGCCTGTGCAGGTGTGAGTATAATGATACTTAGTAGGGACCGTGAGACCCGTAAGGACACACAATATCCACTAAGGATAAAAAAATGAAGAAAGATATAGTCACGATGTATCAACCAACCCTACTTAGGCATATGACAATACATATACCTAAGTTTCCAATCTTAGTCCGACTCCAACTCCTGAGCCCAAGCACAAACCAATTCAACTAAGTAAAGTCAGTCACCACAATGATAATGGTTGAAAGACATGACTAAGCATACACAGGTATGCCACAATAATAGAGCGATATGGATTATCAGATGTAGCCACATGATCATCTAAAATGTCGGACCCACACAGGATATAGGACGAGCTAAGCTGTCCGAACCACAAAGGATACGGGACCAACAATAATTCATCTGAGCTGTCGGACCCCCACAGGATACAGAACTAACTATTCTGTCAGACCCACACTGGATACAGGAATAGAAGTTAGAGCTGTCGAGCCAACAGAGGATTCCGGTACAGTAGTCGTTGTCGTCGAACCCACGGAGGATTCCAGAAGAGAAGTCGTCGTAGTCGCAGCCAGCTCTAGGGTTCCCGCACACAGAACACTCAATTCCGAGAGGGTCCGCTACTCAAGACAAGTATCAATAAATCAACAATCATGATGTCTTGAGTTTATGTATCCCATAGTTCTGTCCCATAAAAATAAACCCAATGCGATAGATGACACATCAATCAGACGCTCAGTCTGAGAGTTATTGGATTTTCCGTTCCAGGGGCCCGGTAGGATTTGTGCTCGATCCAAACCTGGCTGTTTTCCAATTTTGTCCAAAACTCACTTAGATTATTGAAAAAGTACCGCCTCGTCTCAAGGGTTCCAGTGCCGCATACGACGTGACATTCAGACATGCGGCCTTGACGATATTCACATTTAAGAGAAGTAGTTCCCGACCCGTCAAGCCCAGTGGGCTGTGGGGGGTTGGCCCAACTCGGTTTGGCAGGTCCAACCCGACTAGGGGTCGGCCCGGCTCGGTGGAGCGCAACCCCCCCACGAAACTGGCCTAGTAGGTCCGAACCAGTTGGGGGGTCGGCCCAGCCCGGTGGGGCGTGACTTGCCTGCGGACCCAGCCAGCGCTGCAGGCCGGTTCAGTTCGCCCGGCGGTGCCAAACAGTGCCACCCCTCTTCTGTCCAGCCAGTTCTGTCTGGTGCGAGCGGCCTTCATAGCAGGCCGCGGTTCTCCCCACGCAGCGTCGTAGTCTTCCTGCCTAGCCGGCAGGTGGCCTATCGGTTTTCCCAACAAAGAGGCCCGCAGAAGCGGGCCATGCTTTCTCTGATGCGCGGCGCCTGTGGGTGCTGCGATCCTCTAGCCCAGTCCACCGTAGCCGACCAATTCATCCAGCCCATTCGGAAAGAGGCCCACTGGTTCTTCCAGCCCGTTCGGCAGGAGGACCTCCGGTTCTTCTCCGGCTGAGAGGCTCGTGGTTGCGGGTCGCGTTTTTCCTCTACGCCATGCCTTCGGGCGTCGCGGTCTTCCAGTGGGCCGGTCGGTCAGTCGGCCGGTCATCCCGCTGCCCGGCTCTATGGTGGATAGCTCAGTCAGCTCCCTCCGAACTTCCACCATTGCGCGATGGCACCGCGGACCCGCTAACCCCCGCGCAACACGACTGCGCCACGCCACCTCCACCTCTAATGTCAAACAATATAATCCAACGGAGGGACATTGGTCCGTGTTTGTTCGTCATGTGCCCTCCGTGTTATATGATAATAAATGGCCGTCGTCGAACAAAGTAAGAATCGAAGAGCGTGGAAAATAATTTAAAGTAATCAGAACCCTCTACCTCATAGTCGGCATTGTACATTGATGAGTCGCAGAAGACGGGCGTCACGGAAGACAGGTGTCATTCTGTCAATGTCGGAGGAAGTAGATCTCAAAATGTCGTGTCGAGACAACACCTTTGGTGTACTTTGTGTGCGAGGGTACCTCCATTCCTTGCCTTTGTTGATGAAGTGGAGGAGATGTTGCTTTACTCTCATTGGAGATGTGGAGAGTTCTTCATCGAGAGGAAGATGTTCTTTGCGTTTTTCGTGGGAAGACCACTTTCTTTTTAATTCTCTAAAGACTCTCCCAAGATCTCCTCCCAAGATTATGCCGACACCCCAAAAAATTAAAATAAAAGCTCCACCCATAATTTATTATTTCCATGCAACCAATAAAGATTCAAAAGAATTAAAATCCATTCAATTTAATTAATGAAGACATTAATTAATTGTGTTGGATCAATTAAGGGGAAGGGTGGAGGAGAGTTCACCCAAAATAAATGAGAAGTGGTGGCCTTAATAATTTCAATGGGAGATAAAAGGATAAAGTGGGATTCAAGGGTAGTTGAGAGGTTTGAACTCGTGTGGGACCCATCATAAAATATCCTCCCATGGGAAGTTATGTGGGGTGTGTGCCCCACCTCCAACATCCCTTTGTAAGAAATAACAACCACCTAAAATAAAATTATGTAACACATAAATTTTATTTAATATATTAAGAATCCCTAAAATTAACTTCCACTCTAGACCAAACGCAACTGCGGTAGAGGTCTCCTTAAGCAAATACCGGCACTACGAGTTCATCTGTGTCCTCAGATTTCAATTCTAAGCACCAGTTCAAAAGATAGAAAAACATACACATACGTTTACTGAACGTACCCAAACAAAACGTCATAAATTGATTCTGGGAACACCGGGCCTCAGAATCAGGCGCCATTAGAAACTGCGAACATGTAAAATTACAAATAATTTAGGAAAAAAATATTCCTTGAAATTTGCGGGTCTTTACAAATGAAATTGGTGAGTGATTGTACACTACCTATTTTTATATAAATGAATGAAACAATTAAATAATCACATTCTATAATATCTATCATCCCCAAAGAAGAGTTTTAAAAAGGAATGATATAAATTGATAATGCCATGATATTATCCAAATAATGGATTGAATCTAGATGAATTAATCCATGATCATAAAAAATTGGGAATATGAAAAAATACAATAAAAATAAATTTCATACTTTGGGATTTGATCATTTTTCAATCAATAACAATAACATAGTGATTTTGTTAATGATCCATTTCATTCACCATTGATTATTAGTCTTACATTTATCCACCAACAATATTTGTAATGAGAATCTCTCTCTCACCTTCTCACCCTCACAATTCTCTATGATTATGAAGGTAATCCTAGATAATTTCCTAATAGAAGTTTAAATGGATTCGGATTTTGTTGAGGTTGAATTAAAATGGAATATGTTTTGTTATTTAATTTATAATTTGTAATCATCTCGTGACTACGCATCCTCATAGAACCCAATGTTAATGAAACATATATTTATCTTAGGGAATGAACCACATTCCATATTTCATGGTGACCATTGATATTTCATCCAACACTTCATTTGAGGAGAAATAATTTATTCAAAAAAAGGTTTTGTGTGAGATAATATCATTAATATTTTTAATATATTAAAATCAGGGGTCCATGATTCTTTAAACTCTATGATAACTCCATAGTTACAAGTAATAATATTATGTAAAATATTCTTAGGGTCCAATTGGAAAGGATCGAATTATAAAAGTATACAGAATTACATCACCTTCCATGGAGAATTATAGTGTACCCCCTATATGAAAATAACCAACACAATTATCCCTAAGCCACTAAAATGAGGGTTATACCATCCACGATGAGTGGACTGAACCACCTCATGAGCCCTGTTATACATTAACATGACCCCAATAACCTCCACCTCAGGGAATAAAGTTGTCACTATCCCTAATATGAAATCTCATGGAATATTTTTTTCCTGTGACAATGTCTTACACCTTATACATCACCCTATAAACCCAATAATTACCACTTTAAAACACATGACATTCATCCCATGATGTCCTAAACCCACATCACTAGGAATAAATACATCACTCTATCAAATCCATGAGCTTCTAAATAATACTACCCCCAAGTATCCCTTGATAACAATAGAAACAACATGTGGTTCCATTCATGACCACACATAGACAACTCTACTAACACCGCTTTATCACCCAACATAGAAACACATGTCTAAAATATGAAATTCTTAGGTATCACCTCTATAGTGAATAAACAAAACCAATAAATAAGAAACATCATCTGATTTTACTATAAATATAAGATGCACCCAAATCAAACAAAATACCAAAAATTATGGTTTCATGCAAAAGATGATGTACTAAAAAGAAACCAAAATATCAAATCAACATGGACTACTATCTATACCTATAGCTACTCTCTACTTCAATCCACATTAATTACTAATAATATTTAGCTTGAATCTTACTCAGTGAAAAATGGAAGAGTAATATATAGTTTTAGGTTGTATCCACAGTGTTATGGTTGAGAAAATCCCTAAATCCCCTTTATAATCATCTTTCCTATTTAGATTATCATTTTATAAATTCCTGAAAAATATGAGAAAATGATGAAATGTTATTGTTTTACAAATAGTATTAATATTATATGTTGTTCTTACCCTTAAACACTATATATAAAATTTCAACAACATTGGGACCCTTACGTACTGCACATAAAGTCTAAAATAACCTTTATGTATCACCATATTGACCCTAATTGATAATAGTGTTACTATGACACTTTAAATATTTATTTTAGTAAAATAATCTCTTGTATTAGATATTTTACTCTTACATATTTACTTTCCCACAAAATGAATCTTACGTATACAGTGTGTCTCTTGGGTGAAGCTTATATATGAATTATCCATTTTCCCACTCCCAGAGGAAAAATCTTATATAAAAAACATACTTCTATGCTTGATATTTTTTCTTTTATTCATAAACCTTTTTCCAAATATTAAATCATACACATAATGGGTCCTCAACACTTAGATATTTCCATATGTAACCCTCTTACATATTGATTCCCACCTGTACGAGTATCTAATTCTTTGTTGATTTATGGGATTAGCTAAATTATAATATCCCTTGCATATTTTTTTTATAAATAATACATATATGCATAAGGTTTTTACCTGATCATCATGTCAGTAGAGATCCCAATGAAAAACAGACACAAACCAAAAAAAATTCCCATCCAACACTAATACATTTGATTCTAACGCCTCACAATGTGATCCAAATATAATATTACAATCATGCCCTATCTATATATTCATGTGTAACATTTTTTCAAAATTAATATATAACTTCACCTTGTAATATGTAATAGAATTTTTTAAAGGGATATCAATATTTTCAAAAATATTCTATGACATCCCAAACACCCATAACTGTAAACAAAATACTTCCAAACATGAAAATTCAAAAAAATCATCTAAAAATTGAAAAAACTATAAACCTACTAAAATTGATCCCGTAGAAGCAATTTTTAAAAACATAACTAACCCATTTTAATGGTCTAGATTCCCAATGATCACATAAGGTCTTACATGAATGTCCACTATAAATACATGGGACCTTATAACCTATCTACCATGTGTTAGGTCATGTATTAGTATTCGTGGCCCCACGCTATGAAATTATTATCAAAATTAGAGCATCACTCTCAATTAATATCCAAAAATAAGATGATGCTGAACACATTCATCTCTTAAAGACCACCTTAACTACCCATATCCAATAAAAATAACCATTAAATAGGAATGTCCCACCATTATAATCAAATAATCTGTTTCACCTTAGCTAACTACCCATCCTGATATCATAACACCCATACAATCTTCACATAGTATATATCCCCACATGGTCACAAATGATGAATTAACACAATCCCACATCATCCTAAGGCCCAATGTTTTCTTACATCACCTTTGATGAAAACTATTACCTAGCATCACTCACACTACCCACATTTATCCCACAAAACACATGATTCCCAGTTTCACCCTCAATGCCAATTCATTACACATTCATCATGAATCGAACATTATCTACATATTTTAACCATCACTTAGTTAATAAATTTATCATATATTCTCTTAATGCATCAATAACCATTATAAAAACCCATGGTGACATACTAAAGACATGCCTATACCTATAAATAGTTCCCTATCCTACTCAATATCAATCACCTAGATCATATGCAACTAATCCAATGCCTAAATACCCAATGGAAATCCTCTATATAGGGTGGTACTCACTACCATACCATATCCCTGTTATCCTTCCCATTGTCTCCTCCCATAGATGAAGTCCTATCCTAAATAATGGATCTCGGCACACCTCTAAGTATTGGATAAGACTCCTGAATCTATCTCAATCAATGACCCTCAGATGACAATATTTTTTTGATGAGAAATAGCTCATGATGTCACATATGGAGAAATGAACAATACTCTTTCAGTCTCCAATCATAATACGATCAAAAATTACCAACCTACCTACTCAAAAAAAACATCACTGAAGACCTAATCCATTGTAGTATCATCTAACCCCTGCTTTAGTTTCCATTTTGGGGTTCCTTATATCCATGATTTTGGCTACTCGGTGCTCCACTAACAATTGTTTTTACACCACCACCCAAATTAGTTTGATTTCCTCTACTGATTTTACTCTTGTATTTGAGAATTGTTTATTAGTTATAGATAATAAGTCAACAAACATACATTTACATGAACCAATATTATATATCATTAACCATCTTCAAATTGATGTACCTAAGAAGTCTCACCTCTGATTAATATAGATGAAAAATATATCAAATCCTTGAACCTCTCAACTTTTCTGTTATATATTATTCCCCATTACTAATGTATCTCCCAAACATGAAGTATTTTTTAATGACAAGTTAATTAAATCCCTTTTAAATTATTATATGTATGGATCTACTCTTAAATCTCCTTATGTAATGATCTAGTTATCCTGCTCAAGGTTCTTACTGAGATTCTCATCCAAACAAATCCCGAAATCCTATAATAATTGTAGATAACCTCCTTTTTCTAGATCCTTTGTCTATGAGTTGATAACACATACACCATAAATTTTTCTCAATATAGATATAATAGTCTATATAACGACCCATACTTTACATACATTGTTATTACATAAAAATTGAAGTACACTTATTACAACATATAACAAAACCATGAAAGGACCGTATAGGTATAGTGTCTTTAGAAACTGGGAAACATAAACAACTGGTTCATAAAGAATCTACACTGCCTCCCATTTATTTCATCATATCTATAGTCCCTTTTGGAATATCTTACTTAATAACCTTCTTCCTGACCTGGGGAAAGAAAACATACAAAAGGGTGAGCTCAAATGCTCAATAAGGGTAAACAAAAGAAATATCAATCACATCATATTCATAAGAACATAAAATTTTGGAAATCTTACCTTACAAAAGTGATCATAATTTCATAACATGGGATAAATCATGGTAGTAAAATGTAATCAAAATAATCATAACTTAAAACATGAAGCTTTGTGGAATACACAAATAATCATAGAGAATCATTTCTTATTAGTGAAGACTCATTTCCAAGACTATCTTAGTGGAAAAAGTCCATTTCTAAACCGAGTTCATTCCTCGTTTCAGTCCTGTTTCACTGAACCGGTTTAACCTACCATTCCAGCCATGTCTATCTCATGAGATATAAAATCTTTACACAATGCATTGGAGGGAGATACAGGTCCCACCCATCTCATAATGATACCATTCTTATGTGTGCCACAAAATCAAAAATCATACATCATTGCATAACCCATGTAATAAAATGGGATTCTTAAACATCACGACATAATAAAACAATTGATATAAGATATAGGAATTCATAAAAATAATTCCATCACAACATAATCAAATCAATGTAATAATAGGGATAAAAACAGAACCCTTTATTATATTAGATGGAAAATAATTTTGATAAAACACTTGAACTCCATTCTTGAGGAAAATATCCTTTCTACTTCAAAAACACTTTTCATTTCGTAACATGTCATAAAATTATATACTAAAAGAAGTTGATTAAAAATAAACATGAAAACATGTAAAGGAAGCTTCTTGGAAATAATGTTTTAAAAATCCATTCATGCTGTATAAGTTAAAAAATCATTCTTCTCGTACTTTTGTTGGAAAAGTCAAAAAAGTACCTCATAACGTCAATAAAAGAAAGACTCCTTACATACCATGTAGTAGAAGTAAAAATGGGTAAAAAGGACATTAAACATACATGAAAAAACTTCTATAAAACATGGACATGATAGAAATAGACCCAGTAAATACTTACGAATAAGCTATCTCATATAAAAATGAGATTTGCAAAATTATCATTTACCTTATGTCCGATTTTATTCATAAGTGTCTGAACCCCCTGTATAATGTTTTAAATAATGTTATTGACTTATTACAGAATCATAATTGTTTTTATGATATCATATATGGTCATATTCTTAGCTTCTTATTAGTAATATTTCATTGTTACTTGTTATTCGGGTGTTTTTTGCTTTTTTTGTTCTTATGCATGTTTTGTTGAATAAATTCTCATTATTCTTTTTAGGTTATAGATAACTAATTTCCATAATGATATTAGTGTAATATATATCATATTTATTCACTCAATTCATTTTTGTAATAATTATGCAATGAAAATCATGTAAAACAAGTCTCATCACATCGTGGAGACGGTATTCCGTACGTACGCACGAGCGATGATATCGTCGCCATGATCATGGAATTATATTGGAGTGTATGTATACTATTTCAGAATCAATATCACTTTTAAATAATCATATATATTCATTATTTACACCATTATACCCATCCAAATAATGTGGTGGTGGAAAATAGATTACACCACGGCGTGGAGACGGTATTCCGTACGTACACACACGCGGTGATTTCGTTTTCCGTAGGATGGATAGATGGTGAAATAGGGTTGTTTAATAATTATAATAACATATCATTATATGAGTGATACTGATGTTATTAATTCATAATGAAACAACTAAATAATAATAAGTGGAAGAAGAAATAATGTTGAAAGATTCGGTAACGAACACTACCTCTTCTTTGAAGCGCTTCATTGAGACCTCCTTTTTGGGCACTAAAATATGAATTTTAAGAAGACCAGGACCTCTATGATGTTTCTAGGGAAGTGTAGAAGAGAATTTGGCAGGGGTTGGCTGAGAATGAAGGCTCAATGTGGTGTGAGGAAGAGAGGGAGGAGGTTCCCTTTTATAAGGGAGGTGAGTGGCACCTTTATAAAAACTAAAAATATTATTTTATTATAAATCCATATTCAATTTTAAATAGCTCCAAAATGATATATTTCAAAGCTACGGTCGGGATGGGTCGAATTACTCTAGTCCAATAGAATTTTTACAAGTTTAGTTTACTATTTTAAGCTTATCAGTTAGATTGAACTTTAAGTTAGATAATTTTACTTTTACTGTGTGTTTTTTTGTTCTTACACTATAAGGTTAATAAACATACTATAACAAGACAAACAAACCCCAAGTTGTTTATTATTAATATATATAACCTTATATAAGTCATTTGGCCGAACCTTAGATTTTTTGGAATAAAATATCAATTAATAATATAATATTTGTTTTAAAAACTATTTTATGTCAATTTTGACACTATTTAGTAATTGATTTTTGTGAAAATCAAAAAAGAATGATTGGCTCGAAAAAAGTTAATTAAATCAATACTAAAATTTCATATTAACCTAGAAAATAAGTTAAATTCATAAAAAGTCTCAAATTACATTTATTTGGGTATTTATAACATCAATTATGTCAATATTTTATTAATAAGATAATTACTGTATCATCTTTGTGTCTTAAATAAATTAAAATTTTTAATGTCTAAAAATAATAAATAAAATATCATTATGTAGGAAATCTTTTTATATTTCTAATGAATATTTATAGTCTAATTTATCTATTGTATATCCCAAAATTAAAAATTATTTACTTATTAAACATGGATTTTTACTATTTTAACCCTTCTTTAAATAAATTAATAATAAATGTCCTAATCTAATCCAACTGGTCCTAAATGGTCATATGTTATTCCTAAGTTTGTTCATGGTCGAATTACACTTATCCAATAGAATTAGGACATATTTTACGGTAATAATAATATCATTTTTACCCTTAATTACCCTATTTTACTTTTAACCGTGGTAAATAAAAGTAAAAGCTACTGTTCACCAAAAATTATTTTCATCTCATTGAACCACATTTTACTTACTAACATCATCCGTGACTCTTGGATTTTTGAAATTCCACTCACAAAAGCGGTAAAATTATGTTTTATGTAAATTTGCAAATTCTCCTAGAAGGTGGGTAAAAGACGGTGAAAAGTTCAATAAAATTTTTATATATCTAAAATTATAATAAAATTTCTCCAATGAATTACATTGAACCTATATAGGTATTATGTATCAATTTTGACCTAAAATAAATTTAAATAAAATAAATAATTATTTAAATAAAATGTCGGTTTTTAAATAGTAACACAGTGTTTTCACTATTCATAAAAAATGGAATCTTTCCAGAAAAATACCAACATTTCACCCTAGGCTAATTTCGATATTACAAATCCAAAAATGAATTCCATTTTGAAAAATAAAATTTACAAAAATTCAAATAGCGGTTATTACTATTCATAACGTCTAGTTTTAATAATATTTTAATAGCATATCGTTGTTTAGTGAAACTCGGTATTGCGTACGACGCAAGCTATCAAAGAAGGTTGTGATTGCGTGTAAAGCAAGACAAGCTAGTGTTGTGTATAGTGAAAGATTCCTTTGATGGTTTATATAAAATAAAAACCAAATATTTCTTATAAAAGTCTCGGGTGTTACATTCTACCCCCCTAAAAATGAATTTCTCTCTCGAAAATCGTCACTTGTAACAGACAGATGAGGATACCTCTACCTAATCATATCCTCAAGCTCCCATGTATCTTCTTCTAATTGGTGGTTCCTCCATAAAACATTCACCAAGTGACTGGTCTTGTTCCGTAGGAAATTTTCACTACGATCGAGAATCTCTATCGGTTGTTCTTCACAAGAAAGATCTTGTTCCAGCGGTACAACTTCTGAGCTGAGTACATGTGAAGGATCAGGTATGTACTTTCTTAGGAGAGATACATGGAACACATAGTGAACTTGAGAGAGATTCGGTGGAAGCGCCAATCGGTAAGCTACCTTCCCAACACGATCCAGTATTTTGAAAGGACCAATATACATAGGGCTTAACTTTCCCTTCTTTCCAAATCTCACTAATCTCTTCCAAGGAGATATTCGTAATAACAATTTATCACCCACTTCAAACTCTAAGTCTTTTCGTCTATTGTCGGCATAACATTTTTGTCGACTCTGAGTGGCTCTTATGTGTTGTTGAATAGATCAGACCTTTTCTTCCATCTCATCAACAAGATCATGTCCCAATAGCTTTCTTTCCCCAACATCATCCCTAAAAATTGGAGTCATGCATTTCTTTCTATAGATATCTTCATAAGGAGCCATCTGAATAATGGAGTGAAAGCAATTATTATAAGAAAATTCCACCAAAGGTATGTGTTGATCCCAACCCCCTTTGAAATCCATAGAGAAAGCTCTCAACATATCTTCTAGAGTTTGAATTGTCCTCTCAGACTGACCGTCTGTCTGAGAATGATAAGCAGTGCTGAAACTCAACTCTGTATCCAGAATATGCTGAAGACTTCACCAGAACTTTGAGGTAATCCTCGTATCCCGATCAGATATAATAGAAAGTGTTACTCCATGTAATCTTACCACTTCCTTTACATATATCCTTGCAAGCTGATCCATAGAGAAATCCTCTCTAATAGCAATGAAGTGTGCAGACTTTGTCAGACGATCTACTAGGACCCAGATAGCATTATTGCCTTTGGATATTTTAGGAAGTCCAGTGACAAAGTCCATAGTGATGTTTTCCCATTTATATTCGGGTATGGGTAATGGTTGTAACATCCCCTTAGACTTCTGTCTCTCTTCTTTAACTTTCTGACAAAACAAGCATCAAGAAACATATTCAGCAACATCTCTTTTCATGCCATCCCACCAGAAGTACTCTTTCAGGTCCCTATACATCTCCGTGCCTCCAGGATGAATAGAGAATGAAGAACTATGAGCCTCATCTAGCAGCTCCTTCATTAATTCGGGTATGGGAGGAACACAAACCCGATTCTTGATCTTTATTATCCCATCACAATCAAGGTTGAATTCAGGAACATTTCTCACCTTCTTTTGTAACTCTACATCATCTTTCTGTGCCTCTTTAATCTTAACATGTATAGATGGTTGAACATTCATTTTAGAAAGATACGATTTTTCCCCTTCCATTATAATTCCAAGAACCATCCTTTGTTAATCAATAAATATTGGATCTTTTGTGATCCTCATCATGGATAAACTGGCATGGTCTTGTCGACTTAATGCATCTGCCACCTTGTTTGCTTTCCCAGGGTGGTAATGAATTTAGAAGTCGTAATCCTTATTCAGCTCCAACCATTTTCATTGGTGCATATTCAGATCCTTTTGTGTGAAAATATAATTTAAACAATTATGATCAATATAAATATCGCACCTTTCTCCATAATGATAATGCCTCCAAATCTTTAATGAATATATTTCCACAGCTTACTCCAAATCATGAGTTGGGTAATTTTGCTCATGGATTTTCAACTGTCGTGAGGTATAGGCTATCACTATATCATTTTTCATATAAACACACCCCAATCCCTTCTTGGATGCGTCACTATAGATCACAAACCTTTCTCCACTACAAGGAAGTTTGAGTACAGGTGCACTGGATAACCTTATTTTCAACTCCTTGAAATTCTCTTCACATTCCTCCTTCCAAACAAACATAACTCCTTTCCAAGTCAACCTGGTGAGTGGATTAGATAATCATGAAAAATATTTCACAAAATGTCGGTAATACCCATCCAAACCAAGAAAACGCCGGATCTCAGTTACTGTTGTTGGTCTCGACCATCTTTCGATAACCCCTATTTTTTCAGGATCCACATATATCCCCTAATTTGAGATTATGTGACAAAAAAATGATACTTTTTAAAGCCAAAATTCACACTTGGTAAATTTGGCATAAAGCTTATCCTTTCTCAGGGTCTTCAATATAATTATCAAGTGATCTTCATGTTCTTACTTTCTCTTTGAATATACAAGAATATCGTCTATAAACACTACCACAAACTGATCAAGATAGTCTCTAAAGACTCTATTCATCAGATCCATGAAGATAGCAGGGACATTAGTATGACCAAATGGCATCACTATAAATTCATAGTGTCCATACCTTGTACAGAAATCCTTCTTTGGTATATCCTCCCTTTTGACCCTTAATTGATGATACCTTGAATGAAGATCAATCTTGGAAAAGTATTGAGCTCTGCGTAGTTGGTCAAATAAGTCATCAATACGCGGGAGAGGATATTTGTTCTTGATAGTGATCTTGTCAAGTTATCGATAATCAATGTAGAGTCTCATTGATCAATCCTTCTTCATAACAAATAGAATAGGTTATCTCCATGGTGACGCACTAGGGCATATGAACCCCTTATCAAGATTCTCTTGGAGTTGCTTCTTCAATTCCTGCAACTCAATTGGGGCCATTCGATAAGGTGTCTTTGAAATAGGTGAAGCACCTAGTACGAGTTCTATTGAAAACTCAACTTCACGATTTGGTGGAACACCCGGTAATTCCTCTGGAAATACATCATCAAAGTCCCGTACAATGGGTATATTCTAAATCGTTAGTTTCTCACCAACCATTTGAGATAAATAACCTTCATTTAGTCGAATCAAGACACATAAGATGGAAGAAATTTACACTAGAAGTTTATGTTCATCCGTGCATTGATAGACGATCAAAGATTGATCTGGAATATGAAATGTGACTTCCCTTATTTGGAAATTGATATGAGCTCCATATAGAGAAATCCAATCCATGCAATGAATCACATCAAATTCCACTCTAGGGAGGATCACAAGATTTTTAGGAAGCACTTTCCCCCAAACATCAATCATAGAAGAATTATAAACTTTTGATGTGACTATTGTGCCAATAGGGGTTGTCACAGCTAACTCAACATCTAATTGTTGAGGTAATATGATGATACCCTTAGAAAATTATTCAGAAATAAAGGAGTGGGTGGATCCAGAATCAAATAAAACATTTGTTACTTTAGAGTGGATGGTAAGTTTAACTTTCACCACTTCATTATCGTACTCCACATCGCTGATAGAAATTTCATGTGACTTTCCATTGTATTTATCCATAAGGGTTTATTGACGTCGATCATCATCAACAACCCCTAGATTGGGGAATTGATTGGCATAATGCCCCATTGCCTTGAACTTGTAACATTAAACTGTAGGAGGTGAACTCTTTGTAGCCTTTTCATTATTCATATCACTAGACATCTTATTCTCATCATTACGACATTCAAATTCCCAATGACCTTCCTTTCCACATTTGAAACATTTACATGTCCAATTAAGACAACTCCCTCCATGTTTCTTTCCACACTTTGAGCATAAGGGAAAACTCATCTTCTTTTCAGTGTGCTCTTTAGATTTTCCTTTGAATTCCATTTTCCTCTTCTTATCAAACCCATATGACTGATCGGTTACTCCAATATCCATCTCAACTTTGAGAGAAAATCAAAAGATTTCCTCATATCTATTAAAGTCCCTTATGGCTAACACCCTTCGAAGACTTGGTTTTAAGACACTAAAGAGTCAATTGATCTTACTCTCAGGTTAGATAATAATACTAGAAGCATACCTTGCAAGTCTTGTAAAATTTTCTTCATAGGTACCAACAGATTCATCATCATTTTGCTTTAGTTCAAGAAACTCCTTCTCCATCTTTGTTCGAATAATACGAGGGAAGTACTTATTGAAAAATAATTTCTTGAACTCGTCCCATTCCATGGACTCAATTTCATCTCTTTTCCTCGTATTCTTGATAATATTCCACCATTGATCAGCATCAACTTCCAAACGATTTACTGCTAAGATGACTTTATCATGTTCAGAACATTGAAGAACTGAAAATATTTTTTTAGTAGTACTAATCCATTGTTCAGCAACTAATGGATCAGTAGACCCGCTGAATGAAGGTGGATGCTGCCTCATGAAGGATTCAACAGAATGTTGCTCCTTCCATTGCTCGTTTGGAAGTCCTGCATGATTCAAATCTTGAAAAAGTTGTGTGATTATGGCTAAAAGATTTTTCATTCCAGCTCCCATAACATTTGGTTGCTCAGGGGGACAATCATTTCATTGCCCGTCGCATTACGCATTAACACGCTTCCTTCGGGTTCCAGCCATTGACTAAAACCAAGAAGAATAGTGTGAGAAACACTAATTATAATAGGAAAACCACATAATCAAGAATGAAATTTCACACTTAAGGTATTATCCTAGGTTATTCATGGCCATTTCTAAAACACTAATATCGCGTTCTATGCTTAGACTTATCCTTAGGGTTCTTACTAAGTCTTTCACATCCTAGTTTCTAAAGGTTGACTATACCTTTCCTCTGATACCAACTATAACGGTCTGGAATTACTTCCAGTGGACTATAATTGATACCTATCAAGGCACTCCATGGGTGGATACACCCACTGTACGGGACACACCACCATCCACAGTGGCAACCATTTCCTCATGAATCCCTTTGGCGGAGAGCCATGCTTCGTCCAACGCTCACATGTTAGAGTTCCCAAGGATCGGATACATTCCTACCTCATTTGTCTCTGATACCAACTATACCGACCCATACATTACATACATTGTTAGTAATTAAAAATTGAATGACACTTATTAGAACATATAACAAAACAATGAAAGGATCATATAGGTATAGTGTCTTTAGAAACTGGGAAACATAAACAACTGGTTCATAAAGCGTCTACACTGCCTCCCATTTATTTCATCATATCTATAGTCCCTTTTGGCATATCATACATAATAACCTTTTTCCTGACCTGGGGACAGAAAAGATACAAAAGTGTGAGCTGAAATGCTCAGTAAGGGTAAAAAAAGAAATATCAATCACATCATATTCATAAGAACATAACATTTTGGAAATCATACCTTGCAAAAGAGATCATAATTTCATAACATGGGATAAATCATGTTAGTAAAATGTAATCACAATAATCATAACATAAAACATGACGCTATTTTTCACACACAAATAGTCATATAGAATCATTTTTTATTAGTCAAGACTCATTTCCAAGACTATCTTAGTGGAAAAAGTCCATTTCTGAACCGCGTTCATTCCTCGTTTTAGTCCTGTTTCACTGAACCGGTTTAACCTGCCGTTCCAGCCATGTCTGTCTCATGAGATATAAAATCTTTACCCAATGGATTGGAGGGAGATATATGTCCAACCCATCTCATAATGATATCATTCTTATTGTGCCACAAAATAAAAAATCATACATCATTGCATAACCCATGTAATAAAATTGGATTCTTAAACATCGTGACATCATAAAACAATTCATATAAGATAGAGAAATTCGGGAAAATAATTCCATCACAACATAATCAAATCAATGTAATAATAGGGATAGAAACAGAACCCTTTATTATCTTATATGGAAAATAATTTTGATAAAACACTTGAACTCCATCCTTGAGGAAAATATCCTTTCTACTTCAAAAACACTTTTAATTTCTTAACATGCCATACGATTCTAAACTAAAAGAAGTTGATTAAAAATAAACATGAAAACATGTAAAGGAATTTTCTTGGAAATAATGTTTTAAAAATCCATTCATGCCGTATAAGTTAAAAAAACATTTTTCTCGTACTTTTGTTGGAAAATTCAAAAAAGTACCTCATAACGTAAATAAAAGAAAGATTCCTTACATACCATGTAGTAAAAGTAAGAAATGGGTAAAAAAAATTTATACATAAATGAAAACACTTTTATAAAACATGGAGATGATAGAAATATCCCCAGTAAATAATTACAAATAAGCAATCTTGGATAAAAATGAGATTTGAAAAATTATCCCTTACCTTAGGTCCAATTTGCTTCGTAAGTGTCCAAACCTCCTGTATAATGATTTAAATAATTTTATTGACTTATTCCAGAATCATATATATTTTTATGATATCATATATGGTCATATTATTAGCTTCTTATTAGTAATATTTCATTGTTACTTGTTATTCAGGTGTTTATTGATTTTTTTGTTCTTATGTATGTTTTGTCGAATAAATTCTTCTTATTATTTTTAGGTTATAGATACCTCATTTACAGAATGGTATTAGTGTAATATATATCATATTTATTCACTAAATTCATTTATGTTGTAATTATGCAATGAAAATCATGTAGAACGAGTCGCATCACATCATGGAGACGGTATTCCGTACGTACACACGAGAAATGATATTGTTCCAATGATCGTTGAATTGTATTGGAGTGTATGTATACTATTTAAGAATAAATATCACTTTACAATAGTCATATATGTTCATTATTTAAACCATTATACCCATCAAAGTAAGGTGGTGGTGGAAAATAGATTACACCACGGCGTGGAGATAGTATTCCGTACGTACGCACACGCGGTGATTTTGTTTTCCGTAGGATGGATAGATGGTGAAAAAGGGTTGTTTCATAATTATAATAACATATCAATATATTAGTGATACTGATGTTATTAATTCATTATTAAACAACTAAATAAGAAGAAGTGGAAGAAGAAATAAAGTTGAAAGAATCGGTAACGGACATGACGTCTTCTTTAAAGAGCTTCTTCAAGACCTCCTTTTTGGGAACTAAAATTGGTCTTTGAAGAAGACCAGGACCTCTAGGATGTTTCTAGGGAAGTGGAGAAGAGAACTTTTCAGGGGTTGTTTGATCTTGAAGGCTCCAAGTGGTGTGAGGAATAGAGGGAGGAGGTGCCCTTTTATAAGGGAGAAGAGGGGCACCTTTGGAAAAACGAAAAATATTATATTATAATAAAGCCATATTCGGTTTTGAATAGCTCCAAATTGATTTATTTCGAAGCTAAGGTGGGGATGGGTCAAAATACTCCCATAAAATAGAATTTTTACAAGTTTAGTTTACTATTTTAACCTTATCATTTAGATTTAACTTTAAGATAGATAATTTTACTTTTACCGTGTCTTTTTGTGTTCTTACACTATAAGGTTAATAAACTTACTATAACAAGCCAAAAGAACCCCAATTTGTTTATTATTAATATATGTAACCTTATCTAAGTCATTTTTCCGAACCTTAGATTTTTAGGAATAAAATAACAATTAATAATATAATATATTTTTTAAAACTATTTTATGTCAATTTTACACTATTTAGTAATTGATTTTTGTAAAAATGAAAATAGCATTATTAGTTCTAAAAAAGTTAATTAAATCAATAATAACATGTCATATTAACCTATAAAATTAGTTTAATTCATTAAAAGTCTCAAATTGAATTTATTTGTGTATTTATAACATCAATTATGTCAATATTTCATTAGTAAGATAATTATTGCATCATCATTGTGTCATAAATAGATTAAATTATTTAATGTCTAAAAATTACAACTAAAATATAATTATGTAGGAAATCGTTTTAGATTTCTAATGAATATTTATAGTCTAATTTATATCATGTATATCCATATATTAAAAATTATTCACTTATTAAACTTTGATTTTAACTATTTTTACCCATCTTTAAATAAATTAATAATAAATGTCGTAATCTAATCCACGTGGGCCTAAATGGTCATATTTTATTCCTATGGTCGTTTTT
Organism: Viscum album; assembly: GCA_963277665.1. Taxonomy (NCBI): domain Eukaryota; kingdom Viridiplantae; phylum Streptophyta; class Magnoliopsida; order Santalales; family Viscaceae; genus Viscum; species Viscum album. The sequence goes on from OY728164.1 coordinate 1,201,030,245, forward strand.
TGTCGAATTATACTTATCCAATAGAATTAGGACATGTTTTAGGGTTATAATAATATCATTTTTACCCTTAATTACCCTATTTACTTTTAACCATGGTAAATAAAAGTAAAAAGTTTCTATTCACCAAAAATTATATTTATCTCATTGAACCACATTTTACTTACTGACATCAATCGTGTCTCTCAGATTTTTTAAATTTCACTCGCAGAAGCGGTAAAATTAAGTTTTATGTAAATTTACAACTTCTCCTAGGATGTGGGTAAAAGACGGTGAACAGTTCAATAAAATTTTTATATATCTAAAATTATTATAAAATTACACCAATGAATTACATTGAACTTATATAGGTATTATGTAACAATTTTGACCTAAAATACATTTAAATAAAATAAATAATTATTTAAATAAAATGTCGGTTTTTAAATAGTAACCCAGTGTTTTCCCTATTCATCAAATATTGAAAGTTTCTTGAAAAATACCAAAATTTCACCCTAGGATAATTTTGATATTCCGAATCCAAAAACAAAGTCCATTTTGAAAAATAAAATTTTAAAAAATTCAAATAGTGGTTATTACTATTCATAACGGCTATTTTTAATAATATTTTAATAGCATATCATTGTTTAGTGAAATACGATACTGCGTACGACGTAAGCTATCAAGGAAGGTCGCGATTGCTTGTAATGCAAGCCAAGCTAGTGTTGTGTGTAGTGAAGGTTTCCTCTAATGACTTATATAAAATAAAAACAAAATATTTCTTATAAAAGTCTCGGGTGTTACAGTCTAAATATCACAAATTTTGATAACTATAAATGAAATATTGACATACTATGCTTAAACATATCTATCACACCAACTCACATTCAATAGGACCATAGAGCCCTACCTACCCATTTAATTTATAGTTACCACAAATATTATATACCCATAGGATTTTTATAACTTTACATTCCATGAATCATATACCTGAGCAAGATGAGTGGGATTACACCAATAATATATATGAAAAACACCATATAGGATATTTATGAATCATTAAATATTTAATCCCTATATATTAAGAAACCAATGTGGAAATTTCATGACATCCATAGGTTAGTTGACTATAATTTCATGAAGGGAACATATAGTAATTCATTGTTTATGTTGTTTCATATACTTTAAATATTCAAACCCTCTTTATATTCCAGACATAAATTTAAAATCACATGATAAAATGAAATTTCATGTTATCACTACATGTCTAAAATTATACATGATGGATACCTAATTCATATTGGGACTGATATTATGATCCATAAAACATTAACATCAAAAAAAATTATACAAAACAAAATACCAAACTATAAACAAAAAACTAATGTAAATCAAACTTCCCATAGAAATGTAGGCTTTTCCCCATACTTTTCTAGTTAAGGACACATCATGATACCCATCAAAAGTTTAAAGAATTATGAGACCTCAATTATACCATATCCCTAATAAAAAAAGACATTCTCAGTATCATTTTACTACATCCTGCTATGATACCACTTTTTTAATGTCCCAACTAGGTTCACTATATAGTAACTAGACTAGAGTACCCTATGTCTTTAGGACTACCTCCACATGCACCATTGGTTTCTCACTAGCAGTGGGAGTCTATAGGGTGATAGTGGGGAGACTGTAACCTCTAAATATAAATAATAAGAATATCAATATAAAAAAAATTAAATAACATGGAATGGAAACTCAAAAATACTTATGGTCAACAAAATAAACATTTACCATGCTATTCCAATAATAATAAACACAAATAAATTCATTTAGGTCTATAATATATGTACATGTATACAAAAATAATTAAAATAATTACCATCTTGACACCATGAATCCACCTTGACTATTTTCAACTCCATTTTGTCCAACTCATGGAACAACTACACTCACATATCCTCTTGTTTCTAAATTTCAAACCCTTACTCTTACATGAACCTAGAGACCTAAAGTATTCACCTCTCCCAGAGGCCTCATTCATGGTCTATATATGAACCCATTAGGCCACCACCAATGGTGTCTCTAACTCATATCCATATAGTATACTAGTGTATGAAAATTAGATTAAACATCAAATAATCACATATATATCCACTCGTGATCAATTAACCTTGAAAAATAGTTCATCTCCCCCAAACAGACCAATAGTGGTATGATACATCCATAATATATCATACCAGATGATACCTCATCATGTTAACCAGTTCTCAGTCACCTTATATCATCATCTCAGACCAAACACAACACACCAACAACACATCAATAATCTATACCTTGTCATATCTCACATATTTAGTGAGATACTCAGTTCCACCCTATAATCAATATCACCATTCTTGGTTAACTATGGTGTATCCTTTCTCTATATCGATTTTCAACACTATTTTCCCTAAGGAACTAAGGTACATAGTTTACCATCGAGGTAATGTTAAATAAACCACATCATGGTAATTTTATTTTATGCTATTGATCACAATGGGATCAACCCTATCATGAGAGGATATAACCATTATTATGTCCGCACCAAAAAAACTATAGTCTACATTATTGCAACTTTCAACACCATTGACATCATAGTGACCACTCTAGAATCAGAACTTTTCAATACAAGGCATCAAGATCGACAAGCCCAAAATCCCCCAACATTGACAAGGAATTCAATAATAGATCAAATCCACCATTTTCCACATGAGGCTACACACATGTATCACATATAGAAAAAAAACATAATGTGGTTATGTTCCCACATACAAAAACCTATGCATGTAATTTTTTAAACAACAGATAATAACATGTATAGAAATGGAAATATTTATGCACCACTTACCAAGAGTATGACATAATATACTAGTTGTCAAAAAAAATTCAATATGGAACCAATAATAAGACTCACAAGATTAAAAAAAATATCTAAAAGTAGGGTTGTTTAGAAAAAATATTGGTAATAGTGGAAAACTATAATATTATATGCACGCATACTACTGACCTTATACATGAAAACTCTTTATTTTAGACATCATAATGAACTAACAGAAATCATCTAGAACATCAATTGGATAAGAATATAATAATGAGATATCCTTTTAGGTCATATCCATTGTTATAATTTCATAAAATTCCATAAATCCCCAATATAAACATATTTCCCATTTAATTTTTCATATTATTCATTTTTTAGAAATCATGGGTAAATAATAAAATATTAAATTGTCATATATATTTTTTATTCTTATTCATATTCCATGCCATTAAAAATATTTTAAAATGTTTGAAGACACTGATACACTTACTTACCATGGGGAATACCCAGAAATGATCCACATGTATCACCACTAAGAACCTTAATTATCATAGTATAACCATAAAAATTTAAAATTTTCAAGATAGAAAACAATTTCATGCATCAAAAATTTTATTTTTACTTGATGAAATACCTAAAAATTACTCTTATGTATTCCAGGATAATCTAGAGATACCCTTATGTATGAATTATCCATTTTCCAACTCCCACAGTATGACTCTTACACACCAAACCATACACTTATGTGAGAGAGGTTTACATTCATTTATCAAACCATTATGAAATATTTACTCTTATGCATACTGGGTCCTCATCACTTTGTCATTCCACTCATAGGACACTTATGTATTGGTACACATACACAAATGAAACTTCTCACATAGGTTTTCTAGGATTTTACCAAATTCAAAAGATTAATCACATAATATTTTTTCAAAACCTTAAATAATTGAATATGGTTTCTACCATAGCATTATTTAAATTGGGTACACAATAAAAGAATTATACAAAGAAAAAAATGCATGCATCCAATACTTCTAATTTTTTTCATCACTTCATAGGGTGAGTTGAATATATTATGAACTCAATTACATAGACATATTTCTATTCACAACATTTATTTCATGAATAATATATATTAACCACATTTTAAAACATAATATAAATTTTTTCAAGACATATATTGTAGAGACCCGAAGCTTGTCGTACATGGAAATTACATTACTTTTGCGGAATACATAGTACATAACAAAAACACACACACAAGGATCGTAATAGTTTAGTGTCTTTGGAAACTAGGAATATAATCTTCTATTCCTGGTGAAGGATCTTCAACATCTCCTATAAAGATATTCCTTTTTTTACCTAAAATCTTTCTTTATATCCTGGGGAAAAGAAAACATAAAAGGGTGAGCTCAAATTCTCATTAAGGGTAAACAAAATAAATATCAATCACATCATATACATAAGCACATAACTTTTGGAAATCTTAACCTGCAAAAAAGATCATAATTTCATAACATGGAATAAATCATGGCAGTGAAATGTAATCACAATAATCATAACTTAAAACATGAAACTTTGTGGCATTCACACATAATCATAGAGAATCATTTCTTGTTAGTCAAGACTCGTTGCCAAGACTATCTTAGTGGACAAAGTCCCTTTCTGAACCGAGTCACCCTCGTTTCAGTCCTGTTTCACTGAACCGGTATAACCTACCGTTCCAGCCATGTTTATCTCATGAGATATAAAATCTTTACCCAATTCATTGGAGGGAGATATAGGTCCCACCCATCTCATAATGATACCATTCTTATGTGTGCCACAAAATCATAAATCATACATCATTTCATAACCCATGTAATAAAAATGGGATTCTTAAACAACATGACATCATAAAACAATTCATATAAGATAAATGAATTCATAAAAATAATTCCATAACAACATAATCAAATCAATGTAATAATAGGGATAAAAACAGAACCCTATATTATCTTAGATGGAAAATAATTTTGATAAAACACTTGAAATGAATTCTTGAGGAAAATATCCTTTCTTCTTCAAAAACACTTTTCCTTTCTTAATATGTCGTACAATTATAAAATAAAAGAAGTTGATTAAAAATAAACTTGAAAACTTTTAAAGGAAGATTCTTGGAAATAATGTTTTAAAAATCCATTCATTCCATATAAGTTAAAAAAACATTCTTCGTACTTTTGTCGGAAAAGTCAAAAAGTACCTCGTACGAAAAACGAAAAAATATTCCTTTCATATCTTTTACAAAAAACTTACCAAAGGGTAAAATTGGATTTAAACAATTTTAGGTGGATGTAAACAATATTACATATTGAGGAAACATGGATGTGGATGATAAAATACACCCCAGTAAATACCAAAGTATAAACAATCTCAGATAAAAATGAGATTGTGATAATTTCCCTTACCTTAGGTTCGACTTAATTTGTAAGTGTCCGAACCTCCTGTATAATGATTTAAATAATGTTATTGACTTATTCCAGAATCATAATTATTTTTATGATATCATATATGGTCATATTATAAGCTTCTTAGTAGTAATATTTCATTGATACTTGTTAGTCGGGACTTTATTACCTGTTGTTCTTATGCGTGTTTTGCCGAATAAATTCTTATTATTCTTTTAAGGTTATAGATAACTTATATCCAGAATGGTATTAGTGTAACATATATCATATTTATTCATCAATTCATTTATATAATTACTATGTAATGATGATCATGTAGAACGAGTCGCATCACATCGTGGAGACGGTATTCCGTACGTACGCACGAGCGATGATATTGTTCCCATGATCGTGGAATTGTATTTAAGTGTATTTATACTATTTTAGTATCAATATCACTTTATATATTTACTCATTACACCATTATACCCATCCTTGTAAGGTGATGGTGGAAAATAGATTACACCACGGCGTGGAGACGGTATTCCGTACGTACGCACGCGCGGTGATTTCATTTTTCCGTAGGATGGATTGAAGGTGAATTAGGGTTGTTTCATATTTATAATAACATATCAGTATGTAATTAATACTAATGTTATTACTTTATCATGAAACGACAAAAGAAGAAGAAGTTGAAGAAGAAAGAAATTGAAAAGATCGGTAATGGATATTACCTCTTCTTTGAAACGCCTCTTTGAATCCTCCACTTAGGGAACTAAGATTTGTCTTTGAAGAAGAGAAGGACCTCTAGGATTATTCTAGGGAAGTGGATAAGGGATTTTGGCAGGGGTTGGCCGAGCTTGAGTGCTCAAATTGGTGTGAGGAGGAGGGGGAGGAGGTGCCCTTTTATAAGGGAGGAGAGGGGCACCTTAGGAATATCTCAAAATATTATTTTATATTAAAGTCAAAATCAGTTTATAATGGTTCCAAAGGGTCTTATTTCGAAGGTAATGTGGGGATGGGTCAAAATCCTATCAACCAATAGGATTTAGACAAGTTTAGGTTATTATTTTAACCTTATCAATTAGATTTAACTCTAAGTTAAATAATTTAACTTTTACCGTAACTTTTTGTTTTCTTACACTATATGGTTAATACACTTACTATAACATGCCAAACGACCCCCAAGTTGTTTATTATTAATATATATATCCTTATATAAGTCATTTGGCCGAAACTTAGATTTTTAGGAATAAAATAACAATTAATAATATAATATTTGATTTAAAAACTATTTTGTGTCAATTTTGACACTATTTGATATATGATTTTTTTGAAAGTCATAACAGAATTTTATGATAAAACCAAGTTGATTAAATCAACAATAATATATCCTATTAACCTATAAAATTAGTGGAATTCATAAAAACTCTCAAATTACATTTATTTGAGCATTTATAACATCAATTATGTTAACATTTCCTTAAAAGGGTAATTACTGCATCATCATTGTGTCATAAATAAATTAATTTATTTAAAGTCTAAAAATTATAAATAAAATATAATTATGTAGGTAAGTTTTTTAAATTTCTAATGAATATTTATAGTCGAATTTATCTTATTTATAACCCCATATTAAAAATTATTTACTTATTAAACATTGATTTTAACTATTTTAACTCTTCTTTAAATAAATTAATAATAAATGTCTAATCTAATCCAATTGGGGATAAATGGTCATATTTTATTCCTAAGTTTGTTTTTGGTCGAATTAAACTTATCCAATAGAATTAGGACATGTGTTAGGGTAATAATAATATCATCTTTACCCTTAATTACCCTATTTACTTTTTATCGTAGTAAAAAAAGTAAAAAGTTACTATTCACCAAAAAATATTTTCATCTCATTGAACCACATTTTAGTCCTTGATATTAACCGTGTCTCTAGGATTTTCGAAATTCCACTAACAGAAGCGGTAAAATTAAGTTTTATGAAAAAATTCAGTTTTTTATCTACCACTTAGTGGTTTCACTATTCATCAAAAAATTGAAAGTTTTCAGAAAAATACCAAAATTTCCCCCTAGGCTAATTTCGATATTCCGAATCCAAAAATGAAGTCCATTTTGAAAAATAAAATTTTCAAAATTTCAAAAAGTGGTTATTACTATTCATAACGGCTAGTTTTAATAATATTTTAATAGCATATTGTTGTTTAGTGAAACTCGTTTTTGTGTACTACACACGCTATCGAGGAAGGTCGTGATTGCGTGTAATGCAAGTCAAGTCAAGGATGCATGTTGTGAAAGATCCTTTTAGTGTAGCATACAACACAAGACATTAGTGAAATTAAAAAGAATATTTTTCATAAAATCTTGGGCTGTTACATTCTACCCCCCTTAAAATGAATTTCGCCCTCGAAATTCGTCGGGGTTATAAATGGTTTACTATTCGAAAGTTTCTTTAATAGAAACCCACATCGTAAAAAAAAATACCAAAACCATTCTTTAAAAACGAAAGGATGAAATGCAACGGTTAGCCAAATAAACTAATCACTGGGTTTCCATATAGGTGAAAATATGGATATGGAAGAAAAATCTAACCATCATGTTCTGATGGAGAGTGGTAGAGAACATGGCTATGGAAAATCCAACAATCACAAATCCATAAATTTGTGACGATCTAAGGTACCATCTGATTAATCAGATATAAGAGCACTAGGACAACATTTTTGGTTTTCAAGATCGTTTCCCTAAAGTTGAAGAATTTGAATTAGAATAAATACTTACTTTATTTTGGTACAATCTCACTGTTGTTCGTGCCTTAAACAATTTCCAATTCATCTCTTAAATAAATGAAGTTGAATTTTTTATTCGTGAAGTGTTAGCAGATCATGTAATAGAATGACGGGTCATTCCATCTCTTTCAAACAAAAGGTTAGCAAAAGTTATAAGTCCATCTTATGGTTAATCGTATATGGTTCCAAAAATGAATTTATACTTCATATATCATACCTCTTAATAAAATAAAACTAGTTTCTACTAACCAGGGACTTCATATAGGTTAGTGGTAGGCGATAAAGGCCAGTCGCACTTCGGTTGTGGGTTCGATTCCCATAGCCTTGTCCGACGCGATGGGCTGTCGCCCTCCTGCAGGTTTGTGTTTTTTCTAAAACTATATTACTATAACATCCCATCAATAATATCGAAAAAATTTCTATCCTTAAAAAATACTAACTTATGTCCAACATAATCCATTCCAATATTTAGGCTTATCAATAATACTTTTGTCCACTCTCATAACATAGTGAAAATGATTACCAGATATTTAATACCATCGTTGATCCCCATATATCATAAGATATGTTTTGTTGGTCACATTCCAAACATTCAAAGTCCTTAATCATGTATTCTCTTGAATACCTTAGTGAAAACATGAATGCAGTTAAAAGTTAACACCTTCCACATACCAAAATCCTCAAAATTCTATATACTCAAACCATGATATCAGTTAGTCCTTATATCAATCATGAGCTCATGAATACTGTTAAACATTTCATTTTTTCGTTTTCCCTTCATTATGCGCATATCGTCTTATTTCCAAAAATATCTCAATCACTATGAATACCACATTAGACCAACACATAAATATTCCAATACTTTATGATACCACATTATTTTGGAATCCCATTACATAAACACTTAATAATTCCACCATATCATTGTCATATTCAACATCGCCAATAGTGATCGCATGTGACTTCCCTTTGTCCTTTGCCTTCAGTGGTTGCTCATGTTGATCATCACTAACCCATGGATTAGGGCATTTATTAGCATAATGCCCCATTTCCTTGCACTTGAAAAATTGAAGTGTTGGTGGTGCGTTCTCTGCAGTCTTTGCTTTATTCACATCATTGGAAACCCTTTTTCCATTACTTCGACACTCAGCTGATCGATGACCTTCTTTTCCACACTTAAAACATTTTCTAGTCCGTTTAAGACAATCTCCACCATGCTTCTTTCCACACTTTGAGAATAAGGAAACATTCATCTTCTTTTCACCATTATTATGATATTTCTCCTTGAACTCCATCTTTCGTTTCTTGTCAAAACCATGAGATGGATATGTAACACCAACTTCCATTTCTACCTTGATAGCACAACTCACAATTTTTTCATAGCTACTGAAGTCTCTTATAGCTAATGCCCTTCGAAGGCTTGGTTTTATGACACTGAAAAATCGATCAACTTTACTTTCAGGTTGGATGATAATGCCAGATGCATACCTTGCAAGTCTTGTAAAATTTTCTTCGTATATACCAACAGATTCATCATCCTTATGCTTTAGTTCAAGAAACTCCTTCTCCATCTTTGTTCGAATAATACGAGGGAAGTACTTATTGAAAAATAAGTTCTTGAACTCGTCCCATTCCATGGACTCAATTTCATCTCTTTGCCTCGTATTCTTGATAAGATTCCACCATTGATCAGCTTCACCTTCCAAACGATATACTGCTAAGATTACTTTATCATGTCCAGAACATTGAAGAACTAAAAATATCTTTTCAGTGATACTGATCCATTGTTCAGCAACAAGTGGATCAGAAGACCCACTGAAAGAGGGTGGACGTTGCCTCATGAAGGACTCAATATAATATTGTTCCCTTCTCTGCTCATTTGGAAGTCAAGAATGATTCATAGCTTGTGTAAGTATAACAATAAGATTTTGCACTCCATCTCCCATAACATTTGTTTGTTCAGGAGGACAATCATTGCATTGTCCATTGCATTGATCAACACGGTTCCTTCGGGTTCCAGCCATCGTCTAAAACCCAAAAAGAATAGTGTGAGAGGCAAAAATCATTCTAGGGAAAACAACATAATAAAGGGGGAGTACCTTCAATATCTAATATCTTAGGTTATTTCTATGATCGTTAGCATAGTTCTAGTACTATAACCTATACGTATACTTAACCTTAGGGACATCCTTAGGCATACCTTAGAAATATCTCTAGGGATCTCACTAACGTTTTCGCATCCTAGTTTCCAAAGATTGACTAAACCTTTCCTCTGATACCAACTATAGAGACCTGAAACTTGTCGTACATGGACATTACATTACTTTTGCGGAATACTTAGTACATAACAAAAACACACACACAAGGATCGTAATAGTTTAGTGTCTTTGGAAACTCGGAATATAATCTTCTAATCCTGGTGAACGATCTTCAACATCTCCCATAAAGATCTTCCTTTTTTTATACCTAAAACCTTTCTTTATATCCTGGGGAAAAGAAAACATAAAAGGGTGAGCTCAAATGCTCAGTAAGGGTAAACAAAAGAAATATCAATCACATCATATACATAAGCACAAAACTTTTGGAAATCTTAACCTGCAAAAGAGATCATAATTTCATAACATGGGGTAAATCATGGCAGTGAAATGTAATCACAATAATCATAACTTAAAACATGAAACTTTGTGGCATTCACACATAATCATAGAGAATCATTTCTTGTTAGTCAAGACTCATTTCCAAGACTATCTTAGTGGACAAAGTCCCTTTCTGAACCAAGTCACCCCCGTTTCAGTCCTGTTTCACTGAACCGGTATAACCTACCATTCCAGCCATGTCTATCTCATGAGATATAAAATATTTACCCAATGCATTGGAGGGAGATATAGGTCCCACCCATCTCATAATGATACCATTCTTATGTGTGCCACAAAATCATAAATCATACATCATTGCATAACCCATGTAATAAAAATGGGATTCTTAAACAACATGACATCATAAAACAATTCATATAAGATAAAGGAATTCATAAAAATAATTCCATCACAACATAATCAAATCAATGTAATAATAGGGATAAAAACAGAACCCTATATTATCTTAGATGGAAAATAATTTTGATAAAACTCTTGAAAATTAATTCTTGAGGAAAATATCCTTTCTTCTTCAAAAACACTTTTCCTTTCTTAATATGTCATACAATTATAAACTAAAAGAAGTTTATTAAAAATAAACTTGAAAAATTATAAAGGAAGATTCTTGGAAATAATGTTTTAAAAATCCATTCATGCCATATAAGTTAAAAAAACATTCTTCGTACTTTTGTCGGAAAAGTCAAAAAGTACCTCGTACGAAAAACGAAAAATAATTCCTTTCATATATTTTACAAAAAACTTACCGAAGGGTAAAATTGGATTTACACTATTTTAGGTGGATGGAAACAATATAACATATTGAGTAAACATCTATGTGGATGATAAAATAGACCCAGTAAATACCAAAGTATAAACAATCTCAGATAAAAATGAGATTGTGATAATTTCCCTTACCTTAGGTTCGACTTGCTTTGTAAGTGTCCGAACCTCCTGTATAATTATTTAAATAATGTTATTGACTTATTCCAGAATCATACTTATTTTTATGATGTCATATATGGTCATATTCGTAGCTTCTTAGTAGTAATATTTCATTGCTACTTGTTACTCGGGTCTTTATTGCCTTTTGTTCTTATGCGTGTTTTGCCGAATAAATTCTTATTCTTCTTTTAAGGTTATAGATACCTTATATCCAGAATGGTATTAGTGTAACATATATCATATTTATTCATTCAATTCATTTATATAATTACTATGTAATGATGATCATGTAGAACGAGTCGCATCACATCGTGGAGACGGTATTCCGTACATACGCACGAGCGATGATATTGTTCCCATGATCGTGGAATTGTATTTAAGTGTATTTATACTATTTCAGTATCAATATCACTTTATATAGTTACTCATTACACCATTATACCCATCCTTGTAAGGTGATGGTGGAAAATAGATTACACCACGGCGTGGAGACGATATTCTGTACGTACGCACGCGCAGTGATTTCATTTTTCAGTAGGATGGATAAAAGGTGAATTAGGGTTGTTTCATATTTATAATAACATATTAGTATGTAAGTAATACTGATGTTATTACTTTATCATGAAACAATTAAAGAAGAAGAAGTTGAGGAAGAAATAAATTGAAAATATCGGTAATGGATATTACCTCTTCTTTGAAACGCCTCTTTGAATCCTCCACTTAGGGAACTAAGAATGGTCTTTGAAGAAGACCAGGACCTCTAGGATTATTATAGAGAAGTGGAGATGGGATTTTGGCAGGGGTTGGCCGAGCTTGAGTGCTCAAATTGGTGTGAGGATGAGGTGGAGGAGGTGCCCTTTTATAAGGGAGGAGAGGGGCACCTTAAGAATATCTCAAAATATTATTTTATATTAAAGTCAAAATCGGTTTATAATGGTTCCAAAGGGTCTTATTTCGAAGGTAATGTGGGGACGGGTATAAATCCTATCAACCAATATGATTTAGACAAGTTTAGGTTATTATTTTAACCTTATCAATTAGATTTAACTCTAAGTTAAATAATTTATCTTTTACCGTGACTTTTTGTTTTCTTACACTATATGGTTAATACACTTACTATAACATGCCAAACGAACCCCAAGTTGTTTATTATTAACATATGTATCCTTATCTAAGTCATTTGGACGAACCTTAGATTTTTAGGAATAAAATAACAATTAATAATATAATATTTGATTTAAAAACTATTTTGTGTCAATTTTGACACTATTTGATATATGATTTCTGTGAAAGTCATAACAGAATTATATGTTCAATCCAAGTTGATTAAATCAACACTAATATATCATAGTAACCTAGAAAATTATTTTAATTCATAAAAAGTCTCAAATTACATTTATTTGAGCATTTATAACATCAATTATGTTAACATTTCCTTAAAAGTGTAATTACTGCATCATCGTTGTGTCATAAATAAATTTATTTATTTAAAGTCTTAAAATTATAAATAAAATATCATTATGTAGGAAATTTTTTATCTTTCTAATGAATATTTATAGTCGATTTTATCTTATGTATAACCCCATATTAAAAATTATTTACTTATTAAACTTTGATTTTAACTATTTTAACCCTTCTTTAAATAAATTAATAATAAATGTCCTAATCTAATCCAAGTGGGTATAAATGGTCATATTTTATTCCTAAGCTTGTTTTTGGTCGAATTACACTTATCCAATACAATTAGGACATGTGTTAGGGTAATAATAATATAATCTTTACCCTTAATTACCATATTTACTTTTTACCGTAGTAAAAAAAAGTAAAATGTTACTATTCACCAAAAAATATTTTCATCTCATTGAACCACATTTTAGTCCTTGATATTAACCGTGTCTCTCGGATTTTCGAAATTCCACTCACCAAAGCGATAAAATTATGTTTTATGAAAAAATTCAGTTTTTTTAACTACCACTTAGTGGTTTCACTATTCATCAAAAATTGAAAGTTTTCAGAAAAATACCAAAATTTCACCCTAAGCTAATTTCGATATTCCGAATCCAAAAATGAAGTCCATTTTGAAAAATAAAATTTACAAAAGTTCAAAAAAGTGGTTATTACTATTCATAACGGATAGTTTTAATAATATTTTAATAGGATATTGTTGTTTAGTGAAACTCGTTATTGTGTACTACACACGCTATCGAGGAAGGTCGTGATTGCGTGTAATTCAAGGCAAGTCAAGGATGTGTGTTGTGCAAGCTCCTTTTGGTGTAGCGTACAACACAAGACATTATTGAAATTAATGGAATATTTTTCATAAAATCTTGGGCTGGTACATATACATATTTTCAAAAATCATCATCCACTTCCAAAACAAAAAAAATTATATATTGTAATTCAACCATTGATTCACCATCGGTGGTCTTGTAACTTCTTCATAGGATCGTCAATTATCTTAAAAAACTAGTATGCTAAAAACAATTAATAAAAGATTAATAAGTAAAATATAATTTATTTAACCATAAGTAAATTAAAAAACATAATTAATGTATTTCACACTAATATAAACAACTATTATATAAATCACCAATACAAAAATAAAATTTATTTAGCAACAATACATTATACATTTGGGTATCATCATAATGAGAAAAAAATCATAAGTAGAATAAGCATCTTACCTTAACCCACCAAATCCATCACACCACCACCACCATCGTTATCCCACCACCCACATCGTTATCCCACCACATCTATTTCTATATTCAACATCATGATACTCAAACCCCATTAAATAACCATCAAATCAACAAAAACATAAAAAAGTACAGAAATGTAAACATGTGGACACTATAAACAACATTTTAGTCAAATCAAATTGAATTTCAACAAAATATATTAAAAAACTATAATTCATATCCATATCTTTTAAGGATTTTTAAGGATTAGTTGGAATATACTCTCACTACTACCACCATTTGTATCATGTAAACCAAAAAGAAAATTCCAAAAAATTAGTTGAAAATATTATTGTTGAACTAACAAAATTAAGAATTAAAAACCAGTCACGACATTGAATTCATGTTTAACAACTTTTTAAAATCTTGAAATGTCATTAAATTTCAATAACATAATAATAGGTTAAAATGCATATAAATTACACCATAGTCTTTCAAAATAAAAAAAATTATTTTTTAACAAAATAATTTTATATTTCAATAAAATAATGAATTTAATATCATAGTTAAGAATGAAAATATTGTAATAAAAATAATACCATGATATCCTTATGGGACCTCATGTTTCAATAAAAATATAAGATCTTTTCACCTATTACCCATGGATTTTCATCTTAACTTTGAACATGCTAAATTCATAGAATAACATCTATTAGTAATATCGTATCAATATTTTCAAAATAAATTTACATGAAATGAGAAATAATTATTCAATTTTTTAATTAATGATCAATTAATATCATAAAAACACTTATAAAAATAATGAAACGTGATGTCATATCAATGATCCAAAAATAGTAAACAATATCCATTTTAATCTACATGACAAGAATATACCAATTTAAACAAAAAAACTATTTAATAATTAAAATTTATTAAATTAACAATTTATAAGTGAATAAAATTGAACAGTTGAAGATAAAAAATAATAATAAATACCTAATAGTTATGTAAATTATTCAATTAAACATGATAATAAAAAAATTATCGATCATGGTGAAAACAAATCTTACATAAAATAAGCAATCCACTGTAAACTATCACTATTACAACTATAATATAATTAAAATATTTTCACAAATTAATGAAATTCATAAAATATATTTGATACATTAATTTTAATTAAAATTTTCATGAATTCATCTTATAATTTAGCTATAAAGAATAAGATAGTAGATTATTAATTTCCTCAATCATAGTGCCTTTAATCCTTTAAAAATTTAAAAGTTAAATAATTATTAATTACAAAACACCAGTAATAATATTTTTTCCTACATGAATCATTTTCATTTACATTTTATTTCTACCATGATATTTTTATTTATGCATCCTAGTTAATTCCACACCCTTACACTTGTATAGAAAATGGATATAGATAAAGAGAAAAACCATGTCTGTACATTCAATGATTATAGATATAGCCTATATCCATGACCAAACAGTATGTAGGTTATATTACCTTTAAAATAAACACATGGTCAATATCTATGGTATGGTTTTGTGGCTATAGATTTATTTCCAAGATCAACCAAAGTGAAACATATTTCCAAAATCATTATAGATCAGAGTCGTAGGACTATATAAATTAAAGGATACCAAAGAAATAATTCAATTTAAATTGGCATAAATTTCCATGTAAATCAGTTTATATTCATGAATATCACATTTGGTCATAACATATACTAATTTAATAAAAAAAATCATGTTATCATATTTTATCTTGACACCTCCACATTATACTATAAATCTTATTATGTATCACATACACTACATTATATATTCACAAAAATATATTTATATATTAAGCATTTATTAATATAACAACTATTAAAGTCACATTTCCATGATTCTAGGACTTATTTCAATGGGACATCCAGACCATGGCTATAAGGGGTATTACAAGGGGGCTTATTCACATGAATTATGTGGATATTGGTTGTATGTGTGTCTCTAGGTTTATTTTTACCTTAATAAAATAATGTTTTTGGAAGTATGTGGTCACATAGGGGGCCTATTTCCATGGACCACATAGCCCATGGTGATAGGGACCCCATGAGGTCTATATTCATATTCAAGTTTGCCTATTACGGTTGGGGTTCTTCCAGGGGGAGTTATTTTAATGAACTAGCTTATCTACCATGGTATGATGTTTGTTGTGGAATTTATGTACATGGGATAAATTTTTCATGGTGGTAGGTAATCCACCCATGGGATAAATTTCCTAAGGACAATTTTCTCATGCTGGTAGGAATTCCACTTGGTGACCTATTTATATGGTTGAATTGGCCCCTGCTGGTTTGTCTTTACCACGTCCTTCATGAGTCAACTGTATCATTCATGCTACAATCTAAAACCATGATACTCATCTCTCATGGTCAACGGATTGTATAACACCATAGGACACATGTACCCAGTTTTTTTCATTCAAAAAAGTCCTATGGATCTAGTAAAACAGGGCATATTTCCATATACTAACTAATAATCATGGTTCAATGGTGTCTTCTCCTACTATGATCATGTTCTTAGGATTCCACCACTCTCCTCGCAATCGGATTTTTATAGTGGTTTCAAGGTGTCTTGGGAGGGTTTTTGTGGATGATGGTGTTCTAGGAGATCACCATTCCCAGTTATGTTTACATTGATTATTATTAATTATTTTAAAGATAGTTGATTCTTTTTATCTGTTGTGGTTATCGGTGATAGTGAATATAACAGTTTTTAAATATTTATTAAAAAATATCTCATCATGGTTGTGACAATTTTTCTTCTCGTTCTTCTCAAGGATTTAATGTTTGACAATGTATATTTTAGTGTTTTGAACAAAATGTTATTGGATTCTGGTGGGGGCATCTCACCGAAAATCTAGTGTGGTCGAGGAGTATTGTTTGGTTCAGGGTGTGGGATACATTGATTCTCATAAACCATGGTGGTGATGGTGGTTTCTGTTTGTAATTTTATATTTAAAAATTGAAAAATTTACCATGTTCTCACTGGGTATAAATGTGGAATCTGATGAAGTATGGAGTGCTCAAATGGGATTTGAGGATGATCGTGATGGTTGTCTCTCAGCTCGAGGCCTCTATGATTTATATCTCATCACTGCATCCATTTTCATGTATTATGTTCAAATTTGGAACTATGTTTTGTTTTTTAATTTTAAAATAATTGGATATTATTTAGTTTACCAAACTATATAAATGAGCCATTTGAAAATACAAAAAAATGGATTAGAGTGATTTAAAACATTTTATGATCATGAGAGACGTTTAAAGAGTACATTTATGGTTAAAAAGTGTCCAATAAGATTTTAGAAAGATGAAACATTACATTGGATCTATTATATGGTAGTTTGAATGAGTAAATCAAAAATTTTGATTATTCTTGGGATAATTTATATAATTTATGCATTTGATAAATTAGGTTTGTAGTATGAGGCACTAGATGACGTTAGATGAGTAAAATTGAAACTTTATAAGGATCCACTACACTACAACCTAAAACCCTATATCCACAGTAGGATTTATGCACACCAATAACAATAATTAATGTATGTCATAATGAATAATTTCAATCAAGATATTTGACTGATTATCCATTCAAAAAAATTTATGAAAAGGTTTATATTTTTGATGTACTGGGTTACTACCATGAAGGAATGAACTAAAACATCAAAAAAAATTGGGAGGTTTAACAAGAGTTTAAAGAAATATAGAATTAAGGATTAATAAGAAGGTTATGTGGTTGATGGTGAGTAGAGCTTAACTAGTTGACAATCTTATTTTTAATCTTCATTTTTTAATGTATTTTACATTCCTTCAATGTTTCTTCTTACTTCTTTTCCACGATTACCTCTCACATGGAGTGTAGAATCATGGGAGATCTAGGAAGGGAATGAAGTCCGACTTAAATTCATAAATTTCAAATTTTAATGAATAAAAACATCATTATATTAAATAATATCAATGTTTCATAATAATTAATAACTTCAAATGATATTACATTTTTTTTAATTTTATACTTCCCTTGATTATGATCTATTGTATCCACTCATGTAGTATATCCTATATATAATGGAAGATATGATGCTATTTAGGGAATTTCAAATAGATTGTTAACATGTGAGGAAGGGGTTGTGTACATTATATGACTTATTATTGGGTAAAATAAATGATTAGTAATTTCCTATGAAAATTAGGAGCAATTTATTATAACACTAAAACATATAAGAAGGAGGGTAGACCAAGTAGTGATATTTGTTATGTTAATCCCCCCAAAATCCTTCGACCAAGTGTGGTATGTGTAGTGATAATAAAACCTCTCATTCATCAATTTATCAAAATAATATAGAACCATTTGAGAACAATAATTCCATTATAATTATAAAACTGAACCATTCTCAATCAATTCTCATCAACATGATTTTTGATCAATTTTTCATATTTATTTCTAATATCATTGTTTCCCCTCTTAGTTGTTTTCAAATAAAATCAAACTAAAACATCAATTAATGTAACTTTATGTAACACAACTTTTTTACAACCTTCACTAGAGACAACCATAGCCTGATATTTCCGATATTTATCCTAGTATATAAATATATTTTCTATGATACCAATTATAATTAACGTGATTATTTATTTTTCATTCTTAAAGAGTTGGTACCAAAAAACACTAACTGGAAATTTCAGGATAAAGTATAATCCAAACATACTCATCTATATTGAACTTGTGATAAAATAACCCTGCTAAAAAGGATTAAAAATTTAACATACAATCTAAATTTGTGGATCTTTCCTCAAAATTCACTAATGATATTTATAGTGTTCACTATGAGAATTCCATTATGGTGGAAAATCAAAATCAAACAATGAGAGACATACGTGCCCCCGCCCCACTTTTTATATCAAAATAAATAAATTTCACTATCTTCATTACTAAATGATATTGAATTTAAATATGGTCTCATATAATTGTATTCTACATTATATGGTCTTCGAGGGGATGACAAAAATAAGCATATAAAAAATCCCACACAAGTCTTTTCCACTTACATATCAAGAGGAACACATGATGATTAATTTAGTTAGATATTATTCCCTTCATTAATTATATGTGTAGATAAAATAGGGTTATATGGTATAAAACTAGGAGAAGAAAATTATTGGAATGGTCTCCATTGAAATATTCTCAAAATATTATTTCCCACCTATATAAGTAATTAAATAAAGTGGTCTATGTAATAAAATTGTATTCTCTAGAGACTCATTATGAGTATTAGTAAATGTTAAGACGTTGGGGGATATTTTCCCACACTAAACCATTTTGGAGCATCATTTTGATGAATTATTCTATAGATGCTAACTTGACAGTGATGTTTACCCACTAACATTATCCCCAATTGGATATTTAATAGATAAATCTGTAGTGAAAGAAAAATAACTTATTAAGAAGATACCCTAGATGCCCTGATCATTATGTATTAGAATTATATGTACTATAGGATTAAAAGAGTAATGTTATTCTAAATGATCTACATTTCTAATACCAATCATAGGGAATAAACCATCCATGCTATAAAAATATAACTAATGTAATCCAATGAGAATAAAACACTAGTTACGGTATGTTGTTTGTGTTCATATACTAATAACTATATTGATTAGAGTGTAGAGATACATAGAATATATATTTTTGTAGCAACAAACTAGTAATATAAATTTCTGAAACCTTTCCAAGGATATAAAGAAAGATCTAATATCATATATGGGTTTGAAAATACGTAAAACCATTCCATACACACCTATCAAAACCAGTTCTAATAACCACCACCTTTATATCATTCCAAACCATTTAAATAGAAAAATAATAATATATTATTCAACTATCTTAACAACCACCAAAATTATATAAAAAATATTTTAAACATTCTTCAAATAGAGTAAAATCCCATGTAAAATATTAGTAATGTTATGAAGTTTATAACCTTAGGAATGAAGTAAAGAAATTGAATTACAGGATTGAAAGTATTGTATAAATTTTATGCAAATACCCCTGAATCTATAACCCAACCGGTGCTAAATTTTATGGGGCATGTGTGCATGATGACCACAACAAGTGGAAGGGAAATTCATTTCATAGATTCAACCAAAACATAAAAAAATTGACATTGTTGAAAAGAAAATATGGCCGAGAATTTTGAATAGATTCCTAGAAAACTAGTGATTTACAATAGGGGAGAATGAACATGAGTAAAATTATAATGTAGAAAACTAAATCAATAACACCATTAAAAATTAATATAGGGATATAGAAGTTAATACATTTACATTCACATAGAGAATAATCCCATTTATTAATATCCAAGAGGAGTAACATCGATTGGAAATTATGGAAACATTCCAAACAATTGATATCAACATTCATATTCAAGAATCTCTCAAATAGATTCAAATGTATTCCATGTTCCTTATGTAATTTTCACCATGAATTGAATAATTCAGTGTAATGCATGAAATTATTTTTACATAAGTGTATCAAAATTGATAACCCACAATATTTCAAAAAAAAAACATGTTATAGGGATATTTTATATCACTTCCCCAATTGTTTATGTAGAATTTTTGATTCTATAGGTGATTTAGGTTGTTCCATTAATGTATTTCCGCATTTAGTTTTCATTTTTCAATTGATTAGAGAATTAAATCTCATATAAGTTCTTCTGAAAATTGTAAATAGATCCACTAGTTTTCTTAGGATAGTCATAACAGATTTTGTAGATATAGTGAAAACCACAATTGTTTAAGATGGCTTCTACATGACCAGAATAGTGTATGATAGAATCAAAACATAGTCACTCATAATCTAATAATACCTTTCTTGAAAACATCAAATACCATCATAACTTTACTTGATGCAACTCTTACTATATTGTTTGGAGACAACATAATCCATATAGTATTATTTGAATATAAGAGATACCCTCAAGACGATCATTCCATTATTGCATTGTCACAAAATGATGATGTTTAGCCTATTGGAGAGCAAGGTATGTGGTAAAAAATGCTAGCTCAAGGGAATTAATTTATTATGAAAACCACTATGGAGAATGAATTTGATCATAAATATAGAAATTATATTTTTAGTTAGAAATAAGAGATCACTTATAAACTATTTAATGTATTTCATTATTTTCTTCATGTTGAAGAACCTAATTATCAAATTTATGTGATTGAATTACCAAAATTAGAGGTTAAAATATGAGATATAATTTAATCCACGGAATAACCCCAAATGTAAAATTAAAAGCATAAAAATCTGAACATAAATATGTTTACCTCATAGATGTGGAAAAGGAAATTTTAATTATTTTTAGAAACTTTTCATCACAACAAGACAAAAAATTGATTCAACATTTAAGAGAAAATATGAATGAAATTGGCTGGACTTTTGTGGATATACAAGCCATAAATTGAAAAATATAAATGTATAGAATTATTCTAGAAGAAAATGAATAACTTACTAAGAGTCACTGAAAATACATAATCCATCCATTATGAATGTAATCAAATGTGATTTGGATATGTTGTAAAAAGATATAATAATATACTTTATCCCTAACACATAATGGGTCAATACCATTCATGTGATTCCTAAAAAACTAAGCGAAGATATTGAGAAGAAAAATATTGAATTTATACAGATTAGAATTGAAAATATATAGATATTGTGTATATAATATGGGAAGTTTAATTAGGCTAGTATAATGGAATAATTCTTCATTACATTTATTGACAAAATTTAGTAAAGTTTGGAAGAAATATCCCATAGTTGTTTTTTAGATGTATTTTAATTTTACTTTTATGTTCCGATTTTACCTAAGGATCAAGATGAGACTAAATTTACTTATCCATATGGAACCCTATTTTATAGAATGATTTATTTTTTATGTATATTTTATTTGGTAGATTGCAATGATGCATGGTAATAAAATTTTCTAACCATATTTTTGACTTCATAGAAGTATTTTTTTATGATTTTAATATTTTTGGGAATTCATCTGATCATTCATAGAAAGTTTTGGATAAAATTATATAAAAATTAATGTATGATACCGTCGTTTGAAATTTTGAAAATATTCACTTCCTAGTGGAAAGAAGAATATTGATTTGGCATGTTATTTCTCAAAAGATAATGTAACAACCCAATGTTTTATCTATGTAATTTCATTATTAAAACTATTCCTTATATTATATTCAAATTAGTAATAATAATGAAACATCATGATACTAAATACTATGTGATCATTAATATTTTTCCACTTCTATGTTTTAGATTCTGAAAATTTGACAAACACAGTTGCTTTCAGGGTGTTTTTTGGAGTCTAATGGAACAAACATAATTTTTATTGAGTAGTTTCATACACTTATGGATATTAACATTTGGTTTTGATTATTAATAATACACCTATGAATATTGAATCTTCCAGAATAATAGTAAACACTCCCATGAATTATAAAAAAAATTAGGCATCTTATATGTGATAATATAACCATACTAAATGTATTGGTATTTTTGAAAGTCATAAATAAATAATTAAAATTAAATAAATAATTTAATATAAAAAATATTTTCCTAAAACGTGTTCATAATTTTAAAATTCTATGTCATCGGGTTTTATGTTTTTTATATAATAACTTATGTAGTTTTTAAAAGCATTATGAAATCAATTTTATTTTTAAAATCTATATATTTTCAATAAATTTATGTTTTTAATCAATAATTAAAATAATCATATTATAAGATTATTTTTTTTAAAATGGATTTCATTCTTTTATTCTACACATAAATAAATGATAAGGGTGATTTTTTTGTGATTTTTTGAAAAAATTCATATTTCTGATGAATAGTAAAAACAGTTTTTCACATAACCAGTATATTATAAATTGCATCATTCATGATGTAATGATTACATAAAAATTATATAACATTGTATTCTTCTATATTATTTTTAATTTCTTAAATGGTTACTTAAAATACTATAAAATCAATATCCAATCCTAAAATAACTTTCTAAAACATACAGTCAAAAAGTGATTCCTAAAAATATCATTTCCCTTTCATTCCACTATACTTTTAATAGATTCATAAATTAGAATTATAAATATGATTTAAAGTCTAAATAAAATTATATTACATTAGTATATTTTTTCTGTTGTAAAAAAACCACTATTACTAGTCGAACATTTGATATGTTATTTTATTTAATATTTTATTCTAAAAACACTCCCTTTTCATGTATAAATTACCCCTCTACCACCCCTTATCAATCCACCCATATTGAGCTTCTTGAATTGCCTAAAATCTGTCCAACTATCTTCCCTATACCCTCTCCTGCATCCAAATAGATTCTAGTCTCATACAAAGTCCCATCTCGTGTTCCTAAGAAAGGATTTAAGAGGTAATTTCTCTCTATACCTTTTCCTTTAATTTCCGTTCAATTTTAAGTAATTTTTTTAATCTCTCCCCACCTATCCTCATCGACATGGTATGGTAACTCCATTATCTTACATATAATGAAATTTTATGATACTAATGGGTTAATATATCATCTAACATCATACTTCCATTCTTATTATATTAGAAAGGAAAACATTGTTTGTGAGGTGTTAATTTATCACCATCAAGAACGACATGTTTTCATATTCCATTACCACCTTCAGATATAGTTATGAAACCATGTTTATATTTGAACCTGATTATGTTATATATATTATAGCATATTTAATATTTTTCTAACAAACATATGTACATACTACTTAATGATTAAAAAAACAAGTTCATTGTGGTAAAAAATGCCCGAATTATCCCAAATGATCATTATTAAATTCTTATCTAATAATTCATTCACTAGGTATATAGAAAAATTATATATAATATCACTTCATATTAAATATAATTATCAATAAAATATAATTAAATTATAGGTGTTTATCTTTTTTTAAATTAACATCCATTCATGAATACAAGTGAACTGTTTAAGAAAACTTTAAAAATCAACATTCCCGAAAAATGAATTTGAACACTATTATTCATCCAAAATTCCAAAAATTAAATTAAAAAAACCGTAATAAATATTATTAATTTGATAATGTTTTATAAAATTTTAATTAATGAATTTAAAGTGGTAATATTTTAATTAATTGGATGAAAGCACTTAGAGACAACGTAAGGAGAAATTCTTGATCCCAACTTTCTTTCTTTGTGTTCTTCCACTTTCACTCCATTTTTGCTTTGGTAACTCATTTAATGTAAATTTTCCAATCATTATATTAAATTTTATTGGATATACAAGTTTTCTAATTGAATTTATGACAAACCCAATGTTTTCTAAAAGAAATCTTCATTCAAATAAACACAACCTTTTTAATCCTTGAAGAATGTTTCACTCTTCACTCAAGGTTAATAATTATATTTGAAGAATGGTATTCCCGATTTATATTGGGAAACAAAAATTAATTAATGTATTATTTATGATTTGAATCCCATTTTATTCCATGGGTTATTATTTTTATTTTCATTTTCGATATATTTCCAATGTGGCATGCTTGATAATGTAAATTTTAGGATGTGAAGAGTGCGCCCGTAATTATAAAGCGCAATATGAATGTTTGAAGGTGATGGATGCACCCAGAATTATAAAGCCCACTGATGCATTGGGTAAATTGTTGAATCTCATGAGTTATGGTGAAATTATGTTTGACCATAATGCTATCATTGATCACAACAATTAGTGGTAGTTAACCACTAAGACATGATGTTTCATTTTTTATGAATTAACACAATTCAAGTATTTTATTAATGATTCCTATCCTATTCATGATCTTTTACCTATGTTATGATTGTGATCCACCATTTTTATATTGATTATATCCATCCTTTTATTGGTATTTTATGTCACCCCTTTTTGGAACATATCCTCTGGTGATAATGTATACTAAGGAATTTTCAATAGACAATAAAGAGATGAAGAAGAATTAATTAAATAAATATTTATGTTTGATGATGTAAATGTAATGCCTGGTCTTAGTTTTACCCACACACTAATATTTTATATATTTTTTGTGTACTAATTTTATTTTTTTTATTTTAAAAATGATGTAATAGTAATTTAAGAAGGTCTAGGTCTCTATAGTTGGTATCAAAGGAATGGTTTTTTTAATATGGGAATTAGCATTAGTGAACCTTAGAAAATCCTCTAGTGTGAGACTATATACAAATATGCACATAAGAAGCTTTAGATATGGACCAAATAAGTTCTAATTTTAGTAAAAATTTTAAAAATTAATATTTTATTTATTCATGAAATGTAAACTTATGTTTGGTTCTATGATTTTCTATTTTAGAAAATGGTGCGAATCAGGAGAGACATGGCAAACAACCTGTGTGAGGGACAATGCAATGAATGCCTACCACACATCCCCAATGCATTAGGGGTGTATTTCAAGACTTACTGGTAATTCTTAACCAAATATCCTAGGTAATTAATAATAACAAGAATAATAGGAAACATCCTCCTTCACCTAAGAGGGAGAAACTGGCTACCGAGTGTTTTATGTGGCAACGAACACCGACATTTAGTGGGTCTTCTGATCCACTAGTTCCTGAATAGTGGGAAACTAAATGGAAAAGGTCTTTTCTCTACATCACTATTCTGAGATGGAGAAGGTAACACTAGATGTTTACTGTCTAGATGTAGAGGCCTATCAATGGTGGGAATTGATAAAGAACACCATGTCCAGTGAAACGAGTATTTACCATGAACTCTTCACATGAAGATGGAGAGAGAATTCATAGAGCATAACAAAAAGGAAGGAAAATATGTCACATACAATGAAACAAGTTTTACAATTCTTGAATGGAATGATTTTGGTTTTGTTATCAACAATGATAGAAAAATTGAAAGATTTTTTAGTGGATTAAACCACACCATCAAAAGCCTATTGCAATTCGAGACATTGGGAGTAATGAAGATGTTGTTATCTGTTCTAGAAAAGTGGAGATGGATTTTGGATAACTGTTCCATGGACATGGTGATATGAAAATAAATATGGAGTTTTAATCTAGAGGGTATAATGATAAAGGGGGGAAGAAAAATCAATGACCCACATGCCAAAAATGTGGGATGTTTCATCAAGTGATCTACCTCAAAGGGATGGGGAAAGGATTTAAATATGGAAAGAAAGACACAATTCTCAACAGTGTCAAAAATACATGAGAAGGAAGGAGAATGTATTGATTGAAAGTGGAGCCCCATCCATGGTTCAATGCTACATTTATAGGGAGAAAAGGCACTATGAAATCCAGTTCACTAAACCTCGTGTCCTCAATGGTAATCAACATCAGTAGCCACCAAATCCAAAGGAATAATCAATGGATTGTTCCATCACTACTATGGAAGTGGAGAATGGTAATGAATTCATACAAGGTACACTTTTTATTCACTCATGAATAGTAAATGTCTTATTTGATTCTAGTTCTACACATTCCTTTATATCATGAATTTTTTCTAGAACTATAGAATTGAATCCTTGAAATCATGAAGTAGTGATAACTATAAAAACACCAAGTGGTCAAATAATTTCAAAACAAGTGTTTTAATATTCTCTTTTTGGTGTACTTGGGAATATTCTTCTTGGGAATCTCGTAATACTTACATTGGTGGAATTTGATACTTTAATCTTAATGGATTTTATCTCGTTACATAGAGTTCATATCAGATGTTGGTAAAGGGAAATATCTTTTCATATTCCGATCCATCCCATACTTTTCTACAAATGAATGTACGATAATGAATCTCCTTTGAAAAATCCTTAAACGGTGTGGGTTTTGAAACCCTATGAATAAGAATACCTCACCCAAATGGTTGAGTCAAAGGAATGTTCCAAAGTTTTAGAAATACGCATCATGAGGGAATATGGTGATGTATTTCCAGAAGAGTTACCCGGACTTCTACTAGATTGTTAGGTAGAGTTCTCAATTAAACTCATACCTAGTGTTACTCCTATCTCAATGTTTCCCTATATGATATCTCTAATCTAACTGGAGGAGTTAACTATGTAGCTGCAATATAATTGGAAAAAAGGTTTTATAATCCGAAGTGCATCACCTTAGGGTGCACCCAAAATATTTTGAAGAAGAATGGATTGATGCAACTATGTTTCGATTATCGAGAACTCAATGAGATCCGTATAAAAAACAAGTATCCTCTTCAAATGATTGATGAATTGTTTGATCAGTTAATAGGAGATCAATACTTATCAATGGTTCATCTTCATTATGGATATAATTAGCTAAAGGCGAAGAAGGAAGATATTCAAAAGGCTCCCTTCTGTAGAAGGTATAGGCACTATGAGTTTTTGGTGATGCCCTTCAAAAATACTAATTCCCCTACAATATTAATGAATTAGATGAATTGAGTTTTTAGGAATCACCTTGACAATTTTTTGTATTGTTTATCAATTATATTATCATCTATTCAAAGAGAAAGGAGGAATATGAAGAACATATAAGACTTCTGTTGGAAACATTGGGAAAGGATAAATAGTATGCCAAGTTCAACAAGTGTGACTTTTAGATGAATCAAGTCATGTTTTTGAGACATGTAATCACAAGTGATGAAATTTTTATGGACCCTTAAATCAAAATAGTGATTGGGAAATAACCTAGATCCTCTAGTGTCACAAAAATCAATCGTTTTCTTCGATTAGTATGGTACTAGTGACGTTTTGTGAGAAATTTCTCATGATTGTCATGCCTGATAACTATGTTAACAAGGAAAGGGGTAAAGTTTGTCTGGATGGAACAATGTTAGGGAAGCATCAAGGAGATAAATATAAGGTTGATCACTGCACATGTCCTTGCATTACTGAAAAGTGGATAATGTTTTGTGATGTAAAGTGACTCTTCAAAGAAAGTCTTGGGTTGTGTACTTATGAAAAATGATAATGCAATAGTCTATGCCTCACAAAAATTGAAGAGACATGAATAGGACAACCTGATGCATGATTTCGAGTTTGAAGATGTGAATTTTCCTTGAAAATATGGCGATAATACATTTATAGTGAGAAGTTTGACATATACACCAACCCCAATAGCCTAAAGTATATATTCCCACAAAAGTATCTCAACATGAGTCAAATTAGATGGTTAGAGATAATCAAGGACTATGACCACTCTATTCACTACTGTCCTAGAAAGGAAAACTAGGTAGCTGATGCTCTAATAAGAAAAGAACCTGCTACTCTATCCCTGGAACATATTGAGAAAGACCGTATAATCATGGATATTAAAAGGATGGATATGGAAATAATAAGGTTAAGGGATACATCATACCTTTTCAAAATTATTTTGTAACTATTTATCCAATAGAAGGATATGGATGCATAAAGAGTTGATCTAGATTGATAAAATAAGGTTAATGGAGTAAGGGAAGGGAAATCAAAGAGTTATATATCCATGATAATGGTGTGATTCAGTTTGGAATGAGGATTTGTGTTCATTCTTCACCCTATATAATGAAATATCTATTGGAAACTGCACATAACTCAACATTCTATACACATCCTTGTAGCACCAAGATGTATCAAGATCTCCAAGAACATGTTTGGTGCTATAATATGAAGAAGGAAATTAAAAAATATATATCAAGGTTCTTTGTATGTCATCATGTTAAAGAAGAGAAAATTTTTTCCAAAGGGATGATGCAACCATTTCATATACCCTAGTAGGAATGGGAGAGTGTAACTATAGACTTTTTCATGGGTCTCCCAAAGACATCCAAGGGTAATAATGTCATATGAGTTGTGGTTGACTAACTGACCAAGACTATCCATTTTATTGCTATTTGGTAAGATCTCACACTTGAAAATCATCCAATGATATATCTGATGGATGTGGTGAGACTACATGATGTTCCACTCTCTATTGTCTTTGACCGTGATCCAAGGTTCACATCTAAATTCTGGAGGAGTCTTCAACATGCATGGAGTACTGAATTAAATTTTAGCATGGACTATCACACCAAAACCGATCTCCAATCTGAAAAGACTATTCAGTCACTTTAAGACATGCTATGAGCCTTCTCCTTAGAGTTCAAAGGTGGAAGGGATTAACAAGTCTCATTGGATGAGTTCTCATACAATAATATATTCCCCTCACGTATTCAGATTGCTCCATATGAATAATTGTATGAAAAGCAATGTAGAACTCCAAAATGTTGGGATGGAGTTGGAGAAAGAAAGCTACTTGGAACTAATATTATGAATGACATCATAGATAATGGTTCAAATCATCCAAAAACACATCCAATCTGCTCAGAGTTGGCAAAAGAGATACAATGAAAACTATCGTAGGGGCTTGGAGTTCGATGTTGAATATAATTTCTACCTTTTAATATCACCATGGGAGGGAGTCATGCAGTTTTTATACAAAGGAATGGAATGCCAAAGTTACATTGGCCCCTTTTAGATCTTTGAGGACATAAAATCCAATTAATGTCATCTTGCACTCCCACTGAACATGGATCAAGTTCATGATGTGTTTCACATATCACTCTTGAGTAAGTACTTACCAAATCCCTCTCATGTGCTGATATCAGAGGAGGTATAACTAGAAGATGATCTATTTTATGAAGAGAAACTAGTAATGATTATGTACAGGATAGATATGCTCCTATGAAATAAGACAACCCATCTAGTTAAATTGATGCGGAGGAACTATAAGTTTGAAGAAGCTACATGGAAACTGGAAGAGGAAATGAAGGATAAGTATCCACACCTTTTTGTGTAAAACAAAATTTCAAGGGTGAAATTTCATAAGGGGAGAAGAAAGTAATGATAAAAAAATTTATCAATTGAATTAACTTTTAATAATTAATAATTATATTATAATCACATTTGGAAGTCCAATAACATATCATAATACTAAATACTATGATATCATTAAAACGTTTCCACTCCTATATCTTGAATTTAAAAAATATGACATACACGGTTGTGTTTAGGGTGATTATTGAAGTCTAATAGACCAAACATATTTTTTATTGAATTGTATCCTACCATGATTAATAATAAACTACCCTTATGGATATTAATATGACCCTTATTAATAGTAAATCAACCAAAACAATAGTATCCCCACAAATGAATGATTAAATAAAATTTAGGCATTTTATAAGTGATAACATAATCATAGTAAATGTATTTGTATTTTTTTAAGTAATAAATAAATAATTATAAATAATTAATTAATTTGATTTAAAATTTATTCTCCTAAAATTTGTTCATAAAATAAAAGTTATATGTCTTCTTGTTTTAAGATAATTTAATACAAACTTATGTAATTATTTAAAGTATTATGAAATCAGTTTTATTTTTAAAATATTTATTTTTTAAAGATAATTATTATTTTAATTAAAAATTAATTTAATAATATTTAAAAAAAATTTGATTTTTTTTCCATTTTACGATTATACACATCAAAAAATGATTAGATTTTTTTTTGTTTTTATAAAATACTTAAATTGTGGGTGAATAGTAAAAATATAGTTTTTCAAATAACTAGTATATATTAAATTGAATCATTAATGATTTAATGATGTAATAAAATTTCATGAAATTTATATTCAGCCATGTTCTATTTAATTTCATACATTTTTCTTTAAAATATAATAATATCAATTTGTAAACCTAAAAAGGACTTTCCAAAACCTAAAGTCAAAAAGTGATTCCTCAAAATATCAATTTCTCTTTCTCTTAACTTTATTTTTAATAAATTAATAATTATAATTATAATGATGATTTAAAGACTAAAAAATATTATATTATTTTAATATATTATTTAGTGTGTCACAAAAAAACTATTAAAATTCTAACATTTGATATAATATTTTATTTAATATATTATTCTAAAAACACCCCTCCTAATGTATAAAACAACCCTCTCCCTCGCCTTGTCAAACCAAACCTCTCAAGCTTCAAGAAATATCTATCATCTATCTAAACATCTTCTAGAGAACCTCTCCCATTTCCAAAAGATATTCTAGTCTCATCAAATGACCAATCCAAGGTCCCTTAAGAATGATTCAAGAGGTAATTCCTCTCTATATATTTTCCTTTAATTTCCTTTCAATTTAATGTTCTTTTTTTAATATATCCACACTTATCGTCATTCCCATGGTACAGTAACTCTCATATAATACATATAATGTATCTTTATTATAATGGTGGGATGATATATCATCCAACCCCCTTCTCATTTTTTTAATTTTGAAAGGGAAAAAGTTGTTCGTGAGGTGTTAGTTTATCACCTATAAGAATGACATGTTTTTACTTTACATTACCGCCTTCAGATATGGTCATGAAACAATTTTTATGGTTGAAACAGATTATTTTATATGTATTATATCCTATTTAATGTTTCTGAACTATCTTTGGTACATATTACTAATTGATTAAACAAAACAGGTTCAATGTGGTTGAAAAACTACCAAAATTAACCCAAACGATCATCATTAAATTATTATCTAATAATTCATTCTAATGGTATATAAAAAAATTATTTATAAGATTATTTCATGTTATATAACATTATCAATAATGTATAATTACAATTATGGATGTTTATCCACTTTTTAAATGAACTTACATTCATGAATACAACTGAACTGTTCATGAAAACTATAATAATGAACATTTCCTAACAATAAATTTAAACTCTATAACACATCAATAATATAATAAATGAACTTAATAAGATCTTAATAAATATTATAAATGTATAAAAGGTTATGTAATTGTTAATTATTTAATATAATTTTGTTATACCGGACATTAATGTGAAAAAAGAGTTCAGATACAATGTAAGATGAAATTCTTGAACCCAACTTTCATTCTTCGGGTTCTCCCTCTTTCACTCCATTTATAGTTTGATAAATCCTTAAAAGTAATTTTAAAATCAATATATTACCAATTATTGGATATACATATTTTCAAATTGAATTTATGAAAACCAAATGTTTTCCTAAATAACTCTTCTATCAAATGAACACACCCTTTTACCCCGTGAAGATTGTTTCACTCCTCACTCAATGTTAATACATCTATATCAAGAATGAAATCCCCTATTTATTTTGGGACAAAAAAATTTATGAATGTATGATTTATGATTTTAACCCCATTTCTTTGCAGGGGTTATTTTTTTTATGTTCATGTTTGACATATTTCTATTGTGGCATGCATGATAATGTAAATGTTATGATGTGATGGGTGTATCTAGAATTATGTAGGGAAATATAAATGTTTGAATGTGATAGATGATACTAGAATTATACAGACACCCAATGCATTGGGTAAATTGATGAATATCCTGAGTTAAAGTGAAATTATGTGAGAACTTGATTCTAGATTTTTTTGACAACTATGTGTGGTTGTTATCCGCTAAGACATGATGTTTCATTTTTTATGCATTTCCACAATTCAAGTATTTAATTAATTATTCATATCTTTTTCATTGTCCTTTGAATATGTTATGATTCTGATCAAACATTGTTATATTATTCAAATATATCCACTTACTAGGTTTTTTACTCACCACATTTGATTTATATCCTCAGGTGATTATGTGTACTAAGGAGTTTTCAAGGGACAATATGAACATGGGGAAGAATGAATTAAATAAATGATTATGATTGATGTTGTAAATTTTATTTATGGTCCTAGCTTTACCATGACACTAAACCTATTTCTTCCTATGGTGTAATACTATTATTTTGTTGAATTTTATATTGATTTAATTGTATTTTAAGAAACGATACGTCATTGTCATTAATTTTGAGTGACAAGTTGAAAAATGAATATATAAACTCATTACCCTAACCAACTTGTGTGAACCACAATAGATAATTATTAGGAAATACATGATTCTACAAATGATTCATTGAGAAATCATTTATATTTATTTAACTCTTTCAAGATTACTTTTGAATGATTCTGAATTAATTTTTTATAATTATAAGAGGTAATATTTTTGGGAACTAAATCATTATCTAATAAATACATTAGTAATATAACCATTGAACATCGATTAACCATTTGAACTAATATGTGATGCCTCTAATCATGTAATTTATGATGTTTTCCATAATTAATTGAAAAATAATTTCATGTTCATACATTTTTATCAAGGAAATTATATGTTTCTCAAACCCACTACCCTACCAATGAAAAAGAGCGTTTAAGATTTAGTTTAATTTTAAAAATACTCAGATCCAATTTATTTGGAAACAAATTCAATATTTTTTCTTATGATTCAACAAGAAGGTATTTACTGAATTACGTAAATGCTAAATCTAGCATGTTAGAAGGAATTTTAAATTTTAATATTTGAACATATATACTAAGGATAATAAAGGACGAAAGAACCATGTATAAGATCACCTAAGAAGGATACCCAACACTAGTAAAATGAATATTCCATACCAATAACTAGTAGATGACTCAATTCGACTATTATAACTATTTATGGTGGAGAGAGAGGACCCATGGTATTCTAATATTGTGATATTTTTTGTAACATCTCATCTCCCTTAACTTATGAACCAACAACACATTTTTAGAATAAATACTATATCAAAATTATAAATAAGAGGAGATCAATATTTTTTAAAATTTTTTAAAGATAAAATGATAACAAGTTGTTTTCTCAAGAGTTAAACAAAATATATGCCTTAATTTTACATACTTTAGATTATGGAGGCCACATTAGACAGAAAATAGAAATATTGAAAATCATTAGAATCCAGAATATATTGGCCATGTTTATTTCAAGATGAACATGAGTTTTGTAAAATATTTTAACATTGTTAATTGAAATAAAAATATATAAAATGAAATAAATTACATAATGAAAAATAATATATTGTAAAATTGTTTTATGTTTGTGGAATATACATCATTGGAATATTCCCAATTTATATTGAATACTATGGTATTATACTATTAGTAGATTATTGATCAAAATGAGTAGAATATAGGGACTTGAAAACTAATAAAGTTAATATTGTGTATGTTTTTCTTTGTTTTATAATTTCATATAGGCTTGGAGTACCATGGTCTATCAATAGTGAATAAAAACACATTTATAAAATTATAGTATAGAGGATGAAATAAAGTCATATGTAGTGTATCACATGACAAAAATAACATACCACCATAACAATGGCCAAGATGCTGTTTTAAATTATTATATCAATGGAATTATAGGTAAAACTATTTAAAAATAGTAAATATATGATCAAAAGTTTAGAAGACACCTTATGGGGTTACATGATAGCCTATTAAACGACCATCATAATGGGTTCAAACTGATTTATTTATGGGAAGATCTATCAACTACCTATGGATATAGTGTAGAAGGAACACTATGTTGTGGGGTAAAGGAATATTTATCTTAATAATTATAGAAAACAGAGGAATCTAAAACAATATAATTTTTAAAAATATCATAAAATAATATTTTTAGAAATCAAATATTTATAAAGAACAAACCATAGTGGATATGAGGAACTGATATTGTAGAAAATATTCCATGCATAGGGGAAAACTATGCATTTATAATTCTATAGTCAATCTATATAAATGTAATATTTATTCTATATGGGATGTAACATTTATTTTCCCTTAGGTCTACCCTTTTTCTGGTCGGTCCCTCCGGATTTGGTGTCACGATATCATTATCTATTTGGTTCATTCATTTTCGGGTTTGTATGAATGATCTCTGTTGTAGTTTACATTTTCAATTTGACTCACTGTAGAGGATTTAGTGTGAGAAAGATGTAGTGTCAAGGCAAGCAAAATTTTTTCAGCAGCGATGGTTTGTTTTGGGTTTTGTTTTAGTTTATTCAAAGGAGTTCATCTTGTATAGTGGGGATATTGTATGAAGAAAAGGATTGTTTAGTTATTCTTCTTGGAAAACCTTCTCTAGAATTCGTCTTCATAGGTATTATGGGGATGATGACGATATGTTATAAAAAAAAGTGCAACTAAATAAATTTCTATAATGTGATGATCAAGATCCCCTTAGGATTAAGTATGGATTTAGTGTTTTCATGTATGATTTTTGAATCCCCCCTGAATTTATGTTTTAAAAATGTTTAGGTTTCTATGTTAAAGTCTGAATTTTGGTTGGGGATGGATTTGAATTTTTCATGTTCTTTGATTGTGTTGCACCCACCAACAATAGTGGTTTTATTTTAAAAATTAATAAAGGGGGATTTAGAGATGAGAACCATTAGGTTGTACCTCCCATTGACACATAATTTATTATTATTATTATTATTACATTTAAATATTTTTCAATTTATGAATATGTTAGAAAACATAGAGTATACAACATAAATAATGTGTGAGGGAGTAAAAAATATTATATTATGTTTTTTAGTTTTTATATTTTGTATTTTTAATTTTTTGGGTTTTTTTATTTTTAATTTTTTCAATTATTAAAAACCCGATGATCTAAATTTGACGGACCATTCAAATTTTTAACCAATTATAATCAATATTAAAGGATTTGATTCATCTTCTCAAAATAGATAAATACTGAAATGAAATTCTTTTAAATTTTAAGTAAGGAAAATTCTTTAAAATTCACTTATTTTTTAATCTCATGCAATTTCATATTGCGAAAAATATTAATCACGTTTCTAGGATTTTTTATTACATTAATTTGAGAGTTATTAAAATTCCATCACTTATTTAGAAAAAAAATTCATATTTGAATAAACCAAATTCGATGAATAATTTATTCAAAATGTTAGAGCATTGTGGATATAATGATTCACATGATTGATCATTAATTTTAACCAATATCACTCATCAAAGTCAATCGGCATTCTATCCAGCCAATTAATTTAACACATATATACCATTGGATCCCTAAATAAACATTTTACGATGCTACATTACAGTATTAATGTGTTCAGGATAGAGAAGGTGATATGGAAAAATATTTCATGAAAATTCCACTTAAGATGAAGTAAAGAAGTGAAACATCATCTATTATACAATTTTGTAAGGAAAATAATATTATACAAATTATATTATTTGCTATAAATTATTCAATTTTGAGCAGGAATGTTAAATACAATTTTGTAGTTATTGATTTCATTTTACACTATAAGAATATAATTCCTCCTTCAATTTCAAAATGACCAAACCTAGAAAATAATATTTCAAAATGAGTAAAAAGGAAGAGAATATTACTACTATATATTTTATTAAGTGTTCACTACCTTTTAAAATTAAATTTTTAAATAAAGGAAGCTAGATATTTTATACTGATTTTGTATATACAACACAACCTACTACTATGTGCTATTCTAAAATTTCAACTGGGAATAATTTCTAAATAACATTGAGGAAGTGGCATGAAAAGAATAAATAATGAAGGGAATGGAGTTAATATATATCTATACTCAAGGGAATGGATTATAAAACACCTATTAAATTCTATAATGTATATCTATGTATTCATGATAATGGAACTGAATACCCTAAAAGAAACATGTAGAATAGTTGACATTAATTTTAAAATAAAATATGTGTGGGGATAAGTACTAAAATGTAAATGGGTGGAGATGAATCAATGTAGTTTGGTTATAATGAGGATATCATTATTTAAGGAACGAAAAAATCATGAATTATACATGAAAATAGATACAACCCACCTATTATTCCTAATATAATTTTCAATTAAACCACCAAACATTAAGCCATGAAACAATCTTTAAATATCCTCATGATATTCACAAATACCTAACTCTTTGCATTGAGATGGAGAAATTCATCACAACTAAGGTGAAAAATGCATTAATTTTGAATAAGGATAACATTGAATCGAATTCATACATGGGTGTTGAGTAAAATAATTTTGGAATGGTAGGATTATGATAGAATGGGAGGATGATATAGTGGAATGAATTGAATTATCTTTTTAAAGAAAATGGAATTATATAGGCATCATGATATTGATAATAATTGAATTCGAAAAGTAAACTCTCAATTTATTATATCTTTATTTTTTATTGGTTTATTTTTTTATGTTCACATATTTTGTAGTCCATGGAATATGTGTTGGGGATATTTTTGAAAATAATTATAATGAGTATTAAAAAATTATATTTATATCCTCTGATAAATATAGTATATTTGAAGCCTAAGGAAATATTAAGGGAGGGATTCTAAAAACATTACTGTTACTCAAATTTAGAAAAAGTGGTATTTTGGGTTAGTTGGTTTTATAAACATGTTTATATAGAGAGAAAATTAGATATAAATAAATATTAAGAATAGTGAATTAAAATCATATTGATGATATGTGATTGGTCTAGGGTCAATTATATAAATTTAATATTATCATAGAATTTAAATGGTTAGATATTATTATTAATTTATAAATGAGAGGTTTTGTAATTACTACACCTCTCACCCTAGGTTTATTGGTTTTAGTGAGGATTATCTTAACAAAAATCTATACTTAGTTTACCCGTCAAACTATTTGTATTGTTTATATTATAAACCACACATATGTTAATCAAGTAATTTTTAATTGGGTGTTTAGATCCCTAAGAAATTCATGAGTTTCCAATTCACCTTCCCTTATGTCAAGAATCAACTAGAGGATTACAACTCATCCTATTTTATTTCATTATATTTAGGAAATATTGAGTGGAGATGGAGTTTATATCATTGACCAATATAGTATTCAACAAAAAGAAATAAATCAAACATAATCTCATTTAATGTTATAAACCACGATGACACACTAACATCATTTAAAATAATAAATATATTTTATTAATTTATTTTTATAATTAAAAAACTATAATCAAAATTAATTTATTTTTCCAATAACCAAGGGTTATACCCCTCTATGACATTGGTATTGGTGGCAGAAAAAAAAACAATAAATTACACCAAGGTATAATTTACAAAGAAAAATAATAAAAACTGAAAAATGTAGAAAAAACTAGTTTAGTCCTCTACCCATTAAGCCTCTTTAACATATTATAGATCCTTATTTTTCTCCATATTTGACCTATATTCGAAACATTACTGATTTTTTCTTGTTTTAAATTTTAAATTGTTTCCTTTACAGTCATGATTATCTACTACAAAAAACCAAAACATTTCTTATTTTTTCGAATGGATTATCATTCAAATAGGAAAATATATATTTTTCACTATA
Source organism: Viscum album (assembly GCA_963277665.1). Classification (NCBI taxonomy): domain Eukaryota; kingdom Viridiplantae; phylum Streptophyta; class Magnoliopsida; order Santalales; family Viscaceae; genus Viscum; species Viscum album. Next base: position 1,201,068,924 of record OY728164.1, read on the forward strand.
ACCCAAGTGGTTTATTATTTTTTGGGTCTATAAATGTTGATGTGGATATTCGGTTGCAATTTTTTTTAGATTACCGTTTATAAGTTCGATTTTTAATCATATGAATCTACTGGTTCTTCTCCTCAAACCCAAATTTAGGAAATTGCATGACTCATCTAGTGTGGAATTGGACTCATCTAAAGATGAGTTTTAGTCATCCTAAATCCTCTCTAAATCATCTTAATTCATGTTTCACCCTTCCAAATTTACAATAAACTCCCCTAAAGTTGAAATTCACTATTCTTAATTCTCTATTGAAGAATCTAAATTCTCCAATGACTCATCTGAACAAAATTTATCTAGAATTCTTTAACATCCATAAAAATTCTTAAAATATAAAAAACAATAGTGTCAAAATTAATACATTAATTTTATTTCATAATATTAAAAAATATTATATTTTTATTTTTCCCATTTTTCACAATATTCCATAATATAATCAATTAAAAATTTAATTTCAAAACACTTTACATTTCAATAATATAATGGACATGTGGGAATTAAATTGATTAAATTGAAAAAATACAATGAATGTATTATATATGTTAATGACATATCTATTCATCCCAATAGGTGACCAAATATGTTAACCTTTATAAAAGAAAATCATATACGTATCAAATTAGAATATAATCACCTTTAATATATAATATAATAACCTAGAAAAATAATGAATAATAAACAACTGAGATAAAAATTTAATGGAAAGAACATCATGAAGCATCTATATAAAGTGTTATGTGTTTTCCAACATCATTCTATTTTTTATAAACATAGACTAGAAAAGACGTTATAATAAAAAATACTATTAATTTTTATGGTTATTTAGTTAAATTACTATAAATAGGTTAATACCTCATAAGATGCATCACTATTAATTTTAACAAACAACTTCGACAACATCAAAAACATGCCTCCATCCATTTTTGATGCAATAATTTAATGCAATAAGATGTTTAATTTAACACATTACACATTCTACATGTTATGTCACTTAAATTATCAATTAAATTATTTATGGACTATCACTATGAAATGATATTATACACATTAAAATGAAAAAAAATCATCAAATTAAAAGAGGAAAAATCAAAAGTGTGTTAATAATTTTAACAATATTATTTTAATTAATATTAAATGAATATTAAATTATTACTAATAATATTTTGATTTTTAACACACCATTATCTCATGTTATAAGAACATTCGTACAATGTTAATAAGCATTGGAAATGATATCCATCTCACACATAATCTACTGAATGATTTTTCCATAAATTTCTATATCATCACACGTAGGAACCCAAAACACATTAAATGGAATGCCAATTTTAATTTAATTAATTTCAACAATCATATGGTATTTTTTTCAATTTTATTATATTTATTGATTTAAAAAATCAATTAAATAGTTAATGAAAATATATATCTTTTTTGGGAACATATACATACCAATGGTGGTAACCCTTCGATGTCCCCGAGATGGTGAAGTGACCAATTTCACACCTTGATGAGATACATCTTATGATGTAACTAAAATTCAATTTGAGGAATATTACGACATACTATTGATCTATAATAAAGTTTTATCACTTTGGTCAGAAAATTGATTGTAGTGACGATGTAATCTATGATAATAATCTTCTAGTGTCTCAATAACTATTCCGTAAATTATATTGCCAAAAAAATGGTTTTAATAAACATTAATCATCATCCAAAATTAACTATATAATAGATATTTTATAGTGTTATGAAAACCATAAATAAATTTTTATCACATTATATAACAAATTATGATCCACTGTAATATCATGAATGAAAAAAACTAAGATAAATATCACTTTATGGGTTGATTATATTTTAAAAAGATCCAAAATATACAAATTTAAAATGACATATACATAAATCAAGATCCAAGACAGCACCCAATCCCAAATTCAAATCTTTCCATGAATCTCAAATCACATTTCAACAGTATGGACCTTTCACTACTGGAAATATGACCTATACCAACGTATATTTACAAAGAGTTTGTATAAACCATTGGTATAGGTCCCTATTCCAAACGGTTTGACCCAAACATTGGGAAAACCCCTCATTGACATTGCTTTTTCCAATGGTTTGGCCAAACCATGGGGAAAGGGTATGGATTTCCAAATGGTTTGTCCAAACCATTGGGAAAATCCCACTATGGGGCTACATTTTCCAATAGTTTGGCCAAACCGTTGGGAAAGGGTATGGCTTTTCAAATAGTTTGGCCAAATCATTTGGGAAAGCCCACTTTGAGGCCATTGTTTTCAACGGTTTGGAAAAACCATTGGGAGAGGGTATAACTTTCGCAAAGGTTTGGCCAAACCGTTGGGAAAATCCCACATTGAGGCCACTTTTCCCAGTGGTTTGGCCAACCCATTGGGAAAGGGTGGGTACCTATCCCAAATATTTTCAAAACAATTGGGAAAAGACTATCCCAATAGTTTTGAGAACTGTTGGGATAAGTAAACATATTTCTATGAGTATATTTATCGAATATTATCAAATAAATAAATATATAAATTACATATATATATATAAATATATATTCACAATGGAAACTCTAGGATGGTGGTAAATTCATTGATATTTAAAGAGGAAGCTGTGGGTTCCAACCTCCGCTAGAAATTTATATACATATATATATACCTATCCTAACAGTTTTCCCTAACTGTTGGGAATGTCCTATCGCAATGGTTTGGAAACATATTAGGAATCACCTCAGGTCAAGGAGGTGAAAGTCCACACATCCACAAACGATGTTATCTCTTTCAATGTGTATGGAAAGGAAATAAAGAAGGTGATATATATACATATATATAATTTAGTTAAATAAAATTATGTAATTAATATATTATTTATTTACTTTATATCACTTATTTTTTATTATAACCACTCATTTATAAATTCTATGTATCGTGTGAATGAATCACAATGCTTTGAGGGGGCATTAGTCCACACTTCCTCAAATGCAATTATCATATTTATATAACTTGGAATGTTTAAAGGCATGTTATGAGTTAAAATTATAAAATAATAAGACATAATATATAAAATATACCTAATATATAAATAAACTATCCATCATAATTTCCAAAAATATTGGTGTTAAAGGATAATTGAAAAATCATCATTTCGTGAGGAAATAATTCGCCATACACAAAAATAGTTTGTTTGCATCCATTTGATGGAGGTGTATGTATGTTCAGGTAAGAACAATATCATAAAAACTTCCCAAAATATTTATTAAACTTGTTTTTTTGTAAAATAATTTAAAAATTGGAATCATTTATTGTATAATGGTAATGAAACCAAAAATCTTGAGAGAAGGTGTTACATCCTAATTTGTAAATTTGTTTTGGATTTTACTAGAAGGATTCACTGAGTTTCTTCCTATAAAAGGGGAGGATTCTAGTTATAGGTGAGGATTTTGGGGAATCTATTTTGGATGATCTGAGCCTATCTTATGTGGTTTTAGAGGTGAGAGGAATGGGGATAGGTGGTGGCCTTTTACTGGGATGGAAAAGCACTCACATGGAATTTTTAGAAACATGTTAAGTGTGCACAAATTCATACATAAAAATGTAAAAAAATATCCAAACTCAAGAATATAAGTTTCATGGAATAATTATTTACATCAAATGGGGTTTGGACCGGTGTTAAGGTCATTTTTTCTCATATAATAACGATTTAGTACTTTATTAAGCTCAATTAAACCTTAATAATTTTAATTAATTTTTATCACTTTCACTAATCATATTGATAAAAAGATATTATTATTATACATTTTAAATTATTCTAAATTCAAATATGGATTTAATTTTTTTGAATTCCAATCATAAAATTTGCGGAATTTAAATTAAAATTAATCTCACAAATGGGACGACAATATGGTTTTTAATGTAAATACATATTAAAGTTGGTTATATATCTATTGTCATTATCAACATGGAATTGATCCCAATAACCTAAATTTTATTAATTAATAAATATATTATCTAATTAAAATTTAAAACCAATAAAAAACATAATTTATCTTTATATATTAATTTGATTAAAATGTATTATTTAACTAAAATTCAGTATTTTTTACTATTTGTTAAAATAACAAATTGTCTTTGAAAAATATAAAAATTTAATCCTAGACTAATTATTAGATTTTATTTCAAATATGAAGATTATTTTAACATTAAAATTCAATTAACATGTCAAAATTCAAATTTAAATTTGGTTATCCATTAAAAGGCAGTAAAATTGCCTTTATAAAAACATATGTATTTTTTGGGTGAAATAGGGTTCGTTCATATCTTATGCACATAAAACATAATGGATGAAAATAAAAAATATTTCATTTAATATATCAAAATAATATTATGTTAAAAATAATTAACTAATTGTAATTAAATAATTTTATTAGGTTAAAATAGCTTCGTGAGCCTAAAAATGGTTTTATATGAAAACATTCTGTTTATATTCAATTGGTTCCTATATTGATTTCTAATTTAATTTTAACCAGTCAATTAATATTTTGTTATTATAAACTGTATATTTTCCTAATTTAGTTAATAATATTCATAATATCTAGTTTATATCTTATTATAAAAATATTTTAATAATATATTATTGTTTGGGGAAGCTCAGTCTTGCGTATAGTGAAAGCTTTCAAGGAAGGTAATTATTCATTGTAATGCAAGCTACCGAGGAAGGTTTCTATTGCATGTAACAAAAGAAAAATCAGTGTTTCTTGCCTTGAAATATATATTTAATATATTATAAATAGAAAATATATTATAAATTATCAGTATATTACCTTACGTGCTTGGTGTTTTGTGTCATACATGCTATTGAATACAAGGTTCTTACATAAGTTTTTCGGGGTGTTGCATTATCCAAATATTATTTAAATTTTTTCCTCAAAATTTAAACTTGAATATGGTGATAAATTTTTTGATAACTCTTATGTTTTAAATCCCTCATTGTGTAAAGGGTTCACATGTCATCCTCTATAATAAATAGAATGGAATGTAGAATGGTCATATTGACTACCATTTAACTAGGTTTGAAAATAGGAGAACATTAGTGGAATATAGAGATACATACATAGGGTAGAAACAAAAATATTTATATTTTGTGAATGATACCATCAATAAAAAACATGTGAATTACCAATAAAAATTTGGGGGCCTCAACTCCATAATATTTTTTTGTTTTAGAAGTCCATTGGATCAACAAACATTTAGGTATTTTGAAAACATTTAATTTCTATGTAGTTTTACTAATGTTGGGTAATTATTTTACTGACCATGAATATATGAAAATATTGTTACATGATATGTTTCAATCACATTTGAAAAATCCTATCTTTTGGTCAATCTTTGATCAAATTCTAATTCATCCCTTTGCTACGAAAATATAAATTATCATTTTTTATGGTTTTCAATACAACATCAATACATAAATACTTCATCCACTTATTTCTGCATAGATCTTCCATGGTCAAGAGTTTATCCTGTAAGAGAGGGAGTTGACTTGGTTAATGTCCTGGTTCTCCTTATTAATGAAAACGAAATATAAAGGATAGCTTAGGATGATCATCATATCCATCCATCACACTCCTAATTTTTCCTAGGAAATCCTTTTCTTTATGTCCTTTACCACAAATAATGAATTTATATATTCCATTTAGACACTTTCCTAGGTGTCTCCTTATGTACTTCTCAAATGTTGAAATTAAACAATTATTTTCTATAGTCTCCACCACTAGAACTCATATCATCTTCCACCATTATCTTATTTGGTGCGCTCGATTGATGATAAAGATATATATTATTAATACTTTTTCAACAAAAACAGATTTGGTATAAACATGATATTTTTTACTCCTGTCAACACATCATGTGTTCCTCAATTTCAACAAATTTTCCTTTAATTTTTATTCAAACTAGAATCCTTTGGGTTCCAAACATTATCTAAAACCAGATAGAATAGTGTGAGAAACAATAGTCATAGTGAGAAAAGGGTATAAATATATATATGATATCAAAATCATGAAACCTTATTTTTAAATCTTAAACACCTTATATTTATCCTTGATTATTCATTGCCAAAATAATTTCAAATTTCTATTAATGGTTTGTCAAGAAAACATGGATTATTCTAATAATATCCCCCATGAGTGTCAAAATCAGCACACATTAAGTCATGTTATAGTGTATGGGGTTATCCTGAATTAGGCCTGCAACACCGTGTTTGATTTTTTACTCCTAGGTACATATATGGAAGAACTACACCCACTTGTATTATCCAGACTGGGATGTATTTATAGAAAGACCCACATAATATATACATCACAAAAATTATAGTGTTTTCATCTAAAATTATCATAAAATTCTATCTTATGTCTATTATCTCTAACCCACATTTTTCTCAATATAGTTCCCAATGATTCTATAAAACATACTTTGATAACAACTGTAGTGACCCTTCCCCATATAGGATGGACCTGGTGTCTATTATCAACTACCTTGGCATGATTACAAGGAATAAATCCATGAAGGATAGATCAGTTTAGTAGTCTCTAAAAACCTGATACATAATTAATAGTTGTATTTCCAATGGATAAACTAATTACTACATATGTTTTCTTCTAAAATAATTAGAAACATTGAGTATAACGATAATACATATAGTATATTTCTGCATATCTTCTATAGTACACTTCATGAATTCGTAGGGAAATAAAAATAATATGGGTGAGCTCGAATGCTCAGTAGGGTGAATATATAACAAAAGTAACAATGAATCTATAAGAATATTCAATATTTTAAGGTAATAAATATAAAAAATTCAATTTTAATAACTAGATAAGTAAAAATAAATATGGAGATATATGAAACTATAACACATTTCATTAAGTAATGAACTAAAATGAAATGTATCCAAAGACATGTCAATGAAAAATATCATGGATTAATAATAACTAAAACTAGGATAAAAAAATAAATGAATATTGGAATTCATGTTTTTTAGGTACGTGGAACCAGTACCAGCTAGACCATTCAAAAGAGAGTTCAAATATCAAGAATACCCCATCTAACCAATCTGGACAACTATTTTGTCTCATGAGACTACCATTACATTGAGGGGATTTCATTCACTAGTCCCAAAACCTTACATAATTCACTAAATGGCCCCCAACCCATGTATTCCATATCCAAAACCTTCAGCATATTTAACAATAAAATAAATAATAATCCATATCGAATATCTGTATTGAATGAAGAATATAGATTTATCAATAATACCTCATTTAATCATGTAACTTTTAATGTGAACATTATATGTAAAATGGATTATAGTTTAGGCAATATTAATATCCATGATAAATGATAAGGATAATTAGATGAAATTCAATGCTCAATGATTAAATTATGTCTAATATATCAAGGGAAATTTAAGAATGAATCAATTAATTTAATGTCAACACTCTCCATGTCCAAATAAATCATAAACTTTCAAGATTAAAAATAATGGATATATCAATACAACAAATCCCATGTAGGGTATAATTGATTGTTGTTTTCATTGATGAAATAACATACTAACATTTAAAAATATTCTTGAGGAAAAAATACATTTCTTTTGAAATACAATTTGAAAATACATTTCATTGAAAATATTATTTAAATATATTTTTAAAACACCCATTGTTCTTGACAAGAAAGCTTCAAAAAAATGAAGCTGGATAAATCTGTACATGTCATACAAGGTAAAAATAATATTCCATTTTATGGTAAAAGGGTTGAAAATGGATCGTTTGGAAAGAGACAAGAATGTTTCCCCAAATAAAATTTTAAAATAAAAAATGTGTAATTTTTTTAAATATTTTATGGTAATTTAATAATATTATTATAATCCCTTACTGGGAAATATGGTATTGAATATTTATCCAGCTGATGACATGGTAAATTCAATATGTCATAGAAATATATTCTTAAATATCTTTTCTCTGAAAGACTAGAAAATGGTACCAATACATGATTTTATCATGAAATAATTGAGGATAAGTATACTAATTATTTTTCATGAGATATGGACCATTATATTCCCTCATTGTAAGCATATACATAAAAAATATCGAAAAAGTGATGACATTGTCTCAATATACTATTATAACATCGTAACCGGAATCGTACTCTCAATTTAAGAAAGGGAAATTACATGAAGAATTTAATATTATATATTTTTTGAGATTATTTATATTTCCAAAAAAATGGAAATATAATCACATTGATAAAGATGTTAGGTGAATAATAAAACACGAGTTCAAAGAATGTAAATTGAGATAAAAAAATTTTCCAGTTCGGTAACCTTTGAATTTTAAACCACATAAAAGACAGATCATAAAATTTATATTTAAATACTATTAAATATAATTTTAAGATACATAGAATAAAATATTGTTAGTATATTCCCTAAACAAAAGTAAAGAGTGGTAAACATAACAGGTATCTCATATAAATTAAAAGTGGGATAAAGTCTCATTACATTGTGTTTCCTTTTGGGTGAACATCCTTAAAATTTCTGTATAATAAAATTATGTTAATTTATTACATTATTAATAATTTTTTCATATTCATAATTAAATTTATTTACATTATAAACATGTTTGGTACAATAAAATAACAATTAAATTTACATTGGGAGTTTCGACCAAATTCTGTTTATGTGTCAAAACAACTATTATTGTTCACCAATGGTCAAAGGGGAAATTATATAACATCTAAAAATTAATAAAAATAACATAATTATCATATATTTTTTAATTATACTTTTAAAATCAGTCCTTAAATATGTTAATGAAAATGATCCAATGTTACAATCATAGAGACATTAGGTCGTACGTACGCATGAGTAACATTCTTATCTTTAAATGATCATTGTGGAAATGAGGTAAGTATGTAAAACCTCTAAAGAATTATAATTATATAATAAAAATAATATTATTTAATCATATATACTTATATATAGAATTATGTGATGTAAAAGGAACCCCATCATGTCGAGGAGGTGGTAGTCCACACATCCACAAACAACATTATCTATTTTAAAGTGTGGGTAAAGGGTAATAAAGGAAATGATATATATGTATATATATATTATTTATATATAAATAATTATGTCATGAATATATTATGTTTGTTTTTATTTCACTTATTCTTAATTATAACTATTTATTTATTCATTCCATGTATCATGTGAACGAATCACATTGCATTGAAAGGGCTGTAGTCCAAACTTCCTCAAATGAAATTATCATATATACATAATGTGTAAATCATAATTATATGTTATAAATTAAACTATAATGAGAATAATACCTCATAAAAAAAATATATATATAATATATAAATATTGTTACCATCATAATGGCCACTATGAGAGGCTCTAAATGAGAAATGAGCAATCACAGTTTCATGGGGTAGTAATTTGTTGTACATAGAAGTAATATGTTCGCTTCCATTAGATGAGGGTTTGTGTAAGTTTTAGTCTTACCCTTACCATAACAACATCCAATTATCTTGATTATACTGGGGTTTTTTGTAAAATAATATAAAATGTGGTTTTAGAGGGTATAGAATTCAAATGAAACCAAAAAGCTGGATAGAAGGTGTTACCTCTTAATCAGGTCACTACTTTTTTGTTTGTACAAAACAAATTCTTTGAGTTTCTTACTGACCAAGGTGAGTATTAAAGTCCAAGGGGAGTATTCTTCTGTATCTTTTTTAGAACATGGCCGAACATAAATTTTTTGATAGGTGTGATGAATGCGGAGAAGTGTTGGCCTTTTATAGCGAAGGAAAATGACTCACCTGTAATTTTTGGAAAAAAGTTAGTTGTGGACATGTTAATATAGAAAGAAGTAAAAAACCCACAAAAAATAAATAATGTAAGGTTTATTTCCTAAATACAAAAATCCAATTGATTTTGGATAATTTCATAGGTTATTTGGTCCCTTAAGATAACAGGTTAGTCCTTTATTATGAATAATTTATCCTTAATAATTGTAATTAATTATAATCACATTCACTAATATTTTTGGTCAAAAAACATGATCTAATTAAAAAATATAAATTATTATTATTCACAGTATTAAACCCATTTTTCTATATTCAAATAACATATGTGGTATAAATTAAATTAACCATAATCATGTAGATGAGATGACAGTGTTTGTTTTTAAAGTAAAAACGTTTGAAAATTGTCTATGTTTTTGTAGTAAAATGGAATATGAAATAGATCCAAAAAACCTAAATTGTATTAATTTATAATAATTTTATATAATTAAACATTATAAAATTTAAAAAAAGAAATTATCTATAGAAATTAATTATATTAAAAAGTAGTCTAGAACTAAAATTCAATATTTTTATCTATTCTTTAAAAATGAAATGCCTCAGAAAAATATTAAAATTTCACCATAACAAAATTCAAAAATTTTATTCCAAATATGAAGTTTATTTTGAAATATTAAAAAAATTAATGTTTCCATATGAAATTTTAAAATGGGTGCACCCTTAAATGATGGTAACATTAACTTTATAAATATATAGGTTTTTATGTGTGAAATAGTGTTTGTTCTTATCATATGCACATCAAACATAATGGATGAATATAAAAAACATTTATTGAATATATAAACAATATATTCAATTAAAATAATTAATTAAATGTAATAACTTTAATTTATTTGAGTAAAACAGATTCAAGAGCCAAAAAATGATTTTATATAAAAACATTCCATTTATATTCAACGGGTTCCTATAAAAAATTTTAATTAATTTTTATCCTATGAATTAATATTTTATTAATGAAGAAAATATATTTTAAAACTTTAGTTAATAGTGTTCACAACGGAATTTTTATATCTTATTATAATATAATTTTATTAATATACCATTTTTTGGTGAAACTTGGTCTTACGTATAACATAATATTTTTTGGATGGTTGCTCTTGTGTATAATGCAAGTTATCGAGGATGGTTTCTCATGCATTTTACGCAATCCAAATTGGTGGTACAATCATTGAAATATATATATAATCTATTTCAAATAGTAAATATATTAGTATGTATAAGGATATTAAATTACATGCTTGGTTTCATGTGTCATACACACTATTGAATATAACGTTCTTACTTAAGTTTTTATGGGAAAGAAAATGTCTCTAGGTTCAATACCCCTAGAAATTTAAAAAAATCTCAATGAAATAAATTTAAAACATAACCCCATAGAATTATTTAAAAATCCAATTAAAAAGTGAAAATTATCATTTTAGGTAAAACCTATCCATTTTGGTGGCATAACTGAAGGCGATCAACCCATGGGGTTGATTCTATGTATAATCGAGTAAAAAATAGAAAAGTGAGGCATTCAATTACATTTAATTTTAAAAAATGGGAGAAAATAAGGAAAATATAGGCCTATGACATAGGGGTGTGCTTTATGGAATATGACTGAAGGATGGGTAAATGGTCGTAACCTTAGCCTCATAGAGCTTTCCTCTTCTATGTCAACATTTTATTAAACCTATATTTAAAGAAATTAATGAAATCGTCCAACTACCTAAATTTTTTTGAAAATGTCATTACACAAGAATTACGCAACATATCCATATAATTGAGATATAAGGAATGTGGGTAGTTATACATTACTTAAAGAGTCTAATGCTTTTGACAGATTGAGAAGTAGAAATCGTTTAGAGGATCCACCATGATTCCTATATTTGAGAGGAAAAGAGGATTTGAATGGGAGTAGGGGATTAGCCTCTACATGAAAAATAAGGTAGACCAATGAAAACACATAAAACATAAAGGAGGGTGAAAATATACTTTCAACCATTTTTAACTCTATACACGGTTTGACAACACTATTTGGATAAACATTGTGCAAATTGGGCGTAGTTCACCGTTTCTCAAGGGCACACTGCATTGTTTGTCACATGGTTTGACTAAAAGTGTGAAAACCATGTGGGAATGATTTATACATCATCTAAAATTGGATTCACATCCATGTACCATATGTCATACAGTTTTGAAAAAACAATGCAGCCCAGTATGCTATTCAGTTTTCTGGATTTCAGCTCTGAATGAGCCCCAGATGCACCTGATCCCTCTGTGACATTTTTAGGAATCATGTCTAGGTTCATGTAGTCGAATTAAAACCATAAAGTAACAGATCATACCACAATGAGAATATGGTAAATTAAAACCTTCAATCCTTAATAAAACTTTTTTTTTATTTTGAGGATAATAGAACATCTTATGAGTAGAGTTTCAACAACTGAGCATGTACATCGACCTCATGCTCCCATGCCTCATCAGGTCCGCAACCGTACAACCTTGGATTCAAAAATATAGAAACTAACCTACCTTGGAGAACCATCATGTTATTATCAAAAGTGTGTATTAGACATTCATCATTTTATGTATCTATTTCTAGCTTAATTTTTTTAAGGTTTAATGAATGAGACTGGTCAGCCAGATACTGTCAAAGATGAGATATGTAAAAGATATTGCACGCGGAATTGTAACTTTGTGGTAATATCAACTAATAATATAATGACCCCACTCTCTCCATTATCTATAAATTCATGAAACTCCTCATATAAAAGATAACATGTCTCTTAATTCATCTATGACCCAATCTAGTATATACACATAGAAGGACTTGATGTCCCAGCTCATACTCTAGAGGACTTCAATGATGATTGATATAAGACTTCTACAAAGACTGAGTTGTAGCCATATGATTTTGAATGAACTGTAAATTATCTAAATTCTCTTGAATGAGACAAGGAACTAGTAGATATGCCTCTCCTATCTCTAGTAATTACATAGGTGAGCTGAACAGTCAACAATATAGATCCTCATATGAAGCCATCTAAATTGTGGTTCTGAAGGTGTTAATATAGGAAAACTCAACCAGAAAAATATGATTCTACGACTAACATCCTAAATCAAGGATACATGCCCATATCATATCCTATAACACATATAAGGTCCACTCAGTCTACTCAAAGGTTAGAGCGAGATATGCAATACTCAAACCACCTTTGAATTTAGTTCCTATTGAATCCATTTCTAGAGATGTGAAGTTTTGTAGGAATCTATATGTAAAACGATATCTCTTTGTACACCATGGATTCTCACTATCTTTTAGATTTATATGATTTATAACATGTCAATAGAGATGATCTCATGGATTGGTAGGATGTTAATGAATTTTGACACCCAATTGGTAATCACCCATACCCCACTACTTCCTCAAGTGTATCTCGAAAATCCTATCAAAAAATACATAGTGACACCATAAAATTTACACTCAATAAAGGAGAGATGTTTTTGAAGTTCACCATGTCACATGTGCTCTTCCTTTACCTGCTGATAGGTGGAGCACTGAGTGATGAAACCTTTTATCTGTCTCATCATCCATGTCCAACATTATAGACGTTGTATATCCTTATACATATTGGTAATCCTAGTATGAAATTCCCAAACATAAGAATGTTACTCCCTCATCAACTTTCCAATATATATGAAGGCACCCATGTTGTACCAAAGGAGAGTAAGGTGTCACTACTATCAATGGCCCATCCAAGAGGTGGGTTACCTCATATAATTCTTTACCTCATGAAGAGTTCCTCGAAATCAGAAAATTTTCTCATTTGGATTTGTTCTAAAAGAAAGTAAATCTTCACCAGAGCTACCACAATAGGTTTCTCATGGTGTTCTTTAACCTATAGATGCATTTCAGAAAATAGATCCATCAGCTCTCACTAACTATTGTAATCTTTTATGGCTTTCATCTAAGTCTTCCATCTCACTGCATCATCCACATCATTCCCCTTTCTAGGTGTATAAGAAAACTCGCAATCAGACGACTATAGTTATTAGACCAACCTAAACCCCCTATGATTCATGTCTTGATATGTGGAGATGTATTTGAGACTTTTATGGTCTATGTAGATGAATAAACACTGACTAAACAAGTAGTTCTTCCAAAATTTTAAAGCATGAATTACAAATTTAATATAAAGTTATTGCGTAGGATTATTATACAAATGAGGCCTTACCTGGTGGGATCCATATGCCATAACTCAATAAACAGACATCAAAACTACCCATAGCCGTATTATGAAAGCCACACAATATATAGTATAACTTCTTCCTAGCTCTGGAAGAATCGAAATCAGAGTTGAAGTGAGTCACCCCTTTATCTCTCGAAACGATGTCTCTCAAGATTTAGTCCAAAAAACTTCACACCCTTTTTATTCAATCCTGTATGTGATGATTCCAGGTGTGAAATGTCCTTAATGAGTTTCCTATAATACCTAGATATCCCTAGGAATCTATATATATCAAAAACATTACTGGGCTTATCGGAGGAAAACATTGTGCTCAACTTATCTAGGCCTACTGATACACCAACCTTAGATATGATATTACACTATACGTGAACCTTGCTGGTCCAATAGTATCATTTACTTAGCATTGCATATAGCTGGTACTCTCTCAGAATACTCCACATGATGTCAAGAAGATTTTAATGGTCGTTACTAGAGAACGAATAGACCAATATGAATTATATGAAGAATAACATGAAGGAATCAAGATATGTTTAGAATACCAAATTCCTAAAATACATGAGGACTTTTTGTGCATTCATTAGACCAAATGGAATAACCAGATAATCATACAGATCATACATTTTACAAAATGAAATACATGGTATATTTGATGTCCTCAAATTAACTTGATGGTAGTCCGACCTCAAATAAATCATGGATAAAATAGTTGATCCCTAGATCTGGTTGAATAGGTCATTTGTGCAATGTAGTGGATACTTATTTTTCATCTTATGTTGGTTCAGTCATCATTAACACACAAAGAACATAAGGGTAATATTTTTAATATTTGATAAATCTACCGATGAACCCTGTGGTGATGTGTTTGGTCATATGAAACCCTTAGCCTATAAGTCTTCAAGCTACATTTTATGTTCCATAATATTTATAGGTTCTATCTCATAAGGAATAATAGAACCTAGTGTCATGCCTGGAATTAGAGTTATAGTAAACCTGAATTCCCTATTAAGAGGTGTTCAAGAGAAATATTTTTGGAAGACATCCTTGAAACGATCCACCATAGGGGAAATTCTGTAAACTGCATCCCCTGGTAACTAATAAAGAGACTAGCCATATGGGTTGTCACACATATGATCCCAATATTATTGAGTCCAGCTCCACACAATTTGATATTTCATTCACCCTTATGGATAAACATGTTTCTCTCAGTTGAAATGAAATACAGTCCATGATGATAGTAATACAACTAGGATCAATAAGGGGAAACAAATCCATACCAATAATGACATCGAATCATATCATTTCAAGGAATTAGAAACTCAAAAAAATTGGAAAACACCTATCTAATGGGGTAGATACTTTAATTGTAGTAAACCAACTTATTGAACATTCACAGGAAAATTGAAGGTCATATCACCACCATAGTAGTCGATTATTAAGCCTTGAATTCCCATAGTTTCTCCAGATAAGAATTAGTTTGATACACCCATATCAAATAGTGGAGATAATAATGTATTGTCTTCCAGAAATGTGACTATAACAACAGATGGACTTAGAATCTACACCTCTACTATATGATCAACATTATATATAAGGTATGAACCACATCACTTGGGAGCATCATGAGTACCCTGAGCATTTCCACTCTATAAAAGATAAAACTCTAAAGTCCCACTGCCTTATCCTATACAACCTTCTCATATTATATGGCATGTAGAAACCTAGATACCTTCATATATGGGAGTAACATAATGTTCCCCTTATTTTGGTGTCAGTATAGAACCTTGATCACATGGAACTAATGGAATGGACTAGCTAAAGCATTGGAGGTGAACCATCCCATCAGATTCCTGAAACATGATTTGGTTCCTCATACACTGGAGATTTTTTTGACCTATCTTGTCACACTTTTAACACACCACAGTGATTTAGGTGGGTACTATATGGCTGTTAATACCCCCACATTCACCCTCGATGTTTCATTAATTCCCTCTAGATACCCCACTTCTATTCTCCCTAGATACTCAATTGCATTAATTTAGATCATGTTTCTACCCCAAGTTCTACTCAGTGATAAGTGCATAGTTTATGATCTATAAAACTATTGTCACACAAAATATGTTCAATTTTGAGTGGATGGAATAAGATGTAACATCCTCAAAACACTGCACATTGGTGATCTCGTAAATTTTAATGTTCTGGATGAAACACTGGAATTTAGTGATTTGAGATGAGTATTACATCACTAGAAAGTCACCTTGTTATTGATGATTGGATTATCGAACTCAATCATTTAATAAAGTATGTGTAAAGATGTATTCAAAAAAGGATACATGGAAATCCTCCCAGACCATACCATCATTTCATGTATCTTGAATTAGGATATCCCAACAATGCTTAGTGGAGTCATGTATTAGATTGATCATGAGCTTCACTGTCCTCTCTATAGGCATCTATATGTGATCGAGGATATAAAGCATAGCCTCTATCCATGAATCAACAAGAAGGGGTCTTCCATCCATTAGGAATGTGGGAATATTCTATTAATGGAATTCCATGGTCATTTCTTTTATATAAATGGATTAATGAAAAACACATTTACGGCATCCCGCAATTTAATTACATAAATTTTCATTACATTTTACAAACAGAGGCTCTTTAATGTTTAGTGTCTTGGAAATCTGGAACACAATACATGAAAACATAGAATATTATATTAATACCCTTGAAAATAATCATGAAAAGTTCATCCTATGTACAATTACTACATCTCATAACCAGGAGACTTACATCGAAGAAAAGGGTGAGTATAAGGCCTAGTATGAAAAGATAGTGAAACTGTTTACATGTGAACTTGAGCAATATCATTAAGAACGTGGACATAAAGAAGAATATAATAATAAAAAATTTGGATCACAAAATGAAAATGTGGCTATTAAATATTCATTATACATTCATTAACATATAACCAAGTTCCATCCCCAAGGTGTCATAAAAATTACCAAGTTTACTTGCCAAGGTATCTTAAAACTTGTCATCTTTAGTTATTAACTTATTTACCCAATGAATTGGATAAATATCAGGGAATAACATTAATATGATGTTATTTTCATGTTAGGAACATATTTCATTGTAAAAAATTTCATAAATAACCAAATGATAATAAAAAAATGCATTCCATATCAAAATAATGATGTTTTGTATAGATCCTAAAAACATGATCATTATTTCATTTATAACTCATGGAAAGGGAATTTGGGTTTTATGTATGTAAATTAAATAATAAAAAATATCATTTTTATGACATGGTGAATACCCCTAGAAACTAAATATGTTTGGGTATTCACATAAATAGAATAATAGAATATCTTGAGAAAAAGAGAGAGATTTTGAGATGAAAATTCTACAGCATTATGGCTATACAACATGGTTTTATAAATAATTAATAAAAGAGGGACAAGGTTGAACCCCTAATAAATAAATCTAAATAACATATAGGGATAGAATAAAATTTAATTAAGATCATGGTATAGAAACTTTAATGAAAAACCACATGAAAATGAAACGTGAAAAAAGTGAAGATGCGATTTTTTTATGAAAATTCGGCAGCCTAACGTCATCACTTATGTAACACCCCGAGATTTTATGAAAAATATTATTTTAATTTCATTAATTTCTTGTGTTGTATTCTACACCATGATTACCTTGCACTATACGCAACACCGTTTTAGCTTGCAGTATACGCAACACTATTCTTGGACCGTGTTACACACAATTTTGATAATAGTTATTCTACGCAAAATTGAGTATATATATATATATATATATTCAATGTATAAATAAAATATGGTTGGATTCTGTTATACGAAACAATGAAGGATTCTTTCACAACACGCAACCCTGAGTTGGCTTGCATTATACGCAATCGCGACCTTCCTCGATAGCGTGTGTTGTACGCAATACTGGGTTTTAATAAAAAAAGATATATTATTATAATATTGTCATGAACTAGACGTTATGAATAGTGTTAACTAAATTTTGAATTTTATAACATTATTATTCATCTTACACATTTCTAGAATATGGTATAAGATCAAAATAAATTTTTCGGGTAAAATAAGTATTTTTCAAAAAATGCAGTTTTTTCACCTTTTGATGGCACACCCACTTTAAATGTAGTTTTTGACATGTTTATAAGTTCAATTTGACAAAATAAAATTCTTATTTTGAATCAGGATATAAAAATTTACATTAGATAAAGTTTTGATATTTTTCCGATAACTTTCATATTTTAATGAATAGTAAAAACACGCTATATTTTAATTAAAAACAAATTTTTTCATCGTAATATCTTATGTGGTTAAATAATAATATTGAATGGTTTTAAAGTATAAATAGAATATAATTTTACCATTTAATATAATTTATGACATTAGCATTGATGTTAACTTGAATTCGTAGGTTAAATCAATTCAATCTTTTGCAATGTTTTAAAGAAAACCCGTTTTCTTTCGACAACAGGACTAATTTTAATTTAATTTCCGCAACTTTTGTGCATTGAATTTGGAAAAATGGATTCCATATTTGGAATCAGTGTGTCCAAATTATGTTAATAAGCTACTTTTTATTTTTGGGAATTATGAATAGTAACTACGGTAAATTTTATTTACCCTAGTTAAAGGTAAATCCGGTAATTAAGGGTAAATATAATATTTTAAAATTAACCTAACAAATGTCAAAATCCTATTGGATGACTAAAAGTAGACCCATATCACCTATGGGTGGGATTAGATTCATTTAATTAAATTTTTTCATTGAAAATAATTTAATTATTATTGAAATCAAAGAATGTGACAACATGTCACGTTCTTAAATCTTATAAGTATAATAATTTTAATCTAGTGATAAACTTCATGAAACATCGAACATGAATAGTATCCAGAAAGATAATAAAATTATCTACATCATAAGAATTTATTTATAATTCTTAGGGATTAAATAATTATCATTAATTATGACACAACGATGATGCAGTAATTGTCTTATTAATGTAATATTGACATAATTGATGTTATAAATGCCCAAATAAATTGAATTTGAGACTTTTTATAACTTAAACTAATTTTAAGGTTAATATGACATGTTATTGTTGATTTAAGTAACTTGTTTTGAACTTATAATTCTGTTATAAATTTCATAAAAATCATGTACCAAATAGTGTCAAATTTGACATAAAATTGTTTTTAAAACAAATATTATATTATTAATTGTTATTTTATTCCTAAAAATCTAAGGTTCTTCCAAATGACTTATATAAGATTATATATATTAATAATAAACAACTTGGGGTTCTTTTGGCTTGATATAGTAAATTTATTAACCATATAGTGTAAGAAAACAAAAAGACACGGTAAAAGTTATATTATTTAACTTAGAGTTAAATCTAATTGATAAGGTTAAAATAATAACCTAAACTTGTCTAAATCCTATTGGATGAGAGGATTTCGACCCATACCCACCTTATCATAGAAATAAATCAATTTGGAGCTATTTAAAACCGATCTTGACTTTATAATAAAATAATATTTTTAGTTATTCCAAAGGTGCCCCTCTCCTCCCTTATAAAAGGGCACCTCCTCCCTCTCTTCCTCACAAAACTTTGAGCCTTCAAACTCGGCCAACCCCTGCCAAATTCTCCTCTCCACTTCCCTAGAAACATTCTAGAGGTTATTGTCCTCCTCAAAGACCAATTCCAATGCCCTAAGAGGAGGTCTCAAAGAGGTTCTTCAAAGAAAAGGTAATTTCCGTTACCGATTCTTTCAACTTTATTTCTTCTTCCACTTCTTCTTATTAGGTTGTTTCATTATGAAGTAATAAAATAAGTATCACTCATATACTGATATGTTATTATAAGTATGAAATAACCCTATTTCACCATCTATCCATCCTACGGAAAACAAAATCACCGCGCGTGCGTACGTACGGAATATCATCTCCACGCCGTGGTGTAAACTGTTTTTCCACCATCACCTTACATGGATAGGTATTATGGTGTAAAGAATAACTATACATAGTAATTATAACATCATAATTATTCTTATATATTTTATCATCCACTCCAATTCAATTCAATAATTATGGAAATGATATGATCGCTCGTGCGTACGTACGGACTACCATCTCCACGACGTGATGAGATTCATTCTCCATGTTAACCATTTAAGAATGATTATAAAGTATATATAAGAAATAATAATGAAATATATGACATTATAAAGCTACTGTATTTATGTGTATATATATGTATGTCATCTACTTAATTCCACTCAATTCAATAAGGAAACGAAAACAGCGTTCATGCGTACGTACGGCCTACCGTCTCCATGAACGGTGTATTTCTTTCCATTTATCGATCCATTATATATATGTATATTATGAATATATATTATATATAAATCATTTTTTATACTCTATAATTAAGTAATAATGATCTAAGTAATCATATGAATAATTACAAGTTAAAACACGAATGACAAATGAGACGATTTTCCTCAAAACGCTACTTTAACATGAATTTACAAAAGAACGGGTAATATAAAGTCATAAGTGAACCATATATGATATAATAACAATTAATATGATTCTGTAATAAGTCAATTACATTATTTAAATCATTATACAGGAGGTTCGGACACTTACGAAGAAAATCAGACCTAAGGTAAGAGACATATCACAATCTCATTGTTATCCGAGATTGTTTATACTTTAGTATTTACTGGGGTGTATTTTATCATCCACATCCATGTTTCCTCAACATGTAATATTATTTCCATCCATCTACAATTGTTTAAATCCAATTTTACCCTTCGGTGAGTTTTTAGTAAAATATATGAAAGGAATATTTTGTCATTTTCCGTATGAGGTACTTTTTGACTTTTCTGACAAAAGTACGAGAATAATGTTTTTTTTAACTTATACGGCATGAATGGATTTTTAAAAAAATTATTTCCAAGAAGCTTACTTTACAAGTTTTCATGTTTATTTATAATCAACTTCTTTTAGTTTAAAATTGTATAAAATGTTAAGAAAGGAAAAGTGTTTTTGAAGTAGAAAGGGTATTTTCCTCAAGAATGAAGTTCAAGTGTTTTATCAAAATTATTTTCCATCTAAGATAATAAAGGTTTCTTGTTTTTATCCCTATTATTACATTTATTTGATTATGTTGTGATGGAATTATTTTTATGAATTCCTTTATCGTATATGAATTGTTTTATGATGTCATGATGTTTAAGATTCCCATTTTTATTACATAGGTTATGCAATGAAGTATGGTTTATGATTTTGTGGCACGCATAATAATGGTATCATTATGAGATGGGTGAGACCTATATATCCCTCCAATGCATTGGGTAAAGATTTTATATCTCATGAGATAGACATGGCTAGAATGGTAGGTTATACCGGTTCAGTGAAACATGACTGAAACGAGGGTGACTCGGTTCAGAAAGGGACTTTGTCCACTAAGATAGTCTTGGAAATGAGTCTTGACTAATAAGAAATGATTCTCTATGATTATGTGTGTATGACACAAAGTTTCATGTTTTAAGTTATGATTATTGTGACTACATTTCACTGCCATGATTTATCCCATGTTATGAAATTATGATCTATTTTGCAGGTTAAGATTTCCAAAAGTTATGTGCTTATGTATATGATGTGATTGATATTTATTTTGTTTACCCTTACTGAGCATTTGAGATCACCCTTTTATGGTTTCTTTTCCCTAGGATGTAAAGAAAGGTTTTATGTAAAAAAAGGGAAGATCTTTATGGGATATTTTGATGATATTTCACCATGATTAGAAGATTATATTCCGAGTTTTCAAAGTAACTAAACTATTACGGTCTTTGTGTGTGTGTTTTTGTTATGTAATAAGTATTCCTCAAATTTAATGTAATATCCTTGTATGTTAAGCTTCAGGCCTTTACAGTTGGTATCAGAGGAAAAGTTTAGTCAACCTTTGGAAACCAGGATGCGAAAACGTTAGTGAGATCCCTAGAGATATTTCTAAGGTATGTCTAGGGATGTCCCTAAGGATAAGTATATGTATAGGATATAGTCCTAGAACTATGGTAACGATATAAGATTAAACAAAAGATGTTAGATATTGAAGTTACTCCCCCTTTATTATGATTTTTTTCTCTCACACTATTCTTTTTGGGTTTTAGAAAATGGCTGGAAACAAGATGATTCACGATAATGGAGGATATGATGGACAATGGAATGATATTCTTCATGAGCAACCAAATGAAATGGGATTTGGAAGTCCAAACATCATTATTATGCCGAATCATCAATCTCATAATATGATCAATAAAGTAAAATTTGGTAAGTTTCCTGACTCGGCTAATAAGAGAAAGATAGAGTTTCATGATGATCATAGAGGAAAAAAAGTTCAATTTCCCATATGTAAATCATGTGGGAAGAGGCATCAAGGAGAATGTTTCAAAGGAACTAGAAGATGCTTTGGGTGTGGAAAAGAAGGAAACAAAGCCAGTAAGTGCAAAGGAAAAGGTTCAGTTAACACCAGGGATGAGGATAATGGCATTTCTACGACATCAACAATGGTTAAATGTTTTAAATGTGGAATGTACGGGCATTATGAAAACCAATTCCCTAAGGGAAAGTCTCATGAAGAGAATCAGTATGGTCGTACGGGTAGTATTTATGTGGATGATGATGAAGAGACTACAAATGATATGTGAGATGAACGAATTGTTGAAGCTCGGTCAATGGTTTAAGAATGTAGTGGAATGATTACATGTTTATCATGTGTAATGTTGTATAAGTAATCTCATAAAGAGACATCTATGGATTGTTACATTTTTGTCTTTACATGAGTTTTGAAAGTGTATGATTAATGTTACTAGTATCCATGAAAGGTTATTAATATATTTTTGGAATGTAGATGATATGCGCATAATGAAGGGATAAGGAGAAAATTAAATGTTTGATAGTATTCATGAGCCCATGACTGATATAAGGAGAAGGTTATATCATGGTTTGAGTATATAGAATTTTTGGATTTTGGTATGTGGAAAGAGTTAACTTTTGACAGCATTTATGTTTTCACTAAGGTTTAATGGGTATTCATTCTTCAAGAGAATACATGATTAAGGTACTCACATGTTTGTTATTTGACCAACAAGATATATCTTATGATATATGGGGGATAAATGATGTCATTCACGTGATTGTTCTGTGACATTTCAAGTAATCATTTTATTTATACTATGAGCTTGGACCGAAGTATTTTAGATAATCCTAAAGATTAGAATGGATTATGTTGGACATAAGTTAGGATAAAACGTTTTTCGATATTATTGATGGGATGTTATAGTAATATAGATTTAGAAAAAGGAAAACTTGTAGGACGGGTGACATCCCATCGCGTCGGACAAGGCTGTGGGAATCGAACCCACAACCGAAGTGCGACTAGCCTTTATTGCCTACCACGGGCCTACAGGGAGTCCCTATTTAGTAGAAACTAGTTTTATTATATTAATCAGTATGATATATGAAGTATAAGTCCATTTTAGGAACCATATATGATTAATCTCACTATACAATGACTTATGTATATTTAATAACTTTTGCTAACATTTTTTTGAGACAGATGGAATGACCCGTCATTCTATCACATGATCTGCTAACACTTCACGAATAACAAATTCAACTTCATTTATTTAAGAGATGACGTAGAAATTGTTCAAGGCACGAACAATATTGAGATTTTACCAAAATAAAGTAAGTATTTATTCTAATTCAAATTCTTCAACTTTAGGGAAACAATCTTGAAAACCAATAATGTTATCCTAGTGCTCTTATATCTGATTAATCAGATGGTACCTTAGATCATCAAAAATTTATGGATTTGTGATTGTTGGCTTTTTCATAGCCATGTTCTCTACCACTCTCCATCATAACATAATGGTTATATTTTTCTTCCATATCCATATTTTCACCTATGTGGAAACCCAGTGATTGGTTTATTTGGGTAACCGTTAAGTTTCATACTTTTGTTTTTAAATATTGGTTTTGGTATTCCTTTTTACGATGTGAGTTTCTATTAAAGAAACTTTCAAGTAGTAAACCATTTATAACCCCAACGAATTTTTAGGGTGAAATTCATTTTAAGGGCGGTAGAATGTAACACCCCAAGATTTTATGAAAAATATTATTTTTATTTCATTAATTTCTTGTGATGTATTCTACACCAATATTACCTTGCGCTATATGCAACACCGTATTAGCTTGCAGTATACGCAACACTATTCTTGGACCGTGTTATACACAATTTTGATAATAGTTATTCTACGAAAAATTGAGTATATATATATATATATATTCAATGTATAAATGAAATATGGTTGGATTCTGTTATACGAAACAAGGAAAGATTCTTTCACAACAAGCAACCCTGACTTGGCTTGCATTATACGCAATCGCAACCTTCCTCGATAGCGTGTGTTGTACGCAATACTGGGTTTTAATAAACAACGATATATTATTATAATATTTTCATGAACTAGCCGTTTTGAATAGTGTTAACTAAATTTTTAATTTTATATCATTATTATTCATCTTACACATTTCAAGAATATGGTATAAGAACAAAATAAATTTTTCAGGTAAAATAAGTATATTTCAAAAAAATGAAGTTTTGCCGCATTTTGATGGTGCACCCACTTTAAATCTAGTTTTTGACATGTTTATAAGTTCAATTTGACAAAATAAAATTATTATTTTGAATCAGGATATAAAAATTTATATTAGATAATGTATTGATATTTTTCCGGTAACTTTCATATTTTAATGAATAGTAAAAACACGCTATATTTTAATTAAAAACAACTTTTTTCATCCTAATATCTTATGTGGTTAAATTATAATATTTAATGGTTTTAAAGTATAAATAGAATATATTTTTACCATTTAATATATTGTATGACATTAGCATTGATTTTACCTTGAATTCGTAGGTTAAATCAATTCAATCTTTTGCAATGTTTTAAAGAAAACCCGTTTTCTTTCGACAACTGGATTAATTTTACTTTAATTTCTGCAACTTTTTTGTATAAAATTTGGAAATATGGATTCCATATTTGGAATCAGTGGATCCAAATTATGTTAATAAGATACTTTTTATTTTTGGTAATTATGAATAGTAACTACGGTAAATTTTATTTACCATAGTTAAAGGTAAATCGGGTAATTAAGGGTAAATATAATATTTTAAAATTACCCTAAAAAATGTCAAAATTCTAATGGATGACTAAAAGTATACCCATATCACCTAAGTTTGGTATTAGATTCATTTAATTAAATTTTGTCAATGAAAATAATTTAATTATTATTAAAACCAAAGAATGTGACAACATGTCACTTTCTTAAATCTTATAAGTATAATAATTTTAATCTAGTGATAAACTTCATGAAAAATCATACATGAATAGTCTCCAGAAATATAATACAATTATATACATTATAAGAATTTATTTAGAATTCCTAGGGATTAAATAATTATCATTTATTATGACACAAAGACGATGCAGTAATTGTCTTATTAATGAAATATTGACATAATTGATGTTATAAATGCCCAAATAAATGTAATTTGAGACTTTTTATGACTTACAATAATTTTATAGGTTAATATGACATGTTATTGTTGATTTAAGTAACTTTTTTTGAACTTATCATTCTGTTATAAATTTCATAAAAATCATGTACCAAATAGTGTCAAAATTGACATAAAATAGTTTTTAAAACAAATATTATATTATTAATTGTTATTTTATTCCTAAAAATCTAATGTTTGTCCAAATGACTTAGATAAGATTATATATATTAATAATAAACATCTTGGGGTTCTTTTGGCTTGATATAGTAAATTTATTAACCATATAGTGTAAGAAAACAAAAAGACACGGTAAAAGTTAAATTATTTAACTTAGAGTTAAATCTAATTGATAAGGTTAAAATAATAACCTAAACTTATATAAATCCTATTAGATGAGAGGATTTATACCCATACCCACCGTAGCCTCGAAATAAATCAATTTGGAGCTATTTAAAACAGAACTTGACTTTATAATAAAATAATATTTTTAGTTATTCCAAAGGTGCCCCTCTCCTCCCTTATAAAAGGGAACCTCCTCCCTCTCTTCCTCACACAACATTGTGCCTTCAAGCTCGAAGAACCCCTGAAATATTCTCCTCTACACTTCCCTATCAACATTATAGAGGTTCTAGTCTTCCACAAAGAACAATTTTAGTGCCCTAAGAGGAGGTCTCAAAGAGGTGCTTCAAAGAAGAGGTAATTTCCATTACCGATTCTTTCAACTTTATTTCTTCTTACACTTCTTCTTCTTAGGTTTTTTCATTATGAAGTAATAAAATCAGTATCACTCATATACTGATATTTTATTATAAGTATGAAACAACCCTATTTCACCATCTATCCATCCTACGGAAAACAAAATCACCGTGCATGCGTACGTACGGAATACCATCTCCACGCCGTGGTGTAATCTGTTTTTCCACCAACACCTTACATGGAAGGGTATTATGGTGTAAATAATAACTATAAATAGTAATTATAAAATCATAATGATTCTGATATATTGTATCATTCACTCCAATTCAATTCAATAATTATGGAAATGATATCATCGCTCGTGCGTACGTACGGACTACCGTCTCCACGACGCGATGAGATTCATTCTCCATGTTAACCATTTAAGAATGATTATAAAGTATATATAAGAAATAATAATGAAATATATGACATTATAAAGATACTGGATTTATGTGTATATATATGTATGTCATCTACTTAATTCCACTCAATTCAATAAGGAAATGAAAACAGTGTTCATGTGTACGTACGACCTACCGTCTCCATGAACGGTGTATTTCTTTCCATTTATCAATCCATTATATATATGAATATTCTGAATATATATTATATATAAATCATTTTTTATACTATATAATTAAGTAATAATGATCTAATTAATCATATGTATAATTACAAGTTAAAACACGAACGACAAATGAGACGATTTTACTCAAAATGCTACTTTAACATGAATTTACAAAAGAACGGGTAATATAAAGTCATAAGTGAACCATATATGATATAATAACAATTAATATGATTCATTAATAAGTCAATGACATTATTTAAATCATTATACAGGAGGTTCGGACACTTACGAAGCAAATCGGACCTAAGGTAAGGGAAATATCACAATCTCATTTTTATCCGAGATTGTTTATACTTTAGTATTTACTGGGGTGTATTTTATCATCCACATCCATGTTTCCTCAACATGTAATATTATTTCCATCCATATAAAATTTTTTAAATCCAATTTTACCCTTCGGTGAGTTTTTAGTAAAATATATGAAAGGAATCTTTTGTCGTTTTCCATACGAGGTACTTTTTGACTTTTCTGACAAAAGTACGAGAAGAATGTTTTTTTAACTTATACGGCATGAATGGATTTTTAAAAAAATTATTTCCAAGAAGCTTACTTTACAAGTTTTCATGTTTATTTTTAATCAACATCTTTTAGTTTAAAATTGTATGACATGTTAAGAAAGGAAAATTGTTTTTGAAGTAGAAAGGATATTTTCCTCAAGAATGAAGTTCAAGTGTTTTATCAAAATTATTTTCCATCTAAGATAATAAAGGTTTCTGTTTTTATCCCTATTATTAAATTGATTTGATTATGTTGTGATGGAATTATTTTTATGAATTCCATTATCATATATGAATTGTTTTATGATGTCATGATGTTTAAGATTCCCATTTTTATTACATGGGTTATGCAATGATGTATGGTTTATGATTTTGTGGCACACATAATAATGGTATCATTATGAGATGGGTGGGACCTATATCTCCCTGAAATGCATTGGGTAAATATTTTATATCTCATGAGATAGACATGGCTAGAATGGTAGGTTATACCGGTTCAGTGAAACAGGACTGAAACGAGGGTGACTCGGTTCAGAAAGGGACTTTGTCCACTAAGATAGTCTTGACAATGAGTCTTGACTAATAAGAAATGATTCTCTATGATTATGTGTGTATGCCACAAAGTTTCATGTTTTAAGTTATGATTATTGTGACTACATTTCACTGCAATGATTTATCCCATGTTATGAAATTGTGATCTCTTTTGCAGGTTAAGATTTCCAATAGTTATGTGCTTATGTATATGATGTGATTGATATTTCTTTTTTTTACCATTACTGAGCATTTGAGCTCACCTTTTTATGCTTTATTTTCCCCAGGATATAAAGAAAAGTTTTAGGTAAAAAAAAGGAAGATCTTTATGGGATATTTTGAAGATCATTCATCACGATTAGAAGATTATATTCTGAGTTTCCAAAGACACTAAACTATTACGGTCATTGTGTGTGTGTTTTTGTTATGTAATAAGTATTCCACAAAATTAATGTAATATCCTTGTACGTTAAGCTTCGGGTATTTACAACTTAAGAATTCAAAAAATCAGTAGATGATAGCATAAAGGGTCTCCCATAACTAGGAAATAAAATATTGAGTAATAAGGATATATAATAACATACCCATGCATAATGAAATTGAAACTAGAGGAAATAACAAAAAAAATTCATGACTAAATGTGGAGGGTGAAAGGTACCCTTACCAGGAAGAGTAACATCAAAAACATGAATGTTGGGACATTGGTGGGATTTATGGAACCTTTTAAGGACTCCTTGGGAGGTAAAATGTCCATATATTCAGTGAGGGAGAATTTTTAATGAATTATGTGATGAAATGGGTTGGTATTTATAACAAATGTGAAGGAATATTTTATTAATTTCCAAGGGACATCGCATTAGTGGGTTTTTCATAACCATGGTCTTGACCACATTATTTAAACCTGGTATTGTCCACTCGGGACACCTCATAACATATATTATTTTACACATTTATACCATAACTATTACATCATGATTACATCATTAATGATGTAATTAAACACACAATAACACTAAACTCTATTTTTATTATTCACTGAAAATTCACTTGTTTCAGAAAAATACCAAAAATTCATCATAACCATTTTTTGAAAAGTATAATAAAAATCTAAACTACATTTTATAAAAATTAATTTCATTTTAAATTAATTTAAACAAATAAAATACTAATACTTGACTAATAATTTCTAAAACTTTAATTCACTAATACTTTAATTTAATTAAATCACACAAGCACTTTAGATTGCCAAAACATATTTATACCTCCATAGGGTATGTTACTATTCCATTGGTAAAATTACCATTCATAAGGTTAAAATTACTATTCCAAACGGGTAAAGTTACTATTCACCAAGTATTTATTTTCATATTATTGAATCACATTTTTCACCCTGATTACAACCATGTATGTCAAATTTGTGAAAATCATTTCACTAAAATGATATAGATAATAATATAATATTTATTATTATTTATAAAGAAATAGTATTGATCTAATACTATTCATCAAAAGAAACTCTATTCGTAAAATACTATTCATCAAATAGAATCTTCTTAGAATACATCCAAAAATTCATACTAGGTTAATTTTTACATTTAAAATTCAAAAATGAATTTTGTTTTACCGTAATAACTCTATATGTATGAAAGATCTGTAAAAAGAAAACTTTTTTACTTTTGAAATAAATTTATAAATTATTTATTAATTAAAAATGTACTTTATTAAGAAAAGTTATTCCTAAATCAAGAATGATGAAATAAATGTTTTATTAATACCAAGGGATTTCAAAAAAGTAACTAAGGACTCATTACATAATCCCTTATAATCCTATGTAAGACCTAAGAGTAAGGTGTGAAATTGCGATAGATTCTTGGGGTGTCTCAATCAACATTGCCTGAGTGGTGATTTCTGTCAACTTGAAATTCTCTTATAAGAAATTCCGTTCAATCATAACCTATTGATGTTCGGCATGAGATTGGTACTCAGTGAAGTCCAGAGACGCCACCTCATTCCCGAACTCACCTAAATGGGTTTCATACAACCTGAGCTTATTTGATGAGGTCATTAACTCTCTTTCTATATAAATTAAATAGGATCATTTGTATTTATTAACAATATTCATAACGCTTAGATTATAGTTTCTAATGGTTATATTTACCAATGTTCATATAGATGTTGAAGCCTAATATTATCATTTTAATTATACTCACTTCATTAATTAAAAAATAATGTTTTTTTGAGTAAAAAATAAAATAACACACAATTTCAGGAAAAAAAATATTATTCAATTGTTTGAGTCGTTACATTCTTCCACCCATAAGACATTTTGTCCCGGAAATTTACACTCCTACCCTTAAAAGTGAAAATGTGTGGGTAATTCTACCTCATAGAGTCCTCTGGTTCCCATGAGGCGTCTTCACATTTTTGGTTTCTCCACTACACCTTAACAAGGTGGGCAGTCTGGTTGTGTAGAACCTTGTCTCTACAATCCAGGATCTCCACTAATTGCTCCTTATAAGAGAGGTCATCCTCAAGTTGTACCACCTCTGGATTTAGTACATGTGAAGGGTCAGGTATGTAATTTTTCAAGGGGGATGCATGGAAGACATCATTAAATTCTACTAGATTTTAAGAAAGTTCAAGCCTATAGGATACTACTTTAACGGAATCATGGATTTCATTAGGGCCAATATACCTAGGGCTGAAAATCCCTTTCTACCCGAACCTCTTGAATTTCTTCCAAGGTGAAATTTGATGAAAATATTTGTCACCAACATCAAGTCCCTTTGAAAGTTATCGACATAACACTTTTTCCAACTCCAAGAATCCTTAATGAGTTACTGGATGGCATTGACTTCTGATGTCATCTCTTTCACAATATCAGACCCAATAAGCTTTCTCTCACTAGCTTCATCCCAACAATTAGGATTTCTACATCACTTCCCATATAGAGATTCATGGGGTTTCGTTTGAATGAAATAGTGGAATCTATTGTGGTAAGAGAACTCACCCAATGGAAGATGATGATCCCACTCACCGTTAAATCCCCTTGAGTATGTTCTCAGCATTTCCTCAGGTGTTTGAATAGTCTTCTCAGATTTTCCATCAGTTTGGGGGTGATAGGCCATACTGAAATTCATTTTGGTACTCAGAACATGTTGAAGACTTTTCCATAATTTTAATGTGAACCTTAGTTGATGATTAGATACAATATAAAGTGGAACTCCAGGTAACCTTACCACTTCTTTCACACAAATCCTAGAAAGTTGATCGAGAGTGAAATCTTTCTGAATAGAGATAAAATGGGTAGTCTTGGTTATACTATCCTCAATAACTCATAATGTGTTGTTTTCATTGGATGTTCTCGGGAGACGAGTGAAAAAGTCCAGAGGTATATTCTCCCACTTCCATGCTGGTATGGGTAGTGGTTGTATTATCCCTTTAAGAAGTTGTCACTCTGCTTTCACTTGTAGACGTACAAGGAACCATATAGTATACTCAGTAATATCCCTTTTCATATTACCCCACCAATAATGATCACAGAGGTATCTATACATTCTTTACTCCCAGTATGTATAGAGAATGTAGATCTATGATCTCCATCCATCAGGTCCTTCTCTATTTTTAGAAAATATGGGACACATAGTCTTGCACATCATTTCCATACACCTTCTTGATCAATATTTAACTCAGGAAACTTCCCATCCTTCATAGTCTCAAATTTCATCTGCAACAAAGGATCTTATTTATGAGATTTTTTGATCTTCTATAGTAATGAATATTGAGAAACAAATTTGAATTGTATTTTTGATGTCCCTTCCATTATAATTCCGAATTCCATATTTACAAGGGAATTGATCAAAGGATCTCTTTGAATCCTCATAATGGACTAAACAACTGAGTCTTTCCTACTTAATGCATCAATGACATTGTTTTCTCTTCCGTGATTATAATTAAATGACCAATAAAATTAATTAAGAAGTTCCAACCATCTCATTTGTCTCATATTAAATTCCTTTTGTGTGAAAATATACTAAACATTTTTTATGGTTTATTTATATATCACATTTCTACTAATAAATATAGTACCTCCATATATTTAGTGAAAAAAACGACCATAGCCAGCTCCAAATCATGCGTAGGATAATTCTTCTCATGATTCTTCAACTATCAATACGCATAACCAATTAATTTATCATTTTTCTTGAGGATGCACCAAAGAAATTTTATAGATGCATCACAAAATATAATGAATCCTTCTCTACATGAGGGTAGAATTAAATTGTTTGTGGTAACCAATCTCTTCTATAGATCTTTGAAACATTCCTCACAATATTTTTTTATATGAACATGGATCATTATCTAGTTAACATGGTTAGTCGATTAGAAAGTCATGAAAAGATATTCATAAACCTCTTATAATATCCCACTAATCCAAGGAAACTATGCATATCAGTTAGTGTTCTAGGAAGAGTCCACTCCTCTAAAACTTTTGTATTTGCAGGGCCAATCGTGATTCTTTCATTGGTTATAATGTTCCCCATAAAAACTTTTTTTAACTAAAATTCACATTTTTTGAACATTCCAAAAATCCTCTCCTTATATAGAGTATTCAAAAGAACCCTTAGATGATCCTCAATATTCTCGAGACTACTGGAATATATCATAATATCATCCCAAAAAAACTACAATAATGTTATCAAGGTAGTCCTTGAAGACACTATTTATTAAATCCATAAATATATCTTGTTCATTAGTCAGTCCGATGGGAATAACCAAAAACTCATAATTCCAATATCTTTATCAGAAGGAATGTTTTTTCAATAACTTCTTTCTTCAACCTCAATTGATGATAACCAGATCAAAGATCAATCTTGGATAATAATTGACACCCATGAAGTTGTTCATATACATCAACAATTCTTGAAGAGGGTATCCATTATTTACTTCGATCATTTTAATTTTTCAATAATCAATGCAAAGCCACATTGATCATTCCTTGTTCTTCATAAAGAGAATAGGTGGCCCCTAAGGAGACACACTCGACCAGATAAAACCCTTGTCCAAAAGATCTTGGTGTTGTTACCTTCATTCCTCCACCTCTACATTTTCCATCCTATATGAGAACTTTGATATCTGATGTGATCCAGGTACATGTTCAATGGATAACACTACCTCCCATTCTGGGGGAGGTCTGGGTAACATCTATGGAAAAACATCAAATTATTTCTGGACCATGGAGAAATTTATATACTTAGACTATAATTTCCTTATTCTTCATCATTTATATACTCCATAAAATTTATATAATAGGTTCTTGTAGAAAAAAATAAGGTTGAGATATCTCTCCATGGAAAAAAATAGGATTTCTATTTATGTCTATTGATATTTCCTTGCTTATGAATTTGGTATTAGAATTATACTTTGAGAGCAAATCCATCCCTAGTATAATGTTGAATTCCAGTATGGTAATGAATCCTTGATTAGAAATAAAATCATGCTCACTAATGTATATACTAGAGTTTCTAAACACTGATGATGTTTGGATAATCCCACCATGATTCTTGAATAATAATTATACTTTTTGCAACTCTGGTTTTGATTATAAATATTTTGAAAACATGGATGAAATAAAGGAATGTGTAGAACCAGAATCAAACAAAGTACTTGCTAGATTCTAGAGAACAACAAGAGTGTCTTCCCCCATGTCATTTGGAGCTTCAACATAATATTCTGTGATTGAAAAGGTATTACCTTGCTCCCAAGGCCTTTGTAAAGGGTGATGGTGGTTCCCCTACACTGTCCTTGAATTTGGACAGTGCTTGGAAAAGTTCCCATTTTTTATATACTTAAATAATTGGACATCAGGTAGGACCTAAACCATATTCCCTTGTCGGTTGTGTTGGTATGTTGAGTCTTCACCTCACTATGAAAATTCTGTGAAATATGGCCATCACATCCACACTTGTAGCACTTGTTCCTCCCAAGCAGGCAGTTCCCCGAATACCTCTCCCCACATTTATAACATGTGGGATGTTTCACTAGATTTCCTCCTCTTCCCTGATCAAAGGTCCTCCCAAATCTAGGCTCTATGTTTCTCTTCTTTTCGTTGGATTTATGAGACCAATGTGTCTCACTGAACTCTAGTTCGACTTTAATCGCACACCACATGATTTTATCCTAGTTATCATAGTCCCAGTTGGATAGAATCTTCTACAGATGAGGTCTTAGTCCACCAAAGTATATATCTTCCTTACAATTAGGATCCATGAAAAATATTGTTCTGTAACAAAAAAATCCTAGTGAATTTAATCCCAAAGCTTCAAATAAATTCATTTTCCTTCTTCTTTAGGTCGTGAAAATCCTCTATTTTAGATCTCATAGAACAAGGGAACTAATTTTTGAAGAAGATCCCTCCAAAATCTTACCACTACATAAATTCAACATCTAATCTTGGACTCGTGTTTTTAATCAGTTCCCACTATAGATCAGCTTCTCCCACTAAGCGGTAAACATCAATGGTGACCTTCTCTTGTTACCAATAGTAGAGCACAAAAAATATCTTCTCAATAGAGCTGTTCCACTATTTAGTAATCAATTGGTCGGTAGATACAGTAATGGTTGGTGGTCATTGACACATAAAGGACTCAACAGAATGTTGTATCATTCGTGGTGATATTGGTGTCTCAGCTTTACTAATGTTATTTTCTATAACATGAGTCAGTTGGATCATTATTATCTTGAAAGCTTCTATTCTGGCTTCCATCGGAAGGTCGTCAGGGCAAGGTCCATTGTGGTCACCATTTTCTCAGTTCCTCTTATTTCACCATATTTTCTAAAATAATAATACCATAGTGATAAAATTATTTCATTTTACAATATTTTAAATGTAATGTATTTTTAGGTTTTAAATCATTATGCTTAATCTTATTATTAATTACCCAAAAATAATTTTCTCTATAAATATTTATTAATGATTCTAAAAAATCTTATGATTAACCAAAAATATCCCCTGGGTGTGTCAAACCAGGTGTGAATCAATGCATTTTGTCATGTACTAGGTTACCCAGGGTCAAGAATGAACTCCTTTGTCAGGTTTTTCACTCTTAGGTACATATGTGCTAGAGCCACATCAACTAGTTTGTATCCAGAGAAGGATTTACTTATTCCAAAACCACTTACATAATATTTCCCAGAAATACCTGGATATTTTACTATATTTAAACTATTCAATACAGTTCTTCCTAATTTTTGAATAGACTAATTTCTATAAATAACTAATCTATAATTTATTACCAACATTAGAGTCCCACCTTTTTTTACATAAGTTTTTATTATGTTTTACAATAAAAAGATATTTATTGTTTATTGTCTTAGAAATCAGGAACATATCACATGAAAACATAAAAAATTATTTTATTCCACTTTAAAAGAATCTTCATATGATAATCCTAAGTTCAATTAATATATCCCATAACCTGGAGGCATACATCAAACAGAAGGGTGAGAATAAGGCCCAGTAAGGAAAGCAAGTGAAATAGCTTACATGTGTACTTGAGCGATATTAATGAGAAAATAGAGATAAAGAAGAATATAATAATAATAATAACATTAAAAATTACATGAAAATTTATCTAAAACATTTAATTTAGACTTTATTGAAATAATCACCAAGGTCCAACCCCAAGGTGTCATAAAAATTACAGAGGTTATTCACCAAGGTATCGTAAAAACATTTATCTCTAGAGATTATATTTGATACACAATGAATTTGAGAGGTACCAAGGTGAACTATTAATATATATTTATTTTCATGTGATCTACATATCTCAAAATCAAATATTTCATAAATAAAAAAACTGAATAATATAAATAGGTTTCATATCAAAATAATGACGTTTTGAAATGTTCTTTAATAGAAGACCATTATGTCATATATAACCCATAGAAAGTGAATAAGGGTTTTTTGTATGTCAATTATAGAATAAAATATATCATTTTTATGTTTTATTGAATAAACTTGAAAAAAAATATGTTTGGGTATTCACGTAAATAAAATAATATAATTTCTTGACAAAAATATAGAGATTTTGGGAGCAAAATTCTACAGCATAACGACTATACAACATGGTTTTGGAAAACATTAAAAACAGAAGGGAATGGGGTCACCCACTCATGAATAACTCATAATACAATATAGGGATAGAATAAAATTAAATTAAGATTGTCATATGGATGTTTGAATGAAAAACCACAAGAAAAGGAAACACGAAATAAACGAGAAGATGTGATTTCTTTTACAAAAAACCAGCTGCCTAACAACATCAAATAAAAACTCATTACATCATTTAATGAGAGAAAAAATGGTCTCTCGTAATTTGGAAATAAAATTGATAGTAATATGGATATATAAGAACATATCCCCACACAATAATATGAAAACTATAAGACATAACATAAAGTAATTCATGATTAAAAGAGGATGGGAAACATTCCCTTACATTGAAGAGTAATTTCAAAAAGTCAAAGGATGGGACCTTGGGGGAATGAGGGCACTATGGGAGGACTCATTAGGAAAAAAAATATATCTTTTTTGAGGGAATATTTGGAATGAACGTAATGAAGGAATGGGTTGGAATTTATTGAAAAAGTGGGGGAATATTTTATTAATTTCCAAAGGACACCTCAATAGTGGTATTTGAAAAACCATGGGCCAACCCATGGTATTTTCCCATGGTATGGGAAACATGGGACACCTAATAAAATATATTTCTATTCACAAGTCGACCAAAATTATTACATATTTATTAAATCATTAACGAAGTTATTAAACACAAAGAAACTAAACACTGTATTTTTACTATTCACCAAAATTCAAATATTTCCGAAAATCCCAAAAAATCACCCTAACCATTTTTTTATTTCTAGAATCCAAAAGTGAAATCCATTTTATAAATTTAATTTAATTTTATATTAAAATAAATAATTAAAATACTATTACTTGACTAATAATTTCTAAAACACTTATTTACTTATACTATGATATAATTGTATCACAATACCACTTAATAAGACCAATACATATTTATACCTCCATAGGTGATGTTAATATTACATTGGTGAAAATAAAATTCATAAGGGTAAAATTACTATTCCAAAGGAAAATGTTACTATTCACCCAAAAAAATATTTAGATCTTATTGAACCACATTTTTCACCTTCATTACAACCATTTATGTCAGATTTTTAAAATTCATTTCATAGAAAATGTTATTAAATAATAAAATACATGTTTACTATTCATAAAAAACAATATTAATCAAATTAAATTGATCAAATACAATAATAATAAAATACTATTCATCAAGTTGA
Source organism: Viscum album (assembly GCA_963277665.1). NCBI lineage: Eukaryota > Viridiplantae > Streptophyta > Magnoliopsida > Santalales > Viscaceae > Viscum > Viscum album. The sequence continues at coordinate 1,201,106,591 of OY728164.1, forward strand.
ATCTTTTAATACAACTTTTAAAAATTATGCCTACGTTAATTATGACATTTGAAATTCAAAAATGATGTTTATTTTAACATAATAATCCTCTATGTGTGAAAAATCTCTGAAAAGTAATACTTTTAAATCTAAAATCAATTTATAAAATTTTTCATAATAAAAAATACACATTATTAATGAAATCTATTATTAAAACGAGAAATATGAAATTAAAATTCTATTTATACCAACGTATTAAAAAAAGTTACTAAGGCCTAGTTGCATAACCCCTTATAATGTTAGCATAGGACTTAAGAGAAAGGTGTGAAATTGTGATAGAGTCTTGGGGGATCTAACATCATTTTCAGAGGGGTGAATTCTATCAACATGAACTTCTCCTATTATCGATTTCTTTAAAGATAAACGAGTTGAAGATCAGATTGAGCTTGGTCTATAGTGAAGGCCAGTGATGCCACCTCCTTCCCAAGATCCAACAAATGGGCTTCGTATGACCTGAGTCTACCTAATGAAGATATCGACTCCTCTTTCCCAATTAATTAACATTGATCATTTGTATTTAAAAAAATAATCAAAATGTTAAGAGTATAGTTTTCAATGGTCATATTGACCAACAGTCATATAACAGTCCAAACCCAATTGTATCAAATTAATTATACTCAATTCATTAATTAATGTATATAGGTTTATTGTGTATAAAATAAAATAACACACAATTTCAGTAAAATAATATTATTCAAATGTTTGGGTCGCTACAACCTTTCACTGACTGCATGATGTGAAGAAATCTATCTCAGAACTAGGAATCAACACCTAGTGGAAAATATGTATGGGGAGGTCGCATAGGTGGATGAACATGAGGTATAATAGGAATCTCAGGGACCACTATCTTTAAAGTATGCTCACAGCCACTATCTTGGCATACAACATGAGTTCTTTGTGGTGTAATAGCTCTGAAATTTTAGTGCTCAATCCTCAGACATGAATTATAATAGATAAAGAATGTTATAAAAAGGGACAAGAAACCAACTACCTATATAAATAGAGACACCCCTATGCCTACTCCAAGATCCAGGTCTGGGTGAGAAGTACACACAACAGAAATATCAAATCAGACTCTTCCTATAGCCCACTAATATGTTGGGTTCTGGATAAGGTCACACACTCAAGGTAACCATTATATTTAAATAGAAAAGTTCAGTTTAAATTAATTTGATTCATTGTCATATAAATGGACATTAAAATCATGATCTAGTTAACTACATCGCCAATTCCAACTCATAAGGGACAATACCGATTATAAATTTAAGTTTTCACATCGATTTATGGTATCTTAACCTTCATATCATATAAAATTGATGTAACAACATGATGGTGGTGTTTTGATTAATTGAACTACTTCATCACTCACTTATAAGTACATTTAGGTGTCATCATTGGTTAATTGAACCAATTAAGGGAACATCAAAATAATTAGCACACAACTAGTCATACAATCAAGAAACAAAATAAGTCACCAGCAATACTAGAAATTCTTATAGAAAGTAAATATGGAATAGAATAAATGCATGGTAACACAGTTCTAAAGTTCTTGGTATGATGAAGGATTATGATGTTCCCTCATATCATTGGGATGAAGTCACAATTATTCCATCAAATCAATAACAATGAAAAGCAATTCAATCATTCTATGGTTGAATCTATTAAACAGTTACAGTGGAATCAACAACAGCCTTTACCCATCTCAAGAAATTTTTATTTCCACTGTACGTGGGGTAGCAACACCCAGGCATAAGTTTATATCAAAATTCCAATTTACCAATATCCTTCCTAACCCAAATAGTAATAAATTATAAAAATAACTATGATACAACATTGTATAGTTGCACCTTGGGTGGCATGTATTGTTTCCCGGAGGTGGTTTTCCACTATACCTCAAGCATCTATCCCCAAATTCCAGAGACTTTTAACTAGGATTGTTGGCCTTGACTATGTTCATGAGAAGATTATGCCCTCTTTGATTATCATAATCAAATTCGGGTCACTATCTGACCTGGCACCAACCCGGTCTGCGACATGGCCCGAAGGGACTTCCCGATCCCCACTGGCTGGAAACTATTGTTGGGAATCAAAACAGGTAGTTGGAAACGATTTATCCTAGAAAATAAAAGACAAATAAACAAAAATAAACAGAACAAAACATGCAAACACTAACAGTGACAAAAAAGTAAAGATATCTAGATAGACATACCTCTAAGTTACCCAATGGGTCACCACCAAGCATAGGACCCCACTCACTCCAAAAGAGATCAGAAATTAAAGGAACCTAAAAATGAAAAGTAATGTAGGATTGAGCATCGTGATTCTCAATAGGAATTCCATGAATAAACTATGTCTTATGCCCTTGTATTTAAAAAAAAACTCATTCATGCTAGTTTGAACATAAGATTTATTAAAATAATTCTTTCCATTTTATTAAAATTAAAGTAACAAGTTTCAATTTTATGAAAAAAGTTACACTTTTTATAATTTTCAAGGTAGACTCCAAGCTTTCATTAATATTTTTATAATAAAGATAGATAATCTATGTTCAAGTATAGTTTTCACAAAAGAGGGAACTTGTATGAAACAACTGTAATGAAAATCACTGCACAAACACCAAGTCATAAGTGAGCACCGTGGTCAAATCCCCTAAGGTTCATTTAGCTCGTATGGGTCCCTAGAACCTCATGTCTTGGTGTAACAGTAACCATAAAAAATATTAATTCTCATGCATGAGCCACTAGTAGAGAAACACATAAATAACCTATTGGTCTCCAACATCATCATAAATTTTTTGTTAGTGTAGAAAGAATTGGACTTGCTAACTGAAACAGGGGAAAACCACTCAGAATCACTAGAACACTATAACTTGTCCTCCAACCTACATACCTTGGGTCTCCCATGTTCTCTATTTCCACTTCTCCTATCGCATGTGTATCACCACATTCACTTGCACACACTATCAATGTGAATACACAATTACAAACCCCCATTTCTCATAATATAATCCATTTTCATATTTTCACGCACACCAAATCCAAATCCAACCCATATGTATCATAAAAACATTCCAAACACCCTTTTCACCATACACATAAGTCATGATACATTTATAAGACAAAAAAATCATTTTCAAAGTCATTTTAAAGGTATAAATGAACAACTGTATTGTCACATGTTTAAAGGAAAGCTCTATAAAAAGAATAATTCAAACTATTAGCTTTTAAATGTTTAAATGAAAATATAATAACCAAGTGCAAAGGCAATTTTTTTAGGACCATGACCAGTTTTATATAAATATATAATTCTTGAATTTCATATATGATTCAAAATGATAAAATCATTCTAAAAAAATCATGAAATAATGGAACTCAAGTTAAATACGTAGGCATAGAGAACCTACCTAAAACATGTCATTATTTGTCAACGACCACTCGAACCGACACTTAGAGAATATACGCACATGAATTTATACATATATATACACCCCAATCTATATTTCACATATTCCCCACACCGTGAGGGAATATTTAAAAAGAGGGAATATATATATATATTGGCCTTACCCTATGCATGTACATGTAGGATACCGCGACACCCGTAGTGCAAAACCATCATAGAGAGGTCCAATGCACTACATATTAATTTAACAAAATAATTAAACACTTAAAAATTCTATAAAACGTTTCAAAATAACACATCAAGGGTTTGCACCAATAACACACTCAATTTCATGTAGGAAAAACCACTTTAAAACCAAATGTATTGCATGAAACACTAAAACATATTTTCCACCATTTAAAAGATTTCACAATACATATAAAGAAATGCACCACCAGGCACACACAGACAAATACCCCCATTTGCATACCCAACCCCACGTTCGAGAACATACGCACACCAAAATAATATCCAAACATGTTTCACACACGTTATAGGATTTAATAAACCCCTTATGAATATCTTAAAATGACTCAATAATAGTATTAGAAGATTTCAAAACAAAATCCCACCAAAAAACATCTTCTAAGGACAAACACACACCACTTATGTGTCAAAGTAGAATTCGTAGCACTTAAAAAATTTAACAAACTAGTTGTAACAATTATAAAATATTAATAAACATCTCAAAATGGGTTTTCATAGTAACAACCTACTCATATCAGATAAACACACCAATAAGCACTATAAACATATATTAAAAATAAAGTAAAAATTAAATTCACACAAAAAATGTGATTAGTAGGAAAGATAATTTAATTAAATAAGAAATTGAACTTATAAATTAATACACATATGCAGAACCACCTACTATTATGTAGAAAACCTCAAGATCATGGTGCATAATGATCATCACATTCCAACCACACCTCAAACAGATTGGCTATGCCCTACAATCAAAGCACCACACCACTTGCATCAAAATAGAACCAGATGCAACATATACCATAACCCTACCACCCAAAAAATGAATGAAACATTAGGTTAGGAGAACATTGCTAAGGCAAGGGTGTGGAGAGCTGTCAAGAGCTTGATAGAATCTATCAGAGGTGTATCGCACTGAAAAATCATGCCGGGTCGGAGAAGCGGTGCAGGTTTAGGTGGCCCAAGGAAGTGGAGCGGCATGGGTTCAGTGTAAGAAAGCTTTAAGGGGTCCAAAGGGAGGTCTCTACATTAAGAAAGGGTTCCAGACAGCAGGAACACCAAAGGGTACCAGGTATCCTGTTAGGGTTTGAGGGTGGGGTGCGGCCAAGGAGTAGACATGAACAGAGGCTCTGCATGCGGGTGGGGAGACTAGAGAGGCGGAGTGTGGCCTCGGAGGAAGCTGATGGGGGTGGCGCCAGAAAGAAGAAGGAGGGTGGGTCAACGGTGGACTGGAGTAGGAGGCGGACAGTCCGAGACGGATTTGAGTAGGAGGTGGCTGGACTGGAGTAGGAGGCGGCTATGTATACAAAGGAATCAAAAAAGAGGGTTGTGCGAGAAAAGAGAGGAGAGAAAGTGAGTGTGAGGGAATGAGGGTGAAAAAATATAAATAAAATAAAAGAAAAGATAAAAAGAAAAAGAAAAAAATGTAAACCAATAAAAATTAATATTTATAATATTAATAATAATATTATTTTTATTATTAAGAAAACTCTTAAATAATCTATTTTCATTTGTTTGTTATTTCATTTTTTGATCACTTTGATGTTTATACTGTTGATTAATTAATTAATAGCATACCGGGTGGGGCGCAAGGCGATTTAGAGAAGTAACGCGACGTTGACCGAGATTTGCCCATGTGTCGGACACTGCTAAGTCAAATGTTAATTTATCATAAAAACGCAAAAAAATAACATCGGGCTCGGCATGGCCTCATCAAAACAATTATGTCAGATTAAATTATAAGATATAAAATTATAAAAAAATCATTACCGATGTGAGAAGTCGGGGTGTGACAATTCTCCCCATAATGACAATTTATACCCATAGAAAATCCCAAAATACTTATTCAACTCAAGGTTCTAAGGAATTCCATAAATATGGGAAGGTATTTCAAACAAAACATCAATCACCTGAAGATAGAGCATTCAAAACACCAATGGCCTGAAATCCAAAGATCTCAAAACTAGAATCAAAATAAAAAACAATAATGAATTAACCTCCAAACACATATACAACGTGGAACACCCCGACCCCTAATATGGGGATCAATAGGGCCACTCGATTTCTCCAAGAACTCCTATCAAGTGGCCCACTGGCTTACATAACCGATTACCATGGTCAATGTAACATCCCAGGTAAATAAAGAATAAAGAATTTTCATATTTATTAATATTTACGAATTAAATATTAATTTTATTTTAAAGGGGTTGCTATGTTCGATAGCGTACCCGATACGCAACGATGAGTTTCTTTGAAACTTACGTAGCACACTAGTAATAAAATAATATTATTTTAATTGTTAGTTAACAAGTAGCCGTTGTACTGGCAGGAATGGATAGAAATAACTAATATATGATTAGATATGTTTTTAAATGTTTATACATTTACCCAATAAAAGATAAAAGCTTAAAGAGTTCAATTTTAGGGCATATATACTCTAATTTTCACTAAAGGTTCACTTATCACCATTTAATGGTGAACCGTCATTACATATAGTTTTGATCACTCTTATACTTTATTTTGGACCAAATATAAATCTTCTTTAGAATCGGGACATCAAAATTTACTTTGTGTAAATTTTTGGTACCTTTCTGATAAAGTTCATTTTTTTAATGAATAGTTTAAAGTGTTGTATTTTAATTCAAAACCTCTTTTTAATCTAATTTTTAATGTGATTAGATTATCTTTTGAATTGGTTTTAAAGTAAAATTAGAAAATATTTTTACCATTAAATCCAATAGTGGTCGTTGGAATTAATTTCACATTGAAATCGGACTTAAACTGGTGTCAATCTTTTGATACTTATTGTTTCACAAAAACACGCTATTTGTCATGACAGCGGGAATTAATTATTGAATTAATTAATGTGACTTATATGATTTGAATTTTGTAAAATGGACTTCATTTTTGAATTCTGAATATCAAATATAGCTTAGGGCGAATTTTTGGCAATTTTCTGAAAAACTTCAATTTTTGATGAATAGTGAAACCACTAAGTGGTAATCAAGCAAACTGATTTTTCAGTTAAATGAAAGTTTACCACTAATGTGTACTGAATTTTGAAAATCCAACATACAGGGTTGTCATTACGAAGTAAAATGTGGTTCAATGAGATTAAAATAATTTTCTGGTGAATAGTAACTTATTAAGTTCTTAATCGCGATTAGTGGTAATTAGTGTAGTTTAAGGTATAAATAATGCTTTAATAATAGGAAATGACCTAGACACATGTCCCAAACTTATTGGTTGTGTCATGTCCGACCAAGACAAGCCATGGGTCAACTTGGGGACCCCATTGAGACACTTTGGTTTGGAAATGACATAAATTACTTTTTATTTAATGTTAAAGTGAAAATGACACAAACATAATATGTTTTACGAAAACAATTTTTAAGTGGGGTTATACAAGTCCAAAGTTTGATTATAAATAGTAATTGGAAAGCTAAAAAGATTTCCTACATCATAGTAGTTTTTTTATAATTTTTAGACATTAAATAAATTAAATTATATATGACATAATAATGATGCAGCGATGACATCATTATTTGACGATTTAAATAAAATGGAAAGATAATGAAAAATCTAAAAACTACACATGGCCAAAACCAATTGGATGAGTGTATTTCGAACCCTTATCACCATATCCACGAATTATATCAATGTGGGACCTTTTGAAACCGAAACACATTTTCAAATAAAGTAATATTTCTTTACTTTCCAAAAGTGCCCCTCCTCTCCTCTTATAAAAGGCCCCCACCTCTACCTCATTTCACACACTCCTCAAGCCTTTGGCTCGGACAACCCCTGCCCATTTACTCTCTCCACATCCCTCTCCTCATCCTTGAGGATTCCATTTGGGATGAATCCTTTCAAAGGAAGCCTTTAGGCTCAAATCAAAAGGGAGTTACACTTTTAAAGGTAATTCATTCTCTCTTGTTCATTTGTTTTATTTTGCTTCTCCAACCCTCTAAACTCTTTTTATTTACTTCTTTTGTAACAAAAACAGTATCTTCAATATACTAAGATGTTGTTATAATATTTATTTGAGCTAAACTCTCACAAAACTACATCAAATGGTTAAAGAACATATGGTTTCCGTGGATGGCGAAATTCTGCCTCCCGAAACGATGATTGTTCAATACTCATTTAACACCTTCAAGGGTGGCCATTATGATGTCACTATTTTTATATATGATATATAATTTGTTTATGTTTTCTTTAAGCTTCTGTATTTTTCATTTTTGGCATACCTTTATGGTTTCCATTATGGGTAAACACGATATATTCATTTAAGGAAGTGCGGACTACCGCCCCCTAAAAGTGATGTGATTCGTTAATGCCATATGTGGGACGTGTAAAGGATGGATTTAAAGTTATTATATATGATGTTATACTGGAATTATAATATACCTCTATATAATTATTATTTCTTTCCATTAAATTATGAGATAGAAATGAAAGTATTGTTCATGCGTACGTAAGGCTTACCGTCTCCATGAACAGTGCATTTCATTTCTTATCCCCAAATGTAATGTACTATTAAAATTACATGTATATAATGTATATATATAATTAATGATATATATAAATGATGAATATAATTATGGAATTAAAATATACATACCTCTCATTTAGTTTTAATTCCACTAATATAACAAAGAAATGAAAGTAGCGTTCATGCGTATGTACGGCTTACCGTCTCCATGAACGGTGCATTTCATTTCTTACCTCTAAATGATTATGTAATATTATAAATACATGTATGTACTAGATATATATGACATATATGATATCTACATCATGAATACCATTCTGGATATAATGAACCTTTGACCAAATTAACAACATGTAAGTGTAAGAAGTCTATTTTTGACTTAAGAACCAAATACCGAAAAAATGAACATTATTAACTTAACTGATAACATGATGTTCATAACATGGTATAAAAGGAATAATGAACTTGAAAAAGATTCATAATCAATTAGAGATTAACTCAAGTTTATTATTCAGGAGATTAAAGAACGGTCGGGTCAAGTCGGATACGAGGTATGGGACTTCGTCTCAATCTCCTTTCATTGAGGCATATTTTATTTTATACACAACTTTCTTTTATATGGTGTATAAACCCCTTTGACTTTTACGTTTATTCAAAAGAAATATTTTTTATACGAAGCGTTTACTAAACGAAAAAATGGAATGTTTTTGTCGTACATATGCGGCGACAACGACTTCTCCGCCGTCGTGACCGTTATTTGAGTTTCGGCTTCCTCTACAAGCCATACCTTCTTTTTAAAAGAAAAATAAATACCATGTTTTACTTTTCTTTTACTTTGGTATTGAAAATGGTTTTCATAATGTTTTTATTATATCAATGTGTTGTATTGATATCTCGTGATTGAAATGTGGAAATTTTATGTTTCCTTTATGCATGTTTTATGTGATATGATTATGTTGTGGTTCTTGGGCATTTTTATGAAGACGGGTGGTTCCGTGATAAACTAAGGGCGGGTTAGCCCGTTATAGCTCTCCAATGCATTGGGTAACGCGAAGGAGTGAAACGTTAAGGTTTCTCCGAAGAGATTTATGGAATATACTGTGATGGGTATTCCAAACGTAACCAATAGGGTTACTCCCTACGTAAGAATGTTATGAATGCCTCAAGTTACCTTTATGTCTTATGATTTCTATGATTTATTCATGATTTTATGAGGTATGTTAAAGTGTCTATGTTTTATGGGTAAAGTATGATTTCATTCTTATGTATATATGAACTCATGTTTCCTTTCCATGTTTTTTTATAACCCATACTGAGTTTTTATGCTCATCCCAAGTTTTTGAAATGTTTTTCACAGGTCAAGGGAAAGGTACATGATAAGATGATAGAGTCAAGGATGTGTCAAGAAATAATCCATGTTTTATTTTAAATGTGTTTCCATTGATGGGAATGTTGAATTCTATCCTTATGTAACCACTTTGTTTATATGTGGAATGTAATGCAAGTTTTATGATCTAATTCTCTAAAACTATAAACCCGAAAAGATCCTCAATGTGTAATCTTGTAATAACTCATGATTAAGTAAGGTTTAAGGGTGGGGCCTTATAGTTGGTATCAAAGGTCATTTTAGACAACTTTAGGAGTTAGAAAAGTGTTAAATTATAATATGATTGAAATGATATTGCATTTACGGATTACCATGTTGCTTCGCCTAAGATATTTCTGTGTTCAGAATGATTTTTCGTAGAGGAAACAAAGCAGCTATGTTGGGACGACATCAGGAGGAAGATAACCTTCCAAATCAGCAACCTGAGATGGTCGGAATCGGAACTGAACAGTTTTTTGCAGTGATGGCACAGTTGACTCAGGCTATAAATGGTGGAGGTATCCATGCACGATATCAGCCAGATCAACCGCAGAGGAACATGTCAGTGGTGGAACATTTCATGAGGCAACATCCCCCATCATTCAGAGGATCATCTGACCCTGTCCAAGCTGAAGGGTGGATTAAATCACTGTAGAAGATTTTTGATGTCATGGGGTGTTCAGAACATCAAAAGGTTAGTCTTGCTGTTTACCGTTTTGAAGGTGAAGCTGATCAGTGGTGGTCGATAGTGAAAAATATAAGGGATAGTGATGAGATTGAGGATCTTCACTGGGACAAATTCAAAGGTATGTTTCTTGAGAAATATTTTCCTAAGGTGGTTCGTCTTAGGATGAAAAAACAGTTCCTAGAATTGAGGCAGGAGGACGATTCAGTGGCTTCTTATGAAGAAAAGTTCACTCGATTGGCAAGGTATGCTCCAAACTTCATACGAGATCTTGATAGTAAAATAAACCGTTTTTACTCAGGGTTAAAGCCAAAGTATCTAAGGGCTTTAGCTTCTCGTGAGTTCAAAAGTTATGAAAAACTTGTTCGATGTGCGGAGAAGGTGGAAATGGAGTTTTCCGATGATCAGGTGTTCTATGACAAACAACAGAATAAGAGGTCTAGTTGACAGGCAAAGGGGAAGAATTCATCAAATAAGCAAGGAGGTAAGATAACCAAATATCCATCCTGTGAGAAGTGTGGTAAAATGCATCCTGGAGAATGTTTATCCAAGTCTGGTAAGTGCTTTCGGTGTGGTAAGTCTGGTCATATTGCTCGTAACTGTATGGAAGATGATCAAGCAGGAAATGAAAAGCCAACGGTAAGATGTTTTAAGTGTAATGAAATGGTTCATTACGCAAACGAGTGTCCAACGATGAACTTAACTGGGGGAATGCAGCCAGAATACAAGCAGAAAGGGGTGGAGAAATCCTTTGCAACAACTTCAGCAGATGTTGGGCCATCGAATGAAGTGGTATCAGCTCTAGGGAGCTCAGTATTTTTCAAAGATTGACTTGAGTTCGGGGTACCATCAGTTGAAATTAAAAGAAGCAGACGTTCCGAAGACTGCGTTCCGTTCTAGATATGGCCATTATGAATTTGTAGTTATGCCTTTTGGGTTAACCAATGCACCTGCTGTATTCATGGACCTTATTAATAAAATTTTCCATGAGTTCTTGGATAATTTTGTGTTTGTGTTTTGAGGTTTGTGAAGAGGTTATGTGTGCCTTGTGATTCACAGTTGAAGAATGAGTTGTTATGTGAGGCTCATAGTTCTCCGTTTTCAGTTCATCCTGGCAGTAGTAAGATGTACTGAGATCTGCGGGAGTATTACTGGTGGGATGAAATGAAAAGAGATATTGCTGTTTTTACTGTAAAGTGTTTGACATGTCAACAGGTTAAAGCAGAGCGGCAGTTACCGAAAGGGATGCTTCAGCCTTTACCAGTGCCAGAGTGGAAATGGGAAAACATATCCAAGGACTTTGTTGTTGGATTACCGAAGACATCTTGAGGTAATAATGCAATCTGGGTTATTGTTGATCGCTTGACCAAATATGCTCATTTCCTTTCTATATGAGATACTTTCTCTCTTGATCAACTTTCCTGTTTGTATCATAAAGAGATAGCCAGGTTACATTTAGTTTCTCTCTCCATTGTATCGGATCGTGATCCTAGGTTTACTTTTAAATTTTGGAAAGGCCTTCAGAAGTCGTTGGGTACTGAATTAAATTTTAGTACAGCTTTTCATCCTCAATCAGATGGGAAGTCAGAACGAACAATCCATACATTGGAGGATATGCTACGAGCTTGTTCTATGGATTATCAGGGAAGTTGGGACCAACATCTTTCTTTGGTTGAGTTTTCATATAATAACAGTTTTCATTCCAGTATACAGATGGCACTATTTGAGGCATTATATGGTAAGCGGTGTCGAACTCCAGCATTTTGGAATGAAGTGGGTGAAAGGAAGTTGATGGGACCAGAATTGGTAGAAGAGATGTCAGAAAAAGTTCAGTTGATTCAGAAGCACATGAGAACAGCTCAGAGCAGGCAGAAGAGTTATGCGGATAATCAGAGGAAGGATCTATCTTTCGAGGTAGGTGATCATGTTTTTCTCAAGGTTTCTCATTGGAAAAGTGTGATGAGATTTGGTAAGAAAGGAAAGCTGAGTCCAAGGTTTATTGGACCATATGAAATTCTGGAAAGAGTTGGATCAGTTGCATACCGAGTGGCTTTACCTCCGAGTTTATCTTAGGTACACAATGTTTTTCATGTTTCAATTTTTAGGAAGTATATGCCAGATCCATCTCATGTTTTGAGTCCAGAGGTAGTTCAGCTGGAAGAGAACCTATCTTATGAGGAACAACCAGTCCAGATTCTTGACCACAGGGAGAAAGTGTTACGGAATAAGGTGATTCATCAGGTAAAGGTTTTGTGGAAAAACCATGTGATTGAAGAGGCAACGTGGGAATCTGAAAATGCTATGAGGGATAAATACCCCCACTTATTTTGATAAGTGAATAAAATTGCGAGGATTCAATTCCCAAAAGGGGGGAAGGATGTAACATCCCAGGTAAATAAAGAATAAATAATTTTCATATTTATTAATATTTACGAATTAAATATTAATTTTATTTTAAAGGGGTTGCTATGTTCGATAGCGTACCCGATACGCAACGATGAGTTTCTTTGAAACTTACGTAGCACACTAGTAATAAAATAATATTATTTTAAATGTTAGTTAAGAAGTAGCTGTTGTACTGGCGGGAATGGATAGAAATAACTAAAATATGATTATATATGTTTTTAAATGTTTATACATTTACCCAATAAAAGATAAAAGCTTAAAATACGGAAAGAGTTCAATTTTAGGGCATATATACTCTAATTTTCACTAAAGGTTCACTTATCACCTTTTAATGGTGAACCGTCATTAAATATAGTTTTGATCACTCTTATACTTTATTTTGGACCAAATATAACTCTTTTTTAGAATCGGGACATCAAAATTTACTTTGTGTAAATTTTTGGTACATTTCTGATAAAGTTCATTTTTTTTAATGAATAGTGTAAAGTGTTGTATTTTAATTCAAAACCTCTTTTTAATCTAATTTTTAATGTTATTATATTATCTTTTGAATTGGTTTTAAAGTGAAATTAGAAAATATTTTTACCATTAAATCCAATAGTGGTCGTTGGAATTAATTTCACATTGAAATCGGACTTAAACTGGTGTCAATCTTTTGATACTTATTGTTTCACAAAAACACGCTATTTGTCATGACAGCGGGAATTAATTATTGAATTAATTAATGTGACTTATATGATTTGAATTTTGTAAAATGGACTTCATTTTTGAATTCGGAATATCAAATATAGCTTAGGGTGAATTTTTGGTAATTTTCTGAAAAACATCAATTTTTGATGAATAGTGAAACCACTAAGTGGTAATCAAGCAAACTGATTTTTCAGTTAAATGAAAGTTTACCACTAATGTGTACTGAATTTTGAAAATCCGACATACAGGGTTGTCATTAAGAAGTAAAATGTGGTTCAATGAAATTAAAATAATTTTCTGGTGAATAGTAACTTATTAAGTTCTTAATCGCGATTAGTGGTAATTAGTGTAGTTTAAGGTATAAATAATGCTTTAATAATAGGAAATGACCTAGACACATGTCCCAAACTTATTGGTTGTGTCATGGCCGACCATGAAAAGCCATGGGTCAACTTGGGGACCCCATGGAGACACTTTGGTTTGGAAATGACATAAATTACTTTTTATTTAATGTTAAAGTGAAAATGACACAAACATAATATGTTTTATGAAAAAAAAATTTTAATTGGGGTTATACAAGTACAAAGTTTGATTATAAATAGTCATTGGAAAGATAAAAAGATTTCCTACATCATAGAATTTTGTTTATAATTTTTAGACATTAAATAAATTAAATTATATATGACATAATAATGATGCAGCGATGACATCATTATTTGATGATTTAAATAAAATGGAAAGATAATGAAAAATCTAAAACCTACACATGGCCAAAACCAATTGTATGAGTGTATTTCGAACCCTTATCACCTTATCCACGAATTATATCAATGTGGGACCTTTTGAAACCGAAACACATTTTCAAATAAAGTAATATTTCTTTACTTTCCAAAAGTGCCCCTCCTCTCCTCTTATAAAAGGCCCCCACCTCTACCTCATTTCACACACTCCTCAAGCCTTTGGCTCAGCCAAACCCTGCCCATGTACTCTCTACACATCCCTCTCCTAATCCTATAGGATTCCCTTTGGGAATAATCCTTTCAAAGGAATCCTTTAGGCTCAAATCAAAAGGGAGTTACACATTTAAAGGTAATTCATTCTCTCTTGTTCATTTGTTTTATTTTGCTTCTCCAACCCTATAAACTCTTTTTATTTACTTCTTTTGTAACAACACCAGTATATTCAATATACTAGGATGTTGTTAAAATATTTATTTGAGCTACACTCTCACACAACTACATCAAATGGTTAAATAACATACGGTTTTCGTGTATGGCGAAATTCTGCCTCCCGAAACGATGATTGTTCAATACTCATTTAACACCTTCAAGGGTGGCCATTATGATGTCACTATTTTTATATATGATATATAATATGTTTATGTTTTCTTTAAGCTTCTGTATTTTTCATTTTTGGCATACCTTTATGGTTTCCATTATGGGTAAACACGATATCTTTATTTAAGGAAGTGCGGACTACCGCCCCCTAAAAGTGATGTGATTCGTTAATGCCATATGTGGGACGTGTAAAGGATGGATTTAAAGTTATTATATATGATGTTATAGTGGAAATATAATATACCTCTATATCATTATTATTTATTTCCATTAAAGTATGAGATAGAAATGAAATTAGCGTTCATGCGTACGTACGGCTTACCGTCTCCATGAATGGTGCATTTCATTTCTTATCCCCAAATGTAATGTACTATTAAAATTACATGTATATAATGTATATATATAATTAATGATATATCTAAATGATGAATATAATTCTGGAATTAAAATATACATACCTCTCATTTAGTTTTAATTCCACTAATATGACAAAGAAATGAAAGTAGCGTTCATGCGTACGTACGGCTTACCGTATCCATGAACGGTGCATTTCATTTCTTACCTCTAAATGATTATGTAATATTATAAATATATGTATGTACTAGATATATATGACATATATGATATCTATATCATGAATACCATTCTGGATATAATGTACCTTTGACTAAATTAACAACATGTAAGTGTAAGAAGTCTATTTTTGACTTAAGAACCAAATACCGACAAAATGAACATTATTAACTTAACTGATTACATGATGTTCATAACATGGTATAAAAGGAATAATGAACTTCAAAAAGATTCATAATCAAGTAGATATTAACTCAAGTTTATTATTCAGGAGATTAAAGAACGGTCGGGTCAAGTCAGATACGAGGTATGGGACTTCGTCTCAATCTCCTTTCATTGAGGCATATTTTATTTTATACACAACTTTCTTTTATACGGTGTATAAACCCCTTTGACTTTTACGTTTATTCAAAAGGAATCTTTTTTATATGAAGATTTTAATAAACGACAAAAGGGAATGTTTTTTTCGTACGTATGCGGCGACAACGACTTCTCCGCCATCGTGACCGTTATTTGAGTTTCGGCTTCCTCTACAAGCCATACCTTCTTTTTAAAAGAAAAATAAATACCATGTTTTACTTTTCTTTTACTTTGGTATTGAAAATGGTTTTCATAATGTTTTTATTATATCAATGTGTTGTATTGATATCTCGTGATTGAAATGTGGAAATGTTATGTTCCCTTTATGCATTTTTTATGTGATATGATTATGTTATGGTTCTTCGGCATTATTATGAAGACGGGTGGTTCCGTGATAAACTAAGGGAGGGTGAGCCCGTTATAGCTCTCCAATGCATTGGGTAACGCGAAGGAGTGAAACGTTAAGGTTTATCCAAAGAGATTTAGGGAATATACTGTGATGGGTATTCCAAACGTAACCAAGAGGGTTACTCCCTACGTAAGAATGTTATGAATGCCTCAAGTTACCTTTATGTCTTATGATTTCTATGATTTATTCATGATTTTATTAGGTATGTTAAAGTGTCTATGTTTTATGGGTAAATTATGATTTCATTCTTATGTATATATGAACACATGTTTCCTTTCCATGTTTTTTTTATAACCCATACTGAGTTTTTATGCTCATCCCAAGTTTTTGAAATGTTTTTCACAGGTCAAGGGAAATGTACATGATAAGATGATAGAGTCAAGGATGTGTCAAGAAATAATCCATGTTTTATTTTAAATTTGTTTCCATTGATGGGAATGTTGAATACTATCTTTATGTAACCACTTTGTTTATATGTGGAATGTAATGCATGTTTTATGATCTAATTCTCTAAAACTCTAAACCCGAAAAGATCCTCAATGTGTAATCTTGTAATAACTCAAGATTAAGTAAGGTTTAAGGCTGGGGCCTTATAGTCAATGTCATGAAGAATAGAAGTAATGGGTTTCCCCACAAAACACGCTATCAAAATAGAGTTTTCCACATGTTCGTCTTATGGTGGTCTCCACACCATATTGGTAATCTTTCCAAATATTAGTCTCCAAAAAAACTACAACTTTGGCTTAACCCTCCATGTTACCTATGTTTAGCTAAACCAATCATAAGAGGAGATACCAAAGAAACCCACAATGGGTCTCCCCACCATTTAAAATTTTTTCCTTACACCACGACCCCGACATAGGTTTTCATAGGTTACAGTGAGTGATACAAACTGAACTCTTCATCATGACCCCACTAACACAGGTCAACTTGCACTGATTATCCCTACAGCGGAAAACACTCCCCTTCCTGAGATCATTTTAATAGCAGAAAGCACTACCATTACAATAACTGGACAAGCGCGCATCAATCCCAAAATACAAGAGAACCTCTAAAACGAGTACAATTTCAATCCATATCCAACCACAAGAAGGTCCATAGAGCATGACTGTTGGCTTTACAAGAATCTATATTTTCCAAACCTCTTTATGACACAAGAGGAACTCCCATAAATTAAGACTATAGCAAGAATATAGGGGCTTCATGCTCTTCAAAACAAAAATGAAGCCTTTGCAGATGATACTGAAATTGAGGAAATTTATGTCGTCCCCATCCCATCACTTCAGACATAAGTTATACCATGCTCATCCCATGTCTGACGAGTTTTGACTGAGTGCAAGCTTCACCCCGAGACCTAGGGTTGGGGACTTGATGTCCGAATCATCTACCGCCTCACAGTCAAAAGGTGGCCACCACTAAATGGAACATCCTCTACTAGAAAAAATTCGGCATACTTCTCCTCATGTCCCACGTGGACACCCCGTCAATATACCCACTGAGAATTGTAGAAAATGACTTATAATGTCTGACTGACCACACTAGAGATATGATATTGAGTGCTCTGTCCAACACAAAACACGAACTAATGGAAAGATCACTCCAAGAACAGGCCCCTTTAGTTCACACTCCTCATCAGATGAAGAACCTACACTTCCATAGGTATAACTGTGGGAAGAGGCTAGTCTTGATGATCCCTCAAGACATCTCCCATCACGAGGAAAACTGAACCATCACCATTTGAAGGTGTAGTCTCGCACCTCCAAACATATTCAAGACAACTTACACCTATACAACATTTAGAGTCCCAAAAAAACCAAATACATTACCAATATTCTCAATGAACTCAACGATATCCAACTGACCTCGTTATCTACAATCGGTCAACACAACCAAGCAGAACCCAAATCCACCACTCCATTGGCAGTCATGGTTGATCTAAGAAGTGAGAGACATGCTGGAAACACCTTGGAACTTTCTAGGGGGAATATCCCAAACAAGAAACACAATACAACCTTCCACTAATCCAAATACATCACAAAACAAACATCCATACCTAATGCACAATTCTAGTAATTCAAATTTATATCGTCAATTATTTTTCAAAGAAAAACATACACTGAAAACCCAAGCATAGTTAAAAAAATCCCAACATCGCTTACGATCCATTCACATTCAATTTGAACTCAATGTCATTTTCCAATTACTAAAACAATTTAATCACAAATCCCATTTTATTGAAAAACCATTTCTTTGGGAAACCAGATGAATCTTTAAAAATGAATTACTCACCACTGATATACCTAGATGCCTCGTATATTTTAATTTCTGTTCCAATCATGCACCCATCCACAAGATCCACCAACTTTCCATTAATCACGTCCACATTAATATGAGAGCACCCATAGGAATAACACTAGACCAAAACAAGGATATTTCTCTTTTAAAACATAACATTATCAATAATCCAAAAATACATTTTTCCAACACCATTTTAAAAAATTCATGACAAAGTTTAAAAATGCTTCCCATTTAAAAAAAACTCATTTAGATTTCAAATAACAGAAGACGTTCATATAGAAATACAATTTCAACAAGTCAAACCCAAAATTACATGAACAAGTTCCAAAAAAACACACCCTAATAATCATGTCAAACACACACCCAAATAAAATAAGAGCAACTCCAAAGTCCACTTTCATTACAAATACTCTTTCACACCAACAAAAATATAAAGAAAGGCATCAAAAATATTAATGCATCAGAATAAAGAACAAGTGTTCATGTCTAACCTGGCTACATGATTTAGTAGACCATGCCCAATATAGGAGCCAACCACTATGAGTGTCGAACCGTACTCTCAGGCATCTAATGGGTCGCTAATCCATGTGATTCCATGTTCAGTAGCGGTTTACTCCTACTATCATCACACATCCACACAGACCAAAGACAATAACAAGAGTCCTGAACAACACCTAGTTACTCGAGGATCAGAACGAGTAACAGTTCACGATGCTCTTCCCACACCTACCCCTTGGGTACCGAAAATCCTATCTCTGATCTAACTAACACCCCCAAATGAAAAGAGAAAACCTCCTCTGATACCATTTGTCTAAAAACCAAGTTGGGATGCCTTCAAACCGATGCTCGAACCAGACTGCGTCAAGGCCCAAAGGGCTTTCCCTGTCCCCATGGACTGGCACATGTGCCCATGTATCAAAAAATAAAACATGGAAATAGTTTACCTGAATTGAAAAATATAAAACAAAAAGATAGCTGAATATATTTAAACTAGGATCAAACAACCGAACAGACCTTTAAACTAAGGTAAAAATTATGTTTTATAATTTGAAACAAAAATACAAAGGTAAGGACAATAAAATAAGAACTAACAAACTAACTCAAATCTCTATGAAACATGTGTTGTTACAACCTCAAGCCAATTCCAAAAAACCGAGCGATTAGTAAAATTGATAAATAAATTAAATAAGTAATTGAACTTATCAATTGATACACATATGTGGAACCACCTACCGTTTTGTATAAAA
The DNA here is from genome assembly GCA_963277665.1 of Viscum album. Classification (NCBI taxonomy): domain Eukaryota; kingdom Viridiplantae; phylum Streptophyta; class Magnoliopsida; order Santalales; family Viscaceae; genus Viscum; species Viscum album. The sequence continues at coordinate 1,201,126,141 of OY728164.1, forward strand.
CCACACAATCTTGGCATGTAAAGACCATTTCATGCCAACCACACCTCGAACAACACAGAAAATCCCTATAATAAAATAACCACACCATTTGCATCAAAATAGGAACTGATGAAACACAAACCATAACCCTACCACCTTAAAAATTCAAGAAACAATAGGTAGAAGGGGAACTCACCAAATGTGAGGGTGCGGGGAGCTGGCTGAATCATGATAGAAGCTGCTAGAGGTGTGTCGCGCTGAAAAATCCAGACATGGGGGCGGGGAGAAACAGTACGGGTCTAGGTGTACTAAGGCTGCAGAGAGACATGGGTTCGATGCAAGGTGTCCTGATGGTGTGTGGGAAGTGGTCACCCGAAAAAGGGGCGAACCAGACAATGGGATCACTAGAGGGTAGTAGGGAGCCATCTGTGGTTCTAGGGTGGGATGCAGCCAAGAAGCGGACTATTACGGAGGCTCTACAGGTGGGTGAGGAGGCCATAGAGGTGGAGCATAGCTAGTGAGGAAGACAGCGAGGGTGGAACAGGAGGGGAAAATGAGGGCGGGTCGATGGTGGACTGGTGTAGGAGGCGACGAGTTGATGAAGGATTGGAGCAAGATGAGGTTGGACTGGGGAAGGAGGCGGCTAGGATTACAAGGGAACAAAAAAAAGGTTTCCTGAGAAGAGAGAGGAGAGAATGAGAGAGTGAGATAATGAGGGAGAAAATAAATAAAATAAAATAAAATAAAATAAAAAATTCTTAAAAAATTTAATCCAACTAAAATTAATATATATAAGAATAATAATAATATTCCCAATAATAATAATAATAATATTATTATTATTATTAAGAAAAATAAAAAATAATATTATTTTTTTTGTTTGTTATTTTATTTTATGATCACATTAATGTTTACCCTATTGATTAGTTAATTAACCACATATCCGGTGGGGCACATGGAGATTTAAGGAAGTGATACAGCTTTGACTGAGCTATGATCATGTGTCAGATGCTGCTATGTCAAACATTCATTTATCAGAAAAATGAAAAAACTAATGTTGGGGTTATCCCACAGTTGAGTAAAACAATTTGGATAAAATTATAATGTAAAAATAAAAATAAAAATCATTACCGATATGAGATGTTGGTGTGTGACCTTGATCCTAGTAGATCACAAAAACATATATATAATAAATAGAATAAGTAATGAAATTATCCTGATAGTAGTGAAAAATAAAATCATAAACATGAAATTCATTTTAATAAATAGAAAAATAATAATAAATAACCACAAGCTACTCATGATGGTAATATGTCACGTGTCATAAAAAATAGAATGCAGGGTCAGGGGATTCAAGCATATACATTATGCTAAAAATATTTGAAAGAATCCAAAAACATCTATAGTGATCATATCAAGTATAAGATTGGTCATCTTCTCCCAAATCCATCATATAAATGTGAATCAAGCCTTATAAGATGGATTCTTACCATTATTTGTACATGTGATCCTAAAGTCTATTAGTGTCCTAGAGGCACCTGAGTAAGGTGTGATATATAATCCTTGATGGATGGAAACCATAGTGTCAAGGAAATTCAATTTCATGAATAATTAATACAAATAGTGTTCCATATCAATTTAAATGCTTGATAGAATTAAATTATATAATGCTTTAGTCGGGGTTCCACTTGGACAACCACCTAGCTACCTTCTTCAGCCAAAGATAGTGATTCTGAACACAAGAAAGCCTGAAACTGAAATGTTTGTAAGGAATTATTCCATATGATTGATTGGTCCTAATATTTATATTGTTCTTGGAAGATACATTCCTATGATTTCCAAACCAATAGTTCAATTCCCATTCAAAAACATACATTTTTATTTGAAAATATTTTATCTTTTCTTTATTAAACATGTCGAGAAACCTGAATCCCATCATAAGAAATCCATGTGGAATTTCCAATTATTTCTCAAAGGGTTTGGTAAAATATCAATTTCTTGGACACCATCAAAGGTGGCCCAATTATGGAGTCTGATGTATCATTCAGGCGTGATGTGAAAACAACATAAACTATCCTCTGATTCTAAAAACAATATCACATGTAGGGGTCCAACATTCTATTTAAGAATGGTTTGACCATTCATACCATCAAGTCCATCCAATTTCCATACTCCAGGAAATTGGTACACTCATCTGTAGGTAGATATAAATAACACTCAACGAACTGGACTAAGGCATATTTTGTGTTATTCGTAGTGTGTCTACTAAACACTAACTATTGTAGAAGAAGTCACAAGAGTCATTAATAGGGGTCCTTAAATCATAACCTCTTGATTTTCCCTTCCAAATATATAATAATATATAAACAATAAATGAATTTATAATAAACCAGGAAAAAAGAACCATTTTATTTAGTTCAATCCATTAGATCACATTATTCCTACTATTCATGGCATTTAATTATGAATTTTCAATTTAACTCACATGGTAGATGGCAAATACACTTATCCAATTTAAATTAATTCTACCCATACAATGGTGGTGTAGAGAATGTATAGTTTTTAGGTTCAACAACCCAAGCAATTGAAAACAAATATCAATGTATTCAATTTAAAACATGACCCCTTAGAATCAATTAAAAACCATGGAGGAAGGGAAAATTAAACTTTTCTGTAAATCTCAATCAATTTTGGTTGAATAACTCGAGACTATCTACCCATGGGGTTTATTCACTATATAACTGGGTCCCTGATAGCTATGTAATGCATTCAATTTCATTTAATTTAAATAATTAGGAGAAAATCGAGAAATTCCTGACCCACAGAAGAATAGACTAATTTATAGAATGCCACAAATTGATGGGAAAATGGGAATACCATTTAACTTAGACATTTAGAGCATTCCTTGTCTAGTTTCAACCATTGATTCGAAATGGATTATAAGAAATTGATGAAAATTTAACCCACCCCAATAAAAGGGAAAATCCATTTCTTTATAATAGTGAAATGAATCTAAACCAAAACTAATATATGACGGATGGGTGAGGTTATCCCTACCTCAAGGTGTCCAACACATCTAACAGATTGGGAAATAGATGTTGGAAGATGGTTCCACCTTAATTCCAATATTTGAGAGGAAATTATATTTTCCATGGGATAAGGAGATTAACCACTTCAGGAAAAAAATGATGAATAAATAAAATACATAAAACAAAAAAATGATGTTAAAAATGCAATTTCACCAATTTTTAACACTACGTAGGGTTTGTCTACATGGTTTGGCCAAACCGTGCACCAACCATGCACATTACACTACTACTCAGAGACAACCCACATGGTTTGTCATAGGATTGGACTAACCTTGTGTAAACCATGAGAAAAGGCTATGTCTCGAGTCTATAACATGTCACATGACCATGATACCCAAGTTACACCATTTTAGACATACCATGTGGCCCATTCTTCACTTTCTTTTCAGGGTTCCAGCTCTAAACAGGCCTCGGGCTCACCTCATACCTCCATGAAATTATTAGGAATCATGTTTAGGGTCATTTAAATAAATTAAAACAAAAAATGAAATGGTGTGTACCTTTATGAGTAGTTGGGATGTTATTAGGGTTCTGTAAAAAATCAATCGTGTTGTCGGTATAAATGATGATTTTTATATTTTAGGGTTTGAAGAATGTGCCACCTTTGTATAACTAGAAGTTTGATGATTTTATGGATTAGAAGGTGATCTTCTATAGTAACTTTGACCATTTTTCATATTCTAAGGTTTTCAATTAAGGGTTTTATACCATCCTTCTCTTTTATATGGAGAATATTAATCATTCCAGTCTAAATATTAAATTGATTAAAGAGGTGAAAGATGATCTGTATAGAATTTTTGTGCTAAGGGGTCATAAAGAAGAAAAAATATATATTTTTTTGTGAATTCAAAGAGAGAGGAAGAACAAAAAATTATTTTCTTTATGAAGGATTATATCCAAAATATCTAATAAGGGAATAGAATAAGTGGACATAAGTATGTGTCTACTCCATTTGTTGGAAACATCAACTTTTCTAAAGAGAAAGCACTAAAAATGGAATATTAAATCAAGTACAATGTGAAAGATACATTTTAATAAGTGGTTGGAAGTATGATATATTCCATGATTTTTACATGGCCATAAATTAATTATGTTGTTATATTTGTGAGGATATTCATGGAGAAATCATGATATTATAAACTTGAAGTGGTGATGTAGATCATTTGATATTTCAATGGTTAAAAAGAAGTGTACATATGATAAAGAATGGACGATTCATTACAATTTTTGTATATTTAGACTTTAGTGGAGATATGGATGTACAAAAGAGTACAAAAATACTTGTGATTACCTTTATAAGAACATCCTTAATTAGGACATCAAGATTACAACAAGTAGTTTCACTATTCAAAATGGAAGAGAATTATTCTGTCATTATAGAAGTATAGAAGATATTGATCATGTAGAAATTATTATTAGAGGAACATTGAAGGTGATATGAAAATAAGGTATTATTCATTAATAGTCAATTTTTAATTCCCTTCCTTAAACATATGATGTTTCACTCATGGTTGAATCATAATGAGTTAAAGTATCATTCAATGAAGAAGATGTTAGAGGATGGGGTTCTAGACCTATTCAAACTTAGAGCAATGTCAAAATCTGGATGACATTCTCACCAAGGACATATTAAGGGAGTGTATGGGGAAATAATATTACTCAGAAAGACATGTATTGATGAAAAAGGAAATACATACACTAATTATTCTTGTGTATGGTGTGTGAATTGAAATTTTACCATGTGTTAGAGGATTCATGAATCCTTTAATGTTTTATTTATGTGGGATATTGTTATGAATATGAATACTACTTTTTATGATTCTAGTTTATTGAGTCTCTGAGTATTGAATTATAATTTTTGGTTTGGTTCTTGAGTAGCCCTCTACTAGTAAAGATAGATGGAGGTAGGATGTCCAAAACCATGATAATTTGTCAGTGAAAGATGGAATAAGGAAGAACAATCTGGGTGGCATGTCAGAATAATACATAATTGTTAAGAGATACTTGAGAATCTTTAGGGGATATATCAAGTGGAAAACTTTGGATGATGTATATGTAGAAGAATAACATTCATTAATAAACCTGGATGTTTCGAAACACTACATAATGAGAAATTATATCATATACCAAAATATAACGGTCAGGTTGGAGTATTATATAGGAAACTATTGGTGTCCAAGACTAAAAATAGGATCCCTAAAAACGTGGGAACATAGTTTAACTAGATTGAATAGTTCAAAAACTATATAAATAAGATGTGTGGGGTCACTGGTCACTTACATATTTAATCAATAAATAGTCTATTAATTTATTGAGATCATTAATATTCAACCATGGAGTGGGACTAATTTTTGATTGATAAAGTATCTTTTTATTCTTCCAATAGTGTGTAGGTTGTTTGGGTTGTTTTTTATGAATGAATTTTTCATGAATATGGGATGGGTGATTCAATGTGGTGGATCTGTTGAATTTTTTCATTCAGGTATGGGGAACTATTTTTTATGGGTGCTTTCGATTTTCATGGGTCCAAAAATTTATTACATAGTTAAATTACTTTTGATTTTCATAATGATAGGCAGTTCCAGACCGAACACAAAAGACCCTTGAGAGTAGGTGTAGTGGCCTCAATCAAGGATTCTGGAGGGAAGTTTGATCATGGGTTGATTTCCACCTCTAATCCCTAATTCACAAGACACAATACCAAGCCCTCACCAACTCATTAAATAGTCAATAACCTATAAAAACACATTATTTGATGAAAATTCAATCAAATTCATTCATAAATATATGAGTTCATCACAATACTATTCTTATATTATTAAGGTAAGTGTATATATTTTTTTTTCATGAGGTCTACTATGCAAAAATATGAATTTTGCTTTATTACACCTAACAAAATAGTCTCTTTTTTAATTCTACAATAACATTCTATTCTATATGTACTTCATGATCCATAAAATATACCATTTATTATTTTAAAGTAATGATTTAAGGGTCATAATCTTCATACTCACTAGTATGGATCATGTGAGAGATGTTTACTAAATTAATTTGTGATATATTTTTTTATACCCCTTCGAATTTTATTCTAAATTTATTTGAATAAATCAAAAAACAATTAACAATGATAGTTTTATTTGGTGATATCGACCAATTATCTATAATATTTCACCACTATAAATTTTAATATACTCATATATTGTGTTTTCAATCCTTCTCAATGGTCAATTTTTTGAAACTAAAATCCATTATTGTTGAAATATTTAAATATCATGTCCTACCTCTTAAGACCTAAAATTAATTAGATATTTTCGATCAATTATTAACATTAATGATCTATAAAATATTATACTATTATGTACATAAATGAAATGAAAACCGTTTGACAATAACTCTATTAATCACTCCTGATATCTTCACATCATTTCAAAATCAAATACTTAGTCATATATATATTTTAAATGTTTATCATTCAATTAATTGACATAAAAAAATTCTATTGGGTAATTCATATCAATGGTTTAATTACCCACATTTTTATTAGGTGTGAATTTTAGAGGAAGTGTATTTTTTTGAGGGTTTTGATTAGAGAATAAAGAGTTAGATTGGGGTTTATAAAAATTAGACATGCGGTACAAGGTTTGGTACGTATATGAGGTTTTTAGATGGATATTATAGTAGTTTTTAAGTGGGTGGGATAATTAATGTTGTAACAACATGCCATTAACATTGTGATCGGTGGTGTACATGTTATGAATAAACTTTCTTGAGGCCCTTTCATGTTTTGAATAGTGTATCAAAGAGATATTCCTCTACCAAAAATCATTCAAAACATATCCATAATGTTTACTCCATTAATGGTTTGAGGGAGAGTGGATTCCCTCTTCCTAGTCTAGTATTCAAGGCACAAACCTCTTATTCATGTTAGGAACCAGCATTGGCAGGCTTTTTTCTACGGACATTCCTATAATTTATCCCAGGGTACCATTTAAGAACCATTTAGATTTCTTATACTTTATTTACACCAAAAAGGGGAGAGATACAAAATTTTCTCACATCTTCAGTCCCTTAAATGAAATTTTAATTTGGGTGGATTATTGATGTTTATTAATGTTGATTTGTAGTGATATATCCTCCTTCTCTCTCTTATATTTCTTCTATCCTTATCCCCTACTTATTGGCATGGTCTGATAGGTATTTAAGGATACTGTTACATCAAATAATAGTGAAATATTCCCACTCATTAGGTCTTCTATGTCAATCTTTAAGAGGATGTATTGAGAAGATGTATTCAAGATGGTGTTCATCATTTACCTTGAGATAAGTATTTACATTGATTTAATAAGTGTTTTTTTTAAATTCCTAAAGTTTCTATTGAATCATCATTTTAATCTGGTTATTTTACATGGATTTGGTTTGGGTGTGTGTTAGGAGGGGACCACATCTTGTTTCTCATGGTTTTAGTGTCGTTGGGATGCTCTGATAGTTTGGCATTAGTAATTCATTATTTACAAATTTATTTTAGTTATTTTGTTAGTTAATTTGATGGTGTTTATTGATGAGATGTGTGATCATGTAATTAAATTATTTTAGTATAAACTAATTAAAAATTTATTAACATTGGTAGAGGTTGGTGGCTTTTTATTGTTATGTATCTTTTTATTTTTTGGTTTTTCTGTTTGTTTGTGAACATTCGCATTATCTTCCATGATATTCAATGAATTGTTTAATTCAATATTAGGATTTGAAAATCCCATGTTTTCTTAGTATCCTTCATGGACTATGTATTGGACTAAATAGATTAATGAAGGCTCCCTAGTTAAAAGAGTTTGGACAGTCATTTTAAGGTTTTCTTGGTGGTGTGAGTTGGATTCCAAATAGAAAATGAGTTTTATATTTGAAATTTTATTTTTAAAAGGGAATGTATTTATAAGGGAATGTAAATTGAAAGGTTTTTATTTGAAAACATGTTTTGAAATGTTATTCTGAAATGGGACATTATATTTTATAAATAATGTTTCTAGAATTTGGATAACTTCCTTGTGTGAGTAAAATGACAAATGGTTCCTTTTCTAAATGATTTTTAAAAATAAATTTAGTTGGTTTTATAAATATGGTTGGAGGGGACATATTTATTAGTTTTTTTCAAATTCTATCATGTTTGTGATGCCCTATTTCCAATATATATTATCTTATTATGCTTTGGGGTTTTTTCTTCTACATAACTTGTTGCATGATGTTGCATGTTTTGTGTGTGTGGCCATTGTAGAATGTTAAATTATGTATCAAAGTGTATTATTGGTCTAAATGGAGGTTATAAAACCATTATAGGGTTGTGAAGTGTAGATAAGGGTATGAAGTATGTTTGTGGATTCTTTTATGGTAATGATGAGAATATTGTGGGGCTTCGAATGCGGTCTGTGTTTGAAAATTGTAATACTGGAGTTTATCCTATATTGTTGAAGGAAAAATTATTCATGAGATGGTTTATATTTCTAGTTTTTTGATTCATGCATATGCTGATTATGTTTCTATGATATGTAATGGGTTAAGTGTAGGTGTTGAATCTCAATGTCATGCCACACCATGAGTGAGATGGAATTGGTGGGAATATCATGAGAAAAAGTACCTTAGTGAATGAGGTCTAGGTCAACTATGAGTGAGAAGGTGTGTCTTAAGACCAGTTCCCATCACCATGAGTGAAATTTCATATACAGGTCATACCATGAGTGAGAAGGTATTGGTTAGTCCATAAATAGTGGTATGGGGTCAATGAATGTGAAATTTTTTAGGTTTAATGGATGGAAATCCATAAGTGATACATTAACCTAGTTGTGGTATGATTGCACATTGGATAGTGGGGAATCCATGAGTGATAAGAGGAAGAGTTTGGGTGTGGTATGGTGTCAATGTGATTAGTCTCCCCATATTAAAGAAGACATTTGATGGTGCTTGGTATGGGAATAAACATAATTTAATTAAGGATAGAATTAATTAGTTACTGTTTTATCCAACATGGACTAAAGTATGTAGGGTTAGGTGTCATGGTGGATGTGTTAGTGAGGAATGAATTTATATTTATATTGCATGTCTATTTTATATTATGTTTGCAGGTAGGTGTAAAAAATGGGAACCAATACACTTCTTACATATATAGGACATGCACATCCCTTAATCACTAAAGCACTCAATATTACCAACTAATTGAGGATTAATATTAGATCAATGGACTCACCCTCTCCCCATGTACACACCTTCGGTTTGGGTGTATAATGGAAAATTTTAATCTTCTCTCTAAAGAAGCATATATTTATTAGAGATACACATGCAGTACAAGACATATAGGTAATGTATGATGAGGATTCATCATGGAGATTAGGTGATTTAGGATGCAGGATGATGTAATTTATTTAGAGTCATTACACATCATATACTGGATAGTGTCCCACTATTTTATTTATATATGTTCTCTTGTTATAGAATGATTATTTGTTATATTTTATGCATCATATTAATATATTTACAACATCATATTCAAGAATGTGGTGGCCCATGGGGCTCCATATTTTATGTCTATAAGTTTTTGTGATGTCCATTATATGTATTGGTAATGAATAATTTTTATTTGATTAGGGAATGACCATGAAGCATCTTTTTAAGGGATATATACCCAACATGACTGTGTTAGTCCCTTGACAGTATTTGGGATGCTCTCGTATATGGATAGGTGTGCATGAGTTAGTTTAGAATCCACCTATAAGTGTCATTATTTCAGTATGTGTAGAGGTGTTAAAAAATGGTATCATAGCATTTTCTAAGCTTGAAATGTATGAGAAAGAGGTGGAGTTATATGTTTAGGACTTGATAAGTTTACCGAGTTCATACTTGTAAAACATGACATCACCTAAAACCCATGCCATCAGGGGTTGTCTAGTTTCAAGACTAGGTATTAGAGGAAGGGTGAGATTATTTATTGGATTGGGAATTAGAATATAGGATGGATGGGACATAGGATTAGTTATTGGGATAATATTATATCCAGTGAGTTGTTGGTTCATAATGATAGTGTCATGCTTGTGGAATCATACTTGTGTCTATAAGTATTGTTGTTTGACATGTTTCCTCATTGAAATCTATTATTATTTGAATAAATTTTTAATATAATAAATTTTTCATCAAAATATATTATAAGGGGTGATTAAATTTATATGGATATTTTCACCCTGAGTGATCTATTGTTTTATTACTATCCTCTATATGGAAATGATTCTAGGAATCATGGACTTTTTCTTCACAAAACCAATTTTCCAAAATAAAACCCAAATAGTAAAAGGTGGTGTCTATAAAATGGTTTTTAAGATATTATTTACAAGGAATGGATCATGAAGCTAGTGATTTTGAATTTTATTTCATTTATGTATTCCAATAAATATTATTATTATTTGAAAATTATATTTCAATATGGATTTTTAAAATTGGAAAAAGTCTTTGGGAATAGAACTGGTTTTTCTTGGGTTTATTGGTATTATGATTTTTTATGAGTACCCTTAGATCTAAAGGGGTATTTTAAATAATAAATTGAGTTTTGTCATGTGAATATTGTTTGAATGGTATTTGAAATAAGAAAATGATAACTTGTAAAGTAGCCTAATTTTATGATAGTATGTTTTATATGAGTCACCCATATTCTTGAATTGTGTGCTTGAATTGTGTGTAATGTTTTTTTGGAAACCCTATGTGAGGTCCCCAAGAATTTATGGGTTAGATATTTAGTTGTGTAGAGAGAAGCATGTGCTTTTGTAAGAAAATTATCATTCTTTTTAGTGTTTGATGGGGGGAGACTGGGGTGTTTTCTTGTAAGCTCGGTGATAATGTCATCGGTTTTTCAAGTGGTCCATGTGTAGTTGGATCACAATATGGATAGTTTTAGTGAGGATAGAGTATATGGGTGTATGTTTTTATGATATTTCTAGCTAGTCCACTTTCATCTTGTTTTCAATAGTTGATTACTATAGATGGGAGCTCAATTATAAGGTATAAACCACATTTGGTGTAGTCTTATAGTTTGGAGAAGAATAAATGTAAGGAAAACTCTGTTTCTGACACATTTGCATTTTGTGGATTCATGGGTATAGTTTAGTACCATCCAAGCGTTTAGTGATTACTTTTTTTATGTGGGAAATCAAATATGATAAGAGAAGATACATCCAATCCTTACATGCTATAATATATATTTCATGGGGCATAGAGATCGTTTTTTCGGTTCAACATGGTGATAAAAAATATACTCCTATGGTTGGGGGAATATTATCGGTCTTGGATAAATCAAACTTGGGTTGGAAGAGTCAAAAGAAAAGTATAACCAGTTGGTGGAAATTTGTTGTGCTAGTAGGATACTAGAGAGAGAAAAAAACCCAATTTGAGGATTTAGGTGTAGTGTGGGACCAAGAGAGTGTTTTGTAAATGGACACGGGATATATGAAATATTATCTAGGGGGAGTTACATTGTGGTCCATTAGTGCTCATTATGAAATATGTAAGTGGAGGAAGACGGTAAGGGAACCAACAATAGAATTACACTAATACCCAGGTTAAAAAATAATTATGGGTGTTGTTTAGTAATGTGATGTCTTTAAGTGTAAAGGAATCGTGGTTGGGAAGTGTTCAAATGTGGTGATGAATTAGTGGGGGAGGTTAAGGGAATTCAAGAGAACTGATGAAAGGAAGGAATGTGTGATTTTATGGAACAATATTAGAATAGTTTAGGTAGACACCACCTCATATGCATTTTTCAGGACACACTTGATGTTTCTCAATGATCAAACCAGTGATTTTGGGTGAAAATTAATTTGTTCATGATTGGTGTTTTGAGTTGCATTGTGAAAGTGCATTTGATGCACATAGATGAGATGGGGTGTATTTGACCATAATTGATGACAATGGTAGGTCATGAGTCCTGTATGGATGGATATTGTAACAGCCTAGGTAAATAAAGAATATGAAATTTTTATATTTATCCATATTTTTGAATAAAATATTAATATTACTTTAAAGGGAATGCAATGCTCGAGGGCGTACCCAATACGCAACAACGAGTTTCTTTGAAATCTTACATTGCACTCTAATAATAAAATAATATTATTTTAAAAGGTAGTTAATTCCTAGCCGTTTCAATGGTGTGAATGAAAGGAACTAACTACTAAATGATTATATATGTCTGTCAAATATTTTTACTTTTATCCAATAACTGTTGGAGGCTTAAAATGAAAATCAATCCAATTTTAAGCATAAATCTGCTAATGTTCTTTAAAAGGACTATTAACCACCTTTTGATGGAGAACCCTTTTTAAATATACTTTTGGAAACATTATATGTTTTATTTGAAAAAATAAAATCCTTCTTTAGAATTTGGACATCAAAATTTAATTTGTGTAAAATTTTGTTATTTTTCCGATAAAAATCATTTTTATTGAAAATGTTGCATTTTAATTCAAAACCTCCTTTTAATATGATTTATTTATATGGATAGATTATATTTTTAATTTAGATTAGATTGTATTTAGAATATATTTTTACCATTTAATCTAATGGTGGTCATTGTAATTAATTTCACTTTGAAATTGGGCTTAAACTAGTGTCAATCTTTTAATAGATATTGTTTCTTAAAAACACGCTATTTATTTTGACAACGGGAATTAATTATTAAATTAGTTAATGCAACACATATGTTTTGAATTTTGTAAAATATACATCATTTTTGAATTCGGAATATCAAATATAGCTTTAGGTGAATTTTTGGTATTTTTCTGAAAAACATTAATTTTTGATGGATAGTGAAACCACTAAGTAGTAGTTTAAAACTGATTTCTCGTTTAAATGAAACTTTACCACTTCTGTGATTTGAATTTCAAAAATCTGACATACATGGTTGTCATTAAGATGTAAAATGTCTTTCAATGGGATTAAAATAATTTTTTGGTGAATGGTAACTTTTAAGTTTTTAATCGCGATTAGAGGTAATCAGTGTAATTTAAGGTAAAAATAATGTTTTAATAATATAAAATGACCTAGAAACATGTCCTACCCTCATTTGATGTGTCATTTCCGATCAAGAAATTCCATGGGTCAACTTGGGGACCCCATGGATCCACATTGGTTAGAAAATGAAATAAATAACTTTTTATTTAAAGTTAAAATAAAAATGTCCAAGCATAAGTTGTTTTACTAAAACAATTTTTAAATGGGGTTATAGAAGTCATATTTTTAACTATAAATATTCATTAGAAATATAAAATGATATCCTAAATCATAATATTTTTTTTATAATTTTTAGACTTTAAATAAATTAAAATATTTATGACATCATGATGATGCAGTGATTACTTCATTAAAAAGAGATTTAAAAAAAATAAAATGATAATGTTAAAACTATAAATTAAACATATCAAAAACCTAATGGATGAGTATATTTATAACCCTTACCACCTTATCCTCTAAATACATCAATCTGGGACCTTTAAAATCCGAAACTCATTTGAAAATAAAGTAACATTTTGTAACTTTCCAAGAGTGCCCCTCCTCTCCTCTTATAAAAGGCCCCCACCTCTACCACGTTACCCACACCTCTAAAGACTCTGGCTCAGACAAACCCTACTCATTTTGTCTCTCCACATACCTCTCTTACTCCAACAATCCTCACATTGGGCTGAAGTCTTCCCGAGGAAGCCTTTAATCACAAATCAAAGAGAGATACCCAATTTTAAGGTAATGTCTTCACTTGTGTTCTTTTGTTTTATTTTGCTTCTCCAACCCCCTAAACAATTTTTATTCATTTATTTTGTAACAAATAAAGTATATTAAATATACTATGATGTTTTTATAATAAGGATTAGAGATACACTTACACGCACCTACATCTAATGGTTAAGGAACATACTGTTTCTGTGGATGATGAATTTCTCCCTCACAAAACGACGATTGTTCAATATTCTTTTAACACCCTCAAAGGTGGCCATTAAGATGTCACTATATTTATATATGATATATAATATGTTTATATTTTACTTAATCTTCTGTATTTTTCATTTATTTCATACCTCTATGGTTTCTATTATGGTTATACGTGATATCTTCATTTTAGGAAGTGCGGACTACCACCCCCTCAAAGTGATTTGATTCGTTAATACCATATGTGTTATGTATATAGGATAGATTCAATGATATTATATATGATACCATACTGGAATAATAATACTATTATGTATCATTATGTTTTAATTCCATTAAATAAGAAATAGAAATGGAAGTAATGTTCATGCGTACGTACAGCTTACCGTCTCCATGAACGGTGAATTTCATTTCTTACCTATAAATGTTATGTAATATTATAAATGCATGTATCTAATTAATATATATTATATATATCATATCTACATAAGGAATATAATTCTGGATATAATATATATTTTACCACATGAACAACTTGTAATTATAAAGAGTTTATTTTTGACTCAAGTAGCAATGATCTACAAAACAACCATTATTAAATTAAATAATTACATAGTGTTTATAGCATGGTAGTAAGTGATAAAAATGAATAATGAACTTGAAAAAGGTTCTTAAGAAGGTAGAAATTAACTCAAGTTTATTATTCAAGAGGTTAAAGAATGATCGAGTCAAGTCGGACCCGAGGTAATAGATCCTACCTCGCTCTTTCTTTTTAAGTACTCTCTTTTATGTAATTTCTTGTAAGCTCATCTTTCTTATGTTTGGGGATGTTATTTTATATTCCTCATTCCATAATTTTTTTGTTCATATTATGAGAGACCCTATTTTATCTCATAAATCCATTTTTCGATGTTTTAATTGGCGCCGTTAGGCTGCCGAAATTTCATAAGGGGCTTTTTATCTCACTTTGTGTTTTCATGAGATTCATGCTACATTTGACAATATTTCCTTTTTAGTGGTGTATTTACTGTCCATTATTATACTCTTTTTGTAACATAATTTCATTTATGAGTATTTACATCAATGTTTTATAGTCCTTCTTTCATGGGGTGTACGTTTCGAAAGTTACCCAAATCGGTAAGGGAACCTTTCACCCTCTTCTTTTTAAAATACTTCTTTTGTTATGTCTCTTAATTTTCATCTTATTATGTGGTGATATGTTCTTATATATAATTATTTCCGTAAATTGTATGTTCAAGTGATGAGATACCCTTTATCTTTCTCATCAACTCTTTTTCTAAAATTTGATGTAACGCCGTTAGGCTGTCAAGGGAACTTCTTAACACACTTTCGATTTCGTTGGGTTCAACATGTAGTTATTGAATATGTCATCCTTTGAATATTTGTGAATGACATTTGATTATTTTACACTTAATATCCACTTATATTGGGTGTATTTATATTTGTCTCACATGATTATGAGATTGATTTTTCCTTAATTTAAGGATACCATCTTTATAATGGATTTCATCTCAATTTACATTTCTATTGAGACTTCATTGTTTTTATGCACCAATTCACAATTATATAATGTATATACTGTCATTTGAAATATTATATCATTAATCATATTATTCTCATGATATTAATTTTTTTTTGATAAAATGTTATTCCTCAATTATTGTATTCAAGTGTCTCTCATTTTGATAAAAACCCTTTAACTAAAATATCATTTTAAATGTTTTAATGATTTAATCTTATAAATATTTCTCATTAATATCCATGTTTTCAAAATGGATTTAAGGATTTATTTATATGTATATTAATGGTTAAAAATTTTAAAATCTTCAATGTGGTATAGGACACATTGATTTAAAAATCTCTTTATTAAATGTTTTAAATGGTTTTGAAAATGATTTTTAGAATGGATTCATTATTTCAATATCATAAAATGTCATATTGTTATTGCAATGTGGGAATGTTATCTTTCCTTTATGCTTAAGTTCTGTGCTATGATTATGTTATGGTTCTTGGGCATTGTTATGAATATGGGTGGTTTCATGATAAACTATGGGCGGGTGAGCCCGATATAGCTCTCCAATCCATTGGGCAATGCGAAAGAGTTAAACGTTAAGGTTTTTCCGAAGTGATTTATGTAATATACTGTGATGGGTATTCCAAACATAACCAAGAGGGTTACTCACTACGTAAGAATGTTATGAATGCCTCAAGTAACCTTTATGCCTTATGATTTCTATGATTTATTCATGATTTTATGAGGTATGTTAAAGTGCTTATGTTTTATGGGTAAACTATGATTTCATTCTTATGTATATATATACTCATGTTTCCTTTCCATACTTTTTACAACCCTTACTAAGCTTTTTATGCTCATCCCATGTTTTTAAAATGTTTTTCACAGGTCAAGGGAATGGTACAAGATATGATGATAGTGTCAAGGAAGTGTCAAGAAAAAATCCATGTTTTATTTTAAATATGTTTTCGTTGATTGGAAAAATGAATACTATCTTTTATGTAACCACATTGTTTAAATGTGTAATGTAATGAATGTTTTATGATCTAATTCTCTAAAAATCTAAACCTGAAAAGATCCTTAATGTGTAATCTTTTAAAAACTCATGATTAAGTAAGGTTCATGGCTGGGGCCTTATAGTTGGTATCAGAGGTCAGTTTAGATAACTTTAGAGGTTAGAGTGTTGTTTAAGAAAAAGTGAAAAGTTTTGTAGAACCATAATGGTTATTATATTAGATGGAGTCATCATTTTTTTTAAAGTTAGAATGAGTTTGAGATAACATGGATAAGTATATCTTGGTGTTTATCTTCCTCTTTTTTATTTGATGATTTTGCTGATATACTCACGCTGACATTTTTGGTTTTAGTAAATGGCTGGATCTAGCAGGCACCAAAGTAATACTGGATTTGAAGAAAACTGTGCCGGTTTTATGAAAGAAAAACTGAATGATATGGGATCTGCAATGAGAACTCTTTTGGTTATCCTCAACCAACTATTTGGAGTCATGATCGACCACCTGAACCTTAGTGATTTTTATAAGTCATCGTGTATGTGAGAAGAAAATCCCTACAGAAGATCAGGTAATAATCATAAAGGTACGTATATTCAAAAACCTATGTGTCAAATATGTGGAAGGAAACACATAGGAAAATGTTTCAAAGGGACATGAAGATGTTATAGATGTGGAAATGAAGGTTATAAAGCAAGAACCTGCCATAGAAAAAGGAAGCATCTAGTTGACTCTAGGAAAGGGAAAGAAGTTCTTTCTGAAGGATCAATTGAATGTTTTAAATGTGGTGTGCATGATAATTATGAAAACACATGTCATACGAAGAAGTTATGGGAATGGGGTCACCGAGATCGTATAAATATTCATTTACCATTACCTAATTCCATTCTGATTGAGGATGAAGGAACTGACAAAGAAGAATGAAAGGTATGAATTATTTCTTAACATATGTTTTCCTATTATTAGAATCTTAGGATATGATTCATGATTTTTTTGTAGGAAAGAAGTATTTCAGAATAAGTTGAAAAGGAATGGCTAATGGATCATGAAGAATGTTGAATGAGTAAGAAGTCATCATATAATGGATTCAAGGGTTATGGTAGATTTTAGGATGGTGAAATTCTTAGATGTATTAAGTCTCTTTTAATGATGGGGTTACATTAGAAGACATTTTATAGTAACCCTGATGTTTGATATACGAAAATTTTATTCAAGGAATAATTATCCATTCTTTTGTGGATATAGTTATAAAGAACCACATGGGTTTATATTATCCTTGAATTTGAGGCAATTACTGGTTAATACATTTTGGGTTGCAAAATTGAAGATATCAGATAACCTTTTTGGTTAAAATCTGTTATGGTTATTTTTGATGAATTTATCTTTTTTTAGGAATGTTATAAAATTATATAGTTTTTCAAAAGGGACAACACGCAGACCATGTGACAACCCATCGCATCAGACGAATCTGTGGGAATCAAACCCATAACCAAAGTGAAACTGGTATTTATCTCCTACCACTGGACTACTAGAAGTCTCTAATTAGTTTGAATGAATCATTTTAGTTAGATGATTTTCTGAATTAAGAGTAAGTTGATTTTTTTTTGTTATCAATGGAAATGATTAGCCTATCATGGAGGATATGTGATTAAGTTAATTACTTTTCAGTATGAGACTGTAAGAGTAACTGATGTTATTTTGGAGAAAAATGTTAAAATTTATCTTAGGAGACTATGTGATTAAATCCTTCAGAGAATTGGGTTTCAATATTAGTTTTGTTTACTTTGTAGAATTTTATGGATATATGTTTATTGAATGGTCATTTTTGAACTTTGGGTTTTATTTTTGGTTAAGGGCTAAAGACATGGGATGTATACAGTTCTCTTTTTTGGATTAGGTGATTCTCTATAAGTTGATTATAGCTCTCTTAATGTGAACAAGTCATCCTAAATACTCATCTTTTGGAGAAAATGTGAGTTCGTGTAATAAATATAGTAAAAGTTGAAAGTCAACATGACAATTATGTATGCTTACTTATGTTTTACGTAAGATCATATACAAATTCCTCAATGAAAAGTAACTTAAAACAAAAATGTTGTCTATTAATTTTTCATACTGGGGAATCAAATACCGTTTAACCCATCACAAGTTTGTGATTTTCTTGTTGTTAACTTTCTCCTAGACATCTTTACTATAACTCTCCATCAAGAACATGAAGCTTTGTTTTTTCCTCCATATCCATATATTCATACTTGTAATCCTAGTATGGGTTAACTCGGGTGACATTTGTACTTCTCTCAGATTCTTTTAAAGTGATAGTTTTACTGACTCTTATTCCGATGTGGGATTTTCAGTGAAGCTTCCAAGCCCAATTTTAAAATTGCGAGGACGCAATTCTAAAAAGGGGGGAAGGATGTAACACCCCAGGTAAATAAATAATATGACATTTTTATATTTATCAATATTTTTGAATAAAATATTAATATTACTTTAAAGGGAATGCTATTCTCGAGGGCATACCCAATACGCAACAACGCGTTTCTTTGAAATCTTATATTGCACTCTAATAATAAAATAATATTATTTTAAAAGGTAGTTAACGTCTAGCTGTTTTAATGGCAGGAATGAATGGAAATAACTACAAAATGATTATATATGTTTGTTAAATATTTTTACTTTTATCAAATAAATGTTGGAGGCTTAAAATGAAAATGAATCCAATTTTAAGCATAAATCTTCTAATATTCATTAAAAGCTCGATTAACCGCCTTTTGAGGGAGAACCCTTTTTAAATATACTTTTGACAATTTTATATGTTTTATTTGACAAAATAAAATCCTTCTATATAATTTGGACATCAAAATTTACTTTTTGTAAAAAAATTTATTTTTCCGATAAAGATCATTTTTATTGAAAATGTTGCATATTAATTCAAAATCTCCTTTTAATCTGATTTATATATATGGATAGATTATATTTATAATTTATATTAGAGTTTATTTTGAATATATTTTTACCTTTTAATCTAATAGTGGTCATTTGAATTAATTTCACTTTGAAATTAGACTTAAACTAGTGTCAATCTTTTAATAGATATTGTTTCATAGAAACACGCTATTTGTTTTGACAGCGGGAATTAATTATTAAATTAATTAATGCAACATATATGTTTTTTATTTTTGGAAATAGACATCATTTTTGAATTCGCAATATCAAATATAACTTAGGGTGAATTTTTGGTATTTTTCTGAAAAACATCAATTTTTGATGAATAGTGAAACCACTAAGTAGTAGTTTAAAAAATGATTTTTGGTTTAAATGAAACATTACCACTTCTGTGATTTGAATTTCAAAAATCCGACATACATGGTTTTCATTATTATGTAAAATGTGGGTCAATTGGATTAAAATAATTTTTTGGTGAATAGTAACTTTTAAGTTTTTAATCGCGAATAGAGGTAATTAGTGTAATTTAAGGTAAAAATAATGTTTTAATAATATGAAATGACCTATACACATGTCTTACCCTCATTGGATGTGTCATGTCAGACCAAGACAATCCATGGGTCAACTTGGGGACCCCCTGGAGCCACTTTGGTTGGAAAATGACATAAATAAGTTTTTATTTAAAGTTAAAATAAAAATGTCACAAGCATGAGTTGTTTTACTAAAAAAAATTTAAATGGGGAATTAAAAGTCATATTTTTTACTATAAATATTAATTAGAAATTTAAAAATATTTCCTACATCATTATATTTTTTTATAATTTTTAGACATTAAATAAATTAAATTATTAATGACATAATGATGATGTAGTGATTACCTCATTAAAAAAGATTTAAATAAAATGAAAAGATAATGTTAAAACAATAACATACACTTTTCAATGACCTATTGTATGAGTATATTTGGAACCCTTACCACCTTATCCTCTAAATACATCAATGTGGGTCCTTTAAAATCTGAAACTCATTTGAAAATAAAGTAACATTTTGTAACTTTCCAAGAGTGCCCCTCCTCCCCTCTTATAAAAGGATCCCACCTCTACCACCATACCCACACCTCTCAAGTCATTGTCTCAGCCAACCCCTGCTCATTTTGTCTCTCTAAATCCCTCTCTTACTCCTAGAAGCCTCACTTTGGGCAGAAGTCTTCCCAAAGAAGCCTTTGAGCTCAAATCAAAGAGAGATACCTGATTTTAAGGTAATGTCTTCACTTGTGTTCTTTTGATTTATTTTTCTTCTCCAACCCCTTAAAATCATTGTATTAATTTATTTTGAAACAAATACAGTATCTTAAATATACTAAGATTATGTTATAAAAAGGATTCGAGCTACACTTACACACACCTACATCTAATGGTTAAATAACATATTGTTTATGTGGATGGTGAATTTCTGCCTCACGAAAAGATGATTGTTCAATATTCTTTTAACACCCTAAAAGGTGGCCATTAAGATGTCACTATATTTATATATGATATATAATATTTTTATGTTTTACTTTAGCTTCTATATTTGTCATTTATGTCATACCTTTATGGTTTCTATTATTGTTAAACGCGATATCTTCATTTTAGGAAGTGCGAACTACCGCCCCCTCAAAGTGATTTGATTCGTTAATACCATATGTGGTACGTGTAAAGGATATATTAAATGGTATTAAATATGATAACACACTGTAATTATAATACTATTATGTATCATTATGTTTTTATTCCATTAAATAAGAAATAGAAATGGAAGTAGTGTTCATGTGTACGTAAAGCTTACCATCTCCATGAACGGTGCATTTCATTTATTACCTCTAAATGTTATGTAATGTTATAAATTCATATATATATATAATGAATATATATTATATATGTGATATCTGCATAATGAATATAATTCTGGTTATAATATATATTTTACCACATGAACAACTTGTAATTATAAAGAGTTTATTTTTGACTCAAGTGGCAATGATCTACAAAACGACCATTATTAACTTAAATAATTACATAGTGTTCATAGCATGGTAGTAAGTGATATAAAAGTAATAATGGACTTGAAAAAGGTTCTTAATCAGGTATAAATTAACTCATTTATATTATTCATGAGGTTAAATAACGATCAAGTCATGTCGGACCGGAGGTAAGGGATTCTACCTTTCTCTTTCTTTTTAAGTACTCTCTTTTATGTCATTTCTTTTAAGCTCATATTTCTTATGTTTGGGGATGTTATTTTATATTCCTCATTCTGTACTTTTTATGTTCATATTATTAGATACCCTATTTGATCTCATAAATCCATTTTTAGATGTTTTAATTGGCACCGTTAGGATGCCGAAATTTCATAAGGGGCTTTTTATCTCACTTTGTGTTTTCGTAAGATTCAAGCTACATTTACCAATATTTCCCTTTGAGTGGTGTATTTACATTCAATTATTCTAATATTTGTGTAACATAATTTAATTTATGAGTATTTAGATCAATTTTGTACAGTCCTTCTTTCATGGGGTGTACGATTCGAAAGTTACCCAAATCGGTAAGGGAACCTTTCACCCTCCTCTTTTTAAAAGACTTCTTTTGTTATGTCTCTTAATTTTCATATTATTTTGTGGTGATATGTTCTTATATATAATTATTTCCGTAAATTGTATGTTCAAGTGATGAGGTACCCTTTATCTCTCTCATCGACTCTTTATCTAAAATTTGATGTGACGATGTTAGGCTGTCAAGAGAACTTCTTAACCCAATTTCGATTTCTTTGGGTTCAACATGTAGTTATTGAATATGTCATCCTTTGAATATGTGTGAATGACCATTGATTATTTTACACTTAATATCCATTTATATTGGGTCGATTTATATTTTTTGCACATAATTATGAGATTGATTTATCCTTAATTTAAGGATACCATCTTTATAATGGATTTCATCTCAATTTACATTTCCATTGAGAATTCATTGATTTTATGCACCAATTCACACTTATATGGTGTATATACTATCATTTGGAATATTATATCATGAATCCCTTTATTATAAGGATATTATAAAGTATTGATTAAATGTTATTCCTCAATTATTGTATTCAAGTGTCTCTAATTTTTTTAAAAACCCTTTAACTAAAATATCATTTTAAATGTTTTAATGATTTAATTCTATAAATATTTCTCATTAATATGCATGTTTTCAAAATGGATTTAAGGATTTATTTATATGGATATTAATGGTTTAAAATGTTAAAAGCTTCAATGTGGTATGGGACAATTTTATTTAAAAATCTATTTTTCAAATGTTTTAAATGGTTTTGAAAATGGTTTTTAGAATGGATTCAATATTTCAATATCATAAAATGTTATATTGTTATTGCAATGTGGGAATTTTATCTTTCCTTTATGCTTAATTTATGTTCTATGATTATGTTATGGTTCTTGGGCATTGTTATGAAGACGGGTGGTTCTGTGATAAACTAAGGTCAGGTGAGCCCGATATAGCTCTCCAATCCATTGGGTAACGCGAAGGACTTAAACATTAAGGTTTATCTGAAGAGATTTAGGGAATATACTATGATGGGTATTCCAAACGTAACCAAGTGGGTTACTCCCTACGTAAGAATGTTATGAATGCATCATGTTACATTTATGCCTTATGATTTCTATTATTTATTCATGATATTTTGAGGTATGTTAAAGTGCTTATGTTTTATGGGTAAATTATGTTTTCATTCTTATGTATATATGTACTCATGTTTCCTTCCCATAGTTTTTATAACCCTTAATGAGATTTTTATGCTCATCCCATGTTTTTGAAATGTTTTTTAGAGGTCAAGGGAATGGTACATGATATGATGATAGTGTCAAGGAAGTGTCAAGAAAAAATCAATGTTTTATTTTAAATATGTTTCCGTTGATTGGAAAAATGAATACTATCTTTTATGTAACCACTTTGTTTAAATGTGGGATGTAATGCAATTTTTATGATCTAATTCTATAAAACTCTAAACCTGAAAAGATCCTCAATGTGTAATCATGTAATAACTCAAGATTAAGTAAGGTTTAAGGCTGGGGCCTTATAGATATTGTGTCATCTCAAGTAAGATAACTATTATGGCGAGGCATTGGTATTCACCCATGTCATTATAGGTTGACAGTTTTAGACGAGGCTATAATTTTTGTGGGGGTTTTTTCTGAATTTTAAGTCACAGTTGGTTGTTGAGATTTTGACATTCTTAAATGATTTTTAGATGTGTTTAAATGTATATAGAGTGTGTTAAGTGTTCAGTAAGGTGTTCGATCAGTTTCTAATTTCCCAAAATACTAACAGTTGCATCGACATTCCAATGATGAAATGACAACATACATTTATAGGATGAATAATGTTTTATGCGAACATTTAGGCTTAGAATGGGGTATCTGGGATATGGTCTTCTATATAAATAATTCATGGTATGAACCTACGTTCTATGCCTTGAAATTATTTTGGAATATGAGATTATCTTTGATAGAGGAGAATTCATGACATGATCCCCATGTTCCGGCCATGAACCAGTGTCAAAATCTTATTTCATTTGGTATTTCATATATTTTCAGTGGGGATTCATCTTAGGAACCCCCCATTATTCCCTTTAATTTGATCAATCAATCAAAGGGGATTTCCCTCTTTGGATCTCCTCTTTCTTCCCTTTGATTCCCCATTAATCATGGATAATTCTCGATGTTTGATCATTTAAATTCAATGTGAGATATCCTCCTTGGATATATTGTTCATATTCCTTCATTCACAACTGGTTTTTGGTTTCTATAGATAGGTATTTTGGATATTATGTCACTAGATCAAGTTAAAATCATCCCTTTCTTTGGGTGTTTCATCAGAATCTTATAGAATAGGTTCCAATATATTTTATTCAAGATGTATATCATTTTTTCCCTGATTTGATTTCTTTAATTGATATAATTATGGGTTTTAGTGCATTTGGGTTAAATTGGGAATTGAATTCAAATTTTAATTTGGGTATTTTGTGTGACAGAGGTCTAGGAAAATGTTTAGATGTGTCCATGCCTCATTGATCATTTTTTCATTGTTGTATAGCTACGGAGATACTTTTATGTCATTTATGTAATTTTTGGAAATTAATTTTAATTTTATTGTTATTTTATTTTATGGTGTTTGTTGTTAAGATAGATAATAATGGACTTAGATGAGGTTGTTATGAGAATGAAATAGATTTATTATTATCAGTTGAGGTAAGGGTCTGTTAAATAAAAGTTTCTCTTGGTATATTGGTTATTTTATTCTTTTTTGAAAGAATTAGACCAACCTTAATATATATTTAATGAAATGTGTGATATCCCAAAATGATTGGGTTAGGCTCGCCTAGACCAAGTTGTCCACATTGACCAGATATCTTTATAAATAGTTTTATAGTGGTGACTAAGTATAACAATTATCAGTGGAACTCATTATGGTTTTTTTGGTGGCATACACTAATTTTATAAAAAAAAGTATTTTCATGTTAAAATCTTTTTAAAAAAAACATTATGTATTTAAATGTTAATTTCATGGGTAAAGCGGTTATTTTATAATAGATTTGTAAATTGATTTCAAAATGGTATGATCGGTTTTTCAAATGAACATTGATAGGATTTGGGTAAGGTTTGGGAATGAATATGAGGGAAAAAGGTTCCGATTAGAAATTATTTATAAAATAGATTTTCATTGTTTTAAAAGTATGGTTGGGGGCCTAGTTTATTTGTTTAGTTCAATTTGTCATTTTGTGGGTGATTTTCTATTTTCAAGTAAAGTGTGAT
Organism: Viscum album; assembly: GCA_963277665.1. Lineage (NCBI taxonomy): Eukaryota > Viridiplantae > Streptophyta > Magnoliopsida > Santalales > Viscaceae > Viscum > Viscum album. The sequence continues at coordinate 1,201,151,497 of OY728164.1, forward strand.
TATTATGATTCCAAAATGTGTTTTTTCTGGTTTTTTTTGTTTCATTATGATGCATGTTGTTTGTGTAGCCTTGTGAGATCCTTTCTATTGGTATAAAATTGATTGATAAATTTGGATATAGGTGTAATACCCCTTAGAGGGTTGAGATGGTAAGAGATGGGACTGGATTATCCTTATAGGTTCCCCTTTTGATGTGATAATGATGCTAAGGGGCCTAAAATTTCATTTCTTTATGACCACATTGAATATGGAGTTTATCCTATATTGATGGAGGGATAGTAAGCCAAAACATGGGTTGTGTTATTTGTTTTCATTGCATGTGTGTGCTGGTTATATGATTCAGATTGGCGATAGATTCATTTTGTGTGAAAAATATTGATTCATTACCTATCTATGAGTAAAACAACCTTGATGGGAGATTGATGAGATGGAGTCCTTATTGTACCTAATGTATAGGGAAACCATGAGTGAGATGGTGTGTCTTGAGACATGTTGTGATAAATGTGAGTGATATGGGGTGATTGGGATATACCTTGTATGAGATGGTAATGTTTATACTACCATGAGAGAGATGGGTTCTAGAAGCATGATGATATACCAGTTCAATTTATGGAATTCCATTAAAGAGATTGCGTATAAGTTGGTATGTGAGGTGAAAATTGATGACGAGTCCTCCATGAGTGAGATAAGGTATTGGTTGGTGTTTAGTGAGGGATCTGGGTGATTTTTTCCCAGGATTAAAAATCAATTTCCCAAGGCTTGGTAAGGTAATATATATAGTATTGTTGAACATGGCAGTATAAAATGAATCTTCTATCTAACAGAGAGTTGATATAGGTAGGGACAGTGGTTTTAGTGGCATATTTAACACATGATGTCCAAACATGTATGTTGTATGTGCATTTCATGTTAGGTTTCTATGAGGTTGTTCATCAAAAGAACCACTTCAATTCTTATATATATATATATATCATAAACATCCATGTAATCATAGTAACTCTTAGTACTATTAAGTAATTGGGGATTATTATTTGGTCATTTGACTCAACCAACCCACATAAATGATTTGGGTTTTGATATATATGTGTGAACTTCATATATTCTCTCATGACATTGTTAGCTCTTGTAGTTAGACATGTGGTACTTGTCTAGAAGGATTCTGAGGTTATGTATTCAGCTGGATGAGCATGTGGGTTGGGATAAAAGATTGTTTATTTCATTTTTACTTATTTATTAACATGTTATAGCAAGTGAGACACTATATTTTTATAATATTATTCAATGTCATCTTCTACAGGTCAGTTTTGGATGTTGTATCATATAGATTTATTTATTACTTTCTATTCTTGATCATGGGGGGTTGTGTTGCACTCTATTTTTTGTATACAGGTTTAGAGGATGTCTATTATAGGGATGGGTTATGCCAATTAATTGTAGAATTAGGAATGTTCCTCATCCATCATATTAGAGGGAATATTCATCCCATGAATATTTTTGAGCCTCACCACATTTAGACAACCTCTGTTGAATGTGGATGTGGGATCGAGACCAATGAAACATCCCTATGTAGGTTCCTATTAGGCGATACAAGCTAATGAATTACATAAGTACATGTAGTGGCTTTATATAGTCAATGAAAATTTGAGCCCATTCAAACTGGAAAGCCTACAATTAAAAATAATGACAGGCCTTTTTCTTAATTATTATTTTTTGATATTTCATAAAAACATTGAACATGGTTGAATCATTCCTAAACTATATCAAAATACCAATATCATAAGGAATTGTAAATTTTATCTTAGTAAACATTAGTAATAGAGCCTTCCATCTGACCTTTATTTCTGACATATGATTTTAAATGAATGGTACATATTTTAAATGTGTATAAAATTTAGATATTTTTTAAACTAGCTAATTATAATAGTAGTGGAATGTTGGGTCTACCCATGGGGAACTTGAGGTCTAAGTCACTAAAATATATCTCATTTATAATTATTCCATAATTCAATATATGAAGGGTATTTTTGTTCATATTATCATTTTAAAATAAAAAAATGTAAATAAAAAATAATTGTACTAAAAAAATTAATTTAATTTAACAATTACGCTATACCTTATTATGTGAGATGTGCCTTTGATTTTATCTTTTTAATGAAACTTATCATTTATACCATAAAAATATTTCCCTATGATTAAATATTTATTTCACTCAAATATCGTTAGTTAAAAAATTATAATAAATTGTTACAGGTATTATTTTTAATCTTCTAATTTATTGAAATTCCATTTTTTCTAATACTATATGTTAATTAAATAACAAGAATAAATTTCCAATTTATGTGGTAAAATGGCGAGGATCATTTATCACAAAATAAAATACACCTTTTTTTATAGTCAAATAAAAAGGTTGAATTATTTAGGTTTAGTTAATAAAATTAAAATTAAACTGAAAAACTATACATTTTAAAATTTCATTTCTTCGTAAAGATAACTAAAAAATAAAAAATAAATTATAAGAATCATATTTAGAAAAAATAATCATTAAAGTTTATTAAAAAAATAAAATGATAAATAATTTCATTACTCATGTAACATCATGATAAAAAATAATTATCTAAATATGATATTAAAAACATGTACATCATAGAACAATTAATCGCATATACTAAAAATTAAAATCAAATTACATAATTAATGATGTTGCATTCTTAAATACCACTGAATTGGGATAACATGCATTGTCACTATTTATAATTCTAATATAACATGATGCATTTCATCAACATGCATAATATAGCTAAAAAATAGAACAAAATAGAAACACCCCACATGGAAGTAAACTAATATAAGTTACACATGTGATCCATCAATAATCCAACACAAGACACAAACCTCATCATGGATTTTTACAAACTCTAGTTGAATTTTTTTTCACACATGGAATACCTTAATTGTGAACATCAAACAGGATAAGAATTTTTTATGGTTTATTAAGTTTTTTTAAATGGGTTAGTGTTCTTACTATTTTAAAAAATGGTCTACATGAGGCGTTAACCTTGTTCACAGTTATTTGATCCTTGGAATATGTATCAGCAAGGATCACACATCTCGTTCTTCTTCTAGAGAAGTGTGAAACTTTTTCATGCTTCCTAAGCATAGTGGAGTATATTTAAACCCCATTCATGATTCATTTGCAATGTTTAGGAAGGATGTGTGAATGTGATTCACGCCTCCACCTGACCATAATCTATAAAAGAAGATCCCCCAATTTTATTTCTCTTTTATGGGTTTTGTTGTGAATCCCTATTGAAATTATGTATCAACATATATTTGCAGATTTTATTAAGGTTAAATTTATATTTAAAATTTTAATTGTTTAATTTTGTTTATTTACTTTGTTTGTATGGTTTATTTAATTAATATTTTAATATCCATTACTACTGGGATATAAAAATAGGTGTTTTTGTTTTTGTTTTATTTATTTATTATGTATTGATGCATGTTTGAAAGTATAAATTAGTTTCATTTGTATGATTTCATTTCTGAATGAGTTGTTGTTCGATATATGATATAATTCATATTGAATGCTTAATAAATTTGAATATGCTTTGTTTAAAATTTATCTTATATTTAAGGAAATATAAATTATTTTTCAAATGTATATATTATTAATTTAAATGGAATGTTGAAGAAATTTATTTGTATATAAAATATGCTATTTTTAAATTTATATAAATATAAATTATAATATTCAATACACTAGCTATATTATTTATTAAAATTATATTAGTAATATTATGTATCATATTTAAATATATATATATATATACAATTATTGTTGTTAATGGTAGAAAATTTTTTTTATAAATACTAATTTCAAATTATATTAAGTTTAATTAATTATTTTTTTAAGTAATAATGTATGAAATATAATTAATTAAATATTTAAATGTTAAAAAATTGAAAAATATCATATATATGTAATTTTATTAAATTGAAAGTAACCCATGATTATATTATTTTAATAGATTTTATGTATGTTTAAATTATATTACTTTTATTTATTACTAAAATATAATTTCAATCAATAAAATAAAATTATATTCAGAATAAATAATTATTATTTTAATTAATAAAATATAAAATTAAATTAATTATATTTTGGAGAATAGTATATTGACAAGAAAAATTTTCTATACATATTCAGTTTTATAAAATTGAAAATAAAAAATGGTTTAGTATTATAATGGATGAAATGTAAGTATAAATTATTTTAGTTTTAATTTTATTTCTTACATATTATTATTAAAAAAATAAATATATATATATATTCTTACACATTGAAAATTTATATTTTTAGGAAATAGGTTTATATAATTAATATATATTACATATAGTAATATGAAACGTTATATTATATATAGAACATAATAAGTATACTGAAAAACATGTTAAGAGTATTTTTTCATGACTGATATTGACATGACCAACCTATGTATAATTGAAATTGAATTATTTTTTTATGTGGTTATATGATTTATAATAATTTCATTTTATTTTTCTGTATTGATGACATGTGAGTCATCCCCCACAAATTATATAAGGACTTTTCCACCCTATTAATAAAATTTATGTATTTTATGTCCCTAGACCTACTCACATGCATGTGAGCAAATTTTTAATAAATAGGAGATAGAAAAGACGTGTTCCTGAAGAGGAATTTGAGAAAAATCATTGCAAAATAGGTGTTCAACATGAGGTGTAATTTTTAGAAAGGACATAGGTGGTTGATGAAATATTTAATAATAGAAACTCTAGGAGTTCACACATAGGTTTTGGTTAGTTTATTGTGTAATTATAAATTAATCCATATTATGTCTCACGATCACTTCATGGTTACTTTTTCATAAGTAATTAAAATTTATGAACCATTTTATGATGTGGTATAAATATATATAATGTCTAATTGAATATTCATTAGAAATAATATCACCATCACTATAACTCAATAGTGAGAAACATATCCATAATAAATTATAAATATCAAGTCTGATATTCAATCATAACAAATTCAAATAACGTAATATTTTCTTGTAGTATATAATATTTTATAAAATAACTTTATCAATGTAATCATGTCATTGGAAATATATTTCATTGTTGATATATTTTATACCAAGAAGGGTTTTAGATGTGTTTTTTCACCTTCATGAGTGAAAAGTCAGCACAGTTGTCTAACATTGGAAGGAGTTCTCAACAAGATTCATAGTGATGAAAAACTTAAGGATGGCCCATCAATTACATTAATAATATATCAATATCTTCAATATCTTGAACTTTAATTGCACATAGGGTGCCCTCTGGTCGATAGTAAGGATTTTGTGGATGCAACTTTGGTATTCAAGAAACAATGTAATAATGGTATGATGGAATTTTATGTGGTGATTTGTGATATTGGTGTGACTACTCCTACTATATAACCATGTTTTGTGATCTCTGTAAAATTATGTCCTTCACAGGACTCCTATTCATTTCCACCTTATATGAATCATGTGAGAAAAACAATTTATGAAAAAGATTATCCTAATTTAGAAGAAAATTTAGGGGACATCCATTTATATACTGCTGATATAGATAATGAAAGATTATATGAGGATGAAGTGTCTACTGATAAATCAAGAGATTATGTGGTCAAGGGTGATGTGGGAAAGGAAAATTATATGGTTCATATTGAAGACATAAATCTACAGTAGGGTGATGTGGGGAATGAACCTTTTGAGGCTCCCATGAGAGAAAGACATCCATTAAAACCACATGTTAGTGATAATCATCATTTATTATTGAGTTCCATAGTTGAAGGCATATCACATGAACAACATTTTAATTGGGATTTCATTAAACCGGCTTATTAATTATCTAAAATTATACAGAATAGATCTACATCAAATGACAACACTATCTATATTAGGAAGGAGTTTGAAAGTAAAATTGGCCCGAAAAATGTGATAAAACACTACCACATAGAGTCGAATTTAATATTTCTGGATGAGGAGTCGTAGAACAAGAAATATATCATTTTATGTGAAAAATTTGAGCCAAAATGTAAATTATGATTAGGGAAAATATATGATAATTTTATTTTCATGTTAGAAGATAAAAAAAATATATTCCCCAAACACTTGTGTGCATCCAAGACTGTCAAGGGATCACTATTCCCTTGATGTTGAGTTTATATCAAATTTTTTTAATGAGATGATACGAACATGTCAAGACGTTACCATTTCCCTTGTTTTAGAATGAAGTCAACTATAGTTTAACAATAATTTATCATATAATAATGATTGGAATGAAAAAAATTCAATTATAAATGTGTTTGGTGATTGGGATAAATCTTATGCCACTTTTCCATGACTTATGGAATTTCTGTCTCTCAAAATCAAATTATTTATCATTTGGACACTTTTGAGTATATGTGCCTTAATAAAAAATTTGATCGATAAAACATGATGTTCAATATACTTTTTTCAGCATTAAAGTCATGAATTATTGTTTTTCCCTATTGCAAACAACTCATTCAAGTCGATAACGCATTCCATTATAGAATGTATATGATATTTCTACTCATTGTTGACATACATGATGATAATTGTGCTCATCTACCAATTTAATTTTCATTTTTTTTATATAAAATTTTGAATCATGTATCATGTTTTTGTCATGTGTATGCATTCATGTCACAAAAAATCAGGTAGTGTGTTTGATATCTGATATTCATCGAGTGATTATAGATTCTGTAAATAGTGATGGGGTTTCATTAATAGAGATTCATTATTATCATTTATATTTTATTGTAAATATTTCATGTAATATACATAAGCATTTCACAGATGAAGAAATAAAGAAGGCAATCCAGAAGTAAGGTATGTTTTTCTAAACATACATTTTCTAATGAAAATTTAATATCCTATATAATAAATTATTTTATAATGCATTCAGAATACGAGACCCAACAAGATAGGTTTGATTGATATCATGAATATATTCAATGGTGTCACGAAGATGTCAATGAATATATGTTGCATATTTCAAAGGAAAAATGGTCATTAGCATATGATGGTTGGAGGAGATATGTCTACATGAGAATTAATATAAGGGGTCCCTAAATGGGATCCTAAAAGGTGTGTTAAAACTCCTGATCATAGGGATAGTGAAAGAGACAATTTATAGATTTTTTCACTTATTTGTTGAATGGTCCTAAAAGACTGATCATAAGATGGAAAATTGAATGCATTTTTTTCAGCACTTCCACAGTGACATTGATCAGATACTATATGAGGATTGAAGATAGAGTATTCTAACTTTTGATTAGTAAAAGAGGCGCTTTTAGGTGAGAATGTTCAATGACCAGTCTAAATGCACCAATGTTCGAGTGCTTGTGTTCATGTTGGATAACTGGTAATGTCATGGAGAAAACATTTAGGCTTTGAGATATCCATATGTATTTGTTGTTACAGCTTGTTCATTTGTAAATATATCATGGGAGACCTATGTTTACCTATAGTATCACATGAACACTTTGGTTAACTATTATAGAGCATCTTGAATTCCTTTTTGTTACATTCATTTTATCCCATTTCTTGTTGACTAGCTGACTATTATCCTGGATATTTCTAGGTTTCTTATGTTGGTTTTTTTAATTTATGTTTTTTTAAATTTCTGTGAGTTTTTAAATTATTGGTTTCAAAGTACCAGGTTATGCACCTGAGGAAGTCCAATGTATATACGTTTAATAAATTAGATGTATTATCCAAACTAAGGTGGATAGGGGTTGTTATGCATCTTTTTTCACATAGAAGGACATACTCAAAAGAGATTCTCTAAGTGGCAAGACAATGAGACACTTCTCATAATCCATGATCAAGTTTGTGTATTTTATCATGAATGTGTATATTTTGTTTCATATATGGACAGTTCAGTAATGAATTATTTTATTTATGACATTCTCTATTTCTAACCTATTTCATTTTTGGGATCCTCCATTTCTGGATTCTATATGAATGAATTTTTTGATATTATAACTATTAAAAAAAATAATCATATATATAAAATGAATATATCATGCATCCACATGTTAAATGTGGGTTTCTCATCATTGCAAATTTATATTATAAAATTATAAAAAAATTAATATTTTTTGGAGATAAATAAAACAAAAAATTCCTAAAATAAACCAATAACACCACCCAAATATATTTCTCTACCTCATTTTTTAGTTGTAGTTTAAAAAAAGATTACATTTTTTATTTTATTCTCTTTAAATAGCAATGATGATATAATTTATGCATATTGATGGTCCTCCATTTCTCACATACAAGGCTACACATTTTCTAATACTTTTTTTATAGTTATTTCCTTTTCCTCCTATGAGTGTATGGAGATTACCTCATTTCCATCAGGTCGCACCACCACCCATTATCATCCCCCTTCATCATTTCTCTGGGTTATATGGCATAGAGATGTATGTCATCACCTTTTTCTACCATCAGCTCATTACTGTGTTTATAGAGAGATATAGGCCAAAGTCCCATATATTCAATTCTATAAATTGGGATGACTAAAACACTGTAGGATTTTTCTATTATATTGGGCCTCCCCATCGAAGGTGCGACTATGATAGGTGGAGTCATAGTAGATTGGTTCGAGATTTCTCATAGTTAGACCATCAGTTCTATAATCTAGAGGAGGAGGTCGGTGAGATCATTGTGTTTTGATTTTCCTGTGATTATATTTTGAGAATGATCAGTGAAATTATTTTCATTGATCACTCCACTAAATTTGTACATCTGATGTATTTACCATTACTAGAGTATTTGGACCATGAATGATGGTATAGTAGGGGGTCTTCTTATCTTTCATATATATACATGTCACTGTTCAGCACATGTCACATCGATAAGATTTAGATCACAGGATCCACCAATATTATATAGATGTGGGTATGGGAGGACATAGATTTCTTATATTCCCATGATCATGTGCCATTTCCTACATAAATTGCAATAGAGTCTCGACATCGATTATGGAATGTTATTCCTTCATTATAATGACAGTCATAATTGAATAAAATTCTATTATAAAATAAAACTATAAAAATGTTATCTATAGGTCAGGACAACACATCAACATTAAGATAAACACATAAACTATGTCTACACCAATCAACTTATGTTGGACAACCATCCACCAGACGATGTAAGTGATAATTATTTATATTATTAAATCTTCTTTTCTTTTCTATACATCTCATCATTTATTATTCGTTTAGTCATTTTTTCATTCAGATTACATGGATTCCTTATACAGATGATATCATCTAATGAATTCCATAATATTATATGGTGATGCATGATACCAGCTATTTCAAGGGTCTATTGATTCATTTTCATATTTTCATGTGCCATTAGACTAAAAATATTAGTAGGTAGTTCAGATTCCTTCATCTTGTTCCCGACCCCCCAGTCTGTTACCTTTGATGAATTCCCTGAAGATGTCTGGGAGGAGAAACTTTGAATGAAGATATTAAAGACATATATATTGTCCAATGCGATAGAAGATATGAGTCTTGGTTTCAAGGGGTGGGGACAATATATTTTCATTTATTGGATCACTAGGTTTATTCATCATGTTACTAATGTTCCCAGTCATATTTATAACATGACATGGAAGGGGCTTTCATGAGTTAGTATTTGTTCTCCCTTCCACTATTGAATATATTTTTTTATAAAAATTTCTTAACAGTAGAATTTTCTATCGCAGGATTCTTGTATCACATATCTCTTTCATATATGTGACCCAGTAGAGCGAGACACATTTATCCAGAAATTTTTTCATAGTGCTTTTGAAGAGTTGATTCTTTCCCAGGTTAAGATTTTTCATGGAATATTTATTGATCCACCAAATGATTCTAAGACAATTTATGATGATATAGATGTACCAGGGGAAAATACCTTGTTATGGATGTTGATGTTTCACTAGAGGAGGGTGTTCATCAAGATCATCTTGATTAACCTGAAGCTTTTTAGTAAAACCCAGAGGAACATATTGACATGTATTGGTCTGAGATGGATGCTTTATTGTGACTTTTTTTGAAAACATCTGCATCATAAAAACCATCTTACTCATATGTTTTTTAGGGTTCCATCCATAATCCATTGTCCATAGAGGTAGGAGATGGTATAAGTAGTGAGACTGTTCATCCACCACCTGTCACACTAAAGGATGTGGTGGTGGATGTCGATGATGATATATAAGATAAGCATACACCATAGTGGAGAAATAGAGAGAAAAGGTGTAGAAACATCTTATATACACCTGGGTATGGGATAGAGGATCATCCATGCCAAAATATAATATTATATTGGTATTATATTTATGATACATTTTTTATGTTCCTTACTATTATAATCTATAGAGTTATGTAATTTTATTTCAATAAGTTTCTTATTTTTCCAATTATATTCCAAAATAACTAAGTACTATATTCTATTCATACTAAAACATCCTATTATTATATACATATGTATAATAAATATAATTCATAAATTAATTAATTAATATTAATTATATTGAATTAAGAATGTATTTGGATGAAAAGATCTGAGAACATAAATAACTCATAAAAAATTTAATTGATCTCAATGATTTCAAATTAGATGTAAAATTCTAAGAGATCATGGTACATAAATAATTTTAAAAAAATTAGTTGCATGAAGAATAATTTGAATGGTTAATGGATATTTTTTAGGACTTGTTGATTGTGAGTGAAGATAAAAAAAACTAAATATGATATGTATAGAATTAGAAGTTCATTTTTCTAATTTTGAGAAGATACATATTAAGACTTTTTAAAAGAAAAATATAATTTTTACTAGTACACAATCTTCACTATAGGATTTCAAGGATACAATACCTCCATCATATAATAGAATTATGTACAATATGAAAAATATTGATTTGATAATCTTCTAGAATTAGAAATAATCCTTCAAAGGGTTAAGATTTCATTATCAATGAAGGATATTAAGGAAAAAAATCTTCAATAAATCACAATGTTAGGTGAATAGATGATTTCTATACTAATATATATCAGAACATACACTCAAATGTGCTACCATTAATACAAGAGGAATTGGACAGCCTTCATTGAGAATAAAATCTGACCTTCCTATTCACGTTAAGAAGTAAGTAAGATGGACCATATTTCTTTAATCATTGTTTAGTTTTTCTATTCTTATGATGTATGGAATTTAAGGAGAACCATGTTATCAGGGGAGAACATAAGAATTAGTGAGTGCTATAAATTATTGATCACAAATATATAAAAGTTATCATCCTTGAATGGTTCCTCAACTTGGTTTTTAATTACAAATAAGAAAGAAGGTCATCATTGACTGATTATACAAATGTGTTATCATATACTAGAAACTAAGTATAAGGAATATATCATCAAGGTTTTATCATATTATTTGTATCTTGAATAATATTTGTTTAATATGTTAATCAATAGATTATATTGAAAACCATTGTTGAAGAGATCCACCATTATAAAGATGTATATGAGTGTTTCCCTTGAGGGGGTTTAAATGATAAAATTAGAAGTTACTTCTAGAATAAGTATATCAATTTGAATCAAATGCAATATTTTTAGAATTTTCATGAAGATCATGTTATTAAATGAGGTATAATTTTATAACATTCTCTCCCTTTGTTAACAAAATATTAAACCCAATAATAATGGGTTTTAATTTAATTAATCAATGACATAAGATAACTATAAGTATAGATGCACTCAATGTCCTCTTATAATTCATATTACACTTGAATGTTTTTTATCTATTCTTAAAGTCAGTACCTGATTTTTTGGTTTATTGTTATAATAAAAGATTGATATCTCATTTAATATCATCATCCTGAAATAAAATTGGAATACCCTTGATGATAAGTACATTAGTTATCATTTCATGTTTATAAAAATTAGTTGATAGAGGAACACATTGTTTAATAAATAAAATCATATCATTTTCTACAACAAGTACAGATTACGTAAACTTTGAGGGAAATAGTAGATGAAACATTTCTTATGTATGAATAGATACCCCTTTCCTTCAAAATTTTTACTTCTTGTTAAAATATGGGATATTTAGTGGAATGAATGTTTGGTAGTGTTATGTGGACATAATAAAATTTTGATAGATTCAGTTGGAAAGAAATTTGTTTGTATGAAACAACGACAACTATTTATGAAAAATTGTATCGGTGATCGAGATAAGCACCAATATTTAGGGTAGTGGATCAAAATGGTCATGAAATATATTATTAATATTTTTTATTATTTTATTAAAATTGATTAATATTTATTTACTGTTTTTACATATTGATTATTCTATAATTAATAAGTAATAATTTTTAATTTTATATTTTAAATATAAATTATATTTTGAATTAAAATTTCTGGATGAAGCATGAACGATGTGCCTACTTCTTTGTGCGGGATGAAGCGTGATCATGTCACGCTTCTTGGGACCGATTTTTAAAATATCAGGATCCTTATATTGTTTTATAAAAAAATCTATAAACCCATTAAAAATCCTGCATGATATTGTTCTTATGTGATGTTAGTGAAAGTGTCTAGTTAGAGTCTACCAATTTTGGATAGAAAATAAAATGAAAAAAATAGAGTAGAAAAAAAAAGGAATAAAATGGGAAAAATTTAGTTTTTTTAATGTGTTTTTTAATTTTTTTTAAATAATTATAGGATATCTTCTTTGATAAAACTATTCTTGAAAGGTGGTAGGGGTGCTTCCAACTTTTGGTTTATTTTGAAACGTGGTTGTAGGGATGCTACCTTCCCTCCCCCATCCCCCCGCTACTTTTAGCCCAAATAGATGAAATGGCAATGGCAGTAAGGGGGATGTATCATTTCAACTTTATGATAGGCCAAAGGCTAGACAATGATGTCATATTTTCCTCAACCCCTTATAAAAGGAACCCCCATCTCCCAATTCTCATTTCCCCCATCTCTCTTCATTAGATTACTTCTCACTAAAAATGTATTTTTCACGTAAGGTGGACTGTGTGGTATAAAATAAGTCCTAGTGTTTTGCAAAACATAATTTATTAAAAAAATATTTAATTTAATGCAATTTAGTTATTTAATTGATTTATTTTTAGTTATAAATATTTAATATTTAACATATTTTAGTCAGGTATAAATATTTTTTTTATTAAGTAGTTTATTTAGATATATATAGTTTTAAATAAAAATTATTATTAGTAAGGATTATGTATATATTAACAATCCAATTACCTAGGATTAATTGTTCTAAAATTTCTGTAGAATAAATATTGTGTCTTTATCTAAGAAATAAAATCCCTTTCTATATACAAAAAGTGGGTGTGGCAATGAAAATGATCTACCTAGAGGTAAAACCCAAAAACACTGCTTTGAGCTAGACCCAAACAGGAACTGGTGCATGATAACGAAATTTTCTGCTCTCCTTGTTGGATACTTCTCAAGGATATGATTTAGATGATTCATATTTACTTTATAAACTAGTAAAATACCTATGAAAAGAAGTACCAAAGCATTATGTTTATCAATGATATAATGATAATTATGTTGATGTAAAATGAAATTAACAAGGAAAAAGTCATTCAAGAATGAAATTTATTATTGGTAATTGAATTATTTTGAGTTATGTTTACAAATTTTATTTATTAAGTTGTTTAATTAGATATGTATAGTTTATAGAGTTAGGATTTCCAGTGTGTACTGCTGCAGGGTGTTTATTCAAACTAAAAAATGAGCTTCTTATAATACAAACCCAACAACATTTGTGAGTACACCAGATTGATTAACTAAAATTTTCCTTCGAGATAGAATTTTTGGTTCCTTAAATCTGGGACCTGATCAAGAGATAAAGTCTATGAGATATAGAAATTTTCAATTCCGAGCAAAACTATGGCATCAAGATTGTCCAGTGGTTGCGGATGAGAAGTGGGTCTAAGAAATAAATTTATGTTATCATTCATCATAATGTACTATAATAGAATTATATGTGGATGTTTCTACTATAAAAAAATTATATCCTATTGTATGAAGAGGTATACTTAAAAGAGTTATTGAAGATAATATAACCCAAGAAATTGAGCCTTTTCCAAATGACGCAGAGGAGGAAAACCTAGATGATCTCCCTGATATCCTTTTCAATCTAACTTATGATGAGATGTTTTGTATGGATGGAATAGATGGTGAAAATAATGCTTATGAGGAGGGACCATCAAAAGTTAGTGAGGTAATTTCTATAAATATATTAGTTGTATAGAATCTTCTTCCCATAATAAATAGTCCACCACTATTTGCATCTTGGTCATAAGTAGTAAATCATGTGCTTGAATTTGACTACAATGTTCTCACACCCAAAAGTAAGTTTCCCTATGTTTTAAGTGATTGATTTAATGGGATGGAAAAACCATATATATTGGAATGAATTTTACAAGTAAATATGCATTTAAAAGCACACTAAAGTGATTTCAAATTTATAGGAATAGTAGATATATATTTTAGGAATCATGACATAATAAATATTTCATATGGTGTGAGAATTATGGGGATGATTTTAGATTCCTCTGGAGGGAAATTCCAAACATATCATTTGGAGGTTTGCAATTCATGAGGATTGATGCAAGTCATACATGCATTTAGCCACTCTCGACTTAACATCATACCTCATTGGATATAGAATTTGTTTCATCCATTGTCATTGAGTTGATTAGGACATCCAATGATGTTCGTATATCCCTTTTTCAAGAGAGAATGTAACACCCATTTGGTTATATGATTTTATATAATAATGCATAGATGGAGAAACATAAGGCAATTGGTAAAGTCTATCATGATTGGGATGACTTGTATCAATTGTTTCCATAATTTCAAGCCATATTTAGTCACCACAATGAATTTGACTTAAATATTGATACAAAAGAATATGTGTCTCATCATTACTGAATTGATACATCCCATGTTAAATTTAATTGGTTTTTCTATGCTATCTCCACATTTCATTTTAAAAAATAGATCATTCAAATTGATGGAATATTTTTATTCAAAAAATAAAGTGCCATCATTTTGATAGTGGAAATACAAGAAGGAAAACATTCACCTCTTCTTATTTCGTTTTCCATTATGGATAAATAAAAAATTTGAATCCTGGAATTGATTTTTTACATATATTAGCATCCATTTCACCTACATTCATGGTGTTTGTTTGATATCCAATCTGCACCATACAATCAATGAGAAAATCAATATGGACCCTAATACATGGAGACTCCTAAATGCACATCATCGGTTCTACATTAGACATATTTATAGAAATGTGAGGAAAACAGTCCACAAAGAACATATGAAGAAGGAAATAATTAGGACAGGTATTCAATGTCTTAATTATTTGTTATTATTTCAACGTAATTATAAAAACAATTGAGGAGAAATGTGATACGTTTTGTGCAACATATCAACCATGCAGATGATGTTTTGAATAATGCTTCTAATAAATCTCTAATAATAATATAGATGTGTGTGATTATATGATGTTGATTCAAAATGAGAAATGGTAATTGGCATATTACAGGGGGAAGATGTATCTACACATGACCATGAATATTATGGAGTGCATCAATGGTGTCTTAAATGCCACTTGAATGTTACCTATAACTTCCCTAGTTCCGGAGACATTCTATCATTGTGTGATGTACTTTGTTGGTAGAAAAAATAGATTCAGATATAATTCAATGGGGGATAAGGTACGGAAGTCACTTTCAATGAGAGATTGAAAATAACATTAAATAATCTTCTGGTTATAATGATACCTGAAATCAAAAAGATTGTGTAACATTTAGATATCAAAGGCTAGTAGGATAAAGAATAATATGGAATGGACTCAAGAACATGGAAAAAAATTTAGATACACCCTATATCATCATTAAGGTCATTAGCATAAAGGATTCTCTATCATTTTTGGGTTGATTTCACACTCTTATCCATAATGCTGTATTACCTTCATTGTGAAATTCATTTATTTTGAATTATATGGTTTTATCTCTTCTTGGTTACTTTGGTGTCCAAATCATTTTATGAAGGATATTATAATAAATTGTAATATAATGAAACAATAGATTCATATATTTGCAAATAAAAGGATGTTATAAAATTTTGTATTATAATGTTTATTTGAACACCCATACTTATCAGTATTAGTTACACTATCAAAATCATGATCAAAACTCCTTTTTGAAGTAAAGAGTCGGCTTTTACTAGTGTGAACTACTACTGGAAGGTTATTCAAACAGAGCAGTGGTCTTCTTATAGTAAACAACAAAAAATGTTCGTTAGTAAACTAATTCTATAACACTAAGTTGGCTTCATGAAAAAATTCATGGGAAATAAACCATGAAATCACCGAATGTGCATCCGTGAATAAGATTCTTCATTTTCTATAAATATCTAACTTCACCAAATAATTTTACTCAAAAATAATAATAATCCTATCATACTCATATTAAAAGGAATATGAAAAGTGAATTTGAGGTGAAATTAATGAATAATCAATTAGTCCATGGATAATCCATAAATCATACATGGGAGAAAATAATCATGAAACATACCATCTTGTGGAAATTCTTACATTTATTAAAAAGAACACCATTTTATATGAAACTTTTACATAAAATGCACCATGTTTATATATATAATTATATAAATCCATATGTTATAGAACACCCTTTCAATATAAAATCATATTTTAAAAACACTATAGTAATTTTCTTAGAAAAACATGAATACATGCCCTTTTGTTTTGGTAATAAATAACTTCATAAAACAATGTGAATAAAAATGGAGTCTCTAACATCCTACAAGTCATTACATTCTGATGACCATAACTTTATATTTATATTTTACAGTTACAACTCATTTAATTTTTTTATATAGATTGAGGATACCATACAACTCACTAAGAATCATAGGCATGTTTCATATATTGGGATAGATAATAGTGAGGTGTGACCGACCAGGGTGCGTCGAGCACACTGTTTTCATCACACATAGTCTCCACATGCAATTAGACCATTCTTGGGCCGTGATGGATTCTATAGAATTTCCATATCAACTTTCACATTTTCAACCATCACCTTATTTCTTACCTCATGGAGAGGTGGAGACCAATGAAACACACATTCCACCTACCTAGGGGAGATATGACCATCACCCTCAAGGATATAGCGGTGCTTATTGGTCTTGTTATGCTGGGGGAAGCTGTTATAGGTCCCAACCATGCATCTTGGCCCAACAATCCATAGATATTGTTATGCTTCAACATTTTGGCCAATTGTAGGTCTTGAGATTGTGGGTCAATATCTATGCTCTGGCTGGAGGAGAATATTCCACATTAACTCAATGGTTTTGACGACCATATTGTCATGAGATATACCTGTGCATATATATTACGGCTCATTGGAGGGACCGTGTTTGCTGATCACTTGGTGGTACACATGTAAATGTTGTATATGGCCTTATTGGAGGACTTTGATTAGGTTGGTATGTGCAATTTCATTTCATCCATCATGGAATATACATACACAGCATTATCTTGGGTATCTCATAAGGACCACATAGATCTTGGCGGATGCATCATCCTTCTCTAGATGTGGTCATGGGGGGTTCATCCCCTTCTTTTACCCTCATCATGCCCGTACGGTACTCACTGTAGCGGTTCAGTATAGCTCTCCATGTGGACGCCAGTATGATCAATCATCTCTATTGGATTCATATGTTACTATGAAATATTTAATTACATTTCTCACTATTTTTTAATTTGAAAGTTGTATTTTATAGGTGGTGTTAGAGACACAATTTTAGTACGATTGTGACAAACCATTTGGGTGAATGTCACCTCAATTTTCATTGTTTCTAACTCGACTTGGTATGTATAAAAAATCTATCACCGTATAAAAAATTTAAAGGTAGCATAAGTTATGGTTTTTATTAGGGATATTTTTTTGATAAAGGAGACCTGTCATTTCATATTACATGGATTCCATTGTGGACTATATTGGAGCAGTTTCTACCATACTACACTACTAGACATGATGTTGCTATGAAAATAGTACCCCTCATTCGATTCCATATTATTGAGTATCAGTATCCTAGTAGATTCATGCATTCATTTTTTAATGTTCATCCAATTACATTTCCTCCATGATAGATAGAAAAGATTCATAGAGTGAGTTTACTAGAAGGTAGGATGAAGACTGGCATAGAGTACATGATGAGTATATCTACAAATTGCATAGATGTGTAGAATTTTGTTTCTAGGGTGTACCTATGATCCAATTATTTCTTTATAAGATGGTTCAGTATGATCCATGGTAGAGAATGAAGTCCATAATTTATCATACTTAACACAATAGAGAGATTCATAAGATTATAAGTCAATAAATTTCCATTAGATTTTTTATTAAACTATTTTCCAATTCATTCTGAATCTCATAAATGGGTAAACGCTCATATCATCTTGTTATCATTAGTGATGAATAGATGGAGGGATTATTTAGGTATGCAGTAGTCCATGCAGAAGCGTCGTAGCTAATGTCATCTTATCGTGTGCTTTCAAAGACAATATTCAAGAGTCCATCCCAGAGAGTGGTAGTTCGTACCCTAATAGAATATCCTACAATTGTGACATCTCTATCCAAAATGTAAAATGGGATTAGATCTCATTTTGGACGATGGATTTGTGATAAGATGTCCACTTTATGTCATTGAGAATGAGTTATGTGGAATAAAACCCATGTTCCCCAATTTCACTCTAGGGTAACTCATAAGTGATAGAAAAATGAAGAAATGTAGAGGTGGATATAAAGAAAAAATGATCAATTTATAAAATAAAAAATAAAAGTAATGACTATGGAATAATATATCACCTTAAAAAGGTTTTTGTGGTGAAGTGACCCAAACGAACTATCAAATTCCACGTGCCACAGATGATCATACCTTGTCGTGACCACAATCTAGATGGATGGACAAGATGAAAAGTTCTCATTGTTTCCAATGCCTTTTTATTTTTTAAACCCAATATTTACTAGAATTTCTTTATATCTATTCTCTTTGAATTACAAGTCCATTTCTCTATTAATGACCCATTTTCACCTAGTGATATTTATATCAACTTGAATATCAACCAAAACCCATAGTTCTTAAATATTCTTGAAATTTTAGCACCGTAGAATTTATTTCATAACAATATAACAATATATCAATTTCACATTAAATTATTATTGACATAATTCTAAACAATGTAAAATAAACAATATATATATATATATCATAATATTAAAATATATATATATTTTAATATAAAAAAATATGTAATTTAAATATAATGTTTTTAGTAGAAATGCTGGAGGAATGGTGCCACCACTGGACTTGACCAAAAGGCAGCAACGTGCATGCTGCCATTAGTACACATTCAATTTTTTTTTGAAAAAACATGAAATCTACATAGAGGGAGGGGGAGATATTATGAAATAGATACATGTATTCCATCCCAATGTATACTCTTACAAGAAAATATTTGAAGGAAAATCAAAAATGACTTAGAACTGTTTGGTTAGGGTTTTGTAGACATGAAAAGTGGTTGTTACAGAGTGGAATGGGGTGGTGGGTGTAACATTTATTAAATTTTGGGGGAGGTAAATGGTATTATGAAATTTTAGGGGGTGAAATAATTATTTCCAAAAATAAATTCAAATCAGGGAACCTAGACGTCATCTTAAATAATTCCTTCTTCTGTATCCTCCTTGATGATCATGGAATAATCTTCCAATAAAGAATGTTTTGTATTATTTTTGTCGTGTTTTGATGTTTTTTCATCATCATTAGGCATTGTTTTGGTCGTAGAATCAATTATTAACTCCATTTGGAAACATAAAAGTTCATCATTGAGTCCTCCATCACACTAGTGGGTAGTGCCACCCAAATGAAGTAGCCACGTGAAAAATCATATAGTGTTGAACACTATATGTGGAACACTCATAGCTAGATAGAAAATCATAGAGTTTCTAGTCATTAAAATTATAGGTTTTTACCTTATATATGTATTAAATTACTTACATTCCATTTTTTATGTCTTTTTTAACCCATTTGAGTATTTCCCAAAATTTTCACAATTGCAGTAATTGAACATAGTGATGTCCTGACCAAATCTTATTGTCGTAACATATTTATCATCACATGTTTTTACCTCTATCATTACTAAAGTATCCCTTACTATGTTCCCAACACTTCTTGCATGCAATCCACAACCACTAATTATAGGTCATGTGTCTTTATAGGCCATCCACATCATGGTTATGCTCGTAGTGCTCCAATGTGGTTTCACAACAACCGGTGAGTTCCCCCATGATATCAGTATTAATATTAACTAGAGGCTAGACAAAAATAGAATCATATGTATCCCTTTGGGATTAATTAGTTTTTTTAAAACCCTCTCATCCAATATATTGTCTCCAAAATGGTTTATACTGCTAACGATACCAGTGAGATGCATAGAGAGAACATCAATTGTATCCCTATAGATTAATTGGATGGATTCAACTCTGTACACAATATTTAAACCTTTTCTTACTGAATTTTCTCATTACACATATGCATGGTCTTCACAACATCCCATGCTTTCTTGGTCATGTGCAGTGAGAATTTCCAAAAACATAGACAACATAATGAGTAGAATGGTAGAAAATTACCATCGATCATCAAGGAAATCTATGTTCCCAAGGTCTATCTCTCCCCAAATACATTTACCTATCAAAATATTACAACCACCATAGTTTTTACATGTCGTAAGGTGGTGGACCATCATATATCTCATATCCTCCACCAACCACTGAACCCCAATATTTTGGTTGTTGATACCAATTCATCTACTCACATCGCTGATGATATACGATGTAGGTAATAGTTTTTTCCAGAATATTATATGTACTTCATCACCATGGTAAGAATATATTTCTCATTTTGATAAGAAATGTTGGATCAAAAAAAGAAACACACATCTAACATGTAAGCAACATAAGGAATGAACTTTGGAAAACATAAAATCTACACAGGAGGGTAATGAAGTACAATTACAACACTGCATGGACATTATCCCAAAATAAAAACACATATTAATCCATTTAAAATAAAATAAAAACACTATTATAACTATTAAGAAAGGTTCATGTCGAAGTGTGTAGTTTCTACTGCACAGTGGAGTGGTAATGGTAATGGAAATGATAATCATAATGGAAATGGTAATGGAAATAGATATGATAATAATTATTTTAATATATTAAGGTAAGGGTATATAACTACAATGATAATACCACACTTACCCTCACACAAATACACACACACACCCAGGGTGTTTTGAACCCAAGGTATACTGAGTGCCCATGGGGATGATACTATTTTGCTTCACTAGATATATAATAATAGTAATAATAATTAAATTATAATAATAAGAAAATATAACAGTTATACTAATTATATTTTATAAGATGAATTTTCATATAATAATAAAAAAATAAAATAAAATGATTATATAAAATTATACTAAATTAATAATAATTATAATAACAAAAAAATGATAATATAAATTACAAATAAAAAAATCATGAAATAATAAAAAAATTACAACAAATATAGGAATTCAAATTTAATTAGTAAAAATATACAATTCCAAATAATATATTTTAATAATAAAAATAATTTAATAAATAAAAAATTAATTTTTTAAATAAATAATTAAATTAAAGTTAAAAAAATAAATAAAATACTATAAAAGATGAAAATGAAAAAAATAAATTGGTTTAATAAATAAATTTAAATAAATTAAAAAATATACAAAAATAGCAATTACATTTATGGGGAAGAAATCCAGAACCCTTTATCTTTTTCTTTCATGGGAAAAATATTCAAAACAAAATCTAAGAATATGTGCTTAGACTAATAAAAAAACACAATTACAACTTCAAAAACAGCAATCCTTTTTCCCAAAAGTTAATTTATATAAATTTCACTCAAATATTAAAATCAGGAATTTTTACCAAATAATTAAAATGAATTTCACTTATCCACTGGTTAAAATTTTAAAAAAATAACTTATACCGAGGGATTCTCAAAAAGTTAAAGAGACCTACTAAGTTATAGGATCATGTTTCATTAATTTTATTTGGATGCAATGATGATTGAATATTGAAATAAATCATTTATCAATATCAATTAAAGTGTCTCCCACAATATTTCACACTCTCATGATTAGATTAAACACAATAAAAATAATATTCCTAATATTTCTAGGGAAGGGTACTGACTATGGGATAATACAAATAAGAATATATCATGGCCCCTTAGATATACACAATGGCGAAAATAAACTAGTGGCTTAGTGGGTCAAATAATATAAATAAAATAAAACAAATACATGATTTTTTAAGTTAGTCATTAAAAAATCATATCATTTCGATGGATAAAAATTGAATGTTCGAGAGGGAATAACATATTAAATATTAACTTAAAATGAGAAATATAAAGAAATATAAAATGTGGAAAAGGATAATCATAGTTATGAAAATATACTCTTACATATTGTGAATGAGTTTGAGTGATAATGAGAGTCTCAAAATAATAATGGTTTAGAAATAATTTCCAATGAATATAATGATATAGAAAATATATAAACATGGGAAAATAAAATCAAATCACTCTAACCATGAATAATGTGATAACAACTTTACCATGGTAAAAATTGGCATGTACCTTACTATTTTACTATAAAACTGAAAATATTTTTATTATGGGTTCAAAACTAAAATGGATGTTAATTTTTTAAGATTAATTATTTTATATGATGTTTTTGGAAGTGTAAATAAAATATAACATAAAATGAAATAATTCCATGAGTAATTATAGATTTTTATATATGATTTTTATATCTAATGAAATATTGTAAACAATGTATCTATAATTATATAACATAAGAAACACATTCATGAATCATATCATAAAGAAAAAATCAAATTAATGGAATTATGTGGATGGTAAGGAATATATATTAGAATAACAAATCCCTTAAAATTCTCAGAGAAAACTAGATTTGATCAACAGAAGCCAAATTATTTTATAAAACAACCAAAATAAAAAAAGATTAGTATATAACTAATGATGGGGTTCCTCTTATTAAGTTCATTCAAATATTCATCTAGAATAATGTATAAAAATAAATCATTATGGTCCACTAGAACAAAATTCATCACCTTATTTTCCTTTCTGGTTGTAGTGTCCTCTAACTGAAAAGATCATTTCTTGAGTCTCATCTTCATTATCTTTCCAATAATGAACCACTCATGAGGTAGTTTGAATTTTAGCATATTACCCCAGTAGTGTATCTCTTTAGAGGGACAAATTTCAATCTCTTAAGAATAACATATCATCATCTATGATTAATTTGAATGAGACATCTACATTAACTAAACCAGTCATGTGGGAGTCGTTAAACAATGATCTTAAAATATAAAATCAGTCGAGTTACCTTTCAACAAACTTTATTCTTAACATATTCAACTAGACTAATAACACATAATTTTAAATTAATTTCACCATTAACATCTATCATATATGATTTATGGTAAGGATTTAGTACATTCACATTAACATTTATTTGATGCATCTTTTTATCCATGATTGAAAATATACCATTGAGATGTACAATTTTTATTGTGTGAATCTTTGACCATTTTGAATTATGTTTCACTACTATAGTTCTAAAACTAAAATAAAAAGAGAATGAATTTTTCACCTTGTTAATTTTTTTGTGAAATTCGAATTTGTTTCCAATCACATGTTTTCTCCATGTATATCAATAATTCTTTATATGATTATCACCATATAAAACCCATATCACTCATCTATAGAAAGAATTTTTCATCGGCAGTTTTGAAATCCGAGATCAACTTTTTCATTAGCCATTAAGCTTTATAATCTAAATATATAGGTATTTGATAAGGTTTTCTAGAGACTAGATGGTACAAATACATTCCAATGGGTGTTTTTATGTTATTTTATAAGTTCAAAAATGCTTTATCTAGTCTGGTAGCACAATCATTTTGATATATGTTCACATTTTTCTCAAATATTATTTTGATTTCCCAGTTTAAAATTTATTCTTGACTATTACTTTGTTGTAAATTTGGTGTGCTTGTATAATAGAAGATTCCCCTAGGAGTCATTAGATCATGACACATAGTACTATTGATGTGGGTAGCATGATCAGTAATGATGATTCTTTGAATTCCAAACCATGTTCATATAGTTCGTTCCATATATTTAATTACCACCCAAGCAATTTTCTCACAAGGGCTACAATATCCATCCAATTTGATACATAGTCAAAATATAGTAGGATGTATTACATGTAAAATGATTTATAAAAACGTTCCATGAAGACATTTCCTCATATTTCAATATTTTTAATACCTATTAAATGGTGTTTTCCATCTCATACATCCAAAAAATGCTTCTAGTTATTATGAATTTTTTTAATTCATGATGAAATCTAGAATATCTAAATTTATGGTGGGATAGTATAAATTTTATTTTAAAGTATGTATTAATTATATGTTAAATTCAATGATTTTGTGCATATTCTCAAGAATTAATATGATTCAAAAAAATCTAACAATTCTTCTTCCATGATAAAATTTCTAATCATTCTATCTTTACAACACTTAAAGGATAAGAAATTATACTAGAAGTATTGGTAGAATACATTCAAAAAAATTATCCTTTTCTAAAATAATTCACAATATACCTCACCTGAAGATATTAATTTTACAATATTATCATACCAAGGTGTGATAGTACTGATTTCATATAATAGTTCATATTTTAATTTTTAATAAGTTATTTTCACATTGATTTCATTATTATTTGGTTCTAGGAATGAAAATTGTTCAAACATGAAATTCATAGATTGTATTTTATCTTGATTTTAATATAAAATTTTTTATGTTGTAATATCCTACAAATTATTATGGGATTTAAATCCTTCTTTGACCGAAAATATCATAGATTATAGTGATC
Organism: Viscum album; assembly: GCA_963277665.1. NCBI lineage: Eukaryota > Viridiplantae > Streptophyta > Magnoliopsida > Santalales > Viscaceae > Viscum > Viscum album. The sequence goes on from OY728164.1 coordinate 1,201,176,737, forward strand.
TAAATATAAAATGACTTTTAAAAGTAACAAATACAAAAATTAATGAAATGAAAAAACAACCACTAACAACTCATTTTCCATTATTGTGGTTATGGGTTCAACATTTTTTATATACAACTAGAATAATTGATTAGTTTGAAGTTCTTTAATTTCATTTTTATCAAGGAATCACCATGTTCTAAGTCACTTGTATCACATATTAGTTCAAATGACTATTCCTACTCTTTTGAAAGAATAATAACATAATTAATTTTATGTTTACATGATAATTGAAACAATTCATGAATTTTTTCTCAAAATGGATGGAATTATCTTTTATTATAAGGGTAGCCCATGGTTTCAAAAAAATATAGAAATCCATATTAATGAATCAGTATAATTACAAATTCCCATGAAAACCTATAACAAAATTAATTTATATAGGTATTTGTTTTGGATAAATCGTAACAATATTGTATGGGTTACCTTTCATTCATATATTTAAATTAAAAACCCTAAAACAATTCCACTATGTACCACGAAGTGATACATTTCCCAATGGAACACTAAATTATTTTATTTACATATTTTTGAAACTTTTTTTGGATGATCTTAAAATTTAATAAATTAATATCTATAAAAAAAGAAGTCAACTATGAGTATTACCCTAAAATATTTAAGTGGGTTATATAATATTTCCATAATGAATTGTCGAAACATGGATGGTACATTTCATATTCTAAATTACATTCACCAATAAGAGAATGAACCATTTAAACAAGTGAATTTTATTTTCTATTAACCTAATATTGTAACCATGATTTTATTATATCCTATGATTTATCAATAATTAATATTAATCTTTTTATTCTAGGAATTTTATAATTTGATAAATATAGGTAATGGGATGTGATCCTTTCTAGTTGTATCATTCAATTTGTGGAACACAACACATACCCTCAATCGCTTCACTATTTTATTTTAAATTAATTCTACTTTATCATTCTCAAGTAATATGGAACCAAAATTTTTAGGTAACACTAATAATTTGGTGAACCAAAATAACACCCCAAAGTTATAAAATATGATTACATTTAAATAATTATATTCATTTGATAGATTTCAATTCACACAATACTAAACACAAACAAAATCACAATATATTTAGAAAAAAATATAATTTTTAACACAAATTCATTAATAAATATCCATTGGATTAAAAATAATGAATATGAGTAACCTATTTATGAAATATAAGTATACTAAAATAAGAGAAACTTTTAAATGAAAAAATAAATTATTTTAACAAAATGATTAATAAGATAATTTATTATTTTAATAATATTTTTATTTTATGATATTATAGTTTACATTTTAAGAAAAAAAATTCCTATAGATATATTATGTTTGATATTAATATTTATATAACACCAATTAAATTGGTAGATGATAGGAAACATTAATAATAATAGTTAAAATTTGAAAATGCAATTTCCCAATTAGAACAACATTTCCATTATATTTTATGAATTTATGAAAAATGATAATTTATATATTTTGGAATATTTAAACAATAGAAAATAACCTCATTTATTAATTTTTCATATAATAATTTAATTTCAACTAATTATCGAGGTTTTTGTTCAATAAAAATTTATTTTAGTCAAAAATACAGTTTTCTCAAGAGTTTTATTTATATAAATTTACTCTTATTAAATAATGAGTTTGAAATTTATAAATAAAAATTAAGTAGAAAATTTTAATTTTATTAATATAATTTTACATTTTTATATATTTTTTTATTATAGAAAACTAATGGATTTATTTTTTTTATCAAATTAAAATGTTATATTAATATATAAATTGTTTTTTAGTAGTTTCATTGAATGAAATATTTTTCAATAGATGTTTTGTTTTTTCCTAAATTTCAAGCCTTATATGTTTCATTTTGTTATAATAAATCAATTTATTTCACTAAATTTTTTACCCACAATATTTTTTCTTTTATATAAATTTAAAACATAAAAGGTTGTTTCTCAAAAAACTATTTTTACACGATTATTTTTTATTATAAAATAACCATTTGAAACTTTTGTAATTTTATTTGATAAAATTATTCAGAAATTTAAATTTATATGGTAAAAATTGTGTAATTTGGTAAATTTTATTTTTTTTCATTAAAATTAATTAATAATGTAAAAAATTATTTACTAAATAAAAACTAAATTAGGGTAAATTAAAAATGTTTAGAAAAATAAATAAAAAACTCAATGTTTTATCAAAATGTATTAGTTAAGGGGATTTTAAACCAAAAATCATTTTCCTTTTCTCTTTTTAATCCTTTTAAATATGAATAGCGACCTTACATTTTTGAATAAGTAAGGGTTAGTCCCAAAAATGTCATTTATTCACTTACAAAAAGGTAAAAAATTTACCACTATAGGACTCACATATAATTATAATTTCTATATAGGAATGTTCTATAAGAAACTCTTTATAAACAACACTGATCAAATAAACTTATCCAAATCCCTTCAAATTCTCAAGTAGACCCACGTAAAATTCCAGTCCCCGATACGAGTATTGTCATATTCTTAGATTTTATTCATAAATATATTCATCCAAATTTGGTGTACACACACTGATATAATTATTCATATACCTCATTCATCAAGGAAAATAAAACTGATGTTTGAGCATTGTATGAACTGATGCCTCCACAATGTAACATGTTCTTGTTTTACATCACATACATAAAAGGTTTGATTTAAGGATGATATTAAAGAATAAATATAATTTTTATGATTTAATTATGTTATTTTAGGAGAAATTATAAAAATTATTAATATTTGATCAACAAACAATTATCATACATCCAATCATTTAAAATGAGTAAACTAGGAGGAAAATGGTCCTTTTTTTTCTAAGTAATGACACTCAATAAATTATCATCAAATTATACGTCATTAATGTTATTATATATCACACTAAAAAATTTTATATAAGAACATTATTAATATTTTATAATGATATTATGAATAAACTGTCTCATAGTCATTCATTAATCATTGTAGGTTCATGTTTGGGTCAGTTTAACCTCATACATGAGAACTAAAATACATTTATGACATTTATTACTATGAGAATTTATTATCCATTGTAATATGATATAAATATGTAAATAATTAATTTACATTGGTTTTTTTAGTTTATATCAACATTTAACTCATTAATTATGAAAGCATATGTCATTTTTTAGGAATCACCGAATCATGATCATCCTCGATTTCATCTTCAAGGTTCAAAAACATTGGCATGACATGAAATTGTAACTATATAATATATAATGTAACATAAATTATAGTTTTTTATATTATCTAATAGTTATTTAATTATAAAAATAATAGAAAACAACACCTTTTTTGCAAAACTAGGTCAAAGTGAAGAAGATTAGAAACACCTGTTTTTGAAAACAAGTAATGACTAACAAATATTTTATATACAGAATAGTTGTATATGAGGAGAATATATTTATTTAGTTATGAATAAAATTTATGGGTATGTATTTAATGATACTTAAATAATTATTTTTAGGATGTTTTGTTCAACAGTAGAATGAATCGGTATAATATAAGGGGTTTTTGTCTCAATATCCCTTAATTGAGACAAGTATTGTATTTATTGACCAAAATTAAAATTCTATGGGGTATATATTTACTATTATATATTTCATTTAATTAATTATATTTTAATAGTGGTATTTAAAGATAAATTTCATTTCATCTATTTCAATATATTTTGATTCAATAGTTTCTAAAGCTGTAAGGGTTTTCTTTGTCTCAATTATGACTGTTTGGGATATAATATATTTTCCACACCATATTTTATTTGAATTTTTTATTCACTACCCAATGATATATTTATATCATAATATTTTTATTTAATATGATTTACTACAAAAATATTCCCTTATTCAAGTGTTTATTTCTTCAGTTGTTTCCCCATTACTGATGGTTATTTGTAGCTCAATTTTTGATTATTAACATATGATCATACTTTAAATTTATTTCATATATTTAAGGTAAACTTTAAATTTTATTTTATTATTTTTTATTATATAATTATTTTAAATGGATGAAAATTCTTAAAACATAAACCCTTTGATAATATTTCTCACTTCTTTGGATATGTTTAAGCCACCCACTTTCATTATCTGAATGGATTATGATAATGTTATTTGAGTATTATCTTATAATAATGACAATTTCTCTATATATTATGATAATCATATTTTACATAAATCATATGGTACAATGTTAACCTAGATTATGTTTTCCTATTATCATTACGAAAATTGATGTAATTTTAAAATAGATGAATATTGGTAAGTTGAATATTTATTTTGAACCTTCCACCTTTATCCTATGGATGTGTTATTCTAAAGTTATACCTTTTATTAAGAAGGGAGATAGTATTATCATTATGGTATGGATGATTATTGAAATTTTTGGTATATATTTGATAAACATCCCTTTTCTTTCTATTTATGTGTTGTGATTATGTTATAACATCTATTTACATTTGGAAAAGTATCTACATTCAATATTTTTCATTATATAGCTTTTTGTGTTTTTATTAAAAAAGAGGTTATATAATGAATTTAATAAAAGGTATTTAATACTCTTATATAGAATGAATTATGATTAATTAAGTGATGTGATGGTCTCATAATTATATTTCACCTTGGTGAATCAAATGGTATCATGAGATAACATTTCTTTGGGTATTTGTTCCATGCCTTCCCAATTCATAAATTTATCTTGACTGTGGTTTCAAATAATTTTAAAGTGATATTGTATAAGACCATGATATTAGATTTTTTTATTTATGAAATAATTTATTATATTAAAAATATATCACTAATGTTAATATCCATGTTTTCACTCATTTTTCATTGTTATATCAGAATCTAAGTTTCATGTTTAATATGGAATCAAATTGTTTACCCATTCCTGCCATAATATGTGGGATATTTTTTCCATTAATGTTTCATTTTTAATGATTAATCTTATAAATTTTTTGATCACAACACTTCTTCTATTTCTATTTTCCTAGGTTATGGATAAAAGTATTACATGTTACTTTTTTATAAGGATAACATGTGTGAAATTTTTTTTGAAAGACATTAACTAATTTTAATTAGTTAATATGTCTCCTATATAATTGTAAAATTTTATATTTGATAGTTTATATTTTGGATTTATCATTTTATGTTGTGTACTAGATCTCTAAATCTCTAAAAATTAAAATAAAATTTTTATGCAAGAGTTGAAATAATCATTTCTATTTTTTGGGTTGATTGTGGGTGTGATTGGGAGGTTCGCTATGGTTTTGAGTGTAGTCTTAAAGGTGGAAATGGGAGCGGTTCTAGAATGTTGAGGGACCCTATTCTGTTGTGTGTTTGGGTGGCTTTAATTTAGGTGATGATTTTTCATTCCTTGATTTTTATTTGTTTTTTGTTTTGATGTGATCTGATTTGAATGATTTTATTCTTATGGTGAGTATTTTGTGATATGTATATTAATTTAGGTGTAAGTTGAGGATAAAGTTTCATCAATATGGTAGTGGATTATTGAAAAATAATTCTTGCCTTTGTTTTTTTGATTTTGATCTCTTCCTCGTATTTTTCATTTGACGATCTCTGTCTTCTTGGATTCTACAGTTCATTTTCTGTTTTAGATAAATATACTTTTAGTTTTGGGTGATTCTGCAATTTTATTCTTTTTTGAAATTATTGATGAATCTATTTTAGTTCATTGGTGGAGGAGAAGACGAAGGAATTTTGGAGATGGAGGTCTTTATATGGGGCCAATATTTGATCTTGGGGATGTGTAATTCCCCGAACCCATAATCAAGGAGTTGGTTTATTTTTTTAATACAATGGCATGATTATAAGGATTCATGTCCTGAAGGAATGATCAGTTTAGTAGTATTGGAAACAAGATACATATATAATCTGAATAATAAAATATGCCAAAAAAAACAACACAAATTTATTACATTAGAAACATCTAATATTCCATGATTATTCCAAAAAGTCACTCATAAATAACTTCTACATATCCTAGGAAAATGAAACATGAAAAAGGGGTGAGATCAAATTCTCAGTAAGATTATGCAATATAGATGAAGAAAACATAAACATTAACCATGGTGAATAATTTAAAACAGATGACTTTACAAATAATAAACATGAACACTTTATGGTAAGAATACAAGCCGAGTAAATAATTCTATAATAAAACATAGTCATTGGTATTCTACTAGTAGAATAACTACCTGAAATATCAATATGTATTTTCATAATGATGGAATGCATAATTTATGACATCATAACAACAATGTCAAGGCTTTGTGCCAGGACTACAAAAATGATTTTTTCAAGTCCTTGTTCCAAGAAACTAGTTTTTCTAATGAGACCTACCGATGCATCGATGAGCTATAGCGGGCTCCACCCATTACATACTTAGTCCAATGCATTCCTCATATAAAAATTTTGAAACATAATGTAATCATTCGTATTAAAACTAGGATACAAAATGTCAATACTATATCCACAAACCATGAATAGTATAAAAATATCATATCCACAGTCAAACATAACTCATTAAATACAATATGGATGATTGTATTGTAACAGATTAACCTTAATCGAGAATAATGAAGGATTTTGACAATGATTAAAATAATCTTCAAAACTATTTTAGAGAAATTTCCCCCTTTTTTCTTGAAAACTTTTAAAAGTCGTACTATTTTTCAAAAAGCCATTTAAAAATAGTTTTTTGAATCAAAGTGACCAATGCCACTTTTAAAATTTTAAAGGGAATTGTAGTTTTAAAACGTTAATGTCCAAATAAATAAAACCTTAAAACCATTTTTAAAACATGGACCTTAATGAGAAAGATTCAGAATAGTAAATCTTTATAACATTTAAAATAATATTTTAGTTATAATTACTAACAAAAAGGGAGACACTTGAATACAAATAATTGAGGTAATAAAAAAATTATAATATCACAAGAATAAAGGGATTCATGATATATTATTTCAAAGTACATTATATAAACCATATAAAAGTGAATTGGTGTATAAAAACCAAGAAGTCTCAATGGAATGTAAATTGAGATACAATCTATTATAAAGATTGTATCCTTTGGTTAAGGATAAATCAATCACAAAATTATGTGTTTCCAATATAAATAAACTCAATATGATTGAAAATTTAGTGTAAATAAATCTAAGTACATTAACACATATTATTGTAAAAACTACACCAATGAATTGGATGTTTAACTCAATAAATGGAGATTGAGTTAAAATTATTCTTATCAAGTTCATATCGATGAAATGAGAATTTATAAATTGAGAGATTATATTTTTCAAGAGTATATCCAATGAAAGGGTAGTGGAAATTACTACACAAAAAATAAATAGTTATTCCACACATAATCATGGAGTAAAATAATCAACGAAGTATGCGTAAATCCCCCTGAGTGGAAACTGAAATTTATAATTCCTTTACCGATTTGGTTACTAATGAAACATACACCCCATGAAAGAAGTATCATACAATGAAGATGTAAATACCCATACATTAAATTATATTACAAAAATAATACAATCAGGGGTAGTACATACTCCACACAAAAAGAAATAGTCTCCAATATAACATGAATCTCATGGGAAAAAAAGTGAGATGAAAAACCCTTACTTATTGGTAATCAATCGAGTCATATGAATAAAAGCTAATAACCACCAAATGAATCATATAATACCAGGAATATAAAAATAATCATGATAATATATATCAAATATCTGTACACAATAAACTACTTCAAATAAATAAGTGGCAAACAATGGAAATCTAACAGAATTAAAAGTGAGATATGAAACCCCTAACCTCAAGTTTGACTTTTCTTGTATGTTTCTTGTTCTTCCTAAATAATAAAATTATGTTAATTTCTACTTGATTAAGAAAATTTTTCAAGTTTATAATTCCTTTTATGTCACTTACTACCTTTCTATAACATTTAGTTTATTATTTGAGTTCATATTGGATATTTTATCGATGTTTGGAACATGAGTCAAAAATGAACTTGTTAAAATTAAAAATTTTATATTTAGTCAAAAGTCCATTATCTCCGTAATGATATACATTATTTAGATATCATATATTTTTTATATATCCAGTATATATATCTATTTATATTAGTACATAAAATTTGAATATATGAAATTAAATTTACCGTTCAGGGAGAGGGTAAGTCGTACGTACAGATAAACGCTAATTTCATTTCTATTTTGTATTTTAATGGAATTAAAACATAATGATACATAGTTATATTATAATTCCAGTATAATATCATATATAATATCATTAATTCCATCCTTTTTACATCACATATAATTAATTAACGAGTCATGTCATTTTGAGAGGGCAGTAGTCCATACTTCCTCAAATGAAATTATCGCATTTTACCCATAATGGAAACCATAAAATAATGATATAAATGGAAAATAAAAAAGCATAAGGAAAAAATAAACATAATATATATATATATATGTATCATATATAAATATAGTTTCATCTTAATGGCCACCATTAGAGGCGGTAGGAGATAATTGAACAATCATCGTTTGGTAAGGTGTTAGTATGCCATCCATAGAAACAATATGTTCTACACCCATTATATAGAGCTGGGTGTTTTTGTAGATCGAATTCTTATCATAACAACATCCTTGTATATTTAAGATACTGTTTTTGTTAAAAAATAAAGTAACAAAAAGTGTTTATGTGGTTGGAGAAGTATAATAAAACAAAATAAAACAAAAGAATTTAAGAGAAAGTGCTACCTTTAATTTTGGTAACGTTCTTTTGTTTTGAACCAAAAGGGCTGCTTAAACTTCCTTCTTCCAAAGGTAAGGATTCTAGGTGAAATAGGGAGATATTGAGAGATTATTTTGGTCTGTTTTGGATGAGCCAAAGGTTTCTAAAGGTGTGTGGAATGGGTTATATGTGGTGTCCTTTTATAAGGGGGAGGAGGGGCTCTTTTGGAAAGTGTGAAAATATTATTTTATTATATTGTGATATTCAGTTTATAGAAGTCCAAAATTAATTGATGTCAAAGATAAGGTGACGCGCAGTTGAAATAAAATCAGACAATAAGAATTTTTCAGGTTTTTTTATTTTAATATTAATAATCATATTTATTTAAATCATTTATTAATGTGGTAAATACTACATCATTGTTGTGTCATAAATTATTTAATTTATATGAGGTATAAAAATTATAAAAAAATAACCCTAATGTATGAAATATTATTATATTTCCAATGATTATTTATAGTTGAAAATATTACGTATATAAACCTATGTAAAAATCGATATACTAAAAGATATTTTTTAATGTCATTTTAGTCTTTACTTTAAGTTAATTAAAATAAAGTGTCATTATAATTCTTAAGTGGCTCCATGGGGTCCCAAAATCTACCCAAGGTATACCATTGTCATCCATGAGTCATTAAATAAGTTTAGGAAAAGTGATAAGGTAATTATGTATTATTACCATATTAGTATTACCTTCAATTACCTTATTTACCTATAATCGCCGTAAATAAAAGACAAAAGTTACTATTCACCAAAAAATATTTTAATCTTATTGAAACACATTTTACTTACTAATAATGACAATGTATCTCGGATTTTTGAAATTCAATTCACAAAAGTGGTAAAATTTTATTTAAATGAAAATGTCAGATTTTTAACTACTACTTAGTGGTTTCACTATTCATAAAAAATTGATGTTTTCCCAAAAAATACAAACAATTCAGCCTAAGATGTATATTATATTCCAAATTCAAAAATAATGTATATTTTACCAAATTTAAAAAATAGAAGATGGATTAATTAATTTAAAATTAATTCCTGTTGTCAAAACAAATAGCGTGTTTTTAAAAACAATAATTATTAAAATATTGACACTTGTTTAAGTATAAATTAAAAGTGAAATTAATTTCAATGAAAAAAATTGGATTAAAGGGTAAAAATATAACCTCATCACACTTCAAAACCAATTTAAAATATAATCAAACCATATAAATAAATTAGTTTAAAATAATGTTTTGAAAAAAAATACATCATTTCTCACTACCCATAAAAAATGAATATTATTTGAAAAATATAAAATTTTCATACACAGTAAATTTTGATGTCACCAGTCTCAAGAATTATTTTATTTTGTTAAAATTAATATGTAAAAGGGTAAAATATTGGATTTAAAAATGTTTTTCCATTAATAAGTGGTAAATTGTTTTTGAAAAATACATTTTTATCTAAAAATTTGTATTTGTTCTTATAATAGACTAACAAACACATATTACATAAGTTAAAATTATATAAAGTATATAAAAATTAAAATCCAGTTAATAATATTTATAACCAATTTTAAATGGCTAGTTTGGTATGTTGTGGTGCACTCGAAATCGGTGTTTCATGTAGTGCAAGCTATTGAATTTAATGAAAATAACATACTATAAAATCTTGGGGTGTTAAAGGATGGGTTTTTAGAATGAAAACATTTGAGGGAATTTGAACAAGAATCACGTAATTGAATTCTTCTACAGAATTGTTAAAGGGTTTTATATTCTATAAATTCTAGAAGGAAATACTTTAGAAGAGGATTAAGAGAAGGTATCATTCACCATGTATCGATATTCAGAATTGGAAGACTGAGAGGGTATGGATTAACAATCATTACCAGGCCCATGAATTGCTACCCAAGATAGCATCCCGAGTAGTTATGCAATAGTGGAGGCTTTCCATAATTATATTGATGTTGGTGAGGGTTATATCTAAGTAGTCTTGTTACTTGAAGATTGTGGCTCATTCAACCAACAAATGTTTCAGGTATCTAGGTCTTTCAAGTCATTTGAGGTTTCTCCCTTTACCCTTAAACTGTGATTTATCTAGAAAATAAATAAAAAATTTATGCTTTTGGACTATTAATTCAACATAGTGATTTTTTTTTCTATAGTTGATATTATGTTTTTTTTCGAGATACATTCCAACCTAGATACTGGAATGTTGATTTGGATGTTTAATAGATGAATATATGGGTAATCACCTCAAAATAGGGTTGTTGAATATGGATTCAATCATTACTGTAATGTATCACAAATGAGACTTATACTTCAAAATTGATGAGACACGACTAGTGTTATTCACTGGTTAAAAAAATAATGGATAATAGTTTAATTTTGGAGACTCATATTATATTCATATTATGATGGAGAAGTTGAGTTACTTAGTCTTACCTATATACGTGAAGTTGATATCATAATAGAATAATTCTTGATACTCTTAGCTATTATTATTTTCCATTGATATTTATAAATTTTATTCTTGTAAATTCTAAATGTTAGAAGAATTATGTGAAAAATACAAGGATTTTTCTTTTGTGGTTATACATTGATGCTTTTTAATCATATATTATATGGTATCCATAACCTTGAATGGTGATTTTAGAAAATGGATAAATTATTTGGGAGATATATTGGAGGACACATGACTGAGGTTTAGATTAATCAACAATTTAATATATGTTTTATGTTGAGTTAATAAATTTTTATTTATTTATAAATTTGTAAGTTAGATAGAAATTATTAACCTTGGGATTGATAATTAATTTTTTACAATTTTTTATTTTTTCAACTTATTTCGTAAGAACCTGATATGTTGTAGCTTGTGCGTGGCCTAATTAATTAGTGTACAGTATCACTTAAGGGTGAAATATGTTGTTAATTTTTTGAGTAATATATAATATAATGGTGGTTTAATGTATTAGATATTGAAATAGGTTTTTTGTAATGGTATATTATTTACAGTATATGAGTAGTGAATATACATTCTTGGGTATATGACTGTAGGAATTGATAATTACTTTTTATGAGATATATTAGATTTTGATAAAATATATTTCAATGATTAATGTGTTTAGCATATTTTATGAATGTACATGATAATTTAGGATATTTTTTGAGGATTAATTTAAAAAGATTTAGAGTACCCAACCCAATGAAACATATCTTCAAAAAATGATATATATCAAAATAAGAGTGATACAGATTGAACTGGGTCTGATATAAGTTGATTTATAAGAACTATATTATAATATAATGGTGTTATATAGTGAATGATCAGGATGCCACATTTTCCTATGGTTATGTTTTATAAATAACTTATAATGACCATAACTCATTTTAAATATTTTTGGTTTGATGATGTCTAAATAGAAAAAATAACTATGTTAACAAAGGATTCTATGGAAAATATATAAATTATCCCAATGAACAACCAAACATGATAACGTTTTCAATGAAAAAACATATAATTATTCAAACCAAATATCCTGAAATTTTATTCACAATGTGAACATATTGAAATTATTAAACAAATAATAGAATAAAAATATGGATTGTCGTTGAAGATCAAGCATTGATGATCACCAGAATCCCAACTATATGGGAACAAGACAAGCTATAAAATTTCATTGCTTCAATTGCAATTGAATTGAGTATTAGACGGCACAATGACCCAATCCATGGTCCATCAAGGGAGATAGTCAATAAAAAAAATTAGAATAGGGAAAAGACAATGAAACAACTACTAATGAATCAGATAGTTAGTTTTCATTCATTATTTTATATAGTTCTATGTCATTCAAGTTTTCACAAAAAAATGGATAATTAATTATAATTAAATAAAAGTCATATGATTTTCATATAATTAATTATCAATGTTTTTGTGATGATATTCCTTATGGATATGGATCTACATACCCTATTATAATATGTGTAATCAGTAATCTAATATCACTCTTTATAAAGTTCTTATATTGATTATTTATAAAGATAAATAACATTCCACATCAAAAAAAACCTCGTGATCGTCATGTTCTGTATAGTTAATTATGAGTGGACATTTAAATTTAAACTGATCTTATGCAAAAAATTATGAAGATGTAATTTTATTCATGGTTGTAGAATGTAACACCCTGGAATTATAATATATGATTACCTTTAATTAAGTCAATTTGTCTAATAGTTTTATCTACACATAAAACTTATCATAAACCAAACAATGATATATTTAGAATACAATTTAAATTATTATGTAGGACCATTAAATCCAAGATGATCAAAAAGTGGGAATAAATATGAATATCTAATTTATTAATTTTTTTTAAAGAAAAATAAAGTATAGTTTAAAGATAAATTAGATTGAATTAAATTTAACTCAAATGAGAAATAAGATAAATATTTTTTAGAAATGTATTTTCAAAAATATATTGTTTATGAGATACAAATTTCTATTTCAATAACTATATTACTATTCAAAGAATATTTTTTAAAATAATAATTGGTTAAAAATAATTTGGTTGGTAGAAAATATGAAATTATAAAACTAATAGTTAATATTTGAAAATTAAATTTTCTAATTAAATTAATTTTTCAATTAAATTTTATGATTTAATTCAAAATATGAATTTATAAGGTTTGCAATTTGAAATAAATAAAAAATAAATTAACTTTTAATTTCCATAAAAATTTGACTTATTATTATTATTTATAGTTTGTTTCTATTGAAAATTCCATTTTTAGTCAAATAATACTGATTTCATGAAACTTTTATTTTGAATGACTTTAGAATTAAATGAGATTAGCCTAGAAATGATTACAAAATATTAAGCAATAAAATATTAATTTAATGAAAAAAATATTAATTAGTAAATATTCATTTAACATATTAAACCAATGGAAGACATTACTATTAAAAGTTAATTTGTTAATTTAATATAGAAATTTTTTTTAGTATTATTTTTTAAATCAATAACATTTCAAGAGAGATTCAGTTTTTTATTTCATTCTCAACATCACATTACTTTTTTATAGATATTCAATTTATTCCATTACAAAAATATTATGAGATAATATAATCCTATATAAAAATTGAAATACTAAAATAGTTATCTCTCTAAGAAAAATTTTACGCGATTAAGTGTATTTATATTAAATTTAACTTTTTACAATATTATAAATTTTCTATTATAAAATTATTTTAAAATTTAAATATGAAAATATCAAATTTTTTAATTTTTTTATCTTATTACTATTTAATAAATTTATTTACAATGATTATAAATTAATTACAAATGTAAAAGTAAATTATTTTAAAAGAAAAAAAGTTTAAAAATCCTTAAAATAGTCAATGTTGACTAAAGAATGAGTAGTAGTGGTAATTTTGGGCCACAACACATTTTCCACTGTACTTGTATCCACTTTATATCCTCTTAAACATGAATATTAACATTAAATTATTGAAAATGTAATGCTTTCATCCAAAACAAACATTTATTTTACTTATAAATGGGTAACATCTTCACCACTTAAATACTCATATCTTATTGAAACTCGAAAATTTTTCTCCCTCTATAACCCTATCCCATTATAATAATACCATAATAACTATTATTTATCCCAATACCTTCAAAATCATGGAGACTTCCATGAAAAATTCAAGTCCACAGTGTGATAATTATCAACTACGTAGTCTTCATTTGTAATTATGATCATTCAAATTTATTCTACCCTGACCAATATGATTATATTAATATTATTTTCAGAAATTTATGTTACTATATTAAGGAAATTGTTATTTTTTATCCATGAACCCCATCCATTAAGAAAAAAACTATTATTCATGTATTATGAGGATAACAACTTTTGTGACTTAAAATTTTTCTCTATCTATCATCTATTACATGTTTGGATCTATGAATTTTGTTAAAGAAAAAATATTATGATTATTATATAACAATGTTTCTAGTATATAAAATTATATAACCCATTAATTATATTATCAAAAAATTATTATCGTTAATTTAATCGTTAAAAATAAGCAGACTAAGAGGAAAATTATTTCTTTCCATTAAGTAATGACATTATATTAATTCTATTCTACATATAATTCTTAATAATTTGGATATATCATTAAAATAAACACTATATAAGATAATTTTTATTAATTTAAAACTATGTTATAAAAAATTGTCTCATAATAATCCCTTAATCATTGTAGGTTCATGTATAGGTCGATTTAACAACCTATTTGAAAAATATTATACATTTTTTCAGGGATGGCTGTAAGAATTTATTTTTCCTTTTAATGTGATATAAATATTTCAAAAAAATTTACTTTCTTCTGGTAAGTTTATATCAACATTTAACTCATTTATTAAAAAAACATCATTCATTCATTAAGAATCACCAAAGAATGATCATCATTGATTTCATCATCATGGACGATAACAAAAATTGACATTAAATGAAATTATATCCTTATATAGAATAATTTAATAACTTTTAAATTATCTTATATGATATAATATTGGTTTAATTAAGAAAAAAATATATACCAACACCTATTTTATGTAACTATTTAAAAGTGTTAAAGATTACTTACAACCGGTATTTAAAATAGTTAAAGGCTAACTATTATTTATATGTGAAAAATTAATGTAAATGAAGATTATAGATGTTTATAGTTAATAATATGAATTTGGGTATGCATTAAATGAACATAATTTAACTACATAGGATTTATGGTTCAAGTTCATGACAAATCTGGATAAGGTAAGGGTTTTCATATAAATATCCCTTTATATAGAAAAGTATTGTATTTATGCACTAAATTTCTGTAATGTGGAACATATAATGCCAATTTGTGGTATCTTGTCATTAATTTTATTTTAATATTTTTATTATATGTTAAATTAAAATCTCCCTCACACAAGAGGGTATGATAAAAAAGTGTCTAAAGTAATAAGGGGTGTCTTGGTCCCAAATATGATTTATTGACATATAATGCATTTTTGAAACATTTTTTCTTTGAGTGGTTTATTAACTACCAATGGATATATTTATTTCTTACACATTTTACTTATTTTCATTTATTATCATGATCATGTTCCCATATTCAAGTGGTTATCAATTCATTTTTTTCCTCTGTAGTGATGATTTTTGGTAACTCATTTTTCTTCACTATGTTATGATAATTATTTGAACTTATTTTATATAGTTTTGGTATATTATTACCATTAATTGTATTAATTATTAATATCCCATTTTTCTATCAAAATAACTTAATAACACATAAACCTTTTGAAAAATATTTCTCACTTTTTTTATATGTTTAAACAACCCACATTATTTCATAAGATGGATAATGATCTTTTTATTCCTCTATTATCTTAGTTGTATACCCTTTATTATAAACAATGTGATAAAAAATCTACATAACACATTTTTTATGATGTTCTCCTAAATATTACTTTGTGCAATTGTCATGGGGAAAAGTATTGGGATACCGGTATGGATGATTATTGAATATTTGACTACGTATGGTTTAACCATCCACCTTCTTCATCCAGATGGGTTATGATCATGTTATCCAGTCTAAAAAATCGGTAAAATTGTTGATATATGGATATGAATGTTTATTTGAATTTTTAATGTGTATTAGTTCACCAAACACCGTATTTTCTTAGGTATAATGTGACAGTATATCCATTTCATTAATTAAGGGAAAAGTTTTTACATTATATATTTTTAATTATAGAGATATTAATGTTTTAATTTAGTAAGATGTTTCTCATGTACTAGAATGAATGGTCTTTATGACTCTTATGGTGGCTACATTGGACATAAAAAATTTACAGGTGGGGATTATAATTATATTTCCACTCGATGCATCAACACGTCTCATGAGAAAAAAATGGTATGGGTCTTTAGAATATACCTTCCCAATTTAGAAAGATGTTTTGACAACAATCTCAAAAACATGTAAGGTATCATGGAAAAAGGATTTGATAGAATATTTTTTATATCCAAATTTATTAATTCCATTAGTATGAGTTCAATATTTTTGATATTAATGTTTTAATTTATTATTATAAATATAAATTTCTCTCTTTCAAGTTGATTGTAGATTATTTACCTATTACATCGATAATATTTACACCATGCTTATTCTACAATTTAGTTAGTTGTGTTGTCATCCATTATAGATCATTTGAGAATACACCTTCATATGTTTATATTTACCTTGGTTATAGAGAAAATTATTTAACATGAAATGTTTTGAGTCATATATCCTTTGAAACAATTAAAGGTAAACCTTAAAGTATTTTCATCAATTAACTTTTTTCATATGTTCTGGGATAATTTTCTGTTTGATATATAGAACATGGGATTTATCAGTTTATTTTGTGTCCAAATTATATAATGTTTGAAACCAAAAAATAACCTTCATATATAAGATATGAAAAATAATTATTTAGTTTTTAATTATAGATTGTTATATCTAGAATTTTGTAGCTAGTATCAAATAATGTATATAATGTATGAATTTATGGAAATGAATATGAGACTCTGGATATGGGGAGTCACAAACCCTAAAATTTGGATATGGGATACATTAATCCATTTTTATGAATTTGAATCACACATTTCTTGATGAATTTCATCATATTTGATGTTAAGTGTAATTTTGGATTCCTATAAGGTTTGAAATTATTTTTCAAACATATTATTAGAGAAAATATGAGGGGATTATACATTTTAAAATATTTATCTTCTATCTTACAATTATGTTCTCCTATGAAATGACATTGTAAAATTTCATTTATTATTAACATGAAACAAAAATATTTATGATGATTTCTAATGATATGGATTCTTCCATGTGGTTGTATATCAAGATTTCAAGAAGTGGTTTATGCTAAGGTGTTGGTGTTTTTAAAGTAATGTGGATACTGTAATGAACTAATTTTTCTATTAAATGACTCAACTATGATTTTTTTACTTCAAATTATTATATTGATT
Organism: Viscum album; assembly: GCA_963277665.1. Taxonomy (NCBI): domain Eukaryota; kingdom Viridiplantae; phylum Streptophyta; class Magnoliopsida; order Santalales; family Viscaceae; genus Viscum; species Viscum album. Next base: position 1,201,194,716 of record OY728164.1, read on the forward strand.
AAATTAACTCTTCTTTTTCATCAATTAATCCATCATGATTCAGTTCTTCCATTACCAAGTCATCACATTATTCAACCAAATATAAGAAATAATAAACAATCCATAAAGGTTTTTCCATAGATCCATAAAAAAAGTTTAAGATTTATTCAACAAATCTAAAAATTAGATTCCTATATTATACATTGACAATAACATTTAATTTTCAAGTGAAGACTCTTCCTAGAGTGATTCGAGTTCCCAAATATTATTCCATATCATGGAAAACAATGTCAGTGGGGAAGTAAAATTTTTCAACATTGACGAGATGATCCTCTAATAATCCACAATGATGCATCACTATGTTATTTTTAATTTATAAGGGGAACCTATTTGTATTTTATTCTATAATGATCAATTCTTTATGAATAGTATATGTCATGAGGTTAATTATAGATCCGAAGTCACATTGTATTCTATAAAAATGAAGATCTTCAATATTTCAGGGTATCATGAAACTTCAATGTTTTATTTATTTAGGTGTAATATATCTAGGAATTACTATAAAAAATTACTCAATAATTAAACTAAATACAATATCATTGATTTTATTCTACTAGATATAGCCCATTCAATAAATATATATTAATTAGTAATTTTCATTATTTCATCAAAAATGAAATGTTTATATGAAGCTTTTTGATTATGTATGAAAATTTTAAAAGCTAAAAATCTTAATTTTGTGAATAAAATAGTTGTGGGAATGGAAATAGATATGTATGACATTTAAATCCTTCATTAAATGGTTCATTTTACATCTCTTTTATATCTTTTTTAAATTAATCATTTTCACATTTATTATCATTTATCATTTTGTTAGCAGCATTCTTCAATTCTGGGGAAAGACTACGCTTAACAGCATGTTCAAGTGCCACTTATATTGGTTTAGAATCTAGTATTTATCACTATGGAAATATTTTAACACCGTGTAATGTGATATAATTTTCCTATTTTATAGGTTCAACCCTTGTGTTACCTTATTAAGTACCCAGTTTTCATTCTTTCATGTGTAGTGATATCTAGAAAAATTGATTTTCCATGAATTTTATAGAAGCTTTTATGTTTTTGTTTGATGAACCATCATAAAAAATATTCCAACTTATACCAACATAAATCTGGTGATAGATAATATATATTTTTAGAAATGATAAAATAGATATTATGTATTATTATTATGAAACATAATTACAAACATTTATTTTTATCTATAGATATATTAGTTGTTATTGATATTTTAATATAAACATAAATTTTATCAATAAAAAATAATTATATTTATAATAATAAAACCAATAGTTTTTGAGAAAAAAATTAATACATTATTATTAATTACTATTACCATCAGATTTCTTCGATGTAAATATTTGTTAAGATAATATAATCACTATTAAAAATCATTTAATTTTTTTATCATTATTAATGAATTGTTCAATAAAAATATAGGTTGTTATTAACAAAAATATAATTAGTTATAAAAAAATTAATCATTTTAAGTCATAAAATAATGATCCTATTAACAAAAAAATATTGTGATATAGTTGGAATTTATTAGAAATATCATCCAAGATATATTCGACTTAAAATTATTATTAATTATATTTGAGTTATATTTTTATATGAAATAGAAGAAGGATTTTAAAAGGCATTAAAAAAAATATAATTACAAAATATTACCATTGAAAAAAGAAAAAATTCATTTTATTTACTGATTAATAAATTTACAACGATTAAAAAAACTCATCAGCATGCTTCCATGATCTCCACCACCTCCCCTCTTACCATCTCTTTTTTTTGGTTACCCTCTCATTGGTTTTCCCTACCAATAATCACAGACCCTATTCATCACCACCACCACCACACTCAATTCTCCATGTTTACATAAAGCTATATATATACCTATATTGAGTTGTTTTCATTATTTTGGACATATAAATATGTTGGAGGAAAAAAAGTGGAGATAAATGAAATTCTCATTCAATTGGACAGTGTTCAAGCCTCTTATAGAGTATGTATTTATTAATTTTATATTTTAAGTACCTTAAATAGTGGGTATATACTTTTCAAAATGAATTTCATTTAGGAATTTATTATAATTATAATGAAATGATTTTTACATTTTTTGTATTTTTTGTATTTTAACATTCTAATAGCATAAATGAATAAAGACACTCTTATTATCTATGTAATTATTTTATACATGTACAACTTATTTTTCAAACTCAAATACAATTGGTACTATTTTATTCTTGAAAAAAAATGTAGAAATATGAGAGATATATTTTGAAGTAATTATGAATTAAATATCATATTTCAAATTATTAGAACCTAAAAAAATTCACAAACTTATAATATCTTTTGATATATTATTTAGAAATATAACCATTCAAAAATCACAATCCAAACCAACTTGTTAATTGATTAAATTTTTATATACTTATCTTATATAATAGGAAAAATTCATATTTTAACCCCACATTCATTCATAAATTAGGGAATTTATATTTTATATAGTGAACCTACCCTTTTACATATATTATTACATGGTTTAAGTATACTTAACCACCAAATTACAAGGCAAGAATCATAATTTATTATTTCATTGGATGCATTAAGTATATAATAAAACATCATGGAAAAAAACACAAATATCTTTTATTTAATCTAAATAATGAGACCTTAACCCCATTTGATACATTATATCAATGTATGATAACATGGGGAATACGTGATCGAAATGGATAAGCTAAAATCTTAGTAATGGAATAAGCATTGGAATTAAACATAGCACATGGTTTAGAAAGAAAAACATGATGACATATAAGAATGAAAAATTAATAAAAATAAAGAAGAATTGAATGTGTATTATGGGATCATATAACCATGAAATCATAGTAATGTGGAAACAATATATAATATGACATAAACTTGAGTCAAGGCTAGCTTCCAAGATTTAGTTGACAAATTCCTATAAAAGAATTAGGTTCAATACATCTACCAACATTACATATCATGAGACAAAACATTACTCGTTGAATTGAATCACTATCTAGACTCTCCCATAATAACATATTCATGAATATTTGTTCCATACAAAGAATAAAGATAAGGGTTTCCCATAGAATGTAATGGGTATCATAATAAGGTCACAAGGAATAATAAATGATAATATCATAATTATTTCCATGAATTAATGGATTAAAAACTTATATGGACCTTCATAATGTAAAATAGGCATAGAACATGATAACTGAAGATTAATTTATGTGGAAACTTGTTAAATGGGTATTTAATAATCTTTTGAAATGAAACATTTTATGCACATTACAGAAAAAAATTGATGAGTATTTAATGAAGAAAACAATAATTTTTTTCATACCAACAAAAATGAACCAAAATTGTTATTCATGATAAATTTATAGATTTTATAAAAATAATTTTGTCTAAAAAAATATAAAATGCTCTTGAAGAAAGGTCAGAAATTAAGAATTCCACTTGAATTTGTATTAGTGATCGAGAATATTTGGGAAGGAATCCTTTTTAAAATATTTATTTCCCAAAAAAGAAAGATGATATGATCTAGATATATGAATTTTTAACATATAATCAGAAATTAGAATAAATATAAAATAATAATGAAGCATGAAATTTGAGTAAGATGAGAGAAAGAGTAACCCGAAGAAAAAATGGTGGTTCAAGTAGAATCCATATCGTTATCCACTAAAAGCTTTTGCACATGATATTATTCCCTTGGATGATAAAATAAAATCCATTAATTAATTATCTAAGAACCATTCTACATTTATTTAATTTATTATAACTATATTCTGGTCATTTATGGACTTTTTTTTGGGTTGAGAGATACAATTTCATCTTTTGGGAGTGTTGGATTCATTGGTTTATTGATTGGTTTACTTATATACATGAATAAGAGATCATGTAATGTGGGGGTAATTATCCAAAAGTAAACATATATATTATTAATGATATTATAGAGTTTCAAATAATAATATAAATTATTCATGGGATATAGTATTTAGATGAGTCAATAGATAAAAATTAATGATACTATTTTAGGTAATTTTGGTTGTTTTGGATCAAAAAGACCTTATTTTGTTTTTTTATTTATTATTCTATAGATATGTCAGATCCATAAAATAAGAGGGTTAAATAATAAAATTTAAAATATTTTCAAACCATTATAAATGTTTTTATCCATGCCTTGAAGGAAATAATAAAAAATGAAAATGTGTCTTCCTTGTGGTCGACAAAACAACAGCTCATGAAGTATTTTGACATTTTAAGAATAAAAGGGATTGGAGAAGGGGTTTTATAAATGATTATTCCAATATAATAATAACATTATAGTATATTTATGTTATTATAGTTATCATACCATTTTTATGAAGGTAGGTGAAGAGAGAATTAGAAAATAAATTAACATGAAAATAAAAAAAGTATGTGGATTTTACCTCTTGAATTTCCCTTTCTTGAGACCATACATAGAGTAATTTTTTGGTATTCTTATGAGGTCAATAGAATCTGGACATGGTATTATTATTGGGAATAAATTTGAGTAGAATCTAAAAAAATATCAAAGCATTAAAGGTGCAAGGAGAAGAGGTGGTGATGGGTGGTATTTATAGGACATGAGTGGGGTGTTTTCTCATTATTTTATTAATTATTTTATTATTTTGGGTGATGAATATAAATATATTGTGAGTTATAACAAAAAATATTAAAATAATTTATGGTATTTCATTATTATGGTTATTACATTAATGATGACTCAAGGAATCGTTTATTTAACTTATAATGTATAGACACCATAAATTAATGTGTTTTACTATTCAACAAAAATTCAAATATAATTTGAATATAACAAAAATTAACCCTAACCATTTTAAATGTGAAAAATTACAAAATTCACTCTATTTTATGAAAATAATTTTCTAAATATGAGTAATTTAATATTTTATTCAAATCATTATTTTAATGAAAAATACAAATATTAAAATCATAATAGTTTTTGTAACACATGCAAAAATTAATTAATGTCTCATAAAATTATCTTATAATGTTACAAAATAATATTATTTCACAAATAAATTTAATATAAATAAATTTTCTTTTAAAACACTATAGTAATTAATAAATTGAAAATAAACACTTATGACTTATTAAAATATAAACAGTGAATTAATAATTTCAAAATCATTTACTTAATTATATTATGATATAATTATATAATATTTTCACTTATAATATGAATAAAATATATATATATATATATTCAGGGGTGTGTTTAACTTTATATTTTATGGTTTACCATTCAGACGTGTCATAGTATTATTCCTTATGTGATGTTTAAATTTCATATGTATAGGTTCCTTAACTTCTATAAAAAATTCTTATTTCATTCATACTTCATTTATAATGTTTTTATTATGTTCTATATGTGTGATTTATGGGATTTATTGTATATGATATAATAAGGGAGTTTCTATTGATAAATGTTTTTCGTCAGTAAATTCTCCCCCTTATGAATTTTTTAGATTGAAATCTCATTTCACATTCTAAGTTGAAAATAGGTTTGAGTAATGATCCTTTATTAATTTCTTATGTTCCTAGTATCCCCTTCTATCTCATAGTTCCACCATAGTACTTTGACAAGGTAAGTAGTCTTATTACATAGAATATTATCTCTGTGATATAAGATCTTCACTGGCTTCCCCTCATATGAGAGATAATTTTCTAACTATACCATCTCTAAATTCAGTACATTTGAAGGATCTGTTTGTACTTCCTCAAGAGGGAAATGTGGAACACATCATGTACATAGGAAATGACAGATGGAAGTTCTAGTCGATAAGACACAACTCTAACACGATCAAGAATATCAAAGAGGTCGATGTATATAGGACATAAAATTCCTTTATTTCCAAATATCATGATTCTATTCCATGGAGATATATGGAGGAATTCTATGTCTCCAAATGAAAAATCAAAGGTCTCATAGGTAATTATCTGCATAACTCTTTTGTCGACTTTGGGATAACTTATGTGCTGCTGAATTATTTTCACCTTCTCCCCCATTTATTCGACTAATTTAGGTCCTAGAATCTTACATTAACAAAATTCATTATAGCATGTTGGTGTTCTACATCCTATCACATAAAGGAAATCATATCAATCCATTTGGATGCTTGATTAGAAAATATTTTTATAGGATAATTCAATCATTGGTTGATGATGGTGAAATACACTTTTAAATTACTTAGAAGATTCTATCAACATTCCGTAAAGTGTTTGAAATGTTTTCTCATATTGGACATCATTTTGAGGATGATAGGACATACTGATGTTCAGCTCAGTTTTATGTGGATGTTGGAGACTTTTCTAGAAAATGGATGTGAATCTCAGATATCAATTAGATTCAATATATAATGTCACTCCACGCCACCTTAAATCACCCCTAATGTATAATCCTCACATTCCTTATTTATCTTGTAGTATATTAGAATATCTTTAATAAAGACTATGAAAAATTCATCATGGTAATATCTAAAGACCGCATTCGTTGTGTTCATTAATAATATTGGAGAATTATGTGTCTAAAAGAATTTACTATGAACTCATAGTGTCCAAACCATATTAAAATTGTAGTATTGGAAATATCTTCCTCCCCCACATTTAATTGGTGATATATTCACTGAACATCTAACATAGAAAATTAATTTGACCAATGGATCTGATAAAAACAATTAATCTATTTAAGGGGATACTTGGTCCACATCAGGATTAATTGAGATCAGATAATCAATGTTGATGTGTATTTATATATTATTCTTCATTAAATAGAGGACTAGTACACCCCATGGTGAAGAAAATGTGCCTAGTAATCCCTTTTTAAGATTTCCATTAAACTACTTATTTAGTTCTTTAAGCTCAATGAAAACCATTCGATAAGGTTTATTTGATGTCGGAAGATATCCCGGAATAAGTTCAATTAATAACTCAACCTCTCGATCCTGAAGAAGACCAGAAAATTATTAAGGGAATACATCACTGTAATTATTCTAGATAGGAATGACATTGAATATTATTCTCTCCTTTTTCTCGTGAATTTGAGTTAGATATTCCCTATCATTATTTAATAGTATAAACAATTCATACAATGTTTATAATAGAGATTCATCTCATCCTTACATATGTAAAAAATTAGAGGATGCTTCGATATGTGAGGAGTGACCCCCCCTTTCCCAACTGTGGATGTTGGATTTATATAAAGATATCCAATCCATGACCAATATATCATCAAACTCTACAAAAGATAGTGTGAAATATTTCATGGGAAGTTCATTCCATAAACATTTTCTAGGTAGGATCTATAATCAGTAGATGGAATAATTCCCCCATTTTTTTACTCACAGATAACACAAACTCCAAATTTTGTATTGAAGAATGAATAGGTAAACCCAAATTTCTTGATATGAAAGAATTAGTAGATCCAAAACCAAATTGTAAATTCTATATTATTGAATAAATAATCTGAATATCTTTCACTACATCATTTCAAGCTCATCCTCAACAGCAGTGATAACATATTTGCTTCCATACTTTCTTGGATGTTGTTTTTGGTTGACTACATCCAATATCCCTTATATTAGGCCAAGGTTTTTCATAATTCTTATGTTCCTTTTAGTTGAAACACTGCAATACATACAGAGTGTTAATATGAACCATCCTCTAATATGCTTCATTAACATGATTTGACTTATCCCTTGAATAGTTATTATCCATATTCCCTTCTCTTTTACATTTGAAGCATCTATTGGTTCCCTTTAAAAAATTTAGAATATTCTTATTCCAAAATTTTTTAAACGTGGGATATATGGTCTTCTTTATACCCTAGGATTTACCACCCATATTAAACTCCATTTTCCACTTTTTTTTCACTAGGCCCATGAGACCACTGTGAGCTTTTTATCTCCATTTCAACATTGAGGGAACTATAAAAAATCTCCTCATTATTGTATATGTCTTAAATCACCAACTATTTTTTATACATGGAATTAATTTTCAAAATAAGTGATCCACCTTGCTTTCAGTATTCATGAATAATCTGGAAGCATATCTTGCTAGCCTTGTAATGTTTTCTTTATATACTTTGATAGACATGATTTCCTTTGCCTTTGGTCTAAGGAATTTCCTTTCCATAATGAGATGATGGGTTCAGGGAAATTTTTTTTTGAAAAATATTTTCTTGATATCCATTCATTCCATGAAATCAATTTCCTCCTAGAACCTTTTGTTCTTTTTTAGTGTCCACGACCAATCATCTCTCCTATAAAAATAATAAACCACCAATAAAAATCTCAATTATTTTGAGTGCAAGAGAAAAAAGGATGTCTTCTTAAAGGAGTAAATGTATTGTTCAATAAAGATGGGATCAAAATATCCCAAAAACATTTGATAAATTTTCTCCCTGAAGGATTCAATGACAACATGATATTTCTTTAGATAAGTAGTTGGTTCAACATGATTCATGTTATTATTAATTACTTGATCCAACTAAGCAAGTAGTTTCATAATGTTTTGAGCACCCAATATAATAATATTTGGCATATCATTAGGAAAATCAACACATTTCCTATAACACTGACGGTTGGAATGAGTTCTTATATTTAAAACCATTAACATTGAAAGATAAATTATAAGTAGGGGTCTTAAATACTTAGCCAATAAGCATATAAAAAAACATTGATCATAAAAGTATGAATGTTAAAATGAAAAGTATACACTAACTTATAATTTCGTAGGTTTCAATATTGGCTATAAATTATCTATTTTGTACCATATTATCTTATGGTCCTTTTCCCCTTAATAATTGTTCATAATGAAATTATGAATTTACCAAGGAATCCCCCTTGGAGATTCAAATTGGGTGCAAAATAATTCTCATTATATTATATAGCCTAGAACACCTTTTCATAGTTGTTACTCCTAGGTACATCTTTTCTGAATAATTTCCAATTTCAGTATCTAGGTAATGATGTGGCTTCCTGATAATCCACTTTCTCTATAATACAAAAGATTTGAAGATGTTTTATTATACATATTCTTATCCCAGCAGATTATTATAGAGTTTAATAATCTAAATCCCACAAGTATGTAAACATTTTCATTGATATGAACTATATCAACCTTATCCCATTACATGTGTCATTGCATGATTATAAACATAATTAACAATCAAATTACAACCCAAGGATCATAAATTCCAGTGTCTTTGGAGGATTAGGTACATAATTAATCATCATAAAAGGAAAATTAAACCATATATTAATTAATCCCCATAATTATGACTTAACTCTATTTGATTATTTATATTAATGCAGGATATCATGGGGAATACATGAAAAATGTGATGATCTAAAAACATAATAATGCAATAAGCATAGGAATAAAAAATAGGACAAGTGTTATAAAGGATAACATGACAATATAAAAGCATGGTACATGAAAAAACACAAAGAAAAATATATATATATAACATGTAAACATATAACCATGATAACAAAATAATTTGAAATAATATATAATATGACATAAACACACGTAAAGACTAGCTGCCAAGACAAGGTAGATAAGGTCCCATAATGGAATCATGTTCACTCTCTGTCCTAATATGGTGTCTCATGAGACTAATAATAACCCAATTTATTTTATCAATATCTAGGATCACCCATCACGAAATGATCATGAATATGTATCCCAGATGAAGAATAAACAAAAGGGTTACCAATGGAATGAAATGGGTATCACAATCAATTCACATGGCATAACAAATGATCATATAATAAATGATTCCATAAATAAATGGATTAAAAAAGCATGGACATTAATAAGGGAAAATAGGAAAATATCATGATACTTTATGTTAAATTTAATAGGAAACATTTAAAAGGACTGCACAAAAAAACTTCACAAATGTAACATTTAAGTGTGGATTATGGAAAACAATGAAGAGAATTTTAAAAAAAAGAGGTATATATGTTTTCATAAAACAAAAAATGAATCAATATTGTTATTATTGATAAAATTGGTGATTTTAGAAATCTTATTTTGGATTAAAATTGATTATGGATTTCTTATGAAGATAGGTATGAAATAAAGAATTTACCTTGAATTGGGAATATTTATCAAGAAGATTTAAGAAGGGAGCCCTTTTAAAACATGTATTTCCCCCTAAAAATAGAGGATGTGATCTGAATATATGACTTTGGAACATATAAAAATAATTTAAAATAAATATAAAAAAAATAAATATTTATTGAATTTGTGTAAAGAGAGAAAAAGACATACTTGAATGAAAAATGGGTGTTCATGTAAAATCCCTTTCAATATGTAAAAAATAGTTCTACAATTGATCTTAATTTCATATATATTTGAACTAAATCATTTAATTAAATAATTAAGAATAATTTATACATGAATTATATTTATTACAACTTTATTAAGATCATTTATAGACATTTTTTATGGGTTAAGAGATTTGATTTCATCATTTAGAATTGTTGGTTACCTTGGTTTTGATGATCGGTTTACCTGAATACATGTACTCAAGATCATGTAATATAGGGGTAATTATATTGAATTGAAATTATATGTTATTAATGATATTATAGAGTTTTAAGTGATTTTATAAATAATTTTCTTATATTTTGTTAGGATGAATCATTAGAAACAAATTAATGATACTCATTTAAGTAAATTTTGTCTGTTTTCAATCTCAATGAACTCATATTGTATTATAATTTAGTATTATATAGATAAATTAGTTCTAAATAAATAATAGGGTAACAAAATAAAATTTAAAATCGATTCCAACCATTAAATAATTTTTAGGACCATCCATGAAGGCGGTAAAGGAAAATGGGATATTTTCATCTTTGAAGGAAATAGAATAACAACTCACAAATAATGTTTCCATTTTTATAATAAAAAGTATAGGAGAAAGGGTTTAATGAAAGATTATTTCACTACAAAAATAAAATTACATTATATTTATGTTACTAGAGTTTTCATACCATTTATATTTTGGGAGGTGAGGATAGAATAATAAAAAAAGAACATGAAAAGAAAATAAAAGAAAACAAAGAGGAATTTACCTCTTGAATTTATCCTCCTTAGGAACCACCATAGGAATGAGTTTTTTTGTATTTTGAAGATAAAATGTGCTCTTAAACATGGGTGAGATTCCTACGAAGAAATTTAAGCTTAATTAGGGTAATTATTAGAGCCTAAAATGTGTGATAAGAAGAGTTGGTATTTATAGGGGAGGAGAGGGGTATTTTTCATTATTTTTTTATTAGTTTATTATTTTGGAATATGACTATGAATAGTTTTATATTTATTATAAATAATATTAAAATACATATGCAGGGTTATAGATTATGGTTCTTACATTTGTGATGATTCATGGAATATTGTATATAACTTATAATTTATAAATACCGTAAATTACTTTATTTTACTATTCACCAAAAATATAGTTTATTAAGGAAATAAAAAAAATTCAACCAATATATTTTTTGATCTTTAGTATAAAAAATGAACATTATTTTTTGAAAATAGTTTTAAAAATATGAGAAATTTTATTTATTTTTATTAAAATCATCATTTACATGGATAATAAAATTTCTAAAATTATAACTTATTTTGTAATAGTTTGAAAAATTAATTATTGTTGAAAAAAATTATCTTATAATTCCAGGAAAAATAAATAATAATTTATAAAAAAATTATAGAAATAAATTTTCTTTTAAACCACTATATTTATTTTATAATTTAGAATTAAATCTTTTTATTTATAAAAATATCAACACCAAATTTTTAATTTCTAAAACATTTTGTACTTATACTATGATATAATTATATCATATTTTCACATATAAGAAGCATAAATTTTAGTTATAAATTCATTGGTGAGGATACAATTATTTTGTTCAGTTTACTATTTACAGGGGTCACATTTTTATTCCAAGGGTAAAGATATTATTTAATCAATATAGGTGTCTAAACTTCTATTAACACTTTTTAATTCATTAATTATCCATTTATAAAGTTTTTATTATGTTATACATGTGATGGTTATGTGATTTATAATATATGACTTAGGATGGTTGTTTTCATTGATAAAAAGATTGTGTTGTTCATGTGAGACCTTATTCAACTCTTTTCCAATTCATAAAAAATAATCCAACATATAATGGAATGTATAAGATAAAATAATAGATCTTAACCCATGAATATAACATGGAGGATATTTGGTTATATAGTATCTACATTAGTTTTATAACAAAAATTTATTTCTAGAAATTATATTTCTAGAAGGATTACTTTAACCTTACAAAAATTGTATGTGGCCCTCGCCAAGATCATAGTCTATTAAGACAGTAAAAATACCCCCCCCCCCCACAGATTTAAATTGTAATACCATATGAGATGTTATTTCGATAAATAAAAAAACTTCCATTATATAATTTTTTATTATACATATTTATATATGACCTTTAAAAAATTAAATGGATAACCTTGTAGGTGATATAGAAATCTTTATAAAATATCTATTATTATCTATCATGCATCTCTATACAGATAAATCTAAATGTCTGTAAATATCTCTTAAAATTTTTAATAAAATTGAATAGATTCAGATCTATTTATATTTCCTGATAAACAAGTCAATGTCCATGATCATTCAAGGGGCTATGATGCTCAGAAAACCCTTATTTAGTGATATCATTCCTAGCGTAGTAATGAATGTTTCCCAAAATAGTGTAGAGTGTTCAGTATTCAAATAATCTATATAGTGTAACAAAAACCCAATATATATTATATAAACCAAACTTCAACCAAAATGGATTTTAAAACATTTTAATGTTTCTTATGATGCATGTTTTCAAATAAAACCACGCTATAGTTTGAATAAAAGTTCTTTCTATGTGAATATTTAGTGCAATGTGTTTCAATTTCAAGAATATACTTACGAGTTTGACAATATATGTAAAACTCCATGAAATATGATTATTTATCTTTAGTGAAAAAACATTATCAAGGTCACATTTTACATATACTTTAAATACCTAAGAATAATCCTTTACTACTAAAAGAGTTGATTTTATACATTCATGAACAGATTTCAATAATATTATTTCATGATGTTTTTTTTCAAAGAAGGTAAATCCACTTTCCCTATAAAAGTATTAGTAAAATGGAAAATTTATGGAAAATTTAAAAAATTTATGGTAAACATATTTAATAAATCTCCAATGGGGGACACTGAACAAGGGTGGATATAATTTTCTTAAGCCTTGGTAGATTTAATCTCCTCTTATAGTAATTTCATTTGTGGTGATTCCTATTATAGTTAACAAATAAGGAATATATGATATATCATATCTGGAAATAAATAAAGTACATTATTCAACCTCTCATATAGTTTTACATTCCTTAATATGACCATATGATAGGTTTTTAATGCATTGATTACTTTCCCATTTTCCTTAAGAATCAATTAAGAGTTTACATATAGCCTAGAATAGCCAATGTAAATTTTATTTTTTTCAATTTCAATATAAAAGTTCTCATATTCTTTGATTCTATTTATATAGGGACCATGGATTATCAGACATCGATTTTACTTAATTTTTAGGAATATTCATTACATTACACAATCCCACACCTAAGGACCATAATAGTTTCCTCTATTTGAAATCATGGAATCACTAAAAACATGTCCATAGGTATATTATTTATTATCTAAATATTTTACTCATAACCATTGTCATTTTTATAAATAACATTCGTAAATCATTTCTTCATAACCTATTAAAATGAAACCTATTACAGGGTGATCTTAGATTCTTAGTACATGTAAACATGGGACATATGTTTGAAAAACAAGAACATAAGGGTATGGTGATATAAGAATAAAATTTTTAAACCATATCTAACATATAAAAGATCATATTCATGATTCATGTAAAACTTTTCACAGTTCATATGAAATGAATCATAATAGAATCTAATAATATGATCCATGACATCTTATCATCAACATAAAACATGGGTTTTTTGGATACACATAAGTAATGAAATCCATGTCTGTATTAGTCAAGGAATATTTCCATGGATATTATTATGAAATGAGTTCACTACCAATACCATAATATCAATCATGGTTTACTGCAAAGACAATCATAGTTTAAAAATTCCCTAAATAAACTAGGTTCACTCCTCATTCTAATCATATCTATCTTTTGAGATATAAATATTTACTCAATCCATTGGAAGGAGATATATGTCCCACCATTCTAATAATGAATACCACATATATTTTTTCTACAAGATAATAAAAAAATTATCATATCATAACCCATAAAATAAAGCGGGTTTCATAAACATTTCATCATATCATTACATGTAGAAAAGTGGTAGGTTTTTTAATTATTTCTTCACTTCATAATAACAAAAATTATTGAAAATAATTGTGTTTTATAATAATTTTATCATGGTAAAATCCATGGAAGAGAAATGGGTTTCAGAAAAATAATTATTTTAAAAACATAAATAATTAATATAAATAATGAGAATAGAATCATTAGATCATCTTCATAGTAAATAATATGAAAAATAAATGCATATAATCTTAGATGGAAGAAGAATTTGATCCATTATATAAAAGATTACTTGAGGAAAATAAACATTCTTCATTCAAAAGGACTTTTTAAAACATAAAATAGTTTGAAAATATTTTTTGTGGATAATAAACTAGAAAAAACAAAATGAACAATTCAAAAAAAATTATTATCATCATATTATGATGTTATTTTATACCATATATGTCAAGACATTGATTCTTGTAACATTTTCAGCAAAATCCAAATGGTCATTTTCTTAAAATAAAAAGAATTTTACTTTTAAAAAATTGTAAAAAATGTTATCCATGAGTATAAATGTATTTTTATAAATTATATTAGAATAATAAAACATTATTAAAATAATTTTTCTACAAAATATGGGATTGGATGAAAAAAAATATCTGATTAAAGGTTGAAATAAAGTCAGGTTATCTTAAAAACATATTATCGATTATAAAAAGTACCAAAGAGTAGAAAATGGAAGAATTGATTCAAAATGTCATGAATAACAAGAGGAGAATAAAATTAATGAGTTTCATGAGAGATGGATCGTAATATTTTATCATTAGAAACATAATCATAAACAAACCTGATAAAGGTTGAGATTGTAACATGAAATCATTACCTCTAGGGTAAAATTTAATATCAATCCTCACGATGGAATATCATAAAATGGAACATTAAATATCATCTATATAAAGAAATTAAATATATTACATTTTAAATGGTATGTATATACCCCTCCTGAAATAATCCAGGTTCCTAACAAAATGTACGTCTCATAAAAGAAAAATTGAGATTAAAATGACACACCAAAAGTCTTGACTTCTATCATACATGATCAAATATCCTATATTATAAAAATATGTTTATTATGAAACAATTATAGAATAATATTTATATATAAAATACCATATATTTTTATCTTATGACCATTTAATAATAAATTATTAATAATTCCATGTTACATAAATTGTATAAAAATTTAGTATATATTTATTTACAGTAATCGATAAAATAAATAGATATAAAATGAAATACACTGTTCATGGAGATGGAAGGTCGTATGTATTCATAAGTATTTTTCCCATTTTCTGAAAGTATTAAAAAAAAGAACATTGTGGCACCCGGAGATTTTATGAAAAACATTCTTCTAATTTCATTGATGTCTTCTATTATAAACAACACCAAGTTTAGCTTGTATTATACGCAACACTGTATTATCTTGCAGTAAACGCAACACTATTCTTGGCTCGTATTACACACAATTTCATGTTCGTTTTGTGGAAATTATTCTACACAACATTAAGTATAGATTTTGTTTAATGTATAAATGAAATAAGTTTTGATTATGTTATACGCAACACCAAACATAGATTTCACTACACGTAGCCCTGACTTTTCTTACTTTACACGCAATCACGACCTTCCACGATAGCGTGTGTTGTATGCAAAACTGAGTTTCACTAAACAATGATATGTTATTAAAATATTATATAATCTAGCTGTTATGAATAGTAATACCCACTTTTTGAAATTTTATATTTCAAAATGGAATTCATTTTTGGATTCGGAATATCGAAATTATCCTAGGTAAATTTTTGGTATTTTTCTGAAAACATTCAATTTTTGATGAATAGTGAAAACACTAGGTTACTATTTAAAAACCGACATTTTATTTAAATAATTATTTATTTTATTTAAATTTATTTTTGGCCAAAATTGATACAAAATAACTATATAAGATCAATTTAATTCATTGGAGTCATTTTATAATAATTTTAGATATATAAAAATGTTATTGTACTTTTCACTGTCTTTTACGCACCTCCTCTAAGAATTTGGAAATTCACATAAAACTTAATTTTATCACTTCTAAGAGAGGAATTTCAAAAATACAAGAGACACGGTTAATATCAGGGATTTAAATGTGGTTCAATGAGATAAAAATAATTTTTTGTGAACAGAAACTTTTTACTTTTATTTACCACGATTAAAAGTAAATAGGGTAATTAAGGGTAAAAATGATATTATTATTACCATAAAACATGTACTAATTTTATTTTATAAGTTTAATTCGACCAAAAAAACCTTAGGAATAAGATATTACTATTTAGGTCCACTTGGATTAGATTAGGACATTTATTATTAATTTATTTAAAGAACGGTTAAAATAGTTAAAATCAATGTTTAATAAATAAATCACTTTTTATGTAGGGTTATACATAAGATAATTTCAACTATTAATATTATATATAAAGATAAAAATATTTTATACATAATGGTATTTTATTTATAATTTTTAGACATTAAAAAATATAATTTATTTATGACACAATGATGATGGAGTATTTATATTATTAATGAAATATTAACATAATAGATGTTATAAATACCCAAATAAAAGTAATTTGAGACTTTTTATAAATTACACTAATTTTAAAGGTTATTATGACATGTTATTATTGATTTAATTAAATATTTTCGAACTAATCACGCTGTTATGATTTTCACAAAAATCAATTACCAAATAGTGTCAAAATTGACATAAAATAGTTTTTAATTAAAATATTATATTATTAATTGTTATTATATTCCTAAAAATATAAGGATTGGAAAAGATACTTATATTATGATATTTTTATCATTAATGGTCCACTTGGGGATCTCAGGGATGTATATGGTATGTTTATTAACTATATAATATAAAAATACAAAGTGACATGGTAAATGTCAGTCTAATTAACTAACAGTTAAAACTAAAAGATAAGTTTAATATAATGACCCAAACCTATCAAAAATATATTGGTTAAGAGTATTTTGACCCATACCCACTTTATTTTCGAAATAAATTTTTTTGGAGCTATTACAAACCGAATATTACTTTATTATAAAATAATATTTTGAGTTTTTTCAAAGGTTCCCCTCTCCTCCCTTATAAAAAGGGCACCCCTTCCTCTTCTCTTCACACCCTATTGAGTCTTGAAGCTCAAAAAAACCCTGCCCATTTCTCTTTTACACTTCCCTAGCAACATTCTGGAGGTTTTGGTCTTCTCAAAAGACCAACTCTACTTTGTTAAGAGGAATCTTAAAGGAGGTGCGTCGAAGAAGAGGTAACATCTTCTTCCGATTTTCTCAAGTTTCTTTCTTCTTCTACTTATTCTTCTTAGGTTGTCTCATTATAAAGTAATAACATAATTATTAAATATATAATGATATGTTATTTTAAATATGAAACAACCCTATTCCACCTTCTATCCATCCTATGGAAAATGAAATCACTGCACGTGCGTACGTACGGAATACCGTCTCCACGCCGTGGTGTAATCTGTTTTCGACCACAACCTTACTTGGATGGGTATAATGGTGTAAATAAATAACTATATATGATTATTTTAAAGTTATATTTATTCTTAAATATTATACATACACTTCTATATAATTCCATGATCATGGGAATGATATCATCGCTCGTGCGTACGTACGGACTACCTTCTCCACGACGCGATGAGATTCATTCTCCATGTTAACCATACCTGAATGATAATAAAGTATATATAATGACTAATAATGAAATATATGAAATTAAATTGATACAGGATATATATATATATGAATTTCATCTACTTAATTCCATTCAATTCAATATGGAAACAAAAACAGCGTTCATGCGTATGTACGGCCTACCGTCTCCATGAACGGTGTAATTCATTCCATTTATCGAACTATCATATATATTTATATGCTGAATATATATTATAAATAAATCATGTTTTACATTCTGAAATTATTTAAATCAGGATATAAGTATTAATATCAAGTAAAAAAAGTCGAAACTTGTACGATAAATGAAACGATTTTACCCAAAATGGTGCTTTAACATGGAATTTACAAAAGAACGGGTAATATAAAGACATAAGTGAACCATATATGATATCATAATAGTGAATATGATTCTTTAATAAGTCAATGTCATTATTGAAATCATTATATAGGAGGTTTGGAAACATACGAAGTATATCGGACATAAGGTGAGTGATAACTTTTCAAATCTCGTTTTAATCCGAGATTGTCTTTTCGTAAGTATTTACTGGGGATATATTTACCATCCATATCCCTATTTTCTAAAAATGGTTTCATGTATGATTAAAGTCTTTTTTAAACATTTTTTTTTGACTTTTACTACATGGTATGTAAGGAATCTTTCTTTTCTTTACCATACAAGGTACTTTTTGAGTTTTTCGGCAAAAGTACGAGAAGAATGTTTTTTTATATTATATGGCATGAACGGATGTTTACGGTTTTATAATGCCTTATTTTCATGAAGCTTACTGTAAAATATTTCATGGCTATTTTCAACAAAATCCTATTCTTTTAAAATTGCATGGCCTTTTGTTAAAAGAAAATGATTTTGAAGAAGAGTGGATATTTTCCTCAAGAATTCATTTTAAGTGTTTTATCAAAACCATTTTCCATCTAAGATGAAATTATTTTCATATGTGTATGTTTCAAGTATAATGTCTCTATGATTTTCATGGTTTCAATTTTCTTATAATTAAATATCAATTTTTTTATATGGATTATATGATGATGGGATGATTTCTATGAAACCCATTTTATTCTTTGGGTTATAATGAATGTTTTAAGTTTATTTTTTGGTACAAGTAAGAATGATTTAATTATTATATGGGTGGGAACTATATCTCCCTAAAATTCATTGGGTAATGATTTATATCTCATGAGATAGACGTGGCTGGAATGGTAAGTTAATCTGGTTCAGTGTTACAGGACTGAAACGAGGAGTGAACTCCATTCAGCATGGGAATTTGTCCACTACGATGGTCTTGGCAGTAATGTCGTGGCTACTATAGAAATCATATCATGTGCTTAATGGTTTTCCACAATTAAATGTTTAATTCCTATGATATTTTATCATGATTAATGTTCCTTTATGACCTATTCCTTACGTACTGCCAAGATTTATTTCACAAGTCACGATTTTGATGTGTAAACTTTATGTTCATGTTTTGAAGTTCAAATGTATATGGTTTGTTTTATTTTCTCCATGCTTACCCTTACTGAGAATTTGAGCCCACCCTTTATATGTCTTCTTTTCCCCAGGATATAAATAATGGTTTTAGGTAGGAAAACAAATGGGGAAGATCTTTATAGGAGATGTTGAAGATCTTTCACCACGATTAGAAGATTATGTTCCGAGTTTCCTAAGACAATAAAATATTATGATCCTTGTGTGTCTATTTTTGGTATGTATTATGTATTCCGCAAAAGTAATATAATGTCCATGTACGTCAATCTTTGGGACTCTACAGTTGGTATCAGAGGAAATTTTTAGTTAACCTTTGGAAACTAGGATGCAAAAACTTTAGTGAGATGCCTAGAGATATTTCTAAGGTATGTATAGGGATGTCCCTAAGGATAACTATAATTATAGGTTATAGTACTATTATTATGGTATCAATCTTAGAATTTAACCTAAGATTTTATATATTGAAGGTAATCCCCCATTATTATGTTGTTTTCCTAGCATATGGTTTTCCATTTACACTATTCTTTTTGGGTTTTAGACGATGGCTGGAACCCGAAGGAACTATATTGATCAATGTAATGGGAAATGAAATGATTTTCCTCCTGAACAAAACAATGTTTTGGTAGATGGAGTGAAAAAATATTGTTTCTATTATTACACAAGCTATAAATCATTCAAGACATTCAAATGAGCAGAGAAATAAACAATATTCAACTAAGTCCTTTATGAGGCAATGTCCACCTTCTTTCAATGGGTCTTCTGATCAACTTGTTGCCGAACAATGGTTAAGTACCATTGAAAAGATATTTTACATACTTCACTATTCGGAACATGATAAATTCATTCTAGATTTTTACCATTTAGAAGGTGAAGTAGACCAGTGGTGGACTCTAATTAACAATACAAGGCCCCAATATGAAATTGAATCCATGGTATTGGATGAGTTCATGAACTTGTTTTTCAGTAATTACTCCCCTTGTATTCTTGAACAGATATGGAAAAGAAGTTCCTTCAGCTTAAGAAAAAGGATGATGAATCTTTTGGTATATACAAATCAAATTTTACAAGGCTTGAAAGTTATGTATCATGCTATGAAGAAATTGTGCGTTGTGCTATCAAGGTAGAACTGGATGTTGGTGTAACATATCCATCTCATCGATTTGACAAGAAACGAAAGATGGTGTTCAAGGATAAATCACAGAATAATGTTGAAAAGAAGATAGATGTTTCTTTATGCTCAAAGTGTGGAAAGAAGCATGGTGGATATTGTCTTAAAGGGACAAGAAATTGTTTTATGTGTTGAAAAGAAGGACATCGAGCAGCTGAGTGTTGAAGTAATGGAAAAAGCATTTCTAATGGTGTTAATAAAGAAAAGACTGTAGAGAACGCACCACCAACACTTCAAATCTTCAAGTGCCATGAAATGGGGCATTATTCTATACAATTCCCTAATCAAAGGTTTAATGATGATCGACATGAGAAACAACTTAAGGAAAATGACAAAGGGAAGTCACATGTGATCACTATTGGCAATGCTGAATGTGACAACAATGTGGTGGAATGATTAAGTGTTTATGTAATGGGATTCCAAAATAATGTTGTATATAGTATTGTGGAATATTGGAATATTTATGTATTAGTCGATTGTGGTTTTCAATAATTCTATGGTACCGATAACCAAGGAAAGTGATTGAGATATTTTTGTAAAGAAGATGATATTCACATAATGAAGGGATAAGGAGAAAATGAAATGTTTTACAGTATTCATGAGCTCATGAATGATATAAGGAAAAAGTTATTTCATTGTTTCAGTAAATAGAATTTTTGGATTTTGGTATGTGGAAAAAGTTAACTTTTTACAGCATTCGTGTTTTCACTAAGATTCAATGGGTATTCATTTTTCAAGAGAATACAAGATTAAGGTATTCACATGTTTGGAATGCGATCAAAAAGATATATCTTTTGATATATGAGGGATAAATGATGGTATTCACGTTCTTGTTATATGACCTTTTTTGTAATCGTTCCCTTTACACAATGAGTATGGAAAGAAGTATTTTGGATAAGCCAAAATATTGTAATGGATTATGTTGAACATAAGTTAGTATTGTTTAAGGCTAGAATTTTTTTTCGATATTATTTTTGGAATGTTATAATAGTATAGTTTTAGAAAAAGAACAACATGTAGGACGAGTGAAAACTCGTCGCGTCAGACAAGGCTATGGGAGTCTAACTCACAACCGAAGTGTGACAGTCCTCTATCGCCTACTACTGACCTATAGGAAGTCCCTGGTAAGTAGAAAGTAGTTTTATTTTATTAAGTAGGATGATAGATGAAGAATAAGTCCATTTTGGAACCATATCAGATTAATCTCACTATAGATGGACTTATGTATATAACTTTTTCTAACACAATGTTTGAGACAGATGGAATGACCTATCATTCTATCGCATGATCTGCTAAAACTTCATGAAAGACAAATTCAATTTTATTTATTTAAAAGATTATGTGTAAATTGTTCAAGGCACGAGCAACATTGAGATTGTACCAAAATCGAGTAAGTATTTATTTTAATTCAAAAATAATTCAACTTTAGGGAAAGGATCTTGAAAACCAAATATGTTTTCCTAGTGCTATTATATCTGATTAATCAAGTTTTACCATAGATCATCACAAATTTATTGCTTTGTGATTGTTGGCTTTTTCATAGCCATGTACTCTACCACTCTCCATCAGAAGTTGATGGTTATATTTCTCTTCCATATCTATATTTTAACCTATGTTGTCCTATGTGGAACCCCAGTGATGAGTTACTTTGGGTGACTGTTATGATTCTGACTTTCATTTTTAAAATAAAGTTTCAATATTCGTTTTTATGATGTGGGTTTCTATGAACCAATCTTTCATGTAATAAACCATTTATAACCCCGATGAATTTCAAGGGCGAAATTCATTTTAAGAGGGGTAGAATCTAACACCCTGAGGTTTTATGAAAAATATTACTTTAATTTCATTAATGTCTTGTATTATACACTATACCAAGTTTAGGTTGTACTATATGCCACAGAATATTATCTTGCAGTATACGCAACACTAATCTTGGCTCATGTTACACAAAATTTCATGTTCGTTTTGTGGAAATTATTCTACGCAACATTAAGTATTGATTTTGTCTAATGTATAAATTAAATAAGTTTTTATTATGTTATACGCAACAACAAATTGAGCTTTCACTACATGATACCTAGTCTTTGCTTGCTTTACATGCAATCACGACCTTCCACGAGAGCGTGCGTTGTACGCAAAACTGAGTTTCACTAAACACTAATATGTTATTAAAATATTATATAAATTAGCTACTATGAATAGTAATAACCACATTTTGAATTTTTATCTTCCAAAATGGAATTCAATTTTGGATTCTAAATATCGAAATTATCCTAGGGTGAATTTTTGGTATTTTTATGAAAACTTTCAATTTTTGATGAATAGTGAAAACCTGGGTTACTATTTAAAAACCGACATTTTATTTAAATAATTATTTATTTTATTTAAATTTATTTTAGGTCAAAATTGATACATAATACCTATATAAGTTCAATGTAATTCATTGGAGTCATTTTATAACAATTTTAGATATATAAAAATTTTATTTTACTTTTCACCGTCTTTTACCCACCTCCTAGAAGAATTTCAAAATTCACATAAAATATAATTTTACCGCTTCTGTGAGTTTAATTTGGAAAATCCGATAGAGGAAGTTAATATCAAGGACTAAAATGTGGTTTAATGAGATGAAAACAATTTTTGGTGAATAGTAACTTTTTACTTTTTTTTACAATGGTTAAAAGTAAATAGGGTAATTAAGGGTAAAAATGATATTATTATTACCCTAAAACTTGTCCTAATTCTATTGGATAAGTTTAATTCTTCCAAAAACAACCACAGGAATAAAATATGACAAATTAGGACTACTTGGATTAGATTAGGACATTTATTATTAATTTATTTAAAGAAGGGTTAAAATAGTTAAAATCAATGTTTATTAACTAAATGATTTTTAATATAGGGTTATACATAATAAAATTTCTACTATAAATATTCATTAGAAATAATAAAAGAGTTAATACATAATTGTATTTTATTTAAAATTTTTAGACATTAAATATTTTAATTTATTTATGACACCATGATGATACAATAATTATCATCTTAATGAAATATTAACAGAATTGATGTTATAAATACACAAATAAATGTAATTTGAGACTTTTTATGAATTCCACTAATTTTATAGGTTAATATGACATGTTAGTATTGCTTTAATTAAATTTTTTCGAACTAATCATGCTTTTATGATTTTCACAAAAATAAATTACCAAATAATGTCAAAATTGACATAAAATAGTTTTCATATCAAATATTATATTATTAATTGTTATTATATTCTTAAAAATATAAGGTTCGGCCAAGATACTTATATCATGATAGGTGTATCATTAATGGATGACATGGCGGTCACATTGATGTATATGTTATGTTTATTAACTATATAATACAAAAATACAAAGTGACATGGTAAATGTCAATCTAATTAAGAAAGAGTTAAAACTAAAAGATAAGGTTAATATAATGACCCAAAACTTTCTAAAATCTATTGGTTGAGATTATTTCGATGCATACCAATGTTATCATTGAAATAAATAATGTTGGAGCTATTATGAACCGAATATGACTTTATTATAAAATAATATTTTGAGTTTTTCCAAAGGTGCCCCTCTCCTTTCTTATAAAAAGAGCACCCCTTCCCTCTTCTCTTCACACCCTTTTGAGCCTTGAATCTTGGCCAAACCCTGCCAATTTCTCTTTTAAACATCCCTAGAAACATTCTGTAGGTTATGTTCTTCTCAAAAGACCATCTATACTTCCTTAAGAGGAAGCTTAAAGGAGGTGCGTCGAAGAAGAGGTAATCTCTTCTTCCGATTTTCTAAAGTTTCTTTCTTCTACTACTTTAACTTATTTAGTTGTCTCATTATAAAGTAATAAAATCAGTATTAAATATATAAAAATATTTTATTATAAATATGAAACAACCCTATTTTACCTTCTCTCCATCCTACGGAGAATGAAAACACAACGCGTGCATACGTACGAAATACCGTTTCCACGCCGTGGTGTAATCTGTTTTCGACCACCACCTTAATTGGATGGGTACAACGGTGTAAATAAATAACTATATATGATTATTTTAAAGTTATATTTATTCTGAAATATTATACATACACTTATATACAATTCCACAATCATGGGTATGATATCATCGCTCGTGCGTACGAACAGACTACCGTCTCCACGATGTGATGAGATTCATTCTCCATGTTAACCATTCATGAAAGATTATAATGTATATGTAATGAATAATAATGAATTATATGAAATAATAATGATATTGTATTTATTTAGATATATATGTAGGTCATCTACTTAATTCCATTCAATTCAATAAGGAAACAAAAACAGTGTTCATGCGTACGCATGACAAACCGTCTCCATGAACGGTGTATTTCATTCCATTTATCGATCTATCATATATATTTATATTCTGAATATATATTATATATAAATCATGTTTTACATTCTGTAATTATGTAAATCAGGATATAAGTAATAATATCAAGAACAACATGTCGAAACTCGTACGATAAATGAAACGATTTTATACAAAACGGTGCTTTAACATGGAATTTACAAAAGAATGGGTAATATAAAGTCATAAGTGAACCATATATGATATCCTAACAATGAATATGATTCTTTAATAAGTCAATGACATTAATAAAATCAGTATACTAGAGGTTCGGAAACATACAAAGCATATCAGACATAAGGTGAGGGATAACTTTTCCAATCTCGTGTTTATCTGAGATTATCTATTCGGAATTATTTACTGGGGATATATTTACCATCCATATCCCTCTTTTCTAAAAATGGTTTCATGTATGTTTAAATTCCTTTTTACACATTTTTTTGAATTTTACTACATGGTATGTAAGGAATCTTTCTTTTCTTTACCATACGAGGTACTTTTTGACTTTTCAAGCAAAAGTATGAGAAAAATCTTTTTTTAACTTATATTGTATGATCAGATTTTTATGGTTTTATAACTCCTTATTTTCAAGAAGATTACTCTAAAATATTTTATAACTATTTTCAATAAAATCCACTTATTTTAAAATTTCATGGCATTTTTTGAAAAGAAAATGATTTTGAAGATGAAAGAATATTTTCCTCAAGAATTCATTTCAAGTGTTTTATCAAAACCATTATCCATCTAAGATGAGATTATTTTCATATGTGTATGTTTCAAGTATAATTTCTCAATGATTTACATGGTATCACTTTTCTTATGATTAAATATCCATTTTTTATATGGATTATATGATGATGGGATGATGTCTATGAAACCCATTTTATTCATTCGGTTATGATGAATGTTTTAAGTTTATTTTTTTGGCACATGTAAGAATGATTTCATTATGAGATGGGTGGGACCTATATCTCCCTCTAATGCATTGGGTAATGATTTATATCTCATGAGATAGACATTGCTGGAATGGTAAGTTTGTCCGGTTCAGTGTTACCAGACTGAAACGAGGAGTACACTCGATTTAGAAAGAGACTTTGTCCACTAAGATGGTCTTGGAAGCAATGCCTTGGATACTATGGAAAGAATATCATTTCTTAATGGTTTTCTACAATTAAATTTTTTATTCGCATGATATTTTATCATGATTAATGTTCCTTTATGACCTATGCCTTATGTACTGCCAAGATTTATTTTTCAACTCATGATTTTGATGTGTAAACTTTATGTTTATGTTTTGAAGTTCAAATTTATAAGATTGGTTTTATTTTCTCCATGATTACCCTTACTGAGCATTTTATCTCACCCTTTATATGTTTTATTTTCTCCAGGATATAAAGAAAGGTTCTAGTTATGAAAACAAATGGGTAAGAAATTTATGGGAGATGTTGAAGATATTTCACCATGATTAGAAGATTATGTTCTGAGTTTCCAAAGACAGTAAACTATTACAGTCCTTGTGTGTCTGTTTTTTGTTATGTATTTAGTATTCCGCAAAAGTAATGTAATGTCCATGTACGTCAAGCTTTGGGACTATATATATATAAATGATATACTACAATTAAAAAACATATTTACATCATATATATATTTATATCACATATTTGATTTAATATCTATCTTGTTACCTTTTATGTAATGTGTGGAAGAATTACATTGGTTCCCGAGGCGCTGGCCTTCTGTACACATAAGAAAAGTTAAAATATTCCCAAAAATGGGAATAATAATGTTATATGTGATATAAAAATTCTATAATAATAAAAATATAATAAATATCATAAAAAAAATAAATACACTATTATTTTCAGGTTATATAAGTGGTAATGAAAAAAATAACGACATCTTTTAATGAGATGGTTGTCTGCCGTACACAAAAATAATGATTTTGTTAACCATTTTATGGATGTGTAGACAGTTTTATGTCATTACATTAGCATAAAAACATATTATTATATTAAAAATATTAATTTTATTATATAATTATGGAATATTAATATTTTATGTTGGTGTGGGAAGATATTAAAATTACCCATTGATGAATTTTACCTCTTCTTAGGGTATCCTCCTTAGATTTGCACAAAATGCATCTCTTTTTTGGATTTTTTTACATCATAAATATTATAGAATGAGAGATGGGAATTTGGGAAGTTATTTGGAATGTTATTGGCTGAACAAAAAGGTCTTTATGTATTTTATAAGAGAAGATATGTTGTGGCCTTTTATAAGTGAGGTGAGTGGCAGACATGTAATTTTTTGAAAGAAAGAATTCCACTCATTTTATTGATTCCAAAATTCTTTAATAATATACCATCCTATATAATTAAATATATATGGTTGAAATATTGACATAAACTTGGAATTTGAAATGATTTTGGTGGTTTTAACCCATATCTTTTTAGTTTAACCCCCCGAAAAAACCATTTTTATAATAAATATAGTAAATAATTTCTGTTATTTTTACTGTTAATTATTAAAAAAAATAATTTCGGACATTCAAGATAATATAATTATTATGAATAATAATAAATAATAAATTTTTCTATGTTTTAATCACATAAGTGATAAAATTTATTTTAAATTTAATCCCGCAGATGCGGTAAGAATGAAGGTTTTTTAAGATAAGATGTTCAAAAGATTAAAACATTTTTATATTAAAATTTCATATTAAATTGATTAAAATAAAGATAATGAGATTTAGAGATGTATAATTGAAAAAAAACTGACTTTAAAAACAATTTAATATATAATTTTTCATTTTAAATTAATTAAACTAAAATGCAAGTTTTAATTAGAAATTTAGTATTTTCAAATATCTATAAAAAATGAAACTTCACAAAAATATCCCAGAACATCAACCCAAGCTAATTTAAACATGATTTAAAAAAATAATAATTTTTTTACAAAAATAATTTTGTAAAAGTGTGAAAAATATATTTTATTAATGTTAAAAAATAATTAAAAAACATTTTTTGAGAAAATAGTATTTTCAAATCATATATAATTCACTGAAAATTAAATAATTTTTTTAAATAAGCTTAATTAATGTAAAAATACTATAATTAATATTTATAATTAAATAAATATTATTCATATCTCTAATTTTAATGGCTTGGTTATAATGAATCTGTTTAAATAAAAATATTAATAATATAGCATGAATTTATTAATACATAGTGTGGTGTGTAACATAAGATATCCTAGTGTTGTGTATATAACAAGACCTGTTTTTTGATTTTTGTGTAATTAAATGTCTCAATGAAATTTAATTTCTACAAAATAATATTAATTTGAAAAAACTTAGGGTGTTACATTACACCCCCCTTAAAATGAACTTCTCCCTCAAAATGCATCACTCTAAAACAATCATATGAAGATACTTCTACCTCATCATATCCTCAATTCCCCATGTCACTTACTCAAAATAGTGGTTTCTACACAAAACATTTACCAGGTGAGTTTTCCTATTTTTTTGTTCTTTTTTTAAAAATACAAGACCCCCATGATTTGATCCAAAAAAAGAAATATCTTGATATGTTGGTATGACCTCTGAGTTTATTACATTTGATTGGTCGCGTATATACATATTAAAGAAAGAAACATAGAAACAATTGTGAACTTGAGAGAGCTTTGGTGGAAGCTCCATGCGATAAGCTACAATCCCAAAATAATCAATAATTTCAAATTAATTGATATACCCATAACTCGGTTTGGATTTATTCTTGGACCACATAACAATCTTCCCTAGAGAAAATCATAGAAACACATTTCTCTAACATCAAATTATAGATAAAGGAATAGATTATGATCATAGAATTTCTTCTAATTCTAAAATGTAATGATTTTTTGTTAAATGCATTTGAAATTCCCTTTCATTTCATCATCTATCACAGGTCCCATTATCATTCATTATCCAACTTAATTTCAACCCATTTAATCAGTAATTTTTCATAAAAATGTTATTTATAAGGATATTTCTTAAATGATTTATTGAATGCTATTATTATTAGAAAAATACACTAGGGAAGGTGGTGATCCAAACAAACAATGAAATCCAAATAAAAAACCACATCATATCCTTTTGGCTTTGAATTGTTCCCTCAAATGGAAAATATATCAGAGATGGAAAAAACAGTACTGAAAATCAACTCTATATCAATAGCTTATAGAATAATTTTCCATGATGTTTAGTAAATCCTTAGATCCGGATTAGAGAAATTTTAATGCAGTGCTTCATGAGAACATACCACTTATTTACTAAATGTAATGTCAAGATCATCTAGAGATAATTATTCTTTGATAGAGATGAAATTTTGAGAATTAGTAAGGTGATCAACTACAACCCATATTGAATTATGCCCATTAGACATTTTGTGATTATAATGAAAAAATACATGGTTATGTTCCCCATTTCTATTCTTGTATGGGTGATATATGTAAGATAAATTTATACTTTTTTCTATCAGCCTTAACTTGATTACATACCTAGCACTGAGATATAAAGTTTATGATATATCTCTTTAATCCATCCCATTAGAAGTACTATTCCAAATCAGTATACATATTCCTACATCTAGGATGAATAGAGAATGAATAAATATGAGATTCCACTAATAACGATTTCTAAAAACATGTTTTGGATAGAATAAATGCACATTCTGTGAACCTTATCATTCCATATTGATAAAGGTCAAACTCAAGAATATTTTTAACCTTATTTTGAGCTCTATATATTCCTTGTTTTTATATTTAATATCCATTTGAATAGATGGTAACACATTCAATTGATAATGATACTATTTTACCACTAATTAATTATATCTAGATATTTCCTTTTCAAATATATAAATATTCGATCATTTCCAATCCTTATCATTGATAAGCTATCATGATCTATTCGACTCAAATCATTAACCACCTTGGTCTCTTTCGTAAGGTTGAGATGTATTGAGTAGTCATAATCCTTAATCACCTCTTACTATGTTATTTGTAACATATTCAAATCTTTCTCTATAAATATATAATTTTAAATTTTATAATCATTATATATATCAGACAATTCCCCCTAAATACAATTCCATCATATCTTTAATTCAAAAATTTCCACAACTAACTCAAAATCATGAGTTGGGTAATTTTTATCATGGATCATTAATATTTTTTAGAATTAATTTATAACCATTTCATATTAAATAAGAATGGATCCTAGTCCAATCCTAGATGCATTAATGTAGATTAAAACCCCCTTTCCACTCTAGGGAAATATAACAACAGGTTTACTGACTAATCTTCTTTCCAGTTCATTGATATTTTCATCAAATTCATCTATCTAAAGGAACTTGGATCCCTTCCATGTTAACATAGTCCATGTATTATATTTTCATTACATATTCTCCACGAACTATGATTATTATGTAGAAAAACAAAAAAAATACAGTTCTCAGTCATTGTGTCTTGTCTATTACATTATTCAATATCCACCATCATTGATGGATCTACCAATATACACTCTATTAAGGTGATATGAACAAAAATTTATACCATTAAAAAAACATTGTATAATTTTTATGATGTTTATCCACCATTTTTAGCTTTAGTACAATTATTAAATGATCATCATGTTATTGTTTTAAATTTGAGTTGATTAGAATGTCGTCTATAAAAAACATCCAGGAACTAATCAAGCTAATATCAAAATACACTATTTAATATGTTTATAAAGATAATGGGGGGAGTAGTAAGATTGATTTGGATCACTATGTATTCATATTGTCCATACCTTTTATAAAATGAATTTTGGGGTATATTTTCCTTCTTTACACTAAACTAAGGATATAAAGAATAATTTACAATCATGGAAAAGTATTGAAATATGTGTATTATATCAAAAAAGTCATCATCTCAGGGAAGGGTATACTTTTTATTGATCATGATTTTGTTCAAGTCTCAATAATCAATTTAGAGTAACATCGTTGTCATGACCTGATATTGGGTCTCGTGTCATGACTACCCCAAGCCCGCCTTCTAAAGGACAGGGACGGGCAACTAGCCCCAAAGGCATAATTCCCTAAGCTGGGAAGGCATTACCTTTATAGAATTAACACACACACACAAAAAGAGTATTCTAGAATAAAATTACTAAGTGAATAATGCATAGAAAATGTGGTGATGAGAGTAAAGGGGGATGGAATTACACGGCAAACAGTAAAGTACAGGTACAACGAAAAGAAAGTCAAACTGAAAAAGTGACAACAGATGAAAAGGGAAGCTCTTGGAACATTCAACGATTATCCTACCTAAAGGGTAGGTACATATGTCCACCTCAGCACTCCACGTCTATCGGTCCACTCTGTGTACCATCTCGCCATTTGGTCCACCTCTGGGTACCGTCTGGTCCTGGCTTGCTCTCGGCCTCCGTCAATGTTGTCTGTCATATTCATCCAACGTAACTAGGTGCAGGAATAGCCCGTGTAGGGGTGTGTATAATGATACTCAGTAAGGACAACGAGACCCCCAAAGGTCTCCCAGAATCTACAAAGGATAAACTGCAAAAGAAAAATTACATTCACGATGTATAATCCAACCCTACTTAGGTTTATGCCCTTACATATACCTAAGTTATCAACCACAGTTCAACTCCAAATCTCGAGCTCAAACACAACCCAGTCCACATAGGAATGTAAATTCAATCACATAGATGAAAATTATTGAATGTCAGGACTCAGCTAATACAGATATACATCTTTTGTATAGCGATAGAAATGATTAGGTGTAGTCACTGATTCATCTAAGCTATCAGTCCCACACAGGATACTAGACCAACTAAGTTATTGGACCCACATAGGATACTAGAACGGCTACTATGATGGACCCACACATGATAAAAGTACCAAGGTGAAACTACTAGACCCACACAGGATACAAGAATAGTAGTCATCGCTATCGAACCCACATAGGATTCTGATACAATAACCATCGTCGTCAAACCCACGAAGGATCCCAGTACGATAGTCATCATTTTTGAACCCATGAAGGATTCCGGTACAATTTCCATCATCTTCAAACCTACATAGGATCCCAATAAGGTATTCAACATCATTGTACCCACGGAGGATCCCATTACAATTTCCATCATCCTCGAACAAACGGAGGATCCCAGTACGGTAGTCATCGTCGTAGTCGCAGCCAGCTCTAGGGTTCTCACACACAGCACGCTCGATTCCAGGAGGGTCCGCACCTCGCGAAAAGGGGTCGATCAATCAACAATCATGATGTCTATAGTAGATGTATCAAAATGTTCTGTCTCATCATGATTAACCCAACGCGACAGACGGCACGTCAATCGGACTCCCGCTCTAAGAGTTATTGGTTTCTTCCATTCAAGGGGCCCGGTTTGAAATTATATCAATTCCAAACCGGGCCATTTTACTAAGTTTCCCAAAACATACTTGGAGTATCGCAAAATTACCGCCTTGTCATGAGGGTCACAGTTCCGTAGACGGCACGTCGATCGGACGTGCGGTCTGGAATATATACCCGTTTAAGCGAAACGGGCTCGGCATGTCAAGCCCAGTGGGCTGGCGTGTCGGCCCGACCCGATTTGGTAGGTCTGACTCGGAAGGGGGTCGGGCCATCCTGCTGGAGAGTGGCCCACCAAGAGACTCAGCCTGGTGGGTCTGACACATTTGGGGGGTTATCTTGGCCCGGTGTGGTGCGGCCCACCCGCGGACCCAGCCCGCGGTTTCGAGCTGGTTCAGCTCACCCGGCGGTGCCGACCAGCGCATCCCTCTTTACTCCCCGGCCGGCCAAAGCTGGCCGGTTCTGTCTGGCTCATGCACGGTCCGCTGTGCATGCCATGGTTCTTCCGCAACATGGAACCATGGGGCGCCACTGTTCTCAAGCCAGGCCAACAAAGCCGGCTGATTCTTCCAGCAAGTGGCCCATGGATATGAGCCACACCTCCTCCGCACAGCACCTACGCATGTCGTGGTTCACCAGCCTGGACGGCTACGACTAGCCTGTTTGGTTCATTCGAGTGGCCCATGGAAGCAGGCTGCAATTTTTTCCACGCTTCCGGTGTGTGGTCGCCGCTTCCAGTTGTTGTCACCTCCAGTTGCCGGCGGCTCCGGACATCGTTGCCAAAATATTCATAAACCAACAGAGGGTCTTTGGGCCGTGTTCATTCAGCCTGTTCCATCCACTATATGTGATATCAAAGGGTCGAAGACAATCCAAGTTATTCAACGAAGAACGAGGAACAATTTTATTCAATTAACATTGATCAGAACCCCAACCTCGATTCAAGGTATGTTGCACGTCGATGTGCTGAAGAAGATGGGCGTCGATTTCATTGACATCGGGGTGCGTCTGAAGAGGAAATGTCATTGGAGAAGTTCTTCATGGGTGGATTCTTATCCCTTGAAGTGGATGAAGAAGAAGAATGATGTTTTTCCTCATTGGCGTCACATCACGTTCTTGCCCTTGTTGAAGAAGTGGAGGAGATGTTCTTCACCGAGAGGAAGATCGCGTTCTTCGTGGGATGAAATCTTTCCTTCTAAGCCTCGAAAGATTCTCCACATAATAATTTCAAAGCCATAAAATAAAAGGCTCCTTCATAATTTAATAATTACATGCAATTCAAAATAGATCAAATATTAGAAGAGCCAATTAATTAATTGATCATTAATTGAAAATCTATAGGCACATTCATGAGAGGTGGCTGGAAAGTCTCAATTAAATAGGGGAGGTGTCAAATTAATTAAGGGGAGTTTTTTGGGATTTTAAGGGGAGGTTGAGGGGTTAGGCTCGTGTTGAACCCACCACACATTATCCTTCCATGGGAGGTTATGTGGTATGTGGGCCCTACCTAGAAATCCTCTTTGGATAAAATAACCTCCCCTTAACAAAAACATTATGTAACACATAATATTTTATTTACTTTAAAGAAGTCCCAAAAATTCACTTCTCCTCCCGTACAAACGCAATTGAGGTAAAGGTCCCCTTAGGCAAATATCTATGCTGCGAGTTCATCGGTGCCCTCATATTTCAATTCTGAGAACTGCTTCAAAGGATAAAAAACTCGCATGTACATTTACTGAACATACCCAAAAAAAATTTCAGAAAGTTATTCCGAGCACACAGGGCCTCAGAATCAGTTACCGTTAGAAACTATATACTCGTAAAATTTAGAAGAATTGAGGAAAAAAATTACTTGAAATTTCTGGGTCTTTAAATTACCACCACCTCAGAGATTTATGTCCCCATAAAGCTACAACACACTCTATGGAAACAAAAGTGGGAACTGAGCACACATATGTGCCTCCCGCTCCCCTGTGCTCTCCTAGAGGTTCACGTGCTGCTAGCAAATACACACCAGAGGAATCGTCCGTCCACGAAGGACCTGCTCCTGTCGAACCTCAATCTTCACTAGAACATCCATGAATGTCTCCCTGTCATCGATGTCTATCTCCCCATGGTCGATGATGTGGGATGGGTCGTGCACGTATCTCCTAAACTGAGATACGTGGAAGACATCATGCACATGATGAAACTAAGGTGGAAGGGCCAGGTAGTAAGCCACCTCACCAAATCTGTTGACGACTTGAATCGACCTGATAAAATACGGAGATAACTTGCCTCCTCGGCCAAATATTTATAGACCTCGATTAGAAGAGACCCGTAAGAAGACGTGGTCTCCATCCTAGAACTCCAGTGGTCTCCGTATCGTATCCGCATAGGACTTTTGTCTTCTATGTGCTGTCTTCATCCACTCTTGGATGATCTGCACCTTTTCCGACGTAGCCTGAACTATCTATGGTCCTACAAGTGCTGACTCCCCATGGTCTGTTCAGCATAGAGGTGATCTGCAGGGTCGTCCGTAAAGTGCTTCGTATGGTTTCATCTTGATGGTGGAGTGGTATTTGATGTTGTACTCAAACTCCACTAAGGGTAAGTGATCCTCCTAACTGCGATCAATGTCAAGGACACATGCATAGAGCATGTCCTTGAGAGTCTGAAAGGTCCTCTCATTCTGACCAACCGTCTAAGGATGGAAGGCGGTGCTCAAGTGAAGCTGTGTCCCAAAAGCCTCCTGTAACCCCTTCCATAGCCGGGAAGAGAAATGTACATCTTGATTAGAGATGAAAGTGAATGTAACAACATAAATCCGTAAGATCTCCTAACCATAGAGGCGTCCTAAGATATCTACTGATCCCAGCTCTCTGACCAGTAGGAAGTAGGCCGACTTTGTGGGTCGGTCGATGATCACCCAGATAGAGTCGCATCCTCTTGATGTACATGGAAGCCCTATCACGGAATCCATGTATATTCTGTCCACTTACAATCTAAGAACTCTAAGGGCTGAAACAAGCCTATTGGTACCTGGTGCTCTGCCTTCTCCTACTGATAGATGATGCACCTTTATACAAACTCTGCTATAACCATCTTCATACCCAGCCACTAGTGCTGTCGTTTGAGGTCCTAAAACCTCTTCACCACTCTTGGATGTACTGATAGAGCGGAATTGTGAAACTCCCTCATCAATTCATCATGTACTAAAACTATTACCATTGTACATCCTCTGAAGAGGATGAAATGTTCTCTACCTTTAGAGAACCCATCAGGTTCCTGTCTAGAGGATATCTGAGCTCATCGAGTCTCACAGTAAAAGTCCACTTGTTATGGCTCCCTGACTTGCTATATTAGTGGAGGAGTGACTATGAGAGACTAACAAAAAACGGCTCTATCTCTATCCAAAAAATATATTTGTAACGCAGCTAGCTGCTCCGTCGCCTCTCCTAGCAGCTGAATGTTTGATCTTCTGCTAAGAGCTTCTGCTATATCTCTAATTCCTAGTCTTGGAGGAACTCGAGCCATCGCCGCTATCCCAGGTTTAGGTCCTTCTGTGATAAGATATACCTGAGACTTTGGTGGTCAGAGTAGACTATAACTTACTCTCCCATAAGATAGTGCTGACATATCTTGAAGACGAAGACCACTGCTGCTATCTTCAGTTCATGGGAAGCATAGTTCTTCTCGTGTCATCTCAACTGTCGTGAATCATACGTGATCACTGCTCGCTCCAGCATCAGGACACACAAGAGTCCAGTCCCTGATGCGTCCCAGTAAATTACATACCCAACACCCTCCTCCAGTAGTCTCAAGATGGGAACACTGGCCAATCTCTACCACATCGTTTGAAAGCTCTGTTGGCATCTCTCTGACCACACAAAGGGTTTCCCCTTCTTCGTCAAAGCTATTAGTTGTGTTGCGACTCTGGAGATGTCTAGAACATTGGTAAGTCTTGCCGACTCCTGAGTGATCGACTGCACCCTATTATGCATGATTCCATGATGTGCTACCTGAGTCTTCCTTTTCACTGACCAAGGAAAACTGCATCCCAACATTGTTGATAATCCACAACCTTTTTTCCAAATATAGTCAATCTGTGTATGAACTGTGGTTGCACTGTCCATGCCAAATCTAACGTCGTAAGGCCTCGACAATGCCACATAGATGTTCCAACCAAAAATCGCACCGCAAAGGATAGATCACACCATCGGCATAAGTGTGATTATCGAGTCTCTTCCTAAAGGTATCTCCAAACGTGAGGGTCAAGTCAATGGCTTAACCAGAAACTCTAGGTCTGGGACATGATTTGTGGATGGAAGGAATGATTGGTACCTATGTTTATTGATACAACAACTAGTAGTAGACACAAACCATACCTCAAATCATTCATAGAGCCCTTGGGTCACACTCTGTGACATCATGCAGCTACTCTCTTCCCCTGTCATCTATCTCCATGAACCTTGCTGGGAGTACAAACGTGGGTGGTTGTATCATGTCGAAATGATCACCACCACATGCTGATATTCTAGCTCTGCTTCTACATCTACTGCCCTACAGATTCATATGTTCTTAATAATTCCTCTTCCTAAAACATATCATATGCCCAACTCTCTGATACTAACACCAGTTTCATGATTTCCAACTGTTATCATTCACTGGCTATATCCGCTCAACCAATAAACATTCAACCACAAAGGTTCTCTCTAGCACCCTAACATAAGTAGGAATATATAAAGGAAAACGTGATTGCTCAGTTATCCTTAAACAAAACTCAATCATAGGTCTGATCTCTAAATCACTGAGCATATCATATTCATCGAGTATTAGGAATGATCGATATTCATTGATGAATACTCAGCTACTGATACGTCATCCTACTGATGCTATATAAGCTCTAGAAAACACTCAGCCACCTCCTCATGCCATTCCTCAGTAGCCTGTGGGTCGAGATCACCTCAGAACATGGGGGATATCTGGTGCTGAAACACATTTAAGGCACTAAGCCTACAAATATCCTCTATCGGTACTTCCAGTAGTGTCTGCTGACCAACATGCAGTGATATAGTTGGCACACTTCCCAAAGGTACCATCATGGAAAATGTTCCAAGTACCGGAACATCATAATTATGCGGACCAACCTCATGGTCACTCACTAGGAAACACTAGTATTTTCGATTACCATCCTCTCTACTGGTGTCTCAAATAGGCAGAAAACTCTAGCAATCGCATCCAGTCAATCCTCTACTGCCTGGGAATCGGTCTCGCTTCGCAATCTCGAAGGGTTCTACCACTGGGACTTGTGAAATGAGCTCACTCGACGTGCACCATCCGCCAGTGCGGCTGGTGGCATCTGCTGCCCAATGGGTGGTGGTACTACTGGTACACCACCCGAAGGTGCCAACATAGTAAGAGGGCCCTGCACCAGAGCTCCATCACTCGGTGGGCCGACTTCGTGTACTCTCTCTCGGGAACTCTAAGTGGTTGTCTTCGCAGTGGCATCCTAATAAGGAACAGGTGCGCCCCAATAAAAAAAAGATATACCTGGTGAGATGACTCAAAGAGACCACAATGTTAACTCTTGAATCAGACAAGAAATTAGTGTTTTCATGCATTGAGTTAGAAATCAAAGGTCAGGGTCCTGGTGTATTGATATGTCAACCGCCGCACCAACACTAGACTCTCTGGACTGAAAACCACACTCAATACACTTTACACTATTACTTCAGAGAAAAGAATGATCAGAGTCATGAGATCTACAATATAACCAACTCACCTAATACCAATTTTTTCATGACTCGGCCTCAAGGCCCTTGTTGTGACTACCCCAAGAACACATTCCATAGGCCAGGGGCTGGCGACTAGCACCAAAGGCGCAAATCCCTTAGCTGGGAAGGCATTGTCTTTATAGAAGTAACTCACACACAAATAGATTAAGCTGGAAGAAAAGTAATAAGTGAATGATGTATACAGAAAGTGGTGTTGAAAGTAATGGGGGCCAGAAAAACAAGCCCAACAGTAAATTACAGGTACAACGGAAAGCAATTACAACTGAAAAAGGGACAAAAACTGAAAAGGGCTACTCCTGGAACGTCCGCCAAGTATCCTACCTGAAGGGTTGGTACATATGTCCACCATAGATATTCACGTCTATTAGTCTTCTCCCTGTATCGTCTTGCCGTGTGGTCCACCTCTGGGTACCATCGGGTCCGAGCTTTCTCTAAGCCTCTGTCAACGATGTCTATCATCTGCATCCAACACAATGAGGTGCGGGGATAACCCATGCATGGGTGAATATAATAATAATCAGTAAGGACCCTGAGACCCCCGAAGGTCTCCCAAAATCCACAAAGGATAACCCACAAAAGAAAAGATACAATCACGAAGTATCATCCAACCCTACTTAGGTATAATCCAATACATATACCTATGTTATCAACTACAGTTCAGCTCCAAATCTTAAGCACAAGCACAAACCAGTCCCTAAAGAAAAGTAAAGTCAATCACATCGATGATAATCATTGAAATTCAAGACTAATCTCAAATAGTTATACATATTTCGTATAACAATAAATATGATCAGATGGAGTCACTAATTCAACTAAGCTGTTGGACCCACACAGGATACTAGACCAGCAACTATGTCATACCCACATAGGATACAAGTACAAAGGTCAAACTGCCAGACCCACACAGGATACTAAAACAGTAGTCATTGCTGTTGAACCCACAGAGGATTCTGGTATAATAGCCATCGACATTGAACCCACGGAGGATCCTAGTAAGGTCGACATCATCATCGAACCCACGGATGATTTCGGTACAATTCCCATCTTCTTCGAACCCATGTAGGATCCCAGTACGATAGTCCTCGTCATCGAACCCACGAAGGATCCCAATATGGTAGTCATCGTCATACACGCAGCCATCTCTAGGGTTCCAACACACAACACACTCGAATCCATGAGGGTTCGCTTCTCGCGTAAAGGGGTTGATACATCCACTATCATGAAGTCCAGAGTTGATGTATCCCAAAGTATTATCTCATCAAAAAGGAACCCAACGCGACAAACTCCACGTCACTCGGAAACCTGGTCTGAGAGTTATTGGATTTCTTTTTCCAGGGGCCCGTTTGGAATTATGCTCATTCCAAACCCGGCCATTTTCCAATGTTTTCCAAAACTCCCTTACATTATTAAAAAAGGACCGCCTCGTCGCGAGGGTCCTAGTGTCGTAGACGACACATCGATCGGACGCGCGGTCAAAAGATATTCAAGTTTAAGTAAAACGGGCCCGACCTGTCAAGCCCAGTGGGCTTGTGGGTCAGCTCGACCCAGTTTGGCGGGTCTGACTAGATAGGCTGTCGGCCCGGCCCAATGGAGCACAGCCCACCTAGGGACCCTGCCCTGTGGGTCCAACCCATTTCGGCAGTTGGCCCGGCCCGGTGGAGCGGGACCCACCCGCGGACCCGACCCTCAATTGCGGGCCGGTTCGGATCGCCCGGAGGCGCCGAGAGGTGTTTCCCTCATTACTGCATGGCTGGCCAAAGCCGGCCTATTATGTCCTACTTTCATGTGGACCACTTTGCGGGCCATGCTTCTTCCACAACGCGGCACAAAGGGGAAGCCCTGTTTCCTTCAGCGCGGCTAGCAGGCGGCCGGCCGGCTCGCCCGACGAAGTGGCCTACCCAATGTAGGGCGCGGTCTTCTCTGCAGCTCGATGCCAAGGGGTACCATGGTTCTCTAGCCTGGCCAGCTAAACCGGCTGGTTCTTCCAGCAAGCGGTCCGCGGATGCGGGCGACACCTCCTCCGCACGGCACCTGTGGGTACCGCGGTTCACCAGCCCGACCAGTTACAGCATTCCGGTTCGGTTCATCCAAGCGGCCCACGTAAGTGGGCCGTGATTTCCTCCTCACGGCCAGTTCGCAGTCGCCTCTTCCGGTCTCTGTCTCCTCGAGTATCCACCACCTCCAGACGTCATTGCCAAAATAATGATGAACCAACGGAGGGTCATTGGGCAGTGTTAATTTAGCCCGCACCCTCTGTGTTAGGCGATATCAAATGGCCGAAGACAATCCAAGGTATTAAATGAATAACGAGGAACAAATTTATTCAATTAAATTTGATCATAACCCTCTACCTTGATTCAAGGTACGTTGCAAGTCGACGAGCCGCGGAAGATGGAAGTCGATATCATTGATGTCGATGTGCGTCTGAAGAGGAGACTTTGTGGGAGAAGTTGTTTGTGTGCGGAGTCTTCTCCCTTGCCGCGGGGGAAGAATAAAAATGATGGTGTTTCTCGTGGGCATCACCTCACATTCTTGCCCCGGTTGAATAAGTGGAGGATATTTTCTTAGCTGAGTGGAAGATCATGTTCTTCGTGGGAATAAATCTTTCCTTCTAATCCTCCAAAGCTTCTCCAAAGAATAATTTCCAAGCCATAAAATTAAAGGCTCCCTCATAAATTTATAATTCCATGAAATTTAAAATAGTTCAAATTTTAGAGGATCCAATTAATTAATTTATCATTAATTGAAAATGTGTTGGCACATTCATGAGAGGAGGGTGGAAAGTCTCGATTAAAGAGGGGAGGTGTAAAATTAATTAAGGGGAGTTTAAGGGGAGTTTAAGGGGAAGTTGAGGGGTTATGCTCTTGTGGGACCCACCACACATTATCCTCCCATGGGAGGTTATGAGGGATGTGGGCCCCTCCTATAACTCCTCTTTGGAGAAAATAATCATCCCTTAACAAAAACATCATGTAACACATAATTTTTTATTTATTTTAAAGAAGTCCCAAAAATTAACTTCTCCTCCCGTACAAAAGAAACTGCGGTAAAGGTCCCCTTAGGTGAATACCGGAACTGTGATTTTATCGGTGCCCTTAGATTTCAATTTCAAGCACTACTTCAAAAGATATAAAAACCCACACATATGTTTACTGAATGTACCAGAACAAAACCTCAGAAAATTGTTCCGGGCACACCGGGCGTCAGAATCGGGTGCTGTCAGAAACTGTGTACTCATAGAATTCTAAATAATTTATGAAAAAACTTCCATGAAATTTCAGGGACTTTAAAATCAGTCCATCATTCATTTTAACAAATTTAATTGGTGCTCTGCTACGTGAAACACATAGCTGAATAAATACATTGTTAAGTCTTTATTGTAGTTTATTCTCCAATTCATGTAAATAAATCAAGTTAATTCTATATTGAGTTGTTTCTAATAGTGTTGAAGCAGGTATGAGTTCTCTTTAGAACTAAACTTCACTTAACTGTGTAAGGCTAGGAAACTCTTCTAGAAATACAATAAAAAGTTCCAAATAAATAAGAATATCATCAATTTGATGTTTCTCGCCAACCATTTGATATAGAAACAAGTTTTTATTGATAGTTAAGACCCATACTGTTGATGTGATCTCCATCGTAAGTTCATATTTATCATTACATTGATAGAAGGTAACATGTTGGTTTTTAATATCAAACATGACTTCCCTTCCTCAAAAAAATATGTTGGATTTGTATATGGAATGTAAATATAATCCCATGCAAACATAAAACTCAACTAGTGGATGAATGAATATATTTTTAGGATTAAAATTCCCACCAATGTCAATAGGGTCTGAATCATAGATATGAGATTTGATCATCATACAATAAAGTGTCTTCATTACTAATTTTACATTTAATAATTTGGGTTCTGTCATGATATGATTATAAAATTAATTAGATATTTATTAATTGTTTGATCTATAGTTAAAGAAGACATTATTAGCTCTTGAGTGGACAGAAATATTACCTTTCACAACATCGTTATCACACCCCTCATTAGAAATAATAATCTGAAATGATTTAACTTTCATATTAACTTAAGAGGTTTTTAACATCGATCGTCATCATTAACGATTATATTTTTTATAACACCTCATGATTTCATAATATGTAATTCTTCAAAACAAGTCATTAACTTGCACTACACGCAACACCGAGTTCAAGCGCACCATGACTTACAAAACAAGCCGTTCAAAAGTAGTTATGAATAGTATTAACTAAATTTTGAACTTTAGATAATCCTTATAATATTAGAATCCATATTATGAGTTTCTTAGACATTATGTTAGAACCAATTCATTTTTTATTCCGATAAAAGAAGTATTTTCTGAAAATGCACTTTTACAATCTTGTAATAGTGAACCCTTTTTATATTCAATATTTTAAACTTTTATATATTCAGTTTGAAGAAATAAATTTATTCTTTAGAATGGGGACATCACAAATTTAAAATGTGTCACCCCAAGATTCCATGGTAATCTTCTCTTTAAATAATACAGTAGCATGTGTTGTATGTAACTTCAAGTTCTAACACACTCCACAACCAATCAAAGTATCCGTTATGAATAGTAATACCCACTTTTTAAAATTTTATAAATGTTATCTCTCAAAATGGACTTTATTTTTGGATTTGGAATATTGACTTTATCCTAGGGGGAAATTTTGGTACTTTTCGGATAACGTTTATATTTGGATGAATAGTGAAAATTATTAAATTTTTATTAAAAACAACTTTTTAAATCAAAATAATTAGTAGTGATAAATTATTAATTTGAGTGTTTTTAAAGTATATTTATAATATATTATTACAATTTAATAAAATTTTGGTCATTGGACATAAATTTACAATTAAACCAGACATAAACAACTGTCAATATTTTGATAGTTATTATATCATAAACACACTTTTTGTTTTGAAAGCGGTAATTAATTTTAAATTAATTTCTGCCACTCCTGTGTTTTGATTTTGGAAAAATGGATTCCATATTTT
Source organism: Viscum album (assembly GCA_963277665.1). Lineage (NCBI taxonomy): Eukaryota > Viridiplantae > Streptophyta > Magnoliopsida > Santalales > Viscaceae > Viscum > Viscum album. Next base: position 1,201,238,317 of record OY728164.1, read on the forward strand.
GAATCAAGATGTCAAAATTTTGTAAATATGTAACTTTTATTTGTAGGCATTTTGAATAATTACTTCGGTAAATATTTTATTTACCATGGTTAAAGGGTAAATCCAGTAAATAAGGGTTAAAAAATAAAATTATAATAATATTAAATTAACCTAAAACGTGTGCTACCCTTATTGGTGGATACATGTCCGACCATGTAATTCTTTGTGTCTATTTTTGGGACCCCATGGAGCCACTTGTAGGTGATAGGGACGCTTTATTTTAATTAAGATAATGTAAATACAAAAATGACATAAACTTTTATCTTCCAAAAAACAATTTTTACATAGGGTTACATATGTAATATTTTTGATTATAAATATTCATTAGAAATATCATAATATTTCTACATAATGATATTTTATTTATAATTTTTAGACATTGAAAAAGTAAAAATATATATATGACACAATAATGATGCAATATTTTCCTTATTAATGAAAGAATCAAATAATTGGTAATATAAATGTTAAAATAAATATAATTTGAATGTTTTTTAGGACATAAACGAATTTTATTGGTTAATATGACATTTTATTATTGCTTAAATGAATTTGGTTCGAATTAATAAAGTTGTTATGACTTTAACATAATTCAATAATTGAGTAGTGTCAAAATTGACATAAATGAGTTTTAAAAAAAAATTATTATTTTATTATTTTATATACTATTCCTAAAAACCTAAGGCTCAGCCAAAAGAGTTTATATCATTATTGGTGTATCATTAATGGACCACTTGAGGGTCGTTTGGTTGTATATAGTTAGTTTATTAACTATATATTATAAAAATACAATGTGACATGATAGTTGTTAAACTAATTAACCAAGAGTTAAAACTAAAAGATAAGGTCAATATAATGACACAAACCTGTCTAAAATATATTGGTTGAAAGGATTTCGACCCATATCCACATTAGAATTTGAATAATCCACTTTTTATCCATTAGAAACCGAATATGAATTTATTATAAATTAATAATTTATTTTTTTCTAAAGAGCCCCTCCTCCCCCTTATAAAATGACCCATCTTATAACCAATTCTTCACACCATCAAAGCCTTTTGGTTCGGCCAACTCCAGCCCAAATACTCTCTTAACTTCCCTCAATTCATCCTAGAGGCCTTATTTTGATCAGAAAGCCAACCTAGGGAGCCCTTTTGATCAAATCAAAAGGAAGAACCCGGAGAAGAGGTAACGTCTTCACCACCCTCTTTAAAGTTTGTTTCTTCTTCAACATCTTATTTCCTTGTTATATCCATTCTAAAATAATAAATCTGGTATCTTTTATATACTGTGATGTTATTAAAATTATGGAACAAACTAATTCATTATTCTAACCATCCCTTGAATGACATGTCACCATACGTGCGTACGTACTACCTACCGTCTCCACGTTGTGGTGTAATTGTTATTCAATATATTATTATATATATGGTTATAATAATGATGTATAATTCATGTAAATAATAAATATAAAATGATAATTATTCTGTATATATGATATACCATCAAATTATATATTATTTTAATATAAAAAAATGATATTTTCGCTCATGCATACGTACGGATTACCGTCTCCACGACGCGATAAGATTAATTTCCAATTTCACAATTCATCGACGATAATAAAAATATATTTTACTAATAAGTATGTAATAAATGACATAATAATGTTACTAGATATATATATATATATATATATATATATATATATAAGTATTTATGTACTTACATTCACTTACTTCTGTTCAATACTATATGAATACAGAAACTACGTTTATGCGTACGTACAGACTACCGTCTCATTAAAAGATGTTTTGCATTTCATATATATGTCTATTATACATATTTATATTCTAAATATATGTGATATATTTATCATGTTTTATAATCTGGATGTATTTAAATCATTATCTAAGTGATAAAAGCAAGAGTAACAAGTTAAAACACGTATGATAAAGAAAATTATTATCACCTGGAATGTTAATTTTGCATGGAAATTATTATTAAATGGGTATTATAAAGTCATAAATGAATATTGAATGATATCATAAATATTAATATGGTTATGGTATAATTTGATAACATACTACGATCTTCTTACAAGAGGTTAAACGTACCCTGGACTAATGGAAAGTGCAAGGTAAGGGGTTTTCATCTCAGTCTTTATTCCCCTGAGCTTCATGCCATATCGCCACTATTACCTTTTGTGTGGTGTATGTACTGCACATAATTTTATTATATGTGTAATAAACATTAATTTATGTGTATTTATGTATTCATTTTATGGTACCTCTTTCATGGGTTGTATGTTTCGTAAGTTACCAAATCGGTAAGTGTTAATTTTGTAATCTCATTATTATCCGAGATTGTTTATGTATAAGTATTTACTAGGAAATTTTTATAATCCATCTCCATTTTTCATAAAAATGATTTCAAAATGAATATTTTAAGGATTTTGAAAGGTAATATTTATCAAGATCAGAATTTCAAATGTTTTAAAGATTTATCTTTCTATATCTTTTTAATTAATTTCCATGTTTTCAAAATGATATTAAGGATTTATTTATATGGACATGACTGTTTTGAAATGATAATTATTTTCAAAAGATTCAAAGTGGTATGGGAGACTTTTATTAAAAAATATCCTTTAAATTACTTCCTTTAGAAATGTGTGAATTTTAAATGATTTTACAAAAATGATATTTCTCTCATGAAGTTTTACTCATATTTTTCATCTATGTCAACATCCATTAATGGATTTTAAGCTTATTTGAATTGATTTATTATACAAAACTTCCATTGATGTTTTTGTGATATGTTTTACTATGGATGTGTTATTTTTATACCATTCATGGTTTATGGAGAAAGTATTTACATTTCGTATGCTAGTTTTAAAATGAATGTTTATGTTATGTTTAAACCTATTCATATGAGTAATGCATTGGACTTAGTAAGTGACTGGTGGAGCCCTCTATATCTCATCGATGCATCGGTAGGTCTCATGAGAAAAACTAGTGTCTTGGAACGAGGCCTTTACAAAATCTTATTTGTAGTCTTGGCACGAGGCCTTGGCTATGGGGTTATGATAGTCTGGCATTATACATTCCATCATTATAAAAGTTGTTATTGAAATTTCATGTGACTATTCGACTAGTAGAATATCCATGTGAATAAGTAGAAGAATTATTTCATTTTAACTTTGCCATATTATGCTAAAGTTCAAGTTTAAATGGTGTTTTTTAGTTATATGTTGCATTAAAGGTTTATGCTTATTTATGAGAGTTTTCACTATATTGCTTACCCTTACTGATCATTTTAGCTCACCACTTTCTATGTTTTATTTTTTCCAGGATTCCAAGAAGTGTATTTTGATTTATATTTAGGGTTAAGACAAGGGAATAATGGCATTCATAAAGTATTTTTTTTGTTTTGTATGTTATGAAGTGTAATGTAACATTCATGTATGTAATCTATTTTCCAAGACTGATAAACTGATCGGTCCTTCAGGACTTGATTTATTTCAATCATTCTAATGTATTAAAATAATGCACCAACTCTAGGTAACTGGGGTCGGGGTGTTACAATTGGTATCAGAGGGAGGTTTAGCAATAACCTTGTAAGCAAGATTTAGATAAACTCTGATTAGATCGCATATCCCTAAGATAGAATTTGAGGATTATTGTAGAAGAACTTCCTAGAATTTTGGTATTGTATAGATTTTGTGAGTTTTCCGAGAAATACATCCCTGTCTAGATACGAGCAGGTAGAGGCGGCTCTGGCACAGATGTACCTAGGGGTAAAACCTGAAAACACCACTTTGAGCTAGACTTGAATTGGAACGGGTACACAACAACGGACCTTACTACAATATTGGTTACAACACTCCGGGGGGGATATGCTTAGGATAATTCTCATTTTCTTTACAAACCACTATGAAGGGTTTATGAGTATATACCTCCTCAGAGAAATTTTTTAGTGATTCAGGATTATATTCATAAACTATTCAATTTATGTTAGGTATTTTACATGTTTGTAATTATTCATTGCAATTCATAAACTGACCTAGTTTTTGCTATTATATAGAAATGGATCCCAGTAGAAGGAATGTGAACTCCAACAATTCGTATGATCCAAAGAGTAAGAAGGGTCATCTCTTTCATGGTATTAAGCCATCATTTAGAAGGTAAATAGTCTCCCATGTATTATCATCATATGAAAAAATAGTATGATGTGTTGATAAGAAAAGTAAAGAGTTTACTGAGTTCTATGGCTTTGAAGGGAAGCAAAAGAAGAAAAGTATGGAACAGAGAAATATGGATAAAGGGAAGAGGGAAAAGAAGAATTTCACCATATGTGATAACTATGGCAGAAAACACCAAGGAACATTCCTGAAAGGAATGGGAGTTTGTTATAAGTGTGGGGGAAAAGGGCATTAAGTACATGACTGCAAGGGTAAGAAAATTGTTTCAAATGTACAATGATTCATTTGCAACGAGTTTGGACACTACGTGAACCTATGTACCAGTCATCAGACTATGTCGCAAATGATTCTATTAGATAATAATTAGGTTATGATACTACCAAAGATAAAGAGGAATGATTAGAGTTCTTATGATTATTATGTCATTTGAGTGTTGTATCAACAATGTACTTGTTATAATAATTATGGAGTATATAAGGATTGTACTGCAGTACTATTTACTTGAGGATTTGAGATTTCATGGTACTAAGAAAAGAGACTCTACAACAATTCAATCTTTTTATAAATTACAAGGTTGAAATAAAGATAAACCTTAATATGGTCCTAATATTGAGGTACTGATTTTGAAATAAGATATGGTTGATTTGGGTAAATTATATTAGATATTCTTGACTGCCATAAAATAGATTAAAGATTTGAATATTCCATAATTGTTGGAGTTTACAAAAAAAAATTAGATGGATGAAGTATATCCAGTATTCTATATAGATTAAAGGAGCATGAATGTAATCAATATGGATTATGGTAATTTAGGATGTTTCTGTGTTTTAAAAGAATAAATGATGAAGGTATTCACATGCTATTATGGTATAAAAAGGATCTACATTATGTTTACCTTCTTTATAAATGTTGGACTGTGAGTTTGGACAGAAGTGTTTTGGATAATTCTAGTTTGAGATTAATTTTGTATTGCCATAAAAGGGACAAATCGGAGGTCGGGCGGCTACCCGTCGCCACCGGCAAGGCCGCGAGACTTGAACCCGCAACCGAAGGGCGACAAGGGTGTATCACCTACCACTGGCCCATGAGATGTCCTAGATTAAATAATGTAGTTTATTTTAATAATGTCTTGAATATGAATTATAAATTCATTTTTTAACACCAAACTAATAGGATAAATAGAATATTTTTTATGTTATATTATCTTTTAGAGTGAAAGATGAGTTTGTGGTAGAAATTAGTTAAAAGATGGAACTATACTTTTCAAGTATATTTTTTTCTTCTCCTCTTATTCAATGAAGAAATTAATTCTTATACTTTATTTAAGGGATCTTAAAACTAAAAATGTTTTATCCTAATACCTTATGTTTTGTTGAACTGATGACATTTTAAATCATCATAGATTGATGAATTTAAAGACCTCAATTTTAAACTTGTTTATGATTGATGACCTCAATAACTACCTATAAGTATTTACGTTTTTCCTCCAATTATATGTCTTTAATTTCCACCAATGTTCCCCTAATTGAGATCATAATTTTTTGGTGACCCTTTCATTTCACTTTTCCTCTTATTAAGACAAAATTTTATTAATCAAATTTCCGATGTGAGTTTTCCCACAAAGATATTTTTTATTTTCAACCATTACTTTCGAAGAACAATATCAAATTTCGAGGACACAATTTATTGAAGGAGGGAAGAATGTAACACCCCAAGATTTCATAGTATGTACTTCTTCAAATCAATTTAATAACTTGCACTACACGCAACACCGAGTTCAAGCACACCATGACTTACAAAACAAGCCGTTCAAAAGAGGTTATGAATAGTATTAACTAAATTTTGAACTTTATATAATCCTTATGATTTTAGAATCCATATTATGAGTTTCTTAGACATAATTCAAGAACAAATTCATTTTTTTCAGATAAAATAAGTATTTTTTTGAAAATGCACTTTTACCAACTTTTAATAGTGATCCCTTTTTAAATCCATTATTTTAAACATTTATTTATTTAATTTGACTAAAAAAATTTATTATTTAGAATGGGGACATAAAAAATTTACAATTTAACACCCCAAGATTTCACGGTACGCTTCTCTTTGAATAATGTAGTAGCATGTGTTGTACGCAAATTTGAGTTCTAACACACTCCACAACCAATCAATGTAGCTGTTATGAATAGTAATACACATTTTTTAAAATTTTATAAATTTTATCTCTCAAAATGGACTTCATTTTTGGATTGGGAATATTGAATTTAGCCTAGGGTGAAATTTTGGTACTTTTCAAATAACTTTTATATTTTGATGAATAGTGAAAATTACTAAATTTTAATTAAAAACAAATTTTTTAATCAAAATATTTTTTAGTGATAAATTATTAATTTGAGTGGCTTTAATGTATATTTAGAATATATTTTTACCATTTAATTCAATTTTTTTCATTGGAAATAATTTCACAATTAAACCGGACATAAACAAGTGTCAATATTTTGATAGTTATTATATCTTAAAAACACGCTTTTTGTTTTGACAACGGGAATTAATTTTAAATTAATTTATACCACTTACGTGTTTTGAAATTGGAAAAATGGTTTCCATATTTGGAATCAAGATTTTTAAATTTTTTAAATAGGTAACTTTTATTTTTAGACATTTTGAATAATTATTTCGGTAAATATTTTATTTACCATGGTTAAAGGGTAAATCCGGTAAATAAGGGTTACAAAATAATATTATAATAATAATAAATTACCCTAAAACGTGTCCTAACCTTATTTTTAGATAAATTTATGACCAGGGGCATCTTTGGGTGGATATTTGGGACCCCATGGAGCCACTTGTAGGTGATAGGGACACTTTATTTTAATTAAGATAAAGTAAATACAAAAATGACATAAGATTATATCTTTTAGAAATACAATTTTTACATAGGGTTATATATGTTATATTTTTTATTATAAATATTCATTAGGAAGATAAAACTATTTCCTACATAATTATATTTTATTTATAATTTTTAGACATTAAAGAAGTAAAAATATATATAACACAATAATGATGCAGTATTTTCCTTATTAATGAAAGAATCAAATAATTGGCATTATAAATGTTAAAATAAATATAATTTGAATGTTTTTTATGACAAAAACGAATTTTATTGGTTAATATGACATGTTATGATGGAATAAATGAATTTTGATCGAATTAATAAAGTATTTATGACTTTAAAAAAAATAAATTATTGAGTAGTGTCAAAATTTACAAAAATGAGTTTTTAAAAAACATTTATATTATTAATTTATATTATATTCCTAAAAACCTAAGGTTCGTTCAAATGACTTATATCATTATTGTTTTATCATTAATGGACCACTGGGGGGTATATTGGATGTATATAGTAAGTTTATTAACAATATATTATAAAAATAAATTGTGACTTGGTAAGTGTTAAACTAATTAACCAAGAGTTAAAACTAAAAGATAAGGTTAATATAATGACCCAAACCTATCTAAAATATATTGGTTGAAATTATATATACCCATACCCACATTAGACTTTTAATAATTCACTTTGGATCCATTAGAAACCAAATATGAATTTATTATAAATTAATACTTTAAGTTTTTCCTAAAGAGCCCCTCCTCCCCCTTATAAAAGGTCCCAACTTCTAACCAATTCTTCACACCTTCAAAGCCTTTTGGATTGGCCAAACGCTGCCAAAATACTCTCTAATCATCCCTAAATTCATCTTAGAGGCCATATTTTGATCATAAACCCAACATGGGGATCCCTTTTGATCTAATCAAAAGGAAGATCCCGAAGAAGAGGTAGCGTCTTCACCACCCTCTTTAAAGTTCCTTTTTTCATCAACTTCTTCTTTCCTTGTTATTTCCATTATAAAATAATAACTCCAGTATATTCTATATACTGTGATGTTATTATAATTACGGAACAAAAAAATTCATTATTCTATCCATCCCTTGAATGACATGTCACCATACATGCGTACGTACGGCCTACCGTCTCCACGTTGTGGTGTAATTGTTATACAATATATTATTATTTAGATCGTTATAATAATGATGTATAAATCATGTAAATAATGAATATAACATGATAATTATTCTGTATATATTATATACCATCCAATTATATATTATTTTAATATCAAAAGAATGACATTTTCGCTTGTGCGTACGTACGGATTACCGTTTCCACGACATGATGAGATACATTTCCAAGTTCACAATTTATCGACGATTATAAAAATATATATTACTAATAATTATTTAATATATTACAAAATAATTCTACTGGAGATATATATATTTATAAATATATAAGTATTTATGTACTTACATTCACATACTTCTGTTCAATACTATATGAAAACAGAAACAACGTTTATGCGTACGTACGGACTACTGTCTCCATAAACGGTGTTTTACATTTCATATATTTGCCTATTATACATATTTATATTCAAAATATGTATGATATATTTATCATGTTTTAAATTATGGAAGTATTTAAATCATTATCTAAGAGATAAAATCATGAGTATCAAGTTTAAACACGTACGATAAAGAAAACGATTATCTCCCGAAATGTTAATTTAACATGGAAATTATTTTTAAATGAATAGTATAAAGTCATAAATGAATCATGTATGATATAATAAATATTAATATTGTTCTGGAATAATTTAATAATATACTACGATCTTCTTATAGGAGTTTAAACTTACCATCGACTAAAGGAAAGTGCAATGTAAGGGGTTTTTATCTCACTCCTTACTCCCGTGAGATTCATGCCATATTGCCACTATTACCTTTTGTGTGATGTATGTTCTGACCATAATTTTATTATTTGTGTAATACACTTTAATTTATGTATATTTACATATTCATTGTATGATACCTCTTTCATGGGTTGTTTGTTTCGTAAGTTACCAAATTGGTAAGGGTTAATTCCACAATCTCATTATTATCCGAGATTGTTTATGTATAAGTATTTACTGGGACATTTTTATCTTCCATGTCCATTTTTCATAAAAATGATTTCAAAATGAAGATTTTAAGGATTTTGAAAGGCACACTTTATCAAGATCAGAATTACAAATGTTTTAATGATTATTCATTCTAAATCTTTTTAATTAATGTCTATGTTTTCAAAATGATTTTAAGGATTTATTTATGTGGACATGACTATTTTGAAATGATAATTATTTTCAAAAGATTCAAAGTGTTATGGGACACTTTGATTCAAAAATATATTTTAAATTACATCCTTTATAAATGTGTGAATTTTAAATGATTTTACAAAAAGGATATTTCTCTCAAAAAATTATACTCATCATTTTCATCTATGTCAACATCTTTTAATGGATTTTAAGCTTAGTTGAAGTTGATTTATTATAAAAATCATCCATTGAATGTTTTGTGATATGTTTGACTATGGATGTGTTATTTTTATACCATTCATGGATTATGGGGAAAGTATTGACATTTCGTATGCAAGTTTTAATACGAATGTTTATGTTATGTTTAAACCTATTATTATGAGGATTGCATTGGACTTATTAAGTGACGGGTGGAGCCCTCTATAGCTCTTCGATGCATCGGTAGGTCCCATGAGACAAACTAGTGTCTTGGCATGAGGCCTTGAAAAAATCTTATTTGTAGTCTTGGCACGAGGCCTTGGATACGTGGGTATGATAGTCTAGAATTATGCATTCCATCATTATGAAAGTGGTTATTGATATTGCATGTCATTATTCAACTAGTAGAATATCCATGTGAATAAGTAAATTTCATTATTTCATTTTATCTTTGCCATATTATACTGATGATCAAGTTTAAAAGTGTTTTGTTTTAGTTATACATTTCCTTAAATGTTTATGCTTATTTATGAAAGTTTCTACTGTATTGCTTACCCTTACTGAGCATTTCATCTCACCCCTTTCTATGTTTTATTTTTCCCATGATTCCAAGAAGTGTATTGTGATTGATATGCAGGGTTAAGACAAGGGAATAATGGCATTCATAAAGGATTATTTATGTTGTTTTTTATGTTATGAAGTTTAATGTATCATTCATGTATGCAATCTATTTTCCAAGACTGCTAAACTGATCTGTCCTTCGAGACTTGATTCCTTGTAATCATGCCAATGTATTAAAATAATGCAACGACTCTGGGTAACAGGGGTCGGGGAATTACATTTTTTCATTGGTAAGAATAATACCCCTACTCATTGAATTTAAATTATCAGAGTGTGGGTGGTTCATTTTGTTCAGCTTTATCTCTATTTACATAATCAGCTAACTTATTTCCATCACATCAGAATCAATTTTCAGATTACCTTCCCTACCACACCAAAATCATTTACTAATCCCCATAAGACAATTTCCTCCATGATTATTCCAACACATTTATTGTAATGAAAATATCATCTTCTTCTCTACATGGTTGTTATATTTTCCATTGAATTCCATTTTTCTCTTTCTTAAGAAAACTATTTGATCAATATGAAACTCTAACTTATATTTCAACAATTATAACACATAGAAATATATCTTTATATCTACTAAAGTATCATATGGATAACCCCTTCCAAGACATGGTTATAATCCACAAATGAATTTACCAGACTTACCTTCTGGTTGGTTTATAACACCATAAGAGTACATTACAATAATGGAGAAATTTACCTCGTAGGTACCAAAAGATTTTTGATTATTTTTATTTAGCTCAAAAAAGTCTCTATCCATATTTTTAAAATGAATACAAAGAATTTTCATATTGGAAAACATGTTTTTGAACTAATATAAATCTATATAGTATATTTATTTATGTCGTATCATATTCTGGATGAGATTACATCATTAATCCTTATCACGTTCCAAACAATAGACATAAAAAATGAATTTTTCATGTTACAAATACTAAAGAATAGAAAATATATTCCCAAGGGTACTAATACATTTTTTTGAAATAAGTGGATTAAAATAACCACTAGAAGAAGGTGGACATTACCTCATAAAAAACTCAAAAGTCTATTCGTCAATACTTTTTTCATTTTGAAGTCTAGAATGGTTCATAGATTGAGAGATTTGTGTTATCATAGAAATGATATTTTTCATTACATTTACCATAATGTTTGGATTATCTTAAGGTAAATCATTTACTTTTACATCTAACTCATTATTAACAAGGTTTCTTCGAGTTCCAACTACTGACTAAAACAAAAAATAATAGTGTATGAAACAATAACTATGATGGGGAACCATATAATCCTGAAAAACCCTTATAAGATTCCTAAATCACGATTCATTATTTAATACCTGAAAAATTAAGTATATCCTAGGTCATTAATATGAATATTACTTTTTAATACTTTATTATAGTTCATAAATATTTTTTTAGATTTCCAAATTGTATCCCATGGTAGAGTCAAATCAGGTGTGCAACATGTCATGGTTTTATACACCAAGTGAAAATCAAGTCTAGTCAAGTGATTCTATTATAGAGTTATTAACCCTAGATCACTCTACATCTATTCCACATCCAAAAATAGTATCCATATGGGGATGTAACTATAATGAAGCCACTAACTATATCTATTAAAAAAATTCCACTATAATTTTCTATACATTGACTCATCTATATACTTATCGAAAGATATGTCCATAGGGATCTCTGTAACACCCCGAGATTTTATGAAAAATATTATTTTTAATTTCATTAATGTATTGGGTTATAAGCTACACCAAAAGTTGCTTTCACAACACACATCTCTGACCTGGCTTGAATTACACGCAATCGCGACCTTCCACGATTGTGTGTGTTGTACGCAACACCAAGTTTCGCTAAACAAAGATATGCTATTAAGATATTATTAAAACTAGCCGTTATGAATAGTAATAACCACTTTTTGAAATTTTGTAATTTTATTTTTCAAAATGGAATTCATTTTTTGGATTCGTAATATCGAAATTAGCTTAAGGTGAAATTTTGGTGATTTTTGGATAACTTTCATATTTTGATGAATAGTGAAAATTACTAAATTTTAATTAAAAACAACTTTTTCAATAAAAATAATTAATAGTGATAAATTATTAATTTGAGTGGTTTTAAAGTATATTTAGAATATTATTTTACAATTTAATACAATGTTGGTCATTGGATGTAATTTAACATTTAAACCAGTTATAAACAAGTGTCAATCTTTTGATAGTTATTATCTCTTAAAAACACGCCTTTTGTTTTGACGACGGGAATTAATTTTTAAATTAATTAGTGCAAATTATATGTTTTGAATTTGGAAAAATAGAAATCATTTTTGAGTTCATAATATCAAATATATCTTAGGCCTAATTTTTGGTATTTTTCTGGAAACTTTCAATTTTTGATTAATAGTGAAACTACTAAGTAGTAGTTAAAAAACTGAATTTTTCATAAAATATAATTTTACCGCTTCTGTGAATGTAATTTCCAAAATCCGAGAGACACGGTTGATGCCAGTAAGTAAAATGTGGTTCAATGAGATGAAAATAATTTTTGGTGAATAGTAACTTTTTACTTTTATTTACCACGGTTAAAAGTAAATAGGGTAATTAAGGGTAAAAATGATATTAATATTACCCTAAAACATGTCCTAATCCTATTGGACAAGTTTATCTCGACCAAAAACAACCTTAAGTGTAAAAGATTATCATTTAGGCCCACTTGGATTAGATTAGGACATTTATTATTATTTAATTCAAAGAAGAGTTAAAAGAGTTAAAATCAATGTTTATTTACTAAAACATTTTTAATATAGGGTTATACATAAGATAAATTTGATTGTTAATATTCATTAGAAAGATAAAAGAATTGCCTACATAATGGTATTTTATTTGTAATTTTTAGACATCAAATATGTTAATTTATTTATGACACAATGATGATGCAGTAATTATCTTATTAATGAAATATTGACATAATTGATATTATAAATACCGAAATAAATGTAATTTAAGACTTCTTATGAATTCCACTAATTTTATAGGTTATTATGATATATTAGTGTTTATTTAATCAACTTGTTTCGAACATATAATTCTTTTATGACTTTCACAAAAATCATATATCAAATAGTGTCAAAATTGACACAAAATAGTTTTTAAATAAAATATTATATTATTAATTGTTATTTTATTCCAAAAAATCTAAGGATCGGCCAAATAACTTAGATAAGGATATATATATTAATAATAAACAATTTGGGGTTCGTTTGGCATGTTATAATAAGTTTATTAACTATATAGTGTAAGAAAACAAAAAGACACGGTAAAAGTTAAATTATTTAACTAAAAGTTAAATCTAATTGATAAGGTTACAATAAAAACCTAAACTTGTCTAAATACTATTGGTTGATATAATTGAGACCCATACCCACTTTAGCTTCGAAATAATACCCTTTGGAACCATTATAAACCGATTTTGACTTTAATATAAAATAATATTTTGAGATATTCTTAAGGTGCCCCTATCCTCCCTTATAAAAGGGCACCTCATCCCCCTCCTCCTCACACCAATTTGAGCACTCAAGCTCGGCCAAACCCTGCCATTTTCTCCTCTACACTTCCCTATAATAATCCTAGAGGTCCTGGTCTTCTTCAAAGACCAATCTTAGTTCCCTAAGTGGAGGATTAAAAGAGGCATTCCAAAGAAGAGGTAATATCCATTACCGATCTTTTCAATTTCTTTCTTCTTCAACTTCTACTTCTTTAGTTGTTTCATGATAAAGTAATATCATCAGTATTACTTACATACTGATATGTTATTATAAATATGAAACAACCCTAATTCACCTTCTATCCATCCTACGGAAAAATGAAATCACCACGCGTGCGTACGTACAGAATACCTTCTCCACGCCGTGGTGTAATCTATTTTCCACCACCACCTTACAAGGATGGGTATAATGGTGTAATGAGTAACTATTTATGATTATTATAAAGTAATATTGATACTGAAATAATATATATATACTCCAATACAATTCCACGATCATAGGAATGATATCATCACTCGTGCGTACGTATGGAATACAGTCTCCACGATGTGATGCGACGCGTTCTACATGATCATCATTACATAATAATTATATAAATGAATTGAATGAATAAATATGATATATTTTACACTAATAACATACTGGATATAAGGTATCTATAACCTTAAAAGAAGAATAAGAATTTATTCGGCAAAACACGCATAAGAACAAAAGGCAATAAAGACCTGAGTAACAAGTAACAATGAAATATTACTAACAAGAAGATAAGAATATGACCATATATGATATCATATAAATATGTATGATTCTGGAATAATTCAATAACATTATTTAAACCATTATACAGGAGCTTCAGACACGTACAAAGCAAATCGGACCTAAGGTAAGGGAAATATCACAATCTCATTTTTATCCGAGATTGTTTATTCGTAAGTATTTATTGGGGTGTATTTTATCATCCAAATCCATGTTTCAAAAATATGTAATATTATTTCCATCCACCTACAATTGTTTAAATCCATTTTTACCCTTCGGTGAGTTTTTATTAAAATAAATGAAAGGAATCTTTTGTCGTTTTTCGTACGAGGTACTTTTTGACTTTTCTGACAAAAGTACGAAGAATGTTTTTTTTAACTTATACGGCATGAATGGATTTCTAAAACATTATTTCCAAGAAGTTTCCTTTACAAGTATTCAATTTTATTTTTAATCAACTTCTTTTAGTTTAAAAATGTATGACATGTTATGAAAGGAAAAGTGTTTTTGAATTAGAAAGTATATTTTCCTCAAGAATGGAGTTCAAGTGTTTTATCAAAATTATTTTCCATCTAAGATAATAAAAGGGTTCTATTTTTATCCCTATTATTACATGGATTTGATTATGTTGTGATGGAAATATTTTTTTCTTTATCTTATATGAATTGTTTTATGATGTCATGTTGTTTAAGAATCCCATTTTTATTACACGGGTTACGCTATGATGTATGGTTTATGATTATGTGGCACACATAAGAAAGGATTCATTATAAGATGGGTGGGACCTATATCTCCCTCCAATGAATTGGGTAAAGATTTTATATCTCATGAGATAGACATGGCTGGAATGGTAGGTTATACCGGTTCAGGGAAACAGGACTGGAACGAGGATGACTCGGTTCAGAAAGGGACATTGTCCACTAAGATAGTCTTGGCAATGAGTCATGAATAACAAGAAATGATTTTCCATGATTATGTGTGAATGCCACAAAGTTTCAAGTTTCATGTTATGATTATGGGGATCTCATTTTCACTTCTATGATTTATTCCATGTTAAGATATTATGATCTCTTTTGCAGGTTATGATTTTCAAAAAGATATGATATGATTTTTATTTACTTTATTTGCCCTTGTTGATCATTTGAGATCACCCTTTTATGTTTACTTTTCCCAAGGATTTAAAGAAAGGTTTTAGGTATAAAAAAAGGGAAGATCTTTATGGGAGATGTTGAAGATCATTCACCAGGATTAGAAGATTATACTCCGAGTTTCCAAAGACACTAAACTATTACGATCCTTGTCTGTGTGTTTCTGTTATGTACTAAGTATTCCGCAAATTTAATGTAATGTCAATGTACGTCAAGCTTCGGGTCTCTACAGTTGGTATCATAGGAAAGGTTTAGTCAACCTTTGGAAACTAGGATGCGAGAACTTTAGTGAGATCCGTAGAGATATTTCTAAGGTATGTCTAGGGATGTCTCTAAGGTTAAGTATACGTATAGGTTATAGTCCTAGAGTTGCGCTAACGATCTTAGAATTTAACCTAGGATGTTAGATATTGAGGGTACTCCCCCTTTATTATGTTGTTTTCCCTATCATGATTTTTGCCTCTCACACTATTCTTTTTGGGTTTAGACGATGGCTGGAACCCGAAGGAACCATGTTGATCAATGAAATGGACAATGCAATGATTGTCCTCCTGAACAAACAAATGTTATGGGAGATGGAGTGCAAAATCTTATTGCTATACTTACACAAGCTATGAATCATTCTGGACTTCCAAATGAGCAGAGAAGGGAACAATATTCTATTGAGTCCTTCATGAGGCAACGTCCACCTTCTTTCAGTGGGACTTCTGATCCACTAGTTGCTGAACAATGGATCAGTACCACAGAAAAGATATTTTCAGTTCTTCAATGTTCTGAACATGATAAATTCATCTTAGCGGTGTATCGTTTGGAAGGTGATGCTGATCAATGGTTGGATCTAATTAAGAATACGAGGCAAAGGGATGAAATTGAGTCCATGGAATGGGACGAGTTCAAGAACTTTTTTTTCAGTAAGTACTTCCCTCGCATTCTTCGAACAAAGATGGAGAAGGTGTTTCTTGAACTAAAGCAAAAGGATGATGAATCTGTTGGTATATACGAAGAAAATTTTACAAGACTTGCAAGGTATGCATCTGGCATTATCATCCAACCTGAAAGTAAAGTTGATCAATTTTTCAGTGGCTTAAAACCAAGTCTTCGAAGGGCATTAGCTATAAGAGACTTCAGTAGCTATGAAGAAATTGTGCGTTGTGCTATCAAGGTAGAAATGGAAGTTGGTGTTACATATCCATCTCATGGTTTTGACAAGAAACGAAAGATGGAGTTCAAGGAGAAATCTCAGAATAATGGTGAAAATAAGATGAATGTTTCCTTATGCACAAAGTGTGGAAAGAAGCATGGTAGAGATTGTCTTAAAGGGACTAGAAAATGTTTTAAGTGTGGAATAGATGGTCATCGAGCAGCTGAGTGTCGAGGTAATGGAAAAAGGGTTTCTAATGATGTGAATAAAGAAAACACTACAGAGAACGCACCACCAACACTTCAATGCTTCAAGTGAAAGGAAATGGGGCATTATGCTAATAAATGCCCTAATTCAAGGGTTAGTGATAATCGACATGAGCAACCGCTTAAGGAAAAGGACAAAGGGAAGTCACATGCAATTACTATTGGCGATGTTGAATGTGACAACGATGTGGTGGAATGATTAAGTGTTTATGTAAAGGGATTTCAAAATAATGTTGTATCATAAAGTATTGGAATATTTATTTATTGGTCTAATGTGGTATTCAAAGTGATTGAGATATTTTTGGAAATAAGTTGATATGCGCATAATGAAGGAAAAACGAGAAAACGAAATGTTTAACAGTATTCATGAGCTCATGATTGATATAAGGACTAAGTGATATAATGGTTTGAGTATATATAATTTTGAGTATTTTGGTATGTGGAAGGTGTTAACTTTTAACTGCATTCATGTTTTCCCTAAGGTTCAATGAGTATTCAAGAGAATACATGATTAAGGGCTTTGAATGTTTGGAATGTGACCAACAAAACATATCTTATGATATATGGGGATCAACGATGGTATTAAATCTCTGGTAATCGTTTTCACTATGTTATGAGAGTGGACTGCAGTATTATGGATAATCCTAAAGATTGGAATGGATTATGTTTGACATAAGTTAGTATTTTTTAAGGATAGAAGTTTTTTTCGATACTATTGATGGGATGTTATAGTATTATAGTATTAGAAAAAGGACAACCTGCAGAACGGGCGACATCCCATCGCTTCAGATAAGGCTGTGGGAATCGAACCCACAACCGAAGTGCGACTGGCCTTTATCACCTACCACTGGCCTACAGGAAGTCCCTGTTTAGTAGAAACTAGTTTTATTATATTAAGCAGTATGATATATGAAGTATAAGTCCATTTTAGGAACCATATATGATTAATCTCACTATAGATCGACTTATGTATATAATTTTTGCTAACCTTTTGTTTGAGACAGATGGAATGACCCATCATTCTATCACATGATCTAATAACACTTCACAAATAACATATTCAACTTCATTTATTTAAGAGATGAAGTGGAAATTGTACAAGGCACGAACAACAGTGATATTATACCAAAATAAAGTAAGTATTTATTCTAATTCAAATTCTTCAACTTTAGGGAAACAATCTTCAAAACCAAAAATGTTGTCCTAGTGGTCTTATATCTGATTAATCAGATGGTACCTTAGATAGTCACAAATTTATGGATTTGTGATTGTTGGCTTTTATATAGCCATGTTCTATACCACTCTCCATCAGAACATAATGGTTAGATTTTTCTTCCATATCCATATTTTCACCTATGTGGAAACCCAGTGATTAGTTTATTTGGGTAATCGTTACGTTTCATACATTTGTTTTTAAAGATTGGTTTTGGTATTCCTTTTTACGATGTGGGTTTCGATTAAAGAAACTTTCGAATAGTAAACCATTTATAACCCTGACGAATTTCGAGGGCGAAATTCATTTTAAAGGGGGTAGAATGTAACACCCCGAGATTTTATGAAAAATATTATTTTTAAGTTCATTAATGTATTGTGTTATACGCTACACCAAAAGGAGCTTTCACAACACACATCTCCGACCTGGCTTGAATTACACGCAATCGCGACCTTCCACGATAGAGTGTGTTGTACGCAACACCAAGTTTCGCTAAACAACGATATGCTATTAAGATATTATTAAAACTAGGCGTTATGAATAGTAATAACCACTTTTTAAATTTTTGTAATTTTATTTTTCAAAATGGAATTCATTTTTGGATTCTTAATATCGAAATTAGCTTAAGGTGAAATTTCGGTGATTTTTGGATAACTTTCATATTTTGATGAATAGTGAAAATTACTAAATTTTAATTAAAAACAACTTTTTCAATAAAAATAATTAATAGTGATAAATTATTAATTTGAGTGGTTTTAAAGTATATTTAGAATATATTTTTACAATTTAATACAATGTTGTTCATTGGATGTAATTTCACATTTAAACCAGTTATAAACATGTGTCAAGCTTTTGATAGTTATTATCTCTTAAAAACACGCCATTTGTTTTGACGACGGGAATTAATTTTTAAATTAATTTGTGCAACTGATATTTTTTGAATTTGGTAAAATAGAAATCATTTTTGAGTTCATAATATCAAATATATCTTAGGCCTAATTTTTGGTATTTTTCTGGAAACTTTCAATTTTTGATGAATAGTTAAACTACTAAGTGGTAGTTAAAAAACTGAATTTTTCATAAAACATAATTTTAATGCTTCTGTGAATGGAATTTCAAAAATCCGAGAGACACGGTTGATGTCAGTAAGTAAAATGTGGTTCAATGAGATGAAAATAATTTTTGATGAATAGTAACTTTTTACTTTTATTTACCACGGTTAAAAGTAAATAGGGTAATTAAGGGTAAAAATGATATTAATATTACCCTAACACATGTCCTAATCCTATTGGACAAGTTTATCTCGACCAAAAACAACCTTAAGTGTAAAATATTATCATTTAGGCCCACTAGGATTAGATTAGGACATTTATTATTATTTAATTTAAAGAAGAGTTAAAAGAGTTAAAATCAAAGTTTATTTACTAAAACATTTTTAATATAAGGTTATACATAAGATAAATTCGATTGTAAATATTAATTAGAAATATAAAAGGATTTCCTACATAATGGTATTTTATTTGTAATTTTTAGACATCAAATAAGTTAATTTATTTATGACACAAAGATGATGCAATAATTATCTTATTAATGAAATATTGACATAATTGATATTATAAATACCAAAATAAATGTAATTTAAGACTTTTTATGAATTCCAATAATTTTCTAGGTTACTATGATATATTAGTGTTGATTTAATCAACTTGGTTCTAACATATAATTCTATTATGACTTTCACAAAAATCATATATCAAATAGTGTCAAAATTGACACAAAATAGTTTTTAAATAAAATATTATATTATTAATTGTTATTTTATTCCTAAAAAACTAAGGTTCGGCCAAATAACTTATATAAGTATATATATATTAATAATAAACAATTTTGGGTTCGTTTGTCATGTTATAGTAAGTGTATTAACCATATAGTGTAAGAAAACAAAAAGACACGGTAAAAGTCAAATTATTTAACTTAAAGTTAAATCAAATTGATAAGGTTAAAATAATAACCTAAACTTGTCTAAATACTATTGGTTGATAGTATTTAGACCCATACCCACATTATCTTCGAAATAAGACCCTTTGTAACCATTATAAACCGATTTTGACTTTAATATAAAATAATATTTTGAGATATTCCTAAGGTGCCCCTCTCCTCCCTTATAAAAGGGCACCTCCTCCCCCTTCTCCTCACACCAATTTGAGTACTCAAGCTCGGCCAACCCCTTCCATTTTCTCCTCTACACTTCCCTAGAATAATCCTAGAGGTATTGGTCTTCTTCAAAGACCAATCTTAGTTCCCTAAGTGGAGGATTCAAACAGGCATTCCAAAGAAGAGGTAATATCCATTACCGATCTTTTCAATTTCTTTCTTCTTCAACATATTCTTCTTTAGTTGTTTCATGATAAAGTAATAACATCAGTATTACTTACATACTGATATGTTATTATAAATATGAAACAACTCTATTTCACCTTCTATCCATACTACAGAAAAATGAAATCACCGCGCGTCCGTACGTACGGAATACCGTCTCCACGCCGTGGTGTAATCTATTTTCCACCACCACCTTACAAGGATGGGTATAATGGTGTAATGAGTAACTATTTATGATTATTATAAAGTAATATTGATACTGAAATAATATATATATACTCCAATATAATTCCACGATCATAGGAACGATATCATCTCTCGTGCGTACGTACGGAATACCGTCTCCACGATGTGTTGTGACTCGTTCTACATGATCATCATTACATAATAATTATATAAATGAATTGAATGAATAAATAAGATATATTTTACACTAATAACATTATGGATATAAGGTATCTATAACCATAAAATAAGAATAAGAATTTATTCGGCAAAACACGCATAAGAACAAAAGGCAATAAAGACCCGAGAAACAAGTAACAATGAAATATTACTAACAAGAAGCTAAGAATATGACCATATATGATATCATATCAATATTTATGATTCTGGAATAAGTCAATAAAATTATTTAAACCATTATACAGGAGCTTCGGACACGTACAAAGCAAATCGGACCTATGGTAAGGGAAATATCACAATCTCATTTTTATCCGAGATTGTTTATTCGTAAGTATTTACTGGGGTGTATTTTATCATCCAAATAAATGTTTCATAAATATGTAATATTATTTCCATCCACCTACAATTGTTTAAATCCATTTTTACCCTTCGGTGAGTTTTTAGTAAAAGAAATGAAAGAAATCTTTTGTTGTTTTTCGTACGAGGTACTTTTTGACTTTTCCGAAAAAAGTACGAAGAATGATTTTTTTAACTTATACAGCATGAATGGATTTCTAAAAAATTATTTCCATGAAGTTTCCTTTACAAGTATTCAAGTTTATTATTAATCAACTTCTTTTAGTTTAAAATTGTATGACATGTTATGAAAGGAAAAGTGTTTTTGAAGTAGAAAGGATATTTTCCTCAAGAATGGAGTTCAAGTATTTTATCAAAATTATTTTCCATCTAAGATAATAAAAGGGTTCTGTTTTTATCCCTATTATTACATGGATTTGATTATGTTATTATGGAAATATTTTTTTCATTATCTTATATGAATTGTTTTATGATGTCATGTTGTTTAAGAATCCCATTTTTATTACACGGGTTACGCTATGATGTATGGTTTATGATTATGTGGCACACATAAGAAGGGATTCATTATAAGATGGGTGGGACCTATATCTCCCTCCAATGAATTGGGTAAAGATTTTATATCTCATGAGATAGACATGGCTGGAATGGTAGGTTATACCGGTTCAGTAAAACAGGACTGGAACGAGAATGACTCGGTTTAGAAAGGGACATTGTCCACTAAGATAGTCTTGGAAATGAGTCATGACTAACACGAAATGATTTTGCATGATTATGTGTGCATGCCACAAAGTTTAAAGTTTCATGTTATGATTATGGGGATCTCATTTTCACTTCTATGATTTATTCCATGTTAAGATATTATGATCTCTTTTGCAGGTTATGATTTTCAAAAAGATATGATATGATTTTTATTTCCTTTATTTTCCCTTGCTGAGCATTTGAGCTCACCATTTTATGTTTACTTTTCCCCAGGATATAAAGAAAGGTTTTAGGTATAAAAAAAGGGAAGATCTTTATGGGAGATGTTTAAGATCTTTCACCAGGATTAGAAGATTATACTCTGAGTTTCCAAAGACACTAAACTATTACGATCCTTGTGTGTGTGTTTTTGTTATGTACAAAGTATTCCACAAATGTAATGTAATGTCAATGTATGTCAAGCTTCGGGTCTCTACAATCTAATTATAGTTTTGTCAAACTGGATTCCAAATGTTAACTAAACTTATCCAATGGTATAAACATTAGCGACCAAGGATTATGATACCTAGATATTATATAATTGTTTACGAATATTCATTACATTACACTAATATATTCTAGAATACCATAATAGTTTAGTGTATTTAGAATACTAGAAACACAAAATGGGTCTATAGGTAAACTACATAATCTCCCACTATTATATTCATAAATATAACCCTTATTAGTTATAAAATATATATTGCATTTCATTATATCCTCGTGAAATAAAACATAAGAATGTGTGATATTAGATACCCACTAAGTGTAAAAAAGGAGATACAGAAGCATAATATGAACATAAGGGTGTGATAACATGAGTATAAAATTTCAAAAAAATACCATTCATCTCAAAGATCATAATCTGGATTCATGGAATCATTATTGGTAGTTAATAATATATAAATCAAAATGTAAAAAACCATAAATTATGATAGCAAAACATTGGTAAAAGATATGGTTTTTTGGAATACACATAAAAATATAAAATAATATCCATAATAGTCAAGGATTATTTTCAAGGCCATCAATGTGGAATGAGTTAATTACCCAAACCAAATTACAATCCTGGTTCACTCCCGAGACCATTAAATTTGAAAAATTCCTTCACTAAACTAGGTTAACTCAAAATTCTAGTCCCATTAA
The DNA here is from genome assembly GCA_963277665.1 of Viscum album. Taxonomy (NCBI): domain Eukaryota; kingdom Viridiplantae; phylum Streptophyta; class Magnoliopsida; order Santalales; family Viscaceae; genus Viscum; species Viscum album. The sequence continues at coordinate 1,201,261,672 of OY728164.1, forward strand.
TATCATGTTAGATAAATATTTACCCAATTAATTGAAGGGATATATATGTCCCAACAATCTCATAATGAAATCCATATGAATGAGATCCCAAAGATCATAAAAATTTAATTATATAATGACCCTTTAAAGAAATGAAATTCATAAAAAATAATCATATCATAACCTATATAAAAGAGATAGGTTTCATTATCATTTCATCCATTAATCATAGGATAACCAGTGGAAAAGAATATGGTTATATAAGAATGTTATCATGGTATAACACAGGAGATAGAAATGGGATTCATTAACACTATTCTATTATGAAAATAAAACATTTAGAGAAATAATTTAAATGGTATACTTATATAGTAACCCTAATAAAGGAAAGGTAACATCAAATCATGTCATCTTAGGTGGAAAATTATTCTTATTGATCTTTTAAAATATTTCTTGTGAACAATATCCTTTCATCTATAAAAACATTATAAATCATAAAAAAAATTTAAAAATATATTTACCTAAAAATAATTGGGGAAAACTATAAAGTAATATTTAAATAAAATACTTTTCATAATTAGGGGAATCATCATTCAAACCATAAATGGTAAAAAATATATTCGTTTTACAATCTCAGTAAAATCCAAATAAGAATTGGTTGGAAACAGCTATGAAAATTACATTTAAAAAGAATTTGTAAACAATTCAATCATGCTTAAAAATGTTTTTTTTAAATTAATAGGAGAATAATAAATCATTTTAAAACCTTTTTATAAAATATTTTTTTGGAAGAAGACATACTTTCGACCAAAGAGAGAAGTAAAATAAGGATTTCTCAAATACATGTTCACAATTATCTTACGTACCATGGAGTGTAATAATGGAATTATTACTTAATAATATCAAGAATAATAATAATATAAAAAGATTAATGAATTTCTTGAGATATGGATCATTATATTTTATCATTAGAAACATATTCCTAAACAATCTCTATAACTGATGATATTGGAACATAAAACCATTACCACATTAGTAACATTGTATAATAATAACCATGAAGGAATAATATGAAATGGAAAATAAAATATCATAATGATAAATAAATCCGTGAAATTTCATGTAAAAGGATTTTTATATACACCTTTTGAAAGAATATATATGAATGACATAAAATACTTCTCAAAGATGGAAAATTGAGACAAAAATCCATTACGTTAAGTCTTGAATTTCGTCATACCCTTTAATACCTCCTGATAATAAATTTAACTTTTTTATAAACATGTTATATAATAATATTTATATATATAATACCATATATGATATTGTTATGAACACTTTTTACCCATTTATTAACAATTATATTTTAACGTTATGATTCGGGTAATAACTACGTTGTTTTCATATATGATTTGATTTTTATTTTTCTTCCTATAACATTGATAATTAATACATAATATCTATAATTTTAAACATTATATAAATATCATATATACTCAGAGATAAAATTAAGGACATCATTCATGAAAATATTAGGTCGTACATACACATGAACATTCATTCAATTTTCATAAAGTATTTAATGAAATAATGTTAAATGATATATTTTGATTAAAAACAAATTTTTATGCCATATATATCACAGATTTTTGTTAAATTCATCTATATTAGCTATTATTTAATTCATGAATGAATCAGATTACTTCAAAAGGTTATTGTTTTTCTTACACACGAGTGAAACCATCGAATTCCCACAAAATGGAATGAATGAGGCTATGTGTGATATAATAATTCCAGAATAATAATAATAATAAAATATCATATATATACCATAAATCAATAACTATTCCCAACTATTATCAGTTGAGATAAAAAAATGAAAAACATTGGTTCACGAGGGGGTAGTCCTCTATACATATAAACATAAAATTATAAACCAATTTGATTGAATAGATGATTTTTTTCGTTATTACCTTCACATAAAATAATATATAAAAATATGTAATATGATATTTTTATTCTATAATAATTCTTTAATAAAAATTAATGGAGTTTGTCATAGAAATAAAGAAAAATGATCGTTTATGAACATTGCCACTTCTGCAGGTTTTTTCCTTAGGTTCTCACCAAAAGACTTCCTTAGTTATATTTCTATAACAAATAAGTGTTATAGGGTGATAAAATAAAATTTGGGATGTTATATTGGCAGATATTTGAAAACAATGGGTTGAAGGTGTGAATAATAGAGTATAGGCTGTAGATTTTTATAAGTGAGTGATACACATATAATTTATGGATTGAATTAATTCCAATCACATTTATCATTTAAAGAGGAACCCATAATGTACCATTATTAATAATATAGTATATATGATAATTATATGGGCATAAAATTGTTTTTTGAAAAGTTTTGGATTATTTTTATCCTTATAATTTATGTTTATCCCCTGAGAATACCTTTTTTACCTTAACTATAGTAAATAATTTTTATATTTTCTATTATTAATTAAGGTCAACAATTAATTTTAACTTTAGAGAAAATAATAATTTTTTCTGATTAAATTTATGGAATCAATTTTTCTAAATTCCATTCATATGATTGGAAAAATTTAATTAAAATTCATCCTGGATAAATGATGATATTGTAGGTTGTTAAAGAGAATATGATAAAAAGTTTACAATGTTTTTATTTCAATGATCAGAATGAACTTAATTTTAATGATCTAAATTTTATTAATGGATATATAACTGAACTAATTTTAATTTAATACTAATTTAGAATACAATTTTCTTTATAACCTAATTAAACCAAAAATCAATTTTCAATTAAATTTAATTATTTTCATTATTCATAATAAAATAAACTTTTTTAGAAAATCCCAAAAGATAACCCTATTATAATTTAAAAATTATAATTTAAAAAATTATTTTAATATTATCATAAAAGTTGTTTAATATTCTGTAAAGTTAAATTTTTTAATACTCAAAAAAGTAAGTGAACATTATTTTTCTAGGAAAATAGAATTTTAAAAGGGAAAAGAACATTACCAAAATGTATGTACTTTTTTATCATTATGATTCATTTGTGTGAGACCATTATAATAAATATTTTAAAAGAATTTATTACAGTTCATATCACTATTTATAATTTCTATGTTTTAATGATTTTATTAAAATATCTATATTAATAATATATCATGGTTTTGTTAGAACTATGTGTCGTTTTTAATGAAAGTTATCATAGTGTTACAAGGAGTAAAATCATAACATGTTTTTTTTAAAAGAAAGTTTATAAATAGTGAAATTTATTTGAAAAAAATAAATATGAAAACACTAGGTGTTACAATCGATTTAAATAATTAGAGATTAATTCTCATTATATTCTTCTACATTTTATTAACTTTTCAAAGAAATAATGTTTCCTACTATAAGACACATGTTGGTACATCAACATATTAATCCCATGACATCAAAAATAAATAAATCCCAAATATGGATTACATTATGGTAGAGAATATTATTCCACCTTTCAAGAATACAATTTGAATTTTTATCCCTAAGAAAAATACAAAAATAAATTATAGTAGATTAGTTTTTAATCATTTGACACATCATGGAATAAAGTGAAATTTTATATCATTTGAATTAAATAATGTGTACACTGTTCTATTACCAGATTATAGATGAACATAATCTAAAAATGTCAATGGTAAACTGTACCATGTTTACAATGATGATGATATACATGGATCTCTTCATGATTGATCAATAACATAATAGTAGAGGTAAACATTATTATTTTTATTTTTATTTTTAATTTGAAATAATTTCTTTGCAGTTATTTGGTAATAATTCCCCATTATTTTGTTAATATGTAACTTCATGTTAAATCATATTGTCCACACAATCTACAAATTGGTATATAGTCGATATTATGTGGGATATTTCATGGAGTGAATAATTTTATTTTATATTAGTAGACATTTTTTGTTTATTATTGACGTGGAATAATTTTAATAAAATATTTATAAACCATATTATCTCTAAGAAAATGGAATCATAGAGGGTCAGATTAGATTTCATTAAAATTAATGTTTTTTAAATTTCATGTTTTCAATTTAGTATATAAAAATTGTAGTTCAAAGGACATGATTAATAATAATGTTATAATAATATACATGTTTTATTTTTGTATACCTGATATCATAAAAATATATATAAAATTTCCTAGAATCATATTAGATTTAATGTTTTATGATTTCATATTTTTCTCTTCCATTCATCCAATTTTAATATGTTTCATCAAATGTTTTTTATTTAATGGGTATTGGTGATTAATAAAAAAATTATATTCTCAATTATGTTCATTTTTTCATGAAATATCATAGTGATTAAAAATTCATTATCTATAGTATTTTATTTTAATCATATGATATTTATACCAACAATCTATCCAATAACCCGATGGCCTTAATTTTGTTTATTTAAAACAAACCCTCTTTTAAAGGAAGAAAGGGGGAACCTAAACAGATATCACAGATGTGAAAAAATCACAACCCGAAGGTCTAGCAAGACAAACCAAACAGAAAACATGGAGCTACCATCCACCACATTTGATCATGATAAAGCCTCCAACAGTGCAAGTCTGAATGGAAAAAAAGTGTCATGTATCAAAGAACATGACCAATACGATGGCTGACACCATACCCTCTCTACATCCAAATCCATAAAGCACTAAAACTATGAATTCCTAGATCTGGAACCACCTTTGGGGCCTGATCCACATGGTCGAGTTAGGTGCACCACCAAACCAACAGATCATACAAAAGAAACCCTTCCACTGTTCTGCGAACACAAATTATCCTACAACGACCATCCTGAACCACCCCTCCATCCCCCTCAAGACACTCCTACCATCATAGCTACAAAATCAAGAAATATAGACCAAATAACACAAGTTCAATCCATCATCACCTAGTACTATATGGGCTGACCCTCTGCCAATGGAGCATCACAGATGAGGGAATGTGGGTCATCTTGAACTAGAAATTACACTCTGAGTAAGAATCTACATCGATCGTAACTATGGATACACCCTCACCAAAATCTGGAACAAGCCACATGGTGAAAAGAATATAAAGAATGACTGGTGAAGACAAACCAGAACAACCCAAACCTGATCCAACCAGTAGAACAAATCACAACATCCACAAAATAAATGCCTGAAAAAACTCATAGAAGAAAAAACGAGACCCTCAGCTTTCCGAATTGCTGTGCATATATCATTGAGCCACACCAATTACATAGATAGTCTATTGTTATACTATTTGAGAGCATTTTTATTACCACATCCATATCCAATGTTGTACAAAACCCCATTATATGTTTGGGTTGATTTTGATTGTTGAAAATTTTAATGTGGGTTCTCTTGTGATACGTTGATTATTGTTATGTATTCATGTTAATTAATCCATTTTTTGAAATCCTTTTATTTTTGGAAGAGGAGATATATTTTGACGACAAACCACAAACTAAGGACTATCCTTCACAGTATGACATGTGTTGTCTTTGTGAAGTATACACTATTGGGAAGTTAGATACACTATAGAGAAAATCATGGAGGATGAAAAATCATCACATAATTATTTTTCTATGCCAATATCTACCTTCTTTTATAGAAATTAAGATTATAAGTTTCCAAAAACAATACTAATCCCACTCACGGACAACAGCCAAGTAAACTCCACAAAAGAAGGTGGTCGTGCTCAGTCACCATGTAGCAATGTGGGAAGGAAAAGAGTGCATTTATTTTATCACCCTTGTTTTTAATCATAGGTGTGTGAGAATATAGTGTACAAACCATATATTTTAGATAAATATAATTATTTTCTATTGTATATACGACAGTGAACACCAAACATAAACCAACCATGAAGTATTAATACATAAATATGATCATTATAACTAAGAAATTAAAATAGTGGGTTTGAATTTTATTAACAACATTATAAGATATATAAAAAGTCCCACTCAAAATAAATAAATTAATTATTAAATAGTAAATAATAATTAAATTTTTAGTGATGATATATTATTCATAAAAAATAGATTTACTTTAAAAATTATTTTTATTTAATTTTGTAAGTAAATATTATTGATATTTTTTGAAACATTTGGATACATTTTTTTAAAAAATAAACATTATTTTTTATATTCCAATATTATAATTATCTTAAAATGTAATTTTAATAATTTTAAAAAAATATTAATTTTTTAGTGAATATTTAAAAAATGATGATTTTATTAAAACATTTATGTAAAAAGATAATATTTTTAAAATGATTAAAATTTATATATTGTTTTCATATATTTTAATAATCCTATTTTTTCCAATTGGATGAATTTTATTTTATAATATCTTATAAAAACATTTTTAAAGGTAAAATAAAATTCTTCTGGAAATCTTTTTTTAATTCACATAATGTGTTTTTATTTTAATAAATTAAATTGATCATTGTTGGAGTATTATTTATAATAAATTTATTTATAATATAGTCAATAAAACGTTTTATCATTCATTTAATATAATTCTATGCATGGGATAAAAATAATTCCTTGTTTAGGATTCATATATATATATTTCAAAAAGGAATTTTTTATCACGTTTTGGAAACATTTATTGTAATTAATTTCTTCTACTTATAAATAATGAGTTTGAGTAAATGGATTTAATATTTAAATCGGGGGTTCACATTTTGTAGACACAACACATTAATTTTTCGTTATTATGAATAGTAACTGTGGTAAAATTTACCACCTCGGTAAGCCGAAAACAAGACTAATCTATGATAAAACTATGTGATTAAGACATATGTTTTAAACATATTTTTTATTGGATGATGTTAATTTGATATTTATTTCATTAGTATTGAAATTAAGTTTTATAATGAAAAATTTTCCTTAAAGATAACTATATAATATTTAAATCAATGAGTGGTAAAATATGCGACCCTTTTAGTTTTAAATATATATTATATTTCCACATTAGGAAAATAGATTGTTAGGAATGAATATAAGTGTATATATTGATATTAATGAATTTTTTTCTTGATATAATTTTATTTTTAATTTTGGAAATTATATAATGACCATAATTTCTTATGCAACACCCATGCGATTTTTGTCTAATTTATAATAAATACAATAAATGATTCTAAGAAATTAATAGTTAAATAAGTTCAATGAGATAATTTTCTCCATGATTTTTTAGTAATTTTACATATTATTGTTATGTAAAATAATTATATTCTATTCTCAATAATTCTTTATGTCTCTAAAGTCAAATTAAAAGAATAGTTTCTAAATTGGAAATAATGATATTTTTTTAAAATCAAATTTAGTTAATTTCACAAATATCATTAAAATATTAAAATAGAATAATGTGAAAAATATATGGTCATAATTTTCATCCCTTTCCAACTTATAGTCCATTTTGTGCCATTTTCCATTCCAATGACTTTAATATATTTTCATCTTTTAGGAAATTCCATTAATACCCATCCACTTAATTCTAAAATGGGACCCCTACACTCTATTATTCACTCCAATTTTAGCCTTACTTCTCAACAATAACCAAAAAAAATAAAATGTAAACATCCCTAGTCACATTATATTGGTTAATATCCTCCCAATATTCCAATCATAAATCCCTTAATATGAGGTCTAAAGGTTTTATTTCAAAGAAGAGATAGTCACCTTAATTGATCACTTTATTTTTAAATAATATTTTACCTACAATATATCAATTTTATTCATCATGATATAATTAATTAAGTTTTAATAATATATTAAAATATTTCAATGGTTATGAACCCACCTTTATTTACCCTCTTTTATCAAATGGGAAGTGAAAATATCGCTCCTTCATACGTACAGCTTGTCGTCTCTACGTAGCGATACAATTAAGTTCTCATCATCATATTTTTTGGATATGTATTATGATGGAATTAATGTTTAAATATTATATTTATTAAATAATAATACCTCTATAAAGATAATACCATATCTAACTTTTTACCTTTCAAACCATTGGAAAATAATAACTCTGATCGTGCATACAAGTAGACTATCACCTCAATGAACCAACGGGATTTATTTTTCATTACAATAATATATGGATTATAAGAACAACAGATTTTATTAATATATTTGATATATATGATATTAAATTTATTAAATAATAATTATTTATATTTTAATTTTTTTATCGATTGAAAAAAATTAACACAACATTTATGATTACGTACGACATATTGTCTTCATGAATGGTGTAATTCATTTTTCTCTATATTATTTTATGAATGATTATTAAAAATTAAATAATTAATATAAATAATATTCATATCCTGATTAATATTATTAAAATGTTGGAAGCATGATTAAATTTTTAGGAAAAAACAACTGAACAAGAAGATACTTGAAAAACAGTTCAAATATCACCAAGAACATTAATTTTAATAATAAAGTGTTAATAAATGGGTGATGAAATTATAAAATTTGACTATATATGGTTTAATATATATTATTATATTAGAATAATTTGTTAATGAAAAATAAATATTTCTTATATTTGAGGTTCCAATGTATACAATCTTAGTCGGTTATAAGTTAAGGGATTTTTGTCAAAAATTCTCTTCCTTGGGAAATATGTAATGTTATGAACCTATCTCATTTTATTAGGATTATATAAAGACCATTTGACATGTGGTATCATTAATTTATTTTCTATAATTATATTTATTGTATTGTTTACTGGTATTCATTCATTGTGTTTATGATTCAAAAATAACCCATGCATGTAAGGGGGTTTCATCTCACTTTTATTTCTATGGAGAACATGCCATATACACCACTTATTTTTATATGTGGTGTATATAACCACCATGAATGAATTATATGGTTATTATTAATAACATTATTTGTTTTTTAATATATATTTATAAATATGGTTATTTATTTCACAAGGATTTTGAATGAATGTTTCCAAAATAAAAATCATTTTATGTTAAAATCTTATTATTTACCGTGATTATTTATGATTACTTTTATGATTATGAAATCAGGGGAAATATCTCTCAATACATTTGTGAATTTTTTTATTCTCTAGTAATATATTAACAAAACATGATTTCCTTTGATTTTCCCCATTATAATTTCTCACAACACCAAAATTTTGTAATTAAGGAAAATCATCTTTATCTATCTATTTAGTTAAAAAAACATTTTCATAAAAATCCATGTATTTTGAAAACAATTAATAGAATAATATAACAATTATCCTATTATTTTTTAAAAACATTTTCCCCATGTTTTAATTTTTTAAAAATTCATTAAATTAAATTCACTTATGATTTTCTAGATGAGGTAATTTTTTAATTTTTCTAAAAAATAATTAAATGAATGTTTTATTTTAACATATACGACATGAATGTAAATTACTGCCTTTGTGATAAATCTCAGTTTTTATGATTCCATTAGAGTATTACAAAAAATTCAATGAAAATCATTCCTTAATAATTTTAATATAATTATTTTTTAAAGAAAATTATTTCAAGTTGAAAAGTTTATTTTCCTCAAGACTGTTCGAAGTGATTTTTTAAAAATAATTTTCCATATAAAATGTCATATTTGAAGTTAGTTTAGTTTTATTGTGAATATTATCTAGTAAAAACCACTAATAATAATTATATGGATGGTTAATATTTATTCATATGATATTTGTATGAAATCCATTTATTTTCCATGGGTTATGTAATAGTGAATATATAAAATTTTAACAGAACCCATTTTATTTACATGAGTTATGATGTTATGATTTAATGAATGTTTCATGATATTATGAAAAAAATTTGTACGGTTATTATAATTTTATTATGGTTACATTTTATCCAACTATATTGTTTATGTTATAACTAAGGGTGATAGTTACATTATATCCATGATTACTAGTAATGTTATAATGATGGATGGTGGTCATGTTACAATAAAGGATAGTTGGGTATTATATTTACCACAAATAAACATGGTAAAAATTTACATCTAAATAGACAAATATAAATGAAATGGGAAGTGAGCACTATTTATTAAGGGAATTTTTCAACAATGATAGTTTTGGGAGTGAACATTGACTACTATGATGGGATGGGGAGTGAACCCATTCCACTAAGATAGTCTTGGAAATGTTCCATGTTTACTATGTAAATGTTTTTATGCCAATATATATGCCAAAAAATAATGTCTTTTTTCCAATTTTATTGTCTTTCTATCATTCTCTTTGATTCCATTGTGATTCATGTCTTATTAATATCCAATATCCAATCCATACCATAGTATTATGATTTAATAATTGTATCATATGATTTTAATATGTTATACTCATTTTATCATACCCTTATATGCATGTTACTTTGAAGTGATCATTTATATATCCCTTAGTTATCCTTTTAAATACTATAAGCTCAATATTTTTATGCTTCCCTTTGAGATTTTATGATGAATGATACTAAGAATGAGAAGTCTACCAAGAATTCTAGGAGTAAAGGACATGGGTGGAGACGATATAGTATTTTTTGAACCAGTTGATTATGTGTCATTGTTTTCAATGGCACTATAAATATATTATTATAGGTTGTGTCATTAATTTTTTGAATTTCTATTCATCTAATAATATGTGAAATCTATTTATGCGAAATATGTGTCATTATAATTGTCATCAGTTCCAAGTTTATTTAAATTTCAAAATCTAGGATGAGAAATATTTAGTGAGAACAAAAGGGATAACTCTATGTATAGGATAAAATTATAATTTTTTGGTAACAAAAATTAATGTAATATGTTAAACTGAAGGTGTCATATAAGATGTTTCCCTGATTGAGACTTCTTAAAAATTATTTCACTTAATTATTTGGTTCCCCACTATGGTTATTGTTTGCCCATAAAATGATGTGTGGTTTTTTTCAATGTAAGGATCATGAAGGAATCCTATTGATGATGAATGTAGTGGTTAATGGAATGTTTGTACTCATGATAAAAAAGTAGGAAAAAGAGATGGAAGGTGAAAAATTATTATTATTCCTAAAAATCCATCTCTTTATATGATTAACAATATCAAAGTTGGTGAGTTTCAATAAACACCTAAAAATTAAAATATTGAGTTTCATAAATACCATGTATGAAATAATATTCCTCTTCCAAAAAGTTTCAAATGGGATAATAAGAACTCCAGTGAATTTCTCAAAGGAACAAGATTAATTTTTTAGGGTGGAAATAAGAAATTGAAGTAATAATTCATCAAATAGAATTAAAATGTTATGTTAACATAATAGATAATAATAATTGTATCTCTAAGGTATCATAGAAATTTGATTGTCTTAAATGATTAAAGTAGGTGAATTATGAAAATAAATGTCATTTTGGGAAATATATATAAGATAATTAGCATGGTTATAAGAGTAATGGTTTTAACAATGTTGTAGAAGATAATATGAATCATATTTTTAAGGTATGGGTTGTTTTATAAGGGTTGTTTATGTTAAAAGTAAAATTCATGATTAAATTGAGATTAATGAATATTGAGAAATGATTCATATTTAACATTGTAGGAGTGAATTTTTGGGTAATAAGATGATAAATCCTTGTTAATGGTTTACAAAAGAAGAGGTATGATTGAAGAGATTAATTATTTTTATTTAATAATTTTATTATATAAGTGTTATACTAATAATATTCTAGATATAAATGTCAGGATACATCTATGGATTGTTCCAAAGTAGCTTTTTTGGATTTTAAATTGTACTAATGAATATGAAAATTGATTATGTGAAAAATTGATACTATTGGGAGAACACATGATTATTGGAAAATATAAACCATAATATGTGTCTTATTTTGAGTTAATAATGTTTAGTTTAGATAAATTTATGATTGGATTTGATAGTATAGGTATCAATGTAATTTGTTTTTGGTTTGATAAAATGTGATTTAAGAAAATATTTATGATGTATATTGATTTTTTGGATTTATATAAAATACTCAAATATTTTTGTTCATTTTTTCGGAATAATGATTGTTATTATTTAAGAAACATTATTTTTTTCAAGTGAAGTTAACATAAATTTTTTATATATTATAATTGGTTTATAAGTATAATGATGATCATATGTTAAAAGGATTCAATAACACATTTTCAATGTTTTAAGAGATGGTATTTCAATACCCTATTGAGGTTTAAATACCTTATGGGGTTGATATATGATTTGATTATAAGATTATTATAGACTACTGGATTGTGGGATATATATAATATTGAGGTTTGAAAAGTTATTATTTGAAAAGGTGATATTTTAAAAGTTATATATGGTAATTTTAAGGATTACCATTTTTTCATTATATACATTTGATTCCTTTTATTTTTATTATTTTCACTATGTTATAATATTTTATAGGAATTTATCATATAGAATAATTATATTTCAGATATGTTTTCTTGGGATGAGGTATAGGTAACCATTAATTTTAAAACATGATTTAACATGAAGGATTAATTAGAAATAATATAATTAACATTTCTAAAGATGTAAGCAGATGGGTTTGAGATAGTATTTAAAATTAAAACATTCACTAGTATTGAGGTTATTGAGGTAATTATGTATTTGGAGATTAATGTTTTATTCATTTGTACTAAGGATTGTTAATTATTTCAAATTTTCATGTTCGATCAATTTTGTTTTTATAATTCATAAATATAGGAGTAATATGTTGATTAATGTTTTGGATCCTTTGTAAGTTGAATTTAGTGCTCCAAGCATGAAAATATCATCTCAAATAATCATCATTTGGAGAAGAATAGTTGTTTTTGGTGGAAATTTATTAAAGAATGAATTTAGAATTTTAAATTAATTGTATTTCATTATATTTTTATTCTATATGGTAAAAGAATAACTCAAATCCTGGAGATAATATTAATACAAATTTATTTCTATAACAATTAGTTCTGATGAATTGAAGATCTTTTAACCCTTCATTGAGTCAATGTTTTAATGTCGTTAAATTTCTCCATACTATGTTATATATCACAATCCATTTGTCCTTATGGTTTAGTTTTCACTTTAATATCCATTTTTTAACCTCACCATAATGTTATCCTATTTTAAAACGTATTTTTTGGGTAACTCTATCCTATATTCTCGCAGATTTCTAAAAAATGTTCTACTAAAAACAATTACAATCTGGTTTTTCACAATTGAATTTCTAAATATAAAAATCATAATTACTGAGAACATGTTCTAATTATGAGGAATTAAATTATTATATAATGTAAGAATGTGACACCATGAGATTTTATATGAATATATCTATATTAGATAAAATATACATCATAGAACACTGAACATAAATGAACCATAAAGTATGATTATATAAAAATGATTATTATAACGTATAAATTAAATTGGAATTCCTTAATAGGATTAAATAATAAATAAAATATTTACAATGTTTCAAAAAAATACATTCATTTTTTAATGTTTAAGAAATAAGCATACAATTTTTGACAATGTTATAATATTCTTAAAAATAATAATTTTCATTTAAATTTTTTTTACTTTTTTGAGAATATATTTTGATTAGTTTATGGACCTTTTAAAAATTTAATTTTAAAGATTGACCATCAATTTTGGAATTCATTTATTAAAATTATCTTAGGATTAATTAAATATAATCTTTAGAAAATAATATCTTTATAGTGGATAGTAAAATAATGCTAATATTGTTGAAAACAATATCTACAAAGTTCCATTTTATTTTAAAATGGATTCTATAACACCCCAAAATTATAAAATAATAACATAGTATTCAATAGTGTAGGTGAAATGAAACATTGAGTTTATCTAACATAACATGATAAAATATTTTAATATTTTACAATAAGAAACACAGAGTTTATCTTGTAGTACACACAACAAAGAGTTTCTTTGAAAGCTTGCATTACGTGCATAACAGATTATTATTAATGAAACATAATCTATTAATATTATTATTTAATAATAATATTGTCATCTAGCCATTATAATGGAGAGTGGTAATATGATTAAATAATTTATTTAAATATATATTTCAAAAAATATTTTTAGTTATCTATTTTTTAGAAAAATAAAATATTAATTGTTTAAAGGAAAAATAAATATTTCTAAAAACTATATTTTTTTCTAAAAAAAATTTCACCCATACTATGTTCACATAATTTAATATAAATTTTTACCACTATTATAAAATAAAAAAACAATATAATTTTCATTTTCAAACCTATAATACCAAAATTAATTTAAGTTGATTTTTTGGATTTTTCTGAGAATATTCATTTTTTATGAATAGTGAAAAATTAATGTATTTTAATTGAAGACTACATTTTCATTTAAATTATTTATAAGGATAAATTATTTTTAAAATTAGTTTTAAATAAAAATTATTTTGAATATTAATTAGTTAATCTAATTTATTTCATTTTATTCATTTTTATATTTAATTTTGATTAAAAAATTGTAAACTTTTGATCATTTTCCCTTTAAAACCCCAATTTCATGTCACGTCTATAGGATTAATTTTAAATTAAATTTTTCCTTTTCTATGAATTGAGTTTGAAAAAAAATACATAATTGTAATAATAATGACATATTATTTATATTAAGTCCAACACATTTATTGATACAAATGAATGATGCTTGTAGTAAAAATTAATTATTAAGGTTAAGGTAAAAATTGGTGTAACGACGTCGGTAAAAAAAACATAAGGGTAAAAATAACCTATGAACCTATCTAAAAACTATTTTTGGGCCATATTTCAACAATTAAACCTATAATTCTACATAATGGACCATGTTTTACAACATTTGATATAAGAAAAATGAGACATCACTGAATTATTTTCATAAATACTAATTTTGTCATCTCTCCCACTTATAAAATGACATCCCTTCTCCTCTATTATTCACAAATTCACAAACATTTGGTTGATAAAATCCCTAAAAAAATAAAATTCAAAATTCCGTCATTTAATCAATAGATTTATTCTTTGGAAAAAATCTAACATAGGAAGGCTTTAGTGCTATTGTAAGGGGGATACCGGAAGAAGAGATAATGTTCTTTAATTAAAAATATCATTTTATTTGTTCCTCAACATCCTTAAATTCTTATTTATAAATGATGATATAATTACATCAATACCATATATATTCTTTATTGTTTTTATTATAATTTATTAATGTAAAACCATTTACACTTCCACCAAATGGGTTACAAAATCGTCATTCGTATGTATGAAAAACAACCTCCTCGGAAACCAATGTCATATATTCTTCCATTTAAAACCATTAATATTTGTGTATGATGATAGTCATAAAAAATATGAATTTATATTTTATTTTTATTTTTATTAATTATATCATATATATCTTTTTACCTTCCATTTTTAGGATATATGATAACATTGTTCTTTCGTACGAAGGACTACGGCCTCACAAAATGATGTGGATCTCAATTCAAAAAATGTATTACATGGAATGTAATAAGGTTAAATATAATGATTATATGTGATATAAATTTAATTATTATGATATTCATGAAATATTTATCATTATCTAATTTTAATATATTTCATGTTATTTTATACATTTTCAATCAATTAAAGATGATAACATTTTTCAGGTATGTGGGGACTACCGCGTCCACAATGTGATGTGACTCTCTTTTCATCATCATACCACATTAATGAAATTTATAATTATATAATATATTATATATTATATTATTATCAATATATATATATAATATATTACGTACCTTCTTATCATAATGATCATTGAAAAATGCAAGTGTTACTCCTGAGTACGTATGGCATATTTTCTACATGATCACAACGTACATAATTTCTAATAACCATAGTACATGATTGGTTTTAAATAATAATTGATTCATAAATATGATAAATCTTTAATTATTATTATTTTCAATGTTATATATATATATATAATATTTATAGGAACTATTTCTTTCACGATTAAGAACACATGAAAAAATAGGGAAACTAACATATGAAACACTGAAAATAATAAATGATTATTCATTATTGGTTGGAAATATGTTTTAAAATGATCATAAATTATATTATAAATTTTAATATTGTTTTGTTTTACTATAATAAAATTTTTAAAACCACTATATAAGAGTTTAAATGAAATTAAATTAAATAAAATCATGAGGTTAGAAATTTCTTATTTCAATTTATGCTCATTAGGTTAATATTAAACTACACTATTTATGTAATTGTATGATTATGTGTATAACCATATTTTATTACAATATGTTATACTTTTACATGCTTTAGGTGTGTTTACATTTGAAACAAATAATCAATATATTTATTGATTCTCACTACAATGTTATAGTCATTGTAAATATTTATTTAACATTCTCGTTTAAATTGAGATAGATTAGTCATGAATTTCAATTGATGGAAATTAAATGAAAATTTTCCAATTAAAAAATTTAATTTAATTATTCATCTTTTCTAGAAAAAATTCTATTATTTTATCAGTTTTTTAATCTTTTTTACATAAAATGATTTAGATTTTTTATGAGAACCTGAAATTGTTTCGCTATTTAGTTGAAAAAATATTTTCAACTATAGTACAGTATTCTAAAAATGTTTTCACACATTCCTTTATCCTCTTCTAAATAAATTTTTTAAGATCTATTTAACAATTTTTACATTTCAACAAATTTTTAATCCAATGTTTATGTCTTTTTAAAAGAAATTTGTATTTGTATTTATCCAAAATTCTAAAAGAAATATATTTTAAAGTACTCTATTTGTATGGGTTTTTTTATCATCATAACCACTTGTTGTTTTAATACATACGTTAAAATTTCAATTTATAGTATCATTGAAAAATATTTTCAATATTTTTGTCAAATTTTAGTTTAAATGGGTAATTTTCAAAATGAAAAGTATATTTTCTTCGTCAATTCTTTTAAAGATCCTTTTTTTTATTTCTATTTATCAATGACAAAAACCCTCTATTTTAACTCAAGTGGGTATATGTTGATACCATCCTTATTATTCTTATGTATGATTAAAGATTATTTTGAAGATGGGTTGTATTTACATTCAATAACTTGTTTTATTTTTTATTAATTAACATCCCTTTGAAATAATCAATTTTATGTGATCAGAAGGCATTTATTGGTCCATGAATATCCATATTATTTATCATGAATAAAATTATTGCTTAAAATGTATTTAATTTAAACATTTAATCTTTTAATTTTAATGTTATTTGATTAACTGGGAAATATTGAAAAATAAATATCCATTAGTCAATACATGTATTTTATGTTAATGAATATTGATTTAGGAATTAAATCAATTTATCAAGGTATGACGAATGTTTTGTACCTACTGTGACAGTTGGGACCTAGTTTTATATAGCCCCTCAATGCATCAATATGTCACATTTTAAAATCCAATTAAGCTAGACATAAACATGATTTTACTATTAGTATAATTTATCTTGTGAAATGAATTTATAATATAGGTATCAAGAGTTAGAGACATGAAATATAATAATTAAGCATTTCCTTAATTAAGAGTTAAATTACTATTATCCATGAGATTTTAAATATTATATTATCTGTAAATTCATTTTATTTTATAGTTTTTTTTATTAAATGGAATGTGTTTGAAATTATTTACCTTGACATATTTTTATTCCTTATAAATTTATTTAAATTGATTTTGTGTTGAGTTATTTACACTATCATGTTAATTATTCTTATTGATACATGAGATATTTTTCTATACCTTACCCTTACCAAGCATTTGATGTCACCCCAATTTTCAATATTTTCCTCCGAGTACATAAAGTGTACTATTATAATAATTGGAGGATATTATTGTGGGACAAATTTTATTTAAAAAAAATGTGTTGTAGATTTTATATTCAAATGTATTTTGGAAATAATTTATGTATTTAGTTTACCTAGACTACTAAATTATTCAGTCCTGTAGGATGTGATTCCTTCTATCTTATGATAATTTATTAAATAATGCACCAAATTTTTTTAATGCGGTCAGGGTTTCTATATTTTCAATGTAAAATTAGTTTTATTATTATTTTATATATTTAAATTGATTCCATTGGAATCAATTATATTTTTGAATGTATTATAAAAACATTTTTATAGGTAAAAAATAATTTTTCTAAATAAAATAATTTATTCAGGAAATGTGTTTTTTCTCAGATAGATTAATGTGATCACTATTGGTGAATTATTTGAATGAAATTTTTATATTATGTAGTCTATAATTTTTTTTAAAAATAATTATCTGATATTTTCTACGAATGGGAAAAAATAAATATTTTTTTTATACTTAAAAAACTACATTTTTTCAAGTAAAGATTTTCCTTATAATTAGAAATGTTATTTTATAATTAATTTCCAATACTAATACATATTTAATTGGATAAAATGGATTAAATATTCAGAATAGTGAGTACTAAATTTTGTAAATATACTACTTTTATTTTTGTTCAATATGAATAATAACTGTTTTAAAATTTATCAATGTAGTAAAGGTTAAATTAGATTAATCGAGGTTAAAACTAAGTGATAGGGGCAATTTTACCATCAAAATTCTTATTGGATTAATTATAATAATACAATTATCACCTTAGTCTTTAAATTTATCCTTTTAATGGACATTTTTCTATGAAAATAACAAATAAAATTTTATAATCAAAGAATGTTACAAAATGCCCTTCTTTTAGTGTCAAATTTCATTTATGTGTCAAAATATGGAGAAGTATGTTTTATGGATAAATATTAGTGTCTATATTTAGAATAATTAAAATATTTAAATGATTTATATTTTTTTATATTTTTTTAAATTATAGAATGACATTAAATTCTAATGAAACATCAAGGTAGTATTTCTCCAATTATTAAAAAAATTATTTTTATAATATTAAAATTAATATAATATGAGTAATATAATATATTACATGAATTAAAAATATTAATATAACACATTCATGTAATTTAAAAGAAATATTTTTGAAATCCAGCCTTTTTTTAGTCAAATTTTATGAACATTGTCTATATTTGTAATACTGCTATTTTATGTAAATAAAATTTTATACATTACATAATAATAAAAAAATTATAATATGAATAAGGGGATAAAATATGAGAAAAATTCTTCCCATTCCCATTTGTATGATATTTATAAGAATTTGGATTTATTTTGACTTTAATATGATTATCTTTTAAGAAATTCCATGAGTCCCCATCCACTAAATTATAAAATGGAACCCATCCATTATCTTGTTTATACCACATCAATCCTATTATTACTACAATTACAAATGAAAATATATTCTAAAATTATGTAAAAACATTATAGTAGTTCTATTATTCCAAAAATACTCTACCAAATGACTTTAGGTCATGATATAATGAAGTTATTTCAAAGAATATGTAATGACATTAACATATCACATTCTTTCTAATAATTAATTTACCTCATCTATATATATTATATTCTTCTTAAAATAAAAAATTTTCATTCCTCAATATAATATAATTTGTTTATTATTTTGAAAAACCCAGTATTCACCCTTTTTACATCAAATGTGAATTGATAACATTTCTCGTGTGTATAGAAATCATACTCTCTCCATGTAGTGATAGAATTCATCTCTCATGAAGATATTTTATGGGTGTGTATTGGGATGATTTTAGTGTTTATGTAAGATAATTATTTCATAGTAAAACTTTTCATTGATAATAACATATCTACTATCTTTCCATCCAAACCATTGGAAAACAATAACATCGATCATGTATACGTGTTGGCTACCACCTCCACGATGTGATGTGATACATTTTTTCATTTCTATCTCACTTGGATGGTAATAAAGACTAATTTCATGAAAATATATGATATATATGATATATATGATTTAATAATTATTCTGTAAATCCGATCCATTAATGGACTTTTTTTAGTTCAATATTTCAAAAAAATGAAAACAACATTCATGAATGCTTATGACCAACCCTCTCCATAAATGGTGAAATTCATTTTTATATCCATATATTTAATGAATAATGATAAAAATGTATATAAAGAATATATTTGATATTTTAATCATTATTAACTTTCTATATATTATTTAATAATGACAACAATATATGAACTAAAACTATTGAACTTGAATATACATGAAATATAAAGCATATATCTCCCAGAACAATCATTCTAGTAAAGAAGTTTTATGAAAAATGTGATATAAGTGTAAAATAAAAAAATACGGTATT
Source organism: Viscum album (assembly GCA_963277665.1). Lineage (NCBI taxonomy): Eukaryota > Viridiplantae > Streptophyta > Magnoliopsida > Santalales > Viscaceae > Viscum > Viscum album. Next base: position 1,201,282,084 of record OY728164.1, read on the forward strand.
ATAAATATGATTAAATTTTTTAAGAAATCTATAATAAATCTATATTTATTAATCAAGAGGTTCCAATGAATATGAACAAAATTGGAAATATAGCAAGGTATTTTGGTATCAAAACATCTTCTTTGCGACAAATATAATGTTTTGCACATATATTCTACTTTGAGCTATATATATATCCCTAGTGAAATGTTATATTGGAAATTTAGTTATTTTTATGATATTTAATGTTCCCTTTAATGTTATACTATTAAGGTGATTATGATTTAAATGTTACCAAAACATGTTAGGGATCTTTAGATCAATTTTATTTTTCTGGGACTTCTTACTTATACACCACCTATTACATTTGTATAGTGTATATATTAAAACTGAATTCATTTTATGATCATTTTTATTTAAATTATCGGCATTTTAATATCCGTATATGTATATTTCTCTCATAGGGCTTATGATTCAAATGTTACCAATGTGGTAAATTGATTATGTTGAAATATCATTTCATAAAGGGATCATTTATAATTAATATTTTGATGATGAAATTTTATGATATATCTATCAATAAATGCATGCAATTTCTTATGTTTGTGTTATTTCATTATAAGGCTTGTTTTCACTTAATTTTTCTCATCTTCTGTAGTAAAGATACAATTTTTTTGAGAAAAATAAATTTGTTTCATCTCATTGCTCAAATATTTATTCTTCCATATCAATTTATTATAAAAATATTTAAATAAAGATTTTAATATTGTCATATTATTTTTATATACATTTTTACCATTTATTGAGTTTTACTAAATGATTAAAAATGAATCCGGTTTTCAATTTACAAATAATGATTCTTTTTGAGTTTTTCTACAAATGTGTGAATGAAATGTGTTTATAACATATACGTTTTGAAAAGGATTTCCCACCATCCTAAAAGATCAATGTTTTGAAGCTTCAATTTCGATTTTCAAAGATTATTTTCAATGAAAATTATCACTCAGTAATTTGGAAATCTGTATATAAATAAAAAATAATATTAAAAGGTTATTTTCATCAATAAATGTTCCATGTATCATTTCAAAATATTTTTCCATATAAGATTAAATCCTTTTTTTATTATGATTTACTAAATATATGATACAATTATACCATTATTATTCTTTCTATTGATGTTAAATTTTTATATAGATGATATATTTATTAAGCTCAATTATATTACATGGGTTATGTTGTAGTGAACTAATAATATATTTATGATAGTAGTTTTATTTTCATGGGTTATTATGTGATTATTTTGAGATTCATTTTTGATATTGTGGAACACAAATGAACAATTTTCATTATATGATAGTGGCTACATTATAAACCGGCATGATGGTTACATTATAAGAAAGGATGATGGGTGTGTTATAATTAATGATGGTGGGTTCTTTACTACCTATGAAGTTTATTAAATTATAACCAAGGAAGGTTGTCACATTATAATAAAGGATAGGTGGAACATATTTCTGTTTCCAATGTATTGGGTAAATATTGGTATACCATGAGATAAATAAGAATTGAATGGAAATTGAAGCTTGTTTAGTAATGGGATTTTACCATAATGATAGTATTGGGATTGAATATTGACTACAATAATAATTTGGGAAGCGAACCCATTCCACTAATATAGTCTTATAAATGATCGTTGGAACCTAAGGAAATTATTTTCTATTATTATGTTTATGCTAAGAACATATGTATTATGCAAATTTCATTCTATCAAAAGTAATTTTGATTACCCCCACACTCCAAAGATATCGTTATTATGCTAGCAGTGAAGAAATAAAAATAATGACCCCCTGAGTCCCGCCTCCAATAGGCCCCAGGATGGCGACTATCACCAAGTGTATACAATCTCAAAAAATATCAGAGGCATTTCCCTTTTTAGAATAACAAGATCGAGAGATAATATGGTTCATCCCAAAACAAATCAATGACCAATATATATATATATATATATATATATATATATATATCTCTGAAAAACAAAATTTAACACGCATGCAGGTTTAAGATAAAACTATTACAAGTAAAATTAAACACCATTGTATTTACCAAAAGCATGCTAAAATAGTGACTCAACGACTATACATAATCCTTTGCTTGTAAGGTCTATCATGGTCCACGTAATCCTCATAGAAACCTAAATTCAATTCATATATATAGGTTGATCATACATGTATACTTAGTAGGAAAACCAAAGTCTCTCATGCATAAGTGAGAGAAGCATACAATTGCTATTGAGATAAAACAGAAGAAGCAACAACACCTAATAAGGTATTCTATCCATCCCTGTATCACCAAGGCATGCTCATGGAGTAATTCTACTCATGTAAACTAATATAGTAGGAAAATTGATGATAAGGTATCATGAACCACTTTCCCATTGATTATACATTTTCACTACCTAATAGAAAATTTAATGGAACTCCCACCTCTTATGAACACTCCACATCATAACCTTCTTGAAAACACATTTTCCTCACAACCACACATAGTCCCATAACCAGGGCCACGATCCATATCACATATCAACCCAAAATAACCTAAGAAAATAAAAACCACCCACACAAACCTAGTACCCAAAAACCACATCCTTCCCAAATAATCTTTTTCTACTTTTTCTTGGAAGAAGGAGTAGAGAACAGAAGGTGGCCAGCCAGCCATCCTCCCCCCGATATGTTTGGGAAAGGAACCCTCCCCCTGATGATGGGGGTTTTCAGTTCATTGTTTTGATCTAGGGTGGGGTGAGTATATAAATTACTAAATAAAAATGTGTATATATTGTTAAAACACCAACCACTTATTCTCAACCTAGGGGATCTCAAAATAACAACCACCACACGACGTTGTCAACCTTACTGCTACCTCTAATGAAATCACCACACAACAGGCCAAAAAATCATTCCAATTCCCAATTTTTTTTTAAACTATTACCATTTTTTATTTAAAAAAAATTATTTATTCTATCAAACAAATAAACAATAATAGTTCTAAACATTATTAACAAATTATTTATTCAATTATTGTATTATTATCTTGTAAACTACCATGCACAACCCATAACAAGAAACACAATAACACATCACTGTAGAACATGATCATAACCCTTCTGAGAAACACTTATCATACATTCCACAATAAAAAAAACTCTCATCTTGATATCCCATTACATGGTCAGTATTATGTATCATCCATAAGTTCATCCACCACACCTCCCAAACCAACCGACAGAACACACATGTTCTTTGAAAATGAACCATAACATAAACCAGATCATGTCCACACATAACAACATGTCTACTTCACATCCCATCTTCCCACACACCCGACCAAACTATCCCACACTAAAAATCTCCCCACATACAAAATAATAACACAAATACAGATTTAATGAAGCATCCCTTAAAAATTTAACATGTTTATTTGGGGGTTTTTAGAAAAACTAGGTAATCTAGTGGCATCTATTAATTATACAAGTGTACATGATTTAAAAATTTCAATACACAAGTCTTTAACATAAATAAAAAAATGTGAATCTTATTTAGTGTGAAAATTAATACCACTAATAGAGACAATTTTTACTTGGTATCTAGCCCAAATAGTTCTTAATATTTTCAAAAAAAAAACAATAAAATATGGAAAATTACATTTAATTCCCAACCCCTATTTGTTAATTTAAAACCAATTCAATTATATTTATTAATAGTGAATAAAATAATTTCAAAAAAATACATCGATATACCCATCCCACATGATGAATGACTAAGAAAATGAAGGAAAAATAACATGGGAGGAATGAAAATCGGCACTTCTTGATTCTAGCAAGATAGGGTTGCATATGCAGCACGAAACTTCAAAGAAAACACAAACCAAGAGGTACATAATAATGGAACGAATCCTATGGGTAAATGGTACTGGTAATTATATTCCAATGTTAAACAAGAATTAAATAACAAGTAGAATTGTGTTTCATCCATTGGATTCGCTAAAACAATGTTGTAGTTTAGATACATAATTAATTTTCCATTACAGTTAGATCGAGTCATGATTATGCACTTTGACTCATTAAAATCCCATAGACTCTTAGGAATTAAATTATATGACTTGTATAACTTTAAAAAGCTCCAAAACCACTTATTTAGGTCGTTAAAATTATTTTACGTCTATGAAAGTCATCAAAATTGAGAAAATAAAAACTAAAAAAATTAAAATAAATGAAAACTGTTGGAAGGACTCACTATTAAATGATTCATCATGGTGAGTCACTGGTGTGAATAATTATTGGAAGTCTCCATCGTGATTCATGATCTTGGATCACTTTCACAAGTCACCATCATGAGACATCATTGCAAATCATTATCAGGAGTCTCCATCATGAGTCACCATCATGAGTCACAGTGGGAATTCACCATCGTGTGTCATTGTATGGATTCACCATATCAAGTAATTATTGGGACTCACTGTTGCGAGTCACCATCACGATTCACTACCACGAGTCCCCATTGGGATGAGATACTATTGGAATAAAGTAAATTTTTTACAATGTTTTGAAATAAGTTAAATTAACATCCTAGAACACTTCAAACACTAGATTCTCACAAAGTAATGGACCAGAATGGTCCAATACATTACATCAGATACGTCTCAAAGTATTATATTCCTCATGGGATCCAAAACAACTCTAATGAAAAGAGCATAGTGTTTTGAATAACTACCCCTCAAGATACCTCTTAAGAATCTCATCACTCCCCAAGCATTAACCACAACCAAACATGCCAACCCAGACAAACACAAACACATTTCCACAAAACCACCATTCAACCTCCAAAACATATGAATATCCCAAACAAAAAATAGTAACAGTCAATGAACTAAACATTACCAGACACATTAATCAGGTAATTCCATCCTCTATATAATGATAATATCAACTCTGGGTTTCACTAACATGCCCACATGGGTTTAAGCTCATCACTGTTAATACATATTGATTAGTAATTTCATCTTCCCCGTGTTACATATAAGGAATTTATCACATTTCACTACACACATCTCAACCCATGGTAAAAAACTCATTTTATAAAAATGTTAAAACATTAAATTTCAAAACCAAATATAACAAGTAAAAACTCAAAAAAACTTTGGTTATAGGGGTCACATATGTGTATCTCACTCTAATGTACACTCCTCTAGGCCACCACGCCTCTACAACATGTGAACCAATGGAATAGTCCATCCACACAACACCTTCTCTTGATGATACTAGATATTTATTTATTATTTCACATAAGTGGAATCATCCTCGATATCTAACTCTCCCTAGTAAAGGACAAGAGAGTAATCGTTAAGAAATCAATAATGTTAAGAGATGTGGAAGATGCCCTGGATCCACTCCAACTGTGGTGGAAACATGAACCAGTATACCACTTCACCAACTCATCAAAACACTTCAAAGAGTCTAACAACCTAAGATAAATCATTCTCCCACTACCAAACAACCACTTCATAACGTCAGGTGTAATATTCAAGAACATGTGGACCCCAAACCTGAACTCCATGTTCCTACTCCTGTGATCTGTATAAAACTTCTACCCATCCTACACCACTTTTATCTTATCACAAATGATTTGAAACATATTTTTTAATGATATATACTAACTTGAGAGAATAAAATACTGTCTCACCAACCTCTATTAAACACAATGGAGAACAACATGGTCTCCTATAAAAAAACAAAAATGAATCCCTTGCAATAGAAGATTGATACCTATTATTATGAGAGAACACTACCAACGGTAGGTGTTGTACCCATGTTCCTCCAAAGTCTAAGATGCATGCCCACAACATATCCTCCAAAATCAAGATAGTCCACTCTGTCTAAGGGTTGAAAGAAGTGTTAAGGCATAAGTGGATACCAAAAGCATTATCTAATACCCTCTATACATGTAAGGTAAACTATGTGTCCTCGTCTAAGGAATTTGATCTCAAAACTCCATGAAACCATACTAAGTCATCCACATACCTATTTTATAAGGTATCCACTATGCCCAAATACTTTATTAGTAATAGGTGATCTGATTTCAGCAACCAATACTCTAATACCAAGATAACATCATAGCCTAATTGATCCCTTGGTATACCTGTGACAAAATCTATCAACATGTCATCCCACATTCACTCAGGGACATCAAATGGCTAAAACAAACCCTCGAGAAACAAGGTGCTCAGCCTTTACTTGCTGGAAGAGAAAGCATCTTGACACAAACTCTACTACAACACATTTCATCCCAAGAAACCAAGACTTATTCTTCAAGATATGGTATATCTTAAAAACTCTAAAGTGTATTGATAAATTTGAGATATTAAATTCACGGTGGACTCTATCACACATTTCATTTGGAACTAACAACTTCCCACGAACAACATCCAATTCAGACCTCCCTCTAAACATCCCTCCAGAGCATCTACATGGCCAAAATGATCGGGAAACACATATTCCTCTTAGTCTCACCAATAAGAATCATCCAATAGTAGAATCATATAAGAATACACCATCATCTAGAGAATATATCCATTACCAATATCCACACCTTCATCTAAGTGCAAGGCAACCAACCCCACCATCACTTTCCAAGAGTCTGCATATTCCTAAAAAACTTCTTTCTATAAAAATATAATGAATGAATCAGCTACAAAGTATCCTATTATTGATGTACAAGAGATATCAATTTCTGAATCCAGAAGAAACTATATCTTTCATCATTGTGGCATGTTTAGATCTTGTATGGAAAATATATACCTCATGATTTTGTGATATGTGAAGACAAAAAAGTGCTCCCTAATGAGGTAATGTCACCACAACATCTGCACAAAAATTACCACTACTACATCTAAATTCGGTGTCATTTTTACACTCATGGGGGTGTAACTGACTAACATGATAAGATATTATTTACCATTGTTCCATCAAGAAGAATCCAAATCCCAATTGGAAGTATCACAAAACACTTAAAAAATAAATCCATCATCAGGAAACCAGAGCACTAAAGCACTAAACAAATTTCCATCTAGATATAAAAACAATTCCTAACACCAATCACCCCATATAATATCTTGATCTTTCCTGGAAAAGGCTATTAATGGGACATCAACTAAAGAAAAATCAGGTACAACCCCTTGATAATAGCCTGTGATACCAAGAAAAGATTGACATTCTTCTGCATTTTTGTGTGCTTCACATGAAACAAATGCTTCAAAATTTTATGAATAAACCTCCATACCCTAGTGAGACACCACATTCCTATATAAATTCACCTATAGTTTATTAAAATAGATCTTCAATAACATTCTGTAGAGCTGGTGGTATCTATGAACCTATAGGATTGTTTTGATATACTTGAATTGATCCTCCTATGTCTTCAAGTATATCAGGATATCACCAAGGAATATGATGAATAAGATGTCTAGGAAACCTAAAAAGAATATTTTTAGAATCTCGGTGAACATATATGGTGTGTTTGTAACTCTTAAGGGAATGACTATGAACAAGTTGTTCCCATACCGACATCTTAAAGCAGTATTTGGAATATTGGCCTGCCTCACCGTTAAATGGTAATATCCAAACTAGTGATCAATCATTGAAAACCAACCTTCCCTTATCATCTGGTCAAAAATATCATTTATCTTCATGAGAGGGTAATGTTTATTGACCATCACTTGATTCAACCTCTCATAGTCTATACAAAACCTCAGACCACCATCCTCCTTCTTTGCGAACAATACCAGGGCACCATACGGTGACATACTAGGATGGATAGAAACTTTCTTCATTAGATAATCTATCTGAATCCTCAACTATCGCATATGTGTCCATGTATATAGAGAATATCATCATCACCTATAGTCTAACCCGGAGGAGGGTCCTCACCTACCACGCTCTCCTAGAGTACTAGGCACTCTCAATCAGATAAGTTCATCATACTCACTCTATCTAGAAGTGTAGGGGTAATAAATAAATATGATAGAAAAGTATTTCCATTTATATAAATTTCCTCCTAGTCCATATCATAGAATAAATCCATAATATTTTACTCACTGCTGGCCTACTAAATGACATGTATATGAGTCATACTACTATGTGCATTAGTCACTCCATTTCACTTCATTGGAATGTTGGTAATATGGAAGTCCAAAGATAGTAGGTATTCAACCAACCATCACTTCTTGCATTTCAAATCACAATATCTATAGATGAACCTAGGACCATTATGTTCTATAAACACAAAAAAATCTACCCATGTATGTAATTTATTCAATAGAATAATGCATAAACAACTGTGGCTAACATGAGGTCATGTGTTTCATAGTTCCTCTAAGGTGGCCTTAATTTCAAATACCTATATTCCAAAACACTATCCTCTTCATGATAACTATGCCTTGCCTGATTCCTGATGCATCATAGTAATCAATATAACTCTTTCTTGACTTTAGTAAAAGTTGTATCTACACTAACGAAAATCTCCCATTCAGCACCTAAAAGCGAAAATCAATTTCATCTGACCATAAAAACATCATACCCTTATTTTACAATCTAATTAGCATCTCTACTAGGAATGATAACCTATACTAAATTAATTTAATATCTAGAAAATAGAAATTTTCATTGGTGGACTTTTGTATTGTTCACGTACATGGTTTAGAAATTCCCATGAACATCTCATTTCCAGATTTCATTACCTTCCTATACCAATCTATTTTCTCTAAATAATAAATTGGAAATGATTATGTGAAACTAATTTCTAACATCCCAAATCCTAATTCCACAAAATGGTTTCCTGACTTGATTGGCCACAGGGCCTCAAGTGTATCTTCCCTAACATGAGAGGCTTCCGACAAGCAGTGAGGGACTAAGGTGTGACTGTTGGGAGACGATTACCTCATCACCAGTGTGTAACACAATAGATATTTAATTAATGATAAGAAGTGGAAGTAGTGAATAAATTATATATGTGAATAATCAAAAATACAAAAAATATGTACACAATTCCAGAAGTAATATCATATTTAAATGATTTTGAAAAAAATCATGTCTCTAAAAATATTCCATAATAGATAGAAATAAATATATTAAAATACATGTATCAAAATGAAAAATAAAAAAAATATGATATATCTAAATACCATGATGTGTCTTATCATGGTATCAGGATCCCATGATTCTAAGAATCGTATAAGTTAAATAATCTATCTATGAGTGATTTCCCCAGTCCCTACCTGCATTTATCTAGTCTGTTCTGGTACATAATTTGAATCCCAAAAAAGGTGTGGGATATAGTCCCTACATGAAATCAACCAAAGGACTAATTCCCTCTAATATGTGAATATATAAAAATGGCTACTAGGAGTTGTAATAAAATGTAAGAATGTGTTTTATATAAACCTCCTATAAAGGATTGTGATCACATGGACATCAATACTCTGATACATGCTTCATCCTTTTCCATGATTTCTCTGAATAAAAATTCAGTCATGTATCAATTTATAATCTAGTTAATTTAATATTTCATTTCATTTAAAAATAAATCAATGAACAAACAATTTATTACACACCTCTACTATAACGACCCAATCTTGACCTATGTTAACATTACCTCACTTTTTTAGAATTCTTAAAACATAAAATAAACAGACACCGAAAGCTTATACTAGTATAGTCCCTTTGAAAACATGGAAACATTAAAACTAGAACATAAGTGAGAAACAGTATCTTATACTATGTTCTTATGGACAAGAACCCTTCATAGAGACATCAAACATCATACATATCTTTATAAACTAGTGAATAAAACATAAAAAGGGTTGATATTAGATTTTAAATAAATATAAATGAGGTAGAAATGGAAGAATAAACATGAGAATATGATAATTAGTCCATGATAAATAATTTCAATAATATAATGTAAATATCATATATCATATATAGAAATTATGAAAAAAATATTAAAAGTTTATAAGTTATTAATCATAAGGAAATAAAGAACATAATCCGAAATCATAAGTTATGAATAAGATATATAATTTTGGAAAGCACATAATAATTTAATATGATTCCCAAAATAAACTAGGAATCACTACCAAGACCATATTATTATTATGGGTTCACTACCTATACCATCTTTGTTATCATGGTTCACTCCCATGGCCATATTAGTAGCATGAGTTCTATCCTCATACTATATTAGTAGCATTTCATCGATTATATAACCTTATTAGTAGTATGGGTTCACTCCCCATACCATATTGGTAGGCATGGTTCACTCCCATGGCCATCTTAGTAGCATGAATTCACTCCTCATACAATCTTAGTAGTCATGATTTACCCACATGTCCATATTAGTAGTCATGTTTGATTCCTAAGAGCATCTTAGTTTATCCCATGAAATATAAATAATTACCAATTGCATGGGAGGGTCATACAAGTACCACCAACCACATAATGAAACCATACATAAATTTTACAAAAAATTATAAACCACTATATTATAACCACTGAAATGAAATGGGATTAATAAAAATGTACTCATATCATTAGTTGTGAAGAAAGATACAATTTTCATAATATGTTTGGCATAAACAAAACTCATGAAAGAAAAAAACACTTGATGTCATATAGCACATAAAACTGAAACATGATTCATAAAGACCACGACATCAAGCATAAACCATTAAAAGAAAAAATATTAATGTATCATTTTAATATTTTTAATGAAAGGTATGAGTAAAATCAATAGATGTCATCTTAGATAGAAAAAAAAATTATATATCTTTCAGAAAACATTTGTTCTGGATAATATCATTTCTTCGTTGAAAAATGATTTTTAGAAAACCTAAAAAAATTTGAATACCATTTTATTGGGAATAAAACATATAAAGAAATATTAAAAACAGTTTTTCAACCATTTAAATTGACACAATATTTAATACCCTTGATGATATTTTGAAAAAAAATTCCATGAAAAAAAAAATAGATTGAAAACATTCTAAAAAACTTTTATAAAACACATTGAAGTAGTGAATTTATATATTATTAGGGAAAAGTATTATTTTTAATGATCAAATTTTTAATCTTGTAAAGGAAGATTCCAGGTAATTTCATTCATGACAGTGTATAAACCCAAACATTCCAAACATTCCTTTCACACCACAATCGTTTAGAAAGATGTCTCACCTGCAAAATAAAAAGAATATTAATTTTTAAAAACAATTTTTTATAAGATGTTAAACAAGGGTAAAAATGTATTTTATTGAGAATATGATAATAAGAGAACACTTTTGGAAACCTTTTAGAAGACATGGTTTTGAATGAACACAGATTTCCGATAGGAAAGAGAGGTAAAGTCAAACCTTATTAAGAACACTTTCTTTACTAAATTATGTATCAAAGAGTGGAGGGATAGTACCAATACATGATTATATCATGTAAAAAATTATGATAATAAAATTCATGATTTTTCATAAGATATATACTATTATATAAAGGTATGGAATGTATAATCCTAAATAATCCCAAAAAGCGATGATTTTATTTCGATAAATTCATGTAAATAGGTATAATTGATAAATAATAACCATAAAAAAAATAAATTACATGAATAATAAAATATAATTCAAGATATTAGATAGAAAATATTACATTTAAAAGTCATTATATACACTTCATATAAAAATATAGGTTCATAACATGGAATATGTCTAAAAGATGAAAATTTGAGAAAAAAAATTACATTACTAATTTGGTAACTTTTAAAGCAGAAAACCCATGATAGATAGATAATAAATGGTTATAAAAATTAAAATATATTTATTTATAATAGAAATATAATACAATAATGGGTAGTATTTACACCATAAAAAATAATTGTGCAGTGAATAAAGCTTGTATCTAATAGAAATATGGAGAGAGATGAAATACCCTTACATTGTGTCTTGCATCAGGTGATACTCATTCAATCCAAAAATAGAATAAATATAAATATATTATAAATCTATCAAAAAACCATATTATTATAATTAAAACCTTACATGGTTTTATTATTTATTTATATCACTTGGAAGTTAATAGTTCAATATTAATGTTTCACTTCAGGTAATGTACTTTTTATTTTTCACATATATCTTATTATGTTATATGTTGGGGGATTATATTTTTATCTTTATATATATAATTTAAAAATTGATATAAATATAATTGATAATAATTAAATTTTTATAATAATAATTTTTATAATATAGAAGTATTAAATGGAATACACTGTTTAGGGAGACGGTAAGCCATACACATGCATGAACGATATTTCCATTTAATTTTCATGTTGAAAGATAGAATGTAAAGTTAATATATCTATATATATCACTATATAATTATATTTATTATATAATTTATATATTAAATATTCAGTAAAAAAATCCTTAATACATTCTATGTAGTGTATGAATGAATCACAGTGCTTTGAGGGGGTAGTAGTACACATTTTTCTAAACCAAATTGTCGTATTGACACCAAATGGAAAGTACAAAGATATGTTCTATAAAAAAAATAAAATAAAATTAAATAAATAATAAATATTATATGTAAAATATAAAAACATAGTTCTCCTCATTATTTTAACTATGAGAGGTGTAACGGAAAAATGAACAATCATCATTTAGTGAGGCGGTAGTCCGCCATACACGTAAAAAATATGTTACTTACCAATTATATAGAAGTGTGTGTAACTATAAGATGAATAATTAACATAAGAACCTACTAGTATATTTAGGATACTGGATTTTATAAAATAATTTAATTAGAATACTTTAGAGAGTGGAGAAAGATAATAAAAGAATGGAGTTTGAGGTAGGGTCTTACCTCTTAATCAGGTAACTCCTTTTGGTATGCACCACCGGGATTCCGTGAAAGGATTAACACCCATGTATGTCTTCAATGAAGAATGAAGTTATTTTTGGAAGATAGTTTTTAGAGTTTTTTTTATCAAACGTTGCTTTAGAGGTGTGAGGATGTGGGAGGAGAGGATGCATTTTATAACGGGGAGGAGCGGCACTCTTGTAATTATTTTGAAATAGGAAAGCCCAACCCATATTTTTTTATTTAAGGTGGATAATTAGTTGTAAAACGAAAATAAAAGTAATTATAGGGTATAATTATTTTCATAAAATGGATTTATTTCTTGTGTATATTTCTTTTTGGGCTTAACATTTGGTTTAGTCCCTTATTATGCTTAATTTAACCCTAATTATTATAAATAATTTTAATCATCCTAACTTGTAACCTTTTTCAAAAATTATGTTGACTTTATTAGAGATTATAAATTATTATGACTCCAAATATGTATCTATTTTCTATATTATAGTAATATAAGTATAGAAATTAATTTAAATTAAATCACGAAGTCATATCGACAATGAGGGGTTTTGAAGTAAAAATGATGCAACTTTTTCTATGTTTACATAAGAAAACTCATTGTGAAATTTTTTATAATGACATAAATTATATTAATTTATAAATATATTATCTAAATTAACTTTCAACCAAATTAAAAAATTAAATTAACTTAATAAATAAATTAGATCAAAAATCAGTTTTGTACTAAAATACATTATTTACAATTATTCGTTAAAAAACCCCAATATCACAGATTAATACAAAAAAATTTACATATCATAATGTTTATTATTTTATTTAAAATATTTTGAATATTTTGAAATATTAAATCTATAAAAGTTCAGAAAATTGGATTTAAAATGGTTTCTTCATTAAAATGTATTAAAAGTGCCTTAATAAAAATAAATGGTTATATGTGTTACATTGGTTTTATACTTATCAGAAACATATAAAATCTATTGGATGAATATAAACAATTTTTACATTGATATATAACTTAAATAATAATTTTTTATGATAAAAAAATGTTGTTATAATAATAAAAGTTTTCTAAAAAAATACACTATTATATTGAATTGGTTCTTATATTCATTTCGACAGAATTTGCAACAGATTAAATCATTTTTTGTTATGTGAAAAGAATATATTTATATAAGTTAGTTAATAATATTCCTAAAATCTAATTTAATTTATAAAGTTATATATTATTATAATTTTTTTCAACAATATTTTATTTTTCTATAACACCCCGTCTTGCATGTCTGGAAAGCCATCGATGAAAGTTAGTCTTCTGTGAAATGTAATCTTACCTCTCTATACCATATAGAGGATGAAAACCATTATAGTGAATGTAGTGCACGATTTATTTTCAATTATTTATAGCATAATACAACTTGGTTCTTTAATATATATAAAATATCTCTGTTCTATGTTGTATGAAATTAAAAATATCAAAATTATAAAATTATTTAAAAAACAATTCACAAAATCTCGGGGTGTTACATCCTACCAACATTAAAATGAATTTCTCCCTAAAAATTCATAGAGGCTATCAATGTTTTAAAAAATTATATTTTTATTCGTAGAACCCCATATCTTTAAAATGAACACTAAAACGTCCTTTAGACAAAATAATTTTGGAAACACGGAGGTTACCCAAAGAAACATATAACTAGGAATAAAAATTTGAAAACATAGGTGGAAGTGAAAAAATTGATAATGGCAAGAAATTTATCCATCATGTTTTGATAAAGAGTGATGAATATTATTTTTAGATGAAAGTTAACCATTATAAATCTATAAATCTATATTGACCTAAAATACCATCTGATCCCTAAAATGTTCAAAGATAACCTTTTCTTATATTTTTTTCTCAAAAGTAAATAATTTTCATGATATGAGATAAATTCATTTATCTGGACTATCTTACACGATATCGTAACTTGATAAATATTTCCCCATTCTCCATAAAAATATGTTGAAATTTTCATTACTGAAGTACTAACGCATTTTGAGATCTACAAAAAAAGCCATTAAATTTTCTTCAATTACCATAAAAAATTGTTATAGCAGGATATCAAATATGGATGAATTTTCATGTTTGAGAAAATACATTACGATCAAAATCAACATCTGATGTTTAACTTAATCATTTAATAAATTGTTAACCTTATAACCATTCTAAATGATAAAAATAGAAAATATTAGAAATGATGTCACAAAATCATCTTAACATTGATCACCCATATATCACAAAGAAGCTCTTGGTTTTCACATTCTAATATCTGAATGCCCTCATCATATATTATCTTGAAATTTGTAAATACCCCGAATTAACATAAATACATTTATAAAACATTCATTATTCCTTATTCCAAATGTTACTGTGTATATTCCTCAAATAAAAAATATGTAAACTTGAAAGCATAAACCACTTATTAATAAGTCGTTAATTAGTTACAATGTAATCTGTACTATCCAATTTACTTATTCATATCCAAAATATTTTTATACAAACCAAATTATGTTAGTTTATGGAATATATTAATGGTTATCTTTCCTTAGTAACAATATTTTGCAGTACATTTGAATAATTCAACATAATATTGAAAATCCTTAGTGAAAAATAAGAACTGAAAAATCTTTGCAAATTTCACCATTCATAATACATAATTATTTAATTAAAATACCCAAAAACATTGATTATTCCACTAATTACATATTTTATAATAAGGATACCTAATATAATTACATAATACCTATTTCCTTTTACATTTCCCCCATAGTCTCATCATTATCCACAATATAACAATTAATCATACCACCTTGATGATTCTCTTTAGAAACATTCTTCTTAGGAAATAAATATTCATAATTTCCAATAATTCCACACATAAATAATTTATCATTTGATGATGTCTTAGGGAATCTAATATTACCATCCATTTGGTTAGTTAATCCCTTTATTTTTCTTTTATAGTTACATGCATGGTGTGCATCTTTTCTATAGTCAAAAAAGAATCTTATTCCTAAAATACATTCACATAGGTGATTATTTCTACACTATTGACATAAAATAAAATTGAATATTCTTTCCTCCATGGTCTCTATTACCTAAGCTCCCCAAAAAAACCCCTTCCTTCTCTTCTTTGGTGAGTTTGAGTGTTTGTTAAGATGCACAATGTCGATCATGTTTACTGAAAACTTACTCGGAACTATAAAAAAATATTTTAATCTATTGATCATCCCATTTCACTTCTCATAATAATTTCTTCCATCATATTAAATGTCAATTCAGTAACTTCACATTCCCATGATTGACTAAAAATAGAATGCATGGTGTGAGAAACACATATCATAGAAGAAAACAACAAAATCATGAAAATTTAGTTACAGGATGTCAAAATTATGAAACCTACATATTAATAAATAAAATAATAGGGTTATCCCAGGTTATTCATAGACATCTTCAATTCAGGTCCTTCATAATAGTTTGTGATGAATTTTTGAATTTCCAATGAATATCCATCAATAGTGTCAAACTAGGTGAGAAACAAGGCCTTTTTTGAGTTATAGATTACACTGAGTCATGCCCAAGACATATTGTCAAAAAAATTTCCCCTATGACATATGTTCTAGATCCAAATCCTATTTTAGAAACCAGATATGGATGTAATTATAGGATACCACTCTATTTATCCTTTACCAAAATTCGAGGCCATTTTCTTAAACAGTAACCCTTCATCAATTTATCCTTATATAGATTACTATATATATTCGTAGAAATATACATAGGGATCCCAATAATGTTTTATCATCATAATTTTCCAAATGATAACAAAACATTCCCTCAGATAACAACTATGAAGACCCAGTATTGAAATACATTAACATTACATCACATTTTTGGATTACTTAAAACATAATACACACAAACTCCCAGAGACCATACTAGTCTAGTGCCTTGGAAATCATGGATATGTGAACACTGGTACATAATTGAGATACACTATAACCCACTATGTTTTTCATGACTAGAACCCTTCTATGACACATGATAATTAACAAACATATTTAAAAATTGTGCAGGGTAACATTAAAAGGGGTGACCTCATATGCTCAGTAAAGGTAAATTAGGGAGACATATATGCATAAAAATGAGATTAATATTATGAAAACATGATAAAAACATTTGAAAATCATACCCTACATATCAAATAATGTATATAGGAATCATCACCTAATGATTGAAAGTTAATAAGACACGAATCCTAAGGAATTAAAGAATATAATCCATGATAACAAAACCTAGGAAGAAGACATGGAATTGTGGAAATAACATAATAATTTAATATGATTTAATTAGTATCCAATATGTCACTACCAACACCATATTAGTTATATGTGTCCAATCCCCTTACCATCTTGGTAGTCATGGTTCACTCATATCGCTATAATAGTTGCATGAGTTCTTTTCTCGAACCATCTGGATAGTCATGGTTCACTCCCATGGCCATCTTATTTGAAGGATCACTCTCAATACAATATTAGTCTATCACAAGAGATATAAATATTCACATAATTCATTGGAGGGAGATACAACTCCAACTGATATCTTAATGAAATCATATATACATATTCTTAATAATTATAAAAAATAATATCATAACCCATTAATTGAAATGGGTTTCATAAACATGTAATCAAATCATATCCCATGAAAAACAAAGAGGTTTCAAAATAATTACATAAAAAACATATCCCTTGAAAGGAAAACATATTTCCAACATATATTACCAATTAAAGTGAAATGGATTTCATAAAGACAATGAAATCAATCATAAACCATTCATAGAGATATTATGAATTGAAACATAATATCATTTCTAATAATTTCACTACTAACATCAAAATATTTCATCATATATAGAAAATAATTTTGAGATTTCCTTTAAAAAACATTTCATGAAGAAAATATCAATTATTATTTGAAAAATATTTTTAAAAAATATAAATCATTTTGAAATGATTTTAATGGGATTAAAAATTATAAACAAAAATTAGAAACTTTTTATCAAATATTTATCTTCAATAAATATATAATCAGCTTGGCTAGATCCTAAAAAAATTTCCATGAAAACTTATAAAATTGCATAGAAATGTATTAAAAACATTTTTCATAGAAAATTATTTGAAATGATTTATTTCTAGAATTTTAGTATATTTTTTTCATATAGAATCATTTTTTAATATTATATAGAAAATATCAAGAGAATTTTGATAATGACTAAAAAAACCCAAAAAAAAACGATCATTCCTTTTACACCATAAAAGGTATAGAATGGTGTCTCGATTAACAAACAGAAAGTATATTTCATAATAAAAACTCATATGTATAAAAATTAAAATCTTTTTTATAAATGTATTTTAGAAATCATATATGAATAGTTGAAAATTTTTGTAAGCATTTCAGATCAAAAAGAGAGGTAATGTTAGAAATTAATAAAACAAATATAACAATATTTGGTGCCAAAGAATGAAAAAATGGTACCAATACATTAATATATCATGAATAACAAGATGATAAAAATGTAATGAATTTTCTTGAGATAAACATAAATATATTTCATCAATGAAATCATAATTATAAACAATCTCGAAAAGCGATGAAATTATTTCAATAAACTCTTATAACATTGTAACAGTGAACCACAATCCCATGTAAGAAAATGAAATTTCATGAATCATAATATATAATTAAAAGAATTATATCTAAGATATATATTTTTAAAGGTATTATATACACAAATTATAATAATTTAGATGTGTAACATTGCATGCGTCTCAGAGAAGGAAAATTGAGACAAAACATTACATTACAAATTTGGTTACTTTGGAAACATAAAAATCATGATAGGAATATCATAATATAGTTTTATATATATACATTAATTTACGTATAAGATCTATATAATGCATTAATCAGAATTATATAGACCACACAAAATGCATGACTGGTGGAAAAGGCATGTATCTCACAGAAATAAGGAGTGCGATGAAATTCCCTTACATTGTGTCCTGAATCATGAAGTAATCATTAAAAACTAATATATAATAAATATAATTTTATTATAAATATTTCATAGAATAATATTATTTCCTATAAAACCATAAATATTTTTATTATGGTTTTATATCACTCTCATGTGAATAATTCAATGTTAAGGTTCCCCTTCGATTAATATTTGATTTCTTTTTCACATGTGTCTTAATTTGTTATATACTTGGTGATTATATTTATATCATTCTTAGGAAAATTTAAACCATTATTTAAATAATATTTATAATAACTATTTATTTATTATAATAATAATTTGAATAAAGAAGTATCAACTAGAATACACCATTCATAGAGATGATATTCTGTACAAAGACATAAACTATATTTCTGTTATATTGCTGTTTTTAATGAATGAAATTAAAATATATATATGCATATATATAATTTTTAAATTATAATTGTTGGTCGGAGTGGACACTCAAGAGGGGGGTGAATTGAGTTCCAATTAAAATTTCTGTTAAAAACATGTTCTATTAAAATCCCCCAATTTCAAAAACAAATTAAACTGTAGTGAATTTATACAGATTATAAAGCTTCAATTAGTTTCTAAAAGATTGATTAATTCTCAGTTGACTTAATCCTATGAATAAATTAACTTTTTAAACTAACTTACTGGTTTATAATAAATATAAACACTTGCAAGTTTAACTATCAAAGTAGCTTTGAAGATAAATTATATTTCAAAGTAATAGTAGTGGAATATGAAATAAATATGTACTGTATGGATATAAACTTTAACTAAAAACACAGAGGAGTTAACCAAGAGGTTCAGTCTCAAGACGAGACTTAGTCCTCTCAAAAGTTTATATAAATATGATCCACACCCTGAATCGGGGTTCAACAGTTTACAACTGTCCTGGTCCAAGACCTCTACCACTGTTATTCGTGGAAAACAAAACAACAACAACCAGCAATCCAGGTCACACACGACCTCTACCACTGTCCACAGTGGGAAAATGAACGAAAAGATAGTGAGTGAGGATTTACAAATCCTTCAGTTAAGGTTCAGGAGACTGTGTGTGTGTAAAATACAACAGATAACACACACTTCTCGTAATGTAAAAAGTTAATCCCAGAGATAAAGATTTAGAGTTTAGAAATGGCTCTAGTGATCTTCGTGCAGCTCTTGACTCCTTTAGAATTCGTTCTGAGTCTTCTTATGGTTTTTGTCTGGAAAACCGAGTATCATGTGTTTCCTTGACTTCCAGGTTCATCTTGCTTATCGGCTCAAAGAATGAAGAGTTTTGTGTAGTTCTTCTTTTGCAGAAATTGCTCAATGTATGATATATGTTCTGGAGGCTGGTAGTAGTAGTCTCGTGAGTGCAAGTTCTCCAGTTGTTCTAGGCATGTTATGAGCTTGATCGTAAGTGTGTTTTGTGTGCTTGATCTCTTCGAGTCTAGTGTCTCTCTCACTTTATTTTGATACATACACGATGTCCTCTTTTATGCCCCTTTGTTTTCGTTTTTCTGAGAAGAAGGAATGATTATGCTTTTTGATCGTACTTGGTACGGTTTCCTGAAATGGCAACACAAATAATTTAATAACATTAAATGCATCAAAAGTAACAAATGTAACTGTTAGTATAATAAACAAATAGTGTCGAGGATATAGGAGTTGACTCCGCAGTTAATTATAGGTGGCCATTTGTTTGTAGACGTGTACTGTTGACTCAGTGTAGGATCTTCCATCGGTATCTCTTCAAACTCTTATCGGTGGCTCTTATCGGTAGCTCTCTATCTATCGATAGCTCTGTGCATCGGTAGCTCTCTTATCGGTAGCTCTTATCGGTAGCTCTCTATCCATCGGTAGCTCTGTGCATCGGTAGCTCTTATCTGTAGCTCTCTATCCATCGGTAGCTCTGTGCATCAGTAGCTCTGGCTATCGGTAGCTCTGGCTGTCGGTAGCTCTGGCTATCGGTAGCTCTGGCTTTCGGTAGCTCTGGCTGTCTGTAGCTCTGGCTATCGGTAGCTATGGCTATCGGTAGCTCTGGCTATCGGTATCTCTTCAAACTCTTATGCAAACCACATATAATTGACTTAGAATTGTTTCAAAGCTTGTATAAACAAGGATAATCGAGATTAACATAAATCAGAAATTATTTAAACATTATTATTAACTGGATCACTTATTTGAAAGAATTAAAGTGTAGATCAACAGAAATTGAGAAAATCATAAAATATGAACACATAATTGGGATTATCAAAACATATAAATACACGATTGGGATTATCAAACCAGGTGAGGTCAACAATCTCCCCCTTTTTGATAATCACAACTTATGATATGACCAAAAAAAGTGAGAATATAGTTTAAGAGAATATAACATTTATATTCTAATATCTCAAAGAAATCAGTATCAGAGGAAATAGAGGAAATAGTAATAGAATGAGACAGATCAAAAATTATCATAGTTAGTATTAAATACAATAGTATCAGAGATAAGCTTTGAAATAATTGGTACCAAAGAAGGAAATGTAAGAAACAGTATCAAAGGCTCAAATTTTTCCCCTTTGATATTTCTCCCACTCTCTTTATATGTTCTCCCCCTTTCTTCCCCTTTCTTTATATTTTTCTCCCCCTTTGTGATTATCAAAAAGTGGGAAAGCAGACATAGAAAACTAATAAACAGAGCAAGTGTAAAGAAAAGCATTTGTATTAGACCTGACAAAACTTACATAAACAGAATAGAAAAGAAAAAAAAATCCTATCAAACAGCCTAGACACTTTAGCAATCCTGATCTTCAACATGAGATTTTCCTTTTGGATCAGAAGAGGATGCAGGTGGTGAGGATGTGGGTGAGGGGTTTGGAATCCCAGAAATGATCACAGGAGGCTGAGCCACTGATACAGTGCCTGGCCTATATTGGGAAGTTTTTTGAGTGATCATAGGTGTGAGGCTTCAGATGGCCTGAGCAGGAGTCATCTGGACTGAAGACTTAGTAGAGGCAAAGGCAGGCAAGGCAGGAGGGACAATAACTTGTATGGCATCAACATGCAAAAAGGGCAGCAACAGATTTCTGAAATCCATAATGATTCCTCCTCCTCTTTCCATAGCAGATATAAAATCATCTTTGTTCTCCATGAATTTTTCTAAGGCATGAGTCAGCTGCCTTAGCTTGCTCACTTGTTCTCGGAAATCTTGAGTTACAGGGGTAACTTCATGTTTTCCAACATCAGCTTGAAATTATGGTTGAGTTGTTTCTTGGTAAAAATCCTTTGGAAATAATAATCCACCTTGTTCTTGATTTCCTCCTGAGAGGCAGAGGCCTCTTTCATATGGTCGTGGACGATTTTCACTATTTCCCTGACTGAATCTCTTATAGAGAGCACTACTCGTCTTAGATCTGATGAGTCCACAGATCCACTGGTTGAAATAGAACCAAGCTCCTCCTTCATCATAGCTCGTAATTGATTTAAATCAAATGCATGGTTTGAAGCTAGAGGACCAACTGAGAAAGATACAGTTTCTTTGAAACTTTTGGTCAAACCACTAATTAGAGTTTGTAGTTGAGAGTCTTGATTTTTAACATGATCATTTATAGAAGATTTGAAATCATCAAATACTGAGACCATTTGGCTTAAAACACTTTTCACATAGGATAAATCCTTATCAGCTTGAGGCTTTGAGCTCATGTAAGAATCTAAGGCAGTAACAGACTTCTTTAAGGCTTCAAGATCTGCTTCTATTCTAGAAGATTGGGTCTGGCACTCTTTGACTGCTTCCATTAGCTCACCCATAAAAGTTGATAGATTGAAACCAAGAGAAACCTCAAAATATTGTTCTAACAACTTCATTTCTTCACTAAAACAGTGCTTCATCTCAGCAACTGAGGCACTGAAGGATTCTTTCAGCTCATGCTTTAGGGATTCGAGAACAGCCTTGTAACAAAATCAGTAGGAGAAACTGTAGTAGATACTCTTGCAGAAGCTAAACTGACTACATAAGCATTCATGACTGATTGAATCGTGGATACTAAACAAGATTCTATTGTCTTTACTTCTTCTACAAAACTGAATTTGAGATTTTCTTTCAGCACATCTAAATCATGTACTCGGACCACATCATCAGTTAATAACTCAGAATTGATGTCATAGCTGATCTTTGGTCTATTCAACGATACTTCATTATCTGAATCAGGATAATCCAAACCACAGACTATAAAACCTGGGTCTTCTACCCAGTCTTCAACCTCAACAGTCACTGTAACATTTCCAATATTGGAATGATGCTCCCCCTCAATGGGTGCATTCTTATATACAACAGATACATTCTCTGCTGGTCTTTCTTCATCAGAATCTTCCACAACAACTTCCATCTCAGAAACAGTAAGGAGATTTTCTGAAAAAGGTACAGCTTCTTCTCTTTCTTTTTCTACTTCATCAGTAGGCACAACTGAGTTTCCAATCAATGGACTCAGACTCAGCCTAGCAGAATCAGACGATTCAGATACATTCTCTTTTTCTCTTTCTTGCTGAGGAACTGGCTGGTCTTCCTCATGAATAGATAACACTTCCTCTACTTTTCCTTTTCTTCTTCTTCTTCTGACTCATCACTGTACTCGGGTTCATCTTCATTATGTCCTAAACCTGGATCTCTTTTATCCTATGGCCTTGAAGGATAATCCACAGGATTATATTTATCATACACCTTCTGGTCATCACTGACCCATTCTCCTTTCCATGGGTTCCAATTGATTTTCATGTACTTACAAACTGTAGTAGTGATACAGAAGTTATTCTTAACTACAACTGTCTCATCTTGAGACTCAGCTATCCCTTTCACTTTTATCATTACAGAGATCATTTTGGCAAAGAATAAAGCATTAGTCTTTGATTTCAGCCTAATCATGTCTTCCATTTGACTCAACAGCAGTCTGCACAGATTAACTTTCACACCATGTCTTAAAAGATGTGGAAGAAAAATATCTTGATATCTCATATTAGAAAAATCTCCTCTCCTCGGTATCAAAACATGTTGAACAAATTTGAAAAGCAATCTGTTCTCTCCATCCAATTCAGTAGCAACCACTTGCCTTTGACTTCCATTACCCGTTAGTTCTTTTAATGTGGTCGCATAGTCAAAGATGTTACTGGTAGGTGGAACTGCCCTTGAGACATACCCGGATACACCTTCATGTGGGACTTTTAAACATTCAGCCCACTCTACTGAAGAAAACGACATTTCTTTTCCATTTAAAAAATAACTTACCCGATTCTCATTCTCAGACTTCTCGAAGCTTACGAATTCGTAGAACTGTTTCACTAACTTCGGGTAGTAGGGACCATTGTTATTTGAAAAACAATCTACCCATCTCTGATCTTCCAGAATTGCAAGCACCAACGACTTGCTTGGTAGCAGCCAATCTACGCATAGTTTCTTTTCAATCACAATATCTCTATTCTGCAAATGAGGGTTTACTGGTCGCTTTCTCTACCTAGTTCTGACATTACTTCCACTATCTTCTTGCTGCACTTTATGCTTCTTTGTTTTAGGCTCTACACTGTCATCTCTGCTGGTAGGAATCTTGGTTTTTTCCATCGCGGATTTAGGGTTCTCAGTAGATTAGGGAGCTAAGATTCGAAGGTGAATGATTTTGGGTCCAGTGGAGTGAGAAGCGGTTTAGGCTTAGTTTTATCATGTAGGAATCATAAATAAATGAATATAGTAAAATAACATAAAAATAAAACGATTCATATTCTTGGTGGCAGACAAAAGTTTTAAAACATTGCATCGGTGAGAATTGATCATCGATGACAATTTCAGCATCGGTGAGAATTTCAACATCGGTGAGAATTTCAACATCGGTGAGAATTTCAACATCGGTGAGAATTTCAGCATCGGTGAGAATTTCAACATCGGTGAGAATTTCAACATCGGTGAGAATTTCAGCATCGGTGAGAATTTCAGCATCGGTGAGAATTTCAGCATCGGTGAGAATTTCAATATCGGTGATAATTTCAGCATCGGTGAGAATTTCAGCATCGGTGAGAATTTCAGCATCGGTGAGAATTTCAACATCGGTGAGAATTTCAGCATCGGTGAGAATTTCAGTATCGGTGAGAATTTCAACATCGGTGAGAATTTCAGCATCGGTGAGAATTTCAACATCCGTGAGAATTTCAACATAGGTGAGAATTAAACATCCCCAGCTCATTCCTAATGTAACTTAACCTATCAGAACTTAAAGGTTTAGTGAAAATATCGTCCAATTGATGTTCACTGCCAATAAATTCAAGAGTAATATCACCTTTTTGATAATGATCTCTCAGATAATTTTTTCTTACATCTATGTGTTTGGTTCTAGAGTGAGATACAGGGTTCATAGATATGTTTATTGCACTAGTGTTTTCACAGTTGATTGAAACATGTTTAAACTCAAATCCATAGTCCAATAAAGTGTGTTTCATCCACAGAATTTGTGCACAGCAACTACCAGCAGCTATATACTCAGCTTCGGCAGTAGACAATGCAACTGAGTTCTGTTTCTTACTACACCATGACACTAGGGATCTTCCATGTAAATGACATGTTCCAGATGGGCTCTTTCTTTCTAACTTACATCCAGCAAAGTCAGTATCTGAATAGCTAGTGAGGTCAAATGATTGTCCTTTTGGATAAAACAAACCTAAATTTACAGTATGCTTAAGATATTTAAAAATACTTTTAACAGCCAGTAAGTGTGATTCTTTAGGATTATCTTGAAATCTAGCACACATACATACACTGAACATAATGTCTGGTCGACTAGCAGTAAGATAAAGTAAGCTCCCAATCATACCTCTGTAATTGGTTTGATCCACTAGTTTACCAGCTTCATCTGTATCCAACTTACAGGTAGTACTCATAGGTGTATCATTTTCCTTAATACTATCCAATCCAAAACGTTTTAAAAGATCTTTTGTATATTTACTTTCATTTAGAATAATTTCATCTCTAGTTTGAAAAATATAAAAACCAAGAAAATAATTAAGCTCTCCCATTAAGCTCATTTCAAATTTATTTTGCATATTTTTTTGAAAAATCAGTACATAGAGAGTGTTTAGAAGATCCAAATATAATATCATCAACATAGATTTGTACAACTAAAACATCTTTAGAAATTCTTTTAATAAAAAGAGTTGGATCAGCAATCCCTTTAGTAAAACCTTTTGAAATAAGAAAATTGTTGAGTCTATCATACCAAGCTCTTGGAGCTTGTTTTAAAACATATAAAGCTTTAGAAAGTTTAAAAACATGATTTGGAAAATGAGGGTTTGTAAATCCAGGTGGTTGTTCCACAAAAACATCTTCAATTATAAAACCATTTAGAAATGCACTTTTGACATCCATTTGATATAACTTGAAATTAAGATGTGATGCATATGCAAGTAAGATCCTAATAGCTTCCAGTCGATCTACAGGTGAAAAAGTGTCTCCATAGTCTATACCCTCTTCTTGACTATATCCATGTGCAACTAGTCTAGCTTTGTTTCTAACTATGTTTCCTGATTCATCAACTTTATTTCTAAAAAACCCATTTTGTGCCTATTGTCAGGGTTTCCTTGGGTCTGTCAACTAATTCCCAGACTTTGTTTCTTTCAAATTGATTCAACTCTTCTTGCATGGCTATTACCCAGAACTCATCATTGATAGCATTATTGATATTTTTTGGTTCTAGGTGTGATACAAAAGCTTAATGTTCAACCTGGTTCCTTAGAGAAGCTCTAGTTTTTGTTCCTCTATCAAGATTACCTACAACATCATCTAAAGGATGATTCTTTAGAATCTTAGTCGATTTGGTAAAGGTTGGACTAGAAACTTCAGGTTCATCTATAGGTTCAGGTTCAACAGAAGCAGATTCTGGAAAAAGTCCAGAACTGGATGTTTTTATAACAGGTTCTTTAGATTTATCATTAAGGTCTAGAATAGACAAATCTTCTCAAGATTCTCAAGAGGGGTTATAGGTTCATGTGGATCAGTTTCATCGAATTTGATGTGAACAGATTCTTCCACACACTTGGTTTTGTTATTGAAAACTCTATAAGCTTTACTTGAAATAGAGTAACCCAGAAAAATTCCTTCATCGCTTTTGGGAGCAAACTTATCCAGATTATCTTTAGTTTTAAGAATAATGACTTTGGAACCAAAAACTCTGAAGTAATTAACCTTAGGCTTTCAATTGTTCCACAACTCATAAGGGGTTTTCATAAGAACAGGTCTGATCAAGACTCTATTGATAACATAACAAGCTGTATTATCAGCTTCAGCCCAAAATTAAATAGGCAGTTCATATTCATTGAGCATGGTTCTTGCTATTTCTTGAAGGGTTCAGTTTCTCCTTTCTACTAAGCCATTTTTTGGGGTGTCCTAGGGGCAGAGAAATTGTGACTATAGCCATTGTGTGAACAGTTAGATTCAAACTCATGATTTTCAAACTCACGACCATGATCACTTCGTAGGGTTTTAATCTTAAGTCCACTAAGGTTCTCTACAGACATGGAATATTTAATAAAGTAATGACAAGCTTCACTTTTGTGAGCTAGAAAGTATACCCAAGTGTATCTAGAAAATTCATCTACAAGTACATAGACATAATGCTTCCCATTTAAACTAGAAACTCTTGATGGTCCAAACAAATCCATGTGAACCAACTCAAGTGGTTGAGAAGTTGACACTTCTTTCTTTGATTTAAAAGAAACTTTGTGTTGTTTTCCCTTTTGACAGGGATTACACACTTTGTCATTTGGGAATTCTAACTTAGGTAAGTCTCTAACTAAGTTTTTCCTAGCCAGTTTTCTAAGTGACTGAATGCTGTAGTGTCTTAATCTTCTGTGCCATAGCCAATATTCTTTATGAAAATCATTCAAACAAGAAATATTTTGTTTGGCTAAAGAATTTAAATCAACAGCATAAACATTTTCATTCCTTATAGTAGAAAATACTAAAGAATTTTTGGAGTTAAAAACATCACATGAATCATTTTCAAACTTGACATTGAAACCATCATCACATAATTGAGATATTCTAAGAAAGCTATATTTAAGTCCATCAATGAATAAAACTTTAGAAATTAATACTAAGTCAGTTTTACCAATCTGGCCTAGGCCGATGAGTTTTCCCTTAGAGTTGTCACCAAAGGTGACATGACCTCCATCAACCTTTATTAAGCTCTTGAAGCAAGAATAATCTCCAGACACGTGTCTTGAGCACCCACTGTCTAAATACCATATCTTCTTGTGACAGCTCTTCAAGCAGGTCTCCTATAAAACAGATTTAAACAGGAAATGACTTTGGTACCCAGATTTTCTTAGGTCCAGATAGGTTAGCAATCAGGGCTTTAGGTACCCAGATTTGTTTTATGGGTCCCATACAATTAACAGAAACAATAGATTTTTAAAGATAAACTTTATTTGGTCTATAACCATGTGAATAACCAGCTGAAGCATACAGATTTCCAAAACTGGAACTAGCAGAATTTTTTTCAGACTTAGGAATAAATCGGGTTCTAGTGAACTGTCTCTGTCCAGGTTTGTATCCCAAACCAGTAGCATATCTAGGTGCAACTTTCTTTCCTATCATTTGAGTCAAAGCATCCTTTCCATTTGTAAATTTTTCTAAGTCATTTCTGAGCTGCTCATTTGACAGTTTCAGTTCTGTATTTTCCTTTAGTAGTTGAGCATTCTTTTACTTTTCTATATCAAGATCAGATTTATGCTTAACACTTAAAGCATACTGTTTCTTTAAACCTTTTCATTTGTCTTTAAGCTCATTACAGGTTTCTTCCAACATATCACAGTACTCAAATAGTTCAAGTTTTGACATGTTTTCTGAATCAGAATCATCTCCAAAATAATATGAATATTAAACAGGAGTGTGAGATGTTACCTCAGAAGTATTTGTCATGAAACACATGTTGGCTCGATTTCTTTCAGAGTCCGAAGATTCGGCTTCACTAGTGATGTCTTCTGAAGCACTCCAGGTAGCCTTCATGGCTTTCTTGTACTTCTTGTCTTTGTAATCATATTTTTTTTTGAATTTTAACTTTGGACAGTCTACTGTGAAATGTCCTTTTCGCTTGCATTCGTAGCCGACAACTTCATCAGTCCTGTCAACCTTCTTCCAATCCTTTTTCCATTTTCCTTGTTGATCATACTTTCCTTTGTAATTTGTTTTCCTAAAGAATTTTTTTTCCTATAAAACTTCTTGAATCTCCTGGCTGTTTGAGCCATCTCGGCATCACTGTCAGATGCTGAATTTTTACTCGTTGAACTCTCAGTCTCCATTTGTATTTTATCCTTGTCTTTACTCTTCAAGGTCGTAGTTTTAAATGCTACAGATTTACTTCTGGGTTCCTCATCTTCTCCTTTATTTACCTTAAGCTCTTCTTCATACATCATCAGCTTACCAATTAACTCCTTGACAGGCAGTTCTCCAATGTCACAAGATTCTCTAATTGAAACGGATTTACCTCTCCATCTATCTGGAAAACATCTCAGTATTCTCATGATTTGTTCTTTTGCAGGAACAATCTTTCCGAGTGAGCTCATTGTGTTTACTATCTTATTGAACCTGAGATACATCTCAGAAATAGGTTCATCAGGCTTCATTTTGAAATTATCACATTTAATAGTATAAGTGTTTAATTTCATTTCTTTAACATTAGTTGTTCCTTCGTGAGAAATAGCCAAGGTATCCCAAATTTGAAAAGAAGTTTTACATGTAGAAATTCTATTAAATTCTTCATCTCCTAAAGCACAGTACAGAGCATTCATAGCTTTACAATTATTATTGTAAGAAGTCTTTGTAGGTTCATCCCAAGTAGATCTATCATTAGTGGGAAATTTATATTCAGATTATATGGCAGTCCAAATATCAAAACTCATGCTTTCCAAATGGATTTTCATTTTGAGCTTCCACTGAGCATAGTTATTTCCATTAAAGAAAGGTGGCCGGTTAGTAGCAGCACCCTCTAGTCTATTATCCATGATATCACAAAAATAATTTTAAAGAGATAACAATTTAGAAATAACAGAAATTTTAAGAACATTAAAATACAATTAAAATCACAGTTGAAAACAGAGTAATATAGAAAATATTTTCCAACCTCTGATACCAAATGTTGGTCGGAGTGGACACTCAAGAGGGGGGTGAATTGAGTTCCAATTAAAATTTCTGTTAAAAACAAGTTCTATTAAAATCCCCACAATTTCAAAAACAAATTAAACTGTAGTGAATTTATACAGATTATAAAGCTTCAATTAGTTTCTCAAAGATTGATTAATTATCAGTTGACTTAATCTTATGATTAAATTAACTTTTTAAACTAACTTACTGGTTTATAATAAATATAAACACTTGCGAGTTTGTCTATCAAAGAAGCTTTGAAGATAAATTATATTTCAAAGTAATAGCAGCGGAATATGAAATAAATATGTACTGTGTGGATATAAACTTTAACTAAAAACATAGAGGAGTTAACCAAGAGGTTCAGTCTCAAGCTGAGACATAGTCCTCTCAAAAGTTTATATAAAGATGATCCACACCCTAGATCGGGGTTCAACAGTTTACAACTGTCCAGGTCCAAGACCTCTACCAGTGTTATTTGTGGAAAACAAAACAACAGCAACCAGCTCTCCAGGTCACACACGACCTCTACCACTGTCCACAGTGGGAAAATGAATGAAAAGATAGTGAGTGAGGATTTACAAATCCTCCAGTTAAGGTTAAGAAGACAGTGTGTGTGTAAAATACAATAGATAACACACACTACTCGTAATGTAAAAAGTAAATCACAAAGATAAAGATTTAGAGTTTAGAAATGGCTCTAGTGATCTTCGTGCAGCTCTTGACTCCTTTAGAATTCGTTCTGAGTCTTCTTCTAGTTTTTGTCTGGAAAACAGAGTATCAAGTGTTTCCTTGACTTCCAAGTTCATCTTGCTTATCGGCTCAAATAATGAAGAGTTTTGTGTAGTTCTTCTTTTGTAGAAATTGCTCAATGTATGATCTATGTTCTGGAGGCTGGTAGTAGTAGTCTCGTGAGTGCAAGTTCTCCAGTTGTTCTTGGCACGTTTTGAGCATGATCACAAGTGTGTTCTATGTGCTCGATCTCTTCGAGTATAGTGTCTCTCTCACTTTCTTTTGATACATACACGATGTCCTCTTTTATGCCCCTTTGTTTTTGTTTTTCTGAGAAGAAGGAATTATTATGATTTTTGATCGTACTTGGTACGATTTCCTGAAATGTCAACACAAATCATTTAATAACATTAAATTCATCAAAAGTAACAAATGTAACAGTTAGTATAAAAAACAAATAGTGTCGAGGATATAGGATTTGACTCCGCAGTTCATTATAGGTAGCCGTTTGTTTGTAGACGTGTACTGTTGACTCGGTGTAGGATCTTCCATCGGTTGCTCTTCAAACTCTTATCGGTGGTTCTTATCGGTAGCTATTATCGGTAGCTCTCTATCCATCGGTCGCTCTGTGCATCGGTAGCTCTCTTATCGGTAGCTCTTATCGGTAGCTCTCTATCCATCGGTAGCTCTGTGCATCGGTAGCTCTTATCGGTAGCTCTCTATCCATCAGTAGCTCTGTGCATCGGTAGCTCTGGCTATCGGTAGCTCTGGGTATCGGTAGCTCTGGCTATCGGTAGCTCTGGCTATCAGTAGCTCTGGCTATCGGTAGATCTAGATATCAATAACTCTGGCTATCGGTAGCTCAGGCTATCGATAGCTCTAGCTATCAGTAGCTCTGTCTATCGGTAGCTCTGGCTATCGGTAGCTCTGGCTATCGGTAGGTCTGGCTATCGGTAGCTCTGGCTATCGGTAGCTCTGTCTATCGGTAGCTCTTCAAACTCTTATGCAAACCACATATAATTGACTTATAATTGTTTCAAAGCTTGTATAAACAAGGATAATTGAGATTAACATAAATCAGAAATTATTTAAACATTATTATTAACTGGATCACTGATTTGAAAGAATTAAAGTGTAGATCAACAGTAATTGAGAATATCATAAAATATGAACACATAATTGGGATTATCAAAACATATAAATACACGATTGGGATTATCAAACCAGGTGAGGTCAACAATAATTATAATATCATAAACATAAAATATATTCAATAAACTAATTCTTAATTTATTCCATGTATTTTATGAACGAATCACATCAGTTTGAGGGGTGGTGGTTATCCACACATCCTCAAATTAAATTGTCATATTAACACCCAAAGGAATATATAAAGATATGTGTTGTAAAATAAATAAATAATCTAAAACACATATTAAATATTATATATAAAATATATAAACATATTTTACATCATAATTTATACCATGAAATTCGATAATGTAAAAATAAACAATCATCTATCAGTGAGGTGACAGTTCGTCATACATATAACTAGTATGTTCTTTACCTATTAGAAGGAAGTGTGTCAATGTGTAGGTAGGATTAATGGAATGAAAAATTCCTAGTATATTTAGTATACCATTGTAGTTATACAAGCATGTAATGAGATTTTTTTATGGAGTCTAGGAAGAAAACAAAATAAAGGAGTTTTGTGGAGGGTGTTACCTCTTAATCAGGTAAGTCCTTTTGGTCTGCACCAAAGGGATTAAATGGAAGGATTTATTCCCATGTGAGGATATAAGAAAGAAGTTAAGGATGATGGTGAGATATTTTTGAAATGAGGTGTCAAGAAAATGTGTTTTTTAGGTGTGGGGAAGTGGTAGGAGAGGAGGCCTTTTATAAAGGAGGAGGAGTGGCACTCTTATAATGTTTTGGAAAAGGGAAACCCCATACATATTTGTTTACTGGAACAGGATCCAATAATATTCAAAATTAGATAAAAGTGAGTATATGGTCTAAATATTTATATCCATTTGATTTAGGATATGTTTATATGTCATTTTGGTCATTAGGGTTATGGTTTAATTACTTATTAATCTTATTTTTACATTAATTGTTGTAATTAATTTTAATTAACATCACTAATATTTTATCTCAAAAACTAATTATAAATTATAATATATTATAAGATAATCTGATTCCAAATATGGAATTCATTTTTCCAAATTTCAATCATAAAATTGGAAGAAATTAATTTAAATTTAATCCAATAGTCGGGTCGACAATGCAGGATTTTAATGTAAAAATGTTCAAAAGTTTGCTCAGTTTATATTTGTAATTTCAATGTGAAATTTTTTATAGTGACCTAATTTTTATTAAATTAATATTATTTTATCTAATTAAACTTCTAAACCAATATAAAATTTAGTTAAAAATTATAAATAAATTAGACGAAAAATAATTTTTGAACAAAAATATTTTATATTTCACTATTGATTAAACAATAAAACGTCACAGATAAGTACAAATAATTCACCATAACCTAATTTTTGTTATTCTATATTAAATATGAATAATATTTTGACATATTAAACTATAAAATTTCCATAAATTGGATTTTAAATGTGTTCTCCATTAAATGGTGGTAAAATTTACATAATAAAAATATTGGGTTTTATATGTCAAATTGTTTTTATTCTTATCACATGCATATAAAATGTATTGGATAAATGTCCAGAATATTTCCTTCGATATATAACATATATATTAAATTTTAAATTTTTATTATTAAAACATCATTTTTAGAATAATATATTTTTTCTATAAAAATAATCTATTATATTTAATTAGTTCTTATATTCATTTTGAAATAATTTGTTTCTAATTAATTCATTTTATATTTTTTTAAAAATCATATGATTACATAAGTAAGTTAATAATGTTCAAAAAATATAATTAAATGGATAGGTTATATATTTTATTTTTTATAATAATACTTCATTTTTGGTAACACCCGGTATTGTGTGTTACACGAGCCATCGAGAAAATTATAGCTTGTGTGAAAGAAAAGATGAACAAAGCGTGCTGTATAGAAGAAGCTATCTATTATATTGCATATAGTGCATGATTAAATTGACATTTTATATAGAGTAAACCATATTGGTGCTTTAATATATATATATATATATAATAACTATTCTCAGTGTTGTTTGAAATGAAAAATATCAAAAAGTTTAAATTAATTTGAAATTATTATTTCAAAAAATCTAGGGGAGTAACATCCCCATATAATAATGTGACATGTAGACAACTAGAAATTATCTATTTTAGGTGTAAGTGAAAGTATGAATCTAAGTATATTATTTTTCAAGATATATAAGTCATATAATCCATTTTATTAATTAATCATTTTATAACATTATCCAATCATTGGGGTTCCGTATGTAGAATCATGTTATCAACCTAGGTGAATCAGAAAACAAACACCTGGGTAGCAAATAAATTTTAATCCTCATCAGACCCCGTGTTTCTCTCTCAGTGTGGTATACCATTATTTCTCATAGAGTTCATCCTCAGGTTAGGGAGAGAAATTTTCTCCAATGGAGTATATCATCAACAACCCTAAGAGTCCATACATGGAAATCCATATAATGAGTAAAAGTATCACATGGAAATATAACAGTGAAGCCATTGAGTCTGTACTTGGATTTCATATATGAACACCATGTATAACTAGACATAATAAAGGCAGATGCCAAATGAGTCCATCCATGGTGTTTTTATAAGAACCAAGGTGTCACCCAAGGCTTTTATTGAACATTAAAATAAATTTATTCAGTTATGTTAAGGTCGTCACTAAAAATATTTCATTTACCCTCATCTTCTAAATTTACTCATGGAACGGGATAAGATTTGAAGGATTAGCCTATTATTTATCTCACATGGTCATTTTAATATAGAAGGAAACTAATTCACAAACATGTGACTACATAAAAAAATAGGGGCATGGTCATCCATCCCCATGCTTTAATCAATCCATAAAACAATTCATATTACTATTCAAATTATAATTAAATTCTGAAATTTATATTCCATAGCAAGGGTAAACGATACACCTTAAGGGTGACCCCATTAAATCACTTTCCTTGGATGACAAATTAAATAAAAAATACACCCATGGGGGGGGGTTCAATTCATGTTTCATAACATTTATTCATTTATAAAAGGGTATCATTAATTATGTAAGTAATTTAAATCAATTTAAACAAGGATTTAATTCCATTTCAATTGAGTTACTTAGTAAAATGATTCAATATATATATATATATATATATATATATATATCAACCTATAATTTTTATTGAAAAACACGTGACTGCTTACCATAGGACCTTGGTTGATTTATCATCTAGTTTCACCACATGATTTAACTCATATCAGGGTAATAATGAAGAGTTGATGAGAACCCTAAAATAGGGCCTATAATATTACACATAAATTTCTCAACTAATACCATAAATAATGAGGAATTACATAAATATAATGTATATCTTACCAATATGGATTTTAAGATTTTTATATATCATGATTCTGAGCATGAACGGAGATGTTATCCAACATCCTAGATTATGAATCAATAAGGATCTATAAATAGGTGAGGGCGTTGTGTGGAGGAGAAAAATGTATGTTTGAAATGAAATATTAATTAATA
Source organism: Viscum album (assembly GCA_963277665.1). NCBI lineage: Eukaryota > Viridiplantae > Streptophyta > Magnoliopsida > Santalales > Viscaceae > Viscum > Viscum album. The sequence goes on from OY728164.1 coordinate 1,201,317,726, forward strand.
TATATTTCTTAGATTCTACCAAATTTCTAGGCCTCATAGTTTGGCTACATGGTTTCCCACAACTGTGTGCCATCTTATTTAAGGAGGGGAACATTGAATGGTCAGTGCACGTGGGTTTCTAATCCCTTTACAAACCATGATAATCTCTTCTTTTATAAGTCTACGGATTTTCTAGGCTACGATCCTTAAAATTCATGATTTATCGAACCATGTTGGATCATCCATCCCACTATCCAACATTTCATTGTTAGAAGTACCTGTGTGGCCTACACCACATGGTTTTCACTAACCATGAAATACATATTTTTCTCCCAAAAGGATATGTTTTTGGTTGTAAAATATCATTAAACACCTTGATGCCTCTACAACCTCAACGGAAAATCAAAATATTCCATAATTAAGCATTTGAATCGGAAATTATGGAAAATATATACTATTTACCTCAACAAATAACCATGTTTGTATAGAATTTATCATTATGTCTGGATGAAAAGTGAGAGAATATATATTAGAAAATTTTGGAGACAAACCACTTAGTAGGGGGAGATAGATATTTATATCTGGGGTTTTATAGAATGTGATTACAGTTTAAAAATTTAAATTTAATGGTGTGCAATCATATAATAATCCTTTTATTTAGCCCTTGTTTCTTACATAAATTTTTTTCTCCTATGAGCATAGAGTAGATGATCAACGAATCATTGGTTAAATATTTAATCTTTTAAGATCATAAATCTGTTGGGGTTAGATGTTTTTATATAATGAAAAAGGTGGATTTATTGTTTTATTTTATTTAGAATTGTAAAAAAACCAATGGGTTACATTTTTGGCTAAATCCCAATTACATGTTTTTGTATATATTGTATATTTAAAAGGTGAATAAGTGTGATGAATAAATTATTTCAGAATTTTTAATCATTGATGCTAATATAACCTTGTTATGATGTTATATGATTTTGTTAAGGATGAAATTAGTTTGCAATATAGATACCATGTTACATACCCTACTTCATATTGTAAGATGTGTCATTTTTGGATATTTTATAATATATGACATTCATTTAATACATAAATAATATCATGGATGAATAAAAAGGATCACATAAATTTTTTTCCACAATTCAGTCTACCTTGACACACAACCATAATGGACGGAATGTTCCAAAAATATTTCTAAGACCGCTTAATTCCATAACCCAAGAAGACGCCAAATAAGTTAGTGGTTGGTATATGGAACTCCATAATCTAGAGGGATAGATATAGTATATTAATTTGACCAACTAGTCAAACAATAGTGTTGGAACATAGTCCATGGTGTAAAAAAGTGTTTTAGTAAAGTTGTCATGTCATGGGACGGTACCGGGAGTGTTTTTTTATATGAAAACATATTTGGGAGTGGTCTATTATAGAGTATAGGATTTCCAAATGAATTTTGGATGTGGGATCAAATAATTTTAGTCCACTCTATAGTAAAATAAACCACACTTTAAGGGCCCTTCAAGGTTGTTTTGATGAATTTCAGTGGCACAATAAATTTCAAGGTGACCACAAGAGGGATACATGGAAATATAACATTCATAAAGGATGAATGTGGAAGACACACTATAGTAATAGTGAATATTCTAAAGCTTGTTTGCTGAGTTAATAGGACACTACTATAATAATGAACTTTAATAGCATTAAAATAGGCCTTTATCAGCAGTAAAAAAGAACTGATAATTTTTTTGTGGTTAAAGGCCCGAATATTTTATCATCCCTAAAAAATAAATATTAATGGACCACATTAACATCACATTTTAGTACTGTTAAATGCCCACTTATTATTGGTTTTTAGAACTGTTATAGGGGGTGTTTAACAGTGTAAAAATGATCTTACAATAGCCCCATCGACAAAGGGTAAATATTGTTTTCCATTCTTCACACAACCCCCTTTATTAAAACATCCCACCCTACCACCCATTTATCAGTACTTCCCCCAAACCCTTTATTAGCGCTTTAGGTAATCCCACACTCCTAAGAGTGACCGTGCATCCAGTGATTTTCAATCTCTAAACATTCAACATATACATAAAATTCTTTTTAACTCCCCTATAGTGTTTTGTTTCACATTTTATGATATATCTATATATTTTTATGTATTTTATTATATTTTATATCCATATATATATATATATATGTTTATATATTTGTTTATATATTAATAAATATATATTATATGTAAATATGATTAATTATTTATATAAAAAATTAGTTATTTATGTGTGAAATATATAAAACAGTATGTATAATTTGTTATATATTTTATTATAAATAACAGTACATTGTAAAAAATGTTAAAATTTTAAAACCATAACATCAATATGAATATATGTTCATGAAATAAATTCAGCACCCACCAAAAAATAGTAAAATTACCCCCATAAACGAGCCTAAAAATCCATTAAATGTTAAAAAATCCCGATATGCAGACTAAAAACATTATTTTCGATGCCATTTGGGCCTTTTTGCCTTGGAAAATTCATTGAGGATTAAATTTTTCAGTAAGGGTGTATATCTCATCAAAATATTCTATTTTTTATGTCATAGAATCCAAACGGACACCCGGATACAAATTTATGGTTGTTTGATATTCGAGGTACATTTTCAACTTCTTTCGGACATGTTATTGATTTGTTGATTTTTTTATCTTCAAACTGATATTAAATGTCCATTACATCGTAAAATTAAGAAAATTATTAATTAAAAATATTCTTTAAATTATTTTATAAGTTATTTCCACTAAATATCTTATATATTAAGTGTAAATTATAATTTATTATATCCAAAAAATATTTTAAAAAATTAATATAATACTTTTGTGAATATAAATATCTTTATATATTTATATATTATTTTAATGAATTATTTTTTAAAGTATAAATTTATACGTGCTTGAAAAAAACTGATAGCAGGTGTTTTATCATTTATTTTTTACAAGTACAAATATAAGACCCCAATTATCATCACATTATTAAAAGTGTGGTTAAAATGAAGGCCTTTATCAATGCATGTAAAAAAATACTGATAAAGGCATCCCTCTAATAATTTTTTTAGAGATGTTAAAGAACCCCTTTAACCGTGCTTTTTTTATCGCTGATGAAGGGTGTATTTACAAAGTTGTTAGATAGTGCAATTAATTCCTTAGTTCTCGATAAAACTAGTTTTATTGTAGTAGAACTAATGGTGGATGTACCGAGGCCATGGTAGAATTAAATGGAGAATATTTTTAGTTTATATGGTCAACTATAAGATCCCAAACTATAGTTAAATTTGAGGAATAAAAGTATATGACATATTGTAGTTAATCGTGCCATAGTATATAGAATGAAGAGATAGATACTCAGTATAACAATTGACCATAAAATATCCATATAATTACAATTATCAAGCAACTTTATCTAGAAAATGAAAAATAGATTTTTCGAATGGATAATTATGTATTAAATATATATTTCATTTAATATTATGATCTCATTAATCATAGAAAAACCTTTCACAATAATTATAAAATAACACTCGACTCTAACATTCTGGATGAAGTGAATAGAATATTAAAAATGTGGTAAAACATAGATGATATTCCTAGGGTTTTTGTTGGATGACATGGATCATTGATGGAGGAGGGATTCTGAGGATCTTTATCTCACTGTAATATCATCATAGTGTGAAAAGGTACTCATCATGTCATGTGTATTATCCAAATATTAATCTTATGATAAACAAACAGTAGGATAAAAATGGAAACATTTAGGTTATATCATTGTCAAGAGGCTATAATATTTCTCATATTTTTTGTAATGTTAGTTCGGAGGATCAGTTGGACTAATCCATTATAAAAACCAAATGAATCAATAAACTCTATAATTTTGGAGATCAAAACATTGTAAATTTCATTCTCTATGGACTTTCTTTGTTCATATTATTGATTTTAAATTATCTATGTTCCATCTATTCATTTTATCACCTTTTAAGAGAATTTAATCTAGATAAAATTATTTCTCCTCACATCAGGAGAAAAAGATCATGATCAAGGGATTGAAGGGTTATCATCCATTTTACCATAATTTACCCACCCCATCCTTTTAGGGTAATTACCCTGATAATAAGTCAACATCCACAATAAATATTGTTTTTAATGATTTATGCATCTATTGGGTAATATATAACTATTAATGGACAATCATTCAGTTTATTTAGTGATGATTTTGTGTGTTTCACCCATAGAGAATGTTATTTTTAAACTATATAGAAATACAAAATTATCACATGGAATGAACCATTTAAAAGAATATTTTTAGTTTATTTATTTTCAAATGAGAAAAAATAATTTAAACAAATGATTTAAGGTTCATGTATTTTTTTGGCATTAATATGGTTTCCTATATGAATTTTCAATGCACATGACCACTGTTTCTGAAATCCAAAATTTTACATTATGGGGGAATATGTTTCTAAAATAAAATGTCTAAGTATTAATTTTTTTTCTTTTAAAAGAGTTATTTTTTCTATTCCTATGATAGAATTAGACCGTATTATTCTTTTAATATTAAATGTGTAGTGTGACATGTTATTTTTTCTGAGGAAGAATATATTTTTTCAATTTATTTCCATATTACTACCAAAACAAATTAGTTATTAGAGAATATTAAAGTGTGAAACTACTAATAAAATGTTTAAAAATAAACTTCATGGTAGAGACATATTTATGAATATAATTTATTTTCATTATTCTTAAATATCACATATAAATTATTCCACCCAATATTGACAATGAATATGTACCCTATAATGGTGAACAAATTTAGTCCCTTGAAATTGTTAGAAGTTTTTTTAAATGGATCTCCACCTAAATATTTATATTGTACCTAATTTTCAATTTTAATAATTTCCAAATATGAAAACTAGTTGAATTGTAGGAGTATACTTCTTCATGTGTCAAACCGAATGAGAAAACCTCAATAACATGTATTTACTATTTATCTTTTTTATGATTCTTTTAGATAGAGAAGGAAAATACTACAAAGTAATTTTTAATAGAAAAATGATTTTTAATAACATGTATAAAAATAAATTATATGACAATTTAGAAGTCAAATTATTTATTTTTCATTAAAACTCAAATGATTTGATAGAGTTGCATTAAAATTTTCTATCTATGTTGAGAAAAATTCAAATAAATTTTATAATGAGATCACAAATGAAAAAAATAAACCAATGAAAAAATTATTGTTATTTTATAGATACCTAAGACGTTGGAAAAAATTATAACATGATTTTTAACATAAAAATAAAATAAACCCAACCCAATAATCACGAGGCCTATTGTTTTTGGAAGACATGGCTCAAAATATATCAATAGGAAGCTATATCATAGTATCCTAATTTTATTCTCCATAATGAGTGTCTAAATCCCATTAAGATCCTAAAATTGAATTAGATAACCTCGGTAATATATAAATGAAATCAGTGAGCTATAAATCAGAGTAGGGGAACCAACATTATATTGAGGCATAACATGTATGTCAAATAACATAACATGATATCAAAAAAGAGAAGTCTCATGAATAATCATATGGAGGAATATCACACAAAAATGAAACCATTAAATCATGGAATCCTATTAATGTGGAATCATCATATTATATGTCATAAAGATAATTTAATTCTATCCATCGAGACCATATCACTTTGTGGATAGAGTCACATCATGGATTAGGTTCACTCCCTAATCCTGTACATAACATCACTTGAGAGAAAAACATTACCCTATAAATTTGATAAAAATCTAGGAATACCAATAATAACATGTAAATGATTATTTCTTCAACAAAAGTAAATTAATCATATGCAATAAACATAATAATTATCCATGGAAAGTAATGGGGTTCATAATCTTGCCTCATATCATAATTGGTTGGGCTTTCATAAATAATCCATTCAGAAAAAAAAACATTGGGCTTATTGTAACCCATTGAGGAATGGAGAATAATATATAAATATATGTTATAGACATATATATACAATTTATAGTCATTCCAAAACATTAAACAATAAGAGATAAATTAATTTATAGAGAGAAAGGTCATAACCCTATAAAATAGCGTAGTTCGGAGAGACCCATTTTCTTAGGTTCTACTATCACCATGTAATTGCACATTGAATTCTAAATGAAAACATTTTGTTGAATAATTAATTTATTAATAACCATTTTCTATCTATTTTATTTACTGTAATTTTATTATGTTCATTAATAACCATTTTAATGCGATATAACGTTAAATATCAATCTTCCGAGAGTGGTTGTTCCAGATTTCCAAGGTCAGATCACTTGTGGATAACAATAGAAGTTCCTATTAAATGAAAATAAATATCAATAAATTAAAATCATTGTAGAAATCAATCTTTTTTAGAACATATATATGATATATTTAGAATAAAATTATTGTTATATGGTTAGTTTATTTAGGAAGTTTTAACAACCATCATATACTAGTTACATTTTATTTAATATCATAGAATTATATTTATTACATAATTAGTAATCAAAAAATAATATATATATATATATATATATATATACATTTAGGAAATTTCATACAATTATATGTGAATTTAAACATTACAAGAAGGAGTTAATGAGAAATGAAAATTCATCACGCGTGAAGTTGGTGAATAGACATAATATGAATGATATTTTTATTTTTTGAATAAGGGGAGATGAGAAGATGATGGATCATAGAGAATCAATAAATTTAAAGAAAACTATATAATATATATTATACTTTAATTATTTGACCACAATTAATGGATTTTTTTTGGAGGATGATGTGGAAGAGAAAAAATAAAAGGCTTATATGAGGGTATTACAGTCTACTTCTAATGTCTTCTTTTGGTCTTCCACTTATGAAACCATGTTTCAATAGATTGTTGATAAAAAACACTATGACTTGGGAGAGAGGATTGGATGGGAATTTAGAAAAAAATTCAAGATAAAAGGTTTACAAGGTGTGGTGAGAAGAAGTTATAAAGGAGGAATTTATAAGGAGAGGATAGGTGTTTTTAATAATATATTCACCATTTTATCATTTTATCTCATGAAAATCAATATAATTGATTAATATTACTATATATAGTATATTGTGAATTTCATTTCAAACTATTGGGTTTTAATATCATTAATGAATAAAAAATTCACATATTTAGCTTAATATGTTAAATAATGTGCTTTCCGTATTGTGATTACCCAAAAATTGATATGTTTTAGAAAAATAAAAAACAATCATTGTGTTATTTTTTCTATGAAAATATTAAAAAAAATTATTTTTCTAAAAAAAATTAATAAATAAGATGCATTTTTTTAAATAAAGCCACCGTTATTTATAGAATACAAATTTTAAAATTATGATCTATTTTTTATGCCTTTGAAAAAATATATAATGTCTTGTAAAATTAAATTACTATTATAATGAAACAAAAATTTTAATTTATAAATCTATTTTATGAAAATATTTTTTTGAATTATTTTAATTATTATAAAAATGATAATAAAACATATATGTTTAAAAAAAATTACATTTATTTTATCATTTTTTAAACATTTACTTACTTGTATCTTAATATAATTATGACATATTTGTATTTTATTATATAACTATATATTATTCTATATTTCCATAAGTTATGATACTAGTCTAAGAAATATGTCACTATTTCTAATGGTATTATGACTATTTCAATAGTTAGGTTACTATTCAAATGGTTAAATTTTTATTGATCTTATAGGATTTATACATCCTATAAATACAAAATATTTCATTCAAATAAATTTTCAATCAAGGTTATATGTATTTTTTTAATGTAAATAATTTATTACTAATATTTTTTCTCATTCCTAAAATGTTTTTCATAAGTTCATTTTCTCTAGTGGACCGAGCATATGTTAATATTCATATTTTAGTTATTTTATTTTTCATTTTCATGCCATTATTGATCCTTCAATTCTTATGTCCATTTTTATTTTCTAAATTTAATTTTCAAATGAATTTAATACATTTTTTTATCACATGGAACATTTTTATACTAAATTAATAATCATAAAATAATTATAATAATTACAATTACAATGATAATATTTAATGTTTTTATGTTCTTGCCCCTAAATAATGTTTACCCCAAAATTTTCATTTTACATACGGAGGTAAAAAAAAGGTGAGGCACTTCTACCATAGAGATTCCTCCAACTCCTATGTACCTTCATCTTACTTTTGTTTTATCCGTAGTACTATTACAAGGTGAGTAGTTTTGTTACATTGGAATTTATCATTACCGTCCAAGATATTCACCGACTGCTCCTCATAAAAGAAATTATTTTCTAGTTGTACCACCTCTCTATATAATAAATTATATTGATCTTGTAATCACTTACTCATGATGGATACATGTAATACATCACATACATGAGAAGGGGTTGGTGTGAGTTCTAGTCAATATTCCACAACTACGATATGATTGGGAATCTTAGAGGGTTCTATGTACTAGGGACATAGCTTTCCCTCAAATCAAAATATCATGACCATATTCTATAGAAATATGCTAAGTAAAACATTTTCTATAAAATCAATCTCCTTGTATCATAAACTATTTTTATCATAGATTTTCTATTAACTCTCATATACCCTAATAGGTTAAAGAATTGTCTTGAACTTTTTTATCATTTCATCAGCCATTTTTTGGTGATAAGCCATGCTGAAGTTCAACATAGTGTTGATTCCATACTCAAGACCTTCCAGAACCAATAGGTAAATCTAAAATATAAATTGTATATAATAAATTTTGATTTCCTTTGTAGACTCAACAATTCATTGATCTATATCCTTGCCAGTCGATTAAGTGAGAAGTCCTCTCAAATTTCAATGATGAGATTTATTTATAAGATGGTCCACCAAATCCCATATAACATTATTTAATCTCAATTTCCTTATAAGACCAATGATAAAGACCATAAAGTTGACTACCTATTTCTATATAGGTATGGGAAACAGTTTCATCATCCCCTTATACTTTTTTAATTTCATCCCTCACCTACTGAAATTCCAGGAATTTTGATGTATATTTTTTCATTTTTTTTAATCATATTGTTCTACAAATATTGATTTTGAAGATCATGATACATTTCCATGCACCCCATCTTGATGGATGTGGTTGATCTAGGTCCATTATATGTCAACTCCATTATCTCAGCACTTTATGGTACAAAAATTCATGTCCAAAATATTATAAATCTTTTCTTATCAACATTAACAGCTATGAATATAACTTTATATAACTTCCACCCTTATCTGAATTTCCACATGAACATTTGGAGAAAATTTTATATTCTCCATAAGGTATTGTTGAGTAATAATTTAATAAATTAATTATTATGTAACATCATTTATGATTCCCATGACTATCCTTTATACGTCTATGAATATTGGTTCTTTCTCAATTATCATCATTGATATGGTTGCAATATCCTTTCTATATATAGAATTAGAAATATTATTTTCATTAATGAGAAAGTATTTGGTAGATCATTCATAGTAAATGTTCATCTATAACCAACTTTGTAGGCATATATTTGGATCCATTTGTGTAAATATATATTTGAGTCTTTTAAGATCAACATATATTTCATAGATCTCCCCACATAGATAATGTTACAGAATTTTCAATGTGAATATTGCTATATCCAAATGAGTATCATGCATTGGATACTTATTATAATTCACTTTAAACCTCCTTAACATGTAGGATATCAAATTATAATTTTATAATAGTACACATCCTAATCCCTTCATTGAAGAATCATTGTATACCATGAAAATCCCCCACATGAGGGAACCATAAATACTAGAGTAACGATCTTCCTCATTTTAAATTACTTAAATCTATTTTTTAGTTCTTCATTGTAGAAAAATTTATCCCCTTGTATTTCAACTTGGTTAGTTGGTTTGAAAATCATGATAATTTTCTCAAAAACATCTACAAATAACCTTATAGTCCGTGGAAACTATGGATCCCCATTACAAATGCTAATCTGGGTGACTATTCAATTTATTTTTTCTTATCAAGGTCCAAATATATCTCTTTGATAGGGATGACATATCCCAATATTAATAAATCCTCCATCCATAATTCTCATGTACTAAAATTTTCATATATCTTATCGTTTCATAATGTCTTTACCAATGTATTCATATTCTTTTCTTACACCTCCATTGTTTTAATGTGTATTAGAATATCCTATATTAATACCAGAAGAATTTAATTTATTTAATCCATAATAAATAAATTAACTCTGTCTATAATGACTACTAGAGAATTATTGAGTCCAAAGGGAATCACAATGAACTCATGGTGTCCATAAATTGTTCAAAAAGTAGTCTTCGAAATATTTTCATTATATACATTTAATTAGTGATTTCTCGAACGAGGTTCCATATTAAAGAAATATTGGGGCCCTAAACATTTATCAACAAAGAAATATATCTGTGGTAGGGGATAATTTTTATTTATCATGATTTTTTGAGGTCATGATATTTAATTCATACCCACATTAAGAAATCGTTCTTCTGTACAAAAATGATCATTTCACCCCTTGGTGAAACACTCAATAATATAAAACCATTTTTTAGATTCTCTTGTAACAAATTCATAATTTATTTTTGACTCAATGGTGTCTATTCTATATGGATTCATGGATATGTTCAGATATCAATGTATATGTTTGATTGAGAACTTGACCAATCAGCAAGAAGGAAATCCAAGAAACACTTTTTTGAATACCTTAGTATAATCCCTAATAATGGTCATATGTTTGAGGATTATTCTCACCATTTTTTCAATATTATTATAGAGATATTATTTCTAAAAAGGAACTAATATTCACTCATGAGATAAGTATTCCAATGGAGATTCATCCTCTTCCTTACACTTGCATAGAATTGAAGGATACCTTGGGGAGAAAAGATTGATCACTCTCTCCCAATAGTTGTAGTTGGATTTATATAAGGACATCCAAATGATGCCCAACATAGCCTTAAACAACAATAAAGGATGTATGAAATTATATTTTCGGTGTTTTGGTTGAAAACATTTTATGGTGAGGAGTAATGTGCTTTTGATTCATTGATTTCTCTATTTTTATCATCCCAGATTTATCACCCCTCAAGTTTTTACGTGGTATTTGAATAGTTTTACTAAACAATAAATAATATGAGTGAATTTATAAAACTATAATAATAAAAGAAATTTTATGTCCATGGAAGGATAATTAATGCACCTTTCACTATTTGATTCTGGTTCTAGTCATTAATGATTCCAAAATAAATAAAAGGATGAGAAAAATCAATCTAACATGTTTATAAACATGGAAAATATGTTCAAAGAAGGAATAACTTGTAAATGACATTTATATCCTAAATTATGAGTAATTATGTTTCAATATTGGTTATTCATGGTAGATTTTACATTAGTATTTCTGATTTTACAATATATTGATGTCCTTCATAATGGTTCATAAAAAAATTTGTATGTTGAAAAATCAAATACCCTAAGGGTGTCAAAAAAGATGTGCAAGAATAAATATTTATTATGTACTAGGTGATGATTCATTCAATACCAATTCATCCTTTTTGGGATTATTACCCCCAAGGTATAACTATACTAGATCTATAATTTCTTATAGTATTTAAAAAAATTTTGTTTTAACCACTCACTCTATACATCAACCATATTTCAAGATATTCACTTATAGTTAAACATATCACTATGGTTCTCACTAAGGTATTCTAGTCCTTTTCCTAATAAATTATTATACCTTTCATGGATACAAAATATAGAAACTCGTTCATTTTATACAAATTATTACATGATATTTAACATAAATATGCAATAAACACAGCTGAAGATCATGAGGCTAGGTTTATTTGGAAGATTGGGTTTATAATATATCAAAAGGAAAATAAAAAATAAAACCTTAATTTTATTACGCATATTATGATCATAAATACATTTGAACTCCAAAATTTTTATAGGACAACATGTGAAATTCATAAAATAAATGATGAGCAATAATTTCTAGTAAGGTAACAAACATGATACTAAAGCATAATATGTGATTCAAACAACATAAAATGATATCATAATAAAGAAGGATCGTGAATAATTATGTAGATTCATAAGAAAAATGAAAGGAATCATAGGATCATTGATTCATTGGACTATGGAACTAATATATAACCTGATACAAACATAAGTCAGTGCTAACCACAGATACAACATCACATGATGGGAAGAGTCACAAAATTGATTAGGTTCAGTCCCTAATTCGATAAATAACATATCATAAGGAAAAAACACTTCCCAAATGAATTGAAAAAATATATGATCACACAGAAAAATAAAATTTAAATAATAATTTTTCCCAAAAAATAATGTATTCTTAAGGAATAAACATAATAAACACCCCAAGAAAGAAATGTTTTGCATAATATTTCCTAATAACCAAATCAAAAGAGATATAATAATGAATAAATATGAGAAATGAAGAGATGGCATGTATTTACCCTTAAATAAGTGATGAATAAGATTTTAATATATTTTAAAGTCATATATACAGAATATATAATCCTTCAGTAACATTAAATAGTGAGATAAAGATAGTTATAGAGAGAAGGGTTATAACACTATGAAAGAGGGTTCTTCATAATGATCAGTTAACTTAAGTTATAAAATGAATCTATAGATTCACCTAAAATCATATACAATAAAATTATCTTCCTTAATTACTTAATAATAAAACTTTTTATCTATATTTGATATACTATACCTTTTTATGTAAATTTATAACTATTTTTATGAGATATAATGTTTAATATCATCGTTCTATGGGAATTCCTTTTAAGGTTCTAAGGTCGGATCACTTATGGATAAATATTATATATCTTATTAAATTAAACTAAAAATACATAAGTTAAATGAATTGGTATTCATGACCTTATATTACTTTTATTAGTCCTATGTAACTATATTTTTTACGATATATGGACTACTTGTTTTGTTAAACGTTAATGTTAACTAATTATTTTATTATGTAGGTTTTATTGGAAATCATGAACTGGTCTCATTTTATTTGATATTGTATCCATATATTTTATAAATAATGATAAAAAAATATATGATATACAAAAATATGTATTCCAAAACATTTATTGGTTAATTTATACCTACCACAAAGAATGTAATTGGAAATGAAAACACATCATTCATGAAGTCATTGAATCAACAATATACGGATGATATTATAATTTATAGAATATGATGGGAAGTGAAGATGACAGATGATAGATATTCCATCATCATAAAAAAATAAAATATATATAAGATATTGGAGATAATTTTCCCATACATAATTTATATTTTGGAGAATGAGGAAGGTTGTAAAAATAAAAGACTTGGATGAGGGTATTGCATACTCCTTTGGATTTCTCTTATTGGGATTCCACTTAAGGAACAATTCATTAGTGTATAGATGATATAAGCACAACTAAGATGAGTATGAGAGTATTGAGAATCTTATTGGGTTTAAAATTGGTATGATCCATGCCTTAGAGGGTGTGAGGATAAGTGGTTGTGAGGGGTGGTATTTATAATGGGAGAATGGGGGGGGGGGTTTGAATTATATATTTATTAGTTAATTGTTTTGGCACAGGCCTACCAACTTTATCGAGTCTTGTTAATTTGTACAATAAAGTATTCATGTGATTTTCAATTTTTTTTTCTTACATCATTAATGACTCAAAAATTATTGATTTAAGTTTATAATGTTTAATATTATAATATACTATATTATAAAATTCACCAAAAATGAAACTATTTTAAAAATTTATCTAAAATTATCCCTAACCCCCATTCAATATAGATTCATAAAATTAATTCCATTTCAATGAAATAATTATCTACACACAATAAATTTAATTTTAAAATTAACTCCCATTTATTTTCAAAATATGAATTTTAATATTAAGATCTATTGTCTATCCCTTTGAAAAATTATTTGGGTCTCATAAAATTATCAAGTCATTATAACTAATATTAATATTAATATTTTAATATACTTTTTTGGAAACAATAATTATTTTATATAATTATACTTATTTTAAATATGATAATAAAACATACATGTTTTATTAAATTACGATCATTTATTTTACTTTTATAATGACATTTATTTACTTGTATCATTATGTTAATATGTTATATTTCATTTAATAAGGTACCTAAATATTATTTTACATTTAAATTAGTAAGTAAACAATTCTAATGGTCGTATCACTATTCCTAATAATAAAATTAATATTCATATTATCATGATACTATTTCTATGATCATATTTTTAAAGATCATATGGGACTCAGATTTCTCATAAATACCTCATATTCAAATTATTTTTCAATAACTAATATTTTTCATCAATGTTATATATATTTTTATATTCATGATGAAAATTCATTACTAATATTTTGTCTCATTTATATAGTATATTTCGTCATTTTAGTTATTCTTGTGGATCACGTAGATCCAATATTCCATTTTTATAATCTTATTTTCCAATTACATTCTCATTTAATAAATTTTCATTATTATTTCAATTTTTATTCCATAAATGTTATATCCAAATTAATAAAATAAAATATTGTAAGTTTGATCATGTGGATCATGTTCTTTATACTATGTTACTAAATACGTAAAAATTATAATAAAAAAATTCCATTTATAAAATTTTGTGTAATAAAACAATTTCTCCACTAATGGAAGACCTTTTAAAGTAAGGAAGACTATATAATAAATTTTTAAATTAAAAAAATATTGATAAGAAAGAAATCAGTTCTCAAAAACTTGAATTCCAAAATTACTTCAAAATGCACACATGTTTTTATGAACCTTATGTCAAATAAATTAATCAATTTGATAGTTTCAGTTTTAGTGATGAATAATAATAATTTTTAAATATTAATTTCTAGAAATTATTCTATTAATTTATCATTCCTTTATCGAATAAAATTTGAGAACTTACATGATCTTATAACATAGAATACATGATTCAATTCTATACAGGGAAATAGATTCCTCTCTTGATGGTAATAATTTTTATGTGAAACTAGTTATTGGACATTTTGGATTGGATAATGTGTAGAAAAAACTAATACTTTTTACTAATACCTATTATATGGATATGTTTTTTCTATCACAGAAGATCATATTGCATTGAACTTATCACATGGTTTATTACAATATATTCTTTTACCAGTATGAAATCCATATTGTATTTTTGGATTTGATTACAACTGTGGAGTTTATTACGATTGTGCTCAAATTTGTAATAGATAGTGTTTTCTATCAATATATTTTTTGTTAATTGGGTGACTTTTCTTTTGAATATTTGTATCTTGGTTTTGTGTCTCCATTGTTGATGGAGGCTAGGTTTCTACGGTGTTGCGGAAAGTGGTTATATACAATGGGATAATTTAATGAATTAAAATAAATTCTAAAAAAATTACATTTTTCTGATTTTTGTTATAGGTTTTGTGTGGTTTTAAATGTTTTATTAAAAAGGTATTGTTTTATAAAAAGGGGATTTTCTTTTTAAATGATTTTTATTGATAAAGAAATGGGTTATCAAACATTGAGTTGGATTATCTTGGATTTGAAATTATTTTATAACATTATTATAAAGGATTTGATATGATATTTTTATAAATTCATGTTGGCACCATTGGGTACATTTTGAAAAAGGCATCTATAGATTTAGTGTGTGTTTGGCATGACAAAGTGGTAATATTTTGTGATACCCACTGGAAGGACTCAATATCAGTTGTGTTATTGACTAGTTGGACTCAATATTGGTCATATCCAACATTTTTAATATTTATGATTTAATTTTTCTTATTTAATATGCAGTTTCCAATAGTCTTTATCCAAATATGAGTGGTTTTTTCATTTATTATAATTAATCGCATGGTTTTTTTTATTTTGGACTGTTGCTCGTCAGTTTTTATATGAGGTTTTTTCAAATAGCTCTTCATGATTCATGGATATTTTTTTACCTATTTACCTATACATGTATGTAAAAGTATTTATTGTTTTATCATAACTACATTCCATATTTATTGTTTGAGAATATTAAAGGACCTAATGAAATCAAAAACCCAAATGATTTATTAATGGTTTGAATTTATGAAAAAGGCTTTGTAATTTTTTTAATTTATAATTTATGCATTAATGGTATTAGAATTTAGATTCATACATTTTATTATCGTAATGGGATTTTCATATAATCATACATTTTAATTTTGGTGTTTTTAGATGTTGTATTTCATGATTCTCTTAAAGGGAAGAGAAACAAGTAGTTTGATGGATTATTTTGTTATGTCATCATTTTGTTCATTTTTTTACAAAGGTGACTATTGGTCATGTGGGGTTTGGATATTTTTTTTGATTTAGCCTTTTTCTTTTATTTTATTTTATGACTTTGAGGTATTATTCCTTTTTACACTTTATACTCCGGTATATTGTCTTGTATTTACTATATTCATGATTGGTTTTTGTTAAAATATTTTTCCTATATCGCATAATGAGATGGTTAGGCTGGCATGTCTCTTTGACCAGTGATGGTTCTTTATAATTTGGTATCAGATGGATGATCATCTGGAAGTGTGTCAGTACAGATTGATTTTTGTTTTGTGTCTTTGGTAGAATGGATTTAGGGCAATAAAATTTTGTATAGTATGTATGGAAAAGGGACACATACAGATCCCATTCTTGACTGAAATAGAGTTACCATGGGTGGTGAGGGAATTCTGAGATGGTATGAGACTTGGAGTCTGATGTCATTTAAAAGAATTATATGGTTAGTTTTGTTAAACTGAACTATTAATTTTTATGTTAGATATTTTTAGTTTATTTATATTGTTATTTTTTTAAAGCATTGTTTTCAATAACTGAAGTTGGTCCTATGATTTTATAATTTTTTTATGAATAATTTTTTTAATTTTTTATACAACGCATCTGAGAAGAGATCATCCAAATCTATGATAGGAATCCATGAGATAGGTTCTGTTGTCGAACCCATTATACAACCCTACATTGGTATAACCTTTTATCTGTACAATTTACACATTGGGTCATGTGGGTGTTAGGAACCCATGATGTGTAATGGATCATGGATGTGAATTTACAAATTAGCATCCACCCATATTTCTTGGTGACAATGGAACCAAGGAATATAAGGGGTTTCGTGAGCGAACAGTGAGGACCTTCAACTTCATGAAAACATATGAAGAATATAAGGTTGGATTTGACTCATATATTCTTAGGTTATTATGATTTAGATGGGTAGACACTATGTTGAAATCTTTGTTTCATAAGGATATTACCTAAGCTTCTTTTAATATAGTCTTTGACTAGAATTCTTACCCTAATAAATTTCATGTGGATAATACCTAATAGTTTTTGGCCTTTACACAGGGGAAGCATACCATTATAATGTATTCTACAAATTTTCTAGGTTGGTGTATTTGAAACCATAGATTTTCATTGATGAGTACCTAAAATATCATAGGTTTGTGTATGGATTAGGGCCTGATATTTGGATATTTTTGATACTCATGTTCCTTTTTCCATTTCTGGAATTAGTTGAAATTATGCATTATCTGAAGCATACATAGCTGGGAAGAGAAATTTGGGTGGAGGTTCATTTGGTTCAGTGGTTCAATATGGTGTATCTTATGGCCAAAAGTGAATGGGTGAGAGTGGTCAATTTTCATCATAATATGTTTTAGGGGATTTGATAGGAGAGTAGTAAATTTTTTACTACCACAATGGACAAAGATTCTATACTAAGAAAAACTGTGTGGGGGTAACCTTAGAATTTTCATATTTATGGTTGATTGTTTTATCTAAAACATTTTTGGGAGAAGATATCTCACAATAATAGGGAAATATTCACTTTCACCAAGATTTCACAGGTCCATACGGATGCTTCCATGCATGAGGGGTCTAATCCTCAAGACATGGGATATAAATACGTGGAAAATAAAAAATTATTATATTTAGTCGATCATGTGCCATATGAATCAATATTATGGGTATATCCAGTTAAATGTATTAGGTTTATCTCAACTTATATGGTGTTGGATTTGTTTGATAAAGGTGTTACTCATTATTTTATATCTTCAGAATTTAGTTTATTTTTTTGGGTTTCATTCAAAACTAATTCTAGCCTTGTTGTATATTTCAAAACCATTGGGATGGGTTTCGAATAACGTTTTAGATTTCCCACATGTCGGGTGATGATAACTGCCTTTGAGGTAGAGTTATAATTTTTTGTTCTTGATCATGACATAATTGACTTTATAATCCACATGGGTGATGATTTGTGTTAATTTTAAAATACACTATTATCACCATTGTGTTATGTTCTTATTTATATGTGTTTCCACACATGTTTTCTAGGGTGAGTGGGACTCTAGATCAGGATGGGTAGAGTGTTTTATTACTCATGATAGGGAAATCTTGTGCGAGTTATCAAAGAAGTTTCTTGATGCAGTTTACCATTGTGTGGGTGGTCGAATTCCTTCAGTTGTGGTTATTTACCCTAATGTTTGTCAGTATGATTTTTATGGTTTTCAACCAAGATATTGGTTTAGATTACTATTAACCTTCTCCCGGGTATAATTCCCATTTCTATTATGTGTTACCTTATTGTACCTAGTGATTTGGTGGAACATATAATCAATATGAAGGACCTAAATACTGAATGATTTATTCATCATATTTTTCACGATATTTTTCACTTTTCCTTATCTCCATAAAGGTATATGGGAGCCTTAGACATTGTATTCAGTAACAAAATTTGAATCAGGTGACCATTAAGAACAAATTTTCTTTTCCATTTCTTTAGGATTTATTTTATCAATTAGTGGGGGTTTTGGTTTTCTAAGATTGATTAGATTTTAAGGTACACCTGGTTGAGGTTCAGAGAATAAACTTAAATAGTGACAACATTTTGGAGTAGATATGCTTATTTTGGGTTTTTTAATAACATTTAGTCTCACTAATTCTATGGTGGATTATATAAATTTGATAAACTGGATCTTTAATTGATTCATAAAAAATAATAGGTGTTAGTGTTTGATATTTTGGTGTACTCCAAGCCATAGGAGGAGAATATGGAATATTTAGATATAAATATTTGTGTATTGGAGGAAAATCATTTATACAAAATGCCTTCTAAATTTGAGATTGGGATTTTGTATGTGAGGTTGTTGATGCATGTGATATATGAAAGGAGAATCATAGTAGATCCTATATATTTTTATCCATTTATATACTAGGAGAATTGCAGAAAATAATTTGAGATCCAAATATTCATAGGTTTTTCAAGTTACTATAGATGGTTTGTTAAAGAACTTATCCAAGCTCTGATCTCTAATGACTATATTGACTCATAAGGGTATAAATTTTGAATAGAATAAAAATTGTCAGAGATATTTTGAGGAGAAGAAGGTGAGGTTGACTTTAGTACCATTCTTGAGTCGTTTAATACTATGATTTGGTTTTGATGTTTCTTACAATGATTCTAGAACATGTTTGGGATATGTCTTAAAGAAAATAAAATATGTTGTGGTTGATTCCTTATACTAGATACTCCCTCAAAAGAAGAACTAACCTACCCTTGATATAGAGTTGGAGGTGGTTATGCAAGAACTAAAATGTGACATCACTATCTCTTTGGGGTGAGGTTTATGGTATATTCTACTGATAGTAACAATAAATATATTTTTCCTCTAAGGGATATACATTTTTATGGATACATAGTGTAGATTATATTCAAACAAATTATTTGGTTATTTGATATATCAAAAGGAAAGGTAATGTGGAGGTCGATGTGTTGAGAATAAAATTAGTTAGGCAATACAGGATGGATTCAACCGATGATTTTCCCCTTTTATGTTTGTTTGTATAGATGGTATTGGAAGTAGTAGAGGATAGTAGACATGTGTTCTTGGATTATATGAAAGGTGACTCATCTTTTGATGAGTGATTTCAGATCAATCAGGTTATGTAAAAAATTGTTCAAACACTTTAGTGAATGTCTTTAGGTTGTGGAGACCTCTAGTGAGTGTTGTTGGTTTCATAGTGGTGTTTTTTTCATTCATGGTAGGGTGGTTATTCTATTTTCCCTATGGTAGGAGTTATTTGATATTGGACACCATTCTTAATGGGTTGGGAACCTAGTTACTCCATAGTTGTACCATGATTTGACACATCAGTATTGGTGGAAAGGGATGAGACAATAGATGGCATAATTAATATCAATTTTCTTTACTTTTAAGAAAAATACGGAAGAACAATAGAGACATGGGGGTTTTTGTAGCCCATATCCATTTTGGTATGAAAGTTTTATGCAATTTCTAGAGATTTAATCGTCGATTTTTCATGAAATATTAGTGGGAAGGGTGTGGTTTGTGTTATCATTGATTGAAAAATACAATTTTCACATTTCTAATCTATATCAAAGATGAAGAAAGTAGAAAATATTGGGGACATGAATGTTTGAGATATTTTGAGAATTTACATGGTTTTCCCTATGGTGATATCTGAAAAGAAACCAAGGTTCATGTATAGGGTCTGGAATTTTTTTGTACAAGCCTATTGGTTCTGTCTTATCTTAATCACAACTTCTCATCTAGTGATGGATGGATATACGGAGATAGTATCAAGGTATAGACGATATTCTCAGATCATGTGTGCTTAATTTAGGTGGATCATGGAAACATTACTTACATATAGTTACGTTTTCCATTCGTAGTAGTTTTAAGGATTTAATCAGAATGGTTCCCTATGAGGCATTGCATGGGAGACCATGCTGATCTCTCTTATGATGGGTAGAGTTGGGAGAGCCTTCCTTGGTTGGGATGAATGTTTTTCATAAGATGAAAGAGAAGGTGAAGTTTTTTCTAGAGGTATCTGATTGTGACAAAATGTTTTTTAGAAATTATATGAGGACCATTAACATTGGTTATTGGTGTACGAGAATTATAATAATTTCTTTCTTAGAGTTTCACATAACTAGGGAAATCATTGATTGCTTATTCCATTTATGTTATAATAGTGGTTCTTTGGACCCTTTATGATAGTTGGATGACTAGGGAGGGTAGAAAATTAGTTTTATTTTCCTTCTATCATGAATTCTATTCATGATATATTTATTTTTTCGGATAAATGAGGTATATATCATATTCTTCTTATATGATTAAATGTGATGATGATGACATTGTGCTTGATACCACTTTGGTTAGGAATCCAGTTCATATTATTGATCACCATGATATCGTATAGAATGGTATGATGATCTCCCAGGTCTAGCTAATGTGGTTGCACAGACAATATATCCACAAGAAATGTGAGAAGGATTACTTGATGAGGTATTATTGAAAGTCTCTTTTTGTAGATCCATGATCTAGATGTATTTCTAAGGAAAGAAAGCATTCATGGTGTGGCGATTATAACAAACCATTACATTTCTATTAGTTATTTTTTATCCGTTGTTTTTTTTTTCCTTTTCATCAATTTTGTATTCTAAACAAATAGTTTGCAGTATACATTTAATGGTGATGTCATGGATTTTTTGGTATTTTTTGGCATAAACTAGCAGTTTTCTTATTTTTTGTTTGATTACATGAAATTTAATGGGAGTATAAACGATGTAATGTCCTACAGTTGACATATGTGAACTGGATATAGAGTTTGAAGGGTTTTATACCATTAAATGGAAAATATCATTTTTTTTAAAAAGTTAGATTCGATTTTTAGTATATATGAGGTTTTAGGTACAAATAATGTGTAAATGGATAAAAATTCATGTAAATATATTGAGATTTAGTTTTCATGGTGATTCATGGATGATTTTAATTTCATTAAACATATAACATTGACCCTGACCAAGTCGGGTCAGGTTAGTTTGGACCGCTGGTCGCAGGTCCTAGCCAAACCCAAATCGGGTCTGATCAAGGTCGGGTCAGACCAAGCTCTGGTATGTGGACCCCGTCCAAGTCGGGTCAGGTCAGTTTGACCGAGTCCGATCGAACCACAACCCCACTGGAGCCTTCATAGTAAAAAAATCTCAACCTGCAAACTATACATCTGATTGGAGATCTATTTGTAGAGATGGGACCCTTGGGATGAGCCAATTCTCTTGACATACTCCAAGTGAGTTTCCATAGAGTTTGAGATATGACTAATGGCTCGGGGATCAAATTATATTAGAATCATGTGTGATACAAGTAGGAATATAGTGACTGGTTTTCATGAGAAGGAAGTGTCATGCAGAACTGTGTGGCCCAATGGATGAGTAGACCTACTGACCTGTGTGTTTGGGTGGATGAGTAGTCATGTGAACTAGTGTGGTCAGGAAGATGAGTAGCCAAGTGGACCCGTGATCCCCGGTATATGAGTATCCTAGTAGAAATTTGGGCCCCTCTATATGAGTATCTGAGTGAACATTAGTCGCTCAAAAGACAAACGGATCTCAGTATCCTGATAGACTTCGACAACTCGTCAGGGATGAGTCCCTCATCAGTACAAATTATTCAGCATTACGAGTTATAATCCCGCATTCTATTCTTTAGGTTATACCTGTATTATATGTCCACTCTTTCATGTTCACCTTTTCATTTTGGTCTTTCATTGTGATTTGGGGCCCTTACTGAGTATCATGTAACTCACCCCTACATGGGCATCACCCACACATGACATATCTAATGCAGAAGATCGACACATTAATGGATACCATATTGGTCCAAGACCAGGATACACTCGGTGAGATGAGGTAGGTGTTTCATACTCTTATGGCACTAATAACTACTCTGCAACTACCCTTTATGTAGTGTTTTCTATGGATGGTCTTTTCAAGAGCCTGTGTACATTCTTATATTTTAGCTGCTTTTTTGGTCTTGTAGTCTATCCCCCTTCCTTCACCACATACATAATAATCTCAGTGGTTTTATTAGTGGTATACATGTTTTACATTTCTTCTTTTTTGGTTGGGGTTGTGATTGTGTGTGTGTACAAGTACTCAGAAAATGCCTCCCACTTGCCAGATACTACCATTGGTGCTAGTTTCTAGACTTTGTCATTTGCGAGGTAGGCCTGAGGTAGACATGACATGGGACCCAGGGTGTAGGTCATAGAAAATTGGTATTAGAGATGGTCTATCCGACCTTAAAGACTAAGATTATGTGGTTTCGTTTGGGGGAAACAGTGTTAAATGTTTGGGGTTCAAATTTTAGGCTCAGGAAGTCTAGTGTCGGTGCAGCAACTGACATATCCATACACAATGAAAGTAAGTAATACCTTTAAAATTTATACATGAAACCACTAATTTCAATCATCATATAGTATTTTGAGTTTTTTCCTCATGTCCTTGAAACAACTCACCATGTATGACCTATTTACCATGGTTCATCTTGATCTATTTCAGGATGTCTCCACTCAAATTGACAGCAAGGACTGCAGTGTGTGACCATGAAGATGATACACCCAGCGAAAAGTCATCCTTATATAGACTATTATTATAGATGGCCCCATTGGGAGATGCACTAGCGTTTCCACCACACATTGGTTAGTAGTTTCTATAGGTACTACCAGTAGAGGATGTACATAGGCTCAATTCCTTATAGGAGTTCCAAGGGAAGAGAACTCCCATTTTTAGGGGTGAGACTAACCCCCATGTGTGAGAGGATTAGCACAAGGGAGTTTCATGAGTCTTTTCATAAGTGAGGATGCCTCTTTAAAATATAATGATCTTAGTCGCGAGCCTTATTTAAAGCATAGTGGGGAGATGGTGGAGCTTGAAAATCTAGACACATGATGAGGCTACCCTCACCAAGATAATCATTGATCACCTCTTAAAATAAGTGTTCTTCCCCACAATTTTATGCTCAGTGCGCATATAGAAGCTGCTGCCCCTATAGCAGGGTGGCATGACACTGGCGGAGTACCCAATGAGATTCACTTATCTTTCTCATTACTCCACGGGCATGGTGCGAGACCAATTATTCAGGTCTCGATATTTTTAGAAGGTACTACCCCTAGATATTAGGGTTTCTATGGTATCACATAGCATCCCTACTCATGATGGGTGTTATAGCAAGACCAACTCATTGAGAGATTCCAATAAGTGTAGGAACTAGTAAATGGAGCTACTAGTAGACCTCAGGTGGCAGAGTCTTTAGTTCTCAGTAGTATGATGCAGAAATTGGGCCCCAAGTGTGCCATGCGATTTAGGGGGATCCCCCAAGATACTAAATCTATGGTACATGACCCCTAGGATCAAGCAAGTCACTCGAGGGACATGGTGTGCTACTCATGTAGAAGAGAGGGCAAATGGGTCATGATTTCCCAACTCGCCAAATGGACAACTAGAAAACTACTGAGGGACCGCTGATGAAGAGGTATAGGTTCTGAAAAGGTTTTCCGTAGGGTGTAGGACGTGGAATGGGAGCCGAAAGAGTAGCCGGAGGAAGGAAGATGCATGATGGGCTACCGCCACCTCCCTAGGTGGTCCACCACGGGCTCTTGGATCTGTTTGATAGGGAAAATTCTAGCTAATGGTGATGAATAACTACAACCACGTTGCTCCATAAATTATTAGTGGTGTGATCTGTGTCTTATCCACATTTTCTATAGTTCTTATAGAAACGGGTTCTAATAACTATTTCTTTACCATAGACCATGTTTAGAGATTGAGGATTCTAGTGGAGCCATTAGCATAGTAATTACAGTCAGAGAATCCTATGGGAGGTGATATGAAAAATATACATTGGTTCCATTAGGGTGAGCTTACTCTATGAGGTGATATCATTAGTTGGGATCTCCAAGTTGTATCATTGAGACCATAGGTTTTCATCATGGGTGTGGACTGGTTATATATAATTCATGATCAGATCGATTGTCTTAGGTGCATAGTGTGGTGTGTATGCGAGGATGGGTCTAGGGTTTCTTTCTCGGGTGAGATGGGAGCTCTTGCAACATTAGATAGACATTCTCTGAGGATAGTGGAATCCATCACTCACAAGTAGAGTATCCTTAACCTCAGTGTGGTGTATGGGAAGATTTCTTAGTTTCCTGTTGTTCTAGGTGGGTATGAATACTTATTTCCAGAAGATATTTCGAGATTACCTCCTTGTTGTGAGGTAGAGTTCTACATTGATCCTTACCCCTATACAACATTGATATGCACACTAGCATATAGGATGGCTCCTGCATAGATTCATGAGTTGAGGGTGCAGCATGAGGAATTGTAGGAAAAGGGATTCGTGAGGCCTAGAATTTTACCATTGTCAACCCCATTTTTTTCCATGAAGGTAGATGGGAGTTCAAGGTTGGGGGTGGGCTTCCAGCACCAGAACAAGGTGAACTTTAGGAACAAGTATCCACTACCTAGGATTGATGACCTATTCAATCAGCTGAAGGGAGTGATATGGATCTCAAAGATTGACCATAGATCAGTATATCATCAGCTTTGTTTATTGGAAGAATATGTACTGAAGAGAGCCTTCAGATATCAATATGTACACAATTAGATATGGGTGATGCCTTTCGGCATGACCAATGCTCCAGCAGTGTTCATGGGACTCATGAACATGATCATACACCCTTACATTGACCGGTCTGTCGTGAACTTCATTTATAACATCCTGGTGTATTCGGGGTACAAGGAAGAGCACGGTACACACCTACGGATAATCATGGATACACTCTGAGAGAAACAGATTTATATGAAGATTTCGATGTTTTAGATCAGGATTCGGGAGATCTACATTCTAAGACATGTCATTTCAGATGTTGTGGTTAAAGTGGATCCAACAATTACAGAAATGGTACTTTCTTGGGAGCCACCCGAGAGAGTGATTGAGGTACTAAGATTGTTGGGTTTTGGTTGGATAATACCAGACATTTGCACCATAATTTTAAATTGTATCATCACCCTTTTCAGCTTTGAATTTTAAGGGATATCCCTTTGTGTGGCCGAAGATATGCAAGTAGAGTTTTAAATTGCTGAGACAGAGACTGAAGAGTGCCCCTATTAATATTACCCGAGGAGGGTGTCAGATATGTAGTTTCCTGCAGCGAATCCATGACCAGACTGGGTTGTGTCTTGATGCAGGTGAAGGAGTGATCGGCTATGGTTCATGGAAGTTGAGGAAGAACGAGCAGAACTATGTGACCCAGGACACGGAGCTAGCTGCACCGGTCTATTCATTAAATATGTGGCCGCACTACTTGATGGGAGAGTGGTTTACCATCTACAATGACTACAAATGTTTCAAGTGTATCTTATTCTAGAAAGACCAAAACATGAAGCAGTTTCAATGGCAAGAGTTATAGAGCTTGAAAATTTTCCATCAAAAGAAAAGAAAATTATCACTATATTATATGAATTAGAAATATTTATCTTGCCAACAATCTTTGATATGAATGTTCACATGATTCTTCACTTTTTTATACTGATTTTACTATGTGGTCCTATACATTATAAATTGATATACATCATTGAATGTTTTATGATATGATTTAAAGTTTATTTCAGAAATCGATGTCGGACAAAGGGTTGTATTAACAACTAATATAGTTTTATGGAATTTGTTCGATTCTGTACTGAATTCTTGTATGGTGTGGAAATAATTGTTCTACCAAAATATCATAACACGAGGTGGCTTATAGGATAATTAATTTATAGAATATATGTTTTCAAAATCAATATTACATATTGGGAGTAGGCCAGTATTTATATATTTTATAACATTTTAGAAGGATTCCATATACG
The DNA here is from genome assembly GCA_963277665.1 of Viscum album. Lineage (NCBI taxonomy): Eukaryota > Viridiplantae > Streptophyta > Magnoliopsida > Santalales > Viscaceae > Viscum > Viscum album. The sequence continues at coordinate 1,201,344,697 of OY728164.1, forward strand.
TTGAAACCACAAAATAAATTCTTACTAATTTGAATCCATCAATGGTTAAAAAAATTTTATAAAATACACATAACAAATAGTTTATAGGATGGATTCAAGAACATATTTTTATGGATTTTTATGAAAATATGGATCCAATTTCATAACGTATTCAATGTCGAGATAGATTACCATGTTTTTAGGTATTATCCTACAATGGTTATGTAATTTATGGTTATATGTTTAAAAAAAATAAACATGATGAAGGAAGTACCATGAAAAATAGTAGAGTTAATCTTATTGATGAAGCGATGTACATTTATAGCACTAAAAAATACTATTTATGAAAATATGTCATACTTATGTATCATCAAAAAATATGGGTGTTGGATTTTCCAGCATTCAATGTTCCGAATTTTCAATTAATGATGGTTGATTACCATAGTACTGTTAATATAGATGAATTGGGATTCATAAATCTAGATTTTAGTAATGAAGGTTACAAATATGAACATTTTATAGTGGAATTATATTTAGTATAGGTATTTTATGATCCAATTCCAAGAAACTTAAAGTGGTTAATTGTTCTTTTATAGACCAAAACCACGACATGGTTATATGTAGATTAAAAAATAGATGACCCTTTCATTGGGATGTCACATTCATTTCACAGTTTTTTCAATATTAATGGTGTTTTTTTCTACGAAGACCACAATAAAGGGATTTGGATACTTTATAGACTGGTCAAATCTGTTCATTCTTTTAAAAAATGAATTTAATAACTAGGTTAATTTTTTTAATATATTTTTCAATAACTCATGTTGTTTTCAATTCACTATTCCCGTTACATAATCTAAATTAAATGTTAAAACACATCTGTTGCAAATGACTTCTTTAAATTAAAATTCCCTAATCCATATGAACAATAGGTTTCTCAACCTTCTATTGCTCCCAATGAATATGAATAATGACCTCTTACATATGGCCATGATACCAATCTAGAGAAACAATAAAATTATTAGGGGTATAATGCTTCTAGTATAGAGAAAAACCACCTTATACACGTGATGATGCTACCAATCAAAAGGATAAACAAATTGATGATATTGAAATTTCTGAAATGGCAGATGGTGAAGAACTGATGTTGTAGAAAAAACATGAGTTCTGTATCATGATTGTGTAAGAAAATATTATTAATGAATAAATAAAAGTCATATATTCGATGTCAAATATAATGATCATGGACAACCTATTATCCCCATAAATACAATATTCAGTAGTTTCATTGTGCTTAACACTCAACATCACATTCCAATTAATGTAGATCTGTATCCCTATGTTGTGCCCCTGATTATGAAACTCATTTGGGAATATATTGTGGTATAATTGTTATATCATTTCATTATTTTACTTTTAAATAAAATGAAGAAACATTTAATTACTCTTAATCAACGCTTGAAGAGTGTTTTAATAATAGATGACTCCCACAACAAATTTGTATTAAATTAAATTGCAAAGGCTTACACAGGCTTTCACAAAATTCTAATAAACACGCATCTTAATGATCCTAAATGTAAAATAAACCTAAACCCACCACTTATGTATGAACAAATAATAAGATAAATAGTAAGGTATATGTTTACAGACCATTATGGGGAGATATATTTTCAGATACCTTGTGTCTACTAATTCATTTTTTTAAAATACATGTATTAATTAATTTTATTAAGAATTTTTTATTTATGAAATAGGAAACGAGTAATGTAGATATAGAATGGGTTGAAAAACCCACATACCCATACCATAAAGAAATAAAAGGGTATAATGAACATGAATGAATTGCTATATTTTATTAATATATCTTAATAATTTTATGCGACATGAAACAATAATGTAATTATGTTCCTATTTTTATATTCAGATTGATGAATCCAAATCTAAATCCATTACCATCAAATGTTATGTGACATTGAAGGTGGAATTTGTAAATTAAGATGGGGAAAATTGATCTAAACATATAAGATGTTTGGGAATCATATATAGTTATCACATAATAATTTGTTTCATTAAATCCCTATTACATAGAAATGAGTAATTGTTTTCCTAAATTTTATAGACAAACTTCTCAAAGGAATACTCAAAACCAATATTACATGAAAACCAAATATTAGAAACCATGATGTAGATGGAATTTTATAGCCACATTAGAGGTGTGGGGTTTGGGGTAAGACCTCGAATATATTTTTAGAAAATAAAATAATAAGAGGATAAATATAAAAAATTTAATGAGATAAATGAAATATTAGTTTCCATTGAAGAAAAATTTCAATGGATGACTTAGTTGATAGAATATTTACGGTGGGAGCATGGTGAAAAAATAATCAATAACATCCACATCGTGAAGTTCCCATCCTATCCCCTGCAATATTTGAGGTGAGGTATTCCCCTCTAAGATCATTCTTTTATAACATAATCAATATTCTCATAAATGTTTCTATGAAATGTGAATTAGAAAATTATTTATACCATTACTATAATGATATTTTATAGTGTGAAAAGGATCGTGAAATAAACATATCAACACTCACCCATCACCTTGTTGTGATGGTGATTGTGTTCAATATTTTGGAATACATTCCACAAAACAGACAACTTCAATTGGTCTTGTAGTGACCCAACACCAAAAATCTTGGATATAGTTTATAATACCATTATAATGGCATAAGATATATGTAAATCACATCCCAATGGGCCTTATAGTTATATAATATTGGTAAACCATATACATATATCCATCTTGTATTAAAAATGAATAAACTAATTAGAAGATAATTTTTTTTATTTGAGAACAAATATATTCCATCTAGAGTATCTGTGCATATATTTCTTAGTACGCTTCATGAAATTATAGGGAAAAGAAACATAATAATGATGTGCTCAAATAAACAGTAAGGGTAATCATAACCGAATAAATAATGAGTTAGTGAGAATACTAATTATTGAAAGGTAAATGATAGAAAAAACATTCAATGTTGTCAATTAAAAAGAAGGAATATAGTAAATATTATCGAAATCTAAGTAACTAAAAACACATTCATTTAAAATAACTAGATAATTAAAAATAAAAGTAGATAGATAAGAAACTGAAATGCCAACCATTTAATCAACTTAATTAGATTGAACTACACCTATAGATACATCAATAAAAAATATCATTGATAATAGTAACTAAACAAAAATAAAAGAAATATTTAATTATTTGATGTCATATTTCATAAGAACATGACATCATTAATATATATTTGGTTTAAAACATACTAGGTAAAAACCAATTAGATTATGATAGAAAACCTATCCCATCCCATGAGACTAATGATACATTGTGGGGAATGCATTAACTAGTCCCACACTTGTAGGGATTTCCTTTAATGGTCCCTAAATTGTGTCTTACATGTGAAAAGAATTATCAAATATCAGATTCAAATTCATATACAATGTACCATACCAAATATCCATATTTAGTAAAGGATACAAATTTATAAATATTTCACCAATAGATAAAATAACAATCAAAGTGAAACCTGTAAATATTTTTGGTATATAGTTTAGGAAATAATAACATACTTGTTAAATTTCATGGATACTTAGATTGTATTAAATGGTCAATGATCATAAAAATTGAATATTTTAGGGGTACTAGAATGAATCAAGGAAGTGAATTTCAATAGAATTATTCAACAAATCCATCAAAACCCATCCATATGAAGAATTAGGATGGTATCAATATAATATATCCCAAGTGGATTAAGGATTAAGGGATATTTTAATTGATTTTTGGGAAGCATTCTTGAGAAAATATACTTTTCATTTCTCCAAAAAAAATATTTTGAATGTCCTTTTAATTAAAATCATTTTAAAATCATTTTATTTGAAAATTAACATTTTAATATTGCAAAGGATGATTCAAATAATAGATGGAAGGTAAATATATACATGTCACACAGGGTAATAAATCATTCATTTTAAACATTAAAAAGGTATATAAAAATACTTCATCTGAAAAGGGAAAATATGATCCCACTAAAAAATGGTAAAGGATAAAAAGGGTAAAAATTCCCTGTATAAATAATTTTTGATAGGTTAGAAAAGAATTTGGAAAAAAATTGATTAAATATAGGTTTTACATGAATATAAGTTCTGCAACTAAAGAGAGAAATTATGTTGGGTTTTCTTAATAACATTTTCTAAACTATTTTTATTACCAAAGAGTGGGAAAATTGAACTATTACTTGAGAATGTTCATTAAAAATAAGTGGATAAGAAAATTCAATTTTTTATTTAACAAATTTGATATAATTTCATCAAATGGAAATGGAAGTGTAAAAAATCCAAAAACAATTATTGTTATGTAACCCCTTGAAAAGGCTATAAAATTGAATTGAGAATCAATCAATGAGTATATACAATTTATCAAATATAAATCCACATAGGGTAAGTGGAGATACATCATGATATAGATGAATTCATTAGACATAAACTATTATAATGTTAATGACCATGAGGAAGTGGGGAAACATCAAGGTATAATCGAATTCATTACACATATACTCTTATAATCACATAATTGGAATAAATTAATTTAAAAATAATCATGCATGTGGGATGATAGTATGAGTTTTTCAAGTAAAAACGTTCAAAATTTTCTATGTTATCATATCTAATCTCAATGTTAAATTTATTAAATGTACATAAATTTTATAAATGAAAAATAAATGACATAATCTAACATTAAATAAATTACAAATGATATTTTTACTTTATAAATAATTTATATAAATATATGTTTTGAACTAAACTTCAATATTTTCACTATTAATCAATAAAATAAAACATTACAGAAAATGAAAAAAAAAATTCTTGAAAAAAAGTATTTTACTCTTTAAAATAAGATTTTTATCTTTACATATGAACTCCATAAATTTTTCAAAAATTGGATATAAAATATTTTCTCTCTTAAAAGACGGTAAACGTTCCTTTATAAAAATATATGTTTTATGTGTAAATTCGTTTTTTCATATCTTATGTCTATCATATTCGTTGAATAAATGTCAAAAATATTGGAATTAATATATAAAATTTATATTTCATTAATAGAATTTAGTAATTTTAATTAATTTAATTTATTATGATAAAGATTCTTTGTGGGAATAAAAATTCAGTTTTTTATAAAAAACATTTCCTTTATATAAAATTGGTACTTTTATTAATTTATAATTTATTTACAACTAAATAAAAAGTTTTACCTTTATTTGAACCACATAATTTATTTTTTAAATTTATAAAATTTATAAACACTATCTTAATGGATTTTTTATATATTATTTTACTCAATAATGATATTTTAATAATATATTGTTATTTTATAAAACATGACTTTTGTGTAATGTAATCATTCAATGAAAGTTGATGTTGTGTGTGATGAAAAATAACAAATGTTTTATATATTGAAAACTATATTATATATTAAGAATCATTAAAATAGTAAATATATAATAAAATCTTGTAATTTATATTCCCTTACGTAGTTTGTGGTATGTGTCATTCACGCTATTAAATTTAATTGTCTTAGATTAGATCTTCTAGGTGTTACATTCTATACCCTGTAATAAAATTTTGTTCATACGATTTAAAAACTATCTAAGAAATATGGGGTTTAATATTTTAAAAATCATTTATATTAATCCCACATTATTAGAATAATTCATAAGAAATAATCTTGAAATGAGAGAATGGGAATTACATAGGTCACATCGAATAGAATCTAACTAGATCTCCATGTAAGAGGAAAATAGTGCAAAGTATAGATAATAAATTGAGGAAAAGTGTAAATATTTATATGGATTTATGGAGGTCATAAATAGAAAACAATTGAATGATCAATGGAAACTTAAGGGCTTAAAATCCATAAATATGTGATGATTTAAAAGACCATCAGTTCGAAAAATAATTACGGTATTAGGAAAATATATTATTTCTATGAAATTTTCATAATGTTGGGAAATTCCATTAATGCCTATGTGTATAAGGAAATATACCTACATGTATATATTTCAATATACACAATTTCATCCTTTGGTTTTACTGTAGAAAATATCTAATTCATCAATTATATCAGAAAATGGATATCCAAAAATTTAAATTGATGCCTAAGGCACCAAAATACACTTTTAACGGAACTTGAGATCTATATAAGAGTGAAAATTAAAACAAATTGTCTCTATATATTTCTAAAAACGAATATTATTATGACATTAATATCTAAACACAAAAAGTGATGCCAATATTTAATCATTAACATTTATTCATCAAATTATTTAACTAAAAATAGTGACATATCAACCAGGAAATTTCATAGTCCAGTAGTTGGTGTGAAAACCTTATCACCCATGGGTCCTGGGTTTATGTCCCACAACCAAGACGAATTTGATGGGTTTTAATCCAACATATTGGATCTCTTTTTCTAAAACTATATTAATAAATTTTTGAAAATAAATAAGATGGATATCCTTGAAAAAATATTAATCACAAAATATCCTTTTAACAATGGTTTTCAGAACAACTTCAATTAAAAAAATTCTTCTTCATTTTTATTTTAACATGTGTACTTACTTGGTCTAATGTTTTTCATATGTCATTCATTATCTGTTCAAATCATTTATAATGTTTTTTAAATAAAATGTAAATTATCATAATCATACCCCGCATGAGTGTCAAAGAGGGGTGTAGAAAGGCTTATTGTCATGTACCATGATATAATGAGTTAGGGTTGAGGAACCATGTTAATGTTTTTACCGATTGGTATTTCTATTCCAAATCCATGTCCAATTGTTGTATCTGTACCTGAATGTATTTCTAGGAAGACTCTCATAATATCATCTTTACTAAAATTTTAGGATGTACTTATATACATATCTTTCAAATTATACCTTGGGGATATGTTCTATAATCTATGTTTCCCAAAATATAGTTCCAATTGTTGCTAAAAATCTTTGTACGATTCAAACTATAGCAACACAGTTTTAGAAATCCAGGATCTAGAGACTAATGCCATTAAATTAGCATAAGATACTATAAAATAATCTCTCAATAAACCAAATAGTTTAGTGGTTTTGGTAAACTAGATACATATATGAGTCTTGTATTACAAATGAATACACTAATTTCCATAAACTTTTTGTTTTTAGAATAACATTATTTTTTTCATATCCTTGAATATCATTCTTAGAACAATTCCGGGAGATTGGGAGAATGGAAACATATAAGGGTGAGTTGAAATTATAATTAAGGGTAAGTATAGTTGATGAAATAATGATTCTTTGATAAAAAAACTATGAAAAAGTAAATAAATGAAAAAAAAATCATATAGCCAATAAATGACATGGATGAGAGTAAATAATATAGCATGGTAAGTAACTGAAAACAAATTCCATTCAAATGACTAGATAAGTCAAAATCAATATGGATCTAAAACATACCGCACTGCCTTCCATTTAATCTGAGAACTGAGAATGAAATTCATCCATATATATGACTATAGAAAATATGATGGATAATAATTACTAAATAAAAAGGATGGAAATTATTAATTATTGGATGTAACGTTTTCTAGGAACATGTTATCTTTACCATAAATCTAGTTTATAATGTTCTATTTAAAATCAAAATTTTATAAGATAGGCAATGGATTACATCCCATGATACTAATGATGCATCATTTGGCATATTTAACTAGTCCCCAACCCATAGGAATTGCCTTAAATGGTCCATACATGTGCCTGGAATGTCCAAAGCATTATAAAATAACTGATTTGAATTCATAATCAAACACCATATCAAATATATATGTTGAGTAAAGGATAAAAATTTATCATTATTAACAGATTATATAAAATAAAAATCAATGTTAACTCCGAATGTAAAAATATTATACGGTTCAGGAAAAAATACCATCCATGGTAGATGATATAGATAATTATGGAAAATTCAATGTTGAATGATAATTGGAAATTGAATATTTCAAGGGGACTAAAAGGAATCATGGATGTGAATGTCAATTCCATCCATAAAAAAATCAATAAAAATTATATAGAGTATGAATAAGGAACCTACCAATAAAACATTTCCCAAGTGGAGTAAGGAATAAGGGTTGTTTTCATTGATGATCAGAATACAAAAAAAAATATCTAAAAAGAATTATTAAGAAATAACCATTTAATTTAATAAACATTCCTGAATTATATTTCTTTAAAAATCATGTTCAAACAAATTGTAATTAAAACTTAAACTTTTAATCTTATAATGTAATATTTAATAAAATATTGTGAAAAATCCCTACATATTATATGATGTATAAGAGAGTATTCCTTTTTAAAGGTAAATATGATTATAAAATTGGATTGTTTCGAATGTCATAATAATATACTTATGAAAAAAAATGTTCAAATGGAAAAAATCATAAAATATTTGTTAAAAAATCATTTTGGAATGGTTGAATACAATTTTTTATGCATTTTAGTATACGATGGGTTTTAGGAGAAAATATGCCCTCCGACTGAAGTGAAAATGATGTTGATTTTTATTAAAAAAATTCTAAACCATTTTGAGTTGGAAAGAGTGAAAAATGGGACTATTACATGATAAAGTTCACGAATAATCAGAAGATAAGAAACAGAAAGTTTATATTGAACAATGTTTATATAATTTTGTTAAATGTAAATTCAGGTGTAAAAAATCTCAAATAAATCGAGATTGTGAAGTAAACCCTTGAAAATACAATTATGATGAAGTGAAAATAAATAAATGAATTGATTTATATATATCCATTAATAATCTCATATGATAAGGTCTAATGTATAAATATATATTCTAAGTAATTATACACATAATATTATAAAATTAACGAAAATGTGTATGTAATATAAATCAAGGAAAAAATAATTGGTTTATGAAATTTCTTTTCCACTTCGGTAACATTTCACTCTAATTATCATAGAAAAATAATTCAAATTGAAACTCAATATACTTGGAAAATAAATTAATTCTTCATATAATATATCAAAAAATACATTAGATACACCAGAAAAAATATTTATGTGGTGAACATGTCATTTATCTCATAGATGTGAAAAGTGAGATGAAAATATCTTACAATCAGTCTGACTTGTCTCATGTGTCTTTATATTTCAAAATAAAAAAAAATTAGTTATTTAATTTTTTAGAAACATTTTAATTTTTTTATTTAATTTATTTCATATATTACAAATTTTTACAACTACATAAACAAGTTTTTTATATTTAGTGTTTTGACCAAATTCAGTTTCTATGTCAAAAAAACATTGGTAGGTAATCTTTGGTCAAATGTGCCATTACATAACATATAAATCATAATAATCATTAAGAAATAATCACATTTATATATATTATCCTTTTAAAACAAATTAATAAATATGGTTACAAAAATTACCCAATGTTACAGTAGAAGTAATGAGAAATCCTGCAATACGCATGATCCAAAGAGTTAGAATGATCATAACCTCCATGTTCTTAAGCCATAATTTAGAAAGGAAATAGTCTCCCATGTATTTTCATCATATGAAGAAATAGTGTCGTGTGTTGATAAGATATGTAAAGAATTTTCAATGTCCTATGGATTTGAAGGGTAGCCATAGAAGAAAATATTGGTAGAGAGAAGCATAGATAAAGGGAAAAGGTAATGAAGGATTTTCCAATATGTGATAACTATGAGAAGAAACACCCTGGAACATTCTTGAAAGGGAATGAGAGTTTGTTATAAGTATGGAGAAAAAGGGAACCAAGTACGTGACTGCAAGGGAAAGAAAAATGTTTCAAATGTACAATGCTTCGTCTGTAAAGAGTTGGGACACTACACGAACCAATGTCCAAATCATCAGAGTATGACCAAAATGATGCTATTGGATAATAATCTAGTTATGATACTACCTCAGATGCAGATGAATGACTAGTGTTTTTATGTTTTTATTTTAGGATTATTTCATTTTAGTGTTGTATAAAAAATATAGTGGTTATATGAATTATAGAGATAAATAAGGATTGTACTGCAGTACTATATTATTGAGATTTTAATATTATATAGTTCTAAAAAAAGTGACTTAAATATAAAGCTACATATTTGGTAAAATACATGGTTGATGGAAAGGTAATCCTTAATATGGTCTCGATAATGAGGTAGTGATTTTGGAATAAGAGATGGTGAATTGAATAAATTATATTGGATATTCTTGACTACCTTGAAACTGATTAATGATTTGTAATTATTGGAGTTTACAACATTTTTGGATTGAAGTTGTATATCTAATATTATATAAATAATAAGGGAGCATGAATGTAATCAATAAGGTTTTATGGTAATTCAGAGTGTTTCATTGTTTTCAAAAAATACATGATGAAGGTATTCACATGTTATTACACGTAAAAAGGATCTTAATTATGTTTACCTTCCTTAAAAATTTTGGACTGTGAGTGTGGAAAGAAGTATTTTGGATAATTCTAGTTTGAGATTATTTTTGGGTTGCCATAAAAGGACATCCCAGAGGTCGGGCGGCAACCCGTCGCGTCCGGCAAGGCCGTAAGACTTGAAACCTTAACCGAAGGGAGGAAAGGGTGTATCACCTATCACTTACCCACGTGATGACCCGAATTGAATAATGTAGTTTTTAATGGGTCTGATATGTGAATTATTAATTCATTATTTCTGCAACCCTATACGATTAGGATAAATAGAATATATATATTTTTTGAAATCTTTTAGAGTAAAAGATGAGTTTGTTATAGGAATTAGTTGAAGGATGAAACTCTACTTGTCAAGTATATATTTAAATATATATATACATATATATATATCCCACTTATTTTATGGATAAATTGATTATTAAACATTATAGAAGGAATCTTAAAACCAAAAATGTGTTATCCTAATACCTTACATTTTTTTGAACTCATGGTATTTTAAATCATCATAGATTGGTGGTTTTGAGGACCACAATTATACAATTGTTTTTGATTGATGACCTCAATCATTCCCTATAAATATTTACATTTTTACTCTAATTATGTGTCACTAATTTCCACCAATGTTCTCTTAATTGAGATCATAATTTGGTGGTGACTTTTTCAATCCCCTTTTCCTCTTATGAAAACTAAATTTTATTAACCCAATTTTCAATGTCGGTTTTCCCACAATGGTATTTTCTATTTTCAACCTTTTATTTTCAAAGAACAATTTCAAATTACGAGGACCCAATTTATTGAAGGAGGTAAAAATGCAACACCCCATGATTTCATAGTACGTTATTTCTTCAAAGTAATGCAATAACTTTCACTACACACAACACAGAGTTCAAGCACATCATGACTTACCAAACTAGTCATTCAAAAGCAGTTATAAATAGTATTAACAAAATTTTGAACATTATATAATTCTAGAATCCATATAATGAGTTTCTTAGACATAATGTAAGAACAAATTCATTTTTTTCAAATAAAATAATTATTTTTCAAAAAATAAAATTTTAACGCCTTTTAATGGAGAACCCTTTTTAAATCCAATTTTTGAAAATTTCATATATTCATTTGGAAAAAATAAACTTCTTCTCTAGTATCGGGAAATAAGAATTTAGTTCCAATAATGTTTAGGTGTTTTTCTGATAACTTTAATATTTGGGTGAATAGTGAAAAATACAATATTTTAACTGAAAACAACATTTCTAAACAAAATAATTTATAGTGTTAAATTATAAATTTTTATGGTTTGGAAGTATAAATAGATTATATTTTTACTATTTAATCCAATTATTGTCATAGTAAGTAATTTCACTTTGAAATTGGATATAAAAAAGTGTCAAACTTTTGATAGTTTTTATTTCTTAAACATACACCTTTTGGTTTTGACTATAGGAATTGATTTTAAATTAATAAAAGAAACTTCTATGTTCTTAATTTGGAAAAATACACTTCATTATTGCATTCAAAATATCAAAATTATGTTATGGTGATTTTTTGGTATTTTTCTGAAAACATTTAATTTTTGATGAATAGTGAAAAACACTGAGTTAAAGTTTAAAACCGAATTTTTATTTAAATAATTATTTATTTTATTTAAATTTGTTTTAGGTCAAATTATATACATAATACCTATATAAGTTAAATGTAATTCATTGGATTTAGTTTATAATAATTTATATATATATATATATATATATATTATTGAACTTTTCACCGTCTTTTACCCACCTCCTAGGAGAATTTGTAAATTCACATAAAACATAATTTTAATGCTTCTGTGAGTTTAATTTCGATAATCCAAGAGACATGGTTAATATCATTGAGTAAAATTTGGTTAAATAAGATAAAAATAATTTTTGGGTAATAGTAACTTTTTACTTTTATTTACCATGGTTAAAAATAAATAGGGAAAGTAAGGGTAAAAATTATATTATTATTACCCAATAACATGTCCTAATAAAATTAGATAAGTTTAACTAGAACAAAAAAACCCTAAGAATAAAATATGACCTTTTTGGTCCACTTGGATTAGATTGGGACATTTATTATTATTTAAATTAAAGAAGAGTTAAAAGTGTTAAATTCGATGTTTATTAACAAAACCATTTTTAATATAGGGTTATACATAAGATAAATTTGACTATAAATATTAATTAGAAAGATAAGATTATTTCCTACATCATGGTAATTTATTTATAATTTTTATACATTAAATAACTAAATTTATATATGACACAATGATGATGCAGTAATTACCTTATTAATGAAAGAATCAAATAAATGGTATTATAAATATTAAAATAAATATAATTTCAATGTTTTTATGAAATACACGAATTTTATAGGTTACTATTACATTTTAGGTCTGATTTAATGTATCTTGTTTTAAGTAATAATGTTGTGATGACTTTCACAAAAACAAAATATCAAATAGTTTCAAAATTGACATAAATTAATATTTAAAACAAATATTATATGATTAATTGATATTATATTACTAAAAATCCAAGGTTCGTCCAAAGGACTTATATCATGATAGGTAAATAATTAAGTAACCACTTGGGGATCTTTTATAAGTTTATAGTATGTTTATTAACCATATAATATAAAAATATAAAGTGACATGGTAAATGTCGAACTAATTAACTAAGGGTTAAAACTAAAAGATGAGGTTAATAATGTGCCATAAACCTGTCTAAAACCTATTGGTTGAGTTTATTTCGACCCATTCCCACCTTATACATTTAATAATCCTCTTTGGAGCCTTTAGAAACCGAATATTAATTTATTATAAATTAAAACTTTATGTTTTGTCCTAAAGAGCCCCTCCTCTCCCTTATAAAAGGACACCACTTCTAACCAATTCCTCACACCTTTAAATCCCTTTGGCTCGTACAAACTCTGCCCAATTAATATTCCTAAATAACTCATATCCTCTTATAAGCCTTACCTTAGGCATAACGCACTTCAAGAGTCCTTTTTGGTTTCAACCAAAGGTAGTTGCCCAAATTAAACGTAACGATTTCTCTTAGCTTCTTTTCTTTTATTTTACTTCTCCAACCCATAAACTCTTATTATTATTTTTTTTGTAACAAAACTAGTATACTAAATATACTAGTATATTGTTATGAGAATTATTCTACTAAAATTACACACACCAACATGTAATGGGTGAAGGAAATAATGTTTTTGTGGATGACTACCAAACGCCTCCTGAAACGATGTTTGTTCAATTATCTCCTACCACCTATCATGGTGGACATTATGATGGAACTATAAATAAATATTATATTAATTATATTTATTTTATGTATAAGTTTCTTTATTTTCATTTTATAGCATACCATTATTCGTTTCATGTTGTATATATATACACCATAATTTCATTTGAGGAAGTGCGGACTACCGCCCCTTCAAAGTGATATGACTCGTTCATACCATACATGGAACGTATAAACGATGGTGTTAGTGAACATAAGTAACACATATAAGATATTATATTATACTGGAATAATAATATACCTTTGTATCATATGCTTTATATTCGTTTTAAAATGAAAAAGGGAAATGGAAGTAGGGTCTGTGCGTACGTACAGACTACCGTCTCCATAAACAGTTTTTTTCATTTCATATAAATATCTATTATACATGTTTATATTATAAATATATATGATATATAAATAATGTTTTATATTGTGTAAGTACTTAAATATTTATCTAAGTGATACAATTAAAAGTAACATGTTAAAACACGTAGGATAAAGGAAGCGATTATTACCCAAAATGTTAATTTAACATGGAAATTATTATTAAATGGGTAGTATAAAGTACTAAATAAATCTTTTATGATATAATAAATATTAATATGGTTCTTTTATAATTTAATAACATAATAATATCTTCATACAGGATGTTAAATGTACCCTCGACTAAAGGAAAGTGCAAGGTAAGGGGTTTTCCTCTCACTCTTTATTCCCATGAGATTCATGCCATATTTCCACTATTACATTTTGTGTGGTGTATGTACTGCCTGTAATTGTATTATTTTTGTAATACACATTAATTTATGTGTGTTAACATATTAATTTTATGATACCTCTTTCATGGGGTGTATTTTCAAATAAGTTACCAAATTGGAAAGGGTTAATTTCACAATCTCTTTACTATCCGAGGTTGTTTTTAAGTAAGTATCTAATGGGACATATTTATTATCCATGTAAATGTTTCATGAAAGAGTTTTCAAAGGTATTATTTTAAGGCAATTTTTACAAAAACATTATTTCAAAGGTTTTAAATACTTATTCTTCTAAATCTTTCTCATTAATGTCTATTTCTTTACAATGGATTTTTAATGATTTATTTATATGGAAATGAATGTTTTTTAAATTTTTAATTCCTTTAAAAAGTTTCAAAGTGGTATAGGACACATTGATTCAAAAATTTCTTTAAATTTATTCCATTCTAAATTGTGTAACATTTAAATTTTTTCATGAAAAAGGGATATTTCTCTCAAAGAGTTTTACAAATCATTATCATCTATGTCAACATCCTTTGATGGATTTCAAACTTGTTTGAAGTTGATTTGTTATGATACAAATATTTTATATTGTATTGAAGGTTTTTTGATATGTTTGACTATGGATGTGTTATTTTTATACCATTCATGGTTTATGGTTAATGTATTGACATTTCGTATGATATTTTTAATATGAATGCTTATGTTATGTTTCAACCTTTTTGTATGAGGAATGTATTGGACATAGTATGTGACGGGTGGAGCCCTCTATAGCTCCTCGATGCATTAGTAGGTCTCATTAGACAACGAGACATGGAATTGGCCAAGGCCCTTTCCCAATTTGATTTATGGTTTTTTTCGAGGCCTTAATCATTTTTAGACATCTTGGTCGAGGCTTTGAAAAAATGTTTCAGAATGTCCGGCATTATACATTCCCTCATTATGGAAATAATATTGATGGTTCATGTAGTCATTCGACTATTAGAATACCCATGATTATTTTTTATTAAGGCATTATTTACTATGCTCATATTCGTTCCATAAAAGTATTCATGGTTATTGTTGGTAAAGGTGTGTGGTTTCAATTATTCACCATGCTTAATATTTATGTTATCTTCGGCTGTATTACTTACCCTTACTGAGCATTTGAGATCACCCCTTTCGATGTTTTATTTTTCCCCACTATTCCAAGAAGTGTTTAATGATTGATATGTAGGGTTATGCTAATGGGAATAATGGAATTCTCAATGAACTATTTACACTGTGTTTTATGTTTGAAATTGTAATGTAACGTTAATATATGTAATCTATATTCCAAGACTTCTAAACCAGTCGGTTCTTCGAGACATTATTCCTTGTAATCATGCCAATGTATTAAAATAATTCACCGACCCTAGGTGATTGGGATTGGGGCGTTACATTCTGAGTCTTAGGGTTGGAAGGTTTTGAATGTAAATCCTTCTAAGGCATAATGATGAGGGTTAATCTCTAATGTGAAGTAAATGCAAGAAAACAGTTTTTCTCAAGAATGGCGGGATTCATAATTATCTCAAAAATGAATCACCTAGAAACAAATCCTCCTTTGGGAATTTCACACTAGGAATTTTAGCATCAATGAATTGCTTCCTTCTTTTCCTTAATTATAGCATTGTTTTAGCTAGAATGAAGATCTGAATTTCTTTTCAAAATCATGTTTTTTAAGAAGATATAGTTAGATTTTTATCTTTGAAAATTGATGAACACTTGAACCATATTTTTAATGATATATTGGTCCACACATCCATTTTTCCATCATGAAATTTCTTTCACCTAGGAAGCAATAAATATGGAAAAAACTTCCATTTCATTTCTATTCGAACAGATTCTTCAATAAAGAAAAACAAATCCCATCTTCTCCCTCCCGCACACTTGTTCTCAACAATAATCATGCATTCAATATCTAGAACTATTTGGTAATGGGATAAATGGATTATAATGTGGCTATATAACAAGGTATTTCCTATATACTAGGGGATTAATAAATATCAGATGAAATGGTATGGAAAAATTGGAGTTTAATGAAAAAGTCATTTCAAAGTGACGCATCAGTCATACTTAACAAATTCAATGAACTCTAACATCTTTAAAAAAGAGAATTTTTTTTCAAGGATCAAAAAATATGTCTCAAGACTCTAATGAAAAATACAAACGTATTATTATGTCAAAAAAGGTTTATAAACCTCTCAGTTTGGCAAGATTTTTAATTTAGACAGTACTAGTGCACATGAATTTCACAATCAACCAAACTTCATCAAATTAAATGATAAAAAATTAGAAATAAAAATACAATGAGAAATCATTTTAATACATAAATATTAAAATCAATCCATTTTCCAAAAATACAATGATTTTTTGAATTTTTCAAAGAATTAAATTCAGCTGAAGGATCTTAAAAATAAAGAAACAAATGAGATAGCGGAAAACATTAAAAATTCAGAAAAATACATGGAAAATAAAATTAAAGTGGACTAATTTTTTCCCCTAAAAACAGGTCTACATCCCTCCCACACACTAATTCCATTTAATACCCTCTTTTTTAGATAAAATTAGATCATGATGAATTTTCATATAGAATTTAAAATTTTATGAAAACAAAATAAAGATAAGGAATGACACAACCTGATTTATTTTTCAATGGAACCCTTGAGTAATTATCGTAGTTGCTACGACTTTAAAAGTACAAAAATGAAATGAAAAGACATAAGAAAAATAAATAAAATTAAATAATAAAGGTGATATAAAATGGATAGATCATGGTTTTCCCCCAAGAAGGTGATAGGTTTTTAGTTCCCCTTGTCAGTAAGTTGTAATAAATTATCCATAATTTAAAGGTGGGTATGATTTATTTGAGAGGAACCACCAAATGTGAATTCTTCTAGTGTACATGAGTAAAAACTGATATTGGAAAACCAAAAATAAAGAAGAATGATTCCAAACCCTATTGAAGAATATATATAGAATTTGATTCCTAGAGTGGGAGGGAAATGAAAATAGGTGTGATCCCTGTCATCTTTCGTGGTTTCCTACACCATATGGTATTCATGTTGTTGTAGAGGAGGTAGTCACACCACCACTAGTTCTCAGACTATTCTTCTTAAATTACAACAATATGGGCGATATCTTCCTTAACCTCCAAGGTAAGATCCATTTGTGATGTATGAAAAATTTTAGTAATGTGAATGTAAGAAAAAAATCCTTCTTGAATAATACTAAAACATTATTAATAAATAAAAATAAATGCCTTTCAGGTATTTCAGCTTGGAAATTGATATTTTTAGGTAAGAACATTCATAACACCATATCAGTAGGTTCATCTTATTTTTCATGTTAGAAATCAAGATAGAGGACATAAGGTGTGTATTTTTTAATATCAATGATTATAATATCGAGTTTTAGGATATCTTCAACAGCGTGATTCCATGATTCTTACAAAAACTGTTGATCTCCCATAAGTGAATCAGCTAGAATGTGTACTTTGTGGACCTCATTGAGTAATTTTTGGGTTCATTATGAAATTATTAACTCCATTAGTAGATCCTTATCACCCGCCTCATGTTTTATAACATAAAAAACTATAGGTGAAATCTCAACCACCATACATTTTGGATCAGGTTCCGGTTTTGGTTGCAGCACCAGTGAACAAATACATTCTTGAACCATTTATGATTTTCTCATTAGTTTTTTTAATATTTATGTTCTTGAGTTGGATGTTCATGAACCTTTTGACATTCTTATGGAACCTATGATTGGTCAATTGATGAAAAAAAATTAATTGAATGACATTCTATATAAAAATATTTTTATAGGTTTTGGAATTTATGATTTTTTTGTTTTTTAAAATGAATTGAAAATTATTTAAAAATGTGATTAATAATATTGAGTAAAGACCACTTTAATCCATTGAAATGACTCCAATTTGATCATACTTTTATGTGCATGCTATCAAAAAAATTTATAACTAAGTGCAGTATAGTGGTTGACCCAAGTCGATCTCATGAGGAGTCGTTGCAGTCAAGCATTAACCACTTCTAATTAACCTATATATACCCATGAAAAAATGTTCAGAAATTAATATTGATAACTAAAAATGAAATACTAAAATTAAACTTGAAATTCAAAAAATAATAGAATAAATTCATACAAAATGATGTTAGAAAAAAGGAGACAATTCCGAGAGAATCACCATGAGTGAACCTTCATCGTCTCATAATTAGTTTCAAATTGAAATAATTAACACACAAAATTTATTTAATGAACATCCACTTCTACATATGATTGGGAATGTAACATTCTCTCAATTATTACTAAGAGACAACACACCCACCACCTCGATCGATGGAAAATATTATAGAAGTGAAAGTTAATCCTCGGGTGGCAAGTGGATACACTAAGGAGCCTTCCCAACTAAGATCCCCTTTGACCTAATTATAATCAATTAAGAAAGATAAAAAATGAATTTCCAATGACATTGGTTTATTATTGGATTGAAATTTTGAGAATTAACTCAATTCATCTACACACGACCATGAGCATAAGAGTTTATATTGATGAAGAAAATGGGGGGAGAAAACAAAAGGGAGAATGAAAAAGTAGTGAAAGGAGAACACATAAATTAAAAAATGTAATCAAATTATAGAATGAAATTAAAAAAAATGCAACACTAAATTAATGAAAATTTCTAAAAAGGCTACCCCAATGTATCCAACACATTAAAATGAATGAGGTATACAATTTGGGAAATGGTACTTCTTGAATGTTGTTCCTATATATCACCTCTATCAACCTAATTTGTTTTATCTTCATTATACAATTGGGGATATATATATATCCACATTACTCAGGATATTTAATCTGCCCATGCTTACTATTCGTATTCTAATGAAACAAGTTCCAACGCATTTATGACCTTGAAAATGAAGTATCCATGTGTGTAAAACATAATATATATTGTGTATTAGAATTTATTCTTTTTCCCGACTAAATATCAACTTTATTTTTTCATCCATTTATGACATATGTCCCCATAATAAATTTTTTCACATATGTTCATTTTTTTAGGGTTGAATACTGAGCTGGATTTGAGCTTTCAAATGACGGATTTAGATTTTGGTCCAGATGGATAAAATTAAACCCATAGAATATAGGAAGATGTAAAAGAATAATTATTCAATTTGTATCATTGAAAAAAAGTTATTTCTGTAACATTGAAAAATTTAAAATGAGTTCAAATCCAAAATTATCCAATTTTGCAATTAAGAAAAAGAATACATGAAAATCATAAAATGTGACAATTTCCCTTAAAGTAACCTTTTTATGGGATTAAGACCTTTTAAATTCAGAATAAAATAATTTAAAATATATTATCTAGCAATTATTTTACACTTAATCATTGCATTCATGGGCAATCATCTTATACAGAGGTTAAAACAATCTTCTCAAAGCATAAGTGACAATATAAATCAATTATAATATCAATAAAAATATCATTACTCATACATGGATAAAGATTTTATGACTCCTAAAAAATAATATGAATCCATTAAATATCATTTTAGTCCAAACTTTTAATTTTTACCAACCACCCTGGAAAAAATATATCTCTCTTCACTCAAGGATTTGTTTGTGGAGTACTTCTCATTCTGAAGAAAATGTATGATATCCATAGGATTGATATCCTACCAGTATCTCTACAATATAGAGTCCAAAATTTGTTTATAATAAGTACATTTTCATGGGGTTTTCTGAGGCTTGAGGTTTTTAGGTTTTTAATGTAAAACCATCTATTGTAGAATGAGGAGGGTTAACCGCTAAAGTGAAGTTAATGCATGAAAACAATTTTTATCATGAATGGTGTGATTTCTAATTATATATACAGTGAATCACCTCAAAAATTATCTTAATTATGGAAATTCATACTTGTAATTTCAGACACAATGAATTATTGCACTCTTTTCCACAATTATAGCATTGTTTGTGCTTGAATGTAGATCCAGATTTCTTATCAGAATCCAATCTTTTGAGGAAAAGAGTGGACAGTTTTTATCTTAAAAAATTGTTGAATACTTGAACCATATTTGTAATGATATTTTGATCCACCCATCCATCTTACCATCGTGAAATATCTACCTCCCAATCGGTAATAAATACGGTAACATATTTTTCATTTCATTTCAAACATATTCTTTAGGAAACAAAACACAACCCATCTTCTCCCTCCCCCACACTCCAGTTCAACAATAATCTTGAATTTAACAACTAGAATATTTTGGAATGGGATAAATACCTTATAATAGTGTTGTCTAACAAGGTATTTCAAGGATACATGCGTCTCAATAAAGGTTATATGAAATGTTTTGACAAAATAAGAGTTTAATACAAAAGGGATTTCAATGTGATGCCTCAATCATACATAACACATTTTCTTGAA
Source organism: Viscum album (assembly GCA_963277665.1). Lineage (NCBI taxonomy): Eukaryota > Viridiplantae > Streptophyta > Magnoliopsida > Santalales > Viscaceae > Viscum > Viscum album. Next base: position 1,201,365,759 of record OY728164.1, read on the forward strand.
CTCTAACATCTTAAAAAATTATTAAAATATAAAGTTATGGTTCATACAACATGTTTCAAGGATGTAAAGAAAAATATTAATGTAATATGTTTACAAATAGGTGTAGAAACCTCTTGGTTTTGGAAAGATTTTCAATTTGGACAGTACTAGTGCACATGAGTTTCACAATCAGCCAATCTTCATCAAATAAAAAGATCAAAAATTAAAAAACCAAGTAAATTCCACAATCCATTAAATCCTTAAAAATTCAAATAAATCAATGTTCTAAAAATACAATGTTGCTGTAAATTTTCCAAAGTTTTAAATTCCGCTAACGAATTGTAAAAACAATGAAAAAATGAGAAAAATGAAAATGTAAAAAATTTATAAAAATAAATGAAATAAAAAATGCTTGTAGAAAATTATTTTCCCTAAATACATGTTTCCATCCCTCATAAAAACTTATTACATTTACTAGCCGCTTTCCTAGCTCAAATCAGATCAAGATACATTTTCACATAGAATTTAAATTGTGTAGAAAATAAACCAATGAAAAGGAATGACACAACCTTATTTATTTTTAAGTTGAAACCTTCTATTAAGACCCTAATTGATACCACTTTAAAACTACAAGATGGAAATGAAAAGACAGAAGAAAAATAAATAAAAAGAAATAAATAGGAGGATAGAAAAGAGATAATGCTTTGTTTGACCCCCCCCCCTAGCGGGTGCTATGTTTTTACTTCCCCTAGTCATTCAGTTGTAATAGATTATCCCCATGTAGAAGGTGGGTGTGTTATCATTGAGATGAACCACCACATGTGAATTTTTTCAATTTCCTTGAGTAAACACAGAAATTAGAGAACCCCAAATAATATAAGAAAGTTTTCAACACCCAATAAATATGATAGATAAAATTTAAGATCCAGAGTGGGAGGGAAAAGAACATTGGGATTCTCCCTGTCTACTTTTGTGGTGTCCTTCTTCACAGCGTATTCAAGTTTTTGTAGATGACATGGTCGCATCACCACCAACATCTCCTACAATTCTTCTCCTATAAGCACCACTTGGGATATATCATCTTTAAAATCCAGCGTCTGCTCAATTTTCACTGTATCAAAAATTTTAGAAATGTGGATGTTAGAAAACAAATCTGGTTGAATAAGATTAAAACATGATGGATCAGTAAAGAAATATTTTCATTCAATTATGTCTTCTTAGAGGTTGATCTATTCAATAAAAAACTTTGCAAAATCCATATCATTATGTGAATATTAATTTTTATCATTCAAAGAAAGATATAGGTCAAAATATGTTTATTTCTTAATATCAATGATGGAATGATCATGTTTGAGGATATCCTGAACAATGTGATTCTAGGATTCATCCAAAAATTATTAATATCCCATAAGTGAATTAGCTGGATTGTGTACATCATAGACCACCTTGAAAAATTGTAGAGTACAAGATGAGATGATCAACCCCTATAGTATCTCTTTATCACATTCCTCAGTTTCTTTAACATAAAAAGGATCGGTAAAATCTCTTCCACCAAATTATTTAGTTCAGGTTCTGGTTTGGGTTACTACACCTATGAATGAATATATTCTTCAACCCTTCAAAATTTTTTATAGTATTTTTATTACGTATTTCAGTTCTTGAATTGGGGATTCATGATCATTTTGAACATCTTCTTGAACCTGAGATTGGTCAGTCCATACATAAAAATTTGGAATGAGAGACAGCATAAACATATTGATTTTTTTTTTAAATTATGATTTTTTTTTGTTTTTTATTGAAAGGAAAATTATTTACAAAATGTGAATAAAAATAGTTAGTGGAGACCACTTGGATCTCTAAAAATGGTGCCAATATAATGAATAATTTTTTTTCTCACTTTAAAAAATATTTAGAACTAAATGCTGCATAGTAGCTGACCTAGATCGATCTCTTGAGAAGCTGTTGCAGTCAAACACTCACCAATTCTAATTCACCTATATATATATATATGAAATAAAATGGTCAAAAACTAATACGAAGATTTTAAAATAAATTCCTAAAATTAAACATGAAATGGAATGCAAACATAATAAATGCAGAAAGAATGATGTTTGAATAAAAAAGTCGAAATTATTGAGAGAATCACCCTGTGTGAAACATCATCATCTCATAATTAGATTGAAATTTACATAATGAACACAATCCATAGTATGCATGAACGACCTCGTATTCATAAGATTTTGAGTATATAGTTCTCTCTATAATAATAAAGAGACCTCACATCCACCTCCTCGATCGAGGGAAAATATTTCTGATGTGAATGTTAAAACTCAGGATGATAGTTGAGACTCAAAGGCACCTTCTCAGTATGATCACCCTCTGCCTAACTCTAAGTAAATAAGAAACATAAAGCATTAAATTTAAAGGAAATGGGTTCATCAATGGATTACTCTCTCGAGAACTTCCTCGGGATAGCTACTCATGATCTTGAGCCTAACAGTTCATAGTGATTATGAAAATGGGGGGAGAAAACAAAAGAGACAAAGAAAAAGGAGAGAATGGAGAACACATAAGTTAAAACATGTAATGCAATTAAAGAGTGCAAGTAAAAAAAATAAAAAACTAAATTACAGAAAATGGCCAGAAAAGGCTACATTTATATTTCCAACACTTTGAAATCAAAGAAGAAAACACTTTTATAGGAAAAGTGAGTGAAATAATTGGAACAAAAATCATTCTCCAAAGGATAAAATTTGGTAGACCACATTAATGATATAATTTTTGAAATTTACCTTTTTTAATGTGTCTCCCATATCTAACCTATGATGACCCACTAAATTTGAGCATCATTGGATAAGTGGGGAGAGAGATTTATCCACAATACTCAGGATATTTAATGTCCCCTTACTGACTATTAGTATTCCAATTTAGCAAGATCAAAAGAAATTATGACCTTGAAAATGATGTATTCAGGAATTTACACCTTAAATAAAGTTATTACTAAAAATATATTCTTGGTTCATGATAAATATCAGCTCAAATGGTTCTTACTTTTAAGAGATATGGGCACATTAAAAAAAAAATTTTCAGAGATATGTACTATTTTTAAGGCCATGATCTTGAGTTGTATTTTAGCATCCAAATGATGGATTATGATTTCGGTCCCGATGGATAAAATTAACCCCATTGAACATAGGAACCTATAAATGAATTATTTTTCCATTTGGTCAAGTGATGAAAATGTTTTGTCCGAAACATTGATTGAATTTAAAATAGTTCAAAGGAAAAATAAACCATTTTTGCAATTAAGCTCAAAAAATGCTTCAAAAACATAAAATGTTACAATTGACCATGAAATAACACATTTATAGCAATAAAAACATTCAAATTCAGAGTAATATAATTGAACGTATTTGTTTCATAAATTTACCCAAACTTAAACATAGCACTCTTGGGTAATCAACTTGTACAATGCTCAAAACAAACTTACCAAAGCATAATTGAAAACACAACTCAATTATCATATCAATGATAATATCATGTCTCATAAATTGATTAAAATTTACAAACTACTAAAAAAATAATAGTTATTCATTAAATATCACATTAATCCTCACATTCATTTTGTGCCCACCTCCCTAGAAAAAAAATGTCTCTCTTCACTCAAGGATTATTATGTGGATTTTTATCATTCTCTAGAAAATGTGTGATCTCTATTGGATTTATATCCTCTTGAAATCTAAATTTAAAAGAGTCAAAACAAATTAGTCAGGAGGACTTTTTCATGGCTTGTTCAAAGCCTGATGGTTGGTATGTTTTGAATGTCAAATAATATGTGGATGAATTAGGATGGTAAAGCTTTAATGTGATGTAAATACATGAAAACAATTTTCTCAGTAATGATATTCTTCCCAATCAGCTCAAAAATGAATCACCGTTAAAAACCTCTTCCTTTGGGAAATTAAAACATTGAATTTCAGCATCAATTAATTTCTTCCCTATTTTTCCAAATTATATCATTTTTTCATCTTCAATATAGATATGGATTTCACTTCAAAAGAATTTTTTAAGAAAAGATAGGAAACTATTGTTCTTAAAAAATTGGTGAACACCATACCCATATTTGTAATGATATTTTGGACCACTATTACAACTTCCCATCAGAAAATTTCTTCCACACCAGCATTAATAAATATATAAACACATATTTTATTTCAGTTCAAACAGATTCTTCAGGATAGAAAATCAAAGCCCATCTTCTCCCTCCCCCACACCTAAGTTTAACATCAATAACGTATTTAACATCTCGAGATGGAAGGAATGGGATAAATAGATTAAAATGTGGATGTATAACAAGGTGTTTCATGGATAATATGGGCTTAAAAAAATTCATATAGAAAGGTAGGCCAAAATAATAGTTAAATTAAAAAGGGATATCAATGTGATTCCTCAATCATTCTTAACACATTCCATGACCTCCATCGTCATTGAAAAAGAGAAAAACTTCAATTTATGGATCTAAAAACATGTGTTAAGAATCACATGATAAAGAAAAATGTAATAGAATGTCAAAGAGGTTTAAAAACCTCTCAGGTTCGTTAATATTTTCAATTTGGACAGTACAAATTCACACGAGTTTCACAATCAACCAATCATCATCAAATTAAAAGATCCAAAATAAAAAAATGAAATCCATTCCAAAACCGTTTAAATAGTTAAATATTTAAATAAATAAATTTTCTAAACATACAAATATGGTTTGAATTTTCCAAATTATTCAATTTTGCACAAGAATCCTAAGAACAAATAAACAATTTTAGAAAATGAAAAACACCAATTATTCAGAAAAATACCTGAAAAATATAATGTTAAGTAGACAAATTTTATCCCCTAAAACCATGTTTTCATCTCATCCACACACTTATTTCACTTACTATGCTCCATTTATCTCAAAACATGTCATGCTACGTTTTCATATTGAATTTAAATTTGGAATCAATCAAACTAATGAAAATGATATAAAAACCTGATTTATTTTTCATTGGAATCCTTGAGTTAAGCTCTTAGTTTCTACCAGATTAAAACAACATGAAATAAATAAAAATACATAAGAAAATAATTAAAAGGAAATATAAAATGGGATAAAAAGGCATAATTGTTTTATTGACCACCCAAGAATATGCAAGTTTTTTATTGACTCTATTCAGGCAGTTGCAGTAGATTATCCCCAATCAAAAGGTTGGTGTGGTTTCCTTGAGATGAACCACCACATGTTCCTTTTTCTAGTTTCCATGAGTAAACACTGATATTGGAGAACTCAAAATAATATAAAAACTTTCAAACCATAAATTAAGAAGATAAATATAATTTTACTTCTAGTGTTTGGTGGAAAAGAAAATAAGTGTTCTCCCTGTCGACTATTGTGGTTTCCCGCTCCATATAGAATTCAAGTTATTATAGAGGAGGGAGTCGCAACACCACCAGCTTCTATGACTCTTCTTCTTCAACCACCACCACTTGGGTGATGTCTTATTTAACATACAATGTTTGGTTCATTTGTGATGTATCGAAACATTTAGTAAAGTGGCTGTCAGAAAATAATTTTGTGTGAAAAAAATTAAAACATGATGAATCAATAAAGAAATATTCCCATTCAAGTATGTCCTCATGATAATTGAACTCTTTATGAAAGAAAATTGGAAACTCCATATAAGTAGGTGAATCTTAGTTTTAATATTACAATGAAAGAGATAGGTCCAAAGGTATTGATTTTTTAATATCAATGATGGGAAGATCATGTTTTAAGCTATCTTCAACAATGTGATTTCAGGATTCTTCCAAAAAATGTTGATATCCCATAAGTGAATTAGTTGGAATGTGTACTTCAGGGACCTTCTAGAGATGTTTTTGACTATGATATGACATGATTAACTCCTATAGTTGCTCCATCTCACCCACCTTATGTTATTTAACATAAAAAGGATCATTGAAATATTTTCCACCATATTTCTTGGTTATGGTTCTGGTTCAGGTTGCTACAACATTGAACGAATATATTCTACAACCATTGTTTCTTTTATCCTTAGATTTTTATTTATTATTTATGTTCTTAAATAAGGGATTCATGGTAATTATGAACTTATTTTGGAACATGAGATTTGTATTTCCATGCCTAATAATTTGAATTGAAATAAATCATGAAGAAAGAGATTTTTTATTTTTTCAAATGTATAATATTTTTATGAATGAAAGGGATATTATTTGAAAATATTGAATTAAAAAAGTGATTAGAGACCCCTTGTCTCCCCGGAAATGGTTCTAATTTGATAAATCATTGTCGTGCGTGCTCTCAAAAATATTTATAACTATGTTCATCATAGTGGATGACCTAGGTAGATCTCTTGAGAACTGTTGTGGTCAAACACTCACCACTTATAATTCAATTATATATATATGAAATAAAATGTTCTAAAATGAATATTGAGAATTGAAAATGAAATATCAAAAATAACATGAAATGCAATGAAAATGGAATAATTGTAGATAGAATGATGTTCGGTGAATGGAGACATTCTTGAGTGAATCAACACAAGTGAACCTTTATTATCTCTTGATTATTTTCAAATTTTCATTATGAACTCACTCCATCATATTCATTAACATACTCTTCTTCATATGGTTGTATGTATATAGTGCTCTCAAAAATCACTAGGAGACCGCCCTTCTACCTCCTCGATTGAGGGAGAATATTTGTGAAGTGAAAGTTAAACCTATGGTGTCAAGTGGATACATAAAGGTGCCTTTCCGAATATGTTCCCCTCGACATAACTCTATGGAAATAAGAAACATATGAAATTAATGTTCAATCTATTGGGTTCACCATTGCATTACTCCACCAGGAACAACCTCATGATTGTAACTGATGATCATGAGTGTAAGAGTTCACAATGATGAAGAAAATATAGTGAGAAAACAAAATAGAGAATGAAAAAGGATAGAAATGAGAATGATTAAATTAAAACATATAATGTAATTAAAAAATAAAAGTAATAAAATAAAACACTAAATTAAAGAAAATTACCAACAGAGGCTACCCCAATGTTTCCTACACTTTGAAATGAAAGAGGGATACACTTTTTTGGAAATGGTAGTGAAATATTTGGATCCAAAATCATCTTGTAGAATATTAAGCATGGAAGTCCTCATTAATATTTGAATAATAGGAATATCCCTTTTCCATTATTGTTACTATATCTCATCTATGTCAAATCCATATATTTTTTCATCATTGGAAAAATGTGTAGGGAGATATATCCAAATTACTCAGGATATTAAATCTGCCTATGCTGACTGTTTGTATTCCAATGTAGATAGTTCCAATGCATTTATGACCAATAAATCAAATTATTTGGGTGTGTACACCTAATTGAATGTTTTTCCTCACAATGTTTTATTGGTACTTGATTAATATCAGCTCTAATGGTTCTTACTACTACGATATATTGGCCCACAAATGATGTTTCCCAGATCTTTGCATAGTTTTAGATGCCAGAATTTTGAGATGTAGTTTAGCTTCTAAATAATGTAATGAGAATTGGATCAAGAAGGATTTAATTAATCCCATATAACATAAGATCATGTAAAATAATATTTTTTCAATTTGGATCAATGACGAAAATGTTATTTGAAAATCATTCAAATAATTTAAAATACTTCAAATCTAAAATAATCCATTTTTACAATTAAGTTGAAAAATGTATCAACAACATAAAATGGGATCATTTATATTAAACTAACACATTTATGGGATTAAAAAACATAAATTCAGTTTAAGATAAATTAAAAAATTAGTTCTATCAAGATGCCTCCCAATGTCCTAACAGGCGTGGACTAGTCCACAATGTTTAGGAAACCATCACCTCTAATCATAACTGGATCAAATGTAACCTCTATGATTTTTCTCCATGACTTTTCATCATAATTATATTTCTAGTATGGAATCCTACGTTCAAGATGAGGATATATATGTGGAACCTTGCAATAAGCCCAGAGCCCAAAATGTTTCCTCTATCACATCTAGTAAAGAGGCTAGATTAGCGGTGATGAGATCTAGTTTCAGGCAAAGCCAATCAATGATCAAACTAATCCTAGAGAAAATGATAACGCACTAGTGAAAAATTATAAGATTGTAATGACTGTTGGATAAAATGGTTTTTATTTATTGAAAAACTGGCTTAATATCCTAGCTTTATGGAATAGATACATTGGTTCAAAATCCATGTATTATTCTATAATAGAAGAGAGGATGACATCCCATTGGATGGGTAGGGGAGAGATTAGTAATTTTTTTGTGATTGTCATGATAAAATTCTTTTTATTGGATTTGTGAATATTTTTCAAGTTAACTTTTCATCCATGTACCTCATATATGTTATGTCCTACTTTAGTAATGTTTTGGGACCATGGGATACAACTCTGATTTACACATCTTTGAGTTTAAATAAATACATAGATATTTTCATATTTTACATATAATAAAACTATTTTATAAATACATACTCAAAAAAATTAAAATAAATATTTCTAAATATATTAACTGTATTGAAATAAAAATTTATTATTCATTTTATTTAAATTAAAAAATTATACATTTTATTTACATTGTAAAAATTCATTAATATATATTTATATATACATATATAAGTACGTATATACATATATATATATGTGTCAATAAAAAATTATATGTATGTATATATTCTAATATATTTAAATATTTGTGCCTGTATGTGTGAAATATAAATGAGCACGTGTGTGTGTAAATATGAATTTTCATGTTCTTGTCAATAATGTGAAGATACATTATATAAAAATGTATTTTTTTAAATATAATTATCCTGAAATATATTTTATAAACATAAAAAAATATTTATAAATATGTTATAAAAAAATTATATATAAATATATAATTATATATAAAAATTTAAATTGATATATATAAATATTTAAAAAAATTATATCTAAATATAAAATATATAGAAATATTTAAAAATTAATTTTAATTAAAAATATATAATTTTAAAATTATATGAACAAATATATAAATAAAAATGTATTATATATATATATATTTATTTATAATTAAATATATAAAAATATATATAAAAATATTGATGGTGTAGTGGTAATGATTTTGGTCTTTATTAAAACGGTCAGAGGTCTGAATCCAAGCATGAACAAGCTGAATAGGGTTTACAAGGAACAGATAGAGGGGGTGGAAAGAACAGGTAATAGGGGTTTGTCGCTAGAAAGAAATTCATTTTGGTGCATGGATCATATAGCACCAATGGGTGTGGGGGGATGGGTTAGAGCGATAAAAAAAAGGGTTGTAAGGAATGAAAAAAAATTATAAAATATTTTTTGAATTTTTCCCATGCTTAAATAATTTATAAAAAACCCCTTTATCAATGCTAAAAATGTGTAATGGGACACCCTTTATCAATACATTTTTTTTTTGACCTGATAGAGGTGGACTTTATCATTTTATTTTTTAGCTGTGAATTAGGCCACGAGATTTCAAGGGTTCTTAGTCTGTCAATGATTTTTAGCATTGAATTTTCCATTTTTATCACTAAATATGGATGAATTAGTAATAAAATAGGTGGTTTCCATATTCAATGGATTTTGGTGTTTCTTACATTGACTTGAAAATAATGATATTTATTATTTAATATTTTATGTGTCATGTTTTTTCCATGGATGTTAATTTCATGGTTTCCAAATTGTGACTAACGTAATGTTGTGTACATTCCACAATTTAATTTCAAATATTTACTTTAAAATTAATTATTTTTAATTTTATTTTTTAATAAATTATATCCTTCATTCAATTAATTAATATGGGTTCTTCACACATGTTAGGGATCTCATTCATATAATTCCTAATAAGTGATCACATGTGATATAACACTAGATAATTTCTACATTCAGAGTTTGATCAAGTCTGTGAGAAAATTATAAGTTGAAAATGAGTTAAATTTGATTAAATTTTTATATTATTTCGATAATTAAATTTTTTTATGATTCCACATTTCAAGATTAAACTAGTTAGACTAAAAATGTAATGTCAGATGATCGATCCCAACACAGATAGACAACTAAAACAAAGGATAAATGAGACACTGTATTTCACGATTTGATTCATTACTAAAATCTCCTAAAAATTATTCACCACCTTAGGGAATGACTTTTTTAATAATTTTAGAGAATTGATAGTTTATTTTAAAAATTATAGAATGAGACCATATGATATTCTAATTAAGTATGGAATTTTTTGTAATTAGATGGATAAATATTCAGATGATGTAGTAAAATAATTTTCATCACATTTACATGAATGATAGTCACATCTCTGACACATTCTTATCCCCTTCCCCCCCACCCCCCATAATATTTGATTTATTTCTATTTGGAAATTTTAGTAGTTTTATTTTGCTTCTTTTATTTTAATAATTTCTAGTTTTTAATCACATTAAAAAATTGTTTTCTGAAACATTCTTCTTAGAGGACATTCTAGGAGTATACATGCATTATATATGTCTTTAGACCTTATTCAGAACATTTACTATTGTTAGTAGGTATTATAAATATTATAATTATATGAACCACAATATAATATACCAACAATTTTTTTTTACACCATCAGAGGTAATACTATGATATTTCTATTTACTAGTTTTCTCAGTATCTACCCATGTAAAGACTTAATTGTTTTTGGGTGTCCACCCTCATGGATACTCCCCACCATAACATTTAGTCATTTGGAAGTTTTCTACAATCAATAAAAAACAATATATTATTAGGAGCCTTTACTTGGAGAATATCCCCTCATTAACCTACATTCTCACCATCATACATCACTTATTTATCATGCCTATCTATAATATCCACACTAAAATTACAAAATCATCATCATTATCATCATTAAACAAAATACCAACCATATCACTTGTCACAACTTCTACATCCCCATAAAACATCAGAAATAGATTTGAACCCCCAACTATCCATTTCTTTTCTCACATGGTTCAATACACATATAAGTTCCTTGGAAATATCATCACACTATAAAAATATTCCACTCATCCAATTAGGTCTAGAAAAATCAGATCATATAGAGTATAATCACACTACCTCACTAGCATTCCTAATATATTTGAAAATAAAACCATAGTAATCCTCATTAAATTGGAAACAAATACTAGATAACATATTCAACTAAGATATGCTATTTATTTTTTCATCCCACATTTACACTTCAATTAATTCACACTCAAGGGTGGTTATGTAGGGGATGTTACTGTATTCAGGTCCCACCAATATTATCAACCTACCACGCTAACATCATGTCAAAATAATATAAATTACCTATAATTTTCAATATTTGGTATGGTATCATACCTGGTTTTCATTACAATTTGTTTACTCAATGTAAATCTCTCATGGAGCCCACTCACACTCATTAAATTTTCCATTAACTCAACTTTTATCTAACTAAAAAAATTATAAATTTTAAAATAATAATAGTGGTGTATTGTTATGGTAATATATTTGTTATATATATAAATGGATTTATGTGTATGATGAACATAAATAATTATGCAAAATAGTATGAAATAACTATTTTCCATTTTATTATGAAACAATTCTAATCACTTTTAATTTAAAAATGATATTGTTTCTTATTATCATATTACATATAGGGATCAACACATTTAACTCCATGCCTTCATATTAAAAAAATTATTTCCCTACATTAAGAACCAAACATGTAGGGAAATGTCTCTCAAACTATGATTTTATGACTTTATTACCACACATATCCACTATAAATTAACTCCACTGCAAGAAGTACTATGATAATAAAGGAAATATGAATGTATGATAAGAAAAATAATATATATAAAAAGTAGAGTGAGAAGACAACTCATCACTATCAGTTTAGAAATCATTGATTTCTTTTAATTGAGTAACGATAATCATTATAGTGAAATAAAAATAATAGAATAACTATTTACCTTCCATGAAAAAATTACAAAAAAAATATTTAAAAACCCCAAAATAAAATCACATGGTTGAGGACCAAGATAAAATAATTTATAATGGAGAATAAAAACATCATTTATTGGTGGAAATTGGGTTCTTCGATCATTTTTATTCAACATGGGGATAGATTTCTATATTTTCATGGCATCAATGGTAGGATGTTTTATAATTACTTGACCATAATCATTTGATAGTCTAGTTATCACTAATAGATTTCAATTTAACACATTTAAAAAGATATTTTAGGTTTATATTTCTAGATAATTTGGTTATAACATCATACATAGAGACTCATATATTAAAAATTATAATCTTATACTAAATATACATTTTTAACAATATGAAGATTTAAGAATAGAACATGATTTCACTCCATAAAAAACATGTAAAAAATAAATATAAAATATTATATTCCTTTACACATCTAAATATATCATGAAAAACATTTTAAAATAGGGGATGAGCCCAAAAATCATACTAAATAAACTAAAAAGAATGAAAGAAACTATTAGTCCTTGAAAGAAAAACATATTCACAAATTTATAACTTCTATAAGTAAAACATAATATCTACATCATACCATATTCAACATTATGTATCCTATAAAACCATAGAAATCATATATAAATAATAAAAATTAATATTGTGGATCCATTTTCATATCACTCTTACAAATAATGTATCTATCCAGGTTATACAGGGAGTGACTACCATGGTAATAGTTGGAATAACCATCACATTATATTCACATAATCTCTTAAGAGAAACCTCACCAGTTAAATCCATCCAATTACATAATGAATTTGAGAGCCGTCACATGATCAATAACCCTCTGTTTAACATGGAACATCTCATTATCAAAAATATACCAAGATCCACAACATGGTCATAACAAATAATGAATTCCAAAAAAACATTCTTGAGTAAAATATATTTTCAATTTTTAAATCACTTATAATTTTTTAGAAGCCACACACTTATAAATGAAAAAATGTTACATGAAAATAATCTTGAAAACATCTAAAAGAAATATCAAATCAATAGTGATTCATGAAAGTGGGAAAATACACTTATTCCATATATATAAGATAAATTACTTAATATTATTTGTTATAAAAGGAAATTTTTATTGATAAAAAGAAATTTTCCTACAAATATCATATCATTGATGTAAAAATTTAAAAAAATGGATAGAATATTTTTATTTTCTATAAATAGACATAAAAAAGTAAAAATATTATAGAATATAATATAAATATATTCCTAGAATACTCTTCGAATGGTAGAATATATTAAGTTCAATGTTAAGAAAAATATTGGAATTTTTATTAAAGATTCCCTTACCATATGCTCGAAAGCATTATCCAATTATACATGATGTCATAGATAATAAAATTAAAGTCATTAATTACCCAATATATTCACTATTCTTCATCTATTTGACTTATTATAATTTTAATAATTTTATTTATGGGAATTTGGATGATTTATAGTGTTCAATTTCTTCATTTTGAGAGTTTTTATTTCATATTTTTTGGACGATTCCCATGATTATAATCATTGGAGTTATTGAAAAAGGGATGTAGAAATATCGATGTCAAAATAAATGGTATAAATATAGTTAAATAATTTTAAATAATTACATATATCATTTTTTTATATTTCAATGATTTTTTAGATAATTCATTAATGATAAATGTTTGGTTTATTTATGGCGGTTTTTTCTGACCATCAAAAACTAGTTTTATTTTATTTGATATTATGTGTATAAATTAGTTTTATAAAATTAAAAAATTAGTTATGTACAAATTAAAATGTTATTTTACCATTATAATGGTTTTAGAACCATCCTATAAGGTTGTAATAGAAAATTAAAAGTCATTATCCACAGAGGGGATGAATCGACAAGTCAAATATGATGTTTTATGTTCTTAGGGTAAGAGTAGAAGAGAAGATATTTGATGATAGATATTCCATTAAAAAAATGTATAATAATTGTACAATTCTAGATTTATCATTTAACATTAGATATGAGAGGTAGATATAATGTTGAAAGAAATAAATAAAGAATGAATTGAATATAGAAATAATGGATGATTTTACCTCTTGAATATCATCTCCTTGATAACCTCTTTAACGCACTAGGATTTTGTTAGTTCGAAACACTAGAAGGTATATGATGTGGGTAGTAGGGTTGGAAAGAAAATTGGGATTAATGTTTTCAATATTCATGGCTTATATGGTGTGATAATGTGAGGTGATGAGGGGTGGTATTTAGAGGGAGAGGAGATGGGTAATTTTGATTTTTTTATTCATTTATTTATTTATTTTTGGCTAAAGATTATCAATAGTGTTGTCTCTTATGATTTATTTCAGTTACTAGTGAACCTTATTTTGAAATAATTAGTGATTATCTTGTCCATTAATCATCTGTGATTCAATAATTTGTGTATTTAACTTATTATGTATAATACCATAAATTATTGTATTTCACTACTCACTAAAAATTAATCTATTTTAGAAATACAAAAAAAATTACTCTAAAATTTTCTTAAGGTGTATATTTTAAAAGTGGATATCATTATTTGAAAATAATTTTATATATATCATAAATTTAATTTTTAAATAAAATCATCATTTATTTAAAAAATACTTAATTTAATATCATAACAGATTTTATAAGAAAAATTATCTAACAATTATAACACACACAAAAATTTATGAATCTATTTTATTGAGATTCAATTTATTTTAAGTCATTTAATTTATTACAAAATTGTGAATAATCATGTTCATTTTAAAAAAATACCAACACTTAATTTATCATTTTTTTTATAAATTATTATTTATTTATAACATGATATTAGTATTTCATATTTTCATTTTAAAGATACATAAATTTTACTTATAATTTTATGGGTGAGGTTACTATTTTATTGGCTTGATTAATATTCCTAATGTTCACAATACTATTCCAAAGGTTAGGTTACTATTATATTGGTATAGGTTCTTTAATTTCGATAACCACTGCTTGTTTCATTATACATTTATAATGAATTTAAATATTTAATTTTATAATAAAAACGTATTTTTTCCTATGTTTCTAGGTTGTTCCCTTTTCCCCATTTATGAAATTGCTTGATCTAAACATTATTCAGTTGAAAAACATGTGAGGATACCTATCCTTTATATAATTTTCTAGATTCAAATGTTTCTTCTTCGACCATATGGTTTTTCTAAACACCATCACATGGTGAATTACCTTGTTCCACAAAACATGCTATTTATAGTCATCAATCTGAAAATGTTTATCTTTATAAGATAGGTTTTCATCTAAATTAACTACTTCTAGGATCAAAAAAATAGTTGAATCTAGGACATAAATTCTTAACCATGAAACATGAAAAACATAATGATCATTAGAAAAATTTACAGGTGATGCTACGTGATAAGAAACTGATACAACTTTCTCCCAGATTTAAAATGGTCTAATGATCCACAAACTCATCTTACTCAGATTAAAAAAAGACATCACACGTTTCCATTAAGAAAATAAGAGAAAGGTATTATCACCTTCCCTGAATGAATAATTCTTCATATATTTATTTATATAACATTTATGAATTCATTAAACTCTCTTCATGTGTCACTAAATAATCTAAACATTCTATACAATTTAATCTTCCAATTCTAGTCCCAAAAATTTCTATTCACCTAATTAATACCAAAATTCTAGAGTTCGATATAGCTTACCGTGTAATATATCAAAATGAACCATCTAAATACTTGATTGAGAAAATGTTATTATATGTAAAATCGAACAAAGAAATATATTTATCCAAAATTACTTGGGAATCCATTGATAAAACATAGAGAATATCCTCTATTGTATGAAATTTTCACTCTGACAATCCCGAATTTTGAGGATGAAATTTAGTGTAAAAAATTAATTTAGTTGCCATGACGTATGATGGACTTTCCTAAAGTTATATGTGATCTAGGGATCACAATAAAATATAATTTAGAGAGGACCAATATGTAACCTAACTATCTCATTGAGGTACAATTGATAAAGACGACATAATGGTATAATATCTCAAATAGACATAAAATTTCTAATTTCGACACTTGATAAACAATAACCCAAATCCTTTTATTACCATATGGAGTTATTTTAATCCCAATATGAAATCCATGAATATATTTTCCCATTTACACAATATAACTAGAAAATGATGCAGCATACCCATTGATAATTATTGTTTATCTTTTACCAATAACAAATTCATACATCTCATGGAAAATAATAAATGTATCATTTCATTAAATCCCACAAGGAATACAACCTATAGTCTCTTTACATATTAGTGCTTCCATGATGAAGTAAAAATGAAGATCTAGGACATTTATTTAATATATATTTCATCAAATGTTTATCATAAAGAACTCAAAATCTCTCCCCGAATAAAAAACAATATCATTGTCAAATGTTAAATTATGGAAACATATCATTTTAACCAATTATACAGTTTTCTATAACTCACTATCTTTCTTCTACCCTTTCATAATTTTGTCTAATAGAGAATATTACACTATAAATTGATTTAAATAGAAGATTTTTGGCAACAAAAAACATCCAAGAAAAAATTCATCAAATAATTAAAAAAGGGTTCATTTTATAAATGTATCATGATTAATGTAGCATGATGTTTTAAAATCAAGGCATCCTATACTTTGCCTTATTTTTTAAAAAGTTTATTGATCATGAAATAAAAACCCTTTATTAGTTCTATCTATCTTCTCTACCTCATATTCAATTCCTTCTTAGTGGATATATAAATAATAATTCTATGATTAATATATATTTAACACTTTTCTCCATAAAGATGATTTATACACATAATTTAAACCCATATGTTAATTCTAAATCATATCTCAGCCTATTTAATTAATGAGGATTAATATTTTCTGAAGGATAAGAGATGAACTGATAATGTTTCAGTATAATTCAACAAAATTTATATAATGAATCATTATTGTAGAATGACTGATATCTATTTTGGATGGTACGAACAAAATTGGGGAATTCACCCATTTCCTTGTCAGTTTTTGAAAAAAAAACATCATATTCCATTATCTATATAATTTTATCCCCTTATTTTATTAACATAGTTAGCAAGATAAATCATGAAGAGGTGTTCTTAACAAATCATTGTTAATATCCTGTTAATCAAATAAAATATGAATCTTAGTAACATTTTTAAGTAATTTCCATCCATCAACCACTTTTAATTTGGTGGGATAAATAGTTATACCATTCGTATTTACATTGTTCCCATGAAAGTAAATAGTTTTTATCCCAAATTCAATTTAAAAAAATTTCTCATATAAAATATTTTCTATTAGGGTTTGAACAGTGATTATCATATTTTTTCGTGATCCTAATAACATTTTATATATACCAAAATATTATTAATAAAATAAAAATATATCCAAATATTCATGAATTATTTTATTATTAATATCCATAAATAGGGTGGGGGAATTTATTAAACTAAAGGGTATAAAAATATTATCGAAATGCTCATAAATAGTACAAATTGTTGTCTTAGAAAGGTCATCTAGATTTACCTCAATTTAATGGTACGTAGATCTGAATTCAATCTTAAAAAAATACTGAGCTCACTTAAGAAAATCGAATAAGTAATGGATATGAGGGAAATGATACTAATTCTGAACAATGATGTTATTAAATAACCTATAATCAATATAAAGCCTCATATAACTATCTTTCTTTTTGAGAAACAGAACAACATAACCCCATGATGAAGTACTCAGATGAATGAAATAATTATTTAAAAAATAATTCAAAAAATATTTCTATTATAAATGTTCAAATTGGGACAATTTATAAGGGGTTTCCGAAATAATTTTAGAATTAAGATCTAAATAAATTTTAATATAAACCTCCTAAATATGTATAATACCAATAAATTTATAAATTATCACATGGATATACTCATTTACCACTAGTAAAACATTAATCTTAATAGTAAAATTATTTTCAAAAATAAATTCAAGATAGCATTCATTTCCATATTTTGAAAGTTTCACAGATTCCTGATATTTTATCATTGATATTGGTTCATTCTTGTTTTTAAAATGATAATGTTTTGGAGAAAAACATATTTATCTATAAAATCATTATTATAATTGTAAAAAAACACCAAACTATGTTGAGAATAACATCAAATTGTACTAAGGGTAGGAAAAAAAAATTAGGTCATTTAATTTTATAAACATTGAGTGTTATATTATTATAATTTAGTTTTTTCTTAATTTTTCCACTAGGTTATTTTACCATTAATTATAGATTAATTTATTAAGGTGAAATTTCCATTTTAGTAGAAAATTTATTATATATGAAAGAATGTGTAGATCTCTTATCAAAAAAACATAATAAAATTTTGAGTAAACAAAAAATGTACTTAATATCACATCATTAGATTTCCCAACATCAAAAAATGTAGTTGAAAAGGATTTCAAAATACATTTTTACTTATATTTTGGATACTTCACATCATTTGAGTATCTATTTGAACACTCCACTATATATTGACCCACCTCATTGATTTTAAAACCTTTTACTCTTTGTATATCAAAAAAAAATTTCTAATAAAATTATTATTTTCATTGAAATTAAAATCCATATAAAAAAATAAAACACTAGAAACACTTATGGGACTTCAAAAATCCATTCCCTGGTGTCTTTTACCAACATTCCCACAAACTAAAAACATAATTTTAATCCCATCAAACATATTTTTTGTATTATATTTGTTTCCATCTACCTCAACAACTTTTTATAGTTTTCCAAGAACACGTTATCATTATAAAATTACTTTTCCAACTTCATCCCAAATTAAAAAAGTTATTAATAGCTTTTGAATTCACAATAATCCAATGCCCTTTAATATTTTGGCTATAATCATAAGTAATTTATTTTTTAAAATCAATATCTTGGATAAAATTTGGAGTGTACATTACCAATTGAGTAAATTTGTCTACATATAAAACCACTAAATACACCACCAGTCTCAATTCGAAGACTTATTTTTCCATCATATGTTGAACCATTATAGGAAAATATTTCTCAAGGGAAATATTTTTGGGTTCATCCCATTCTAAAGAATCAATATTCCACTATCCTTGATATTGTTGACCATTTAACATCACTGGTCAGATTCTCCTTCAAAATGTTAAATAGAATGAATAACCTTATGATGGTATGAACTACCCATGACATTGAAAATATCTTCTAGTGATTTTATCCCTCTTTAAGCTACAATTGGGTCAGAACATCAATTAAATTTTAGGGTATTTTTTCACATAAAATAATCCAAGACCGATATATTTTTCTAAGGTTGATCAAGACGATATCATTCATAGATACTGATATTATTTACATATTATTTAAACTGATCCATTTCAATAAAAATATACTCGGTTATAATTCCCACTCTTTATGTTTGCATATTTAGAATGATATTGTCTTCTTGGTGCCTTATAAATTCAATATCCATGTTTCATCTATCGAAATCCATTCTGAAGAAACCAATCATAGATAAAGAAACAAGATATTATTTAAATTCTCTATCATTTCAACAGAACCATAAATTAATAATATTTTATGGATAATCTATTTACATTATTCTAACACTTAGTGTTATCTAATCCTTTCTCCAATACTGTAGGGACTCGTCCTCAACCATTTCAAAATATACACAATTCAACTATTATTCTATTTATACATTACACAATACTTTTTAGGTTTAAATTTATATAGAATAAGGTTATAAAATCATACATAGAAACTTATATATAACTATCTATACACTTCTACTCAATATAAATTTTTTCAAAATATAATGCTTTTATTAAAAGTAGTTTTTTTATCCATAAAAAACATCAAAACATTGAATTTAAATATTTATCTTTTATTAACCATTAAAAACACTATGAAAAAAACATTTAAACATAGAATGAGAACAAAAACCCATTATGGGACATAAAAATGAAAGAAATAAACCATTATTCCTTGAACAAAAATCATTTTAACAAAGGTACAACATTTACAGAGAAAACATAATCTCTTTAGGTTACATTATTAAATCAGTTTCTTCATGAATAACCATAAGAATCATATAAAAATCATAAATTCTAACTTGATGAATAATTTTAATATAACTCTCACAGAAAATGTATCTCTACTAGCTACAAAGTGACGAACCATCATGGTTAAATCTAGAATAACCATCACATTACATTCCCACAATCTCATATGAGATACATTACTAGTTAACTCAGTCCCTTTCACCAATGAATTGGAGATATATAAGGGGTTCACCCTCCCCCAGTTTATCGTTGAACCACATGTCACCATAAGAATACCCAAGAACTATAAAATGATCACAAAACATAAATCATTCATAACAGAAACATTCATTAGGAAAATGAATTTTCCATTTTGAAATCACATTTCATTTTTAAGAAGTATTTCACTTATATATGAAAAACAAATACTTGAATATAAAATTGAAATTTTTTAATGAAATATCAAATCAATAGAGTGTCCTGAAATCTGGAAAATTATATTCTTCCATATATATAAAAATAATTTCCTTAATAAAAATAGTTGTAACTTGAAAATATGATTTTTTAAAAGAAAGTTGCTTACAAATATAAAAACATTATATTGGGAATTAAGAAAATGTATAGGATATATGTATTCACTATAAATCCACGTAAAAAAGTAGTAATAAAACATAATATATTCCAAATTCATTTCACAAATAATTTTAACCCAAAATAATCAATGAAGTAGAATGTTAACTCAAAGAATGGGAATTGAGTTAAGAATTACATTACATTATTCCTAAAAGCAGTTTTAACCCATAAATAATTTCATGGATAATATAATTGGATTTATTAATTATTAAATCAAAAACCTATTATTCATTTATTTTATTTATTATAATTTTATTATCTTAATTTATTGCCATTTGTATAAGTTATAGAGTTGAATATCTTAATTACAGGATTGTTCCTTGGATGGGTTTCTGGTCGTTTCCCTTCAGTATAATTATGGGAGTTCTTGTAAATTGGAATAAAAACTACAAAAGTGGAAATACATTATATAATTAAAGATAAATAATTTTAAATTATCACATATTTTTTCTGACATGTGGATTATTCATTATAAAAAAATTAACGATAAATTTTTAGTTTATTATCAACTGTTTTTTCAACCACAACAATGTAGTTTATTTTTATTTAATATTACACCTAAAAATTAGTACCAAATAATTTTAAAATATTTTATATAAATATTTAATTTTTTTACCATAATTATAGTTTTATGAGTTTCCTTGTGAAGGACCATAGAACTCCCTGAGAGGGTATGGGTGAATTGGGGAGATAATGTTTTTTTAAACTAATTGTTATTCTTACCATATTGGTAAGAACCTCTAAAATTTTTCTAATGAGAATGTGTAGAAAAAAACAATAACATGAAAAGAGAAGACACAAAAAATTTACATGGTTCACCACTAAGGTCTACATCCATGGAGTATATGTTGACCGGATATCAGTCATACCAAATTATACAAATTTTAACATGTTTTGGAGTATAAAATATTCGCACAGCCACTTTGTTCCAGGTTCACTTCCTTTAAAAGGATTTAGGTATATCACACTACATCCCTTAGATCACTTCCATTGACTACCCATTACTCACTATGTAGGGAAGAATCCGAACATAGTTTATCAACATCAAGGTCACTTAAATTGTTTGGAATTAAATAATACATCCTTAAATGTAGATATATTCCTTTTTGATGTCATTTTATAACCCATATACATATTTAAATTGTATATATACTATCAGAGTACAAACTATCCATCCATGTACTACCTTTCTTCCTCCGAAAACCATACTGCACCGTGTACTTTGAGTGCTTCCTCCCAAAACTACTCTTGCTTATCCTCACAATGTTTTTTTTCCACTATGTACTGTATTTCTCTTCTTACTACAAGAATTATTCCACATAATACCCTAATATTCATACATTAAGGCTTTATTTTTGTACATCCTCAACAAACTATGACTGCATACTACATTCCCATACCGGATCTACATACTACTTCCTCGTTATAAAAAAACTCTTCCTTCATGAACATTCTTTTATGAACTGGTCTTCTCCCTCCACGTACCATCTTCTGTTAACTTTTATACACTTCTCCAAATTCCTTTCGGTTTTTTAATTAATGTCATTTCAAGGTTGTCTTCTTGTAATCAAATTCTAGGTTTCGCCAAAATTCTTCTCAAATTTTTAATGTGAGAGCCACTGTATAATGAAGGGATTAGTTCTCCTTATATAGCCATATAGATCGACAAAATCTGAAAAATTGTGATTTAACAAATTGTTGACACTGAATCACCTTTACTGCATCCCATGAATCTCTTTCGAACCAAATACACTATGTGGTCCTCTTACCGTTGTTCTCCCTAAATGGAGGCAAAAATCACCTCGTCGTTTCCTCTAATGGCACCCTTTATGATTTCTCAAATATGGAAGTCATTTACAATAATGAAACTTTATCCCATGAAATTTTTTCCTTACATGAATCATAGAACATTCTGTAAACCTTCTGCACTCCATAAACCATTCCTCATACACAGTTTGCATACCATTTTATATTACATGAATCATTACTATTATGTGGTTAACGTTTCTACATTCTGTATACCAAATTCATTATCTATGAACCATCCTAGGAAAACCATTTCTATATATGGCCTTTTAAATAAAATTTCATTTTTCAAAAACAAGCTACCGATTCTAAGGCCCCAAAATTTGGCAAACACTAGGAAACTGTGAGACCTTAAACACCTTATTCTACATGCATGGAAATATTACATGACTTGAAAACCCCTTGATCAATCTAATGTGGATTGAAAATAAAAACAAACAATATAACATTTCCATAAAATAATATATTTGGTTCCAACACATTGAAGGAAGGAGTGGAAAAAAGGAAACATATCATCCCTAAAGGTTGTAAATCGACATGTCACATTTGATATTTTATTTTTCTTTAGATAAGAGGAGAATATAAGTGTTTCAATTATGGATATTCCATTAAATTATTCTAGTATATTTCAAAACTATATTTATCCTATCACTTTGTATAAGGGATGTGTCGATAATTTCTAAAGACAGAAATAATCAAATAATTTAAAAGAGAGAGAATGGGATTTTAACTATTTGAAAATTTCTCCTTGAGAACCTTATTAAGGAACTTGTTTTTAGTCAATTTTTGAGAGTAGAAGGTATTAGACATGGGGTAGAAGCTTGTGAAGCTAATTGGGTATAATTAATATAATATTAAATGATTAGAAGGTGTGGAGAGAATATGTGTTGAGGGGTCGTCTTTATAGGGATGTGAGAGGGGTATTTTTTATTATTATATTCTTATTTTTATTTAGGATCAAAGCTATCTATAGTGTTGATAATCTGGACTAGATATACTAATTATTGCATTTGATTTCGAAATAATGTGTGATTACCTAATCCATTCATCCTACGGGACTCAGAAATTCACGAATTTGAATTATAATGTTAAATGGTGCAAATTACCATGTTTAACTATTCACAAAAAATTCAACTATTTCAATAAAATCTCTAAAATCCACTCTCTCCATTTCTTGAAGTTTAAATTTCATAAATGGAATTAATGTTTTAACAATAATTTTCTATATATAATAAATTAATTTCAAATTAAAATCATAATTAATTCGATAAATAACTATTTTAATATGATAAACGATTTTATAACAATTTGAAAAATTAATTATGGTCTGAAAGAAATATATTATAATTATAATAAATGATAATATTATTCTATAAATCTATTTTATGAAAATATCTTTTCTCTTAAATCATTATAGTCTTTATGTAATTGTAAATAAACATTTCCATCTCAAAAAAATAACTACGCTTATTTTATCATTTTCACGTTTATTTTCTTATAACATGACATAAATATATATTTAATTTTCATTTTTAGGATACATAAATCTTATTTATACATTCATAGGTGAGGATGATATTATATTTTCCATATTACTTTTCCTAAAGGTCACATTACTATTTGAGTGGTCAAGTTACTATTCCATTTGTATAGATTCCTTAAATTATATAAATAACACTTATTTAAGTATATATTTATATTTAATTTAACTATTTAAATTAGGAATGAAAAACATTAGTCTTTAAGTACCTGGGCATTTAAATGTTTCCACATGGGATGTGATATTGAATATTTTTCTGCATTTTTAATTATTCCAAATATTCAAATTATCTCTAGTTGTCATTAATTAAGTCTCCCTTGTTATATCATTACTAATTCTCCATAAAATTAATTCAATAAAGAAAATTTATGGAAATATATTTAATAGTTTAGTATCACAAGATATGTGGTGTTGGTATCTACCCATGAAACACTCTATGTATTCATGGTTCAAAAAACCCTCCCATTTTGTGACATGTCCCTGTGATTATTAAAAATTTTATTATATTACAATTAACATCATCATTAAGGCATGAAATTATCCAACGTAGTTCTATAGTTTCCATAAATGATCATAACCTTCCCATGTATGCAAGTGTCACAACATGAAGGAATAAGTCAATGTGCAGGATTCATATAAACAACATAATTTCTCAAAGTTTAATACCCTTAAAATACCAATTTAATCTGAATGGGACCCCTAAACATCATCCAAAATTATCCTCCTTAATAGTGGATATGACCTTCTTGTATCCTCAAAATTGAATCTTACATGTTCTCAAGGGGCTCAAAAATACCCTTAATATTTTTTTCATCCTCATGGAAAAACCATTGACTTTTATATATCTTGTGACTAATGAGGTAACCTTTATAAATCTCATGTGGTAACCCTTATATATATTAGGGAAGTTCAGAAATAGGCCTTATTTATAAAAAGGAAACGACCCATACCTATTTGTTTATATATATTGAATACATGCCTATAAACTTTTTCAAAATTCTGATCTTCTCTCTGAGTACCCATGAGGTAACCCTTAAATATTATATGGGCACCCATACAAATATGACACCTATGATGAATTTTTAAAAACATGAACATCATCTAGATTCATACATATTAGGAATAAGAACATTTATATATGGTTAGTTTTTTTTCAATTTTCGGTATTTGTCTATATTCTTCCAAAATCCACTAAAATAATCACAACTCCATCAAATTAAGAAAAGAAAAAACTAATATATTTTCAACATTACTAAAGTATCTAGTCATTACTTATTTATCATAAAAATATTGAAAATAAAGTCTGAACATGGAAATATATCCATATTATTTTCAAAATCAATTAAAATTAAGACTTCTCCAAATTTTTATTTTAGAGCCCACAATATTCCTATAATATAAATATGAGATAATATCCCCTTAAAATATATAAATTGTTGGAATTAAATCCTTAAATTACAACGTATAAATAAAAAAATATATTCTCTATCAATAATCCCACACTTAATAGTTTTACTCTTCAGATATCATCAAATATCCTTGTAAAATTCACATAAAAATAATGAAAGAGATTGTCTCAAAGTAATTTTCACAAATAGAATTCATCATGTATCATTTATGAAAATAATTCCTTTAATTTTGTTATATAATATTAAAATTTGTTAAATGAAAAAATATACATCTATGAACCAATAACAACGTACTTCACAAGAAAATTAATGTCACTCTCCACACAATAGAAATTTAATATGATTATTCTCATATTAGGAAAATTAATGTTTCAAAAAAGGCTTATAAAAGCATTAATTAATCCACATTGAGAAGAAAATTATTCAATCATGCATGTGGAAACTTTCAAAACAATTTGGTGTCTAATGGTTGGTTGGAAATAGAATTTTAAAATTAAAGGATGAAAAGAAGAGGTTTTACTCTTAAATAAAATTTAAAGAAAAATAAAGTGAAACCCCATGAAATTTATCTCATTAAATTCACCATTTCAAGATAGAACACCACAACTTATTTTCATAGATGTGGAAATTAGTTAAATAATAATGAAAATTAATTCTTTCATTCATACTCTCATTCTACCCATTTTCAATTATAATTTTACAAGGAGGATGATATGATCAATTAGTACATTGGATGAAATACAATTTTTTCCATTTTATTTTTGTATGGTATATGAATAATATTATTGAAAATAATCAATAATTAAATATCAAATACTTAATTTTTGTTATTTATTTATTTATATATATTATAAGTGAATAATATTAGAATAAAGGGTGTGAAATGTATAAAATTAAATCGTTCCTATTCCTATCAAAATTTCCAAAAATATTGACTCATACCTCCCACACATAGAAATCATCTACTTCACAAAGAACACACTTGAACATCCCTTATTCCACACTAAAACTACAAATATACATGAAAAATATATTAAGATTTAAGGCAGGAAAGGATAATTTAACATGGAATGTAACATAAAACTATATGAAAATTCATGTTTTCTAAGGGAAATATAACGGTCAACAAAAGGTAAGTCTCAAGTTAAAAATTTGGATTTCTATTGAAATGTATGTATCATAGATAAACCATTTTTGAATCCATTGTTTTAAAATATAAGAAATAACAAGTTCCAGTTCCCACATGAGTTCCATGTTATCATATGAAAGTGAGGTTTTCAAAAAGATTTTATTAAAAGGGTTTAAAATGGCACTAATAACTTGAATAAAATTTTTGTTCTGTGTCTCAAGGAAATTAATTTAATAAAATATACAATCTCATATTTTTTTTAAAACCATTATCTTTAAAAAAACGACAATATCAATAATCATTCATAAAAAAATATTACTCTTCCAAAATAAATTGAATACAAAAAACTCATAATGGATATTTATTGAATATAAATATTCTTTAAGTAATAAAAAAATAAAATAATAAAATAATAAAAAACCATTGAAACCCCATACACTGGTAAATGAAACTACCCTTTTTAATTTAAGCACAATCAATATTCATAATTAATGTAAGTCATGAATCAAACAATCCTGTGAAAAAAAATTGTTTTTTAGTATTGGAAGACTTGAGTTATGCTTTTATTTTATATTGTCATAAACCAATAACAAAAATTAAAACATGAAAAAATTATTAAAAGGTAAATACAAAAAAATAAGGGGAAATAGAAAAAATAAATTATTTACACCCCTAAGTGGTTACTTTGTTTTCACCATCCATAGTTAGGTGGTTCAAGATACTATTATTAATATAACATGGGATTTAGACTCTTTCTCAAAATACACAAAATTCAATTCATTCTAGAAAGTATCAATAAAACATAATACATAATAAATACTTTAAAAACATCTTCTCTAAGACACTCTTCAACAATATAGCAAGTCTTTTTCACATCTTAATTAAGTTGACCTCGCTTCTACTGTCTAAGACATGCGAGTAAAATGGTTGAGAAAACAAAATATCTAGTTAAAATTATTTCCAAATTGATATGCAATTAAATTATCTTATTTTTGTTCTTCTTTAATTGGATATATAATTTGACCATGAAACTCTATGTGTAACACATTAGTGATATATCCTACATCCTACATTCGATTATCGACAAGTTAATTTATTTAATCTAATATGATCACTTATTCCCAAATAAAATTTTCATATTTTTTATCCAAAATATTCTATGAATATTCTATGATTTTAAAATATACACATCATGGAAAATTTATTTTCAATTTCAATTAAATTATTTAAATGAAAATTAATTGAATATTGAAAAACTTGTTTTAAATCAGGTAAAACTCTTTTTTTCTTGCAAAATCATTTCAAATATTTCTACGGTGGAGGGAAATATTTCTATTTCATCTTGGTTTTTTCAATGTTAAACAAATATTGTTTTTCGTCTTCTTTATCGAGTTAAATGATCAATAGGAATAGATTTTTCACCCTCAAAGTGTGGAAAAATTAGTTAAAATTCGATTTTTAATAAATACATTCTAATAATCATCAAAATAATCACGATATCACGGAAAAAAATCTAGAATATCTTCTTAAAATTATTATTTTTTATTTAAAATTTAATATTCCATTAATAATGTTCATGTTTCTATTCAACCACTAAAAAGATATTTTAAAATATAAGAATAACATGATTTTATCTTTCAATAATCAGTTTTTTTATTGTTTTGGCATTGCGGATGTGATTTCCTTTTCTACAGTGGATATAAAATTTAACTAAAATTATATTTCTATAATGGAAGTTTGTTGTAATTTAAAATAGTCCATTATTTTCTAATATTTTTAGCATTGCATGTGTTTTGTAGTCTCATGAGTATACTCAAACTCTCATTTTGTGTTATTATGACTCAATATACTAAAATTATACGCATGTGAGGAATTTGGTTACCTATAAACATGATAAGAAAATGAATAGTTCATTATATCCACACACTTTTTTAGGAAAAATTGTGTATTGTATGGATTTACCACACTGGAAACAACAATTGTTGAAGAAATGGGTTTTCAAGAATCTGTTTCAATATTTTAAAATATAAATGCAACATAGCATTATACGCTAAGTCGATCAGAAAGGTAGGACACTCACTCTCATTGTATTTTCTATTGTCACTATTTTTATATAACCAATACATACTATCAATAATACTAAAATAATACTCATGGGGGATTAATGTCAAGTTGTATATGGTATATGTTGATTAAGTTATTTTACTTATCACTTTTTCATTCCACTAGTTTTGTAAATCGTAAAATCCATCTTAAATATTTGTTTACGAAAATTGTACATATAAAGTGTTTAGAATTTTTTTTAGAAAAAAATCATGTTTTACTATACATAGAATGTGTTTTTATTTATTATGAGTATAAGAATTATATTCTACATAATGATTATTGTTATTAGTATGTGTCTGAATAGTTGGACTCTACTTTTTTAATACCAAAAGTTAAACATTCTATCATTTGTATCATAAATATAAAATATTAACAATCTGAATAATTTTGATACTGATAAAATTATACTAATACTCATAAATATTATTTTATTGGAATTGTTAATGAATTCTATCAGACTAACTTAAATTTATAATCATATTAGGATGAATTATTTCAAATATTAGGTATATATTTAACATTATAATGGTGTTAACCCATAAGACATAGGACCTTCAGTTACTCCAGATCATTTTGAGCTGTTAAGTGATAGGTCTCTGAATTTGTTTCAACAATCATAGAAAAAAATTACCATTGGGAGATCCGTACGACCATTGTAAGGATTCCTATAAGTAGTATTGCATTAGAAGAGTATGAATCTGGTCGACTATATTCTCTCTCGAATATTTAGAAGAATACATACAATGAATTTCTTGTTCTTAATATCTGTATATATTTAGAGAGTATTATAATTGATGAAACTTTGTTAGGTTCTTTCCTTAATAAATTTTTTAAATTGTTACATCAATATTATCATAATAACAATTGAGGGATTTTGGGGATATGAATAAGGAGGATCCAGTCATTGGATTGATGACTTATAAGGATAGTAATAATGATCAAATAATTATATCAAGGGATTCCACGGATAAGAAGAAAGATCTATTCTCATAATTATATCAAGGGATTTCCTGGTAAAGAATGAAAATTGTTACTATATGTATAAAATAGTGGATACCATTTGTCATGTCTATTGAATACCATTATCATATGGTGAGGAGTGTTATATTTTTAATAACTTGTAAGTAATTATTACTATTTCATGTTATTAATTGATTTCACAAGTTTCAATTCCAATACACGTAATAGAAAGTTGATCATCCTAATTAAATTTCTAATTTATTTGTTTTATCGGTGTTACTCTTAATATGATAAAAGTAAAAATCTATTAATTTATCAGTTTGATCCTGATTTTGATAAAATTACTCCAATAAATATTATCTAAAGTAATTACGATATTGATTCTGATTTAATCAGTCCATAGTTAGGTTTCAATTCAATGGAATTATTTAATGACTGATTGTTGCGTATGATAATCCTACATAACAAGGCCTTGTGTGTATTATGATTAATTCTTTATATTATGTTTTTGAAACTAACATTCACCCTCATTGTATTTATTTATATATATAGAAGATCGTATGATCCCACAGTTGCTAGCAAGGACAATTAAAGAGCCCATGGATTCTAATATCCAATAATTTGAATTAGAGAAGGATTCCACTTGTAACGTCCCGGATCTGGGTACCACTCAATGGGTACCCCAAACCCGGTTCGTCACATGACCTCAACTGCATTTCCCCAAATTCCAGAGGTTGTTGACCAGCAGCGAGGGCCTAGGTATGATAGTGGGGAAACTATGCCCTCATTTTTAAAAGTGTAGCGCAGCGGAATACATGATAAAACATACAACAAAAACAACGGAAGCAAATAAGCACACACAGTTTTAAATGAAAAACTGCAATAAAAACAACCAACAGTCATATATATATAATGAAGAAACATGTCTCTAGTTCTAAGAAAACAGCCAGAACATGTTACAAAAAAATACAGTAGAGTACAATATAGAGTACAGCAAAATAAAACAAAATATCTGGTAGCATCACGAGCCTAAACATGGTCCTATTCTCCCCTACTCCTCAATAGCTATCAAGTACAAGTATAAGGACCCTTTCCCTTATCCACACCTATAGAATTGTATTCTATTTGGGCCGAAAAGCATGACCCAAACAGGGTGTGATAAATAAATCCCAGTAGGCACCCACCAAATGCGTATACCCAACTGTTTGAAAAATATGAAAAAATAGTGTGCAACAGTAAAATTCAATAAACTAAGCAGTACTCAAAAGTAACTAACTTTACCATTTATATTTTAATTTTATTATTCTTTTTAACATTCAATTTTAGATATCACCACATTGAATATTCTAAGTAAATAGCCAATGTCCTCAGACGCGTAAACCCTTACCCTCAGGTAAAGAGCATCCAACCACATGATTCTACCCACAGGCATATCGAATATTGCCCATAAGCATATGTGGTGTCGCCCACAGGCACAGAATCAACTGCCCACAAGCACAGAAGAGGTTTCCCATAGGCTAAGTAGTACAGTGCCTACCGGCTAATCACAACACTGCCCTCAGGCTAGACAGGTAATCGGGTTATGCCCAACATGTAAACAAGAAATACACATACAATACAATGAAATTCTTCTCAAGGAAATTCTATAATTTTAAATTATAAAGGTATACCCTCAGGTATCAAGGCCAAACGGCTAAATAGAGGAACGCACCCCCGGGGTGGTCCTTGATCTAAGCAGCGATCCCAAAAATCATTTTATTATTACATTTAAATTACCTAATAAATTCAAGGTATTTAAATCAACAAGGCCTCATCCATACGACACTCCATTAATAGGGGCGTATCACAACGGTAGACAAAACACACAACAGTTGGAAAATTAAGCACCATGCCACCTACATTTAATACCCACAAACGATATACACGAATGACGATCCTCGATTAGTCCTAGAATGACGTAGATATGAAGTGAGATAAAACCTTGGTCATACTTAAATAACATCTCGACGGGAAAGAATTCGTAATAACTACTCTAGGAGAATGGAGAGCTCACCCGTGTGGTTCCAAGGAGATTGATGGTGTAGAAAATAGATTCCCGAAGTGAGTTTAGCAGATCTCCAAAGCTCTGGCCTCCCTCTCCTACTCTTTCTTATTGTTCTAAGCCTTCACTCTGAACAGGGGAGGCTACTGCCCATTTAAGCAAAAGAAAACAAAGTACACGGCGTGTATTTCTATGTACACGTTGTGTACTTCCCATTTTTTTAACTGTTATTCTGGCATTTTCCCTCCAGTGTGGCACTCTTCATCTGCTGACATGACTATATGGCGTGTCTTCTTGGGTACACTGCATGTTCTATCACACAGCTAGCCACCACCTTACTGTTTTCTTATCAACTGACTACACGGAGTGTAAAGGACCACTACACAGCATGTAGTCAGTTTCTACACCCTTAGTCGTCAGCATGGCTGCATGCCCTGTGTACTCATCCAACATGACCAAAAGTACATGGTGTGCGAAAAATTACACGGCGTGTAGTCCCAAAATTTATGATTTTCCCCATTTTCCTTATTTTCTGAAAAACACTTAAGGAAAAGAGAACATAACAAACCCGTACCTCAAAAATAAGAACTGGGTTCTTACAAACTCCCCCCTTAAAACAATTCATCCCCAAATTGCCCTTCTAAGGGTGGTGAAGGTAAAGCTCAGAACAACTCTGGACACTGAGCACGTATATCGGTCTCTCGCTCCCAGGTCTCGTCCTACACTCGGCCATCCTTCCATAGCACCCATACGAGAGGAACTGACCGACCATAGAGAACCTTCGTTCTCCAATCAACGATACAAATCGGATTCTCCTCAAAGGATGCATCTGGATCAAGCTCAACCACTTTGGGATGAAATATGTGTGATGGGTCTGAATGATAGCAACGTAACTGAGATACATGGAAGATGTCGTGCATGGCTTGGTACCTCTGTGGTAACTGCAACCGATAGGAAACCGGCCCAACTCTCTCCTGAATCTCAAATGGCCCCACATACCATGATGAAATTTTACCCTATATCATGATCTTCCTGTGTCCCAGCCTCGGAGAAACACGAAAGAAAACCCGATCCCTGACTACAAACTCCAAGGGTCATCTACGGCGATCAGCATAAGATTTCTGACGAGACTGTGCAGTAGACATCCGCTTCTGAATCAACTAAACCTGCTCAGAAGTCCCCTACACGAGTCATGGTCCCAATAAAGCTACCTCATCTTCCTCTAACAAGCACAATGGTGATCGTCATGGCCTACCATATAAATCCTCGTGTGGTGCCATCTCAATAGTTTCCTGAAAACTATTATTATAGGAAAATTCGACTATGGGTATATTCTTATTCCAAGAGACCCCAAATTCTAGGATGCATGCACGCAACATGTCCTCAAACATCTGTATCGTACGCTCTGACTGGCCATCGGTCTGAGGGTGGTAAGTTGTGCTTAGAAGCACCTGTATACCCTGTGCCCTTTGAAAACTCTACCAGAAACGAGACATAAAACGGGCATCCCTATCTGAAACGATAGAACGATGGACCCTATGAAGACGTACAACCTCTAGGATATACAACTTTCCGAGCTCTTCAACACCCATGGTAGACTTTATTAACAAGAAGTGAGCTACCATTGTGAGTCTGTCCACAACAACCCACACTGCATCATTTCCTTGAGGTGACCTCGGCAACCCAGTCATGAAGTCCATCGCGACATCATCCCATTTCCACTCAGGGATGGGTAACTTTTGTAACAGCCTGACTAGTCTCTAATGATCCGCCTTCACCTACTGACAGGTGGAACATCTTGTAACATGACTAGCTACATATCTCTCCATACCAGACCACCAGTTCTGATGTCTCAAGTCTCGGTACATATTGGTAACCCTAGGATGAACGGCTCAAGCTGAAGCATGAAACTCCCACATCAACTCCTCACGTATATCCTCTGTAACCCACAGTCATCCACGGAAACACAATACTTCATCATCACCTATCGTCCACCCAGGAGGCGGGTCCTCACTTGGAACTGACTCCCATAGAACAAGTCCATCTAAATCAGATAGTTGACTCTTCCTCAATCTATCCAATAGGGTAGAAGTCACAGCTAACAATGATAGATAGGTCTGTAGCTGACTGTCGTGCACTTCCAAATGCATCTCTGAGAACAAGGCCATAAGCTGCCATTCACCACTGGCCTCCTGGACTGCCTGTATCTGAGTCTTCCTGCTCAGTGCATCAGCTACTGCATTACCTTTACCAGGTGTATAGTCAAGCTCAAAATAGAAGGGATGAAGGTATTTGTCCTACCATCGCTGTCTCAGGTTCAAGTCATGCTAGGTGAATATTTACTTGAGAATTTTGTGTTCCATGAACAACAAAAAATGTTCTCCAAAGAGATAATGTCGCCAAAAGTGCAATGCATGAACAACTACAGCCAACTCGAGATCATGCGTCGGGTAATTTCTCTCATGTGGCCTCAACTGCTGAGACCTCTATGCTACTACTCGATCACCTTACATCAACACAGATCCTATAAGAATCCCTGATGCATCATAGTAAAATATATATCTATTACCTTGATCTGGATGTATCAAGACTCATGTTGATGTCAGCCTTCCTTTCAAGTCATGAAAGATTGTCTCATAAGCTTCCTACCAAATGAACTTCACACCCTTATTAGTCAAACCCGTCAACGGAGCTGCTAAGTGGGAGAAGTCCTGGATGAAGCGTCTGTAGTAACCAACCATCCCTAAGAAACTCTGTATCTCAAAAAAGTTCTTAGGGTACTCCCTGGATACTACTGCTCTCACCTTCTCTAGGTCTACTAAAACTCATTCCGCTGAGATGATATAACCTAGGAAGTTAATCTGGTCCATCCAAAAATAGAACTTTTAGAGTTTAGTATATATTTGATGCTTTATCAGTGTCCTCAATACGATATTAAGATAGGTGGCATGGTTGTGTCGAGTGTGAGAGTATACCAAGATATCGTCCATGAATACTACTACAAAAGAGTCCAGATAAGTATGGGACACACAATTCATTCGAGCCATGAAAATAGTCGGCGCGTTCGTGAGTCCGAACGGCAAACCAAGTACTCGTACAGATCATATCTTCTATGAAATGTTGTAAGAGGTATATCCGATGGTCTCACGCGCAGTTGATGATATCCTGATCTCAGGTCAATCTTCGAGAACACTTGTGCTCCATGAAGTTGATAAAAAATATCATCAATCCTCAGCAAGGGATATCGGTTCTTAACTATCAACTGGTTCAGCTTCCGATAATCCACACAGAGTCTGAGGGTACCATCCGCCTTCTTCGCAAAAAGGACTAGAGAACCCCAAGGATAAGTATTGGGTCGGATGAAACCCTTTGAATGTAACTCCTCTAAGTGCCTCTTGATCTCCTACAACTCAGATGTGGCCATCCTATAAGTAGGAATGGACACGAGTGCTGCTCCTGGCACAAGATCAATAGAGAAATCAACCTCACGCTCCGGAGTAAGACCTGAAAAGTCATCGGGGAAGACATCCCTGAAACGCTCAACCACTGGAGGGAAATACGTCTGACAAGTCCACTGGTCATCTAGATATAATCTCTCAATCGAGGCTAGGACTCCACCTCTCTCATGATGCTCTGGTCCAGCTTGACTCACATTAACATCCCATTCGCCATTGTATAG
This sequence comes from Viscum album, assembly GCA_963277665.1. Lineage (NCBI taxonomy): Eukaryota > Viridiplantae > Streptophyta > Magnoliopsida > Santalales > Viscaceae > Viscum > Viscum album. The sequence continues at coordinate 1,201,401,300 of OY728164.1, forward strand.
TAACTCTCTACCCTCTGGTGATGTGGAACTCGCCCTCTGATGATAGCAGTCTACAAATGTTCGAAAGAGAACCAACTAGTCCATCCCGAGAATAACGTCATAAGATATCTTCTTCAAGACATAAAGGCCCAAAAGGAAGTGACACCCACCAACCTTAAGGGGGGGGCTCCTTTCCCTGACGCACACCATCCGTCCTAGTCCCGAACGGAGTGTCTAGCATCATGGTATCAGAAGAAGTAGAAACACAGAACACAATTCTCTCCACAACGGGCACAAATATAAAACTATGTGTGGCACACGTATCAAAGAGAACTGAAGATATGACAGAAGCTACTCGAATATTACCTCTGACTGTAGAAGGTCCGGGATCCTGCTGCTGTTAGGTCTGTTGCACTGCATATGCCTGCCTAGTGGCATGGCCCTGCGATAAAGCCTGGTTACCCTGAGCAGTCCCGCCCTACTGCCTCTGAGATCCTGGTGTCTGGCTACCACAGCCATGACCACTATCTCGGCCTACATACCCTGACGTATTCCAGTTCCCAGACTGGTAAGAAGCCACTGGTCCTGCTCCCGCACACAGAGTCTGCATAGAACCCCTTTCGCTAGCCACTGGTAGAAATGCCCTGCAAAAGTGATACAGATGACCCATCTTGCCGCAAGCTTGGCACTCCACTAGTTCACGTGGATACTATGGTCTCCTATTCCCCTCCTTAACACACTTGTAGCACTTAATCGGGCCACCTGAAGAAACTGCCTGGCTAGTACTCCCACCCTAAGAGAAGTCCATCTGTCTCTTCCTCTTACCAGCAAAAATAGTACCAGTAACTGGTTCTGAACCACCCTAGCCCACACCACTAGATTCCCACAGGTTCCTCTTTGTAATCAGTGCCTGTTTCACAATAGCATGTACTGAAGGCAACCTGAAAACATTCACCCGCACCCGGATGTCACATCGAAGACCATCCTCAACGCTTCTATCCCTCAACATCTCATGACCCACCAGAACGGGTGAAAAACACTGAAGCTCAGTGAAATGATCATAATAGTCCATCACCGACATAGCTTCTTGCTAATGATTCATGAACTCTCGAGTTCTATATGGCCTCAACGTCTCTGGAAAGAAGAAGTCATAGAAGGATATCTAAAAATTTTCCCATGCCATGTCTCTGTGATGCTCTGTCCGGGTTGTAACATCCCACCACCTCTTGGAGGAATCATGCAGCATATACGTCACGTGGTTGACCCTCTGCCATGGAGGTATCTCAAGATTCTCGAAAATAGTCTGCATCGATCCAAGACAAGACTCTGCAGCCAATGGTCTAACATACCTTGAAACGTAGGCGGACACCACTACTGGAATATACGATTAATCTCAGCCATAGATGTGGTAGCCTACGGTGCTCCCTGAAGGTCTGCATGAACTGCATAAAGCCTTCACAGAACTGCGTATCTGTTCCTGTGTCTAGTATAACAGCAGGCGCCGCATCTGGCTCTACTGGAGGATCCACTGGTAGCCCATGGCCCACATTTCTGGAGTATAGTCTTCGCCATTCTCTTAGAGAACAATGCATAGTTGTCTCGGCAGCATGACTCTACAAGGTCAGATTAACACCTTAGAACAAGATTAAAAATGACCAAAAATGAAGAAACCCAAAAGGGAACAGGATAAAGAATGCATTCAAACATTGAAAAACAAGACTACATGGAATGTATACTGACTACACGGCCTATACCTGACTTCTCATTCCCTGCCTGGGTCCTTCGACACGGTTAAACCACACTGCTCCCATTGAACTAGACTACACAGTGTGTATATCATCTACACAGTGTGTATGGTGTTATTTCAAACTTCCCGTGTCATTTGTCACACGGCTGACTACTCATCTTGATACTAAACGGCGTGTGACATCCAAACATGGTGTGTACAATACCGCATTTTCCAGCCACACAGCTAAGTCCACACGGTCTGTCCTCAGACAAGACTACACAGCATGTCCCATAGGTACACGACATGTTCAAGGATAGGTGACACCAACCCGTGTTGTTAGTTACACGACCGAGTCCCCAGGCCACACTACACGACATGTTCATCATTGACACGACGTGTATGTCTTATGTATCCTCCGTCCGTGTTGTTAGTTACATGGGAAGACTCCAGGTCAACACTACACGGCATGTACATCCGGTACATGGCGTGTCCACCCAAAACATTTCCCTTCCCCATGTCGCCACCCACACGGTTTGTGACACGGGAAGAGACTACACGGAGTGTACTCAGGGTACACGACATTTACCCAAAAAGTTTCAATTTCTTCCTGAACAGAACAACATACACGATGTGTTTAAGGTACTACACAACATGTATACTGGGTTTCCGAATAGTATGCCTCAGAAACATCTCTAGAACCCAGAAAATACCACAAAACAACACCTAAGTGTCAAATTCGGATCCATGAGGGCCCATACTCCCCATGAAACAAAGTTTGGCATCTTATCTATGTTATATCAAATTAAACAGTCAATGAACCACCAAATTCCGGTAAATGGGGGCCCATACTCCCCAAAAACCAAAGTTTGGCATCCATTCTATAAATCTACTCATACGAAATACCCTATCACATAGCAGGTATTTATTAAAGTAGCTATCAAAACAACATGCTTTTCTATCACAATAACTATCACAAAAACATGCAATTTCTAATGCACCTATATTGCATAGAACTATGCATGACATGTGATTTCTAGCATGTGTCTAAATGATAAATGAGATGGAATACCCTGATGTCCTTGGGTTGAAACTAAATAGATCCCATTAATAAAATATTAACAGCACAATCACAAGTGTGTCACCCTTCGGTGAAAATCAATTCAACCGTAAAATTTTCAAAATCAGAAAAATTACAACACGAGGAAAATGGGCTTTTCCCTATACACGGGTTAGATATGCCTGGGCACAACTTATTACGAATTACCTTTCCCATCCTATCCCTGACTAAGGATCCAAATAGTATGTCAATGAAAAGAACCCCATTTGATACCACATTGTACCGTCCTAGCTCCGGGTGCCACTCAATAGGTGCCCCGAACTCGGTTCGCCAGATGACCTCAAGCACATTTCCCAAAACGCCAGAGGCTGCCGACCAGCAGCGAGGGCATAGGTTTGATAGTGGGGAAACTATACCCTCATTTGTCAAAGTGTAGCACAGTGGAATACCAGATAAAACATACAACAATAACAACAGCGGAGGAAAATAAACATACACGGTTTTAAATGGACAACTATAGTAAAAACAACCAAAAGTCATATATATATATATATAATGATGAAACATGTCTCTAGTTCTATGAAAACATCCAGAACATGTTACACAACAATACAGTACAGTACAATACAGACTATAGCAAAACAAAACAAAACAGCCGGTATCATCACGAGCCTAAGCCCGGTTCCATGCTCCCCTACTCCTCAGCAGCAATCTAGTACCTGTATAAGGACCCTTTCCATTATCCAAACCTGCAGAAACGTAATCTGTTTGGGCCGAAAAGAATGACCCAAACAGGGTGTGAGAAAGGGATCCCAATAGGTACCCACCAAAGGCACGTGCCCAACTGTGTGAAAAACATACCACAACAGTGTGCAGTAGTAAAACGCAATAAACTAAACAGTACTCAAATGTAACTAACTTTACCAGTAATATTTTCATTTTATTATTCTTTTTAACATTAAATTTTAGATATCACCATAGTGAATATTCTACGTAAACATCCAGTGTCCTCAGACGCATAAACCCTTACCATCAGGTAAAGAGCATCCAACCACATGAATCTACCCATAGGAATATTGAATATTTTGCATAGGTGTACGAGGTGTCACCCACAGGCAAAGAATCAATTTCCCACAGGCACGGAAGAAGTTTCCCATAGGCTAAGTAGTACAGTGCCCACAGGATAATCACAACACTGCCCTCAGGTAGGACAGGTAACCGGGTCATGCCCAACATGTAAACAATAAATACACATCCAATACAATGAAGTTTCTCTCAAAGAAATTCTACAATTTTAAATAATAAAGGCATACCCTCGGGTATCTTGGCCAAACGGCTCTACAGAGGAAAGCACCTCGGGGTGGTCCTAGATATAAGCAGTGATCCTAAACAACATTTTATTATCACATTTAAATTACTTAATCGATTCTAGGTATTTAAATCAACATTGCCTCTCCATACGACACCCCATTAATGGGAGCGTATCACAACAGTACACAAAACGCACATCAGTTGGAAAATTAAACACCAAGATACATACCTTTAACACCCATGAACAATATACACGAATGAAAATCCTCGATTCTTCCTAGAACGACATAGATGTGTGGTAAAAGAAATTCTTTTTTAAAACATAAATAACTTCCTGATGGGAAATAATTGGTAAGAACTACTCTAAGAGAAGGGAGAACTCACCCGTGCAGTTCCAAGGAGATCGACAGTGGAGAAAATGGATTCCCGACGTGTGCTCAGCGGATCTCCAAAGCTTCGGCCTCCCTATCCTGCTATTTTTTCCCATTCTTAAGCCTTCCCTGTGAACAGGGGAAGCTACTTCCCATTTAAGCGAGAAAAACAAAGTACACGACATGCATTTCCATGTACAAAACGTGTACTTCCCATTTTTTTAACTATTCCTTTGGCAGTTTCCCGCCATCATGGCACTATTCATCTACCGACATGACTACAGGGCGTGTCTTCTTGGGTACACGACTTGTTCTATCGCACACATAGCCACCACCTTACTGTTTCCCTGCGAACTGACTACACGGTGTGTAAAGGACCACTACACGGCATGTAGTCTATTTCTACACCCTTAGTCGTTGGCATGGCTACACGCCCTGTGTACACATCCTACACGGACAAATGTACATGGCATGTAGAGAAGTACGTGGCGTGTAGTCCCAAAATTTAGTATTTTCCCCCATTTTCCTTATTTTCTGAAAAACACTTAAGGAAAAAAGAACAGAAGTAACCCGTACCTCAAAACTAAGAACCGGGTTCTTACACCACTACTCAAATACATTCAGATATTTTAAATTAATTATTATTAATAGTTTTCTATTTTTTATATAAAACTCTTATTTAAAATCTTTTGTAACACTAACATGTGTTTTTGGAAAATAATATTTGTATTTACTTTTAATAATTGAAGGTTATAATATTTGTAATATTGATAACATGAATCCGTATAGACCATCAATATTCAGCGGCTCTGAATATGAATACTATAGAGATAAGATGAAGAAATTTATTATTAACAGTGGGGTTGATAATTTTCAAAAGATCCCAAAAGATTATATGCTTCCCAATAAGGATTTAACAAATTTAATATATTATGAAAAAATATCAGTTAAACTATAGAGTATTAAATACTTAGTTATGTTCTATGATAAGATTCATATATAGTTATATGTCATTTTAAGAAGCTAGAACTAGTATCTCAAAAATTATTGATGTTTCACATTTTGTTACTTCCAAGGTTTTCGAGACTAGGTTAGCTATGTTAATATAATATTATCAAGCATTTTATTTTCATCCTTGGGAACCTGTTTCTAAAATGAACCAGAGTTATTTTACCATTATTAAAAATTTACAATAACTTAGAGAAAATGGAATAGATGATGGCATACTTATTTAGAAGATAATAAATATTATGCCAAATGAGTGTGAATCAAAGAGAATATATATTGAGGAGACAATAGTGTTAAATAATATTACCCTAGATGGTCTAATTTGAACCCTTATTTAATATGAGGGAAATATCAAGAGGGATACTATGAAAAAAAACAAAAGTGGTGGTGTTGTTTTTTCTACAACTACTATTCCTAATAAAGCCCAAAATCTTAAGAAATTTTTTTGAGCTTCTACAAAGAAGATATTTATTATTATATAAAATTTGAGTACTTATAAACATTTTATAAATGAATTATCAAATCTCAATAAAATTATGGGTAAGATAGTTGGAATGAAACATTTTCAATACATACAAAAGTGTTCATAAGGATAGTAGAGACAAGAAATATTTAGTTATATATTATGAGTATAGGAAATTTGGACACGTCCAACAAGATTGTCCAAAGCTGAGAAGGAAAGATCAAAAAGAAACAAATTATTAATGGAATTTGAAAACAAATTACCAATCCCAAGGCAATAATGTTCCAAAATATTCTATCACACGGACTTCCAAAAGAGGTGATTCGTTTGAATGTTATTTTGATAATGAAGGTTACTACTAAAAAATAGATCATTAATAGTGTTATAATTTAACATTCCTCATAATAAGAATTGATAAATGGAATCTTTATCACCACTAAATAAATAAGTGATAAATCTTACCATTCATCAGTGCTTTATTTCGAGAACTTATAAAGGATACCTGTTATCAACTCTTCACTTGTAGTATTGATAAATGGTACCCTTTATTAATACTATATATTTTTCCCTCATAATGGAATAATTTATCATTTCTTTTTTAGTGCTAAAAAATATCTGAATTAATAATATGAAATATGTAAATAAATAAAAAATAAAAATTGTATGTATTAAAAAAATATTAAAATATTTTTTAGTTAAAAGTTATTTATATAAATGAATAAAATGGTTGTACTATATATAAATTATAAATACAAATAAACAGTTTCAAATAAATATATATATATATGAAAAATGAAATTTAAACAATTAAAAAATAAAAATATGTAGATGGAAAGTAATATTAAATAGTTTATTAGTTACATAATGATTTCTAATATTAATAAATAGTATATATTAAGTATATATATATATATTACTGTATATAAATAGGTTTTATATAATGACAATTTTTATTTGTTGTTTACATTAAATGGTACTCTATTTAGTGAAGAATGCATTATAATTAAAAATTAATGTGAATTTAAAATAATAATGAATTGTTTTACATAATAGAAATAATTGAATGTAATTTCATTTATGAATTTGTAACATAGATTAAACATATTATATTGATTTCACGTATAAGTAATTCATTAATTTTTATAAACAAAAACCCACATAGAAATATATTTTTTGGAATTTTATCATTTTATATAATCTATTTTAAATATATTTATTTACTATATTCTAATTTTTTCTATATGTATTCATATTTATTTCAATATATATCTATTTTTAAATTATATATATTAACCAAATTTATACAAATCTTCAATATTGTTCTCATATTTAATTAATCAAAATTTCTCATTTTAAACATCCACGAACATAGGATTAAATAATAATTTAAAATTTAAAAATACATTTTTAAGAAAAAATATTTCAAATAAATAAACATTTAAATCTCTATTTTCTATTTTTATAGTTTTATAATTATAAATAAACAAAAAAATGTTTGTTCAAAATGAATTTATATAATTATTAGTGGATAATTATAAAATTATAAAAAATTTATTCAGATAAATAATATATTTACTATGTAGATTATATAAAATTATATATGATGATATAAATATTGTTTTAAAAAACTATAAATATTATTTTAGATGAATAATTATATATTCAACGAATTATAAAAATTATTGTTATTAGTATTATAATTATATATAATATTTATACTTTCTTAGGAAGTTTTCTTATAATAAATTAAAAATATTTATCACACTTTTTATCACTGAAAAAAATAAAGAGTTATGAGTCTGAAAAAATAGCTGATAAATCAATCATTATGAGCGCAAAAAAGAACTGATAATGATTCATTTTATCAGTGCTTACTAACGTACTGCAGATAAAAGGTATCTTCGTCAACAATTTTTTTAAAGCACTGATAAAATTTTCAAGGTCTATTTTAAGAACCCTAACCATCGCGAACTAGTTTGCAATATTTGGAGCTCTCCACAATAGTGGTATGCTTCTAGAGCTCCTCAGTGTCAAATCCATGCTCAAATCTAGGCTAGAATAAAGGTTCTAACTATTCCATGGCTCGAATCCAAGTCTCGAGCTACTAATGGGTTGAACAAAACCAAGGATCGAACAAAATCCATCTTTTTATATCATTAATTTCCCTCAAAAATCCAATGAACCTTCTAATCCAATATATATGTGTCCCAAAAATACTAGTTGCACTATCCTCTCAGAAAACAAACCAAAATTCATTTTTAGATAAATTTTAGTCTCATATTCCACGATATCATGTGCATCTCCTTAGGATATCATTGGTATTGTCTGACATGAAATATATCAAACCCAATAAGGGATCATGTTTTTTGTGAGGTATAATAGGCTATGAATACCTATATTCCCTGACATTTAACTCTTTTTAATCATCAAATTCTAAAAAATCCATCCATATAGTAGTCGATATCTTCATTGGTTTGGAATATTATATTAAAAATCACTTGGATGATGAAATATATGACATCAATTGAGTCATATATTATATCATTCCATAATTGGAACTGAGAGGGTTGAGTGAGTAGGAAATGAAATATATGGTAATCAACTTATATTTGAAAGATAAAACAAGAAGTTGCTTAAAAATGGATGAGGAAATATCTGACACATAGGAAAAAGGATATAATGATTTTATCATTAATTGTTTTCCAATGATAATGATTAATTCAATATGGTGTAAAAATTAATGGACTTAATTAGGATTACATTGATCTATTTCATGATGTTTCTGATAGATTTAGGGATGAATTTTGAAATGTAACAATCAATAATATCCAAAAATCCATAAAAACACATTTTATGAAAGTCTAATCCCATAAAAATCATTTTTATATTAGTATATTAGAAAGAATATTATTGATAAAGTTTTGGATGAAATATAAAAAATATTAAACATCATGGAAAAAAATTCATTCCATAAGTATTTTAGGCGGAGAGCATTTCAATAAGAGAAACCACACTTTATCCCTATGATAAAGATAAATCTTCTCGATTCTCTTCTAAAAATATTTTAAACCCCTTAATAGAGAAATTATACCACAAGGGAAAGTTTTGCAGTTAAAATTATCATTTTACCACTTTTAATAAACCTTCCTATGTCCCTGAGAATTCAAAAATAGTTGGAAATGGACATAGAGTTTTAAAAAATCATTATCCATATTTTGAGAACTATGACCAGGGATACCATTAACAACCAAACCATTACTAGTGAGACCAAAGCACGAATAGACATACTTCTCCTCTGGAATTTCAACACCAATCTAGGCCACAATTCTAATGACAACCATATGATGAAAATTATGGTTATCAATATGAAAACAAGGGAATGATTAAGAAAATATCCCACTGGTTTTAATAATTTAGTTCTCTAAACGATTGAGGTAAATAAAAAAATACATATTTAAAAAACCAAGATTATGAACTACATTAACTTTTTTGAGATCTAAAATTTTAAGATATGGTTAAAATATTGGATTCCACTAAAATAAATAATAAATATAATTATATTGATTTAAAAAATTGGAGTAGTCTTAAAATAATCTAGGCATTGAGAATCTCCCTCTGGCGGTCTGGAACCCATGACGACACTCCAGGCTCCCCCTCCTCTTTGGAGAGGGGAGGCCACTTTTTCTTCCCTCCCCATATCTCCACCTTCCATTTATTATATTTTATAACATCATATCTCTTCTGATGCTTCTAGAAATATCACTCATCTTGAAGGTCCCTGATCTATTCAAAGGCTCTCTTCTACTTCCAATATCACTTTAAGAGTTCTATAATGCTTTGAGTCCCTTCCACCTAACACTAGTTTCTAGATTCTGGAAGCATCAACCCTCAATTGATGAGTTCGATCATTTAATCTTTGACTCCTAGCGTTTAAATAATCGTTATGTGGTAGGGTTTCTCGATCACAAATGCGTCATGTTTCGGTTCGCAATAGCAGAGGATCATTCCACCACGTGGTCTATAGCTCCATGTAGGTGCAATGAATGCCACTTCTAGGAGTTTCATTGGTCCTTTGATTACCACATGAAGAGGGATAGTAAAATGACAACAATCTGGGTATGTCTCTACTAAATTACCCTTCCCATGAAGGTTATTAGAAACCTCATTGTGAGATTCTTGTAATCTGATAGTCGAAAAGTTGTCAATCACATTGTTTTCCCCATATATGTGCTGAGGTTGACTTTTTGAAGGCAACGATATATTGGGTCTGGATTACTGTAGATGATAAATTTTGGTGGAAGTAGGCCATCATCTATGAATCTTGGTATGATTATAATGTCTCCGATGGTCGGCTGAGGGATCTGGCTTCTACATGCCATAGTGGGTCTCAAAATGGTAGTAAGGGTCCTTGTGAGAATATGACCTTGGGTAATAGTGGATCACTTAATATAATGTTGTTTTCTATGTTTTTCATGATCATGGTCATTGTTTTAGGGGTTATTGTTTTAATAAAAATGCAATTCAACGGTTTTATGGGTCCGAGAAGACCTCTTCTTGTCACATGCTCCCTTTTGATGGGGAACAACCAGTTAAGAGACATCTTAAGACCTTGATTTCAGTACCAAAAGTCACAAACATCTTTAGAAGGTTGAAAATTGATTTGGGAGCTGCTAGTCCTTATCATTCAATGGATTATGTGCCTCTTCTTAGTATTGTGGACCATTTAAATGTTATAAACCCAATATGAACTACACTAATAGAAATTGAAGGGTATTTAAAGGTTATGGCACTAGTTTCATCAACTCCAATTATTGGAGATACGTTGTATGAAGAAGTTTATTTTATTCTACCCACTTGTAAGGATCCTAAATATTTTATCATGGATGATTCAAATACACAATTCCAATTTATTAGTTGTGTACTTGAGAAACCAAGCGGTCTAAATATGCCAATGCAGGTCCCACATATAAGGCAATCCTATATTGAGAAGGACAAGTCTAGGGGAATGAGATTTAATCGTCAAAATCAGTTCGTTGTGTTGGGTGGAAAAGAGTGACACGATTTTGAAGTTTGTCATGATGTAGAGCTAATACCGAAGGATATAGAGTCTTCCTTGGACTCCCCTGCTGAGTCCAAGGAAGAGGTCATGGTGGAGGACTAACTCAAATCCTCTTCAAGGAAGGTAATGTTCACTACCATTGATTTATATGGTTTTGGTAAGAGTACACGGAGGCAGGGTCGAATAAAAGACTATTCGAATATACCAATTCCTCTTATGATTAGATCCTCAAGAGAAGGAATATAACTTATGAAGGTTCCCTACAATGTCGATAACCACTCTTCAAGAAAAGACAAAGATTTCGATATGAATCTTCTGACTAGTGGAAATGATGATGCAGATTCATCTATCCTACAGTGTAGGAAGGGAATGTTGGAGTCTGATGAGTGGGAAACCATCATAAATGGAATCATATAATTCTTAAAGAAGTCTCTAGAGATCAATTCCAAGAAATAGGAATTTCATAGGCTAGTTTGGTCGAGTATCTAGGTTAATGTTTACTCCGAATAGGATTTCTATAATAAAAAAGGACGAAGTAATTTGGATCGCTGATTTAATGACAAGAAGATTTAAATGGAGGAGCTCATCTACTATTGGTACAAGATGGAATTATATTTTTAAGACTTCCTCAAAGATGATCCGAATGGGTGGGCCTCTACTGGCCAATAGATTATGCTCAGAGGTAAGACCTCTAATAGACTTAAACTCTAGTTCATAGATTCAATTATTTCCTTTGAGGTTGTTTGATTCCTCTGATGGTATTGTCCAGTTTCAATATTTTCCTCAAAATTATTATCTTAAAAAAATATTTAAGGGGAGTAGTATTCATACTAATATGGAAACTATAAATGTTCCTTAATCTCCCCATAATGGAAATCTAAACAAAAACACTAAATTTTGAAAATTATTAATCTAGAAACCATGAATGAAACCCTAAAAACTCCGTATAAATTCATTATTTTGAGTTTCTTTTCCATAGTCAATGCATTTATTACTGAACTCCAACATGGTTCTAATGACATTTATTTCTTCAGGCCTTGGACCAATTTACCATGTCACATTATTCTTATTCATGTGAAGCTCATATTGCATAGATTTTTCCTAATTTTCATACTTACTATCCTCTCTAAATGTTTTATTATCTACTTGGGAAAATTTATATTTTTTGTAGAGTCTAACCCCTTCATGTTTTCTCCAAAACATTGTTATCACCAATAAAATTTAATTCATTCATTTCAACATTTTGTTCATTTTGTAAAGTGCAGAAAAATATATCCATCTTTCAAATGATAACCCACTCATTAATAATTCTTAAAAATCACTTCATTTCATTGATCACCCATCTAATAAATACTATTCATTTTTTAACATTAATCCTTCTAATAATATATCAATTATTTAACATTGTATTTTGGTTCCACCCTTACAAATATATGATTACCATCCATGTAATTATCACATATGAGAAGAATTCACCCTTAATAATGAATATCTAATCTATAATTGATTATTTATTTTATAAAATTAATATTTTAGGAACCTAATATGATTTATTTACATTCTCTCAGATGAATAAAATCTTCAATAAAATGTATCTTATTTTATCTTTATCCTCCTCAATTGTTGATTAATTGTTTAGCAATATCTATTTACATTATTTTTATCAATATTTCTTTCCTATCATCATATCCCTGTGGTCAACAACATTTTCACTATAAAATAATTTTACATAATATTAATATATTGTTTCATATTTATATTTAATTAAATTAATTTTTGTATTAAATATATTACAATTTGTTTCTTATAGAAGTGTATTATTTTATTCAATTTGGGATTTTTTGTTCGAAGCTTCTCATTCTCATGAGGGATTAAACTTTGATCTGAAACTATGATAATGAAAATAAGGCAATTCATCATTAATGCATACAACCATCACAAAAAGGTGGATTCCTACTACTTATTCAAATAGCATTATCAACATTTTACCTAGTACTTGTATGTTCATTTCCATAACATTATTATCTAATACATATTTATCTTTTTTTTAGAAATGGTTGGATGTTGTATTTTGATTTCAATTATCCAAAAGAAGCCATAGAAGAGATAAAATGTTTCGTTTTACCATTTTTACCATGATTTCCATATTATTTTCCATTATTATTTATACTTCTAAAAATGCATATTTATTCTAAGTGGATATCCAAAAAACATTCTTTTTCTGGAAAACAAATAGAGTATAAGAAACTCATGTTCCTTTTAATTCATGTTAATTTGATAAAATGGGGATATGAACTTCGTATTCTCTTCTAACTTTCAACAATGAGAAATGTTTTGCCAATGAACATAAAGTAAATATTCATTCATTATAGTTTGACATAGAAATATAATGGAAACGTGGTTACATTGTAAATTAGTGTTTTTTGAGACTTTTGGGATGTGTAGGAATCAACAACACCTCAATACGACACATGGTGTTACAATTATGACTCCATTTTCTTAATTTTATTTAATATTTACTTGAATTTCAGTAAAACTGACATGTGACATTATCAAAACTATGAAAAAATATTTTTATTATTTTGATAATTTAGGGAAATGATTTATATATCATTCGAGAAAGTAGAAATTATCTGCAGTCTATTAGACACATGGTGTGACCACTATGACTCAATGTGCCATTATCATTTTATAATCGATATTTTAGTTCAAAATATGTCACTGACTAAAAAAATGAAAACACACTCAAAATTTATTTCTAATTTATGAAATAAAGTTATAAGTAATTTTGGATGTTTAGGAATTTATATCATGTAAAAATGATATACAATTTGATTAGTATTTTTGAAATTATGAGTTTCTAGTTTAAAATCATGTTTTACTAAAAAACATGTGATTTACTCAAAACAAAGAAAAAAATATGTATTCTTTTGATACTGTTTTAAAAATATCCATATGTCATTTGAGACTTCTATGAATCATTCATACCTCAATGTGATGCCCAGTGTGACCGGTATGAATCCAAGTGTGTCTTTTAATTTAAAAATGACATCAATTTTAATAAAATAGGAAACTAACGAAATAAAAACTGATCAAAAGAATTCATATTATTTCGATACATTGGGTAAATGATACGTATGTCATTTTTGATGTCTACGAATCAGTCTCGCCTCAATCTGATACATGATATGTGATGTGGCATTGTTTTCACACTCTTTACAACATCATTTTTTTATATTTTATTGTCTTTTTTTAAATGTACTTTTTTGTTAAATAATTGATAATTATTGCGTTTTTTAATTTTCTTTGTAAAAGAATCAATCATAGTTTAAATTGTGTGCTTTTAGTATTCATTATTGTTTTTTAATTAATTCATAAATTATATAAGACTTGTGAATTTTAATTTTATTTATTTATTCATTTATTTTCACAAATTTTTCATTCTAGTTAGTTTATTATTTTATTAATTTAATTATTTAATTACTTATAATTTAAATTGTAAATAAATAATTCATTTTATTTTTTTTCAATTATATTAATAACTTAATTAGTTTTAAAATTTTATTTTTATTCGATTAATATTTCTTATTATTTAATTTTATTTATTAATTCTTTAATTAATTGGTTAATAAATTTTAGCAAATATTTGAAAATATTTTAATTTGTTGTTGAATCAATTTTTTTATTTTATTTAATCTGAATATAATTCTCCCTTTTAAATAATTCATAAATATTTTTATTAATTAACTTAACTTTTTTTATTTATTTAATATTATTATTTTAATTTAGTTTTTAGTAAATTATTTTCATTTTTAGTGTTGTTTTATGTTTGCAGTTGTTACAGTGGAAAGTCTCACCGCCTCCACCCCATTTTACATAGAGTCACCATTAGCACCTTTTCACTGTCTCACTGTTTCAAACTAATGGGACCTATGCAACCGTTTCACACCATTTCATTCGAGTCTGACACAATATCCTCAAACTTACTGTGTCACCCTGATCATGTCTCATGATGGAACACCCAATCCCTACCACTGTTTCATCCTCCTCACTCACTTCTCCACCACATTATTGTCTTACAGCAACCGTGACCAACCCCATATCCTCCATTGCACTGCTCTGTGTTCACCTACGCCACCCCCTTCGTCGAACACAAATCCTCCACTCTCTACTATCATCACACCCTTACATTCGTCGTTGTACCATCTGAGCCACCGGACCTAGCTGCATCACCCTAACCTATTACCTTCTCCCCGACCGTCGAGACCCCCCATCCGCTCCACTTCCTCACCTCTATCTGCATCGCCCGAACCAGATGGGCTTCACGTTCCCATCCAGACCCCCAAGATCATCTCAGAATTTCCCTTACCATTATCCCTCCCTATGCCACGAACTTCTATCCACCTCACCATGATCGGTCGTCGCACACCCTCTGAGAAGACGCCACATCCTTCCCCACAGCGATGAAGCCGATGTGCGTCGCTGCCCCTACTAGAACACCCACACCCCCTTACCTATTTATTCTATAATTTTCTATTTATTATATTATAATATATAATAACATAGATATAAAATATATATAGTATAACTACTTTAACCTATATAATAACATATATTGTATATAATAATTAATCTAAATAATATAATATATACTAATAATGTTAAATCAAATAAAATTTTAATAGTCATGTTATATTATATATATGTAATTATATTAGTAATAATAATACATATTATTATTTTTATTAATTTGATGTAGTGATGTAAATATTTATTTTTTATCTGAGTAACGTGGGTTTTTTGTTGGGGGAGGGTTGTAGCTCGCTGAGAATGCACCGTTTTTATTCAATTAAGAAAAACTTCTCCGATGACTAGTGTGGGAGACATAGAACTGTGAAATTTCCATGTGGAGGCAAGGGTACACCTCGGGTGAGATTACAGAGGATTCTACTTGTCATTATCATTGGTGATGGTCACATGATCATTGAGACCCGAAGGGAGAGAGGTGAAAAAGGAGTGGGTATCGATCAAGATTATAGAAAGGATCAAGATGAACATACCACTTTCCTTTACGGGCAGATTGGAGTACTGAGAACATTGGATCAAATAATTTCACACCTCGATTCCCAGGGTGGGATATCGAGCACATTCTAGAATCGCATTCAAAATTGACTAGCAGGTATTTGAACTTTCAGAAGATCAAGATGGGAGATGAATGATTTTATTTACCTTGTGCTCTGTTATTTTGCAACTTTTTTCAAAATTAATATGATTGGTTTTAATTCTTTTTTTGAATTGAAATCAACCATTATGTCTAACTAACTTCCTTCAGGGGGAATAATTTGTCTCGTTAGATTTTGGTCACTCTTATTCATGCGCTGCATCATTTTATTTTTGGAATCTCTCTCTCATTGTTTGCAGAATGAATTTATTTTCAAAACAAAAAGGGTGAGTGAAAACCAATCTGGTTTGAACAATAATGAAAAGTGTTTCAATTTGAGGAACTCACTTAAAAGTGAGTTATGCTCGAATGATAGAGACACACTGAACTCAACTGACATGTTGAGTCTAGTGATATTTGACATTATATCGCCATTGGATGTAATGAAATTTATAGTTGAAGTATAATAAGAGTCATTTCATCACAAACTGACCAGATGAAAAATATGACTAGTAACATTAAGTCATATCCATATTTCTTAAAATTCGGTCCATGAACAAGGGTAAGGGATATTCAAATTGACCAGTGGACCTTCTCCCATTACTCATCTATAGGTTTTTTTGACAACATTTTCTCTTGTTATTTTGTCTGCCTCCTTACACTCACCAGTTCACACACTAATTTTCACCCACTCCACTTCACCACCACAAACTATTTTTTTTTGTTTTCATGTGTGTTTTTTTGTTTAGTTTATTCTTTTTAGATCGTCAAACACAATATTAGGCCTCCCTGTGGTTCGACAATGTCTTTCCACTATCCTAGGTAGTAAGTAGGTTATAAATTTTAGTTTATCTCCCATGGCCAATGACGTGCGGCCATGCAAATTTTGGAATCATTGCCGGGGAGACTAGGTGCGATATTAAAAAAAGTCACATATAAAAAAATAAAACAATTCACTAAAAAACAGTTATAAAAATCTGCAAAAATAAAATTCATATTCAAAAAATAGTGTGGGAATGCTGCATGAAAACCATGACTAAGTCTAAATTCATAGTACCTGGTAATCCTAAAAATGATTAGTACCTCAATGAAGTGAAATAGAAAAAATAATAGGTCAAAATAAAAGATAACAGAATTAAAAACATGAACAATACACTTCCAAGAAATTTGAACCAACCTAGAATGATGAACCCACAGGATAATGAGATAGTTGAGAGACATAGTTTGACTGAGTTGTTTCTACCTTTATGGTCTAGTAGCCCTTGATACATTAGACTCCATCCTATTTCTAGGAATTATGGGATCAAGCATTATATGCTTAGTCCGCTGCATACCTTCAATGGAAATCCTAGTAAAGGCTCTCTTGACTTCAATAGAGCCTTCTACTATAGTGTTCAGTAGAAACCACATAGGGATCTCACTAAGGATGAACTTAAACTTAGAGTGTTACCCTTCTGCCTAAAGGGTAATGCTAGGTCTTGCTTCCAATAGTTATAAGAAGAAAACATTGTCACCTAGGATCATGTTTGTAATGCTTTCACAATGAAATTCTATCCTTCAAGGTTGAAATCTGATATTAGGCACAAAATAAATGGATTCCTTCAGGATGAAGGTGAGTTGTTTCATGAAGACTTGGATAGTTTTAGAGGGCTACTTAGGCAGTGTCCACACCATCAATGTACACCCCAATTCCGCATGGACACCTTCTACAATAGTCTCACCCCTTACCACCAAACCTTGGTGGATCATCCCTCTAGAGGAGACATTAGTGATAGGATGATGAAGAGATTAATCAAATATTAAATACCTTTTCTCAATACTCCTAGCACAAACACTCTAGGAGGCGAACCATTGAGAGAAAGAAAACTACCCCTACTCCTCAAGCTGAAGCCCAAGTTGCTGGGTTATTTAATGAGAACCCACATCAAACCCTTAAAGTGAAATTCCACCACTGTGGCATGTATGACCATTCTAAAACATGTTGACCAAAAATTTATATGCATGCCTAGCCTCATGTGAGTACTAGCTTTGCTGGATATGGATCTCAGATGAAACATAGGGATGATCCTTTTTCCAAAACCTACAATTAGGGGTATTGGAACCATCTGAACCTATTATGGAAGGAGTAGGGAGTCCTCCGACCTATAGCCCCCTAGATTCTAGCAGCATCCTAGGCAGCAATTCCAACCCCAACCCCAACCTAATGCCAATTAATCCAACTCAAAAGATGAGGTGAGAGACATGTTCCATTAATTCATAGGGAGGATGGATGAACAAAATCCCAAAAATGATTATGATAATGTTCAAATGGATTCTAGAATGATGAACATGGAAATTCAAATGGGGAAATTGTCTAGGGATGCTAGTAATAAGGGAAAGGGTAGGATTCCCAGCACCATTGAAGGAAATCCTAGGGATAATTCCATCGTTGTGGACAACAGAAGTGGTCTCCAAACTCACCCAGAGCCTAGGAATGAACCCTAAAATACTGAAAATGAAAAACTGGATGTACCTGGAAACTGATATTTCAAAGAACCTGAATCTGGAAAACTGGATAGCACCACTAGAATCCCTCTAGTTCCTGCTGTTTGAACATCAAAATCCAAATAAAATGGCTTGTTAATCAAGGACAATAAAGGGAAGAAATTTTTTGAAGAGGAAGCTATAGAGATGCCCCCAATTGTGAGGAATTTTTTTCCTAAAATCAATTTCCCAAAAATAATTAATAAGCAAATTCATGATTCTGAATCATTAAATTTTTTAAAAGTAGTTAAATAGTTGAAAATTGATATGCCATTATTAGAAGCCTTGATTCAAAGACCTTCATATCGAAAATTACTCAAGAAAATATTTTCAAAAAAAATTCATTGGAAGAATTTTCTACCTATATCTTAACAGAGGAGTGTAGTGTTATCTTTCAGAATAGGATACCTCCTAAGCTTCACGACCAAGGAATATTTTCCATCCATTTCACTTTTGGGGATAGTGGAGGTATGTTAAACTATTTGTTCTGATTTGGGTGCATGTAATAATTTGATTCCCTAGTAACATTATCAAAACCTAAGATTAGGAGTTCTCCAACACACCATTGTTGTGTTATATCATGATTATAGGTATATTACTCATCAAATGGGTAGGGTTGATAATCTGTTAGTGGGAGTAAGAAAACTATTTTTTCATGTCTTCTTTCTTATCCTAAATATGGAATTTGACCAGGAGGTTCCTGTCATTCTTGGTAGGCCCTTCCTGACCACAGGGGGAGCTGTGATATATGTGTCTAAGGGGAAACTAATTTTCAATATGGTTGAACAAAAACAATAATTCAATGTGTTTAAGAAAATCCATGAACCCACCCATCCAATTTTCCCAAAATATGAGATGTTAGTTAATGGGAGTAGTTTTGATAAGGAGGAAGAAGATTTTATGAGAATGATAGCTGAAATCAATAGTGAACCTGAGATCCCAACTGCCTCTTACAAGGGGATTAAATCAAGTAAGGAGATAAAACTTGTTGACGAGTACGAGGGAGAATTCATGTAGAACCTAGATGAGTTTTTTTGGAGCATATTCTTACCCTGATAGAGGAGTCTATGTTTGAGGAGATATTTTTTGGAAGCTCTATCACTGATGAAGAAGACTTCTATACTGCCTTCTTCAAGAGGTAGCATGAAGACATTGGGCAACCTATGCCCATGTTTCATCCCCCAATCCAGTCACCACCCATCCTTGAACTCAAACCCATCCCTGGTCATCTCAAATATTCGTTTTTAAGAAACAGTTCCACCCTTCCTATTATCATTTCATCTAACCTGGAAGTGAGTCAAGAGAAAAATATGCTTAGTGTTTTGAAGAAATAAAATTCATTCATAGTCTGGTCAATTTCTTATACCAAGGAGATACGTCCTACCTTATGTATGCATAAAATTACAATGGAACCTGAGTGTGAACCTAGAGTAGAATCCAAAATAAGCCTCAACCAAACTTGAAGGAAGTTGTGAGAGAATAAGTTATTAGTTTTCTTGATGCTGGAATAATTTTTCCCATTTCTGATAGCCCCTGGGTTAGTCCTATCCTGGTGGTACCCAAAACGAGTGGAGTGACAAAGGCCACTAATGAAAAGAATGCTAAAATCCAAATGAGATCAGTGAATAAATGGATATTCTGTATGTACTATAGAAAATTGAACTCATCCTAAAAATGGATCACTTTCCCATGCCGTTTTAGATCAAATGTTAGAGATATTGGAATGAAATGAAATCTTCTAATTTCTTGATGTTTATTATGGTTACAAATAGATTTCCATTTCACTTGAGGACTAAGATAAAACCACCCTTACCTACCCATTTGGGACATTTTTCTTACCGGCAGATGCCCTTTGGCTTGGGTGGTTCTTCTGCCATTTTTAATAGGTTCATTATGGAAATTATTTCAGACATGATTGAAAGGATAATTGAAGTGTTCATGGATGATTTTCCTATTATGGTAAATAACATTGAGAACAATCTAGAAAACCTAGAATTAGTGTTAGAAAGGTTCCAAGAGACCAGATTAGTCTTAAACTGGGAAAGGTGTCAATTCATGGCCACTGAAGGCATAGTTATTGGACACAAGGTTTCTAAGATGGGTGTTTAGGTCGATTATGCTAAAAATGATGTCTTACAAATGTTTCCCCACAAGAAAATTTTAATTAAATCAAAATATTCATATTTCATTATAAATTCTACAGGAGGTTCATTAAAGACATTTCTAAGATTACTAGACCCATGTGTTCCCTACTGGTTTAGGACACACCCTTTGTATTTGATGAGAAATGTATCAAGGCCATTAATCTTCTTAAAGAAAATTTGAATACTTCACCTAGAATCACTGCTCCTAACTGACAGCTTCCCTTTGAGATGATGTGTGATGCTAGTGGCTTTGAAGTAAGAGCTGTTTTAGGGCAGATGAAGGATAAAAAAACTTGATTTTATTTACTATGCAAGTAAGCTGCTAGATGATTCCCAAAAGAATTATTCTACCACTAAAATGGAGTTTTCAATTGTGATGATTTATTTGGAAATGATCAGGGACTACTTGATAGGATCAAGGATAATAATTTTCAAAGATCATTCAGCCCAAAAATATATGTTGGAAAAAAAGGACTCAAATCCCAGTCTCATGAGATGGACTATGTAGTTACATGAGTTTAATTTATTGATTAAGGAAATGAAAGGGGATGAGATTGTAGTTGCAGATCACATGTCCCAATTACCCAATTCCCAAACTAAGGAACCAATAAAGACCAACACTTCTTTCCCTGATGAAAAATTGTGTGTTTCCTCTATGTGGCAGTATGATTGGTTCGCAGACTATGCCATATTTCTGGAAGCTGGATTCATGCCTAAGAATCTCTCACACAACCAAAATAAGAGGTTTGTATCTGAACTGAAATATTATTTTTTGGATGACCCTCTTCTCTTTCAGAGATGTGGTGATTGGATTTTGAGAAGATGTGTCATTGAAGATGAGATTTTTCACATATTTGAGAGTTTCCATTCTTCACCATGGGGTGGCCACCAAGGTGGAAAACGGACAGTTCAAAATGTACTACAGGCTGACATCTACTGGCCACCACTGTTTAAATAAGCTAGGAGTCTGGTTATTGGTTGTGAGAATTTTCAAATGACATGAAATGTTGGAAGAATATAGGAACTACCCGAAAAAGGTATTCTGGTGGTTAAAATATTTTATGTGTGGAGATTGGACTTCATGAGACCATTCCCATATTCTTGTTGAAATGAGTACATTTTTTCTTCTATGGATTACATGTCCAAGTGGGTTGAGGCAATAGCTCTACCTGACAATCCAGCTACTAGTGTTATGAAATTCACCAAGAAAAACTTCTTTTCTAGATTTGGTGTTCCTTGAGCATTCATCATTTATAATGGGACTCACATCAAGAATTATATATTAAGTGTTTTTATGGATAAGTATGGGTGCTCACATAGTACATGCACTACTTACCAACCACAGTCCAGTGGGCAAGTAGAGTTTTAAAACAGAGAGCTCAAATAGATTCTATAGAAAAAAATTTCTAGCTCTTGAATGGACTTGAAAGGAAGTAGGATGAGATCTTTTGGGAATACTAAACTTCTTATAAGACTCCTATAGAAATGTCACCATATAAGATAATCATTGGTACAATATTTCATCTACCTATTGGGTTACGGTAGAGATCAAATTGGGCAGTGAAGGCACATAACATTGATTTTAAGTCTACTGGTGAGAGGAGACTATTAGAGTGGAGTGAGTTGGAAAAAAATTGAAGAGAGTCTTGTGAGAATGCGGAAATTATAGATGAGAGAAAAAAGGTGTTTCATGAATAAATCATTCGAAATAATAATTTCAATGTTGGTGAATGAGTCATACATTTCAATTCTAGATTGAATCTGTTTCCAGGAAAGTTGATGTCCATGAGGTAAGGACACTTTACTAATGTTAGAGTCTTGGTTAATGGAGTTGTTGAACTAGTTGGAGAGGATAATTGACCATTATTAGTTAATGGTAAAAGAATAAATCACTTCTTTGAAGGCCAACCAAAGGGCTTGGCTGCCATATCTCTGTTGGAAGAATGATATGTTTCAAGTCTAACTGCGGACAATAAACTTAGTGTTTCATGGGAACTAACCAATGGCTGATTTGTTATTTTTCTTTTTTTTTGTTCTTCAACAAAGTAGTCCATGATTATTGTTCTCCATTTCCATTTTTTAACTGCTTGATGGTCCTTCATTATATGTAGTTTCTTAGAGAGAAATTTGTTACTTCTAGAAACACTTCCAAGAAAACCCAAGGGAGCATTCCACTACATCATATGGATAACATTTCTCTCTACTCACACCCTTGGGTTACTTATCTTGAACATAACACTCTGAAATATTATATAAATTATTTGAACTTGCAGGTTAATGACGAGTAGTAACAACCCAATGCTACTAACGAGGATATGTCTCTAAAATTCAATGTTAAATTTCCAATAATTCAGGGAAGTGTTGTTCTGCCCTTTTTCACTTTTATCTACTCGCTCAATCTCCACTATGAATTAAGTGTGGGGGAATTCTCCCTAATATATAAAAAAAGAAAATTTTTTCTTTCATGGTTGTTTAGATACTAGTATCTAGAGAATTAAAAAATTATTTTTGAACTGATTTGTGAAACCTGCTTGCACCCACTGCTTTTAATTTCATTATGTTGTTGCTACACATCACTAGTCATCATGCTAATTGAATTTTATTGATAAAATATTTTGTCTACTCACAATGATTAAAATCATGAACAATTTAGTAATAGAACTGTATTTTTTTGCTCGTGATGGTTGTTGTGGTTTTGTTATTTTTGTTTGTTTGTTTGTGTTTTTATTTTCATTCACTTTTTTGTGTGGCAAAGAAACTTTTTGAACCCCATTGATGCCCCTATATATCTTTTTTCTGCTCAAATATCCATCAATCTTGAACATCAACTATCTTCCATCATAGAATTTAAAATTGGGGACAATTTTGGGTTTTAATTGTGTGGGAGTTAGTTATAGGGGTCATTTTAGTGTCATTTCCAATTCCCCCTTCTTGACCATGATTTTTTGTAAAAAATGGACAAATGTTTTCAAAAAAATGGTTCAAAATTCTGTCAAAAAAATAAAATTCATTCATCACATTATGGCCATTGGAGGTTCACTAGTACTACAATTATGTAATGTTAGTGGATTATTGCTTACTGGATGTTGCGAGTGGAATTTAGTCAGAAACTATTAAGCAGGAGTGATTGCTTAGTGTAATTGTTCACTGTATCTATAAACCTTTCTAATTAGGAACTGAGGATGGGAGTGTGACAAGATAGGTTTTGTGGGATGACGATCATGACTTGAAGTAACTAGAAGTTCTCACTAGAACCTAGGGGAATCGCATTTTTAATATATAATAGTCAGTCAATATTTGAAGTCAACTTGAAAGATTACTAACTAAGTCATTTGTAATTAGAGTAAAATGGGAAAATGGGATCAAATGGTGAGTTTCTGAGACAAGGTGAATTGGGTGCATTTTTGTGAATAAATAAATCCAATTTTAATCTTAATTAGTGATATGCAGAGTTCTCTACACATGGAATATGGCTGGGAATGACTAAAATAATGTTACCTTGTCAAAAATTAACTCATTAAGGTGAGGGGAATTTTGATCCCAAATGAAGAAGGGATCAATTGACATGGTTAATTTTTATTTTAGTTGAATAAATAAAGTGATAAAATTAATGGACGTTAATTTTAGGAATATGGGGGAATGTGATAATGGAAGGTACTCTTGGTTAAGATTTAAATTCCACATCATTTAACATTTCAACACTCTGTTAATTAGAACATGAGTTGGAAGTTGAAGAGGGATAGTTAATGAATACACATAAGAGGAATGACATACTAGAATGTGTATGAATTTGTGTTGTTTTGGAATCCAGTGAGTTTTTGAAGCTAGACATGAAATCATTTTTTTTAACACCTTTGAATATCTTGACTCACTATTTGGTAGATTTCCTTTGGCTATTAAAGTCCAATCATGCACTTTTTGAACTGAAACTCACCTAACATCTTTCTGTTTTAAATTCAACAACATGTGCTTTTTTGAGGACAAACAAAGTTTTAAGTGCTGGGGAGTTTGATGTGGCAATGTTTTCACACCCTTTACCACAACCTTTTGTTATATTTTGTTGAATTTTTTATTTTAAAATGTTGGGTTTATTTAATAATTGGTAATTATTTTGTTTTTGAATTTTTTGTGCAAAATAATCACTTATAGTTTAAATCATGAGTTTACAGTATTCATTATTGTTTTTTTAAATAATTAATATATTAAATTAGACCTATGAATTTGCCTTTTATTTATTTTTTATTTTATTTTTAAAAAAATTTCATTCTAGTTAGTTTATTAATATATTAATTTAATTAATTAATTCTTTATTATTTAAATTATAAATAAATAACTCATTTTTGTTTTCTTGAATTATTATAATAACTTAATTAGTTTTAACTATTTAATATTATTCAATTAATATATCATATTCTTTAATTTATTATATTAATTATTTAAATAATTAGTTAATTAATTTAAGCAATTATTTGTAAATATTTTAATTTTTTCTTGAAATAATTTGTTTATTTATTTAATCTGAATGAATTTCTTCCTTTTAAATAATTCATAATCATTTTTTATTATGTTAATTAACTTTTTTTATTTATTAATATTATTATTTTAATTTAGTTTTTAGTAAAAAAATTTAATTTGTAGTGTTTTTGTATGTTTTACAGATGTTATGGTGGAAAATTGCCCTGCCTCCACCACTTTCTACACAAAGTCACCATTAGACCCTTTTTGTTATTTCACTATTTCAAACTAACGGTGCTTGTGCCACTGTTTCACACCATCTCATTTGAGAATACCACCGTATCCTCCGCCTTACTATGTCACCTTGAGCATCACTCATGGTGGCACCCCCAATCCCTTCCATAGTTTCCTGCACCTCCTCACTCACCGCTCCACCACATTGTTGTCTCACAGCAACCACGACCCAACCCTATCTCCTCCATTGCAATGCAATAAGTTTTCCGAAACTACCCCAATCATCAAACCCAAATCCACCACTATCTTCCATAAGAACACCATTACCTTATCCATTGTACCATCCGATCCTCCGGACCTTTCCACATCACCCTAACCTACTGCCTTCCCCCCAGCCGTCGAGACCTCCCATCCGCTCCACTTCCTCACCTCTATGTGCATTGCCCGAACCAAACCAGCTTCACCTTCCCTTCCAGACTCCAAGCTCTTTTCATCATCGACCCTTCCTTTATCCCCTCCATAATCCGTGATATTATGTCCACCTCACCTTGATATTCGATCCACACCCTCTGAGAAGACGATGTATCCTTCCCCACAGCGCCGAAGTCTCTATGCGCCATCACCCCCTCCTAGAACACCCGCACCCGCACCCCCTTCCCTATTTCTTCTTTAATTTTCTTTTTATTATATTATAATATATAATAACATAGATATAAAATAAACAATTACAATATTTACATATATATAGTATAACTAATTTAACATATATAATAACATATATTATATATAATAATTACTCCAAATAATATAATATATACTAACAATGTTAAAGAAAATACAATTTTAATAGTTTTGGTATATTATATATACTTACTAATATTTGTAATAATAATATTATATATTAGTATTTTTATTAATTCTATGTAGTGATATAAATTTTTAGTATATATCTGACTAACATGTGTTTTTTTGTAGGGGGGTGTTGCAACTCGCCGCGCGCACACCATTTTTATTAAGTTAGAGGCAACTACTCCGGTGATAAGCGCAGGAGACATGGAACTATGAATGTTCCATGTGGAGGAAATGGAACTCCTCAGGCGAGATTCCAAAGGCTTATACTGGTCATTAGCATTCATGACGAGCATAAGATCATTGTTACCCGAAGGGTAGAAAATGAAAAATTAGTGGGGATCGATCAAAACTAATGAAGGGGGAAAGAGAAACATACTACATTACTTAGTGAGTATATTGGACTACCGAGAGCAGCAGATCAGAAAAATTCACTCCACAATTCCCAAGGAGGGACATCGAGCACATTCCAGCATCGCATCCACCATTGAGAAACAGGAATTAGAACTTTCTAGAGATCAAGTATTAAGACAAATGATTTATTTCCCTTGTGCTCTGTTCTTATGCAACTTATTTCAATATGAATTTCATTGGTTCTAATTGTATTTTTTCATTGAAATCAACCAATATGTTAAACTAACTTCTTTCAGGGGGAATTATCTGGCTGGTTAGATTTTGTTCACTCTTATTCATGTGTTGCGTCATTTTTTTAGAATTTTTCTCTCACTATTTATAGAACGAGTTTATTTGCAAAACAATAAAGGTGAGTGAAAACTAGTCATGTTTGAACCATAATGAAAACTTTTTCAATTTTAGGAACTCACTGGAAAGTGAGTTATTCATCAATGAGAGAGACACATTGAACTCAACTGAGAGGTTGAGTCTATTGACATATTACTTGTTATCTCCATTATATGGAATGACTTTTACAATCAAAGGACTGTAAGAGTTATTTCATCACAAACTAACAAGATGATAAATCTGGCTAGATACATTAAGTCAGATCCATATTTCTAAAACTTTGGAGCATGATCAAGGGTATGAAATATTGTAATCGACCAGTGGACCTTCTCTCCTACACATATATTGGTTGTTTTCACCACATTTTCTCTTGTTGTTTTTTCTGCCTCATTGCACTCACCAGTTCACAGACTGATTTTCACTTACTCCAATTCACCGCCATGAACTGTGTTTTTGTGTGTGTTCTTTTGTTTATTTTATTCTTTTTAAATCTCCAAACACAACATTACATCTCTTTACGGTTATACCCTTTATTGAAACTATCCTAGGTAGTAATAATGTTATAAATTTTAGTTTGTCGCCTGTTCCCAACAACACGGGGCCCTGTAATATTCCCAGTATGACTCAATGTGGTTGTTATAAGTTTATAATTTACAGTTTAGTTCAGAAACATTAAATCACTGAAATACTAGAAAACACCCTCATATATTATTTTTAATTTTAGAAAATGATCCATACACCATTTTAGATGCACTGGAATTGGTCTCACATAAGTCAGATACATGAAGTGATCCATATGAGTTAAATTCCATGTTTATGATTTAAAATGACTATTTTGTAAATAAACACACATGATACTCAATACTAATTAAATTCAATCATATTATTCATATAATTTATGAAAATGATCCATATTCCAATTGGGATATGTAACAATTAGCACACCTTAATCCGATGCACATTGTGACAGATATGACTCCAGGTGCATCTTTTTATTTAAAAGTGACATCAATTTTAATAAAAATGAAAACATACCTTCTCAAAAGTGAGAAAACATATTATGATTGTTTTCTTAATTTAGGGAAACAATACATAATTAATTAGTTATATGTAGGAATCATCCTCACCTCAATATGATAAACAATGTGTCAGGTATGAATAAATGTGTCTGTTATTAGTTTAAAATTGACAATTTAGTTCAAAAAATGCGAATCTTTGAAAATTAAAAAAAATACTCATATTTAAGTGATACATTAAAACAATGATTCATAATTTATTTCTGATGTCTAGAAAATAGTATCATGTTGAATTGATAAATGATGTGATCATTTTGAGTCAATATACATGTTTCTAGTTTAAAATAACATTTTAGTAAAAATGTTAATTGACATACACAAAACATAATAAACACATTTGGAGTATTTTTATAATTTAAAAAATGATACATATGACATTTGAGATGTTTGAGAATTATATGCACATCAATATGACATATGGTATGATAGACATTACTCCATGTACCTCTTTCTCTTTCAAATAGACTTCAATTTCATGGAAAAAAACTCACCTACTCAAAAATTAGAAAAAAAACATTTGGATTATTTTGATAATTTAGTAAAACAATTAATAATATATTTTTGATGGGTAGGAATCAGTCTCATATAATTCTAAGTCATAACGTGTTCAGTATGAATTAATGTATCATTTATTAGTTTGAAAGATACCATTTAATTCAAAAAGCTTCACTCAATGAAAACTATGAAAATTTACATTGATTTTATTAATATTTTAGTAAAATTATATATAAGTCACTTGTGATGTGTAGGAATAATTATCATGTAAATATAATATATTATGTGAAAAGTATGAGTCAAATAGTTTGTTTCTAGTTTTAAATGTCATTTTAGTAGTAAAGACAAGCGTTATTGTAACACCCCGAGCTTCCATGATACGCTTCTCATTCAATAATGCAATAGCTTGCATTGTACACAACTTCGAGTTCTAAAACACCGCGACTAATCAAAGTAGCCGTTATGAATAGTAATAACCACTTTTTAAAATTATAGAAATTTTATATTTCAAAATGGACTTCATTTTTGTATTCCTAATATTGAAATTAGCCTATGTTGAATTTTTTGTAATTTTCTGAGAACTTCCAAATTTTTATGAATAGTGAAAAATAATTAAAACAACTTTTTTAATCAAAATAATTTATAGTGATAAGTTATATTATTGAGTTTTTTTAAAGTATAATTAGAATATATTTTTACCATTTTATCCAATGGTGGTCATTAGAATTAATTTAACATTGAAATTGGACATAAACAATTGCCAATCTTTTGATATAAATTGTTTCTTAAAAACACGCTATTTGTTGTAACAGCCTGAATTAATTATAAAATTAATTAATGCAACTTATATGTTTGTAATTTTGTAAAATAGACATCATTTTTGAATTCAGAATATCAATTATATCTTAGGGTGAAATTTTGGCCTTGTTCTGAAAAACTTCAATTTTTGATGAATAGTGAAACCACTAAGTGGTAGTTAAATAACTGATTGTTCGTTTAAATGAAATATTACCACTTCTGTGATTTGATTTTCAAAAATCCAACATACATGGTTGTCATTAAGAAGTAAAATGTGGTTCAATGAGATTAAAATAATTTTTGGTGAATAGTAACTTTTAAGTTCTTAATCGCGATTAGAGGAAATTAGTGTAGTTTAAGGTAAAAATAATGTTTTAATAATATGAGATGAGCATGACACTTGTCCTACTCCTATTGGATGAGTCATGGCCGACCAAGACAACCCATGGGTCAACTTGGGGACCCCATGGAGCCACTTTAGTTGGAAAATGACAGTAATATATATTTATTTAATGTTAAAATTAAATTGACACAAACATGAGTTGTTTTACTAAAATAGTTTTCAAGTGGGGTTACACAAGTCCAAATTTTGACTATAAATATTAATTAGAAATCTAATAAGATTTCCTACATCATAGTAATTTTTTTATAATTTTTAGACATTAAATAAATTAAATTATTTATGACATCATTATGATGCGGCGATGACCTCATTATTTAACGATTTAAATAAAGTGAGAAGATAATGAAAAATCCAAGGCTTACACTTGTACAAAGCCTATTTTATGGGTAGATTTCGAACCCTTATCACCTTAGCCTCTAATTATATAAGTGTGGGACCTTTATAATCCGAAAAGAATTGTGTAATAATGTAACATTTCAATCTTTCCAAAAGAGCCCCTCCTCTCCAATTATAAAAGGCCCCCACCTCTCCCACCTTATTCACACCTTCAAGCCATTTGGCTAGGCCAACCTCTGCCCAAATACTCTCCCAACTTCCCCCTATTACTCCTAGAAGCCTCACTTTGGGCAGAACTCTTTCCAAGGAAGCCTTTGGCTCAAATCAAAAAGAGTTACCCGATTTTGAGGTAATGTCTTCTCTAATGTTGTTTTGTTTTAATTTTCTTCTCCAACCCCCTAAACTCGTTTCATTCCTTTCTTTTGTAACAACACCAGTATCTACAATATACTAGGATGTTGTTATGATAAGTATTTGGTTTACACTTACACACACCTTCATCTAATGGTTAAAGAACATACGGTTTCTGTGGATGGAGAATTTCTGCCGCACGAAATGATGATTGTTCAACACTCATATAACACCTTCAAAGGTGGCCATTAAGATGTGACTATTTTTATATATGATATATAATATGTTTATGTTTTACTTATGCTTCTGTATTTCTCATTTATGGCATACTTTATGATTTCCATTATGGGTAAAACGCGATAATTTCATTTTAGGAAGTGCGGACTACCGCCCCCTCAAAGTGATTTGAATCGTTAATGCCATATGTGGGATGTATAAAGGATGGATTAAATGGTATTATACACTATATTATACTGGAATTATATTATACCTTTATATAATTATGATTTCATTCCATTAAATATGAAATAGAAATGAAAGTAGCGTTCATGCGTATGTACGGCTTACAGTCTCCATGAACGGTGCATTTCATTTCTTACCTCTAAATGTTACGTAATATTATGAATGAATGTATATACTGGATATATATGATATATATGACATCTAAATCATGAATATAATTCCGGAGATAATGGATAATCTACCACATAAACAACTTGTAATTATAAGAAGTTTATTTTTGACTCAAGTGCCAAAGATCGACAAAACGACCGTTATTAACTTAAATAATTAAATAATGTTCATAACATGGTAATAAGTGATATAAATGGAATAATGAACATGAAAAAGGTTCTTACGTAAATATAAATTAACATTAGTTTATTATTCAGGAGGTTAAAGAACGGTCGAGTCAGGACAAGACGCAAAGTAAGAGAACTTCTTAACCCAATTTCTATTCTTTGGGTTAATCTCCTACTTTCAAATTATGTCATGATATTATTATGTCCTATCTTGTATTTTTACATTATTTATGTGTACTTATAGTGAATACACATTATATATGTACTTTACTTAAAAAAATGATCTTTTTAAGGACTTCATCTCAATCCCCTTTCACTGAGGCATATTTGGTTTGATACACAACTTTCTTTTATATGGTGTATAAACCCCTTTGACTTTTACGTTTATCCAAAAAGAATCTTTTTTATACGAAGCGTTTTACTAAACTACAACAAGGGAATGTTTTTTTTCCGTACTTATGCGGCGACAATGACTTCTCCGCCGCCGTGACCATTATTTGAGTTTCGCCTTCCTCCACAAGCCATCATTTTTTTAATGAAAAATAAATACAAAGTTTTAACTTTCTTTTATTTTGGTATTGAAAATGGTTTTGAAAGCGTTTTTATTATATCAATGTGTTGTATTTATATCTTGTGATTGAAATGTGGAAATGTTATGTTTCCTTTATGCATGTTTTATGTGATACGATTATGTTATGGTTTATGATATGTTTAAACCTATTCATATGAGGAATGCATTGGACTTAATAAGTGACGGGTGGAGCCCGCTATAGCTCCTCGATGCATCGGCAGGTCTCATGAGACAAACTAGTGTCTTGGCACGAGGCCTTGACAAAATCTTATTTGTGGTCTTGGCACGAGGCCTTGACTACGTGGTTATGATAGTCTGGCATTATGCAATCCATCATTATGAAAGTGGTTATTGATATTGCATGTGATTATTCGACCAGTAGAATATCCATGTTAATAAGTAAATGGCATTATCTCATTTTACTTTTTCCATATTATGTTGAAGTTCATGTTTAAAAGGCTTTTGTTTTAGTTATACATTGCCTTAAATGTTAATGTTTATTTATGAAAGCTTCTGCATTATTGTTATCCCTACTGAGCATCTGAGCTCACCCCTTTCTATGTTTTAATATTTTCCAGGATGTGAAGAAGTATTTTATGAATGACTTGCAGGGAAATTCAGAAGAGGATATGATTGTGGACTAGGAATACTTTGTTATTAGTTTTTCACTTTATGATGTAATGTAAGACTTATGAATGTATCTAGTGTTTCCAAGGCTACTAAACTAATCGGTCTTTCGAGACTTGATCTTTTGTGATCATGCCAATGTTACGAAGTAATGCACCAACTCTGGGTAGCTGGGGTCGGGGTGTTACAGTTGGTATCAGAGGCAGTTTAGTACTAACCTTGGAAGCTAGATTTAGATAAAATCTGATTAGAGCACGTAGCCCAAAGAAAGACTTTGAGGATTAGTATAGAAGAACTTCCTAGAATTTTGGTATTATAGAGATGTTATGAGTTTTCCGAGCAATACATCCCTGTCTGGATACGAGCAGGTAGAGGCGGATCTGGCACAGATGTACCTAGGGGTAAAACCCGAAAACACCGCTTTGAGCTAGACTCGAACGGCAACTGGTGCACGACAACGGGCCTTGCTGCACTCTTGGTTACGACACTCCCGGGGGATATGCTTAGGATAATTCTCATTTTCTTTACAAACCACTATGAAGGGTTATGAGTATATACTTCCTCAAAGGAAACATTTTTTTTATGATTATGGATTATATCCATAAATAGTTCAATTTATGTACATTATTTTACAAATATGGAATTATGTATTTTATTTCATAAACTAATCTAGTTTATGCCATTGTTTAGAAATGGCGCCTAGTGGAAGGAATGGAAACCGTATCAATGCACGCACTCCGTGTAGGGATTGCTCTCCTCCTCAAGATAATTATGGTGGAGCTAGTGATACAACTGGTGCTGATCAGCTTCTCACCGTACTGGGACAACTCACGCAGGTTATGAATAATAACCTTACTCGTATAGAGCACCCTGATCCGCAACGTGGAGGATCAATGCTAGACCGTTTCATGAGGCAACAACCACCAACCTTCAATGGGAGTACAAATCCTATAGTAGCTGAGCAATGGATAAATTCCTTAGAGAAAATATTCCAAGCCTTGGGGAGTAGTGAAAGGGAGAAAGTTGTCATGGCAGTTTACCGCCTCACTGGAGATGCCGATCAATGGTGGTCACTAATTCAAAACACAAAGGAAGATGATGAATTAACAAACATGGAATGGCAGGAGTTCAAAGAGCTGTTCTTAGAAAAATACTTTCCTCGAGACCATCGAGCGGATATGGAAAGGCAATTTCTGAGTCTGAGGCAGAAGGAGGATGAGAATGTCGCAAAGTATGAGGCTAACATTACAAGGTCAGCGAGGCATGCTGCCGATTATATACGTAACCCAAGGAGTAAGATTGATCGTTTCTTTGATGGGTTAAAACCATTTCTCCGTCGAGCTTTAGTATCACAATCCTTTTCATCATACGAAGATATTGTCTCATGTGCTATCAAGACAGAAAAGGAATTCTCTAAGTCTTATGACAATAAAGTAAAGCAAGAGAAGAAAGGAACGGTGGAACAAGAGATAGATAAAGGGAAAAAGGGAAAGAAGGATTTTCCATTATGTGATAATTGTGGGAAGAATCACCCTAGTACTTGCCTAAAAGGGATGGGAGTTTGTTATAAATGTGGAGAAAAAGGTCACCAGGTGCGTGATTGTAAGGGAAAGAAAGAGGCTATCAATGTTTAATGCTACAATTGTAGGGAAATGGGGCATTATGCAAATGAATTTCATAAGCGTCAAGGAAACTTACCTCAGAAAAGGCTAAGGGATCAAGGCCAATCTTATGCTGTGACTACTGTTGAAGCGGAATAATTAATGTATTGGTGCTTTTGGACTCAAGGATTATATTCTGGTTATAAGAATAATGTGATATATATAAAGATTGTACATCAGTACTTTTTGATTAAGGTAATATGATTAAGGTAATCATATTTTTAGTATGTGACAATAAGAAAATCTTTTCTTTGTTTGGGGAATCTGATGTTACAATTGATTTTGGAATTTAGAGACCTTTTAGAGAAAGTCTGGACAGAGGTATTTTGGATAACTATTAAGGTTGGAATGGATTAAGTTGAACCATGGATAGTATTTTTCAAGGTTAAGAATTTATGAAGATTATTTTTGAATATTATAATACTATAGTTTTAGGAAAAGGACAACCTGCAGGGTGGGGCATAACCCGTCGCGTCGGACAAAGCTGTAGGAATCGAACCCACAATCATAGTGCGACAGGCCTTTATTTCCTACCACTAGCCTACAGGAAGTCCCTGGTTATTACAAAATAATTTTAGTAATCTAAATGGTATGTGTTAACATTTGGAACCTTATACAATTAGGATAAGTATAATATTTTTGAGTTCTATTATCTTTTTGAGTGAAAGATGAGTTGAAGGTTGAAACTCTAATTGTCAATCATAAATATATATATACCTATCTATTATTCAATGAATAAATTAATTCTTAAACTTTAGTAAAGGGATATTAAAACAAAAAATGTGTTATCCTAATACCTTATGTCTTGTTGAACTGATGATATTTTAAATCAACATAGATTGAAGTCTTTGAGGCCCTCAATTTGACAGTTGATTGTGATTGATGACCTCAATCACTCCCTACAAATATTTACGTTTTTCCTCCAATTATATGTCTCTAATTGCCACCAATTTTCTCCTTATCGAGATCATAATTTGGTGGTGACTTTCTTATTTCCATTTCCCTCTTATTAAGGCTAAATTTTATTAACCTTATTTCCGATGTGGGTTTTCCACAAAGGTATTTTCTATTTTCAACCTTTTATTTTCAAAGAAAAATTTCAAATTGAGAGGACGCAATTTATTGAAGGAGGGGAGAATGTAACACCCCGAGCTTCCATGATACGCTTCTCATTCAATAATGCAATAGCTTGCATTGTACGCAACTTCGAGTTCTAAAACACCGCGACTAATCAAAGTAGTCGTTATGAATAGTAATAACCACTTTTTAAAATTATAGAAATTTAATATTTCAAAATGGACTTCATTTTTGTATTCCTAATATTGAAATTAGCCTATGTTGAATTTTTTGTAATTTTCTGAGAACTTCCAAATTTTTATGAATAGTGAAAAATAATTAAAACAACTTTTTTAATAAAAATAATTTATAGTGATAAGTTATATTATTGAGTGGTTTTAAAGTATAATTAGAATATATTTTTACCATTTTATCCAATGGTGGTCATTAGAATTAATTTAACATTGAAATTGGACATAAACAATTGCCAATCTTTTGATATAAATTGTTTCTTAAAAACACGCTATTTGTTGTAACAGCGTGAATTAATTATAAAATTAATTAATGAAACTTATATGTTTGGAATTTTTTAAAATAGACATCATTTTTGAATTCGGAATATCAATTATATCTTAGGGTGAAATTTTGGCCTTGTTCTGAAAAACATCAATTTTTGATGAATAGTGAAACCACTAAGTGGTAGTTAAATAACTGATTGTTCGTTTAAATGAAATATTACCACTTCTGTGATTTGATTTTCAAAAATCCGACATACATGGTTGTTATTAAGAAGTAAAATGTGATTCAATGAGATTAAAATAATTTTTGGTGAATAGTAACTTTTAAGTTCTTAATCGCGATTAGAGGAAATTAGTGTAGTTTAAGGTAAAAATAATGTTTTAATAATATGAGATGAGCGTGACACTTGTCCTACTCCTATTGGTTGAGTCATGGCCGACCAAGACAACCCATGGGTCAACTTGGGGACCCCATGTAGCCACTTTAGTTGGAAAATGACATTAATATATATTTATTTAATGTTAAAATTAAATTGACACAAACATGAGTTGTTTTACTAAAATAGTTTTCAAGTGGGGATACACAAGTCCAAATTTTGACTATAAATATTCATTAGAAAGATAAAAAGATTTCCTACATCATAGTAATTTTTTTATAATTTTTAGACATTAAATAAATTAAATTATTTATGACATCATTATGATGCGGCGATGACCTCATTATTTAACGATTTAAATAAAGTGAGAAGATAATGAAAAATACAAGGCTTACAATTGTTCAAAGCCTATTGTATGGGTAGATTTCCAACCCTTATCACCTTATCCTCAAATTATATAAGTGTGGGACCTTTAGAATCCGAAAATCATTGTGTAATAATGTAACATTTCAATCTTTCTAAAAGAGCCCCTCCTCTCCAATTATAAACGGCCCCCACCTCTCCCACCTTATTCACACCTTAAAGCCATTTAGCTCGGCCAACCTCTGCCCAAATACTCTCCCAACTTCCCCCTATTACTCCTAGAAGCCTCACTTTGGGAATAACTCTTCCCAAGGAAGCCTTTGGCTCAAATCAAAAAGAGTTACCCGATTTTAAGGTAATGTCTTCTCTAATGTTGTTTTGTTTTAATTTTCTTCTCCAACCCCCTAAACTCGTTTCATTCCTTTCTTTTGTAACAACACCAGTATCTACAATATACTAGGATGTTGTTATGATAAGGATTTGGTTTACACTTACACACACCTTCGTCTAATGGTTAAAGAACATACGGTTTCTGTGGATGGAGAATTTCTGCCTCACGAAACGATGATTGTTCAACACTCATATAACACCTTAAAAGGTGGCCATTAAGATGTCACTATTTTTATATATGATATATAATATTTTTATGTTTTACTTATGCTTCTGTATTTCTCATTTATGGCATACTTTATGATTTCCATTATGGGTAAAACGCGATAATTTCATTTTAGGAAGTGCGGACTACCGCCCCCTCAAAGTGATTTGCATCGTTAATGCCATATGTGGGATGTATAAAGGATGGAGTAAATGGTATTATACACTATATAATACTAGAATTATATTATACCTTTATATAATTATGATTTCATTCCATTAAATACGAAATAGAAATGAAAGTAGCGTTCATGCGTATGTACGGCTTACCGTCTCCATGAACGGTGCATTTCA
The DNA here is from genome assembly GCA_963277665.1 of Viscum album. NCBI lineage: Eukaryota > Viridiplantae > Streptophyta > Magnoliopsida > Santalales > Viscaceae > Viscum > Viscum album. Next base: position 1,201,438,764 of record OY728164.1, read on the forward strand.
TTTCTTACCTCTAAATGTTACGTAATATTATGAATGAATGTATATACTGGATATATATGATATATATGACATCTAAATCATGAATATAATTCCGGAGATAATGGATATTCTACCACATAAACAACTTGTAATTATAAGAAGTTTATTTTTGACTCAAGTACCAAAGATCGACAAAACGACCGTTATTAACTTAAATAATTAAATAATGTTCATAACATGGTAATAAGTGATATAAATGGAATAATGAACGTGAAAAAGGTTCTTACGTAAATATAAATTAACTTTAATTTATTATTCAGGAGGTTAAAGAACGGTCGAGTCAGGACAAGACGCAAAGTAAGGGAACTTCTAAACCCAATTTCTATTCTATGGGTTAATCTCCTACTTTCAAATTATGTCATGATATTATTATGTACTATCTTGTATTTGTACATTATTTATGTGTACTTATAGTGAATACACATTATAGATGTACTTTATTTAAAAAAAATTATCTTTTTAAGGACTTCGTCTCAATCCCCTTTAATTGAGGCATATTTGGTTTTATACACAACTTTCTTTTATATGGTGTATAAACCCCTTTGACTTTTACGTTTATCCCAAAGGAATATTTTTTATACGAAGCGTTTTACTAAACGACAAAAAGGGAATGTTTTTCTTTCCGTACTTATGCGGCGACATTTACTTCTCCGCCGCCGTGACCATTATTTGAGTTTCGGCTTCCTCCACAAGCCACCATTTTTTAATGAAAAATAAATACAAAGTTTTAACTTTCTTTTATTTTGGTATTGAAAATGGTTTTGAAAGCGTTTTTATTATATAAATGTGTTGTATTTATATCTTGTGATTGAAATGTGGAAATGTTATGTTTCCTTTATGCATGTTTTATGTGATACGATTATGTTATGGTTTATGATATGTTTAAACCTATTCATATGAGGAATGCATTGGACTTAATAAGTGACGGGTGGAGCCCGCTATAGCTCCTCGATGCATCGGCAGGTCTCATTAGACAAACTAGTGTCTTGGCACGAGGCCTTGACAAAATCTTATTTGTGGTCTTGGCACGAGGCCTTGACTACGTGGTTATGATAGTCTGGCATTATGCATTCCATCATTATGAAAGTGGTTATTGATATTGCATGTGATTATTCGACCAGTAGAATATCCATGTTAATAAGTAAATGGAATTATCTCATTTTACTTTTTCCATATTATGTTGAAGTTCATGTTTAAAAGGCTTTTGTTTTATTTATAAATTGCCTTAAATGTTAATGTTTATTTATGAAAGCTTCCGCATTATTGTTATCCTTACTGAGCATCTGAGCTCACCCATTTCAATGTTTTAATATTTTCCAGGATGTGAAAAAGTATTTTATGAATGACTTGTAGGGATAGTCAGAAGAGGATATGAGTGTGGACTATGAAGACTTTGTTATTAGTTTTTCACTTTATGATGTAATGTAAGACTTATGAATGTATCTAGTGTTTCCAAGGCTACTAAACTAATCGATCTTTTGAGACTTGATCTTTTGTGATCATGCCAATGTTACGAAGTAATGCACCGACTCTGGGTAGCTGGGGTCGGGGCGTTACAGTTATTATCAAAACTGAGAAAACACATTCAGATTTTTTATAAATTAGAAAAATGATCCCTAAGTCATTTGAGATGTTTAAAAATTAGACACACCTCAATCTATGGCACGATGTGACTGATATGACTTTAAATATGATTTTTCAATATATATGTATCATCATACATTAAAATTCCCATAACATTGCCCAAACTAAGAATATGAGACTATAATGTATTCACTTATTTTATATTATTTATTTTCACATTATTTTAGTAATTATTTTTTTTTTTTTGGGTTATGATGTTCAATTACTGCACACTGTAGTACTACCCTTTATAATCACTTTTACAAGTGTTAAAAAATTTCCTTTATTAGATCTGATATAAGAATTCATAAAAGTCCCAGAATTTTAATCTTGCACCCATATTCAACACTTCTATAGTGCTGATAAAGAAATTTTTTATAGTTAATGAAGGCATATTTTTTTTAGTCTATATGTAAAGTGGAACGTAGGTATTTTACAATTTAACTAAAGATAATATATGTTTCATGGATATGGTATGATTAACAATGAAATTAATAATCATTTATTTAGGTGTCAATTGTACTGATGATAAATACTCTATATCATCTGATAAATAATATCCATAATTCATTAACTATAATTCATTAAATTCTTATGGTGTTGTTTCTTGGTTTGTAAAAATTTTGGAAAATGTAAATTTTAAACATTTTAAAAAACACAATAATGCTATGGAAAAAATTTGAAGGATGATTCATGAATTAATGTTTTTCTAAATAAAATATCAGATGATTCTAATGATATTGATAAGGATATTTCTAAACATTCTATTTTTCAATGGATTTGTTGATTGAAATTTATCAAAAGAATTGTATATACACTAGATTTGATAAATATAGTTCCAATATTAATGCCAATGAAGATAAGAATTTATTTAAAAATATGTGGTCTAAAATTTTTTCTTTGAAAAAAAATTTCTGATCCTTAATAATATAAAATAAATTTTTATAAAATTTATAAAAAAATCCATCATTATGGGTATATTTTTAGAATGGGATTTTTATAAAAGAAACCTCTTTTTAGAAACAATTACTTTGACCAAAAAATTGGCCCTTTTTCACCAACTAGCAAAGTGATGGGAATTGGAAAAATAAATGTTCCATGAATAATGTTAATTCAATAGGTTTTAAAAATGTATATTTTCTAAAACAAATTAGATTCTAAAATTCTTTTCTCATCTTACCAGACATAAGAATGTTTGGTGATGAATGTGTAATTTTATTGTCTTCATTAAAAAATGGTCATATCAACAATAAGAATAAATGTTACATAGATAGTGTATGTTCCAATAATATGACTGGTAACATATTCATTTATTAAATTTTAATCAATATAAAAGGTGATAAGGTCAATTTTGGAGATAATTCACAATAATAGATTATCCCAATTATTAACATTGATGTTTTTATTAAAGAATTTATTTAAATTGATTTATTTACATAATGTATTAAGAATAACCATATAAGAATAATTAATTTTTTTGAGAAAGGATACCATGTGAAATTTAGGAATGATAAATGTGTACTACAAAGTCCCAATATTGAATTTATTCTTTCTTCCAATCAGCATGATAATTTTGACATACTTAACATAAAAGAAAATGAGAGCCAGAAAATACCTTACCTCACAGATCTAGAAGTTCAATCTTGATTATGTAATAAAAATTTGGGATAATATAACCATTTAATCTTATCAGAAAAGGCTAAGAATAAAATTGTGAAGGATATACTAGAACATATGTTTGATACTTCAAAAATCTGTGACACTTGTAAATTTGGTAAAAGACATAATTCTTGATTTAAATATATTTTCGAAGTCCCAACTTATGATTATTTAATATTTGTACACAAGGACTTTTTTTGTTCTAAAAAATGTGGAGGTATAAGTGGAAGATACAATTTATATTTCTGACTTTATGATTACAATATATATACACGGGTTTATTTCCTTAGAAAGAAATATGGATCCGTTTGTTATTTTAAAATTTTTATTTCCAATGTTTAAAAATGTGAAAAACCTATCCATGAATGAAATTTAATGGGATTATTTTGTCAAATTGGTAAATTCTTATTTTGAAAATTATTATACTAATCAATTTATTAAGTATAACATTTTTGTACATAGAACCCCCCAAAAAATAGTGTAGTTAAAATAAGAAATAGAATTCACCAAAAAATAAATACAACAATGTTGAGTGAATAATAAATAGATTAACATTATTGGAGGAAGTGGAATGAACTTCCTCTAATACTATAAAACATGTTTAAATTAGTCCCTTTATTAAAAACACATTATGAGTTGTGGATAGGAAGAAAACCAAATAATTCTAACTTCAATGTTTTTGGTTGTAAAATATTCATCCTAAATATAATCTAGATATATATTCTCCCAAATATGTTGAAGGAATATTTTGAGGATAGTCTAGTACACTTAAGACTGATAGAGTATTCAAAACAAATCATGTATATTTGATGAAACAGAACTTGTTATGTTTTATGAAACTAATCATATTATTTTCAAATAAATTTAAACAATATTCTCTTAAAATTATATTTCTAAAATTTATTTTCAACCATTAGTAGAATGTTATTCTCATAAATATGTAACTCAAGAATTAGTTTTAGAAGTTATTCATCAAGAAACATTTCTACATTATATTGTAAAGAAAGAGATTTCAAAGACTAATAATTCAGTTGTTTCTAATGACTCTTGCTACCAAAAGTATCATTAGTGATGTTGATCAACCGATCAGGACTATAAATTCTTCATGAAATTAAATTTAACATACTACTTTCATATCCCAATTTAATACTATGAATCCTGATGTGGCCATAGGATTTGGGTATTAGATTAATGAAATTTAATATGAGATCAATGAGTTTGGGAGGAACAGAGTTTCAAATTTAGTTGAATAAACTCAAAAAACCTCTATAATTAGAGTAAAGTGGGTTTTCTGGAACAAATGTATGGAAAATGTAATAATTATTAGAAAGAAATATACACTTGTTACAAAAGTTTATAATAAAAAATAATGTATATATTATGAAGAGACCTATGAAACGGTTGCAAAAATATAATCATTCAAATACTTTAATCCATTATATAAAACCTTAGATTCAAAAGAATCAAATGGATGTGACGTGTGATGATCAAAATAGATATTTTTAAGAGGAACTACATTTTTAACAATCAGTGAGTTTTGAAAATTATAATCATCTTGAATAAATTTATAAACTTACCAAAGCATTTTATGGACATGAACAAGCCCCTATAACCTATTATGATTGGTTAATAAAATTTTTGTGACAAAAAAAATCTTTATTGGGCTTGGAGAACCAAATATTTTTATAAAGAATGTCAAAAAATGTTAATATTTTACAAATTAATGTTGATGAAATTATATTATGATCAACTGAAAAAAATAATAGATTCCTTTGCAGATCTCATGAAATTTGAGTTTTAAATGAGTATCATAGTTATTTAACATATTTTCTTGGATTCAAAATATCTCAATAAGCATAGTGAAAATTTTTATCCCAATATAATTTTTAATTATTTCTTTTTAATAAATTTGGATTTGAAAATAGTAAATGTTTTATTACTCTTATCTGTACCTCCAATACCCTTGATCTTGATGAGGCTGGAAAAAAAATTTGATCATAATACTTTAAGAGGTATGAAAGGAATTGTACTTTATTTAACATCTAGTCATCCATATTTAATGTTTTCGGTATTCCTATGAACATGATGTCATGAAAATATAAAATATGCACATTTAAAAGATGTAAAACAAATTTTATTTTATCTAATGTTAGTAATAGATTTGGGTAATTTATAATCTACGGGTTTTTTTAACTAAATTCCTTTTTAGATACTCAATTTTGAGGTTGAAAATTAGATTAGAAATGTACATCTTTAATTTTTCATTTCATTGGATAATTATATGTTTATTTTTTCATGATAGATAAAATCAACCATAAAACTTTCCACTACTAAACATGAATATGTGGACGGTTAAAGTTATTATTCTCTAGTGTTTTAGATGTAAGACACAATCACTTAGAATAGCTTCAGTATTAAAAAAACTAAAATACTTTGTGATAATACAAGTGCTATTGGTTCATGTAAAAACACTATATACAACTCATGGGATATAAACATATATATAATACACCATTTCATTCAAGATAACACACATAAAGGAGATATCATTTTTCAATTTATCAGAAAAAGAACAACATGATTATATTTTCACAAAACCTATTACTTTTGATATATTTTAATATTTTAAAAATAATCGTGGAATGATCAGCATAAATTAATCATTCATATCTACTTATCGTATACAAATATCCTCACATTATGATTCTCCTTTTCATAACGGCACATATGTTTAATGTTTTTCAAAAAAACATTTCATTTTTTTATAAAAAAAATTATAATGGTTTTTGCAAAATCAGATTATTTTTATATAATTATCAAAGGTAGAATCATAAAATCCATTTATGTACTATGAAAATATTATAAAATTTAATGACTAAAAACATCATAAATACATTTCGGATTTAGGATGTTTTCGAAATGAGTTTTTTTTCAAAAAAATATTGTATTTTGTTTTACTAGTAAAACAATCATAATTAGAATTATATTAAAAACTACTATAATTTGTTTTTGTACAACAAAAATTACATTCAAAAAAAATTTCAAAACTAACTTAATCTACATTTCTACAAAAATCAAGTAGAATAGTAATTCATATTGATTGATATTTTCACATTGAAATGTACTATTCTTTTGTTTTATTATTTTTAAAATAATAAAAATGCTAATTATTTTCATTGTTTTTCATTATTTTAATTTTATATTTTTTAAAAACATTTGTTTTTTGTTCATATTTTTTAAAATTTTCAAATCGTATCAATTCATGATATGATGATATTTTTTTGAAAAAAACATCAGTAGTTCAAAATACATTAAATATAAATTTGGATTAGTATCAACATCATGTTAGTTTGGTTTTAATCCGAACCATTGGATTGGAAGTTTCTCATTCTAAAAGATCATCTTTATATCTAATTCACTAGTTTCTGTTCAGAATACGATGGAAACCTAAGAGAATTTCTCTAAATGGTATGTTTTTAGAGATGGATAGATAGAGAGTAATTTTTTATGATAATACCAAGAAAAAAATGTGGAGATTTTATAATTATCATATGATAAGATATTTTCTGAGGAAGTTGAAAAAAAATATATAATCAAAGATAAGTAGAAATAAAAATATTTTGAAGTTTGAAGTAGTCAAATTAAACCACATGAATTTCAACAAGAACAATCTGATTCAGTAGCAACCATTTCTCAAGAAATAATTTATTATATATTTCATATTTTGAAGACACTATAAAGAACAACTATTTAATTCTCAAGTATTAAAGAAAGAGACTAACTAATTCATGAAATCCTTGATTATAAATCTAATTCAATAATTCCTCTAACAGAATAGTTTATTTGGATCGATGATTTAAAATAATTTCCACATGATTCTCAAACTCATAATTGATCCTGTAATCTTGTTGTGGTGTGGTATAATAAATCTTATATTGAAATGAAATTTTAGGATTATTTTTTGGATGATCTAAAGAAGATCAATGAATGAATAATCCAAATCCATCAATTGGTTATCTACAGATAAGGCTGATAGGGTGATGTTTAGGGATGGTTTTTGAGATGATACTAATGAAAGATACTAGGATGTTAATTTAATAAAAATATTAATATATAAAGAGTTAGAGTTAAGAAGAATAAAGAAGGTTAATGTTGAATTTATCTTTCTCAGATACCAAAATAAATAATGATATGAGAAATAGTAGATCGAATAAGAAAAAATTTCAAGATGGAAGAGGACCTAAATTGATTCCAGAAGAAGATTACCTTTTGGAAAAACATTTATGATTAATGGCTCATTAAATTTTTAACCCTTGTTATATTATATATTTTAAAAAAAATATGAATCATTTTATCATGAATGAACAAAAATTTCCATCCAAATGTGATTTTTCTAAAAATTTTCAAATTATGATTGGTTGAATGACATTTCATATTTTTTTCGATGACTAGTTAATTCATTATATTGTTTTTCATTTCTATTTTCTTAAGTCTTTAAAAAAACTTCAGACTTTTAACCATTCCTTTTTTGGAAATAAAAATGTGGAGAAATTTATAGCATACGGTATAAGTATTCATAAAAAGTAGATGTTTTTACAAATGAGGTGTTATATTAAAAAGAGTTGATATTTCTTTAAGGATGAGAATACGATTCTTATGTAGAGAAATTATCCTAAGGGGGATCTAATCATATTTGACATCATAATCTCTATAATATTCAAAAGAGTTATAAGATTCTAGGGAGTTATGTATTAAGGATTAATTCTAAATATAATTTAATTAAAAGAAAAAATGGTTAGTTTTTCATGTAATTTTTCATTTATGTTTTTAGTTTTCTTCATTACATAAAGGGGGAGATTATTGAGTTTTAAGCTTTACTTATCAATTATAAATTCTTTTAGTTTTCAAAATCACAAACTCTATTATAAAAAATGTATACTAATATTTTATTTCCAAAGTGTTTTAGAATTTATTTATAGAAAAAAAAATTATTTTACCATACATATAATATGTTCTTATGTATTAGAAGAATAATATTTATATTTTTAATTATAATTATCATAATGATTACATGTCTGATTAATCAAACTCACCATTATCAGTATCATAAGATGGACTTTCTATCATTAATATCATAATGAAAAATTTTTAACAATAGGAATGATTCTATTACATAAAATTTCATACTTATAATAGAAAAGATTATCATATTGAAATTATTAAGTCAGTCTATATTGTTAGTCCCAAGTTTTTTTTTGGTTGTATTTGTTTTCAATGGAAATTTATCATGAAAGAAAAAATATATTTTGAAAAAGATCCTAATGAGGGTTTCTTATTGAAAAATAACGTAATGAGGTTCTGGTATTAAAAAAGTATGTAATGAGTGTTTCATATTAGAAAATATCGTAATGTAGAATTGATCAGATTATTTCTGGATCTGACATGAAATAATTGGTTGTTTTTATAGAGAATCATAGTCAATATGAATATGGTGTATTAAATGTGACAATTCTTTACAAATTTTTATTTCATAAAAATTGTGAGTTGAATGGAGAACATATGATGGAAGATTAATGAAAAAAAGGGATATGGGATGATAGTTGTCCAATATAAAAAGGATTTTATTTAGATTTATCAAATCCAGGTTGTAGAGAGAAATAAGTGAAACTGATTTTTTTCTCAACAATTATTTCCAGTTGAAAGAAGAGAAAAATTGAATGATTGAATAATATGGTGGAAACGATTGGTAAGATGGTGCCTATGAATAATGGTTCCAATTAAGAGTGGTGATTATAAAATATGATTTTTTAAAAGGTGGTTCTATTTTAAAACATTGTTCTATTTTAAAAGTTGGTGATGTTTTAAAACATGGTTTTTTCTTAAAGGGATGTGTTGTTTTAAAAATGGTAATGTATCAATAGGTGGAACCAATTTAAAAGTAGGTGTCGATTTAATAGGTGATCGATATTTGAGTAGGAAGCTATTGAATATATCGTTTCGATTAAAAATGTGGTGCAAATTATAGAAGTGGTGATAGTAGAAGAGTAAGAGATGGTGCCAAAAGATTTTGAAAATTATTTTATAATGTTGGTAGGATAAGTGGTAATACCCATGATAATCGTATTCAGGATTATTTTGTCCAGATGAATCGTATTTAGAAAACATTTTTGAGGTTTATAAGAAAAGAAAGAATCTAATTAAATGGAAATGTTACAATACTTTCCAATTGATGTCTGATGATTCTAAAACAGTTCTCAAAAAAATTTAAGGTCTTTAAAGAATTCATTATACAAGAATAGGTATTTGAATAATGTGAATTTTCATGTAGTAAAAGATACTATAAAAGGAGGGGGATTGATGAAAAAATTTACAAGGTAGAGGTATACATTCAAAAGAAATATTTTGATTCCAATTTCTTATAAGAAAAATATTCTTAAAATCAGAATGATATCCATATCATCATAATTTATTTCAATTGATATAAATCTTTGTAATAATGAAATCATATTGAGAAGAATTGTGATCATGTATTTAAATTGTACTAATGATTGAAATTAAAGTATGATAGATATTAAGATTGAAGAAACATTGAGAAGCATTGAGAATCATTGATGAAGTCATAATTTTTTCAAAGCTTAAGGAGATTTAGAAATGGGGGAGAATTTTTGTGGGTGGTAAACATTTTGGGATTCTAGATGAAAACCCTGACGGGTCACCTATAAATAGAAGAAAGTATAAGTTACTATTCTCACGACAGAGAACTATTCACAGCTATATAGAGAGAAAATCTATGATTCTATAGAGAAGAAGTAGTATTCGTATGTATATTTTATTGAATAAATTCTTGATGGATAAATGAAAGACAAGAGACATGATTTTGATCATTGTATTTGATTTATTATCGAATAAGACTTGGTTAATTGACTTTTGGATTCCCTTATTGGGTTTCTCAGACTACGGATGAACCTTACTGGGTTTTATCATATTCTGAAATCTATTTGGTGCCAATTCATTTCAATCTAATTCAAAAATAAAATCATATTGGAAGAATATTATTTGGGAGAATTGTATTTGGAGGAATCAGATAGGGAAAATCAAAGCAAAATACAAGGGACACAGTTTTTCATAACAATGTCTGGGAGATTTTTACCTTTCATCTAGGTTTTTCATTGAATAATTGTATTTTAATTAAATACATTTGTTGAATTGAAAAAAAAGTATATGTAACATGAGTTGTTAAATTATAATTGTATAAACATATTTGTGATAAGAGTGTGTGCACATTCATTTGGATTAACACGAAAGAGCTACATGATTGAAAGGGAATATCCTACTCATTGTAATATCTAGATTGTTTTCTAGAGTATTTTATGGTATTGGATTGTCTCCAAAAAAAACTATGGAAATAACTATACATACTAAATAGTGAACCTTGTATATACCATTATTCTTATTGATGTGTGTTTATTTTGTTTCCAGTAGTAATTGAATCATTAACATACGGATAAGGTTGTCTCTACTAACATTGTAGAGACCTGAAGCCTGACGTACATGTACATTACATTATTTTTGCGGAATATTTAGTATATTACAAAAACACACACAAGGACCGTAATAGTTTAGTGTCTTTGGAAACTCGGAATATAATCTTCTAATCGTGGTGAAAGATCTTCAACATCTCCCATAATGATCTTCTTTTTTTTACCTAAAACCTTTCTTTATATCCTGGGGAAAAGAAAACATAAAAGGGTGAGCTCAAATGCTCAGCAAGGGCAAATAAAGGAAATAAAAATCATATCATATCTTTTTTGAAAATCATAACCTGCAGAAGAGATCATAAAATCTTAACATGGAATAAATCATAGAAGTGAAAATGAGATCCCCATAATCATAGCATGAAACTTGAAACTTTGTGGCATGCACACATAATCATGGAAAATCATTTCTTGTTAGTCATGACTTATTGCCAAGACTATCTTAGTGGACAAAGTCCCTTTCTGAATCGAGTAACCCTCGTTTCAGTCCTGTTTCACTGAACCGGTATAACCTACCATTCCAGCCATGTCTATCTCATGAGATATAAAATCTTTACCCAATGCATTGGAGGGAGATATAGGTCCCACCCATCTTATAATAAATCCTTTCTTATGTGTGCCACATAATCATAAACCATACATCATAGCGTAACCCATGTAATAAAAATGGGATTCTTAAACAACATGACATCATAAAACAATTCATATAAGATAAAGGAGTTCATAAAAATATTTCCATCACAACATAATAAAATCCATGTAACAATAGGGATAAAAACAGAACCCTTTTATTATCATAGATGGAAAATAATTTTGATAAAACACTTGAACTCCATTCTTGAGGAAAATATCCTTTCTTCTTCAAAATCAATTTCTTTTCACAAAACATCATGCAATTTTAAAAGAAAGAGATTTTATTGAAAATAGCCATGAAATATTTTGGAGGAAGCTTCATGAAAATAAGAATTTATAAAACTGTAAAAATCTGTTCGTGCCGTTTAAGTTAAAAAAAACATTCTTCTCGTACTTTTGTCGGAAAAGTCAAAAAGTACCTCGTACAGAAAACGACAAAAGATACGTTTCATATCTTTTACTAAAAACTCACCGAAGGGTAAATTTGGATTTAAACAATTGTAGGTGGATGGAAATAACATTACATATTGAGGAAACATGGATTTTGATGATAAAATACACCCCAGTAACTTTCAAAGTACAAACAATCTCGGATAAAAATGAGATTGTGATATTTCCCTTACCTTAGGTCCGACTTGCTTTGTAAGTGTCTGAACCTCCTCTTCTTTGAAGCGCCTCTTTGAGACCTCCTCTTAGGTCTCTAAAATTGGTCTTTGAGGAAGACCAGAACCTCTAGGATTATTATAGGGAAGTGGAGAAGGTATTTTGGCAGGGGTTGGCCGAGCTTGAGTGCTCAATTTGGTGTGAGGAGGAGGGGGAGGAGGTGCCCTTTTATAAGGGAGGAGAGGGGAATCTTTGGAATTCTTAAAAATATTAATTTATAATAAATCTAAACCCTCATAAAAACCTCCAAAAATGACTCATATTCGAAGCATATATGAGATAGGGTTTTAATATCATCAACCAATCAAATTTAGACATGTTTGGATCTTATTTTAAGCCTTATCATTTTGATTTATCCTTATTTAATCTATTTAAGTTTATTTGTGGTAATAAAATTCTATATTTTAAATTATAACAAATAATTACTTATTTGTTGTGCATTTTTCATAATGGTTTACTTTATAACATTATAGACCATATAAATATAAATTTATATTTTTTAAATATTTTTGTGATTTTTAAACAATTTTATAATATGTTATTTTTGTAAAATAACAATAGTGTCAATTTTGACACTATTCATTTATTTGAATTTAAATAAAATAAATACAGAAGATATGTTCGAACTAAAAGCTTTAATATATTAATAAAAGGTCATATTTATCTATAAAATTAGTGTATGACATTAAATAGTTCATATAATATTTATTTTATTATTTTTAAAACCATTTATTTGGTTTATCTCTTAATAAAATAATTACTACATCATTTTTGTATAATTATTTAATATACTTATTTGTTGTATAAAAATTTAAAATAAAATTCTATGATGAAGATAAATATATTACCTTTCACAATAATACTTTTACTCGAATTTATCATCTTAAAATCACAATATTTAAATTGTTATATTTATTAAATTATGAAGGTGACAACTTTGGCATCATTTAAAATAAAATAATATAAGTGTCATAATCGCTTTTATAAGGCACCAAATGGTCAACTATTCGACCATTGGATGCTTATGGTTTACATTTACATGTCCAATAAGTTTTGGTTAGGTATTTCTGCATTTTATGGTCACTATTAGTTTAAAAAAAACATTATTCTTGATTTTTCACTAGATAAACAATTTCTGCATCACTATTGTGTCATAATTAATGATAATTATTTAATCCCTAAAAATTATAAATAAATTTATATGATGTAGATAATTTCATTAGATTTCTGTATACTATTCATGTTCTAAGTTTCATGAAGTTTATCACTAAATTAAAATTAATATACTTATAAAATTTAAGAGAGTGACATGTTGTCACTTTCTTTGGTTTTAATAATAATTAAGTTATTTTCATGAACAAATGTTCATTAAATGATTCTAATCCGACCCTTAGGTGATATGGGTCGACTTTTAGTCATCCAATAGGATTTTGACATTTGTTAGGGTAATTTTAAAATATTATATTTACCCTTAATTACCCGATTTACCTTTAACTATGGTAAATAAAATTTACCGTAGTTACTATTCAGAATTCCCAAAAATAAAAAGTAGCTTATTAAAATAATTTGGACCCACTGATTCCAAATATGGAATCCATTTTTTAAAATTCCATACACAGAAGTTTCATAAATTAAATTAAAATTAATCCCATTGTCGAATAAAAACGGGTTTTTGTTTAAAACATTGCAAAAGATTGAATTGATTTAACCTACGAATTCAAGGTAAAATCAATGCTAATGACATACATTATATTAAATGGTAAAAATATATTCTATTTATACTTTAAAACCATTCAATATAATAATTTAACCACATAAGATATTACGATGAAAAAAGTTGTTTTTAATTAAAATATAGCGTGTTTTTACTATTCATTAAAATGTGAAAGTTACCAGAATAATATGAAAAATTTATCCAAAGTAATTTTTTATTTCTTTATTCCAAAGAAGAATTTTATTTTGTCAAATTGAACTTATAAACATGTCAAAAAATAGATTTAATGTGGGTGTGCCATCAAAAGGCGGCAAAACTGCATTTTTTTGAAAAATACTTATTTTACCCGAAAAATTTATTTTGTTCTTATACCATGTTCTAGAAATGTGTAAGATGAATAATAATGTTATAAAATTCAAAATTTAGTTAATACTATTCATAACGGCTAGTCATGACAATATTATAATAATATAACATTGTTTATTAAAACCCGGTATTGTGTACAACACACGCTATCGAGGAAGGTCGCGATTGCGTGTAATGCAAGCCAAGTCAGGATTGCGTGTTGTGAAAGAATCCTTCATTGTTTCATATAACATAATCCAACCATATATCATTTATAAATTTAATATAGATATATATATATACTCAATGTTGCGTAGAATAACTATTATCAAAATTGTGTGTAACACAGTCCAAGAATAGTGTTGCGTATACTGCAAGCTAATACGGTGTTGCGTATAGCGCAAGGTAATCTTGGTGTAGAATAAAACATAAGACATTAATGAAATTAAAATAATATTTTTCATAAAATCTCGGGGTGTTACATTCTACCCCCCTTAAAATGAATTTCGACCTCGAAATTCGTCGGGGTTATAAATGGTTTACTATTTGAAAGTTTCTTTGATAGAAACCCACATCGTAAAAAGGAATACCCAAACTTATCTTTAAAAAACAAAAGTATGAAACGTAACGGTTACCCAAATAAACTAATCACTGGGTTTCCACATAGGTGAAAATATGGATATGGAAGAGAAATCTAACAATCATGTTCTGATGGAGAGTGGTAGAGAACATGGCTATGGAAAAGCTAGCAATCACAAAGCCATAAATTTGTGATGATCTAGGGTACCATCTGATTCATCGGATATAAGGGCACTAGGACAACATTTTTGGTTTTCAAGATCATTTCCCTAAAGTTGAAAATTTGAATTACAATAAATACTTACTTTATTTTGGTACAATCTCACTGTTGTTCGTGCCTTGAACAATTTCCACTTCATCTCTTAAATAAATGAAGTTGAATTTGTTATTCGTGAAGTGTTAGCAGATCATGTGATAGAATGACGGGTCATTCCATCTGTCTCAAACAAAAGGTTAGCAAAAATTATATACATAAGTCGATCTATAGTGAGATTAATCATATATGGTTCCTAAAATGAACTTATACTTCACATATCATACTGCTTAATATAATAAAACTAGTTTTCTACTAAATAGGGACTTCCTGTAGGTCAGTGGTAGGCGATAAAGGCCAGTCGCACTTCAGTTGTGGGTTTGATTCCCACAGCCTTGTCCAAAGCGATGGGTTGTCGCCCGTCCTGCAGGTTGTCCTTTTTCTAAAACTACATTACTATAACATCACATAAATAATATCAAAAAAAAGTTCTATACTTAAACAATACTAACTTATGGTTAACATAATCCATTACAATCTTTAGGCTTATCTAAAATACTTCGGTCCAAGCTCATAGTATAAAGAAAATGATTACTTGAAATGTCGCCAACCAAGCATGTGAATACCATCATTTATCCCCCATATATCTTGTTGGTCACAATCCAATCATGTGAATACTTTAATGATGTATTCTCTTGAAAAATATGAATACCCATTAAACCTTAGTGAAAACATGAATGCTGTCAAAAGTTAACTCTTTCCACATACCAAAATCCAAAAATTATATATACTCAAACCATGATATAACCTTCTCCTTATATCAGTCATGAGCTCATGAATACTATCAAACATTTTATTTTCTCCTTATCCCTTCATTATGCGCATATCATCTACATTCCAAAAATATCTGAATAACGTTTCATGGATACTGGTAACATTAATCAGACAACAATGTAAAAATCCTTACATGTCTCTTTATTCCATAGTGCCATGAGATTACTTATACAACATTACACATGATAAACATGTAATCATTCTACTACATTCTTAAACCATTGACCGAGCTTCAACAATTCTTTCTTCTCACATATCATTTGTAGTCTCTTCATCATCATCCACATAAATACTTCCCATACGACTATACTGATTATCTTCATGAGACTTTCCCTTAGGGCATTGGTTTGCATAATTCCCGTACATTCCACATTTAAAACATTTAACCATTGTTGATGTCGTAGCAATACCATTATCCTCATCCATGTTGTTAACTGAAACTTTTCCTTTGCATTTACTTGCTTTGTGTCCTTCTTTTCCACACCCAAAGCATCTTCCAGTTCCTTTGAAACATTCTCCTTGATGACTCTTCCCACATGATTTACATAGGGGAAATTGAACTTTCTTTCCTCTATGATCATCATGAAACTCCATCTTTCTCTTATTAGCCGAGTCAGGAAACTTACCAAATTTTACTTTATTGATCATATTATGAGATTGCTGATTCGGCATAATAATGATGTTTGGACTTCCAAATCCCATTTCATTATGAAGAATATCATTCCATTGTCCATCATATCCTCCATTATCGTGAATCATCTTGTTTCCAGCCATTTTCTAAAACCCAAAAGAATAGTGTGAGAGGTAAAAATCATAATAAAGGGGGAGTAACTTAAATATCTAACATCTTAGGTTTAATTCTATGATCTTTAGCGTAATTCTAGTACTATAACCTATACGCATACTTAACCTTAGAGACATCCCTAGACATACCATAGAAATATCTCTAGGGATCTCACTAAAGTTCTCGCATCCTAGTTTCCAAAGGTTGACTAAACCTTTCCTCTGATACCAACTGTAGAGACCTGAAGCCTGATGTACATGTACTTTACATTATTTTTGTGGAATACTTAGTATATTAGAAAAACACACACAAGGACCGTAATAGTTTAGTGTCTTTGGAAACTCGGAATATAATCTTCTAATCGTGGTGAAAGATCTTCAACATCTCCCATAATGATCTTCTTTTTTTTACCTAAAACCTTTCTTTATATCCTGGGGAAAAGAAAACATAAAAGTGTGAGCTCAAATGCTCAGCAAGGGCAAATAAAGGAAATAAAAATCATATCATATCTTTTTTGAAAATCATAACCTGCAGAAGAGATCATAAAATCTTAACATGGAATAAATCATAGAAGTGAAAATGAGATCCCCATAATCATAACATGAAACTTGAAACTTTCTGGCATGCACACATAATCATGGAAAATCATTTCTTGTTAGTCATGACTTATTGCCAAGACTATCTTAGTGGACAAAGTCCCTTTCTGAATCGAGTAACCCTCGTTTCAGTCCTGTTTCACTGAACCGGTATAACCTACCATTCCAGCCATGTCTATCTCATGAGATATAAAATCTTTACCCAATGCATTGGAGGGAGATATAGGTCCCACCCATCTTATAATGAATCCTTTCTTATGTGTGCCACATAATCATAAACCATACATCATAGCGTAACCCATGTAATAAAAATGGGATTCTTAAACAACATGACATCATAAAACAATTCATATAAGATAAAGGAGTTCATAAAAATATTTCCATCACAACATAATAAAATCCATGTAACAATAGGGATAAAAACAGAACCCTTTTATTATCATAGATGGAAAATAATTTTGATAAAACACTTGAACTCCATTCTTGAGGAAAATGTCCTTTCTTCTTCAAAATCAATTTCTTTTCACAAAACATCATGCAATTTTAAAAGAAATAGATTTTATTGAAAATAGCCATGAAATATTTTGGAGGAAGCTTCATGAAAATAAGAATTTATAAAACCGTAAAAATCTGTTCGTGCCGTTTAAGTTAAAAAAAACATTCTTCTCGTACTTTTGTCGGAAAAGTCAAAAAGTACCTCGTACAAAAAACGACAAAAGATACCTTTCATATCTTTTACTAAAAACTCACCGAAGGGTAAATTTGTATTTAAACAATTGTAGGTGGATGGAAATAACATTACATATTGAGGAAACATGGATTTTGATGATAAAATACACCCCAGCAACTTTCAAAGTACAAACAATCTCGGATAAAAATGAGATTGTGATATTTCCCTTACCTTAGGTCCGACTTGCTTTGTAAGTGTCTGAACCTCCTCTTCTTTGAAGCGCCTCTTTGAGACCTCCTCTTAGGTCTCTAAAATTGGTCTTTGAGGAAGACCAGAACCTCTAGGATTATTATAGGGAAGTGGAGAAGGTATTTTGGCAGGGGTTGGGCGAGCTTGAGTGCTCAATTTGGTGTGAGGAGGAGGGGGAGGAGGTGCCCTTTTATAAGGGAGGAGAGGGGAATCTTTGGAATTCTTAAAAATATTAATTTATAATAAATCTAACCCCTCATAAAAACCTCCAAAAATGACTCATATTCGAAGCATAGATGAGATAGGGTTGTAATATCATCAACCAATCAAATTTAGACATGTTTGGATCTTATTTTAAGCCTTATCATTTTGATTTATCCTTATTTAATCTATTTAAGTTTATTTGTGGTAATAAAATTCTATATTTTAAATTATAACAAATAATTACTTATTTGTTGTGCATTTTTCATAATGGTTTACTTTATAACATTATAGACCATATAAATATAAATTTATATTTTTTAAATATTTTTGTGATTTTTAAACAATTTTATAATATGTTATTTTTGTAAAATAACAATAGTGTCAATTTTGACACTATTCATTTATTTGAATTTAAATAAAATAAATACAGAAGATATGTTCGAACTAAAAGCTTTAATATATTAATAAAAGGTCATATTTATCTATAAAATTAGTGTATGACATTAAATAGTTCATATAATATTTATTTTATTATTTTTAAAACCATTTATTTGGTTTATCTCTTAATAAAATAATTACTACATCATTTTTGTATAATTATTTAATATACTTATTTGTTGTATAAAAATTTAAAATAAAATTCTATGATGAAGATAAATATATTACCTTTCACAATAATACTTTTACTCTAATTTATCATCTTAAAATCACAATATTTAAATTGTTATATTTATTAAATTATGAAGGTGACAACTTTGGCATCATTTAAAATAAAATAATATAAGTGTCATAATCGCTTTTATAAGGCTCCAAATGGTCAACTATTCGACCATTGGATGCTTATGGTTTACATTTACATGTCCAATAAGTTTTGGTTAGGTATTTCTGCATTTTATGGTCACTATTAGTTTAAAAAAACATTATTCTTGATTTTTCACTAGATAAACAATTTCTGCATCACTATTGTGTCATAATTAATGATAATTATTTAATCCCTAAAAATTATAAATAAATTTATATGATGTAGATAATTTCATTAGATTTCTGTAGACTATTCTTGTTCGAAGTTTCATGAAGTTTATCACTAAATTAAAATTAATATACTTATAAAATTTAAGAGAGTGACATGTTGTCACTTTCTTTGGTTTTAATAATAATTAAGTTATTTTCATGAACAAATGTTCATTATATGATTCTAATCCGACCCTTAGGTGATATGGGTCGACTTTTAGTCATCCAATAGGATTTTGACATTTGTTAGGGTAATTTTAAAATATTATATTTACCCTTAATTACCCGATTTACCTTTAACTATGGTAAATAAAATTTACCGTAGTTACTATTCAGAATTCCCAAAAATAAAAAGTAGCTTATTAAAATAATTTGGACCCACTGATTCCAAATATGGAATCCATTTTTTAAAATTCCATACACAGAAGTTTCAGAAATTAAATTAAAATTAATCCCGTTGTCGAATAAAAACGGGTTTTTGTTTAAAACATTGCAAAAGATTGAATTGATTTAACCTACGAATTCAAGGTAAAATCAATGCTAATGACATACATTATATTAAATGGTAAAAATATATTCTATTTATACTTTAAAACCATTCAATATAATAATTTAACCACATAAGATATTACGATGAAAAAAGTTGTTTTTAATTAAAATATAGCGTGTTTTTACTATTCATTAAAATGTGAAAGTTACCAGAATAATATGAAAATTTTATCCAAAGTAAATTTTTATTTCTTGATTCCAAAGAAGAATTTTATTTTGTCAAATTGAACTTATAAACATGTCAAAAAATAGATTTAAAGTGGGTGCGCCATCAAAAGGCGGCAAAACTGCATTTTTTTGAAAAATACTTATTTTACCCGAAAAATTTATTTTGTTCTTATACCATGTTCTAGAAATGTGTAAGATGAATAATAATGTTATAAAATTAAAAATTTAGTTAATACTATTCATAACGGCTAGTCATGACAATATTATAATAATATAACATTGTTTATTAAAACCCGGTATTGTGTACAACACACGCTATCGAGGAAGGTCGTGATTGCGTGTAATGCAAGCCAAGTCAGGGTTGCGTGTTGTGAAAGAATCCTTCATTGTTTCATATAACATAATCCAACCATATATCATTTATAAATTTAATATAGATATATATATATACTCAATGTTGCGTAGAATAACTATTATCAAAATTGTGTGTAACACAGTCCAAGAATAGTGTTGCGTATACTGCAAGCTAATACGGTGTTGCGTATAGCGCAAGGTAATCTTGGTGTAGAATAAAACATAAGACATTAATGAAATTAAAATAATATTTTTCATAAAATCTCGGGGTGTTACAAACATGAAACCTAAAAGAAAAGGTACCACTGATTCACCCCTCCCCCAATTTTTAAAACAATAAACTCTCTTGGAAATAATAATTTGTTTCAGAGAATATGTTCCATTTTCTTATTCTTTATTGAAGCATTTGATGAAGAAGTTGTTGTATAGAATTTGAGATGTGTGAACATTAACGGGATTCTAATATTAAATGGTATGAATAATCATATCTGTAAAGGAATAATTATTCCATATATTATCTCTCTTTGGTATGTTGTTTCATGGTCCATTAAATATGGGTTCCCTCATCATATTGAGAATGATCCTATCATAATGGATGATAAGGAAAATCATTAGACTGATCGAAGAACCAAGAAATATTTACTATCATCACTTTCTAAAAGTGAGTTTCTAAGAGTAAAAATAGTTTCCACTACCCAAGGAATTAGGTATAAAGTGAATAACCTTTATGAGGGAAATAAAAATGGGGATAATGAAATGTTACAATTATGGATATTGATGTATGAAGATCTCAAGATGGGTGAGCATGAATATGTCGATGAATTCTTTACCAGGGTAAATTATATTGGGAGAAAAGTTATATGTCTTGGTTGAAAGATAGAATATTTTACAGTTATCAAAGTGATCATCCGAATTATTCCTAACAACTTCAATTCCAAGGTTTATTCATTGGCTGATAGAGACCCAGAAACATTATCTTTGGATTATTTTAATAGTACTCACATTACATGTTAAATGAGAATGGATAATTATATGTAAGTAAAAAATAAAGGATAATAGAGAAATAAATTTCAAGGAATTCAAGAAATAAAAGTCAAATAATATCCTTAAAGAAGAAGAAGATGGATATTCCAATTATAAAAAATGAGGTATGTAAAAATCATGGTGAATGTTTATCTATGTCCTATATGATTTTGAAAAGATGAAGAAGAAGGTATATAGGGAAACTTCCCTTAAAGTGATTTGGATGTGGAGATACTTGTAATTTTGTTTCCAATTCTCCTTGAAGAGGTAATAGATAATATATTGATAATGAAGAAAGTGAGGAACAATAATTAATGAAAAAAATATCATGGAAGAAAAAGGGTGATAAAAACGAATTTTATTCCAAGATGGAAAATAAAAAGTTCTCCAAATCTAAAAGGAGAATCATTATTTCTATGGAATATGATAGTGAGGTGTTTAAAAATGATGGTGAAAACAAAACATTTATTTCCATATTCAATTAAGAATGATCTTCTAGTAGTAAAAGTAGTTGTTATGAAGAAGAATAAAGGATTGGATATAAAGTTGAATGATCTACTTAGAATGATAGTTAAAATACTTTTATTACAACAATTAATGATGAGGATTATACAGGCATCCATTTTCATGAAGAAGAAACTCAACTCAAAATGAATTTGAAAGAGGATTTGAAAGAATGTTTAAGAAAGATCATAAAACATGAAATGAAAAATGAGATGTTGGGAGATGAAGGTTCATTAACAATTAAATAATAATTTTCAGAATAGAACAACAGGACAGTAAAAGATATCGATTATTTGAAGAAATATCTTGAAGGTGAAAATAATCATAAATTGAATCTAGAGGTTAAAATGAAGGAAAAAAGAAAATTTATTAGAACTTGTTAAAAATGACTCAAAATTTGAATTAAGAAACACATGTTTCCAAAACAATATCAATGAGGTTGGTGAATGTTCTTGAAAAAAAACTGGAAAACGTTAAAAAAAGAAACCTTCAAAGGGTGAAAATAATGATGGAATTTGTTTTCAAAATAAAAAAGATGGGAATGTCATATATGTGGAAAAAACTACAATGATAGGAATTTTAATGTTTCAAAGAATATTGAATCTGAAAATTATTTTGAAATAATTTGTATCCAGGAAATATATAAATAGAATATGAATCCTATTGATAGTTAGGATTATGGTGAATCAAAAAAGAGAGATATAAATGTTAATGATAAATGTATTCACAATTATAATAAACATGGATGTTTCAGAGGCACATACTCCTTGGACACCTATTGATGGTATTGTGGGGGAATCAGAATCACGGTAAGTATGGGTTGGTTTAACTAGCAACATTACTATTATCTCGCATGTTATGAATGTAAAATATTTAGGGGGATTCAATCACCTTAAATAATGAATATTGAGAAAGTTTTTGTATTGAAAACATAGAAGGATGGATTAATGGATAAAAATATATTCCATCCATTGTAAACTATCTGGGAAAGCTATGAACTTCCTGGATTCATTGAAAAGGGATTTATTTGTTTTTGGCATAACCAATGGTTTTAATGAAATCTCATAAGTCATATGTTTTGAAAGTTAAGAAATATAGATCTTCCAATCTGAAAAGAATGTTTTCTTAGTTATCTGGCCAAAACATATTTTCTTGGAAAGAAATTAGAGGAAGTAAAAAATAAATTGAATGAAGAGGGTAAGAAAAAATTATATGAAGAAATGAGAAATATTGACATAAATGAGTCAATAGATTGTAGTTAAGATCAATAAATGCATTATATCAAAAATTATTCAACTATCATTGCATAATAAAAGACAAAAGAGGGAAACAAATGTTTTTTAAAGAGGATGAAATGGGTACATACTCATCAGGATATTCAATAGATAAGAAATAACTTTTCATAACATTATATAACGATGAAATAAGAAAGAAAGAAAGTCTAATGAAAAATCCATGAAGAAGGTGAAAAATTAAAGAGTAAGAGGGGACTCCCAATCCGATTTTTGTTTATAAGTAATGATATGGGTTCCTCCTTATTCCCAATATATGTTCACACTTGTGATAACTTGCACAGAATTTATGGAGCATAAGTAATAATGATGGAATTGATGATCTCATTTCTTTTATTTCAAAATAAAGTAATTTGGGTATAAAAAGTATGTTTTGAAAAGTTATTTATATTCAATTGAACATTAATATGTGTTTGTTGAGATTGATGAAGGTTACTTTTATTTGAAAAAAAAATCATTCAATGTTTTCCCCTAGTCATGAGAATGATGGAGGATGTAAAATGTATTTCATGAAATTTGGGTTAGGGAAAACATTGATCACTGTGATTATAAACTCTTATTTCCTACATTGAGTTACCCAACGTAGACATAGAGTTTTTTATTGAATTTTTTTTTGTTAATAATATCATGTGATACCAATTTTGAAGAAAAGTATCATCCACATGAAATGGAGATCATTTTACAATAGGGGATAAAATTATCAGGATGGAACTTTGAATTTTATTTTCAATGAGAGGGAGTGAAAAGACAAGGGGGGGGGACAAAATAAATAGGGGAAGCAATAAATGTATCAATAACACTAATTTTCTATTATATTGATGATATTGAACTAGGTATTGAAAACAAAATCAAGTGGGTGATTCTTACACCCATGTTTTTTTAGTGGTATTTTTTTCAATCGATCTATATCTTGAATGAAAGAATGTATACTGAAAATGATCGTAATATAGTTCTTGTATTGGAAAAGAACATAATGATGGACTTATATTGAAAAATATCATTATGAGGATTTTTTATTGGAAATGATCATAATGATGAGTTGATCAGATTCACTCTACATCTAGTATGAAAGAAGTGGTTGTTTGGATGTAGAATCAAAGTCACTAGGACTAAGATGCTATTATTGTGATGATACTTTTCTTAATTTTATTTTTTATAAATAATGAGTTGATTGGATAACTTATGATGTAATATTGATGCATGAATTTGATATTGAAAGAGATATAACCAATACAAAAAAGACCATATTAAGGTTTATCATATCTAAGTGGAAATGAAAAGGAGGTGATACAAAATTTTTTTAAACAATCGTATCCAGTTGAACAAATAGGAGATTGATAGAATATATAGTGGTATATATTGGTAGGATGGTGCTAATGAATAGTGGTGTAGATGAATAGTGTTTCTGATAAAAGAAGGTTTTTTTCATAAAAGTAGGAACTATTTTAAAACATGGTGTTGTTTTAAAAGGTGATTCTATTTTAAAACATGGTGGTATTTTTAAAATGTGGTGCTGTTTTAAAATATGATGTTTTTAAGTGGTGGTATCCATTTAAAATGGTGTTCCGATTGAAAAGGTGGTGCTGATTGAAAATGTGGTTCCATTTGAAAAGGTGATGCTAATTGAAGAGGTGGTGCAAATAGAAGTGTAAGAGATGATCCTGATTGATTTTAAAAAATATTTAATATGGTTTGAAGAATAAATAATCATAACTAAAATGTTCTTATTCAGTATGATCGTATCCAGACCAATACTATTCCAAAAAAATCATTTTCGGGTTGATAAGTAATGAAAGATGATAGATTGAATACGATGCTATGATGCATTCGAATTTATGAATAATGATGATAAAAGTATTCTCAGTTGCATTTTATGTTGTGATGGAAATCAAGATTCAAGCACATGCCTTGGAATGAATTGAATTTTTATGTAAACAGAAAATAAATTAAAGGGATATTACTAAATGAATTATCAAGGGAGATCTCTATATTCAAATAATTTATTTTGATTCAAATCGGTTATGAGAATAATATTCAAAAAATCATATTGGAATAAATATCTTCATAAATTTGTTTTCAATTAATACAGTGCATAGTATTGAATAAATAGGATTGTGAAAAAGTGGACTCATGTATTGAAATCCTATTGATGATATAAATTAATGTTTGAAGAATGATATGAAGTTTGATGATGAATCATGCAGCATTTATAAGTGTTGATTAATTCATAATTGGTTCAATATTTTTGGAAAAAAATGAAATGTGGGTGAATTTTTATGAGAAGGAATTATTTTTTGGATTCCCACCAGAAACTCTCATCGGCCACCTATAAAAAGCAAAAGGTACATGGTGCTTTTCTGATTATAGAGTTCTGTTCGCAACGATAGAGAGAGAATATTTGAGATTCTAGTAAAATATGTAGTATTTTTATTGATCTAGTATTCAATATTCTCTGACAAAGAAGTGAAAGAGAAGAGACAAGACTATGATGATTGTATTCGTCTAACCGTTATTTCATATTAAATTAATCAACTATTAGATTTCCATTTTGGATATCTCGGACAAAGGAAGAATCATATTGTGTTTTATTATACTCACGAATTGAAGTGTTACCGATTCATTTATATAGTATTTTGAAAGAAACTTTAAATGGGATAATTTTATTGGGGAGAATCATATTCAACGAAATCAGACTGGGAAAATCGGATGTAGTGAAATCAGAATGGGTTTTTTCATAACAAGGTCCAAGAAGTTCTAACCATTATTATGTGTAAGGAATTAAAGAATTGTATTTCAATTTAATTAATTTGTTGAATTTAAAAATAGCATGCATAACATGAGTTCTTACATAAAAATCTTATTAGACTATATTTACTAAGAGGATGCATACACACTTCTGTGTAACCTTTATATTTTTACATGAGGGAACGAGAATATCCTACTCATCTTAAT
Source organism: Viscum album (assembly GCA_963277665.1). NCBI lineage: Eukaryota > Viridiplantae > Streptophyta > Magnoliopsida > Santalales > Viscaceae > Viscum > Viscum album. The sequence goes on from OY728164.1 coordinate 1,201,464,997, forward strand.
CTAAGGACTTATTTATTGTGGATTTAACGATATTGGGTTGTCTCCAAACCATACCAAGGATTTACCTATTCATATTGAATAGTAGACCTTTTATATACCTATGTTTCTATGGATGTTTGTTTTTCTATTTTTTATGTTCAAATTGAATAAATAATAGGATGAAAATATTTTATCAATTAAAAGAAAAACTAAAAGATTATTTTCATCTTATTTAACCACATTTAACTTACTAATAAAAACCATTTATGTCAGATTTTCAAAATTCAATACATATAAGTTGTAAAATTTAATTTAAATGAAAAATTAAGTTTTCTAACTACTACTAAGTGGTTTCACAATTAATCAAAATTTGATGTTTTACAAAAAAATACCAAAAATTAAGACTAAGATATATTTTATATTCTAAATTCAAAAATGATATCTAGTTTAAAAAATTATAAACATAGTAGTTTCCTTAATTAATTTAATATTAAATCCCATTGTTAAACAAAATAGCATGTTTTTAAGAAATAATAACTATAAAAAAATTAACACTTTTTATGTCCAAATTCAATGTGAAATTAATTACCATGACCAAAATAGGATTAAATGGTAAAAATATATTCAAATTACAATATAAAACCAATTAAAATGATAATTTAACAATATAAATAAATTATATTAAAATTCAATTTTGAATTAAAAATCAATATTATTCCCTATTCATTAAAAAATGAACTTTATCGAAAAAATTCCAAAAATTTACACAAAGTAAATTTTTATTTCCTAATTATAAAAAAGGATTTTATTAGGTAAAATATAATGTTTTAAAGTGACCAAAACTATATTTAAATAGGTTTCACCATTAAAAGTCGGTAAATCAACCTTTTAATGTAAATTATGCTTCAAATTAGATTCTTTCACATCTTAATCCTCAAACTTTTTTGGATATAAGTAAATACATTTCACAAACATGTATAATCATAATTTAGTTAGTTTTGTTCATTACCATCAATAAAATAGCTAGGAATTAACTTCCATTAAAAATAATATTATTATATTATTAGTGTGCAATGTAATATTTCAAAGAAACCCATTATTGTGTATCGGGTACACTATCGAACATAGCAAACAATTTAAAGTAAAAATAATATTTAATTTTCAAATATTAATAAATATGAAAAATACTTTATTCTTCATTTACCTGGGATGTTACATCTTTTCTCCCTTTTGGAAATTGCTTCCTCACAATTTTTATTCATTTATCAAAATAAGTAGGGGTATTTATCCCTCATAGCATTTTTGGATTCCCACATTGCCTTTTCAATCATATGGTATTTCCACAAGAACTTTACTGGGTGAATTACCTTATTCCACAAAACGTTCTCTCTACGGTCAAGAATCTGGACTGTTTGTTCTTTATAAGAGAGATTCTTTTCCAACTGAACTACTTCTAGAATAAAAACATGATATGGATCAGGCATATACTTTCTCAACATCGAAACATGAAAACATTGTGTACTTCGGATAAAATTTGAGTAAAAGACACTATATACACAACTGATCCCACTTTCTATAGGATTTCGTAAGGTCCAATGATCTTCATACTCACCTTTCCCTTCATACCAAAACGTATCACACATTTCCATGGAGAAACTTTGAGAAAGACATGATCACTTACCTCAAAAAAAATATCCTTCCTCCGTTTATCCACATAACTTTTCTGTCTGTTCTGAGCTATTCTCATGTGCTTCTAAATCAACTGAACTTTCTCAGCCATCTTCTCTACCAATTCTGGTCCCACAAGCTTCTTTTCACCTACTTCATCCCAAAATCTAGAGTTCGACAATACTTTCCATATAATCCCTCAAATGGAGATTGAGATGAAGTCTCTTACCTCATGTCTGACTTGAACTGTTCATTATTTAATCATCTGAATAATAAACTATAGTTAATTTATAATTTATAATGTACCTTTTTCAAGTTTATTTGTCCTTTAATATCAATTATTACTATGTTATAAACATTATGTAATCATTTAAGTTAATAATGGTCGTTTTATCAATATTTTCTACTTGTGTCAAAAATGAACACCATATATTTACATGTTTTCCATGTTATCGATAGTCCATGATATCCAAAATGATATTCATTATATAGATATCATATCTATGATATATATCTAGTATATATATTTATTTATAATAGTACATATCATTTGGAGGTAAGAAATGAAATGCTCCGTTCATGGAGACGTTAAGTCGTACGTACGCATGTATGCTGCATTCATTTCTCTTTATTATTTTAATGGAATTAAAAAATAATTATACATCATTATATTATAATAAAAATTTAATATCATATATTATACCATTAAATCCATCCTTTATACGTCCCACATATGGCATTAACGAGTCATATCACTGTGAGTGGGAGGTAGTTCGCACTTCCTCAAATGAAATTATCGCGTTTATCCATTATGGAAACCATAAAAGTATGCTATAAAATAAAAATAAAGAAGAATAAAGAAAACATAAACATAATATATATCATATATACATATAGTTTCATCTTAATGGCCACCATGATATGTGGTAGGAGATAATCGAACAATCATCATTTCATGAGGCGTTAGTTTTCCATCCAGAGAAAAAGTATGTTCTTCACCCATCAGATGGAGTTGTGTGTAAGTGTAGTTCAAATAAATCTAATAAAAACATCCTAGTATATTTTGGTTATTGTTTTTGTTATAATATAATTGAATAAAAATATTTTAGGGGTTTGATATGTAAAACAAAAGAAAAGAAGTTAAGAGAAACTGTTACCTTTAATTTTTGTATCTCCCTTTGGTTTGAACTAAAATGGTTTGTTTAACTGCCTTATGCCTATGATAATGCCTCTAGGTGGAAGAGAGGGATGTAGGTATCTTAATTGGGTAGGGTTTTGATGAGACAAAAGGCTTGAGAGGTGTGAGGAATTGGTTATAAATGGTCTCCTTTTATAAGGGGGAGAGGGTCTCTTTATGAAAGTGTGAAAATATTATTTTATTATATAATGATATTTAGTTTCTAAAAGTCCAAAAATAATTGGAGTAGAAGATAAAATGTATCATGGTCAAAATAAAATCAGACTATAATAATTGGATAGGTTTTGGATGTTACTTTAATATTTATAATCTTATTTATTTAAATGATTTATTAATGAGGTAAACACTGCATCATTATTATGTCAAAACTAATTTAATTTATTCGATGTCTAAAAATTATAAAAACAAACCGTGCTGTGGGAAATAATTATATATTTCCAATGAATATTTATAGTCAAAATTATTACTTATATAACACTATATAAATATTAATTTACTAAAGTATTTTTGTTTATGTCATTTTTTCCATCACTTTAAATTATTTAATCTAAAGTGTCATTATAATTCATAAGTAGCTCCATGGGGTCCCAAAATCAACCCAAGGATGTCCATGGTTGGCCATTACTCATCCAATAAGGTTACGATAAGTGTTAAGTAAATTTTGAGTTATAATAATATTCTTTTTACCTTGAATTGCACTATTTACCATTAATTGCGGTAAATAAAAGTCAAAAGTTATTGTTCCCCAAAAATTATTTTCATCTTATTATACCAAATTTTACATACTATTAACAACCATGTTTTTCAGATTTTTGAAATTATATTCACAAAACTGGTAATATTTAATTTAAATGAAAAAATTAGTTTTTTTAACTACTACTAAGTGGTTTCACAATTAATCAAAAATTGATGTTTTTCAGTAAAATACCAAAAATTCCGTCTAAGATAAATTTGATATTCCAAATTCAAAAATTATATCTATTTTACCAAAATCTGAAAATTGAAGTTTCATTAATTAATTTAAAATTAATTCTCATTTTTAAAACTAATAGCATGTTTTTAAGAAACTATAATTATCAGAAGATTGTCACTGGTTTATGTCCAAATTCAAAGTGAAATTAATTACAATAACCAACATTGGATTAAATGGAAAATATATATCCTATTTACACTTTAAAACCAATTAAAAAGATAATCTAACCATAAAAATAAATTAGATTAAAACGCAGTTTTGAATTAAAATACAATATTTCACTATTCATTAAAAATGAGCTTTATCAGAAAAATTAAAAAATTGTATACAAAGTAAATTTTGATGTCACCATTATAAAGAAGGATTTTATTTGGTAAAATAGAATGTATTAAAGTGACCAAAACTACATTTAAAGAGGGTTCTCTATTAAATGGTGGTAAATAAACCTTTTAATGTAAATTATGCTTAAAATTAGATTCATTCACATTTTAAGCATCTATAATTTACTAGATAAAAGTAAATAAATTTAACAAATATGTTTAATAATATTGTAGTTAGTTTTGTTCATTCCTTTCAATACAACAACTAGGAGTTAACTTCCACTTAAAATAATAATATTATATTATTAGTGTGCAACATAAGATTTCAAAGAAACTCATTGTTGCGTATCGGGTACACTATCGAACATAGAAAACCTTTTAAAGTAAAATTAATATTTAATTCAATAATATTAATATATATGAAAATATTTTATTCTTCATTTACCATGGATGTTACATCCTACCCCCATTTGGAAATTGCGTCCTCACAATTTTTATTCACTTATCAAAATAAGTGGGGGTTTTTATCCCTCATAGAATTTTCAGATTCCCATGTTGCCTCTTCAGTCTTGTGGTCTTTCCACAAAACCTTTATTTGGTGAATTACTGTATTCCGTAAAACTTCCTCTCTATGGTCAAGAATCAGGACTGGTTGTTCTCTATAAGAGATACTCTCATCCAACTGAACTACCTCTCGACTAAAAACATGAGATGTATCTGGAATATACTTTCTAAACATCAAAACATTAAATACGTTATGTAGAAGGGATAAACCTGTACAAAAATCCACTATAATCGCAATTGATCCCACTGTCTCTTGGATTTCACAAGTTCCAATGAACTTCGGATTCAACATTCCCTTCACACCAAAACACATCACACTTTTCCATAGAGAAACTTTGAGAAAGGCGTGGTCACCTCCCTCAAAAGTAATATCCTTCCTCCGGTTATTCTCTTATCTTTTATGTCTTCTATGAGATGTTTTCATTTCTTCTGAATCAACTGAACTTTCTTTTCCACCTATTCTACCGATAATGGTCCCATCAGCTTCCTTTCACCTACTTTATCCCAAAAATATTATGTTCAACATTCCATTCCATGTAATGCTTCAAATGGATCCATATGTATATTGGAATGAAAACTATTATTATAAGAAAATTCAACCAAAGAAAGTTGTTTATCCCAACTTCCTTGGTAATCCTATGAACAAGCATGTAGCATATCCTCCAAGGTCCATATTGTTCGTTCTGTCTACCCAAATAATTGTCTATTAAAATCTTTACTAAAATTTAATTCAGTACCCAGTGACTTCTGAAGGACTTTTCAAAATTTAGATGTAAATCTAGGATCACGATCAGATACAATGGAGAGGGAAACACCATGAATCTTTAATCTCTTTAACATATGACAGAGAATGTTGATCTAGAGAGAAAGTATCTCGAATCTGAAAGAAATGATTAGTTTTATTCAATCAATCAACAGTGACACAGATTGCATTATTACCTCGATATGTCTTTGGTAATCCCACAATAAAGTACATGCATATATTTTATCATTTCCACTCTAGCACCGGTAAAGACTGAAAAATCCCTTATAGTAATTTCTTCTCTGCATTAACCTACCTATAAGTCAAACACTTCATAATAAAATCAGCAATATCTCGTTTCATTCCACCCCACCAGTAATACTCACAAAAATATTTGTACATCTTAGTAATAACATTATGAAATGAATATAGAGAACTATGAGATTCAGATAACTACTCGTTCTTCAACTGTTAATCACAAGGCACACATAATCTCTTCCCAAACCTCAAAACACATTCGTTATCAACGTCAAAATTAGGCAACTTGCCCTTATGAACCAACTCTTTCTTTTTCTTCAACTCACTGTCTTCTATCTGCGTTTGATTAATTCTTCCAGATAGAGATGGTTTCACTAACACCTGAAATAAAACAGATGAATTTCCAGCACCAAAAACTTCTATTCCAAAGTTAATAAAATGAAAAACCAAAGATATCATTCCAAACATAGCATGGTTAATGAGACATTAATTTTTCGACACAAAGCATCAGCCACTTTATTTTCATTTCCTAGATGGTAATGGATCATGAAATCATAATTTTTTATTAATTCCAGCCATCCCCTTCGTCTCATGTTCAATTATTTCTGAGTGAATATATACATTAAACATTTTTTGTTAGAATATATTTCACATTTTAATTCATAAAAATTATGCCTACAAATTTGTAAAGAAATAACAACATTAGCTAATACCAAATCAAGTTTAGGGTAATTTAACCCGTGGGGTTTCAAATGTCGTGAAGCATAATCAATTACCTGATCATTCTTTATAAGGACACATCCAAGTCCATTCAATGAAGTATCACTGTAAATAACAAATAAATAATTTCTGGTAGGTAGTTCCAAAACTGGAGCATTCCCCAATCTTCTTTTCAATTCTTGAAAACAATCATCACATTCTTTTGACAAAATGAACATAAAACCTTTTTGAGTTAACTTAGGCAATAGAATATATATAACCATGAAAATAATCAACAAACATCCAGTAATAACCTTCCAAACCAAGAAAACTACATATCTTAGTTATATTTGTGGGTCTTGGCCATTTTTCAACAACTTTTGTTTTAGTCAGATCAACAGTTATGACATTTTTTGAAACAATGTAACCAAGGAATGAATTTTGTTGTAAACAAACCTCACATTTGCTAAATTTCCCATAAATTTTAATTTCTTTTAAGGTTTTCATGATGAAAATTAAATGACTTTCATGCTCCTCTTTACATTTATAATAAACCATAATATCATCAATGAACATAACCACCATTTATCACTACAGTAAACTTTTCAATTCTGATTCTAACCATCTCATGATACTGATTTGGTATGTCATTTCCCTATGTATTCCTTTCCAGTAGATCTTTATTGTTTCTTATTTAGAAAACAATTATAAACACAGAAATATCTTAGGTGAAGAAACATGGAAATCTTTAAATGCTATATCATTTCAATATTACAATAAATTAATTTATGGACCTTTAATTTACAATACCATAACTCCTACAGTTGTCTAAACTGACCTCTAAAAAAAACTATAATGACCCGACCTTAAAACAATAAATAATATTTAATTAAACAAATTAATTCACATTGAGAATATTTTCAAGTATATCATTTTAGAGAATTAGGAAATTACTATTACATCTAAAAAGATTACAATGTAGACACTTTTTCTCAGTTTCTATTTTTTTCATAAAATAAAAACACTTGAAAAAATGATTCATGTCTAGTTAAATGTTTAAGAGAGTATGAATTTTCCTTGATCCCATCCTTGACCCTATTCCAAATTATGTCCTATGAAAAACATTTGAAAAACTTTGGATGAGCATAAAAAGATCAGTAAGGGATACACAAAGAAGGAAAACTGTTAGTTTTTCAAAACAACAAGTAAAAAAGGAATACCTTAAGATAAGTAATAATTTTAACCATTATGTAGTAGTAAAATCTGTTCATGGAATAAAAGATCACTACTTACCCTTTTGTAACCAAAATATTACCATAAATCCCATATAATGAACACATAACATATAAAGGTAACTTGGTACATAAACATACTTAAATGGAAGAACCATATAATCGACTTCCACACATATCACTAAATGGAAAATACATATGGCCAACATCCATACCCAATTAATTGGAGGTTACTAAATAACCACCCATCCATGTTTATCATGACACCACCCGTCTTTTGATTTATCACATAACCACCCGTCAAATGTCCATGTACCACTATACAATCATAACACATAAAACAAATATAAAGGAAAGAAAATATTTCCACATTTCAATCACAATATATCACATAAATATATTGACATAAAAAAACCATTATCAAAACCATTTTCAATACCAAAATACATAAAAATGTATATGGTATTTATTTTCCTTTAAAAAGAATATTACAACTTGTTCAGGAAGTCAGAGAACAAATAATACTCGCGGCGGCGGAAAGGTCATTGTCACCAGTTGCATTTAAAGAATCATTCCTTTTAGTCATTTAGTAAAATTATTTGTAGAAAAATATTACATTTGAAAATTCAAGGGTGTTTATATAGAGTATAAAATAAATTCATCTACTAAAACAAAATATGCCTTGATGAAAGAAGATTGAGACAATGTCCCTTACCTCGTGTCTGACTTGACCTGTTCGTTCTTTTATCTCCAGAATAATAAATTAAAGTAAATTTCTAATTGATTGTGAACCTTTTTCAAGTTTATTATTCCTTTTATTTCAATTATTACTATTTTATAAACATTATGTATCATTTAAGTTAATAATGGTCGTTTTGTCGATATTTGGTACTTGAGTAAAAAATGAACACCTTATATTTACAAGTTGTCCATGTTGTCAATATTCCATTATATCTAGAATTATATTCACTATATAGATATCATATATATTATATATATCGTGTATATATATATATTTATATATTTATAACAGTACATATAATTTGGAGTTATGAAATGAAATGCCAGTTCATGGAGACGGTAAGCCGTACGTATGCATGTACGCTACTTTCATTTATATTTCTTATTTTAAGGGAATTTAAACATAATGATACATTGGAATATTATGATTCCAGTATAATATCATATATAATACCATTAAATCCATCCTTTATACGTCCCACATATGGCATTAATGAGTCATATCACTTTGAAGGGGCGGTAATCCGCACTTCCTTAAATGAAATTATCGTGTCTACCCATAATGGAAACAATAAAGGTATTCAATAAAAGATAAATACAGAAGCATAAAGAAAAAATAAAATTATTATATATAATATATAAATATAGTGTCATTTTAATGGACACCATGACAGACGGGAGGAGATAATCGATCAATCATCATTTCGTGAGACGGTAGTTTTCCATCTATAGAAACAGTATGCTCTTCACCCCTTATATGGAGGTGTGTGTAAGTGTAGTTAAAATACATCTCATAAAAAATACTATCATTTTAAGGATACATATGTTTTTATAAAATAAAAGAATAAAAATAGTTTATGGGTTGGAGAAGTAAAATAAAAGAAAAGAAGTTAAGAGAAACAGTTACCTTTAATTTGGGTAACTCTCATTGGTTTGATCCAAAAATGGTTTGTTGAAGGGCCTTCTGCCTAAGGTAAGTCTTCTATGAGGAAAATAAAGATGTAAAGAGCTAAATTGGACAGCTTTTGGACTACCCAAAAGGCTTGATATCTGTGAGAATTGGTTAGAAATAGTCTCCTTTTATAAGGGTGAGGAGGGACTCTTTAGGAAAGTGTGAAAATATTAATTTATTATATAATTATATTCAATTTATAAAGGTCCAAAAATTACTAGAGTCAAACCTAAGATGACTCATGGTTGAAATAAAATCATCCAATAATAATTGGAATGTTTTTAAATGTTATTTTGATATTTATAATCTTATTTATTTAAATGATTTATTAATGAGGTTAACACGACATCATTATTGTGTCATAAATAATTTAATTTTTTTGATGTATTAAAATTAAAAAAATACCTTGATGTATTAAATATTCTTATCTTTCCAATTAATATCTATAGTAAAAAATATTACTTATATAACACTATATAAAAATGAATTTACTAAAATATTTTGTTTATGTCATTTTTTCCTCCACTATAAATTAATTAATATAAAGTGTCATTATCATCCATAAGTGGATCCATGGGGTCCCAAAATCGATCCAAGGATGAAAATGATTGTACATTACTAATAAAATAAGGATAAGACCAGTGTAATGGTAATTGTGATTTATTATAATATTTCATTTACCTTGAATTTCCCTATTTATCTTTAACCACGGTCAATAAAAGTTAAAAGTTACTATTAATAAAAAATTATTTTCATCTAATTGAACCATATTTTACTTATTAATAACAAAAATTTATTTTTTATTTTCGAAATTCAATTCAAAGAAGTGGTAAAATATCATTTAAATGAAAATGTTAGTTTTTGTAACTACTACTAAGTGGTCGCACTATTCCAAAAAAATTGATGTTTTTCAGAAAATTACCAAAAATTCAGCCTGAGCTATATTTGATATTAAAAATTAAAAAATTATGTCTATTTCACCAAGTTATAAACATACAAGTTGCATTAATTAATTTAAAATTAATTCCCGTTGTTAAAACAAATATCTTATATTTAAGAAACAACATCTATCAAAAGAATGACACTTTTTTATGTCCAAATTTAAATTGACATTAATTACAATGACCAACATCGGATTAAATGGTAAAAATATAATTTAATTACACATTAAAACAAATTAAAAAAATATAATCATATAAATAAATTAGATTAAAATGCAGTTTTGAATTAAAATACAATATTTTTCACTATTCATTAAAAATGAACTTTATTGGAAAAAGAAAAAAAAATTACACTAAGTAAATTTTGATGTCCCCATTATGAAGAATCATTTTATTTTGTCAAATAGAATTTATTAACATGACCAAAAATAGATTTAAGGAGGGTTCGCCAAAAAAAGGTTGTAAATCAACCTTTTAATGTAAATTATGCTAAAAATTAGATTTATTCATATTTTAAGCCTCTAAATTTTATTGGATAAAATTAAATACATTTAACAAATATGTATAATCATATTTTCATTATAACCAATACAATGGATAGGATTCAACTACCATTAAAAATAATAATATTATATTATTAGTGTGCAACGTAAGATTTCAAAGAAACTTATTGTTGTGTATCGGGTACACTATCAAACATAGTAACCCTTTTAAAGTAAAATTAATATTTAATTCCCCAAAATTAATAAATATGAAAACATGGTATTCTTCATTTACCTTGGAGGATAAAATTTCAGAGTAATCTACATGGGTTAGATTAATTGTACACTAACTATATAATAAAAATATGACCTTAATTCATATAGGGATAAACCACACATGTAAGAGTAAACCAAATGATTTTTGCTAACCATGCACTATCCATGAACTAATAGTGAGTCCATACCATTCATAGAATCCATGGAAACATTATTTGGGTACTTGTTTCCAAAATATGCAAGTGACACTAGAAATATACTCCCTACATCCAATAGATTTGGTGCATAGATGGTACTAACCATTTACATTAATGCACTCTTTCCAACATCCCAATTTATTATTTTTGTAATCTCAATCTCCGAAAAATCATAATATTAAAACAAATAATCTCAAAAATATAAATTAATATGAAGCATTTATATAAGGGGGGTTATTTATAACAACATAGGAAATGAAAAATAATAAGTATAATTAAGATTATGATGAAGAATTGTAGAAGAATTACCTCATTATTCAAATGTCTCTCCAAGGTTGAGGATGAAATCAAATATAGGTTAAACCCACAACCAAAGATTCATAGGAAATTATAACGGTTTATAAAAACTGATAAGAAAAAAATAAGAATAAATATGATAGACTAATCATATTTATAATAAAATTTATATCTTAATAAAAAAACACAATAGACCATGTTGAGATTAAATGTGGTCTCATCAACTAGATCTATGTAACTCAAGAAATAGTCCACCATATATCTTCTCATTTATTCTGGTTAATAAACACTAATGGTTTATGATACTAAGATACTTTATAGTGAAATAAGTGTTATCATTCCAAAATTAACATGCCAATGATCTTTTCAATAAAACCATACCCCTTTTCTCTAATTAAATAGAGAAATTATATCTTATATTCTAAAAACAACAAAAAATTATAAAACAATGATGAGAATCAAGATGAAACCATAATAACCTGAAAAATTCAAAAAAATCATCGGCTATGGAATTTGGTTTCACCATTTCACATCACATTAAAACCCTATAAAACATGTTATAATTATTAGACTGTAATGGCTAGACAAATATATTCTCCTCTAGATCAACTAGGAAATAAACAATGACAAAACTATGGATAAATATGTATTGGTTTGTATAAAATATAAGTTTTTTATCCAATTTTCATCCTTATTAAACAATTGAACTCCAAAATCATTCCCAATACCTCTAAAAACATATAATAACACTAAGTAGAGGACCCAAAATATTTAAGCCTCTGCAATATATTTTTACAAAACAAATGATGTCAATGAAGATCCAATACAACCATAAATATTAATGTATATTCTACATATGTCCTTGAGTATTAGGTGATATCATTATTGATTACCTCCAGATACATGTCATCAAACGTGTAAAAAATGTTATTCAATAATCACTTTATGACTATCACTACACTCTAAACTCAAAAAGGCATCCCCATTAATATAAAATTTCAATATAAACACATAATATGATTTTTTGACTATCCTCCCCCTTTTTCTAAATAAAATGATTCATTTATCATTTATCAATCATTGGGAACCATATATCTCAAATAAATTTATTGAATAAGTTATAAATCCTCCAGAGTGGATTACAATGGCCCACTACAACTTGGTTAGGCCATGTTTATTATATGAAAACTATAAATTAATAACCTATTTATACATAAAAACAATTGAACAATCCTCAATTACACACTTATTTAAATTAAATCCTTATACAACATCACATAAATCAAAATCTATATCTCCCAAAAAAATCTAAAATAATTATTCAATAAGAAGACATAAAAATTAAAGAAACCCCACTTTTTTACATCATCAGAAACTGGACTTTATGTTCCAGTGGTAGTTAAATAACATCTTCCTAGAAAATACCAAGGAAGACATTTACATCAAACAAATATTTCTTTTCCTTCACCACTAATGAACCCAACATCATCCATGTCAATTTTTGTGTAAAAGGGTCTATAGTTATCAATCAATCTAATGATATTTCCCCTTAAAAAATATCAAATGTTAAACTTTTATGTCATAAAAAATCACTCATATCATATATAAATAAATGAAAATTAAAAAAAGAATATTAAATCTATATTAAGGATTGAATTGTATGGGTTTTTATAATAATAGGAAGTCTCCAATTAACCAATCTCAACCATTATTAACTCACACCCTCGACACACCTCTATCAAATGAAACTGGTATTCAACTAGTGTAGTTAAAAATAATGGTTTTTAAATTATACCCTCCATAAATAGAAATTCATTGAATAGAATGGGTAAAATAAAGGTGAGTGAAATGACTTAATCTGTCAATGGATAAGATAACACATAAAATAAATAGACGATTCCTCAAAAATATCTTGTTTCACACTATTGTTGAAAATAATGTTTCATGTCTCTATTTTCATTTATCATCACCACTATGTTATAAAATATTTTTATTATCAGCATTTCAATGATTAACTCAATGTACCAGGGTATTTGGATCATACATTAGTTTTCATTCACCTTCTATATCCCATGTATATAATCAAAAGAACGCATGACCAAGTATTTACTAGTAAGGCCAAGGACAAAACTCAAGTTTACCATTCACTACCATAGTATCTGATACACTCTAATCAATAAGAAAAATTAGGCACAAATACTAGTAATGTCTATGTATGCCACAAAAATAATTTATTATTATTGTGTATCTATTCAAATTCTGTGAACTACTATGTCTAAAAAATATGTTAAAGTCGGATGATATTAAATCCTAATGGGGTGAAGTCTTAATTAATATGGAAACTATGAGTTTCTCTTTGTAATAACCCTTCTTAATATGTTGTGATGACTTCCATCTTGAAGTTAATATTTCCTCATCAGAATCAAATAGTACAATTTGGGCTTCATAGGAACCAACGTGTTACTCAATAACATGAAAGGGCTGAACAAATGTGGAATCTATTGGTATAAATACGCTATGAATCATTCAGCTCTCCCCATATCATTTATTAAAGGAAAATTTTGAAAATATAGGTGTACCATAAACCCAAATATATAATTTAATGGACTTGATATTCCTTATTAGATGGTGATCAAATTCCACAATCACACCACCCTCAAAAGTAAGGATTAGTACATATTTCAGAATTAATTTATTAAATTACCTGTTGTAACCTAAATTTAATTATGATGAATGACATAAAGGACCCACCAATACTATAATTAAACTATAAATCATATTACCCCCATGGTAACATTTCCATTTACCCTCACATGAATTAATCTTATTAAATAATAGTGTCCTTTATGTACATTTTTACGTATTGTTCAGAAATAGATCCTTCATGCCTCAAAATACTATTTCATGAAAAACCATTAAACAATTTACTCCTTGGATAATCCTATTTTATATAAAATCATCTTAGATTAACCAAAACATCTTTTTATACCACACTGATACAAACCATATGAGGTCGCCATTAACCATTATTGTGTAAAAATATAAAAAAATCATAAACATAGGAAATAAATATACTTAATGCCCTTAAATTTAATTACTTTTATAATTTTTTGAAACTACCCAATTTAAATAATATAAACAATCATATATGATACATGTATCAGACTTAGGTTTTAAAAACCACAATTAGTGTTATCTTGTTTAGATATATTTAGTAGACTATTTGGGTCCTTGTATTAAATCACAGGGGGGCTTATATAAAAGACCATACATTACATACAAAGATGTTTCTTTAATATTTAAATAATATTCAATAACAAACCAAAAAACCACACCATTAATGTAAATATTCAGTTTTTTTCGAAAATATGAAACATAATCAACTGTTTTTTAATACATCTATATTATCTCCTGGTTATTTCATCATAACTAGACACCTTTTTGACATATCTTACTTAATACCCATTTCGTGACATTGGGAATAAAAACCAATGAAATGTGTATTTAATATTATTAGTAATGGTATAAACGGGAGATATAAATCATATCATTGGCATAATATAAACGATTATAACATTTGAAAATAATATCCTTCTTATGAAAGATCATGATACCATTTCTTGTGATAAATCATAAAATTTCTTAAGAATCAATGAATATAATCACAATTTTCCTAATATAAGACATGATATTTTATTTCACACAAATAATCATAGAATATTATTTCATATTAATCAAGGATCATTACAATGACAATTATAATAGACAAAGTCCTTTACGGTATAGGGTTAAATCCTCATTCCTGCCTTGTATTACTGAACCCATATAATTTCCTTTTATATCCCTATATATCTCATGATATATAAATATTTATACAATTATTTTAGAGGGATATATAGTTACCACTCATCTCATAATGAAATCATTCTTATGTGTTCCCCAAAAACATAAATCATTCATCATAACCCAATGAATTAAATGGGTTTTTTAAAAATCATTCCACCATAACATAATCTTAGTAAAAATGGATTTCATGAATAGAATTCTATCATAAATAGAATAGAAACATAGTAACAACATGGATATTATACTTGAAACATAACCCTAAAAAAATTCCATCTGAGATGAAAAATAATTTTTATAGAACACTTCAACTTAATTCATGAGGAAAAAATATTTTCATCTTCAAAACCATTTTCTTTTTTCAAAATGCACAAAATTTTTAATGAAATAAATTTGTTAGAAAATAATATTTAAATATTATAAATGAAACTTCATCAAAATAAGTCTTATTGAATATAAAAAAAATCCCTTAATGTCATATTAGTTAAAAGAAAACATTATTCTCATACTTTTTTTAGAAATTGAAAAATTACGTCATTTTGAAAATGACAAAAGATTCATTTCTAATCGTTTAATAAAAATTAAATAATTGTAATAATTTAATTTTAGAAGGTTATAATGAATATTTTGATAAATATTTAGGAAACATGAAAATTAATGATAAACATACCCATGTAAATACTAACATATAAACAATCTTGGATAGTAATGAGTTTTAAAAACTAACCCTTTCCTTAGGACTGATATCTTTGGTATGTATCCAAAACACCTGTATAATGATTAAAATAATGTCATTTACTTGTTATATAATCTTTTTAATATTTATGATATCATATATGATCATATTATAATCTATTTTTAATAATATTTCATTATTACTTGTTATTCGGGTATTAATGTATTCATTTTCTTATTCATGTTTTATCGAATAAGTTATACTTATCCTTATAATGTCACAGTTATATAATTTAAAAATTATATTAAAATAATATATATTATATTTATTCATACAATTGATTAATATAATCATTTTTTAATGGATATAATGTTGAATGGATCACATTGTATCATGGAGATGGTAGGTCATATATACGAATGAGTGACAATATCGTTAAATTAATTGGAAAATGGTATGTATGTTGATGGAATTATTTTGTTCCAAAATATAATTCATTTTATAATAATCACATATATTTATTATTTCCATAATTATACCCATTAAAGTAAGATTGTAGTGAAAACATATTACACCATGGCTTGGATACGGTTATCCGTGCGTACCCATGTGTAGTGATTGCATTTAACGTAGGATGCATAAAAAGTCAAATATATTTCATCCATTAATAATAATAACATATTTTTATGTATTTTATATCTTATTTATTACTTAATAATGGAAATAATTCATGAATAATAAGTGTAGAAGGAACGAATTTTGAAAGAATTGGTAGACAAGATTACATCTTCTTTGAAGAGATTTATCTAGATTTCTTTTTAAAGAAGTAGTGTTTGTCTTTGGAGAAGACCATAACCTGTATAATGTGACAAGAGAAGTTAAGAAGATAAATTTTCAGGATATAAAGAATATTTAAGGTTCATAATTAAGTGATTAAACGAGATAGAAGGTTCCCTTTTATAAAAGAGGTTAGGGGCACTTATGGAATCTCCAAAAATATTAATTTATAATAAAATCAAACCACGTAAAAAAACCTTCAAAATGATTTGATTTCAAATATTATATGTGATATGTTTTTAATATAATATAATAAAAAAGTTTTTATATGTTTTTCTATCATTTCATTCTTTATCATTTTAATTAACTCATAGATATTCTATTTGATTTTTAACTATAATAACAAATATTTCAATATTAAAATGATAAAATATGTAACTATTTGAGGATAATTAGACCATTAATAAATATTTTAGAACATTTTAGATCATAATATTATGATTATATATTTAATAAAAATTATGATTTTTAAATAATTTAATAATACATTATTTTATTAATAATCAATGGTGTCAATGTGGAAAGTATTCAATTCATTGATTTTTAAACATTATGAAGATATCATGTAATAGTCAAACCAAATATTTTATTATTTTACTAAGAGTTCAATGTAATATATGAAATTCATTGGATTTAGTAATTATCCAAAAATATATTTATTTTAATAATTTTTATAAAATTTATTTGTTATATCCATTAATAAAATAATTACTAAATTAGTCTTTTATAATTATTTAATACACTAATATTTTAAATAAAAAATACAAATAAAATACTATGAAATATATATATACTCTATATTTTGGAATAATACATAGATTATAATATATATTCTATAAAATCCCACATAAAAATGTGTTATATTTAATGAAATATGGATCATACAACATCAACATAACATTAAATAAAATATTATAAGTGTCATAATGCATTCCATGTGGTTCAAAATGGTTAATAACTCAACCCTTGGATGATTATGGTCAGGATATAATTGACAATATGAATTGATAAACTATTTTTAAAGGTTATTAACAATTTAATAATAAATATTTTATTCATTTTTCATGAATTAATTAATTTCTCCTTTATCAATGTATAAACTGCTAAGGTAGTTATTTATTCCCTAAACATAACAAATAAATTACCATGCTAAATAAATAAATTATTTTTAAAAATAGTATTTATAATATTAATTATAATTTGTATAACATTATATTAAAAATGGTACAGTTTTTAAAATTTGACTAATAAATAATAAACATTTCTTTAAATAAAATAAATATAATGTCATAATCTTATACAAGTGGCTTCTAAAGGATACCATTTCCAGACAAAGATAATTTAGGTCAAAACAAACACATTCAATTGTATTAGGACAAGTATTTGTGTAATTTTATAGTATTATTTTCGCTCTTAATTAACTGATTTAACCATTAGTATATTAATAAAAATTTACCGAAGTAACTATTCATAATGCCCAAAAATAAAATGAAGATATTTGTAAAATATGGAAAAAATGATGATATATATGGATACCATTTTTCCAAATACAAAACCAAAAATTTGAATTAATTAAGTTCAAATTAATCTTATTTTCATAATGAGAAAACCTGTATTAAAAGTTAATACATTGCAAATAATTGGAATGTTTTACACATTAATTAAATCTAAAACTAATGTAAATGACTTAAATTGCATTAAATGATTAAAATATAATTTATGTATACTTTAAAACCATTAAATAATATTATTCAACCATATATATAATTTCAATGGAGAATGTTGTTTTCAGTTAAAACTTATTATATTTTTACTATTTATCAAAATAAGTAAGTTATCCAAAAAATGTCAAAAATTAAGTCAAAGTAAATTTTATATCCCTATTACATATAATATAATCTTTATTCACAAAAAATTACTAATGTTTCAATATTTTTATTATTAATATGTTCTTTATTAAATGGTGATGGAATTAAGCTTCTGAAAAATGTAGTTTTTTATACATCAAATAGGGTTTATTCATATCTTCTGACTAAAATAACTTTTAGAATATTATGAAGAATATTTTATTAAATATATAAATTAAACATTTAATTTATTTCATTTACTAATTTAATTTTCATAATTTATTAATACAATAAATTTATAATTTTTTTATAATTTTCAAAAATAATTGGTAGCCAATGAATTCCCCAAGATAATTCATAAAGTAGTTATAGTTATTGCCGTTAAAATAACGTCTAGGTTATAATGACCATTTTATAAAAATTGTGTCTTTTAGTTCATTTATACTCACAATTACCAGCAATGAAATCTATTGAAGAATTAAAATTATTTATAGAAGTCATTTTATAAAAACAACCGAGTATTAAATTTTATCCCCCTTAAACTGGAAATTTCCCTCGAAATTCATCAATTATATAAAAATAGATGAGGATACCTCTTCTTCATCACAACCTCATGTTCCCACATAGATTCCATAAATTTTTGGTTCCAATACAATACATTATCCAAGGGAGTAGTCATTTTTCATAGAGTTTTGTTCTATGATCTAAAATCTCAATAATTTGTTCTTAAAAAGAAATATCTTGATATAAAGGTACAAATTGTGAGATTAGTACATGTCAAGTAATTGGTATGTAATTTATCAAGAGAGGTACATGGAACACGTCATGAACTTGAGAGAGATTTGGTGGAAGTTCCAATCAATAATCTATCATCCCAACACATTCCATAATATCAAAAGAATCGATATACATAGGAATCAGCTTTACCTTATTTCCAAATCTCATTACTCTCTTCCAGGGAGATAATTATAGAAACCCCTTACCACCCACTTCAAACTGAAGGTATTTTGGTCGGTTGGAAATATATCTTTTTTCAACTATGAGATACTCTTATGTTCTATTGAATTGATATGAACGTTTTTACCATTTTATCAACAAAATCATGTCCAAATAAATTTCATTCCCCAACATCATCTGAACAAGTTTTAGTTCTTCCCTTCATTCAGTAGAGGTATTCTTAAGGATCTATCTAAGAACATGAGTGAAAACTATTGTTGCATGAAAATTTTACCAAAGGTAGTTATTGAAACTAATCACCTTTAAAAATAATATTGCATGATATAAAAATGTATTATAGAGTTTGAATAGTTCTCTAAGCCTGAATATCTTTATAAGGAAGATAACTAGGGTTGAAACATGACTTTTCATCTAGATCCAACTCGAGACTTCTCTAGAACATCAAGGTAATCATGAGATCCCGATCAGATATAATAGAATGTTGTACTCTATGCAATCAAAGAACATACTTTATATATATCCTATAATTATAATTAAGAGTGCAATACACTTTAATATAAATGAATTTAACTAACATTGTATGCCGATCAACTATTCCCCATATAAGATTATGGAATTTAGATGTTTTGTAAATTATGAAGAAAATGTCCATAATGATGTTTTCACATTTATATTCTAGTATGGGTAATGGTTGTATCATCCCATTAGAATTCTATATATAATCATTAACATGATGAAAAAACAATCACAATGATACATATTCTGAAACATCTTTTGTCATTCCATCCCACTAGAAATACTCTTTCATATCCTTGTACATCATTATGCTTCTTGGATGAATAAAGAATGAATAACTATGAGAATCAACCAATAGATCCTTCTTTAATTCTTGTATATAAGGAATACAAACTTGGTTCCTAAACATTATTATTCAATAAAAAATTAGGATTAATTCAGGAATATTTTTCTCATTCTTCTGTAGCCCTATATCTTTCTTTTATTCCTCCATAATCATCAATTGCATAAAAGGTTGAACATTCGCTAGAGAAAGGCAAGATTTCACCCATTTCATTAAAACATCAAGATCCAACCATCAAAAATACTAAATTATATGATCTTTTTTGATCCTAATCATGGGTGGGAAAGCATGGTCCTTTTAACTCAAATTATTTCCACCTTGTTTGCTTTCCATATGAGACAGTGTGTCAAGCAGTGATAATCCTTAATCAAATCCAAGAATCTTATTTAGTTCATATTCAACCCCTATCATGTGAAAATATACATTAAATATTTATGATAAGTATAAATGTAACACCTTTAACCCTATAGATAATGCCACTATATATTTAATTCAATTATTACCACAGATAACATCAAATCACAAGTTAGGTAATTTTTCTCATTGATTTTCAATTATCACATGGCTTAAGACATCACCATTTTATTTTGCATGACAACAGATACCAACCCTTCTTGGATGCATCACTAGAGTTAAAACTCCTTCCTCTACAATAAGTTAGTGTGAGCATAGGTTCCCAGATAACCTTTTTTAGCACCTTAAAATTCTCTTCACATTCCTCTGTCCCCACAAAATTTACTTTTTTCGAGTAACCATGGTGAGTGGATTAAATAGTTGTGAATAGTATTTCACAAAACATATATAATATACATATTAACTTAGAAAACATTGAATCTCATTTATTTTTGTCTCTCTATGGAAACATTTAATAACTTCAATTTTTAATTAATCTATAGATATCCCCTCTCTTGAGATTATGTGACCCACAAAATGAAGCATTATGAAGCCAAAATTCACACTCTGTAAATTTTTTAATAAACAATCTCCTTTATTAAGGTATTTATTAAAATTATCAAGTGCTCTTTATCTTTTTTACTCTCTCTTAGAATATGCAAGAATGTCATGTATAATGATCACAACATACCGATAAATATATTCTCTAGAGACTCTATTCAATAGATCCATGAAGATAGAGGTGGAATTAGTAAGACTAAATGGAATTACTATAAATTCCAAGTATCCATTCCTTATATCGAATTTTGTCTTTGGTATATTCTCATTATTGGACTTTAGTTTATGATATAATAAAGGAAGATAAATCTTGTAAAAGTATTTAGGTTAGTGTAGATGGCCGAAGAAATAATCAGTGAGGGGAAGATGATATTTTTTCAAGATAGTTATCTTGTTATGTTCTCAATAATCAATGTAGAGTCTCATTGATCCATAGTTCTTTTTAAAAAAATAGAATAGGGGAACCCCAAGGTGACACACTATGTAAAATGAATCCCTATTCAATAATGTCTTGGTGTTTATTCTTTAATTCATGAAATTTTATTGGGACTATTCAAAAAGGTCTTTGTGGGATAGGCATAGAACCCAGTATGAGTTCTATTAAAAACACACATTTATGATTCCTTATAATATCATTAAACTACTGCAAAAATACTTCAATAAATTCCTGACCAATAGTTGTATTATTAATAGTGAGTTTATCCCTAGCAATTTTAGATAGATGACCTTCATTTATAGAAACTAAATCCCATAGGATGGAAGAAAATTCCACTAAAAGATCATACATATCCTTGCATCAATATATGATCATACAATAATCATGAATATGAAATTTGACTTCCATTACAAGGAAATTTATATGATATACATATAGTGAAATCTAATCTATGAAAATAATCACATAAAATTTCACTAAAGGAATAATCACATGATTTTTATGAAGCATATTCCCACAAACATCATTTGTAGCATATTTATAAACTTTTGATTTAACTATTGTTCTATTAAGAGTTTTCAAATATAACTCAACATCTAACCATTGTGGTAATACCATGATACCATTAGAAAATTATATATATATATATATAAATGGTTTGGTGTATCCATAATCAAATAAAACAATTTCTAATTTAGAGTTCATGGTATGTGTATCTTTCACCACTTCATTATTGTATTCCACATCATAAATTGTTATTTTCTTGGAATATCCATTTTATTTTCAGTCATGATTTTTCTAACATTGATTCCCATCTATAACCCTTAGATTGTGCCATTGGGTGGCCCAATTCATCATTTCCATGAACTTGTAGCGTTGAAGTGTAAGAGGCTCATTCTATGTAGCCTTTTCTCTATTTGTGTCATTTGAAATATTTTTTCCAACACATTGTAATTCCACTTCATGATGATAATATATACCATACATAAAATATTTTATTGTCCACTTTATAAAATTTCATCTTTGCTTCATTCCAGAGACTAAGCATAAGGGAAAACTCAACTTATTTTATGTGTTTTATTTATATTTTCCCTTGAATTCAATTTTTATCTTCTTTTAAAAACCATAAGACTAATAGATTACTTCAATATTTATCTCTACCTTGATCAAACACCGAATGATTTCCTCAAAGATATTTTAGTCAATTTTGGATAATTCCCTTCAGAGATATGGTTTTAATCCGCTAAAGAATAAATAAATTTTACTCCCATGTAGGTTAATAATTCTAGAAGCATACGTTGCAAGCCTTTTAATATTTTATTTATAGGTACACATGGATTCCTCATCCTTTTTCGTAATCTTAAGGAATACCTTATCCATAGTTTTTGAAGAATATGTGGAAGTGTCTTTTTTGAAAATTATGTTCTTGAAATCATCTGATTACATGGATTAAATTTTAAATCTTTTTCTCATATTATTGAAAAGTTTCCACATTTGATCATCTTCACCTTCCAAATGATAATCTTATAAGATGAATTTATAATTTTCTAAAGTTTGGTTAACTAGAAATATATTTTTAGTGGTATTGATCTGTTATTCATCCATTAGTGGATAAGTAGATTCTATGAATATAGGTGGACACTACCTCATGAAAGACTCAATAGAATTTTGTTCCCATACATTTCGATAATTGAATTCTTAAATGATTCATATATTTAGAATATTGTGTGAGAATATCTACAATATTTTTCATTCCATCTACCATAAAATCTGTTTTCTCAGGAGGGCAGTCGTTTCATTTCCCCTTGCATTTAAACTTATCACAGTTCC
This sequence comes from Viscum album, assembly GCA_963277665.1. Classification (NCBI taxonomy): domain Eukaryota; kingdom Viridiplantae; phylum Streptophyta; class Magnoliopsida; order Santalales; family Viscaceae; genus Viscum; species Viscum album. The sequence continues at coordinate 1,201,488,752 of OY728164.1, forward strand.
ATCGGGTTCCAGCCATTAACTATAACCAAGAAGCCTAGTGTGAGTAACACTAATCATAAGGGGAGAACCAAATAATCAAGAATAAAATTTCAATTTAGGAAACTTTAGGTATTATCCTTGGTTATTCATGATCATTTCTAAAACACTAAGATTTGATCATGTACCATGACGTATCCTTTGGGTTCCTAATAAGGTTTTCTCATAGTAGATTCTGAAGGTTAATTTTTCCTTAGCCTTGATTCCAACTATAATGGACCATACATTACTTACACTGATATTATATAAAAATTTTAGGAATAAAAATTTAAAAATAACAAATAAATGCCTAGAAAATATATATATAGTGTATTTAGAGACTAAGAAACATGAATAACTAGTTCATAAGACATCTACTTTATCTCTCACTTATTTCATTATAACAAGTAACCTTTTGATGTATCTTAATTAATACCACTCTTCCTGACCAAGGGAAAATAAACCTATTCAAGGATGAGCTAAAACTATTATAAAGGGTCAATATGGGATACATTGATCATATCACATTTATAATATATAATAATATAGAATTTTTAAATCTTATACTGGATATGAAAGATCATGATATCATGTCATGGGTTAAATCATAAATTTTCATATGAATTAATTAACATAATTGAAAAATTCATTATATAAGACATGAAATTATATGGAAAACATGGAATATAGAAAATAATTTCATAATAGACAAGTTTCTCTTCTAATACCATCACAGCGGACAATGTCCATTATGAAACTATGTTCACTCCTTGTTCCAGCCCTTATTACTAAACTGAGATAGTTTTTTGTTTCATAAAAGTCGATATCATGTGATAAAAATATTTATCTAATTAATTGAAGGAAGATAAAGTTCACAACCATCTTATAATGTAAAAAATCTTACATGTTGTAGAAAAACATAAATCATTTATCCTAACTCAAGGAATAAATTGGGTTTCTTTAACCATCATTCCACTATAACATAATCAATATGAACTAAATGGATTTAATAAATTAAATTACATAATAAACATAATAAAACCAAAGGAATAATATGGATTGTATATTTGAACTATAACCCTAATAAAATACTTTTCTTTGTTCAAAATAAATTTGGTAGAACACTTGAAATTAATTTTTGACGAAAATATCCATTCTTCTTCAAAAATGTTTTCTTTCCTCAAAATTCTTTATAAATTATAAAAAATACCGTATTTGAAAATAAACATAAAATAATTTAAAGTAAAATTAATTGAAATATGGTGTTATAAAAATATAAAAATCTATTCATACCATATAATTTAAAAAAAATTCTTCTTGTTCTTTTTTTGGAATGTCAAATGGTGTCTCGTATAGAAAACGAAAAAATAATACATCCATACCATTCAATAAAAATTAAAAAATTAGTAAAATTGAATTTTAAAACATTAATAATGATATAAATTATAGTTTGGAATACATATTTAGGAAACATAGACAAGAATGGAAAATATAGCCTAGTAAATACATACGTAAAAATAATTACAGATGATAATGAGATAAAAAAATTATCCCTTAACTTAGGTCGGATATCCTTTGAATATATACCAAAAATATGTTATAATAATTTAAATATTTTCATTAAATTATTAAAAAATCATAATAATTTTTATTATATCATATATTATCTTCTTATCTTCTATTGTTAAATAATATTACAGTCTTTCTCATTATTTGGATACTAATAGTTCCATATTCTTATGCATATTTTTTCAAATAAGATCAGGATAAACTTATTAGGATACAGATATATCATTAAATATTATACCAACATAATATATACCATATATATTCATTATATACACTTATATAATGATTATTTAATGTATATCATGGTGAATGGATCAAATTTCATCGTGGAGATGACATGTCGTATGTACGCACGAGCGACGATATCATTTCCATAATTCTAAAATGGTGTGGATTTGAGTGGTATATATTTTGTTCAATAATCCATTACATTTTATAGTAATCTCATATGGTTATTATTTACATCATTATACCCATCCATGTAAGGTGGTGGTGATAAACAGATCACACCACCATGTGGAGGTGGTATGTCGTATGTACGGATATGTGGTGATTTCATTTTTTATATGATGGATAAAAGGTGGAATATGTTTTCTAAATAATAAAAATAAAATCCCATTAAATAATTTATTATGAATTTAGTATATTATAATTGAAAAAAACTCAATAAGATATAGTAAAAGAAGAAATAAGATTGAAAGAATCATTAGAGGAGATCACCTCTTCTTTGACGAGTTCCCCAAGATCTCTTCTTAAATTACAATATTTGGTCTTTGGAGAGGACCATAACCTATATAATGTGACTAGGGTATATGATAATAAAAATGAGTATGGTATGGATGTTAATGAAGGTTCAAAACAAAGTGAATAATTGAGGGAGGAGATTCCCTTTTAAAATTGAGGTGAGGGGAACTTTTGGAATATCCAAAAATATTAATTAATAATAATATAAAACCACATCAAAAACAACAAAAATGAAATTATTTATAATATTATATGATAAATGGTTGTAATATCATCAACCAATAAATTTTAGGTGGGTTTTTATATCAATTTAAACAATATCATTTTAATTAACACTTACTTATTCTATTAAAATTTTAACTATGGTAATAAAAAATTCAATATTAAAAAGGTAAAATATTTAATTATTTGTTTTCCATTAGACAATAAATGAACATAGTAGAAAATATTTTACAAAATAATTATTATTATATATTATCAAAAATGTATTATTTCTTTTAAATAATATAATAATACATTATTTTGATAAAAAATCAATAGTATCAATTTTGTCACTCTTCAATTCAATGATTTTTGAAAAATATGAATATATCAGGTTTAATTCGTACCATGTTTTTTATTATATTACTATGTGATAAAGTTCATCTATAAAATTAGTTGGATATATTATTTTTTCTAAATTAATATTTCTTTTAATATTTTCAATGACATTTATTTGTTATCTATATTAATAAACTGATCACTACATTAGATTGGTGTTATTATTTAATACGCTCATTTGTTGAATGAAAATAAAAAATATAATACTATGAAGAATATAAATAATATTGGTTTAAAAATAATAATTATAGTCGAATATATCTTCTCTAAAAAAGCTATATTATGTTAAATTAATTAAAACATGATTGAGACCACGTTGACAACAATTTAAATAAAATGTTATATATGTCATTATCTTTTCCATATGGATCCAAGTGGTCAATAACTCATCCCTTGGATGACTATAGTTTATATATACTCTACCAATACTATTTTATAATTTTTCTTCTTCTTAATGGTTATTATAATTTTAATAATAATTATTTTATTGATTTCTCTGTAATTAAATAAATTATTCATCCTCAATTTATATACCTTTAATGTAATAATATATTTCCTAAAAGATAAATATAAATTACCATGATAAATAAAACCAATTTATATTAAATATATTTTATTTGAATTTACCTACTGTATAACCTTATATAAAAAATGATATAGTTATTGAAATTTGAGTAGGTCAAATTTATATTTTCATTAAATTTAAAAAATAAATATACCAATCACATTCATGTGTATTTAAAAGGATTCCATTTCTAAAAAATGATAGCCTAGTTAGAATAAAACTCATCCAATTATATTCAGACAAGTTTTTGGGAAATTTGATAATATTATTTTTACTCTTAATTACATGATTTACCATTTTGCTGTATTAATAAAAAAATTCAAATTTCTTATTCATAATGTCAAAACAAATCATGCTATTTACAAAATTTGTACATAATAATTTCAAATATGTAATCCATTTTTAAAAATTGAAAAAATGAATTATAAGTTATTAAATAAAAATTAATCTTGTTGTTGAAAATGAGAAAAAGGGTTTAAAATTTTAAAAGATGGCAAAAGTTTCAAATATTTTTACATCTAAATTTGATGAAAAATTAATTCCAATGAACTAAATTACATTAAATGTTAATAATATAATATAGTTATAATTTTAATCCATTCAATAATATATTTTAACCATATAAATATTTTTGATGGAAAATGTAATGAACCAGGTATTTATAGAATAATAACTTTTCTTTTTAATTAATATTTATGAATAAGATATTAATTTTTATGTTAAAGGGTATGTTTTTTCCAAAATAATACATGACATGAAACAAAAGGTTTCTCTAAAATCTTACATTGCACACAACTTTTAGTAATACTAATAATTGTTAAAATAATATTATTATCATTTAAAATGGTAGTTAATGCATGGCCATTAAAATCAAAGGAATTAAGAGAATCAACTAAATTTTGAATTATGGTTGGCACAGGTTTAAATAATTATTCATTAGTTACCAATTTTTTTATAAATTTAAATAAAAACCAATTGAATATAAACGATGTGTTTTTATAAAAACCTATTTAATAATAGAATAATTGTGTTAATAAAATCATCACACTTCATGTATTGTTATATAATGAAAAATATTTGTTATATGTTAAATGAAATGTTTTAAATTCATCTTATATGATTTAAAAATATGATATATGAAAATAAATAAAATTTTCTGATAAGAATATTATTTTTCTAAAATTGCATTTTTAACGCCTTTTGGTGGAGAACCATTGCTTAATATTGTTTTTGTCACTTTTATATGTTCTATTTTAAAAAATAAATTTCTTCATTAGATTCAGAACATAAAATTTTACATTGGTTTAAATATTTGTATTTTTATGAAGAAATTCATATTTTAATGATTTGTGAAAAATACAGCATTTTAATTCAAAACTACCTTTTCATCTAATTTATTTACATAATTAGATTATTAAAATAATTAGTTTTAAAGTGTAATTGGATTTTTTTTATAATTAAATCCAAATATGATTTTATTTAGTAATTTAACTTTGAAATTGGATATAAACGCATGTGAATATTTTGATAGTTTTTACGTCTTAAAACCCCACTTCTTGGTTTTTGACAATGGTAAATAATTTAAAATTAATTTCATTCAATTATGTCTGTTGAATTTAGAAAAATGCAATCCATATTTGGAATCAGTATTTACAAAATGTGTAAATAGGTACCTTTAATTTTTAGATATTATTAATAGTATCTTCAGAAATTATTTAATTTACCTTGGTTAAAGGGAAATTTGGTAAATAAGTGTAAATAATAATATTATAATAATATTAAACTACCATAACACATGATTCAATACTATTGGAAGAGATATTTTTTACCATGGACATCCTTGGATTGATTTTGGGACTCCATGGATCCACATGGAGTGATAATGAAATTTTATAATTATTAATATAAAATAAAAAGAAAATAACATAAACATGTATCTTTTACTAAATAAATTTTTATATGGGTTTATGTAAGTGATATATAATCCTATAAATATTCATTTGAAATATAAAAAATTTACTACATCATGATATTTTAATTATAATTTTTAGTCACTAAATAAAAAATTTAATTATTACACAATGATGATGCAGTGATTACCTCATTAGTAAAGGATTCAAATAAATGATATTATATATATTAAAATAAATGTAATTTTATTATTCTGATGTTATCCAGTCTTTTTATGTATGATATTCACCTATTATATTTGAGTTAATGCATTTGGTTCAATGGAATCAGGTTTTTTTTTGAATGTGTAAAAAAGACATGTATGAATATTACCCAAAATTGACATAATTTATAACATAAAATATAACATTGTTTATTAAATGATATTAAAATCCAAAAAATCTTTGATTTGGGCTAATGTTTATGATATGTAAAAAAGTTTATTAATGTATCTTTTATTGTCCATATTCTATGTTTTGGTACCTATTTTTATTCTCAAAGTGCTAAATGATTGATATAATGGTAAGAGTAAAAAATGGTTAAATAAAAAATATAATGTTTATAAAATATCCAAAACATGATTAATTATTAATGGATGATTTTATTTCGATTTATATTAATCTTATCTTAAAAAAATAAATTTTTACTCATTTTTATTTAAAATTGAATTTATAAGAAATTATTATTTCAAGAATTCCTAAGGTGCCATATCTTCCTCTTATAAAGGTCCACCAACTGTACCCATTCAATCACACACATCATGCCCTATGGATAATTCAAATTATTCTAACATAAGCACCAATTATTCCTCACATCATCCAAGAATAATTAACTTGGGATGAAGGCAATTCAATAAAGCCTTTTGGCACAAATCAATAGAAATTACCTAAATTAGTGGAAGAACAAGGAACATACGTGACGAGTCAGACTCACGGTAAAGGAATTCCTCATAGTCACCTCTCATTAAGGCATATTTTCATTTATAAAAAATAATCATTTATATGGTTTATAGAAACCATTTAATATTAATTTCATTAGAATGGATTTTTTTTTCTATGAGGCATTTTACTAAACAATAAAAAAATGTTTCTTTTTTAAATACACGATGACAATGAATTTTTTACCACCATGAAGAATACATGATATCATGCATTCTAAGAAAGCCATTACATTTTTAAAATGAAGATAAATACCATATAACCTTTTCATTTATTTAGGTATTTAAAATGGTTTTGTGAAATCATTGATTATGTCAACATCGTGAAATGTTTTATTGTGATTGGGATGTGGAAATGTTATATTTTCTTCATGCTTGTTTTATGTGTTATGATTAAGTTATGGTTCTTGTAAAAAAATTTATGTATATGGGTGTTTCCATGACAAACCAAGGTAATTTGAGCCTGAGATATCTCTCCAATGCATTGGTTAACGTGATGGAGGTAAATGTTAATGTTTCTCCAAAGTGATTTAGGGAATATACTGTGTTGGGTATTCCAAATATAACTCCAGATGTAGCTACAAAAGATAAAATTTAAATATGTTATAGATGCCACAAGATAGTGTTACGATTTATTATTTCTATATGTAATTCATAAATCTTATGATTTCATGAGGTATTTCAAATAGCTAATGTTTTATTATTGAAAAGTATGATTTCATAATTTAAATGTATTCACGATCTAATGTGTTTTTCCATTATTTTATATATCTTACTAATATTTTCATTATCATCCAATGTTTTTTGAAATTTTGTCATAGGGTATATGGAATGGTAAGAGAAATTAAATATTCAAGAATATTTATACCAATAATGTTATTATTTCTTTATTTAAATAGATTTATTATTATGAAATAATTGGATAGAGTATATGCGTTTTCATTGTAATACATGGGATGTAATGGAATTTTTATGGTATAATTTTCTAAAATACTAACCCTGAAAAGGTTCTCAATGTGAATTCTTGATTTTACTGAATATTATATATTGTTTAAGGATAGGGCCTTATAGATGGTATTATTTGTCGGTTTAGATAACTTTATAGGTTCAGATGTTATTTATACATAACTGAAATAACCATAATGGTTCGAATATTAGAAAGATTCATTGTTATTTTAGATAAATTTATTAGTTTATGATAAGGTGAATAAGTATAAATTAGTTTTTACACTTCTCATAAGATAGTATATAATGATTTTAATGATATACTCACACAGACCATTATGGTTTTAGAGTAAATTGTTGGATATAGCAGGCACCAAAGTTACAATGTATTTGAAGGAGACTATGGTGGAATTTTAATTATGCAACAAGATGAAATGGGAGATGCAATGAGAACTCTTGTGGTTATTCATAACCAACTATCTATAGTCATTATTGACCACTTTATCCTTTGTGATTTTTATAAGGAATCATATACAGGAGAAACGTATCTATATGGATGTTCAGGTAATAATCATAAAGGAATGTATATTGAAATCCTTGTCTTTCAAGGATGTGGAAAATAAAAACTATGAAATGATTCAAAGGGATGTAAATATTTTAAAGATGTGATAACGAAGGTTATAAATCAATAACCTACCTTGGTAAATAGGGGAATTTAGTTGACTATAGAAAAGGGAAAGATGTTCTTTATTAGTGATCAATTGCATATTTTAAAAGTGGTGTGCATGGTCATTACACAAATATATTTTCTATAAATATGTTTTGGAAATGGGATCAATATTACCATACAAGTATATTTTTACCAATACCTAATAAAATTACAATTGAAGATGAGGAAACTAAAAATGACCTATGAGAGGTATGGATAATTTATTAGCTGATGTTATGACACTATTGAATCATATGATATGATTCATGATTTCATTTTTTTGGAAATAATAATTATGGAATAATTTGAAAAAAATTGTTACGGGATCATGAAGAATTTTGAGAGATTAAGATATCTACATTTTATAAATTTGATAGTTATAATAGATATATGGATGATGAAATTTTTAAAAGTATTAATGCTCTTTTGTTGATGTGATTACATTAGATAATTTTTCTCATGTTTGTGTAACCCTGATGTTTTTTAGGTGACTATTCTATTGGAGAAATAATTATCTTTTCTATTTTGGAAATTGTTATAAAGAACCATATTGGTTTGTATGATCCTTGAATTTGATGAAATTATGGGTTTGGGATGCAAAATGGGATATTTGGGATAACCATTGAGGTTAAAATGTAAAGACACGGAAATTCCATGAAATTTGTTTTCGTAAATACATGGGATTTTTGATGAGTCTGCAGAATTTGATGGCGCTTTATTCCAAGGCCCGGTGTGCCTGGAATCAATTTCTAAAGTTTTGTTTGGGTAATTTGAGTAAATGTATGAGCGCTTTTTTAAAACTCTTGAGTCATTGCTCGGAACTAAAATCTGAGGGCACCGTTGAACTCGCAACACCAGTATTCGCTTATGAAGACTTTCACCTCAATGACAGGTGATCGAGAATAAAAGTTAGTTTTTTTCTTTTTATAAAAAATTCATAAAATAAAATACACCACTTTATTTTATTTTTATGCTGCCATGTATTGAGTGTGTTGGTTAAAACCTCCCCTTGTGAGTTGGTGGTGGGACCGCCATACCCTAACCTCCCGTGAGATATTATAGTGGTGGGGCCCACCCGAGCATAACCTCCCATGGGAGAATAATTGAAGTGGGGACCTCTCGAGGTGAATAACCTCTATATTAATGATAGTGGTGGGGACCACCTGACCCCTATTGATTGTAGAGGATGAAACCTCCCCACTCTTCCTCATTAATGAGGGAGATCCTCTTGACCTCCATGCAAAATTACTTGCGCCAATGTATGTGTTTTATTAAGAAGAGCCTCTTGGGATCCTCTAAATTAATGAGCCAACACTAGTGCACCCTCGTGGCCTGACCGGCACCCCCGTGCCCTGCCCGGCGCCCCCGATCCACCTACCTGTGTGCCCCGAACGCTGCCCGACTTCGTTGGCACCCTGCTCAGTGCCCCCGGCCGCTCCCTATGTGCCATCACGGCCTTCCCGACACCTCAGCGCCCTACCCAGAACCCCCTTGGCCATCCTAATACACCTGTGGCCTGCCCGTGCGCCGCGTGGCCTGCCCGCTGACCTCCCGGTCGCCGACCTTCCAAGCCGCACCCCTCGCGGTGCTGGCTGAACTGGTCTTGGCCTTCGTGTCGAGCAGCCTATGTTGCAGCATCCATGTCGAACCTCCCTCATAGTCCTCTGGGATGGGCCCAACGGACCAAGCCTAACATAGAGGGGTGACCCACTCGACAGTCGGGGTCAGACCCAACGGGTCTGTCCGGGTTGACCCAGACCGTGTCGGACCGAACCCAGGCCCACTAATGACTATTTGCTCACTTTTCCCATATCTGTGGATCCAGACGTCCATTTGACGAGCCAGTAGCGGTGCTAGTAATCTCGATGAGAGTTAGTCCATTTCAGTATACCCCACTAGAGTTCGGGGTATAGTTGAGATACGATTGGGTTGGTTTGTACACGAATCCAACTGGGCCCCCTAGACAAAAAGGCTAATAACTCATAGACCGGACGTCCAATTGACCCACCGTCTATTGTGTTGAGACTCCTGTGATGTCGCGGTCCTTTGAAATACTTCTATGTGAGACTTTGTGACACTTTTATTATCGACCAGTAGATTGTGGAGCGGATCTTTTTGGTGACAAGAAGATAGAGTACGAAGACATAGTAGCTGACTGAGACTTGATGACCGCTAGACCGATTCGACTCAGAGTGACTCGACTAGCCAGTGGAGAGCACCTCTATGTGACGCGTCAGACCCTTGGCAGAGGAGCACCTCTGTGTGAGCATGGTAGACCCACGGTATTCGACAGGAGGAGTACCTTTGCAGGCTATTAGGGGGAGCTCCTCTGTGTGACGCGGTAGACCCATAGGGGGGGATCACCTCTATGTGATGCAACAGACTAACAATACTCGATAGGATGAGTGCCTCAGCAGTCCAATGTTAGTGGGAAGAACCTTTGTGTGGCACGGAAGTCCCACTCGACTCGATAGAGAAGGAGTTCTCCACCAGCCATGGTTTCAATAATAAAAATCTAGGTCTGAGCTGAGACTTTTACTTTTGTGTTTCATCATGAATGAGATGGGTTACATGATAAATTAGGTATATGTATGGGCATATACCTGAGAAATGGTTATCTGTTGTTTTCATACATTGTTCTTTAAACATGTTGGATTTTGTGAGACCATGAAGGTCTCGGGGTCCTAACTGAGTATCGTTATACTCACCCATGCACGGACAATGCTCGCACCTTGTTGTGTTAGATGCAGACAACAAATAGCACTGATGGAGGCTGAGAGCGCCAAGACTAGATGGTACCCATAGGTGGACCTTATGATGAGTCGGTACACAGAGGAGTTTGACAGACGTGGAGTACTGAGGTGTCCATAATTACCTACCCTTCAGGTAGGAACCCTGTAGGATGATCTAGGAGCTGCTCTTTACCTTTCCTCTATTTGTCCCTTTTTCAGTTGTAATTGTACATTACAATTGGGATTGTATTTCCAGCCCCTTTAACATTCCAGCACACTTTTTGTATACATTTTTTACATAGTTTTTTTCTTCTAGTTGTATACTCTAAGGTGTTTGTTTATAGTTATAAAGGAAATGCCTTCCCAGTTTAGGGATATACGCCTTTGGTGAAAGTCTCCATCCCTTGGCCTGTGAAGGTGGGGATAGGGTAGTTACGACACGAGCCCTGGGGGACAGTTCGTGACAAATTGGTATCAGAGGAGTCAGTTCTACCACAGAACATAGGATTATGATATTTATTTTCTATGAAGAAATCGTGTTAAGGTTACTAAGTGTGGTTTTCAGTTCATGGAGTCCAGTGTTGGTGCGCGTGGCCGATCTATCCAGACACCAGGACCCTGACATCTTATTTCTGACTTAGTGTATGAAAACACTGATTTCGTTTGTGTTTTAAAATGTTTTTCTTTAAATCATCTCAACCATGTCAGCTCACCAGTTATCGTCTTTTGACTATGTCGCATAATTTTCTTTCAAGATACCTCCCCACAGTCGAATAGTTAGATCCCAGAGAGTTGTATGCCCTGAAAAACCACTGAACAACGAGGCCTCAGTGTAGTTCCCTCTTCCAATTGAGGCACCAGCGGAGGTACCAGCAGTACTACTCCCCTTTGGGCCACCAATGCCACTAGCCCTAGTAGAAAATGATGTATGCCACTTGAGCACATTGCACGTGTTCTGTTTCTAGAGGCCTCCTAGGCTCAGGGGAGAGACAGACCCATCGGCAACTAATGATTGGATGGAGGTTGTGGTGAGAGTCTTCAGACAGGTAGGGACACCATCCGACTTCATGTTGATCCTTTCTTACATCCTTCTTCATGAAGCACTAGGAATATGGTGGAGCATGATTCTCCAGGTTCATGACGAGGTGACACTTCATTGGGCAGACTTTGAGAGCCTGTTCCAGGCAGAGTTTGTCCCAGCCACCCATCGAGCTGTACAGATACAGGAGCTACTGCATATATGGAAGGGTAGCATGACAGTGGCGCATTACTTGGCGAGGTTCACCGACCTATCTCACAACTCAACTAATATGGTATGAGACCCTTTCTTCAGGTCCTAGACCTTCGAGAAGGGACTCAAGAGATAGATCAGAGCTATGATGATCTCACTCCACATCCCAGCAGAGATGAGGGTGCTAGAGGGAGCCCTCTTGGTTGAGAGTTTCCTTGCTGAGTAGTCTTCAGTAGCGAGACCCACCACTAGCCGACACGCAGTAGAGTTTTATGCCGCTAGAAGTAGACAGATGTCACAGAGGTATAAGAGGACCAGACCTACAGTTGGTCAACTGTATGACTCCGGATCGGTTGTGCGGGGAACACAGAGAAGATCCATTCATGCCAGGATCAGACAGTGTCACTCATGTGGCGGTCTTGGTCACATGGCTCGTGACTGTCCGACCCGACTCTCGGATGACCATCAGATAGTTGAAGGACCTCCCAGGCATGGGCAGATTTTCAATCGAGGTGGTCCGCAGGGAGGAGGCGGATGTGGTAGAGGATCATAATGAATATCTGGTGGTGGGCAACGTTTCGAGGTGTTCCCACCACCAGCACTAGGAGTTCCACCCCAACCGTAGGGAGCGGGTGGACAGGGGAGAGCTCAGCTTCAGGAAGATGATTCCCTACAATCACGGTGATCTAGAAAAGATACGATGTATAATACGTGTCTATTACACCTTAGTTGCAGTTCTTATAGAGACAGGTTTCATTCACACTTTCATTTCCACTACCCTCATTCGAAGCATAGAGATTTCGATGGAGCTTTTGGCTCGATCCTTACGGCTAGAGACTTATACGAGAGTAGAATCAATGCTTACGCACTGGTGCTGGCAGTGTGAGCTTACTCTAGGATGCGAGAGCTTCATTTGGGATCTCCTTGTAGCGGTGTCGAGGCTTTACAATTTCATCTGGGTATAGAATGGTTATCTATAGTCCATTCTCAAATTGATTATATTAGGAGAAAATTTTGGTGTGTCAGTATGGATAAGACCAGGTTTACCTTCAACGGTGAGAAGGAAACCTTTGCAGCATTGGACATACTTACTTGGAGGAGGGTGCAGCCGATCACTCATCAGTTGGCATGACTTACCCTCAGAGTAGTTAAGGTGGATAGTCTGACTTATCCTATAGTGGTGGACTAGTACAAGGATGTTTTCCCTGAAGATGTTTCAGGACAACCTTCTCACAGAGATGTGGACTTCTACATTGACTTATACCCTGGGATGACACTGATATCTACTAAATCATATCAGATGGCTCCCACTGAGCTTTGCGAGCTGTGAGGATAGCTGGAGGACTTGTAGGGGAAGGATTTATTCGGCATAGTGTTTCTCCCTGGGTAGCCCTGATTCTGTTCACTAAGAAGGTGGATAGGCGCTTGAGGCTTTGTGATGACTACCGTCACCAGAACAAGGTGACCATGAAGAACAAGTACCCACTACCGAGGATTTATGACCTCTTTGATCATCTGAAGGGATCACTGTGTTTATTGAAGATAGACCTCAAATCAGGCTATCACTGGCTCAAAGTTCAAGACAAGGATGTGCAGAAGACAAACGTCGGTTGTCGGTACGTCCACTAGCAGTTCATGGTTATGACCTTCGGTGTAACCAATACTCTAGCATTGTTCATGAGTCTCTTGAACAGGATCTTTCAGCCATACCTTGATAGTTTTGTCGTAGTATTCATCAATGATATTTTGATCTACTCGACTACTGAGGAGGAGCATGCCTACCATTTACAGGTAGTACTGGAAAAACTTTGAGAGCACCAGCATTATAGTATTCTCTCGAAGTATCATTTTTGGATTCTATAGATTTACTTCTTGGTACATGTCATCTCGGAGGTAGGATTTGTAGTGGATCCAGTGAAGAATGAAGCGGTTCATTATTGGGAGCCATCTAGGAGTGTCACAGAGGTACAGAGTTTCCATGGATTGGCTGGGTACAACCAGAGATTCGTTCCAGACTTCTCCAGAGTTTCAACACCACGATTATCCTTGACAAATATGGGGAAACCCTTCATGTGGTCAGAGAGATGTCGAAAGAGCTTTCAAGAGATGAGGTGGAGGCTGACAAGTTCCCCCATATTTAGTATTCTAGAGGATAGTATAGGGTATGTAGTCTACTGAAACGTATCAGGGACCAGAATTGGGTGTGTCTTGATGCATGAGCAAGCAGTGATCAAATATGATTCTCGGTAGTTGAGATAACATGAGCATAACTATGCTACCCATGACCTGGAGTTAGAAGCAGTGGTCTTCTCCATAAAGATGTGGCGGCACTATCTAATAGGTGAACTTTATACTGTGTACTATGATCACAATAGTCTTAGGTATATCTTCTTTAAGAAGGACCTGAATCTAAGATAGCGGAATTGGCTTGAGTTCCTCCAGAACTATGACTTCAAGATAGTCCATACTCCTGGGAAGGGGAACATTTTTGTTAATGCACTCAGCAGGAGGTCTGGTATACAACTTCTTGGTGAAGCGACAGAGCATCTGGCTGCATTATAGATATTCTATGTGGAAATAGATTGAGCGGCATTATTATAGTCTCGTACAGTCACTCCCCCACTTCTTCAGCGAGTCAGGGGAAAAAACATGGGGACGCTGAATGTGAGGCACGACGTGCTTAGATATCCACAAGGTAGGCACCTGATAGATTTTCTGAATGTGGAGAGCACGTCATCCTCTTAAGAGTACGTACCTTGGTACCAGTGGCAATTCAGAAGGAAGTGTTGAGGGAGTTCCAAACATCCCATCTATAAGTACATCCAAGAGTGGAGAAGATGTACCAAGATCATCGACAAAAACACTGGTGGCCATGTATGAAGAAGGCGGTAGCAGAGTTTTTCTCATGGTCCCTCACTTGCCAGAAATTGAAGGCAGAGAACCAGGTACCGACAGGATTGGTTCAGCCTTTAGAGGTCCCAAAGTGGAAGTGGGATGTGATATCCATGGACATCATGATAGGTCTTCCACGTACATGCAGGGGTCACAACATGATTTGGGTGACCGTGAACTAAATCACCATGTCGGCCCACTTCCTACCGTCAGAGAGTAGAATTCAATAGAGAGAAAGAGACCCCTCTATGTGCAGAAGATTGTGCGAATACATGGAGTACTTTTCTCTATTGTCTCCGACCGTGATGTTCGGTTTACTTCCCAGATATGGAAGGAGTTGCAGGAGGATTTTGGGATATAGCTTCTATTGAGCGTCGCCTTCCATCCTCATACAGATTGTCAGACCGAGAGGACCATCCAGAACCTCGAGGAAATGCTACCTGCATGTTTCCTCAACATCCGTCATATCTAGGAGGATCACATGAATTTGGTGGAGTTTTCTTAAAACAACAGCTATCACTTCACCATCGGTATGGCACCTTTTGAGGCCATTTATGGTTGACCTTGCAGATCGCCACTGTGCTGGACAGACCCAGGGGAGTCAGCACTAGTGGGGCCAAAGATGGTATTGGATACCATGAAGATGGTGCAGATCATTCAGGAGAGGATGTAGACAGCACAAATCATCAAAAATTCGTATGCTGACAGGAGACAGAGACCTCTAGTGTTCAAGGATGATGACCACGTCTTCTTATGGGTATCACCTCAATGAGGTCTAGAGAGATTTGGCCGAGGAGTAAAGTTATCATCAAGGTTCATCAAAACAATCCAGGTCCATAGGAGAGTAGGCGAGGTGGCTTACCGCCTAGCTCTTCCACCTCAGTTTCACCGGGTGCATGACGTCTTCCAAGTATCTCAAATGGGGAGATACGTGCACAAACCTTCTCACATCATCAACAATGGGGAGCTGGACATCAGTGATGGGGAGACATTCACGGAGGTTGAAGTGGAGATTGAGGATCGACATGAGAGAGTCCTATGTGGCTAGTCGATAACTATGGTGTGCGTTTGTTTCCAGCACGGGAACCTCTAGAAGAGCACATTGGAGCAGGAGGCTCAGATCCATGCTCAGTATCCCTAGTTGTTCCCTTAGCGTGAGTTGTAGATTACGGGGACATAAAGACCTGAGGTGGGGAGAATTTAAAGACCTAGAAATTCCATGGAAATTATTTTACTCTTAAATACATGGTATTTTTATGAGTTTGCGCAATTTTTCGGTGCTTGATTCTGAGGCCCGGTGTGCCGGGAATCAATTTCTGATTTTTGTTCGGGTACGTTCAGTAAACGTACAAGCATGTTTTTATAACTTTTGAGTCTTTGCTCGGAACTAAACTCTAAGGGAACCATTGAACTTGTAGCATCAGTATAAGTTTAATAATACTTCCACCTCGACAATAGACGATCAGGAATAAAAGTTAGTCTTTTGTTTTTTATAAAAAAATAATAAAATAAAGTACAACACCATATTTTATTATTAAGTTGCCATGTGTTGTGTGTGTTGGTTAAAACCTCCCCTTGCGAGTTGGTGGTGCGACCGCCACACCCTAACCTCCCTCGAGAGGTTATGGTGGTGGGTCCCACCTAAGTATAACCTCCCATTGGAGGATAATTGAGGTGGGGACCAATAGCTCTGTGTAACCTCCCTATTAATGATAGGGGTGGGAACCACCCGACCCCTATTGATGGTAGAGGATTAACCTCTCCACTCTCCCTTATTAATGAGGGACAGCCTCTTGAACTCCCTGTGAAGTTAAATGCGACAATGCATGTGTTTAATTAAGAAGAGGCTCTTGGTATCCTCCAAATTAATGACCCAACACTCGTGCATTTAATTTGGAGGAGTGTACGCAATTTATTAAACTTTATTAATTATATGCCAACAATAAAATAATACACAACCTATTATTAATATTTTTTTGGCATTCTCTTTTGGTGGAATGGAGGAAGAGGAGATCTAGGGAAACCCATCCTCTCAATGAAGAACAGGAAGAATGCTGCTGACGCTTCTTCCTCGGTCTTCTACCCCAGACTCTTTCCGACGTAGAACAACTTCCCTCTTCATCGTCGTCAACAAACCGATGCACGATCTCGGATTGGGAGTGTGTGATGAACATGGTGAACAAATAACTAAATAATCTTCATTCTGCAACATTATCAATGAATGATGAATAATAAGGTTGGGGTTATTGCATGTTGATGCTTCCCTTTTTCTTCCTCTCATCATTGAATGAAAAATCGATATAATGTGTTGTAATTAATTATTGAGCTTCATTCTGATGAGCCAAATGATATCATCTATAAATAAAGAGGGTGTGGGCAAAACTAACATAGCCTGACTCCCTTCGTTGTTCTACCATAATGATTCTTCGGCATGGTGATGAGCTGACGGCAACAAAGGCAACAACGGTGAAGGTCGCGCTACCTGCGGCCTCCGCAAATCACACTGCCACCGCGGCACACCTATACTTCTGGCCGAACACCGCCACGCCCCGACGTGTGCCCCGAGTCCTACCCACGTGCTTCCCAGTGTGCTCCGGCCTACCCCACGGCCTGCCCGGGTGCTGTCGTGCCCCGCGCCGGCCTGCCCGTGCGTCGTCGCGCCCTGCGCTGCTTGCTCGTCCACTCCCCGGCTCCACTGGTGCCCTGCCCTATTCCCCCACGCGCTGCCCGCACAACCCCGTGTTAGGTCTGGTGCCCCCGCGGCCTGCTCGGCGTTGTCGGTGCCCTGCATGACGCCCCTACACGCTGCCCACGCACTGCCGCAGCCTGGCTGATGCCCTGCCCGGTGCCCTCGCGGCCTGCCCGGTGCACCTGCGGCCTACCCAGTGTCCAGCCTACCTGCCCATGCACTGTGTGGCCTCCCCACTGGCCTCCCACCCACCGACCTTCTGATTCACGCCCCTCGCAGTGTTGGCTGAACCGGCCCCAGCCTTTGTGTTGAGCCGCCTGCGTGGCGGCATCCGGGTCATACCGCCCTCGCAGTCCACTCAGCCGGGCCCATCGGACTGGGCCTAACTTAGCAGGCTGACCCACCCAACGGGCTGGGCCAGACCCATTGGTTCTGTCCGAGTTGACCCAAACTAGGTCGGCCCATACTGGGTTGTTCCGAGTCGGTCCTACTAGGTCAGACTAGATCCAAGCCCACTACCGACCATTTGCTTACTTTGGCATTATCTGTGGCACCAGACATCTGTTTGACGAGCCGTCGGCGGCAATGGTAATCTCGATGAGAGACGGTCCTATTTAGTATACCCCACTGGAGTTCGAGGTATAGTTGATATATTGTCGGGTTGGTTAGTACACGAATACAACAGGGCCCTGAGACTAAAAGACTGTTAACTCACAGACCGTGCGTCGGATTTTCATGTCTTTTGTTGCGTTTAGATCCCTAGAACGTGGCGGTCCTTTGAAATAATTATACGTGATAATTTGTGACACTTGGAGTATTTACCATTATCTCATGGAGAAAATCCTTCCGTTGATGAGAACTCACACTAGGGAGACCTTGTAACTGGCTGAGACCAGAAACCTGCTTGACCGATTTGACTCGGAGTAACTCGACTAGCCCAGTGGGGAGCACCTCTATGTAACACGGTAGACCCATGGAGGAGGAGTTCCTTGGTGTGAGTGTGGAAGACATTCGGTACATGATATGAGGAGTAACTCTGCATGCTATTAGGTTGAGAACCTATGTGTGACGCGGCAGTCCCACGGTGGGGAGCACCTTTGTGTGATGCCGCAGAACCAAGGTACTCAACAGGGGGAGTGCCTCGGCAGTCCAAGTTTAATGGGAATAACCTCTGTGTGATGTGGTAGTCCCACTGTACTCGATAGATAAGGAGTTCTCCAGTAGTCGTGGTTTCAATAAAGAAAATCCTAGTGTGATCTAATTCTTTGACTTTTGTGATTCCTCATGATTGAGATGGTTTACTTGATAACTTAGGTATATGTATGGGAATATACCTAAGAAATTGTTATCCATTTCTTTCTAAATTTGTGGTTTATCTTTGTTGGATTTTGTGAGACCTTGATTTTCTTGAGGTTTCTACTGAGTGTCGATATACTCACCCCTACACAGGCTATGCCTGCACCTTGTTGTGTTGGATGCAAAACATACAGCACTGACAGAGCCCGAGACCGCCAGGATTGGACGGTACCCGGAGGTGGACCTTACGATGAGTCGGTACAAAGAGGAGTTTGATGGACATGGAGTACTGAGGTGTCCATCTGTACATACCCTTTAGGTAGGAACCCCTGAGGATGACCCAGGAGATGCTCTTTACCTTTCAGTTATTTGGACCTTTTTTAGTTGTACTTGTACTTTACAGTTGGGTTTGTATTTCTGGCCACTTTAAATTTCCAACACACTTTTTATATACAGTTTTTACTTAGTGTTTTTCTTCCAATTGTGTACTCTGATGTTTTTGTTTACAGTTACAAAGGAAATGCCTTCCCAATTTAGGAATATATGCTTGTTGTGCTAGTCTCCAGCCCATGTCCTATGGAAGGTGGGATTGTGCTAGTTACGACACAGGCCCTAGGAGACAAGTCGTGACATAAAAAATGTTATGGTTATTTTTTGAATATTTTCTCTCATTTTGAAAATGTTTTAATAATTATAGAGTTTTAGGAAACATAAAACTTTTAGGAAGGGTGACAAATCGATGCGTCTAGCGAGGTCGCGGGAATCGAACCCACAACTAAAGGGTGACAAGGGTACATCACCTACCACTTGCCTAAGTGAAGTTCCTGGTTAGTATGGACTATTCTTTTTAGATAAATTTTTTTTATCATGAATATGTTGATTATAGAACTTATGTTTTATCAAATAGAAAACTATAGTTAAGGAAAATGATTTTTAAATTAAGTGATAAATGTTATTTTGGAAGATGTTCGTTGTTTTGGGAACACTATATGACTATGGAAAATAGAATACAATGGAATTTCATATGTTGAGTAATGGTTGAAATATTATTTTGGAAAAATCTATGTTTTTATTGTGGAAATATAGATATTTGGTTTATTTTTGGAAATGATTAACCTATCATTGAAAATTTATGATTAGGTTAATTACTTTTTTATGATCATTTTAAA
This sequence comes from Viscum album, assembly GCA_963277665.1. Taxonomy (NCBI): domain Eukaryota; kingdom Viridiplantae; phylum Streptophyta; class Magnoliopsida; order Santalales; family Viscaceae; genus Viscum; species Viscum album. The sequence continues at coordinate 1,201,508,795 of OY728164.1, forward strand.
GTAGTCGATGTTATCTAGAGATAAATGTTAATATTTATCTTGGAAGTCTATATTATCAAGTCCATATGAATTTTGGGTTTCAATATTAGATTGGATTATTTTGATGAATTTTATGGAAAATTGTGTACTGAATGGTCTTTGTTGAACTTTTTGTGTTTATTGGTAAATTTAGGAGATTAAAAATAGTATTTCTTTTTATAGTGGATAATCCATTTTGTGGATTATATGATATTTTACTAACAATTATGGTAGCGGTTATTGTAAAAAGATAGGAAAAATATATATTTTAACTTTGGTGGATTATTTTATTCCCTAGAAGTTGATTCTAGCACTTCAGGTGTGAAAAGTTCATCTTTAAAACTCATTATTTGGAGAAAAGACGAGTTTGTGGTAGAATTTTATTAATGGATGAAACACTACTTGAAAAGGTAGTATATTTACTTATGTTCATAGTCAATCTCATAAATAAATTCCTCAAATTTATGAATGGAAACATAAAATAATGTTTGTTTTTTACTTTCTCTACTGAGGAATCAAAGACCATTTAACCCATCACAAGATTACATTTTCCTAGTAGTTATCTTTCTTTTAATCATGTTTTCTGTCACTCACTATAAGGACTTGATGGTTAGTTTCACTTCAATATAAATGTTTTCTTATAGGTAATTCTTGTATGTGTTATCATATATGACCTTTTTACTTACATTTATTTCATTTAAAGTGATATTTTTATTGACTATTTTTCTTATGTGGAATTTTCATTGAAGTTTCATATCCTAAATTTAAAATCATGAGGATGAAATTTACAAAAGGGGAGAATTATGTAATGAACCATGTATTTATAGAATAATTATTTTTCTTTTTTATAAATATTTATGAATAAGATATTAATTTTACCTTAAATGGGATGTTTTTTTTCGAGAGTGTACTTGACACAGAACAATGTGTTTCTATGAAATATTACTCTATAAAAAACGTTTAGTTATACTGAAAAATAATACAACAATATTATTATTATTATTAATGGTAGTCAAAGTCTAGCCGTTAGATTGAAGTGAATGAATAATATCAACTGAATTTTAAAATATGGTTTACACATGATTAAATAATGATTAATTTATTAAAAATGATTTCTAAATGAAAATAAAAACAATTGAATATAAAGGATGTGTTTTTATGAAAATGTGTTTAAAAAGATAATAAATTTGTTTATAAGATCATCACCCTTTATGAATTTGTATCTAATAAATATTATATGTTATATATTCAATGAAATGTTTTAAATTCATCTTATATGTTTTCTACATAAGATATAAGAACAAATTCATTTTTTGGATAAAAAATTATTTTCCTATAAATATTGTTTTACCGCCTCTTGATGGAGATCCATTTTATATATATTTTTTGTCACTTTTATATGTTCTAATTGAAATAAGAAATTTCTTCTTAAAAAACATCAAAATTTACTTAGGTTGAATGTTTTGTATTTTTCTGATGAAATTCATATTTTTAAAAATAGTGATAAATATTTTATATTAATTCAAAACTACCATTTCATCAAATTTATTTATATAATTGAACTAATATTTTCATTTTTTAAAATATTAATGGGATTATGTTTTGATAATTTAATAAAAAATTTATAATTGTATGTATTTTGGATTTGAAATTGGATAAAACAAATTATAATCTTTTGATAGTTATTATTTCTTCAAAAACCACTTTTTGGTTTTGACAATGGTAAATAATTTTAAATTAGATTCTGCCAATTATATGTTTTGAATTTGGAAAAATGCATCCATATTTGAAATTTAGAGTTACAAATTGGGTCAATATTTAACTTTTATCTTAAAATATTATGAATAGAAGGTTCAGTAATTATTTTTTCCCTTGGTTAAAAGGTGGATCTGGTTAAGAGGGGTCGAAAAATAATTAAATAATAAAATTAGACTACCCTAAAACATGTATTTATCCTATTGGGTGAGATATTTATCACCATGGGAAATATTAGGTTGATTTTGGAATCCCATGGATTCACATTGGAGTGATATTGACATTTTGGAATAATTAATTTAAAAAAGTGAAAAATAACACACTCATGAATATTTTACTAAAAACATCATATGGGGTTATATAAGTTATGTAAATATTCATTATAAAGATAAAATATATTTACTACATAATTATATTTTATTTATTAATTTTAGAAATTAAATAAATAAATTTATTTGTGGCATAATGATGATGTAGTGATTATTTCATTAATAAAGGATTTAGATATATAATATTATATATATTTAAACAAATGTAATATGATTATTCTAATGCCATCCATTAATTTTATGGTTGACATTGACATATTATATCTGATTTAATTAAATTTTTTAAGAAATAAAGTTGTTATGAATTTTTAAAAAAGTCATGTATGAATATTGTCCAAAACTGACATAATTAATAAACTATAATATAAAATAGTTTATTAAATTATATTAAATTCTTAAATACTTATGAATCAGCCAAATATATATAATATGTCCAATTTTTTTGTTAATAACACTTTAATTTTACAATTATTACACTTTAGTTACTATTTTGCTTCTCAAAGTGTTAAATGATAGATAAAACGGTAAGAGTAAAAAATGATTACACAAAAAGGATAAGGATTTAAAAATATCCAAAACCTATCTAATTCTTATTTTATGATTTTATTTCGACTTATATTCTTCTTATCATCGATCTAACTTAATTTGGACACATTTTTAATCGAAATTAAATTAATAATAAATTATTATTTTATTCTTTTGTAAAGTATCCCTCCTCCCTCTTATAAAAGGCCACTACCACTACCCATTTAATCACACATCTAATGCCCTTTGGATCATCCAAATTATGAACAAATATTCTCTCAAAATACATCTCTTCTTCTTAGAATCCTTACTGTGGGGAAAAAGAAATCCAAGAAAGCATTTTGGCTCAAATAAAAATAATTTACCCAATTTAGAGGAAGAAAAAAGAACATATATGATGAGTTAATTTCAAGGTAAGGGACTTCCTCTCAATATTCCTTAATTGAGGATAATATTTCCTTATAAATTAAATTAGATTATATAGTTTATAAAACCTTTTTTACTTTTAATTTCATTCAACAAGAATCACTTTTCGATGAAGTGTTTTACTAAATGACAAAAAGAATGTTTCATTTTAACGTATGTGACGACAACGTGCTTTTCTCCATCACGAGCATTATTTGATATTTGTATTATATAACAAGTCAAAACATATTTAAATGAAAAATAATTAACATATTCCTTTTTCATGTATTTTGGTATTGAAAATGGTTTTGAGAAAACATTGATTATTTCAATATCTTGAAATGTTATATTATGATTGGAATGTAAAATTTTTATCTTTCATTTATCATTGTTTTATGTTTTATGATTATGTTATGGTTCAGGGGAATTGATTATTGTAAAGTCCCAAACCTGGAAGCCACTAAAATAGTGCTCCGAGCAAGGTGGTTACATGACCTTAAGCACGCCTCCCCGTACGCCAAAGGCGGCCGACTAGCAGCGGGGGTCTATAGAGTCAAGTTGGGAGACTAAACCCCCTTTTTTCAGTGTAAGACACAATAGAAATAGCCAATAGAGGAAACCATAATCAATAAATGAGAAGAAAGTACAAAAACTATTTCCAACAATAAACATTACATGTCATACTAGAAGTGAAAAAGTGAACAAAAGCCCAAAACAAAGACAACAAACAAAATCCCCAAATTGGTCCCGACTCCATGTCTGGATCCTCCAATAAGTGATACCCATGTCCACTAACTATCTATCAAGGAACCTTGCCCTTCTCTTGACCTCCAAACATGATGTCTGCTCAGGTACCCAATAGCGGCCCGAGTAGGGTGTGAGTACAACTCAGTAGGCCACCACCAACAGTGTCTAAAAAATATCCAGTATAAAGAAGTAGTGCATGCAAGGGAAATATGAATGATAATTACCAAGTAATTAAGTACCATTAGCAAATTTAGATCACAAGCCTTTTCCATTTCCATTACCAATCATTACCATTTACCCTTTCATCACATTTCCATTGGGTTAACCACATACATTATGTTACATGGGTCTAAGGACAACAATCACATGTAAGAGGGTAAACACATTGTTATACTATATCACTAGGAGTAACCCCTCATAGAAACCATAACCTCACCTCGAAGCCTCAGTCCGGGTGGATTCAACTGTTTGGAGAAAGGAGCCTCAATCCCCATTTCTAAGTCATGCATTTAGGGTGGAGTTCGGAGCATCAGTCTTTGCTCGACCCATGGGCATAGATCCTAAAGTCATACCCCACACTAACAAGCCATGTGAACATGATTATATATAAGTAACCATCAACCATCCAAACCATTTCCCTTCAGCATACACTATTCACAACAACCCACATGGGAAACCACATCATGCCTAAACCCATTAACACATTACTATTTCCTATCTTTTAACCATTCACCCAATTCCCATGTTTTATGCCTTTCTCAATAAGAATTCAATGCTAAACCCATAATCTATCCCATTATGGACTTTAATCAGTTTACACATTATCCCATTTAACCCATTCATCATTCCCATGAATCAATCATTTAACCCATCCCACTTTAACACATAGGTTATTACCAGGTCTAGGTGCATCACCTTACATCAATTCCAAGTTCAACCAATCATGCCAGCACATTTATCCAGGGCTCTACAATTCATTATGACAAGGTAACTTGTTTAATATCAATCCCTAAATCTGGGAAAATCCATCACATCCCATGGATGGCCCCAATTAGTTCAAGTATAACCCACACATCCTACAGGGATCGTGAGGGTTCCCATTTTCCATTTTAAACACCATTAATACCAAACATGCCAAGGTTATCACAAACATTATCAAAGGAAATCAAGAACACAACTAGACATGCACAAATAACCAAATAACTATGGGATATCACTTGTATACCACATACCTCGAAATAGCGGCAGAACACACACTAAATTGAGTACATAGACCTCGATCCAAACAACCTTTAGAGCTTCAACCCGGAGCTTCGATCTGTAACCAACAGCACCAAAAAACGCCTTAGAATCGTAGGATAATTACACTTGGGAAGCTTGGGTCGGCCATGTTACTTGATGGGGTTGAGAGGGGATGAAATGAAGAAAATCCTGAGTTGGGGTTTAAAAGCCCGGAGGGGCAACTTGTAAATTTTCCCCACATTATGTTGCCGCATGGTTTGGAAAACCGTCCACAAACCGTGTGTATGCCACTATCTGGAGGAGGAAGGGTCGCATGATTTTACTTTGGTAGGCCGCATGGTTTGAAAAACCTTGCACAAACTGTGCACAGGCTATTGTCCGAGGAAAATGGCTTGCACGGTTTCACCTGGGTAGGCCGCACGGTTTCCCTGGCCGTGCACAGGCCGTGCACCCTGGCCTGCCTTGCCCAACTCACCCTTCTTTCGTGCCCCGATCCCCTGAAACACCCCCAAATCCCCTCATACTACCCGAAGACCTCCATTGAATCCCGAAATAAAGGATTCAACTGAAACATAATGAAAACATACCTTTTTGAAAACTGGGTTCTTACAACCTCCCCACCTTATAATGGATCATCCTCAAGCAGTGTTTCAAAGCCTCAATGCTCCACCGAAGAGAAGAGTTCAGGACACTAAGCCTACATATCTGATTCTCTCTCCCAGTTTTCTTCCTGAGCTTTCCCATACTGCCATTGTACTCGCACAAATGGCACAACCTTGCCTCGCAAGACCTTTTCACTACGATCCTCCACATGATCTGGATGCTCCTCAAAGGACGCATCAGCCTCAAGCTCCACAACCTCCACATCAACCACATGAGATGGTTCCGGATGATACTGTCAAAGCAGCGACACATGAAACACATCATGCATCCCACCATACCATTGTAGAATAGCCAATTGGTAAGCTACTTGTCTGATCCTCTCCACAATCTCAAAAGGTCCCACATACCTGGGCACCAGCATACCCTACTTTCGAATCCATCAGTGACCCAATTCTGGTGACACCTGAAGGAACACTTTATCACCCACCTCAAACTAAAGAGGTCTATGCCTCTAATCTGCATATGACTTCTGCCTACTCTAAGTCGTAGCCATCCACTTCCTGATCAACTAAAATCTCTCTGAAGTCTCTTGCACGAGACTTGGCGCCAACAACTCAGATTCACCGGCCTCTATCCAACACAATGGGGATCTACATGGCCTTCCATAAAGTACCTCAAATAGTGCCATATGAATCATAGCCTGAAAACTGTTTTTGTAGGAAAACACAACCAACGATTGGTGTCTTTCCCAAGAACCACCAAAGTCCAAGACACATGCTATTAACATGTATTCCAACACTTGGATCGTATGCTCCGACTGCCCGTCCGTCTGCGGGTGGAAAGTCGTACTCAAAAACACCTGCATACCCAGATACTTCTGAAACCCTTGCCAGAAATGCAATGTGAAACGCAGATCTCGGTCCGAAAATATAGTTAGCGACTCACCATGAAACTGAACTATTTCTCGAACATATAGCTCACCCAACTTGTCGATTGTAAGGGTCTCCGGAATCGGTAAGAAATGAGACACTTTTGTTAACCGATCCATAGTCACACATATTTCATTATTCTTCCGCGTCGTCCTCAGAACACCCACAAAAAAATCCATTGTTACACCATACCACATCAATTCCGGAATGGGAAATGGATGCAAAACACCGACTGGGCATTGATGCGCATTCTTCACCTGCTGACAGGTAAGGCACTATGTCACAAATCCCACAACTTCCTTCTTCATTCCAGGCCACCAAAACTACATTCGGAGATCACGGTACATCTTGGTCAAACCAGGATGCACTTCCCACTTCGATTCATGGAAATCACACATCAATTCTTCCTGCATACACTTTGGCACAACCACACGACCATGAACACAGACAACTCCATCCACACCGACGTCCCAACCAGAAGGTAGATCCCCAACTTTAAGATTTTTCATTCATGCTCAAACACTCATGATCATCAAGATGACCTTAATTATCATGAATCAAAAGTGTCGACTCAACCATTATGGAATCAAGAGTGACCTTACCATTCTCCTCTTGCACCTCCAGGTGAATCTCTTCAAACAAAGACATCACCTTCCACTCGTTGTTGGACTCCTGAACCGCCTGATTCTAAACCTTCCTACTCAGAGCATCAGAATCATTGTTTCCCTTTCCTGGAGTGTACACCAACTCAAAGTCAAAAGACTAGAGATATTGAACCCATCTTCATTTCTGAAGATTCAGATCCCTCTATGAGAAGTTGTACTTTAAACTCTTATGGTCGGTAAAAACGGTAAATAGTTCTCCTAATAGATAGTGCCTCCTACACATCAAGGCGTACACTACTACATCCAACTCAAGGTCATGAGTGGGATAGATCCACTCATGGGGTCTCAACTACCTTGACTTTTAAGCCACAACCCGCTCATCCTGCATCAATACATCCCCGAGTCTGACTCCGGATGCATCAAAAAACACGATGTACTTCTTACCCGTCTCGGGTAATATCAAGATAGGTGTGGCTGTCAGACACTTCTTCAACTCTTGGAAGGCATTCTCACAAACCATAGACCATTTGAACCTGATTCATTTCTTGTTCAAGCCCGAAAGTGGTTCTACCAAGCGAGAGAAATCCAGAATGAACCTTTGATAATACCCGACCAACCCAGAAAACTCAGAACATCAGAAACACTCATGGGATGCTCCCAAGATACAACTACTTTCACATTCTCTAGATCCACTGACACACCCTCCTCCGAGATGATGTGACCCAGAAAATGTACTTCACCTATCCAAAATTGAAACATGGATAGTTTAACGTATAGATGGTGCTCTCTTAGCATACCCTAGACGATGTCAAGATGTTGGGCATGATCATCGTGAGTTTTCGAGTACACTAAGATATCATCAACAAAGACAACCACAAACCGATCTAGATAGGGATGAAAGATATGGTTCATCAAGTCCATAAACACCATCGGTGCATTGGTCAAGCTAAAAGTCATTACCACAAACTCAAACAACCCGTACTGACTCTAGAAAGTTTTTCGCGGTACATCAGAAGAACTTACCCTCAATTGGTGATAACCCAACCTCAGATCAATTTTAGGGAACACTGATGCACCCCTAAACTGATAAAACAGGTCATCAATTCTAGGAAGAGGGTACCGATTCATCACTATCATCTGATTCAACTTTCGATAGTCAACACACAGCCTTAACGACCCATCATCCTTCTTTGAAAAAAGAACGGGAGATCCCCAAGGAGACGTACTAGGATAGATAAACCCCTTACGCTCGAACTCCTCAAGATGAACCTTCCATTCCTGGAGTTCTGCCGCTGCCATTCGGTATGGTGGAATTGAAACTGGCTCCACTCTTGGCATCAACTCGATCATGAACTCAACATCCCTCTCAGGAGGTAACCCCGAGAAATCCTTAGGAAACACGTCTTGAAATCGATACACCACATGATAGAAAATAGAATGATCCCCTCTTGCGTTGTCACCAAGCATGATTCATGCCACTCGAGCCGTGAGTCCACTCATCTGTTGACAAAACGGACCTGCACGCCCTGCTCGAACATCCCATTCGCCACAGTGGACGTATGTGTCTCCCTCAAGAGAATTGAACAATACTTTGTGATGGTAATATTTTATGTGAGACCAATAAAACACCAACCAATCCATTCATAGGATTATGTCAAACCCTGACATCTCGAGAATGAACAAGTCCCACAGAAAACAATACCCACCAACATCCAAGGAACATCCCTTACACTTCTTGACATCCTCAACCCGCACCCCCAATGGAGTGTCAATTTCCATCACCCCACACACCCACTCCATAGGTAAACCCAGTGCTACCACATGTTGAGAAGTGATAAAAGAGTGTGTGGCACCTGTGTCAAACAACGCACTAGAAAAAGTAGAAGATACAAGGATCATACCTTGAACAGTCGATGGTTCAACCTTTCTATCACCAGGCACAAATTAACTGCCTGAAGCTGACTTCCCCCTCTACCCTGGGCTTCATCCAGAACACCCTGCGTTGCACTGCCCTACTAGCATGACCAATCTTACCCTTGAGTTACACATCCTACGCCCCTACCAGTACAGCCTGTGGAGCTCCAACTGCCTACCTAATACGGGGAAATTGATCCCCTTCCTGTATCTGGTACCTGCCTTCCACAATCATACTCACCCACTTGCTAAGGGTTCCTACAGAACTTCTGCACATGTCTCATCCGGCCGCACGAAGGACACTCAACTAGAGGTCGAGGACACTGACCACGCATATGCCCCAACCTACCAAACTGATAGCAGAACAACTGATTTTCACTCTAAGAGGCCAACCCTATCTTCCAGCCACATTCCACACATCCACCATGTTTTGTGCTCTCATGGAGTCGCTTCCGACCTTCGGTATCTTCACTGCTCGTCTGTACCACTGACACCGCAAGCCCACTACCCGAATCTACTTTCAGGTTTCCTTCCAAGATCAGTGTCAAATCTACTACCTCTGTGGACCTCCTCAAGCGGAAGATGTTTACTTGAGACCTGATCTCATGTCTCATCCCATCCTAGAAATGCCTTGCTACTACGGCCTCATCCCCTGCTAACACTTGGACAAATCATCTCAAATCAGTGAAGCGACTAGCACAGTCCATCACCGATAGTGATCCCTAAGTCAGGCTCATAAACTCTGCAGCCCACTCCTGTCTCATGGTATCTGGGTAGAAATTCTCTAGAAAAATTTCCTGAAAAACCTTCCATGACATTACCTCATCCTTATTGATATGAGCCTAAATTTCCCACCAACACCTAGCCTGGCCTCACAACTTACAAGTAGCTAGCTTCACTCGCTTTTCAACAGGGGTCTCCAGGTGATCCAGTATCGTCTGGACATACTCTACCCAGAACTCCGCTGCTTCTGGCCCACCCTCTCTAGTGATTGTCAAAGGGTCCTGAATCTGGAACTCCCTGTTCAGCTCAAACGTACTCAGTGCCACCCGCCCTGGGTCCTGATCCATCATCTGCATAAGGCGGGTCATGTTCTCTCCGATCTAGTCTTATCTACCTTCATTGATCTCCACATTTTCTTCCTCCTCTACGGGGAGAGTATTCTTAGAAACATCTTCCCGTTTATTAATGGGTAACCGGCGTCGTGGTGGAATCTCTCTACAATGGCAAGCACAATATTTAGCATGCATACCATAAAACTTTCACAATTGCAACAAGAAGATCTATTCTAGATACAACTGCCCCAATCATCCCTACTGTTGGCCATGGTCCACATGGGTAAACAACCATGCACTACGACCAAAATCACACAACATTTTACAAAACATTTTCACTTCGATTCAAATCCTTACATTTCGTTGACATCATTTACCCACTTGTTTTATTTCATTCTTCTCATAATTTTTTAGTTTAAGGAAATGCACGATCCACCCTACTTCTTGCCTCACACACCCATCCCATATGTGTGCCTAACACAATGCATGTCACCTATCTCCCTAGGTGCCTACAATGATGCATGAATGCAAATCCTCGTGCCGTTAAGGCAACGATCCAAACATTGTAAAACAATCATATAAAGCCACATGTGCATAACCCAACGGTGAAATATCATCAACTGTAAAAACACACAACCAAGAACAAAATTTCCCACCCAGGGTGACTTGGGTTATCCCTCATACACGGGTTAGCTACTCCCAAGAACGAGCTCATTACCAAGGCCGGAAACATCTTAACACTTGGCTACCAATCCCAAATAACTAGACCTCAAAGAAGGAGAAGAAAGACCTCCTCTGATACCACTTTGTAACGTACCCGACCCGGAAGACACTAAACCGGTGCTCTAAGCCGAGTGGTTACATGACCTTAAGCGCACCTCCCCATACGCCAAAGGTTGCTGACTAGTAGCGGGGGTTTATAGAGTCATGTTGGGAGACTATACCCCCCTTTTTATTAAAGTAACCCACAACAGAAACAACCAATAGTGGAAACAATAATCAATAAAGTAAAATCAAGTATAAAAACCATTTCCAACAATAAACATTCCATGTCGTACTATAAGTGCAAAAGTGAACAAATTCCCAAAATAAAGACAACATCCAAAATCCCAAAAATGGTCCTGACTCCATGTCCGGATCCTCCAACAAGTGCTACCCATGTCCACTCACTATCTAGCAGGGATTGTTACCCTTCACCTGACCTGCAAACATGATGTATACTCGGGTACCCAACGGCGGCCTTGGCAGTGTCTAAGTACAACTCAGTAGGCCACCACCAACGATGTCTACAAAATATCCAGCATAAACATGTAGTGCATTCGAGGGAAATATGAATGATAATTATCAAGTAATTTTTTAAAGTACCATTAGCCTGTTTAGAGCCCAAGCCATTTCCATTTCCATTACCAATCATTACAATTTACCCTTTCATCACATTTCCATTAGGTTAACAACATACATTATGTTACATGGGTCTAAGGCCAACAATCACATGAAAGAGGGTAAAAACATCGTTATCCTATCTCACTAGGACTAACCCCTCATAGCAACCATATCCTCACCTCGAAGCCTTAGTCCAGGTGGATGCAACCATTAGTAGAAAAGAGCCTCAGTCCCCATTCTTAACACGTACATTTAGTGTGGATTTCGGAGCATCAGTCTTCGCTCGACCCGTGGGCATATATCCACAAGTCATACCCCACACTACCAAGCCATTTGCACATGATTATATGTATGTAACCATCAACCATCCAAACCATTTCCCTTCTGCATACACTATTCACAACAACCCACATTGGAAACCGCATCATGCCTTAACCCATTAACACATTACCATTTCACATCATTTTACCATTTACCCAATTCCCATGTTTTATGCCTATATCACTAAGAATTCAACACTAAACCCATAATCTATCCCATTATGGTCTTTAATAGGTTTAAACATTAACACATTTAACCCGTTCATCATTCCCATGAATCAATCATTTAACCCATCCCACATTAACCCATAGGTTATTAGCAACTCTAGGTGCATCACATAACTTCTATTCCAAGTTCAACCAATCATGCCAACACATTTATGAAGGGATCTACAATTCATTATAACAAGGTCAGTTTTTTAATATCAATCGATAAATCCAGGGAAATTCGGCACATCCCAGGGATGCCCCCAATTAGGTCAATTCTGTACCACATATCCAACGGGGATCGTGAGGGTTAAAATTGTCCATTTTAAACAGCATTAGTACCAAACATGACACTATTATCCAAAACATAACCAAAGGAAAACAAGAACACAACTAGACATACACAAATACCCAAATAACTATTGTATATCACTTATAGAACACCTACCTCGAAACCGCGGTTGAACGCACTCTTAATAGAGTCCTTAGACCTCGATCCAACCAACCTTTGGAGCTTCAACCCAGAGATTCGATCTGCAACCAACGACACCAAAAATTCCATATAATCAATGTATAATCACCATTGGGAAGCTTGGGATGGCCATGTTCGTCTCTAGGGTTGAGAGGGGATGAAATGAGGAAAATCCCGATTTGGGGTTTAAAAGCCTGGAGTGGAAACTTGTAATTTTTCCCAACTTTATGTGGTCACACAGTTTAGCCGCATGGTTTGGCAAACCGTCTGCAAACCGTGTGCATGCCACTATCTGGAGGAGGAAGGGTCGCACGATTTTACCTGGGAAGGCCGCACAGTTTGGAAAATAGTGTGAAAACTGTGTGCATGCTACTGTTCGAGGAAAATGGCTTGCACGGTTTCACCGGGGCAGGCTGCATGGTTTCCCTGGCTGTGTGCAGGCTGTGCACGCTGGCCTGCCTTGCCCAGCTCTCCCTTCTTCCATGCCCCGAGCCCCTGAAACACCCCCAAAGCCCCTCATACTTTCCGAAGACATCCCTTGAAGCCCGAAACAAAGGATTCAACTGAAACATAATGAAAACATACCTTTCCGAAAACTGGGATTTTACAATTACGTGTATTGATGGTTCCTTGATAAACCAAGGGTGGGTGAACCCAATATATCTCTTCAATTCATTGGGTAATGATACGGAGGTAAACATTAATGTTTCTCCTATGAGATTTAAGGAATATATTCTTATCGGTATTCCAAAGGTAACTCCTTATGTAGTTGTGAAAGATACAATGTAAGTATGTTATGGATACCACAAGTAACCTTTATGATTTTTTATTTCTATTTTTTATTCATAAATATTATTTTTTCATGTAGTATGATAAAGATATTATGCTTTATTCGTTAATAGTATGGTTTAATGATTTCTATGTATTCATTGAATAATGTTTTCATCCCTTATTTTATATCCATTATTGAGATTTTTATTCTCATCCCATGTTTTTTAAAATGAATTTCACAGATTACAAGGAAGGGTAATAAAAAAGAAGAATTCAATAGGATTTAATGTCATGAAAATAATTCCCATTTTATTTAAGGAGTTTTATTGTTGTGAAAAAATTTGATAGAATAGAAGTGTCTACTTTGTAATACTTGAGATATAATGTAATAGTTATGGCCTAATTCTAAATAACTTTAATCCTAAAAATATCCTCAATGTGAATTCATGACATAAATCAATATTATTTAATGTTTAAGGTTGGAGCCTTATAGAAAAATGTTGTTTTCAATTAAAATTTAATATATTTTTGTTATTAATCAAAACATTAAAGTGTTCATAAAATTATAAACAATACATTCAAAATAATTTTTTATATTTCTATTACCAATATGAAGAATATTTTTTAAAATAAAATTTAATAATGGGTCAAAATTTTAATTTAATGTCAGTTCATCATTAAAAGGTGGTAAAATTACCATATTGTAACATATGTGTTTTTATACATAAGATAGTGTTTATTCATAGCCTATGACTAAAATATCTATTGGATTAATATAAAAATTATATTATTACATATATATCCTATATATTTAATTAATTTAATTTAATAATTTTAAATCACCAAATTTATTAATACAAAAATAAAAAGAAATAATTGATTTATATTTTTCATAAATAATTGGTTGAAAATTAATTCACTAAAAAATCTCATAAATTTGTTAAATTTAATCCCTCTAATATAACGACTTTCTTATAATGATAATTTTATACAAATTGAATCTTGGGGTTTGTTTAAGCTAAAAAATTCGTGCAATGCAAGATGATGAGAAAATAAAATTATTTAATGAAATTATTTCATAAAAACTTTGGGTGTGACAACTTATATATTATTGTGTATCCCTAACCTACATCACATACTTTGCTAAAATGACACTATTGACCTATCAAAAATAATTCTAGCCTCTTTAGTTACAGCTCAAAATGTCATATTAAAAGAATATACTATCTTTGATAATAAAATATCATCACCTAACACCATAAAATCCCATCTTATATTAGAAGTGAAGACAAGTGTTACCCTTGAATCCCACCTACAATAGTCTATTGGATTAAGATTAGTAGTGGGTTATATTACATACAGTATGGGATACATTACCCATTTAGACCTCAACAAATAGAATAAACCAAAAATAGACAGGAAACACCATAAATAATGAAGTCTAAAAATACCAACTAAAAAATATAATTTTTCATATAATTTTATTAAAATAAAACATAGGAAAAAAACAAAAAATATCTAATAAGACACCTAACCCTCCAATGCCTACCAATTTCTGTATCCTGAGATATTATGTTCTATCTTATAATCCATCACTATCATAAAATATTATATAAATAATATATAAAAGTGTGGGTGGGTGTAAAATTATAATAAATTGGATACTCCAAGGAATGTCTCATAAATATATGGAAGAAACAATAAAAACCTTTACATAATAAATAGTAAAATTCACTCATGTCACATCCTAGGTCACCTAAAACCCATCTCAATGTAGACCCACATTATAATTATATATATTATTTCATATCAATAATAGAGTTTGATACTTGTATCGCACCTAGGCCTCTACCCCAAAATCAATAAACTCTTGTTTAGATATGTTCAGTAGAATATTTGGGTCCTTGTGTAAGATCACTTGGGGACTTTTATGTATTTTCCAGTCTCTCTATCCAACATCACATGCTAATTTCAAATAATATTGTTTCCTTATAAAACTACTTATAGACACATTTGTTCATACTCAAAACATTTTCCAATAATAAAACATTAACTTTGATAATACTATTTTATTAAATCAAACCACTAAACCTTTTATTGGGTTACTAGTGAAGCCAGGTGTAACCCCTCAATCCCACCACTAATAGGCCATGAGATGAAATCTAGAATCTGGGGTATTCAATATACAATATGGGAGGCATAACCATTTACCCTAAATAATAGTGTAATCCTTAAATATACATCAATCCCAATTGATAATTGAACCCAAAAAATTCCAAATAATAAATATGAATACGAATAGAATTTCATACAAAATAAAACACCTCCAAAAATAAATATGTATAGTTTTTTTCCAAACAAGACACTGACCCTCCAATATTTACTAATTTGGACATCATGAGCTAGTAAGGTCTTACAGATTCTCTAAAACATTCTTGAAATTCTATAGAAGTTGAATATTGATGTAGGGGTGAGCATAGTAGTATAACAAAAAAGTTCATTCTAGGAATCTATAACGGAAAATATGGATGAAAAATAATAAATCATGAATGAATATGTAGTTAAATAAAAACAAGTACCATAATATACAATATAAAACATGTATCATTATAGGTTCGATCACAAATAATTTT
Source organism: Viscum album (assembly GCA_963277665.1). NCBI lineage: Eukaryota > Viridiplantae > Streptophyta > Magnoliopsida > Santalales > Viscaceae > Viscum > Viscum album. The sequence goes on from OY728164.1 coordinate 1,201,524,708, forward strand.
TAAAAAAAATTATTAAATTTCTAAAATATAATATAGGAGGTATTTTGCACTCAATTTCCCACCAACCCAACCAAACTCATCTCTTAACAGAATAAATTTTGTTTCTCTTAATCATTCCTATTTCTATATAACAGAACATTATAGTATAATAAAATACCATATCCTTATACCATAAACAATAACACTCACTATAAAAATATTTTACTTTTTACCAATAGGGGAATATCCATATATAAATGTCAATCATATGTTGGTAAACTGTTTTACCAATATATATGTCCCTATCAATAAATTGTTGGTTGAAATATTTTCTATCAAATGTTTTTGCAACATATAAAAATATTATGTTACAATCATACTAATACTAATAGCTAATATATATTGAACATAATTTTTAGAAATGTATTAATAAAATATATTTTTCTATTATCAATATTATTAATTGCAGATATCATTCCATCACAATTATTGTCAACATTATTTTTTTATTATTACAATTAGTAAAAATAATTATTATCCCTTTGTAAAATATATTTTACATAAAATATAATTTTTTGGTATTCTAATACTATATTCTATGATTTTATAATATTTTTTAGTATAAATTTTATTAATATAAGTTTTATAATTTTTATTTAATAATTATAAAATTAGTTTATATAAAACCCAAAAAATTGGAGAATTTATTTAAAAAAATGTTTAACCATAATTTAAAAACATGTTTAGACTCCTACAAAATACATTAAATGCTTTTTTAATCATGTTCTAAATTGATGTGAAATTATATGAAATTACATAAAACATTTTCTATATTCTATTCATACACATATTAGGGTTCCCACTAGAAGGAAGGTCCATTAATATGATTTGGTAAATCAATCCTGAGATGGATTCAGTGGTACCGATAATCTATATTTGGATCACATTAGAAACATGAATAAGGTCATTTAAAATATTGAATACAAGTATCCTGAATCAATTGTCATTACATATATGTTTCATAAAATCTAATAAAAACAATACACAAATAAAATCAAATGTTTATTTCCTCCAACAAAAAATAAAATTAAAATTAAATCAATTAACTTCATTATATTCTAATAGGAGAGAGTTCATCATTAATGTTTTTAAGAGAAGACAGTGGATGCAAGTCATATGATAGTGGAGACTTCTTATAACAATTCAATACAAGTATATTGTAGAGGATGCCTATGAAATATATAAAGAGTTAATTAACTTTATTGTTTTTCATTAGTTGAATATATTTAATGGGCTTCATGGAAGTCGAAGCATAATTATAAATTCCCATTCTTGTTTGAATAAGGGTTCACCTGCAGCACACTGAAATATCAAAATCTCATACATACCAATTATAAAATTTTACTGAAATAAATATATATAAAAATTTTAGGAAATTAATTTACCAACCTGAAGGTTTTGTTCATGATCATTGGACACAATATTGATTTGTATTTATAAAAAAATTCATAGTAATAATGGTATTCAATTCCATAATCTTAAATATAGTTGATTTAATCCTCTAATGTGATTTCATCTTAATTTTTTTATACCCACTCATGTAAATAGATCCCATTTATTTTAATTTTTTTATGATTGAATTTTAACTTCAATATCTCACAAACACTAAGAAGAATATGTGTGTAAAATAAAATAACAATATAAAATATTTTTATAAAGTATAACTACAAAACATATTTATATGATTTTTTTTCATTTTTTGATTTTTGAAAACAAGAAAAAAATTTGAGAATAAAAACAAGGACACAATATAAAATATCATATTCCAAATTATTTGATAATTCACATTAAATCTATAAAAAACATTAAAATAAATAATAACTTCTCAATTAGTTATTTCTTTTCAATATTTGGTAAAACAAAATTAGTGATTTCCTAGTGTATAACAATGAAAGGAAAACCAAAACAGATATAATAAAACCTATACATCATGAAAATAAAAAATAAAATGAATTACACTAAAATACTAGATAATGTTACTCACATGGATAATCAATTCAACCTTGGAAAATAATATGCACATTTATTATGCAACCATTTTTTCTTTAGGAATCATTATAAAATTAACAATATTTTTTTCTAAATTTTAAATATTTTTTCTAGTGTATCATCTTTATATCATTGATGATATGGTAAGAAAAATTTCTATATTCATTATTAACTGTTTTTTTAAGTATAATTAATTGATTTTCAAGTGAAAAAAATATTTCTCATTAGTAATTCATTTGATATAAAAAATGATGTTTTAATTCACAAGAATTTCAAATTTATTCATTAAAAGCATCAGGAATGTAATTAAAAAGAAGTTAAAATTTATATAATATTTAAATCATTCATATTATTCACCATCAGACAATGATCATGAGATTCTAACCGATGCTAAATAATAATCAATATATCATAAATTGTTATCTAAACAAGATGTCATCATGCATGGATGAAATAGAAAAAATACCCTATCACATTGTAGGATAGTATGATCACTGATCCTAATCTATTAAAATCTTAACCCCTTTATAGAAAGTTCAAGACTAAAAATAATAATTTAGAATTTCAATCACGAATATAAAACATGAACTAACATAAAAACATAATAGGGATTGATATTATTCCAAGATAAATTTTTAAATTTATTTTTATTATTGTAGAAGAAAAAAATTATTAACCAATAAATAAAATAATGAATTGACTATTTTATTTTCTAATAAATTAAAGGATTAAAATGAAATTATCCTCAAAATATAACTCTACATCTCTTAAATAAGTACATGGATGTAAAGGGGTATGAATTTCTCATACAATAATAATATGAAATTAATTATCCATTTTAATAAAATATCAAGAATAATCCAAATTGATCCTTTAGTTTACTTTAATATATAGATATGATGATCAAAAACTAATGAAATTGTAGTAGTCATTGATGATGTAGTGAGGAATAATATTAATCAATGCAGACAGATTACAATTTTATGAAAGTCATATCATATGTATAATATCTTCAAATTTGACTTCCCCACCACATAAACTAATTTCACACATGTATTTTTCATCTATGATCCTTTCATTATTACATGTGTTTTTAGTTGAAATGAAAATATGTTTTTAATGATTTAACTGGGGATTAAAAAACCTCGTGTTGAAATGAAAATAGTGGAGATAAATCACACTGACAAATATATTATCTAAAATAATGAATCAATACATAAATTCCACACACAATTTGTTTAATATACCAAAAATAATTGTATGTTATCCTTTATTTACGTAACCATATTATAAATAATGGTTGCCTAAAGGAATTATTATATAATTACACTATCTGTATCCATACTCAAAGCAACATAATACCAATATTTTGTAATATATTTATTATTTCATTAAAATTATTATTCATCATTGATCTATCTATGTTAAGAATCATGGATCACGAACCGAATTATATCTAAAGGTAATAATGGAAATAAACCTTGTTGGAATGAATGGATTGTTCAGGCTAATTACCAATATGAAAAAATGTATTTTTTATCAAATCATATTCTCAAGAGTTTTTATAGTCATTGACTTCCTTGTATTTATTAAAATTATATGAAATTTCCCCTATAGTGGTCTCTATAGTTCTATGGATAATCAAAATACCCTAGAACATAAATGAATTCATAAAACATGATAGTTAATTATAATTCTATTATTTTTAATATTTAGGTTCTCACTGATAATTATAAAATATGATATCAAACTATCATTTCCTTACTATAATATCATATGATTGGTGAGTTAGTATATAATATTTATAATTTATTTCCATATAATCTTTACCCTATCCCTTATTTAAATCAATACCAATAAATAAATATTTTATAACACCCCTCCCAAATTTATCAATCACTTTTCTGCAAAAATAATAAGACACATAATCCATACTTCTTTAATTGATGAGATATTATAGAATTTCCTCTTTTATATCTAATTGATGATGTTCGTTTTCCAATACTTTTATGAAAATCCTTTTTATTATTGTGGGTTTTCTTTATAATTTTATATATAGAATAATATTGTATCTATATGTGTTGAAATATTATCATTGTAAAACCTATGAAACTCATTGAATTTTTTTTGTATGTTCACATTAATGTTGAAATATGAAATAATTCATTTATCAATTTTTCTTTATAAAAACATATTAATAATGAACATGTCACTGTTTCATTATATTAATGAATATTTGAATTCAATATATTCTTTGGTTTTTCTATTTTTATCCAATGGAATAAAATATAATCTGTTAAATATGTATGTGTATTAAATTTTGGGTTATGTTAGTGGAGTATTTATGACAAAGAAGTATAAAATGTAATTATATATAGTTAATTTTGTGTGAATTAGTCAATCCACCAGGAGAAAGAATTTTAAATCAAGGACTTTGACAGTATAAAAATTTATTATAAATATAAATCATGTTATTAAAGACCTAAACCAAATAAATTATTACTTTTTGTATGTATGTACATAAATGATTTATGAACTTCCTATTTATAAACATACATAGGATGAGTTAAGATAATGCATATCTAATGATTTCCATCTTTAATCGTGATATATTAAATAAGAATCCCATGTCGTCCAACATGTGATAAGTTATATTCATGATGATCATCCATGATATAAAAATAATACCCAAGTAGATATGAGTTTATGGGTGTAGGTTTGTGTAAAGATGAAATAATTTTTCTTGTTCAATAGTAGATTTTACAGAATATTGTCTCCCATACTGAGTGAAATTAATGACCTCGAACATAATTGTTTCTTGATTAGTAAATAAATGATAGTTAAGTTACTAGTACAAAATGTATTTATTGAAATAATTAAAATAACAAGTTGAAATTATTCACCCAGTATCAATGTATCTTGTGATCTATGCATAAAATATTATGATTTGATATGATAGCCTATAGATTCAATTTTTTTGAGGGAATATTGATTCTTGGGAATATAAGTAAAAGACACAGATAACTATATATTATCAAATTACGTATCTAATAACAAAAACATCTATTGATAGTGATACCAAATTCAAAATCAAAATTTAATTTTGTAAATCAATAGCCTTATGATGTCGGGATAAATCTAGGAATCAAACCTTGAAGGAATATTAAATATTTTATGAATATAACTGAGAACTTATTATTGAGGATTCTTATATGAAACTTTCAGATGCTTACTTTGATTTTCAAAAATAATGAAATGTGGAAACCAATAAACTAAATGTTATTAGAATGTTTGATTCCAATCCCAAATTCAAAATAATTTAGTCTAGAGTGCAATGTGTCCAGATCCAATCAATGTCACATAACTAAAGCAATATAAATTATTTACATTATATGATTATTTATGATTATTATATGGATCATCACATTAAAAAATATAAAAAGATATTCATGAACTTTTAGATTTTGAAATGAATCCAATTTTGATGTTATCAATGCCCAATGGACTATCAAATCAATACAATTTAGTTTCTTATTTGTAACATAATTTATCATTAAATTAAAATATGCCCTTTCGAAAGACCAGGGACATAGTGAAGGGTTTAAAAAATTTTAAATTTTTTTAATAGATGAAATGGGATCTATGAACATTTCTTAATTATTTTACATCGTATAAAATAAAATCTACCTGAATGTATATTTACCTTATACATTTGCATGAGTTAGTGTTGAATATTATTGTTCAATTTTTAATGGTGATTGTATTTAATTTAAATTTCCTTGTGAATAGGCACATTGAATTAGAAATATGATTTAACATAATCAATAAGGTTTTCTAATATAATAATTAATAAGATAATTCATTTCCATGAGCCAATGAACATATAATGTATGAATACTTTTATTAACAAAACTACCTTTCAATGTACCCCTGTGATAAAAAAGTTTCAAGAAAATGAATGCGATAAATAATGATGAAATTTATTACATTTAAATATAAAATGTGGGTTAATCCTGTAATGTGAAAACTGGGTTGTGGAGAGAGTTATAATATGTTATTTATAATTTTTCTTCAACATGAAAAGGGATGGTTAATTAGTATAAATTTGGGATTAATCCAATGAAATTTGTTTTGAGTATATTGGATAATTTATTTAGAAAAATGAGTTTTATAAAATATATTTTAATATAATTTCAACAATATCATACATAATATGTCTCACTTTATAGAAAATGATGTTAATTATGATTCTTAATGATTAAAAAGGATTATGTTTATATGTAATAAAATATGGTAACTTTATGAAATTTATGATCCAATGAGACATTGATTGAAAAATTATACATTACTTGTTGCAAATATGACCCTCATTCGTCACTATGATTCATTCCTAAGAACCAGAAATGATCATACATTATAAGATAAAATATTGGTTTATGGTGTTTCTTTTAGTAATCATAGTCATATTAGCAAGTAATTTTGGATAAATTTTGTAATAATTTTTTATCATGAAAATAAGGTGAGGGGACCGTACTTAATATCTAAAAAGGATATAGAAATAAAAAATGATTAGGAATTAGTTGGATTATTGTTTTTTGTACAATAATTAATATTTTTTCTTATCAAGTTGAATTGGTTTATCTTTGGGAATTGATACATTGGTGGATTTTTTCTTTATTATTGAATTAAATAACATATGAGTAATTTATGTATTTTTTTGCATAGGTGTTCCAAAATATCAAAAAAGATGATATTTATCACCTAGTGTATTTTTACCCAATGTAAAATTTGATTTCATTCCATAAAAAACATCCCTTGTGTTTGTACAGTAATTATTATATCCTATAATTGTTTCAAAATATAAATCTTTTAAAATAATGAATCAAAAATTCGATTTGTTAATATGATAATGTATGGAAAAACAAATACAATAATTAATATTAAACTTCTCATACATTTATTAAAATTAATGTATGTTTCTACTAAAATGGAAATCTAATTGATAACAAGATCAATCCATTGAAAAACTAGCATTTCACTATAAAAATTATAAAATAATGAAAACATATAATGTTATCATGGGAAAAAACATTTCCAATCTTTTAAAAGAAAAAATATAAATACTTACACATTGTAGTTTGAAAAAATATTCTCCTCTTTAGTGATATTTTATCTAAATAAAACAAATTTAATGAACCATAATAATTTTGAAAGAAAACCATATCAATACCAACAAAACCTAAAGTAACAAAATTTATACATTTAATTTTTTTTCAAATAGAAATAAATGGTACTAAAATTATACATTTAAATGGTTCTTTACAAATGATTATTGAAAAATTAAATAAATTTTTAAAAGAATATTATTCATGAATTAAACATTTAAAAATACAAAAATGACATGTAATATATTTTGTTAATTTAAATTTGTTGTCCTCTAAACACATCAATAAATTAACGAATATATATTGTATACATGGAGATAATAATGAAAATGGTTAAATAATGTACTATAGTTTAAAATGTATTAAATTATCTGTACATATAGATATGTTTTTAACGGTAGATGAAATGAATAAAATTAATAGGGACACATAAAATGACTGCAAATAAATACATCCAAATATAAAATTTGATAAATTTTATTATGGGATGAATCTTATGATGTCCATTCTTGTGTACTTTGGTTCAATATTTTATTTCTATGAAAAGTGAAAAAATGGAAACATTTGATAATAGAATTGATATGTACATTGTGAGAATAAAATAACTTTAGGAATCACACTTTTAGAAACCATTACTCATAAAAAATATATACAAAAATAAAAACCGTAAAATGTGATGCAATTGAATATTTTAGATACGGTAACTATTTTTCAAGGAAAACACTATATTCTCATTAAAGAAATTGTAACTATTAATATGGTAAACTAAGACATGTAATTATTAGCATTTCTTTTGATCGGAATTAAATAATTAAAAAACACACTCACACACACACTTGTATATATATTGGTAAACATAAAGTTCTTATTTTCATTTGATACAAAGTTGACTTAATATATTTTTAGTGTTCCTTTTTACAAAAACATTTCACCAAATTATTATAGATATAATTCAAATTTTTTACCAACATACATCTCATAACTCTAATTATTTCATATATATATATATATATGTACCTTAGAATAATATATATTATATCCGCATTCCAAATATGTATTCCACATCCACATATTATAACCATATACCATATCCATGTCCAAGAGATACCACAACCGCAATAGTTACTAAAAGCAAGAGTACGAGAGAGTAAGTAATTAGGAATCAATTTTTATTACATCTTAGATGTTAAGGGTTCTTGATTTTCCAAAAATATATATGGGTACCAATTTTTTTATTCAAATAAGCTGGTGTCATTTATGAAGTAACACAATATACAATGATATATGATGACAAAAAATTGCATCCTAGGGTTTATAACTAAATGATACACCTCTACTGACATCCCCAATTACAGACACCATTTCCATCACAACACTACCATATTTTCTCCTTGTCGTGAAACAATTTGAGAACCATAAGAAATAAAAAAATTAATTCTCCCATGACTTTTACATTTGATGAATTTATAAACATAGAAATTTTAATTACTCTCATTTTAAAAAAACATGACAAATTGAGGTGCGGGTAAAGTGGAAGAATTTAGAAACATATATTATTATAGATTATTATAGATTTGGTTAACTACACACTCCTCATTTTATACTATTAATATAAATTATAAAGTAAGGTTTTAAAAAGGCATCTATAATAATTTTGTGTCATTGTGTATTTCAATTAAACAAAATATTGTGTCGGTTAGCAAGTTGTCCAACCAAATTCAACCCAACCAAATTTACTTACTCATGTCCCAACCCCTGTCAGCATGAATTTGTTTAATGTTTCCAATTAGTAATGATTATAAATGTGGTTTACCTACACACAGATATTTTTCTAGAATTGTGAAAAAAAAATTGGAATATGGATTTTAATGACACATATGAAATGTAAATATATATTTAAACATGAAAAACTAATGAGTATGTATGCTATTTGGCTTTCTTAATACACCCCACCTGAACAGCCTAACTAATGTCCCAACATGTAGCCACCTACATTTATAAATGATTCAAATTATAAATGTGTGTAATTTTTCTTAATGAATAACACATACTTAAAAAATTAAATAAGAACAAATAAAATGTATGTATATATATATATCAATCACTAATGATTTATAAATGTATGAAAATTTCCCCCACCTGAATAGATTTTCACATGATTGAACACATGGCTGCCTGAATTTATAAATGCATTAATTTTAAATGGTAATAAATATGTTTTAACTAGACAAACCAAATTTTCTACTCAAGACTATAAATTATTTTATATATATTTCAATTAGAAAAACTATAGATTAGGGTAACCAGTTACCCTACCTAATTCATCCCCACCCGAGTAGCCGATATCATATCCCAACACTAGCTTCATGTGTCAAATTTGATTCCACTATACATGGTAGTAGGTGAGACTAGATTGATGTATGAGGAAAGCATGCATGGAGGGGAATAGTATCAGAATGAAATTATTTATGGTAAGTAAGGAAATTTCTTTGACAAATATTGTGATTCATGAATAATTATTAATTTAACTACATAATGAATTTATTTCTTATGTGGGACAAATTATTCTTGGGTGACATGCATGACTTCCTATGGGAAGATTTTGTGTTAATCAAACATCTTTAGATAACATTTAATAATATTAACATATATCCCCCTGCATGTATAATATGTTTGGGTGGTTATATTTCTAAATAAAAAATTAATATATATATATATATACTTGGTCAACTACATCCGCCACTGTAGAACTAAACACATGGAATAAAATTATAATAAATCAATCCCTAGAGACTTGACGTCCCAACCTTCCCCTCACCCCCAAACCCTTACCACACCACCACTATATATTTGTATTTATATTAAATATAATAGTAGTGAAATATTTTTTCTAATATATATTTATGTAAGTAAGTAAGTATGTATGTATGTATCTATGTATGTATGTATGTATGTATGTATGTTTGTTTGTTTGTTTGTTTGTATGTATGTATGAATGTATGTATTTATGTATGTATGTTTGTTTGTTTATTTGTTTGTTTGTTTGATTGTATGTTTTTATGTATGTATCCGTATATGAAAGTGTGAGTGTATTTATGTATAATGGTATTTACATATACATAAAATCAAACACACACACACACACACCCACAGAAACATATATATATATATATATTCTAAGTACGTAATTTTAAAAATAATATACATTCATTACTCCAACATGAATTTATTTAAAATTAAAAATATTGACTAATATATATAAATGTGTTGGTATTTTTCAAATTAATTTTCATTTAAAAAATTCTATTTTTTATGATTTTATATATTATATATTTTATTTATGAATTTAAATTAAAAAATATATAATCAAAATAATTTTTATTAAATATATAAATTAAATTTAATCATAAAATTAGTTTCATTTTTTAAAAAATACAGGTAAATAAACCATTTTAAGGAAACGTATATATATATATATATATCAACCTTTTTATAAAATGTTACAAAAAATCATCGCTAATTGCATTTTTTTAGTGATGTTACTACACGAATATGTTAAAATTAACATCACATCATTATTTATAGTCATAATTATATACCAATTATATATAATCCATCATTTATCTCTTCATAATTAATTAAACAAATTTATTCACCCACTTATTTTTGATTTATCGATTCCCATATAAATTTGCCAATACAGAAAGGAATTACTCAAACACTTCATTTATTTTTTTCATTATAAAATCCATTTTCAATTCCATTCGACTTATTAAATTCACTTTTTTATTTAATCAATAACCATATCCTTATATAAGGCATTTCTAACCTTCTATTTCAAAAAACATTATTTTTGTAAACATGATTAATATATCTTTGAATGCATGGGAAATACATAATGAGATCCTCGATAAAGAAAATGATGGGAGAACTATGATAAATAGCTTTAGGGACAATATAAATTAGTGATTTGAATGAAAATTATAGTTAAAAATGAAGATATATTAATAATTTTCTACCCTCATAATGTTTAATACAAAACAATAACATTTAAAAAAGAAAAAAAATAGTTTTTACACATGGTTTATATTATCACCCATGAATGTTTATTTTAAAAAATATTTATTTTTTTTATTTTACCCCCCAAAATGAAATATTATATGGTAATAGATTTGATGAATAATTAAATAATTTTATTAATGAATAAAATATTATTTATTCACTAATAATTGCTTTATTGGTGAGATGAGGATTGTGACATTTGGTTGTCAAATTTTTTTAAAAAATACACTTTGTGATAGGTAATTTGTAATCCCAATTAGGGATTCCTTTTGTAATAATATTTCACTAAAACAATATATTTGAATGTTTACCAAATATTAGTATTTATTTTATAAAAACTTATTTCGGAATAAGAGAAGTATAATTAAAAAATATATACCTTAATGAATTTTTTTTATATAATTGATATTACAATTGTTATTTTGGTATCCAATTGAGAGCCTTAAATTTCTAGAAACCGTCTTATTCATTTTCAATGGCCATGAAATAATCGACTAACCCATTTTACATATTGTAAATTATTATTATTCTAATAACACATATTTTCATTCAATAAAATTTCCAATCAATGAATGTTATTAGTGTTTCTATATACCATTATTCTTATAGTAAAAATTATTGTTGGAAATAATGAGATAAGGTAATTTCATCTTGTAATCGTGATATTTTATTGTACATATTTAATAGTATTGCTTATCTCACTATAATTTATTTTTAATGAATTTTTAGATTAAATATATTATTATGAGTTAGGTTCTTATATATATATATAATTACCAACACTCCAAATCAAAATCCAATCAAAGAATATCCCTGATAGGTCGAGTTAGGACATTTAGAATGGAACCGATAGGGATAATCTATATGTTGTGAGGGGGATAATCCATTGAATCATTATGGAGAGTGTTCCTTTTCCTAGTCATCCATCAGACCATACATCATGACATTACACGAATACTACACCAGATGGAATTTTTTTATGAATTTATATCATAGAATCACTAGTAAACAGAAACCAATGTCGATGAAGACCATCATCTGACACCATGTGAATGAGTCTATAACAAAAAGAAGATCAATATCATGGCAGTTACATCTATCTATTAAATAACACTATAGATAAACACCTCCATGATAGTAGAACCATAAGAACCATATTTCACGTAGAATATCATATCAGTAGACATTAGAAAAATTAACATATTCTTTACTTTGTTAAATATAGTAAAAAGAACTAGGATCCCCTTTAAAATGATTCAATTAATAAATTCAAGTATTGTGGTCTTCCCATCTATAGTATTCATTATCATCTACACTCAACATCTCTTTATTAATAATAAATATTTGAGTGGTATTTATGATGTGTTTCTACACTTTTTCAAGAGAGATTATTTTTAGTTCTTTATCATTATAATATATAGAGATAGTTTTAACACATTTTTTCCATAGTTGTACTTATATTTTCTAATTTTTTACCCAATTTTATTTGGTTGATTTACACATTGCATATATTTCAATTTATTTTAACATTCCAAACATTATTTTCATCTCTGAATTATAACTACACTATAGAGCTAAATATTTTTAGTCCTAAAGTTTGTATTGAATCTATGATATAGATCGAGAAGGGTTATGACTATTGATATTTCCATATTGGTTTTAAATTCAATATTGAAAAATTCAACAAGAATAATTATTAATTATAAAAACTAAAGATGAATGTAATATTAAAGAAAAATCATTTTACACTTGTAATTATAGAAACCTGAAGAGTGTTATGGAAGATAAATGGATCGAAATTGATCAGAATGTTATTTCCAACATCTATTTTCATTTTGAAAATTTGTTCCTTTTAATAATTATATTGAATATAATGGGAATGATTATTTAGGATACTATGAGGAAGCTACACGAGGCCATGTCATTATACAACATAAATTCTTAAAGATAAACTTATACATTATCCAAATGATTGGATATATTAGGAATAAATGAAACTCATCAAATACTCCATATTGGGTGAATAAACATTATTTAGTATCTTAACCACTTATCAAAAATAGGGTAATGACATGAATAATTAAATAGATTTTAACACATTGATTTCGTATAGTAGTGTAGATAAATATTATCCTACTCAACTCTTCACCCCTATAAAATGTAGAGATGTATGGAACCAACAAGAATGTAATCTGTGAATTTTTAATGGGGTCACAACCCATATAAATGGGGTTTTAAACAATAGTGGATAACCCTGGATAATATTTTTCCATAGTTTTTCTCATAATATGATCAACCTAACCATTTCTTACCTTACTAAACATACCTAAAACTACCTTTTTACGTGGTGTTAGAACAAAACTATTCTTTTTTTCTTGTACTGAGGTGTAATCGATCCACTAACATTTCACAAGATATGCATGCGCACGTAAATTTTTTTAGGGAAGTAAAACTCAAGTCACACCATTGATGAGTTGTATATGGGGAACTGATTTAGAAAAACAGATGTTGAAGTAATAATGAAAGAAACCTAATAAAAAATAATACATTTGAGTGTTGAGGAAGCAAGATTCTCTACAACAGTAATGGATCGAATGATTGATATTCATCAAGTTTTAGTAATTGAGTTCCAAGTTATATCCCATAGTGCTGTTCAATAATAAGCATAACATTGTATAAATTATCTTGATCTATCAAACTCAATATATAAAAATTTATTTAACGAAAAAAAGTATCAAATTAAGAATCCCATTACATTTATTAATTTCTATGTCAACTATGATTTCATAATTGAATGCCCCTAAAAATTATTCCCATTTAAGATTACATTTATAATACAAAATATTAAATTATTAACTATGAATCAAATTTTTATAAAATTTATTAATGTGGAAATTAAATTTCTAAAAACCAATATAAATATTATTTAAAACATATATTAATAAACATGATGTAGAACTTTCATATTTTAAAAAATTTGAATTTAAAAATTTCAACTTCCAATAATTCATTATGTTTATTAATACCCATATTATTATATTTTATTTACTATAAATACAATATAAAATATCTTAAAATGAATTTCCATAGGATCAAACAAAATATATATAATTTAAGGAAAAAAATAATTCCATATAAACATCTCAAAAAATGATGAAATAATTCATCAAATAAAAAATAAGAAGAACATATCCTATTTTTATACTAAAGTATGAAAACATAAATTAAGTGAACATAGTTCAAAATATAGGTAAAATAAAATTCCAAATTTTGAATTCATATGGTAGGTAGATTTTCTTCTTGGGGTAGGTTTATTTTTCTTCATATGGTAGCTTCATTTTCTTTATTGTGCCATATTAATTTTTCTTATTTTCAAAAGTTATATTTTTTCTTTTAGTCCATTAATATTTCATCATGTTATTTATTAATTTTTCTTACTATAGTTAATTAATTTTTTTTCTTATAGCCAGTTATTTTTTTTCAAGTTGTAGTTTAGTAATTTTCAAAATTTTCACTGATAATCAGTATTAGTAATTTCCAAAGATTCATAAACATCCTAAAAACATACTAATATTAGATTAATTGTAGCTCATGTTTGAATGAATAAAAAGATATGAGAAATTATAATAATTCAATAATAATTATTTTAATGTCCAATCATAAATTAATTGCATCATGGGGCATTTTAACATTCTCAAATTTCGATAATTACGTTAATTTTTATATTCCAAAATTTTGATCCTTTTTGAACGTTATAAATAATATTAAATAATTATCTACATCAATGTAACAATATTTTATGGTTATATGGTTAAATATATATCCCCTAAGATAAATAAATATTAAATGAAGTGAAACTAGCCTTTCAAATAAAAAGTCGAAACTGAATGTCCCCTGTGAATAATAATTTTGAATGAACCTGTTGTAAAAGATACATCAAACACATAACAAGGATTACCCAAAATTCATGAATTATCAAATAGTATTTATATAATTAAAAACCTACATGTGTATAATAACAAAAATTAATTTATAAAAATATTTTAGAATCCTAATGAATCCATGAAAACATTTAAATATTTATAAATAATGGTTTTCAATGAATTAAATAGTAGCCTACTATTATAGAATAAGTTTGTGAGAAGTGTAAATGATTATAATATATAGTAATCAATTAATATTAACCAAATTTTTTTTTTAACTACCCCAAAATGTATTATATTAATTTAAATTTTTGTCATACCATGTACTAGTTTGATTTTATCATACATATCTTAATCCAAGGGTTTAATAATTATTTTATCATCTTGGTTTTCCCTAGAAACATATTACAAAAAAATAATTCCATTTTGAATAGGATATCAAATAAAGTGATACATGATTTTTTATGTCTAGTGATATTTTGATATAATGGATTTTTATATATAAAAATTTTAGAAGTATTATTATAATAAATCAGTAACTTCAGAAAATTAGAACCAAAAACATTATGTGATTTTTTAATCCATAAATACCATGAATAATAAGAAGTTAGAGAAACATAATAACAACCAAAAATTGAAAACTCTACAAAATTTCATATCATAGAACTCTATGAAACTACAAATTTACCATTAAAGTAACAAATACGTATTTTTCTTTTTGTATCTAATTTCCAACTACAAAAGAAATATATAAAAAACCCGTTAGTTAACATAAGTACATAAATGATAAACGCATTTTAGATTCAAATATCCTTTAATATACTTAATTACTAGTATATGTACCTTTAAATGAATTAATTTACGATTCAATTATAATTTAAAAGATACACATATAGAAAAAATTTAAATTTTGTTTAGGTGATGTCAAATAATGTAAGATAACAATCAATGATCTAAACATATTATTATCAATATGATTTTCGTCTTTATCATGATTTTTTACTAGATGAACTCATTGGAATATTATATATTTTACAAACATTATGAACATACCATTTAACCAATTCATTAGAATATTTGGATTGATTAATATAGATACCTATATTTTCTTCGAATTATTTTCAAACCCAAAAGATCTTAATTTCACCTATAAGATTTATTCAAGCACCAAATACTTTATATTTTTAAATTCATTGTTGAAATAATTACTTTTTGGAACAAATATAATATCATCAACATATATTTAAAGAATTAAAATATCATTTGAGTCCTTTAAGAGTAAGATCAAAATTTTGCTTTTCAAAAACCAATATTTAAATGAAATAATGACAACCTATTATTCCATGATTAAAGAGTTTTTTTAAACAAAAAAAAAATTTTGGAAAGTCACAAAACATGGATAGGATTATATTAATTCTCATTACCTAGGCTATAATTAAACAAATCATAAATATATCCCTTTAAAAATGAAAATTTTTATATCCACTTGGAATAGTTTAATCTTATAATGAGATTCATATTACAAATGATTTATTATATATTCAAATCCAGTTGACTGAAAATATAATTCTATAAAATAAATTCTTTATTTTTTACGGTAACATTCAAATACTAATATAATTTCCCTGGATTTTTATACAAAGAAATTATATCTAAATAGTTTAAAAGTCATTATATAAAACCAAAAAATCATAGCTGGAAAAAATGGGTTTAGTGTATTTATAATCATGGATAAAAATAATAATAAGTTAATTAAAATTATACACCATCTCATTCTTACCTCAATATAAATAGAATCTTTTTTTAAATTTCATACCCAATACCATCCTTCATATTCTGGTAAAATAGTCATAATAATGGGGTGATATCTTATACTCTATAATGGTTAACATGAATTATATCAATAATATCAATAGGGAATAAAACATGAACATGGAACATTAAAATTATACCATGAATACCATAGATCAATTTCTAGATTCATGTAATAAACCATAGATATTAATAATACATGAATCATTAATTAAAAAAATAACATGATTGATCAGAGTATAACAATGACATGAGACATTGAATTTTTAGCATACAAAAGGAAAGAAAATTATATGTCATGGAAACCTACCATAAAATTCATAACATGTTAGTGTTATACTATTCACTTATTTACCTTCTTAAAGGATTGGATAAACTCTCATGAACCCTCTAGTTTTGGGAATTAGATAACCTCCCATTTACCTTACCATTTTTGGCATAGGATGACCTCATCTATAACATATAGTTTAAGCCTTATGATGTATTCCTGAGTACCCTTTAGTATCCTACATAGGATGAACTCTTGTGTACCCTCTAGTTAAGGTCATATGATGACCTCCAATTTACCATGTAGTTTTTTATTTGGGTGACATCCCATGTACCCTCTTGTTATGGGATCCAAATGATCTCATGTGTAACTTTTCTTCAGTCTTGGGATGACCAACCATATACCATTTAAGTTCATAGAATTTTCTCATTACTCAATAAATTAGTGGGAGATATAGGTCTCTCTCATCACATAACGAAAATACTAAAAAAATTCACATGAACATAAATCATTAACACATCAAACCCCATGTAATGAAATAAGTTTTATATACATTTCATCATACTATAACTCATAGAAAAGTAATAGGTTTCAAAAAAATCAATCCATCATAATATAATAATCCAAACATATAAATAACGAGGGTAGAATTATGGAATAATTTTCCAAGTAAAGAATATGTAAGATAAGATATTTTTATCCTCAAAAGAAAATAATTTTGAATGATAAAATGTAATAATTATTGTGGAAATATGCTTTCTATTTTTGGAAAATTTCTTTTAAAAATCTGTCAAATTATAAAAGAAAATATTTTCCTTGAAAATTAGAATATATTATTATAAAATAATATTCAAGGTATTATGGTATCACAATCGATAGAAAATAAACTCGGTCTATATAAGTTAAAAAATCATCCCATTAGTGTTTTTTCCAAAAAAAAAATCTTCATGATTCGCACATAGAAAATGATAAAAATAATCCTTTTAAACAATTTTTTAAAAATTGAAACATGAGTAAAAATGATCGTAAACAATCATAATCAAACAGTCAAAATGGTTTTTGAATGAATTTTATAAAAAAATCAGGGATGCCTGAACAAAATTGTTTTATGGAAATGTTTTAAAAATTAATTAAAGTCCCTTATTAGTATCATATCATTAGAGTTAGAATTAATAAAATTAAATACTAATGTGTATTCACTATAAATCCACATAAAACAAGGTAAAAAAAATAGGATAATCCAATGTAATCCTACATATAATATTTTTATGAAATGATCAATTAAGTAAAAGGTTAACCAAAAGAATGGAAATTGAGTTAATATTTCCATTTAAACATTTTAATCAAACTAATTATTTTCCCCAAAAAAGTAATAATTATAAAATTAAATACTTAATAACATTATTATAATGATATTCATGATAATATATATCAAAATTAAATATTTAAACCACAAACATGAAATATGTCTTCAATAATTTATATATCTCATTGAAGAAAATGCTATACCAAAAACCTGTACAACATGATTTATATTATTTTTTCATATATTAACCTCCACTTGAATATCACCTCCTTGAAGGACCCCATGAGAAAATTCTATATTTTATTTTGGTGAGATAAATAACACCTGTATTTGAGTATAGTGGGAATGATATTGGTTTTTATATATTTGAGGACATTCATGGCCTGTAAGGATAAATGGGGTGGTGAGTGGTGATATTTATACTTTAAGAGGAGTGGTTTTATGTTATTAAATGAAGAATATGTTATAATTTATTCCAGACATGTTGAGGTGGAATTAATTCCTGAGAATTTGGATGAGAAATAAAATTTTAATGGCTGATTACGGCCCTGAAATACCACAACTAACAATTTAGTTATGTATATGTTAGGATTTTTATGCTTTTACCTTTTAAAATTAACCTATTACATTATGTTACAAATATAGTAGTAAATCATTCTTTTTTACCATAGTAACATTTTTATGACTAAAAATTAATATGAACACACTAAATAATTTCAAAATTATAATTCGTAATATGGAATTAATTTTTATAAATTAAATTCATAGAATTGGACGATTCAAATATGAAATTAATCCCATAGATACATATGGAATGTCGGGTTTTAAAGTGAAAAAGTTCATAAGTTTGAAATGTTTTTTATATATATTTTCAATGATAAATATATTCTAATAAACTAAATAGGATTTTATTATGCATAACTAAACTAATTATACTTTTAAAAGAATTGAAATATAATTTTACTATATAAATAAATTAGAAGAAAAAGATATTTTCAAATTAAATTCATTATTTTTTACTACTGAACAAAAAGTAACACTTCTACAAGGAATACCAAAAATTCACCCAAGCATTATTATAAAATTACAATTTCATGAATGAAGTTTATTTTAGAAAATAAAATTTATAAACTATTCAAATTTCAGTTTCAATAATGTTTTTTCAGTAAAATGTGGAAAAATTACCTTTTAGAAAATAATTCATTTTTGTGATTAAATGATGATATATTATTATCTAGAGAGTATAAAATTTATTGGATGAATTTAAAAATATTTTATTTTTTATATAACATAAAAATTTTATGAATATATTTCACTGATTATTGTTAATTTAATTTATTATGATAAAATGAAATTATGGGTATAGAAATATTTTTTTATAAAAACAATCACTTTATTTTAATTTTTTTTCATTTATAATTAATTGGTAACCAATGAATTCATTTTATATATGTTATAAAAATATATTTTCATAATTTATTTAATATCATTAATTATCTTTATTATAACATTTAGCTAATATCTATCATAATTATATAATAACATTTCTAGAGCTCGTTTAAGATCGGTGTTTTGTGGCAAGTAAGCTATGGGAGAGATTAAATTTATTTTAAAAATTAAAAAAGAATAGAATATTGGGGTTTTACATTCTCCCCACATTAATATAATTTCTCCCATGAAATTTGTTTCATGGATAAAAACATATTAGGATACCCCTGCCTCATTACATACTTGGGTTCCCACGTAGCTTCCTCAATTCTATGGTTTTACTAAAAAATGGTAAGCATGTGAGTGGTACTATTTTGTATAAATTTCACCAGAATCACTACTGATTGATATTTATAATAAATATCTCTCTTTATTTTTATGTCCTATGACTTTTTTACATGTTAAATATTAGTTATGTACTTACTCAGGAGTGTTATATATAACAAATCTTGAACATTAGATATATTTAGTGTAAGCGTCAATCGATAAGCTACCATCCTGATATGATCAATAATTTCAAAAAAATCTTATCAATTTGAAATTTCATATAAAAACGTAAGTGTGGGTATGTCAAAATTCCATTTTGAAGGATCCTCATTAAAAAAACTATTAATAAAAATTCCTTTTAAAAAGAGGAAAAATAAAAGGTGAGGACCACTAAAAAAGTAGGATTCAGATTAGGAGAACATTAGTGGTAAGTCAGAAAATAGACATGAAAGAGAATTATAACTATCTAGTTCTGATGGAGAATGATATGGAATAAGGAAATTATAAGGAAAATGATCAAAAAACAGAAACTAAATAAATATAAGAAAGGTCATTGATGTCATTGTTAATTATGATCATATGATAGAAATGTATTTCAAATTCATTTGAGAAGGTATAATTACGTGATTTCATCTAAATATTACAATACCAATCTTTGGTTTTTACATGATCAATATCTTATTCATTTCTTATTCCATGAAATATAGTCAAAATTTTATTTCCTGTAGAACTACTGTATAATAAAAACCCTAATGGGAGTAAAAGACATTCCCACTATCTATAGTTATCATAACAAAAAATGGTTAGAAGATATTATTCATTACAAAAAAATCATCATATGATTCATTAATTAATTAGTACATAAAACCTAATCAAAAATTTATTATAAAAAATTTCATAAATGGTTACCCTTATAAACCATCCAAATGACTAAAATCCAAATCATTGTAATGATGTTTAATAAATTTTCCAAACCTACTTATCAATAATTCCCCAAAAAACATGATGTAGATCTTTATTATCATAAACCAAACATGTTAAAATCATTGTAATATATTCTACATCACCATGGTAATTATTTGAATTACTACAAACATTAGTGAAAACAAGAATTATTTCAAAAAACTATTTCTTTACTCACACCATAAATCCAAAATTTATATAAACTCAATCCATAAACCACATTTTCATGATATTACTAATTAGTTCCAAAGACATCAATACTACCCCATTTATTTTATCACAAAAAATATATCATTATCTCATAATCCACATGTTAAGGGTTATATTTCCTTTAATCATGTGTTCCCCAAAAATATCATTTTACTACTTCAATCACTATTATGGTTCTTAATACCTTTCAAAATATTTTTCAAAATCCTTAAAGAAATACAATAATTAAAAACTAATTATATGATTCATTTACCATAAAATTAATTCTAAAAATTATTCATTAATTCTAATATATAAAAACTCAATAATTTCACCACCTTGTTGTCATTCTCCACAACGTCAATAGTGATCACATGATATTTTTCTTTTTTTATGGATATAATAAATTCCTTATATCAATCATCAATGTTATCCATTGGATTTGGGGTTTGATTAACATAATTCCAATTTAACATACTCATGAAGCATTGAAATGTGTATGGGATGCATCTCATGTATATTTCTTTATATTTTTATTGTTATCTGACTTAATCCCATAAATTCAGAACTCAATTTCCCAGTGAACTATCTTTCAAAACATGAATCATTTTCTAGTCCCTAAATGAAAATTTCTCTCAAATTTCCTTCCACACATCAAGAAAAAATAAAGATCAACTTCATTTCCATATAATTGTTGTAATTTATTTTGAAGTAAATATTTCTTCCCTTATCTAAACTAAAATATTGATGGATAACTCCAATTTTCATATCAACCATTATAACTCATTGATAAATTTATTCATAGGTACTAATGCATATTATTTAAAATTTCCTTTGAATAATATGTTTTAAACCACCAATGAATTGATCAATTTTACTTTCATAACTATTAATTAAACCTGATACAAACCTTTAGAGACTTGTAAAATTTTCCTCATATGTACTGATTGATTCATCATCCTTTTATTTCATCTCATAAAATTTCATCTCCATATTTTTACATAGAATAATACGTTATTACATGATGAGTAATATCTTCTTAAACGTATCTCATTCTATTGATTTAATCTCTTCTTACTGTCATATATTCCTAATAAGATTCCACCATTGATCTTCTTTACATTATAGATGATAAATATAATATAAAACATGTTCATGTCTATAATATTAATGAAAAAATATATTTTTTCAATGGTGTTGATCTATTAAATATCAACAAGTGGATTAGATGACCCAATGAAAGAATGCGAACTATCCCTCATAAATGAAAAAATGTGATTTTTTTCCTTGCATTGCTCATTTTGATGTCTAGTATGATTCATAGATTGTGTGATTATGGAAAGGAAATTTTTATTTCTATCTCAAAAAACATTTTATTTCTCTAGAGTAAACCCATTAAATTTCCTATCACAGTAAAAAATAAAACATTTCTTTTATATTTCATCCATTATCTTAAAATAAAGATAACATCGTGATAATAATTAATAATACTGTTAAAACCATAAAATAAATGGAAATAACATACAAAATTTCAATATTTTATGCCTTATATTTAATCATAGGTTATTCATTGTCATTACCAAAACCCTACGATTGTAACTGAGATATATCCTTGGGGCTCATACTATGGTTTTCTTATCCTAGATTCCAAAGTATATTTAAACATTTCTATGGTATTTACTATATGAAATAGAATTTTCATACGTATATATTACATTAAATAGGTTAATACTAACTAAACATGTAGATAAAATTAAGATAGAACTGTATGGGTTTATGGTATTTGGTAACATAAAAAAACAGCTTGTTCATATAAAATTTATATCACCTTCTACATATCACTAAATAAATAGATCCCTTTTTTACATTTCATACTCAATATTTTTCTTTTATAACCTAATAAAATAAAAAAAATAAAGGGTTGATCTCAAATATGAATTAAGTGTACAAAAGGGAGATATCAATCACAACATAAAAGAATAAGAACATGAACCTGACACATAAAAATTATACCCAACATATAATAGATCATAATAGAGATTCACGTAAAAAATCATTTATGTTCCCATGAAATTAATTATTAATTCATTAATTAAGATGACCTATGGGAGTATAACAATGAAATAATACATTTAATTTGTGGCATAAACATGCTTAGAAAATCATAAGTCAATCCAACCTAACAAGACATTAATAACATATTAGGATTGGTATATTCGATTGTGTACCTAATTTGGTATTTGGATGACATTTTATGTACCATATAAATTCATTCTTAGGATGAACTCCCATTTACCATTTAGTTTTTTGCATTGGATGAGTTCCTGTGTACCCTATAGTTTTGGGCTCTAGATGACCACTCGTGTACCCTCTAGTTTTGATATTTGGACGAACTCATGTGTACCCTCTTGTTTTTGGATTAAGTTGAACTATTTTGTACTATATTTTTTTGGTATTAGGATGAGTCATTGTGTACACTCTAGTTTTTTTCTTATTATGACCTCATGTTTACTATATAGATAAGGGTTTGGGTTGATATCTCATGTACCCTTTCAGTGTCAGATTAGGTTGACCACCCATGATACATTTAAGTACATAAAAATTTTATCATTTCCCAATTCATTTGATGGTGATATAGGTCCCAACCATAACATATTGAAAATCATAAATTTTCCTTATATAGTAACATAAATCGTTCATCACATCAAAACCCATTTAATGAAAATATTTTTATAATCACGTCATAATAACACAACTCATGGAAAATAAATCTGTTTCATAAATTCCAAGACATCATTTACATAAACCAAAAACATATAAAATAATGGTGCTATAAATTAATAATATCCACATTACTTCATAAGTAACATCAAATAATTGTATCTTATTAGGAATATAATATTTAACGATCATAGTAATAATTCATAACGGAAATATCCTTTCTATTTTGGAAACATTTTTTAGAAATACACATAATTATATATGGAAATATTATATTTTAAAATAAAATTATAATATTTTAACATTATTTTCAATTTAATAATGATTCATGAAAATTAGAAAAGATAATCATGCCCTATATGTTACAAAAACATTCCTTACGTACTATTTTCAAAAAAGGGGTAAATAAAATATATTAGGGAAGGAAATAAATAATAATTTCAACCCATTTATTAAAAATTAAAATATTAGTGGAAATTTAGTTAAAAATCCATAATATAATAGTAAATAATTTATAAAACATTTTAGAGAAAAATGGGTTTTGAAGAAAAATTCAGTTTTAAGGGAATCTTATAAATAATAATTATTAAAATAAAATATGTTATAAATATAATAACATTGATGTGAGAATTAAAAAATAAATAGATTATTTGTATTAACTATATATACAAATAAAAAGGAGGAAATAAAATATAAGACAATAAAATTGTATCCCATTTAAATTCATAGCATGAAATAATCAATGATGTGGTATGTTAACCCAAATAATGGAATTTGGGTTAAGATTTCCCTTGCCACTTTGTAATGAGTCGAATCATATTTCCCATAAAAGTAATCATTATCAAATTAAACATTGAATAAAATTAAGATAATTAAATTAATTAAATTAAATAATAATGGATAACATATATATAATAGACAAGAAATATGTGCTGAATTTGGAATTTATCTCACAATATAAAAAGTGAGATGAGAAACTCTAACCTCACACTTTGATTTTGTTTTGTGTACTTTAAACTCCTCTTGAATGTAAACTCCTTGAAGGAAACCTTGAGAAACATGGATTTTGTATTTGGTGAAATCAAAATCACTTAAACATGGGGAGATTGTTGAGGATAGGGTTTCCTAGAGATTTTATGATCTTAAAGGCTTGAGATGTGAAATTGGGGGGTGTTTATACTAGAGTAGGAGTGGATTTAAGTGATTAAATATTTAATATTTTATAATTAAATCCAAAAAAATTGAGGTTCATTTTATCCAAATTTTGATTCCATTTACCGAAATTAAATTTAGTAAATTTATGGAATTAGATTTAAAATTAATTCTATAGAAACAATGGAAATATTGGTTTTTAAATAGAAAAGGTTCAAATGTTAGAATTTTTTTATATTCAATTGAAGATTAAAATGATTCCAATAACCTTAATTGAATTGATAATTTTGTAATAAAAATTATTATAATTTACAACCACTATAAAATATAATTTAATTGTATAAAAAAATTGTATGGAAAATTATTTTTCTATTAAAAATCATTATTTATCACTATTTATAAAAAATGAGACTTCTTCAAAAGATAACAAAAATTAACCATAAGATAAATGTTATATTCCTAATGAAAACAAGTCTATTTTATATATAAACTTTATAAAAGGTTCAAATTTTAGTTTAATAATAGGTCTACCATTTAAAGGTGGAAAATTTCTTTTTAGAAAAATATAACTTATTTTATAATTGATATTGGATTTATTTTTATCAAAATCCCATCAAATATATTTGTTGAATTTATAATTTTATATTGAATATATGATATAAGCATTTTATTAAGATTTTTCACAAATAGTTATTAATTTAATTTATTATGATAAAATGCAATTCTCTAGTATACATGCGGTTTTTATAAAAAAATTCCTTTTATTTTCAATGGTTTTTTTATTTTCAATTCTAATTAATTGGTAACCAATTAATTCAATTAATAAAAATTTGAAAAAACTATTTTAATAATTTTTTTAATCTCATTTATTCCCTTCATTACAATGAATAGGGGATAACTATCATAATTATATAATAGTATTTTTGGAGTTCATTTAATCATGTTTTTAATGAAATTTAAGATATCGAAGATATAAATTTATTTAAAAACACTACTATATAATCAGGGTATGTTAATACTATCCTTGATTTTTTAATTATTTTATAAGAATCTTTCAATTTTTTTATAAATAATAATTTGTTTCCAATGATATTTTTATCCTTTGGGGGTTCAACTAATGTCCCGACATTATTCCTATCAAACTAAATTAATTCTTCCTTCATTGAAATGATATCGTTTGACTCATTTAAAGGTTCATCAGTATTTTGAAGAACAAAATAAGATATAAAGTGTTTCGGTGCGGATGTGCGTCGGGTTTCTGTTCCGGTGCTGTTCCGCCAGGACGCATTCGCGCGTGCGCCCGTCGACCCGAGGGGATGGGCACGCGCGGCTTGTGGCCCCGCAGTCCCGCTTTCCAAAGGTGGGCGGCATCCGTCCCTTATGCAGGGGCGTCTGCTCCTTGATCAAAACCGGGATGATGGGATGTCGGCTCCTCCTTCCGTGGACGTCTCCTCAGAACTCGTCCCCTAATCCGGGTCTCCCTCATAGATTTAAGACGTGATCGTGAATCTTGTTCCCGGCGCCATATCTTCGTGGACACCGGTTAATTATGCTGCTTCCGCCCGGACGCTCCAAGGGGTCTGGTCGGGGCAGTAACCTGCGGTGAGGAGACCAGGTAGCTCTGGGTGTCGGGGGCGTGTCTTAACACTGCGACTCTGCATGTCTGCCTTCCGTCCCTAATAGGGCTTCTCGAAGGCGTGATGGCCTGAGGCATCCCGCGCTGGGTGCGGGGAACTGTGTTACCTGAGGTTTTCCTCAGCTTCCCATGTTTAACACGGGGTATGCCGCGAGTTTAACGTCCAGCGGGGACGGCATCGGACTGATCAACACGAGAAGTGGATCAGATGATAGAACCCCTTGCGGGGAACCTCCGATGCTGGGGCCAGCACCTGGGCGGCTTCCCGAGTGAAATGGAGTGGAATGAAGTGGCATGACCCCACCGGGATGTGGCAGCCCGGGTAAGGATCAGGATGGATGATGGAGTGAAGAGCTTGGACCCCATAGGGGCTTCCTACGTACTGCGCGTTAGCGCGGATCAAAGTCAGCGTAGTTCGGACATACAGTTTAACGTCATGCTGGACGTCGTCAAACCGACTCACGAAGAGGTCGAGGCCGCCGGTCGGAGGATTGAACCGAACCACCTCGCACAGAGGGGGATGGAACGGCCGGGTGGATCACAGTTTCACGTCATGCTGGACGCTGAAAGGAGAAAAGGGCAGTGGGGAAGCACAATGGATATACACATGTGCAGTGTCCCACAAGGGCGGATTCATAGGTGAATCGACGCATGTGTGAACCCGGGAGGGGTCCACTGATGGACGAACCGACGTGAATACGACCGGGACGACCAGGTGGTGGGCTTGAACCTCGGAGAGGCTTCCTACGTACCCTGTTTAGGGGACAGGGATCAAAGTCCACGTAGTTCGTTCCGTCTGTAATACTCTACCCCCGTGGGCGAAGGCCACTCCAATCCCGACATCCCTGCAGAGACGAGCGGGTGGGGGCAACATCCAAACTGGGAGGGGTACCCTGCGTGCGAGGCACGGGATCAGGCGATTCGAATGGTTTAATGTCTTTCCGGACGAAGTACAGTTTAACGTCGTGTGTTGAGGACGAAGCGGATGGTTTAACGTCTTGCCGAACGAAATATAGTTTAACGTCGTGTGTTGAGGACGAAGATGCTTGGCAGTTTAACATCTTGCAGTGCGGACGTGCTGCAGTTTAGCGTCCTGCAGGATGAATGCTGAACAGTTTAACGTCTTGTAGCTCGGACGATATGCTAGGCAGTTTAACGTCGTGCATCTTGGACGTGGTACAGTTTAACGTCATGTTGGACGAAACACATGGCAGTTTAACGTCTTGCAGCGCGGACAATGTGCTAGGCAGTTTAACGTCGTGCAGCTTGGATGAAGCGGACGGTTTAACGTCTTGCCGGACGAAGTACAGTTTAACGTCGTGTGTCGAGGACGAAGGTTCTTGGCAGTTTAACGTCTTGCAGCGCGGACGTGGTGCAGTTTAGCGTCATGCAGGACGAATGCTGAACAGTTTAACGTCTTGTAGCTAGGACGATATGCTAGGCAGTTTAACATCGTGCAGCTTGGACGTGGCACAGTTTAACGTCATGTTGGACGAAACACTTGGCAGTTTAACGTCTTACAGCGCGGACGAGGTGCAGTTTAGCGTCATGCAGGACGAATGCTAAACAGTTTAACGTCTTGTAGCTCGAACGATATGCTAGGCAGTTTAACGTCGTGCAGCTTAGACATGGCACAGTTTAACGTCATGTTGGACGAAACACTTGGCAGTTTAACGTCTTACAGCGCGGACGAGGTGCAGTTTAGCGTCATGCAGGACGAATGCTAAACAGTTTAACGTCTTGTAGCTCAGACGATATGCTAGGCAGTTTAACGTCGTGCAGCTTGGACGTGGCACAGTTTAACGTCATGTAGGACGAAACACTTGGCAGTTTAACGTCTTACAGCGCGGACGAGGTGCAGTTTAGCGTCATGCAGGACGAATGCTAAACAGTTTAACGTCTTGTAGCTCGGACGATATGCTAGGCAGTTTAACGTCGTGCAGCTTGGACGTGGCACAGTTTAACGTCATGTTGGACGAAACACTTGGCAGTTTAACGTCTTACAGCGCGGACGAGGTGATACCTCCGGTGGGTCTGTGTCCCTTCGCGCGAGCCTGGAGGGCCGCACGGGAAGACAACGTACGGCGCGGGCACCCGGGATGAGGATCATCGGGTGCCACGCAGGCGGGTACCCTCAGTGGGTCAAAGGGGGCGACCCTGGCGGTTTGCGCGCAAAAGAGGAGCTTGGCGCGCAATACCGCGGGTCGGCATGCAAATGGGCGGGCTGGCGCGCAATTGGGCCAGCGCTTTGCGCGCAAGAGATAGAGATTGCGCGCACCGGGCTTCGGACAGCGCGCGGGGGCAACGGCTCATTTCTTAACGAATGGACACTTTGAAAAAGGGGGGGTGCGCGCAATCGGGCTGGATTGCGCGCACCCGGGGGAAATTGCGCGCAAGAGGCTTCTTTTGCGCGCGAAGGCCTTTGGGTGAAGAGTTAGTTCAAAAGAAAGGAGCCAAAGGGATTGCGCGCGAAGTTGAACCCCGAGGCTTTCTTGCGCGAAAGAAAGGAGGTTACCTGAAGATCGGCATTGCGCGCGGAAGGGGTTGGATTGCGCGAACGAGCGACTCTTCGAATTCCGGCCACCTCAAAACGTCGGGGGTCGCCTTATATTTATAGGCAACCCCGGGCGCGGAATCTGGTCCGCGGGCGCGCAATTTCCTTCGCGGGCGCGGAATCGGGCCCGGCGCGCAAGGGAGTCGCGCGGGCCACGGGCGCGCAAAATTGCGCGCCGGCCCAGCGCATTGCGCGCATCCCGGGAAGTTTGCACGCGGCACTACAACTTTGCGCGCGGGCCTCCAAAATTCCGCGCAAGGCTTCCGGGCCCTCCGAAACGGGCTTCCGACTCCAAATATGACCTCGCTTTCCGCATCCGGAGCTTTGTTTGGGAACAACGGACTTTTCCAGCGTCTACAAAAGCCCCCCCTCGGAATCTGATCGGCGAGAGATCGCAACAATCGGGTTCCGAGGGAGACGCTGGAATGTCGAAGTCCTGGGCGGCGCGGGACTTTGGCTTAACGTGCTCAACCACAATTCATTGTCTTGCGGGAGCGTTAACCAAGCTTCAGGCATCCACAATTGGGCATGGATTTCTATGGAAAAGAGGGAGGTCATTCCTAGGAAAGGAGACCTCAGACCTAATCAATGTACCATCCCCCCAACTTGTTCCGACACACGAGCGGGACAACGCTAGGGACGTTGAGATTTTATCCGAACATAGGGAAATGAGGAAGGGTGAATCGTGTGTCCCGAATTCAGAAATCCACGACGGTTAGTCTTCCAGGAAATGCCCAAGACGGCAAGCGGACAATGGATCAATCGACCATACTACTGCAATAGACGGACCGAAGGTCATCATTCATATTGCAGGAGGCGGATCACATGTCATCATCAATACCGCTTTGGGGGTTCCTTCAGACACAGGGGTGTAAATCCGGATCGAAAGAGCATGCGAAGCGTGGGGCGAAGTGATGATTTGTTCGGACAGAATCTAACACTCCCAAAATTGCGCCACCGTGGGGAAAGCGTATTAGGTGGATGCACCAATCTGGCCGTGAATCACCCCAATTCTCAGACAGAACCTCTTTGACGAGAAAACTGTCGCTTCCCATCATTGCAATGGGGCATCCCGAGCTGAATCAGGGAGAATATCACAACTGCACCACTCTACGAGAAGCCAGGCCAGACAGCCGGCGACGAGGAGGGGCGGGACTTAGCGATCCCTGAGGCTGGACCCGAGTCGAGATGCCCAGGCGTTCCTACGTACCCCATCGGGCTGGAGATCAAGCCACACGTAGTTCTGAAAGTGCAGTTTTAACGTCATGCGGGACGTAGAACCCCGTTTGGGGAGATCTTAGTTTAAGGTCGTAGAGCTCGGACCATAGGGGCAGATCTTAGTTTAAGGTCTTAGAGCTCGGACCATAGGGGTAGATCTTAGTTTAAGGTCTTAGAGCTCGGACCATAGGGGTAGATCTTAGTTTAAGGTCTTAGAGCTCGGACCATAGGAACCTCAAAGTATGCCACATCGTGGTCCTATCCCCTGGATATGCAAAGATGCACTGAGGGATAGTGTCAAGAGTGTCGAGATTTTTCCTGGTCAGAATGGGGGGTGGAAAACGTAATGTGAATCATGCGGCCATCCACTCAAGGACTGGGGGCACCGGCGTAACGATATAAGAGTACTGCCGACCGTGGCGGAAAAGCAGCATCAATATCGCATTGACCTTTGATGGAATGAGGCTGCAAACGAGCATCAACCGCTCAAGCGCAAGATTCATATCGATTTGCTGCCCGAGGCCCTTGGGGGCACCAGCCCGAGTCGGTGGGAGAGCACTGAGGCATTGTGTCCAGACCGCTCACGGGGGCTCCACCCAGGGCGTAGGCGATGGGTCCGAATGAAAGGGAGCACGAAGCCTGAAAAGTGGAAGGAACCTGGCCAAGCTGAACCTGACCCTCATGGAAATAAACCAGAGTACTCTTGACACCGGTGGACCACTGCAAGGGGTCGAGGGACACGCCTTGAGGGTGACCCGAAGGCGGCGGATTCCCAAGAGAAGGGGGAATCTTTAAGACGTGGGGGCTGGACCCGAAGTTTCAAACATCTGGGCGTTCCTATGTATCCCATAAGGATGGGAATCAAGCCACACGTAGTTCTTGAAGCGCGGCGCAGCACAATCGGGCACCAGCGCGGGGAGGGGTGCGGGTCTAGCCCTCGCACCCAGAAGAAGCGGTATTTGATATTTCTTGTTTGTCCTTAAAGGTGGATGGTTTTTCTTTGTGCAGCGACATGCCTGTGATTAAGAAATCTCTGGCATCTCCACAATAATCAAGCCATGAGAGCCATTGATAAATGGCGTGGTTATTAACCAGCGCCCAACGTGAGTGTCCTCTGAGGAGAACATCACGATGTAGTGCCGTTTCTCGTCGGGCGGCCAAGACGATCACAGTTTACGGTCGTGTGGTAGGACCAGACGACACAGTTTAAGGTCGTGTGGTTCAGACCATGGAGGAATCCTCTTATTGCGATATGGCGGACTCAACGGAGGTGGGAACATACCCAGCCCTGCGGTCACGCACGATTCCAGGAGAAGGATCCTGGGATAGGGGCCTGCGTATGTCCATCACCCGAGGGGCAGAGATGCTAGCCTCCAGCTATACTGGGCCCAGAACGCGATTCTTCGGGCGACTCCTTCCTCCTTATGGGGACGAGGGTCCAGCTACACATGGCCCTTAGGGAGGACATCAGCATATATCCTTGGTGCTCAGATCGTGGGAGCCTCGAAAGACACCATTACCCTGGTTGGTCTGCCTAACGTGTAGAGGTGTACTGAAGGTCAGTATGAAGAGAGTGTCGATATTCCACTACAACGCACAAAGGAAGAGTGTGATGAGGACTGCGCAACCAATGTTCAGAGCCTGAAAGAGCCGACATGGCGATCAAAGATGTCGCTGACCATATTCGCAACATAACATCTGATCGCGTCAGCCTAGGATGGGGCAAGCAAACGAGCATCAACCGCTCAAGCGTAGGATTCATATCGATTTGCGGCCCAGGACCCGCCGGTAAATCGACCCGGAGCGGTAGGAGAGCACTGAGGCATCGTACCCAAACCGCTAAAGAGGATCCCTTTGAGTGAAGGCTCAAACAAGAGGAAGCGCGAGGCCCGACAAGCAACACAGGACTTGCCGGGATTGAATCCGACATTATGGGTCATAGACCGAAGTACCCGAAACATGTTAACAGATCACCGGAAAGGGTCAGAGGACTCACCCTGAGAGCAACCAAAAGACGGCAGATCCCCGTGATCAACCAAGAGACGGGGCTGGACCTGAAACACAAGCGTCCAGGCGGTCCTATGTATCCCATAAGGATGGGAATCAAGCCGCACGTAGTTCTTGAGAGGCAGTTTAACGTCATGAAGGACGATGAGGGGTGTGAGGTAGTCCCACACACGGGGGAGGCGTACGGCGCGGCCAGTAGACCAACTTGAATGAGGACATAATCCCCCGCTCATGCCATACGCCTCGCACAAAAAGGAGGGGAACTTGGGCCAGAGGCCCAACGCGGGATAGAGATTCCCGGGAAATGGGGCTGGGCCTGAAACATGAATGTTCAGGCGGTCCTACGTATCCCATAAGGATGGGAATCAAGCCGTACGTAGTTCTTGAAGTGCAGTTTAACGTCTTGCAGGACGAAAAAGGAAAGGGGGAGTAGAAGGCATCCCTAACCGTGGGGGGCGTACAGTGTGGCGAGCAAATAGCCCTGCGTTCACACCATACGTCGCATACCCAGAGGCAACTGGGCCAAGGGCCCGAGATGGGATGGAAATTCCCGAAGGATGGGGCTGGGCCTGAAACATGAATGTTCAGGCGGTCCTACGTATCCCATAAGGATGGGAATCAAGCCGCACGTAGTTCTTGAAGTGCAGTTTAACGTCATGCGGGACGAATGCTGAACAGTTTAACGTCTTGTAGCTCGGACGTGGTACAGTTTAACGTCATGTTGGATGAATGCAGTTTAACGTCGTGCGGGATGAACTGCAGTTTAACGTCGTGCGGGACGAACTGCGCTTAGGCAAAGTACTGCTTGAGGAACCTAGCGTTGGTGGGAGGAGTGACACGCTCACCATCCATAGTCGCTCGGGAGTACGCGCCATTGGGATAGACTTTGTGGACGACAAGAGGTCCCTCCCACTTGGGCTCCAACTTGGGTGGCTTCCTGCCGGGGATCATCAGTGCTCTCAGGGCTAATACTAGGTCACCCTGCAGGAAGGAGCGGAGTAGAACCTTCTTATTGAAAGCTCGAGCCATCCTGCTCCGATGCCTCTCCAAGTTGTGCAAGGCGCGAAGTCTATTCTCATCCAGTGCTTCCAACTCGACTAGACGGGCTTCAGCAGCTCTATCCGGCGCTTGCTGGTCGTAGACCGCAGTGCGCAAGGACGGTAACTGGATCTCGATGGGCAGGACGGCCTCAGCTCCATACACCAGGGAATAAGGGGTCATCTGGGTGGAATTGCGAGTCTTCGTCCGATAAGACCAGAGGGCGTTGGGGAGCTTGTCCGGCCAACTCTTCTTGTTCTGACCAACCATATTTTGCAGAATGTAAGAGAGGGTTTTGTTAAACACCTCAATCTGTCCATTCGCCTGTG
Organism: Viscum album; assembly: GCA_963277665.1. Taxonomy (NCBI): domain Eukaryota; kingdom Viridiplantae; phylum Streptophyta; class Magnoliopsida; order Santalales; family Viscaceae; genus Viscum; species Viscum album. The sequence continues at coordinate 1,201,558,834 of OY728164.1, forward strand.
CATGATAGCGAGATGTATGATTCGAGCGAATGTTGTACTTGGCGTACAACTTCTTCAACTCGGCTGCTCGGAAATTGGCTCCGTTATCCGTGAGGATAGCGTGAGGCACTCCAAATCGATAAATGATGTTGGAGGTCACGAAGTCAGCGATAGAACAGGATTTGACCTCTCTGAGCGGAATCACCTCTGCCCATTTGGAGAAGAAGTCCGTAGCGGTCAGAATGAATCGGCACTGGCGAGCCGTCGCCGGCGGGTAAGGTCCCACAACGTCCATCCCCCAGACTGCAAAGGGCCAAGAATACCTGGTGGTATGGAGAGGCTTCGGCGGCCGATGCACAAAGTTCTCATGAACCTGGCACGCATGGCACCTCCTGGCATACTCGATGCAGTCATGGATCATGGAGGGCCAGAAGTATCCCAACCTCCGAATCTGGTGGGACAGCTTCAGCCCAGTCTGATGGGCACCGCATGAACCAGCATGAACCTCTTGCATGACTCGTGGGATCTCAACTCCCTGATGGCAACGGAGGAGAACACCATCAAATCCGCGTCTATAGAGGATCTGCTCCAGGCCGGGACTGCTCTGGAGGACAAACTGCGATGCGCGGCGTCGAACTCGCTCGCGCTCGGCTCGATCCGATGGGAGAATACCATGTTGGAGGTACTCAACCAAAGGCATCCTCCAATCAGGGGCTGGTTCGACTGCCATATCTGGGGTACTCGGGGCTCCGGGCATAGGGACAACCGTGGTGAGATTACTTACCGACGGGCCGCGATCTCCCTCCGGGATAATGGGATCGATGAGCCTGCGGTGCGTCACGCGGACGATCAGGTTGTCCTGTTCAGGCTCTGCAAGTGACGCAGCAAGGCTGGCCAAAGCATCTGCTCGACCGTTCTGCGACCGGGGAATATGGAAAATTTCTGGCCAAGAAGGGAACTAGGCCATCAGAAGGAGGGTGCACTCCAGCAATGGCACAAGTTCCGGCTTCCTGACAACATAGTCGCCATTGATCTGCTTGATGACCAGCTCGGAGTCCCCTTTCACACACAGATGGGGCACGTCGATCTCAAGAGCCAACTCGAGGCCAGTGATGAGGGTATGGTATTCCGCCTCATTGTTGGTACAGCCCTCTGACAATAGGAAAGAGTATGGCAGCACGGCTTGCTCTGGGGTAATGAAGACGATACCCAAGCCCACTCTGTTGAGCTTAGGATTATCGAGTATTCTACCGGTGGGGCTCCGGGAGGCACCGTCAAAGTGCATCTTCCAGCGTGGATCGGCATGATCGACCGAGAGAATGGCCTCATCAGGAAAGCCTAGATCCAGCGGCTGATCCGCGGAGGTCGGGTGAGCAGCCAGAAAGTCTGCCAATGCTTGCCCTTTGATGGCCTTCTGAGACACATACCTGATGTCGAACTGCTGGAGAATCACAGCCCACCGCGCTAGACGGCCAGTCAACATAGGCCGGCTCAGGATATATTTCAACGGGTCTACCCGAGAAACCAACTGTACCTCATGGTGTTGCAAGTAGTGCCATAATTTCTGTACGGAAAATACGAGCGCCAGGCAGCTCTTCTCGATGGGGGAATACCTAACTTCCGCATCGAGGAGCATGCGAATGAGGTAATAGAGGTTATTCTCTGTTCCCTCGTTGTTCTTCTGGGCAAGAAGGGCACCAAGGGACCGTTCCAGGGCGGTCACATAAAGGACCAGCGGCTTCCCGGATACAGGCGGCATCAGAACCGGAGGTTGAAGCAGGTACTACTTGATTTCCTCAAAAGCGGTCTGACACTCTTTATCCCATACATAGGTGGCACCTTTCTTCATGAGCCGAGAAAAGGGAATACACTTGCCGGCCAGATTCGCGATGAATCGGCGTATATAGGCTAAGTGGCCTTGGAACCCTTGCAGTTCCCGGATGTTACCTGGGGGAGGCATCTGGCTAATCGCCCTGATCTTCTCCGGGTCGATCTCAATACCCCGTTACCTTACCACAATGCCAAGAAACTTTCCGGAGGTGACCCCAAAGGCACACTTCAACGGGTTCATCTTCAGGCAGCGAGACCGGAGGAAGCCGAACACTTTCTCAAGATCTTTGAGATGATCCTGACGATGGCGCGATTTGACCACGAAGTCGTCGACGTAGCATTCCACCAGTGTGTCGAGGATTGGATTGAATATGCGGTGCATCGCCCGTTGGTAGGTGGAACCTGCATTCTTCAGGCCGAAGGGCATGACCTGGTAACAAAAGATACCTTGGGGGGCCCTGAAGGCAGTGAACTCCTCATCCTCAGGGGCCATCCGGATTTGGTTGTATCCGGAGTATCCATCCATGAAGGAGAGGGAATGGAACCCTGCCGTGGCATCAATCAACAGCTCTGTCACCGGAAGGGGACAATCATCCTTCGGATCGTGGCGGTTGAGATCGCGGAAGTCGATGCAGACTCTGATCTGCCTGTTCTTCTTCCTGACCGGCACAATGTTGGCCAGCCATTTGGGGTACTGAACTTCCCTCACGAAGTTGGCTTTGATAAGCTTGTCAACATCGGCCTCAACCATGGCACCGTGGAATGGGTGCATCTTCCTGGGAGGCTGCTTGAACCTGCGATGGTTCTCCGGGAGACCAAGGCGGTGGACGGCTACCTGAGGATCCAGCCCCGGAATCTCGTCATAGCCCCAAGCGAACACATCACAGTGCTGTCTGAGGAAGTCCACGTACTGCTGCCGCTCTTCATAGGGCATGGCGGCACTGACCAATGTGGGTCTTGGATCTGCCTCGGTTCCAAGGTTCACCTGTACCAACTCATCGACCGTGGCAGAGACGCCCTCCTCAAAGGCTGGGGGTGCATCTTCCACGTCCTCTCCACTCAGGGAGGGATCGTCCACGGGAGAGACTGCGCTGGGAACTTCATTGGGGCTACCAGATCCTGCTGGGCCGCTGGTGCTGGCACGGGCGGTCGCGGTCATCTCATCAGGAGACTCACAGGCCGTCGAGACCATGTCTACGTCCAACCGATGGATCGGGAGGACGTAAGCGTCATCCAAACTTGCCCAGGGATCACCTGCAACGGCGACAGGCTCAACCTCACCTGCCAGGATCTGCTTATCCTTGCTCTTGTAATAGTCCGCGTCTAGATAGCGGGCTTCACATGAAGCAAAAGGAGAGGCATCCCCCTGAAGCACGCCTACTCGACCGTTAAGGGAGTATTTCAGGCATTGGTGGTATGATGAGGTAACCGCCGCATGAAGGTGGAGCCATGGCCTGCCCATCAATGCGTTATACGCAGTGTCCTGAGAGACTACCATGAATTCGGTGTTGGCAACCAGGTCACCGAACTGGGTCTTCAAACGTATCTTGCCGACCGGGGTTTTCTTGGTGCGGTCGTACCCCTGGATCCTGAGGTCGGAGGGGATCAAGTCATCCTCAGACAACCCCAATCTCCGGAGTGTCCGAGTTGGAATCAGGTTAATCCTGGACCCCGTGTCGACAAGACAGCGCCGGACTTCAAGGCCATTGAACTATCCAGTAACATACAGCGGATGAATGTGCCCCTGTATAGGAGGGTCTTCATCCTTACCAGAGAACGAGATAACTGTCTGACATTCGGCATCCTCAATCGTTTCGGCGTGAAAGGCCTCTGCAGCCGCAACCTCTGTCTCAAACTGGAGGGGGCTCTTCAGGGCTTCAGCGAGTGCCTCACGCATCTCATATGACATGCGCAGAGCCTCAAGGATGGAGATCCTTGCTGGGATGTCGGCCAAGTGCTTCAGGACATCATACTTTTTGGCCAAGCGCGAGCCCCTGGTTGCAGGAGGTTGCTCTGCGGTCGGAGGCATGACGGGCCTTACCGGTTGGACCGGCGGCCGACTGGTACTTGGCGCATCTCGATGTTCATTGGTTGAAGCCAAGGAAGTACTCACCGTACTGGGGTCAGGAGGCCGGTATGGACTTGTGGCAGGGCGGAGCTGATCGCGACGCGGCTGAGGCGGTTCTGCTTGGTCCCACACCACAAACAGTGGTAGAGGCGAATCCGTCATCCCCGGATGGGGGGGCTGCGCACGCTGAGCTCGGTTTTGAGCCTGCTGCCTAGTCTCAGTGGCGTGCACGTCCTGGATGGAGGTACCAACTGCTGTGCCCCGGCGACTCATGTTGTTGCGGTTCCTCCGACGGTGGCGACGACCGGGGACACTAGGGAGGTCCACCTGGTGTTCTTCAACGTCGGGAACCGAAAAGGGATTTACCAGCTCGATGGTATTAACCGAAGCGTACCCAACACTGTCATCGGACGAATCATTCACCATTGGGCGGATCCGGGGAGGGATCCCCATCTCCGGGGGCATGAAATCGCCGAGAGTGCGGGATAGTGGAGGAACTGGCGGAGCGCGCTCTTCCTTCTTGTGCCGCCGCCGTTTGCTCTTCTCGGAAGAGGCAGGCTGGGATGACGATGCCGAAGCAGCACCCGCAGATTCTGGGGGCTCAGGCTGATTCCGTGCCCCGGTGTTGAATGCTCGGTCGAGCAGCATGCTGGTCTTCCAACACCTCTGAAAGCCATCGGTCTTCGTATTGACGAGAAGAGATTCACGTCGGGTTCACCATTTTTCTGTTTCGGTGCGGATGTGCGTCGGGTTTCTGTTCCGGCGCTGTTCTGCCAGGACGCGTTCGCGCGTGCGTCCGTTGACCCGAGGGGATGGGCGTGCGCGGCTTGTGGCCCCGCAATCCCGCTTTCCAAAGGCGGGCGGTATCCGTCCCTTATTCAGGGGCGTCTGCTCCTTGATCGAAACCGGGATGATGGGATGTCGGCTCCTCCTTTCGTGGACGTCTCCTCAGAACTCGTCACCTAATCCGGGTCTCCCTCATAGATTTAAGACGTGCTCGTGAATCTCGTTCTCGGTGCCATATCTTCGTGGACACCGGTTAATTACGCTGCTTCCGACCGGACGCTCCAAGGGGTCTGGTCGGGGCAGCAACCTGCGGTGAGGAGACCGGGTAGCTCTGGGTGTCGGGGGCGTGTCTTAACACTACGACTCTGCATGTCTGCCTTCCGTCCCTAATAGGGCTTCTCGAAGGTGTGATGGCCTGAGGCATCCCGCGCTGGGTGCGGGGAACTGTGTTACCTGAGGTTTTCCTCAGCTTCCCATGTTTAACACAGGGTATGCCGCGAGTTTAACGTCCAGCGGGGACGGCATCGGACTGATCAACACGAGAAGTGGATCAGATGAAAGAACCCCTTGCGGGGAACCTCCGACGCTGGGGCCAGCACCTGGGCGGCTTCCCGAGTGAAGTGTAGTGGAATGAAGTGGCATGACCCCACCGGGATGTGGCGGCCCGGGTAAGGATCAGGATGGATGATGGAGTGAAGAGCTTGGACCCCATAGGGGATTCCTACGTACCGCGCATTAGCGCGGATCAAAGTCAGCGTAGTTCGGACATACAGTTTAACGTCATGTTGGACGTCGGCAAACCGACTCACGAAGAGGTCGAGGCCGCCGGGCGGAGGATTGAACCGAACCACCTCGCACATAGGGGGATGGAACGGCCGGGTGGATCACAGTTTCACGTCATGCTGGACGCTGAAAGGAGAAAAGGGCAGTGGGGAAGCACAATGGCGATACACATGTGCAGTCTCCCACAAGGGTGGTTTCATAGGTGAATCGACGCAAGTGTGAAACCGGGAGGGGTCCACTGATGGACGAACCGACGTGAATACGACCGGGACGACCAGGTGGTGGGCTTGAACCTCGGAGAGGCTTCCTACGTACCTTATTTAGGGGACAGGGATCAAAGTCCACGTAGTTCGTTCCGTCTGTAATACTCTACCCCCGTGGGCGAAGGCCACTCCAATCCCGACATCCCTGTAGAGACGAGCGGGTGGGGGCCACATCAAAACCGGGAGGGGGACCCTGCGTGCGAGGCACGGGATCAGGCGATTCGAACGGTTTAACATCTTGCCGGACGAAGTACAGTTTAACGTCGTGTGTTGAGGACGAAGCGGACGGTTTAACGTCTTGCCAGACGAAGTACAGTTTAACGTCGTGTGTTGAGGACGAAGATGCTTGGCAGTTTAACGTCTTGCAGCGCGGACGTGGTGCAGTTTAGCGTCCTGCAGGACGAATGCTGAACAGTTTAACGTCTTGTAGCTCGGATGATATGCTAGGCAGTTTAACGTCGTGCAGCTTGGACGTGGTAAATTTTAACGTCATGTTGGACGAAACACTTGGCAGTTTAACGTCTTGCAGCGCGGACGATGTGCTAGGCAGTTTAACGTCGTGCAGCTTGGACGAAGAGGACGGTTTAACGTCTTGTCGGACGAAGTACAGTTTAACGTCGTGTGTCGAGGACGAAGGTGCTTGGCAGTTTAACTTCTTGCAGCGCGTACGTGGTGCAGTTTAGCGTCATGCAGGATGAATGCTGAACAGTTTAACATCTTGTAGCTCGGACGATATGCTAGGCAGTTTAACGTCGTGCAGCTTGGACGTGGCACAGTTTAACGTCATGTTGGACGAAACACTTGGCAGTTTAACGTTTTACAGCGCGGACGAGGTGCAGTTTAGCGTCATGCAGGACGAATGCTAAACAGTTTAACGTCTTGTAGCTCGGACGATATGCTAGGCAGTTTAACGTCGTGCAGCTTGGACGTGGCACAGTTTAACGTCATTTTGGACGAAACACTTGGCAGTTTAATGTCTTACAGCGCGGACGAGGTGCAGTTTAGCGTCATGCAGGGCGAATGCTAAAAAGTTTAACGTCTTGTAGCTCGGACGATATGCTAGGCAGTTTAACGTCGTGCAGCTTGGACGTGGCACAGTTTAACGTCATGTTGGACGAAACACTTGGCAGTTTAACGTCTTACAGCGCGGACGAGGTGCAGTTTAGCGTCATGCAGGACGAATGCTAAACAGTTTAACGTCTTGTAGCTCGGACGATATGCTAGGCAGTTTAACGTCGTGCAGCTTGGACGTGGCACAGTTTAACGTCATGTTGGACGAAACACTTGGCAGTTTAACGTCTTACAGCGCGGACGAGGTGATACCGCCGGTGGGTCCGTGTCACTTCGTGCGAGCCTGGAGGGCCGCACGGGAAGACAACGCACGGCGCGGGCACCCAGGATGAGGATCATCGGGTGCCACGCAGGCGGGTACCCTCAGGGGGTCAAAGGTGGCGACCCTGGCGGTTTGCGCGCAAAAGAGGAGCTTGGTGCGCAATACTACGGGTCGGCGCGCAAATGGGTGGGCTGGCGCGCAATTGGGCCAGCGCTTTGCGCGCAGGAGATAGAGATTGCGCGCACCGGGCTTCGGACAGCGCGCGGGGGCAACGGCTCATTCCTTAACGAATGGCCACTTTGAAAAAGGGGGGGTGCGCGCAATCGGGCTGGATTGCGCGCACCCGGGGGCAATTGCGCGCAAGAGGCTTCTTTTGCATGCGAAGGCCTTTGGGTGAAGAGTTAGTTCAAAAGAAAGGAGCCAAAGGGATTGCGCGCGAAGGCGAACCCCGAGGCTTTCTTGCGCGAAAGAAAGGAGGTTACCTGAAGATCGGCATTGCGCGCGGAAGGGGTTGGATTGCGCGAACGAGCGACTCTTCGAATTCCGGCCACCTCAAAACGTCGGGGGTCGCCTTATATTTATAGGCAACCCCGGGCGCGGAATCTGGTCCGCGGGCGCGCAATTTCCTTCGCGGGCGCGGAATCGGGCCCGGCGCGCAAGGGAGTCGCACGGGCCACGGGCGCGCAAAATTGCGCGCCAGCCCAGCGCATTGCGCGCATCCCGGGAGGTTTGCGCGCGGCACTACAACTTTGCGCGCGGGCCTCCAAAATTCCGCGCAAGGCTTCCGGGCCCTCCGAAACGGGCTTCCGACTCCAAATATGACCTCTCTTTCCGCATCTGGAGCTTTGTTTGGGAACAACGGACTTCTTCGGCGTCTACATAAAGTATTCATTAAAAAAAAATTTCTTAAGGAATTTATGATCTCCACAATTTTAGTTATTTCACCAATTATATTGAGAACCAGATTATCTTTAAAAAAATCAATATTTTTCCTAAGATATTCCCTCTCGAAGAGATGTATCCCATTTAGGTTCTAAAAGTTCAAATTCTCTAAAATCTTAAACCAACATTTCTAAATCAAAGTTTCATTCCTTAATTTGATTTTAATCAGTTTTCACATTCATATATTCATTAACTAATAATTCTATTTTATTTGTAAAATCTATATAACTTACATGTATTAAAGTATGCTAAAATATATCTTCATCTTATTTTGAATCATTATTCATGTGAATATATATAATTGATGGTATAAAACATATAGTATGATACTTTGAAATGACCAATTATATATTTCCTTCCATTAAATATTTTACAGGGTGTCTTCTTTTAAAAATGAATTTAGAACAATTTGATTAGAAACATGAAAATATAAGTTAACGACATCTGCCTAGAAATTTTCTACAAAACTTTATTCATTTTTCATTATCATAGAAATTTATTATAAATTCCAATATTTTAAATTCCATAAAACCATTTATTTTTTTAGTCCTAGGGGATTATAATTAAAAAAATAGCAATCATCTTCACAAAATTTATCAAAATTCATATTTCAAAACTCACCTCCCCTATTACTCTTAATTGAGAAAATCAAACTAAAATTTTCAATTTGAATCAATTTTTAATATGAAATAAATTTATGAAAATTTTTAGATATGAGAAAGAAAATGAGTATATATAGTCATCAAAAATAACAAACACATACCATTTTACTCCATGTATAGTAGAATATTGCTTCCAAATAAATGCAATTATAAAATTCGACGTTGTCTGGAAGATTGTACTTGTTGGATAGACAATAATGAACTCTTTTGTTTCTTATATTTTAAGCATGAATCACAAACATATGTGTTTCCTAATTTCATATCATGTATTTCGAGAACTATTTTAATTTTAGAAACTTATGTAACAACCCAAAATTTTCATTACCCAATTTTTTATACCATAAACCATTGTCTTACTATGAAATTGTCAAAAAATTGAAATTTTGTACCGTTAACACAAAAAAATAATTGAAAAATTAAAATCATATTTTTTTTCATAAAATAGGATAATATTTTCATTAAAAACAACACAAATATCATTCTCAAATTTAACATTAATACTATTCATAAAAATATTAAATATAATTATTAAATTATGATTTAAATGTTCAAGAAAGAAAACCTTTGATATGAAAACTAAATTTGAAATTCTAATAACTATTACATATTTATATTTTCCATTTAATTGTCATCAAATGTAACACTACCACTATAAAACTTATTAAAATTTATAAATTTCAAAATATCACCAATTATATGTCATGAACACCAACTATGTTTGTGAAATGAATCCTTTTAATTATTCTCAGATATGTTTCTGAAAAAAGAATATTTTCTTATACCCATAATTTTTTTTTTCCAATTGTGTTATAAATAGAATTATTTGGAACCAAAAATGGTTTCAAGAAAGTGTTTACAATAAATCAAGAAGATAATTATTTTGAGATAAATTCCATTGTGTGACCCTAAGACTATAGAGGTATCAAGTAATATTTATTTTCATTATAACCCATCATTTGATGTATAAATATTGAAGTGCACTGTTTTGCATTTGTTGTCAATGAGGCATGAAGTTGTCTTGGAATGAATGGAAGTCAAGGAATGTCAAGAGGTGAATGACAAAGGTTGTGATGGTGTTGGTGGTGAAGGAGAATGGCCATGGTACTAAGATGCATGTCACTTAAGAGATTCACTAAGTGGTATTGGAAATTGTGGTTGAAACATTCTCTATGTATATCTGACGATTGTTGAGCTGATCTTTAAGTTCATAGAACTTGTATCCTGATGATACAAAGTCACAACATTGATTGAAGACCATCCATTGTATTGATAATGCATGAGGAGATGAAAAGAGATCCATCCACAATCACTGAGTGGATGAAGTGATCTGAAGAAGACCATGTACTAATTATTAATGCATGACAATGTGAATGTGATCCAACTTGACCTCTAATTGGATCATTGAAGAACATTGAAGAATTATTTGATTCAGGAGCTTCGGTTGATGGAGAACCTTCAAGAATTCACTCCTAAGTAATGAATATATGTTAAGAAGATAATGGAGGAATTTCAAATGAAGAAGAACAAAGGAAGAAGGGGAAATGAGGAAGAAGGCTTGGAGTGGCTCTTGGCATTTCACATTATGTATGTGGTTACTTTGTTTTTATACAAAGTACCCTATATTTACTTTTCCAAAAAATTAGCCACCAAGGAGGCCAGCCGAGGGTCATCACCCAAGGCACTTGTGGGACTCAAGGTCACCACGCCCATGGGGAACCCTCAAGGCCAGGGCAGCATCCTTGAGGCAGGGGCGCACCCGTAGGACACCGCAAGGGCGCCTGGGGCACGCCCGGAGGAGCGCGGAAGGGGCCGTGTGTAAGCCCCCGAGGGCACGCGGTGATGAAGCCCGCGCACCCGAGTGTGCATAGGGGGCGCTAGGTGCGCGCCCGCAGGGATCAGAGAGTGGGCGCAGAGCGCGCCCGCAGGGAGAACTCGGTGTGGGGCGGCACTGAGAGGGGAGGAGATTCAACTGGCCGTTCATGGGAGCGCCAGGGTGATAAACCGCGGAAAAACAGGAGCCCGTTTCGATGTGGGACGCGGAATTTTTCCGCGGGAGCGATCCTGGCCGCATGATCGATCGCGCGCCAGATCTCGGCCGCACATCTGATCCGCAGCGAGGCGATCTGATCTAGGCCGTCCGAGGATATTCAAACGCCTGATCCAATGGTCGTGGCTCGTCTTCCACCTCGAGCTTGAGCCGAGGACACCCCGTGCCACCCGACGTCCCCCGCTGAACCAGGCGCCTCCCCGACGACGGATTTTTAGTTCCCGGCCACCATTTCCGAAGCCTAAGGCTCCACTGAGCTCGTCTAGATCTACCGAACACGATCATGCAATAAAATATGCATGCACACGATGGATGGAGAATTTCGATGAAGGCCGAGGCAAACGAAGTTGCCGAGGCATCGGGTGTTCGTGTTTTGCATGCATGGGCCTAAACAGAGGCCATGAAAAAGTTCTGCGACGCAGGCATGAGAAGGAGCGAAAAATATGGAAAGAACCCGCGTGAAATAAAAAGAAAAACAAGATTCACAGAATCTTGAAATACCCGAAAACTTCGGGGATTCAAAGATTGTATCCCGCGGATGTTTTGAGGATTCCTCTGCCTATAAAAGGAGAGCCTGAAGCACAGATAAGCTTGCTGAAATTTTCTTGAAAATTAAAAGACCTGTGAGTGCCTCTGCCTCGCGAAGTTGAAGCCCCCGTGCAATTATATTTGCGCGGCTGAAGTCCTCGGTGCCATCCTTGGCTCGAAGGAGTCCCTTGCGCGCAAATCCTTTGCGCGACAAGAAGAAGGAGGTGAGGAGTCCCCTGCGCGTCTTTCTTTTGCGCGACAGGAAGTACCCGAGGCCGCAAGTACCTTGCGCGCCCTCTAGGATTGTTGTGGCTTGCGCGGCAGTGTTGCACCCTTGCACACTTGAGCCTGCGCGGCATTTGAAGACAAGAAGAGGGCCACACCCCCTTGCACGCCTTGTTTGAGTTCGGGTGGAATAGAAAAAGAAGGCCGAGACCACACCATTGTGTGTGTGTGCTAAAGTGAAGGCCGTGGCATTTTGTGCCTTTTGTGCAAAAAGAAAAAGAGGAGGCAGTAGCCCTTGTGTGTACAAAATGGAGAACCAAGTGTGTGCATAAGTAAAGTGCACACTTTGAAGAAGATTAAAAGAACAAGGAAGAACCCGAGACCTTGTCTTGGGTATGTGCAAGTGGGTGAAGTGAAGAGCACACCATTGTGTGTGTGTGTGCAACAAGGAAGACACCCTTTGGCACTTGTATGTGAAAATTGAAGAAGAGGCCGTAGCCCTTGGGGGTTTGCAAGAAGGAGAGGCCAATCTTGTGTTTGCAAATTGAACAAAGAAAATGTGTGTGCAAACAAAACAAGAAGTTGGCCGAACCTAGGTGTGTTCACTAAGAAGTGTGTATACACTTAGAAGAAGAAAAGGGAGGACATCCACACAAAGAAGAACACACATTTATGTGTGTAGAAAAATTGCATAAAGTGTGTGAAGTTTGAGAAGTAGGTGTGTGCTGAAAAGAATTACACCCTCTGAGGGTTTACTACACCAAGAAGAGAAGAAGGGGAGTGCATGCATGCATGCACGTGCACACGTGAACAAAGCCAAATCTGCTTGTGTGCATTTGAGTTGACCAAGACTAGAGGATCTTGAATAGATTGAGAAGGCCATGCAGTCAGTGCATGAGGATTCAGAGTTTCCATGCATTCAGTGCATGAAGTTGAAGTGAAGTGAGACTGGACCAGACTGAAGTTAAAGACATCAATTGTCTGAGTATTCAGTAGCTGGAGAGAATCCAGGTCATCCTTAGAAGAAGGTGATAAAGCCTGAGCAAGACGAGAAGACCTGATCATCACAAGTGATCAGAGGTACAGAGCAAGGCCAGCAGTCTTTATCCCAGACTGTTGAAGATACTTGAAGAAGCTTAAAGTGAAGAAGAGCTACTCGTGTGACTCGAGGAGCCAGGAGAAGACCCTGTGGGACTCAGGGAGAAGAAGTCTTCAGTGGGATTCTGGAGCAGGCCAGTGGGACTCTGGTAACACTGTGGGACGCAGTATAAAGACCCTCCTGTGGGACTCAGGAGAGATACAGTGGGACTCTGTATCGACCATTGTAATACTAACCGATTATAAAGGGAGAATCCATGCTGGGAGAGCATGGCAAGGATGTAGGCCTTTGGTGCCAAACCTTGTAAATCCTTGTGTCCAGTGCCTTTACATTTACTGCATCATTCGTGGAAAGGTGAGAGATACAAGAAGAGTGGATCGAGGCTTTAACCAGCCATAGAGGTTTAATTGATAAAGAATCAATTAGTAAAAAGTTTTAAGGGATCACTGATTCACCCCCTCCCCCTCTCAGTGATTCACACTGATCTGGGCACTTCAATTGGTATCAGAGGGAAGGTTACCTCTAAAAGATCCAAGGGAGTCTTTATGAAGTGAAGATTTGAGGAAATGAGTGACCAGCCTCAAATGGAGATATCTGCCAAGACTCAGAAAAATAGAAAGAAGAAACAGGCCAAGAAGATGAAGAAAGCCTGTCCTAGCTGTGATGAAGTTGGAACAATGAAAGATCTTCAAAGTGCAATCGAATATCTTCAGAAGACAGTCCCCAAGAAAGTGGCAATGCGTATAGCTACAGGCATCCTTGATCTTCAAGAAGAAAAATCACAGTTAGAAGAAGAAGCCAATGCAATGGAAGAACAATTGGGAAAAAGGGTTGGCATAACCAACACTCTCAGAAAGCTGGTGAAGGCTAAAGATGAAACTGTATCTCTTTGCAATGAAAGATATGAAGACACTACTGAAGAATTGCAAAGAAGTCTTTCTGAGAAAGAATTATTTAACATAATGGTCAAAGATGTTTTCCATGCACTGGAAAAGAGGCACAAAGTTTCAATGAATGTCAGAGATACTCAACTTGAAGACAAAGTAAACAGGGTGAAGGAGCTTGAGAATTCATTACAAGAAATGAAGAAGGTGCATGATGACCAGATGAAGCAGCTGGAAGAGAAATGGGAAGGAAGGCTAAGAACTATTGAGGATGAGAAGAACTCTCTCAATATGAAATGCTTAGAATTAGAGGTGATATTGAAAAATCAGCAATCACCCAAAGCCAAAGCCTCCCAGTCAACTGAAAGGAGAAATGTTGCTACTCAAGTATGCTTTGAGAAGGATGATTCTAAGAGAAAGACATCCTCTAATAAAACTGCAACATCTTCTAGAAAGAAGGTACCATCCATACCATCTTGTACTGATGCTTCTAATTGTGTTTCCACAAAAAGTGCAGGATGGAAGGATAATTCCAAACAAATATGGATGAAGACAGTAAAGAAGCAGAGCTCTACTGAAACAGCACAACAGGTCAAGAAAAGTACCCTACAATCATAAGGACTGAAGAGGTCAAGATTCGTGGGACAATGTTGGTGTTGTAACAAGTATGGGCATTGTGCAAAGGATTGTTGGTACAATCCACTGAATGCCAAAGCACAGAGGAAGCCCATTCCAAGGGGGAGCAAGCCAGAAGGAAATAAGCAACATCCACAGGTCCAGAGACATCTGTTTACTGCAAATAGATTTGGATTACTTGACAACATCTGGGATGGTTGCAAAAGTGGTCAAAAAGATACATGTCAGTCTCCAACTGTATCCAGAGCTCAAAAGAAGAAAAGATCACAGAACCTAGCTCAAAAAGATTCATTGGGAAGCAAGAAGAAAGTAGAAAATGCTCCCAAGAAGTGCTTGAGAAATAAAGAGAAGTTCGTGGAGTCTGAGTCCAAGAAGGGTGATGCATCCAGTAGGACCACCAAGAAAACATGCTTCTACTGTGGAAAGAAAGGACACATCATGGACCTTTGTAAAGAAGCCATGAAACTAAATAGAAGCAGACTGAACTCCAAAAGACAATCAATCCAGAAGAAGAAGGGATTGATTGAAAATAAGTTGCCTAAGAGAGGTAGCTTAGCAGCATCCAAAGAACCATGTGGAACTTCCAAAACAGAGGCCACTCTTCCAAATGATTTACTAGTCATATGGCCAAATCAGTTGCAACTTGCCAAAGATTTGAAAAAAGCTGAAGATAAAGTTCTGGCAATTGCTAAGGCAAAAGGGATGAAGAAGATTTCACATGAAGATGTTTTGAGAACCACACCAGCACAATCATCAATGAAGATCAAATGTGCAAGTGTGAAGACTGGTGAAAATGGGACATCTCGGTTGAGAGAATCTTCTCGACCTTGTTGTTCAAATTGATGAACCAAGGAGGTTCCATCTTATTCCCTTATACTTCTGGTATTTACATGTGCTAACATTGCAGGGAATTGAAGATGATGATCATTCTCAACTGGAGGATGGTTTGGACAGAATGGAGTGCACCCCTTGAGGGGGAGCCAATCTGGAGAAGATGATGTTCTGAAATTAATATCATCTTGAGAAAGTAGATGAAAGGGGGAGCTTTATCTTTGCACCTGAACATTCTAATGTGTTTTGTGAAGTATGTGCAGGATTTAGCAATTCATTGATATATCTGAAAAATTTCAAACCCCTGAAGCATGATCTCACATGTATAGTGAATGTTGGACATCATTGAGTACCTTGGTTACATCACTCTTGTTTTCTACACTGGGTTAGCCCAAGTAGACATAGAGTTGATTTACTAAAGGTTCTTTGCTAAAGAGAACATGTGACATCATCCCTCTCTCAGTGTTTTTCAAGAAAATACTTTTCAAAGGGAGGAAGAGATTTTTGAAAGAGAACCACACCACACCTTTGCATTTGATTGCCAATAAGGGGGAGAAAATATTGGCACACATATTGACCCATTCATATGTGCTCTAGTGTATTGCCAACAAATACAAAGGGGGAGATTGAAGTGCACTGTGGTGCATTTGTTGTCAATGAGGCATGAAGTTGTCTTGGAATGAATGGAAGTCAAGGAATGTCAAGAGGTGAATGACAAAGGTTGTGATGGTGTTGGTGGTGAAGGAGAATGGCCATGGTACTAAGATGCATGTCACTTAAGAGATTCACTAAGTGGTATTCGAAATTGTGGTTGAAACATTCTCCATGTATATCTGACGATTGTTGAGCTGATATTTAAGTTCATAGAACTTGTATCCTGATGATACAAAGTCACAACATTGATTGAAGACCATGCATTGTATTGATAATGCAAGAGGAGATGAAAGGAGATCCATCCACAATCACTGAGTGGATGAAGTGAGCTGAAGAAGACCATGTACTAATTCTTAATGCATGAAAATGTGAATGTGATCCAACTTGACCTCTAATTGGATCATTGAAAAACATTGAAGAATTATTTGATTCAGGAGCTTCGGTTGATGGAGAACCTTCAAGAATTCACTCCTAAGTAATGAATATATGTTAAGAAGATAATGGAGGAATTTCAAATGAAGAAGAACAAAGGAAGAAGGAGAAGTGAGGAAGAAGGCTTGGAGTGGCTCTTGGCATTTCACATTATGTATGTGGTTACTTTGTTTTTATACAAAGTACCCTATATTTACTTTGCCAAAAAATTAGCCACCAAGGAGGCCAGCCGAGGGTCATCACCCAAGGCACTTGTGGGACTCAAGGTCACCACGCCCATGGGGAACCCTCAAGGCCAGGGCAGCATCCTTGAGGCAGGGGCGCACCCGTAGGACACCGCAAGGGCGCCTGGGGCACGCCCGGAGGAGCGCGGCAGGGGCCGTGTGTAAGCCCCCGAGGGCACGCGGTGATGAAGCCCGCGCACCCGAGTGTGCATAGTGGGCGCTAGGTGCGCGCCCGCAGGGAGCAGAGAGTGGGCGCAGAGCGCGCCCGCAGGGAGAACTCGGTGCGGGGCGGCACCGAGAGGGGAGGAGATTCAACTGGCCGTTCATGGGAGCGCCAGGGTGATAAACCGCGGAAAAACAGGAGCCCGTTTCGATGTGGGACGCGGAATTTTTCCGCGGGAGCGATCCTGGCCGCATGATCAATCGCGCGCCAGATCTCGGCCGCACATCTGATCCGCGGCGAGGCGATCTGATCCAGGCCGTCCGAGGATATTCAAACGCCTGATCCAACGGCCGTGGCTCGTCTTCCACCTCGAGCTTGAGCCGAGGACACCCCGTGCCACCCGACGTCCCCCGCTGAACCAGGCGCCTCCCCGACGACGGATTTTGAGTTCCCGGTCACCATTTCCGAAGCCGAAGGCTCCATTGAGCTCGTCTAGATCTACCGAACACGATCATGCAATAAAATATGCATGCACACGATGGATGGAGAATTTCGATGAAGGCCGAGGCAAACGAAGTTGCCGAGGCATCGGGTGTTCGTGTTTTTCATGCATGGGCCTAAACAGAGGCCATGCACACGTTATGCGACGCAGGCATGAGAAGGAGCAAAAAATATGGAAAGAACCCGCGTGAAATAAAAAGAAAAACAAGATTCACAGAATCTTGAAATACCCGAAAACTTCGGGGATTCAAAGATTGTATCCCGCGGATGTTTTGAGGATTCCTTTGCCTATAAAAGGAGATCCCGAAGCACAGAGAAGCTTGCTGAAGTTTTCTTGAAAATCAAAAGACCCGTGAGTGACTCTGCCTCGCGAAGTTGAATCCCCCGTGCAATTATATTTGCACGGCTGAAGTCCTCGGTGCCATCCTTGGCCCGAAGGAGTCCCTTGCGCGCAACTCCTTTGCGCGACAAGAAGAAGGAGGTGAGGAGTCCCCTGCGCGTCTTTCTTTTGCGCGATAGGAAGTACCCGAGGCCGCAAGTACCTTGCGCGCCCTCGAGGTTTGTTGTGGCTTGCGTGGCACTGTTTCACCCTTGCACACTTGAGCCTGTGCGGCATTTGAAGACAAGAAGAGGGCCACACCCCCTTGCACGCCTTGTTTGAGTTCGGGTGGAATAGAAAAAGAAGGCTGAGACCACACCATTGTGTGTGTGTGCTAAAGTGAAGGCCGTGGCATTTTGTGCCTTTTGTGCAAAAAGAAAAAGAGGAGGCAGTAGCCCTTGTGTGTACAAAATGGAGAACCAAGTGTGTGCATAAGTAAAGTGCACACTTTGAAGAAGATTAAAAGAACAAGGAAGAACCCGAGACCTTGGCTTGGGTATGTGCAAGTGGGTGAAGTGAAGAGCACACCATTGTGTGTGTGTGTGCAACAAGGAAGACACCCTTTGGCACTTGTATGTGCAAATTGAAGAAGAGGCCGTAGCCCTTGGGGGTTTGCAAGAAGGAGAGGCCAATCTTGTGTTTGCAAATTGAACAAAGAAAATGTGTGTGCAAACAAAAAAAGAAGTTGGCCGAACCTAGGTGTGTGCACTAAGAAGTGTGTATACACTTAGAAGAAGAAAAGGGAGGACATCCACACAAAGAAGAACACACATTTATGTGTGTAGACAAATTTCATAAAGTGTGTGAAGTTTGAGAAGTAGGTGTGTGCTGAAAAGAATTACACCCTCTGAGGGTTTACTGCACCAAGAAGAGAAGAAGGGGAGTGCATGCATGCATGCACGTGCACACGTGAACAAAGCCAAATCTGCTTGTGTGCATTTGAGTTGACCAAGACTAGAGGATCTTGAAGAGATTGAGAAGGCCATGCAGTCAGTGCATGAGGATTCAGAGTTTCCATGCATTCAGTGCATGAAGTTGAAGTGAAGTGAGACTGGACCAGACTGAAGTTAAAGACATCAATTGTCTGAGTATTCAGTAGCTGGAGAGAAGCCAGGTCATCCTTAGAAGAAGGTGATAAAGCCTGAGCAAGACGAGAAGACCTGATCATCACAAGTGATCAGAGGTACAGAGCAAGGCCAGCAGTCTTTATCCCAGACTGCTGAAGATACTTGAAGAAGCTTAAAGTGAAGAAGAGCTACTCGTGTGACTCGAGGAGCCAGGAGAAGACCCTGTGGGACTCAGGGAGAAGAAGTCTTCAGTGGGATTCTGGAGCAGGCCAGTGGGACTCTGGTAACACTGTGGGACGCAGTATAAAGACCCTCCTGTGGGACTCAGGAGAGATACAGTGGGACTCTGTATCGACCATTGTAATACTAACCGATTATAATGGGAGAATCCATGCTGGGAGAGCATGGAAAGGATGTAGGCCTTTGGTGCCGAACCTTGTAAATCCTTGTGTCCAGTGCCTTTACATTTACTGCATCATTCGTGGAAAGGTGAGAGATACAAGAAGAGTGGATCGAGGCTTTAACCAGCCATAGAGGTTTAATTGATAAAGAATCAATTAGTAAAAAGTTTTAAGGGATCACTGATTCACCCCCTCCCCCTCTCAGTGATTCACACTGATCTGGGCACTTCAAATATTGTAACAATTGAAATACATAAATTTAATCCTTAAAATGAGAATTTTTTATATATATTTTAAACATATTATCATGTCCAATACCAGTATTATTCTTTTAAATTTTATTCGAATATATTATTTTATCATAATAATTTCATATAAAAAAATATTTAGATCTAACTTAATCATTTAAATATAATTTCTAATTTTTCTTTTTATGAAAAAAAGTAATTGAATTTAATTATTTTATATTCTTTTCATTCATATCGATAATGTTTCTGTAATTTATTTTCTAGTTAAACTCATCACATATAATAAAATTATTTTTCGTTTCAGCTCGATGGGGAATATTAAAATTTCTTATTTTTAGTAAGAACTTACATATGTTTACCCTTATGAATTTTGAAAAAAAAAATCATATTATTTACTTTATTAATGACAGTATTAATATCTTTTTATTAATTTTCTATAGAAGGGACAAAATAAAATTCAAAATATGATGAAATATGAGATCCTCTTAACAATCATGATGATGGAATTAGGTATTGGTTTTTGAATTATTTCCTTATACTATATCTACCACATGAAGTAAATTATTAAGTGTATCTTTATTAACATTAAATTTATTTTTCTTCATTTTCATATTTTTATCTCTTATTTTCTTTTCAAACATGATTGTTGGGTTTTTGGGCATGACGTTCTTTCATTCCCTACATTCAATAAAAATAATATCTCTATCATAATTTATTTTCATTATTTTTTTACTCAGTGGGTAATGCCTTTTGTTTTTCCTTATGTATCGTTCATTTCTACTCCCTTCAGAAACCAATAAAGCGTGGTCTATTTCACTACTATGCAATTCAAAATTATAAGAGTGAGTGGTCACTATAATTTTTTATTTAAATGAAATACTATTTTTTAATATTTTCTTTCGGAGTAGTATTTTTTTATTCATACTCCTATTATAGTAATGATCCAAAAAATTCATCTAAATTATATTCTTTTAAAATATTGCATTCATTAATTTCCACCTTTATAAAATTTCATTTTTTATAAGGATATTAATAATAAAAAAAGTTTGATCTATGAGGAACCTCATGGTCCCAAAATATATTGGAAATGATAAAGTAATGAGAGGATTCTTCGGAGGTGATTCATCTTATTGGGTGGAGTTGTGATGTTTGTCTCCTTCCATGATGGCGTCTGCCTCTACTATAGTCCCTCTACCCCTAGCAGGGGAGGGACCTTCAATATCCAACAATGGGGTGAGCCCATTTTCTCCCCCTTTTATATCCCTGATATTCTTTCCCATTTCCCTCATTTTTCTATTTTTCTAAATATCCCGGATTTGATCAAATGGCACCCCAATATCCCACTCTCGATCTTCGTGTTGAAAGTAGCCTCTTCCCTACTGAATCTCTCCCCAATTGCTCATTTCAAGGGTTTTCACCACTTAGCTAATTATTTAGATCAATATGTCTTCACGTCGTGGTATTTACAGGAGCGAGCGACAGTTGAATTGATTTACAATAAGAATAAAATTATTCTATTTGTAATGGATGAAGATTTAATCAGATCCAAGTCCATTGATCCCCATTGCTTCAATAGTTATTTGTTTAACCTATTTTGTTGGACTTACGACTTTCATATACATCGTGATTCCCCTAAAGTGGCACTTTGGGTGAGTTTCCCTAACCTCCCCCTTTCATTTCAAAACTAATCAATTATTTGAATTTTTGGTAACTTAGTTGGTAAATACCTTTCTATGATAGCCTCACTGATTCCCTTTTCTACCCCATGAACCCACATGTATATGTGGAACTTAATGTGTATAGGGTTCTATTTGAGAATGTCTAGATTATAGTTGGTCAAGAGTTTTGGTGTAGAAAGCATGTGGTCTATGAATCATGGACTGAGTTCTTTTTAGTCAGTAATAGTTTGGTATATTATTAAGAAACCTATCATTGGGGGTCTATGACGTTTTCTAAGGAGACATAAGTAAATAGTGTTAAGGGAAAAAATATCAGGCAGAGATAGACATGACTGATCAGAAACCAATGGGTGTGGTTTCTTAGCTTAATACTGAAATGGAAGTTTCATGTGGATTGTGGTATGAGAATCATTTGGTGTTTAAAGTGTCTAATTTATTGAGGAAAAAATTTCACGCACCTCAGCCTCCTCCACCTGCTACTTTGGGGAATGTCAATTCTTTTGGGGGGAGGAGCGGTCTGGCAATGGCATCAACAAGGAGGGTCTACAGTCGGTGGATGGGGGATGATATATGTTTTTTGTGGCAGCTTCTTATGTTGAGGATATGAGCTCAGGTGACGGAACTTGTTCCAATTTTCAAGGTTATTCTTCCAATTCCATTTTTTTGAGGAACAAGAAGAGTTTCCCTCATCCTATTGATCAGTCTTCATGTATGCATAAGATTTTGGAAGATTTGTTACTTAATGGGGCTTTGGATCATCCAAATGAGGATCTCCAGTGTGACAGCATGAAATTTTTTATGGGGTTTTGAAGAAGGTGGATGAGGGAGACCTCATGAACTAATGAATGTCACATTACATATAGTAAAAAATGTCTTGGAACAAGTTGAAGAGTGTTAGGTTGCAATAAATAAGAGTTCTAAAGAGGTGGAGTATATTCGCAGGGGTAATCATTTCGATATTATTTCATATGATGATCGCATCCAAAATTATGGAAAATACATATTCAAAACCTTCAAGGATGTGGCAAAGCACCTGACAATGAGTCCATCAATGAATATTCTTCCCACTTTGCAGTCAATATAAAGGACTAGGCTCAGGTGAGTAGGTACACAAGTCCGAGGCAGAGTAAGTATAAGAGGGGTAACCAGAAAGTGTAAAAGGACTACTCATATTTATATATACAATTAGAGACTAGGTCGGTAAAGAATTTGAAGTCCATAAAGAAGGATTGTGGCCCCCACCACTTCATGGTGGTCTGATAGTAGCGGTTGATGGCCGTTAACCCTTTGAATTTTCATTTGATCTCATAATAGTTTATAACAGAATATTTTCGGAAAATCAATGATCCTGACGATGAAGTGGAAAGAATGATGGGAAGGGCTTTTAAGGTGGACCACAAAAACGAGTACATCACCCTGATTGACAAGAAATAATTGATTATTGTTAGGGAATTCAACAACAGAAAGATCAATTTAGAGGAATACATCCTGTGTTGGGATAAGATGGCATTTTTGTTCGAATATTTTCTGATGGAGGAACCGGACACCCATTTAAACAATATCTCATACAAAAATTTTAGAGAGATTGAAATTGGTAAGATACAATTTCACGTTACTGGAATGGTAGTCTTCCTTAGTTCTTGACTTGGGATCTCACATTTTTCATTAAAGTGTTTTATAATAAAAATTAAGTATTGAGTGAGTGATAAATTACATGAATGGAAGATGAAGAGAAAACTTAAAAAACACCCAAAATTTCATAATGAATAATAATAAAACACGTATTTAAGATGTTTTATGGTTTAACCAAGATTCCAAAAATATCAATTTGCTTATGTTTAAGGAAAACCTCAATGAAATTCTTCCAATATCCAAAACCAGTTAATCTCTTTAGTGGATATCATTGAGGTGTCCAAACATCACTCATATTCATTCCTTATATCTCAAAATAGATTTTACCATTAGGTTTTAAATTAATATTATATTATTAAAATAAAAAAATTGAGAATGCTAAGGATCCTCCATTTTTTCCATTTTTTAGGTCTTGATGAAAATCGATACACAGTTAAGAGGGGTTGTAAAATTGACATTTAAAAATATTTTCAACCACTTATCAATGTAATGTTAATGAAATAGAAATATAATGAAAAATGAACACATTTTCTTAGAGTATTTTGGATCTAAATGGTCTCACTCTACCCTTTACTCCAATGAAATTCAAGATGTGATGAAACCCACTATATTAGAATCTATAAATTTCAAGGAAAGATTCAGCCACATTTAATTCACTTTTAAAACCCAATAGTAACAACCCATGAATAGATTATTGGGAACCTAATGGCTTATCCCGATCAACCTTCCTTTTTCACAATTTTAGTAACAACCTTGATGCATCCGTTTGAAGGGAAGGTAGAAAGATACACTCCCTTTTACATAAAACATGGTATAACTGATCCCCTTTTATTTTAACTCTTATGGTTCAACTAATACCTCTTTTATGGGGTAGTATAACCCAACTCATACCTTCTCTAGGTAGCATAACGTAATAATATTAAGAGAAAAAAATAATAAAATTATATAAGAAATCCAAAAACCAATTGAACTTTAATGGATTTGAGTGTTGAGGTAGTAATATTCTTTCCAACAATAATGGATCAAATAATTGATGTTCAGTTGAGAAATTTAATCGATATCCTTAACATATCACATAGTATTAATTAACAATGTCTTCAGGCTCATTTAGTTGATCATGACATTTTCTTCTCAATATATATATATTTCTTTTATCCATAACCAATTCAAATCATGTATCTCATTTTATTTTTTAATTTCCTATGTAACTTATGATTTTTTTCAATGCACTAGAAAATTATTCCTATGCTGTTTTAATTAACTAATATAATGTATTAAAATAATTTATACAACAATAATTATTATAAAATTGAATGCAATATAAAATGAACTCATAATAATCAATATAAATATTTTTGGAATCATACAACAATACATATGAGATAAACATTTCATAATTAATATAATCCATATTTATATATATCATGTTACAATTAATTTTTGAGTATTTTAGTATACATATTATCATTTTTTATTCACATTAAATACAACATTATACTTATCCAAAAAAATCCATAAGGGCACAGTCAATATTGATTATTTTAGGAATAAATTATTTAATAAAAATATACGAAGCAAGATTGAAGAAATTTATAATATAAAAGAATAAGAAAAAATATCATTTAGTGAACTATAATTTTACGAAATAAGTAATGATCATAGAAGATAATATATAAACATGAAATTTCAAAATTTCAAGACCATACAGTATGTTGATTTTTCTATTTATGGTACACTAATTTTACATCATGCAATAGGTTCATATAACTCCTTTTGGTAAGTTAATTTTTATTTTTAATGCCAGTATATTATTCTAAAAAAGTACAATTCAATTTTCTCCATATAGTCTATTTGTGTCTAGTTCATTATCCTTATTGTGACTAGTTTATTTTATGTCTTGGTGATGTTTCATTTACCTTTATTTAGTTATTCTATTTTGATTATTTTGGTAGTTTTAGTGCTATTAAAAATTTTCACTCATGTAATTTTCTATAATTTTAATGATTTTTAATTATTTATTATTTCATACTTTTCCAAATTTTAACTAACAGTCAAAAAAAGACAAACTGCAACTAATGTAGTTAAAAAACATATGAGAAATTATAAATACCCAATAAAAAATGTATATATAAAAAAATATATAAAATGTTTGATATAGAATCCATTAGAACATTCTCATCATCAATAAATACCTTTATCAAAAACCAAAATAACCTATTTTCTCATCTTATCGTTATGGGTTAATAAATTATGGATAATGAATGTGTAGTGATTTTTCTATAGATTTTTCCAAATATATATAATCAAATCATCATCAACCACACAAAAAATAACCTGATGGATATGTCTCTATTATTTATTTTCACAAAAATATTTATCAAAAAATATAGTTATCATAATATCAAGTAAAAAAAGAAAAATCACATCCCACTTAGTAGAGGCTCTATCAATGAAAATAACTGGAATGATGTATCATAGTTCTAGAGAGACATATTATCACTACTTGTCCAAATCAAAAAGCAAGTAGAAAAATATCCCATATTACAATTATGAAAGTATTTGTTTTTCCAAGATGAAAAGTAGGAACAAAAATACTGGTAAAAAGAAATCTCATGGTAATATAGTGAGCCCTTATAGAAATAAAGATGTACTAGCTAGTGAAGAGATGACAAATACTGATATACAAGGTATCTCAATTACATATGGATAATCTACTTGAGGGAAATGTGGAACATAAAATCTTTAATGGAAATTTTTTATTAGTATTAACAAGTACCATAAGTGGTTTTTCATATTTGTAATGATCATACCTTTATATTGTTGGTTTCAGTGCTATAAATTTGAAGATTCATGGTGGTATTGTTCAAACCATTCATTGTGAATTGCATGTTAAATGTATGAAAAGAAATATTTTATCTTTAGGGAAATTTGATGATATCTAAAGGAAGGCTCACACTTAGAATGAAATGATGAAAATGTTGAAGGGGGAACTTTTAGTGATGGGGGTAAAAGATATCTCGAAGAACATGTACGTGATTATGGGTGTAACAAACACATAGTAAGAGAATTTTTTTCATCAAATACCCCATTGTAATCATTGATGAAATTATAGAATTAAATATTTGGACATGTGTTAAAATGAGGATTAAGTATTCCTACTGATCATGATTCTCTTCCTTGGCTTAAAAATGTATCTTTTCCATTTTGTCATCATTGTTTTTGGATTAAGAAACATGGGTTGATGTTCAAGACATCAATGTTGGGGGAAAATGTGATATTTGATTTAATCAATTCCAATTTTTTTCTAGAACCATATATATACCATTGTGGAGAAAGGTATATTTAATTATTCATTAACGATTATTCTATGATATTTTTTCTCAAATGAATTTTAATGATGATGTTTTTTGAAGTGTTCAAAACATTTAAATCATTGAATGTTATTGAATATTTAAAAATGATAAAGTGTTTTGATGATTTAAAATGGTGAAAAAAATACACTTTTCAGGTTTTATTGTTTTTTAACTAATAAAAAATCAAGATAATGTTGAAGATGGTATACACTCGATAATTGAATGGAGTAAAATACTGGATGAACAAAACCGTAGCGGATAGAACAAGCATGGTATTCAAGAATACATGAGATTCCATGAAAATCTATATAGATGTAGTGATTAATTAATGTTATAGAATCAATAATTATCCTTCATTGGTGATTTTTTTGAATACACTGAGGGGGATATGGGTTGGTTAACCAACTGAAAATTCAAAATTAATATAATTTTTTAGTATTGTATATGAATTTAATAATGAACAAGATTGATCGAAGTCATATTTGAGATCAAGAAAGAAATACCTTCTTGGGATAGTTTCATGGTATCAAGGGTTATCATTTAGTGATCCACCTTCTATAAAATTATCCATTATAATATTTTAATTTTTTACTAGACAAGTAAAAAATAAAAATTTGTGGAGACATAGAGAAAGAGAACATAGAAAATAAAACAGTTCATGTAGAAGATGAATCTATGGAATAACATGTTTTTTATGAGGCATTACTAGAGCATGATGATGGTCCAGGGGATGAGTTCCAGCTTCTGTGTCTGAGGGTTGCATCTCACCTCCAGTGTATGTGTTGAAGAGTTCTTTGTGGTCCTTGAGTGCGATTTGGATTGTGGTGACATGATTTCTTTTCTTTTCCCGTGATCTATGGTGCATGGGTGTCTGTAAATTTAGTGATTGGTTATTGATTTTTTTTCATGATCAATTTTAGATTTTAGATTTGGTTGTGCCTTTTTGTGTTGGTTTTGGGTCTGCATTTTTTTTGGTGATTTCTGCACTGGGATCTCGCTTTAGTTCATCCTAGGTTATTGGTTGTTCATGTGAATTTTATCGATAGAAGGATTGATGTTGCTTTAGGATCTATTTTTATTGTTGATGCTGAGACCATAGGGTTCACTTTGTGCTGATTGGTGTATGATTTCATTGTGTCCATATACAGAATTGGAGAATCTGTTTCAATCCAATTCATTGCCTGAGCTTGAGTAATTGTTTTGAGGCATGTTGAATTCAAGGCCGAATCTACTACTTGTGTAGATTTATAGTTTGAGGTTGTGTTCACCATTATGTAGAATGGATATAATTTATTTTGGGTAGCTGCTATGGTTCAGGAAAATGGATGCAATGGGTCTGAGTGCAGACTTGATTTGGGTTGGCTGCTAGGTCTTTCTGGTTTTTTATTAGGATCTCTGATGAAGAGTCGATATTTGGTGTTGAGGTAAGTTATTTTGTCTGTGGAATTCAAATGAAGTTATTATTGATAGAATACTATTTGGGTCTTCTTCAGAAGAGGTCCAGAGCAGTAATCTTTCACCCAAGTAGTCTATTCAAATTTGGAAGTTCAAGATGGTATGGCTTTTCCATCTGTACCAGGACCGTGCAACTCTGCATGAGATAGTTAGCTGAATGGTCATGCAATGGTAAAGGCTTGTCATCATGATGTAATTTCTAGGATGGAGAGGATTCTATATTTTTGGCCTAGGTTATATTCTTCATGGTCTTATTTGGTTTTAATATTTGGATCCGAAGGTATCTCACTTTTTCCTCAAATGTGTTTCGATAATAAAAAAGTTAATTTTTAGTCAGTCTTGTTATATCGATGGTCAAATGGTTTATTCAGAAAGAATTTTTTAATTTAAATGATATATTATCTCTTTTTAAAAGACTGAATAAACTTTCAATAGTTTTGGGGATGTTCACTATATATATTTTAAATCTATAACAACTAGATACGTAAAAAAAATTCTCCATGGGTATCTTGGTGATGAAATCTACACACTCAAATTGGAATGTTATTTTTCAATAATAAAAAGATAGATTTATTAAAAGGTTGAAGAAATTATTTTATGATCACAAGAAAAAATTAGGGTATTTTAATAACTGCTTTATCCTATATCATGAGGCTTTAATATAATAGACTTCATATAAATACATGTTGATATTTCAAGTGTTTTTATGGAAATGTTTTTTCATTATTATATTATATATATGGATGACATGTTTGTAATAGGAACCAACAATGAAAAATTACAGGAGATTAAAGCACTATTATCTAAGGAGTTTGATATGATTGAGCTAAGAGTAGAGAAAAAGATTCCTGAGATGGAGATTTAATTAGATAGAAATAAATTGTTGATTTGGATGTCATAGAATAATTAAATGACGGAATTCTTGAAAGTCATAAATATGAATTACTATTGTAAAATCCCTTAAGCAATTTTTATTAATTTCCTGTTATGCTATATTATCGGATATAACTATAAATTATATTGGTTGGAGATGACTTTAGTATCATATAGACTTGCAGTGGGGAGTCTAATGTTCATTGATGTTTGTACTAAACTGCACACTACCGATGAAGTTGTAGAAATAAATATATACATAGAAAATAAAGGACTGAGAATTGGAAAACAATGGAGAGGATCCAAAGATACATTAATGGGACCTTTAATACTAAAATATTTTATATAGGATCATATTTCACTATAAGAGGCTATATTGATTAATATTATTTATGTGATTCATGACAAAGTAAGTCACCTACTACTCATGAGTTTAGAGTCTTTATAAGAGTTGTAGATTGATTTGAAAGTTATAGTTAGTTTTTTCTTTATCAAATATAAAATAAGAATACATGGTAGCTACATATGATTTCAAAGGGTGAATTTTAAGGAGAATGTTTTTTGAATGGCATGGTCATAGACTGGAGAAAATTCCTATAATTTTTTATAGTTAGGCCACTATGATCATTATCAGTAATCCATAATTTAATTGTATGAAAAAGTGCATTTTCATAAAATATCATTTTTTTAGGATATGTTGGATAATGAAATGGGGAATATGAATTAACATACTAAATAATATATGGAATAATTTCTAACAACGGAAATAGACTCTCATTTGATCAGGTGGTGTAGATCGTCGAGTGGCCTCAAAAATACATGAGAACCATGTTTTATTAGATAGAAATTATATATTAAAATATATGGGTAGAATTTTTAAAAATGGAAAAACTAACAAACCCTATAATCTGGTCGAAGGAAAATGGCCCCATGGTTAATTTTCCTTAAATAAATTTTTCATGGAGTGAAGGACACACGGGGTAAGTATTCCCTATAAAATGGGGCTCCCCCACTTCTAAGATCCTCATCTTTGGCATTTTGCGTCTCCTGATTAATGTTCATTATATGATTGATATTTTTACAGTGTTTCTCCATCTATACGAAAGGTAATAATTTCAGTTTTTATCCTTGTAATAAAAAGATATATTCAATACCTATTTTTACCATAGTGATCCTTATATTTTTACATGGTTTTCCTATTTTTATTTACTGGTTTTCTATATTAAATCTACATTTTTTTATATTTATATTTATATTTTCTTGTTAAAATTATCCCTGCATCTAAGGGGTAAACATTATCAGTCCCAAAATATCCACCATGAATTCAAAATTTTAGTTTACCCAAAACATGACCATCAGTTAATGGAGTTTCACCATTCACTAAACCCAACCAACACTACAAAAACACCAATATTTTTTACACATCTAGAACAAAAAACAAAAATAATCCCACAAAATGAATGAAAATTGTTTTATATTGTCTCACAATTATAATCCATCCAAACACCACCAACTCACACTAGAACAAACACCATATTTTCCGTTATTTTGTCACACTGGTTTTTATAAACCATTTCTAATTGAAAATTTAAAATTACATCCTCATTTATTAACTTTGGTTTTATATAACTGATTATCAATTAATTACTAATTGTGTTCCTTTAAAAATAAATGTCTATAATAAGTATTTGTGTAATTATTTAAAACCAAGGATAATTAATACCTATTTTGGAATCATAGATTCACCTATCAATTCTTCTCTTATTTCATCCCAATATTATTTTTCATGCTTGGATTTTAACTTCTTTGATCTAATTAATATTTACAATATACTTCCCCTTATCTTCCATACCTCATGAGTATTATTGGTCTCTTTATTTTAATTTATTGGATACTCAAAGTCGTTTCATTATAGTGAATAGTAAGATGATGGTTCTATACTCTCTTTACTAATTTATTTTATCGTAGATACTTAAATGTAGTTAAGGTTTAAACTTTTTTATTATAGGAATTATTTTTCGATAATTTATTCATGGGTGGGAATTTTAGAGTATAGACTTAAATAATTGGGGTGGCAGTTATTTTTAGGCATGGGATAGATAAAATCATGTATATATTAATTTTTTTGATATTTATGTGGGTTAGATTAAATTTTGGGTCTTTAATATTATCTTAATTATTTAGACATTTAGGATCCTCATGAAAATATTTCTTTATGAATATTATTATATATTAGGTTTTAATTATCATAATCTAATACATGGTCTTTAATCCCACTCAATTTATTCATTTATTATACCCCCTTTAATTTTTTATTCCTTTATTTTCCCTCTGAAAAAATAAAAATATATAAAAATATTATAAATGATTCAAATTGAATCATTTGAAATAATTTTTTATTATTAAATAGTATTTAATTGATTTCAATTTTAATGTAGTAAGTGTAATTGGGGTTATTTTGAATAATTTGGTATTAGAAAAGAACATTAATGCCATATTGTTTAGAGAATTAAATAAAAAAGTATTAATTTTTATTATTTTTACCAAACATAGAGATCCAATAATTATGTTTTTTCTTCCACATGGAATTAAATATAGAATCATTAATTATTATGGAAACATGTTGAATAATTGGATGATTCTTCCATATTAAAATGTCATTGTATAAAATAATTATTGAGTCGTTTAATAGAAACTAACTAAACAATACAATTTTAAGGGGTATCATGGTATGTTTTTTATGGGTGTTGAATCACAAAATTTTAATGAAACTCATGATGGGTTGTGGTCTTAAATGATTTATGATATTAAATAACTCAATTTTGACTATATAATATCTCTTTTAATGAATAATAAATTTCCAACTCACAGGCACACATTTTCATGATGAATTATATTCACAGTGATGTGTATTAATTATTTTAAAATATTGAATTTTTGTAATATTAATGTGTTAATATAACATGTATTTGAGTATTTTGGGCGTGAATCTCAACAAAATGGGTACTATAATTATTTTATATCATTTTAAAATTTTATGAATCCTGTTTGAAGTTTATTAGGACATTTTATAAATAATAAAATATAATAATGTTTTTAATTATTCATAAGGTTATTATAACACCCTGTATTATAATCAACCCAAAACTATATGATTTATAATAAGGGATAATCAATATAGTAATTATATGATCTCTTATGATTATTGTTCTAGAGAAATAGGAAAACCATTACATAACAAAGTAGACACATCAACATAGTGTGCATTTTTTCACAATGATTGGATTTTAAATTTTCACCCTTCTTTTATTTGATGAATATTATTAATACAATTAACTATACCATATATATTTAACATTATATAGATCCTATATATAATTATATACTATTATATTTATTTTAATATGTAGTATGATAAAAATAAATTGAAATAAAAGATATTAAAAAAAATAATCCCATTATTGTATTAAAAAAATGGAAACCCAAAAAAATGATTATATTTTTTCACAATAAAACTTTTGGTAAATATAGAAAATATATCCACATGATAAAATAACCATTTTTAAATTAATACCTTTTAAACCAATTGTCAAGCCTAGAAACCCTGAAGTAATCATGATAAACCTGATAAATAAAGAAATTGTTTCATTGAAAAACAATCCTTTATCCTTTATAATATTATAAACATTTCATTCCCCATGAAATAAAATTATTTCCATATAAAATTTCCTAGGTAATGAAATAGGTATCTTGCGCCATCCTATTCATAATTCAAGTTTAACCAGTGTTAGAATAATTATTTCCTGGTTAATTTTGTTAGGGTAACATACTTGTTTATCTCCTTTAGTTTCTCCTTTGGAGGCTAAACCAACACCCAAATAATTAGAGAGATATATTAGGATCACCCATTATTATGGGATATCTGATGATTACACCTTATTTTTTATAATCCTCAAGTACCATATCCTGAAAAAAAAAATTAATGATCTTTCAATTTTCCATCTTAAAACCATTTAAAACTCATTTGAACCCATAATAAATGAGCCATCCATTTTTCATCAGGTTGAGGTTAAATATCTTTTTCTATTTAAAAAATATTAAAAATGAAAAATTACAAAAAAAATTTGAATTATATATTCTTCGAAAAATGATGAAACCTTTTATATGAATCATTATAATGAAAAATTTGCATAATGGTGGAAAAATTAAATTTACGCAATGATCATTAGACAAACATTATTCTTCCACATTTGTAGTGAAAATCAAAATGATCCCTATGGAAAATGTAAAGAAGAATCAATTTTAAAAAATCATAATGAAATAAAAAATGAGATTAAAATTAAATCTAATATTTATTATGAATAAAAAGGGAATTCTTGAAATATTTTTAATAACATGGATATGGAGAAAAATATTTGAAAGGAATACTTTAAATCAATGTTGTAAGGAAAAATATCATACCTTAAGTATAACTTAACTGCATACATTCACTAACTCATGATTGTTTAAATTATATTAGTTATTAAATTTCATAAGAAATTTTTTAATATTAGTTTTAATATTCAATTTTTTTCATTTTCTCCATATTTCATTTAGTTGTAATTTCTTATTTAAATTTACAGTAAAATTCTGGAGGTTTATTGGAAATTAATTTGTAAATAAACCTTTATAGATTAACCATGTTCATGGGTAAATTGATTAATAATCATATCCATGTCATAATTAGTATATTTATACATTATATACACTTTTAAAATTCAAAAAAGTATGGTGGTTGTAACGTCCCGGACCCGGATGCCACACAACGGGTGCCCCGAACCCGGTTCGCCACGTGACCTCAAGCGATTTTCCCCAAACGCCAGAGGCTGCCAACTAGTAGCGAGGGCCCAGGTCTAATATTGTGGAAACTATGCCCTCATTTGTCAAAGTGTAGTTTAGCGGACTAAAAATAAACATACAATAACAGCGGAAGCAGCAAACCATACACAACAGAAATAAACAACTGTAGTGGATATAAACATCCAGAAAAATAGATATGATGCAACATGTCTCCAATTATAAGAAAAAAAAAGTACATGTTACAAATCAGTATAGTACAGTACAATACAGAGTATAAATAAACCAAAACCAAACAGCCGGTAGCATCGCAATCCTATGTCTGGTCCCATGCTCCCCTACACCTCAATAGCAATGAAGTACCTGTATAGGGACTTTTCCCCCTATCCACACCTGCAAAAACGTAATCTGTTTGGGCTGAAAATCATGACCCAAACCGTTTATGAGAAACAAATCCCAGTAGGCACCCACCAAAGGCATGTGCTCAACTGTGAGTAATACATGCAACAAATAGTGCGCAAAAGTAAATGGAATAAACTAAGCAGTACTCAAAGTAACTAACCAACTAGTTATATTTCCATTTAATTATTCATTAATTATAAGAAAACACCACAGTGCATTTCTAAGTAAACAGTCAGCGTCCTCAGACAAGAAAGACCTTACCCTCAGGTAATCAGTATCCAACCCGCATTTATTTCCCTCAGGCATAACAGAAATTTCCCTCATGCATACAAAGTGTCTCCCTCAGGCACAGAAGTCAAGCCCTTTAGCACAAAAGGTTGCCCTCTTGCAAAATACAGTCATGCCCTCAGGCTATAGTAAAACACCACCCTCAAGAATAAGTAATCAGTCCATTCCCAACATATAAACATTCAATTTACATATAATTCCTATCAAGGAAAAAGTAATTCATAATTAAACATGGAATACCCTCGGGTATCCTAGCCAAATGGCTAAACAGAGGACCACACCCCCCGAGATAGTCCTGGATCCAAGAAACGATACAAAACAACATTTTATTATCATAGTTAATTACCTATTCAATAATAGGTATTTAAAATAGCCACGGCCTCAGCCACACGACACCCTAAATATGGGGTCGTAGCTCAAAAAATGCACAAAATTCACAATAGTTGGAAAATAAACACCAAGACACCTACCTTATACGCCAATGAGCGCTATACACGAACTTCGGCTCTAGAAACGCCCAAGAACGATGTAGATCTGAAGAAGAATAAAGCCCACTCAAAATTAAATAACATCAGTTAAGAAAATAATTGGTATGAACCACCCCAGGAGAAGAGAGGGATTACCCGTGTGGTTCTAACGAGATTGTACGAAGCAGAATCAGAATCCAGACGTGCACCCGACGGATCTCTGAAGGTTCGGTCGTCCTCTCCTGAGCTCTCTTCCCATTCTAAACCTTCCCTATGAAAAGGGGAGGCTACTTCCCATTTTAAGTGAAAAAAACAAAGTACACGATGTGTACTTCCATGTACACGGCGTGTAATTCCCATTTTTAAACTATTCCTATGGAAAATTCCCACCACGTGGCACTGTTCACCTGTTGACATGACTACACGGCGTGTCTCCTTGAGTACACGGTGTGTTCTATAACACAGCTGGCCACTGCCTTACTATTCACATGCCGACTAACTACATGGTATGTAAATGACCACTACACGGCGTGTAGTCGATTCCTACACCCTTCATCCCCGGCATGGCCACATGCCCTATGTACTTATCCCACGCGGCCAAAAGTACACTGTGTGTACTTTCCAAAATTTGGAATTTTCCTCATTTTCCATATTTTTTGAAAAATACTTAAGGAAAATAGAAAAGAGGAAACCCGTACCTCAGAAATAAGAACCGGGTTCATACAAACTTCCCCCCTTAAATCAATTCATCCCTGAATTATCCTTCCAAGGGTGATGAAGATATATCGATGAACAACTCTGGCCACTGAGCACGTACGTCAGTCTCCCACTACCAGGTTTCATCCTGCACTCGGCCATGCTGCCATAGCACCCATACGAGAGGAACTGACCAGCCTCAGAGAACTTTTGTGCTCTTATCAACAATACAAATCAGATGCTCCTCAAAGGACAAATATAACTCATGCTGAACCTCCTCGGGCTGAAAGACATGAGACAGGTCTAAATGATAGCGGCACAACTGAGATACATCAAAGACACCATGCATGGCTTGGTACCTCTAAGGTAACTACAACCGATAAGCGACTGGGCCGACTCTCTCCAGAATCTCAAATGTCCCCATATTCCTCGGTGAATGTTTACCCTATCTCCTGATCTGCTTGTGTCCCTTCCTCGTTGAAACACGCAAGAAAACCTGATCCCCGACCACAAACTCCAAAGGTTATCTGCGGTGATTAGTATATGATTTCTGTCGAGACTGCACGGTAGCCATCTACTTCTAAATCAATTAGACCAGCTCACAAGTCTCTTGCACGAGACGTGGTCCCAGTAAAGCTGCCTCGCCTACCTCTAACCAGAACAAAGGTGATCGACATGGCCTACCATATAAAGCCTTGTATGGTGCCATCTCAATATTCATCTGAAAACTATTTTAATAGGATAATTCGACTATGGGTATATGCTTCTCCCAAGTGTCCCTAATGTTTAGGACACATGCACGTAGCATGTTCTCAAGCACTTGCATAGTACGCTCTGACTGGACATCTGTCTGAGGGTGGTATGTTGTGCTCAAAAGCACCTGTGTACCCAGTGCCCTCTGAAAACGCTTCCAAAAATGAGACGTAAAATGGGCATCCCTATCTGAAATGATAGAATGAGGGACCCCATGAAGACGTACAATCTCTCAGATATACAACTTCCCGAGCACGTCATCACCAAAGGTCTCCTTGATCGGAAAAAAGTGTGCTACCTTCATGAGTCTGTCCACAAAAAATGACACGACATCAATGCCTTGAGGTGACCTCGACAAACAATTCACGAAATCCATTATGACATCATCCCATTTCCACTCTGGGATAGGTAACTATTGTAACAGTCCAGCTGGCCTCTAATGCTCCGCCTTCACCTGTGAACAGGTGGAACACCTTGTAACAAAACTAGCTACATCCCTTTTCATGCCCGACCACCAGTATTGAGATCTCAAGTCACAGTACATCTTGGTAACTCCAGGATGATCTTCCCAAGCTGATGCATGAAACTCCTGCATCAGCTCCTCACGAATATACCCTTGAACCCACATACTTCCATGGAAACGCAAAACCTCATCATCACCTATCATCTAACCAGGAGGAGGGTCCTCACTTGCCACTGACTCCCACAGAACTAGGCCTTCTGAATCAGATAGCTATCTCATCCTCACTCTATCCAGGAGGGTAGAAGTCACAGCTAAAGAGGAAAGATAAGTCTGCCCCTGACTGTCAAGCACCTCCAGATGCATCTCAGAGAACCAAGCCATAAACTTCCACCCATCACTAGCCTCATACACTGCCTGTATCTGAGTCTTCTTGATCAGTGCATCACCTACTGGATTACCTTTACCAGGTGTATAGGCAAGCTCCAAATCAAAGCACTGAAGGTATTCGACCCACCTTCACTACCTTAGATTCAAGTCACTCTGAGTAAATATATACTTGAGAATTTTGAGGTCTGTGAAAACCACAAAATGATCTCCCAACAGATAATGTCTCCAACAATGCAATGCAAGCACAACTTCAGCCAACTCGAGATCATGTGTCGGTTAATTCCTCTCATGTGGCCTCAACTGCCGACACCCATAGGAAACA
This sequence comes from Viscum album, assembly GCA_963277665.1. NCBI lineage: Eukaryota > Viridiplantae > Streptophyta > Magnoliopsida > Santalales > Viscaceae > Viscum > Viscum album. Next base: position 1,201,595,405 of record OY728164.1, read on the forward strand.
ACTCGATCGCCCTGCATCAACACTGCTCCCAGCCCAATACGTAATGCATCACAGTAAACTGTATAGCTCTTTCCTTGTTCTGGGAGTATCAGAATCAGTGCTTATGTCAACATTTCATTCAGGTCTTGAAAGGCTATCTCACAATATTCTAACCAAACGAACTTCAAACCCTTCTTAGTCAAACCCTTCAACGACGCTGGTATCCGAGAAAAGTCCTGTATGAAGCATCTGTAGTAACCAGCCAGCCCTAAGAAACTCCATATCTCAAGCACGTTGTTAGGCTGCTCCCAGGAAACTACTTCTCCCACCTTCTCTGGGTCTACTGGAACTCCTTCCTCTGAGATGACATGACCTAGGAAGTGAATCTATTCCATCCAAAAGTGGCACTTTTAGAGTATAGCATATACCTGTTCCTCTCTCAGTGTACTCAATACGATCTCAAGATGGGTGGCATGGTCGTATCGAGTGTGAGAGTACACCAAGTTGTCATCCACGAATACTACAACAAAAGAATCCAGATACGGATGGAACACATGATTCATCGGTGCCATGAAAACTATGGGCACGTTCATGAGTCCACATGGCATAACCGTATACTCGTATAGACCATACCTACTCCTGAAAGCTGTGAGAGTTATATCAGATGGTCTAACGTGTAGCTGATGATATCTTGATCTCGTGTCATCTTCAAGAACACTCGTTCTCCATGAACATGGTCAAAAAGATCATCAATCCTTGGCAAGGGAGGTCGGTTCTTAACTGTCAACTGGTTCTCATTCCGATAATCCACCCAGAGTCTTAGGGTACCGTCCGCCTTTTTCGCAAAAAGGACCGGAGAACCACAAGGAGAAGTAATGGGTCAGATAAAACCCTTTTCCTTCAACTCATCTAACTACCTCTTGAGATCTTTCAACTTAGGCGTGTCCATCCAATAAATAGGAATGGACACCGGTGCTACTCCTGGCACGAGATCGATAGAAAAATCCACCTCTCGCTCTGGATGTAGACCTGAAAGGTCGTCCGGGAAAACATCCGTGAAACGATCAACCACTGGAGGGAAATCCATCTGATAAGTCCCCTAGTCGTCTAGATATAAGCTCACAATCTGGGCTATGACTCCACCTCGCCCATGATGCTCTGGTCTAGCTCGACTCGCCTGAACATCCCACTCTCCCTTGTATAGAAACTCTCTACCCTCTTGTGACGTAAAAATCACCCTACAATGATAGCAATCTACAATGGATCGAAAGGGAACCAACCAGTACATCCCAAGAATGACGTCATAAGCTGTAATCTATAAGACATAGAGGTCCCAAAGGAAGTGGCACCCACCATCCTGGAGGGGGCACTCCTTGAACTAATGCACACCAGCCATTCAAGTCCCCAACAGAGTGTCTAGCGTCATAATATCAGAAGAAGAAGAAACACAGAGCCCATGGCTCTCCACAAAGGGTACAGATATGAAACTATGTGTATCACCCATATCGAAAAGTATTGCAGATAAAACAGAAGCTACTAGAAGAGTACCTATGACTGTAGAAGGTCAGGGATCCTACTCTTTCTAGGTCTATTGCACCGCATATGTCTGCCCAGTGTCGCGGCCCTGCGACACAGCCTGGCTACCCTGAGCTGTCCTGCCCTGCTGACTCTAAGATCCTAGTGTCCGGCTACCACGGCCACAACCACCATCTCTGCTTGCACACCCTGACGTATTCCAGTTCCATGACTGATAAGAATCCACTGGTCCTACCCCCGAACGTGGAGTCTTCACAGAACACGTCTCACTAGCCACTGGTGGAAACACCTTGCAAAAGCAATGCATATGACCCATCTTTCCGCAAGCTCGACACTCCACTTGGTCTCTTGGACACTGTGGCCTCTTGTGCCCCTCTCTACCACACTGGTATCACCTGACCGGACCACCTGAATAAACTTCATGGCTAGTACTGCCACTATGAGAGAAGTCTATCTGCCTCTTCCTCTTTCCAGCAAAAATAGTACCAGTAACTGGTGCTGAACCGCCCTAGCCCACACCACTAGATTCCCACAAGTTTCATTTCATAATCAGTGCCTGGTTCACAATAGCATGTACTAAAGGAATCTTGAAAACATTCACCAGCTCCCAGATGTCATATAGAATACTATTCATGAAGCGCATGGATCGCAGCGTCTCATCTCCCACTAACACGGGTGCAAAGCGCTGAAGCTCAGAAAAGCGACCAGAATAGTCCATCATCGACATAGTTCTCTGTTGCAGATTCATGAACTCTCGAATTCTGTCTGGCCTCAGCGTCTATGGGAAAAATAAGTCATAGAAGACTACCTGAAAATATTCCCACGATGTGTCTCTTTGATGCTCTGTCTAGGTGGTAACATCCCACCCCCTATTGGCAGAATCACGCATCATGTAAGTCGCAAGCTTGACCCTCCGCCATGGAGGCTTCACAAGATGATCGAAATTAGTCTACATCGATCCTAGCCAAGACTCTGCAGCCTGTGGTCTGCCATCCCTTGAAAGTGTAGGCAGATGCTGCTGCTAGATGATACGAGTCAGCTCATCCATAGATGTGGCTGCCAGCGGTGCTCCCGGAAAGGTCTGCATGAACCGCATAAAGCCTTCACAGAACTGTGCCTCCATGCCTGTGTCTGGTATAACGGTCGGCGCTGCATCTAGCTCTGTTGGAGGATCCACTGGTAGCCCATGACCCACTATTTCTAGAGTATACTCGTTGCCACTATCCTAGAGAACAACGTGCGGTCGTCTAGGCGACATGACACTACAAGGTCAAAAGCGCACCTTAAAACAAGATTATCAAAGACCGAAAACGAAGAAACCAAAAATGGTAAAAGGAGGAATAAGGGATTAAAAATTTGAAAAACAAGACTACACAGCGTGTATACTGACTACACGGTGTGTACTTAACTTCCCTTTCCCTGCCTGGGTCCTTCTACATGGCTAAGCCACACGACTCCCTTTTAAACAAAACTACACGGCGTGTATATTATCTACACAATGTGTATGGTGTTATTTCCCACTGCCCCTATCACTTGTGACACGTGTGACTAATCAGCTTGACACTACACAAAGTGTTACACCCACACACGGTGTGTGCACTTTCCCATTTCCCAGCCACACGACTTACTCCACACAGTCTGTCCTCGGAAAAGACTACACAGCGTGTCCCACAGGTACACGATGTTTACTAGACGAGCTCCGCCGACCCGTGTTGTTAGTTACATAGTCGGTTTAGACGGATCAACTTAAACAGCGTGTTTAATATACACACGGCGTGTACTTGAAAAGATTACCCCGACCCGTGTTGTTAGTTACATGGTCGGGTTCACATGTTACCCTACATGGTGTGTTCTACAGTGGACATGGCATGCATGTCTTAAGGGTTCTTCTGCCTGTGTTGTTGGTTACACGGCGGACACCAGGTCAACACTACACGGTGTGTACATCCAGTAAATAGCGTGTTCTCCCCAAGCTCTTACCTTCCCCGTGTCGCCTCCCACACGGTTTGTGACACGGGAAGAGACTACACGGCTTGTAATTAGGGTACATGTTGTGTACTCAAAAAGTTTATTTTTCTTCCCGAACAGAAGACCATACACCGCGTGTCTACAGTACTACACGGCATGTATACTGGTTTTCCAGACAATATGCCTCAAAAACTTCTTCGGAACCCAGAAAATACCGCAAAACAACACCTAAGTGACAAATTCCATTCCATGGGGGCCCATACTCTCCACGAATCAATGTTTGACATCTTATTTATCTATAACATAATAAACAGTCAATGATCCACTAAATTCTGGTAAATTGGGGCCCATACTCCATAAAAATCAACGTTTGGCGTCCATTATTTTAACAAGTTTATACAACAATACCCTATCACATAGCATGTATTTATCAAGAAGCTATCACGACAACATGTTTTTCTTGCAAATCAACTATCACAGCAACATGAAATTTCCTACTACACCTACATGGCATGGAATTATGCATGACATGTGATTTCTATCATGTACCTAAATGATGCATGAGATGGCACACCCTCATCTCATTGGGTTGCAACTAAATAGAACCCATTAATAAAATATAAACAGCACAATACAAGTGTGTCACCCAACAGTGAAATCATATCAACTGTAACATGAAAAATCAGTAAGATTGCAATATGAGGTAAATTGGCTTTTCCCTATACACGGGTTAGCAACTCCCGGGAACATCTTATTACCAACTACTGGTCCATCCTATCCCCGACAAAGGCTTCAAATAGTAAGTCATAGAAAATAACTCCTCTGATACCACTTTGTAACGTCCCACACCTGGGTGCCACATAATAGGTGCCCCGAACCCGGTTCGCCATGTGACCTCAAGCGCATTTCCCCAAATGCCAGAGGCTGCCGACTAGCAACTAGGGCTCAGGTCTGATTGTGGGGAAACTATTCCCTCATTTGTAAAAGTGTAGTGCTGCGGAATAAAAATAAATATACAATAACATCGGAAGCAGCAAACCATACATAATAGAAATAAACAACTGCAGTGGATATTACCAACCAGGAAAATTAATATGATGCAACATGTCTCCAATTCTAAGAAAACAACCAGAACATTTTACAAATCAGTACAATATAGTACAATACAGAGTACACCAAAACCAAAACCAAACAGTCGGTAGCATCACGAGCCTAAGCCCAGTTCCATGCTCCCCTACACCTCAGCAGCAATAAATTACTTGTATAAGGACTCTTGCCCCTATCCACACCTGCAAAAACGTAATCTGTTTGGTCCGAAGAGAATGACCCAAACAGGGTGTGAGAAACAAATCTCAATAGGCACCCACCAAAGGCCTCTGCTCAACTGTATAGAAATCATGCAACAAAAGTGCGCAAAAGTAAACGAAATAAACTAAGCAGTACTCAAAGTAACTAACTTACTTGTTATAATTCCATTTAATTATTCATTCAATATAAGAAAACACCATAGTGAATTTCTAAGTAAACAGTCAGCATCCTCAGATAAGCAAGACCTTACCCTCAGGTAATCAGAATCCAACCCGTACGTATTGACCTCAGGTGTAACCGAAATTTCCCTCAGGCGTACGAAGTGTCGCCCTAAGGCACAGAAGTCAAGCCCTCAAGCACGAATGGTTGCCCTCAGGCAAAAGGCAGTCATGCCCTTAGGCTATAGTAAAACACCGCCCTCAAGCATAAGTAATCGGGCCATGCCCAACATATAAACATGCAATTTACAAACAATTCCTCTCATGGAAAAAGTAAGGCATAATTAAACATGGCATACCCTCGGGTATCCTCTCCAAACAAATATACAGAGGAACGCACCGCTTGGGATGGTATTGGATCCAAGAAACGATCCCAAACAGCATTTTATTATCATACATAATTACCTATTCAATTATAGGTATTTAAAATAGCCACAGTCTCAGCCACATGACACCCCAAATATGGATTCTTAGCTCAAAAAAGGCACAAAACGCACAACAGTTGGAAAATAAACACCAGTTCACCTACCTTATACGCCAATGAGCTCTATACCTGAACGTCAGCTCCAGAAATTCCCAAGAACGATGTAGATATGATGAAGAATAAATCCTGCTCAAACATAAATAACATCCTTTAGGGAAATAATTGGTATGAACCACACCAGGAGAAGTGATGGCTTACCCGTGCAGTTCCAACAAGATTGTCTGAAGTGGAATCAGATTCCATACGTGCACTCGGCGGATCTCCAAAGGATCGGTCGTCCTCTCCCGAGCTCTCTTCTCGTTCTAAGCCTTCCCTATGAACATGGGACTCTACTACCCATTTTAAGAGAAAAAAAGTACACGACATGTACTTCTAAGTACACATCGTGTACTTCCCATTTTTAAACTATTCTTATTACGGTGTCCCACCAGCGTGGCACTGTTCACCTATCGACGTGACTACATGGCGTGTCTCCTTGAGTACACAGTGTATTCTGTCACACAGCTGGCCACCGCCTTACTATTCTCCTGCCAACTGACTGCACGGTGTGTAATGGACCACTACACGGCTTGTAGTCAGTTCCTACACCCTTCATCCACGGCATGGCCATACGCCCTGTGCACTTATCCCACATGACCAAAATTACACGGCGTGTGGACAAAGTAAACGCCGTGTACTTTCCAAAATTTGTAATTTTCCCCATTTTCCATATTTTCTCAAAAATACTAAGGAAAAGAGAAAAGAAGAAACTCGTACCTCAGAAATAAGAATTGGGTTCTTACATTGGTCTTGGAAAATGAAGCACATGGTTTCGCGGAGGAAGTTGTTCACATATCAACATGAGTGTCATTTTCATTTTTATACAGGGTTGAAAATAAAAAAGACATATTATATTTTGATTTTAAATAATCCAAAATATTTATTAAATTTCATATATATTCATTAGTTATTTAGTTTTTACCATCCAAGTGAGGTGGTAAGAAAAAATGAATAAAAAAATTCATGGAGATGGTATTCCAAATGTACATACAAGCAACATTATAATTTTTTATAAAATGGGAGGGTAAGAAGCTATGTAATATATCAAAATAAAGGAATATTAAATATTTCCTAAATATCTTATATATTATTTTTATCCATCATATAATACTACCATATTATGTGATTATGAAAAATAAAGTACATCACCTAATGGATTTGGTAGACCACACATAAGAATGATAAATGTTTTCACATTCCATAACATAGATGGGATGTATAAAATATTTTTTCCAACTGTACGATGAAATTTAATTAAAGTGAAGATAATGATGTAACTATTTTATATTATATAATATATATTTTTATGGAGGTGGAAGAAAATAAATATTAAATATTTTGGATATGAATTAAAACCCATCCCTGGATAACATCTTTGTCATGCACCTTAATCCTTCCTGGATGGGTATTTTGAGGAGACAACAACAAATTAAAAATGGAGAAGAGATTTAGGGAGGTATTTTGGTAGATCTATTTTTCTATATAATTCCCTATGCTTGAGGATAAGTGAGGCGTGGAGGTTATCCATTTTATGTTAAGGGAGTGACACTCTTATAAATACATAAAAAGTTTAAATATAATATATGTATTTCTCAAGACAAATGGAAGAAAAACACTAAATTTTAGAAAGTAAAACTATGGTGTTATAAATCCACACAACCAATGATATTTATTTAATTATTTTGTTACCATGAAACTTCATATTTTTCTTTTACCCCTTTGAATAAATTTTATCCTTAACTATAGTGAATTTTTTTATGAGGGTAATTAATTTCTATTTAACTAATAAAAAGGTAATAATTACCTAAATTTTATATTTTTATTCTTACTATGGAATGAAGTTTTTATTCTTAATTTCTATATTTTTTAGACATTAATTTTAATATAAGTGTTAAAAATACATGAAAAAAATATTTAGAAAAATAATTGATTTAAGCTTCTAATTTATTTTGTAAAAAAACATTATACATTTAAATATTTATCTTTAATTTAATTGTATTATAAATAAATAAATAATTTCTTTTATTAATTATAGACATCGTCAAAAATCCAATGGAAACTTCCAACCACACTATTCAATATAATGATTCAAAATAAAATTTTAATTAGAATAATATATAACTTATGTTCCAAAAAGTCAAGAATGGGTTCCAAAATTCAAAACAATATTTTAAATGAATTAATTTACTCTTTAAACAAAAATTTTGTGGATAAAAATGGTTTATTAATTTTCAATCCAACCTTACATCATGATTATTTTATAAAAGGTACAGTATTTGAAAAAATAATAATTATCACTATTCCAAAAAAATTCACGCATTTCCAAAAAGGCCCATAAAGTCATGAGTATATAATTTTAACATAATGAAATAATTAATTGTGTTAATTTTTTCAAATAACTATTTTAAAATTAATGAGTTTAATTCTAATATTCTCACAAAAATTTCAAAAAGAAACAATTTTTATGAAATATGTAATTTCAAAACCTAAAATGGATTTGTTCTCATTTAATTACTATTAACAACCATTTTATAATTTTTAATTTATATTATTGGTTATAATAAAAAATAAATTTTATAAAATTGATATGTCAATAGTAATCAATTTAATTTTTTAAGATAATAATACATCACACATATAGAAAACATTTTTATTGAAAATCTCTTTTTACCATCCAGTTGTTTGATTTTCAATTATAAAAAAATTATAATCAATGTATTGATGAATATTAATTAGTTAAAATTTATGAAAAGTAATTTTACAATTAATTTAATACTCTAAAAATTAGACAATTTATTATTTAAATGAAATATATAAAATATAATGATAATATACCATTTTAGAAAACAACGACATTCTAAAAAATTACTATTTGTAACCTTATATGAATATATTATTATCATTCAAAACTAATAATTTTTTCCCTTATAATTATTCAATAAATTTGTATTAAGAAAAATATTCGACATATATTTCATAATTCAGTTACTCTAATTTGTACTCTTTAATCCAATAACAATGTTATAACATTCATATTTAAAGAATAATTGTGTGGTTAATTTAAGCTTAGTGTTTTAGGTGGTACATTTTCTCAAACATAGTATTCATTTAATGTAATATCATATTAAATATTTAATTGTTAAATTCTCCTAGATTAATGAAATTATTTTCTCCTAATTTAATTCCATGTTTAATTAAAATTGTCAAAACCATTTTAAGAATACATTCCATGGAGTGAAAGATAAATATACATAAATTTAATAAATTATAAATTATATTTAACTTTAATAATAAATTTAATATATATTTTTTCACTATTATATGTATCATTTACTAAATATTTCCATAATAAGAATTGTATTAGTTAAATAATTTTAAAAACTGTATTATGATAGCTGAGAAATAGTTTTCACATAGTATTTGATATATTTAACATGCCTTTTCCCTGAGACTTACTTTACTGCAAAGATAGATAAAAACATATACTTATATGACTTATTTCCACATTTTCATCCTTCAGTTGAGGTTTGTGATGTTTTATAGCCATGCATTATCTCATATTATACATTATTAATATTGTATTTTTCATGTTTGAAACTATATAATCCACTCTTAATATATCATAACATCCTAAAATGGAATAATCATTATTCCCCCAATTTATATCCATTATCAAATACCAAAATAGTATTAATACCCTTGACAAAAATATTAGTTAATTAAATAGTAATTGAATCTCACAAGCATAAAAAATAACAACTGAAGTTCAACTTATATGATTCTATAAATTATTAACCTTTAAACTCATCAAAATATGTTATAAAAAATTGAAAACTTGTGAACAAAAATATTTTATCACATATTCGTCCAAGATCAACCTAAAATTTACCTCCAAACAAAATTAAGGACCAATACAGTCACATAAAAATGTATATTCTCTATTCAAACATTTTGAAAAAATTAAAATATATTCCATATGTAAAAAATCATTATAAAGGGTAAATAAAACTATGTATTCATGAAAAATGATAACCAATATTTTTTCTTTAATTAGATTTACATACTAGACGAAATATTGTATTCTCTTTAATCATATAATGTTTCCAAAAAGATGATAACCCTTTATCCCACAATTAACCTAACATTAGAGAACATATTAACAATAAAGTTTATATATACATTTTATCCCCAACATGAAAATATTATTTCTAAATATCCTTCATAGTAAATCATATTTTAAACCTATGTTTTACATAAAATTAAATCATATATTCTTCAAAAAACCCAAAAAATGTATCCCAAAATATTCATAATCATCTTAAACTCCCATCTATAAAATGTAAAAAGGGAATTTATGAATTTTACATTATTTTAAACCATAGTCTTATTAACCAATATTGGTATATAAAACACTTAAAATATCATCATCTAAATTTTACTAACCTCAAAAGTTATCTAAACATTGTATTCGATACCACTAACTGTAGCACGACATATCATAATCAAACCATAATTACCTAATTTATAGAAATGTTTCAAATTTCTTACACATAAAATATAATTTAGTTTTAGAGTCTTATAGAATTATAAAAACCATTACATATAAAAGTGGAAACATCCACACAATGTAATTTTTTTCCATAAAAATAGGATCATAAATTTACACCCATATTTAATCAAAGACACTTTTTTCATTAAAGGTGTGACCCCATAACAGTATTATTGAACATTATATTATTTGTACACATACATAGTTCTTGGTATAATCTTTTAAAACAAAGGATTAGTAGAAAAAAAATATTTTGCGATATATAAATGAAGGAATCCCATTTTTCATGTGAAAATCATATAAACCCATGAAATTGTTTACCCTTTTATCAATAGAAAAGTGAAAACATAAATAAAACATTCCCAACTAAGAAAAAAACATTTTCTCAAAGAGAACCATTTAATGTCATTATAAATCATAGGAAACCCATGAATTGAATCATAAAGATCAATTAAACCCATGAAAACATTTAATTGAAAAATAGACATTTCACCTTTAAAAGTTTATAAATGTTTATTTCCCCATGAAATCGAAATATTTCCACATACAAACTCAAAAAGAATAAAATAGGAACCTTGGATCATTAAATTCATAACTCATTATCATGTGTGTTTAACCATTTTCTGAATAATGGGTTCTTGTTTAATTCTATAAAACTAACTCACATGGTTATCTCCCTCATTTTAGCCTTTATTTACTAAATAATCATATAATGTATTAAGATGCAATATCCAGCTCACCCATTATAATGTAAAATATCAGAATCACTCATCATTATATATAATGATCGTGTAGCATATCCTAAATTAAAATTTCATAACCTTGAACCTATTATTTTTAATAAATTTGATTACCTTATTTGAACCCATAGAGAAAGTAAATTCCATTTTTGTATAAGATGAAGAAGAAATATAATTTTCTTTTGAAAAAGAGTAAAGATAAAAAAATTATAAAAGAAACAAGAATAAGATATTCTTCTAAAAAACAATTAAAATTTTAGAGAAATTAAAATAATTAATAATGGATTTGGTGATAGAAAAATGTTGGTCACATATTAAACATTAATAGTAAATTTTATTCAATTTTTGAAACCAATTAAAAAATGAGCTGTTTGAAAAATGTATTGAAGATTAATTTTACAAAATTTGTAAAAAAATCCAATAGAAGTTGAAAAAGAACATTACATATATTTTATGTAAAAAACATTCATGATATATTTTTATTAACACAAATATGGATAATATAATTTTAGAAAATTATTTAAAAACAATATTTTAAAGAATATACTTTACCATTTGCCCCTTTTATCTTCTTACATTATATACCTTCTTAATAATAAAATTATATTATATATTTATTTGATTAATAATTTTTTTAATATTTATTCCATTATCATTATTCATTTTATTTCATTTATTACCAGGTTTTATTTTTCTACAATTTAGTCTAGTTTATATCAAATATTTAGAGGATTTTTTGCATTTAATTTTTAAAATGGGAATTATAGGTTTACCATGGTCAATGGTTCACAGTTTAAGAAACCCATCCATGTAATTAATATTTTATTTATACATTAAATAAACACATTACTGCCAACCATCTTAGGTAGTCATGAAAAATGAAACACATCATTTAATGGAGGTTGTAGTCCATATATACACATGAGATATAATCCCATTTTTCTACTAGGTGGAACAAAATAAATTAGAATATATTTTACTTTTCTAGAATCATAAAAATATTATAAATTTCATATCCATTCATTATTTCCATCCCTTTGACTATCAATGTGTGGCTATATTGAAAAATATCACATCACTATATGAAGGCGGATGTCCACACATAAGCATGAACGATGTGGGGAGGAGATTATAGGATGAATTTGGGAAGATGTAGCTATAGATAGAGTCCTCAAAGAGTTTGTATAAATGAATAGAGGAGGTGATTTTTTATAAGTGAGTCAATGGCACACTTTTAAATAAATAAGACTTTTAAATATTATATAAGTATTTCTCAATGATAATAGTACCCATACTCCCATTTTTTATGATATAGTGAGGGGGTAGAAACCTACGAAAAAAATGAGACATAAACAAGTGTTTTGTCTTATCTTAAATCCCTATCCCATTATTGTATCTAGTTTAACAAATTTTAGACATAAAGGGTGTTCCATGTTTTTCATTGGTAATTAATCTATATGAACAAAAGAAGTAACCTATTAAAAAAATGTACAATATGATCAATAATATTAAATCCATTTTTATTTAACTAATTTCTAAATATGGATTAAATTATTTCTCATATATATATTCAAAACATGTGGAATGTAGTTTAAAAAATATATATTTAGGCATAAAAATGAATCAATGCTAAAATTATGCATATAATCAACTCTAATTTCTGTAAATATATTATAATTTTCATAATTTTTTTATATGTTGATATTTCAAAAACCAAATAGAATCTTTCACCCATTCTATAAAATAAAAATATCCCAAAATATTTTTTTAATAAGAATAAACTGGATTGATATTGAAGAGTTCCAATATAAAACAATCCAAGAGGGGATTGTTTTCAATGTCAAATGGAATTTATCATTCCATGAAAATGTGTCCTCATACCCATGAATATTGAAATAGAATGGAAAACATTACATACTTATAATCAATTGGGTCAATCATGTATTTTATGCTATGTATTAGGGTAAATTATTCCTATACAATAAATATGGTAGGAAGATATCAAGTTGATCCAAGTGACTACAATTTTGTGGTATTTAAGACTAACCTCAAGTGTTTGAGGTGTAATAAGGATATGTTCCATGTTAATAGGTGAGATGAGGAACTAGTCGTTATTGAATATGAAGATACTATTCTCCAAAATGATCAAGACGACATGATGTCTCAAATTGAATACATCTTCACATTGAATGGATGTGTTGTGACCTGAAATAGATCAATGCGTGCTGTTTTCAAAGATAATACAATGGATCTTGATAATATTTCATCTTTTGAGGGACCGAAAGAATTAGTTTAGATTCATAATATCATTCAAAAAAATTATGTGGTACCTATCAGTAAGGATCCCATTACACTCTATTGTGATAATACTATAATGGAGTCTCTCACAAAATAGATAAGGTCACGTCAGTAGATAAATCATATATATTAGATTTGTCAAATCTTGAGGGATTTTTCTCGATGAGGTGATTTTAGAGTGAGCATTATGTCTGTAGAAAGAACCATGGTAGAACCATTGAATAAATACCTGACTTAGTAGAAATAGGATTATCATGTGAGTTTTAGAGGACTGAAAGTTGTTGTTAGTTGGATATACTCCATGATGGAGTTTGTTAGAGTTTGTGTCTTAGAACCAAAGTTTTGTAATTTGATTACAAGAATATTTTATATATAAAATATTAAATTAAACATCTTATTACATATTGTTTTTTTTTATTCTTGAATTTAATTTAATAATTTCCTATAGTATTTATCTAATTGTAAGGTCATAGTAGTTCCCCTCTATGATGAGAAACACTAAATTATATGACAATATTATTAATGCAGATCTACATATAGATAAAATACTATGATAGGACACATAGTATATATACAGTCATGTCTGAGTATAAATATAAAAATGAGAATTATTCTCATGAATTTTACACTTAGTAATTTCCTCGATGCGAGATTATGAGAACATACTCACCAGTTGGAATTCCACATGTTTTAGTGTCATTGGATATTTTTAACTTTAGGTATGTGTATAGGTCCTTGCACATTAAGATTATCATTAATTCATATCATAAATCAAACACATAGATTTATTTTTGAAAATTTCCATGACATATGTTGTCGGGATGTGTGGTACGTTGGGTTAATCCTAAATGACCTGTTGTGGAAGGATAAGTTAAGGAATGATTTTTCCCTTCTAGATTTATAGAAGCTGATATCCAGACCCATTTGATTGAAATATAGTTATCTCCCTAAATTCCATTTCTATGGTGTAATGATGAGTTTATTTCAGATAGTCAAAGAGTGGTGTGTCGAGAATATAGGTTGATGACATTGACATGAAACCAGCTTCATGTGATATTGTGGTAAAGGGATTATATTATATAGTAAGAGTTCGTATGTGGTTGAAAACACTATGAGTTTGTGTTCTTTATCTTGGGTGCCTTGAACCGTCAGTAGATAGTAATAATTGAATCTTGAAAACCATGACAAATTCCAATCAGAATGAATCATAGAGAGTGAGACACTACATATTTCCCTTGGTCTCGATTATATTCTATTTGAATATAATTAATAGAATAAATATTAATCTCAAGACACTGTAAAAAATTTATTGAGTTATATTGACTGCGTAAATTAAATAAATATTTATTCACCGGATTGTTAACAAAATATATATATTTATTTTATTGAATATTTAATAAATTTTTATTTACTATTTTAGGAATATAATATTTATTTAATAGAAAATAATATTTTGTTGGTTCTTCAATTAATGCAAGAGTAGTTCGAATAGAAAGGTTATATGTCAAATGATAAAGTAATTATTTAAAATTTTATAATTATTATTTATCCATTTTGTGTATGTTGGTGAACAAAAAAATAATAATAATAATATATTTATTATGTGGTATGGTATTTCATATTGGTAATAATCATATTTAATGGTTGTTAGGAAATGTATGTTTCTAACTGATATAAAAGCTCTATAAATAGATGTTTTTTTGTATTGTATAAATCATTCAAGACCAATTCCATGTTTGGGAGTAGATAATTTTGGTGAATAATGAATTATCTATCGATTCAACCTCCTCTATCTCTCTTAGTAATGAGAAACCCTAGATATAATTTCATTAGGACAATGAATGTGTGATCAAGAACAAACAATGAAAGACATTTGATCCTCCACGCAAGTGCCCTGAGAACAAGTGACATTTCTCGGAGACCATTGGATCAGGTGTAGATATCAATTAGAGGGATTATACCCTTAAATTCTCACAAAGACAATGAAACAAATCTAGAATAGATTTTTTGGACGATCAAGAATCACAAATGACGAAATTTCATAAGCTCATGTATTTTTTTCTTTATATATTAAAAAATTAATTATAAATTTTACATGCAAGATATTAACTATTGGTTTCAAAAATGATTATTAAAAGAAATTTTAATATATATCCCTCTAATTAAATTCTCTTACGACACCTATAACAAATAGTATATACAATGAAACATAAAAAAACATTTTGGTTAAATCTATCATTAGAGATGAAACCTTAGAAAAATCATAGAATAAACAACCTATAATAGTCGGTCAAACCTAAAAAAAAATTGGATATCAAACGTATAACGTATATTCTCCCATGATATTATCGATTTATTCATTTCAGGATCAGATAATATTCCCCTATTATATATAGTATTCCTTATAAACTACAGTTCCTGGATAAAAATTAACACTTAGAAAGTTTATCATACAAGTAATAATATTTTATGGTCTTTGGATGATATATAAATGACCCTAGTACTCTTCATCTGACATGGGGTACAAACAAATATCAACCAAAATAATTACCAATAATGTGTCCAAAATCCAAGTAAATATTTGGGTGATAAATTATATAAATATTTTAGGAGACTTGTTGAGACCAAATGTAAAAAAAATTAAAATTCACATTTTGGCTCTTAAACGCTTCCTTAGGTATATACTCTAATCAAATCTCAACTAGTGGTAATGTGATCGAAGGTCAATATATAAAAATTAACCTTCCCTCCATGAGTTCATCAAAGAGATCATAAATTATTGGAAATTGATATTTTTTCTTAATAGTCACCCAATTTATTTTTTGATAATCAATTCAACACCTAAACACACCATCCTCTTTCATAGAAAAGAGAAAATGTTAATCCCATGGTGAAACAGAAGGATTAATAAACCCCTTATCCTCATGTTCAAAATGAGGGATATTAAATTCCATAAACTCATAAGGTTCCATGTTGTATGATGTCATAGAAATGGGAATCATTATAGGGATAACTTCAATAGTAAATTTGACGTCTCTCTGTTGTTTTAACCAAAAATGATCATTAAGAAATACCATGGGGTACACATTCACCGATTTAGGAAGTGGAATGACGAATTGAGATTTGAAAACATAAAAAAAATACCTAATATATGGATTAAGATCCTCCCATTATAAATAACTACTTGAATTTGTCAACCAGATCTAGATTCCCACTCACCCTAAAAGACCTGATAGACATTATAATGAGATAAGAAATAAACATGATAAAAATAATAGTCTTAATAATTATACAAGATACGGAAGTACGATCCTATATAATAAATCATGTCCAAGTAAGATCATATGATGTAAATAATTGTCAATCTATGACTTTATGTGAATCATTCAATACATGACAATGATTTTGTCGATGAAATAAAGATAATCAACTATGAAGTCACACACTACTTCAAATACATATATCATCACCCAACACATGGAACATTTTATAACCTTTATTGAACCACTTTCCCCAAGGTTTTGGAAAGATCCCATAGGAATGATATATGTTCTAAATGCAATCCCTACATATCAATTATCATTGATTATATAAAATAATGAGTACCACCTATATTAAAAAAGGATAATACCATAAAGGTTTAAATAAGCTCTATACCACTAATTGTATTTTGACCAGCTACAAATTTTTCTTCTGTATAGACTAATGATTAATGATGTTAGGTATCAATTCTCTTATAATCCTGCTTATCTACCTGAAAATTACACTTAGCATAAGGATAAGTCCCACCACCCATAGATGCATCTGTACATACCTATGAACCCTTGGTGAGAGTGAACCTAGCAATACTGCCTCTGGAAATATTTCCAAAAAATGAATGAGAGGTAAATATTGTCCCCAACATTGATATTTTAGGATGATTTTATACAATTAGTCTTCATAAGAATAGGAAAACTACACTGATAGGAAAAAACTATTTTTGTCCTGATTTATCTTCTAAAATGGGTCTGAAACAAAACCGGCTACCCCTACAATGCTATGTATGGATATAATACATACCTTGGAAAATAACTACCTCAAAAAAACTCATCCTTAACTTTTTCTCCCAACTACGTCTCCCTCATCCACAACCACTTTTTTGACAACATCCAAAATGGATAGATGACATATGAGAATTGTCATCAATTGAATATCATCCCCAAACCCATCTCAATCCCCCAAGATGTTATTGATTAGTTGATAATAATTCTGGTTGTTATGTGTAATGAAATAGAAAATGGATGAAATATTCTAAAACAATATGCCCCATCTTCTCTAGGGATAGAAATTTTCAGACCCTCAACACACATAGTGTATTAGGATAAAACATCAAATTTTAAATTTTATTGAAGGAATCTAGGATAAGATGTCTATGAAACATTTCTTAAATAGTGGAATCCAAAACTATTTTTTGTCTCCATGAATCATGTATAAGGATAACCCACCATAGAGTCATTTTGATTTTTCATAAAATTACAGATACATTCAATATTCTCAAGATGCTCCTCAAATTCATAGAATCCTTTATCACCATAGAATATTGGTGTATTCTAATCGATAAAACCGGCTCCAAGTTATAACATTAGTTCTAGCTTCTTAACACCAACTAAAACCAGAGAACGAATAGTGTGGATTATAGATTCCACTAATGTAGGTTCCATTGAAGGATTCACCTATGGAACATGTCATGCAAAATACTCACTTATATTAAAAAGAAATATTATATGAGGCATTGTTTAGTAAACACAATATAATAACCAATATTATTATAAGAAACTCCCAAATCATAAGACCACATTAAGAATCCATAATAATTACTTTAAACATAAATAATTTAAAGAAGATATAGATTATATGAATGAATGTGAAAACACAAGAAGAAACCATTCCATTTATATTAAAATCAAATAAAATTTATTGAAATATCTATAAACACCATGTCCTAGGGATGAAAAACTCTAATTCCACCAATAATAACTCAAGTCCATACATGGATGTGAGATGTCTAGCCACATTACGGCAATTATTATCTAAATTAAAATTTTTGTAAATCCTATCTAGAAAATACTTTGACCGAGACCCATGAAGTTTCTTAAAACATATATATAGGTACTACTAATGATACAATTTTGTAATAAAATATAAGAAGTTAATAAAATATATAACCTCATTTGTCTTTCCATGAGGTGAACATAAAAAAACAACCAAAATAGTCTCGCACATTACTGTAGAACCACCAATGTACACATATGTTGAAATAAACATAATAAACAAACATAAAAAATCATTTTTAACATTTAATTATCCTAAAGAAAACAAGTAAAGTTAAACATGAACTTTTTATGACTATCTGTCATGACCAAATTGTCCCTCTTCAAAGGCATTGAAACTGAATAGTATCCAGTTCACTAAATTATTCATATCTCATTTACAGATTCGGGACAAATAACTTCTAAAAACATTTAAGGGAAACTTTTTTGTTAGAGAACAAATATTAGTATGATTCAACCAAATACTATATACAAAGTATGATTTCACAAAACACACTATGAATAGATTTAAAAAATCAAAAATATAATAATTTTCCTGATATAGATCCATTTAGTAAACAGACTATTGGATTTCAAACAATCATTTTCAAATTCTCATAAATCATTAATATTCCATATACATAAACAAATTAATTTACCATAAGTAGAACCATATAAGGATATCCAATTATATAAACATGTAACCAACCATACATGAAATATACCATCATTCATCAAACAATGAATAAACGAAATATAACCCCCTTTTGAATCTATATTTTGGGAATATGTAATAGAAATAAAATAATCCCAAACTAGGCATATACTTACACTTAACAATATCATTTCCTTCTATAGTTCATCAATTACAAAAAAAAACCTATATGTGTTACGCACTCTGAAAAGGAATGTCAATTTTCTATTGCACCCATGGTACCCATTGTTATATTATCTTCAAAAAACATTCTAAAAACCAGTAAATAAATTTATAAATTATTTTCCCAGTGATTCATTACCACATATATGCTTTAAACCCCATTTTATAATCAAAACACCTTAATGTAATTTTATGAACCCATTCTATTTCAAAAACTATTTTTTAAATATAAATCATTTTAAATTATTATATTTCATAAATAAAATCCACCTTGATATCATCACTACATTTTTCACAAGAAAAACCATGGAATTGATCAATAACATAATGTTACTCATGAATTATAACAATTATATAAATATTCCTACCTTATAAATGAGGAGGAAACAAAAAGGATTAATCTTCCAAATCATAGGGTTGATTCCAAACAATAGGTTGTTTGAAATAAAAGAAAAATGTATATTGGGTGGATAAATATTGGGAGAGAAAAAAGGTAGATGTATGGGTTTGGTGGAGGGTCTGGGTATTTATTCCCATATTTGAAAATATTAGAGCATGTTGTAGCCTAGGGGGACCACCACAAAACCATGTGTACACACCACAAAGACCTCACTCCTCACACAATGAACCTATGTCAATTACCCTTCAGAAACCACAATGTTGTGTTTTCTTTAATCCCCTTTAGCCAGCTGATGATGCCATATCACAACCTCTATTACTTGATACAAACATATTGTTACTGAGGAAGGAGATACTTTGCAGCTAACCCTTACCCCATAAGTGTGTACATATTGGAAGAACCTTCATTGGCCCCCCTAGAGTCCCTATGATGTAGAAACTCCCTCCATGAAATGGGACCAAACCTACAGAAGAAGGATATTATATAGCCACATATCCATAATTCAAGTACCCCTAAAATATATAATGATCAACTATCTCACTACTAGGATTTCATTCTACAACTGTTATTTTCCTTCTACTGCCATCCAAACATGACAACATAGCCTATAAACTCTATGGTGAATCCCCTTGTGGAAAATTATAAACACTCTATACAACTCAATATCACAATAAAAAGTTATAGGGCTCATAATAATAACTTTTAACGTAAAATGATAGTGTAACCTATTCTATAGGGTGTCACATTATTAATTTTTTTTGACATAATGAATATACCTTTTTATTTTTTATTGAACAAATAATTAGTTTATTGGTTTAGTCCTTTGAATTTTTCTACATATATCATTGCATTTTTCAACAGACTCGATTAGGTGTATTTCTATCATGGGACACCAAAATTAATTTATTAAAAATACTAATATAAATTAATGAACTTCTATTCTTATTTTTTGAATATATAGTTTTTAATGTTATTAGTTCCTTAGACAGGAACTTCAAGAACACAATTTCCTTCAAAACATGGGGTATACCATAGGTGAATCATATTTTGGGTCGATGTATTCTTTACAGTTGAAGGAACTTATTCACACGACTGTTAAGTGGTTAATTAATTAATTTAATAAATTTACATAAATAAAATATAATCTAATTATCCTCTGTATATTCATCATTATAATACAAAATTCAGGGTTAATCACCAAACATTTTTGTGTTACAAAAGGAGTCATGGACAATAGCCATTACAAACAACAACAGAACAAAGAGAAACTATCAGCTTGCAAAGGAATTTCATTCTCTATTGAAGTTACTAGATCATTCCAATAACAATTAAAAATACTAATTCGTCATTATTGATTATTCCAAACTCAATGTAGGGAATTTCATTTCATGGATCTACACCATTTTTTATTCTTTAAAAATAGATTTCTCATATATTCTTATTTTCAGGAATTTTCTATTATTCACAACAGTAGAATATTTATCTTATTTTTAACATCCCATATTTTACCTTGGTTTCATCATAATGGAATCATTGGAAGTGATCCAACTATCCATTGATGGTTTTCACTACCCTCATATTCTATTCCCACCATTCATCATTTTCTTCATTGTTTCTCTTTGGATTCACGATTCTACATTACCAAACCATATTTAAGTAAGATCAAACCACCTAATTTGTGGTAGATTCATTCCTGACATATCGATCAGTATTTTTTAGATAGGCCATTGATGGGTGTTATATGTGATTGTTGGAGACATGGATTAAAGGGTGGATCATGGTTTTACATCCATAGGTGAGGCAAAAAAGCAGTGTAGAGGAATGGGTATGTTCCAAATGTAGTTAGATGGACAAAAATATCGCCATTAATGATAGATATAGTAATGTCAACCAATATTTTTTTTCAGTGATAATTTTTTGTTGATCCAAAATTAGAGGAAGTGTAGATGATATGTGGGAATGATTCATTGATTTATTGAAAATCCTTAAATACATTATGTTTATTCTAGAAAAACACATTGTGTATTCCCCTAGTTATGGAAGCTAGGGTTTATGGGTGTTAAATATCAAAAGTCACTTTGGACGACCACATGATTTATGACCTGTTGTGGGAAAATTGGCATGTTGCAATAGGTAATATAGGAAGGGGAATTATAAGGTACATAGAGACAACCAGAGTACATGGGAATCAATAAAGTACACATGTAAGGGACAGAGTACATAGACACAGTTCTGGAGTACATAGACATAGCCAAAGGTATGAAGACATGTTCTGTTCTATAAGTAAATTCCTTTTATATCCACATGAAAACCCAATAGATGAATATTTTAGGATGTTCCTAAGTGTACATGTCCGGCCACGTGTTGTGGGACCCTATGTACAGACCATATACTTTTCACAAAAACATACTTCCTGTGTTTCTACATATTCATGAATCATATTTTGGCCTGTGAGTATCCTATCCTGAGTAGTTTTACATATTCGATGTGATTTTTTCCTTTTTTAGTCATTCATATCACACAATGTCTTCTACGAATGGTGATTAATTCAATGATGCTTTACCAATGGTAGGGATCTTGATTGATAATCAAAGATATGTTGGGGTTAGTACAACAAGGTATCACGAGAGTGTGGGACCTATACTATTTATATAATTATAGTAAATAATACCCCACACCTTAATGGAATAGGTCCTAAATCAATGGATCTGTAATCTATATTCATCAAGCTTCAGTGAGGAGTAGGATCCATGATGGGTGTTAGTCCTTCCATGGATATGGAGAAAACTGGTGAGGAGTGGCCCTTCCACATAGATTCTTATGAGATTTTTATGGTGTTGTGAATCAAAGATGGACCTTTGGGATCTTCATGATGACTCATTATTCTTAGTTAGTTGTGGGGTTGAATAGTTGTAGAGTAAAAGATCCCCTTTCAACGATTATTGGGTTTGTTTTAACATATCTAATGTTGTGTTTCCTATTATCCTCTTGCTTTTTGAAAGAGCTAAATATTTCTATTTCTATTTATCCCTTTTTGTTTTTTAAGGAATGATACAACGTATCTCTATACTCAACCCTTCATGGGAATCTCCTTAAAATGTAGTGTATTATGAATATTATAGGAATATAAGTGGGGATTATTGAGGATCATAGTAGTACTTAGAGTTTACGACAATGTTCAGTGTCCATCCCAGAATATTTTGAGTTAGGAACTCTTCACTATTAAACCACTTCTATTTTTTTAGGTTGGGACCCCTTTTTAGTTGGCCATGTATTTTTAATCATTATGAATTTTATTATTATGCTTCTATACATTGATGTATTTCATAGAGTTTGTTTTAGGCATGGTTTACACATTATATGTTAAATTTTATTAAAATATCTCTACAGTGTTTTATAGAGATTTTTGTGTGAATTCATACAGATATGTTTGGATAAGGCCTCCCATTGCGGTTTTGTGTTTGATTGGTACTTCTTTCTACCAATGTCCTATTATAAGTGATCATGGGGTGTTACACTTAGATTAATTATGACCAAGGATAGGTATCAGTGGTTTGAGTCATGAAAAAGTGGTATCAAATGTGGTATTTCACCCAGTCAACATTTGGAGTTGTACAAGATTGATAATTGGTTTGGGGAACATAGAGAAATAATTTTAGTCTATTTAATGTTTGGATATCATTCCAGAAAACCAAATATTGTTCTGGTTGCCAATGTATCATTACATTAGGACTCTGAAAACCTTAATATATACTCAACACACCGAGACATCAATTATAAAGAACGAATGGTTATTGAATTATATAGGATAACTATTATATCCCAATTTTTTAAACATAACTTTGAGATTATTTTTAAGATAAAATACATAATAGCAATGCAGTCATGGATTGAAATGATCAATATCCTTGATAATTGGTATCATTTATCTCTTCCAAATAAAATAATTAACATTATTTAATTCCATTTTATTTATCTTCTTAAAACCATTCATGTTATCCATAGCACATTTTATCAGTTGAGGATATAAATTAAATTAAAGGTTGAGATAAAGAATAATAATGTGTCAAAAAAGGGACATGAGTCAATAGTACTTGGTTTATCATAATAAACATAATCATATTAGAATAATATGAACATAAGTGCAATCATAAGGGAAACATTATATAAATCTATGGAATGTGGCATATTCATAATAATTAAATATAATAATATACCAATAAAATATCACACCGAATTTGGAACAAATCTCTCATGATGTTCACACATAATGAATGTGTATAAATCAAAACATAGTAATTATGAATAAAAAACATCATGGTCACAAAATATTTAAAATAAAATACTAACAAATTTCACATTTTCTGATTCATTTTAGGGATACATAATTATATTTCCACAGATCACCCCATAATATTTTCATAATCATGCATGCCACATGTAACCTATAACAATCATCATTAAGAAATAAACCAATGGATCGGAATGGGTTTCCTAAGGATTTAATATGACAAACTTCATGGAATAAACCAAGAGGTTCCCAAATGAATATGTTAAATCATATTTTTTATAAAAATCATCGTTATTGAGTGGATAATAATCTAATCAAGAGGATTTAATGAGATTTTTTTTTGAAAATTAGACTCTTTTTAATAATGATTTGTAACATACTTAGAAATTTTATTTAAATTTACAAAAAATATATGTCCCTTAACAGTAGAGGGAAAGTATAGTGAAATGAAATTTTAGGGGACACTAGAAGAACAACCATATATAATACATTTGAAATAGGAGATAACGAAAAAAGGACTGTTATTTTTGTAATTCTATTACCCTAAATCATGTTTTATTTTATTGACTTTCCACCTCCTAAATAATAAACATTGGTTTATAAAAAAATTTCACCAGAATTGGATTATATTAATATTTTTATCTATTTAAAAATTATTATCATTGGAATTTATATAAAAATTTCTAATGTTTCGAATGAATTATTTTAATATCATATTTTCATCAAAAATTCCCAATTTTGTTTTAATTTCTCTATTTTTGATCAAGGATATTTATAAATAAGTCTAATAAATTATAGAAGAATAAAATAAATATATTTATACATATATACATCATAAATAATTTATTTTTATCATTCAAAAGGGTGGTGATAATAAAAGGGTTAGCAACTTCTATATTGGCACTTTATTGACCATTGACAACAAACTGTCCATTAACGAGACATTGTCCAAAGATGAAGAAAGAGAAGTATAAAATATAAATAAGTCACTAATACAAAATTTTCAAGAGATTAATATCATTATAATAATTCTAATACATTACTTAATTAAACAAAGAAGGTTTGGTTTTGAATGGAACTTTTAAATTAGGGAATAAAAGTGGAAAATGAGAGAAGAGTTGAAAAGAACATACTCTTTCCTCAATGTTACTTCTCTTATATGACACTAAACACCCTTGATTAATGGAGTTTTTTCACTTTAATAAGTGGATAAGTGTTATTATTTTATTAAGAGAGATGATATGGGTAGATCATTGACATTGGTATGTGGGGGAGGAATGGTTTTCCATGGAGAGGGAGAGGTGATATTTATATATGATGAGAGAATTATTTTTTGGATAAAATATTGAATAAAATATAATGTTCAAGGTAAACATTTGAATAATAACATTTTTGACATTATTAATTATATGTGAATAAATAATATTATTTTAGGAATTTCAATCTCATTATAATTAAAATCTATTATTTTAGTCAAACAAATGGAGAAAAAAGAAAAAAATTATTTAAAGGGACACTTTAGATTTTTAGGCTTTTGAAATTACTTTTTTGGATATGAAATTAAATTTATAATTTTTTTTAAAAAATATTTTTAATTTGTGTTGAAATTAATAATTTATTTCTTATCAAGTCATTATTGTGTCATCTTCATGTCAGATATCAAAATGTGTATGGAAAATAATATTTTTAATATTCATGTAATAATTGAATTATTTCATAAAATTATCAAAATATCTATCATATAAAATTTTTACATGATAACATGAAAAATGAAATTAATATTATCAAAATAATTTTATAAAGTATGTAATTATAGTTTTAAATATAAAAAGTAATATTTTTATGAAATATATTAAAATACAATTTATAAAAATTGTGTTTATATTTTCTTTGAGTTTTTAATCATGATATTTATTTTATGAATTATAATATTTATATTTTCCTAAATTAATCAGGTTATATATTATTTATAGTAAATTATACAATTTAATGGTTAAATTACCATACTAACGATCAATTTATTATTCCCAATAGTAAGGTTTATATTCCCACTCGTCATACTACATTTCAAATAGTCATATTACCTCCAATAAATACCAATTCATTACGTCATTAAACATTCATTATAATTCCTACCAATTATATATGTTTTATATTTACAATATTTTGAATGGTTAACTAATATTTTGTTACTTTTCTATTATTTTATTTGTGGGTCCGATGATTCTAGCATATTGTAAGTATCCAAATTTTGTCATTCTAAATTTTGTTATTTTCTATTTTAGGACCCATTGTAGTATTTTGATTTCATGTGGGGTTATTTTTTAACTAATGTAACAATATTAATTAATTAAATTATGTTTTCCATGTTTCTATGATTTGTGTATATATAATGATATAAAATATAATATATCCCATAATTATATAAGAAGAAAATATCACTTGTAATCATTGGGTCATTACATTCTTCCCCCATTTATAAATTATATTCTAAAAAATTCAACACATATTATCAATTTAGAATAGAAGAGGGTAATTTTTTCATAGTTTCCTCCAGTTCCAACAATGCCTCTTAATATTTACAGTTCCACTACATCACTTTCAAAAGTTGTGTTGTCTTATTAAATAGATCTATGTCTCTATAGTATATTATAATCAATGACTTCAACTTATAAGAGATGTTATTTTCTAGATCATCCAAATTTGAATTTAATACATCTTTGGGATTATTTATGTACTTCCTTAGGAGAGATACATGGAAAACATCATGAACGCAAGCCATGTTTGGTGGAAGTTCTTGTTGACAGGCCACTACTCCATTGCAATAAAAGATCACATCGAGGAAAATGTAATAAGGGATAATCTTTATATCAATTAGAAACCACATGAATCTCTTAAATTAGGATATTTTAATGAGAAATTTATCTACAACCTCAAAATCTATGTCTCTTTTAAGGTTTTAAACATATATTTTCTTCTAGCATTGAGAATATATTATATATTGTTGGTTCGATTTAATATTTTCAATAATTTCATTCAGAAATAGGTCATAATAAAATACAATAAAAAATTTAATCACCACAAGTATGAGTTCTATATAGTTTCTCATATAATGCTTCATATGGGGCCATTTCAATACTTGGTTCTATGATATTATTTTACAAGAACTCAACAAAAGTGAGATATTGATAACATCTACTATTAAATTCCATTTAGTAGGATCTCAAAATTTATATGATATTTGGAATGGTCTTTTAATATTGGAAATATGTTTGGGAATGATACAATATACAAAAATTTAATTTAGTATTTAGATTATATTCAATACCTCTATAAAATTCGTAGGTGAACCATGGATCACAATAAAAAATGATCAAATGTGGTTCCACATAAAATCTCACAATATTTTTTACATATATCATAGAAAGTTCATCAAGTGGTAAATCCTAATAAATATTTATAAACTGGGAAGTATAAGTGAGTTGATACACCATAAATCATAACACAACACTTCATTTGGATTTATTATAGAGACCATTAAAAAATTATGTGGTGATGGTCTCTCATTAACATTTGTGTATGAGTAGTTTTTGAATCATCCCCTTAGATTTTTTTCAATTTTTTTAAATTTCAAACAATACCATAACATTAAGGTTTACTTATTGATCTCCTACTTCATTTTTTTCCAGCTAGATGTTCTATTAAAGATCATTATACATGTTGGTACTTCAATGATGGATGTGGAATGATTATCTATGTGCATTATCCAGCAAAACTTTCTTTATCACTAGTGATATAGGTACCCAAAATCTATTTCTAAATTTAATGACACCATCTTAATTGTTGTATAATTCTTCATGCTTTACCTATTTTATTACACAATATTTCATTTGACGAACTATATCACCCCTTTATACCTACAAGATCTAATATTGGACTAATTGATTTGAAATAATTTGAGAAAGGTTGGATGTATTCCCTAATTTAAGGATTTTTAGACAAATTCGTTGAATATCCAAGAATTTGGGTTCTTTCTCTATAACAATCATGGATTTAGTTGCAAGTTAATTTATATTAATAACATAAAAATCATTTCTCACCATTCTAGTATGGTAGTGAATAGAGAATTCATATTCCATGATCTACTATAATCATCTTTATTAATTCATGTAGAGCTATTTATGTGTTAATATATACTTTAGACTCTAACGATATGTATAGGTGCCACACTTCTCACCATAGAGGTAGTTCCTCCATGTCCCAAAGTGAACAATATTTTTTATACCTCTAGATCATGTATCAAGTAGATCATCTCATGGATCATCTTCTATTGTGAGTCATAAGATACCACTTTATCATTACACATGATAAAAAAGTTGATACCTTTCATTAAATATCATTATATATCACAAAACCATATACACTTGATTTTAGTGTGAATTCATTCATATTTTTAATCCTTTTCATGATCCCCTTAAAGATTTCATCATATTCATCCATCCATACATACTCTACCCCTTTCTATATTAACATATTCAACAAGCTTAAAATCGTGTTTAATTTCCCACAAAATATCCTTAGTATCAGGATAATATATGAAAACTATGGATTTCAATGAAACATTAGTGTATGTTACATTTTTTAATTACTATTATCTTATTTCTGTATATATAAATTATATAACTTATGGTCACATTCTTCTAGAATGGGACATTTTAATTCCAAAAGTCACTCCTGGTGAACATATCATACATTTTCTACTTTCTAAATATCACAAAAATTCATTATATTCTATTCATGTTCTTTATTTATCTTGGTGTAAATGAGAATATTATCTATAAATACTATGAAATTTTATACTAGGTAGTCTCTATAGACACTATTAATCATAACCATGATGATTTTTTTGGAATTAGTAAGTATAGAGGGAATTATGATGAACATATAGAGTATATATCTCATACAAAAAGATTCTTTCAGAATATCAACCATCTCTACCTTTACTAAATGATATCCAAAATGAAGATCCACATTTGATAATTACTAGTCTCCTTATAAATGATTGAATAATTCATCAATCCTTGAAAACGAGTACATGGTTTTTATGGTAAAAGTTTTGATCTCATAGTAATCGATGCAAAGCTGCAATGATCCATCCTTTTTATTTATAAAGAGCCCCATCACACCCCATGTAGATGCACTAGGATGTGTGAAACCATTTCTAAATTCTATAACTAAAGGAAATTTAAATATTCCAGTTTAATATGGGTCATCTAGTATATGAATTTGGTGATAGTAGTGGCTCCATGTATAAGTTATAATGAGAACTCTATATCATGATCCGGGGGATGAATTAGTAAATCATCAAGAAATACATCAATTTATTCCATAAAATTGTAATTTTACCCTTTTTTGTACTTTCCTTTAAATCACCCATTTGGGATGCTTTGTTTCTTCTGCTGGAATCAACATATAGACTATTTATGGATTTTACAAATGATGTTTCTGAACTACATTACATTTTAATAGGAGCATGGGATGGTTCATAAGGTATAAATATATTTCCTTCTCCTAATATTTTGTACATGATCTATATAATGATATCCAATCATTTCCCAGTATAGCATCAAATTCCACTTAGGGAAGGATTATGAGATTCACCTAAAGAATCTTCCAACAAATGCTAATATTATAATATTCCAACACATGGGTTGCATTTATCACATCATTGTGTATTTTTTGGATATATTTACCTTATTTTATATGGGTTTTTATTTAAAATTACTATAAACTGTGTAGAGATAATCAAATGAATAATAAATAATAAAATAAAACCTTTTCAATTATTTGGTGAATAGGAAGTATTCCTTGTATGATATCATTTTCGTGTTCCAACCTAGTTCTACTAGTGGAATGATATTTCCCTTAATTAAAATTTTTTCATGGTTTCTAACAATTATTACTCTAAAATATCCTTGGTTTATTACACTAGCTTTTATTGTACCCTTTCTCTTTATATATGAAGCATTGAGCCATGGGGTGTGTGTTCCTTTCCCCTATCAGGTTGGATGGATTCTTCAGGTCTACCCAACATTATTGAGATGGGTGGATTTCTCTCCCACACATGAATCACTTCACTATCCATTTATGGAATATTCCATGATTCTTCTTCACATATTTTTTACATGTGGGTTGTTCTATTCTCTTTCCAACTTTTTCAATTAATTCACCCATATGAAAATCTATTCCTCGGTTAGTATATATTTTTCACCGATTCCATTCTAAAAATATTATATATACATCGGAAGAACATAAAAATACCTACTCACAAATCCCAACATCTTATATAGATATAGCCTTTCGAAGGATTTTTTTAAAGAGTTAAAGTATATTTTTAATTTTTCTATCATTTTATTTAACAAAACCTAAGACATATCTTCCAATCCTTGTGAACATTTTCTTATAAGTCATGATTGATTCAGCTTTATTTTTCATCAAATTATGGAATTATCTTTATATATAAGAATGACTATTTAGATGTAAACACATTTCTGAAATAACATGTTATGTTTTCCCAATCAATTTCATACATTTCAACCTTTAGATTCATATTCATTATCAACAACCACCATTGAAAATCTTCTCTATATAAATGATAGAAAACCAATGAGAATTTATCTTTCTTAGAATAATGTATCAGAGAAACGAACATCCACATTCAGTTATCCCACTGTTATATAGAAAGTGGATTATAAGACCCACAAAATTTTTGGGGTAATTCCATCATAAAGGACTCTATATCTAGTTTCTACTTGTTTAGTTAATATGGATTTTTCACATGGTTCCTGTTATTATTCATAAACATATATAGGGGGGTAAAAAGCACCATGATTATTTGAAGACCACCTCCGATGAAATTTGGGATATCATTGGGAAAATTGTTTTATTGTCCCTAACATTGGTTGTTTATAACATTTCTCCTCATTCCCACCATTTTATAAAATAGAAATCGTTTATGAATACATTATTCAAAAAATAATAAATAAATAATTTATTCCTTTTAATATATTAAATAAAAATTAATATCTTATTGTATCCCTATGTTTAATATTTTTTATAATTCATGCATATGGGTTCATGTACTTTAATACATCTCTAACATTAGTTAGAATAATTACTTTAATAACTTATACTTTATAATGGGTTTTATATAGTATGTGATTATACCAAGAATTTACCTTGAGGTTGTCAATCATGATGTGCATTATGGACTCATTTTAAAGCACTAGTTTATGATCTAGAAAATTCGCAATGTTCCATTTTTTGGGTTTTTACCCTTGGTATAACTATTCTAGATCAACACCCACTTGTATTATCTAGATAGAGATTTCATTTATCATAATGCACACAATGTTATTATTTTCCAAAACATTGGATGTTTACCTATAAATAGGCTTGTCCTTATGTTTTTTAAAAAATTCCAATCCAAATTCATAATTTAACTAAAAAAATTCCTCTGATATCAACTATAGTAACACAAATTTTTTTATAAAACTATTCATTTTTTTTATAAAAGAAAATAGTAATACATTAATGTATTTAATGTTTTAATATCTTAGTAAAATTTGAATAATACATCACTTATACATAATACAACATTTACATTTTTAAAATATCTCTTATTCATCCTTATAAAACCTCTCATGTTCTCCTTAGTACATGTAATTTCCTGATGATATACATAAAAAAAGATTCAGCTAAATCCCATTAAAGAGAGGATTAAGTGACATGAATCTATAATACATGGGTGAGCATAAAAAACATCATCATATCTTAATCATTCTAAAATAATAATAATCATGATTAAATAATTTGATAACGCAATGGATTATGGAATATGTATAATAATGAAACATCGTAACATAGTGATCTAATATGACACATAGTTATAAACAATGTTAGCATCATGTTCACGCATAACATATGTGAATAAATTGTAACATCATAATTATGAAAACACTAACATATTGTTAATATATAATAAACATAATCTAATTATAAATTTCACACTCTCCAACTAATTGTTGGGATTTACAATTTGGTTCCCATCCTTCACATTATAAAATTCTCATAATCATGAATTTCATATAGAATGATTAACAATGACAACCATGAAACAAACCCATTGATAGGAATGAGTTTCATATGCATTTCATACATCATACTTCCTGAAATGATCATAGGGGTTTCTAAATGAATAATTAAAATATGATTTTTTCATAAAACAACATCAAAAATAAGTAGGTAAATAACTAATAAAGAGGATTCAATATGATTTTTACTAAATTATAGTCTATTCAAAAATTCATTGTAAATGGATTAATTTTTTTTTGAAAGTGTATAAACCTGAATATCCATAAAAAGAAAAGTTAAAGAAAGTTCCATGACATTTTAATGAAATTATATTAATATCATTATATAATAAATGTGTAATGAATCATATTTTCCATGTATTATTTGTAAATATTATATTGAAATATTACAAGACCTTGCATGAAGAAGGAACATCATTTTGAGACCCAGCGAGTCTGGAATGGTGGTTTGAAGTTTTTTAGTTAATTGAGTCGGCACTTGTGTGCGGCGGTGGCAGTTTCCAAATGGATGCCCGAATTAAAAATATAAGGGCACCGCTGTGTCCAGGATGATGAATTTACCAAATAAAAAGTCTAACATTGACCGGCACGGTTAGAGGGAAATTTTTTTTCGGACGTTTTTAGTAAAATAAAAATAAAATAAATATCTAATTGATTATTTTATTTTTATTGAAACATCTACTGCAGCATAGCAACGAGGCAGCTGTTTCAGTCAATAATGACACGTCATAATGACTCAGAAATAACAACTCTAAATCATTAATGTCACAACGTGATGATTTTTGAAATATGTTTCCCTTTTTATTTGGGTAATCAAATATTGCTCATTGACGACGATTGGGAAATCTCTGGAGGATCTGTGGAGCATTGGAGAAAACTCTTAGCGACAAAAGATGACGGATTGAAATTTATAATCATTGTGCCAACAGATTTAGAGGATCTCGATGACGAAGATAGCATAGACCATTCATCGATGATCGATCCTAGTTGAGGTAGGGGATTTTATTTCATTCCCCTTTCCCCGTTCTTGATTTAAAATGATGAACATGGATAAACCATGAACAAATTGATCTGTGGATTCGTACGTTTTTGCAGGAAGGTTGTTATTGGGAAGATTTCGAGGAATTAATATCTTATTGTTTATTATTGTTGATTCTTGCTCCATTTAATCCTACTAATGAGAGCGGATCAACGCCGTGATGAATGACGGTGGAGGTTCGTTCCTCATGTTGTTTTTATTGGATTTATTTCCCTCTTTCTTCATGCACGTTCTTCGCTTTCTTCATGGGGCGACGCATAATGGAATGTTGCACATCCTTTCTATGATGCAATGATCCAAAATCGAAGGTTATACACTAAAACCACCTTGCTGAGGTGTGACGACGATGGCAAATGACGAATCGGAACGGATTGGGAAAGGCCGTTATTCGAGAATCATTCACGTGGGAAGATCAAAACTTGTTTTCGGAGCCAATTGGAGGGTCAAAAACATCAAGAGTTATGCAGACAGTCTAGCGATCTCAGGCTAGATCCAGTCAGCCTAGGTAGAAGCGATACCATGCATGTGATGGTAAGGGACATCTCGCTAGAAATTCTCCGACCCGTTAAGCTACTAACAGGGAAGCGATGGGTGCACCCTCTAAGTAGAGACAGAGAGTGGAGAAGACCGACACGCCAGGATGTAGATGTGGTAGAGGAGAAGGTAGATCTATGGGTGGTGGAAGATGGTTTGACTTACTTCCACCACCACCCCCAGGAGATCCGCACCAGGCTCCTGGAGCTAGGGGACAGGGATGGGGACATCCGCATGTGGTCGATTCATACGACCCAGGGGCACCAGGGATGATTCGAGGCATGATTTGTGTCTTTTATACCTTACCTGTGGTACTTATAGACACAGGTTCCAGTCATTATTTTATAGACACATGCCTTGTACGAATCCTTGAGATTCTGGTCAAATTATTGACTCGATCCTTGTTCTTGGAGACACCTACGGGAGGAGACTCGACAATCACTAACCTTTGCAGACAGTGTGATCATACCCATGGAGGAGAGAGTTTCGGTTAGAACCTCTTAGTGGTATCATCGAGTCCTTATGATGTCAGTATCGGTATAGATTGGTTAACTTCAGTCCAGGCCCAGATTTACTATTTTAGGCAGAGTGTGGTGTGTCCGTCGTGATGGAATGAGGTTTTCCTTTGTCGGGGAAAGGGTAACCGAAGCAGCGCAGAATGGGCTTATGCATAGGAGCGTGAAACTAATCGCTCATGAGTTGGATAGCCTTTCCCTCATAGAAGTGGATGTTTTGAGGTACCAGTTCCCAACAGTAGTGGTGGCGTATGAGTATGTCGTTCCCGAAGAAGTTCTGGGGTTACCTCCTCGCTGGGAAATCAACTTCTATATCGACATACACCCCGTGACTGCACTGATTTCTTCATCAGCATAACAGATGGCTCCTATAGAGCTTCGTGAACCGAGTTTGAAGTTGGAGGATTTGTAGAGCAAGGGTTTCGTGAGATCTAGTGTTTCACCCTGGGCGGCCCCAGTCTTGTTTTCCAAAAAGGCAGGCGGGAGTCTGAGGTTGTAAGTGGTTTACCGGCGCCTAAACCAGGTGACGGTGAAGAACAAGTATCCACTGCCAAGGATCGATGACCTCTTCAATCAGCTAAGAGGGGCACAATTGTTCTTGAAGGTTGACATTCAATCAGGCTATCACCAGCTACAAGTGTAGGATGAGGATATACCAAAGATGTATTTCAGTTCCCGCTATGGTCACTATAAGAACTTGGTGATGCCTTTAAGCATGATGAACACCCTTGCAGTGTTTATGGTACTGGTGAACCAGATCATTTAGCCATATGTGGACCGATTCGTAGTGGTATTCATTGAATCGATCCTTGTGTACTCGTTGTCAGGAGAGGCACATGCAAGAGACCTGCGAATGGTTGTAGACAAACGTCAAGAGCACTAGCTTTTTGGGAAGTTCTCAAAGTGCCAGTTCTGGATTTTGGAGGTTCAATTTCTGGGCCATGTCATCTAATAATATTGAGTAGTTGTACAACCATCCAAGTCAGAGGCTGTGTTAGTATGGGAGCCACCTCGGAGTGTGATAGAGGTGCGGATCTTCCTTGGGTTGGTACGATATTACCAGAGATTCATTCCAGACTACTCCCAGAAATCAGCACCGATGATAGTCTTGACAAGGAATGGGAAACCCTTCTTATGGATGGAGAATTTATAGAAGGCTTTCGAGGAGTTGAGACGGAGTTTGATGAACGCCCTAGTCTTGATATTGTCGGAGGAGGGTGTCGAGTACATATTTTTCTGCGACGAATCAGTGACCGGGCTTGGCTGTATCCTAATGCAGAGGCATGCAGTGATTGCATATGGTTCCTTCCAGCTTATACCACATTAGAAAAACTATGTGACCCATGATATCATGTTGGTTGTGGTGGTCATTGTATTGAATATTTGGTGACACTAATTTATGGGCGAGAGGTTTTTCCTCTACTCTGACCATAAAATCCTCAATTACAAATTTTTGCAAAAGGATCCGAATCTGAGGCAGAGGCATTGGATAGAGTTCCTCCAGGACTATGATTTTGAGATCATCTATACTTCTAGGAAGGGGAACAAGGTGGAGGATGCTCTGCGCAGAAGGTCGATCTCATAGATGTTGAGTGAGGCGACAGATTAGTTAGCCACGCTGCAGTTGTCTTTCGTGGAAAGAGAATATGTGGCCTACCTACAGTCGATGGCTATCACCCCTCCACTATAAAAATGAGTTAGGAAATCACATCTTGGGAATGTCAAACATGAGGATTTACGTGCTCAATTATCCATAGAGCATGCTCATGATGGATATTCGCAAGGTGGGGAGCATGTACTTCTTTTCAGAGGACGCACTATTGTACCAGTGGCGTTACGGGAAGAGGTCTTGAGAGAGTTTCATACATCCCCAATTGCGGTAAATCTTGGAGTGTAAAAGATGTACCAAGATCTCTAATGACAGTTCTGGTGGTTAGGCATGAAGAAGGCAATAAGAGAGTTTGTTTCCTAATGCCTCACATGCCCACATGTGAAGGCTGAGCACCAGGTTCCAATGGGATAAGCTCACCCCCTGAATGTTCCGTTGTGTAAGTGGGATGGAATATCGATGGACTTCATGATAGGCTTACCATGAACGTCCATGGGAAATGATTCCATTTGGGTGATCGTTGAATGACTCAGCAAGTCGGCCCACTTCCTAGCTATCAGGGAACAGAATTTCGTAGAGAGCGTAGGACGCGTCTACATGAAAAAGATAGTTCGGCTTCATGGAATCACCTTGACAATAGTCTCTGACCGAGACAACTATTTCACATCCTGGTTTTGGAAGGGATTGCAGGATGGTTTCGGGACCCTGCTATTCTTGAGCACAACATTTCATCCCTGGACAGATAGTCAGACGGAGAGAACCATTCAGGTCCTAGAAGATATGTTGCGAGCCTATGTCCAAGGAATTTGGTCTCTGTTGGGAGGACCACCTACCACTGGTGGAGTTTTCATACAACAATAGCTACCACTTTACCATTGGTATGGAACCTTTTGAGGTATTTTATGGGAGACATTTCCGGTCACCGCTTTTCTAGACCTACTCCGGAGAGTTAGCACTCATGGGTCCAGAGCTGGTACGTGCTACCACGGAGAAGGTGCATATCATTCGAGAGTGGATGAAGACTACACAGTGCTAGAATAAGTCTTATGATGATAGACGACAGAGACCTGAGGAGTTTGAAGAGGGAGACCACGTCTTTCATTGAGTTTCACCTTGACAAGGGTTGTAGAGATTTTGGCCAAGGCGACAATTTATCTCAGAGGTTCATCAAAATTTTCTAGATAATGTA
Source organism: Viscum album (assembly GCA_963277665.1). Classification (NCBI taxonomy): domain Eukaryota; kingdom Viridiplantae; phylum Streptophyta; class Magnoliopsida; order Santalales; family Viscaceae; genus Viscum; species Viscum album. Next base: position 1,201,632,200 of record OY728164.1, read on the forward strand.
CATATTTGGCATGGTGGAATACCGGCTTGCTCTGCCACCATAGTTGCATTGGGTAAATGATGTCTTCAATGTGTCGTAGATGAGGAGTTATGTTCATGACCCGTCTCACGTCATCGACTAGGGCGAGCTGTACATCGATGATGGAGTAACCTTTGTTGAGTACCCAGTGGAGATCGAGGATCAGTAGGAGAGGATCCTTCTTGGTCGATCAATTACCTTGATGCACGTCCGATGGAAACATGATAATCATTAAGAGAGCACGTGGGAGTGGGATTCCCCGATTCGTGCCTAGTACCCACATCTTTTTTAGTAGCCTTTGTTTTGGCTTTTCGAGGACGTAAATCCCCAAGGTGGGGAGAATGAAATGTCTCGGATTTTCCGTGTATTATTTTTAAATATTATATGGAATTATTACGGGACCGGGGGCAGTGATGGCACATCATTCCGTGACCCGGTGAGCCCGGAATGGTGGTTTGAACTTTTTTAGTTAAGTGAGTCAGCACTTGTGCGCAACTATGGAAGTTTCCAAACGGATGCCCAGATTAATAATCTGAGGGCATCGTTGCATCCGGAACGACAACTTTACCTAAGTACAATTCTAACATAGACTGGCGCCGGTCGTGGGAAAAAGTTTATTTTCTGAGGTTTTTAGTAAAATAAAAATAAAATAAATATCTAAATGTTTATTTTATTTTTATGGAAACATCCGCTGCAACACAACGATGGGGAATCTTTTTAAGTCATTAATGACATTCCATAATGACTCAAAAATAGAAATGTTGACTCATTAATGCCGCAACATGATGTTTTGTCAAATACATTTCCCTTTTTATTTGGGTAATCGAATATTTCTCATTGGTGACGATTGGGAAATCTTTGGATGATCCGCTAAGTGTTGGAGAAAACTCCGAGTGACGAACAGCGGAATATCAAAATTGAGAATGGTTATGCCAATGGATTTGGAGGATCTTGATGATGACGGTATCACAAACCCTTTGTCAGCAATCGATCCCAATTGAGGTAGGGGTTGTTATTTTATTACTCCTTCCCCGTTCTTGATTTAAAATGACAAACGCGGATCAACCATGAACAATTTGATTCGTGAATTTGTACATTCTTGGTGGAAGGTTTTTTTTGGGATGATTTCATAGAATTAATTTCCTATAGTTTATTATTGTTGATTTCCTGCTCTGTTCAAGCCTACTAATGGGAGGGTATCAACGCAGTGACTTACGATGGAGGAGGTTCGCTCCTCATGTTGTTTTATTTGATTTTTTCCCTCTTTCTTCTCGCGCGTTCTTCACGGGGCAACGGACAACTGATCGTTGCATGTCTATTATATGATACAATGATCCGAAATCAAAGGTTCGACACTACAACAACCTTTCATATGTGCAACGATGATGGCGGATGACAAATTAGACCGGATCAGGAAATGCCGTTCTTCGAGCATTATTCACGAGGAAAGATCAAAACACGTTTTCGGAGCCGATTGGAGGTTTGAAATCATCTAGAGCAGCTTCGTGGTGTGTGGGAGACCAAAAATTGGAAGTTTTGTGATGATCAGACGTCCTGATCGATGAACGGGACATCACCGGAGGCGTGTCGAAGGAGGTTTGTGTTTCTATAAATTTTTTAGAATACAGGGTGTGTAATTTTGAAGAACATGTCGTGTAGTACTAGCAGCGACATATAGGGTTCCAGGGGTCAAAGAGGAATCACACAACGTGTGACCCTGGTCACACGGCATGTTAGACTTTCCCCAAAGCTCGGTGTGTATTTTTAAAAGTACATGGGAACGAGATGATCTACACAACGTCAAAACACAGTGTGTACTGCATGGTAGAGGTGGCTACATGGGACTCGGTGTGTATCCCGGGGATACACGGACACGGGATGGGGTACACGACTGTGTATTCCATCACATGGCTAACCGAGGCCAGTAACACGGGTCACCTCATGTACTGGTTACACGGGTTAGAGTACACGGGTTGAAGACCGTGTACAGGCACATGGCCAGCGTACACGGAGCTGATCCCAGGCACTCAGACATGGCGTGTATACAATACTACGTGCCATGTACTAGATTTTTAACACGGCCTTCCTTATGAGGCAGGCCATTTTACATGGGCAGTACCAGGGGTTAGACAACACGGCATGTACCATTACTACACATCGTGCACCTTTTGTAAAATGGTGTGGTCCCCTTGTTCACCCTATCATGGACATCGTATATTTGGGTTAGTTCCCCTACTTCACGTTACCTTGAAGAACATTCATCGTTTCCTCACACAAGAGTATGATCCCTTCAACATGACTTTCTGTGATAGAGTCAGACATCCATCTGAGAGGCTTAGATGAAGATCCTTTATCCATTCTTGACCATAGGTAGAGTATGGTATCGATGTGACCAACTCCACCGGGTATCGATCCTCTACCTAGCAGGTTAATTCCGGATGAGTCGCGGTATCCGCCATGGCCCTGGCAGTGATCCTCATCTTTGTATCATGATCTTTCCCACTCATGAGTGTGTCTACGGAAATGAGTGCATCTATCTATTGGAATATTCCCACTTAGTAGTGTGTCTCTTGTAATGAGTGTAACTACATCTCGTGACGGTACCTGATGAACAGTACTTCTCAGACGAATGTCATTAGAGCTATAAGGCTCGTAGAGTGTGTTCTCCCAGAATGAGTGCATCGTGGAATCTTCGAACTGAATCCCTAACGGGGGGTATGCGGTTGTCTGTCTTGTCTCTAGACTATAGGTCTGGATTTTGAGTATATCTGGATTGTGTTATATGTTCGGTAGAAATATACTATTCATAGGTGACTGTACCCTTACTTTATTTCTTTGTGGTTTTCGGGGTGCTCTTCGGAGTATTTTTATACTCACCCCTGCATGGGCTTTGCCTGCACGTGTTGTGTCATCTACAGACGTGAAGCCTTTTGATAGAGTCCTGGGCAGACCAAGACAGGACCATGTTTTCTATGTTCTCTAAAGGCCGAGGCGTTGCAACGGCTATGAGCATCAGTCTCAGTACCTTTTGTGTTTAACTGTTGGACTTTACAGTTTTTAGACTCTTATTTTGAGTGGTCTCGTATTCTGGCCCAATTTACTTTCAATACTTTACCTTCTGCCATACTATGTTGGTTTGGTTTAGTTGTATGCTTGCATTTTGTTCCTTATTGGTTTTTTCATATCAGTATTTGGGGGTTTGGAGATGTGTGTGTGTGTACATGTACTTAAGAAATGCCTCCCATGTTAGCAATATGCATACTCGGTGCTAGTCACCAGCCCCTGGCCAATTAGAGGTGGGCTTGGGCCGTCACGGTGTGGGCCCCATTGGGACAGGTCATGAAAAATGTGAAATAGAGGATAATGAAAAATTAATTTTGGTTCAAGAATCTCATTAACCTAAATCCCGCATTATTTTTTTTACTTTTACAAATCTTGAATAATAAACATCAGTTTGTTAAAAAAAATAACCATATGTGAATTAAATTTAATTTGTATTGATTGTAATAGTATTTTTCTTATAATTAATTTCATATTTATTTTTATTAAATATAAAACATTTTGATTCAATATTTCCTTTACAAATATCATGTTTTGTTTCTATTTCACTATTTTTATTGATGGAATTTTATAAATAAGTAGATACTATTAATGAATGTTAAAATAAAAATAGTTATACATTTATAATCTATAAAAAATTATTAAAACCATATATATGTGTGGTGATAAGAATTTATTTAGAAATGTCCTTATTAGTGGTTAACAGACTCTTAAAGGGTCTTGACCAAAAAAGAACAAATGGAAGAATGAAATACAAAAACTTCCTAAATATTTTTTTTACTATATGTTAAAAAAATTATTGTAATTCAAATTTATTTCTAAATAAATATTATAAGTTTTTTTGTAAAATAATTGGTAAAATGGGGAAAAGAAGTGGAAAATGAGAGAAGAGTTGATAATAATGTATTATTTCCCCAATATTTCTTATATTATAAGAGATTAAAATCCATTGATACCTACAGTTGGATTACTCCATAACATCCAAAAATATAATAAAGGTATCAGTAGTGATGATTTAGAAATATATTTGTCTTTGGTAATTGATGGAGGAGCGGGTTTGCAAGGGGACGGAGAGGGGTAATTACGCATGAAGAGAGGATTGTTTTTATTATAAAACATGAGTAAAATATATATTCTAAGGTAAAAAATTGAATTGTAAAATATTTTACATTATAAAATATATTTAAATAAAATAAAATTATTTTAAATCTTGAATAAAATTAAAGATCAAATTTATTATTTTAATCAAAAGGAAAGAAGAAAAATGAAAAAAATTAAATGGATGCTTTAAACTTTTAGGCATAGAAATTTCTTTATTTTCTTTGGAAATTAATTTTTATATTTATATATGACTCATTTAACATATTAAATTTAATTTTAATTGAAAATCATTTTAATAATTATAGTGTTATTATTGCATCATCATTATGTAATAAAACCTGAAGTATTTGAAAAATGGATTATTACTATTCATCTAAAAATTTATGTACAAAATTTTCTACATTACACCATTTAAAACTTTTGATGAGCTATTTTCAAAAATGCATTAATTTTATCAAAATATTTTTCTAACAGAGAAAATTTTAATTTTAAAAATAAATACATGGATTTTTATGAAATGAATTAAATAATTGTTTATTAAAAATGTGAGTATATTTTCTTTCAGTTTTTAATGTATAATATGTATTTTATGAATTATAATATTTATATATTCTTAAATTAGTCATGATAAATATTATATATATTAAATATTCATATTTATAGGTCAAATTACTATTACAATGGCCATGTTACTCATCCTAATGACCAGGTTAATATTACCAATGGTCGCATTACTATTACCATGAATCAAGTAACTATTATCAATGACCATGAATGTATTACAATGGTATCACTATTATTTGAATGTCCATATCATCCCTTCTAAATAAAGTTTAATTCATTCATTCAACATTAAAAACAATTTATCCAATGGTTATCCATTATCCATTTATTATATGTTGATTAGATTATTAATATTCTATTTCATATATAAAGTGTTGTTCATTGTTGAGATAATTCTTGCAGGTAGGAAGGATCCAGATTTTACCATTCTAATTTTCTTATTTTATAATTTTTATAACATTTTAATGATTGGCATTTACATTTTTTTAGTTTCTATGTAATGTAACATTATTCATTAATAAAATAATTTTTATTCATGTTTTTGTGTGTTGTATACGTATAATTATATATAATATAATATGAAACATATATAATTTGAAATAAAAGGTAATATATAAACTATGATCCATAAAAATTGGTTAATTATACTTTCACATATTTCTTGAGTCATCTCCCCATATATTCTCATCTTACATTGGTGTTTCTTGTTAACATTCAGGTATCCTCTACAATGACTATCATCTAGAATACTAATTCAGGATTGTGAATATAGTCAGTTGAGTGATGAGTACTAATTCGAGGACACAGTCATTGTAACACCCTGAGCTTCCACGATACGCTTCTCTTTCAAAAATGCAATAGCTTGCATTGTACGCAGGTTCGAGATTCTAACACACCACGACCAATAAAAATAGCCATTATGAATAGTAATACCCACTTTTTGAAATTATATATATTTTATATTTCAAAATTGACTTCATTTTTGGATTCGGAATATCAAAATTATCCTAAGTTGAAGATTTGGTATTTTTCTAAGAACTTCCAATTTTTTATGAATGGTGAAAAATACTTAAAAACAAATTTTTAAATCAAAATAATTTATAGTGAGAAATTATACTACTGAGTGGGTTTAAAGTATAATTATAATATATTATTACCATTTTATCTAATTTTGTTCATTAGAATTAATTTTACTTTGAAATTGGACATAAACAATTGTCAATCTTTTGATATATATTGTTTCTTAAAAACATGCTATTTATTGTGACTGCGGGAATTAATTATAAAATTAATTAATGAAACTTATATGTTTGAAATTTTTTAAAATAGACATCATTTTTTAATTTGGAATATCAATTATATCTTAGGGTAAAATTTTGGAATTGTTCTGAAAAACTCCAATTTTTGATGAATAGTGAAACCACTAAGTGGTAGATAAAAATCTGATTTTTCGTTTAAATGAAACATTACCACATCTGTGATTTTATTTTCAAACATCCGACATATATGGTTGTCATTAGGAATTAAAATATGGTTCAATGGGATTAAAATAATTTTTTGGTGAATAGTAACTTTTTAGTTTAATTAATCGCGATTAAAGGTAATTAGTGAAATTTATGGTAAAAATGATATTATAAAAATATAAAAATACATTTACACTTGTCCTAACCTTATTTCCTGAGTCATGGATAACCAATAATATCCATGTATCAACTTGGGGACCCCATTGAGCCACTTGGGGAAGAAAATGACATTAATAACTTTTTATTTAAAGTAAAAATAAAATTGTAAGAAACATGTGTTTTTTTACTAAAACAATTATTACATGGGTTTATATAAGTTAAATATATGACTATAAATATTCATTAGAAATATGAAAATATTTCCTACATCATGATATTTTTTTATTATTTTTAGACATTAAAGAAATTAAATTTTTTATGACACCATGATGATGGAGCGATTACCTGATTAATTAACGATTTAAATAAAATGAAAATATAATATAAAAGATAAGACTTAAACTTGTCAAAAACCTATTGTATGAGTAGATTTAGAACCCTTATCACCTTAGACTCTAAATATATAAGTTTGGGACCTTTAAAATCCTAAACTCATTATATAATAAAATAACATTTCATGACATTCCAAGAGCGCCCCTCCTCTCCTCTTATAAAAGCCCCCCACCTCTACCACCTTATTCACACCCTCAAGCCATTTGTCTCTTCCACATTCTACCCAAATACTCTCCTAACTTCCCTCTACTACTCCAAGAAGCCTCAAGTTGGGAATAAGTCTTTCCAAGGAAGCCTTTGGATCAAATCAACAAGAGTTACCTGATTTTAAGATAATGTCTGCTCTTGTGTTCTTTTGTTTTATTCTGCTTCTCCAACCCCCTAAAATCTTTTCATTACATTATTTTGTAACAACACCAGTATAATAAATATACATGGATTTTTTTATTAGAGGTATTTAATTTACACTTACACAAACCTTCGTCTAATGGTTACAGAACATAATGTTTCTGTGTTTAGCGAATTACTGCCTCACGAAACAATGATTGTTCAATATTCTTTTAACACCTCTAATGGTGGCCATTATGATGAAACTATTTTTATATATGATATATATTATGTTTTTGTTTTACTTATGATTCTGTATTTTTCATTTATGACATACCTTTATGATTTCCATTATGGGTAAACGCGATAATTTCATTTTAGGAAGTGCGGACTACCGCCCCCTCAAAATGATTTGAATCGTTAATGCCATATGTGTGATGTATAAAGGATGAAGTAAATGGTATTATACATTATTTTATACTGGAATTATATTATACCTTTATATAATTATAATTTCATTACATTAAATTTGAAATAGAATTGAAAGTAGCGTTCATGCGTATGTACGACTTACCGTCTCCATGAACTGTGCATTTCATTTCTTACCTCTAAATGTTATGTAATATTAAAATTTAATATATATATACTATATATATATATGATATATATAATATCTACATCATGAATATAATTCTGTATGTAATGGATATTTTACCACATGAACAACTTGTAATTATAAGAAGTTTATTTTTGACTCAAGTACCAAAGATCGACAAAATGACCGTTATTAACTTAAATAATTAAATAATGTTCATAAAATGGTAATAGGTGATATAAGAGGAATAATGAACTTGAAAAAGGTTCTTATGAAAGTATAAATTAACTCTAGTTTATTATCCAGGAGGTTAAATAACGATCGAGTCGAGTCGGACACGAGGTAAGGGAACTTCTTAACCCATTTTCTGTTCTTTGGGTTAATCTCCTACTTTCAAATTATGTCATGATATTATTATGTCCTATCATGTATTTGTAATTTATTTATGTGTACTTATAGTGAATACACATAATAGATCTGTTTTATTTAAAAACTGGTCCTTGGAAGGACTTCTTCTCAATCTCCTTTCATTGAGGCATATTTTATTTTATACACAACTTTCTTTTATATGGTGTAAAAACACCTTTGTCTTTTAAGTTTATTCAAAAGGAATCTTTTTTATACGAAGAGTTTTACTAAATGATAAAAGGGAATGTTTTTTATGTCGTACGTATGCCGAGAAAATGACTTCTTTTCCGCCGTGACCATTATTTGAGTTTCGGCTTCATCTACAAGCTATAACTTTTCCTAAAATGAAAAATAAATACCATGTTTTACTTTTATTTTTTTTTGTATTGAAAATGGTTTTGATAATGTATTTATTATATCAATGTGTTGTATTGATATCTTTTGATTGAAATGAGGAAATGTTATGTTTCCTTTATGTATGTTTTATGTGGTACGATTATGTTATGGTTTATGATATGTTTAAACCTATTCATATGAGGAATGCATTGGACTTAATAAGTGATGGGTGGAGCCTGCTATAGCTCCTCGATGCATCGGCCGGTCTCATGAGACAAACTTGTGTCTTGGAACGAGGCCTTGACAAAATATTATTTGTAGTCTTGGCACGAGGCCTTGGCTACGTGGTTACGATAGTCTGGCATTATGGATTCCATCATTATGAAAGTGGTTATTGATATTGCATGTGATTTTTCGACTAGTAGAATATCCATGTGAATAAGTAAATGGAATTATCTCATTTTAATTTTTCCATTTTATGTTGAAGTTCATGTTTAAAAGGCTTTTGTTTTAGTTATACATTGCCTTAAATGTTTTTTGTTTATTTATGAAATCTTCCACTATATTGGTATCCTTACTGAGCATCTGAGATCACCCCTTTCAATGTTTTATTTTTCCAGGATGTGATGAAGAATATTATGAATGACCTGCAGGGGTAGTATGAGGGGATATGAATATAGGATGTTTTTTTAGTTTTGTTTTACTTTATGATGTAATGTAAGACTTATGAATGTATCTAGTGTTTCCAAGACTACTAAACTAATCGGTCTTTTGAGACATGATCTTTTGTGATCATGCCAATGTTATGCAATAATGCAACGACTCTGGGTAACTAGGGTCGGGGCGTTACACTCATGAGGTGTTTCCTCCATGTGATAATAGATCAGTGCCACCACCTATTGAGTATCCAATGATTTTATAAGCTTAGGACAATAATGTGTGTCAGATTAGAACATTACCTCACATCATATGACCAAGAAAACATTGGTTTCACATAGAGACATGCCCTCACAAAACAAATTATTTTTCAAGTAGGTGGTTTGAGTGTTTAGGATTGTTAAAACCTTGGATTATCAAATAGATACTATTACAGCAATCCATCTTCATTGAGAAGCAAGGCGTTGGTTGTGTTTATTCACCTACATTAATGATGAGGCCTCACTCACCTATTTAGACTTATATTAAGTTATTATGTGAAGAGTATTACCCTTCCACATTGTACACATTATAGAATCAAGATATTATGGATCTTCGTCAGGGTGATATCTTAGTTGATGATTCCATCATGAGGTTTACTGGACATGTGAATTACTCTCTTAATATGGGGTGATATGGATACTTTCATGCATTAATGTTTGAATAGGGCCTTCCAAGAGACATCATTGATAGAGTGGGTCTTTTTATTCATTACCTTTTATACTAGAGTGATGGAGTAGAGTTTATTATCAATGTTATTTCTAGAAGTGGGATGTAGGACTGAAGGATCTTGTAGTGGACATCATGGCATGATTCATATTTAATAGGCAGTAGGCGTTAGTTGTCAGGGTCTCAACATGAGATACTTCTCCAAGCCTAAACACAAACATGTGGGTCTATAGCACTATGTTCTCACAATGGATATATCTATATATATACTAAAGCATGAATTTTTTCGAACACATGTTACTCCCTCAGCTCATTCCTCCACCCACGTGTGTGAAACCTAATTCCTTCCGCATATTTCTAATCCACCCACTTCACGAATTACCTTCGCCACGCAACTTACTGAAAAACCCTCGATAGAGTCCATCTTCATCTGAAGATTCATACATCTTCATATGATGATTCATTCGGAATGTTTTCCCACCACTCCGTCAGCCTCCCTTTCATGATTTTCATCTCCCCAATCTACCAGTATCACTACTCCTCGATTTTTCCGCATTGATCTTCCTCGGTGTTCCCAATGTAGGGTTTCCACTGCTTCTCCATTTTTTGAAATCCTTCCTCGTAGTCCCTATATTTTCTTCCACGACCATATCCACTATCAACCACCCCTCTATCCCTTGATTCTCCCCCTATAATCATGCGACCCCTCCCTATTGATCTATTAAGGTTCTTGAATCCCTTCACTCCAAACCTGAAGCCCAGTTTCTATTTGGAGTCCACTCTTATGGTTCCCACTGCCATTTCTCTTTCCCCTCATGCTTCCCTTCCTGCAATCCATGACCGACATCCTCCACACCTACATAACATGTGGTTAGCATCAACACCTACAATGGACTCATATATTCCTTGAATATTGCTCACGTGGTTGGGACACCGTCTATAACAATGAAGAGCCTCCATGATTCATCATTTTCAAGTGGTCGGATTTTTTATTAAAGGGGTGTTCATTTCCTCATTGTAGGAGTTATTTATTTATTTCTTTTACAAGGATCCAATATCCCAACTTAAGAAAATTTTCCCTGATATGGGTAAGTATTTCTATCATGATTTAAATGTCTTTTCTATTCTGTTTTTCTGATTTATATGGTTTGATTTTGCTTATGTTGTCATTGTAGCCTCCTTTTAATAAACCAAGCTTCTTTTAAGATGGAGGAATTTAAAAACCCAACACTGATGATTGCTCCATTCAAGAATGATATACAGAATTCTACAAGCCTATTTTTTCTACAATTTTATATATTATTATTAAAATCAATCTTCATTACATTTTTCATTAGCTCATTGATAATTATAAAATGGGCATATTGTTTTTGGTTTTGTTCTGGTTCATAATGTTTGTTGCTGCATTGATAGAATGGGTTATCAATGGATGATAATGTTACCATAGAATATATGAAGGTTTTCAATGAATGAAAACACCTTCTATTGGAATATTTATCGTGTTTTAGAATTGATATGGTATTCCACTGATATGATGAAGATTTTTTTCAACAGAATGATGCATTTTTACATTCAAATAACTCTAAATTGTATATAATCATGTAAACTATTTGAAAATTTTCTCTCTATCAACAAGAAGAAGTAGAGCATTGTTTGTTTTCTTTCATCCAGTACATAGTTAAGAAATTATACCAAGGGAAATGTAGTCAATTTTATGTAGTAAAAGTTCAATGGCTAAGGAGATTTTTCTGAATCAGATTTTTAATTTTACCAAACACAAATACCATTCACCGTTTTATGATTTTTTTTGTTTTTCTGATTTCTATGTGTTTCCCTATTAGACATACATTGATATCTATATAATTCTTATTGAAGTGTTTCCCAATTATTCATAAATAGTGTTTTTTATAGATTTATTATACATATTATTTGATATCATATTGATGTGTCTCCATATTTCTCAAAGATACTATGTATTCATAATTTTAAACATTATAGTATCTATAGGTAAACATATTTGATGACTGTGTAGGTTCTCTGCTCCTTGATTATTACTTCTTATTTCACCACTATAACTCATCACAACTAAAAAAACATGTACAATAGCTTTATTTCAATGAAATGTTCTCATATTTTTCATCAAGAACATCAAATACAAATCTTATTAGTTACTTTTACTAATACTAAATCTGACTGGACATGTTTTAGAGTAGTGGATTATTTTTTATTGTAGATGATCTTGTATTTTTTCGATTAGTGGATCATGTATTTTATTCCAGTAATGAATACTTTTTAGAGCAGTGGAAGAAGTCTTTCTTTAAGCATGTGAGTCAACTGCATTTTCTTGATTTTTTATGACTCTGTAAACATTCACCCTATACGATATGATGATTATGTAAACATATACCCTTAGGATGGCACGGGAAGCCACATATATATGGACATGAGAGTTTTAATTAACGACTGGTATAGCTAACGATTGCTATATATATGTTAATATATTCATTTTGTTTTGTAGGGAATCTGATAGTGCAGATAATTTGTGGTATGATATGCGTATTATTTATATAATAAATTGTACATATGAATATAGTTCTGATCCATCTTTTTTTATCAACTTTTTTAGATTAGTGGACCATTTTTTATAGAATTAGATCTTGTATTTTCATTCATTAATGGATCATGTTTTTTTATTTCTGTAATTAATCAATATTTAGAGCAGTGGAACAGGTTTTTTCTTTGAGCATGTGGGTCATGAATTTTGTTTGGGTAGTGGATCATGTAATTCATTTGAGTAGTGGACCATTTTTTTATTAGATTAGTGGACGATGTGTTTTATTATATGAATTGAACATTTTTAAAAGTAGTGGATCATGTATTTCATAGGAGGGGATCATGTAATCTCTTTGAGATATTCAGGTAATGTTGCATATAATTTGAGGTATCATTTGTGTGTTCTTTATATTTTCAATTTTACATATGAATATAGAGTTTCGAGTCATCCTTTTCTTATTGTATCATTCATTTGGTAGTTAGTGGAAACAATATATTCCCTTTCTTGTCTCAATTTATTAAATACTCAAATGGGGGGGGTGATCATCTTCCCAATGATATATTCTTTGTCTATGTGTTTACTATAGAGAAATACTAGTTTTATGTGTAAAAAATCATTAATGTGTTCCGGCCTCTTATCATGCAGGGATCTAGAGGTTTTGAAGAAGATTTCAGTTGAACCCTTCCTTAGTACCTCTATATGTGTTCAACTACATTACTATATTCCGTCCTCTATATGTGTTCAATTGAATTTTTTAGATATTCTATGATTCAATAAACATGCACCATGGGACATATGATGATTCTTTAAACATTAACCCGGGAGATGGCACATGCAGAAATATATACATGGACATATGAGTTTTACTAAATAATTGGTATACCTAACGATTGGTATATATATTAATATATTTGTTTCCTTTTTTTAGTAATCTGGTGGTGCAGATAATTTTAGGTATGATATTTTTATTCATTATATTATCAATTGTACGTATGAATATAGTTGTGAGTCATCGGTTTCTTATTAAATAGTTCATTTGGGTTTTATGTGTACTGTTACATTCTATTGCTTGTCTCCATTTGTTAAAGAATCATATTAGGGGTGATTATCTTCTCAAATGCATTTTCATGGTATGTGAGTTTATTATAGGGAAATACTGGTTCAATATGTGTTCAAAAAGAAGTACTCTATTCCATCCTCTTTTCATGCAAGGATTAGGATGTTTTGAAGTAGATTTCAGTTTCACGCTTTCTTACAACCTCTATATGTGTTCAAATGCTTTACTGTTTTCTTTCCCCTATATGTGTACAACTGAATTTTCATGATTTCTGATGATTCCGTAAACATCCATCCTATGAAATATGATGATTCTGTAAACATTAATCCTGGGTATGGCATGATAAATAATATATATATGGACATATGAGTTTTACATAATGATCGGTATACCAAAAAATTGGAATATATATTAATATATTTGTTTTGTTTAGTAGGAAATTTGGTGATGCTGCTATTTTTAATAGAGGAAATGAAATAATTTTTAATATAAAAATAGACACTAATCTTCAGGTATTATGTAAATTCTTCTATTTTATAAATTCCAACCCTTTTTAATAGATGAAATTCCATCCTTTTAGGCAGTGGGATGAGGGGGGTTATTTCTTTAATGTTTTGTTACATTTATTTATTTCTTTGGGGTTTCCTATTATTTTTATGTGTTATGTGTTCCCTTCACTACAACACTTCATATGGATGTCTCATCGATCCTCTCTATGGACTCTCTGTGCCGGTGGCTATCCTCGCATATTTTCCTTATTTCCCCCTATGCAGTTTCATTTGTTCTGGGTTTCTGATCTTATATGAAAACTGTGAGTTAGGGTTAATCAATGGTTTTCTCATGTATAGCTATAGTATCTAACTCAGTAATAATATATCGGTGGGATAGACAAACTTACAAAGTTGGAACTAGGTGAGAATCAAATGTGTATCTCTGATTATGGATTCTTTGTTTTGTGTTATCTGGTTCTCCACTCTGGTGGAGATGGAATGTTCTTTTTTTTCATTGCTGCAGTTTTTGGTATGTTTTTCTATAGGGTTATGATTGATGAGTTTCATGAGAACAATTCTTAATATTGTGATATTATTGTTTTGATATGTGCATCCCATGGAGACAGGACATTCTTATCTCATCACACACCTTTCTATCCCAACATCGGGGGCCTGAGAGCTTCCAGTTTCCCTTTAGTGGCGACCAAGGTGGATTTCCCCATTCATTTTAAGTTGTAGGAGTTTTTCTATGTATCTCTATTGATATTATTTGAATTTTTTATTTATTATGTTTATTAATATTTTTTATAATAGAAAAAAAACCACTTCCAACTTGCATGTATTCTATAAAAAATGCATCTATGTAAACAAAATAATGGGAGGTTTTTTGAAATTTTCAAGTACAATTATCCCAGTACTTATAAACTGGTTTTCATTGAAACAAGATGTGTGGATCTGTGTTATTTAGTCATATTTCCAATGAATCATGTAAGGTAACATGATACATTTTTATTGGTCATTAAACTATGTTTCTTCATGTTATTTAAATTGTTTTTCAAGCATTATGTAAGGATTCAAAAATTTACGAAAGGAGAACACATGGATATTCCAGCAGGTGGAAGTATTGAATGAGCCACTTGCATGGATATTGTATGATATATGTTTTCTGTTTATTTGTTTTCTCCGATCCATATAATGTTTAAAACATCCTTTCCATGTTTTTAATTCAAATATTAATGCATCATGTTTCAATATCTGCTTTCTGGCTATTTTATTTTTCGAATTGACTAATTTCCTCTCAGAGAGTGACATACATGGATTTTTTTCAGAGGATGTCCACCTTTTTGATAGGTATATGTCTAATTTCTAAACTAATTCCATAAATCACTATCTCTCAAATTCATCACTTTATTTCTATGCAGCATGAGCATAGATGTAATGTTTTATGATTAGAAAAGTTCTATAGGTACATATGATGAGGATAAACCAAAAATTTTAGGGAATTTTGTCAATGATCATCAATTATTAGGAGATGACGATTCAAAGCATCGATGGATTTATTGGAATTTCCACAAGAAGGTATATGTATTCTTTATAATTTAATTCAAAATCTCTTCTCCCCCCTACGTGATTATGGGAATCTTGTAGCTTTGAAACAAAAATCATGTTTCCGCTCAAGTTGGTCAATTATTTAGTTTAACAACTTCAAAATCTATATCTATCTATATATATAATAAATAAGTGTTTCCTCCTATACACGTGTCACCCACTCATGCTTTACTTTCTCTCCAAACAAATCCTGCTGCACATTTCCTCTGAATCCAACATCTCATATCTCTTTTTCCTTACCTCCACCTAGGGTTCCCTTCACTGCCTATATCTCCACAACCCTCAAAAACCCTATGCCCCTCGGTCTCCTCTTCCTCCGGCTTCTCCATATCCATCTTCTCCGCCATCTCCTAGATTTCCCATAGAAATTCTTCACCTCAAGCATATATATCCCACACCTCTAATTTTTACTTCATATATAACCAATTACTCTTCCTACATCTACCAGTGATCCTTGAAAATCCAATCCCTACACCTCCCTCTTTGGAGTTCCATCGGCTTTCGACATGGTTTGCAGTTATTGTTCTCTCCTCTGTGCTCTACCTCTCGAAACAAATTGATTGTTTCTTTATATTCTACTTACATGGAGTTCACCCTGAAACCTCTTCGAAAATCTATTCAACATCACTGACACCTACAACTTCCTTTGAAGATCTATCTCCCTCTTCCTCCAAATATCTTACAATGGTTGGAGAGATATGTTATTCATAGACTGAACCTATTCCGGACGCCTACAATATACAGTGATTTTTCCTTCATATCTTCTGTAAAAATAATCTCCTGTTTTTTGTCTTCCAATTAACTCTATTCATATATAATATCCACATTTTATTTAAAAACTTTTACTTTCATGAATTAATAATTTTGGATACACTCATTTTAGTTAAAAACCTAATCTGTAATACTTACATTCTTCTTTAAACCCTAATGATATTGAGCTTCCGAAAAGTTGTGTTATTCTCAATTTCTGTAAACATTTTTCCATAATTCCATGAATTAGTATTTATAATAACACATGATTTTTTCAAACATTGATTCGATACATCTCCAATTATGATTCTCTAATCACATCCTGTACTTATTTTGCTCAATCAATGTTACTTCATTTATATTTATTCTAGGGTTTTAATAGATTTCCACCACTGCATCAGAGCGTCGTCCTGTTTTGGTATGCCTACATGATTTAATTTAATACACAATTTTTGTAGTTTAATTCATGTAGATTGACTATAGTTTTTTATATGTTCTTATAGACTATGCATATGTAACTTTTTATGCCAGTTTCAGTAAAACATATATATGTTAATTATGTTTAGTTGATTTTCTCATTTGAAGAAACCTATTGAAACTTGGGATGAGAATATGCATTTCAAATTTTTAGTTGGACATTCCATTTTAGGGTCATCCAAATACTTTCATAAACTCATTTTTTACATTTTTGAAGAACCAATCTTCATATTTCATCACTTACAACCATTCCTTCATCAGATTAAACTTTCCTTTTTAATTTGACTATGCTTACATGTGGTATGTCACAACCTCCTTCCTTTTTAATGAATCTTGAAAATTTGATTTTTTATTTTAGTATTCAACATTTCAAAAGAATAATGTTTTCCAGAATTTTGGAGGGATGGTCTTTGTTTAGAAAAAATGGAGTTCATTATATGCTTGGAGGAAGGTGGTGTTAGAAATCACAAGATCTCATTTGGTGACTATGATAGTTTAAAGGTATTTACATAAAATCCTACTTTATTTTTTTGCATGGTTAAAATTTTATTTGGTCAAAATGTTACTCTATAATGCATAAACTAATATAGAAGTCAGGATTCCTTTAATGTTATTTCTTTTTTCATGCTTGTTTTTTAGTTAAATATTTAACTTCTAGATAGTTCCTAAAGAAGAGGCCACTTCTTTTTTATTGTGTGTTCTCTAGAGGTGAAATTACAGCTTCAACCTCTGTTTTAAATTTCTATATTACAATTACTAAATTTTATCATTCTCCAATAAATGTTTATAGTTCTTGAAAAGTTTTCAAAAAATATACATTCATATTCTGTTTCATTTTTATCTTCATCTGATAATTTTTATTAAATATTTTATTGAACTTATTTTTCATGTTGAATCATTTTTAATATAAAGTTGTAGTTTTCAATAACGATATCATATATAAAATATTTATCGAACCATGATGGATAAAATTTCTTGATCTCCATCCAAATCTGGTCATCTGCGACAACATATTAATATCAAATGTTTTCTATATATATTGGATTTAATAATGTTATTCATGTATATGAAAGTAGGATGTCACTCTAATTATTTTTTTTGATAATTTTCTGGTAGAAAACTCACTTCACTATGTTCCTGGTTTTATGTGTAACTTCATGCTGGATTTTTCAATTCATTTGTTCTCTAGTGGAAGTTTACTGTGATTTTTTTAGATTTCTGATACTTTGATTATTTTTATTTCAAGTGTTGTGTTCGCATCGAATAAAAAGAATTAAAATGGGAATCTTTCAGTTCAGAAGAATTTGTTACATTGGAATTTCATACTAATTTATATGTAATCTTATTCAACCTGTCAATCTGATTATTTTCATGATCTATTCATCTCTCTCAATGCTGAACTCAATCATGCTATTCAATTTTGGGAATGTTGGATGTAACTATGATTATCTATTTGAATTCACTACTACGGCCCTTCTCCTCCTTTTATTGTATACATGTCACTATTGGGCGAAGATAACATCATTTTTTATTTATTTTACCATCCAGATCCATTACCATCTTGTGAATAAATTAGCATCACCTTAGAGTATTTTTCATTAATGTTTTTTAATGGGTTTATGTAACTTTTGGTTAAATTTACAGTTATTGAAAACAATTATAGGATGTGTTCCTTTGATTTATTGGTCTGAGTGTCTCATGTGTCGTGTATTCACTATGGAAGATGTCATCGAATGGTAAAAATCAAAACTTTGATTTCAAGTTATTAGAAGAATCTAGTGGGAAGTCTTGGCTAGTTATGACAACTGTGTACCTGGATAGGGTAACTAGGAGAAAATTATGGGGTTCTGGTTTGACCCCACCACATATTTCAACACTTTCTCTCTTCCCTGGAACCTTTTCCACGTTTTGTAATTCTTCTTTCTCTATTTATTCATCCATTAAACCATATTATTCCTATATTTTATATAGCATTATTTCATTATATTTCTTCAATTAGAATAAAATTGTATGATTACCTAATGTTATTTCTGTTATTTATGTTTATGAACATTTAATTAACTGTTAGTAATAAATGAATCTAAATATAATTATAGAGTTTCAGCAAAACTGAGGATTATTTCACTGACATTGGGTTTGTTAAATCAACGGTGCATGTTTAATCCACTCAGGTAATTTCCTACATATGCATGTGCTCATTATAATATGAATGTTTTTTATTGGTTGATAATATATGAAGTCCACATAACCATAAAATTTTTGATTCAAAATTCTTTTTGTCTTTGCAGGATGGAATGTTTCATTTTCATGATAGTTGTGCAGCATGCTGAGTGAATCTGGTGCACGTTCCATCAAAAATTTCAGTTGTAGTCAATGAACTTATACCTTATTTTCTCTTATTACATCACTATAACTCAAATGATTATTTTTGTATATAAATCCTTCTCAATGACCACTTCATGACAGAAAAATAGTAATTAATAGTTCACTACAACTTATTCTGCTACTATATCTTTTAAGTTGTTTCGCTTTTTAATTTCATGCAATAACATGTATGATAAAGATGGATTTGTATTACTATTTCCATTTATATTAGTTTTTATTGTTTATTGAATTTATTACATCCTCTTAATATAAACATGAATTTTAGATGCTAATATGATTTGAATTAACTTTACTTCTTCATGTGTTCATATGTTAACCACTTGATCATCTTCCCCTATTATGGTTAGGATCCAATGCTTAACAGTCTTTAGTGGTAATGAATCTTTCCCATTCATGTGAAAATGGAAAACCAAAAAATTTCATCCATAATTCCCATAAATTTAATGTCTGAAATAAAAACCTAGGTACAATAGCATAAATATTTACTTGAAGTTATTTTAGTTTGGCCATCATGCATTTTACATCCAACTATTGCACATAATTATACTATAATTGATATCAATGGCAGGAAATCAGTGAACAATTCCAGTTTTGGGGTCTCAATTCTACATGATCATTGGGTGGAGTCAAAATACAATTTTTGGAAATACGACATCATGGAAGAGGGGATCATTTGGCGTATTTAGGGGCAGTATATATTTTATTTTTATTTGATCTATTATTTATATTTTATATCTTTTATTGTGAGTTTACATGAATTTTTTTTGGGTTAGTATTTCTCTTTTTTCTTTTCTCAATATTTTATTTGAGTGATTTATTATGTGTTTTCTATAATATATTACATTTTGTGTTGGAATAAATTATTTTATAGGTTATTCGTTTAGTATTTCATTTAAGGATCGTATGGCCACAAATCCACCTTCGTCTCTCGTTTCATATCTATCATTGATACCCACCTCTCCCATTACATCATGTTCCTTCTCTTCCAGCATAAGTCTTCATTCCATTTCAATTTTTCACATTAATTCCACTCACTTCATCATCATCATTTTATATTATCATTATATTGACTATTTTTTTAAATGATCTAGAACCAGATGATTTGAAAAAAAATTATAGTATCGTGCATTTTCATGGGTGGAGTACTAGTTTTTTCAATAAAGGGTTATTTGATGCATGTGAATAGAAAGGTCACATGTATTTTGATTACATAATATTATATACTAAGGAAGGTATATATAAAATGTGTATAAGGCTACAACAAAATAAACATCAACATTAGGGATCTCCCATTTGTATTCAGGGTTTCTCCTAGAGAGATGATGATGATAGTGTAGTTGTTGGACCTTTATAAGGGTATATTGAAGAATAGGATAACACTATAAGCTAATTTGACCACTAACACCTAGTGGAACTCACCCGGACGAGGGAGGTAGGTGATTGTGGTTATGGATAGTTGTATACTATGGAGGGATATTACCATACCTCACATGAGGTGATTCGAGTTATGATTTATATCTTTTCTACTTGTTCCCTGTCTAGAAAATTAGATATAGTTCATTTTATTTCTTTATACCCAAATCCCTATTACAATACCAATAGATTCTATTTGTATCATTATCCAAAAAAAATACAGATGGAGGTTTTTATAGGGAGTGATTATTTTATATATCACAATCTCAGAATATGTGTGTCACTTGTAAGAGTTGTCTTCTTAGAACCAACTTGTTTTACATTGATTACAAGGATATGTAATGTATTTAAATATAAAACATCTTATTACATAGTTTTCATTATTATTCATTACTATGATGTAATAATATTAATAGAGTATTTATTGCATTGATAAGGTCATGGAAGTTCCCCACTATGATTAGAACATTGAAATTCTATAACAATATTCTTAAAAATAGTTCTATGGTAGGATGACAAACTATGATGGGTCACGTATCATTCATACCGTCATGTTTGAGTACTCTTAAAAAGATGAGACTTCCTCTCATGATGTTCGCATACGATAACTCCATGACAAGAGATTATTAGAATAGACATTCCAATAGGAGTTCCTCATGTTTTGGTTTCATCAAATATTTTGATCTGCATGCATGTGATATTTGACTCACTTGTTTTGATAATCCCAAATCATGTTCCATTTATATGATAATAATTTAACAGTTATGTATTTTTAATCTCACTGAATTCGTGATTAAGTTTACAGTGAATAATTTTCTTTGTAAAAGTTCACCGGTATGAAGGACATTGTTCAGAGCCTTCTATTTAGGTCACCGGTTGAGTCTAATTTTGGAGAGGTTACCGCACGAAATAAACCAACGAGGAACCATACCATTGAGTTACCAATGTTATTTCACCACTACGAGTCTACCGCTCAAAGGCTACTATTATAGATCTACAACTAGAGGTTACTGGTACAATTTCACTGATAGCAAGAATAATGCTGGAATCTTAAAAAAGTCACCACTAAAAGGTTACTGTTAGAAGGTTACAGTTTTGAGCATACTACTACAGGGTTTCTGTTATGATGTTACCACTGGAGGTCTACTGCTGGAAGGTTACTAAAAGGTTAATCTTTGAAATTCACACATCTACTACTGATAAGTGTACCATTGATAAGATACCATTGAGGAGGCTACTGATACCCATATATTGATACCTATACTCTTATACTCTATAATATTTCTATTGTCTTAAGATTATTCTAATAGTCATATATGGTAAATTTCATTCTTCTTTCATTTATTAATTTTTATTGTAGACATATCTGTAGATTGTATGAGCTATGGGGAAACTGCTTACTGTTTGATCATCCCTAATGTTAGACCTCCATAATAAAATAGAAGATCTAGATAGAGAAGACAATGCGGGGTGAGAGATATAACAAGACTGACCTAATGAACAAGGGGAACACACCAGTAGTTATACTCTGAACCCAAGAGCATCATGAAGATCATCTGGGAGAGAAAATTCAATGCTTCTTTATTGTTCTTCATCAAATCTCTTTAAAATCAATAAGCAGAACACTTCAGTACCTGGAAGCCATAACCTGAATTCACGACACTCTGTTTGTAGAAAACTTCTAGAAAAGTACTTGAACTGCAATTTCATTATACAATGGAGTCCATAGATTAACTGAAAACAAATAGAAGCTTCTTAAACATAATCCACATAAAAGTATCTCTACTATGTTGTTTATCTTAGATTTTTTATCACCATATGTTTGTATGTCAAACACACATTATTTCCTCTGCTTAAAGTGGGGGATACTGAAAATAATAGCACATAACATTTCATACAATTTTTCATCCCACGTATAATTTTGGAAGAGTCCATGTGTGGCCTGGTTTGTATTTTACACGATGAAATGTGGTAGAGGTTGTGAGACCTCAAATTTTTTTAAAAATTGTTGTAATTCCTGATACAGGATGTGTATCATGTTTATTGTTTATATAAACTACTTTATGGTAGTTGATCATCAAGTGAAGAGGATTAAGTCTCGGCTTGAGACCTAGCCTATTGTTTAATTATACTATGTATATTATTTTTTAATACTATGTTTTCTATTTTCTATTTCTTATAATATCAAAAAATAAAAAATTGTTTAACACTAACCCTGATAGTTAGTTTTGGTTTGTGTGAATGTGTGTTTAATTCAGTAAACCTCTTTCAAAAGTTTGATATGTTTTCTTACACTAATCCAACTGAGGACTAATCAGCCTTTGAGAAAAATGTTTAGAAATTGAATATTTATATATCTAATGCCTTAATTAATGGGTTTCTTTCAATTGGGGGACTTTATAATATTTATTTTTAATAGAAATTTTAAGTAGGACCTCAATTCACCCCCTCTTATGTTTCTGGATGGACTAACACATGGTGTGAGAGCTATGTTTATTGATACCATCAGAGCAATTTTTCATGATTTTCAAATTATATTCAACATTTCTTTTAAGTGTATCTAAATGATCTTAAAATTTGTGTCATATCAAAAGTTTCCATTCCTTAAATTCTAATTACTTATGGATAACTGAGTTTAGGGTGAGACTAATAAGATGCCACCTATCTTTAATGGTAATAACTATGCTCAGTGTAAATTCAAAATGAAAATGTATCTAGAGATCATGTGTCCTGAAATCTAGGATAAAATTGAAAAATAACCTACATTACCAGTTACTACTAGGGACACATGGTCTCAGAAGACTGAAGTTATGTATAAGGATAACTGTAAATAAATTAATGCATTGTACTATTCTTTAGGTGATGAATAACTCAATAGAATATCTACATGTAAAAATGCATATGAAATTTGGGATACATTGGATGTTTCTCATGAGGGAACAACCAATGTTAAATATATGAGATTATATACATATACTATTAAAAATGATAATTTTAAAATGAATCCTGATCAACCTATCTATGAAATGTATCTCTGGTTTAATGGAATAGTAAATACCATGAGTCTCCTTGGGAAAATGAGGGACACCATGGATCCAATTATGAGATTGCATTTTTGCCTACCTGGCAGACATAGAGGAACATCTATTTCTATTCAAGATTGTTGGGATATAACAAAGCTACTAGAAAAGGAACTAATGGGAAAACTCATGATGTGTAAAGAAGAGTTTAAGGTGAATAAAAAAACATATGAAGAACCAAAAAACAAATCTGTAGAATTCAAGACTACTACCTCGAAGAGAAAAGATAGGGAAAAGGTTCAAGTTTCTATAAACAGTTACACCAGTGATTATTCAGATTCTAATAGTGATGAAGAGAAGAATCATCTTGCTAGAAGTTTCAAAATGTTCCACCAAAAAAAGTAGTTCTTTAGAAATTCAAACTATAAAGTAAGGTATGATAGTAAATAAAATTGAAAAAAGGACAGAAAATGGAATTAAAACACAAATGAGATAATCTGCAATGACTATAAACAAAAAGTTGATTTTAATGCTGATTGCCACAAGAATAAATTTAAGAAGAAATATGATGACAACGAAAATGGACATAAAAAGGATCTGAAAGCTATTGGAGTTATTCCGAAGATAGTTCCAGTGGATATGACACTTATGATACTGAAGAAAAAAATCATGAAAACTGATTTTTCATGAATGGAACATCTTAGGTATCACATAATTCTCCTATACATAATTCTTACTATTCAAGGAATGAATGTTAATAAAATAATGATGAAAATATGGCTACGTATGAATTATTTTAATACTATAGAATGATTGAGGATACCTTTAATGAGGTCAAGGATAAATATATATCATTAAAAAAATTCTTTAAATTCCTATTATAATTCTTATTTGGATATTAAAAAAGATAAAATTTGGTCTGTGGTGAAAAGAAAATATTGAACTTACATTTTCAAATGGGAAATTTAAAAGAGATCTCGAGATGTTTACTGCTGGTAAGGAAACCTTGAATCTTTTTATAGGGAAACAAATTTTTCTAAAATACACAAAGTATCTAGGATATCAACCAGGATAGAGAAGGATTATTAAAAACACATTTTTTCCAAAATCTGGACAGTTCACTACTAGTTCATGTTCTGGATCATATCATGAAAATCATTATACTAATGAAACTAAAAAATTGTTTATGTATAATAACATGTCTATTGATTATAGGAAGCCTATAATACAAATATGGGTTCAAAAATCATTACTTGATAACCTCTCTAGAACCAAGAAAATATGGGTACCAATGTTACCTATTGCATGATATGTTTTGCAGGAAAATTGTATAAATAGTTCTTATAAAACAATATAGTACATGGACAGTAGATTTTCAAGACAAATGTCAGGATACTATTTAGACCTCAATAGGAAATTCAAATTTGATGTTGGATGTGTTATATTTGGTGATAATTCTAATGGAATGATCATCGTCTTAGGCCAAATTGGTAACCCTAATATTATATTATTTTCAAAAGCACTTTTTTATGGGATAAAGTCCACTTTACTTCGTATCTCTCAGTTGTGTGATGATGGTTTTAATGTTAATTTTTAAAATGATTCAATAAATGTTTGTAATTATAAAAATTATTTAATATTCACTACTCTTATAAATGACAATGTATATTCTGTAGATTTAAACTCTTTAGGTAAGAAAAATGATTCATTTTTAAATTATTTTCATAAATAATCATGATTATGGAACTAAATATTAGGACACTACTATTTGAAAACACATAGGAAAATAACTAGAAAAGTTTTAATTAGAGACTTACCTAAATTGGAATTCCCACTTAACAAAATTTTTAATCCTTGTCCAAAGAAAAAATAACACAAAGATTCTTCCAAAAAAATGAAAGAAGTTTTAACTTCTCAACTGCTTGAGTTGGTTCACGTGGATTTGTTTAGACCATCAAGATTTTCAAGTTTAAATGGGAAGAATTATGTCTCTGTTATTGCAGATGATTTTTCTAGATACACTTGGGTATACATTCATGATCACAAAATTGAATAATGTTCTTACTTAACACAGCATTCCAAGACTATATAAAATATTAGTGGACATTGAATTAAGACTTTGAGAAGTGATCATGGCCATGAGGATGAAAATATGGAGTTTGAATCTTTTTTATCACATAATGCCTATAATCACATTTTATCTACTTTTAGAACACCTCAACAAAATGTAGTTGTTGATAGAATAAATAAGACACTTCTAGAAATTACTTGTACTATTCTTAATGAGTATGACGTGCCTGCCTATTTTTGTATTGAAGCTATTAATACAGCTTTTCACATCATCAATGGAGTTTTAATTAGTCATATTCTTAAGAATTCCCTTTATGATCTATGAAACAATAGGAAAACTAAGGTTAATTACTTTGGTTTTTTTGGTTTCAAAGGTTGTATCCCTAACACTCGAAATAATGATGAAAAATTTTCATCCAAATGTAATGAATAAATTTTACTAAGTTACACAATCTCTAGTAAAGACTATAGAATATTAAATAAGGGAACCAAATGTGTGGAAGAATCTGTTCATGTCAAATTATATGAGACTTATCCACATGAACATAAATCCTCTATTTAATTTCTAGAGGAAGATGTGTCTATTATACACCTTAATGATAAAACAGTGAACCCCCAGTGAAGAAAATTAGATCTGGATATTTTCTAGAATATGGGCATATTGAATATGAACCTATATACAACCATGAGGAGTCTTGTAAAATGCTCTCTATATTAAATATAATTCTCAAGATTCATCATTTAAATACTATAATAGGTTATCTAAATAGAGGGACACAAACTAGAGCTTCTTTGAGAAACTAGGTTGAACATCAAGCTTTTATTTCACAGCATGAACCCAAAAATATTAATGATTCTATCAATGATGAATTTTTTGTAAAGGATATGCATGAAGAATTTAATAATTTTGAAAGAAATAACGTTTTGGGATTAGTTGAAAGCCATATGGACACATTGACCATAGGTACTAAATGGGTGGTTAGACACAAACTGGATGAGTCTGGAAATATATTTATAAAAAAGGCTAGATTTTTTGCACAAGGATATAGTCAATAAGAAGTAATAGACTAATAGGAATCATTTTCACCTGTAACTACACTAGAAGACATCAGAATACTACTTGCTTATAGATCTCATCTGAATTTCAATCTTAATAAAATGGATGTTAAATGTTCATTTCTAAATGGGTATATAGTTGGTGATGTGTTTGTTGAACAACCCCCTAAAATTAAAAATCCCCATTTTTCAAATCTTGATTTTAAACTTTCTAAAGCATTATATGGTCTTAAACAAGATCCTAGATCTTGGTATGATTGGCTCAGTTATTTTCTTATATCAAAAGGTTTTACTAAAGGGATAACTAATCCAACTCTTTTTATAAAAAAAAATTCCAATGATGTTTTGATAGTACAAATTTATGTAGATGAAATTATTTTCTGATCCTCTAAAAATTCTTTATGTGCTGATTTTTCAAGGATAATACAAAATGAATTTGACATGTGTCTAATGGTGGATCATAAGGTTTTCATTGGATTTCAATTTTTTCAAAACAAAAATGGTATTGTTTTAAATCAATGTCATTATACTAAGGTTTTTTGAAATGTTTTGTTTTGGATAGTAATAAAGTTACTGATACACCTATGAGTACCACATGTAAGTTTGATGTAGATGAAACTAGTAAACCATTGGATCAAACCAATTACATAGGTATGATTAGGACTCTACTCTACCTTTCTAAAATCCAAACTCATATTATGTTTACTATATGTATTTGTGCTCATTTTCAATCCAATCCAAAATAATCTCATTTAACTTTTGTTAAAAGGATTTTTAAATATCTCAAGTATACTACCAACTTAAGACTATTTTATCTAAGAGGAGAATCATTTGATTTGATAAGGTATTCAGTTGCTAACTTTTATGGATTCATGTTAGATAGAAAGAGGACCTCTTAAACATGTCACATTTTGGGTGAGACAATAGTATCATGGTGTAGTAAGAAACCAAATTTTGTTGCATTATCTACAGTAGAAGTAAAATATATATCTACTGGTAGTTTTTGTGCACAAATTATGTGGATGGAACACCCATTACTAGACTATGGATATCTATTCAAACATTTATCTATAAATTATGATAATTAATGTTCTATAATCATGTCTAAAAATATAGTATCTCGTTCTAGGAAAAATTAAAATTATGTGAGACATCACTTTTTGAGAGATCATTATCAAAGTGGTGGTATCACTCTTGAATTCATTGTCACTAAACATCAAATGGTGAATATATTAAAAAATACTTTGAATTTTTTAGGGATTAAATTACATACAATCTGAGTTAGGTATGATTAATTTTAGTTAATGACACCTCACTGTTATGAAACCTCATGGTTAGAGCACATCACAGTTAGGACGCCTCACCGTTGGACCTCACGGCTATCCCAACTCACTTTTAGGACAGCTCACCAT
This sequence comes from Viscum album, assembly GCA_963277665.1. Lineage (NCBI taxonomy): Eukaryota > Viridiplantae > Streptophyta > Magnoliopsida > Santalales > Viscaceae > Viscum > Viscum album. The sequence goes on from OY728164.1 coordinate 1,201,660,282, forward strand.
TAGAACTCACTATTAGGACACCTCGCATTTAGAACACATCACTATTAGGCCTTTCTATTATGAACCCTCAATTTTAGGACACATCATCATTAGAACTCACCATTAAGACACCTCACTATTTGGAAACCTCATTGTTGGACCTCACTATTTGGTCACCACACCGTTGGAAGTCGCCATTAGGACACCTTTCTGTTGAACCTCACCAATAGACCTTAATGTTGGAACCTTACAACTAATCGACCATACTGATATTTCTTGTACTACATGATTTTTTTCGGAATCTGAAACATTTTATTTTTTTATATTTCATTTACAGGATTCTTTTGATGCCTAAATGATCAAAACCAAGTTCTTAGTCACATTTTAATCCACTTGAATCCTCTCCCGAACATTTTTCTCCTAAATCCATAAACCTAAAATACTACTAAAACCCTCGAACTACATCAAATCAAAATGGAATGAGTAAATAGACTGATGGTTGGTGATTAATTAGATGCACTGAACCCTAAGATACCACATGCTAAGTGTAGTGGTGGAAGAAAAGTTATGGAAAAGCCGACCAATCCACATTTGTAGAAGAGTGAAATTTTGGCTGAGAAAGAATTAAGTTCTGAATGGATTCTTTTAAGAAATTATCTATTTCTGAAGGCACATGAACCTCAATACTGGGTATAATACATCACAAACAATAATAGACCATATTACATGAAGCTTGTAAAGGTGTTTTATGATTTTTTTAAGTTTGAAATATCTGAGGATGTGAACCGAATGTTTTCAATGGTAAATAGAGTTAGTGTGAGTTTCTCTTCTATTGAATGGTATTATTGTTTAATATTCCCACACGAAGGCATATTTTACTATTATTATGTAGTGGTTCCTCCCACTAGTGATTTTTTCTTCTATAAAGAGGCTTTGGCCGAACTCCTAGGGATTGGAATCCCTTGAAAGGTAGCTGCTGTTAAGATGGATGGGGGAAATAGTTTACTGTTTATGTTTATCTGACATGTCTTGTCTCCCAAGATAAGGGACTTTTCTAATTTTGATTATCGTGAAATTTATTTGTTTTATTTGTTGAAGCATGGAAAAAGGATAAACCTTTGTAGATTTTTTATGGTTCAGTTAGAGGATATGACTAGGCATGGTTCCAAGTCAAATTCAATGTTTAATTTCAATTCTATATATTTGATGTGGAATGCGAAAGGTGTTGCTAGAAACAAGAATGAAACCATATTTGTGATGGAAAATTGTAGACCCCATGAAATGTGTTGAATGAACTTCTCTGCAATTGAAGATGTATTTCTAGGTGGCGTGTCTCAAAATGACCTCAACCATGCTCGAAATGATAATAGTGCGACTTGGAATTTTTCATGAGGGTCAGTGACAGTAGTGAAGGCACCAGCCCATGGGCTCGTACTGGATCCCCACAGTGATCCCAAGAATGGGTGTGGGGGTGTAGCCCCAATGGTATGGAGAAATTATTTGGCTAAGTCCCTAAAGAGGCTGCCAAGGTACATACACAAAAATACTTGTGCGCCACTATGTTGGAGCTGAATGAAACAATTAATTTGGATAAGTCCTCAAAGTGGCACCCCAGTCTAGGAAAAACACCATCGGTGCACACGGTATTTGTGTGGTACAATTTTGGCACGCAACCTACATGGGTGCCCGTATCTGTCATGCAACCTACATGTGTGCCCAAACTACTTTCACCCAAGGTGCAATGTTTTCCTATAAATAGTCCCATGGGGCCCTCGTTTGTATGGATGAATTTCCGTGAAGCCCAATTGCTTCTCTGGTCTCTCTACTACTTTTTCCTAGTCTTCTGAGACATTCATGGTAGTTCTTCAACACCTTGAGTGGAGGATTTAAGGGAGGATGATTGGAATTAAGTACTTTTTGTGTTTGAAAACCATAACAATTGAACGCCTAAAGCACCCAACCTCCCCAAGTCATAAATACTTGGGTGCCGACCATTCCTTTCATAAGAACATGAGTTCCCAATTCTTGGATCAGCTGTGAATTCATTTGAAGGATTGATCAAGGTCTCACCCAAGTATTACAATACAGGTTGTTTGTCACTTAAGTGAACATCAGGTCTCCCAAGCCTACTTTCACGCCCTTACTTGTGCACCATTACCTACATGTGCGCCCATACTTTCACACCCTTCTCTACATGGGATCTCCTCTTTGATTCACTTACTTTCTTCACTCTCTTTAGTCTAAAATCAATCAAGACTTCATCAAAGCCATTCAGGGAAAGACATCTTATTCTTTGGATCCCTTATCTGAAAGGGATGCTATGGAGACATTCACCAAAAACTTTTGACCTATCAAGGCATTAGTAAAGGCACACTAGGGATTCTCTTATTTGGGATTGTATATCCACAGTTATAGTTTTCCCACATTTATTTCATAATGGGGTTAGGATTCATGGAGTGTCTGTGGGATTGTATATCCACAGCCACTTGGACCATTCTCCCAAAACAAGTGTTGGCAAGTTCCCGGTTTGGAGGAGGGTTGGGTCTTAAACTCTCCCTTCTCGAAGAGATGGCCTAGAACCTTAGGTCTCTAGTATGGATGGTACTATTCAAACTTGATTTTATCCCTTTTTAAAAAACCTATTTGTCTCCCTTTCTCTACTAGGATCAATTTTAGGGCAACCATCTTGGTGTAAGCCCTTAGATTTTCTTGGAGGAAGTGTCGTCATTTCCCCTCCTCTCTTTATCAGTGCCAAAGGCCAAAAGAGATAGGGGCACAAGGACTTTCATTTCCATTTCCCTCTCCCATTGGTATTTTTCGCCATGGGAAGCCATCCTGGTTTAATCTCCTATCCATCATCCCTTCCTCGTTGCATTGGACCCCTATCAAATATAAATAGAACAGAGGGAAGGCTCTTCGCCTCACCCTCTTCTTGGGTCAACTCAGTCCTCATCCACTCTCACAACCAACGGTGCACCCCCTTCCATCCGAATAATAGGAAATGTGTGGATTCCATTGTTGAATCTTTTAAATCCACTTTTTTCTCACACCGAGCATGACTCACATAGTCTTAAAGATTATTCATGGTCTCAAAATTTTCACAATCGAATGAACTGCAACAACTCCGATTACTATTCAAAACATCATACATAAGAATACCTTTTCAGGTACCGAGATCACTGGATATCATCCTCCAGAATCCAATCCTAATTCCATTAATCTGGGCATCCTCCTTAATAATAATCCCCAAATTAAACTCGATATCATCAAGCCATCCTTTTTAGGAAGTAAGCCCAAACCTATCTCTCTCAAAAAACCATACTCTCTTATGAGACTTATCAAACTATGGGGGGTTTGATTCCCATCCATATGGGATATGAGGAATCCTCCTTGAGGTTAAAACCAATACCTTAAATCAACCCTATACTCCTTAAGCAATATTCCCAACAGAGTCTGACCTACATGGAAACCCATATCCTTTCCATGTTCCTTGGGCTACTTCAGCATAAGTCCCACTATGTTTTGACTAAGAACCTTCATCTTAGATGTATGTAACACATGAAATTAAACTATACATCTAGGTCATTATCACATTACCTTAAAAGTTATGATGCATCCCATTAAGCGAAAGCAAACTATGAGGGTTCTAATTCCTTTCACTAGGATACGTAGGTAGTTCATTTTATTGGAACAGTCCAAAAATCAAATCAATCCTTCATCTACTTGGATGAAAATAAACTGTAGAGTTCCCCACATAGTGGATTAAAAAGAAGTATCAACATAATGATGAGTAAAATAATCTCAATGCAGTGAATTAGATGATACCATTGGTGGAAAACCTCGAATACCAAGAATATTTCCATTAATAAAGAAACATGAATGTGTACTGATGATTCTAAATTTTACACTTATTAATAAGTGGTGGTAAATTCCAAGGGATACATATGATATACTTGGTGAATATATAAGAATTCATTGAAATATCCTAAATTTTCAAAGAGAGTACCAGAGTAGAAAATAATTCCCCCTAAAAGGGTTTGATTAGTTTGACCTCCCTTTATTTTGACCAATGCACATTCTTAATTATTGTAAAGTTCAAAATTAACGAATGCCTAACTTTAGAAAATAGTTCCCCTATCAATAAAGAACTATTGGAAGTTTCTGGTTCCATAAATAAATCCAATGGACAACGCCAGGAAACAATGATTCTTAAAAATAGAACCCGAGTTTCAAGGGACTACGAAACAAAATGGTGAACCCGATGGGAATCCCTAAACATGTTAATAATGTTACCGACCTGTTAGGCCCCTATCAATTAATAAAGGAATTCAAGAACAAAGGAATCAATCACCCATGTATCCATCTAAAAAGATATAGCTTTAATGGAGTTTGTAGTTGTTGTCCTGTTTTTATTCTCTGAATTCCCTTCATTCCAAAAATTGATTCCTTCAAGACAACATTTGTGAACTTCTCGACCACTGCTCAAGCTGGATCTCAATCCAGAGGAAGGAAATCATCACTAATTAAACATCTTCAATGTTGGGTATCTTATGTGATGGTAAAGAAATATTGCTAGTATGGTACAATCTTGACATTGTAGGCTTATCAATAGGCCCTATAGGTCAATAACAATCCATGATAATTTGGAAAAAACGACTAATGATCAAGAAGTAGATGGTGATAACCACCATAATTAACAGTTTCAGGTCTTTATTCATAGAATTCAACAATAAATCCCTCCCATACTACAGGTAGGTGGATCAAGAGGCCAGTCTAGGCCTCAATTAAAGAATACAGGAGTCCTTCTTGGGGACTCCCACCAGCAATCACCGCCAAAATTGTGCAGTAGTGTACCCCAAACATGATGGGGGTGTTGCCTTTGGACTTTCGGCCTAGGTCTCATAGACACGGGTAGGAAAGAAAAACTGCTAGGGACAACGTTCGGTCAACTGGGAGTAGGTTCTAACCTTTGCCTCTTCTGGAGAAGTCCATAAATTTAATAATATTGAAATCAATGAGAGGGAAAATACACCAGTCCATCCTAATTTTGTAGCACAACAAACAAATCTGACAGTAACCCACCTATCCACCAATATAAACCTGGTGGAGTACTGTGAACATGCACATATTGTAGCTTACAAGTTATCATCCAGTCAGTAGACTTGTCTGGCTGCATTTAAAGAAGGATGCCTATCAAATGTCGTGGCTACTGGTAAATAGGAATAAAAACCTATTTATAATTACCAATTCTGTCAGCAGTCTCTTCTACTAGTATTGACGGAAGTCTCTCAACCATACATAATGGGAAACTGCCAGCAGACACAAACACCTACCAACATTCATCAAGTCTTCCAGCAGTCTCCTTTGGTAGCACCCGGAGAAGTCAGTCGAAAAGATCAGATGAAAAATTTGGGTCAGACCAAACTCTTTCAACCATGCATGATTACTATAAATATACATTCATAGCAAAAAAGAGGACTAGAGTAGGCACATACACTTATTTCAGATACAGAATGGATGTATATTCCTGTTCTGGCCACTAAAGTCGACAAACACATCTTATTAATATTAAAAGGAAAGGCACAAATCCTTGTCCATATTTTGGAAGCATGTATAAATATTATAAGAACTACTTTAGCAGTATCAGGGGAATAGAAAAATAATTTTTTCCTCACACATGGGTTGACATATCGGTATTCCATCATGGAGAAGATACACAGGTTTGTTCCAGTCCAGGAGGGTAATGGGGAATACTCCTCCATATAATACAGAAAACATGATCAGCAACATACACCCTTATCTATTGGAGGTAATCGGTCTTTTCTAGTAACCACTCCAAGGTAGGCACATACAATTTCCCATGATGACCACTTTTTCCATCAAGTTACCCCAACAATGTATACTAGAACATATAAAAGATGTATCACCAATCATTGTGGGAAAATAAAGGTTCAAGATGCAATTTGGATGCTCTTAATGCTAGAGTTCTTGAATCCCCCAGACATTTATCTATTACAACTCAAGATTCTACCCTCTCATTACCAAATTTTGGGAGTGGTTGTTTTAATTCTGAAGTTCCTCATCAGACACTTCGTCATTAAATATTTCTTCATGAAAATTCGGTCAATCCAAAGTTCATTTCTTTGGATGATAATTACGGCAACCCTCTGTGTAGCCAGAAGACCAAGTAGCAAGAAGATTTATCCCTCGTTGTAATCTATCTTGGTGATCCTCCCTATGATGCCATTTGCTGTGAAAGTCTTATCCATAGTAGTATTTTTCAATGTCAAGAAAATTTCATAATTTACAGTGTAGTGACAAGAAAGTCCTCTTATCTCGAGGCACTTTCAAACAGAAGGATAGTCATGTCTGATGCCATGTCATTTAAAGGTGAAACACTTTCTCAACAAGAATACATCTTAAGGAACAATCATTCTATGATCCTCCCTTGGGTCTTTTTTCTTCAATACATAATATCCAATTTGGTCAGACCCGGTGGAGAAACCTCTAGTGAAAGATGATGAAGATATGTTAAACATAAGAAAAAAATTGTCTAAAAGAGAAATACCAATCAGGATCAAGAATTTTGGAAATTATTAGTATAACATTCTATAATTGATGACTGAAGATTGCATTCTGGACATCTACCTCAACTAATGGAAAATTCTTCATTATTTGAAAACCAAAGTATAAACATATAAAGAATATCAAAATCATGTAAATCAAATAGAGGTGTTACAGCACCAAATTGACATGGCATCCCTCCTAGTTTCTGAACATCCAATGGTGGAAAAATAGAAGAGAACACTTCAGTGTGAATTTATCAATTCTCTAAAGAGGCTCTTCTAGTTAATTTCTGATTCCCCATCTATTTTTTATTTTAGAGGATGGGGTGCATATGGATCATTGCAATTCACTGCACTCCAAAATCAGAAAAGTCCTCCAAAAGTGGTCTAATGCAATGTTATTTCCCACAGTCATCCACAATCAATTGATATTATATTTAATCGAATGTATGATCAAGAACATTCCACAACCAGTTCTCATCAGAGTCATTCCCAAAGAAAAGAAGTTGTTGAGTTACTTTTACATCAAGCATCTGATAATATTGAGCAGGAAACCAGATTAGAGGATGTCAGGCATTAGAGAATTCAAATGTCTGAAATAGCACTGTGATTATCCGAAACAGGTGATTTGAGTGGTTGTAGGAAGATGCACCATACTAATGTCTGAACCAAAATCTGAAAAATCAGAAGATCAGTTGCACAAATTTCAGCCAAAACAGTTCATGAATAACCCTAGCTTTCATAGCTATGGGTTCATTTAATACCACCTTCAAATTAATTCAATAGAGATAAAATATTTGAATATGTAGAAAATGAATAGCCCCAGCCTGTAGGGTTGGGTACTTTTCCACATCTGTAATCCCCTTCTCAACCAAAGTCAGTTATCTCCCGATTAGGAAAGAATCCACAAGGAGAGCTTACAACTGAACTATCTGAGGATTCCCTTTGAGTTAATGTCTTCCAAACAGTTATATGGAAATCATCATATAGGAGAATAATGTCTCATGAAATACACAAAGGAAGATGATCTTGCAAAAATACTGACAGAATTCCATAAATGCATTGTGAATAAGTAAATTTTATTAACTCTATTGTAGAAGATCCTCCATAAAATGAGACTAGTTCAGGGGAATCTAAATATGATGTTCTTGTCCATAATACAGTACACACCGTGGAAAACAAAGAAGGTGTGTACACCCAAAATCAGAGGCATACCCAGAATCTGGGTATGCCTTCAAATAACCCCCACCCCCTCTATGAAAGGCATATAACAAGGGGAAAGGAAAAAAGGAAGACCACATCTCGCTTTTCCACTGGAGAAGGTCAAACTCTTTTTCTTGAAGAGATATTTTCATAGCAAGAAGAGGAAATGAAGGAATTAATAAGACTCAATATAGAGTTACTTCGAAACAACATTTTTGCTAGATGTACTCACCTGGAAGGTCCTAAACTTGCCAATATTATATGAACTCCTCAGGAAAGAGGATTTGTAGTATCTACAGATTCAGATAATGAATTCCATCCACTAGGTACACAATCATGGTAGGATCAAATGCATCCTGATAGACATATTCCTGTCAGTTATCCAAAGAAAATATCAACACCACCGTCTGTGGTTTTTCCAGTCGTTGCTGCAGCTCAAGCTCCAGTAGATTTATCTTCACATAATCCAGCTCATTCGGATATCCCCAAATGCATATGAGCACAATTGAGTCATTAACATTTATATTGGAAGTTATGGAGTATTGACATGCACCAGTTTAGCCATAAAAGATAGATTACCCCAAATTGGTGGATGAAATTCCTCCACCCCCAAATTTTGTGAATACCACATTCCCAATGTTTAATGGTTCAAGAGATCCTAAACAACACTTAACACATTTTTTTTCTTGTTGTGATCCCATTATAAGAACTTCCCAACAACTAGAAGCAGTAAAGCATAGGTGTTTTGGGTAGTCATTACAAGACCGACTATTTTCTGGTATAGAATTTTACAATCTCGATCAATTACAGGATGGGAAGATCTCCTTCAGAAATTCCTTCTTCAATTTAGCTCAATGCTACCAAAGATAATAGTTTTTTATATTACTAATTGTAAAAAAAGGGAGAATTAAAGTGTTTCATATTTTATTATGTTATGGAAAGGATTAACATATTACTTAAGTCTAGAACTCCCTCAAAAAGAGTTGCTGCCAATTTGTTTTGGAAAATCTACATGACGGGTTACACACAACATTGATCCCTCTGAAATAAACAAGTGGGTTCTGAGTCCTTACATTAATCACTCAATAGATATATGATTATATTGTAGAAACTAAGTCCAAAACACGTATAATTCCATCAGATCCGGGGAGGAGGATAGGAATGGTAGAAGCTGCTACATTCACACTCAAGCAGGAACATATACCTATTTCTACATCATGAACTTCATCATACCAAAGGGATCCGCCTTCTGAGAATCAGCGGAAATGACCTCATCATCCATATAATCAAAGAGATAAAAGTCAAAATCATTTTGAGGAATTAATGAAAAAAAATTATTCTTTTTGTTATGAACAACATTTGGGTTACTTCATCTCATCCATATAAAACAATTTGTTTCAGTTAAAAAGGTCGATAAAACCAAATAAAGAAGGAGATGAAAATTGTATGAATTATTTTCTATTTTACTATGTGTTGGGAAATCCCATATAGAAATGGTTTTATTTCAAGGACCTATTTAAAAATATGGTAGACTCTAGACAAGTGAAACTGGAAAGTTTATCTGCTCAGGTATCATGTCTTATTGCAACTGATCCGGAGGAATAATGTGAATGGAATGAGGTAAAAGTAATAATGTGTCGAAATATAATGATTGTATGATCAAGAAAATGATCAACCAGACTCATTCCATTTTACAAACACAGTTGGAACAACCGATTGTGTCTTCTTCCACTCCCACCATAGTATAACCATATTCATCAAAAGGTCATTCATCAAAGAAGCAATGTGATTATAAGGACAAAAAAGAAGTTATAAGAAGATAATCACATGTCAAAGAAATTTTTTTTCTTTGCCCCTGATAGATTTCATACCATCTGTTTCAAAATAATGGGCTCCGCCCTGCCAAACAGCACAACCAGAATTAGCCTGTCAAGAGAAATCATTATCAGATGATGAGTTGATCTTTGGTTTTTTTAGCCTTATCCAGTTAATAAATCCTTATGCCAATGGTGATTCTGATTATAATGAGCCCGAATTTCATGTACACAATTGGGGAACTAGAAGAAGAGGCCAAGGTGGAGGATATAGGGGATGACATGGGAATTATAGATACCACCATTTAACTCTACCCCTGGTCGAACCATATATGTGGAAGAAACTCATTGAAGAGTCCTTCATCAGGCTCACCAAGAACATGGAGCTTCTTACATGAAATATCGGTTCTGTTCTAACATGATTATTTGGGAGGATTTATTAGAAGTCACATTGTCCTCATATCAGAAAATGAATAGACCTAGTAAGTCTAATTTACCAAAGCCATGAATATTTCAATCTTCTGCTTCGACAAAGAGTGCGTCTACATCAGAAGCATGAACTACCAAAGCACCTGAAAAACCAAATCTCTATGCTGGGAAACGTTGATATTTGGACCAAAAGTATGTGGTCTTCAAAAAATTGGCCCAAGTACCGGCCATGTTATAAACTCTGGATACTTTGAATCTGTCAAAAGATCTTCGAGAAGTACTCATTAGGGCCTCATTAAGCCCTCAAGAGTTTGAAACCGAAGTTTTTTCTCCTGACATTTACTATATAGAGAATGAACATACAGAATTTCATGTAGTAATATCTTTTAAAGAAGATTATGAAGATAATTTCATGCATTTTCATGTTAGACCCTCTTATTTTTATGGAAAAGTCAATGATATAGACATCTGATGAGCCTTCATTGATAATGTATCTGGAGTCAACCTCATTCCTATTCGTACACTTTGTCGATTGGGCCTGATTGAATCTAACTTATCTCCTTCTAAATTAATGTTCCAAGATTATGGTAAGAATGAACAAGAACCTCTAGGAGAGATTACACTCAGAACTCAGTTTGAAGATCTTCTGTCTATTTCAGATTTCATGGTTGTTCATTAGGACATAACCTTTAATATTTTTATTTAAGGCCTTGGCTACATCTACATGTAGTCATACCTACGTCATGCCACCAATGTCTTAGGTACTATTTCAATGGATAAATCAAGACATTTTATGGTGACAAAGCTTCATTCAAAACATGTGAATCTCAATACAATGAGGTAGAGTTTTATCACACAAATGGAATGAAGTCTATGATAAAGGAAATAAACAGGGTTAATGCTCCAAATGTACTGAAGAAGATTCCATCAAATACATTTATACATATGAGTATAGATTATGTGTTACCCATCATTCAAATTGAAAGGGTAAAACAAAATCCAATAACTCTTCTAATAACTTCCATAATGTCAATTACAGAAACTGAGCCTAGAAACATGGGAGAAATTGCTAATTCACCATGCAGTGATGGATGTTTAAATGGAGATGTCTTTATTTCATCCACCGAACTACAAAAATCATATGCTTCCTCAACCAGAGTATAATAGATTGTATAAATTCTAAAGAAATAAAATAATGTTGATTCTCAATCCTTCATCTCCACTTTATTACCCCAGGAAGACCCTTCGTCATCCGTAAGGTTTGATATGGTGGCCTCTTCTATAGGATGAAAAAATATTGACATCCCATAGCTGTTGATGTGTTGCCTCGTCATGTACTATGCAAGTGGAAACAGAAGAGGTAATTCGTAATGAAGAAGAAGAGGAATATCTTGGGATTTTCCTCCATCATTGTTGTAAGGTGTCTCTACTATTATGGATGATCTCACAGAAATCAATCTGGTTACAGAAGAAGATTCACGCACCACTCCAATTAGTGCGGCCATGACCTCCAAAAAGATAAAGATGTATACTTCATTTAAAAAGATACATTGAGATATATTTTCTTGGAATTATACAATGATTCTAGGTATTAATCCTGAAATAGAAAACCATTATTTGGGTTTTCAGGAAGAACATTGTGGATTCAAGCAGGCAGCAAGAAGAATGCACCCAACTCATGCCTCTAAAATTAAAGATATGGTTGATAATATTCTAATTGATATCTTTTCCATGGAAGTTTAGTATCCCAAATAGATGGTCAAAATTGTCCCACTGAAAAAGAAGAATGGACAAATTAGAGTTTTCATTGAATATAGAGATCTTAATCGGCATTGTCTTAAAGATGATTTTACAGTTCCAATTACAGAGCTTTCAATTGATGAAAAATCTGGATAGGAATCTCTTTACTTAAATGATAGATACTATGGTTATAATCAAATCCATATGGTCCCAAAGGATGAAGAATCACCATCTTTATGAGACACTCAAGCTGGATTTTTCTATCGCATAATGCCTTCTGGCTTAAAGAATGCGAGTGCATCATACTAACGTTCCATGAACCATATCTTCAAACTCTTCTTAGGGAATTCTTTTTGAATGTTATGTGGATTATTTGGTGGTCAAATCTAGACAAAGTTACACTCACTCAGTTTATTTGAACACTATATTCCGTAAACTCTGGCGACACAGTTTGTAGATGAACACCTTGAAATGTGATTTCTGGGTAAACTCCGGAAAGTTTCTTGGCTTTTTTGTACGCCATCATGGTATAAAACTTGATCTTAAGAAAACAAAATAAATACATCATATGTCAACTCCTCAAAATTTGAAAATATTAAGAGGAATCCAAGGAATCTTTCCCAATACTCGGTGTTTTATCACCAATTTAGCAGGAAATTGTTTAACCTTCACCTGATTAATGAAGAAGAGAGTCACATACTAATAGAATGAATAATTCCAAGAATCATTTGATACCATTATGAAATATAACTTGAGTAAACCAGTCATAATTCCACATGTACAAGGAAGAATACTTATTCTCTACGTGAGAGATTTAGAGTGATCACTAGGTACATTCCTCGCCCAAAAGAAAGATGTTGGGAATGAAAACATCCTTTACTATCTCAGTTAAACTATGTTTAATGTGGAAACATGATATTCAATTATTAAAAATTACTTCCTAGCATTAATTTTTGTAGTTTAGAAATTGAGAAACTACCTACAACATTATGAGTTCTAATTGGCATCTCATAATAATTCGCTCAAATTTTTCCTTAGTTGTGTTATTCTTACAGAGAATCTAGTAAGACGAGCTGTTATTTTGAAATATTATGATATCTAATTTGTGCCTCAAAAGGAAATAAAAGGACATGACTTGGCTGACATCCTTGATGATAATCCATCTGTTGAAGATAAATCATTTAATACTGAACATTCGAATGAATAGGTCTTCTCTATTCAGGATAACTCCCAAACATAGGGAAATTTATTTTGATAGTGCTTCAAGAAGTCCAATAGGAAAAATAATGAAAACCCTAAACTCAAGAATTTAGGGTTTGTAATTGATCTTATTTCCCTAGAAAATATTGTATTGCCTTATTTCTTCCTATTTTCAGAACGTGGTACTAATAACGAGGTATAATATCAAGCTCTCATCACAAGTTTGGAATTGGTCCTTCTGGAAAAAATGGACCATTTTAAAGTGAATGGTGTTTCATAATTGGTAATAAAACAAATCAATGGGAAATATTCTATCATAAAATAAGCGTTAATCCCTTTGTGTGATTACATTAGAGGGTTAATGGTTGAATTTCCCTCAAAGCTGACATTGTGTTATGTCCCTCAATAAGAAAATTATCAAGTAGATGCGCTGTCTAATGCAGCTACAGCTTTGGAAGATCCAAGTTGGGATGAGACAGTCATCACCATAGACCATCATTGTGTGGTCTCACTTTTTTTCAAACCATAATGGAAGAAAATAATGTAATTAACCCAATTTCTGAACCATGTGGCCATAACACAGGATGAAGAATTTCCTTCATGGGATATCTCAAAAATGGGATACTTCAACTAGATAGTGATGAAAACGAACAGATTTGATGACGAGCAGCCAATTTCAATATTTATGTTAGTTCAGACCTCCAAAAGATCGTATACAAGTAGGGGTTTGATGGAATCATCTTCAGATGTATTCATGGAGAAGATAATGATTCTATCATGAAAGAAGTACATTCAAGAGCATGTAGTGCCCTCCAGTTTGGGCACAGACTCTTGGATTATATCCAAAGGCTTGGATACTTTTTTCCCTCAATAATGCAGGATTGTACAGATTTCACTTAAAAATGTCATCACTTCTATCTGCAAGCCAACTACATTCATCAACCCCCAGAGTTTCTACATACAACTAAATACTCCGGTCCATTTTTCACATGGGGAATGGATGTAGTAGGGCCTTATCCTCCGAACACGGCTAAGAAGATCAAGTATATTCTCACCATTACTGACTTCTTCTCTAAATGGGATGAGGAAAAACATCTCATGGAATTCAATGCCAAAATAATTGTTAGTTCTGTAAAAACTAATATCATTGTTATATTTTGTGTCCCTAATTCTATTTTGATGGTCAATCGCACCAATTTTTTTTCTACTAAGGTAAAAAAGTTATATCAAGAATATAATATCAAATCCAACCATCCATCCTGCTATCATGTAGTGGCCAATAGATAGGTAGAGGACTTAAATAATACCCTATCAAATATACTCCAGAAGATGGAGGATAAAGATAAGAAATCATGGAATGATATTCTTTTGAATGCTTTATGGGCTTATCAGATAACTACACATACTGCTACCCAATGAACTCCTTATTCATTAGTGTATGGAATAGAAATAGTTTTTCTAATTTAAATTCATTTGAATTCACTCAGATTTTCAATATGTGATCATTTATCTATAGATGAGAGGTCCCAGAAATGGTTCAATGATTTGGAATGATTATGTGAGAAAATATTGCATACTTTTCATCATCTATATGTATTTCAAAATATAATAGCAAGAGATTTTCACAAGAATTTTTTCCTCCATTCATTTCTTCAAGGAGAATTGGTATTTCTCCTTAGGCCTCCTATGATACCTGGAAGGAAACCTCCAAAACATGATCCAAAGTGGGAAGCAACGTATTCCATACAAAATTTCTATTCAAATGGAGCTCATTCCTTAATATAAATGGATAGAGATCTTATTACAACTCCAAAGAATGAAATATTCTTGAAGGAATACTTTGTGTAGTTATGCCCAAACATCCTCACTTCAAGACTTTTAACTTCACGGTACAATGTTCTCACTATAAGACATTAAACCACAAAGTATAATGTCTTTGTTGTAAGACATAAAATTTCACAGCCCTAATTTCATAGTTTCAATACATTAAACAGTATATTAACCATAAGCGTCCATGTTTCATGACGTTAAAATCCATATCATCTTCATCCTTGTTGCAAGATGTTAAATTTCATAACATCATTTGTACAACTAAGGTTTTCAATTTGATGTTAGAAGCTTCCCTAAGTAAACATCATTGAAATCATCTCTACTCCTTAGTATTACATGATTCCCTCTCTTTTTAATGTCTAAGTCAGATCTGCGTAGAGACCTTGTTTTAAGAACTATGTATGTCTTGATTCTCGTTTTCCATTGAGATGCATAGAGATGTCTAAATATCCAATTCTAGGCCCACCCACAATCACATATTCTTATTATATTCTTTTCTCCTATTTTATATGAATTAGATATATATATAGTGTTTTCTTGAGATATATGATTTGGTCCTTATACCATTATGTGTCATAAGATTTACCATTCCCTAAGAATGTGTCAAATGTTTCGATTCTTCATGTCAAACTCGATTGACATCAGAAATGATTGTTTCAAGAACTACGTATGGATTGATTCTCATCTTTCAATGAGATATGTAGAAATTCCTAAATCTCCAATCTTGGGACCAACCATGATAAAAAAACCCTTTATTTATTATATAAGAATCAAATCTGCATATGGAATGTTTTAGGAACTATGTATGACTTGATTTATTCCCTAGAAAGACACATAGTGACACTTGGGTTTTATATCTTAATCCAATTATAATATTTCATTCCTTTTACATCAGTTCATCTTCGTCCTTACTACATGACGTTAAACTGCATGGAAATATAGCATCCCTATTCTTCACTTGCATTACCTTTTCACTGTAAAAGAAACCCTTAATACTTCATGTTTCTCACACCGAGCATAGCTCGCGTGGGCTTATGAATTGGGTAAGTGGTTTCTTTATGTAAATAAGGTGTCTCAATTTAATATGGGGTTTTTAATCTGTTCACTACATGACTTAAAACCACACTATAGAATTTCCTCATTGCATGACATTAAAATGAATATCATAATATTAATTTAGAGGAAACAAAGAGTGTCTAAATTTTACATATGAGTCAGATCTATGTATAGGAAGTCAAATGTATGTCCAATATTGGTTCAAGTATTTATCATATGCATTGAAGATAAACCCTTTCGATATTTCACACTCTTAATCATGAATATTTTCTGATCATAAAAATATTTCTTATGGTTTATGGTGATACAATTTCTAATACTTGAGATCCCTTTTTCAAGATTATGAAGCACATTCCCTTAGGTGGATTTTCATAAGTTTTCTACATAACATGCATGTCGGTCAAAAGATGCCACTATTTGGCTATGTAGCATATGCCCCAGTTGGCCCTGCATAATGCAGCCCCCCATAATGGGTTTTTCAAATAATGGTATCTTTATTCATTGTTATAGTATCTTTGTCCCCTTTAATCTTTGATGACAATATACAAAAATATGAATTTTAAAATAGTCATTCATGTATGCTTGTCCCATTATCTTTCTCGCAATCTGAATGTCTTCAATACCATGGATTTCACATTTCCCTCACTATGTGTTCAATACAACATGAAATAACCTTGGAATCACCTTTCCACAGATCAAATACTGTTTCATTTTCTGGCCCTAGTCATATGACCTAAAACTACAGACACCATACCTCTTACGTTTGGGTCATACATTCATAAAAGCCTTTTTCCTCTTATTCTTTTGACATCTTGGTTGGAAATTCCATTTCCATATTAAGGTACCTTTCTACATAAATAAAACTATGTGCTTTGGAAAATATGAATCACCATAAAAATTCTTTTGCTTTTAGCAGTAGAATGTTAGTTTTTTGAGTTTTTTTTCTTCACTGTGCAGCTCGTGCCCTTAGGTGGCCTTGCATAAGCTACCTACATAACTGGTATGTCAGTAAAAATATACTACTATTTAGATATGCTGTATATACCCCAGTAATCCATGTATAACACAACCCCCATAATGGGTTTTTCAAATAATGGAAACATCATTCATGGAAAAAAGAGTCCCCCTAATGCCTTTAGCTCCTTTTCTATATCATTCGACAGATTTAGAAATTAAAAAATCAAAGTTTACCATTTTTTATTTCCATAAATGAATATGATAGTATATTTCCAAAAACAAATTATCATGATATTGGAAATGTTACATACCATTGGTCTTAGCTAAAGACCTTAAATTAAACCCACACAATGTCCTCACTATATGACTTAAAACTGCACAGTACAATGTCCTCACTACCAGAGCTAAAAATGCACAATACAATATCCTCACTTCCTAACATAAAACTTCATAGTAAATGTCCTTACTATATGACTTAAAACTATATAGTAATAATTCCTCATTGCATGACTTAAAACTGCACAGTACAATGTCCTCACTACATGACTTAAAACTGCGCAATATGATGTCAGAAATTATCCTTTTTCAAAAAAAATAACAATTAATCTTACACCAAATTTTTATAGAAATGGTTTTCCAATTCATTACTTATGTTTGTCTAAAATAAACTTTTTCATTCTTAAAATTTATTTCCTTGGAGAAACTACCCACTATGGTCTGGAGTCACCCAAATCTTATTTTTCCCTATCATTCAATAGCAAAATGTTAAACATCAAAGAGATCTTTTGTTTGACTATGATAAATGTTACCTTAAGCATCTTCGAATAATTTTCCTACTTAATAGGCATGTCAGTCAAAAGATTCCACTATTTGGCTATGTAGTATATGCCCCAGTTTTCCCTGCATAACATAGCCCCCATAATGGGTTTGTAAAAAAATGGTAACATCATTATTGGAAAAGAAACCTATATGTTGATACAGGTTTTTAATTTAGTGACCATATAAATCATGAATCAAGATTCCCCTTAGAAATATTTAAATAATATTTACGAAATTCTTATCCAGAGAGTCTTGTTTATGATCTAATTTCAAAATTTATGGTAAAAACTATTTGTCCTTAAATACTATCCACTTTTAGTCCAACATGTGTGACCCTAAACTGCCAATAACAAGAGACATTATACTCACTAGATGGAGGACCCACAAAGGGAACGTTGAACAATAGTCAAGTCCCAGCTCACTAAACATACATTTTTTTATGGTTTAGGTAATATTGATAAATAAAATGTAAAAATATACAAATTTTGTGGGGTTGTCCATATTACCCTAGAAAAATCAAACCATGCTCGCTAGGCCCCATGGCTTAGGAAAAAGATAGAGAATCCCTCCAAACATGGCATAGCTTAAAATCAAACCAAATGATGTTGAAATGAATCAAGGTTCCATACTTTTACCTTAGAACAATATTATTTTAATTCTGAACGAATAAAATTCTAATGGGGGGCTTTTTTTGTCACCATGAAATGTGTTGCATGAACTTCTCCAAAATTAAAGATGTATTTCCATGTGCCGCGACTCAAAATGACATCAACAATGCTAGAAAAAGTCCGCGGTGTGACTCCGCATTTTTCCTGGGGGTATGTGATAGTAGTGAAGGCACCTTCCTGAAGGGACAGGACCAGAGACCAGCAGTGATCTGAAATAGGGGTGTGGGGGTGCAGGCCCCACAGTATGGAGTAATTATGTGGCTATGTCTTTATAGTGGCGCACAAGGTACCTGCACACAAATACCAACATTCCACAATTAGAGAGCTGAATGAAACAATTATTTGTCTAAGTCCTCAAAGTGGCACCCCAATCTAGCCAAACCACTGTTGGCGCTCAAGGTAATTACGCCCCAAAATTTTGGGGTGCAACCTACTTTTGCGCATCTATCTGTCAAGCAACATACTTGCGTGCCCAAACAATGTCATCCTAGGGTCCTATATTTTCCTATAAATACGCCCATTAGGCCCTCATTAGTATGGAAAAATTTCCTTAAAGCCCAATTGCTGCTCTGGTCGCCCTAGTACTTCACCCCAGTCTTTTGAGACATTCAAGGTAGTTCTTCAACACCTTGAGAATATGATTTAAGGGAGGATCATTGGACTTAAGTCTTTTTAGTGTTTGAAAACCATAACACATGCGCACCTAAATCCCCCAACCCCCCTAAGTCATAAATACTTATGTGCCACCCATTCCTCTCATAGGAACTTGTGCGCCCCACCTCATGGATCACCTTTGAATACTCTTGCAGGCTTGAGAATGGTATCACCCAAGTATTACCATACCGGTTGTTCGTCACTTAGGTGAACATCAGGTCACCCAAGATTACTTGTACGCCCTTATAGGCTTTCCCTTAGCTACTTGTGCGCCCAAACTTGCACACCCTTATCTTCGTGGGAATACATCATTGATTCACTTTATTTCTTCACTCTATTAAGTCTAAAATCCATAAAGACTTCATCCAATCCATTCATGGTAGGGATTGTTCTTTTTTGGATCCCCTATAGGAAAGGGATTCTGTTGATACCTCCACCAAAACCTCTAGAATTATCAATCCTTTGGGAATGTCACATTAGTGTGTCTCTTATTTGGGTTTGTATATCCACAGTCAAAGGTTTCCCACATTTGTTTCATAATGGGGTTAAGATTCATGGACGGTTTGTGGGTTTGTATATCCACAGTCACATGGACCTTTCTCGCAGAAACAGTGTTGGGATATTCCTAGTTTGGAGGATGTTAAGGTCATTGCCTCTCCCTTCTCGAAGAGATGGCCTAGAACCTCATGTCTCTTGTAGGGAAGGTACAGTTCACGCTTGATTTTATCCATTTAAAAAAATGAGAAGTCTCCCTTCCCCTACTAGGATCAATTTTAGGGAAAACATCTTGTCCTAGGCCCCAATATTTTCTTTCAAGAGCTAGAATCATTGATCCTCCTCTCTTTTTTGGTTCCAAATACCAAAGGAGAGATGGGCACATGGACTTTGATTGGCCTTTTCCTCATCCGTTGTACTTTTTCACCATGGGAAACCATCCTAGTATAAGACCCAAACCCTCATCCCCTTATCATTACATTGGCCCCTTGTCTAATAAAAATATAACAGAGGGAAGGACCATCACTTCACCCTCTTCTCGTGTTAACTCGGGCCTCATCCACTCTCACCTCCATAGGTGCACCCCCTTCCATCAACAGAAGTGGAAAAGTGTGGATGACTTTGTTAAATCTTTGAAATCCTCTTGTTTCGCACACCGAGCATGACTCGTGTGGGATTAGAGATTTGTCATGGTCATGAAATTTCCAAAATCGAAGGAACTACAAGAACTCTGATTCCTGTTCAAACCAGGATACGTAAGAATCCCTTCTTAGTGCCCAAGCTCACTGGATATCCTCCTCAGGAATCCAATCCTAATTCCCTTATTCTAGGTATCTTCCTTTGGAATAAGCCCCAAATTAAACCCCAGATCCTCAAGGAATCCTTTTCATAAAGTAAGGCGAAACATATCTCTCCTAAAGGACCATACTATCCTATGGGACTTATAGAACTATGTGGGATTTGATTACCATCCACATGGGATATGTAGGAAGGCTCCTTGAGGTTAAAATCAAATATCTTAAATAAATCCTATTCTCCTTGGTCTATATTCCCAACAGGGTCGGATCCTACTTGGAAACCCATATCCATTCTAAGATCCTTGGGCTGCTTCAACATAAGTCCCATATTATGTTTTGATTGTGCACCTTACGCTTAGATGTCCATACCACATGACAGTAATCTGTATGGTAAGGACCTTGTCACATGACCTTAAAAGGCATGATGTGTCCCATTAAGAGACACTTTACTATGAGGGAGCTGATTCCTTTCACAAGGATATGTAGCAAGCTCATTTTATAGGCACGATCCCAAAATCAAATCAATCATTTGTCTCCCTAGATGATAATAAATTTTAGAGTTCCCCACTAAGTGGCTTAAAAACCAGTATCATCATAATGATGATTAAAAGAATCTCTAAGATGTATATTAGAGGAAACCATTTATGGAAAACCTCAAATACCTAATGATATTTCTATTAATTAATAACCTTTAATTCATACTAATGATCATTAATTTCACATAGGTTAATAAGTGTTTGTAAATTCCAAGGGATACTTATGATATACATGGTGAATTTATAATGATTCATGAAAATATCATAAATTTACAAAGAGAGTACTGGAGGAGACAATGATTCCCCCCAAAATGGTTTTGATGAGTTCGAACTCCCATCCTCTTCACAAATGAACGTTCTTATGTATCGTAAAGTTAAAACATATAAAATGCCTTCCTTTGGAAATTAGGTCCCCTTTTGATATAGAATTGTTGGAAGTTTCCAGTCCATAAATAAATCTAATGAAACCTGCCTGGAAACAATGATTCTTAAAAAAAGAACACACATTTCAAGGAACTATGAAACAAAAACTTGTGTATTACCAAAATAATTTTCATGTATATGAAGATAAACTAGAACCCTTGTAAAATGTAATGGTTTAATGATGATTCTATGATATATTAAGACTTAAAATATGTTTTCAATCATACTAGGCCAAAGGATAAAAGAGATCTAGGTTTAAAACCTAATGAATTGGAACCATTGTATTCAAATGATTAAGATGAGGTTGTTGTTGGGCAAGTAAGAGAGGATTATCCTATAGATGACATGAGTGATCCCGACCTTCCATCATGTCCCTATGTTGGGGTTGTATCATTTGGTTAGCCTAGTCCACGAAATGAATTTACCAGATGAATGATTTTTCTAAGGGACACTGATGATGAGGAAAACACTAAAGAAGAATGTGAGGAGAATGTCTTAAGAGACATTACTATTGGAGAGACATGTGAGGAGGAGGATGAAGTTGAATCCGATGATGAGTAGTTTGAAACAGGTGTTGATGTTGAAAGTGAAGAATAATGCCTATGTGTTAGTCCTTTGATAAGATACACAGTAATGGACTAGAATAAGAAGGAAGAGGAAGTTGAATCTATTAAATCTGTAATTTTAGTGGATGTGGTTGAAGATTCTGTCAAAGAAGTGGTAGTAGACTATACTTTTGATTCTGTTTATCAAGAAAGAATGGCAGTTGATATTGTAGTTTTCCAGAGGGAAATTCCAATTGAGGGGGAGAAATTTGATGCCAAAGGTTCTGTTTCAATTATTCATGAGATAAAATATTGGTCAAAGGACCCTGGATTCATTGTTTTGGGCCAAGAAAATGAAGACTATAATGATGAAAAGCCTACCATATGACCTCCTGTTCATTATTTTGAATATTTTTCAGAGACTGGTCTAGTGCAACAAGTGACTCTTCTTCCTCAAGATTATGTAAAGAAGGATCAAAGTGAGTCATTGAAATCATATTTGGAGATATTATTTGATAAAATATCAATTGGGAAAGAGAGAACGGTGGCTCCGAATCCAGAGATTGGGGCATCTGTTTTGGAAAAAATTATGTCTACCATTCAGTAAAATATGATACATGAAGTGAAGGAATGCATGAATCACGTAAGAAACCTGGAAGAATCTGTAGAGATTGTGAAATAGTCAGTTATGAGTTTAGACTCATATATTGCTTCCAGATCTCATGTGGAAAAATACATTCAGTTTGTTAAGAGTGTTGTTTAGCAGATGGAAACTGTGTTTGAAGACTTTAAGAAGTCTATGAAGGAGGATGTGAATGTTCAAGATAATGATGTGAAGAGTTTTATCACTAGATTTACTATGTGTTTTAAGGAGATGGTATATTTTACCAAGGCATCTCTATGTGCTTCTGCTACCTCGTCTTCCTCACCTCCTATTGATCTAAAAGCCATCAGATCAGTTGTTAGAGAAGAAATAGAGAATCTCTTTGGTGCAGGTACCTTGGATCCTAAGTCTTTTACATAGGTCATTTCAACTACCAGAAAAATTCCTAATATTATAGGTTATTACATGAGGGAGTCTACCCAGGATAAGATGTAAATAAAAGAACAAATTACCTTCTATTATAATAGGTTTTATACTAAGCGTCTGTTGGATAGTCATTTCAAGCTAATGTTGGAGAACATGAGGATACCACTAATCACTCAGGATATTAATGATGAAGTTAGTAGGCTTAGAGAGCTTACTATTTCCTTGGAAATGTTCATGTATAATAATGATGATTTCATCTCATCTCTGGACAGAGTAGGAAGCATGATTATGTATTTTAGAAATCTTCTTCTTCCATTTCTCCATGTGGATTGTTCTCCTGTTATTGTCCCTCCAGCCTTGCCTTCTTCGTCTACTGCATCAGGATCTACCTGCGATTCCCCTTTTCTAACTCCTCCATATAACATCAGAATCATGACTAATATGATTCCTCAGAGATCTACTCATTATCATTCTACTGATTCTACTATAGCAGCTCCTCATACCTTGCTTACTACTATACCTAGACCTGTATATCCATATTCTAAACCTGCCTCCTCAGATCCCAAAGACAAATCTCACATGGACATCTTTGATGTGGATTGAATGTAGGATCTTTTATTTTATAAGGATCATTGTACTACTTTTTTGTATAATGTACTCTCGTTTCATTAATAAAATAATCTTTTTTTCACCTTTTTCTTATATTTTTTATAATAACAATGGGGGGAATTTATAATATTATAGTCCTTCCATATATGACATTCCTATAAATTTATGATCATATAAAATTGGAACAATTTTATGTTATTTCAGCTTTGATATATCTTTATTATAACTATAATTCATGGCAATTATTTTAATAATTTTCCTAATACATGTTCTTTCTAACTCTATTTTAATATGTTTTCATGTCGATGTTGATATTTTAGTATAAATGTTTTTAGCCCTGATACCATGTATAATGACATGATACAACTGAAGATATTAGAAAATGTACATAAGTATGATACAATAATACTTATTCTAAATTTCACTTCCATAATTTGTGATTATCAAAAAGGGGGATATTATTAGACTAACCTGTTTTGAAAATCCCAAATCATGTTTCATTTATATGAAAATCATGTAAAAAGTTATGTATTTTTATAATCACTACTTTCTTGAATACGTTTAATGTGTAAAAGTTTCTATGTAAAAGGTCACCAGTATGTAGGTCTCTATTAAGAGCCTTCTGCATAAGTCAGTGATTGAGTCTACTGTTGGAGAGGATACCGCTAGAAGGTTACCACTGAGGAACCTTTCCGCCGAGTTGCCAATGCGAGTTCACCGCTACAAGTCTACCGCTCTATGGCTACTATTGTAGAGCTACCTCTAGAGGTTATTGGTACATGGTCACTGATTGGATGCCTATTGCTATAATCATACTAAATTTACCGCTAAAAGGTTACTGTTTGAATGTTTCCAATATAAGCTTTCTACTACAAGGTTGTTGTTAGGAAGTTACCATTGGAAGTCTACTGATGAAAGGTTACCACTAGAAGAACCATTGTAATTCACACATCTACCGCTGATAAGCCTACTGTTGAGAAGCTATAGTTGAGAAGGATACCGCCTACACTCTACTGATACCTATATACTTCTACTATATACTTTTTGATTTTTCATAAGATTATTCTAAAGGACATATATGGAATATTTAATACTTATTACATTATTGTTTTTTGATTGTAGACATATTTGGTGACCATATGATATACCAGGATGACCACACATGGTTTGACCATTCCTACTATCAGACATTAAGAATAAAATAGAAGATAGAGCTAGATACGACTATGATGGGTGAGAGACATTACATGACTGACCTAAAGAACAAGGAGAACACACCAGCCCATATACTATGAAACCAAGAGCTTCACGAATATCACTTGTGAGAAAAAATTCAATGTTACCTTGTTATATTTCATCGAATTGAATTCAAACCATGAAGCTTAACACTTTAGAACTTGGAATCCAGAACCTGAAGTTGCAACACTCTATTTTGGAGACAACATCCAGAGATGGACTCGAACTGAAATTTCTTCACATCAAGGATTCCAGAGTTGAACTAAAAAACACATACATCTTTCTAGACTCAATACTCATAACATTAGATCTATTGTGTTCTTTATCAAACATTTTTTAGCAGTGTGTGTTTGTCTGTTACACACACACAATCTCCTGTGAGACTGAACCTCTTGTTTATTTTTTCACTATTGTGAGACTGAACGCCTTGTTTAATTTTGACGTGTACATTATTATTTAAAACTCTGTTTTTCTATTTTCTGCTGCATATAATTTCATAAATAGAAAAAAAATTACCTTAACTTTGATAGTTAGTTTTTTCTGGTGTTTATATGTGTTTAATTTAGTAAACCTATTTCAAAAGTTGGATACGTTTTCTTTCACTGATTAAATTGGGGACTAGTTAACCTTTGAGATTTTTTTTAAATTGAACATTTATATCACCGATGCCTTAATTAACTGGGTTGTTTCAAATTGGTGCATTTTATTGTAACACCCCATGATTCCATGGTACGTTTCCATTTGAATAATGCAATACCTTGCATTGTATGAAACTTTGAGATTCTAACACACTGCAACCAATCAAAGTAGCCGTTATGAATAGTAATACCCACTTTTTGAAATTTTATAAATTTTATCTCTCAAAATGGACTTCATTTTTGGATTCGGAATATTGAAATAAGCCTTGGGTAAAATTTTGGTACTTTTCAGATAAATTTTATATTTTGATGAATAATGAAAATTACTAAATTTCAATTAAAAACAAATTTTTTAATCGAAATAATTAATTGTTATAAATTATGAATTTGAGTGGTTTTGAAGTATATTTAGAATATATTTTTACCATTTAATACAATGTTGGTCATTGGACATAATTTCACAATTAAACCAGACATAAACAAGTGTCAATCCTTTGATAGTTATTATCTCTTAAAAACACGCTTTTTGTTTTAACAATGAGAGTTAATTTTAGATTAATTTCTGCCACTTCAGTGTTTTGAATTTGGAAAAATGGATTCCATATTTTTAATCATGATTTACAAATTGTGTAAATAGGTATCATTTATTTTTAGACATTTTGAATAATTATTTCAGTAAATATTATATTTACCATGGTTAAAGGGTAAATCCGGTAAATAAGGGTAAAAAATAATATTATAATAATAATAAATTACTCTAAAACATGTCCTAACATTATTGGATAAAACATGTCCGACCATGGGCATCTTTGGGTCGATTTTGGGACCCCATGGATCCATATGTATGTGATAAGGACACTTTATATTAATTAAGATAAAATAAATACAAAAATGACATAGGCATATATCTTTTAGAAAAACAATTTTTACATAGGATTATATATGTTGGATTTATTACTATAAATATTAATTAGAAAGATAAAAATATTTCCTATATAATTTTATTTTATTTATTATTTTTAGATATTTAATAAATAAATTTATTTATGACACAATAATGATGTAGTATTTTCCTTATTAATGAAAGAATCAAATAATTGGTATTATAAATGTTAAAATAAATACAATTTGAAAGTTTTGATGACATAAATTAATTTTATTGGTTAATATGACATGATATTATTTCTTAAATAAATTTGGTTCTAATTAATAATTTTTTTACTACTTTAACAAAAATCAATTATTGAATAGTGTCAAAATTGACATAAATGAGTTTTTAAAACAAATATTATATTTTTAATTGATATTATATTCCAAGAAATCTAATGTTCTTCCAGAAGACTTATATCATTATATTTGTATCATTAGTGGACCACTTTGTGGTCTCTTGGATTTATATAGTATGTTTAATAACTATATAGTATAAAATACAAAGTGACATGGTAAATGTCAAACTAATTAACTAAGAGTTAAAACTAAAAGATAAGGTTAATATATTTACCCAAACCTATCTAAAAACTATTGGCTGAAATTATTTCTACCCATACCCCCCATAGAAATTTAATAATCCACTTTTGAGTAATTATAAACTGAATATGAATTTATTATAAAATAATACTTTATGTTTTTCCTAAAGATCCCATCCTCCCCCTTATAAAGGGACACCACTTATAACCAATTATTAACACCTTCAAAGAATTTTGGATCGGCCAAAACCTTCCAAAATAGTCTCTAATATTCCCTTAATTCAACCTAGAGGCCTTACTTTGATCATAATGCCAACCTGTGGAGCCATTTTGATCAAATCAAAAGAAAGAAACTGAAGAAGAGGTAATGTTTTCACCACCCCTTTTCAAGTCCCTTTCTTCTTCCACTTCTTCTTTATTTGTTATTTCCATTCTAAAACAATTACTCCATTATCTTCTATATATTTTAATGTTATTATAAATATTGTATAGCCATATTCAGTATTCTATCCATCCTTGTAATGACTTGTCACCATACGTGTGTACGTATGGCTTACCATCTCCAAGTCGTGGTGTAATTGTTATTCAAAACACTATTATTTGGATGGGTAAAATAATGATGTTTAATTCATGTAAATAATAAATATAACATGATAATTATTCTTTATATATGATATAACATCCAATTATATATTATTTTAATATCAAAATAATGATATTGTCGCTCGTGCGTACGTACGGACTACCATTTCCACGAACGCGATGAGATTCATTCCCCATCGTATCCATGCCATTATAATTCTCATTTGATGATTAAAAATAATTTTTAAGGACTTGATATAATTCTGGATATGAATACGATACAACCTCTCTATAACAAACAAGACTTATTTAACAAAATATATAAAAGAAAATGAGTAAGTTAACACCCGAAACGATGGTAATACTAAGATATTACTAACAAATCAATGTTAAAAGATCATATATGATATCATATTAATGTATATGATTATTTTATAATTTAATAAAAATTATTTCTCCATTATACAGGAGGTTAACCTACCCTCAACCAAGGAAAATTAAATGGTAAGGGTTTATTTCACAATCTCTTCATTATCCGATGTTGTTTATATGTAATTATCTAATGGGACCTCATTATCATCCACATCCATGTTTCTTAAAAATGTATTTCAAAACATTCTTACTATTTTACAGAATATGGGTTAAAGTCATTTGTACTCTTGTTTTAATTTTTATAAGATGTTTATAAAGGAATCTTTACGTCATTTTCCGAACAAGGTCCTTTTTAACCTTTTTGACAAAATTAAGGTAAGAATGTCTTTTTTAACTTATACGGCTGGTACAGCTATTTTCCACCGTTATAATATCATCGAAGCTTCCCTTACAATATTATAATCATATTTTTAAAGTAAATGTTTTATTTTTATAATTATGTGACTTTTAAATGATTTCAAAATGAATATTTTAAATTTTTTTGAAATGTACTCTTTATCAAGATAAAAATTTTAAATGTTTTAAAGATAAATCTTTCTAAATCATTTTAATTAATGTTCATGTTTTCAAAATGATTTTATGGATTTATTTATGTGGACATGAATTTTTTGAAATGATATTTCTTTTCAAAAGTTTCAATGTGTTATGGGACACTTTGATTCAAAAACATTTTTTAAATTACTTCCTTTATAAATGTGTGACTTTCAAATGATTTCAAAAAATGACATATTTCTCTCAAATATTTTTGATTTCATATATGTCAACATCCTTTGATGGATTTTAAGCTTATTTGAAATTGTTTATTATGATAGAAAACTTCCATACTATATTGAAGGTTTTGTGATATGTTTGACTGTTGATGTATTATTTTTATACGATTCATGGTTTATGGAAAAAGTATTTACATTTAGTATGCTAGTTTTAATACGAATTTTTATGTTATGTTTAAACCTATTCATATGAGGAATGCATTGGACTTAGTAAGTGACTTGTGGAGCCCGCTATAGCTCCTCAGTGCATCGGTAGGTCTCATGAGACAAACTAGTGTCTTGGCATGAGGCATTGAAAAAATATTATTTGTAGTCTTGGCGTGAGGCCTTGGATAAGTGGTTATGATAGTCTGGAATTCTGTATTACATCATTATAAAAGTGGGTATTGATATTTCATGTGATTATTAGATTTGTAGAATATCCATGGGAATAAGTAAATGGAATTATTTCATTTTATTTCTGCCATAATATTATGAAGTCCAAGTTTAAAAGGCTTTTGTTTTAGTTATACATTACCTTAAATGTTTATGAATATTTATGAAAGATTCCACTATATTGTTATCCTTACATGGAATCTGAGCTCACCCATTTCTATGTTTTATTTTTCCTAGGAAGTGAAGAAGTATTTTATAAATGACCTGCAAGGATAGTATGAGGGGATATGAGTGTGAACTATGGAGACTATGTTGTTGTAGTTTCCAATTTTGATGTAATGTAAACTTTATGAATGTATCTAGTGTTTTTAAGACTGCTAAAAAGATCGGTCCTTCAGGAGTTGATTCCTTGTAATCATGTCAATGTATTAAAATAATGCACCGACTCTGGGTAACTGAGGTCGGCGCGTTACAGTTGGTATCAGAGGAAGTTTAGCAACAACCTTGGAATCTAGATTTAGATAAACTCTGATTGGAGAACATAGACCTAAGATAGACATTGAAGATTAGTATAGAATAATTTTCTAGAATTTTGGTATTGTAGATATTTTTTGAGTTTTCTGAGAAATATATCCCTATCCGAATACGAGTAGGAAGAGGCCGCTCTGGTACAGATGTACCTAGGGGTAAAATCAGAAAACACCACTTTGAGCGAGACTCGAACGGGAAATGGTGCACAACAATGGGCCTTTCTTCACTCTTGGTTACGACACTCCTGGGGGATATGCTTAGGATAATTCTCATTTTCATTACAACCCATTATGAAGGGTTTATGAGTATATATTTCCTCAAAGAAGAAATTTTTATTATTATGCATTATATCCATAAACTCTTTAATTTATGTTAAGTGTTTTAAAAGTTTGGGATTAAGTATTTCTATTCATAAAATAATCTAGTGTATGCCATTGTTTAGAAATGGCGCCCAGTAGAATGACTGAGAACTCCAGCAGTACACATGATCCAAAGAGTAAGAATGATCATATCTTTCATGGTGTTAAGCCAGAATTTAGAAGGGAAATTGTCTCCCACATATTATTATAATCTGAAGAAATAGTATCATGTGTTGATAAGATATGTAAAGAATTTTTAGAGTCATATGGTTTTAAAGGGAAGCCAGAGAAGGAAAGGATGGTAGAGATAAGGACAGATAAAGGGAAGGAGGTAAAGAAGGATTTTCTCATATGTGATAACTGTGGAAAGAATCACCTTGTAAAATTCTTGAAGGGAATGGGAGTATGCTATAAGTGTGGAGAAAAAGGACACCAAGTACATGACTTCAAAGGTAAGAAAATGGTTTCAAATTTACAATGCTTCATCTATAAGGATTTTGGACACTATGTGAACCAATGTCCCAATCATTAGAATATTCCAAAAATGATGCTACTGAATAATAATCAAGTTATGATACTACCACAGATTAAGAGGAATGACTAGTGTTCTTATGTTTTTATTTTGGAATTATTTTATTGAAGTGTTGTATCAATGATGTACTGGAAATAAATAAGGATTTTATTGCAGTACTATATCATTGAGGATTTGAGATTTTATGGTACTAAGAAAAGTGACTCTACAGCATGTTAAACTTTTTGGAAATTACATGGTTGAAGGAAAGATAAACCTTAATATGGAACTAATATTGAGGTACTGATTTTGGAATAAGATAGGTTTGATTTGGGTAAATTATATTGGATATTCTTGACTACCTTAAAACTGATTAATGATTTGAATATTCCATCATTGTTGGAATATTCAACATTTTTGGATGGATGAAGTATATCCAGTATTCTATAAGGAATAAGGGAGCATGAATGTAATCAATAAGGTTTTATGGTAATTCAGGATGTTTCAGTGTTTTAAAAGAATACATAATGAAGGTATTCATATGTTATTACGTGGTAAAAAGGATCTGCATTATGTTTACCTTCAATATAAATTTTGTACTGGGAGTTTGGAAAAAATAATTTTGGATAAGTATAAAGTTTGTAATTGATTATATTTTACATTGGATACTATTGTTAAGGTTATTTTTGGACATTTATAAAAAGGAAAAAACACAGACCGTGTGAAAACCAGTCGTTTCAGACAAAGATGTGGGAATCAAACCCACAACCATAGTGCAATTGGGATTTATCACCTACCAGTGGACTATGTGAAGTCGCTGGAGTGTATAATGTAGTTTTTTTAAAGTTTTATAGATGTATTATAAATTTATTTTTGGAACCCTATATGGTTAGGATAAATAGAATATTTTTGAGTTCTACTACCTTTTGGAGTGAAAGATGGGTTTGTGGTAAAAATTTATTAAGGAATGAATGTATACATGACAAATAAGTATATTTCCTTACGTTCATAGAAAATATCATAAATAAAATCTTCAACTTTATGAAAAGTAACTTAAAACTAAAAAATTATCGGTTAACTTTTCCTACTAGGGAATCAAAGACCGTTTATCCAATCACAAGTTTGTGATTTTCTTGTAGTTAACATTCTCTTAATCATGTTTTCTAAAACACTCCATTAGACCGTGATGGTTTGTTTCTCCTCCATATCCATGTTTTCATAGAATCCTATTATGGGCTATCTCAAGTGACCTTTGTACTTCTCTTTCTTTCTTTTAATGTTATATTTTTGTTAACCCTCTTTCCGATATGGGTTTTCCACAAAAGGTATTTTCAATTTTGAACCATTATTTTCGAAGAAGAATTTCAAATTACGAAGACACAATTTATTGGAGGAGGGGAGAATATAACACCATAAGATTCCATCGTACGTTTCCCTGTGAATAATTCAATTGATTGCATTGTACACAACTTCGGGATTCTAAAACACTACGACCAATAAAAGTAGCCATTATGAATAGTAATACCAACTTTTCAAAATTGTATAAATTTTATCTTTCAAAATGGAATTCATTTTTGGATTTGGAATATCGAAATTAGCCTAGGGTGAAATTTTGGTACTTTCAAGATAACTTTTATATTTTGATGACTAGTGAAAATTACAAAATTTTAATTAAAAACAACTTTTTTAATTTAAATAATTAACTGTGATAAATTCTGAATTTGAGTGGGTTTAAAGTATATTTAGAATATAGTTTTACAAATTTAATCAATGATGGTCATTGGACATAATTTCACAATTAAACCGGACATAAACAAGTGTCAATATTTTGATAGTTATTATCTCTTAAAAACACATTTTTTGTTTTAACAACAGGAATTAATTTTAAATTAATTTTTGCCACTTATGTGTTTTTAATATGGAAAAATGGATTCCATATTTTGAATCATAATGTCCAAATTGTGTAAATAGGTCACTTTTATTTTTAGACATTTTGAATAATTACTTCGGTAAATATTTTATTTAACATGGTAAAATGGTAAATCTGGTAAATAAGGGTAAAAAATAATATTATAATAATAATAAATTACCCTAAAACGTGTCCAAAACTTATTGGTTGATAAATGTCCGACCATGGACATCTTTGGGTCTATTTTGGGAACCCATGGATCTACATGTAGGTGATAAGAACACATTATATTAATTAAGTTAAAATAAATACAAAAATGACACAGACATATATCTTTTAGAATAACAATTTTTACATAGGGATATATATGTTGGTTTTAGACTATAAATATTAATTATAAATATAAAAATATTTCCTACATAATGGTATTTTATTTATATTTTTTAGACATTTAATTATTAAATTTATTTATGACACAATAATGATGCAGTATTTTCCTTATTAATGAAAGAATCAAATAATTTATATTATAAATGTTAAAATAAATATAATTTGAATGTTTTGATGACATAAATGAATTCTATTGTTCAATATGACATGATAGGATTTCTTAAATCAATTTGGTTCCAATTAATAATGTTGTTAAGACTTTAACAAAAATCAATTATTGAATAGTGTCAAAATTGACATAAATGAGTTTTTAAAACAAATATTATATTATTAATTGATATTATATTATAATAAATTAATGGTTCAGCCAAAGTACTTATATCATGATATTTGTAACATTAATGGACCACTTGGGGGTCGCTTGGAGGTATATAGTATGTTTATTTACTATATAATATAAAAAAAAGTGACATGATAAATGTCAAACTAATTAACTAAAAGTTAAATATAAAAGATATGGTTATTTTAATGACCCAAAACTGTCTAAAATCTATTGTATGAAAGGATTTCTCCCCATAACCATCTTATACATTTAATAATCCACTTTTAATCTATTAAAACGGAAAATGAATTTATAATAAAATAATACTTTATGTTTTTCGTAAAGAGCCCCTCTTCTCCCTTATAAAAGGACACAACTTCTAACCAATTATTCACACCTTCAAAGCCTTTTGGTTCGGACAAACCCGGCCAACATACTATCTATCCTTCCCTCAATTAAACCTAGTGTCATTAGTTTGATCATATAACCAACCTAAGAAGCCATTTTGATCAAATCAAAAGGAAGAACCCGAAGAAGAGGTAATGTTTTCACCACCCTTTTCCAAGTCCCTTTCTTCTTCTAATTCTTCTTTCTTTGTTATTTCATTTATAAAACAATAAATCCAATGTCTTCTATGTACTTTGATGTTATTATAAATATGGTACAACCATATTCAGTATTCTATACATCCTTTGAATGACATGTCACCATACATGCGTACGTACGGCTTACCGTCTCCACATCGTGGTGTAATTGTTATTCAAAACACTATTATTTGGATGGGTATGATAATGATCGGTAATTCATGTAAATAATTAATATAACATGATAATTATTATTTATATATGATATAACATCCAGTTATATATTATTTTAATATCAAAAGAATGATATTGTTGCTCATGCGTACGTACGAATGCGATGAGATTCATTTCCAATCGTATCCATGCAATTATAATTCACATTTGATGATTAAAAATAATGTTTAAGGACTTGATATCATTCTGGATATAAAAAATACACATCCTATCTATAAAAAACTTGGCCTATGTAACAAAATATATAAAATAAAATGAGTAAGTTAACACCTGAAACGATGATAATACTAAGATATTATTAAAAAATCAATGTTAAAAGATCATATATGATATCATAATAATGTTTATGATTATTGTATAATTTAATAACAATTATTTCACCATTATACAGAAGTTTAACCTACCCTCAACCAAGGAAAAGTACAAGTTAAGGGTTTATTTCACAATCTCTTCATTATCTAAGGTTGTTTATAAGTGATTATCTACTAGGACCTCTTTATCATCCACATCCATGATTCTTAATAATGTATTTCAAAACATTCTTAATATTTTACAGAATATGGTTTAAAGTCATTTATACGATTGTTTTAATTTTTATAAGAAGTTTATAAAGGAATCTTTGCATCATTTTCCAAACAATGTCCTTTTTAACCTTTTTGAAAAAATAAAGGTAAGAATGTATTTTTTTAACTTATACAACGGGTGCGGCTATTTTCCGCCGTTATAAAATCGTCGAAGCATCCCTTACAAGATTATATGAATATTTTGAAAGTAAATGTTTTATTTTATAATTTTTTGACTTTTAAATGATTTTAAAATGAATATTTTAAGAATTTGTGAAAGGTACTCTTTACCAAGATCAGAATTATAAATGTTCTAAAGATTTATCTTTCTAAATCTTTTTAATTAATGTCCATGTATTCAAAATTATTTTCTGGATTTATTTATATGGACATTAATGTTTTGAAATGATATTTCATTTCAAAAGTTTCAAAGTGGTATGGGAGACTTTTATTCAAAAATATCTTTTAAATTACTTCCATTATAAATGTGGTACTTTTAAATGATTTCAAAAAAGAGATATTTCTCTCAAATAGTTTTGATTTCATCTATGTCAACATCCTTTGATATATTTTAAGCTTATTTGAAGTTGATTTATTATGATACAATACTTATATATTGTATTGAAGGTTTTTTGATCTGTTTTACTTTGTATGTGTTATTTTTATACCATTCATGGTTTATGGAGAAAGTATTTATATTTCGTGTGCTAGTTCTAATATGAATGATTATGTTGTGTTTAACCCTGTTCATATAAGGAATGAATTAGACATAGTAAGTAACGGGTGGAGCCCGATATAGCTCCTTGATGCATCAGTAGGTTTCATGAGAGAAACTATTGTCTTGGCACGAGGCCTCGACAAAATATTATTTGTATTCTTGTCATGAGTCCTTGGTTATGTGGTTATGATAGTCTGTTATTATGCATTCAATCATTATAAAAGTGGTTATTGATATTTCATGTCATTATTCAATTAGTAGAATATCCATGCGAATAAGTAAATGGCATTATTTCATTTTATTTCTCTCATATTATGCTGAAGTTCAAGTTTAAAAGGCTTTTGTTTTAGTTATAAATTGCCATAAATGTTTCTACTTATTTATGAAAGTTTCTGCTATATTTTTATCCTTACTGGGAATCTGAGCTCACCCATTTCTATGTTTTATTTTTCCCAGGATGTGAAGATGTATTTTATGAATGACCTATAGGGATAGTATGAGAGGATATGATTGTGGACTATGGAGACTATGTTGTCATAGTTTTCATTTTTGATATAATGTAAACTTTATGAATGTATCTACTATTTCCAAGACTACTAAGAAGATCGGTCCTTCGGGACATGATTCCTTGTAGTCATTCTAATGTATTAAATTAATGCACCGTCTTTGGGTAACTGGGGTCGGGGCATTACATTTATCATAATGTTTCTTTACATAAATTTTAAGTAAAAACTCAATTCACCCCCCTCTTGAGTTTCCACATGGACCAACATGTGTAATGATCCTTTTTCTTTAATATTTTGATTAATTTGTGCTCTGAATTGCGTACTTTCATTTACTAACAAAAATTGTCATGCATATAGTTGGCAGGAAGTAGGGTATGTTTGGTGTGTCACGAGTGGCATGTTATTAATGGATAAGATGAGGAAGGATGTTTCCCTTCCATTTAGGGAAGCTGAAGTATTGGTCCTTTTATTTAAATAGATCCCTAGCGCAAAATTCAATTCACATAGAGTAACGACATGTTTATTACATGTAGTCAAAAAATGAGGTATCATGTATAAAATTTGAGGACACTATCATGAAACCTACTTGAAGAGATATTTCGACCAAGGGATTATATTACAAAGTGAGCGTTCATATGGGGATGTTGTTTTTATGACTTTATGTTCATTCTCCTAGGTACATTGACCCATTTTTAGACAGTACTCTTAGACATTTGGAAAGCCCGCCTAATGCCAACAAGAAAGAATCATAGACGGTCAAAAATTAAGTGTTTCAAGTTGTATCAGTTAAATTCCATTTTTATTTAATTAATAAATATTATTCTAAAGACAATGTAAAAATTTTATTCAAGTTTAAATATTTCATTAATTAAATAAGTATTTATACATTGTAATGTGGGTAAAATATATTTATCTATTTTATTGATCATTTAATAAATTTTTACTTAATAGTTTGTAAATAAAATGTTTATATAACAGAATAAATTATTAATTTATTTATTCAGGTGTTCAATATATGGATGTGGAGTTCAAGAGAACGAATGATGGTCCAGTAGTAAAATAATTATTTGAAATATGAAAAATATTTATTTGACTAGTTGGCACAAGTTAAAATAATGTTGTTATTATTTTGTGACGCTATTTTTTTTATAATTCTGTTTTTCACCAGTTAGTGAACCATAAATAATAAAATGGTATTATTATCATCATGGTTTTTCTATAAGGTTATGAGAACATATAATTGATATTACATAATTAAATATTATAACTGAAGCCCTATGTCAATAATATACACATACATCTATTGTTCTATGTACCGAACCACACACTCGGTGAATTGAGAATTGTTGAGATAAACAATTTTTCTCTCAAATCCTCTTCTCACACCTCACAAGAATGATAGACATTTTTCAATTAAGAAGAACAAACGATTAGTAATGACCAACACAAGACACTCATTATGCCGTGAAAGCAGCTAGAGAACGAGTCGTTTCAGTCAGAGGCCATCGGAGCATGTGTGGATCACTACTAGAGGGATTATACTTTGGATCTTTCCAAGTGCAACAAGATAATCTCGAAGGGTCAATCTATATTATCAACAACATCAATAAAGAATATATATAAGATCCCTATATTATTTTCTTTATGGAATTTAGTATATTATTTATAAACATGATTGGAAATATCCTTTGTAATTTTTTCAGGCCTCTTCCTTCATTATCTAAATCATTGATTCTTTTCCATAAAGAATGGCATTTATCATTATATTGATCATGGAATAATCATTGATCATGGTGAAAATCAATGTTCGGTGTCATCAAAACCATGATTCCACTGCGCCCAGAACCTTCAAGTGGTATCTGAGTGGTTACATCTTAGTTTATAATTATTAAAATATCCCATTGATGATTTACACATTTAATAATTTAATTGTTTCATTTCAATTAAATCATTCAAAAAATCGAAATCTCATGATCTATTCTCCCTCATTTGTTTCACAATCACCTTACAAAAATTATGTTTTCTAATAATTTTGATTAATATATAATAGGGTATCTCATCCGAAGTTTCTAAAGGTTCATGGCTATACCACACCAGAACACATGACATGTATTCGGAAGTACATGACTTGTTTCCAAGGTTCAATGTACTAGGTCTGGTCTTCCAAACCAAGCCCTATAATTGGAGTTTGAAATTGTATTAATAATTCTCTATATTGAAAAGTAATAGGTTACATGTAGTTTCCAGATTACATGCCTTGTGTCCCATTGTACATGACATGTACTCCCTTTCAGGTTTGGGTTGTACCATGTACCCCGTACACAGCTTGCCTTGATGGAGACCGTGTAATGGGGAACTACATGACATATGACCCATAGGACAGGTTGTGTACTCCAAAGATTTATGAAGTACACCAACACTCCATTTACTCAGGTGTGTACTTTAGATGGATGACCAAAAAAGTACACACTGTGTAGTTGGAACTATATGCCATGTACTCAACCAAGTTAAGCATATTTACTACAATTTATTATTATATTATACAAAATCATGAGACATGTTTCATCTTGTGGGAATAAAGTTGAGGAAAAAAATTGATAGGTGTTTTATATATGTTTTTTTAATTTAACATTTCTGTAATTTTCATTTCTACACATTGGGTAGTTATGAATATGAATTAACCTGGATGACTAAATTGTATAAGTTATGTACAAATACAATTTTAAACTAATTTATTTGTTTAAAATTTGGATGAATGTGAATCTCGCAAAAATTCAAAAAAGTGTTAAATATTAATGTCTTTATTAATTAAAGATGATAATTATTTGATTTGAGCGTGATTTATCTCAAACAAGAATCAGTAAAGAATTGAATACTGGTATTATTTATGTGTAAATATTTCGCATGGATGATCATGAGCTAGACCTAGACTTTTGTATGTGGATGTTTTTTTAATTTAATTATTGAAATTAAATTTTTTGGCATGCGATCCTTCTTCTAATTAATATGTATGGCCGATATGCCAAAGGATTCTCTTGTGTAAATCCCCCTTTTCCACCTCACTTTCATGTGAGAAAAAACAAGTAATATATAATGGATGTAAATCCCAATCTAGTTGATGGAGTTCATGATGGAACCACGATGATACTAATCCCAACAGATACAGAGGTGGACAGCTATAAATATGAACCAAAATGATCTAGATATTTATCCCCAAGGACAGAGTTAGTTTGTCAACTACAAGATAAATTAACCATTAGAAAATCTCATCATCATTCCCTTTACATTATTTTATTTTTGTCAGTTTCATGGTTTATCATTATGTATGTGTTGTCCTGATCACATAATTAATGAATTAAACAAGCATGCAATATAAATCTAAAATAAACTAGACTTATGCGTAAATATTATCCAGACATGGTTAATCACTTAAGTGAGTTGTACATAATATTAACCAGAATGTGATAATGATAATAAGAAATTCATGATTAAGAGATAAAAAACTCAATAAAATTTTATATGATACCAAGCCTTCTATTACATGATTGAGGGAAAACTGAATAAAACTATGTGTTTGACCAACCATTGGTAGGATAGCTACTTTTATAAAGGAAGTCCTTATGAATGGTTTTGGGTTGACTTAATCGTATTATATCAAGAGTAGTATCCCTTCATAGAAATTGTGTAATATTGGAGGAAATAGATGAGTAAATCCAAAGACATAATTTTAGGATTGGAGATTCCACTTAATAGATAAAGGAGTTGCAAGCCCGCAGTTAGAAACGACCAGCCTACCTAAATAACATCAAATACCTTGACTATCCCATGATGGGGTTATGTGAAGGAGAAGATCGTTCCTTTCCACTAGAATGCCATGGAAACTGGACATTTTGAGATCAATGGTCAGGGAAATTGGGACTTGATAAAATAGTGGGATACATAATAAAATTTATTATTTCTCGTAAAATGTAATCAAGAAAGTATTAATGATCTTATCTTTTAATTATAGAGTAAAAAATGAAAATATAGTAAACCACACTATCTTTGCAATCAATTATGGATATAGACAACATCCTCACTTGATGTATCCACCAGGAATGGTTTATACACTGTTGGGTTATCCTAATCCATGAATGTATGTATTACATTCTGGAGGCATCATTACTTGATCCTCCTGCCTAAGAGGTGATTGATGAGGGTTTAATGGTATTTTAGAAACATATGAATGATGTGGTTGACGTTAAATGTTTGATGACATCTTCAATGCCTAGTGATTTCATGAAGTCTCATGAAAACAATGGTTCTTAAATCATGTTGGAGAACCTCTATGTTCTTTAACAGGAGAGAGAAAGACAAGAAACGTTTTAGATCTCTAAGGAACTATTTTCAGAGTATGCATGGAGAAAGTGCCCATGGTGGGCCTTATGTGGTCAGGCTCATTGGAAAAATTGAGCGCCTGGAGGTCCTAGGGTTTAAAATCCCCAAATAACTAGGAACGTATCTCATTCTCGCATCACTCTCTCAGAGTTTATCTGAATTTGTTGTCAATTTCAATATGAACAACATTAAAAAGTCTTTATTTGATCTTATTATCGTCATTCTCCATGTGGAAAATGAAATTAAGGGTGAAAGGCCTTCTATCATTATGTTTATTAATATGAAAGGGAACACAAAGAGTATTATGGCCAAAGAATCTTCATGAAATTGCATGAAAAGAAAGATAAAAGGGGAGGCAAGGGAATGATAGGCAGTTTGCTTCACATTTGGAAAGAAGGACTTCGCCCAGCCTAAGAAGAAAGGGGATGATTCATCTTTGTTTGTTATCAAATGAAATCTATCCTTTTCTACAAATTGGGTAGTAGATTAAACTTTTGGTTCTCACATATGTATCCAAATACATGAACCTAGCATATTCAGGAAGATTCTCCGAGGGAGGTAGACCTACAAGTGGGAAAAGGATCCAAACTTGCTATTATAGCTGTTAGGGAATACCACCACACATTTCCAACTATGATGATCTTGTTGTTAAAGGGTTTTTATTATGTTCAGTATGTTACTAAAAACATTATTTCTGAATCCATATTAGATACAAGTGTATTTGTTTTCATGTTAGTAATTGAATTTTTCTTCTTTTACAAAGATAGAATTTGTTTTGGTAGGGCACATTTATACAATAGTCATTACATTTTAGATTACACAATCCAAGAAATAGAAATAAAAAGCATTTATACCTCACATGACTCATATAACACCCAACCTTGGCATCACCGGCTAGGTCATGTAAATGAGAAATGTTAGAAAAAGTTACATCATGATGGATATTTAGATTCTTTTGAACTAAAACTACTTGGAGCGTGTCATGCATGTTTACAAGGAAAAATGGACAAATCCCCATCGAGTGTGAAAGGTATAAAGGAGAAAGAACTTCATGAACTGGTTCATAGTGATATATGTGGTCCATTTCTAATTGAAGCAAAGGGAGGGTACTCATACTTCAAAATGATTAATAATGATTTTAGTAGATATGGATATATCTAATTAATGAGGTATAAGTTGTATTCTTTTCATTTTTTCATAGAATACAAGAATAAATATGAGAACCAACTCGATAAGAATATTAAGAAAATCCATTCAGATCGAGGTAGAGAATATCTTAATCAAGATTTCATTAATTACATATATGATTTTGTGATCCTATCCCAACTCACTCATTCATATGCGACCTAGTGGAATATTGTGAGCGAAAGGGGTAGCTGAACGTTGTTGGACATGGTGTGATCAATGATGAGTCATGCGAGTCCTCCATAATCCTTTTGGGGATATGCCTAACTAAAAGCGGCACACATACTAAACCATGTACCATCTGAATAAATAAATGGTTTTCCATATGATTTCTAGAGTGAAAGGAATTCCATATTATCGAATTTATGTGTGTGGGTATGTGATGATTTTGTTAAGGCCTCTTCGGGTAACAAAGTTTCACCCTAAGGCACAAAGTGTACCTTTTTCGGATACCAAAGGAAACAAGGGGATATTACCTATACAACACCTCATAAAAAAGTTTATAGTGGAATGAAACACAATATTCTTTGAGAGGGAGTACATCTCCAAGAGAGATAATGGGATCAAGATAGATTTCGACGAAGTTGAGGATCAGGGTACATAAGAGTTGGTACAGAAATAGATTCAAAAAACCCCAAGGAAGAAAGAACTATTCTAGAGACACAAGTGTCATGTAGGATTTAAAGATAGGTTAGTGAACTGGAACGGTATGGTTTTTTAGTTATCAAGGATGGTGACTCATTTTTAGTCAACAATAATTATCCTCTAACCTACAAGGAAGCAATAAGTGGAACAGCTGTTCCCATGTGGTATGAAGCCATGAATTTTGAAATGGATTTCATGTACCAAAATCATGTCAAGATTTTGGTAGATAATCCAGTTGATATAAATGATATTGGTTTTGAATGGGTATTCAAGAAGAAACTGGACATGTAAAGACAACTCAGTACCTATAAGGAATGAATGGATGGTAAAGAGTACAAAAAACGTGAAGTAATTGACTATGATGAAACCTTTTATCCAGTTTCAATGCTAAAAACCATTAGAATTCCATTTTTCATTACCATGTAGCATGACTAAAATATTTGGAAAATGGATGTCAAGACAACCTTCTTTAATGGGAACCTTTAGAAAGATGTCTACCTGAAACAACCTAAAGGGTTTATGACTCCAAAAGATTCTAATAAGGTATAAATGTTTCTAAAATTCATTTATGGAATAAATAAAGAATCTAAGAAATAGAACATTCATTATAATGAAGACATAAAAAAATTTATCAAGAATGAATTTGATACCTGTGTCTACAAACAGTTTAGTGGGAGTGTAATAATTTTCCTTATAGTATATATTGATGACATATTACTTATTGGAAACAAGATACCAATATTATATTTTTTAAGGAATGATTGAATTAATGTTTCACAATGAAGGACTTGGGATAGTCAACATATATTCTTGGGATCTTGATCAATCTTGACATATCTAATATAATGTTGGGCCTATGTCAAAGTACATACATTGATAAGATACAGAAGAGATTCATTATGGAACAATCTAAGAGGGGATTGTTCTTATCATCACATGGCATTCATATTTCCTAGAAAATGTTTCCTTAGATACATGAGGAATGAAAGATAATAGAAGGGAGTCCATACACAACAACAATTG
Organism: Viscum album; assembly: GCA_963277665.1. Classification (NCBI taxonomy): domain Eukaryota; kingdom Viridiplantae; phylum Streptophyta; class Magnoliopsida; order Santalales; family Viscaceae; genus Viscum; species Viscum album. The sequence goes on from OY728164.1 coordinate 1,201,702,988, forward strand.
GGTCAGTCATGTATTCCATGATTTGTACTATGATAGATTTCGCCTATGCATTGAGTGCGGTAGGAAGATATCAAGATGACCTATGAGACCACCATTTTATGGAATTCAAGAATATCCTAAAGTATCTTAGGCATAATAATGATATGTTCTTGGTTTTTGGAGGAGAGGAGGAACTAGTCATCAAAGGATATGCATATGTTAGTTTCTAGACTGATCAAGATAAAAAGAATTCACAAATGGGATGAATCTTCAATTTTAATAGAGGTGTAATAAGATGTAAGAGCTCAAAGTAGAGTGTGGTCCCGAATTCTACTTATATTCCAAGTATGCCACAGCTTTAGAGGCAGCTAAAGTAGAAAATTTTATGTGAAGCTTCACCCAAGTGATAGATGTGATACCTAGTAGTAAATATCCCATCACATTGTACTATGATAATACTACAGCGGTGGCTCTCACAAAAGAGCCAAGGACGCATTAGTGGAAAAAGGATATACATCTGAAGTATCATATCAGGAGGTATTTTACTCAGAAAGATTATGTTTCAGTGAGATGTATTTATACGGAGGACAACGTGTCGTACCCCTTGACTAAATCCTTGACTCTGTAGAAGAATTATCGATATGTGAAGTCTAGTGGACAAATAGTCTCATAAAGTTGGCTCTAGTCTAAGTTGGAGTTTGTAGGATTTGGTGTCATAGAATCCACTAGATGTACTTTGAATACATAGATATTTAATTCATTTAAATATTAACCATCTAATTATTTATTGTTCATTTTTCTTCATGATAATGATGTAATAATGTCATAGAGTATTTGTTGCATTGATAACGTCATGTTAGTTCCCTGCTACGATGAGAAACTTGAAATACTATAACAATATTCTTAAATATAGCTCTACGGTTGGATGAGATACTATGATGGGACACCTAGAATGAAGACCTTCAACTGTGAGTACTCAAAAGAAGATGAGACTTCCTCTCATGAAGATCACACATTGTAATTTCCTAGACAAGAGATTATGAGAACAGACCCACCAATAGGATTTCAGCATGTTTTGGTGTCGTTGGATATTTCTATCTACTAGCATGTGTAACGATCTTTAGAAATTGAGATTATAAATAATATGTTCCACCACTAACAGACTTTTATTTAATAATAAAAAATATCATGAAGATAGTTGGCAGGATGTAGGGTATGTTGGGTGCGTCAAGAGTGGCATGTTATTAATGGATAACATGAGGAAAGATATATCCCTTCAATTTATGGAAGTTGATTTCTCGACCCGTTGATTGAAATAGAACCTTCATGCTAAATTCCATGACCATGGTGTAACGACGAGTTTATTTCAGGTGGTTAAAGAATGACGTATCAAGCCTAAAAGTTGATGAAACTATCATAAAACCTTCTTAATGAGATACTGTAACAAAGGGATTATATTACACGGTGAGAATTTGTATGTGGATATCATTGTTTCACCTTTTTGTTCTTTCTCTTGGGTTCCTTGACCATTGTTAGACGGTACTATTGGGTTTTAGGCAGGCCCACCTAATTCCAACAAGAATGAATCCTAAAGGGTAACACACTATGTGTTTTTGGTGGTCTCAGTTAAATTCTATTTAAATTTAATTAATAAATATTATTCCCAATACAATGGAATAATTGTATTCAAGTAAAAATGAATGAATAAATTCAATAAATATTTATTTACCAGATTTTTGTTAAAATATATTTCTTTATTTTATTGAATATTTAATAAATATTTAATTACTAGTTTTTAAATAAAATATTTATTTAAGAAAATGATTTATTTATTTATTTATTCAGGTATTCAATAAATGGAAGTGGAGTTCTCTAAGACTGAGGCATGTCTGGTAGTTAAATAATAATTTTCATGATGATAAATAATTATTTAACTAGTTATCACAAATTAAAATTACATTGCTATTATTTTGTGATGTGAAATTTTATTTATAATTTTTTTTTTCTGAAAGTTGGTTCACCATAAACAATAAAACAATACCATTATTAATATCATGGTTTTTCTCTAATTTTATGAATGTATTTAATTTTTGTTATGAAATTAAATATTGTAACTGAAGCCCCATGTCAATAAATAGACACATACGTCTATTGTGTCATGTACCAAACTGCACACCTAGTGAATTGGGAATTGTTGACCTAAACAATTTCTCTCTCGAATCCTCTTCTCACCCCTCTGAAGAATGAGAGATGTTATTCAAGGCCGAAGAACAATCAATTAAGAATGACTGACACAAGACACTTGTTTCACTACACTACCACCCGGAGAACAAGAGGTTTCGATCTGAGGCCATCAGAGCACATGTGGATCACCTCTAGAGGAATTCTTGTTTGGATCCTTGCAAGTGCAACAAGATAATCTAGAAGGGTCATTCCATATGATCAACATCATCAATAATGAAAATATCGAAGATCCATGTATTAATTTCCTTAAGAAATTAATTAAATTTATTACAACCATGATGGGAAAGATCATCTATTAAGGGTTTATGACTCTTATTTCTTTATCTAAATATTTGATTCTATCATGTGGATACTTGAGTTCATTGTCATAATGATCCAAGAATAATCATTGATCATGGTAAAAATCAATGTTTTGTGTCGTCCCAACCATAATTCCTCTACGCCTGGAAGCTTCACAACTTCTTAGTGGAAAACATTTCTCCTAGGAACTCTTGGTAATCATAATGAGACCTTAGGACTTCATCTTGGTTATGTATTGGATTACTATGTTTCTTTTCCAACTATACTATCAGTTCAAAAGAGTTATATTCCTTCATATTGATGGTATGAGAATCACCATCATGGGTGAAAGAGATCTTATGGATAAAGAGGGTGTCCCCTAACTAGGATGCTGCAAACCATCACCCATCAATTATCGAGTTTGGAAGTTGGGGTAACTGGAAATTTACGAATCATGTTTCTATTTGTAGTGGAAGATTACGTGGATAAATTTCCAAAATATATCCATGGACCATCCCCATAAAAGAATATTGATTTCTATATTGAATTAAACATTGATACCACTCTAATAACTATTGTGTCATACCATATGGCCCCTACAGAGATTTGGGAGATGAGGATGTATTTTTGGTACTTTTACAAGAATGTTTTTTTTGGCCAATTATTCTCCCATGGAAACTCTATTTTTTTTTGAAAACGTCAGAAAAGTGATTTAGGGTCTATGTAGACAATAATTTACAAAACCAAGTATAGATCAAGAACGCATACCCTTTACAGAGGATTGATGACCTTTTCAACAATTTTAATGGTGGGAGTTGGTTCTGAATGTTCAATCTCATGTCTGACTACCATTAGTAGAGTGTTTATGTTGATGGTATTTTAAAGAGGAAATTATAATGTTTCAAGAGACACTATGTATTTATGGTGCTTCCTTTTGATTTGACTATGTCCCCCCACAATGTTCTTGAATATTATAAACAATATCCTCCATCCATAGGTAGACCAATTTGTGTTTGTCTTCATTATTGACATTCTCATTTGATCTAAATTATAATAGGGTCATTCAGAGAATATGAGAATGGTCTTAGCATTACCCATGGAACACCAGCTATACATAAATATCTTTAAGTGTCTTATTATGAAATTTGAGGTTAAATTTCTATGTAATTTCATCTTTGATCATGTTTTAGCTATGGATCTGGTGGGGGTTGATGTAACACATTATTGGGAACCACCCAATACTGATTTAGAGGGGATTTATTTTCATTGTCTGGTGGGGAGATACAAAATATTTTTGGAAGTCTTTTCTAGGAAAAAATTCCATTTAACTTCATTGATGTGGAAAATGGAAACTATTTTCCTAGAATGAGAAGTTTTAAATATCCTTTAATGGTATGTGGAATAGGTTGACATGTCCTCCTCTTTTTGAGAATATTAGATGATGGGGTTGTGAATGTGGTGTTTTTTTAATGAAAATGTATCTGTGATTTTTTTTTGTTGACTTAGAGTCAGGTGGTGATTGTTTATGGTTATAAGAATTTTAGATCAATTAGAATAATTACATGAACCTTCAATTAGAGTTAATAGAGATAGTCTTCAGCGGGAAGATTTGAAGGTATTATGTAATGGAAGATTGTTTCATTGTTCACTCAAATGATAAGTGTATCCATTAAATATTCACTTATAGAGAACCTAAATTGAGATATAGGAATTTTTTATAGTTCATGCAGAATTATGACATTGAGATCATCTAAAATCTTGGAAAGGTAAATTTGGTATATGATTCCAAAAACAAGAAATCTCATTCCAACTTGGTAGAGGAGGAATCTGAGTAGTTCGACTCATTGCATTTGGACCTAGTGGAGGTGGTGGGTACAACTTATCTTTAGTTGGTGGTGGTGTATCCACCACTTCTTCATCATTTGAGAGATCATAATTTGAGATATATATTCTAGTGGTATCTATGTGACTAGATATCCTTTGTACATACATTCAATGGGATTTATGAAGAAGGAGAGCATGTCATCCATTTCCAGCTTTGAACAAGGGTTCTAATCACATTTCATGTGGAGATTATTTAGATTTTCATAATTCCCACTTGGTGGAAAATATGATTGTTGGAAATAGGTACAAGGACTCTCAATGGTAATTTATTTGGGCTAGAATGAAGCATATCATGGCCATGTGATGTTCTTGGTGTCTCACAATGTAGTGGGTAGAGGTTGAACATCAAGTTCCAGCATGTTTCACTCATCCAATAGAGATCCAATAATGAAAGTGGGATGGAAAGTAAATATATTTTTTAATGGTAATTACATGGATAGTGAGAGGCCATTGTTCTATCTAGATTATTTTTTACCCACTCCCCTAGTCGGCCCACATTAATTTCATCTAGGAGAAGAGTTCGGGGGAGAGTTCGGGGTAGTTTTACATCAATGAGATCATTTCGATTCAAGGGGTATCCATGAAAATTATATATAACAATGATTATCATTTCATGTCATGATTTTTTAGAGTTCTAAAAGAGGATTTTGAGACCTAATTACAAATGAGCATAGTGTGTTGTCCTCATATGGATGGCCATGATGAGAGGACTAATGATGTGTTGAGTGATATACTAAGATCATATGTGATAATCTTCGTCTATAATTAGGTGTACCAATTTCCTTTGGTGTATTTTTCATATAACAACAACTACAATTCCAATATCTATGAGGCACCTTTTGAGGCCCTATACGGGGGACCCTTTTTCTAATAGTATGATGGAATGAGATCGGTGAGACATTTCTTATAAGGCCAGAGCTGGTGTATATTATGATAAAGAATGTATTAGTGATCTTCAAGAACATAAAGACATCCAAGATACAATTGAAATCATACAAAGAGCTATGTAATATTCAAATTATGGTTGATTTAGGATCCCATGTATTCTTAAGAGTCTCCTTATTAAGTGAACTGTATATTTTTTGAGGGGGATGTAAGTTATTCCCCATGTTTAGGAATTTATTTGAGATCATACATTTGTTTTGTGAGGTTTTTTACTTCTTATCATTTCTTCCACAGATGGTCGGAGTGAATGATTTCATCCATGTATCACAACTAAGGAAATATTCGCACTAACCTACATTTGTTATTTATTAGAAAGAGGGAGAAATCAAGGAAAAATATACCTTAATGGAGAACATAATAGGGTTCAAGGACCAATAAGGGATTATACTTTGTGAATGAACCATCCCTTGGGTTAGAGTGATTCGGTAGCATGAGAGCAAACAAGAGAGCACCAGGGAGTGTGTGAGCCATATACTATCTCAGTAACCCTAACTTTTTTGTGTAGAATTAAATTTTCATGAAAAGAACTCATTGAAGGAGAATAGAATGTAGAGAATATAGTTTATAGGGTTTGGACGTTTGAATATTTTTATAATATACATTTGTATTTTTCCATGGAATCATAATAGTGTTTGGGTGTTGCAAGACTATGAAATTAAAATATAAAAAAATTAAATATATATTTTTTCATACACACACATTTTTTATAAAAAATGGTTTCCCAAATTATTGGGTCAATATATAGGAAATATGATTCCATAGTTTTATATGGAATAAAGGGTTTTCCAACAATGTGATATAATGTTTATTGGTGTCAGAAGTTCAATTGAAGGAAAAAATTGTGGGTGTCTTAAGTAAATAATTAGAATATTTAATTAATTTACATAAATAACCAAAAACAAAAATATTATCTATATATTAATCATAATATGTAATCTCCTAGTTTATCCTCATAACCCTGGTTGATTTTAGAGGTGTCGTGGAAGATATACATTGAATAACTACAACGTGTTATAGAGAAATGATGGTTTTGTAAAGGAATTGTCTTCACCAATAAAGCTACAAAATCTCGCCAATGATAATGGAACAGAACTGTTATTCATCAGTGATCTATCCAAACATCAGTTAAGGAATATTATTTCATTGTTTTTTATCCTTTTATTTAGTCATTATGTTTGAATTACTCAAATTTTCTTATTTTCCATCATTTTTCATTCTTCGCATGAGCTAGATATTTGTTTTATTTGATGGGTCATTGATTTCAATATATTTTCCTTAGTATAAAATCATTGTATGGTATAAAAAAATTAAATGATATTTTTCAATTAATTCCTGTATATTTCCCCACCATTACTTTTTTTCTTCACAGTTAGCCCATAGGGTAGTGGCCTGACCTTTTTAGGCCAGGTTTGAGCATGACTGATACCTTAGATTTCTGGTGGATGCATGAATGATGTAAAAATCAATGAATTGTGGATGAACTATGGTGTGATGTTGGATAAGATAGTTGTAGATAGTGATCTGATACCAAATTTTTTGTTTTCATCGGTAGGTGAGGTGACATAGTGACACGGTATGTGTTGCACACTATTTGGATGGCTAGAATATGGCCACCAATGATGGGTTGTGTTTGGTCAATACTAGATCTGAGATTATTGAATGTTTTTGAAATGGATCCAGTGGAGGAATAATCATGTGAGATATGCATGAAAAATTATTCAATTTTTTAAAATTCTCAATATATATGGTGTATAATCATGGGACACATGACAATCCCCTTTCTTTAGTGATTATTATTACTTATGAGCTAAATATCACATACTATTTCGGGCTGCCACATGCTGTGTGATACAATGTTGAAAAAAAACAGAGTGGAACCTCAGGGTTCATGGGTAAAGGAACACTTAGGTTCCCAGACACACACATGTAAATACATTCACACACACACACACATATATATATATATACATATACATGTATACAAATACACACACATATATATACATATACATGTATACAAATACACACACATATATATAAATAAACACACAAACACACACACACACACACTGATAAATATATATATATACATATTAATTTTTTAGTAACATGGGTTACAGCCTGTGTGAGATATGAAAGCTGATGTGGGTGAGGTATCACTCAATCCTAATCAGTGTTTCAGTGTCGTAATACCAAATACTTGTAATAAATAATATATATATATAATGTATCAGTTTTTAAAAATGATATATATTAATGTATATATATACTTTTATAATTATATTTATTTATTTCATTATATATGAATACATTAAAATAAATTTGTATATCAGTATATATATATAAATACAAATGCACATAGAAATATATATATATATATATACATAAACACACATTGTAACATAAATATATAAATATATACACATATATATGTATATATAAAAATACAATATATTTTCAATTTAGTCACATTGTTAGGGAAACGTGGATAATAACATATATATATATATATATATATATATAAACACAGACATAGACATATAAACACACATATATATATTATAATTTTATTTATTTATTCATATAAACACACACATACATATATATTATATATTATTATAATCATATACATATATATAAACAAAAAACTATAATTATATATATAATTTTATATATTAAAAAATCTCTCAAGGTGAAGCTCAATGGTAGGTACCCCTTTGGGTCTAAATGAGGTTATGAGTTTGATTTTTGTTGAGTTCTTCCGTACAATTGTGTGTTTCATGGTTTAATTGGTAATATTGTCTATTTTCCAGCATCATTGTAAATATATATTTGTATATATATGAATACACATACACACACATTTATATAATAACAGAAATTCTGATATATAAATATATATATATATACATATTTTTATAAATAAAAACACATTTATAATTTAAAGATAGTCACATTTTTTATAAAATGTGGCCATTAACAAATATATATAATTATAATTCTATTAGTTTACATATATATAAATAAAAATATACATATATTATTATATATATGCATATATATATATATATATATATATATATATATGTATTTATACATGTGCACACACACAGACCCACATGTATATATAAACACACACACACACACATATAAACATATATATATACAATATAAATAAATATTAATATAAACATCAAAATATATTATATATATATATATTGAATATAAAAATATATTTATAAATATATTTATATTTATATATACGTATATTAATATAAGTACATATATATTATTAATTTTTTAAATACTGTAATATATTTAATATATATGTATAATAATAAAATTTACCAAATAAATCTAGTATATATGGGTTTCTTTGGTCCTTTATTGAGAGTCATTCAATATTAGGATAAAATATCATTGGATGCTAATAAATATTTAGTAGGCGACATGCACGTTTGATGGAGGCAAGAATCATGGGAGGGAGGTAGTGCGCGTTTGAAGTGGGATAGATGAATGGAGCAGTAGGGGGAGAACATTGAAGTGAATAAAAATGAAGAATATTGTTTTGAAAAAACTGTGTGGGTTAATAAAAAATAATATTATTTAGAAACAAATTACATATTTCAGAAAAAAGATTACAAACACTGTAAGATTTCTCTAATGAAAAAAAATAGCTAATTTTAGTTTTTTTAGTGAGTTTAGTAGAGTGAAGAGACCCCCTCTACCTAGATTTTCATGAGATTCTGTATGGTATGGGCATTAGAGGATAAACATTAAGAGCTAAAGGTTATCTCATTATTCTTTTATGGTTGTTGAGATGTAGAACCCCTTTTTCTCTTTCATAGGTTTCTTTTAGAATATTCGATGTTGGGATCCCAATTAACACCTTTATTTTGGGTTGGGATAACTATTTATATTTCAATGGAGTTTTTTGGTTGTCCTATTTGGTATGTAAATACTCATCCCTATATAACATTCACTCATATGTGTTGCATATTATACAGACAACATGAAAAAAATAGGTGATTTCAGAAGATCATAACAGTACTCGGGGGTGATGACTGTGTTCAGTAGTCAGCCTGATAGATTGTGAGATGATACACTTCTATCATTCCCTCATTCTAGTTTTTGTTAGGTTGGGAGCTATTTTATTTTTTCACATATATTTTTATCCATTATTAATTGTATATTATGATCATGTACTTTAATATATTTTCTTGATTTTGTCTCATTCATTATTTACACTCATGATGGATTCAATTTATTAGAATATATATATACCATTAAATATATGTTAATATATTCATGTATAAATGAAAATTTGTTTAAGGAATCCCATTTATGTTCTTTGAAAACTCGACACTTTTCACCATCCCATATCCTATTTAATGTGGGATTGAGGTTTCACACTAGTATTAATTTTTGCCTATGTGGTTTCCGAGTAGGCTAGTTCCTGATATTTATGTTTTTTAATTGAGATCATATATTTTTTATTTTTTACGCCATTGATATATCAGTATTTTATATTACAGTCATGAGTGTATTCAGAATCATTTTATAACTGGATATATTTTTATATTTAGCTGCAATTTAAACCTCTGCTAATTGAATAAATCACCTCTATATAATGAACATTTTTTAAAATATCTCTACTCACTGAAAACCACCAATATATGCTATTAAACCAACAATAATACAGTAGTGTTTGTTATTACCATAACTAGTTTGGGTGGAAAAAATTAAAAAATAAAACCTCAATGAATTTGTTAGAGGCGGTTGTAAATTATTATGTTTTTTTTGAATTAATAATGATACACTACATTCCATTTAGTGGCTATTTTACAACCATCACTAATAACAAATCTAAAATAGTTTTAAAGGATCATAGTTGATTTATTGGAGACTCATAAAAACTCAACGATTTATATAATCACCCTGAATAATTAATAAAGGGTTAATAATGATAGTTATGTCTTTTTCACCATGTAGTAAAATTTAATTAAGTCCCACGAAAGATGGATCATTTCCACTAAAATTACACCTACACAAGAGAGAACATCCTCATAAATCCCCAAGAAATAGATAAGAAAAGTGTATATCAGGAAGATTGAACCAAGGGAATATGTGAGAAGAAAAAGGATTGAAATAACTTTGACCTTCACTAGAAGGTCACTAGACATGTAGGGGTAACCAAACATAATGAGTGGAAAGAAAGATTCCATGGAAAACCCACAACAATAGAAGGTACACAAATATATATCTATACTAGAAAAAAAATTACTTTTATATAAATTTATAAATATTTAAAATTGATATATTTTAATTTCATTAATGGGGAAGGACTTTTGGGAATCCAAAATTGAAATGTGGGTTGTGTGGTATATCTATTATTATACTATGTACATTTAACATTTTATAAAAAATATAACAACATGGAATAATCCTATAGGTTAATGTGAATCATATTATTTACGTACACACATGTGTGTATTGTGGCAGGATGATGGTGCACATTTCATTTCATAATGATTATGGTTAGGCCCGAATAGAGTTTTCACGTGGTTTGGGACAGTTCCCAGAACAAGTACGATTTGGACTATAAAATAGATCATTTTTTATTAAAAAAATATATGTTCACTGGTAGGTTTAATATGGGGTGATGAATTTATTAGGTTCGAATAGAAAAATAATATTTAATCTATAAAATAAACGCCTATGTATAAAGTTCTTCTACATAATTCTAATGGTTATGATGGATTATCCATATGGTTACTTCCATGCATATAAATTACAGTCCCCATTAGATAGAAAATTATATGAATAATTTTACATTAAATCCCTAGAACTCAAATACCTCTCATTTTGATATCAATCTAAATTTTTTTAAGAAGCATCAAAAGATGTTTTATTATTTTCCAGTAATAAAAAACATTAGCATACTATTTTAATTCCAAGGATTCATGAAGGGTTACTGTCCACTTTGTATAATATTATAGTATAGAGAAATTTATGTACAATAAATATGGTTTTTGGCAACCCATTTTACCTATTAATTAGTGTAGGAAATCTAATATTATAAGGTGTGATAATGTAAAACACCTTAATGAGTTCCTTCTACTATCATCCAAGAGAAATCCATTTTATACAAGCCTAAAATTTCCCCATCTATATTTTTACTATATTCCATTATCATGGATATAATGATGCTCCAAATTGGGAAAAATGTGTAGAAATTTGATGGTAATAAATTCATGTTGTAGAAGAATAGAATCGACTTTTTTACTTGCAACCCTAAAATTAGTGTACATGTAATCAGTTCCAAAGGGCCCCATCTGAATATAAGATGATACATGTTTTGTACAATGGGAAAAAATGTATAATGATTATATTATGTGTCAATGACACATACTCAATGATTTATTTGATGATCTCTTTTACAGTTACCTACTGAAGAAAAAGGATATATGTGCTGATTTGAAACCAAAGTATATCATTGAGGATGCATCTGGAATGAAATTATAGTAGGAATGTTTATTTTATAAATATGATAGATAGTAGATCTAATTTAGATCATTATATGAAATACAATGCATCTTAAAACAATAAAATCAAAATAGGATGATCATAGATGATGTTATCATTTTCACATCGATCATTGATATGCTTATACATTTTGGAATAATGTTAAACAACCATTTGAAAATATTATGTACCATATGTCCCTCAATTACTTTATCAACATGTTACAAATTGAATATGAATATAAAAAGATCAAGGAGGGAAAAAAAAAATGGATGATAAATCTGTAGTTTTCCAAGAGAATGGAGTGCGTTCATATGTGTGTCTATAAATGGGGAAAATTTTCGAAACCACCCTTCAAAATAAAATAAACAATTAATGAAGAAAAAATGGTTAATATATGTCGATGGAATGTCGGGACACATTAAATGGGAATCTTATATCTATACAAAGACACATTAAAAATAATCTTAAGGTGAAATTTGATACCATGATTTTAAAATATAATGTTCTCGAGTATATCACTTCTTCAAGGAATGATTTTGGAGCTTCATGACATATGAGAAACAATAAATCACTTTTGAGGATACTGGAATTAATTGAATATAGGATGTCTTTCTACATTTTATCTCTCCATGCATAAACATATAAAGAGAGGGTGTGATTTATCTTTAGTTTACCAAAGGAAAGATAATAATCATAAATTATGTCTCTTATTTCTCTAAATATTATATAAACTTAGTATTTTGGCAATTGTTAAAAATATAACATTATAACCCTGGTATATTACCATGAGTAGAACCGATATGACACTAACCATAGGCGATGTCCCCCATACATGAAATATTGGAAAAAATTCATTTTGAACTAATAATCACATGGAATGATTTTCCATTACATACACAAACTAGAATATATAATCCATGATAAAATAAAATATCCATGATGTATGGAAAAAAATTAATCAAATACAAAATGAAATAGTATTACCAAAATCAATGTCACATTAGTAAACCAGTCTATAGATAGAATACACAATCTAAAGGCTCAAATAGACACTAAGGAACCAATGTAGAACCACAACCAGATCCATTAAAAACACTATCTAGGATCCAAAAACATTAATGAGTTTCCACATTATCAATATGAATCATTAAAATTGTTTGAAAATTCCCCTTACCTTTATCAAATTAAAAAATGTATTCATATGTACAAAGGTACATATTCAGGGAATGAGTATACAAACCAATCAAAAATCCTCAAGGATTCACACACACACACCCACACCACTAGAACAATAATATGTTCACTCAAAATAATAAATATATACTAACATAGGGATATAATCATTAATGAGAAAAATATATATAAATAGATAAGTAGTTAAAGAAACTAACAGAAAAAAGCCTTCCGTGTCATGAACACACACACAGATGGAATTGCCTATCCAATGTATTCCATGTCTCATATGTCCACTGAATAGTTCAAAAATTCATAAATTATGTATATGCCTATACTTAATTCATCAGTAGGCCGTGAAATCCAAATTTACCCTAAATTTGAATTGAAACCATGTTTGATCTAACAATTCCCAATATGAATCATTAACACGCTGCAGAAATGTTATTCCATGTTCTCACACCAAAATAAATTTATTTTTAAATAAATTGCCATTTAATATTTATTCAATCACATTTTTGGAATCACCCACGAACCTTATTTTTTAAAATAGATATATAATATATATCACTATGCATTATCCATTTATAAATACAAGTAGTTTATTTTTATAAATAAATCTATTAAGTTGAAAGAAGTGTTACAATGTGTGATATTCTACTGAACATGAATTTGTTTTCATAGACGAATTTAAGAGGATGAAATTCATTGGAAAATAAATAATCCCAAATTACATCTAGATGTTATTTTTTCAAGAGATAAATATAGGGAGAAATAATAATGTATTTTCCTGATTGTAAATGAGTCAAAATCATATAAATAAATCCCACAAAATAATAACACAAAACACGTAATAAACCCACAATAATTCCTCTAAATTTTGGGAGTTTAACTGAATGCTTTAAAAATGAGGATTAATGACACTATAACTTGGTCAATGGGTCAAAAACAATTTCATATGACCCCATGGGTCTCATGTAATTCCAAAATTTCCTTATAAGAATAACATATGATTTTACCAACCAGGGTAAATTATTAGACTAATGAATTCCCCCATAAAACAACATATGTTCGGTCATTATTATTTTTTCTCAATCACAATAAACCTTATACACTTCCTAGGAGGTCACTCATCCTGACACTACTCTAGGAAAATATTGATTAGCTATGGAGTTATAATCTGGTAGCCTCCTAAAATAAATGACAATCCATGTTAGAATAGGTAGTAAAATTTATTATTTTAATTATCATAATTAAATTATTGTTACATTCCCCCCATAGTTCACACCACACACATTGGGTATAGCTCACATTAAGACTAGGTAGTGTCTATACACCTCTGGTTGGGAATTTTCTCTAATACAATTTATTATGATTTGACCTCCTTGGACTATGAACTTGGTCATATAATCCCATGGGTATAATGTAATACATTGGTTTCCTTTAGAGAAACCATTGGATATTACCCACAATAGTCATTTACTTGACTAAAGTCTATTACATAGAGAGACACACGTTCTTTCAGTGTTATTTTTCCTCAATCACACACACTATAGTAAAATTCACCAATGCTTACCCATACAAACACTAATATAATATAATAATGCATAACTACTGATTTATAAACATGTAGTGGGAAAAAAAAGGGGTACACTATAGATATTACTATTACCATTTAGTTTTGTAAGTCTTAATTTTCTAGGGGTGTTACAAAAAAATGGATCTATTTTTTATTTGGAGTCGATAATATTTTTCTACCCATGGTTTGGATAGTTTTGTAATGTGTCACTTGAATGATAGATTATTCATTTTGAATATAATTTTTTTTCTTTATTTATATAATATATTTACTTATAGAAAATGCTATTAATTAAAACTAATTTGATGAAATTGTATGATACATCCAATATAGAATTATATTTCTATCTTGGATAAAATTATTATAAATATAGGGCATGCATAAAAAATAAAATACATAAACAACCATTTATAATTACTGAATAGAAAAGTAACTTTTTTTAAAATTATTCCATATTGATTCATGTGATTTATATAATATAGACAATATAAGTAATAAAAAATATTTTATAACTTTTACTGATGATTATATTATATTTTCTCATGTTTATATTTTTAATAAAATAGATAATGGTATCTATTAATTTATTATCTATAAAAATGAGGTAAAAATTTCAATTAATATTAAATTCCTTAGTTCTAACATGAGTGGTTAATATTATATTCCTCTATAATTTGGATACCAAGGGATAATACATGAAGATAAATCTCACTATTCACCTCAACGTAATTGTTTATCAAAGAGAATGATGATAAAATTAATGGAAAATAGTTAATTCTATAATGTAAATCTTGGGAATTTGGAATGAATTATGGGGAGAGGAATTATTAACTATATTTCACCTCTAAAATGGGGTTCCACAAAAGATAATTAGATTAATCCACATGAGTTATAGAATCATAATAAAGCAAACATCTTTTATTTCAATGTTTGGGGTTGACATGAAATTATAAGATTACTCAAACCTAAAGATAAAACCTATGTAAAAGCAGTATTAATATCATGTTTCCAGGATTCATGGAAATTAAAAATATTCTATAGTAATTGTTATAGAATATAAAGATTTAATGGATATTAATATAGTTGTTGAATTGGGATATTCTATCTTTAATGAATATTAGTTTAAATCTTTTCTTAATCAGGTTAAAATTACAGATTCAACTGAAATAAATGATTATTTAATCTTGGTATAGTTTGGGATGTTTATAAAAGATAATTAACATATATTTACATGATATATGGATATTTTTTATACATGTACCAGTTTGATGTAAGTAGTAATAATATTAAAACAGAAAATCCAATTTTTCTAAATACAAAACCTCACCCAAAATTTTATATGAACATATGATTCAACACATTAGAAGGAATCCATATATATGAAAATATACTATATACCTAAGATAAATACTTTTATATTAGTTTATATTCACCAAGTTTGAAAATTTATTGGTTGTGAGGGGGTATTTTAAAAAATAATATTAGTGATGAAAATAGAATTAAAAAATATTAATCCATATTGGTAAGAAGGGTATTTACATAAAAATAATGAATAATTTTATTTTTAATTCATATGATCTCATTACTATGACTACTTTAATTAAAATAATATTTATGTTATATTCCAAATATTATTCGATAATTCAGAATATGGATTTTAAAATATATTATTCACTAGTTAATTTGATGAAGAAATATATATAGAACAACTAGAAGTATTCATAGTACATGGTAAAGAAAATCTTTTTATAAAATTTTTATGGTCCCTATATGGTTTAATAAATCCAAAAAATATGGTAATGATAAATTTAAAAAAAATCACATATTTATTTTTAGTTTACCAAGATGATAAAATTCTTTATATTAGATTCTATAACAATCATGGCATGGTTATCGGTTTATATGTTACTAAAATGATAATATTATAAATTAATATAAACTAAGTAATTGTTTAAAATTATATCATATATATAAACATAGATATGAAATACTTAGTTTAATAAAATAATTATTTTATGAATAAAAATTATTAAGAATAATTATTTTATAATGTTTTATAAATTTAATTATTTTTGAAATGTCTTGAAGTGGTTAAAATAAATTGATTTCTAACCAATTTTATCCCCATAGGCATCTGGTAATGATACTATAAAATAATAGAATAATAATTAGTTAAATTTAATATACCAGGTTTATTGGCAGTCTTATATATCAATGAGAAGCAGAATACCCAAAATTACATATCATATTAGAAAGCATAGTAAGTAGCCATGTAATATGGGTAATTCATAATGTGATGTAGTTAAAATATTACTCAAATATCTTAAGGGTACTATGATGTATGCTATATATTATAATGGAATCCCAATAGTGTTGGAATATTTTTTTAAGGCAATCTAGATTAAAAATATAGATGATCACTATTATATGAGTGGTTGAGTTTGATATATTTAGTGATTGATCAATATATAAAATATTAATTAAAAATTCTAGTATAAAAGACTCCAAAATGGTATACAATGTTATTTCTATAGAATAAATTTGAAAATAATAAAAATAAACCAAATCTCTTATATCATATCTACCATTATAGCCTTTGATAATGTATTAAATTTCTATACATTGTGATATTAATTAATGATGTCGATGGAACATAACAATACTTATAAAGGAAAATAAAGTCAAATGGTCTCATAAATATCTATTAGATGTAATGGATGCGAAATTTTATCATAACAATGAAATTTTTTAGATTAATAAAAAATTTCAATGATTGGATAAAAAGGTAATTTCATGTGATTTGGTACACAAAACATCTTTTGTTAAGGTTTTAAAGGCTTTGTAAAATATTCCCTAATGACAGGAACTCAACATACCATGTGATACCATTACATGTATAATTTCAATGTGAATAAATCTATAATTATGTAAATAAAAAAGGTATATTATATAATTATAAAATGTTATTTTATTCCAATGGGAAAATTATTGTGAGTTTAAAATTCTTAATAAACAATTAAAAAACACGTTTCGAAAAAGAGGAGAAAAATGTGGTTAAAATAACTAAATGTTGGAGTATGGATGCATTAAAGAGATTATGACCTTGTATTTAAAACATTATGAATGAATATGTGACATTTGTAAATAATAGTATCATAAAAAAGATAAAGAATTGAAGAAATTGAATGAACTTGTATATGATTAATCTGGTTGATAACCTGAGTAACAAGTTCAAGGTAGTGTCCACATGATTCTATATTCATTTTTACATTTTATATACTATAATAATTTTAAAAATGTGATATACCTTTATTTATGAATTTTCCTTACAAGTGTGTATTAATCTTTATTTTAATGTTTTATTTTTATTTAATTTATAATGACGGTGGTCAGGGTATTTAAATTTTAATTGTTTTTAAAATATTTAAAATTTCCTATTTATTGTTTTTAAAAGGGAATGCCTTTCAATAATACCACATTCAAATGTGGGTAGAGTGGGGTCTCCGTTATTAGTATGAGATTATTTATAATTATTTAAAAATGATGATGGAAAATATAATAATCATTTAGAAGAGAATCACATGCACCATCCATGCATATTCATAAGGAAAAATCAAATGTAGTTCTTTGGTAGAAAACCTTACGCCTCATAAGTAGCATCAGTAAAAAGGTTCATGGAGGTGTATTTTTTTGAAGGATGATTTAGTCATACTGATTTGGGCTGAGAATAAATGGGTACATCGAGTGTGTTGACCCAGTTCATAAAATGAGTTTGATTTTGATCATCGATCATATCAAGAGTAATTTAGTGGACATATTTTTTCACTATTAGGTGTGATCTGGGACACTTAATTGATCATGTGTGGTCATATAAAAAATATTACAAATTTAAAATACATGAATTTCTAGTAGAGTAATCTACCCAATTCTAGGGGGTCGATGAATTATCAGAATGGTTCATTCCATAACAATAAATGTATTCCCCATGGATATATAATTAAATGAATTAAAATCGAATTAACTTCTATAAAATCCCATAAACTCTAAAACCTATCATATTTAAATCTATTTAAAACCAATCAACATGAATAAAAAAATATTATGATGGTGTAAAATAGAAAAAGTATTTTAAATACTCTCTTAATTCTTTTTTTTATTCAATGGAAACAATATACGTAGTACATCTGTACAGTAGTAATCCAACATTTTATCTTAAATAGAATTGATATGCAACCTATTATACAAAACAAAATAGTTGGGGGATCTAATTTTATGGAAAGTGAAAACATAGCATTCATTTATGAGATCCTTATAATATTTATATTCACACTATATATTGTTAACATTATATTTCCTAATATCAATAGGTGTACCATTACCTAGCCTTCAGTGCTAGGCTTGCATAATTACATTGTTGATTTACCCTTCCATAACCTTTCTAGGATCCTTATGGGATTATGTATCTGTCCATATGATTAAATCATTAACATGGATTGAGGTCCCTATATTAAAATACCATGATTAGTAAGATAATTCATACACTCATTTTACCTCTCCAAATTTATATGATTAGTGTTTTGGATAATTTTATAGGATTAAATTCATAAGATAGGGAAAAAATTTCTATGACAAACTCTAGGATTTTTAAATTTGAAGTTCACAACCATGAAAATAATTTAATTTGTATATGTTTTTTCATAATTAATTTCATAATTAATTGAACATTGAGAAATCCTAATTTAGTTCCATTAAAATGTGAAACTTAAGAATCTAAAATCAATGTGTAGCATTCTATAATATCAAATAAAAAAGAATAAATAAGGCATAAAAATTCATGATTCGAACCATTAATCAAATTAATAGCAAATCCTCTTACGTATCAAAAATTAATATATTAACTAGGTTTCATCAAGATTAGTGGTTTATTTACACTAAACAATAGTTCAAAAAGTTGAAAATATTAGTTGTCATCATGAGGACTCCATTATTAATGATATTATGATTATCAATATTAAAAATCAATAATGTTAAATGAAATAATCTTGTGTGGGATGGTTCATCTCTAATTACATGTTCATGAACGTAAATGCACAATGATGAACCTTGATATCACACTTTTATCTTCACATGATGCTTCTATTCAAGATGCTTAGACGTGCATTCATTTTTCTGGAAGGATCGATGTAATGTATCAGTTTATTCTAGCCCCAAAAGGTTATATCCAGTGGTACAAACAAGATCACATAACATACATGATCCAGGACATTAATGAGATAATTAGTGATATAACAAACATATATGTTCTCTAGTGGGAGTGATCTAGAGAACTTAATCAATTAGGTGTGATCAAATAAACATGATTAAATATGGAAAATACTATCTTATATAGAAGGATTATTTAAGGAATTCCATATTGTATGATTTTTATGTAAATTGGTTTTTATGTTCTTATAAATAACATTCCCAATTAGATAGAAAATTCAATGAATTCAATATAAAATTAGTTCCACCAAATCCCATGCACTCTAATCCCTCTCATTTTGAAATCCCTCTGAAACATTTATACAAGATTTAAAAAAGTCATTATTAATGAAAAAGAATAAAAATATTCCAAATAAACTATTTATTATCGGGGTCATTCATGAGATATTATAAAATTATTGTAATTGTAGGGTTATAAACCTTTCATTTTATTGAAATTTGGATTTTCTTGCAAACTATTGTACTATTGATTTATTGGGGGTGAATCTTCTCTTATAAAGGGAGATTACTAGAGGTGGATCAATGAGCTCTTTATATTATAATTTATTATCGATTCATTTCATACCCATCTAATATATCCATAATAGAAAAATTATATTTTCCAAAAAACAATATAAAAAAATTTAGACAACGAAGATATAGGTTGCATCCGGCTTCCACCACTAACGCTTCATCTATTGATGATACTCTCCACCTACATTGATGAAAAATTCACAAATATTTAGAAATATCATGGTCATATAATGTAGTTAAAAACCACTTTGGGCTAAAATCTTCTCTAAAAGAACTACTAGAAATAAATGAATATGGGATATAGGTAAATATTTATTGGAAATATCACCGTAGGATGTATGTTTTATAGAAAATATAAAGAGAAACCATCTGTGAGAGTAAAGGAATAATAATTCTACCCATTGGTGAAAATGAAAACACATGAGCCCATAGAAGATTAAAGACAACCTAAAGTATAAATAAACTATTAAGAAGAGACAAAATAAAGAAGTAATGTATTTAAGAAACATTAATAGGACCAAACTAGAAGTTAAATTTCATAGATGGTAAAAAAATAATGTAGAGGCCCACTAAAAGATGAGAAAATTAGGAATCATCACCTACAAAAGAGGAGGAAACTCCAAAATGTCCCTCAAGGTGAGAGTGAACTTGGGGACTAGATAACCATCATAATAAATGAAACTTATAAAAGTATTCATGAATTAAATATTTGACATTAAAATTTTATTAAGATATAATGAAATAATGTTTATTTAATAATTTTTCAAACAAAATATATTATTTCATTATGGAAAATTATTACTTCTCATAATAACATATGAATAAGTAGGTGTGGTGTGATAAATTAGATAAATTCTATAAATACAAGTAAATTTAATGTGAATAAAACAGTCCATCCCGAAACAACTCGCATAATTATTGTTATAACAGTGAAATGGAGGGGGATATAATCATACACCATTATAAAACCATCCTTTAGTATGTATATACCTCCATACCATCATTATAAAAAAATTTACATGCTCACATATCAAAAAAATGAATAAAAGGATTTAAATTTTGTTCATAATTATTTATACAACTAAAAATATTTTTTCACTTAAAATTATTTTTTTATGTTGTAATTTTATTTTTTCCCTTAAAAATACAAACAATTTCTTAATTATTGACTTATCATTCATATAAATTCATGAAAATATCATGATACACTAATTTTGAATCATTTAATTTTAGAAATAATGAATTTTAAAATAAGGTATAATGTGAACCTTTTGTGAAACATCCTTGCTTGGTAAAAATGGTTAAAAAAATATAAATTGAGTAACAAAAATCCTATATACCACACATAGATTAGACCTGGTCCCTCATCAATTTTTTTTGAAATTCTTTTATTATTGTCAAAAAAATACTCATGTGTATGAAACATTAATTCAGGTCATGAATAAAGGGAGTTTAATTTAAAGGAAGGATTACTACTCCCCTCTTATGTAATTGACTATTAATAATGATATAAGTAAGGTTCCCCTATGAAAATTATCCAAATTATTCCATATGTTCTTTAAAAACACCTCAATAAGATATGGATAGAGTATTGAAAAATGAAAAATGTTAGGAAAAATATTCTTATGCTTCGGTTGTCTCCTAAAAATTATAAGTTTCACTTCTTCAACCGGTCATCTTTAACAATTAGAGATTCTTATAATGTTTGGGTATTTTTTTACTCATGGATAACTTATAAAGGTTATTCATTAACGCACTCACATAAAACATCATTTTTATTATTAAAACAATAAATAGTCTTCTGTTTTTCTAGAAAGTTTAATCACCCCTTGAGGTTGTTTATTTCATTTGACATAAACAGTCAATCAACAAAATATTTTATAATTGGTATTTATAATTTAAATTTTATGAAAATTGAATAATAATATATGATTTATCCTTGAGTTAGACTCACATTAAATTTTTTCTACCAAAAATAATCAATAATTCCTTCAAAATAAATATAATATCATCCATGTATTCATATTCATATATTGAATGGATTAACTCAATAACTTAATTATAATAATTATTAACACTAAAATAAAAATCAAAACATCCCTCTCTAATGAACCATAATTATTTTAAATTTAAATTCATTATTTTATAGTAATTGTAATTCATTAAGTAATTCATTAACATATGTTTGTAAGAGGTTTTTCAATGTCCTAAAATTTAAACCTATTAAATCATTATTATTGTGAATTATTTTTATATTCATTATGATATATTTTAGATAATCACTTCATGATGATTTTTCTTATTTATTGTTAGTATGATTCAGTAAATAAATAACTATATGTTTATCAATGACATCCTCTTGAATATTTTTTTATGAATAAAAAACTACTAATATTATGGTAAAAATAGGTTTTTCTTAATCTTTAGAAAGTTGTAAAAATAATTTTTCCCAAAAAATAAATAAATAATCCTCAAATGGACACAAAAATGTGAAAAAAAGGAATGAAACCAATTTTTCTCTCTCCATTTCATTGACAATTAAATAAATTGGAAAACCAACATCCAAATATGAACCAATTATATTTTACATTGCTAAAACAATGTGTTATGTGTCATGATATCATGACATGGATATAGTACAAAGTTAACAGTTATGGGTTTAATTTTTCAACTTGAATAATAATTTGATTTTGTTCAAGTTTACATGAATAATAATCTTGACCAGTACAATTTCATTTATTCATCATGAATTTAACATGTAATAAACCATGTTATTAAATATTTTTTTAATGTTCTTGTTTAATATTCATAATTCTGTTAATCATACTGGATCATATTGAATTAGATATCATCAAGTTATTTTAAATTATGTTGTGTTGTCTTCTATAAAATGAAACTATTTGGTAATATTATTAAACAAGTCATGTCTTTTTACCCATGAAATCAACATGGTGTGTTCATGTCATATTTTTCATACTTGCTGAAAAAATATTCATTAGTGATGACTCATTAGTGGAATATGGTGAAATCATCACAAATAAGTCATTAAAAATATAGTTTTTTATGAAAATATATTCAATCATAAATAAATAGATTTTTTATTTTTTACTGACTTAAATTTCTTCCATAAATGTCCTTCGTAAATTTTTTGGCACAAGTGACTTGTTGCAACAAGTATTCCTTTATTAAAAACTATTCACCCATGAATATTTATTAACATTGAAAAAAATAATATATAAATGTTCATTTTTTCAAAAAATTTGTGACAAATGTGATGATCATCATAATTAAATGCAAAAAATGGCTTATATTTAAAATGATTATCAAATAAATCAAAATGTTCTATAAATTATGGTTTATTTTCACAATAACTTTGATATTAATTCCAAATTTATATAAACTATGTGCCTATTTTATGATATAAAATAGTTTTTTTGATTAATAATCATTTTAATTATACAATTTAAAATAACAACGGTAGTGGTTTTAATCCGATGAAATCATTTTTTTTGTTATTAGTCTTTTTTATGATGGTTTAATATTCGACTATATATATTTATCAATTGTTTCATTTTAAAAAATAATTGGTAGAATCATTACTAATAGATTATATATCCATAATAAACTCCCATCATAAAAAATTTAGTATAAAGGTTCAAAAAAATATGGTGGTTAATAGCAATGTATTTTCATTCCTCCCTAGTTATTTAAAAATAAAATTTTATAAATAGTGTGTGGAACTAATATTTCAAATTCTAGATTTTTAATCCTCTCTAATTTCTATAATTTTCCTTCTTTTTCAGAATATTACCAAGGTTTTCCATGAAATAATTCAAGATTTATAAAGAGTTATTTTATTTTATGAATTTTAATATGTATGGAGGTATAATTGTTTGATTTTATTTATGTAATTATTAGTTATTTTTATTGTTTCATTAGTTTTAGAATAATTTCTCAATAATTTCTTTTTTTGATATCTGTATTTTTTATGATTAAAGTATATTTAAATGATAATATAAATTAGTTTGTTTATTTGGAATTTGAATAAAACAACAAAATATTAACAAAATATGATTTTAAATATTTAAATTTACAAAATAAATTATAAAATGAAAACATGAAATTTTAATTGTTAATAAATATATTTTTATAATAAAATATAAAGTATAATAATAATAATAATAATAATAATAAATGTTATAAAAATAAATATCAATGTGAGAATATATATTTAATTAAATTAATTTTAATAAAATAATGGGAATATCTAAAAAATATTAATATTTATAATTTAATAATAGAATATTTTTTATATTAAAAATTATTTAATAAAAAAATCAATTTCAAGGATTAATAGAATATTTAAAAAGTGATATAAAATATTTTTAATAGTTATATCTTTGAAAATATATTTTAATGCACTTTCCCATGAATATAATTGCATGAACCTCACTGAGATGATGAGTTGTGTTTGAGGAGATGGAGAATCACAATTCATGTAGATGATAAAAATAGGATCTTAATGTGCCACACGACTACTCATACATCATAGCATATAAATTCAATAGAAAACCTGTAGAATAAAGTGATGTAGTATTGAAAATAACAAAGTATAATTAGGTTATTAATTTCTTCTTTTAACTTCAAATAATTTTTAAAGGAACACAGAAGAATCATTTGGACATGGATTTTTTTATAAATGTACCAATATCCATGTTGTAAATCAATATATTACATTTAGTTTGGAAACATATGTATCCATAATAGACCCCCAGATAAAAATTTGTTATAACATCTAAATAGTTAATGGTATATATATTCTAAAGTAAATTCAATCAATTTGTTATCTTATATTGCCTACAACACCGAGCATAAACGAACTGTGATATATAATAAATGATTAAAAAGAAAATTAGAATAGTATTGTAACCATTAGAATATTAAACTATCCATTATAATAATAACCTCATCAAATAATGCATAAATAAAAGTTAAGAATCTTGTAAATGAAACTACAATATATTTATATCATAAAATATGTAAGTAAAATATTTAAAAATAATAAATTATGTTTTGGTTTTTTTATCAAATATAAATGTTTATTTATAATATAATACTTATTATATTTATTTAAAACAGAATTTATTTTTATAAAATATATTCAGAAATTAATTATATTTCTTATAATTATAATATATTATTTTGATTCATTAGTTAATTTTCAAAAGTGTCATAGAATTATTAATAATTTTATAATCGGTATTTTTGAATAAATTAGGGTTATAATTAGAAATTAAATTTCTAATTTTTTTAGAAAATTATTTCATAAAATGGAGTCTACTTTTTAAGTCTACATGTTTTAAAAGCGATAGGGTGAAGTTTTAGTATTTTTATGAAATAGTTGAATTTTTTTTTTAACAGTGAAATACAAAAATTTATAATATTTATCATTTGCAGAATAATACAATACTTTTTCATTCATTTATGATGTTTGAAACCAATAGTTAAAACTAAAATTTTCTAGTTACTATAGATAGTCCCAATAATAAACATCATTGATAGTTTTGACCCAAAATAATAAATAAATTAAAAAATAATCAAAATCACCCCTCTTCTCTCCCTATAAATACCACCACTCACCACCACTTCTCCTCAAAAATCATAAGACTTTACGATTGCCTAAATTCTTTCCAATTATCTTCCCAAGACATTTCCCCATGTACAGGTCTTTATGGTCTTACCAAAATAACCATACTCATGTTTCTTAAGGATGTTCCCAAGGTGACGATATTTAAGAGGTAAAATCAACATTTTTCTATAATTTTCTATTATTTTATCACAAAATCCTCACATCCACTAATACAATGTAGAATTATAACTTCAGTATCACATAACTAAATATATATATTAGAAATTTAATATTCTAATGGAATATCTATCATAAAATCTCATTTTTCTCTTTTATTTTAAAAAGGATAATATCATCTGTGATGTGTTGATTCCCCGACTATTTTAATAGAGATTTTTCATTTCCCCTTAATGTATTAATGGATTGTCATAAAACCATTTTATGGTTAACAAAATTATAATATTTTTATTATAACTTATTTAATTTTCTAGATCCAATATATAAACATATTATAAAATAATATGACACATGTTCATGATTGTCATAAAAACCTCCAAAATAAATTATAACATTTTCGTCCATGTTATATATAATGAAACATACCCATGTCATTTTAATATATGAAGTATGATAATATTTAAATTGATTAACTTATTTAATTCTAAACTATTTCTTATATAGAGAAGTTATTTCCATTTTAAAAGAACTCCCATAATTATACAAAAGGAAATTGGTCATAAAAACATGAAATGAATTCTCACTCATCAATGAAATTATTCATTTTAACAAATTGAAATGGCTATAAATGAATTTAATAAAATTATAATAAATTAAATATTTTTTTAATATGATTTTAATTATTTAATTATGAGTCTAATTCAGTTATCCAATACATTATGTACAAGTGTAGAACACTTTCAGACATAAGTAATGGGTTTTCTTATCTCACTTTTACTTTTGTAAGATGTATACCTTGTTCATGCATTTTTTTGTGGTTTACATAATCTGATTTGATATATATTATCATTAATTTAATTATATTTATGTAATTCAGATTTTCATTTGAAAATTATTATATTTGTGGGGTTTAATATTCGACCGATTATAAAGTGGTTTGGGATTTCTTAACATGATTTTATTTCTTCTGTTACATGTCTATTTCATCAATTATTTCATTAAAAATTTATGTATAAAATAAAATTTTGTAATAAAATATTGTATATACACTATTTTCATGTTTATTTATGATGAAATATTATAATCTAATAATTTTATTAATAATATGATCTTTGTAATGGATTTGGCATCAATATTCGTTCATTGTTGAATATTTTTAGTGTTATGCACCTATTTTATTCACTATAGTCCATATTATTCACATTTTATTTATTATCTTCATTCATTTATGATTTAATTATATATCCATGCTTCTTATATCATGGATATGATTATTTTCTATGTCGTATACCAGTTATGTCTATGATGTATACATTGAATGTTATTTGATTAGTTGGAGAAATAATGTTAAAATTGTATCATTTAAAAATAATAACTATATTTTGATAAGGAGTATTTATTAATGAATAAAATGGATCATATAAATTTATGAGTAATTATTTGGGCATGCAGACATGGTTGGGTCCTAGTTATATATTTCCCCTTGATGAATCGGTAATCTCAGGAGATGACAATGTTGGCCAAATTATACGAGGTTTTACTAATAATTATTAAACCATCTTAGGATTGTTATAAATGGTATAGGTACCTTTATCCCTAAGATTATAGAATCCAAATTATTATGTATTTATTTACTTAAGATTTCATTCATTATTATCAATGCAATTTTCACTATGATATTATCCATCAATTCAGATTGTGTTCAAGTTATTGATTTAATGATATTTATTTCCAATTTATTTCATTTACATAATGATTACGCCATCTCCGATCAAGTTAGAAAAGTTTATTGATTAAATGGAGTGTATTTTAGTTAAATATATAGCTTTAAAAATTTAAAATGTTTTATTCACAATTGATTCATGTAATATGTCGTTGTATTTAACACATACCGAGCACCTGAGATCAACCTTTTATTTTTGTCTCCTTTCCCCATGCTATGAAGATGAAATGATTGAATGTGATCAATGATGAATTTTTGTTCCTTTATTATGTTTTATATTTGTTTACCAATGTAATAAGGTAGAATATATGTATCAGGTTCCTCAATTCTACTAACTGATCAGTCCATTAGGATTTGAATATTGTATATATTTTACTGCAATAAAGTAATGCTCTAACAATTGGCTATAGAGGGTTGGGTATTTACGTTTATGTATATTTAAAGTTTTTATTTATATGACAAATCTTCAAAAAATTATATTCAAAACATTTCAGGATAAATTACTCACATACACCATATCAAATATTGTTCACATGTTTTTTTGATGTTTTTTCATGCATCTTCTGATAGGATATATGATGAATTCCAAGACTTTTGTGACTACCTTATCAAAGACCACTTTTGAACCCTAATTAAATATTAAAAATGAAAACTAATATATTCTGTGTGTGTAACCTTATCTAATTATACTTATATGACCTCATGATAGTCGTTGTGGGATATTTATGTCAATTTTTCTCACCCTGAATCCCTTCATGTAAAATTGACCCCTAACCTTTAACTTCTAAAAACAGAGACTCAATAAGAATCAATGAAAATAAAGAACTATTATAAATTACAAATGTACTTGGTAAACTCTAAAATGGTATTTTTAATTCAAAACAAATTGAAAATAGATTGAATGTTGGTGTACTTGAGTTATTCATGGGTTTGAAAAATTTAAAGCTTTTAAAAGACAAATTGACCAAAAACATTACATAGATTAGGGAGGAATAACATATAAATTGGATCACCAATCCATTTGGGTTAAACATTACGGCCCCAAGGTCCCTTATATTTTGACCATATGTTCCAATATCATTGGTGAAATTATGGCGACACACAGCTTTCCTACATTATTTTTCTCATAATTCATTTACAAAATATTTCATTAGTAACATCCAAGGATATTTTGAGGATTTGTTCCTTGGAAACATGGTAAAAAATATATGAAGTATATAATGAAACATATAAAAAATTATTTAATCCTCTCAAATGTCTCCATTATTAATCCATCATAGTTACCACAATTTTAGGGATTTCTATGGTACATAAATCAACAGATTTTTTTGAATAAATCACATTATGGAATAAAAAAGGGGATTGGAATATGAGTGATCATCATGTATTAAACGCGATTCATAATAATAGGTCATGGCGATAAATAAATGAAGAATTATATAAGAAAATGATTAACAATAAATGAGTAATAACATAGAAATGTGGCTATGATATAAAAAATACACAGTCATAAGCATATCAAAGAGTTTAATCAGTAAGGATTTTCAAAATGCATAACCAAATTTATTTAAAAATGTATTATGAAAATTTTATTTCAAAATATAAATTATTTACCCAATGAATTAAATTGTCATCAGGTCACACCCTTCGTATGTATAATTTCATGTGTGCGACATAGATCACATTTCAGAATAATGTATTTTACAATTTTATCAGTTATATAGGGAATTTTGGTTTCATAAATGGATGTACCCAATAAATTATTAATATTCTTATCTTCATTAATTCAATTTATTTATTATAGGATAGGGAATTTACAAATATATGGAATGAAAATTCAAGGGATTATTTTGATAGCATATTTGGTATACCAAGAAGTTCATGAAAGTGTTTAATGAGAGGGTAAGTTAGTATCTAGTTTGTTAGTTTTTTGGGATATCTATAAACAAATAGGAACATAATTATTTTGATGTCTAATAGAATATGAAAAATAGAATTTTTTTACTAAAAAGATGACTGATGATACCACATAACATGAAAGGTTTCTTTATAATGATTGGGATGTGCATTTTGGAACTGTAAAACCTTTTTGGAAAGACTGTAGAGAGAGAAAAGGTGATGAAATTCATGATAAAAAATATTTTTAGTAGAGATGAAGGGTTGGGTTTTTTGTATAAATAAGGTGGGGTTTTTTTATACATTTCCAAAAATAATCTTTGGACAGCTATTTAATAAAAATTTCAAAACTGTTGTCCTTACCATGTTTTCTCATGTATTTCCCAAAGAGTAGTGGTTTTGAATATATTTTTTTCTAAAAAACGAAATATTTAATATAATATAATTAATGAATTAAAATTGGGTCTTGTTTAAAAATAACGTTTTAAATATTTTAAAAAACATTTAGGTATTGGAAGGTTTTTTGTAGGTTTGTAAAATTAATGTTATCATGTTAAAATAAAATATTTTATTGGAAAAACACATTTTGGTTGATAAAGACCTTCAATAATTATCAAATCACCTATATATAATTATGAATTCATAATACATACCATTTATTTATTCCATATTTTGTGTTTTACCTAAAAATTAGGTTGTCTAAGAAAATTTTGAAAAATTCACCACAGGATGATTTTGTTTTGATAATTACAAAAATGCAACCATTTTATTATATAATTTTTTTCTCCATAAGTTCTATATTATTTTATTAAAATAAAATACATATTTATTTAGAAATATTACTTTTTTTGACATAATTAACTTTCTAACATTTCAAATATTTATCTAGGGGATTATAAATTATATTATGATTTATATTAAAATAAATAGTGTTTTATAATTCTATTTCACTAAAAAAATTATTTAAATTTATTTAATTTATAGTAAAAGTATATTTTAATTGACATTATATATTTTTGAAAAATTCTATTTTAGATTCATTACATCCAAAAATATTTTTATCATATTCATCTTCTGTTGAAGTGTATTTTGTAAAATAAAATTATAATAGAAATTATATTGAAGAAATCACTATTTCATTTATAAAAATAAAATTAATGCATTATAAAATTATGATCGAGATACATAACACCATTTTACACAAACATACACCCTAGTGGAATATTTTGTGATGGTTGTTGTTTCATGATGTGGATCAAATAATGTTGATTTAGAGGTGATCTTTAGTATCATTAACCTCTCCTACAATTAATTCCATCTATGACTTAGGTTTTGATGTTGTTCATGGATATGGTCAAGGGAGTACCCCATTGATGTTACCACCCTCCCTTGTTCTGATAAATGGGATTAAAAATTCATGATCATATTTTCCAAATCCATTGTTTCTAATTCCGACATAAATTATATCTCATATTTTCCAATTATGTAATCTAATTTCAATGATAAAATTCCCAAAATACATAACTTGCAATTTTTATATAGACTAATGATCATATTAACCAATGTTTATATTGACCAATTTTCAGGTAATGGTTCAATCCAAATGGTACCATTTCAATTATATAGTATAAATATACTCCACCATTCACATAGTTAATCATTAAATATAAATTTTATATACTTCCCTTGATATATAAATCACTTTCCCAAAACTTCTATTTTGTTTAACAAATTTATAGTAGGAGTGATCTTAATGGGAGAATTCGAGCCTATGGGGTTTAGATTAGTGTGTTAATTATTCTTTTTTGTTAATATCTCTATGTTATTTCTATCTATCATAGTAAAAATTATTTCATGATATGTATAGAAATGTAAATTTCCTTTAATATATAATATTTAAAAATAATAATATATTCATTCTAAAAAATAAAATATATTTTTTTAACAATAAATTGAAATTTTTGGGTAGTTACAATCTCTTACTAAATAAACATTACAACTTACCAAATAAATATAAGGAATAAAGAATTAATATTTATCAATATTTACCTAGATAATAAAATTAATGTCAAATTATACACCTTATGGAAAAATGATATATGGTTAAGCCAAACATATCCATGAAAAATAATATAGATAATCAGGGAAAATTTAATTAGAAATTGAATATTATTAGAGGTTTGAAAAAGGTGTACAGAAAGTGAATTTAAATACTATCCAAGGGAAAATAAATCATAAACTATCCAGAAGAAAAATAAGGATGATATCAATTCAACATATCCCAAGTATAGTAAAATAAGTGGTTGTTGTTCATTTATGAATGAAAGTACTATAAACAGATATTTTAATATACATTATTGAGAAAAATAATTTTTATTATTTTGAAAACATTTTAAAATAAATTTTCATTGAAAATAAATTTTCACTAATTATTTGTGCACAAATATTATTTTTATCTTGCATTATAATCTTCTAGGAAATGATATATTTAAATACTTATGTGTCATATGAGGTAAATTCTAAATTCCTTTTTCATGGAAAAAATGATAAAAAAATTTCTTCTTCTGAAAGAGGAAAAAATATTTAAATGAATACATTTGTTATAGAAAAAAGGGTAAACATGTCTTTAGAAAATAATTTTAGAAAGCTTAATAAATATTTAAAACCATTTTATAAAATTGGGTTTATTGAAGAAAATAGGATCTCCGACAAAAAAGATAAATGATGTTACGTTTGCTCAAAAACAGTTTATAAAACTTATTGAATACCAAAAAGAGGGAAAATGGAACTAATATTTAATAAAGGTCATAAATTAATAAAGTGTGATTATATTAAAAGTTTTTTTAAGAAATTATCCAATAATTTCATCGAATGAATATTCATGTGTAAACAGTCCTGAATAAAATGAGATTCTGTAGTAAACCCTTGAAAATATTATAACGTTGACGTGAGAATCAATCAACGAATTGATTATTTTTATAAATACTAAATCCAAATAATATAAGTGTAAATAAATAAATAGAAATAAAAAATTCATTATACTCATAGTCATATAATATTATATAAAATGATAAATTAATATAACTCAAAATTAATGATTTGAGTTATGAAATTTATATACCACTTAGTTACCTTAACTGTAAATTCCCTTAGATGAAATAATTAAAATTTAAACTCAAATGATTATATAGAATTATTTAATCCAAATATTTCAAGAAAAATTGGTAGTATATACCCCATATATAATAAATTATGTTCACAATAGTAATATATTCTTCAAATAATAGACTAACTGAAAATTTATTTTTTTAAATGAAATCTCTTTTATGGAAAAAGTTAGAAACCACTACATCCTACATTACAACCAAACAATCATAATCGAATCAACACCAAGAAAATATAGGTTCTACCTCTTCCCTACAATTGCATCATGTCAACATGCCCACACCAATGCATAACCACATGGCTAGTAGTCCCATGCAATGATTCCTGGGCACGGAACCAAGGGCATAACTATACCCTCTCAATATGTACCACATAATCCTCTTGGATGAAATTGTGCACACAAACATCTTATTTAGTTGCCTCAAAATATGAATTATTATTATGAGCTTCTATATATTCTACGATAAAATCCTGTTTTAAGGTGTTTCGGCTCAAAACACATCCATTAAAAATGAATATGTATCTATTTGGTGACTTCATGTCATCTTGACTAGTTTTTAGACAAGAATATGCATATCCTCTAATGACTGGATATTCATCTCCCCCATAAACCCGGAATATATCATTGTTACAAATCAAATACTTGAGGATGGTCTTAACAACCATCCAATGACGATCACCTAGATCATCTTGATATCTTCTTACAACCATTAATTCATATGCAATATCTACCCTAATACATAGTATAACATAGATGATTGACCCAACTAATGATGTTCATGAAATACTTCTCATTCTATTTCATTATTCATGGGATTGAGGACACATTTTCATTGAATGATTAATATCATATGATGCTGGAAATAATCACCTCATGGATAGTTTCATTCTAAATCTCTTCAATATATTTTTAATGTATATACATTGATTTATCCCGATCAACCATTTGAATCTTAATGATGGATCTTGACCCAAATAATATATTCTTCCTCGCCCATATCGTTTAGGGAAAATCATTTATTCAACCATGCCTTTACAGAATGTAAGAATTCTATTTCATTTCCAATAAGTAATATGAAGTCAACATATACATTTTATAAAATGACTTCACTCCCCATAAACCATATGTCTATACAAGGCTCAAATTTATTATTCATAAAACCAAATTTCATTATGGATTCAAATAAAATGTTTCATGACCCAGATGAATTCATAAAAAAAAATTGTAATTTTTTGAACTAGTATATCTTATTGAAATCCTTTGGAGTCACAAAAACTTCTAGTTGTGTCATGTTGACATCATCCCAATGGTTACCATTATGATAGGTTGTTATGGCATCCACTTTAAAAATATTATATTCATGGTAATAAGGAGTGGAATATATAATTTTGATAGATTTCTGCATTGCAACTGGTGAAAAGGTTACGATTTAGTCCGTGTATTGATGCTATTTAAATCTGTTTGAATTCAGTCGTGCCTTAGAGGTACTAACTCATCCTTATTCTCTAATTTAATCTATAATACCAATTTTCAACTATCCCTCTTTAAATATACTATAGAATATACCAAAATTCAAACTTGGTTTTGGTACATGGAATGCATTTCAAATTTTATGGAATCTTTCTATTTGAGAACATTTGTGCCACTAAATACTTCCTTGTATATTAGAGTATCATTATTATCATCTAAAAATGAGTCACCATATTTACTTACTAGAAAACCATAAAATTATATTTATCTATAACCCCTTGTACTTCTACGTAGTACTTGTGTCTCTAGAACAATGTCATCTTCTATAGGGATTTGTAGAATCTAATCTAACACCAAATCTTTTGTGCCTTCAGGCATGACATTGTTGTAGTTCATATTTCTCCCACAATATGTTTTTTATCTGTTCTCATTCTCATTGAATAAAGAATGAATTTTCACTATAACCTTTATGTGTAAATGGTTTTATAGGAAATATCCCATTGTTTCCTTAGGGTATCCTATAAAGCTACACATTATGCCTCATGGTGAATGCTTTTACCCTGAAGAGGCCTTATCAAACACTTTTCTTACCCACACATGTAAATTTGATAACATGGTTTTCCATCCACTCCAAATATCTTATAGAATACGATTTATCTATTTAGTAGGTACTTGGTTTTATATGTGAGCCTCTGTTTGTAATGCACATCTTTAAAATGATAATGGAAGAATTGCATGACTCATCATCGATATCACCATGTCGTACAAGTGGTAGTTCCTATTTTTTTATACACCATTCCATTTTTGTGTGTACGGAGGAGTGTGTTAGGATAGGATCCCAAACACTCATAAGTAATCAATGAATTTATGTTTAAGATATTATCAATAATACTATATGAAAAGCTTTTTAATCATCCTATCAAGATGGTTCTCAACATCATTTATGTGTTCCTTGAATTTTTCATAATCATTTGAATTATACCTCATTATTTTTATATATCCATATCAACTAAAATCATTAGTAAAATTTATGAAGTGTGAGTACCCATCCATTTCACCAATAGGAATGTTTTTACACACATCAGTAGGAACTAATTCCAGGATATATTTAGCTCTTTCACCTTTCTCGCCAAATTGGGTTTTGTTCATTTTTTCTAATAATCATTTGTGACATACACTCAAGTGGTTTTACTTCAAAAGAATCTAAATATCTATCCTGATTGTATTTTTTCAATCATATTCCAATTACATGAAACATCTCATGATTCAAATTTTCGGTGTGGTATGAGTCATGTGATGTAGCTTTGTTTTCTATTTCAATTACATGGTTCATGTAATCTAACAAATAAATACCATTATGTAAATGTGCCATACCATAAAAAATGATATCTTTGTAAAAGAAGAAACACTTATCTACATATTTGAAAATAAATCCATCTAATCTAGTGTAGATACAAAAATAATGTATTTTGTAACAAAAGTCACATAATAACAACCCATTCAAACCATGATCTTTCTGGTATGCAAAGTGAGGTGGTATTTAATGATATCTAGAACAATAAATTTAGCTCCATTCGCTTCTTATAGATCTACCTCACCTGAGAAATTTTTTCTAAATCTACATGGTCTCTATATTGGAATACATTTGTGACCACCATAATATATTTCTAATACTAAATTATATGGAATTTATAAATATCACCTGATAAAAAAAGTACCTGATGATACCCTTATATTATTTATCTTTGTCCAGTTTTTCTACTAGTGGCCCTTTTTTCCACATGCGAACAGACGACATTTTGTTCCCTTGCTTCCCCATTGACCTTATTCCTATTACAAGGGTGTAAAGAAGAATTGTGATTTAATCTATATCCATTACCATTATTTTTTCACCATATAAAAATATGGATTTTCATGCTTCATATATTTTTCTATTTGTTGATAGAGGATAAAAACATCTAGCCAGCAAAGACTTCTCAATATTTTTCATATCAAAATTCACAAACAAAATCTGTAGAATATCTGAGTGAGTGATGTCTGAATGAGATCAATGCCTAGTTATTTAGGTAGTCAAATACCTAGAAACTAATGGTTCTCAATGTGTCTTAGGAGTCTTTAAAATTAGTTTACTTATCAAAATCAGATAAAAATAACTTTCTAAAAATATAAGTATTTATGGGTAACATTGAGTTTGTTCGTATATTAGGACTATAAACTATATAGGTTGAATATAAAGAATATTTAATTGAATATAATATATATATATATATATAATAAATCAATATCACTCACTAATTTTAATTAAATTATTTTATTATAATAAAACATCTTTATGAGCATAAAAGTTTCCCATTATATTCAATTTGTTCTGATATTCATTTCTAAATAATCTATTACCAATGAATAAATCTTATATTTTTGTAAATCATATATTTTAATAATTTAGTTAATAATACTCATAACTATTAATTTTCTGGGAATGTTACATTTTGTTATATTAAATAATATTCATTAAAAATATATTGTTTTTTGGTAAAACTTAGTCTACCGTGTAATGCATGATATGAAGAAATTCATTATTGTGTGTAACCCAAGATAAAAGTATATTGTGTGAATTGAAAGATATATCACATATGTAATTCATTTAGAATAAAAAATTTATTATAAAGGCTATGGGTATTATATTTCCATACATGTTTGTATTTTCATGTCATACATGATATTTCATAAAATGATCTTACTTTCGAATTTTAGGGTGTTACATTAATCCCACCTTAATAAAATTGTGTCCTCATAATTTAAATACAACCAAGGTATTAAATTGTCTTATATTTCCTATTTTTTGAATCCCAAATCATTAGTTTTATTAATAGATCCTCTAGAAAAAAGAGAATGGGATGTACAAAGTTCCGGTAGACTAAAATATAACTGAGTTTCTAAGTAGAAGAACTTTAGTGGAAGGTAGATATATGTACTTATATGAAAGTTTAAATATTATTTTGGGATTTATCGAGGCCATAAATAAAAAATAAGTGATTGATAAAATGAATCTTCTTTGAATCAAGGACATAAATCATCGATTCTTTAAATGACCACCAGTGAAAAAATAATTAAGGTAATAGGAAAACCTTTGTTTTTATCATTTTTTTTAATGTTGAGTATTTATTTTATAGCCCAATTATATATGAAAATATACTTAATTGATATGGTTATATAGAAAAAATTTCATTCCTTGCTTTTTATTTTATTAATTTAGAAATAATCCATTACCTCATGAATTAGATTTCAAAAAAACTCTCTTTGATGCCTAAATCATTAAAATAAACATTTAAATGATCTTAAGGAAGATAAAAGACTAACAAGTAAAACTATTTGTCTCTAAATATTCAACATAGCCAATATGGTTAACACATCAATATCTATAACTAAAAATTCCACTAATAGTTCACTATTAATATTTATTCATGAAATTGTTTAACAAAAAATTTGACATATTAACCTAGACATTGTAGATGTAAGTGGTAGGTGTGAAACCCTTACACTCCTTCGATAATGGGTTGATGTCATTAGATGTTTGAATACCTGATGTCTTGTCACCATACATAAAATTTATCATATTTATATATATATATACTAATATAAGTTAAAAAACTATGATGGAAATCCCTGAAATATTTTTAATCACTAAATATCCTTTTAACTAAGGTTTTCAATACAACCTTAATACATATGTACTTAATCCATTTATTTTTTAATTAGTCCTTACATGATCTAGGATATAACCTACTACATTAATTTTATTTTTAAAGCCCCCATAATGGTTTATTAAAAATTTGAATAATCCTAATCATATCCCACAGGATTGTCAAACCAGGTTACTAGTAAGGAATACTATCATGTTCCAAGTTACACTGAGTTAGGACCAATTCACCTTGTCAGAGTTGTTACCCCTAGGTATATTTATTCCAAAACCATGGCCACTTTTAATATCTAGAATGTTATTTATTTCTAGGAATACCCATATATTTTACAACTTAAAAAAATCATTGGATTTTCTTCTATACATATCCTCAATGTATACATCATTGATTTGTTCTTTAATATATTTTTGCATAAATCTATTTCCCATTGATTCTAATACACCTTCTCTGATACAATAAATATTGACCTAACCCCTGAAGGAATGGTGTCAGTGTCATGCTACTAGTACATTAGAATAATATACAAGTAAATCATATCTTAAAGGATAAATATTTTTACTAGTATTGGTAATATAGAAAAAATAATGATCCACATATTAAAAAGGAATACAATAATTACAAAAAAATAATTTCTATGCAGATAATAACATTATTAAAAAAAATTTATTCATTCGTATATTTCATAGTAGACATTAGGGAATAAATGGGAAAAAAATTAAAATAAGGTGGGATTAAATGACAGGTAATGGTAAAGTACATCAGAAGCAATAATGTAACAATTAGTATTATAAAATGGAATGGTAAATAACTAAACAATGATTCCATGATATAAATAAACTAAGAAGGAATTGTATATTTAATATAAAAAGGTAAATGAATAAAAAACATTTCATTTAATCAGTGAACTGAAAATGAAATGAATTTGTAGATATGTATATGAAAAATATCATGGATAAAAAATAAATTAATCTAAATGAGGTAAATGACTAATTATTGGATGTTATGTATGTTTCACATGAAATCCTATACACTCAAGACCATTGGCAATACTAATTAACACTATAGGTTGAAACCTATTTAATTTTTTCAAATAATTTTGATATTGAGAACCTATCCGTTCATTGTTGTGATATATAATTTTTGGACCACTCGCATAATTGTATGTACAAATCATTCTTTTTATTGAATAATCTAATTAATTAATAAAAAAATTACCTAGAAAAATATCCATATGGAATAATTAATATATATTTTTTAATATTTCCATATATAATTAAATAACATTCAATGTAAAAACTATACATAAAATTGATAAATGGTTTAAGAAACAAACACATACATGATAAATCATAAGAATAATTTGGGTAAATTCAATATAAAATTGAATATTTCATGGGGGAAAAACAAACAAATAACAAATGTGAAAGGGAATATTATACCTTTCCAAATATATTATATAATATTCAGAGGAAGAATAAAAATAATATCAATAAAACATATCCCATGTTGAGTAAATTAATGGGAATTTGTTGTTGATGAATGAAAATACTATAAATAGCTATTTTAAAAACATTCTAGAGTAAAATTTCCTTTTTATATTGATTTTTTTTAAAAAAAAAATTAAATATATATATTTACAAACATATTTTTCGAAAAGTAAAATTTTAATAATCAAAAAGGTTCTTTGATTAATTATAGTAGTTAGTCCATAATTGGTTGGAAACATGCTTAAATGGTTAGAGCATTCCCTTTTAATGATAAATGGTAAAAAACAAAAATCCCCTTTATATGATAAATAGAACATTATTTAAATGCTTAGAACAACATTTTCTAAAAGTAATGTCATAACATTCTATTTTAATGGTCATAAAAATAATTTTGAAGTAAAAAAAGAACATTTTTTTTAAAGATAAATGGTTAGAAAAATTATTTTTTTCAGAAAGATACTATAATATTCATTTGAAAACATTATTAAAAGACAAAAGGGTAAAAATATATTTAATAAATATTTTATTTATATTTTAGGAACATTTTTTAATTTTTTTTACAAAACATGGGTTTTAGATGAAAACATGTTCTCTATCCAAAAAGAGAAAAAATGTCGGGTATTCATAAAAACATTTTCTAAAATTTGTTTGTTACCAAACCGTGTAAAAATGGTACTAATAATTGAAAAAGGATATATATAAATATTTTAGAATAAAAATAAATGGTTTGTTATATAATGATCAAATAATTACCCTGAATGGAAATTTAAGTGTAAACAATCTCGAATAAAATGAGATTTTGAAGTAAACCCTTTAAAATACTATAATGTTGGAGTAAAAATAAATCAATAAATAGACTATGTGTATCAACTATAAATACTCATAAGAGAAGAGAAAATACATAAATATATATATATATATATATATATATCTCCAAAAGTCATTATACACATAATCATATAATATTAATGAGAATGAAGAAGTAATGTAACTCAATTAAAAGGAACCGAGTTATTAAATTTATTTTCCACTTCAAAACACTATGAGTAAAGACCCTTAGAGGAAATAATTTAACTTGAAACTAAAAATATCATAAAAATTATTTCATCCTAATATTACTTGTAAAACATGGTGTATTTACATAATTTATAAGAAATTACCTGCACAAATATAAATTTATCCTCAAAGAATACAAATATGAATTAAATTATTCATGAGGACATTTATTTATTAACATTCAAAAGTGTCATATTCCATATTAATGAATTTTATTCACAAGAATACTGAATAAATAACATTATATTAAAATTTTAAATATCATTAATATAAAATATTTCTTGATAAAATATACCAAACTGGATAATAGATACACCTTGAAAAATATTTAAGTGGTTAATATGAAATTTATCTATAGATGTAAAAAGTTAGATGAAAATATCATACGTTTCATTTTCTTTTGGGGTGAAAGTATTTAGGCCTTATATATAATGGTTTTAGACTTGTCACTTAATTATTCATTAACTATACTTATACCTCCCCAAAATTCAAAATTAAGAACCTTGTATCTGATAGTGTGTATTGCACGTGACCCTAATCCCATAAGGCAAAATAATATCATGATACTTGACTATAAATTTTTTATTTTAAATAAATTCAATACTTGATATATCTTGAAATTCATGGAAAAATGTGTTATCCTGAATTACACAAAATATATAACATCTTCGATAGCTTGTGTTACCCCCAAGTGCGACCTTCCTCGAAAGCTTGGGCTATACAAAAGACCAAGTTTCACCAAATAACTATATCATATTGAAATATTATTAGATAGTATAATAAGATATAACCTAACAATTATGTAAGTGGTTATTAATATTATTACCTGACTTATAAAAACTTATCTGTTATATAAATATAAAATTAATTCATGGGTTACTAATTAATGAGAAATGAAAATAAGAATCAATTAGATATAAAATAAAAGATATTGATTTTTATACTTCAAATGAGTTTCTTCTTTGTAAACATAATTAATTAAAATTAGTGAATGATTTTAATCAAATATATATTTTATATATTAAATATTTTAATGATATTTATTCATTAGGATTGATATTCCTAAGATAAGAAAAAACCTTATTTCCCACATAAAAATCTGTAGTTTCATTACAACAATGTTACCTCCTTCTAATGATGATCCTATTTTAAATAACTTTTTTTAAAAATTAATAAGTTATATTAAATAATAATAGTTTTTTTCTTTGGATTATTATATAAAAATATTCTAATGTGGAATTTTTGGTATTTTTACCATAAATTTCATATTTTAGTCAACAGTTTAAAATACAACATTTTAATTCAATGCAGATATTTCATCTAATTATATTACATTGATATATTATAATTTTAATTTATTTTATAGTATAAATAAATTTATTTTTTATCAATGAAACAAATATAGATAATTTTAATTAGTTTCAAATGTAAATTAGATATAAAAACATTTCATATTTTTGAACGTTTCACTTTAAAAACCCACTTTTTTGTTTTATCTTTGAAAATAATTGAATTTAATTTTTTTACAACAATGTGAATTTAATTAGATAAAATTGATTATATATTTATATTATTAATTATAAAATTATATTACAAGGTCAATTTTTGTTTTAGGTATAAAAATGTAACCATGGAAAAATATATTTACCATTTTATTGGTAAAATTGTCACAAAGGGTAATGTTACAAGTTAAAATCATAAAATACCTAAAAATTAGAATATTTCATGTTTATTTTAGGTGTGGATCAACACTAACCATATTTCACTGTATTTAATGAAAATAAAATTCATTGAAGTTCATTTCACCTCAATGTGGTAACCTTTAAATATAAAATAATCAATAATTTAATCACTTTAACCCACATCTCATCAAGTATAAATACCACCCCATTTTAAATGAAAAATCCATTTTTCAACAAATATATGTTCCAAAACTTATCCTCCCCACTCTCTCCACATATATTTGCTCTTGGTCTCA
Source organism: Viscum album (assembly GCA_963277665.1). Lineage (NCBI taxonomy): Eukaryota > Viridiplantae > Streptophyta > Magnoliopsida > Santalales > Viscaceae > Viscum > Viscum album. The sequence continues at coordinate 1,201,745,657 of OY728164.1, forward strand.
CCAAAATTTTACATCCAATGTCTTAAAGGGTCTTTCCAGGATGTGATATTAAAGAGGTAATTTTTTCAAAGTACCTCCCTTAATTTATTTTATTTTTCTACTTTCTCCTCACCTACTTCATACATAAATGAATAATAACTGAAAAATAATGTATAAAATGGAGTATTATATTTATAATGGAATGTATAATATCCTTATCATTGCTAACATCCTATTATTCAATGAAATGAAATTGTTGTCCAAATGATGCTGATTAATAGACTTTGTGAATATTGAATTTGTTCTTTTTCCACTATTTCCTTAATGGTTGTTCTTAATACCAATTTTATGGTTAATTAATATTATAATATTTAAATAATAAACTATTTAATATTGTATAAATTTTATATTAAATATACCTTCATGCATTCCATGTTGGGGATAGACGATAACAATGTTTCTGGAAGTGCGGACTACCGCCAACTCAGAGCAATGAGATTCATTCACGCTATACATGGAACATATTAAGGAGAATTTTAAGAAAAATATATAAACAATATTAAATATATAATATAATGAAATTATAATACACATATTTATTATTAACTTTTCAATATTTTAAAACTATAATGAAATAAATGTAGCATCCATGCATACGTAAAACCTACCCTCTCCATGACCCGTGCCTTCCATTTCTTATTTAAAAAATTTATAGATTATTATAAATATATATGTACTCAATATATTAGATAATTAATTCATGTTTTACATTATGGATATAATTACATGATGATCTTTGTAATATGAGAATCAAATAACAAGTCAAAACATACCTAACAAAGCTAAGCAATTAACAACCGAAATAGTTAAAATAATATATAGTTACTAACAAAAGGGTAATAATATATTATAAGTCTATCATATATGATATTATAAATATTAATATGGTTCTTTTATAAGTTATTATCATGTTTACACCCACTATAAATGAGGATAAATACCACGTATGGTAAAGATGATTAAGGTTGTGTATTTTTATCTCAATTTACATTTCATTGATACTTAATTGTTGTTATGAACATAGTTTCATTTATATGGTGTACATACTTCTATTTTATAGGATTTATCATTAATCTTATAAAAATAATAATGTTATAAATTTCATTTAATTTTATTCATTCATGATGATGTTATTTAAAATGTTTCAAATTAGCATGAGATACTTTGGAATGTTTTAATATTATTTTCCAACAGAAGAATACTAAAAATAATTAAATGGTATTTAAATTTGTGTAAATTATTTAAAAATTTTCAATAAATCCTTTTTTATACTCTGTTAAATAATTACAATATTCTTGTACTAGTTCCATTTTTATACACTTCGGTATATAAAGTGTTTTAGAAAATATTTTTTAGAAAAATGGAATTTATTTTTCTTTTTAGATGAAGGCCATATGTTTTTCTATTTTTTTATTAATTTTTTTTTGAAAAATACATTTGTATATAAATATATACCCATTTTCACCTATTTTTAAATATGAATCTTCTTGTTTCCTTCTTGACAATTTACTTCTCAATCCTTTTTACCATGGAAAAGGATTTTTATTTTACCTTGTATGGATTGTACAGATTTATACTCCGTCATTTTGTTGAAGAATCCTTTTAAATATTAAATGGTTTATTATTAATGATTTTATTAAAATAGATTCCCAATGAAAAATAGGTTTAAAACTATTTGGGAATGAAAATAATATTTTTCTCTGGAATATTTTTAAAAGTTATTTATTTATTTCATCAATGAAAAAATCCCCCTATTTTTCCTCCACTTTGGAAATGTTTTATTGTTATCATCCTTATTGTTCCTCTAGATGTTTTAAGATTTATTAGTTCAAAGATATTATTCAAATTCACTTCTATGATTCATTTTGGTTCACCTTGAAATATTCAACTTCATATGATAATTGAGAATTCTAGTTCTCATAATTGTCCATCTTATTTATCGTATATATTACTATTCCCCAAACCGTATACCCTTTCTTATATAGAAATTACTTTGAAAGTTATTTTATTAAAGAGGGAATTATGGATAAATATATATTTATTATTCAATAAATTTGTTTTATTTGTCATATTCGTCATTTTAATTATTCATTATAAGGAATTATTTGGACTGGCTACGACGAGTGGAGATTGGACTTTATATATCTCTTTGATGAATCAAAAGGTTCCGATAACAAATATAATTAAACAAATGGGTTTCTACCATTAGTTTAAAACAATCTTGTTAAAGGTATTTATAGTAATATTTTTCATGTGCCTCATATATTATGTTAAATAATTATGAATTTCATTCATAATAGTTTTAGTTATTATTCATCAATGAGATTTTTCATCAACAAATCTATGGATATAGTTCATTTTTTAATGATTAAGTGATATTTGTTTTAATTTATTACCTTTATATATTTATTTTCCTTTATCAAGTTATTTTATAGGAATTAATTCTCTATTATTACCTTTCCATATTGTTTATTCAGTTAAATCTCAGTTTTTTTATTAAATGGTATATGTGTTTAGTTATTTACCATGCCAAAATTGTTATTCTCACTAATTCATTATTTTTTCTCTAATATGTTGACATTACTAAGAATTTGAGATCACCCTTATTATGGTTCTTTCCTCATGAATTCAAGAAGTGTATATTTAATTATTTGTAGGGTTTTACTAGAGAGATTGGAGTTATCCTCAAAGCTATTTTTAACAAGAAGGAAACAATTATGTTTTAATTAGAGTATTCATTTGAAATGAAATAATCTTTCATATATATGGTTTTATAATACTACTAAACTGATTGGTCCTATAGGGATTGATTTTTTGTAATAATGATAATGTAATTGATATCATCTCTAGGCTTCTAGGGTTGGGTCACTAGGGTTTGTATTAGAGAGATGATTTTTAGAAACCATAGGAACTATATTTAGAAAAACATTGATCATATAACATAACCCTATAGTATAATTTAAGGATAAGTATACATGAACATCCTAGAGTCATGTTATAGGTTAGATTATGTGGTTATTAAAAAAATACATCCTTTTATAGATTCTACAAGTTGACATGGTTTTGTCATAGATGTACCTAAGAGTAAATACTCTAACAAGGTGTTCTGGGCCTTACTCAGGGTAACCTGGTAAATGAAAATCGACCATACTACACACATGGTTTCACAATCAGGGGTGATACTAATTGGATAATCCAAATATTCATTACAAAACACTATAAATAATTATAAAAATAAATTTCCTATGTTAAATATAAGTTGTTTTATATTAAGGATAAGGTTTCATGATTTAGAAATCCTATGAATGATATTATGGATAAACCTTATAAAAAAGAGGAACCAATGTGGAAATAAATGGATGATTATTTTAGGTAATGAGGTTTTATTAGGTAAGATGATATTTATTAATTAACCTTATATTAATGCTTTCTATCATATTTATTTTGGAAATTATATAAATTTGGTTTTAGAAAAGGACAACCTATATGTCAGGTGACTACCAATCAAATCCGGAAAGGCCATGGGTCTTGAACCCATTACAAAAAGATGATAAGAGTTTCCCACCAACCACTAACCTACACAGTTTCTTTATTAAATTTTCATTGTTTTTTGTTAAATAATTTAACAAACAAATGTTATTAATTAACCAATAATATCACTTTTGGATAATAGAGATTAATCTATTAACCATATTTGTTTTAGAATATAGTAATATAAAAATAGTTATACATCTCACTCTTCTATATACATAAGTTTTATTAATGTGTTCTTATAGTAGTTTAATAATTGAAAAATTAATTTTTGGTAATTAATTTATAGGAGTAATGTGATAAATTAAAATTTTATTAAAGCACAACCAAATGATATGCTTGTTCATATGAAATCGAAAACTATCATGCAATTATATATCATTATATTATTGGTCAGTAAATGAATTACCCAACATTAGTAAAATGACTTAGAAATAAAATTTTGTCAAAAAAATTAATTTCTATTGAACTGATAGACTACTAAATAATCCTAGACCTATGGCTTTGAGGCCCTCAATATTATATTGATTAATAAAATTTTTGTGATTGATGATCTCATTAACTCCATATAAATATTTAATCATTGCATTGATGGTCATATATATACATTCCACTAATCATTTCCTATATACAGATCTTGTAAAATTTTAGTATATGTGACCTTTGTATATTCCATTATCTATTTTATATAGAATAACTTATGAAACATTATCATGATGTGGTATTTACAAAATACAATGTACCAAACAATATATCACCATAATTATGTTTAAATTGTGAGGACACCATTTGATTATGGTGGGGATAATCTAACACACTGAAATTATAAATTAATAACCATTTATTAGAAAGTGTGTATGGCACATGGAACCAAACATGAAAGGGAAAATAATATCATAAGACATTATTATATATTTACTATTTTAAATAAATTCAATACATGATATAGTGAGTAATAAACTCAAAACAGAGTTATCTAGAATTAAAAAGAAGTCAAATCTTCCTTGATAGCATGTTTTTCATGCCAGAGAAAATTTCCTTGATAGTTTGAATTACTCACAAGATTCATTTTCACCTAATAATGTTATCTTATTAAAATATTATTATTTAATATAATATGATATAACCAAATAATTATGATAGTGTTTATGATTATTATTAACTAAATTATGAAAATTTATGGCTTAAATAAATATAAAATGAATTCATGGGTTTCCAATTATGGACAAAAGAAAAATAAGAATCAATTGTATATAAAAATGAAATATATTTCTTTTCATTATTTCCAAGAGTTTTATCCCAGTAAAAATAAATAATTAAAATTAGTTAATTAATATTCATGAAAAATATATGTTATATATTCAATAATTTTTTTTGATATTTACCTATTTGTTTTGAAAATCATAGGATAAGAAAAAACCCTTTTTCAAACATAAAAACCCATATTACAAAAAACAGTGTTATCACCTTTTAATGGAGATCCTATTTTAAATCCAATTTTTGACACATTTAAAATTTATCATTAAAAAAAATATTTCCTTATTTGGATGTAAAAAATAAAAAATTATTTTGTTGAATGATTGGGATTTTTCATTCAAATTTCATATTTTAGTAAATAGTAAAAAAATGATGCATTTTAATTCAAAAATGATTCGTCATCTAATTTATTTATATTTTGAGATTATAATTTTAATGTATTTTAAAATATTATTATATTTTTTTTATATATAAAAACAATATAGACATTTTTAGTCAATTTAATTGTAAAATTAGATATAAAAACATTTAAAACTTTTGAACGTTTCACTTTAAAACCCCATTTTTTCATTTTGTCTGCGGAATTAATTTTAAAACACAATAACTTGTTCTATGAATTTAATTGTGTAAAATTGATTACACATTTAGAATAAGAATTTTCAAATTATTTTAAATTTTATTTTTTATTTTTTATTTTAAAAAATTTTCCCTTGTAAAAATATTATTTACCGTTGTATCAGAAAAATTATTATAAGTGTTAAATGTAAAAGGTAAAAGCTTAACATACATAAAATTGCAAAATTTAATATTTGTATGAGGTCTTCCTCAAAAAAAAACAACCAAATAATCATTAATAAAAATTAAAATTCATTGAAATTAATTTCATCTGAACATGGTTATCCTTAAATATAAAATCATCAAAAATCTAATCACCTGAACCCACATATCCTCAAGTATAAATACCACCCATCCCTTAACCATATAGATCCAAAAAAAGCATTTTATGTCCTCAAATATCTTCCCAAACCAATCCTCCTTAGTCTCCCTATGTCTTGGTTCTTCTTGTCTCATGAGAAGTCCAAATCCATGGTCCTTAAGGGTCATTCAAGGAGGTGATATTCCACATTAATTTTTTTTTCAATGTAACCCTCTTAATTTTATTCTATTTTCTACATTCACCTAAACTCCTTCATCCCTAATTGAATTATAACTCCATTATAATGTATATGTTGGAGTTTTGTGTTTATAATGGAATATCTATAATCAATTTATTTTATTATCTCCTCTTATTCAATGAAATGAAATAATAGTCAACGTTATGTCGGTTAATGGACTCCGTGAATATTGTTTCTAGTTTTTTTCCACTACTGCCTTAATGGATGGTCTTAAAAAAATTCTGTTAAAATTATATTTTAATAATAAAATAATATCCTATTTCATATTCCTGAAATATTATATTAAACAATATCTTTATAATTTCAATGTTGTCGTTATATGATAACATCGTTTGTTAAAGTGTGGATTATCACCCCCTCAATGCGATGTGATTCATTCAAGCTATAAATAGAACATATTCAGGATAATTTTATTAAAAATATATATCATACGTGAAAATTATACGATAATTTAATTATAATATACCTATTTATCGTAATAATTTCAATATTTTAATACTACAAATAAATGAAATTTTTGTTTAGGAGTATATATGGCCTACCGTCTCAATGAACGCTACATTTCATTTCTTATATCCAAAATTTATAGATAATTATAAATATATATGTACTAAATATATACGATAATTAAGTCATGTTTTACATTATAGATATAATAAAATAATGATCTATGTTATATGATAATCAAATAAAAAGTCAAAACAAACTTGTGAAAATATGGTAATTAGAACTACAAATAGTTAAATTAATGAGTGGTTATTAAAAAACTGGTAATAATATATTATAAGAGGATCATATTTGATACTATAAACATAAATATAGTTATTTTATAAGTTATTGACATGTTTAAATTCATTAAACTAAAGGAAAAATACCACACAACACAAATATGTTTAAGATAATGGATTTTCATCTCAATTAACTTTCTATTAAGAAATAATTGTCGTTATGCACCTAGTTTAATTAATATGGTGTATATACTAAATTTTTATAGGATTTATAATTAATATCATGAAATTCCTGATATTATAATGTTCATTAATTTGTATTCCTTTATGAAGATATGATTTAAAATGTTTCAATGTGGTATGGGAACATTGGATGGTTTAAGTATTATTTTACTCAAAAATAATACTAATTATATTTATATGGAATTTCCATTCTGGGAAACTAAATAATGATTTTTAAATAAATAATACTATTCTCTTGTGTTTAATAATTACCATATTAATGTACTAGTTCCATTTTTTCACTTGTTCAAACTCAATTTTTTTTCAAAAACTCAAAATTATTTAACTGTTTAGTCAGAGAACATGTTTTATTCTAAGAACAAAGTATTATTCAATTGTTTTCAAAAATAAATGTGTAAAAAAAATAAACCAATTTTTATTTTAGATTTTTTAAAGAAATGTTTTTTTCTCCTTCCCTACAAATTAGTTTTCTAATATTTATATCATGCAAAAATAATTTTCTTTCACCTCATATAGCTTTTACATATTTATCCACTGTCACTACATTGAAACCTCATTTTAATTGTTAAAACATTTATTTTTAAATAAAATGATTTAAAATATATTATCAGTAAAATATATTTTTAAAAAAAATCAAAAGAAAAGGATAGTTTCCACAAAAACATTTTTAAATGTTATAAATTTATGTCATCAACAACAAAAACCCTCTATTTTCACTCCACATGGAATATGTTGTGTTGATATCATCCATATTATTCCTATAGATGGTTTAATAATTATGGGGGAAAGGATATTACTAAATTTTAATTTCATAATTCATTATTGAAGTCCCCTTGAAATATTCAACTTCTTATGATCATTCAGCATCATATTTCTCATAATTATCCATATCATTTATCTTAGATATTAATATTTCCCAAACCATATATCATTTCTAATATGGTGTTTACTTTTACTATTATTTGATTAAATGGGGAATTATTGATAAATATGTCTTTCTCATCCAATTCAGTTAATTGATAAGGTTTATTGGTTAATTTTATTATTCAACATGAGGATTTCTTTGGACTAGAAATGATGGGGGGGATCCTGGAATTTATATAGCTCGTAGATACATTGAAAATTTCCCATGAGGCAAACAATTAATCAAATGGGTTTTTACCCTTTGTTTTAAATAGTCTTCTAAAATGTCTTCATGGTAATAGGTTTTCATGTAACTCATACATGACGTCATAAAATTAATCATTTCACTCACAGTAGTTTCAATTATTATTAATCTATGAGATTTTACATCGAATATTCTATGGATATAGTTCATTTCATTTCATTGATTAAATGTCACATGTTTTAGTATCTTACCTTGCCATATTTATTTTTCTTTATCAATATTTTTAATGGCATGTATTCTCAGTTATAACCTTCACATATTATTTATTAAGTTCTATATTCTTTTAAGGATTATGAGGTATTTTTTTAGTTATTTTCCATTCCATAGTTATTATTCTCATTGATTCAATATTTCTTCCACTATAAATTTCCATAACTAAGCATTTCAGATCACCCTTATTATCTTTATTTCCCCAAAAAACCAACAATTGAGATATGAATAATATCATGGGTTCTCCTAGATAGATTATAGTTGTCCTCGATGTTTTTATTTAGAAATAAGGAAAAATATTTTTTATTAATATATTAATTTTTAAAGAAGTACTCATTTATGTATATGGTTTTCCAAAACTATTAAACTAGTCAGTATTTCGAGGCTTCATTCCTTGAAATCTTGTTGATGTAATTGATTGAAGACACCATCTCCATGATTCTAGGATCAGATCACTACAATTCACATGTTTATAATATTACATATGATCTTATTATAAAACAAAATTACCTTTTTTAGTAGACTTTCTTTATTTTCACAATTTCAGGTGTTAATTACATAGTTTCTTGAGTATGTTTTAAATGGTTAATTTTATTTACTATCACATAGATCATGATTTAATCAAATATAAAAATTAAAATAAGATTTAATTATCATATATATATTTATAATATGTATTTATAATAATCCATAGTGTTTGGAGATCTAAAGTGAAATTCACTATTCAGGGAGACGGTAGGTCGTACCTACGCATGAATGAAACTTTAATTTCCTTATCATATTACTATAGATTGAAAAGTAATTGATATATATATATATATATGAGTATATTAAAATTTCAGTATTACATCTACATCATATATTTTACATAGGTTATTAAAACTATCTTATTTACATTCTATGTATAGTATAAACAAAACACATCGCTTTGAGGAGGTTATTGTCCACACGTCCACAAATGAACTTATCAAATTTGAAAAAAATTGTTATGTTTAAAGTGACATGTTATCAAATAATCACAAAATAATAAAGACAATATATATATAATATATATCATATAAAATTATCTTTTTAATTAGAATTTTCAACCATGAGAGGGGTTAATGGAGAAATGAATGAAATCGTTTTATGATGTGATAATTTTCAATACACATAAAATTTATGTTCAATGCCTATTAGATGTATGTTCATCTAAGTGTAGTTATAAAAACATAGAAAACAAATTCTCAATATATTGACGATATTGGTGTTGTTATATGAGCATAGAATATTAATATTCTAGGGACTGTACAATGAAATTAATACAAAGAGCTTGAGGAAGGATATTACCTCTTACTCCAGGTAACTCCTTTTGGTTGGCACCAAAGGGATTCTATGGATGGATTTATTCACATGATTAGGCTTCTAAAGAAATGGGATATATTTTTATGATCTATTTGGGAAGATAATGATAGAGATAATGTGTCTTGATGACATAAAGAAGAGAGAGGGGTGAGTCCTTTTTATAGTGGAGGTGGAGTGACATTATTGTAAATTTAGATGAAGGGAATTAAAACCATTTTTATCACTTTATAGTGGATAAAATATATTTAAGATTGTTTATGGTCAATATACGGTTATAAAATGGATTTTGGAAAATTTTATAGATCTTTTTAGCTCATAATATTAAGGTTTAGTCCTTTTTTAAGGACTGATATCCTGCCCCGAAAAGCAAGATCCCATTATTGACCAGAAAAAAGCATTTAAACCAGTCTAAAAGTAGGTTCTTGACATTGATCCTTCCTTAGATAGGAAAGGAGATCACCCAGATCTTGATCCTCCCAATGAAAACCATAGCTGTTCACACCGTTGTTCGCAAGACCAGCAGCCACCACATTTTCTTCTCTATAGACATGTGTAACAATGTGCTACTTAGAGTAGAGAAGATCCAAGAATCATGACCATTTATTTGTCAGCTTCCAAGAAATATTAAGAGAAGATATCCTAATAGCAATCACCAATTGTGTGGAATCACATTCAACCCATAGTTTGTCCCACCCCCTTCTCCCGGCTTTCTCAACCAATTCAATTACAGTTGTCATCTCTGCATCAAGAGCAGTGACGAAGCCACACGATCCATAAAGACAACCAACAACACACCCTACATGATCCTGGAAAACCACCCCAAAGCCAGAGTTTCTCGGGTTACCTCGTGAGGTTCCATCCGTGTTGTTCTTGATCCAGCCTTGGAAGGGAGGTTGCCAAAGAACTTCAATCATTCCATGAGGTGGAGAAAAGTTTCCCCGAACTCCCAGCCTCTTTAGAACAGAGAGATCATGGCAGGAATTATCAGAAAAGAAAGTTCTCAGCAGAACAGCCTCACGGATAGTAGCGAGAAACCTAGAAATTGTAGTACCAGTGCTGAATTTCTGCTGCTCATGAATGGCCTTGTTTCTGGATTTCCATATAATACTAAGTAATTCTTCCGTAGTAGATAAGAATAGATACCTGAGTTGAAGAGATAAATTAATAGAAGGCCAAGTTCGCATGAAGTCCACAATTGAGTTTCCCCGAGGCTGTGGCACTTCAAATAAGCTGGAGACTCCATGCCACATTACTGCAACAACCACACAGTTGATGAAGAGGTGATATAAGTCTTATATGTGTTGATGACATAAAGAACATCTGGAGCAGAAAGATATGCTACATCTTTGAAGAAAGTCATCAAGGGGAAGTTTCATGTGATCTAGTCTCCAAGAAAAAGTGGCACGCGAAGGTTTCATAAATCCATTATTCAACTTACACATCCACTGAGAGTCCGAATCATTTCCAATAGTATTCTTGTAAAAATCCTTTGAGGAGAGTATGCCATTTGGTGCTGCCTCACAAGCCCAAAAGTCCCCCCTAGAGGAGAAGGAATACTGCCCCACAGTAGAAATAATATGGTTCGGAATACCCTCTATACTGCCCAATTGCTCCTTGATTGACAGATCCAAAATCAAATTGGAATTGTTGTCAGTAACCAAGTCTTTCAGGTGTCTTCCAGTCCAATTGCATTTCCAGAATGGCAAAGAGGAATCCTTTGAAACAAGCCACCAGGAATCAACATCAATTCTAGAGAAAATGTTCCTAAAGGCATGCCAGACATATGAATTAAGATAATTAATTGTTCCATATTTAAACTTGTGAATGAATCTAGACCTAAGGAGGGATAAGGCCTCATATTTAGTGTTAACAAGATTCCAAATAAAACCAGATTACAAGGAATCATTAAAGCATGTCAGGTTTTTAATGCCCAGACCCCCATCTTCATATGGTTTGTAGATTGAACTCCAAGAAATTGTGGCAAGCTTTTTTTCAGAGATGATTCTGCTCCAAATAATGTTTCTGATTGAGGTTTTTATGTTCTTTTTTAAGGAAAGAGGCCACTTGTAGACCATAAAAGAATAGATTGTATGACAATATGAGTTTTTAAAGTAAAAATGTTCGAAATATTAAAATATATTTATATCAAATTTAAAACAGAAATTGATTATAATGATATTATTTAGACTAAATTATATAAATTTTTTATGATTTTACATTGAAAACTATTTAAAATATAATTTTACATAATCAAAAAACATTATGAAAACATAGTTTTGAAGGAAAAATCAGCACTTTTCACGATTCATGAAAAAATAAAACATCACAGAAAATAAAAACAAATCATTGTAAAATATTATTGATGTTTATATTTAAAATATTATGTATTTTTTCATATAATATTTTCAAGAGTTCTAAAAAAATTTAAATTAGGTCTTCCATTAAAATGTTGTAAATCTACCTATATAGAAATATAGGGGTTTATGCATAAAATTTAGTTAGATATTATCTTATTAATATGAAATACATTGAATGAATAAGAAAAATATTTATATTATATATATTATATATTTTACATTAATATCCCTCACTAATTCTTATTTATTTAATTTATTATGACAAAACCTCATTATGGGCATAACAATATTCCCTTTATATTCATTTACTTATTATATTAATTCCAATTTAATTTATAACCAATGAATTTATTTTGTATTTGTGTAAATAATAGTTTTTTATAATTTAGTTAATACAATTTATAATCATTAATTTAATGGCTAGGTTATATCAAATAATTTTAAATCTCAATGTTTTAATAAAATATTGGTGTTCGGTAAAAGTCAATCATGTGTGTAACACAAGTTATCATTGAAATTATTTATCGTTTGTAACAAAAGATAACTCAGTATTACATTCATTGTAAGATATATCATAGATTGAATTTATTTAAAATTGTAAATATAATATAAATTCATGGGATATTATATTCCATTATTTATTTAGTTTTGCATCTTCTAATGCTTTGGCATATAATGCTCTTACTTTAGAATTATGGGGATTTAAAAAATCTGTAGGTGTTTCATATGATCCCCATAAATTTTGGAATATAATAGAGTATAATCAATATATATAACTCGTTACTAAAATAGCTTTTTCAAGGTTAAATTTCAATTTAGATAACATATTTATTGCCTAAGGTTTCACTAGTACACTTGGCTCTTCCATCATAAAAGTAATGTAATAAAATTTATAACTATTTATATATGATCCTTTATTAAGTTATAAAACATATCAGTTTATAGATACATGTCTTTATTCACATTGTTTTTTAAGTCTAGTTTTATCAAAAAATATTAATCTGATAATATATAAAATATGTATACAAAAACAAAATTCTAATGATATCATCCGCTATGATACATTAATTGTTAAAATATGATACTTGAATTTGAATTAATGACTCTCTTTATTCAGTGTATTGTTATCATTAGCCATTTTTTTATTAGGTTATCCAACCAAATAAGATAACATCATACTCAAACAATTTAAAATGATTTATTAGAGAGATTCTATGTTAATGGTATAATACCCTTACGGAGGGTATAAAAAGTGTCTTAGCCCACACATAATGCACCAGAGTAATGAATGATTTGATGCTAAATTAGCCTTTTCTAATTTATTAATCATAGGTGTATCTCTTAATATATGGGTATAATTTCTTATATAACCACCCAATATTGAATTCACCAAGATAGTAGGATGTTATCCTATATAAATACATACCCATAGACTTATCCTTAGGATTATTACTAATGTTATTATACCCTAGTCCATAAAATACTCATTATTACATCATCTGACCTAAATGGATATATATGAAATTGAAATTATGATCATCCTTAACTTATAAAACCTTAAATTATCCTCAACTACAATTATGTACTCTAAAGTTATCTAAACTATTCTTTTATACAAACTATGATGCTCCAAACCCACACTATCTGATATAGTACTCATAAATACCTTCTTTACATACTATATTAATAATAAATTAATGTGCCCCAATTTTAACCATCATTAATTAAAATATCTCAAAACAATATTGATTCACTTATATTAAAAGTAAATTTTAGGTATATATATTTAGAGAGTTTGTAAAACAATTTAACATAAAATTTCCTTGACTTTAATCCACCAAAATAAAATTGTGTTAGTGGATTTAAATGAAAACACATGACCAAAATATACACCAAAAAAAGGAAAGATGTGGAGACTGTTAATCATAACTCCCTGAAGATAAATTGATATACAAAAACCTTATAGTAATAGAAACGTAAGATTAAAAAGAACATGAGACGAATACCATGAAATTAAAATAAAATCAAATGGAAGAAAATTATTATACATAAATTTAATTTGGTTAAAATAAACCATATAAATGAAATGATGTTATTCAGTATCATACAAGTCTCATGGAATAAAAAATGAGTCAAATATACCCTTATAAGCTTCAAATGTTTTGATTTAAAACCCATGGAAGTAAGGAATTTTAAATGTAAAATTAATTATCATAAACAATGACAGAATCATGAGAAAAATATTAATGGTGAATCAAATACACCATAAATAGGAAACCATGGTGTATTATATGAAACATGTCTCATGTGGATTAAATTGATATAAGTAACCATTAATAGTAACATAATCATTAAGGTAATAAAATTTTGACAAAGAGGTTATAAAGAATTATTGTGAAATGCTAGAAATTTATAATGAAATAAAATAAAAGGATCTATTCAGAAGGATAAATAAAAATTAAAAAAATATTGTTCAACATGAATGTTTGGAACTCAATGGAAGAGAATATGGTTTACACAAACAGTTGATTCTTTTTAAATTTTCTGAGAAAAAAACCCATGAGAGAAGTTCATAGATTATAAAATTAAAAATCATGAATCATAAGGGAATAATGATAAAAAAATATTAAATAGGTTGTAGATACACCATTATAAACAAATCATGGAGTATATTAATAAATATGTTTCAAAGTGTTAATATTTAGAACATAGACCCTAACCATAAATCCTAATTTCCACTAAAACACTTGAATCCCATGTATAAAAAAATAACAATATGAATAACTTATTATATAAAATTATCCATATACACAAAAATTTATAAGCAAACATTTTTATTTATTCTCTATATATATTAGTTAGTTATAATTTATTTTTAATATCGTGTGTGACTAATCTTGATCATATTGAACTAGTTTTAAAATAACACTGTTTTTCATCATTCATCTCATAATTTTAATATCTTCGAGAAATTAAAAGTATCTAGAATTTCTATTTTATAAGTATTCATATTTTTATAATTTTATTCTATTATTTATTTGGTTACGATCCATAAAAATGAAATCAACACTGTTTATGTATTAGGGATTTAGAATGAATAAACATTTGTATCTTAATTCCTGATTTTAAAATTAATGATACCATTATAAGAAATAAATTAAGTCTTTATTTTCACATCATTAATAGAAAATAACATTTTAATATCTTTTCATAAAATACTAACATATTTTTTATCCTATGTTCATATAGACAATGTTAAATATATTAGTTACAATGATTATTTTTTGCAAACCACCATCAAAACATCAAATAAAAAGTGAATTTAAATGACCATTCACTAGCGGTTTTTTAAATAACTGATTTTTAGAGAGGCTTTAAAAACCAGTTTTATGTTATAATACTTTTATAAAGGTATAAAAATTAAATTTTGTATCTTTATAATTAATTTTTTTGTAAAACAATTATGCTAAGATATGAAAATAATAATATTTAAATTACTCTTTAGTTTTACCATAAAACTACTCTGGAATGTTTATTTGAACATTGTTTTATGTTAAAAACTCGTATTTAAATCCATTCTATTTTGATATTCAATGCTGGTTTTATTATAAACATGCATGTAATAATGTGAATAAAATTTCAAGCCCATGTTGTGTTTACTATAAAACCATTGTGGAAATTAACCTTTAATGTAGTATTTGGTTAAAACTCGATGTGAAAAGCCATTCTCATTCATATTACATGTTTCTTTTATTAAAAACTATTATAGAATGATTAATTAAAAAATTGAAACTAATACATGTTCCAATACCTTCTAATAATTTTCCATGTAAACAAATAGTAATACTCCACATATAAACTAGAAAACCATTTTCCAATACTCATTTTTTTAAATACAGTTAAAATATACCTATATGACACTCAATCTAACAATTAACCAAACCTCAAAAATAGATTGAAAATAAATTTCAAATTTGGGTAAGGACTTCATCCATATATGGTGCAACATAATTGATAATATATAATAATGATAAATTTTATAATATTAAAAAATTGAATATTTTCATATAAATCCAAAAATAAATATTATAAATAACCTTAATAAATGTAGTCACCTTCCCATTTTTGATGATCTCATACATAAATATTAAATCCTAATAACCAAATTCCAAATTTTCATTCTGATGATTATATTTTCTTATGAAACATTATGTTGAAATAAACTAATATATATATAAAAGAAAAATTTATATAATATAAAATTTCTTTACCATTACTTTTATGTATTTAATTTTTTTAGAATCTTTATCAATAAGTGATCATCATTGAACATTTTCTAAGACCTATATTATTATATATCAAATAAAATTATATGTATAATAGAATTAAGAGTAATGACCTTATAAAAAATAATAAAATATTTTTTAACCATTTGAGAATTTTATTACAAATCCCACCTAGTAAAAGAATAACCAATATAATGTTCCTTCATTTGGGCATAATATTCTTGACATCCCATGAACACTATAATTTAATATTTTCAAAATCAATGAAATTATATGGATTAATAATTTATAATTATCCTATTCTTCATACTGATCAGTGAATGGGAAAACCCTACACCCAATATCTATATATTCTAGTCAATAGTATATTTCTATAACTCTGGTATAATAATTAAAATATTATATAGTAGTTGAAATGTATTCTGTAACCGTAAATCCATAAATTCAAATTTTGTTCTTTTGAATGAAATTCAGGAGTAGATACCTAATTAAAGGATTACTTAATAACCCCATATCATGTCATACTTATATAATAAAGGAAAAAAATAAAAATTTATATACATGGAAAACAACCAAATAATAGCTATATTGAGCACAACAAATATAATAATCAACATGACACCTTTTTTGAATATTCTCAATTAATATTTCCTTCAAAATATATAATACATCATGAAAAGCCCAGATATATTATCCAATAAAGGATAAATCAGGGATAATCATTTTATCTTATCAGAAATTTCAGATGTATCCAATGTTGTTGTTTCCAAAACCTTTTGTTTCTATCATACTAATTATTTTTATATATATACTCATAAATAAATTAAATATTATAAAAAGAAAATATAAATATTTTAAAAAAAACACATATACCTTTTATACAATTGAATGAAGAATTAATGTTCAATATATTCAAAAAAGACTCACACAACCTCCAACTCTATTAATATCCTTCTTATATAATGATATTTTAGAATTTGGATCGGTAATATCATGTATCGATACTCTTACATAACCCAACTGCATGAACTAGAAAATTTATAGAATCCCCTAAAATAAGTATGACTCCCTATTCGAAAATATTAACATGGGGATATATATTATACAACTCATACTATAATATCAGGTCTGAATGAGGAGTTGAACGATCTAAGTGGGATAGTTGTGTAGGATATGATTGTCTCAACATTTATTCAATCTTACCATGTAGAATTGATTTAATTTTTTCACCTAGAGAATGATTTTGGCCTTTTACATATATTTTAAAGAATTTTTTTCTATATCAGTTGATTTATTACATAATAGAGAAAAAAAATTACTAATACAGAAACCCACATCATATCCACTTATGTGGATAAAGTGTTCTATATTTACTAATGTAGAATCTAGAATATATATCCTACCATCAAGGTTGAATGTCCCCTTCAATGATTTCTCCACATGTTTATCCTGAAATGATATATCAAAATAGTATGTTAGTCATGTTAATTTAATAAAATCAATATAAATAATGAATAATTTCTTATAACTATGGTAGATTCTTAATTAGATTAATCAATAAAAAATTAATTCTTTCTCATTGTCTCTCTTTTCCATTTTAATAGTGTGTAGCAGGATATTTATTTGTAAAACAGGCCTCTTTTATGACACTACTAGATTTATCTCTTATTTCATCAAACTTATCAACGTCATTTTTTACTCCAGTGAATTGTACAATCAAATTGATAAATTCTGAGGGTATATATTCTACAAATATATCTCCATAGAGATATCCTAGAGGCGTATTACAAAAATTTAATTTAATAATTAATCTTTTAATATATAAAAAATTTAACAATATTCAATAATGTTAAAACCATAAATGCTTTATCATATTGCTTAGTGAAATATTTATTCCATGTAATTTCATCAAAAACCCCATAATTGTTGTGTGTGTTTTTATTATGTAACTTCTCAACAATATTTTTTTACAATTACATTATATATATCTATATAATAACTACTAATTCAATACACTTTTATTTGATTTTGGTCAATTCATGAATGATGAATGTCATCTGTGATTGAAAAAATTTAATATGAGTCATATAATATATATCATATTCAAATAATGAGATAAAAAAATTCAATTGAGATATTTTACTATTAATTACTCCCACATATTATATTACATTATCTTCTAAATGGAATTATAGTCATTATATATAATCTGAATTCATTAATGGCCATTCATAGTGATATAACTACAAAACAATATTGAATTTGGGTGAATTAATTTATTATTATCATCAATATTAATATTTATTCACTACTTTATATGAGTAATTGAATGTTTCGATAAATGTATAATCCCACTTCTACCATTTATAGGAATCATTTTATATAGAGGTGAATAGAAGAATCTACTATAGGATTCTCCCCTGTAGTCCAAAAAATATTTTCTGATTAATTTATTCGTTATATTCAATAAATGATATAATTATGGAATATTTAATAATATGAAAAAAAACCTACATATACCTAGGTAAATGTTCTACTTCCCATTTTTCTATCATTTAAATAGATTATTGTGACTATATTTTGAGTACCTTGATATTATTCAAAAAGTGAATATGTAAAAAAATTAATTAAAACATATTTATGTAAATAATAGTGTCAGACACGTGTATGTTTTGAAAAAATGATTTCATTATTTTTAACCAAAAATTTTATTACATACATTAATAAATATAAAATTTATTTAAGAAATGATTAAAATGGGAAAAATATATAAATTTAAATTAAACACTTATGGAAAATTCTTTTATATGTGCAAATCTATCAAAAACATAATGAAGAAGTTCAGGTTTTTCAATCAAATAATGTCTAACATGAACTATTGAGTATAAAAGATAATAAAAAAATAATATAATATATATATATATATTAAAAATTTTGTTTTTAAAAGTGAAAATTTCAAACCAAGTTATTAAAAAAAATATTTAGTTAAATAATTAAGAGAGTGACATAGTGTTTCCCCACATACCTTCTACATTATCATTTAATACATCTTCAAATATATCCACATTATATTGATTTTTATCATTTAAAAATCCCATAGAAGTTGATTAATCCTCACATTTATTTTTAACAACATCATAATCTTGACTACCAAAATAATTTTTCTGCCTTGAAAAATGATGGAGTACTAATAATTCAATTGGTCGGTAAAATAAAATAACTAATTTTCATGTTTCTCTATGATAAATAATTTCTCTGAATAACTAAGTCTTTTCAAATCAATTAGTTTAAATCCAAAATCATCTTATTTCACCCCACTACTACTATAAATGTTGTTACACTTAAACACTTTCACTCAAAATTTAGTAAATACATTTTCCCACATATCCACGCCAACTCCAAAAGATAAAATTTATTTAGAAATTGTGTTTTTAAATTTTGATCATGATAAATTCAATTCTTTAGTGATGACCATTACCGAAAAAACAAGGAATATTACTCTTTGAATCATATTTTTTATAAAATATTTTTATCCATTAATATCAAAACTAGAACCTGAGATCACATTAAGAGATGATACCCCTCCCAAAAATTTAAATTCATATGTGCAAGTTAATTCTATAAATAATTTCTCTTTAACTTTGAAAATAATGTATTATTATTATTAATATTCATCTACTTTTTCATTTATTTTTAGATATCAAAACATTAGTCTAGTAATATGTGATTATATATATGGTTGAGCCTCACCTATATTGTTGAAAATGTATAAATATTATGACATAAGTTTATAGCAAGAAATGAATATTACATTGAGACCATGAATCCATATACCTTAACTATAAAATATAAAATTTCAAGATATATAGGGTTAAATATGCTCTAATTTCTACAAATAATCAGAATGATAATCAATCACATATTCTAATATTTACTTTTAAATAATATAGACACCTGGTCAATGGTCATTTTTAACACATATCCTCAAAAAATTTATATATATTCCAAAAATATATATCCAATTAAATTAAATATTCCCATATATTATAATATACCACACCAAATATATCACATGATGAACCATTATATCAAAAACATATTGTTGGAAAATACATTTTTTGTCGAAAAAGTATGAAGTATGAATCAATCTACATAACCAAAAAAGTTTGAAAAAATGATTTTAAAAAATATTATTTTAAAAATTAACATATCCTAATGATAGTATTTTTTTATAGTTATCAATAATATAACACAAAATACAACTAACAATAATTGTTTCATCAATAAATGATTATAATGAGATTTAATATGTATTAATTTATAATATTTAAATGACCCAAATTATTTACATCTAAAGATTATTTTATAGGTTCATTAATACCATGTAAACATTAAAAAAAAAATCTACTAAATTTAGTGTAATGTGTGGAAAGAGAATCCAAAATATGTTACATTATATTTCATAGATGGAGCTTACTCTAAATTTATTCTGATGGATATTAATTTATATATTTCATGTAATCTATATTTTTTATTTCATTTTTGTGTAAAAAAGTTTCAATAAAATGATACAATATATTGTTATAAATATTAATTACATTTATGTTATGTTTAATCTCAAAAAAATTCGAAAAATGTATCTTCATTAAGATATACTATTTATTCTACATATTTTTTTGATGAAAAAACATTCTTTCATTCCAAAAGTGAAATCAATATATGTCACATAATAATAATTTTCTTTGTGTGATAATAGTTATGGGGTATGATTGTTATCCTATTAACCATTAAATATCATTTCTAATCTATTATAAGGAGAACACATTCACCAAATTCATTGATATAACATGTACAATATCATTCATCAATTCTACATTTGATAATATCTTGTCACTTTTTATAAAATTTGATATGCTTTTTTTATTTATATTATATCCAATTAGGTTTCCATATACAAGTAATGAATTCATAGTGAACATTATAAAGTCACATAAAGAAAATAATCATTCTTGTATGCATCAAAAATTATAACACATTTCCCAGATAGAGATCCTAAATCAAAAATCAATAGTGAAAGATATACATCAATGTTGTTTCAATTTTTTTTTTAAACCATTATCAAGAAAATAATAACAGTATCATTACTCACACATATCAATGGGTAAAAGTTATAAATTTCCCACTAAATAAGATATGTATTATGTTGTATACAGATGCTTTGATAGAAATTCATTACATATATAAATTGTCCCATCTTGATATTTATAGCTTCACATATAAAATTAATGATTTTTTCAAATATGTTCCATTATGGAGAATTAGAAGGGGTTCATAGGCTTCCTTCTGATATGAACTCTTTTTTTCATCAAAACATTTATAATAACATTGAATTTGAAAATAAATGATTTAATTGATGTGTTATCAAAAGATACTAGATTACAATTGCAGGTGGTTTGGTGTCGGTATGTGAGAATGAACTAGAGTTGAAATATTCATCCGTAATATATTGTTATGTGCCACATTTAATATATTTTCAAAAAATATCACATTTATTATGATATAAAACAACATATTTGGGGTAAGCATGTAACATTTTCATACCCAAATCCGATTGGGTATATTATTTTCATTATGTCATAATGGGAATTCAAAAGCATGCTTCCTTATGGAAGTAACCCTTTTAAATGATTAAGCAATTCTGAGTATATTTTATCACTCCACCCATTTATTTTGTTCAATCAATATCATCTCCAAAATAATATTAACACTATATATTTAGTATGACCGGATAATAGTGGTTTTTTAAAATCTTCATACAATCATATAACTATGGATATATTTTGATGGTTTCAAAATCTATATCACTAATTAATTCATCAATTCAATTCTATGTATCTAGATAAATGTTTTGATAAAAAATAGATGTGGAAGTTTATATTATTTCACCATTCCAAATCGAATGTGTTGAATTATTATAAGAACACAATTTTTACACTAAGGTAAATGATTCTTTTTTTCCTTCTTTTTCGAGATAGTTTTTGAGAAAACATGAGAAAATGTACAGTTCTAGAAAATTTCTAGGTTACACACCATCTACTTTATAGTAAACTTTTTTTGTGTTTTAGTCATGTACTAACTGAAGGATAACTATTTACATTCTCTATGGTGACTATGTAAAACGATTCGAATACATGACATGTTGTGTTACTTAACACTTCGTGTATTTCAATTTCAATGTACCTGCTGAGTCCTAGCCATGTGATGACCTATGTGACGTTTCTAACCCATGTAATGACCTGAAAAACCTATGTAAGTCAGATTAAGAACAAGTCTCAACATGAAATGTAGTCCTTAATATATGTCATGTAATTGTTTTATTTGTTTATATGGAAGAGCGTCATGTATGGTTTCCAAAAAAATCATATTCTTCCCCATTTTAGATTGTGATGCTCTAGGAGGTTGAGAACACTTATTCCCCTAGATTCTTCATCTGAAATCTATTCATCAATCCATCGGTGGCTGCATGATCGCATTAGGAACGCTAAACTTGTACACTCGATTTTATTCTTATTCTCTTGTCTCATAACCCGTAGTTTCCACCTGAGTATAATATTCAAGATTTGGAAGAAATGTTTATATTTGAAGATCAACTTTGATTTGGAGCTCGATATTAGATGTTCTTACATCTATGAGACTAATGTAGGTGGGGATTCCCTATTTTGTGTTTTTGTTGTCAGTTGGGAGTTTCGGCTTTTTAGCGCATTGTCGGGCATTGAGCGAGACCAGTGTTTCTTTATATTTAATTGACTGTAAGCCTTATGTGATGTCATTGTGCATTCCCTTACCTTGTTATTCTTAAGAGAGGTCGAGTTATAAGTTATTTTTTACTTGGTGCATTCCAGAAGGTTGTGCCAAAATAGTTATAATTTATTTTTATTGAAAAAATAGCTGAGTTAAAATTGATTAAGCTTGATTATCTTTATTAGAGGATTTCAAAACCACAATAATGATATGGGAAAACACATGTCTAGTATAATTCATCTTTTTAAATTGTTTTTATATTTTAGATTTATTCATTTGGTATAATTTCTATGATTCATGATATTTCTTATGTTGAAACCTCTAGGTGATGTTT
The DNA here is from genome assembly GCA_963277665.1 of Viscum album. Lineage (NCBI taxonomy): Eukaryota > Viridiplantae > Streptophyta > Magnoliopsida > Santalales > Viscaceae > Viscum > Viscum album. The sequence goes on from OY728164.1 coordinate 1,201,769,130, forward strand.
GGTGTGGCTTTGATATTCATGAGTGGTGTTGATCACAGGTTGGGCATGGCCCGGATTATTTGGGGTGTTTTCACCACTAGATTGGGTTTCATGGATGTCATATTGAGGTAGTGAGATAGTCAGATCGGGCATGGCCGGGGTTATGTGGATGGTAAGGACATTAGATTCTTGAGCGATATAGTCTTAGGGACACGGGGTGTCAGAGGTGTTGTGTCTTTGGTTATAAATTTGGTCATTACCGCTCACCAGTGACATGGGTTTTGTGCACATAGATGACATTCTAATAAGGTCATTTTAACCAATCGTTTGGGTAGAGTCCCACATAGTTGTGGTTTGGTGATTATAGTTTGGGGGTGCTTACCTTAGAAGCCACATGGAAGGCGAGGAGCCTTTATAATGTTTTGTGATGCCATGGGATACTAGTACATGAGACACGATGTGTCAGGAGGAACATGGTGATACGTTACTACCACTTGGGCATGCCTACGAGATATCGGTACATGAGACACACAGTGTGAGGAGGCACCTGGTGCTGGGTTACTATTACTTGATCATGCCTTCGAGACGTTGGTACTTGAGACACGCAATGTTAGGAGGCACATGGTTCTAGGTAATGCGGTTGAGATTCTAGCATTGTCCAAAACATGTGAAACTCCCATGTGGAAGTTGTGCACCAGTGGATATTGTTTTTACATTGTGAATCCCATTTTTTACATTCCTTATAGATTCATTCCTCCTTAAACACCTATACATGGTATAAATTATTGAGTGGTATCATACTGAGATTCATCTCACACCATACACGGGCCATTCTAGATGCATATAGACATTATGGATTTAGGTTCTAGAAATAGATCAGCTTCCGAAGTTGGATGATATTAGCTACTACATGGAGATGGTATGTACCTTGAGGTCATTCATAGTCATAGTTTACTTTGTTTTGCTTACTTTCAGGTATTGACATACATACCTAATTTCATAGCTACTATTGGTTAGCAATGGGTGCCATTATTAATTGACATGTATAACCTGTTGTGGATGCATGATTGGTTTTTTATGGTAGTTACAATTTATTTTCATCATGTTGATTTATTTACTTTTAGTTAGTTCTAAATATTAGTGATATTTATTTTATACTATTGTGCTTCGGCTATGAGGGTCTTGTTCGAGCCTGTTGAGTCTTTATTACTATTTCATGTTTTTTTATTATACTCATACAAGTACCTTATTTTCTCCGATAGGGTATTTACTCAACACTATAAATATTTACACCCTCACTTCTTGTTGATAGCCTTTGTCATTCGGGGAGGTGAAGCTAAGGTAGTTACCCCATCTCGTTTAGTACCGTTTAGGTGGTTATTTGGGTTGGGACGTTACAATGTTGAAGTAGAGGGATTTGTTCTTAAGAAGGATTTAGTAGTAGCTTTTGACATACTACTAATGAGATCAATATATCCTTTTTATTTACATAGGTTTTACAATTTGGGATATGGTAGACTAGAGATATTTTGTTATAATAATTATGTTTGAAGCTTGTTCATGGGTGCATGCAGCCCTAGGTATAAGGGGCAGACCAAGTTACCTGGGGTGGGATTTTCCATTTTTTGCTAAAAATGAAATTTATATGATTTCAACCATGGTGGATCACTTGGTTTGTGATGATTATTGGTTATGATATTTGACCCTTAACCCGGTGTGGGAAGGGAGAAATAATTGGACCTTGGACCAGAATGTCACGGTTTGTTTTCTATGATTTTCATTGGTATATTGTTAGTGTATTTCAATTTCAAATCTTCACACATTCTTTGTGAAGTGATAATACAATTTGAATAATATCATTTTCCATTCTATATATTCTTTTGAAATTTGAACCATAAAATTACTAATAGAGTTTATTATTTATTTCAATGTAATATTTCATGCATTAAATTATGTAAAATTGCATGTTGGATAATATTTAGGTCTGTCTTGTATATAAGCAGGCATGTACTATGACTGAGTTGATGTTGATCACTAGGATTGGGCATCATGATTATCTATTTGAGGTAGTGTGGCTATAATTATAGGGTGACTCAATCGTCGGTTTGAGGTAATGATAGTTTTCGGGATAGGCATGGCCTGAGATAATTTTGATACATGGCTCTATTGAGGGTGAGAAATGAGTCCATGAGGATAGGATTCCATGGGGCATGGTTGCAGTGGGGGGGAGTAAGGGTAGTTTTTATGCATTTCCACTTTAATTCATTCGTTATCTCCATTATATGTATATTTATATTGTTATATATATGGTTTTTCTAACCACTTATGGTATTTAGTGGGTTCCTCCTAGACAACTCAACAAAACATTAGGCAGGTGATGGAAAAATTACATAGGAGGAAGATCAGATTCACACACCTTAGGGACATGCAGAGCATGAGCCAAAGGTACTGGATTAGGGACCAAATTAGGTTTAGGATCCAGTTCAAGTAAATCAGTATTAGAGTTTGGTAGTGTTTGGGTCGTGGCTCGACAATAAGCTCTGATCTATCTTGATAATTTTCATTTATGGGATTGTGATAGGTGTAGAGGGTACAGATAACACTATGGAATATCATACATGGTATTTTAAGTCGCAACACCAGATTTTTTAGGATGAGGTCCATCCAAATGAAATTAAAATCTAGATAGAGAGAATTCAAAGGATCATCGAGAAGCTCGATACACCTCCTGGGCGGAGGGTCAAGCTGAAGACATACAATTTGAAAGGACCAGTGTAGCATTGGTGGGATATGTAGTTTTAAGATCATAGACATAAAAGGATTGCATGGAAGGACTTTGAGGACATGTTTTTCGAGAATGTTTCCCTCGAGATTCTGAGGGAAGAGAGAGATCAGGAGTTCTTGAGCCTCCATCATGGTGACATGTCCATTATGAACTATGAAACTAAATTCACTGAGTTATGTTACATTGCACTAGGTATGTTTTGTTATGAAACATTGAGGGTGAGGTGATTCAGATATAGATTATGAAACACCAGTAAGGTGCAGTTAATCATCATCAGGTGGGATTCATTCTCAAAGGTGGTGAATCAGGTGCTCATATCTGAGAGAAACTTGACGAACATGTCAAATTTGAATCGGACAGTGGCTTTAGCAGAGGGTTAAGATATTAGATACCGAGGTTGGGATGATCTTCAGTAGGGAACCCATGAAAAAGACTCAACTAGACCACCTCTTGTCCATTCATCAATAGTTTTCTTTTAGAGTGGGAAGATAGGGAATGTTCAAACACAGTGAAAAAGGCATAAAAAGGGGTTTCAAGCATATAGATAGGTCAGAAATCTTGAGAGGTTCTGCAGGCAGCCTTCTCTGACAGCTAGTAAGCAGGGTCCCGTATAAAAAGTTTCGTCCAGAGTCAATTATGGATTCATACCACATGTGGGTAGCTATGTTCACCAACACACAAAGGATGTAGCAGAGACAACGAGACCCAACTGAGGGTTCAGTGGCCGGAGGCTGGAGGGGCACCACAGGGAGGTCAAACATCAGGTAGTCATACAATATGCTAGGTTCATTCCATGGATCATCTCGATCCAGAGCAGGCTAGTGAGCCAATGACGTTTAGAGGTATTCCACAAGCATGGCCATGATTTTCTTGTTTTCTTTTTTTGCATGGCCTTTCATGTCGGTATGTTTTGAGTACATGAGGTGCACAAGATTTATGTGGACCGCTCAAATGCTATTCAGTGGGTTTGGAACCATTTCAGATGTGTGATATATATATATATATATATATATATGAGATGCATGGAATCAGAAGCATCGATTATGTGGAATACTTGAGGATTCATGGGCATCGGGGCATCATGGATGTGAGTTAATAGAGCTACAAGGCACCATGATTGGTTTTGAGAATCCATGGGATATAAGACCTTATTGAGGTGGACACCATTGTGGTGTGGGATATGAATGGGGTTCATAAGTGACATGAGAGAACCTTATGAGGTTTAAGAGTGATGATGTGTCATGGGAGTACCATGTGTCTTGAAATAGGTCAGTAAACCGTTGATAGGTTTTACTTTTGGGACAGAATTTTTTAGAGTTTTATTCACCACCCTGGGAAGAGAAATTTGGGGACGAATTTCATTAATGGGGGATGTTTGTAAGAACCTAGTTCTTACATTAATGTATGAGTTTCTTTTTTTCAATCAGTTTCGAGCTAGTTAATATATGATAAAATGTAGAGTTCTATAAAATTTCTAGCTTACATGCCGTGAACTCCAGAGTATGAATTGTTTTTATGTTTGGAATTTGTGGACCAAAGGATAACTAAGTACATGATTTGTGGTTATAGTGTAAAAAATATACTACATGGTGTGTAGTGTCACTTAACACATCATGTATTTTACTTTCTGCTTATTGGCGGTGTCATATCCATGTTTGGACCCGCATGACACATCTAAGCTATGTAATGACCTAGAAACCAACATATGTAAGTGTACAAACAAGATAGTACTTTACATATAGTCCTTAATACATGATGTGTAATTTTATTTTTATTTATTTATATGGGATATCATCGCATCTTATTTCTATAAACATCTTCTTCTTCCCCGTTTTTCTGACTATGAAGCTCATGGTGGGTGTGAACACTTATACACCTAGATTCTTCATCTAACATATGTTCTTGAATTTGTCGTTGGCTACAAGATATCATTAGGAATGTTAAACCTACGAAACCTATTCAATTATTGTTCTTTGGTCTCATATGTCATAGTTTCCATTTTAGTAGAAATTCCAGAATTTGTTAGAAATGTAGATCTATGATGATCGAATTTTAATTGGATATTGTTATCATAAATGCCTACATCTATGAATTTATGGTTTGGGGTGCATACCTGTTATTGTTTTTTCATAGTTAGTTGAGGGTTTCAGCGTTTTAGCGTAACATCGTGTATTGAGTGAGTCCCATGTTTCTTTATATTGAATTGAAATTATTCATTATGGGATACCGATGGGAATTCCCTTACTTTTCCATGATTGAGCAAGGCTAGGTTAGTGGTCATTTCTCACATAGGGAATTTTGGATGGTGGGTGCCAAAATTGTTATAATTGAGTTTTTTGATTAAAATGATGTGTTTAAACCATTTAATCATGATTATGTTTATTAGTGTCTTTCAAGACATCAATGCTGGAATGGGACAACACATGTCTAGTGCAATTCATCTGTTTAAATTGTTTTTCTAATTTAGAGTGATTTTATTAGTTAAATATATGTGATATTTGATATTGCATATTCTTGAACCTTTAGGTTGTGTTGGGCATGACGCAGATATTCTTGGGCGATTTGGATCATAGGTTGGGATTTCCCCATATTGTTTGGGATGATTGGACATGGGATTGGGGTTAGTGGACATCAGATTGGGGATGTGTGATAGTCAGGTTTGGCATGGTCTAGAATACATAGATGACAAGGCCATTGGATTCATGAGAAACATGGTCGTAGGGACACAACGTGTCAGAGATGTTGTGGATTGGGTGCTAATTTTGGTGATTACCAGTCACCTATGATTTGGGTCTGGTTCAAATAGATGAATCCATAGTGAGGTAGTTTTTACCACTCATGTGAGTATAGTACCTCTTATTTTCAGTTAGGTGATTATATTTTGGTGGTTCTTTTCGTTGAAGCCATGTTGAAGGTGTGGAGACTTTAAATTGTTTGGGAGTTCCATGGGATGTTAGTAATTGAGACACGTGGTGTCAAGTGGCACATGGTGCCACATTACTAACTCTTGGGAATTTCTATAAAATGTCAGTACTAGTGACACATGGTGTTATTAGGAACATGGTTTCATGGTACTATTTCATGGGAATGACTTCTGAATATCGGTACCTGAGACATGCAGGGTTATGAGGCACATGGTTCCAGGTTACATGAATGAGATTTTGACATTAGTTGAATTTTGTGGCACACCCTAGTGGCAGCTGAGTTCTAGTGGAGATTGTGATTACATTTAGCATCATACTGTTTACATTCTATATAGATGCATGCCTGCTTGAACACCTATACAAGGTATGCACCATTGGGTGGTATCCATATGATATTGATCTAACACCCTACACGAGACCTATTGGATGTGTGTATACTTTATGGGTTTACATGCAGGAAAAATATTAGCTTCTGGAGCTGGATCATATTAGGAATTTCATGGAGATGGTATGGACCTTGAGGTTATGCCCTGCTAGACTTTACATTGTTATGATTTCTTTCCTGTATCGACATGACTACCTTATTTCGTAGCTACTAATGGTTATCCATAGATACCATTGTTTTTTAACATATATGACCTTCTATTTATGCATGCATGATTTGGTTAGTAGTTACATGTGATGTTTTACATACTATTCTATTTTCATTCCACTGCATCTATTTTATCGCTTCCGCTAGTTATTTGATGTTGTTTAGATTCCACTATGTGGGTCTGGTTCGAGTCTTCTTTGTCTTTATTAATGCTTCATGTTTTATTATTATATTCATAGAAGTACCTTATTTTCCTCCAAGAGGGTATATCATTCCAAATATAACTATTAACACCTTCACGGATAGTCGGAATCCTTGGGCTTTTGGGGAGGTACACCTAAGGTAGTAACCCCCAACCTGTTTAGCACTATTCAGGTGGTTGTTCGGGTTGGGACGTTACAATTATGATTATAAAATAGAAAATTTCATGATCTTTGGTTTCTATAAAATTTTACTTTCTCACACAAAAACACTTAATGCAACGAAAAAATAAGATCATTATTTTAAATATTTCATTTTGAGAATTCCCAAAAATAATAAACTCTCTTTTAATATTCTTTCATGGTTTATTATATATTTATCCAATTATAATCCATGAATAACCTAATATCATAATATGAAATCTGAATATATTAAAACATATAATCATTTACAAAATATTTATAATTAGAAAAATTTAAAACATAAAAAAAATATAATGAAAACCATCAAATGACCATTTATTGATAAATATTTGATCAAAACAAAAAAAATAAAAATGATCAAAATATACAATTGAAAAATTTCAATACAATGGATTAAAAGGATATGAACAAAAAACAGAACAAAAAAATGGATTAAACTATATAACACGATGAATTATTATGAATATAATGTAACATTACAAAAACAATAGATAAAATAGTCAACATTTCAATAATAATAAATGTTACATAACATCTATTTAATATTAATTAACTAATGATTACTATTATAAAACATTAATATATGAAATTGTTTATTTTATTTACCTAATTTATCATATTTTTTACATAACTAATCAAATCATGTTATCATATATATATTAATCAATTCATTTCGAATATTAATGACTGTGTTTAAAATATTCATTTAATATAATTTAATTAAAAATATTGTTTAATCAAAAATATAATTTATTTTTAGATTTTATGGTTAAAATTGATTTTATTTATTATATATAATAAAAAAATGTTTAATGGGGAATATTCAAATAATATTAATTTTTGTGTAAAAAGTGTTGTAATATGTTGGAGCATTTTTTCTTATCTGTAACCATTCTGGAGTAACCCTAATTAAAATGGTGTACAAAAATGATGATTCTCTAAAATAAAAGCATTTTATTCTATTTTGAAATATATATCATTCATTGTGTAAAAATTAATAAGGATGGGTATAAAAAATTAATCAATAAAATAATTTATAAATATAAAATTTTATGATTACAAACTATTCTAATAAAAAATAGACATAAATAAAAACAATTTATAATAACAATGATATTCAAACTCTAAAAGTAATTATGTTAATGAGAATTTTTAATTGACCACATGAATATATAAATAAATAAATGATTAATATTTTCAACAAACAGGTAGTAAATAAATATTCTAAAAAAATATAAATATTTCAATTACAAAATAAGAGATTTAAGATGAAAATCAACTATAGTGATATCAAAAATGGTGATTGGAGAACATCATATTGAAAAAACTAATAAAATATTTCTAAAAATAGAGATTAAATGTGATGATGTTAATACTCGAACTGGTTATACATAACAATGTTTTGTGGGATGAATGAACTAAATGATGATCCAGAAGAAGTAATAGAGATGGAAAATGATGAAAATAAATAATGAATTGATCAAAATGAGAAGATATATGTAGTTTAAGTGAAGTCAATAGTCATGTTTCAAATGTATTATGGCTTCGAAGAACAGATATTTTTGGGTGGAATGATGAAAATGATGTAATGGGTTGATGAAATGGAGAGAAAAATACAAAAAATGAAGGAAAAAACCAGACCAGATGTGGAATAATGATTCCAACAGAGCATGGTAAAAATTAATAGTTTCAATGTGTTAGGGTCTTTGGAAAATGAAAAAATTTATTAAAAAGGTAAAATTATGTAGGTATTTCATTAAATGGTTTTTACATCATTTCTATTAAAAACGGATACTAATTTTTTTTAAAATGACACTCAGATTGATTTTTATAAAAAAAGATGCCTATTTTTGTTAAAAAATTCATATATAGATATTTTTGAATAAAAATTGCATTAAATTTTATTAAAAAACATACTACTGTTTGTTTTCAATAAAAATTTTATAAAAAATAAATTTTAAATAAATTTAAAGTCTGTTAATTTAAAAATTATGTTAAAAGTGTCATCACATCTAGTGTGACTTCAATTTAGGAAAACCCAATGACTTTTTTTACATGGTATCATATTTTTTTACTTGTGTATACATATCATATTGTGTCAGTAATGTGGTTCCCATATTAATCAAGGATATAACTTTTTACCATTTTTCAAATATGTGGTTAGACCAACTTGCACATGGACACACTAATTTTATGATTATAATGATTATAAAAGTAGTGTCATTTGTGGATAATGTCATTAATAATAAATAATATTGATATTATTTAGATAATTTTATGTAATTGAATGATATTTGATTAATTTTTAACAAATAATAATGATTCTAGATGAAAAGGAAAATTAGATACATCATAGAGGGCGTAGTCTAGGCAACACATGATTAATGCCTTCATTTTCTAATGAATGAGACTGAAATGAGGTGTATTATAATTTTACTCATCATAATAATAAATATTTTATATATTTCACATTTATTATGAAATTTCATCATTTTAATTATGTAATACATGTTTTAGGTGAAAAAATAAAATTTTCCACTTTGTGGACGTGGTTCTTCACACATCACACGAATGGCCATTTCATTTTTCATATATGAATTATTAGTAGTTGTTAATGATCAATATATTATCATAATAACATTTAATATACAAAAAATAAAATTTAACTATATTATTTTGTGAAAATAATTATTTAAAATTTAAGTTATAAATGAAAAGAAAATACGTAACATGAGTACTCACGTTGAAATATATGTTTTTTCTGATATGATACCTCAAAAATTGAGATCTTAAGAATAAAATTTATGAATAGAGGAATGAGTAAATATAATAGGGTTAATAATTAAGGATTATTTGGTATAGTTTCCATTATTAATCAAATTCGTTTTGTAGTTATGATGGGGTGGAATGAGGCCCATTTTATTAGGGGCGTGAATAGAATTTTTGTAAATATTTCAACATCATATAAAGATAATGAAAATTCAAAAGTGAATAAAAAAAATAGAAACTAATGGAGAGTGGGATGATATTATTTCTAAAATCCATCAAAAAAATAATTTTCTCACATGATTTTACTATACTTTAATGTTCTTTACTGATAGAATATTCACTTCATTCATTTTTGTATTTACCTAGATAAGAATATTTTCCCAAAAAAATTAATTTTTATTAATTACAATAAAGTGGGGCTTATTAAATAATTTGTATCCAATGATTCATAATATGGAAAAAAATTATCAAATAATTTTTATATGTGTATGAAAAATAATTTTCAACACTAGCACATGTATCTTCTAAAAACCTATTTGAAGAAAAGTTGAATTCTTAATCGTAAATTTTATGCGTATGATTAAATTATTAATATATTTGATTTTAATAAAATAAGTTTTTTTATTATAAAAAAATAATATTTAATTGTCTATCTAATAAATCTAAATCTTGAATTTACTAGAATAACATTTAATTATAATAAAATTCCCTAAATAGGTTTTATTGGAATATACTAATTATGTTTTAAATAATAGGTTTTAGAAAATTGTAATATTATTTTATCATGAATATTTTTTGGTATCTTTTTAATTTATACTAACTTCTTTATTTTGATATAAACTCAACAATTTTATAAAAACTATATTTTTTACTATTAACATAAAAATAAATTATTTATTAAAAATATAAAAAATAGAACTAAACAAAATTTTTAATTATATAGTAATAAATTAGGTCATTTAAATAAAATTAAAATGATAATATATAGATTTAGTAATTTAAATAAAAATAAAATAATAAACAATAACTTTTTTAATGAAAAATTACTCATTAAACATCATCTTCATGTAATCATATTTAAAATAAATTTATAATTAATTGAGTATTTAAATAATATTTTATAAATCTAAACCTTACCAATTATAATAAAAATGTAACTAGGATAAATTTATTTTTCTAAGGTAAAATATAATATCCACCTTTTTAGATGGTCTTATGAAATGAATCAATTAAAAAAATACTAATAAAAAAATATAACTATTTAGTTATTTTTATTGGTTATTATATTTTTCATTACTAGTAATTATATTATTAATGTTATTTTAATATTTTAGGTTATTTTAGTCGGTTGTTTTAGTCACTTGCTATAATGCATGATATATGAAATTGAGTATAGTATCATTTTAAATGTTCCAAAATCTTAGGTCGTTACATCCAAATCAATGGTCAATCATGGAAAAGAATTGATCAACATTAATTTGGATGAATAAGTCATAAATAATTGGAATAGGGTATTTGTTCATTCACTACAACCACATTATGTTCTCTATAATCTATTCATAACTTCATCGATCCATTCTTCTTATTCACAAAGGGAACTAGTTCTCCCCATAGAGACACACTTAGTTGATTAAAAACCTACTTCAAAAGAGATTGAAATTTTTTCTTTAATTTTTATAACTCTTAATATTTTGTAATATATATACTCTTTATTATTTTCTTATATACACATATGATTTTAATTTATAACTCTAACTCTATTTATGGGGAAGGTAGATGTAATTATTCATAAAAAACATCAATGCATTCCTGAATAATTGTTATATCTTAATATAATTCTGATTTATCCACCTCCATCATGAACAATTTACATACAGAAAGAAATGGGAGGTTGTTTTTTAAAATACTCATTCTAGGTTATCTCTCCCTGGATAATCAGGATAGGTTGTTCCTTTAATACAACTAAAATTTTCATGTGACTACATTTGATCTTGGCATTCAATTTTGACACCCATTCAATCCTTAGAATTATTTCAAATTAGACCATTAGAATGACCACAATATTTTCATAGAGATTGAAATAACCAAATTCAATATGGGGTCTGTAAATATCCTCCATTATTTAATTGTTCCTCAGGTATTTTTTACTGAAATCTCTTCCTTTACCAGTTCAGTGTTTAATTTGATGTTAATTGGAAACTTAAATAAAATAAATGAATACATAGAACCATAATCAAACAATGTACATGATATATATTATTGTATAATTATTATACCTTCCCCTTCGTGATTCAGAGCCTCAAATATAGTCATCATGGCTGCAAAGAGCAACCTCGATCCATTGAATTCTATTAGGGTATATGGTAACTTCCCCCCATTATCTTCTTATTTATACACTGGTTTGTGATATTTATACTCTCTTCATACATGATTCATTTAATGTCATGTTGTTCTTGCATTATCTTCAATTTTTCATTTTCAGTTTGATGATAAGAATTTCAATTCATGTGAAAATATAGGTATTTAATGCCATTTTTTATATAGTTTTAACACTATCCAATTACATAAAGGAAATTCCATGATTTTTTTCAATACTTATTTATCATGGGATGTTATCGCTTATTCCCTTATCTCTCATGGTAAAAATTATTTCCAAATTTTAGTTCCATTCTTATCATTTTAACCTTCAGTCCATGATACAACTTTATTAAACCAAGCTCTATATCCACTTCGAGTGAACATCGTATTGTTTCATCAAAACCCCCAAAGACTCAGATTTTTTACATCATCCTACATATGTGGTCTTATACCACTAAATAATCATACAATCATTATATCAAAAAAATGAAAAAAAACTTACATGTATCACACAATAAATGCAATGCTTATCTAAAAATATCCCACTAATTCACCTCACTTTACTTCTGCTCAAGGAATTTCCTCTCTATCTTGGTTTGGAAGCAATAAGAAAAAACATTATGAAAAATAAAATTTATATGTCTTCATAATCTATGTCTCCATCCTCTTCATTTCGATTCATTCTCTTGATGTGTTTCCACCACTGATCCACTTCTCCCTCTTGTTGTTATACATACAATTTATCTTTCCCTTTTATTGAACAATGGATAAAAAATTATACATCTTTGACTATATTGATATGTTGTTCTGCAATCAATGTATTTGAGGTTCCACTAAAAACACGTGGACATTGAAAAATGAAGGATTACACTACTATTTGTTCAATCCATGGTGAATTCAACCACTTCACAAGGGTATTCTTATTATTCATGACCTAATTTATCATCCTTATAAATTTTTTTAACTCTAGATCCCATATAATTGGGAATTCCATCATTTAATTTTCTATCACATCGACTATTTAACTAGGTTTTTCCATTTCTCTTGATTTTCTATAAAATAACCTAATTGTGAAAATTAATACAATTTTAAATATTATGATAATATTTCTAATGGGGAACTTTAATGCAAAAATTTTCTAATTTATTGCTTCTAATATGTTATAATTAAACCATTTATTTTTAAAAAATTAAATTAGTTATAAATCAGTAAAATTTGTTAAACTATGGAATGTGGTCAACATATGAATATCTTCTTGCAGTGTTTGTCTAGGTGTTTAGTCATAGGATAGTAATCATGCATCGATTGAAAATTGATTCAACTCTCAACCATCCTTTTTAGGGTGATTACACTTATCAACATCTATGGAACAATTGAACTCACTTTATAGTATCCATATAGGTATGCAATTTATTAGAAACCACAGAATCTATCTTATAGAAATTTTTTAGGGGTTTTATTATATATTTATTTATATATAGGTTTCTTACTATTCCATATTTCAACAAATAACTAAACCTTACTCTGCTACATACTATTGAGACCCCCTTTTTTCGTAAATGATTTTTAGAATAATTCCTCATCCTATTTATTCATTTATAACTTCCAAGTAATTTTTTTAGTTCTTATCATGGAAACTAGTTATATAATACAATATGTACATAAAGAAGAATAACAAATCATTAATTATTCCTAAAATAATCATTTGTTTCTTTATCAAATTTCACATCACTATGAGTGATTTCCTTGGGATATGAATCAATAAATAAAGGTGATCATGAATTCTTGAATGGGATAAAATGAAATTTATGTCAATTAGTCATCATGGGTTAAACGTAATAAATAACTATAAAAAATGATCAAGAATAGATGAATCATTATAATACAACATTATCATAAGTACATGATGTATAACAAACAAATATGTATAGAATATAAAAATTATACATTCAAAATCAAAACACCATGTTCATCAATAAGTTATTGTAAAATATATTACCATGGTTAATCACAAAGGTACAATAAAAATTTTATCCCAAGATATTAAATATGTACTAAATGAAATGGATCATTATCAGTGAACAAACTTCATATACCTAAACACATGAGTGCCAATTAGATCATATATCATAAGATCTTTTTCGTAATTTCAACCCATGAATTGATAATATTGGATTCATATATGGAATTATCCAATCAATAAAGTATTATTATATCTATATGAATATCCTTTATAAAAATATTTTTGGGTGTTTAAAAAACTATGGACTTTAAAATCATTAGATAATTTAGGCAATATAATTGGTGTACAAAGAAAATTCAGGGATGTGTATAATGAGAGAAGATGATAGTCTCTCATTATGTATATACTAAGATATGTATATTTTAAAATGTAAACAAAATTATTTATAATTAAAAATGATTAAAAAATGATATGATGTTATTAAAAGGGGAAGAAGGAAACCCTTTAGCTTGAGAGGTTTCTTTTCTTATGATTGGGAGGAGCTTCTTGGGGTAACCGCCCAAACCATATTAGGCGGTCTCGGATAGAGGGTCACATGACCTCACACATGCCTCCTAGTATATAAGAGACTAATTACTAGAGTGATGTGACTATGTGGAACTAGGGGTTGACAATACCATCAGTAATAGATAAATAGTTAGGGTAGGAAATAGTGGACATAATAATCAGAGTACACAGTAGAACTAAAATGAGGATTATTATAAACAGGAATCAAAAAATAGCATCATGTGCTACTAAAATATTATATACAACCTAGTACAGAAAGTCACCATGTAATCCTTGGAAAAGGCAGATCCATATACAATAAATGATGAAAAATAAATAAATAGGAATATTTGAAAAAATCTCTCGTAGCCTATCTCGAAATCACCTCAACAAACCAACTCCTCATTTACAATTACTGAGAATAGGGCCATTTCCTAATATGAATTCTTGTATATTATTTCTAAACATACACTAAGATTCCGATAAATGTTATGGGTATAGAAATTTTATGAAACTTCCCACGCATCCTTAACACATGTTCTTATTGAATATATAACGGTGCCTACAATGACAAAAAATAACTATGTGAATATACATAAAACTAGTTGATTCATCCTGTAATAACCATACTTCAAAGGATCTAGGTCCTACCTACTTCAACTCCATGTTAGGACATGTTCCATATCATGATAGTCATATAATCTAAAAATGGTATCACAATTCATCTGAAAACTCTTCCATATCATCAACAGATAGTCATAATAATATCATATTCAGATTGCATATATCATCTCATGATTCAACCACCTCATAATGGAAAAACATAATATAATCATAATACTGTTACAAATTTCATTCCATTCCTCAACAAACCCATCGATAGATAACCACAAAAATCAACACAATTATCAAAAGTTCTCCATAAATCAACTATATCATTGATGGATAATCAATATATAATCAACACAACTAGTGAATTTTATTCTAAAAATTAACCATATAATTGAATGACAACCCATATATAATAATCATAATATCATATATTATCACACCAATCCAAAATAAACGTTCTCATAGAGTTACACGCAAACCCATAGGGTAAAATAATCAAAACAATGTTATCATTATGATAAATATGCACATAGATTCCAAAAAATAATATTTAATAGATATTTTAGTTTTACACACACAACCATATGAAATTTAAGCCATAAATATTTACATAAAATCCATAAAATGGTAAGGATATCCTACCTCAAGGATATTAAATCTAATCCATCAATAATTATCCCCCAAAATAATCCAAACATATTAAATCCCTAATAATCACCAATGACATTTATTTATTTTCCTTTACCTAATTTTAACCAAGACAAAATATAATATTGTATGAAAAAGGGATTTCATGGTGTATAAAATAAAAAGTGAAATCAATTGAAACTAACAATGTAGGAAATAGTCAATAAATGTGGGAGAGGAGTCCAAAATTCCAAAATAGGACACCTCCCATTGTCTGGTTCATGTGGTCGTTAGGGAAGAAGACATCTTATTGGGGGGAAATATCGGGGTCCTTTAGAAAATAAAACAATTACCCTTAAAAATTCCTAAAATACTTTCATAGTGTTAACATTGTCAGGACCTGACTTGATTGGGCTTAGGCCACAACTCCACTAGACCACCTCCAATAGGCCATGGGCTGGGGAGTAATGTTGAGTAGGATATGACACACATGTGAGGCCTTATACTAAGATATATATACACAAACACAGATGTACTCCTCCTTGAAACAACACACTATGCTTCACACCAATTCCCAACATGAAAGGGAATGCCAATGCTAACGTACACTCAGCCCAAGGTGGAAGGAACCCAACGGGAGGGTCACACACAAAACCACCACCCCACATTTGGGGATGTATAAGCACCTAAAAAAACCAATGACACCTATATTTCACATTTATGGAGGGTCCCATGCTTCCGTCCATCGAACGATCACTAACTCCAAACTATGAAACACAAAAAATAATTCTGCAGGCCTGCTCCCCACTCCACCTCGAATACAGGGGAGAAAAACTCCATAGGCGTGGACCTGAACCCTAGTATGGATAGGGAGTAAAATCTTGAGTAACATGGGCTTGAACCCTAACCTTGTAGGGTTGCAACATTCTGAGAAACATGAGTCCACACCCTATCCGATTAGGTGACTTCCACTCTGAGTAACATGGGCATGCACCCTATCCCAGTAGGGAAGCACCATTTTTGACACTAGAGGACCTGCACCCTGAAATGATAGGGGATTATCTACTCTACTATTGATCATGATTGGAGAACTTGTTCCCTTGAATGACATGGGAGTACACCAACATTACAATCGCCAAGGGGATGCTACGTACTATTCCATTAGGGAGTAGACTCAAAGGATACTACCCAAATGTAATGAACCCACACCCATGAAGGGGGTGGGGTCCCATATCAACATTAATAGAGGGCTACGGTAAACCCTTACCCTGGATCCATAGGGGAAAACCTGACCCATCATCTCTCTTCATGAACCAAACCAATATCCCATATCGGTCAACCACTGCTAAAAATGGGTTTTGCTCGATTCACTCCACCTCATATCTCACAAGCTATAACGGAGGCCAACATAAAATTCTAAACAAAAAAATAATTATGATATGCTATTATTTATCCAAAATGGAAACCCAGTTAAAAGGTATATTTTTACAGAAACTACCTATGTCGGGCCTCATGGGGCTAAACATCGATTTCGGTGTCAAAATCCAAAATAAGTGTTGGAACGTCTGTATTAAATTCATGGTTGTAATGCTTCTATTGGCACGTCAATAAAATATAAAATAGAAGAGATACATTTGATACAATAATCTCAAAATAATAATAATTATATTATTATAATTACTAAACATAGGCATTTCATGAAACTATGAAGTGAAACCCTATCATAAGATTCTTGAACCAGCCTAGAAAGAACTTTTTTTATGAGAGGAATGTGTGGCCATAGAGAGCGCATCAATCAGACACCGAGTTTGAATGATATAGGGGTTTGAAACCCCCTCTTCCTGACAGAGCCCATTCTAACCAGTCTGGACCCCTCTAACAGGCCCCACTATGTGAGATCATGGTCGTAACACCTCAGGTTGCACACCCCGCACACATGTTAGCTCTTCCCTATGGCTTTCTGAGCTCTCTGCTGCCTACGGACTTCACCGCACCACCACCTTCAATGCTATGCACCACCGTGCTGAAATTGGCATCCACACCACCATGTCGGAATCACACCTCCTCCACCTTCCTTGGTCCACTAGGACCACATTGGTGGTTAGAAAAATATTCTATGACCAGATCCGAATTCTTCTTGATGTGATCTACATAGACTTAGGCTTCGCTCAATGATTCATTCAAGAACGAATCATAAAAAATGGTAAATGGAATGAAAATTCATGACTCCAACCTCAAGGGGAAAATTTTGAAGCTTTAAGGTTTAATCGGAGCTCCTAAGCTACTACATCATGATCCAATAGTGATCTCCATCATGTTTTCTGTTTAATGATACCCTTTTTTCTTAATTCATACTTTGGGTTTGAAGGGATGTGTGGAGGATCCTCCATGATCCCAAGGGGGGAGGGAAGAGTGATAAATATTTGCTTTAAATTTATTGAAATTAATATCTTCTTAACACCCCATGAAAACATTCCTCTAACCTGATAGCCTGGGCTAACATATTTTATGTCGTACCAGTGGTCAACATGACATTCCAGAGTCAACCGTATTCTAAAAATTTCGACCAGAGACTCTTTTTAGGAGATATTTGGTCCAAAATCCCAAATAAAAAAATTTATTTATTTATAGAAATTTCCTTCATAACATTTAAATAGAAAACCTATGCCCACTAATATTATACCTTTACTATGGTAAACAACCCTCTCCAGACTCAACTGTGGCACACTTTCTGATATGAACTACATTTTAAAATATTACTCATTTCCCCAAAGTGCATATTATGAAAATACTAAATAATTTAAAAAAGTTTATTCCAAGAACACCAAGATATAGAATTTCATTCCATATCAAATCCTAACTATATAAATATTTGTAGAAATATTCAAATGTATGATAGAGAAAAACATGGGTTGAAAAATACACCCTACATTAAGACTTTTCATCCCCAAAACGCCAATTAAAAGGCCTGAGGGAATGAAAAAAGACCCTTAATTGGGTCTCATTTACCAGCGAGAGAACTAAAAACCCCTTCAAAGATAACTTGGGTTCTTCTAATGTCGACAAGCACACACATAGTAGAACCACATGGGATACCACACCCAAGTCCACCTCATCTTAGGCCAACATCATGAAACTTGGCATTTGTATCCTCAGCTGCGACATGAGGGAAACCCCAAAAGACTAGTATCTTAAAGTAATAGGGTCTTGTGGAATGACAACATGCTAACCTGATGCATGTACGAACAAACCTACTCTGAAAACACATGTTAATGGAACTCATCCACTGCACCTCGATAATATTATATTTTGGTGGCATTGATTTCTTGTACGATTTGGTGTCATGCCTTATGAACTTATCTTTGTGGGGGAAGTGTTACCCATTCTTGTGAGTCTGAATTCATATCATACACCACCACGAACTCCTCAAGTGACACATGTAACAAGCTTACTGTGAACACATGAGGGTATAAAAGAAGAAAACAAGGTTGTCCAAGAACACACCCTGGGTATTACTAGGCCAATCACACGAAATTCCCAAAAAAACCTACCCTGATCAGAAAGTTAGAGGGACTCATCCACTAAAACTCGACAATATCAACATCGTCCAACATGTACTCACATGAATAGTTTTTAGTATCATCACAAAACCCATCTCGGTCGGGGTAATGATCCCTCTTCCCCATGCATTCAGATCTATGAAGAATAACACCAAAATAGAGTCTTACCAACACCTGGAAAAAACCATGAATAATAAATTTAAGGGATAGAGTACCACCTAACAATGTCTATCAAAACTACTTCAAAAGGTAGAAAGGACATAGAGCGTACCTCTATCCATTAATGAAGCCTCACAGTCAAAGGCCTCTATAACCAACATTTATTCCCTCCCCCATCCACTAGCTCTCTGAGATTGGTGTGGACTACCTTGGGTGGTGTTGAAAAACTTGTACTGTCTACTAGAACCTACTACTAAACCCACTCCTCTACCAAATCTATCACCATGTGGGCCTCTATGATCAAAAATAACTTTCTTCCATAGTGGTCTATCGACCGTCTCCCACTCAACACCATAGTGGGTGAGAAAATATATAGTAAGATGCCCCTAACAATAGCAAGTGTAGCAGCACCTCTCTCACTACTAGCCAAATCCCTAGTACATCTTATATGAATTGAAACCACATTCTTGAGCCTGGTTATGGGTATCCCTCCGGTTCTTCGATCCTACAACATGCTACCTCTTATGGTTGGTGGATGTCTCCGCCACAAAATCCCCTGTGTAGGCCATGCCTTATGTCCCTCATTTTGGAAGCTCTCCATCTCCAGAGCCCTCTCCAGCACCCCAATATTTGTGGGAGGGAACAATAAGGCCAAATATGTATGGACATATTTGTATAGGCCCTTATCAAATGTATGATAACTATATAATGGGTCACAAATGATATTCAGGGAGTAACACGATAGGTATGTGAACCTCATCAAGTACTCCTCTATGGTCATGATACCCTTCTTAAGATGTAGAAGCTCCTAAACACACACCGACCTCAGCGTTCATTGATATAACTCCTACCTAAATAGAAATTTGAACTCATCAGATGAGAGAATATCTTCATCATGGGACTATTTCACAATACTCCACCAGGACAAACCTTCAACTGTTTACCCAGGTCCAAGCCAAACCATAAACTATAATCCTCCTCGATAATACATGGGCATTAAACATGGATCCTTGAAAATACATGGAATAATTCTAGTATTATAAAATGATATTATATATTACCCCAATGTCTAGAGATTGGAGATTAATGGGATAATAGGCTGATTTTTATAGAAAATACAAGGGATTGTTTATTAACTTTTGAACTGATTCCTTGGACACATTGTTAATAAAAAATAAAAAATCATTTTCCCTTACATTTTTTGCGATTGTATTTTCCAAGAATAATTTGACTATAGTATTTTATTATTTTATGAACTGAAATGTTTTAAAAAATAATATTCATGAGTTTGATGTGATTCATGGTAAAATATAATTTTTTTAAAAGGCATAAAATTACAATTATGTTTTTGAATGTTCTTTATGGGTTTAGGAAATTAATTTTATCTAATTAAGACAAGTTATTTTTATGAGAAAACACATGTTTGGTTAAGAATCCAATAAATTCTTTATTACACAACGTTTATGTTATTATGATGTCATAATATCTACTATATATTTATAACTTATTGTATAGCACATCAATAAATCTTGATATCTTCAAATATTATGAAAAAAATAATTTATAGTTATTTTTGACATGATAATTTCAATAATGACATAAATTTTATCCTAAAAATAATAAAAATATGTGAAATGTAATTATTTAAATAAAATACCAATTTATTGAAAATTAATAGTTTTTTATGATATAATCAAATTTAAGACCCTTATAAAAACTCACTGAGATATTATAAAATTATATTACCATTAATACATAAATAATATGTTTTTTAAAATAATATTTCATGAAAAAAAAATTGTTTAAAATTTTTAATTTTATGCCAAAAGCGTAGTTTACTTGAAATTATTTAATTTCCAAAATACTATTATCTTTTATTTGAATCCAAAAACATATTCATCGTGATTATCTTATTTTCAAGTGTATTTTATTAAATTAATTGAAGAATAAAATATAATTGAAGAAATAACTATGTCATTTCTGAAAAATAAATTACACCTTTATAATGTTACAGTCTAGATACACAGTCTCTTATTAAACCAGTGTATTACCAATGGGCATGGTGTGTGATGGTGGTACACTCATCAGGTGGATTTGCTAACATTGATCTATT
Source organism: Viscum album (assembly GCA_963277665.1). Lineage (NCBI taxonomy): Eukaryota > Viridiplantae > Streptophyta > Magnoliopsida > Santalales > Viscaceae > Viscum > Viscum album. The sequence goes on from OY728164.1 coordinate 1,201,790,521, forward strand.
GTTGATCTATAACAACATTAACTTATCTTGTAGTCAATTATTCTCAAGACTTATATGATAATGGTTTTCATGGTCATAGTCAGGGATAAAACCCAAAAACACTACCTCCCTTCCATTTTACGATAAAAAGGATTTGAAAAGCATGATCTTAATAGTTGAGGAAGTAATTTCTCCTTTTTAAAAAATTTACCTCTTATCATCAACCATTATATAAGATAATTTCAATAGTTATATTGAACAATGTCATATTGACCAAAGGTTAGACACAAGTAATCACATTTCCCATTACAAACTATATATATACTCCACAATTTTCATACAACATCATTCTCTATGATGATTCTACATGTCCCATGCCAATTTCAATTATATTCCTAACAATTCTATATATTTTAAATATTTTCATAGTATGAGTGATCTAAAAATGAGAATTTTATTATATTGAGTTTACATTTGTGTTTGAAATTTTATTTTTTGTTTATCCCCTTTTATAATTTATATCCATTATTTCAAAAATTATTTCCTGATTTGTAATGAAATTGAATATTTTGTATATTGATTTTATTGTAAAATAGAATAAAATAGTCACTATGATATTTAAGGTCATTTAATAATAAAAAATGTAATTTTTGGGTAATTATAACTCACTTGGGTACCCAAGTAAACCGATCTATTTACATTATCGGAGAAGTATCATTTCACCCATGTGGATCCGAGGACCATATTGGTACCCTCTCTTCAGGTTCGACCCATCAATAATCCCACAACACCTAATCCTTAACCTTTACCATTTTGATATACATGATTTTTTTTATTTCTATATTTATGTAGCTTTTACAACCATGTATTACCTTCATAATAAGAACATCTCAACTTAAAAAATATATTCCTTTAGTTTTCCCCCTAACCAAAGATCCTCAAATTATAGTGAATCATATATTACATTATTAATGAGGATCCCTCATATCATGGAATCTAGTGGAATCTTTCAGGACCCATGTTTCCCATCATGGTTATTCTATATCAACCCTTATCGTATAATCATATGGTCATCCTCAAAATTCACAAATCAATGAGCTAAATCTACAAATGGGTAACAACTTCAGTGTAAGTACCTCCATGCATTTACCTAACACATAAACTAAGATTACCCATAAATGACCACTCATGCTCCACTACCACACTACACCTTTCCTAATCACCTGGTACCTAGTGGGCTAGGTCATGTGAGTATAAAATATAATACTCAACGGTTAGTGATACATAAACCTAAATGACTAAAAATGGTATGAGATACATGACCCTAAAAGTTACAAAAATGATTCTTTATGAATAACTGTAGAAGAAACGACATAGTTCATAGATGCATCACTGTAAAAGGAACACCATTGGCCCTTGTCATATAACCTTAAATGTTTCGATATGCCTCATTATATGTAACAAAATATGTTGTTTTTTGATACCCTTTGTGTTGAAACATATGAATCCCATTTCCCATCACCATTCATCCACCCTAACCCCATTTTCCTATTTTCTTGGGTATAAATTACCGAGTTCCTTTTTATTTAGAAATATAACTATAGTATAATTAATGAATGGAGGATAATAAAGAACCCCTTATGTGGAATTATTGTTAAAGCATGGTATCAACTCAATCACTTTTAATAAAGAACCTCAAATATTGTTATTAGTAAGGGTTTTATGAATATGCATAGATCTATAAGTGAATCCCTGATTAGAAATAAGTACCTTTATGTGATGGGTCAAACCCCATCCTCTTGATATTGATATGTACGCCCTAATAAAATAATTTAATTGGCCTAAAAAGGGAATATAAGAAAAAAAATTATACATTCAAATGTGAAATTTAAAAATTAAGTTGTAATTATTTAAAAAATAAAATATAATTATTCAATAATTTAAATGATTATATTTAATAAATAATACTTTTCATAAAATTAAAATTTTTTATATTATAAGATGAATATTTAATTAATAATAAATCTCCTATAATTTAAATTTGAATAAAATGTTGTGATAGTTAACAAATAAACTAAAAATATGTAATAAATATTTAGTATTGAGAATTATTAAATAAGTATAATAGTTTATTTATTAGTTATATTTATTTATTAAATATATTTTTATATGGAAAATAAAAATGGTCTGAAAAAAGAAGAGCACAATGACATAAAATTATTTCAATAATATGTATAATTTTTTTATTTTATAAATAGTAAACATATAAAAAATTAATGAATTTTGATTATTTAGGTAATATTTAAGATGTAATCATAATAAATATTTTAAATATCACTGTACTTTAATGATTACAAAATAATTATTATAATTCATGTAAATGAATTCACTTTTATTAAATAAAATTACCCATATGTTAATTCTACATAATGGGAGATTGTGTAAATTAATCGATATTTAATATTTACGGGATCTCTAGTTGTATATAATTAAAATATTAAATTATTCATTTGATAATCACAAATTTACCATCATATATGATAAATGTTATTTTCCATTATTAAAAAAATTATAATTAAAAAATTACTCGTCATTAATTATTCAATTTCAAATGAATGTGAAATATTCAATGTATTGTTAAAATATAAATGATATTTAATAAAAATTTACAGATATTATTTATATTCTTTTAAATCATTCATCACTTATTTTCTTATTGGTTGACTTCATTCTCCTTATCAAAATATTAATGATAAATTAAATTATATAGAAAATAAATAATTTAAATTATTTATTAAATTATGAACTCGAATATTTATTCATCATTTTATATATTTTTTACTTTAACTATTTAATTTAGGAATATTATATAACATGTCTCTATTTATTTTTAAAAATAATAGATTGTGTGTCATATTAATAAGGAAGCATGGATGGTAAAAATATAATACATTATTTACTAGACTATTTTCATAACTCTCTACAACTTAGCATCTTGGATGTTAATGAATGAATCATATTTATTCGTGTATACTAAATTAAAATTTATGGTGATATAATAAAGAATAATTATATTTATTTGAAATAATTGATTAATGAGTTAAAATTATTATGGATTGTTGACCAATAATAATTATCAGTGTGAAATTGTATTAATATTAATAATTTAGGAATTTTTGGTGTATAGTGAGTTTTTTGGACGGAGAAAAAATTTCCTAAAATAGTTTCCATGTTAAACAACTGAATGTCATACGTTCATGTATTTCAATAGAATAAAACATTTTTTAAGGCAATCACATATTTCTTTCAATCAATCACCCTTTCTATAGAAATAAAAATCATTTCAAAATATAGAACTAAATGTGATTGAACTACATCCAATATCATTGGTATTCAGTTTTAGATTGCTATATATTCATTACATGGTAATATTTTTAGAAAAACATTAAACTGGTATAAAATATTTATCTTTGGGAGAAATCATAATTAGAAAGTTTGATGTATTTTTAGGATTTTATAAATTCTCTTTTAGTCATTTACATACTTGATATAATTCATATGGGGAAAAATAATTTTGATAAAATATTATATGTTGTGTTGGACTCATATAACTAGATGACATATATTTTCAAGTGACATTTTGATCATGTATTAATTTACAGGTGTCCGATACATGATTTTTTTAATGATTATAGATAAAGAAATAAAATGAAAAAAAAATATTAAAAGAGTGTAATTAATTATTATATCAATGGTTTACATATTTAATATTGTCGGATTCATATGATTGTCATTATGTTACTTGCATCAGAATGATTCATATAACCAAATTAAAAAGTCTCAATTTTCAGGTCATAATGTAAATAACATTCACTATTAGTCTTATAGAGTTTTTGGATTCATGAATTTGATGTTTATTGAAGGAAATATAAGGTTTTTTCAAAGTAATGTTTGAGTTATTTAGTATGGTATAAGAATAGGTAATTAATCATGTTTTTAAATTAGAAAAAATATTTCAACTATACATATTTAATTTTATATAATATTTAAAATGACATTTATCTTATGAAGTAAAATTATATAGTACTATAAATGTTTTTCTAGATATTCCAATTTGAGATATATTTATATATATATTAATTAAAAATATAATTAAATAATGTATTCATTGAAGGATCAATTTCAGTGGTGTACTTATGAGAGAAAATTTCAAATTTTAGTTCATATTAAACATAAAAGAATGTTTTCAAATAATGATAATATTGATAATGACACGTGAAATAAATTATAATTATTTTATAAATGTTAATCAATTTAATTGTTAACATGGACATTGAATTTTAGATTTCTAATTGAAAATTGAATATACAAGTATTTCAGTGAACTATGAAGATGGGAAACAATTCATATAATAAGTACTAATATGTGTAAATTATTTTCATTCTTAATGTTTTGGATAATTGAATTTTATTATTTCTTTTATATTTTATAAGAATATTGTATTTGAAAAACATTAACAAACAATATCACAATATATAGTGACTTTAGTTTTTTTTTTGAGAAAGAATTTGATCATTCTTGAGCTTAATATTAACACACCAAAAAAGGGTAATATGAAAAATTATTAACATTAAATGACTTGGAAGAAATAAATGAATATTTTATTGTTCTTAAGACAATGTGTTTTCTCTTGGGATAATATATGGTGATGTTCCATTCCATTTGACCGTTAAGGGGTATTTAATATTTATTTAAGAAATAAATTTTCATCCAGTGTGTGAAAGTAATGATATATTCCAGAAAGATTATTGGATGGGTATTCTGAAACCATGATTGTGTTTGAAATGGTTTGTCTTACCTTATAGAGTTTTAAATTAAATGTTTTATTTTTGGGTCATGTACCATGACATTTTGGGATTTAATTTCAAATTTCAAGATATATAATGAAATTCACAAATGGACCATATTAGAACATTATGTATTTTGAACATTTTTTCAACGCATCAAATGTTTAAACACCAAAATATCTTAATTCTAATAATTTTATGACTAATGTTAGTATGTGTAGATCAATTTTATTTCTGGGAATTTTTTTCTTGGAATGATTATATAAATTATAAAATAATTTTTCCATATAAAACTATGATGTTTGAAATAATTAGATCTGAATTGTAACACACCTAGATTTTAAAAGAAGAAAATTTTATTTTAAAATGTATGTCGAACACATCACTGAGATTAAACAACCCATGAAATATATTTATTTAATCATCTGTGATAGCTTATGTAACAAGAAACCCTGAGTCTAAATGAACTATAATATAGTATACAGTTATAACCTAACTGTTATGATATAGGTTATGAATAGTAATAAATAAATTATGAATGTTTTATGTTTTAATGATGTATAAATTAAATTAATGGGATATCAATTAACTATAAATAAAATAAGAACCATTTGAAATAAAAATAAATGTATTCAGAAAAAATGTATTTTTCAAGAAGGCACTTTACTCGCACTTCATGTGGATTATTTATAATTATTTTTTCAATAAAATTATAAAATTTATTTGAAAAATAAATAAATTTTCTTTATAAATAATCACATAAAAAATATGTAAGGTTTAATTTTTGGGATTATTTTAAAATATCCCATTTTCTGATAAATAGTGAAAAATAAGAAATTTTAATTGAAAACAACTTTATCATTTAAATTATTTATAAATTTAAATTATGTTTTAAATATATTTTATTTTAATATATTTAAAATATATATTAATGCAATTTATTTCATTACATTAATTTCATATTTATTTTTGATATAAAAACATGGTAAACCAGTGAACATGTTCTATTTGAAACCTCAATTTCACATTACGTCTCTATGATTAATTTTAAATAAAACTTTAATCATTATATGAATGGAATTCCAAAAAATGGATTAAATACTTCCAAAATAATATTTATACAGTTTAATAAGTTCAATTTAATATTTTGAAAAAATAAATATTATTAAGAGTAAAAATTATTAATTGTGATTAAGGGAAAAATTGTTTTACCAGTGGTCAAATAGAGAAGTTATGGGTTAAAATGATCGGAAAAATGTAAAAATCCTATTTTATGGACATATTTATAACTTATAATTCAAAATTTAAAATATAGGGCTATTTTTAATATTTTTCCACTTGAAATAATTTATTATTATGATTGTTTTGGGAAATTTCTATGTATTTTTCAAGAGGATTCCCTTTACCCACTTATAAAAGGGCGTTAAACCCCTTTATTTATTCACATATATAAATCCATTTGGATTTAAAAAACATTCCAAATTCTCTCCAAAAAATCCTTATACAAATTTTAGAAGTGTCGGAACTCCCAAAATACCAACCCTAGTGTCCTTAAAAGAATATTGAAATGATCTTTCTCTTAGAAAATGTAATTATTTCAACTAAGATTTTTAACTTTCTCTATTATTTCTAACTAAAATAATTTTCTAACACATAAATTGTAATAAAAACAGTATATACCCTATACTGTGATGTTATTATGTTGGCGAAATTATATTTAACCATATCAACATCAATCAAGTTGTATATGAAATGATCAATCATGTGTATGGGAGACTACTAACCCGTGAAGTGAGGTAGTTCATCTTCCTTCCCCTCCTTAAAAGGGTGGATATAATGATGGACTTACCACGTGTTTATAATATTTAATATATTGTTATATTTATTTAATTTTAATATCACATATACCTTTTTACGTTAATGTGTTTTATATATGATATCATTGCTCTTGTGTATAGAGGACTACTACCTTACGAAGCGATGCGAACCATTTTTCACTTAATATTTTCATTGATTAGAATAATGATATATATAATAGATATATTTGATATATATGAAATGATATTTATTTTATAAATTTAATATATCACTCACTTCTTCACCCCTTTCAACCATTAATATAATGACATCGTTTCTAAAGTTTAAGTACGACCTACCACCTCCTCCACAAACCAATGTGATGCATTTTCAGTGCCCAAATTTTATGAGTTTTTATAATAATCAATATACTAGGAAAATATGATAATTATTAAATTATTATGATAATAAATTTGAATTAATTATATCTGATATAAAACAACAAGAACATTTATTAAAAATCACGCATTACAAAAAATACATTTAATACGTAAGATAATAAAAATAGTATAATACAATTTACAGGATGTTGGTAAAATATAAGAATATGAACATATATAATATTATAAGTATAAATATAGTTATGGTATAATTAATAACATGAATAAAACTATTATATAGTACTTTATATAACGTTTATCTAAAGGAAATCATGAGCTAAGGGACTTCATATCAAATTCCTTTTATTTAAGAAAATTGTAATGATTTGCACCTCATTTCTTTTATTTGATATATATACTACCCCATTTACATAAAATATCATGATTCCTTAATAAATCATATTTTTTTGTTTCAATTTTAATTATTTCATCCAAATGGGGTTTTAATTAAAATATTCAATGTGGTAAAAAAATTTATAACACAATTTATTTTTATTAGGTTATATTACTTCATGATTGTATTTGGTACTGTATTTTTATGTGTGTAATTAATTATGATTATCTAATGTTTTACTTCTATTAATATCATTTTATTTGCATTTTATACACATAATTTATTCTTTGATTAATTCTTACCTTATTGTTATGTTCTTTGTAATGGTTTTTTCACAATCTCATTTTAATATGGATAATTTATAATTGAATTTGTATTGAAGGTGATTAATTGAATATTGTTAACAATACTTTTAATTTTCTTAGCATACAGTTATTAATTAAAATTTTAAAGTAATATTACTATTTTCTAACACTTGGTTACTGAAAATGATTTTGAAAATGATTTAATAAAATTTGATTATATTTTTTCTCTCCATTTAGAAATCCTTAATCATCAAAACCCATTTTTTTAAATGTTTTAAAATTTAATATCAATTTTCAAAAAGATTTATTAGATATGTTTTTTTGATTTTGAATTTATTACAATTTTTTTAATATAATATTTAATCTATTTTCCAAATAATGATACTTTGGATTTTAAATAAAAAGTTAAAGGGTTATTTTTTTAAAATACATGGAATTTATGAAACATTCTACATTTATGACTAATAAATTTTGGAAAAATGGAATTCGATGTTTCAATGATTATTTTGATAGAATATTATTTTCAAATTTTTTTGAGAAATTTCATGTCTAAAATGTGGTTTTCCAAGAACAAGGGTTATCTTCAAAGACATGTATTTTCAAAAAAAAATTAAATTATTTTAAAAGTTAAAAGGATATTTTTATAAATAATATTTTTATACATTATTTTATGGAATTTATATTCATTAAAAAACCATTATTCTTAATTCAATGGGTATATGTTTCATTGATACTACCCTTATTCGTCTTATAGATGGTTTGTAATTATTTGGACCGATGAATATGTTGAAGTTATCCTTTTTTATATATTAAATTATAGTTGAAATATTTAATTTCATTTAATTATTAGACATTAAACTTCACACATATATCAATATTATTAATCTTGTATATGATTATTTCTCATACTGTATATCATTCCTACAAACGATGTTATACATTGACATTTATTGCTATGGGAAAATATTAATAAATTCATATTCATTACATAATATAGATATTATATGATAATGAATATAGATTCAGGAATGCATACAACCATTAGATATACTATGAATTCTATAGACATACAATGATACGTGGGGCTTGGAATTATATAGCCCCTTTCAGCATTAGTAGTATCATGAGGTGATTTAGAAAGATACCATTAAATGAGTTTCTTCCAATAGTTTAAACCTACTTGTGTATGGTCATGAGGGGAGATGTATCATGATTCTTATGATCATGAGGAATAAAAATTAATAATTTCTTTCATTAAGAATTCATTTATTATTATCTATAATAAATTTTCAATTATATTATCAATTGATGCATTACAGTCATAGTTATTGATTAAATGTCTTGTGTTATTAGATATTTACCAATCCATATTGATTATTCCTTATCTAGTAATGATAGCCTAGTCATTAATTAAATGGAATATGTTTTATTTTAATTTCCTTTACATAAATATTATTATTCTTTAGATTTTTGAACATAAAATACATCTAGATGCACTTTATTATTATTTTATTGATTATATTGAATGCCTATTCAGTTACATAAATTTTAAAATCGATTATACTTATTCATTCATAATAGCTTGTTCTGTACTTAACCCTTACTGAGCATATAAGCTCACCCAAATATTATTGCTTTTTTTTCAAGAATCCATTTAGTGTACTATGAATGATATGTAATGACATACCATATAGAAAAATGTTATTCCAAAAAAATGGTTTGAAATATAATGCAATAATCATGAATATATCAATCTTAATATGTATTTTAAACAATTTATTCATTCGTGATGTGATTCGTCATATCCTATGCATATGTAAGAAATAGTCACCGACTATAGGGTACTAGGTACAAGGTTGCTATAGTGTGTATCATATTAAGTTTAGTGAAATCCTTGAGAACTATATTTAGTAAAACAAATAATTAAGAAAAAAACCCCATGATATACACAGATAATAAGTATAGAAGAAAATTATATTTTTGGTAAAAAAATACATTATGTGGATTTTCCTAACAGTTCATCCCTTTCTGGATACTATAATTGGATATAGTTCTTCGAAAATGTACCTATGTTAAATAACACTAAATAAGTGACATTGGGAATGACCTGATCATCACAAAGTTCATGACAATGAGCTTTACTCCACACATTATTTGAAACTCATGGGGGATATTTTTAGGATAATTAAAATTTTCTTTACAATCTGTTATAGTGGATTTGAAAATAATAAATCCCAAAAGAAACTATGTTTATGATTATGAGATTAACTATGATTAATTTTTTCAATTTATATTATGTAATTCAATAAGTTTGGGATAATGAATTATTTTTTCATAATAATATGATTTAATTTGGTGTCTTACATCATTTAGAAAAGGAACATACTATAAAGAATCAAAATGACATCAATTAACATAATCTAAAGAAACAAATGATGATTTATTTTATGTGATTCAGACAATATTTTGATGTAAAGTAATCTACTAAATATTCTCATCATTATATGACATAATAACATATTCTAAAAAGTTTTTAAAATAATTTTCTATGTATTGTGGCTTCAAAAGATTCAAGGGATTAAGCATATTGTAAAAAAAATAAGGATAATGGAAATAAGGGAAAAACTAATTTACATCAAGTAATTTTTTTTAAAGATACATACTGATAGTTGATTAAAGGGAATGTGATTTTTCTACTTGTGAGTAGAGATATACCACCATGATATTGATTATTATGGAATGAAAAATGATTCTAGTGTTCAATTCTCTAAATATATGGATATGGGCCACTACCCAAATGAATTCCCCATGTGTCAAAGGACTATACATCAAATGTAGCTAATGAATGGTGGTCAACATTATGATATTCCCATAAGGGAAGTGGAATTGGAGTTGTTCGGTTGTTTTGGATTCACAAAATATGTCATTTGAGTATTTAGTCAATTATATCCTAGTTATAATAATTTTGAAATGTGTTAGGATTGTACCGTAGTATTGACTCATTAAGTATTGTAATGAATATGATAAATGGTATATATGAACTACAAAAATGATTCAGTGGTAATATTAAATTCATAGTAAAAACATGATTTATGGGATGATAAAACTAAATATTTTCTTGATGTTGAGATAATGATGTAAGATAAAATATATGGCTGATGTGGATAAATTAAATTGGATAGTACTGATTACTGTTGAAATAATAATTCATTTGGTTTAAAAGATGATTATTTAATCATTGAGGGAGTTAACAAATTTTTTGACTTATGGAATATATCTAGCAGTATGTTATTTATTTATGTAATAATGATAAATTTATGTTTTCAATATGTTTATTTTGAATTTATGGTTTTTTCCATGTTATAAGAGAATACATGGTTATTATGGCCCCAAGTCTCTTTTGTGAAGATTAAGATATACTTTAGGTTTTTTATGGGATTAATGATATGTTCATTTTTCATGTTTAGTGACCGTTATTATAAAGTTTTCAATCATGATCTTTTTGATGGATCATAATGTTAATAAATTATAAAAGTTTTAAAGTTAAAATTTATGTGGGGTTTTAGAGATTAATCTGTACTTTTACAATTTAAAGATATATTCACGTTAGATAAAATGTACTATACATATTGTTATAATAATATCTACTGATCAAAATAATAACACATCATTATATTATAGATCTTACCATCCTTTGAAAGTAAATTTTAGTTATTTTGGAATTTTAAAAAAAATTGTTTTTGATATTACTTAAATTGAGATTGTGATGAATTAGATATTTTTGTAAGGATTAAATTGTGATTATAAAATAGAAACACAACAAGTATTTATATTTCCTTATATACTTTGATAGTAAATATATTCCCCAAATTAATAAAAATGATTTGAAAAATGAATTATTCTATTACCATCATATATAATGAAATAGATAATATTTTAAATCATTATTGATTTATGGTTTTGAGAAAAATTACTTTCTAATGATCTATAAATTTATTTTTATCAATGACCTATATCACTCTCTATAATTATTTATGAGTTTCTTCTATATCCATATCTTGAATTTCCACCAATGATATCCTATGTTGAAACCTATTTTTCTTATTCTAGATGAAATTTATATTTCCTTTTCACTCTTCAAGAGAAGATGTTTTGATAACCATTTAATAATGTATATATTTCAACACAACTACAACCAAATTCCAAACCATTGATTATTGAGATAATGATTAAATTTTGACAGTGTAATTTCTTCATTGTTGAGGGAATGTAACATAATGATATTTTGACGGAATAATTTGTATTCAACAAAACATTTTACATTCCAAACCATGGTTAAATATCCCATGAAATATATTTCATTAAATATCTTCTATATCATGTGAAACATGCAACCACGTGTCTAAATGAACCCTAATATAATATACCATTTTATCATAGTTGATATGTCATAGGGTATGAACAGTAATAACTGAATTATAAAAATTATATAGTTTACACATGTATAAAATATATTAAATTCATATATATTTATTAGAAATAAAATAATATCCATTTGAAATAAAATGAAATATATTTTTTTGGAAAAAATAGATTTTTCTAAATGGTGGTTTAGTTCTTCTTCGATTATGTAATATATAATTATATTTTAAAAAAATTCAAAATAATATGTTTATAAAATAAAATTCATTTTTAAATCAGAATATATAAAATTTAATGGGATAAATTTCTGTGATTTTTCAAAAAAGAATGACTTTTGAGGAATATTGAAAAATAATTAATTTTTATTGGAAATTTATATTTATTTATATTTTTCAAAAAAAAATCATTCTTTTTTAATTGTTTTTAAATTATTATTTGTTCAAATACATATATATAAATTCAATCTATATCATTGTAATAATTTTCATATTGAATTTTTAAATAAAAACAAAGTAAACTTTTTAACATTTTCTTTTTGAAAACCCGCTTGTTCATCATGTCAGGGATGTTAATTTAAAAGTATAGTTTTCATGTCTATGAATATATTTTTTTTAAAAAAATTATTAAATATTTGTAAAAATATTTGTTTTAAATATATAATATTGTAAACATAATTTTCTATAATAATTAATAGCAAGATAATTACTGTAGTTATTGTAAAAATAGCTTTAATAAAGGCTTAAAGTAAGATGATAACAGTCAATAATTACCCAAAATATGAAAAAAATTAGGGAAATATTTACACATTATTATATATATATATATGATATAGAGTCATTTTAAATATTATTTCATATGAATGGGTTTATCTTATTATATTATTTTGGGAAAATTCCCAATATTTTTCAAGCGGGTCCCCATTCCCCACTAATAAGAGGAAATGCACACCCTTAACATTGAAAACATATATAGTCCTTTGGATCAACCCAAACTGAAATTTTATCTCCCAAAAAATCCATATACACATTTTTTCATCTTCTTTTATTCCTACAATAGAAACCCTAGGGTCTTTAAGAAGATATCCATAGGTGGTATCTCTTAGAGAAGGTAATTATCTTAACAATGGCCTTTCATTTTCTTTATTGTTATTCCATTTTAAATTATGTATTTACACGTACAATAAAATAAAAAAAATAAATAAAATATAAAATTATATTATTATATTTATTAAATAATATTCTCCCTTCTTCATTTCGATGAAATAGTATATGAAATCATCGATTGTGAGTATGGTGGGCTACTACCTCACGAACCGATGTAGTTGGTTTTCCATTACCACCTTTCAGGTATATAAAGAATTATGGATTTAATATATATATATATATATATAATATTCATGATATTATTATACTTATATAATTTTGATATCATATATACATTTTCATGTTCAATTCCATTTGAAGTATGATAATGTCGCTCTTATAAATAGATGACTACCACCTCACAATGTGATGAGAATTTTTTTCACATATGATTTACATGAAATGTAATAAAGTTAAAATAAATGAAAATATGAGATATATATGAGATTATATTTAATATAGAAACTTAATATATAACATAATTTCTTACCCATAACACCCGATAACAGAATGATTTCGTCGCTCGTGTATACATACGACCTACCGTCTCCCCGAATAAATGCAAGTCATTTTCAATGACCTACTTTTATGAGAAGTTATAATAATGTATCAACTGAGTAATTATGAAGTTTATATTGTTATAATCATTATGTATATGAATTAATAATATCCTTTGTATAGTAACATGAACTATCATTACCAAACATGCATGAGAAGACAAGGAAATTAATACTAAAAACAACAAAAGTTATGAATATTATTAACAGGAGGGTGGAAAAATGTAATCGTAGTATAATATATGATATTATTTGTTTGAATATTTTTTTGGAATAAATTAAAAACATTATGAAAACCATAATATTGGATGTCATATCAAACTCGACTAATAGAAAGTGTGAAGCAAGGGACATTGTATCCATTTCCAATCATTGAGGTATATTGTAATGTTAGACACATAATTTCTTTTATACGGTTTATATACTACCCCTTTGACAAGTAATATATTGATTCCTAAAAATCAATGGTATTTTATATTTGTCATTGAAATATTTCAAAAAAGGATAACTGACTTAAATGTTACCAAGTGTTATAGAATTTTATAACTCAGTTTCTTTTCATTAGGTTATATTCATTTTTCATTAACATTGATATTATAATATTATATTTGTAATGAATAATAATTATCATTTTTTTCTTTAAAAAATTTTATTTGGATTTAAATTTGATACACATAATCATTTAATTGATTAATTTTAACTTCAAAGTCAAGATATCTTCAAGGATTTATTTCACAATGTCATTTTAATCAGGAGTGTATATAAATGAATTTCCATTAAAGGATATTTTTTTATCATTGTTTAAAATCCATTTAATTTTATTCTCCTCTGGACAATCATTATTTTTTTGATGTAATAGTTCAATTATTACACTGGTTGGTACTTGAAATGATTGAGAAAATGTTTTAACAACAAGTGACATAATTTCTCTACTCGATCAGAAATCCAATTTCATCATGAACCATGTTTTCTAATATAAAATTCAATAATATCTTTATACCTTTTTGAAATTATATATTAAACCAATTTTTACTTATTTTTAATTTTTCAAAAATGTTTTGAAATAAATGTTCATATATTTTTTTAAACCAGGTTAGTTGGCTTTTAACAACAAATTGAAAGGAATATTTGTTTTATTATACTTGAAATATATTGAATTTCATTCCTTAATGTCCACTTCATATTTTGAATATTCATTTATAATTTAAAAATTATATTTTAAAAGTAAATTACATTCAATATTTAGAGAACTTTTTTTTAAATGGGATTTTCAAAATGTAAATTTATTTTCCAAGAAAAATATTTTCAAAATAGTTTTATAATTATTTTAAAAGGGTAAACTATATTTTTAGAAAGATTATTTTTAATGTTTTTTATGGTATTTATATGTTGAAATAGTTTGTACCCTAGACCGAAATATTCATGGATCTTGACTGATATATCGTGTATATAGTTATCTATACAAGATATCATCTTACCATTATATTGTAGACTTTTCTACATCCACTATTTAAATGGTAATGTTCAATGATTAATTTTCATATAAAGAGGTTATAGAAGATCCCAAGCTATAATGAAAACCTCAAGATATTATGACATTAATCTTAAATATAGATTCTATGGTATAGATTCATCTCACGTATTTGACACAGTAGATGTATTCCAATCAGGTTCTAGGGGCTCATAAGCATTGAAACTTATTCTCATGAAGTTATCACTTGGTTATCTCTAGCATTGAGATCATGAGGATTGACCCGCCAATAGGACCACCACATGTTTCATATGACATTGGATGTTCCAATCTATGATCATATGTAATGGTCTATTGACTTGAGATCATTACCAATGTATTCCATTTTATTTCATTCCTTGATGAAATGAGAATATCATGGCAATGAAGTCGTTGTGAGGTAGATTGCGGTGGGAGCATCATTGGTGGCATGGCTTTGGATGAATGGTCAAGAAAGAATTTGTTGCTTTTGGGCTATGAAAGAAATATATCTCAGGCCATGTTGATAAGAATAACAATACATTATAAGACCACGACCATGGCTGTCGAGGGTAAATCAGTCCCATTTAATCAATAAACAATATAGAAAGAAAAGTGTGATAAAACGTGAGTGTGACCTGATTTATGATATATTAATGAAAATAAGATTATATAACACAGTGTGTGTTCATAGGTTGGTTGTCACTACTATGACAATACTTGTCTATTCAATGGCCATGATGGGTTGATAGATCTCACTCTTGGTCTGTGAATACTATTCATTACTTTTGAGCTAAGGGTCTAAAGGGTCACACCCAATAGCATATTCGAGAATAGGCCATATTCAGTTGAATAAGTGTTTTGGACATGGTGATCCCCACCACTGGGGTTCAGGATTAGTCTAATATAAAAATTATCACCAATATAATAAATAGTTTCATATTATTTGAGTTTAGAATAAAGATCATTGATTTATTTATTAAATTTATTTAAGAGTTTTATGCAAATACATGGAAAAAAATTAATTGACGAATATTAAATTATTCAAGGTTCAACTAATAGTTATGGGAACAACAAGTCAAGTTTTGGACTCAGTTATTATCATGTTATATATTTAATATATTAAAAGAAAATGATAATAATTTTTATGGCACATTTTAGTAGTTATAAAAAATTGTTGATAATGTGTTAAGTATTCAGGGTCGGCGAGGCTATACTGGGTATTTTAATTAAAAACTATTAATAGAAGAGGAGGGTATTTTGAAAATTAATATTCATGAGGTTTCTCTATCCTCTCTTATGTCCCCTGATCGCTCGGATAGAGATCTCTCTCAGACATCACTAGCAAAGCAATACATTGATCATTGGAGCATCGAAGACGTTGTTGAAATTCTGAGCTATCACCATGATTATGTTGAATGTAACTCACGTGGAATTCATGAAGCACCTATGGGAAATATAGAAGAGTTTGATGTCATATTCATTGAGCTGTGATCACCAATGATGAGCATATGTCATGTGAGGATTCAGATTTAAACCAGGTACTTTATGGTTTATTTTTTTTTTTAATACTCTTCACACGTTGTCCTCGGCTAAAACTGGGCTCCTATTCACAAACGCTGACAAGTTTACTTCGATCGTCGGTGGAATGATTTTAAAATCCAAACAGTTGGGGGCTTCTGCTACATGACTGGTTCCATCAAATGGAATCAAAGGGACACATGATGATTTTATGACAATTGAAAAATTAAATTCACATTAAATTATTATTAGGGAATCATTTCGGTCCCAATGCCACAGAACCTGCATTAATCCGATACTAGGTAACCATTATACGGTCATTAGATGTTTTAGGTTTAGATTAAAACCGGTAGTCTGACGAGTTTCTAAATTGAAGAACCATTTCTTTCTAATCTATTGAAACCAGAATAATAATTTTTGGTGAGGATTATTAATTATTATGATAATTTTTTATAAAAATCATACATTTATAATGATAATTATTTAATAAAAAAATGTTATTATACTATTTTTAAGATAATAATTTTACTATTATTATTATTTTTGAAAGTCTAAATTGGCTTTGGAAAAGTTTAGTGGAATACTTTGCCGGTGATGGTGGAAAAAAATAGAAGTCCTCTTTTATTGTTCCTATTAAAATAATAACAATAAATGGGGATGGAAGGAAATAAAGCAAAAAAAAGGGAGGGTATAATTGTGGTGGTTCTTGGAATTCCAAGTAAATAAAATAAAAAAGGGCTAGGTTTTGGGGGGGCGATCTGCCCCCGTGGTCGTCGCTCTCTTGGACACCCGCTGGAGTGGGCGCCCTGCACCAAGATGGCACCGCTGCACCAGCAGCCTACCTTGAGCACCCTGGAAGGCCACCTCAGGTCTTCCACCTTCCTTGTGCTAAACCTAGCCACCCCTCCACCTGCCCTCCTCCCACACCAGCCTACAGTAGTGGCTCCCTCTTACGCCGCTACTTTGTCTCGCCTATAAATCTGAGATGCCTCCCAGTTACCATGTCTTGGTGGCCTCCATATTCCCACATCGACGCTGACCGCGATACCCTGCCCATGCCACAGTACGAGCCCCCCACCCCTCAAACTTCGGCCTTGGCCCTGCCAGAGCTCGTAGTGGCCTGCTAGCTAGCTCCCCTCCGCTCCTATCTAGCCGCCTCCAGCTGGCTCCACGGTCCCGACCGGAGCAGAAACCCAGCAGTGAGGTCTCGGTGTAGTAAATTTAATTTAGGGTTTAATTAAATTTATTAATCAATTTAACAATTTGTTTAAAAATTAAATAAATTAAATGGGGCAGAATGATGTAAATATTAGATTAAAATATGATTGATTTTTTAATTAAATAAAATACTCTCAAATTGATTTTTAATTAATGTTTAATTTTTATTGTTTATTTATTTTATATATACGAGTTTAATGTGTATATGACTGATCATGGGCCTTAGACCAACCAATGCTTGACTTGTGTATGTTTATTTATTTATATTATTTATTTTATTATTGCATACCATTTTGAAATAATTAGTTAAATAAAAGGAGGTATTCATTTCATCTCAGTGTCATTATATGTATAAGGTCTTGAACGCCCATTCTTAGAGTTGGATATTATACCCTGAGACCCCCTCAATTGTGTGTGAGTATAGTTGTATAATGATGAGATGAGGTATGACGCACTTCGTGACAAGTGAAGGTGGTGCACCAGATGAGAGTTAGATGCATTGTATGAGAAGTCATTTCTATTCAAGTTGTAAGCCACGTGACTAAAGGTAATATCCCTAGGGTCTCGTTTGGTCTGTTATTCACTCAACAGATCGACCATTAGAATTAGGTCATGATCAGGTGTTTTTTCATGGTTTATTTTCATTATACATGTGTAGTTTGTGGTGCGATCACATAGTATATTAATAAAAAAGTGTGAAAGATAAAATGAACACGTGACACGATGGAATTTCTATTTCTTGCATGATCAGATGTTAGTGCGATCAAATTGTACGTGTTTATAAAAATGGAAAATTAATTCATTCATTGCATTAATAATTATAAAACCCTCAATGAGATATTAAGTCATAACAGCCTTTTTTCATTCAAATTGTGACAAAACCGACTGTTTGAGGTGCCAGTCATGCCATAGAAGAGGGATGATCTTACTAATGGGGAGTCCTTATAAGAATGATGTGTCTACATAACTAAAGGGAAAGTAAGGATTATCCATATATAAATGGATATCAATTTATAGGAAAGCATTGAGTAAATCGAATGCTGATTTTAGAAGTTGGGACTTCATTCGACATATCAAGGAACTGTAGTTAAAGTGGTCTTCCCCCAAAAATCCTCCCTTGAACCCTCTATGTAGTGGCGCAGCCATAGCTTGTAGACTATCAAGGGTGGTTCTAGGATCCTTGAACCAAGAATACGCTAAAAACAGACTATTCCAATTCTTGCATAGAGGGTTCCAAAATCTGATAAAATAGTGGGATACATTTAATTAATGAATTAATCAAAATGTCTAAATTAGTAATTAGATAAAAGGATCTTATATTCTAAAATTTATTTTTCTTGTTAATTGGAATATTATGCCACTAGTTTAAAAACTACAATATTATAATGGAAAAAGTAAATTTGTACTCTAGCATGAGTATCCCTGATTAATACAGGTGTTTGTGTATTGTATTATGATATAAGAAACTCAATGTGCCTTTGTTACCAATATTATTAAACTACTGAGAGTAATTTTTTTTACAGGAAACTAATGTTTAAATCATATGATTGTTATATAATTATGTATTCATGAATGTCCAGTTTCAGTTGTCGTCTCCACACCAGGACCTAGATGATATAACATGAATTATAATCTCTGATTAGTCTACAAGGAGAAGGATATGCAATGATATAATTAAAGGGATGGTTACACCGACATGTGTAAATTGAAAGATGGGTCATGATCTTTAAATGGATCCCTCTATCATGTCATTTTCTCCCCATCACACAAGTCTCGTTTTATGTTACAAAAGAAAAAAGTATTGAGTAAACGCTTCATTACCAATTTAGGTAAGTTTATCCAAGATAAAAATAATATCAATCATAATTTCATCACTAATTATCATGGTGAATAAATTGAAAGATAATGTTAAAAGGTCAAAAGGCATGTAGTTCCAATGAAACATTCACGACATCCTTATATTAGTAAGGTATTATCAATGGTTATTTACATATCATATTATAGAATAAACAATGGAAGTTTAAATGTAATAAACTGATTCAAATAAGCAATATTACCTGCTTCTTATTTATGAATATTCATAAATGTAATTTTATATTATAATACTTTTGTATTTAACACTATTTTATTTTTTCATATGTGTATTTAAATATAGTTACCAAGTAAGTATAGATATATTACTAGAAGTTAGATGGATTCTCCATGTGGATGCGAAAGGGTGATACCTAGGCCAATGGTGAGAAGTAAACAACATTTTAATTACCAGGTGAAAAATTTGTGTTGAACTCATGTGTCATTGGATGCAAGGAGACATTCTTTAAGGTTCTATAATGAATGTTGTTTTTGGTAAACTCAATAACTAGTTCAGTAATACATGAATCATATCCAATTAGTGATTAATATAAATTTATGACTTATACCTAGTGTGTGAAAAGATAATTCTTTGTCAAGTAATACTTAAAGTGGACTTCATGAATATACCAGGTATGGTATTTAGCTCAGCACAACTAAATACATTTGGTATTATGGATGTCTTTATTTTGGACAAATGTGCCTTTAGAAATAAAGGTATGTCACTACGTTTCTAGAAATAGATCAGTAAGTAAGGATGAACTATTCCACGTATAATCTAGTGGTATATATACATCATAAGATTCATTTATGTAATTAACGAGTGAAAAAGTGAAGTATTCACATGGTCATAAGATTTGTGTTTCTTCAGGTTGGCATACCAAAGAATGTCTTACCTAAGAAGTCATCAATCATGATAAGGTATAATGGAGTAAATATTAAATGTACAATACCTTATTGACATCACAACATTAATGATAAAGAGGAGGATTGATAGTAAAGTCTTAAAGATCATCATCAATAAACAAACTTGTAGCGTTGATCAATTCCAAAATGCATTTGTTAAACTTCTAAATTATGACGTTGGTAGTATCAATGTTACAACTTGCAGAAACATCTATAATAATTCACGAAATAATTTGTAAATAATTGTGTAATACCATAATCATATGCCAACTAAAATGAAAAATAAATATCATATGATTCATAGTATAATGATAAATCAATTATGTCATATGGACATCTACTTGGTTGTAAATAGTTTTTTAGGAAACAAACAAACTTGCATCAAGAAAAAACACATTTCCCATATTCGGTAATTATCCTAACAGTTTATTAGGATATTACATAAATCCCTATGATAGAAAAGTAAGTAGTCACGTAATAGACTACACTTCTATATAAGGGTTCACATCTCTATTAGAGATAGTGAGAGATATATTGACTAGTGTTTTGTCAAACATAAATATGAAAAAATAGTTAGAATAGGATCTTGTTCCACAAGTTCATGTGGAACATTGTATGTTCCAGAGACACATACTATGTAGAGAGGATAAAATCATGGTGAGGGTTTTTATAATTCACTACGGTCGCTGACCTATTATTCAATGTGAATTATCATTCCTACATTTACGCATTGTATGGATATTAGTTAAAATTGATAAAACTAACTAAAAAATCAATTAACAGATTCCATGTATCAAAGTTAAAAGGGGATTGTTATTTTGAATAGTGTGATGGGTATTTATGTGAGTTGATATATGGGTGGTACAAGCTTAATACTAATATGGTTAGATTGTTTTCACAAAGTTTTTATTACTAAATCCATTATAATTTTACCTGTCATAGCTAATATCTATGAATAAATTATTTATCATTGTACCTCATGACCACCAATCTTGGATTGTGCCAATAAGGCGCCACCCAAAAGGTATAGTGATGTCACAATATGCTACTAAGGGTTGCAAGTTACTGAAATCCAATTTAGGATTAATGTATGCAATAAGACCATAACATATAACTTTGAAAAAAATGTTTATCATGTTCCTACCAGAGGTTAGTGGGAGAACTAAAGTTTTCAATGTAAGCCATGTTGAGAAACATATAGAAAACATATAGTCTCCATGTTAGTTAAGACCATGATGAAATTTATTCTCCCTGTGATTGACTTAAATTAGATACCTAAGTTCTAGGGAGAAAGGTCTATTGAGGAAGATTTATAGGTTGAATAGTGCTAGAAGATCATACATATAGTGACTTTGTATTCAAAACTATATGTTGGAACAATTCAACAAATGAATTGTTGCCTATGTCCCAAGACATAATCTCTTCAAGTTGACATGTCCAGGACATTGGAAGATATATACATAGTGATTAGAAGTTTATACGCTTAAGAAATGTATTGATCGCATATACCATGATATGTATAAGAATTGATATTTCCAAGATATGCTCTATTACAGGAAAAAAATTATTTCTAAGAGCACTGAAAGGGAAGTAGTCAGAACTATCAGATTTTACTTTGAAATTATCATAGATAAGTACCTAGTAAATGTATAAAAGGTTTACTAGTTTTTGGGGATGCAAACTAGTCCTCTATAGATGAAAGAGAACTACTATCACAGTTAGGATAAAGAGGATGATTGAGTCAAGCTCATACAAGCTATCGATAGACATACCTACAAATACTGAGTATGTTGCAGCACCTAAAGAAGCATAGAAGTAGTTATTGAATTCGACAATTTATTCCTTTTCGTGGAATCCCACCTGGTAAAAAAGTATTATCATAATATAAATAATGATATTATTACTAGCCAGGTTGTCGAGTTATGATAGTGGAAGAAGGGATTAACTTAGGATACCATATCATGAAATGTTTTACTCAAAGAGATGAGGTCTCTATTGAATAATTTCCAAGTGGAGGAACCATGTGGACCAACTAGCAAAATCCATTACTCAGCAAAAATATGATGTCTATCTTCTGTGTAGATAACAAGTTTTGTTAGCACGTTGAATCTAGTGCAAGTGGGAGTGTTGAAATAGTAGGTGACCAAGACCCAAATACTCATGGATTTTGATTACCATATCATTAATACAATTAGCTATACATGATATCATCTTAACATTATAGTGTATAATTTTCTTCATCTACCACTGAATTGGTGTGTCCAAAGATTAATTGTTGTATCAAAAGGTTATAGCATATCCAAGGCTATGAAGTCAAACTTGAGATACTATGACATTTAACATAAATATATGTTCTATGGTTGTGAAACATCTCACTAATTGGACATAGTAGATGTCTTTCTATTTCGAGTTGGGGGCTCATAAGCATTGATACTTCTTCTCATGAATTTCTCACTTGGTGATATCTAGTAGCGAGATCATGAGGACTAACCCACCAATATGAACACCACATGTTTCAAGTGTCATTGGATGTTCCTACATATGATCATGTGAAATAGTCTCCTAACATGATATCACTACAAATGTATATCATTTGAGTGCGTACTTTGATGTAAAATGAGAACCATGGAAATGAAATCATGATGTTTTATTTTGTGTTGGGTGCATCATTAGTGGAAGGACATTGGTTGAATGGTCAAGAAATGACTTATCACTTTCTAGTTATGGAAGTAATATATCTCAAGACATGTTGATAAGAATGGATGTACCATTATAAGACCATGACCATGGCAGTCGAGGTTAAATACCACTAGTTAAATAAAAAACAATAAATCAAGAAAAGGGTGATTACATGTGAGTGTGTCTTTCATTATGAGATATTAATGACAACAAGATTATATTACACAATGGTTGTTCATTGGTTGGTTGTCACTACTGTGACATTCCTTATATCTTTAGGGGTCATGATAGGTTGCTAGATCCCACTCTTGGTCTTTGAATACTATTCACTAGTGTCATGATAATGGCAAGAGGGTCACACAAATAACATATTTGAGAATCTTTCTCTATTCATTGGAATTTGACTTGTGGACATGGTGGGACCCACCGTATAGGTTCTGGATTTGTCCAAGTAAAAACAATCACCAATGCAAAAAATAAATTCAAATTATTTAAGTTTAGTAAAATGATCATTGAATTTATTTATTAAATTTATTTATGAATTTTAAGTATGTACATGAAAAATTATTTATTGACGAATTTTAAATTATTCATGGTTTAATTATTATTAATGGGAATGCCAAGTCTTGTTTTGGACTCAATTATTGTCATTTAATATATTTAATATATTACATGAAAATTCTAATAAGATTTATTACACAGTTTAGTATTCATAATATGTCGTTGGTAGGGTATTAAGTAGTTGGGGCCGGCAAGGCTATACGGGGTATTTTAAGTAAACACTATAAATAGAAGAGGAGGGGCTTTTGAAAAGTACTATTCATGGGGATTCACTCTCCTATCCTCTCTCCCATGATCTACAGAGAGATGCTCGGGATCCAAAGAGTTTCGATCGAGCTCTCTCTTAGTCATCACTAGCGAAGAGATGCGATGATCATTGGAACATTGCAGGCATCATCAGAATTCCACGCATCCACCTAGATTACGACGAACGGAACTCTCGCAAATTTCTTGAAGTGCATGCGGACGACCTAGAAGAGTTCTATGTCAAATTCTTCGAGAAGCGATCTCCAACGACGAGAAGACATCATTCATAGCTTCAAATTTAAACCACGTATTTTATGGTTTATTTTTATTCTTAAAACTCTTCAAGTGTGGTCCTTATCTAAAAATGGGCTGCTATGCTCTGACATCGACATGTCTACATTGATCTTTGGTGGAAAAATTTTAAAATACATCCTATTTGAGGTTTCTACTACACACATAGTTTAAACATTATATTCATCAATTTTTTTTCTTACTCAAATGGTTATTTTCAACATATAGTATCCTAATTAATTATATGGATGGTTTATAATTATTTTGACTAAGGAATGTATTAAAAATCATTTTCTTATTTAATTTGGATAGATATTAAATTTTCATTGAAATAATACATTTCCTATGATCATTGGAATCTAAATTTCTCTTAAATATTCATATTATTTGTCATTGTAATGTTTGTTACATAAACAATATATCATTTGAACAAAAAGTAATATACCATGATTGTAATTTAACCAGGGTAGTATTGATAAATCCAATTATTTACTCAATATATATAGTTGATGATAAGGTAGATTGATTCATGAATAAAATTGATCATTTGGTATAGTATAAATTATATATACTTTTTATGATGGTTTGGGTGAAAAATTAAATATCCCCTCGAAGCATCAGTAGTCTCACATGGCAAATCAGCATGATAACATTAAACAAGTTAATAAATATAGTATAAACCATCATGTGAATGGTCATGATTGTAGATGTTTCATGATTCATGGGATCATGAAAACTAATAATTAAAATTTTCTTTCATTTATAATTCAATATTTATTATCCATGAAAATTTAGAAATATTATTTTTTATAGATGCATTCTGTTTTCAGTTATTGATTAATTAGAATAAAAATTAATTTATTTAACTTGGCATAATGATTATATCTTATTAATTTATGATAGCTTTGTTATTTATTAAATTGAATGTGTATTCAAATATTTACCTTTCTATATTAATTATTATGAATTAGTTGTTTACAATGATATTAACTTTGGATTCACTTCCATCAAATTTAATAGATTACACGGAATGTGTGTTCATTTATTTAAATTTTCATGTTTGATATATTTAGTGATTCATGATAGCTTCCACTATAGTTAATAGTTACTACACATTTGAGCTAACCCTTATATTTTTCCTTATCTAGGAATTCATGATGTGTACTACGAATGGTATGAATGGTTATTATATTGGGAATAATACTATTATTAAAAACAATATGTTGTAATTTTTTTTTCAAATGTATTTAATGTATCCTGTCTGTATCTAGTATACCAATACTATATAACTATTTGTCCATTTGGGACACAATTCCTTTTATCTTATGCTAATATAATAAATCGTAAATTATTTATAGGTAATTGGGGTTGAGGTCACTAAAAAACAACATGCCATATTCATCAAATAGAGGATAAAGTGTCGGAAGGGTTAAACCCATACGAATTAAATCTTTAACATGAATTCCATTAAACTAAATAAAAATATTGAAATAATGAATCATGAATCAGAATTGATTTTTAATCGTTTTAAATAATCATGAATTTTTTTTACATTCCAAATCAAGTCAATTCATGTATTCTAGGAAGTTATATGATGTGTATAAAATTTTCAAACATGGTTTTAAAGGACCATAAGATAATACCTTTATTAGAGTTTACTTTTTCTTTTTTTTGGTGCAACATTGATTCATACTATTACAATAATTCATAGAATTATATATTCATGTACGATATCATATACATTGTTTATTAATATATTTTCACTCCAATATTTTATATAATTATTAGGATGTAACGTTGTTTTTTATAATCAAGGTAATATTTTTCGTAGTTTTATCGATCCCAGAAAATCATGAAGCAATATTAACATTACCAAATTCATCATGAAATAACTCTAATATCATGGACAATGATTTATTAGTAATTCCTATGAGACACTTGATATTATATAACATTACTAGAAAATAAAAAATATTGATTTGAATACATGGAACATCCTTCATATAATTATTTATTTCTAAAATAAACTAATTCATAAAACTCCTTTTTTTCTCACAAAATTTATGTGAAAAATTAATTTTCTAACAATTATACAATGGTTGAGATAATTTATTAAAATTTTGGCTATTTCTCTCGCACAAAAAATACACAATTTATAATATTTTCAACTAAAATATACTCTAGTTTGTTACTATATGTTTTATTAATTGGGTATTCATTACTAAATATTAGGTAACCGTTGATTGAACCTACTAAATATAGGTTAAATATTGTGTAGGAAGCAAATTCAATATTATGTACCCATATACTTTCTTTCTACTTTATAATCACTTAAATATATAGTTAAAATAAAGTCATTTTATTCTACCATCAAAATATCATTTTTTTATTATCAAAATATAAAAATTCTTCTAAACTCATAACATGCCGAGGTGGGTTCTAGGGTAAACTAAATGAACGTTTACGCATATATAATGGATTTACTCTCTCATCCATATACATATAAGAGAAATTAATTATTGATTAATTTTAATAGTATTATAAATTCGTAATTTTATTGTGAAAAATATATCTTCAATATATTAATATATATATATATATATAATTATGCTCCTTGTAAATATATTATACATTTTTCATACTTGAATCATGAATATTTAATATAAAATCCCACATCTCAGCTAGAATTTAAAATGTTATTGGAATTCAGACATTGAATATAAATTCATTCAAGAACTATATAATGACATGGTTATTTTGTCTGAGTAAAAGTAAATATTTATAATGCAAGCTAACATAATTTTATCTATCAGTTTTTAAAAAACTACATTCAAAAAAGAATATAAATTTTAAAATAAAATGATTGTAATTATTTCATACAAAAAACAACTACTCGAGAAATTATTATTTTTTAAATATTACTAGATTTTTGAAATTAAGTTTATTCATCAAAATAATTTTTTTTTATTAAAACATTCCATTTGAATATATTTTACGGATCCAAAATATTTTTAAAAATATTTTTTAAATTGATAGATCACATTAAATAATATGAATGAGAATAAAATGAGAAGAACACAAACCATGTTCTTATATTTATGATATAATAATAACCAAAACCACTATATATAGATTCACTATTAAAAAAACATTTTTCTATTATACTTTTTAAAAAATTTTCCCTAAGAAAATTCTTTTATATTTAAAATGAATTTCTAACCAACATTATGAGTTTAAATGAAACAAAAAAATATTATAATTAATACATATAATTCTAAAAATATATGTTCCTTTATTTCCAAAATTCAAATAATATTTAATATATATATATATATATCTGTTGTATGGAGAATATTTAACTTACACATTTAATGTATAATAAATTATATATATATTTTATATAACATAATATAAAGTTGAAATTTACATATATGTTTCATTTATGTAATATACATTTTCTTATTTAGAATATGTATTTAAAATGATATATTATGAATCATTTTTAATCTAATTTATCGTCAATAACTGATATTTTTTTAAATAATAGGATATTTTGAATAAATTTTAACATACTTTTCCAATTCATTTATTTTAATATGATTTATTTTGTGTTGAATAGATAAGACTCACTTGTAATTATTTATAGACATAATAATGAGGTATGGATGATGTTATGAATTAAAATATAAAACATGGACATTTATTGGTCTACTATAGCTTCAATTATCAACAATTTTAATGTTTAGGATTGGGAAAATCTATTATAAAAAACAGGTTTGAAGACCAATTCTACAATAGTAATAAGTGTGTCACAAAAATATTTCAAAATGAAACATATTCAATCTAAATTTTCAAAAGTAAAAATATAAGAGGGGAGAGGGAATAACATGGTGTGAAGGGGGTTTCAATCTTGGTCATGATGTTCCAATAGTAACTTATAAGAGACTCCCAGGGAGAGGAGGTAGATATACGGTGGACTACATTGAGTAATTCATTAACATATAAGAGAAATGGGTTATTAAGTGGAATAATATTTGAACCACTCTAATATATATTTGTATAAATTTTCTAATTACCTCAAGATATATTTTTTAGTTTTTCATTACGAGAATAATTTCCAATTGTTTATTAGTATCATGATTAAACAAATAAATAATTATACTAACATTGATAACATCCACAAGGGAAATAAATCTTGTGAATATTAACCCACTAATATCTTGGAATACATTATTATTATAAGTATATTTTCAATGTTGTATAAATAATTTAATTATGAAAACATAACTAAAATCTCCTCTAATGGCAAAAAAATATTCATAAAAAATATAAGAACCTATTATTTATATCTATGTCATTCATAATAAATTATGTTGGAAAACAAAACATTCAAATATGAACCAATAATATTATACATAGTGGAAATAATTATTTTGGTGTTATAATAACAAAAAAATAATGGCATGAAGTTAAAGTATTTGGGTTTAATTTTTTTAACATGTTTACTAAATAAATTGTGTTCATGTTAACATAATTAATAATAATTACATGTACATCTTGGTATATTCATCATGAATATATCATTAAATTAATCATTTAATAAAATTTGGAATAAAATATTTTGTTTATTTTTTTATAATTATGTTAATCATGGAATGGATTTTTGAATGAGATCACATCAAATATTTTTTAATTTTCTCATGTTTCATATTTTTAATTTAAACAGCTTATTAGCCATGATAAATAGGTCATGTGAGGTTACCCATGTAGTAAAAACATGGTGTTTTAATGTGCATGTTTTTATCCTAGTATAAAAATTATTCATTAATGTTGGATGATTTGTGTTAAAAGATGAAATAAAATAATACATCAAACATATTTTTTTATAGTGAAAATACAATATATTAAAAATAAGAAGGGTTACAATGTTTTTAATGATATAAATGTCCTCAAATGAGTTTTTGTGACTTGTGAATTTTCAAAAAAGGTTTTTTACACCATATTTTTCGATCATGACTATTTATTAGTGTCGATAAACAATCTACCAAAAATAAATATTCAAATTTTTATTAAATTTTTTGATATATTTTATGATTTTCATAATAAATTATAAACATATGATTATATTTTCAAAAAACATAATATTATTTATAATTTCTTATAAATAATAGAATATATTTTCTATGAGATTGATAGTGTTTTCAAATACATATAAATGGTGTGGATATTTTATGAAAGAAATTATATTTTTTCACTAACATTCATCATAATTATAGTTTTTAAAATCCAAAAGGATGTGGATTTTGTTATATGGAACCTTTTCTATGATGATTATTAATTTTTTATGAAGGGATATAATTCTATTAAAGATATCTACAACTTTTATCCATTTGAAATCATCCAATGATAGATAATCCTTACTAAAATTTTATATATTCATCAAAAATAATTTTCATTAAAAATTATTTAGGAATGTGAAAAGTAAGTTTTAGATTTTGAATAGAAATAGTTTATCATATGTTTCTACTCATTTTCTATAAAACCAATAATATAAACAGTGTACGTGGTGAGTTTTCATTATTGTAAATTTTCAGCACAATCAATTTTCTATCCCTTTCTCTACATTTTAAGTTAATTATTATTTTGTAATGTTTTAAATACATAATTATAATGGTTTATTAAGTTTAATTAATTTTAAATTGTATGAATTGTTAATTTTATTTCATTTTATTTAGGTAATTATTAGTTTTTAATTATTTCATTATTTTGGAAATAACATTTCTCTTTTTATTTTCTTATAAAATATCAATATTTTTAATGAATGAATTATGTTTAAATGAATATATAGATTAGTTTTTATTTTTGGAATTTGGAAAAAATAAAAAAAATATTTTTTTTTAAATAGTAAAATTTACAAATTTGTTTAATAAAATAAAATATATTTAATTTTTTAAGTATGAATAAATATTCATAAGTAATATTTTATATACATACAAATGGTAATAATAAATATTATTTACAAATTTATATGTTTGTATGTGAATATTTAATAAAATAAATTGACATGATTAAAAATACAATATTAATATTTTTAATAAAAATGTGAATATTTATAAATTTAAATATGAATATTTTTAAAAAATATAAATCATTAAAAATTAAAAATGATTCAATTTCAAGAATTAATAAAATATTTTTAAATTTATTAAAAATAATTTTGATTATTAAATACATAAAAAATGTGTGTCATCCACTTTTCTAGGAAGACAATATAATGATCTTATCTCAAATGGTGGGTGGAGTTTGAGGTGAAGGGGAATCATAGTCCCTAGAAAACATAATAATGTGGAATTCATGTGCCACATGATTTATCATACTCTAAGGGATAGAGATTCCTCAAAAACAGTTTTTAAACCGAGGAAATAGTGGGGAGAAGGACCTATCCAAAGATGGATATAAATATCTTATGTAAACTTAAAATACTTTATCCGGAATCTTTTATACAACTTTTTTCTATAAAAAACATCTTTTATAGGTATAATAGTACCCAAGTGGTCAATAATTCTATTTTCTTCAATTTAGTAGCTAGTGGATCAGAAATGATATCCTGGATCAAAATTTATGTATGTTTTATGTTTGATTTCAATTGAATGTGCTTCCCCAAATTCAAGTTTGTGTGTGCCCAAATAAATTCATCTCATGTTCCCAACTAAATCCAATGCACATTCTTTATTGAATTCTATGTGTCTTCCATACAAAAAGCCATGTTTTTTCTGTTAATTTCTAGACATGATCCCTATAGAAGACCACACAAACACCTTGGGGATGCCCCAGCGTGAGAAATTCACCCATCATATGCATGTTTGTCCAAATCAATATCCACTCTTTCACCCACAAGATAGTTATCATGGGTTCCCTAAGTCATGGTTGGGCTTCCCTACTAGAACATCCATAAAAGGTACCCTCAACCTCTATAACATCGTCTTACCTTCTTTTAGGTACATATGAAATCTTGTTTTGATTCCCTTTAGTATTGGTGGGATTCATGAATTTTTAAGATTGATATTATTTGTTGGGGAATATTTCATAATGTTCTAAGATTTAGGTTTATTAGAATTAATGGATTCCATATATATTAATGTGTCAAAGGATTTAAAGGGTTTTCTTCAGGTTATGGTTGAATTGAAAGATTTATGGATGGCTATATTACTAGGAACTAGAAAAAGATATAATTTACACACTAAATACATGGTTTACATTATAAATGGATCACCAAAAAAAACTATGAGAATGGATAGTTCTGAAAAATGTTTTACACATTAATAGATGAACATTCACTACTAATTCAAGACATGGGTTGTTTTAAACCCTAGGTAACATCTTTTTAGGAATATTTAAAACATGATTTATTTGCACTATAAAAACTATATTTACAAGGTAAATCACTGAGTCCAAAATTTCTTTCTACTATATTATTTTTAGAATGTATTCTCTAGGAACTCCTCCCAAGAACCCTAGGCATCCTCTTACATGCAATGTGAGAATCAAACCCTTCCATGGGTCTTAGTTTGGTGTTCGATTAATGATGATTTTTCTCACTTTTTTAACATCTTTTATACACTATCCATCACATGTAATAGTGTAATATCATTACTATCAATTCAATCCATGTTTGATCTAGAGGATTTTTTATTTGGGTTTTCCTTATTGGTCGCATTCACCATCATTCTTATTTTTTGTTTTTAAATTGTGGTTGTTGATATGATATCTCATTAAGGGTTAGTGGCTATATATTATTTTTCCTTACAATTGAAAAATTTTAATTTATGTATTGATTCTAAATTGTTCTAAATGATTTAAGAATTGTTATTTTAGATGTCTAATTGATGGTTTTTAAAATGTCCTGTATATGGAGAAAAACCAAAATTTTAATAGAATTGAAATTATTAAATATTTGATAAAAAAATATTGATTGACATGGATTTTAATTTTGAGTTAAATGATTTAAATTGAATAAATATTCATAATTGAAATAATTTAAGGAAACTAATTATTTTGGTTTTAACTGAAAATG
This sequence comes from Viscum album, assembly GCA_963277665.1. Taxonomy (NCBI): domain Eukaryota; kingdom Viridiplantae; phylum Streptophyta; class Magnoliopsida; order Santalales; family Viscaceae; genus Viscum; species Viscum album. The sequence continues at coordinate 1,201,823,180 of OY728164.1, forward strand.
GAATGTTAAAAGTAAAATGGGAATCATTATTTTTAAATGATTTGAAATGATTTTTTTACTATGATTCATAGATTGATTGACTAATGAATATTTTTTCTTCAGTATTTAATGTGTATTTTTAAAATGAATTATTAGATCTAACCCCCTATAATAAGATTGATATTGAAAAAAATGACATACACATATTGCTACATTATTTTCCCAAATGGGGAGTTAAGACCAGGTGGACTAAGTCATGGGATTTTTCCACACATTGAGATGATATATTTGAGTTAGTAGTATTATGATAATTTTACAATAACTATTGTAACACGTGGCTTATTATATAGTTCTATTAAATGCTTGATTTGATAATTTCATTTTATTAATTTATTTAATGGTTTTACTCATGCCATCTACTATATATAAATGTTTAATATAAATATGCCTATTTAAGATTGTTTTTTATATATTCTATCTTATTGATTATCAAAACATGTTTTGTTGAAAAATTATAAATTCAATTCGTTAAATTTTATTATATAAATTTAAATCTGATTTTTTATTGTAATGGAAATGATTATGGAACACTTGTTGAGGCCCCATTGGGATGTTTGAGTTACACCCATCCTTTTATGTTAGGAACATGTAGACTATGTTATGTTAGGTCTGAGTAAAAGAAAAAACCACTTATTTGGGGTGGAAGTTCATTATTCTAGGAATGTAAATTAATAGAGGTAACTAGTGGAGTTTTTATCTAACTATAAATTTTTTTATCTTTGAGAGTTATCATGGTTGACTTTGTTTTTTTTGATGATGTACAATTTGGGTACTAGTTTACCTATTTTTTCTGGTACTTTATCCCTTTGGAGTGTTGAGTATACAAACATTTATCTTTTTTAATCCACTTTTTTGTTTGAAAATTAGTATCTTATGTTTCTTGTATGATGTCTGGTGCTAGTCTACAACCCATGAGGATCAGGAATACCATTCGGGCCATGTTAGGCCCAACATGGGTATTAGAATACCGAGTATCTATGTTGGTTTATGGAAATGTGTTATCAAAGGTATATGGTTTTCAACTCCCCTTGATGTGAATATGTGGTATGCTCGAAATAATGATGTAGATTCTCAATATACAAGGGGGGAGGGGGTTAATTGTATTCATTAAAAAGATTTTGTTGGAACATTTACCGATGGTAATGTTTAACAAAGTTAAACTAGGTAAATTTACAAGACCTTCTAGTTCTACAAACCTTCTAGATTCCTGAAATATGGTTCTGGTAATGAAACTTATGTAAATTTTACAAGGACAAAGATTCTACCATAAAGCGTATAGAGTCTTACTAATCAGAGTAAACAAGTACCAGAATGAATATGATAGTTATACTTTCCTTATCAATCAAAATTCATCATAAAACAAACTTGAAACAATACAAGTAACAAGTAGTAAATCTTTTAACCCAAAGAGTAGGGTATCCAACAACCTTGGATAAAGGTCCCCTGATTTATAATTTCATGAAAGTATGTCCTACCCACACCAAGGTAAGCCCTTGATACAAATATCGAAGTCATTCTTACTATCCCCATAATCCCTAGAACTTTAAGGTAGTCATCACCTATGTCTTCTTATCCCGAGAATCCCTTTAATTCACTCAGCAACATTCGGAGTTGCGTGAACCAATTCTAAACAAGCTGTTTAGTATGCACAAACCATGAGTTTATATCTCTTGAAATCACTTTATCATGTAATCTCTAGAGTTTTAGAATAGTTGTGAGATCATTTAAATGTTCTCATATTTATAGGGCCTTTCTAATGGTCAGCTCCCACCTCAAACGGTCATATTTTCCATGAATTTTGGAGGGACCTATACACTTGTCACTGAAACAACGGTTGGTTTGTAAAATAATTCATGAAATTATTTTATAACTCAAAAAAATATAAGTAAAATATAGTTGGTAAACCAAATTCAACTTTTCTGAGTCCAAGGAAAAATAGAATTCGGAGTCTAAGAGAATAATAATCCAGATTATATATTTCTTGGATATTTGGATTCTGTTTTTCAAGGAATTTAGAATCAAAATTTTGTAGATTTCAGAGTTTGAATACTATGGAATTCAGAGTCTAAATTTGATGGAATTCGGAGTCTGAATTATGAGGAACTCAAATTCTGAATTATGAGGAATTCAGAGTCTTAATCCTGAGGAATTCGGAACCAGAATTCTGAGGAATTCGGAGTTTGAATTCGGAGGAATTTAGAACATGAATTTTGAGGAATTTGGAACCTGAATTCTAAGGAATTTCGAGTCTGAGTGCCGAATAATTTGGAACATTAATTATGGGGAATTTGGAGACTGAATTCTGAAGAATTCTAAGTCTTAATTTAAGAGAATTAGGATTCTAAATTTCATAGAATTCAGATTATAAAATATAAAGAATTCAGATTCTGAATTACAGAAAATTCAGATTCTAAAATTCAGAAAATCGAGATTCTAAATTTCAGAGAATTTGGAATCTGAATTTCAGAGAATTTAGATTCTGAATTTTAGAGAATTCAGATTCTGAATTTCGGAGAATTCAGATTCTGAATTTCAGAGAATTTTGATTTTGAATTTCATAGAATTCGGAAACTGAATTCAAATACAGAGAACAGAATAATCTATATCTATCTAATTATAGAATTCCAAGGATTTAGATTTGAAACCTAATTTTTACTAAGGAATAAGAAGAGTTTTATTTATAGAGACTAAAAATATGAACAATTAAAAACATGGTAAGGATAAATTTCCTTGGGGAAATAAAAATTTTCCCTTTTAAGATAAAACTTATGTAAAATGAAATTTTCATTAAGATATGGTGTTTGTGATTTTCAAACCATGAAGGAATGGAAAAGTCATAAATAAACCTTACTGACTCAAAAATCTCCCCCTTTTTGGAAAGCAAAAACATCCTTATGAAAAAGAATCACTACTGGAAAACTAACCTTTACCAACGGTTTGGAACTGTTGGTATAGGCCTCCAAACCGTTGGTATAGCCTATACCAACGGTTTGAAGAACCGTAGCCAAGTAAGCCGTTGGGATAGGTCTATACCAACGGTTTTTGGAAAACCGTTGGTATAGACCTATACCAACGGTTTTGGAAACCGTTTGTATAGGTAATTTGAAATCTATACCAACGGTAATGGAACCGTTGGTATATAAATTCCAAAAATAAAAAATCCGCTGGGATTTGATCCCAGGACCCCTCGTTTATAATCGAACGACTTAACCACTAAGCTAACATCACTTTTGCAAACATAATTTCATAAATATATATATGTATTATCATAATTATTTAAAATTTTGATTTATATAATGTTCTCGGTTAGTAGATCTGGAAAAAAAATAAAGAACCTATCCCAACGGTTTTGACAATCGTTGGGATAGGTTAGAGGTGGGTTGAGTTCTTTAGTGCGAAGGATGATTTTTTGGGTGTTTTTTCCCAACGGTTTTAATGAACCGTTGGGAAAGAGTGACCTTTCCCAACGGTTCACCAAAACCGTTGGGAAAGAGGCTCAAAAGACATCCTTTCCCAACGGTTTTGGTGAACCGTTGGGAAAGGGTGGGGAAATTTATAGATTTCCCAACGGTTTTGGTGAACCGTTGGGAAATGGTAGCTATACCAACGAGTTTTACAAACCGTTGGTATAGAAGTGTTGGGAAATATCATCTTTCCAGTAGTGAATATAAGGACATAGAAATTTTTATAGACTTGTAATTAAAAACATATTTCCATTTACTTATGGATCAAAGAGAATATGACTAACTCCCCCTTAGGCTTTGGAAACCCTAAGTATTGTATTCTTAATTTCATTAATTAGATTCTTCAATTTCTTGTATATGAAAAACTTCATGATGAAAACTCCCCCTTACATAGAGAAATTTATTCATTACTAAGTATTCTTTTTTGACATTCTTTTCTCCCCCTTTGGGATTTTCAAAATGAAATACCGGGAATAAAAATGAAATTTGCCACTTGAAAGACATGTAATAAACAACAAAAAAATATGAAGAGAAATAATAATTTCATAAAGATTGAAAGAATTTATACAATAGAAAAAATAAAACAAAATATCGGATTTAGAAAATATTATCATTCCTTCTCCTTTGGAAACATATTTTTTCACAATTGTCTTCATCTTCCTAAGCATCTTGTGATTATCTACTACATGCTTGAGAATATAATCATGTTCTTATATTTTCTTCTCTAAGGTTTTATGTTTCTCTTCCTGAGACTTAAAAGATTATTCCTGAGCCTTCAAGACTTCGTCCTGTATAACAAGTTTCTCTTCAATCTAAATTTTTAGATCTCATTCCCTTTTCCAACTTTGAGCAACTGAGTTTAGATTCCCATTCAGATCTTTAACTTCTTTCTTATGAGAATTCTGTTCAACAGTTAGATTTTCCTCAAAACTATTAGTGAGATCCTTGATCTTCACATATTTTGTGTCAAAATCATTCTTGACACAATCTTAAAATTCAACAAAGATTCTCATCTCTTTTATTGTCTTACATAACCAACTTGTCATCTTTTTTTCATGATCTTTAATGAGCCTCATAGGTAATGAGAAAAGTCTTTAAGTTTTCCTTGATTTTGACACACATATCTATCAACATGGATACTGAATCCGATTATTCGTTTAATGAATGTTGAAGCACCTGGAATCTCGATACTATAATAGAAAATATTGGAATAGTCTACACATTATTTTTAAAAGGCTGAACTCAAAATTCATATCCAAGAGAGGACTATCGAAATCAGAGACTTCGGTTGGTGAGGATTTTTTTCTAATTCAGCAGCCTTCCACTTTGATGAACCACCGACTTCTTTGTTCTTTACCAAAGCTTTGCTAGTTTTACCCACAACCACCTATTTTTCTTTATCATCATTCGTAATATATTCTTATTGATTAGGGGATTCATTTTCACTATCTGATAGCTGAAAAATTTGTCTTCATCAACGTTATCCTTCTCGTATCCTGCCTAAACATCCTCTGGGTGAATGAAATCGTGATTGCAACTATCATTTTCATAAAACATACTCACTTCTTCCTAACCCTTCTCCTCTTTTATAGGGGTAGCAAGTTTTGAAGACTCTACATTAGAAGTTCAGATTGATACCTTCTTAGAGGGAAACTTATTTTAATGATAATCTTACACCATCTTAATGATATGTTCGGTATCACCAATCCCTTCTTCCTCTTTTTCTTCTACTTCTTCTCCATGCACTATTTCTTCGACTTGATATTTTTCTGGAATCACTAACTTCATTCTCAGAGTCTCTAGAAGTGTTTCTTGGAGAAACAACTCTATTACATAACTTTTTCAGAAGCCTTCTAGATTGCATTGAGAAGGGATTGGGCTATCTCAGCATCTGACTTCTTCTTCTTCTTCTTATTCTTCTTCTTCTTGTTCTCTTTTTGTTTCTTCTCAAGATCTTTAACAACTTTTTTCTTTTAAATCCTTTGCCTTAGCAGGATCCAAGCCAAAACTAGAATCCCCGTATTTCTTATTATTCTTATCTTCTATCCACTTTGTAGACACATCATCAGTATATGTCTTTTGATTCATAGTCTTCGGTGGTTCTAACTGACTTTCCTAAGCCACATGGGTATTTTCTTTCTCATTAGGCTCCTTGGATTTCCTCTTCCATCCGCCCTTCTTAGTTGTCTCAACTACTTCTTGTTTTGTTGTTAATGCTTCAACTTCTTATTCTAATAGATCATAAAATTCTTTAGATTGACTATTAAAATCGATATTTATCCTCCTAAGAGTATCATCACTTATCAACATCACGTTACAGTTCCTCAACTTGGAACTACATGCAATATTGAAGAACTGAAGACAAGGAACAACGATCTTTAAAAGAATGGTTGGATACATGATAATCTAAGACTTCAAATTCTAATACTCGATATTTTCAATCGTAACCAAGATATACTTGACTAGGTTAATCTTTCAGAGGTTCACTGAGAAATCCAATGTATAAATATCACTCTTCTTTAGAGTATCCTTATCTCATTTTCTCGTTATGACAAAACCTTAAACTCACAATTCAATAATATGATGGATTGTAGATAGATGTACTATCTTTAGAGTCTTCACCTCTGAAAGAAAAAGGCAAGATAGAGCCTTTTCATTATCAAAGGAACCTGATACATTCGGTTGGTTGTGAGTACAAAACTTAGCTTCCTCTTCACAAAGAATACCAATCAGACTGGCTGCCTTACTATAAGAAAGAGAATATGTCTTCCTGTAATTATTGAAAAAATTTTATCTCTTCCTCCTTCATTGAATAAGCTTAATATATTTTAGAATTCAACCAGCAACTCTAGATACATTGGTTTATGTGCTTTCAATTTTGACATGAAAACACTGTCCCACCCATTCAGCTGGATATTCTTAGAGATAATGGAATCATACTTAGTATAGAAATTCGAATGAACCAACATTTATCTGTAAATATGACACTCATAGATTTTCATTAGAGAAGATATTTCTATTCGAGATGATGCTTCAGTAGACATTAAGAACATAGGAAACCTTGATGATCCGGATTGGCTATAAGAAGGAAGGATAAATCTTCAGCACGTGAAGTCTTGAGTTCAATGTGGGACAAGATATTGGGGGTCCTTTATATAGGTGTTTCGACATTGGTTTAGCTTCCTGAATTGATCCAACAGTTGAACACAATCTGATCAAATCTATCGGTTGAGATGATAGAAAAATAAGGATTTTGATAGATTCTGAACTTTTGAGGATTTCAAGATAAAACTTTCATATTTATGAAAAATTAAAATTAATATGATTTTTTCCTTAAAATAGAACAAAATACCCAAATGTAAAAAAATTTTGATTATGAAAACATAGGGAAAGAAATAATACCTTTCAGATTACTTAGGGAAATTATTCGTAATGAGGAAAATTATTTTGAAGAATATTTAGATACAAAAATTTTAAACAAGAAAAAAAATTAACTACGAAAATATTTAACTACAATAAATTTTGACTATAAAAAAATTTAGAATACAAAAAATTTGACTACGAAAGATTTTAGACTACGAAAAATTTTACTATGAAAAATTTTAGACTACGAAAATTTAAAACTACGAGAGATTTATTTAACAAAATATTTTCATTATAAAAAATATCTTTTATGAAAAATATCATTATGAAAACATTTCGTTATGAAAATTTTTTATTACAACTAATAGGTAGATGTACTACCCTTCTAAAAATGATTTCTTACTATCAAGAGATGGGTTTCAAACAGAAGATAATATTTAATATTACCTTATAGTTATCATTACTAACTTCTATTTAATGTATTCAAATCTATCGGATGGTAAAGATTTTCTGAAAATATCCGCAAGTTGATCTTGCGTTTCGATAAATTGAAAATGATATCTCTTTTTTATATGTGATACCGAAGAATGTGATGCCTAATATATTTTTATTTTTCACAAGAGTGATGTGAATGGTTTTTAATTAAGGTAATGACACAAGTATTATCACACAATATTTGTGTTTTGGAAAAACTCATACCATAGTATGTGAGTGTGTCTACATTCTCTTGCCTATGGGCAGAAAGAAGAAACTCATCCTTGGAATTGTGTACTAAGAACTTGTGATTCAAAAAATTTACGAGGTAACCTTCATCACATTATTTAATTATGATAACGAGGTTTTTCTTTAGACCCTTAACAAATAAAACATTCTAAATCAATGTTTTTCCAGGATGAACAATGTTAACTATACAAATAATTTCTCCATTTAACATTATCTCTAGAAGATACTCTTCCTCCTTTTGTCTTGATAATATTATAAAAGAAGTTTTTTTACCTATAAAATGATTGGAACATCCACTATCCATGTACCATGTATTTATATTGGTACTCTCTTTAATTTCCCAAAAACAAGAGTGTAAGACTATCGAAACCCTAATTTTCTTGGATCTGGAAACATCAGAAAGAAAAATTTTAGGAATCCACATTTCCTTTGAAAAACAATCTTTCTGAGAACATAAAGATTGTGTTTTGTTTAAGGAACACTTTTTCCCAAATTCTCACCACCCTAACACTTAGTGCATAATAGAGCACTTTGAGGAACAAATAATTTTTACTAAAAATAATTTTTTAACTAGTATAACCAAAACCAGAATTATTCCTTAGGGGTCAAATATGGAAATACAACTTATCAAAATTTTCCTTACCTAAGGTAATGTTTGAAAAACACTTTCTCAATGAAAATATTTTTAACTTTAGCTTAATAACTATGTTTGTATCTAAAAAATAATTAGCTTTTTCACTAGAGTTAGTCATGAAAACATTTTTCTCAGAAATTATTTTTACTAGATACTTCTAAAGTTTATCAATCTCAAAATTAACTTCCTCTTGATTTTTTGAAATACATTAAAAAAGAAGATTTTTCTTATAAATATATTTTGAATGATCTGATATTTATTTAGTAAGAATATATATCCTATAATTTTCCTTATTAATCCCTTTATTAACTTTAGAATTATCATTCTCATGGAGCTTAGCAAACCTATACACTTCTATGTATGAATGTAATGTATTATCTTCATTAGAAGAAAATTTTTCATCTGAAGATTCATAATATTTACTATCACTATAATTAGCATTCAAGGATAAATTGCTAATAGATTCAGAATTATGTACCATAGCCATTAAACAATGATTTTCAATAGGTAACATGTCAAGTAAACCTAGATTCTTCTGACCACAATATTTTTTATTCTGAATATTCATTAGAAGAGTCTCCACAACAGGCACTACAGCTGTCATTGGCTTTTAGAACATTCTTATATTAAGCCTTGTAGTACTTCTTTCTTTTCCTCTTAGAATTATTTTCCTTTCTGCCTTTTCTCTAAAGCATAGGTCAATTTGGACTTATATTCCAAGATCTCTTGCATTCATAACAAGTAACTTCTGAGTATTTTATATCCTTTCATTAAATTTCTTATATCTATACTAAACATCTTGTTTCCCAACTATCTTGTTCATCCTCCGAGAAATATTTTCTAATTCATTCGTAGAATGTTCACTTTCACTTGATTCAGAAAAAATAGTGACCTTCTTCGATTATATCTTGTAACTCTCTCCGGAATCATGGATTTCATATTAATAGAGGTAGTTTTAAAAGTAACACTTCCATTCCTTTTCTTATTCTTAGCATTGTCAGCATCTCTTTTCATTCTAGTATGATGTTGAAGAAGAGTTCCAAAAATTTCACCAAGAGTAATCTATGAGACTTTCCCATTCTCATCAATAGATGCTCTATTTGATTCACACTCATTATGAATGATGTCTATAATAATGTCCACAAGTGCCTCATCATCTAAACCTTTTTCACCCATGGATTGTAAACTGTTGACAATAGTCATGAATATTTGTTGTACCTTACGTATAGGTTCTCCGTAAGGAATGAAAAAACCATGATACTCAGCTCTAAGAATAGATTTTCTAGTTTTGATAACATTTGATGAACCATAATAAGAAACATCAAGCTTCATCCAAATACAATTTATAGATTCACAAAGAAGAAATCTGGCTATATATATTCATGGTCATGGAACACAACAATGTATTGCGCACCTTATAGTTTAGTTGATATTTTTAGTTTTCTTGATTACTAAATGTTCTTACTTCCTTATCAGGAATCTTGTAATCCATAATCAGCATAACAAAGTTTTCCACTCAAGTGTTAAAAACAAATGTCTTCATATGATCTCTCAATATTCATAATCATTCCAATAAAATATAGATGGTCTTGTAGGGTTAATATTGTCAATCAAACCAACATTCATTCCTGCCATCTCAAATAAAAAATCATTCCACACAATCTTATTAGTAATAAAAGTTTGTAAACGAGAATAAAATATTCTTGGCAAGGAAAATATTGAACAAGGAATAACTTGAGAAAGAAAACCTATATGTGAATATAAGTATTTTAGAGACCTCCTCTGATACCAATTGTAGAATCTAAATAATGATTTAGATTCTCAATATACAAGTGGGTGGGTGAATTGTGTACTTTAAAAAAATTACTTTGGAACTTTTAAAGATGTTAATGTTTAAAAATGTTAAACAAGGTAAATTTACAATACCTCCTTGTTCTAAAAACGTTCTAGATTCCTGAAATATGGTTCCAGAAATGAAACTTATTTAAATATTACAGGGATAGTGATTATACCTTAAAGTGTATAGAATCATACTAATCATAGTACACAAGTATAAGAAAGTATAAGATAGTTATACATTACTTATCAATCAAAATGCAGTGGAAAACAAAATTGAAACAATACAAGTAAGAAGTTGTAAATATTATAACCCAAAGAGTAGGGTATCCAACAACCTTGGATAAAGGTCACTTGATTTATAATTTCAAGAAATTTAATCTCACCCACACTAGGGAAATCCCTCGATAAGAATATCGAAGTTTGTCTTGCTATCCCCGCAAGCCCTCTAACATCATGGTAGTCGGCACCTCTGTCTTCTTATCCCCGGAAGCCCTCGAATGTACTCAGCAAAATTTGGAGTCCCATAAAGAAATTCTGAACAAGATGTTCAGTATGATCAAATCATGAGAGTTTCCCTATAGAAATCACTTCAGCATGAAATCTCGAGAGTTGTAGAATAGTTGTGAGCTTGATCAAATGAGATCCTATTTATAGGCTCGTTTCCAACGGTCAGCTCCCTCCTCCAACTATCATATTTTTTCTTGAATGTCGGAGGGACCTATACATCTGTCAGTCAAACAACGGTTAGTTTGAAACAGAATTCACGACATTGTTTTATAACTCACCTAAGATTATGTAAAATATGGTTTTTCAACCAAATAAATTTTTTTAGAGTCTAATGAAAAGTAGAATTCAGAGTCTAAGTGAACAAACATTTGATATCAATATTAAATAGATAATTAGATTCTATTTTTCAAGGAATTAAGAATCAGAATTCTATAGATTTTGGAGTCTGAATTCTGAGGAATTCGGAGTCTGAATTCTGAGGAATTCAGAGTCTATATTCTAAGGAATTCAGAGTCCGAATTATGAGGAATTAAGAACCATAATTCTGAGGAATTCAGAGTCAGAATTATAAGGAATTTGGAACATGAATTCTGAGGAATTCATAAAACAAATTCTGAGGAATTTAGAGTCAGGATTAGGAGGAATTCGGAAAATTAATTCTGAGGATTTCGGAGTACGAATTTTGAAGAATTCAGAACCTAAATTCTGATGAAATTGGAGACCTAATTCTAAAGAATATGGAGTCGGAATTTTAGAGAATTTGGATTCTAAATTTCATGGAATTCGAACTTTGAATTTCTTAGAAGTTGGATTCTTAATTTTAGAGAATTTGGTTTCTGAATTCCATAGAATTCAGATTCTGTGTTTCAGAGAATTCGGATTCTGAATTTCAGAAATTTCAGATTCTGATTTTCAGAGAATTTGGATTCTGAATTTCAGAGAATTCAGATTCTGAATTTCAGAGAATTCAGAACCTGAATTCGGGTCCTGAAAATAGAATATTCTATATCTAAATAATTATAGAATTCTGAGGTTTTAGATGTGAAACCAAATTTTTACTTAGTAAAAAAGAGTTCGATTTAGAGAGACTAAAAATATGAATAATGAAAAACATGGTAAGGATAAATTTCATCATTGAATGAAAATTTTCCTTAGCAAGATAAAACATTTGGAAAATGAAAAATTCCTTAAGATAGGGTTATTTTGATTTTCAAAAAATAATGGAATTGAAAAGTCATAAGGAAATCATATTGACTCAACATATGTATATTGGGTTGTCTTAATATATTTTAGATGGGATTATTTGGACTGAAGATGTATTTTCGGGAAATTGATTGACCATATCTCATAAAAAAGGCTTAAATCACCATAGGTGTTTGGGAAACATGACTTTTAGGACTTGTTTGATATTTTATATTTTTTCAACTTCTGATCCAAGTAGGTTGAAATCCAAATCATTAATTCATCTTGATGGAATATATATTCTTGTATCTCTTGTTCGAGTTGTTGATTTGTGTGACCTTGATGATGCATTTAGAGTTGACTATTTATGTTGTGTAGATCATTAATATAAGGAGACACATGAATAGGCTATAAGAGGAAGCTACTATTGAACCAGAGTAGTTGAACCCTTTGTTTGAATTTTTTTTTGTTGAGATAGTGGTCTTTATTTTCCATGATATGGTACAGGTTCTTGCACCTATTCCAATTTAGGCTCTATTTTTGGATACTTAAAGGGTTCAATCTAGAGGTTCTTATTATGATTTTATTCAGTATAGAAAATTATTTTGACAAGGTTTGAAATATCCTTATGCATCTATGGTTTCTTTGAATGATATTTAATTTTTTTGTTATCAGAAACTCCATATTCTTTTAAAGTAAAGTGTTATATCATTAATCATGAAAGGACTAGAAGTAGATTATAGATAATGATGGTGATGGTGATAAAGAATGAAGGCTTGGAGTGTAAGGAATTTTATCCTTTTCATTTATCATTTCAATCTATAGTTAATAGTGTTATTGAAATCCATAGAGTTTCTCAAACTCCATCTAGGTGACTGGATTGTGAAATAATATGAAAATAATTTTGTTGATATAGTTTATATTTTACCTATAGATGTATCCAATGAAAATATAAGGGATAAATAGTTCATTATGGGTCTCTAAACTGATATTAAATCACTGATTTCATACTTATTCTCAATTCTAATTTTCATATTCTAGATAGAGAATTTATGGTAGAGCATACCCTCAATGGAAAATCAAGGTTCACAGTCGTTATTTTAGTCCATGTGGACGTTATTTGAGTTTATTTAAATGAAATAAAATGTGTGATGAGTATCATAGTGGTTCTATATAGATCATGTTATCTATACCTCTTGTAGTTCTATGTAGAGTTACTTTTAATTTTTTTTTACCTATGGAATGATTGAGCCTTAAAAATTGGTTTGTACTAAGGCACCAAAGATCTGTAGTTCTTGGGATTTCTCAAGAATATTATAGATTTTTTAACATTTTATTTCTACTCTATGTAGTGGGATGGTCTTATCAGTACTAAAGATGAATATAATGAAATCTTATTCTTCATGAACCAATGGGTTCCAGCCACATGGATCTAAATAAAAGAGTCACCACATAGTGGAAGAGTCTCTAGTGGAAGATAATGTGAGTCTAATGAATTTGAGAGGTACTATCAGTATAGATTTATCTTTAGTGACTATTTTAATTGGTATTGGTACATCACAATTGTTTTTTTCATCTCTTGTTGTAATCAAATAAACATTCCTATGGTGATTTTCTATTATGCAATGGATATTACAACACCCCTCCGAACGAAAATGGCATGGGGTATCATATATCCTTCTTGTTTTTTCACTCTTTTAATAATTGATATTACCTGGATTTTTATGGTTCTCAACATGAATACATTTTAAATAATATTTATGATGTATTGGAGGACTTCTCATTAGGCATCAATTTATTGTTATCTTTGATAGGTCTCCTATAATGTGATCACTGGGGTTTGCCATGTCTTTTATAGAGAATGAGACCAAAGGATGAGTAGATAAAAACACATTTTTATAGGGTTGGGTTGCATGATATTAGGGTTTTAATTTTGATTTTTAGTGGAAATATTTAAGTGATGATCTCCCTCTAATTTTTGTAGATTCGCTTGATTTCATTTCAATAACTTTTAGTGTTTTCCATCAGTAAGGGTGGTGTATTTTTTCATTTAGTTGGTACCTAGAACTCATCCAATTTCTATTACAACATACTATTTGGGACATGTGGTGCTGAAATAGTTTAAATCACTATTGAATGATCTTCTCAAGAAAGGAGTTATATGTTTGAGTGTGTTACCTTGGGTGATACTTATTCTATTTTCAATGATTCATAATTTGACACTTCCCCCATGTGTTTATTTTTGGAAAATCATTCGAGTTAGGGTAAAGAAAAAGTATCTGTTAGCATATATTAAAGATCAATTTGACAAGATAAATGTAGAGAGAGGGGTTCTCATGATTTACCTTCGATCTAGTTATAACTAGTTTATTAAATTGAACTAGACAATTATAATACCGTCATCATAAGTATGTATGTTTATTATGAGTATATTTTATATTATTTGGTCTAAGAAATTCTCCAGTAGTTTTTAATGATTCTATGAAAAATAGATTTTATTAGAACCATAACCCATCCATAGTAATATTTTTGGATGATACTCTAATCTACTTTAAAACAAGAAGTAACATGGGTGAAATTTGAGAAAAAATTATGAATATCTTGAGAAAACATTATTTTCACCAGCAAACATCAAAAAGTAATTCCTATAATAAAGAAGTGAATTTATTGGGACATCTAGTTTCATAATATTTTAATTTATTTGATGCGGATAAGGTGAAATCTGTTAGTATAATGTATAAATTTCATAATGTTTTTTATAGTATGATCTTCATAGTATGGAAGGATGTTACCTCAGATTTGTTAAATATTTCATTATGTTGGATTCCCCAATGTCTATTGTCACAAAGAAAGGAGTGATGTTAGTTTGGTATGAGAAAATTCAAATTCCTTCTAAAGAGGTAAAATGTATTTTGACATCTCCACTGGTGTTGACACTTCTAAAGTATTGGTACGGATATATGGTTTTATGTGACGTGTTAGGATTGATTTTGGGTTTTTTCTTAATATTGGGTGATAAAGTGGTAGCCAATGGTTCTAGAAAGGTTATACCACTTGAGAATAATTACCTGAACAATGATCTTGCGATCGTGGATATGGGGAACACACTAAAGTGTTTTGGGAATTAAAATTTTGGTTAATGTTTTACCATTTATTCTAACAAAATATTATAGTTATCTATTCTCTAAAATTTATATAATTCACAAATAGAGTAGCTATGTTGAGTACATGGAGTCATTTGATTTCATTGTTACCTAAACCCTTGGCTAGGGGAATTTCACTGATGATTCTTGATATATAAAGTTTCCAATCCAAGCCATAAATTGCTTAGAAAAGAGTGTAATTTTGTGGATTTCATACCTCAGTTGTATTTGGGAGTATTGTATAATGAGTTATAGGTTTCCATGAAAAGTGTGAAATTGACCACCTATCACATTGAGGAGATTATTAGGTAATAGCATCTTGATGGTGAATTATGTGGAATTAGGCACTCCCTTTATGATGGGGAGACTATTGGCGAGTGTTTTTTCTTGAAGGATGAAATCCTATGTTTTTAGAACTGGTATATTGTATCATTTCCTATGATAATGGAAGTGATGAGAAATAGACAAATTCTTGTTAGATGGGACACCCTAGAACTACTAGGATGTTTTATGATATTTGATGATGATTCTGGTGGCTTGATATGATACAATAAATAGATGACTTTTTTTCATTGTAATACCTTTCAACTAGTCAAAACATAGTACCAAAGACCTTTAGGTTTTTTATAGCCACATCATGTACCAACATGGAATTGAGATAATACTTCTATGGATTTCATATATGGGTTTCCATTTACCCATATAGGGAATAATGAGTTATGTGTTATTATCGATATGAAAACTAAATCAAATCATGTAATACCTAGTGAGGTCACACCTAATGTTAAAGACATGGGATGTATCTATGTGTTGGAGATTTTCAGATTAAATGGAGTTCAATACACAATAATCACTAATAAGGATCCATAATTAAAATATCACTTTTGGATTACAATATAGGAGTACATGGAATTGTATGTAATCATGAGAATGACATATCATCAGTAGATAGATGTTTAGACAGAATGTTCTATATAGGCTTCAGAATACATGCTTCATGCTTACGATCTAAACATTTTTAGAGCTTGGGATGACCATTTGGGACTAGTTGAGTTATCCTACAATAATAGTTAACAATACCTTATAATAATGGATCCTTTTTAGGGCATAATTTTTTGACATATAGATCTCTATTATGTTAGTCATTAGTTAGTGAAATTTATTCTATTTGACTATGATTGGACCAAGAGAGGACGATGAATATTTAGAAGATTTATCAAAGATAGGTAATGGAAGAGATCCTATATAAATCCTATATAAATCCTTGTTTGAAAAGTGGATTTTTTACTAGGTTTTCTTGACAGTTTCACCTCAAATGGGTAACTAATAACTTTTAAAATAGGGAAATAATACACAGAGGTATGTGGGTCCATTTGTGATTCACGAAGGAGTGGGTATAGTAGCCTATCATTTGGAACATACACCATAGTTGAGTTAAATCCATAATTGGTTTCATTTATTGTAGATTAGAAATCAAATTTATGATCATTACCATGATCTGAGTTGGTATAATATTTATTGTGGAGCATTATTTATCTAGGAATAAGCATGTATTTTGGATTTTTTATTCTGAGAGAAAGGTTAGTCATGGGAATATAATAACTTTGGTTATTGTTCTTTGGAAACATGGTTCTGATTCACAAGAAATTTTGGAGTGTGAGTCCCCAACATGTGATATGTTTTCTAATATCCTAGATATAGAGTCTTCCAGATATGATTTATTGGGTAAAAAAGTGTTTATAGTAGTGAAGATGTAATATATTATTTCATTATTTTGGGTGCATCTGGAATATTGTTTTTGATTCAATTCTGTTTGTGTGGGTTTTAGTACATTTAAGGATGGAGACAGTTTTTTTGGTAACATGAATAAATTTTCATGTTTTATTATTATTTTAATTAATGGAGTCCAGACATAAAAGTATCAAAGGGTTTAAATGGTGTAATTTGGTTCCATGGTTAAATTAGATTCTTTATAGGTGGTTTTTAATATTGTGAACTGGATAGAAGAGTACTATTCACCATAAATCCTATATTTATGTTTTAAATTATTCATAAGATATAATTTCTTGATAATAGATTATGATGAGAAATTAGTTACACCGTAAAAGAGGAATTTAAATCATTAATTCATGGATCTATGTGTTTTAACCTAAGGAGACGACTTTTTCAAAATATGTAAAAGTTGATACATTTACACTATAATCCTAGTATTTAACATTTATATTCCTCATGAATAGGGGTTTTATTAGTTTTTCTCACCTGATTACATTAGACATAATGCATATTCCTCTCCTATGAACTCTAATATTTATCCCACACAAAGTGAGAGACCCCAACCAATAATGAAATATTGGTTTAGTGTTTGATATTTGGTGAGTTTACATTCTTTGGTTTTCCCTTTACTTATTCTGTGCTTCGGTTACAATGATGTTATATCATGATTTCTAATTGTTTCATTATTTGATCTTAATGATTTTTTATCTATGTATTCCTTGTTATTCTCATTCTACTTGGTTATTTATTGTCATTTTCTCATTACAGGTGTTGATTTGATATATAATTAATGATAGGTTCTTATATATGATTTGTACCTACATTTGAATCCTTTGACTTATTGATTGATTCAAAATGAGTTTATAAATTATTTTAATCATGTATTTGAGAAGATTGAAGGATGATTTTTAAAAATAAATAGAGATTGAGAGAAATCCTCATTTCTAATGGAATTTAAATTATTGGGTAGATTTGAGAAAAAATAAGTTCTTGATTTAATAAATTTATTTTCTGAAAAATGGATTAACTTGAATGATTATTTTTAAATGAATTTATTTTTGAATACTGATGATATTATTTTAAAAACATAAAGTAATGTTGAAAACTAAAAGTGGGAAATTTTATTGTAACCTAATTTGAAATGATTTATTTTCCTCTGATTTATTGATTTAATCTCTAAAGAATATGTGATGATTGGTAGTTAGTTGGTAAATAAGAAAATCATGCTTGGATCTTATCCCCTAAAATTGGGTTGAAAAATCACAATACTAATATAAATATATTGTGACATGATTTTCCCCAATGTGGATTTTACTCCTAATTCCTCGAGTTATGGTACATGTGAACAGATTTAGATAAGATCACTAATTAAGTAGTGTGAGTATCGTTTTACCATAAAATAACATATTGTAGGGAATATTACATGGTGATATGATTTGTTTTATTTAATTATTACATTACATTGATTTAGAGAACTATTTTATTCTTTCCAACTACTTTATATATTTTATTTATATAAAAATGTTCATTTAAGCATGATTTGATATATCAATCATGCTTTTTTATTATGAATGCATGTTTTCTAGAAAATATGTAAATGTCATTAAATTTTTTGTTTTAATTAAATTGAAAACATAATTAGTTTAATTGTTAGGTAATTTATTATAGAACACTTGGTGAGACCCTATTGGTATATTTATCTCACACCCAACCTTTACCATTGGATATTTGTATATTATCTTATGCTACGTCCATGTAAATAAAAATCGAAAGTTATAGGTGTTGGTTGTTATAGAACATCAACAGCAGAAGTCTTTTAGGTGGTAGATTGAGATGTGATCCATATCCTACATGGTTTAAATATGATATTTATCTTAGACGACATTGTATCATTTGGTTATGTACTGTTTGGGTTTTATATTAAGTAACTGTTTTTGGAATTTCTTTTATTGGTGACTTGAGAATACTAAAATGTGTCTTTTTTTCCTTGAATTTTTATGTAAAAATTATCAATTTTTGTTTATTTTATGATTCTAGGTGCTAGTCACCAACTCATGAGGATTAGGAACACACGTAGTGTCATGTTAGGGTTGGATCAGGTATCAGCATTCTAGGGTTTCGTGGTTGGTTTATAACAACATCCAACATCAATACATCGAGAAACTAATAGAAGTTATACACATAAATCCCTAGTAAAAATTACAAATGAACTCTTGGAACCCCTATATATGATATTTTATTCAAAACATTATGTAATAATATTGAAATATTTAGTATATGTGTCATCCAAGGGATTCTCAAATAGTACCCTTTTGAAATTCAATTTTCCCAAAGTCTTATATAGAATAGACAGAAAGAACCATCTAAAAGAGATCAACTAATAAAAAATGTATAATAATTTAGTGCCCAGATCCCTTCTATTTGGTCCAGTCACACCCAGAATTCAGGGGATCAACTGGGTGCCCTGGTTACCATAGTCATCTACCTATGTTTAGTTGAATCCTTTCACTCCTGTTGATTATAGGGCCTCATTGGAACCCTTTCTCGGAGTTCCACCTCTTAAAATCCTACTTAAGACAATCCATAACCAATGACTCTTGATATAAATTATAATGTCACATTCAAGATTTATAGGGATATCACAACCATGTATTACATTCATTATAAGAATATATTTTATTGTAATATATCTTCTTTTTTACTCACTAATTATTGTTTCTCAAAGTACAGTAAATCATTTCTTCCTTTGATAATTAGAATCCCATATGTTGAAGAAATATATAGACTTTTTACAGGACAATCAACAAATATGGGGTTTTCTGTACCAGATCATATATTAAAAGTATATAATCATCCTACTAAGTCCTAATCAATGAGATGATGACACAAATGTGGAACCACATTGATGTAATTACCCCCATAACTTCACCTAATCATATTTCAAGATACACAAAAAATGAATGATCACATGCATGTCCCACACTAAAACATTTCTCAAAATCTATCATCATGTGGCCTTAGACGTGGGACCTTATATTTTATTAATAAATGATTTGGGATGCATGACCCTAAATGAAACAACAACAGTCATTGATGCATGACCATAAATGTCATAAAAATGATCATAGATCCACAACTATAAATGGGGAAGCATCAGTCAATATATGATGAAATTAAAATAAACACCACATTTCATTGTTATAGAACCATAAAAGGAAAGATATTCCACATTATATAAAATTACACATGAGGGTTTCAATTATTTCATGGGAATATAAAGGATTCCCATTTATTGATCAGCATTCATCCATTAGATTATATTTTTCCTCTTCGGTGGTGAAAAATTCCAGAGTTACTAATCATATGGAATTGAAAAAATAGTGTAATAAATTAATGGGGGATAATAAAGAGAATATTATGTGGTGTTCTTGTAAAATCATTACATCAAATCAATTATATTTAATATTAAGTCAATGATATTATCATTGGGAAGGTATTAATGTTTAGACATATATATAAGAGTGTTTCAAAATAGATAATAATCTACATTTTTGGATGAGTCTGCATCCCAACTTCTCGATTTTGATATGTATTCACATAGAAAATAACAAACAAGCATAAAAATTGAAATGGTAGAAATAATATTGGTAAATTTCAAATGATAATATTTAAAAAATAAACTTGGGATGTTTAATAAAAACTGTGAATGTTAAATAAACTAAAGGTTTGTATTTATTATATTAGTAATGAAATAATTTTTTTTTTCAAAATTATAATTTGAATATTTAATAAATAATCTATGCAGTAATATTAAATCGTGAATTAAAATTGTGATTATTTGAAATTAATAAAAAAAAGTGAATAGTAATTTTTTTCTAGAATGATAAAATAAGTCATGTAGTTTAATTATTATATAAATTTTAAAATTAAAAATATTTAGACAGGTAAAATTAAATATGTATAATAGATAATCAATGAAATATAAATGAAAATTAAGTTAATAAAATAGATTAATTTAAATTATTTAAATATTACATTTTAAAAAAATTAGAAGTTGTAAGGGTTTGGGTGAAATTAAAGACGATGTGTAACAAATTCTCTAAATATAAATTTAGATTAATTATTAAAATATAATAGTTATCATTAAAGAAAATCAATTATAATTTATTAAATAAGGATCCAAATATATTAATTCAATGTAATTAGATAATGTGTAAATTAATTTATATATAATATTTTTCCAATCAATCATCATATATAAATAAAATATTTAACTCTTTATTACCTAACAATAAATTTATTATCATATAAGATAAATATTATTTCCCCATTATCATCATAAGGTAATATTTAAAAAACTATTTGTCATTGATTCTTTAATTTCAATTTTTTTTGATAATTTATTTTATTTTTTAAGTATATTATTTTAATAATTAAATATTATTAATTTTATTGCTATTATTTGAAATCATTGATCACTTATTTTCCAATAGGTGAATTTAATCATCTATAAAAATATTATTAAAAATTTAATTTACATAAAAAATAATTCATTTGAATTATTTAATAGTTTTTTATGTTTATTTATTATAGTTTATTTATTAATTACAATTTTAATATAATTATTTCAATTTTTAATATTTTATAGTATTTTGTCATTAATTTTTTTAAAATAAATTACTGGATCTTATTTTTTAACGAACAATGGATGGAGAAAACAGACAAAAATGTTTTCCGGACTATTTTCCATACTCTATGCAACATAAAACATTAGAAATTGATGAAAGATTCACATATATATAAATATATATATAATTTTATAGTTAAAGGAAATCGATGAATGAATACTGATATTTATTTGCATCAATTTACTACTGAATTAAAATTTTTACTATTTGATGATATAAGTTCATACGATATAGATTCATAATATGAATTTTCATTGTGAGAGTAATTAATGTAGATATTTATTGATTTTTGGAATAGGGTGAATTATTTGGATTGGTTTCATATTTTTATGAAAATGTTTAAAAGATGCGTCAGTGACAGTGATGCCTTAATGTTTTTTATTGGAATAAACCCATTGATATGCGCATTGGAAATTCTACTCTATCAATCAACACATAAATAGATATAAAAATCCTATTACTAATGGAAGAACTAAAATAGATCGACCACTATCAATTCTCTCAACCATTTAATTATAAATCATTTGGTCACCAATAATTTGGATTATTTTTAGTGTAGTTGTAAAATAAAACAATATTATTTTTTTTATAGATCAAAATTATACAATGTTATTTATTTTGATGATTCATCATATTAGAGAGGCTTTTTTTCTGTTTTGTGCTTAATTTCATGCATATTTGGAATAATAACACTGATAATACATAATATTTTTTGTTAGAAACACCTAACAAGATGAATGATAATTTCAAGTAATAGTTTGATATAGAAATTATTTATATTTTATAAAAAATGAATATTTTATAAATGACTTATCACATTGTTTAATGGAGAAAAAAACTTATTCACTTAATTTTTTTTTCTAAATTTGATTCAAATTTGAGGTTACCACAATGATATTATTATAAAATATTACTTTGTGTTAGAAATGATCATATCATTGAGTTGAAAATTTATTAACGACTTTTCATAATATAAAGACATTTGCTTATTGGTCGTATAGAGTTTTATCATTCTAAAATTTAAGATGTATTGACTAAAATATCATTTTTTTATTTGCAAAATTTGTATCAAAATTTGAATATGAGTAATTGAGTATGGTTTAATATGATGATATTATAAGTATATTAATGTTCGAAAAGATATTTTTATCATCCTTCTTTTTTTCAATTTATTATTTAATATTACATTTATCATATTAGGTAAAATGAAAAGGTCTAATAAAATTTTAATAGATAAATTATTTTGAAAAATATAATCATAAATTAACAAAAATGTAAATAAACTATTTGTAAATTGTAATATCAATTGAATATGAATATTTATAAATATAAATTTCATATTTTAGGTCACTTAAAATATAATAGAAGGTTTCGAAGTAAGGAAAGTACTGATAAATTAAAAAATATATCATTATTTGATTAATTAGGAAATGATTTTTGTGGTATAAATGAACATTGAATTTATGATGAGGAAGAAAAAATACATTATATAGGTTTTATATTAAAATATAAATAAATTACATGATCCATATAATTAATAATACAATTAGTTATTTTGTTTAATTTTTTTTCTATTTTTGAGAATACAATTCTATTATTCATTTTATAGTTTTTATGTTGATCATATTAGAAAAAATATTACACATTATCTTATATTATAGTGACTCATGTTTATTATGTTAAATACTTAGTTCATTAATAATTTATAATGTCTATGATTCTAAATGGATATAATGGTAACTTATCAATATGAAAAAATTTGGTATTTTATTAACATTCTGTTAGTATTAGTACATAATGACTTCTCTTAGGTTAAATCTTGGTGAAGTTAGGAGACAGTTGAACATTTAAGGGTATTTAATATTAATTTATTAAATACATATTTATCTCATTTATTTAATTAGTTATATCTCCTAGAAAGAGACTTGGATTGTAATATTTAAACATTATTGCACCTGAAGCAATATTTTTTACATAGGGAAGTATAAATTATATATTTGGTTTTTGGGTTATGGAACAATCCATTTCTGGATTTTAAATCAAATGATCAAATATCTCAAGAAAACATAATTCCTTCTTTTTAAATGTATTTCAATTCATTTTAATAGTGGATGATATATCATTGGCATGTAATAATTTTAAATGCCACACTTCTTGGTTTGGAAGATCATATAGGAGGAATCAACATAACAAAGGGTAAGTGTTTTCCAATCGATTCTGGATTGTCAATGGTCTACCAAAAATTAATTACATTAATTAATTTGGTTTTATCCCTCATTACATTATTAAATTTAATATTTATGTTTATTTTAATAAATAAAAATTTAATTAATTTTTGGAGCATGTTATTAAAATGTAATAATAATAAATTATACATTCTCTATGTTATTTTTTTATTTTATTTTCTAATTATTATAAATTCACAACAACTCATTATTTTGGGAGAGTTTTGTCTTCAATATTTTATCATAGAATACATTTTTTTGGTAACAAGTATAGTTCATAGTTCCCCTTCCTACTTCAAATTTGAGAAAGACCCTTCTCCATTATTTTCATCACGATTCATTCTAAATTAATTTTCATTACCAATTCAATGAAAATGATATTATGGTTGTCAATAACTATATTACACATCTATTCATTCAACTGATCAATTCAATTTACTCTATTTTTTAAGAATAGTTTTCACTTACCATTTTTATGGATGGTGGTTCATTATTAGATATCTCTAGTGGGAGATATAATTAACCTTAATAACAAAAGGTGGTTTAATTATATAGCAACCGTGATGGTGTGATATTACCCATATGATGGTGATATAATTATTTTGGGGATGAAATTCTAATAATTATCATGTATAGGTTTTATGGGAATGTGCTGATGAATGAAATGATGTCTTGAATGATAATGATGGACATCGAGTGATGTGATGTAGATACCCACGTTATATATAGACATGTTTAGTTAGGGAGGCATGATATAATATTTTTATAAATGTTGAAATCACAATGTAATGATTGGAGCTAATGAAAAGTTTCATAGGAAACAAAACTGACTAAACAATATGTAGTCATTCCAGAACATGATGTGTATCATTTTTTTAAAAAAATTGTTTAGTTTTTATTGATGTTATATATCACATGATATGGGATTTAACAGAACACATTGGTTACCTATTTTATATGGAATATATGGATATAAAATAGAATTAAATATTACATGGTTTATACTTTTGATACATAAGTCAAGCATGACTGCACTACATAACCCAAGGTGCACTAGTGTAAACATATAGTTATCCATTTGGATACTCTTTCCTTGTGGACCATGAGACATGTCATGTGTGGATATAATAACATGAAAAAGGTCTCAATATTGAATACTGGCTAAACATAAAGATTTAAATTTTTTGTAGAAATATCATGACACACAATTTAAAATGAAATGATATTAATCCTTGTGTTTAGAGTATATAGTCAACCGAATTGTGTTTCCTATAATAAATGCCTTAAATAAATCAGGTTATGAATTTTAATCCTACATAACCAAATAGTATAAATACACACTTGGATTCATCTTGATGCTCACATGTCATGTCTTGAAAAAGTACATTACATTTATTTTCCATTTCATGGTGTTTTCCATATCCTCTCACTTGATTATCAAAATTTGAAAAATGATTGGTCTATTATAAGAATTTTTACATTCAATGTGTGAATTTATGGTTCTATTTATTTATTTGGGTCCTGTCTGAGAATTTTTTATATTTTTTAATTTCATTAGTGACAGAGATATGATGATGAGGTGTGAGAGATTTTTTAGAGCAGTTTTTGGTAAAGAAATCTTCTCGGTGACATATTGTTAGTTGGTTGTATGTCCCACATATGTGTTATAGATTTCGTAACTCCTCTATGAATAATAATTATAAGTATATAGTCCTCCACATAGTATCAGAAAATATTTTCTAACCCCTTTTTAATGAGAAGGTGTGGGTCCCCCAAATGAGCTGGTGACCCCTTCATTCGACTAATTATGATGTGTTGGGGATTATCTATAGGAATTCTGGAAAAGAAGATCCCCTTTGAGATGTGGATGGGTCCTCAATCTATGGTAATATATAAACTTTTATAGCATGAATTACTTGATAAGGTGTGGGTCCCATACTACAGTTTGAAAGAGGCAACATTGGAGACATATGGTGTTTGGTAGTTTATAAATAATGGGTTATGGAAAATCATTAATTTCCATTCTATTTATGATCGTGTGTGGATATAGGTTTTGAATTTGGAGTTGAAATATAATGGTGAGGACTTTCATATATCCCTATACTTACTATCTATTATAAATTTATAGGTTTCATTAAATCCAATCAATTGTTATATATTTTTTCATTAACTGATTGTAAATTAATTTAATTGTTAATTTTGGTATCCTACCATATATCATTATACACAAATAAATAATGTCACTGTTCTCAAAAATGTTGTGTATTTGGATATTATGTATCATTTAGAAATGATCCTGGTGAATGTTGAGCCAATGAAACATGTGTAAAGATGATTTTTTATAGTTCCTAATGGTTATTACTAGTGGGGATTTCTATTTGTTTTCTACTCTCTAAATACATTGTGGAAATGTGGCATTTTCAATTATCACACATATCTTCTTCTTGGTGTCATTTCCATTTGTATATGATATCATTCGTGGTTTTAATTTTGTAGTTTTATTGGATAACTATTAGCTTTGATATGATTTTGTATGAAATTCAATTATATATGTGTGGGTGTGGGTGTGTGTGTCCTATGTGGTTGATGGTTGAAATGTTTACTAGAGATGTAAATTTATTTTATGTTTTATATGCAATATAATATCTTTTTCACATATTTTTTTGGTTTGTGCATTTCTAACAGGTTTTATTCATGTACTAGAAATATCAAAATTACTCATATCCATGATAGATATTGGGATTTCTTTCATAATTTAATATTTCACTGGGGAACTTATCCAATGGAACTTAATAACACACAATGGTTGAGAGGATGGGAGTTCAGTCTCATCAATCCCTTGGTGGGGGGTGGGGAAATTATTACCTACTACATGACACTCCTGTATAATTAAAAACATGTTATTTAATCCCTTTTAAATTTAAAATATTCAATAACTATCCCATGCATACTGACACCAAAATATAGGCACATTTTGATGAGAAACCATTTGAATATGTCATAGATTATATTCTTTGTAATATTTATTGTTTCATGCGGATTTATTAATCCAAACATTCAATGATTTGGAAGTTATCCACATGTAGGGTTATGGGAGGTTTTTTATATTGGGATCTGGCCCATGTTTGGGGTTTATTGAATATAAGGATGAGAGGAACCAGAAATCACATAGTTTAGCTCCCCTTAACACGACACATCATACATTTTATGTTCATGTTAAACTGACCATAACATATGGTTTAATGTCATATAGTGAGTATTTCTAAGAATAAGATGACTAAAAAAGAATGGTGTGGGACAAAAACCAAAAATACTCATTGGACAAGGATGGGATGTATCCTACTATGTAGGTTGTATTATCTTACTAGGAATATCGCCCAATAAGGATGGAAATGGAGGAATATGGAAATAATGTGGCCATTCTGTGTTGTATATGACCCTACATGTGTATGGTTCAAAGAATATTAAGGTGATATTGAGGTGTTGGGTTTGAACCATAAGGAATATTCCTTCATATATCATTTGGATAGTAATAAAAGACCACATAGTGTCAAATAGCTGGGGATTTCATCAATGGAGGAGTTCTAAGTGGTAGATTCTTTAGGAATACTGCCATTTTAAGGTTTCTCTCATAGATAATATGGATCATTGAGGCAGTGAAAACATGTTTTGGGATAATAATTATTAGGAGGAGCATATGGAATAATTTGATCATCTTTATGAGTTGATATCCACTAAACTATAAGCCGATGTGAGTCATGATTGCTGTGACAAACAAGAGTAAGAGGAAGATCTATAAATAAACCCAATATTATTCATCTACTAGTGGACAAGAGTGAGGGTATATAATAAGGGATATTTAAACACAAGAAATAATTGTGAAATACTTCATGAAGGATTCCCTAATTCCTTCCCTTCTGATTTGTGGAAGAGTGGATGAATGCGAAGTGACAGAAGATACGGAGAGCTTATCATCTAAATCCATTCACTTTTTAGAAAAAAGATGTTTCCACCTAACCCAATAATCTATCAGCCACCATCCATAAGGATGATATCTTCATTACCATCAAAATGTATGATAGAAAATTTTCTGAGTACCCTACCATTTTGGGAGGTTAGGCGCAAGACTTCTATTACCGGAAGAATGTTTGATCGAGAGGGCACTCGAGTGTGCCAAATGTTCCAATCAAAAAAATTTGGAGGCTATATAGTAGGCCTCATTAGGGATCCTCTTATATGGTTAACTGAGGTAAAATATTATCATATCAATGGAGATGTGAAAATAGGGTTTTTAGGTTGCCTCATTCTGGTGATACATGGGCGAGATGGCATTGGATTCACCTAGGTAATACCTAGGGGATATGGATTTAGATTCACCTTGGTGAAACCTGGGAGATTTATATTATCCTAGATGATACTTGGGAAATATGGGAGGTTGAATCATTATAGTATTAATTGATAAAAAATGGATGAAGAACATCCTGGGAAATAAATCATGGGAGGGACGTTTCAATGAAGTACAAGGGTTTCCTCAGGTGCTATCGGATGGGTCACATGAATGAACCGATCTTAGTAAGGGGTCTTCTTCATTTAACTTATGAACTACCAGATGTGTCTCCTCACATAGGTATTTTATATACCCTGTAGGAAATATAATACCTATACTCTCATTTTTATCCTCTTCTATTAAATATTGTAGACCTACCTATATAGCTTTAAAGAATTGGGATATGTTTCAGGAGAGTAAATCTTCAAACAAGATGATTGCCTTCCAGTCATTTCAAATGAAGATTCTAATGGTCCTTTTTATAAGAAATATTGGGACCCCAGGTTAAGGATGTAGTTCACCTAGGTCACTTATATAGATCATTCATGTAGGGCCTCACATAGGTGTGACCTATTGAGGGGTTAAACATGCATGTTGGACCACAATGGTTGAACTTGTAAATGATTCAGTTGGTAAAGAATGTGGAAATGGTATTTTTATCATTTCATGAATTTCATAAAACCTTATACATTGAATATTTTTTGTTGAAACAATTCTTTCCCATGTTGAAAAGGATGTGTCAAAAAATAACCCCTCAATATTGGATCATATTAGAAGAAGATGTTCTAGACATGAGGTCGATAATAACATTGATTTTTATATATAATTCATTTATTATATTCTCGGGATGGGATAATATTATGACTCATCTATCACACAAAGGATATATAGGTGGATAAACTGCATAGGTTAGTCATGTAGTTGGACTATGTTGGTTGTTCTAACAAGTAGACCACATAAGATTGTTTCATAGGTACCAACATGTCTAGAAATACCATCACCTACCTAATTATCCCCCATTAATCAAACATTTTAGACACTTGGAAACTCTCATCATGTAATTAATTCCCTAAAGACTATTCAGAGATGTTCTACTTGAAAAGTTTTTTTATTCTATCACATTCATGAGTATCATCCATGATGTGACTTTAGAAAGGAACCTCATCCCAGTCAATTGGTTGGGTGACCTGCACGAGGTCACTTGAGTGAGTGACCCACGTGAGGTTTTACTTTTCAAATTTTTTCTCAAAACTTCCCAAACTAAAAAATTTTATCCCAGGAAAATCATGGCATTTCATTGTATATTTCCAATTGATGCTCCAAATTTTGGAGTCTCGGATGAATAATTTACTTCCCTCATCAAGGAAATATTAAATAACGTTGGGACATATTTCTATGAAGTTTGTGACTATAATTATCTAGAACTAGAAAAAAATATCAAGATGTACAATGAAGAATATAATGAAAGTGTACTTATTACACTTCATAACGATGAAACTTTGATAGATGTGTTATTCTAAAGTCAAAAAATTATTTTCATCTTTAATTGTTCCAGGAGTACACAAATTTTACCACTACCAACATCTCATATAGGGGAACATTTATCCATGGGGGAAAATACCCTCTACATGTTTCATGAAACATAGTAGTTGTTATAAGGATATAAATCATCACACTCCAGAATCAAAACAATACTGCTTCCATTCAATCGTTGATGCATCAATGGAAGATAAATCAAAAGGATGGAAGGATGAATGGGACTTCCACACTATAGGATGTGTCAAACCAAAGTGAATGTGTGAATACTAGGTTAGAAATACATGTGATGAAGTTAAATTTGTTCTTAATTTAGTTTGAATTTATGAAGATGTTTGGGTGGATTAAACATATACATACAAGTAGAAGGACATCACTCTAGAGATACTCTACCGATGGATCCAAAAAATAATTAATTTCCATCGGACAGAGGATGGTGTCAATATTATTTTATGATAAATCTACAATATCTAAGGAGAAACCATCCTAGAATATTTTTATAATGAGTTAATTCCACCCAAAGGGATGTATGGTGAGGATAAATGAACTCCTTTTTTGGCTCATGGAATATTATTAGTAGCGTGACATGTTAGGAAGCAAGAACATCACCGATGAGGTGACATACATTCTATGGAATGGATGATGGTTTTCCTAAATAAAAATAGTAAAGGTTAATTTGTCAGTGTCTGAGGATATTTCCTTAATTTTAATATTGGGGAAACCCTAGTGGGTTTTCCCTATACGAGAGTAAAGAAAATATGATCAGTGGGTCTATGTGGTCAATTCTGATTTCCCATCCAAAAAATATCTCACCGAGTTTGTATAATTTTTTTTGAGTATCTATATATATGAATTCCACAAATAAAATGGTGGTGTAAGGTCAGGGGTGTTTTTCATGGAATGTAAGTTAGCTAAAGGAAAGCATGTAAGGGTTAGAAACCCCTGTGTTTTAAAAGATCCACTGGTATGTATTTAACCTGTATATATGGAATTCCCCTTCTGTATTTTATGGATAATTGAAGTGTTGTGGGGATGGATAAAAACACACAAAAGTTTATACATAATGCTATGTGATATTCGGGTTATTGGGAGTTGTTCTATAACACCATGAGATATTACAATATTTTTTTTTCAAATTTATTTAAATTAATTGATATATTTCATTATAGATGACACTGAGTGTTTACAAAATAGAAAATAATATTATGATAGTTATCATAAAATAATTATAATGATAGGTATGAATACGAATAATATAATAATAAATATATATGGTTTATAATTGCATATAAAATGACTTGTTTATCGGACCATTTAACTAAAAATGAAAATAAATGAAACCATTTTAATATAAAGAAATTGTTTTTTTAAAAAAAATATTATATAAAAAATAAAATTATATCTCCAACATTTAAATAAACAATTTTTATGAATTAATTTTATTAAATATATATATTTTATTTTCCTTTAATAATTATAAAATCAAATTATGTATTTTGTAGGAATGACATAATAAGATAAACAATTTTATACTTAAAACCTATGTTTTTTTCTTAGTTTTTTTGTTTCATTTTTCAAAATTATAATATAGTTAATTTTCAACAATTATAGAAAATTTATTTGATAAAATGAACATATTTTTTTGAAATAATAATGTAAAAACAATGTTCGAATAAATTTTCATGAATCTTCTAAGAAGATAAATGTGTTATTGATCAGTAAAAAATAATGGTTATTATTAAAAAAACATTTTTCATTCAAATAATTTACAAACTAAATTTGATTTTAATAGTTTTCTTAATGTAAAGTTAGTTCAATTATATATATTATATTTCAATTTAGTTCATATTAATCAATTTCATAATTAATGTTGACAAAAAAATTAATATTTTATTCATTTTTTTTGAAAATTTGAATTTGTGTCTCATCTATGGGATTAATAATAATGTAAAATTTTCAAATATTGTATTCTAAATTTGATAAAATGGATTAAATATTTTTAGAAAACATAATTCACATTATATAATAATGTAAATTTAATTTATTTTCATAATTATTAATGATTAAAATAAGAATTATTTATAGTTTTTAAGGTTAAAATAGGGTTTTTCACGTTACATGCGCCTATGTTAAAATTAATTTTTTTTGCACACATAATATTTTTTTAATAAAATTTCTTTAATATTTACAATAAATTGGAAAAATTCATATAATAATTTATTTTTTTATTTTATTCTTAAAGGATAAATTACCAAGGTAAATAAAAAGAAACGAGTAATCATGATGAATATTAGAATGGTAAAATTAAATATACATATTGGTTAAGGAATAACATGTTTTAACCTTTTTTGGTGGAGGTGTGGGAAGACCATATAATAACTCAACCCTATTACATATCTATTTTTAGGAACTTAGTATGAGAGTAACTTACCTTTGCTGAATCATTTTTGTGTATTTACAAAAATTCCACTCCACTACCATTATAAAAGGCCACATCATCCATTGACTAAATCACACCTCATAGGCCATCTGGACTGAAAAAATACCTCTCTATAATTTTTATAAATTTTTTACATATTTTTGTCATCCTCAAAGAACAATTATAGGGTCCTTAATAAGAGATCCAAATGGGATTGTACTAAGTGAAATTAATTGTCATCACAAAACTATTTTTTAAAATATTCTATTACCACATTCATTATTTTTCTATTAATTAAAAAATAATAAATAAAGTATATATCTTATATTGATATATTATTATGTCAATAGAATAACTTATTTTCTTATCCACTTCCATCAAATTGAAAATGAAACCGTCGAATGTTTGTACGGAAGAATTCCACCTCACGAACCTATGTAATTTGTCTTCCATAAACAACTAAAACATCTCAATGCAATGATAGATTTGATATTTATATATGATATTTAGGATATAAATATAATTCTTAAATTATAATATCCCACATAATCTTCTAATTTTCTTTAAATAAGAATATGATAATGTCGTTAATGAGTTTAGTGGACTATCACCTCACGAAGCGATCTGATTATTTTTTCATTTACACTTTACAAGGAAGATAATTTGGGTCAATTTAATGAATATTTTTCAAATATATTAAATATGAAATATTTTATAATTATATTTTATTATTTAGTTTTTTTATTTCAATGTTCAGGAAAATTTAAATAGCATTCATGCATACGTATGACCTACTACCTCTACGAATTGTGTTTTTCATTTTCTATATCTAAATATTATTGCTTAAGATACATAAATATATAATGTCTAAAGATTTATATGATATTTATATCTATAAAAAAATTATTGATATTATTGAAACCTAATCAAAGTAAAAGCGCTGAAAATACAAAAACCGAACCTACATGAAAAAGGTATTATTACATGAAACATGATTTTAACATGAAATTATTTGAAAATGTATAATAAAAATCCATTAGTAAATCATATATTGTTTGACATAAAAAATAATTGTTATCTGATATATCTATAATAAATGTATATTTATTATGCAAGAGGATTGAATGTTTACAATGTATGTCAAAACATAATGTATGGATTATCTCTCAATTTTTCTTCTTTGGGACATATATTGTTTTTTGAAGCTACCATATTTTTTATGGTGCATAGAGAAACACATTGAATCTAATATTATGAATTTATTTATTCTATTGAAATTTTATGTTTCATTTAATATTATTCTTTTATGAGGATTACAACTCAAAATTTAACTATGTTGTCTGGGTTTTATAATACAATCTCATACTTTATTGGAATTATTTTATATATGATTTTGACGATGAAATAATATAATATAAAATTCTAGAAATACATGAATTTTAGTCACATATAAATATTTATTTATAATAATATTTATCCCTTTTGTTCCCATTCTTTATGAATTCAATATACCAAAATAAGTTTTTAATTAAAACTAACATTATTTACCTCAATGATCAAAAATCATTTTTATTCATAACCATGTTTTTTAAAAATGTTTTAAAAAATATTTTATACATTATAAAAAGGAAATTTTAATGAAAATATTCCAATGTATGACTTTTCAAATATTTTTTAAAAAGGAATATTCTTGTTATTTACCAAATGATGCATGCTATAATTTTATCTAAAATGTGAAAGGAATATTTATTTTAACATGAATAGAATGAAAAAATTTCTCTTTTCTAAAACCACTCTGTGATTTAATGAATTTTTTTGTGTTTCATAGTTTATTTTAATATAAAAGGATGTAAAAATGATTTTTATATTATGAAAATGATTTTTTTAAAGTGGGATGAATATTTTAATCAAAAAATGTTCCCAATAATATATAAAAATAATTATCCATATGATAGGGAATCCTTAATATGTAACTTATGATTTACTAGTGATATTATTCAAATATGTCATTCTTATTAATTATCAGAATGGTGTATTTTTATGATGACATGATATTTATGAAACCCATTTTCCTTTGATGGGTTTTACCAAGATAAAATTATTTTGAAAATAGCTTCTTTTCCCTAGGTTATGCTATGATGAATGTTATATAAATCACATTTCATTTAATTTTTCACAATGTGAAGAATAGTTAATGATCTTGTTGCACTGATATATTTATTTTTCATTATTGTATGTTTTTTACATTTAAACCAAGGTTTGGTGTAAAATAATAATCATCGATGGTATTCCCATTATAAAAATGGAATAGTGAGACATTTATCTCCATAAAAAGAATTATATGAAGATTTATATCTCATCAGATAAAAAATTGGAATTGTGGGTGAAACCAGTCCTATAAGAGAATTTTTTTCTATTGTGTACTAGATAGCGAACCTTAACTACAATGGTGGTTCGGGGAGTGAACCCATTCCACTATGATATCCTTCAAAATATTTTTTGATTACAATGAAATTAGCACTATATAATTATGTGTATTCCAAAATTCTATGTCTTTTACCAATGTCATCATCTTATTTATCTTCTTTTTGATTTTTTATTGTTCATGTCATAATAACTACCAATATTTAGTCTATGAATCAAGACTCTGATCATTGATATGCTGGGTATGGTTTTCAAATTTTATGCTTATGTTATCACACACTTATGATAATATTATTCCTATGTGTCTTTCTTTTTTTACACTTACTAAGCATCTAATCTCACCCTTTATTTTGTTTTCATTCTCTAGGTAATGAAAAATGGCTTAAAATAATGTATGTTTATGAATAGTAAAAAATTGGCAAGATCATTATGGGAGATGATGAAGACCATTCACTAAATATAGATATTGTGAACTTCGACTCCAATGACACTAATACATTAGGGGTCCTTGATCATGTATTTTTGAAATGGATTAAATACTCAGATAAAAAGATGTGATATTTATGAAGTAGAACCCTGGGTATTTATAGTTATTATTAAAACATGGGCTTATTTAACCTTTGGAATACATGTAGAGAATAATTTAGTCAGATCACTAGGGATATTCCTGAGTACATGTCTAGGGATATGTCTAGGGACATATCTATGGATATGTTTAAGGATAATTATATGTATTTGAAGAAATACATGAATATTTGTAAAAGCATAACCGAGTGGTTTCAAAGAAATTAAATCCATTTCTGGATACTATAAAATGATATTGATCTAGTATATATTTACAATGGGATAATAACTATATAAGGGAATATTTATCCCACATATTCCCTGATAATTATAATTTATTCACACCATCTTAACACTATTAAGGATGTTCTTTGGAAATTCATAAACATATAATGAACAATAATTAATGATTAAAGTATATGATGAATGTGAATGATCTTGGTTAAACCCAAGGATTCATTGATCAAAATATTCTTTCCCAATTTAAACATACTATATGTTATTTTTCATGATTATGTGATTTTGAAATGTGAATATTTTCTCTGATACTATCATTTTTTGTTTTAGTCAATAATAAAAAGAGGGAAATGGTTTAACATTGAACGTAATAGACATTTTTTTATGAGAAAAATGGGATGATAACTAATGTGTATGATATTTTTATAATGGCTAATCATATATCATGATATATGATTAACAGAATTCACCTTAATTAACTTTCAGACTCACCATAGAATAGAATGGTAGATTTTTTGTTGATATTGGGTTAACAAGACAATGAAGGAATGAATATTCAGTTTCATATATGTTGAGAGTATAGAAATAATCACTAAAACAATGTATTAAAAGAAGGAAAATATATTTTATGTGTAGTGAATATCATAATAGAGTATTCAATTGCCGAGGAAAAATATAAATTTCAATTAATAAAATTCATTATAATAATGGTTTACCTAAGGAATAATAATTGTTTGAATGTTATAAATATGGAAATTGTGGGAATTATAAAAAAACATCTTCATTGGGAGAAAGCTCATGAAGATAATCTGTAAGGGGATATGAGTAATGGTAAAACTACTGATGATAAAGAGACCTTGAATGCTATATGAAAGGTATGTGACATTCTAAAAGTATAGTTTATGTTAAATCTGAGAAGAATGATTGAATTGAAGTTGATGAATGTTAAGACACGATTAATGTTTCATAACCAAGGAAATAGGAAATAGAGAATAAGATGATGATTCCCAGTGAAAGATTTAAAAATTGCATTGATTGATTGAAGTGTTTATGTACGGGAATTCAAAAATTATGTTATATGGATCATGAAATATATATTCATTGTTTTTCAATTTTAAGCTATGTATTTTAAAATATATATTTAATTAAACAAATGACCTATAAAATTTATCAAGTTCCCATGTTATATTTTATGGAAAACAAATGATTAAGGGAAAGATAAACCGAAGTATATTACTGTTGTTGTGAAAATTATGTTTGGATAAAGACAGTATTGATTTGAAGATAGTAAATTGGATAATATTTATAGCCATGAAACTAATAATGATTTTTTACAAAGTGGTAAATGTTATTAAAAATTATGTTTACAACAATTTTAAAATTATGTAATATATTGAATATTTTGGGGTTTTATTTAAATAAGGAGGAATCTTGTACATTTTTTGGGGTTTCAATGTAATTATTGGGAATACCATGATTCTAGAGAACATATGATTACAGTATTCACATATTTTTTGTGTGACCATTAAGAAATACTTAATGATGTTTGTGGGATTAATGTTAAAAAAATGTTAGAAAATTTAGTGACCTTATTTATAAATTTTGAATTTTTAGAGGGTCCTAAGTTTAAACAATAATGGTATAAATTAAGTAAATATTTGGTTGATGTTTTATAAATTAATTTATTATTTCAAACTATGAATATTTATTCAAATTACATACCATATTTTAATCAATTTTTATTGTTAGTATTAGATATAGAAACAATGACATATCATTCTATTATGGATTTTTCAATCTATTGGTACTTCGTGTATAAAAAAATATTATTCATTTGATTGAGTTAGAGATGAAACAAAAATTGATCAAATCATGAGAAAATAATTAAAATTTTAATATTATGTAAAGGAAATATCCTTCATAGGTATATTATTGCATTTGAAATTTATAATTGTATAGAGATAATGTCATTTTGATTGGTGCTTACATTGAAAATCTATCATGTTCACGATGTGTTCTATGCATATCTCTTGAGGAAGTGAATACCCAACCATTTGAATATACTAATATTATATTCCTAACAACTAGACCATTATATTTCTTACAGGGAATATCAGGTTGAGATTCACGATCTTATATTAAAGGTTTTACGAAAAAATACCAGTCACATGATCAATGGTTTCTGGAAAGCCAACCAGTTTGTGGAATCTCTGTGGGATCCTTAGGATATAATAAGGTAAAATTAACTTCATTAATTTATTATATTTATTAATTTCATGGGATTAATTTGTTTGAAACATGTAATAATATAAAACCATGACATTTTATGTTTTTTAAAATAAATTTATCTACTTCAATATCATGTGTTACTGCAACACTGTGTTTTAGCTAAATTCAACATACTATAATGATAGTTACCACATAAAAATTAGAATAGAAGGTATGAATAGGATTAAAAAAAGTATGAAAATATATGGTTTATAATTATTCAAAAAATTAATTCTTTTTAGACCCATGTAAATTGGAAATTAAAAAGAGAGAATCCATTTGGAGATAAAGTAATTCTTCTTCCAAAAACTGATTTTTATACGACCAATATTGTTCAATGACATTAAATAAAATAAATTAGATTTTTTAATTATTTTAATGAAATTTAAATATATATTTTTTAATAAAATTTATAACACTAATCTTAAGTTATTTCTAGGAATGAGATATGAATATATCCAATTATACAATTGAAATTGTATTTTTCAAAAAATATGTTTTGTCACCTATTCAACAATTCTTCTAAAATTATCTGTTTTCAATTTTATAAGGATTATTTTAAGATATTATATTGTTTTTTCCAAATTAAAATGTCAATATTATTTTGTAGGTAAATTTTAAATTTTTTCTCAAAATATAATTTTTATGTGAATATTATAAAATATTGGTATTTCTTAAAAAATAGAATTCACATTCAAAAAATTTACAAGATAAAATTTATTGTTATATGGTTTTAAATTTAATTTTTTGTAATAATTTATATTTTTATCTATTTTAGATATTTGGAATCAATATTATTTTTATTTTTGATATATATATATATATATATTTTAATGCTTTCTCTCTGGAAAACAGTTTTTATCACTTCTACGGGATAAATCATACATTAAATTATACTATTTTGTAAAATTAATTTTGTAAAAGGGATTTAATATTATTAGTAATAATAATTTGAATTATTTAACTAGTTTAAATTAATTTATAGTCATTAATATTAATAAAGTCAAAAAAATTAATTACCACAATTTAGTTTAAAATGGGGTTTGTGCTTACATGTGCCTTTGTAAAAAAATCCAATCACACAATATTTTTATTTAATGAATTTAATTTTACATTTAATTCATTGGGTATAAATTATATGACATGTATCATTTTAATTTTATTCATAAGGTATAAATTAACTAGGTAAATGAAATAATACAAGTTACCGTGGTGAAAACTAAAATTGTATTATTATATAAACTTCATTTATATGGAATAAAAAGTTTAAAATATATATTTTTAATAGGTTTTCTTCGACCTTATAATCTCTACACTCAATTATTTATATAATTTTTAGGAACATGGGGTGATAGTGACTTCCCATTATTGAATAGTTTTACGAATTTAAAAAATGTCACTCCTCCTTCATTATAAAAGGCCACCTCCCCCCTAAATTATTAACACCCAATTATAATTTTTTTCTTTAAATAAACCTAAATAATTCCTTAACAAGTAACCTAATCCATTTTCTACAAATACATTTTATACAAAATGTCCAATCATATGGTCATTAATAAGAGATCCAAAGTGGTTTTTTCTTAAGGACTGTAATTGTCTTCAACAAAATCATTTTTTTAATTATTATCATACCATATTTATTCATGTTATATTATTTTAAATATAAGTAATATAGTTTATAAAATATATAATTATACTATTATTTTTATGGAGTAACCTATATCCATGTCCTCTTTTATCGAATGGAAAATGAAACAGTTGATCATGTGTTCAATGGACTACTACCTAACGAACTGATGTGATTTATTTTCCATCACGACATAGAAGTTTTGGATGTAATGATGGATTTAATATTTATTTATGAAATTTAGGATATTATTATACAAATATTAATATAATACCACCTATACCTTCATAATTTTCTTTTCTTTAGAATAAGATAACATCACTCATGTGTACGACGCTCTACCGCCAAATAGAGTGATATGATTTATTATTAACTTATCATTGACATAGATGGTAAAAAGGTAAAATTTAATAAATATATTCCATATATGTGACATAAAAATAATTTTTTAAATGTGTTATATTTTTTATCTTTTTTTTTTTCGTCTGATGAGAAAATAGAAATATGGTGCATGTGTACATACAACTTACCATCTCCATAAATAATGTATTTCATTCTGTATCTCTAAAATTTATATATTAATAGAACTAAAT
This sequence comes from Viscum album, assembly GCA_963277665.1. Classification (NCBI taxonomy): domain Eukaryota; kingdom Viridiplantae; phylum Streptophyta; class Magnoliopsida; order Santalales; family Viscaceae; genus Viscum; species Viscum album. Next base: position 1,201,862,755 of record OY728164.1, read on the forward strand.
ATATAAAATTTATATCATTAATGAAATTAATTATATGATTGATCCATGATTAATTTACAAGGAGTAAAAATACCAAATCAAAAACATACATGAAAAAAAAGAACTTGTTACCCAAAACATGATTTTAACAAGGAAATGTTAATAAATGAGTAATAAAGTATCATAAGTTAATAATATATAAAATTTAATATATTATTATGGTTACTTAATATATTTATAATAAAAATATATTTTTTAGAGAGGATGTTAAAATCGGTATGAAGGATTTTGTGATATTAGGTAACATGTTCTCCCCTCAATATGTCTTATTCAGGACAAACATTCTATTTTCCACCCATCTTCTTTTACAAGTTTTATATACTTCCCCATTAAAACTAAATATAATTTGTTTAATTATTATCATGATAATTTATGTATTTATTAATTTTTTAAAGACCCGTAAAATTCAAAGAATTTTTTTTCTTAATTTTCTTTAGAATTTTACAAGAATACAGTTTCTGACGGCACCTGATTCCGAGGCCCAGTGTGCCCGGAATATTTTTTCGAAGTTTAACTCGGGTACGTTCAGTGAACGAACAAGCGGGGTTTTATAACTTTTGAACCGGTGCTCGGAATCGAATTTTGAGGGCACCGCTAGAATCACAGCGCCAGTATTTGCTTAGAAACACCTTTTACGGTGTTGCATTTGCTCGGGTGTGGTTTTTAATTTTTGGGGTTAAGTTAAGAAATAAAATAAAAGTGGTGCAACACTTTATTTTATTTCACTTAAAGCCACTTAATGCCGCTTAAGCTAAGTTAATCGGATAGGGTGGAACCCAAAATATCCTACCCACTTGATAGGATATTTGTGAGGTGGGGCCCGCATGAGCCCCACTGTTTCTTCCCTCCTAAGTAACGCTCTCGCAACCCCCTCTTTAATGAAAGTCAATCGTGCGTTTTTCTGGTTAAGAAACGCCCCATTAAATTGGGCAGTTAAATTGTTACAATTAATTTTTAGAATTAATTGTTCGTTTCTTATCTTTGAATTTCAAATCATTGGCATGGGAATAAAATAAGACCAACACTTTTTTTTTGAGGGGTTTCATGTTGAGAGGATTTGGGGAAAGCTCTAAAACTTGAAGATCTTCATCCTCCTTCGCGAAGAACGCCGACCTCTGATGAAGGGCGACGAAGAACGCTGAACCCTCGAAGATCGACGGCGCGACACCGTGTACCGCGACACCGACGATCCTCCTTCCGCGACGCTCCTTCCACGACGAACGCTCGTTCAATGACAGAGTTGAGGTAAGGGTTTTATGAGTTTCTCTTTTTTGTGATTACCACCGTCATTATCCCCCTTTTAATTGAAAAGCCTATTATCGCATTAACGGGAGGAGGTTGGACCACACGAACACGACCGACACTCCTCCCCCTTTTGGTTGTGGATTTTTGATGCGGAAAACAACGCAACGCGGTGACGAAGCAACTCGTGGAAATTGAAAAGGGGAGAATGGAAAAATGCGGCGCCGCCGCACCGCGCCGTGGGAAGCAACAAATCTGCGGCGCCGTCGCACTGCGCTGTAGAAGATGAACAAGGGACGCGGCGCCATCTTACCATGCCGGAGGACCTCCGAAGCACCGCGGCCATAGCGGGGATGCGGTGGAGGGGCAGGGCGCCATCGCGATGCTCTGGATAGACGAAGGCAGCGACCGGTTCCGGGCCGCGGTGATACAGCAGAACCGGCGACCGGTACTGGGCCGCCGGCGTCGGAGCAAAGGGACCGGCCTTGCCGGTCCCGTGGCGGTAGAAGCCGGCCGACCGGAGCGGGCCGGCCAGACCATGGAGGAACCGGGGGTTCGAAACCCCCGGCGGGCCGGACGAAGCGACCCCATTAAGGGGCCGTGGTTTGCTTCACGTGGGGGCAGTGCCCCCGCCCTGAACGGTTTGGCCGTTCGGCTGATCCCCTGGGAAGCACGCCCAGTGCGCCGCGCGCCGGGCCGGCTGCCTGGTCAGTCCGCCAGACCGGGCCACGCGCAGGCCGGGCCGGGCTGCACCCATGCGGGCCAGACCCGGACCCGGTTCTGGTCGAACCGGTTTGGGCCGACCCTGGGGGGTATCGGGCTGGGTTGGACCGGGCCCGAACCCCCTGTTACCGAATCTTTTTGGTCTGTTGCCCATAACATGAGCTACGGGCCTCTGATCAATGAACTGTTAGTTGCAATCCGATCCTTGGATAGAGATGGTGGTTTCAGTATATCACACTCAATTTTTCGAAATAATTTGGGTTCGGCCGGGTTGGTTCGTACACGAAACCAACCGAGCCCTCGGAGCGGAAACACTCATAACTTAAGCTCCGGACGTCCGATTGACGTGCCGTCGAATTTGATGGATTCCTCTAAGTGAGACGGATCTTTTGGATTACTCCACCCAAGGTTTAGACGTAGGTGGAGTACAGTCAGGTTGGTTTTGACTTAAAAACAAACCGGGCCCCTGGGACAAAAAAGCCAATAACTCTCAGACCCGGCGTCCGATTGACGCGCCGTCTATGGTGTTGAGTTTCTGTTAACAATACAGAAATTTTGGATGCATTAACTATGGACTATGTGTCAGTTGATGTATCAGCCTCTCCGCTCGTGGAGTGGACCCTCCCGAAATAGCTTACTGTGTGCGGGAACCCTAGAGCTAGTTGCGTCTGCGACGACAATGAAGACAATACGGGAATCCTCTGTGGGTTCAGTTGTGACCACTATGGTACTTTTTGGGATAAATCAACTTCGTACTATATGTCAGTTGATGAATCGACCTCTTGGATCGTGGAGTGGACCCTCCCAGAACGAGCATTCTATGTGCGGAAACCCTAGAGCCGGTTGAGAGTTGATGACTACTGATTGAACGACTTGGTGTGTTACGGATAGCCAAGTGGGAAGCGCTTTGATGTAGCAGCAGACCCACGGCGGAGGAGTGCTTGGTTGTAGCGGCAGACCCGTGGTACTCAATAGAAGAAGTACCTCTGGAGGCTATGAGGGGGAGTGCTTGGTTGTAGCGGCAGACCCACGACGGAAGAGCGCTTGGTTGTAGTGGTAGACCCACGGCAGAGGAGCACTTGGTTGTAGCGGCAGACCCGTGGTACTCAATAGAAGGAGTACCTCTAGGGGCTATGAGGGGGAGCGCTTGGTTGTAGCGGCAGAACAATGGTGGGAAGCGTTTGGTTGTAGCAGTAGGCCCATAGTACTCGATAGGTGGAGTACTACAGTTTTCCAAGGTTAGAGGGAAGCGCTTGGTTGTAGCGGCATACCCACTGTACTTGATAGAGAAGGAGTTTCCCAATAGCTATGGTTTCAACTTCATGATCTATCTTATGTGGGTCATTGCGGGGTTTAGTACCTACCGATCCTTTGTGGGTCCGACGGATTAGATGAATTAGAGGCTACATCTGATCATCTCTACCGTCTTACGAAGTAGTTTACCTGTGTGAGCTGAATCATGTTTTTCTTTCCTATGTGGATTGTGTTGTGATATCCTGTGTGGATTTGTGTTTTGCTTTTCTGTGTGGACTGGGTTGTACTTGGGCTCGGATGTTGGAGCCGAACGAGAATTGATGACTTAGGTATATGTATGAGTATATGCCTAAGATGTGTCGGATGTTACTTAGTGATTGTATATTTCCTTTGTGGATTATCTTTTGTGGATTCTGGGAGACCTTCGGAGGTCTCGGGGTCCCTACTGAGTAGCTTATACTCACCCCTACATGGGCTATACCCACACTACATTGTGTTGGTTGCAGACGATGGACAGTGCTGATCACGGTTGAGGCTTGTGGAGTGGGTCAGTACCCGGAGGTGGACCACTGGACGGGACGTACTCGGAGCAGACGACTAGACCTGAGGAGCTGCAGAGGCTATCTGTACTCACCCTTCAGGTGGGACTTCCAGTGGATGGCTCGACGTTGCGGATTTACCTTTCAGTTGTTGTTTTCCCTTTCCAGTTGTACTTTACTTTCAGTTTGTGTTTGTATTCTGGCCCACTTACTTTCTGCACTTACTGTCGTACTCGGTTTTTACTTAGTGTTTACTTCTACTGCTTTCTTGCTCTGTGGTGTTGGTTTACTTTTCAAAGGCAATGCCTTCCCATTTTACCGAGAATTACTCCTTGGTGCTAGTCGCCAGCCCCTGGCCTATGGAAGGCGGGCTTGGGGTAGTCACAACATGGGCCCTCAGGACGGGTTGTGACAAATTGGTATCAAAAGAATTTTGGTTATACCACAGAACTTTGGACTCTGATCTTTTTTTTCTATGTGAAGCAATAGTTTTAAAATATTGGGTGTGGTTATCAGTCCAGGGAGTCCAGTGTTGGTGCAGCGGCCGACGTATCTGTACACCAGGACCCTGACTTCTGATTTCTGACTTAATACACGAAAACATTGATGGCATGTGTGTTTCATGTTTTCTTTGTGATTACTTTGTGTCATCTCACTAGGTATACTGTTCTGACCGTGCTGCACCTGTCTCTTTTGAGGATGGCTCCACGAAGGTAGCCAGATAGGGTTCTGAGAGTTGTAAGTGATGACAGCCCGCCGAGAGACGAGGCCTCGGTACAGGGCCCTTTGACAGTAGAGGCACCGGCGGTACCTCTCCCCGCTGAGCCACCGATGCTACGAGCCCCAGCCGTTGACGATGCACATCGCCTTAGTGCACTGCATGAGTTTCAGCGCCAGCGACCACCGAGGTTCTGCAGGAAGATGGACCCCCAGGTAGGCGAGGACTTTCTAGAGGCAGTTGTACGGGTTTTCAGGTTAGTGAGGACACCAACAGACCTCATGGTGATCCTCGCAGCGAGCATACTGCACGCGGCAGCAGACAGATGGTGGAGCTTGATGCTCCAGGTTCATGATGAGGCATCTCTTCTCTGTAAAGACTTTGAGAGCCTCTTCCACTCAAGATTTTTCCCAGCCACCCTCCATGAGGTGCGCATCCAGGAGCTTCTACAGCTGCGGTAGGGTAGCATGACAGTAGCCCAGTACGCGGCGAGGTTTACCTATTTCTCGCGCTATTCCATGGACATGGTACAAGACCCATTCTTCAGGGCCCGAACCATAGAACAGGGGCTCAGGCGAGAGATCATAGTTTCTGTTGTTTCTCATAGCATTCTGACACAGACAGGGGTGTTGGAACGAGCCCTCTTAGTGGAGAGTTTCCTTGCTGAGCAGTCTCCAGCAGCAGGACCCACCACTAGCCGGCATGCGACAGAGTCTTATGCAGCGGGCAATAGATAGATGACACAGGGGTCCAAGAGGACTAAACCTACAGGTGGTCAACCACGTGACACATGATAATTTGTGCGAGGCACCCAGGGTGGACAACGACTTACCATGAGCGGACAATGTTACTCATGCGGCAGGGTTGGACACATGGCTTGTGACGGTCCAACCCGCCATATGAATGACCAGTAGATGAATGAAGGACCTACCAGGCAGAGGCAAAGGTTCGATCGAGGCAGACCACATGGAGCAGGAGACTGTGGCAGGGGAGCTGGCCATGCAGCTGGAGGTGGACGACGCTTCGAGGTGTTACCACCACCACCACCACCAGGAGGTCCACCCAGACCACAGAGAGCTGGTGGACATGGGAGAGCTCAGCTTCAGGCAGCTGAGGCCTCCGATCATGGAGCTCCGGGAGCAGATGGACCAGAGCCAGACTAGCTCCAGACCTGGAGACTTTTGTTTATGCTTCTTCTAGCATTGTTGATATTTGTTTGTAGATGATTTGTGTCTTTGTACTTTGAGTTGCAGTAATAAAATACACCTTTCTTTTAGCATTTACCTTCTTGTCCTCTCTTTATGTTGTTACTAAGAGGTTCCGGTTTGAAAAAAACTGTTGACTTGACCCTCACTTTGAGATACCTACTGGAAGAGAACTAGTGACCACACACTGATGCCGAGAGTGTGACTCAACCCTTGGAGGCGAGAGTAACAGTTGGATCTCTTGGTAGTAGTTTCTAGGCCTTACGATGCCATCCTTGGTATGGGTTAGTATCATCTATAACAGGATTGACTGTATTAGGTGAAAAATGTGGTTCATCCAGAGGATGAGACCAGATTTCTCTTCTCGGCAAAGAAGAAATCTCAGCATCTCTTGTAGGACCAGAAAGGTACAAGTCATCCAAGAGAGGATGAGGACAGCTCAGAGCCAGCAAATGTCTTGTGCTGTCAGGAGGCGGAGACCACTGGAGTTTAAGGATGGAGACCACGTTTCCTTGTGGGTCACACCTCGACTTGAGTTACGTGGATGTGTCCGAGGCGACAAGTTTTCACCGAGGTTCAACGGACCTTTCAAGGTCCTCGGTAGGGTAGGCGAGGTGGTTTACTGCTTGACCCACCCACCTAAGTTGCATCAGGTGCACGGCAACTTTCATGTATCTCAATTGGGAGATACGTGCATGACCTGACACATATCATCGACCATGGGGAGCTGGACATTGATGATGGGGTGACTCTTTCAGAGGTCCCAGTAGAGATTGAGGATCGACAGGAGCGGGTCCTACGTGGATGGTCGATTCCTATAGTGCACATTAGATGACAGCAGGAGAACCTCCAGGGGAGCACTTGGGAGTGGGAGGCTCAGATGCGTGCTCAGTACCCACTTTCCCCCCTATTTTATGATGTATATTTACGGGGACGTAAAGCCCCATGGTGGGAGTGTTGTAAAGAATCGTAAAATTAAAGGAAAATTTTTTCTTAATTTTATTTGGAATTTTACAAGAATGCAGTTTCTGACGGTACCTGATTCCGAGACCCAGTGTGCCCGAAATCTTTTTCCGAAGTTTAGCTCGGGTACGTTCAGTGAACGAACAAGCGGGGTTTTATAACTTTTGAATCGGTTCTCGGAATCAAATTCTGAGGGCACCAATGGAATCACAACACTCGTATTTTCTTAGAAACGCCTTTTCTGGAGTTGCGTTTGCTCGGGTGTGGTTTTTAATTTTTGGGGTTAAGTTAATCGGATAGGGTGGAACCCAAAATATCCTACCCACTTGGTAGGATATTTGTGAGGTGGGGCCTGCATGAGCCCCACTGTTTCTTCCCTCCTATGTAACGCACCAGCAACCCCCACTTTAATAAAAGTCAACTGTGCATTTTTCTGGTTAAGAAACGCCCCATTAAATTGGGCAGTTAAATTGTTACAATTAATTCTTCGAATTAATTGTTCGTTTCTTATCTTTTAATTTCAAATCGTTGGCATGGGAATAAAATAAGACCAACACTTTTTGTTGAGGGATTTCTTGTTGAGAGGATTTGGGGAAATCTCTAAAGCTTGATGATTTTCATCCTCCTTCGCGAAGAACGCGAAGAACACGAAGAAAGCGAAGAACGCTGGCCTCCGACGAAGGGCGACGAAGAATGCCGAACCCTCAGAGATCGACGGCGCGATGTCGTGTACTGCGATGCTGACGATCCTCCTTCCGCGACGCTCCTTCTGCGACGAATGCTCGTTCGACGACAATGTTAAGGTATGGGTTTTATAAGTTTCTCTTTTTTGTGATTACCTCCAACGTTTTACCCCTTTTAATTAAACCGCCTGTTATCACATTAAGTGCAGGAGGTCGGACCGCATGAACACGGCTGACACTCCTCCCCCTTTTGGTTGTGGATTTTTGATGCGGTAAACAAGGCAACGCGGTGCCGAAGCACCGCATGGAAATTGAAAAAGGTAGAATGGAAAAACGATGCGCCGCTGAACCGCGCCATGGGAAGAAACAAATTCGTGGCGCCGTCGCGCCGCACCGTAGAAGATGAACAGGGGATGCGGTGCCATCGCGCCGTGCCAGAGGACCTTAGAAGAACCGCTGCCGGAGCGGGGGACGCGGCGGATGGGCGAGGCGACGTCGCGCCGCACCGGACGGACGAAGGCCGCGGCTGGTTCCGGGGCGCGGCGATATAGAAGAATCGACGGCTGGAGCGTATAACGACCCATACTTTACATACATTGTTAATACTTCAAAATTGAAGCACACTTATTACAACATATGACAAAACCACAAAGGACCGTATAGGTATAGTGTCTTTAGAAACTGGGAAACATAAACAACTGGTTCATAAATCTTCTACAGTGTCTCCCATTTATTTCATCATATCTAGGGTCCCTTTTAGCATATTCTACTTAATATCCATCTTCCTGGCCTGGGGAAAAGAAAACATAAAAGGGTGAGCTCAAATGCTCAGCAAGGGCAAATAAAGGAAATAAAAATCATATCATATCTTTTTGAAAATCATAACCTGCAAAAGAGATCATAATATCTTAACATGGAATAAATCATAGAAGTGAAAATGAGATCCCCATAATCATAACATAAAACTTGAAACTTTGTGTCATGCACACATAATCATGGAAAATCATTTCTTGTTAGTCATGACTCATTGCCAAGACTATCTTAGTGGACAAAGTCCCTTTCTGAATCGAGTAACCCTTGTTTCAGTCCTGTTTCACTGAACCGGTATAACCTACCGTTCCATCCCTGTCTATCTCATGAGATATAAAATCTTTACCCAATGCATTGGAGGGAGATATAGGTCCCACCCATCTTATAATGAATCCTTTCTTATGTGTGCCACATAATCATAAACCATACATCATAGTGTAACCCATGTAATAAAAATGGAATTCTTAAACAACATGACATCATAAAACAATTCATATAAGATAAAGGGATTCATAAAAATAATTCCATCACAACATGATCAAATCAATGTAATAATAGGGATAAAAATAGAACCCTTTATTATCTTAGATGGAAAATAATTTTGATAAAATACTTGAACTCCATTCTTGAGGAAAATATCCTTTCTACTTCAAAAATATTTTTCCTTTCCTAACATGTCATACGACTTTAAAATAAAATAAGTTGATTAAAAATAAACTTGAAAACTTGTAAAGGAAGTTTCTTGGAAATAATGTTTTAAAAATCCATTCATGCCGTATAAGTTAAAAAAAATATTCTTCTCGTACTTTTGTCGGAAAAGTCAAAAAAGTACCTCGTACGAAAAAATGACAAAAGATTCCTTTCATATTCTTTACTAAAAACTCACCAAAGGGTAAAATTGGATTTAAACTATTGTAAGTGGATAGAAACAATATTACATATTGAGGGAACATGGGTGTGGATGATAAAATACACCCCAGTAAATACTTACGAATAAACAATCTCGGATAAAAATGAGATTGTGATATTTCCCTTACCTTAGGTTCGATTTGCTTTGTACGTGTCCGAAGCTCCTGTATAATGGTTTAAATAATGTTATTGACTTATTCCAGAATCATACATATTGATATGATATCATATATGGTCATATTCTTAGCTTCTTGTTAGTAATATTTCATTGTTACTTGTTACTCGGGTCTTTATTGCCTTTTGTTCTTATGCGTGTTTTTCCGAATACATTCTTATTCTTCTTTTAAGGTTATAGATAACTTATATCCAGAATGGTATTAGTGTAACATATATCATATTTATTCATTCAATTCATTTATATAATTACTATGTAATGATGATCATGTAGAACGAGTCGCATCACATCGTGGAGACGGTATTCCGTACGCACGCACGAGTGATGATATCGTTCCTATGATCGTGGAACTGTATTGGAGTATATATATATTATTTCAGTATCAATATTACTTTATAATAATCATAAATAGTTACTCATTACACCATTATACCCATCCTTGTAAAGTGATGGTGGAAAAATAGATTACACCACGGCGTGGAGACGGTATTCCGTACGTACGCACGCCCGGTGATTTCATTTTTCTGTGGGATGGATAGAAGGTGAATTAGGGTTGTTTCATATTTATAATAACATATCAGTATGTAAGTAATACTGATGTTATTACTTTATCATGAAACAACTAATGAAGAAGAAGTTTAAGAAGAAAGAAATTGAAAAGATCGGTAATGGATATTACCCCTTCTTTGGAACGCCTCTTTGAATGCTCCACTTAGGGAACTAAGATTGGTCTTTGAAGAAGACCAGGACCTCTAGGATTATTCTAGGGAAGTGGAGAGGAGAAAATTTCAGGGGTTGGCCGAGCTTGAGTGCTCAATTTGGTGTGAGGAGGAGGGGGAGGAGGTGCCCTTTTATAAGGGAGGAGAGGGTCACCTTAGGAATATCTCAAAATATTATTTTATATTAAAGTCAAAATCGGTTTATAATGGTTCCAAAGGGTCTTATTTCGAAGCTAAAGTGGGGAAGGGTCGAAATCCTATCAACCAATAGGATTTATACAAGTTTGGGATATTATTTTAACCTTATCAATTATATTTAACTCTAAGTTAAATAATTTAACTTTTACCACGTCTTTTTGTTTTCTTTCACTATATGGTTAATACACTTACTATAACATGCCAAACGAACCCCAAATTGTTTATTATTAATATATATATCCTTATCTAAGTCATTTGGCCGAACCTTAGATTTTTAGGAATAAAATAACAATTAATAATATAATATTTGATTTAAAAACTATTTTGTGTCAATTTTGACACTATTTGATATATGATTTTTTTGAAAGTCATAACAGAATTATATGTTCGAACCAAGTTGATTAAATCAATACTAATATATCATAGTAACCTAGAAAATTAGTGGAATTCATAAAAAGTCTCAAATTACATTTATTTCGGTGTTTATAACATCAATTATGTCAATATTTCATTAATAAGATAATTACTGCATCATCATTGTGTCATAAATAAATTAAATTATTTAATGTCCAAAAATTATAAATAAAATACCATTATGTAGGAAATCTTTTTAGATTTCTAATGAATATTTATAGTCGAAATTATCTTTTGTATAACCCCATATTAAAAATGATTTACTTATTAAACTTTGATTTTAACTATTTTAACCCTTCTTTAAATAAATTAATAATAAATGTCCTAATCTAATCCAAGTGGGCCTAAATGGTCATATTTTATTCCTAAGTTTGTTTTTGGTCGAATTACACTTGTCCAATAGAATTAGGACATGTGTTAGGGTAATATTAATATCATATTTACCCTTAGTTACCCTATTTACTATTAACCGCGGTAAAAAAAGTAAAAAGTTACTATTCACCAAAAAATTATTTTTATCTCATTGAACCACATTTTACTTACTGATATCAACCGTGTCTGTCGGATTTTCGAAATTCCATTCACAGAAGTGGTAAAATTAAGTTTTATGCATAATTCAGTTTTTAACCTACCACTTAGTGGTTTCACTATTCATCAAAAATTGAAAGTTTTCAGAAAAATACCAAAATTTCACCCTAGGCTAATTTCGATATTCTGAGTCCAAAAATGAAGTCCATTTTGAAAAATAAAATTTATAAAAATTCAAAAAGTGGTTATTACTGTTCATAACGGCTAGTTTTAATAGCATATTGTTTTTTTAGTGAAACTCGGTATTGCGTACGACGCAAGCTATCGAGGAAGGTCGCGATTGGGTGTAAAGAAAGCCAAGAATGTGTTGTGTAGAAAAAGATTCCTTTGATGATTTATATAACATAAAAGTCTCGGGTGTTACATTCTACCCCCCTTAAAAAGAATTTCGCCCTCGAAATTCGTCACTTTGTAACAAACAGATGAGGATACTTCTCCCTCATCATATCCTCAAGCTCCCATGTAGCTTCTTCAAGTTGGTGGTTCCTCCATAAAATTTTCACCAAGCGAGTGGTCTTGTTTCATAGGACTTTTTCACTACGATCCAGAATCTCTATCGGTTGTTCTTCATAAGAAAGATCTTGCTCCAGCGGTACAACTTCTGAGCTGAGTACATGTGAAGGATCTGGTATGTACTTTCTCAGGAGAGATACATGGAACACATCGTGAACTTGAGAGAGATTCGGTGGAAGTGCCAATCGATAAGCTACCTTCCCAACACGATCCAGTATTTCGAAAGGACCGATATATCTAGGGCTCAACTTCCCCTTCTTTCCAAATCTCATAACCCTCTTCCAGGGAGATATTCGTAAGAACACTTTATCACCCACTTCAAACTCTAGGTCTTTTCTTCGGTTGTCGGCATAACTTTTCTGTCGACTCTGAGCTGCGCTTATGTGTTGTTGAATAGATCTGACCTTTTCTTCCATTTCATCAACGAGATCAGGTCCTAATATCTTTCTTTCCCCAACTTCATCCCAGTAAGTTGGAGTCCTGCATTTCTTTCCATAGAGAGATTCATAAGGATCCATCTGAATACTGGAGTGAAAGCTATTATTATAAGAAAATTCCACCAAAGGTAGGTGTTGATCCCAACCTCCTTTGAAATCCATAGAGCAAGCTCTCAACATGTCTTCTAGGGTTTGAATTGTTCTCTCAGACTGACTGTCTGTCTGGGGATGATAAGCAGTACTGAAACTCAACTCTGTATCCAGAGTATGTTGAAGACTTCGCCAGAACTTCGAGGTAAATCTCAGATCCCGATCAGATATAATAGAAAGTGGTACTCCATGCAATCTTACCACTTCCTTTACATATATCCTGGCAAGATGATCTAGAGAGAAATCCTCTCTAATAGGAATGAAGTGTGCAGACTTTGTAAGACGATCAACTATGACCCAGATAGTATTATTGCCTTTGGATGTTTTAGGAAGTCCTGTGACAAAGTCCATAGTGATGTTTTCCCATTTCCATTCGGGTATGGGTAATGGTTGTAACATCCCCTTAGACTTTTGTCTCTCAGCTTTAACTTGTTGACAAACCAAGCATCGAGAGACATATTCAGCAACATCTCTTTTCATGCCATCCCACCAGAAGTACTCTTTCAGGTCCCTATACATCTTCGTGCTTCCAGGATGAATAGAGAATGAAGAACTATGAGCCTCATCCGACAGCTCCTTCTTTAATTCGGGAATGGGAGGAACACAAACCCGATTCCTGAACTTTATTATCCCATCACAATCAAGGTTGAATTCAGGAACATTTCTCACCTTCTTTTGTAACTCAAAATCTTCTTTCTGTGCCTCCTTAATCTTCGCATGTATAGATGGTTGAACATTCATTTGAGAAAGATAAGATTTTTCCCCTTCCATTATAATTCCAAGATCCATACTTTGTAAATCCATAAATATTGGATCTTTTGTGATCCTCATCATGGATAAACTAGCATGGTCTTGTCGACTTAATGCATCTGCCACCTTGTTTGCTTTCCCATGGTGGTAATGGATTGAGTAGTCATAATCCTTAATCAGCTCCAACCATCTTCTTTGACGCATATTCAACTCCTTTTGTGTGAAAATATACTTTAAACTTTTATGATCAGTATAAATATCACACCTTTCACCATTAAGGTAATGCCTCCAAATCTTTAATTAAAAGATTACCGCAGCCAACTCCAAATCATGTGTTGGGTAATTTTGCTCATGGATTTTCAACTGTCGTGAGGCATAAGCTATCACCATATCATTTTGCATAAGAACACACCCCAATCCCTTCTTGGATGCATCACTGTAGATCACAAACCTTTCTCCACTACAAGGCAGTGTGAGCACAGGTGCACTGGATAACCTTCTTTTCAACTCCTTGAAATTCTCTTCACATTCCTCTGTCCAGACAAACTTAACTCCTTTCCGAGTCAACTTGGTGAGTGGATTAGATAATCGTGAAAAATCTTTTACAAAACGTCGATAATATCCAGCCAAACCAAGAAAACTTCGGATCTCAGTTACTGTTGTTGGTCTCGACCATCTTTCGATAACCTCTGTTTTTGCTGGATCCACAGATATCCCCTCTTTTGAGATTATGTGACCCAAAAATTCAACTTTTTGAAGCCAAAATTCACACTTGGTAAATTTGGCATAAAGCTTCTCCTTTCTCAGGGTCTTCAATATAATTCTCAAGTGATCTTCATGATCTTCCTTGCTCTTTGAATAGACAAGAATATCGTCTATAAAGACTACCACAAATTGATCAAGATAGTCTCTAAAGACTCTATTCATTAGATCCATGAAGATAGCAGGGGCATTAGTAAGACCAAATGGCATCACTATAAATTCATAGTGTCCATACCTTGTACGGAAAGCCGTCTTTGGTATATCCTCCCTTTTGACCCTTAATTGATGATACCCTGAATGAAGATCAATCTTGGAAAAGTATTGAGCTCCGCGTAGTTGGTCAAATAATTCATCAATGTGTGGGAGAGGATATTTGTTCTTGATAGCGATCTTGTTAAGTTCTCGATAATCAATGCAGAGTCTCATTGATCCATCTTTCTTCTTAACAAATAAAACAGGTGCTCCCCAAGGTGACGCACTAGGGAGTATGAATCCCTTATCAAGATTCTCTTGGAGTTGCTTCTTCAATTCCTACAACTCAATTGGGGCCATTCTATAAGGTGTCTTTGAAATTGGCAAAGCGCCCGGTACAAGTTCTATTGAAAACTCAACTTCACGATTTGGTGGAAGACCCGGTAATTCCTCCAGAAAGACATCATCAAACTCCCGTACAATGGGCATATTCTTAATCGTGAGTTTCTCACCAACCATTTGAGATAAATAACCTTCATTTAGTGGAATCAATACCCATAAGATGGAAGAAATTTCCACTGGAAGGTTATATTCATCCTTGCATCGATAGACGATCGTAGATTGATCTGGAATATGAAATGTGACTTCCCTTCTTTGGCAATTGATATGAGCTCCATGTAGAGAAAGCCAATCCATGCCAAGAATCACATCAAATTCCACTAAAGGAAGGATCACAAGATTTGCAGGAAGCACTTTCCCACAAACTTCGATCGGAGAAGAATTATAAACTTTTGATGCGACTATTGTGCCATTAGGTGTTGTCACAGCTAACTCAACATCTAATTGTTGAGGTAATACGGTGATACCCTTAGAAAATTCTTTAGAAATAAAAGAGTGGGTGGATCCAGAATCAAATAAAACATTTGCTACTTTAGAGTGGATGGTAAGTGTACCTTTCACCACTTCGTTATCGTACTCCACATCGCTGATAGAAATTGCATGTGACTTTCCTTTGTCTTTAGCCTTAAGATTTTGTTGACGTCGACCATCATCATCAACCCTTGGATTTGGGCATTGATTGGCATAATGACCCATCTCCTTGCACTTGAAACATTGAAGTGTAGTAGGTTCATTCTGTGTATCCCTTCCTTTGTTTGCATCATTAGACATCTTCTTCCCATTATCGCGGCATTCAAATGCCCGATGACCTTCCTTTCCACATTTAAAACATTTACTTGTCCCTTTAAGACAACTTCTTCCATGTTTCTTTCCACACTTTGAGCATAAGGGAAAGTTCATCTTCTTTTCAGTGTGCTCTTTATATTTTTCTTTGAATTCCATCTTCCTCTTCTTATCAAACCCATGTGACTGATGGGTTACTCCAATCTCCATCTCGACTTTGAGAGCACATCGAACGATTTCCTCGTAGCTATTGAAGTCCCTTATGGCTAACGCCCTTCAAAGACTTGGTTTTAAGCCACTAAAGAATCGATCGATCTTACTCTCAGGTTGGATAATAATACCAGAAGCGTACCTTGCAAGTCTTGTAAAATTTGCTTCATAGGTACCAACAGATTCATCATCCCTTTGCTTCAGTTCAAGAAACTCTTTCTCCATCTTTGTTCGGAGAATACGAGGGAAGTACTTATTGAAAAATAAGTTCTTGAACTCGTCCCATTCCATAGACTCAATTTCTTCCCTTTGCCTCGTATTCTTAATAAGATTCCACCATTGATCAGCATCTCCTTCCAAACGATACACTGCTAGGATAACTTTATCATGCTCAGAACATTGAAGAACTGAAAATATCTTTTCAGTAGTACTAATCCATTGTTCAGCAACTAATGGATCAGTAGGCCCGCTGAAAGAAGGTGGACGCTGCCTCATGAAGGATTCAACAGAATGTTGCTCCTTCCTTTGCTCGTTTAGAAATCCTGCATGATTCATAGCTTGAGAAAGTTGTGTGAGCATGGCTACAAGATTTTGCATTCTAGCTCCCATATCGTTTGGTTGCTCAGGGGGACAATCATTTCATTTCCCATCGCGTTCCGCATTAACACGGTTCCTTCGGGTTCCAGCCATTGACTAAAACCAAGAAGAATAGTGTGAGCAACACTAATTATAATAGGAAAACCACATAATTCAAGAATAAAATTTTCATGCTTAAGGTCTTATCCTAGGTTATTCAAGGCCATTTCTAAAACACTAAGATTGTGTTCTATGCTTAGACTTATCCTTAGGGTTCTTACTAAGGCTTTCACATCCTAGTTTCCAAAGGTTGACTATACCTTTCCTCTGATACCAACTATAATGACCCATACTTTACATACATTGTTAATACTTCAAAATTGAAGCACACTTATTACAACATATGACAAAACCACAAAGGACCGTATAGGTATAGTGTCTTTAGAAACTGGGAAACATAAACAACTGGTTCATAAATCTTCTACAGTGTCTCCCATTTATTTCATCATATCTAGGGTCCCTTTTAGCATATTCTACTTAATATCCATCTTCCTGGCCTGGGGAAAAGAAAACATAAAAGGGTGAGCTCAAATGCTCAGCAAGGGCAAATAAAGGAAATAAAAACCATATCATATCTTTTTGAAAATCATAACCTGCAAAAGAGATCATAATATCTTAACATGGAATAAATCATAGAAGTGAAAATGAGATCCCCATAATCATAACATAAAACTTGAAACTTTGTGGCATGCACACATAATCATGGAAAATCATTTCTTGTTAGTCATGACTCATTGCCAAGACTATCTTAGTGGACAAAGTCCCTTTCTGAATCGAGTAACCCTCGTTTCAGTCCTGTTTCACTGAACCGGTATAACCTACCATTCCAGCCCTGTCTATCTCATGAGATATAAAATCTTTACCCAATGCATTGGAGGGAGATATAGGTCCCACCCATCTTATAATGAATCCTTTCTTATGTGTGCCACATAATCATAAACCATACATCATAGTGTAACCCATGTAATAAAAATGGAATTCTTAAACAACATGACATCATAAAACAATTCATATAAGATAAAGGGATTCATAAAAATAATTCCATCACAACATGATCAAATCAATGTAATAATAGGGATAAAAATAGAACCCTTTATTACCTTAGATGGAAAATAATTTTGATAAAATACTTGAACTCCATTCTTGAGGAAAATATCCATTCTACTTCAAAAATATTTTTCCTTTCATAACATGTCATACGACTTTAAAATAAAAGAAGTTGATTAAAAATAAACTTGAAAACTTGTAAAGGAAGTTTCTTGGAAATAATGTTTTAAAAATCCATTCATGCCGTATAAGTTAATAAAAACATTCTTCTTGTACTTTTGTCGGAAAAGTCAAAAAAGTACCTCGTATGAAAAAATGACAAAAGATTCCTTTCATATTCTTTACTAAAAACTCACCAAAGGGTAAAATTGGATTTAAACTATTGTAAGTGGATAGAAACAATATTACATATTGAGGGAACATGGGTGTGGATGATAAAATACACCCCAGTAAATACTTACGAATAAACAATCTCGGATAAAAATGAGATTGTGATATTTCCCTTACCTTAGGTCCGATTTGTTTTGTACGTGTCCGAAGCTCCTGTATAGTGGTTTAAATAATGTTATTGACTTATTCCAGAATCATACATATTGATATGATATCATATATGGTCATATTCTTAGCTTCTTGTTAGTAATATTTCATTGTTACTTGTTACTCGGGTCTTTATTGCCTTTTGTTCTTATACGTGTTTTGCCGAATACATTCTTATTCTTATTTTAAGGTTATAGATAACTTATATCTAGAATGGTATTAGTGTAACATATATCATATTTATTCATTCAATTCATTTATATAATTACTATGTAATGATGATCATGTAGAACGAGTCGCATCACATCGTGGAGACGGTATTCCGTACGTACACACGAGTGATGATATCGTTCCTATGATCGTGGAACTGTATTGGAGTATATATATATTATTTCAGTATCAATATTACTTTATAATAATCATAAATAGTTACTCATTACACCATTATACCCATCCTTGTAAAGTGATGGTGGAAAAATAGATTACACCACGGCGTGGAGACGGTATTCCGTACGTACGCACGCGCGGTGATTTCATTTTTCTGTGGGATGGATAGAAGGTGAATTAGGGTTGTTTCATATTTATAATAACATATCAGTATGTAAGTAATACTGATTTTATTACTTTATCATGAAACAACTAAAGAAGAAGAAGTTTAAGAAGAAAGAAATTGAAAAGATCGGTAATGGATATTACCTCTTCTTTGGAACGCCTCTTTGAATCCTCCACTTAGGGAACTAAGATTGGTCTTTGAAGAAGACCAGGACCTCTAGGATTATTCTAGGGAAGTGGAGTGGAGAAAATGGCAGGGGTTGGCCGAGCTTGAGTGCTCAATTTGGTGTGAGGAGGAGGGGGAGGAGGTGCCCTTTTATAAGGGAGGAGAGGGGCACCTTAGGAATATCTCAAAATATTATTTTATATTAAAGTCAAAATCGGTTTATAATGGTTCCAAAGGGTCTTATTTCGAAGCTAAAGTGGGTAAGGGTCGAAATCCTATCAACCAATAGGATTTAGACAAGTTTGGGATATTATTTTAACCTTATCAATTAGATTTAACTCTAAGTTAAATAATTTAACTTTTACCATGTCTTTTTATTTTCTTTCACTATATGGTTAATACACTTACTATAACATGCCAAACGAACCCCAAATTGTTTATTATTAATATATATATCCTTATCTAAGTCATTTGGCCGAACCTTAGATTTTTAGGAATAAAATAACAATTAATAATATAATATTTGATTTAAAAACTATTTTGTGTCAATTTTGACACTATTTGATATATGATTTTTGTGAAAGTCATAACAGAATTATATGTTCGAACCAAGTTGATTAAATCAATACTAATATATCATAGTAACCTAGAAAATTAGTGGAATTCATAAAAAGTCTCATATTACATTTATTTCGGTGTTTATAACATCAATTATGTCAATATTTCATTAATAAGATAATTACTGCATCATCATTGTGTCATAAATAAATTAAATTATTTAATGTCCAAAAATTATAAATAAAATACCATTATGTAGGAAATCTTTTTAGAGTTCTAATGAATATTTATAGTCGAATTTATCTTATGTATAACCCCATATTAAAAATTATTTACTTATTAAACTTTGATTTTAACTATTTTAACCCTTCTTTAAATAAATTAATAATAAATGTCCTAATCTAATCCAAGTGGGCCTAAATGGTCATATTTTATTCCTAAGTTTGTTTTTGGTCGAATTACACTTGTCCAATAGAATTAGGACATGTGTTAGGGTAATATTAATATCATATTTACCCTTAGTTACCCTATTTACTATTAACCGCGGTAAAAAAAGTAAAAAGTTACTATTCACCAAAAAATTATTTTTATCTCATTGAACCACATTTTACTTACTGATATCAACCGTGTCTGTTGGATTTTCGAAATTCCATTCATAGAAGCGGTAAAATTAAGTTTTATGCAAAATTCAGTTTTTAACCTACCACTTAGTGGTTTCACTATTCATCAAAAATTGAAAGTTTTCCGAAAAATACCAAAATTTCACCCTAGGCTAATTTCGATATTCTGAGTCTAAAAATGAAGTCCATTTTGAAAAATAAAATTTATAAAAATTCAAAAAGTGGTTATTACTATTCATAACGGCTAGTTTTAATAGCATATTGTTTTTTTAGTGAAACTCGGTATTGCGTACGACGCAAGCTATCGAGGAAGGTCGCGATTGCGTGTAAAGCAAGCCAAGCATGTGTTATGTAGAAAAAGATTCCTTTGATGATTTATATAACATAAAAGTCTCGGGTGTTACGGGTCGGCCGAACCATGGTGGAACCGGGGGTTCGAAACCCTCGGCGGGCTTGACGAAGCGGCCCCATTAAGGGGAAGCGGTTTGCTTCACGCGGGGGCAGTGCCCCCCGCCCTGAACGGTTCGGTCGTTCGGCCGAACCCCTGGCCAGCGCGCCGTGCACCGGGCCGGATGCCTGGCTGGTCCGCCAGACCGGACCATAACCTGGTGCGGGTAAACCCGGTTCGGGCCGACCCTGGGGTGTATCGGGCCGGGTCGGACCGGGCCCGAACCCCTTGTTACTGAACCTTTTCCGTCTGTCGCCCATTACATGAGCTACGGGCCTCCGATCGACACACCTTCAGTTGCGATGCAATCCTTGGATCAAGACGGTCGTTTCGGTATATCACACTCAAGGTTTTGGAATACTATGGGTTTGAGCAGGTTGGTTCGTACACGAAACCAACCGGTCCCTCGGAGCGGAAACACTCATAACTTATGCTCCGAACGTCCGATTGACGTGCCGTCGACTTTGATGGATTCCTCTATGTGAGACAGATCTTTTGGCTTACTCCACCGGAGGTTTGGACGCAGGTACAGTACGATTAGGTTGGTTTGGACTTAAAAACCAACCGGGCCCCTGGGACGAAAAAGCCAATAACTCTCAGACCGGGCGTCCGATTGACGCGCCGTCTGTGGCTTTGAGTTCCTGTTGACGATACAGAACTTTTGGATACATCAACTCTGGACTATGTGTCAGTTGATGTATCAGCCTCTCGGGTCGTGGAGCGGACCCTCCCGAATGAGCTTGCTGTGTGTGGGAACCCTAGAGCTGGCGGCGTCTTCGATGACAATGAAGACAATATGAGAATCATCCGTGGGTTCGGTTGTGACCACTACAGTACTTTTTGGGATACGTCAACTCCGGACTACATGTCAGTTAATGCATTGACCTCTTGGCTCGTGGAGTGGACCCTCCCGGAATGAGCATTCAGTGTGCGGAAACCCTAGATCCGGTTGAGACTTGACGACTACTGATCGAACGAATCGGTGTGTTACGGATATCCCAATAGGAAGTGCTTGGTTGTAGCAGCAGACCCACAGCGGAGGAGCGCTTGGTTGTAGCGGCAGACCCGCTGTACTCAACAGAAGGAGTACCTCTGGAGGCTATGAGGGGGAGCGCTTGGTTGTAGCGGCAGACCTACGACGGAGGAGCGCTTGGTTGTAGTGGTAGAACCACGACATAGGAGCGCTTGGTTGTAGCGGCAGACCCGTGGTACTCAACAGAAAGAGTACCTCTAGAGGCTATGAGGGGGAGCGCTTCGTTGTAGCGGGAGACCCATGGTGGGAAGCGCCTGGTTGTAGTAGCAAGCCCACAGTACTCGATAGGTGGAGTACTACAACAGTCCAAGGTTAGAGGGAATCGCTTGGTTGTAGCGGCATACCCACTGTACTTGATAGAGAAGGATTTTACCAATAGCTATGGTTTCAACTTCATGATCGATCCTATGTGGGTCATTGCGGGGGTTATTACCTACAGATCCTTTGTGGGTCCGACGGCTTAGAAGAATCAGTGGGTACATCCGATCATCTCTATCATCTTACGAAGTAGTTTACCTGTGTGAGATGAATCATGTTTTTCTTTGTAACGCCCCGACCCCAGTTACCCGGAGTCGGTGCATTAATTACATAACATTGGCATGATCACGAGAAAGATCAAGTCTCGAAAGACCGATTAGTTTAGTAGCCTTGGAATAACTAGATACATCCATAATTTTTTTACATTACATCATAAAAAAACATCTTGTCTTCATATCCCCTCATACTATCCATGCAGGTCATTCATAAATTACTTCTTCATAATCCTGGGAAAAATAAAACATTGAAAGGGGTGAGCTCAGATGCTCAGTAAGGATAACATTATAGCAGAAGCTTTCATAAATAAGCATAAACACTTAAGGCAATTTATAACTAAAACAAAAGCCTTTTAAACTTGAACTTCATCATAAAATGGCAAAGGTAAAATGAAATAATGTCATTTACTTACTCACATGGATATTCTACTAGTCGAATGATCACATGCAATATCAATATCCACTTTCATAATGATGGAATGCATAATGCTAAACTTTAATTTCTTTTCAAGGCCTCGTCCCAAGACCTTGGGGCTAACTGTAACCGGAACCCAACCCGGAGTGCCTCTAATAACCGGACACCAACCCGGAGTGCCTCTAATAACCGGACACCAACCCGGAGTGCCTCTAATAACCGGACACCAACCCGGAGTCCCTCTAATAACCGGAGACCAAACCGGAGGGCTTACTTTTACCAGTCCCCAACCTGGAGGGCTTACTTTAACCAGTCCCCAACCTGGAACATACTTGTCCAACACATTCATATGAAGTAAAGGTTTAAATATAACATAAACATTCTTATTGGAACTAACATACGAAATGTCAATACTTTACTCATAAACCATGAATGCTATAAAAATAACACATCCACAGTCAAACATAACTCATTTGATATAATATGGAAGATTGTATTGTATCACATTAACCTCAATCAAGAATAATGAAGGATGTTGACATAGATCAGAACAATTTGAGAGAAATATCCCCCTTTTCTTGAAATCATTCAAAAGTCACAATATTTGTCAAGAATCCATTTAAAATAGATTTTTGAATCAAAGTGTCCCATACCACTTTGAAAATTTTAAAAGGTGTTTTGATTTTAAAACTTTAATGTCCATATAAATAAATCCTTAAAACCATTTTTAAAACATGGACATTAATGAGCAAGATTTAGAATAATAAGTCTTTAAAACATTTAAAAATGGTATTTTAGTTATAGATTCTAACCAAAAGAGACACTTGAATACAAATAATTGAGGTAATCAAAACTTTGTAATATCATGAGAATAAAGGGATTCATGATATACTATGTCAAAGTACATTATATACACCACATAAAAGTGATTTGGTGTATATCAACAAAGAAGTCTCAATGGAATGTAAATTGAGATGAAATCTCTCATAAAGGCCCTATCCTTAGGTTAAGGATAAATCAACGACATAATTATGTGTGACAAATATAAATACACTAAATATGATTGGATATTTAGTGTAAAACAATCAAAGGATATTCACACATATTCTTGTAAAAACAACACCAACGAATTGGATGTTTAACTCAACAAATGGTGAATGAGTTAAAATTACTCTTATCAAATTCATATCAATGACTTGAGAATTACCGATGAGTGATTATGTGTATCAAACTTATATCCACAGGAAGGGGAGTGGAAATTATGACATAATCAAATGAATAGTGATTCCACACATAATCATGGAGTAATATAATCAATGAAATATGCGTAAATCCAAATGAGTGGGAATTGAAATCTCAAATTCCCTTACCGATTAGGTAACATACGAAACATACACCCATGAAAGAAGTATCATACCATGATGATGTAAATACCCATAAATTAAAGTATATTACACAATGAATACAATCATGGGCAGTACACATACACCACATGCAATAATTAAGTGGTGATCAATGGAAATCTCACGAAATTAAAAGTGAGACAAGAAAATCCCTTACTTTGTACTTTTTCCTTGGTCGATGGTAGGTTTACCTCCTGTATAATGGTGAAATAATTGTTATTGAATTATACAAGAATCATTTAATTTAATATGATATCATATATGATCTTCTAACATTGATTTGTTAATAATATCTTAGAATTATCGTCATTTCGGGTGTTAACGGGTTCATTTTACTTTACATTCTTTGTTATGTGAGCAATATTTGTTATTAATGGGATGTATATTATTCATATCCATAATGATATCAAGTCCTTAGATACTATTTTTAAATCATCAAATGATAATTATACTTGAATGGATATGATGGACAATGAATCTCATCGCGTTCGTGGAGACGGTAGTCCGTACGTACGCACGAACGCTACTTCCATTTAATTTTTCATTTTAAAAGTATTGAATCCAAATGATACATAGGTATATTATTATTCCAGTATAATATAATATTTTATATATGTTACTTAAGTTCATTAACACCATCCTTATACGTTCCATGTGTGGTATGAACGAGTCATATCATTTTAAGGGGGCGGTAGTCCGCACTTCCTCAAATTAAATTATCGTATGTATATACAACATGAAACGAATAATGATATGAAATAAAATGGAATTACAGAAGCTTATATATAAACTATATATCATCAATATCATATTTAATTACAGTGCCATCATAATGGCCACCATGAGAGGCGGTAAGATGTATTTGAACAATCATCGTTTCGTGAGGCGTTAGTTTGCCATCCACAGAAACATTATGTTCATCATCCATTAGATGGAGTTGTGTGTATGTGTAGTTTGAATCCTTCTTATAACAACATCCTAGTATATTGTGGATACTGGTGTTGTTACAAAAGAAAGGAAATAAAAAGATTTTGGGGGTTGGAGAAGCAAAATAAATGAAAATAATTTAAGAGAAATCGTTACCTTTAATTTAGGTAACTCACTTTGGTTGGAACCAAAGGACTTCTTGAAATGCTTTCTGCCTAAGGGGAAGCTTCAAGGAGGAGGAGAGGGATGTGGGGAGCTTATTTGGGCAGGGTTTGGACGAGCCAAGTGGCTTGAGAGGTGTGAGGAATGAGTAGAAGTGGTCTCCTTTTATAAGGGAGAGGAGGGGCTCTTTAGGAAAGAGTGAAAGTATTACTTTATAATATATTTATATTCGGTTTATAATGGTCCAAAAATCATTGAGGTCGAAGATAAGATGACTAATTTTCTAAATAACATCAACCAATAAGAATTGGACAGGTTTTAGATAATATTTTAATCATTATAATCTTATTTATTTAAATGATTTATTAATGAGGTAAACATTGCATCATTATTGTGTCATTAATAATTTAAATTATCTGATGTCTAAAAATTATAAATAAAATATCATTATGTAGGAAATCTTTTTAGATTTCTAATGAATATTTATAATCGAAAATCCAACATGTATAACCCTATGTAAAAATTGTTTTTCTAAAAGATATATGCTTGTGTCATTTTTGTATTCATTTTAACTTAATTAAAATAAAGTGTCATTATCACTTACAAGTGGATCCATGGGGTCCCAAAATCGACCCAAAGATGCCCATGGTCGACCATGTATCAAACAATAGTGTTAAGACACGTTTTAGGGTAATTTAGTATTATTATAATATTATTTTTTAACCCTTATTTACCGGATTTACCCTTAACCATGGTAAATAAAATATTTACCGCAGTAATTATTCAAAATGTCTAAAAATAAAAGTTACCTATTTACACAATTTGAACATCCTGATTCCAAATATGGAATCCATTTTTCTAAATTCAAAACACAGAAGTGGCAGAAATTAATTTAAAATTAATTCCCGCTGTCAAAACAAAAAGCGTGTTTTTAAGAGATAATAACTATCAAAAGATTGACACTTGTTTATGTTCGGTTTAATTGTAAAATTATGTCCAATGACCAAAATTATATTAAATGGTAAAAATATATTCTAAATATACTTTAAAACAACTCAAATTCATAATTTATCACTATTAATTATTTTGATTAAAAAAGTTGTTTTTAATTAAAATTTAGTAATTTTCACTATTCATCAAAATATAAAAGTTATCCGAAAAGTACCAAAATTTCACCCTAGGATAATTTAGATATTCCGAAACCAAAAATGAAGTCCATTTTGAAATATAAAATATATATGATTTCAAAAAGTAGGTATTACTTTTCACAACGGCTAGTTTAATTAGTTGTGGTGTGTGTTAGAACTCGAGGTTGCGTACAACACACGCGATCGCATTATTCGAAGGGAAACATACCGTGGAAGCTTGGGGTGTTACATTCTCCCCTCCTTCAATAAATTGCGTCCTCGCAATTTTTAAAATTTTGCTTGGGAATATAATGGAAAGTCCCACATCGGAAAAATAGTCAATAAAACTATCACTTTAAAAGATAGAAAGAGAGGTATAAGGGTCATCCAAGATAACCCATACTAGGATTCCATGTAAGAAAACATGGATATGGATGATAAACTAAGTGTCAAGTTCTGATGGAGAGGGATAGAAATCATGATCAGGAGAAAGTTAATAATGAGAAAACCACAAACTTTTGTTGGGACAAACGACCATTAGTCTCCTAGTAGGAAAGTAAACGGACAACATTTTTTTTAAGTTACATTACATAAGGAAGAGGAATTCATTTATGATATTGACTAAGAACATTATGAGATATACTTACATTTTAAGTAGATTTTCATTTTTTTTAATAAATTTCCACCAATAACTCATTTTTTTTAAACGATGAGTGTTCAAGAAGACTTGGTCACCCTGGAAGAGCTAGAATAAACTTCTATAGAATCACATGATCCATGCAGGATAAACTATATATTTACATTGTCTTTGAAGATTAATCAAAACCAAAATGGTTAGTGAATGATCTAATGATCCCCCAAAAGGATATTCATTGAGATAAATATGCACTAATCTTAATTTCTAAAATTAAACCAACAATACCCCAAAGTTAAATAGATACCATTCAATAACCAATTGTCCTTAAAATCCTTTAATATAATCCAAACTAATATTGAAACCCAAAACATAGAAGAATTTGATTATGTAGTCTCCCATGTTACATTGTATCTCCAAATGACATCAAATACTCTTAAAGTCACATACTTAAAAGTAATTAACATTATCACATATTCTATATTATAGGTTAATCATTTCCATAAATAACCCAAATCACTATAAATCAACAATAAAAACGTAGATAAAAATCCACCATTACTCTACAAATGAAACCCCATTGTATTCTATTTTCCTTGGGCATATAGTGTTTCCAACAAAGCGAACATCTTCCAAAATAACATTTATCACTTAATCACCAAATCATTTTCCTATACCAAGGGTATTCATTTGATAAGACATAAGAACCCAAATCATCTTATTATTGATCAATAAAATCATTTAACAAAAAAAATAGTCACATTAACCAGGGACTTCACGTAGTTCAGTGGTAGGCGATAAATCCCAATCGCACTTTGGTTGTGGGTTCGATTCCCACAGCTTTGTCCGACGCGACGGGTTGTCACACGGTCTACGTGTTGTCCTTTTTCAAAAACTATATTTTATAATATTACCAAAATGAGATAAATTCCTCAAAATAACATAATTTAATCACAAATGTTATATCATACTTTGCATTTTTATCCCAAATTATAATAACTTATAATTTTCTCAAACCCCAATGATCATATAAAACCAAATGGTTATTTATACCTATATCCACAAGAGAAGAGACAATTCTTCCTCAAATATCATTCTCACATGGCAAACTGCGGGGTTACAAATACAAGAGAAAATTATTCCAAAGTAAACACATCAATAAAGAGCACTAACACTTTTAAACATTTCACCATCCATTTTATTTCCACATAGATTCTTCATCATATGTTTCTCGGGTTCCCACCTTGCCTCTTCCATCTTATGATTTCTCCATAGATCTTTTACCAGACGAGTCATCCGGTTTCTCAACACTTGATCTTTAGTATGAAGAATTCTGATAGGCTCTCCACAATAAGATATATCTGGTTCCAGTTATAATTCTTCATAGGTGAGTACATGCGTTGGGTCAGACATGTATTTTGTCACTAGAGATATGTGGATCACAACATGAACTCTGGAGAGACTAGGCGGATTTTCCTTTCGGTAGAATGCGTTCATGTGTCACAATGGTACCTCAGGAATTTTTCCAAATCATCTACTTCCTTTACCCAAAAACTCCTCATCCATTTTGGATTATATCGATGGAAGCATCGATGCATCATAAAAAAATAGGTATTTCTTATATATAATTTGGAGACATCGTCTTTAACATGTTTTTTTAGAAAAATTATCACTGATTCATCTTCAAATATTTCAAAATAAGGTTTTGGTAAATCAGTTTTCGTATATCCCAAAATACATAAATATATAATTTGATACATATAGGCTGCTCGAAGGTCTCCCTCTTCTGCAGCATCTAGAAAATCATTTAGTGCATCGTAATTTTGAGATAAACTGAATAATTTGAAAAGACCCTGATGGTACTTCCCACGCTTAGCGTGGTAAGAAAGTTGAGAGCGCAACATTATCCCACAGTCGGTACTTGATCCTTGAAAGAGTCATGCAATGCTAGAGGTATTGGATGTCTCATAAAGTTGTTTGCATGTAACTTGGACATTTGAAAAAGTTTCAACATCGTCTGCGCATGACTTCTGGATAATAATTGTAAGTAGTTCTTCAGGAAGAGAGATAAGAGTTGTTCGTGATCTTTCTCCTTCCATGTTTCAACTAACAAAATAAAATACAATTAGGGTTTTTGAATACTTATCTAATAGGAATAAAAAAAATACATAATAGGATAATCTTGTAATTGAACAATATATCCTAACTTGGGGTAACCTATGTTAAAATCTACATTATCCACTATCTATTTGCCGACATATATTCTTAGGGGCATTTTTTGTATTCCCTTAATAATGGTTTATACTAATCTTGTGAATTTACCAAAGCATATCCCCCGGGAGTGTCGTAACCAAGAGTGCAGCAAGGCCCGTTGTCGTGTACCAGTTCCCGTTCGAGTCTAGCTCAAAGCGGTGTTTTCGGGTTTTACCCCTAGGTACATCTGTGCCAGAGCCGCCTCTACCTGCTCGTATCCAGACAGGGATGTATTGCTCGGAAAACTCACAAAATCTCTACAATACCAAAATTCTAGGAAGTTCTTCTATACTAATCCTCAAAGTTCATCTTAGGTCTTCGTGCTCTAATCAGAGTTTATCTAAATCTAGCTTCCAAGGTTTGTACTAAACTTCCTCTGATACCAACTGTAACGCCCCGACCCCAGTTACCCGGAGTCGGTGCATTAATTACATAACATTGGCATGATCACGAGAAAGATCAAGTCTCGAAAGACCGATTAGTTTAGTAGCCTTGGAATAACTAGATACATCCATAATTTTTTTACATTACATCATAAAAAAAAACATCTTGTCTTCATATCCCCTCATACTATCCCTGCAGGTCATTCATAAATTACTTCTTCATAATCCTGGGAAAAATAAAACATTGAAAGGGGTGAGCTCAGATGCTCAGTAAGGATAACATTATAGCAGAAGCTTTCATAAATAAGCATAAACACTTAAGGCAATTTATAACTAAAACAAAAGCCTTTTAAACTTGAACTTCATCATAAAATGGCAAAGGTAAAATGAAATAATGTCATTTACTTACTCACATGGATATTCTACTAGTCGAATGATCACATGCAATATCAATATCCACTTTCATAATGATGGAATGCATAATGCTAAACTTTAATTTCTTTTCAAGGCCTCGTCCCAAGACCTTGGGGCTAACTGTAACCGGAACCCAACCCGGAGTGCCTCTAATAACCGGACACCAACCCGGAGTGCCTCTAATAACCGGACACCAACCCGGAGTGCCTCTAATAACCGGACACCAACCCGGAGTCCCTCTAATAACCGGAGACCAAACCGGAGGGCTTACTTTTACCAGTCCCCAACCTGGAGGGCTTACTTTAACCAGTCCCCAACCTGGAACATACTTGTCCAACACATTCATATGAAGTAAAGGTTTAAATATAACATAAACATTCTTATTGGAACTAACATACGAAATGTCAATACTTTACTCATAAACCATGAATGCTATAAAAATAACACATCCACAGTCAAACATAACTCATTCGATATAATATGGAAGATTGTATTGTATCACATTAACCTCAATCAAGAATAATGAAGGATGTTGACATAGATCAGAACAATTTGAGAGAAATATCCCCCTTTTCTTGAAATCATTCAAAAGTCACAATATTTGTCAAGAATCCATTTAAAATAGATTTTTGAATCAAAGTGTCCCATACCACTTTGAAAATTTTAAAAGGTGTTTTGATTTTAAAACTTTAATGTCCATATAAATAAATCCTTAAAACCATTTTTAAAACATGGACATTAATGAGCAAGATTTAGAATAATAAGTCTTTAAAACATTTAAAAATGGTATTTTAGTTATAGATTCTAACCAAAAGAGACACTTGAATACAAATAATTGAGGTAATCAAAACTTTGTAATATCATGAGAATAAAGGGATTCATGATATACTATGTCAAAGTACATTATATACACCACATAAAAGTGATTTGGTGTATATCAACAGAGAAGTCTCAATGGAATGTAAATTGAGATGAAATCTCTCATAAAGGCCGTATCCTTAGGTTAAAGATAAATCAACGACAGAATTATGCATGACAAATATAAATACACTAAATATGATTGGATATTTAGTGTAAAACAATCAAAGGATATTCACACATATTCTTGTAAAAACAACACCAACGAATTGGATGTTTAACTCAACAAATGGTGAATGAGTTAAAATTACTCTTATCAAATTCATATCAATGACTTGAGAATTACCGATGAGTGATTATGTGTATCAAACTTATATCCACAGGAAGGGGAGTGGAAATAATGACATAATCAAATGAATAGTGATTCCACACATAATCATGGAGTAATATAATCAATGAAATATGCGTAAAGCCAAATGAGTGGGAATTGAAATCTCAAATTCCCTTACCGATTAGGTAACATACGAAACATACACCCATGAAAGAAGTATCATACCATGATGATGTAAATACCCATAAATTAAAGTATATTACACAATGAATACAATCATGGGCAGTACACATACACCACATGAAATAATTAAGTGGTGATCAATGGAAATCTCACGAAATTAAAAGTGAGATAAGAAAATCCCTTACTTTGTACTTTTTCCTTGGTCGATGGTAGGTTTACCTCCTGTATAACGGTGAAATAATTGTTATTGAATTATACAAGAATAATTTAATTTAATATGATATCATATATGATCTTTTAACATTGATTTGTTAATAATATCTTAGAATTATCGTCATTTCGGGTGTTAACGGGTTCATTTTACTTTACATTCTTTGTTATGTGAGCCATATTTGTTATTAATGGGATGTATATTATTCATATCCAGAATGATATCAAGTCCTTAGATACTATTTTTAAATCATCAAATGATAATTATACTTGAATGGATATGATGGACAATGAATCTCATCGCGTTCGTGGAGACGGTAGTCCGTACGTACGCACGAACGCTACTTCCATTTAATTTTTCATTTTAAAAGTATTGAATCCAAATGATACATAGGTATATTATTATTCCAGTATAATATAATATTTTATATATGTTACTTAAGTTCATTAACACCATCCTTATACGTTCCATGTGTGGTATGAACGAGTCATATCATTTTAAGGGGGCGGTAGTCCGCACTTCCTCAAATGAAATTATCGTATGTATATACAACATGAAACGAATAATGATATGAAATAAAATGGAATTACAGAAGCTTATATATAAACTATATATCATCAATATAATATTTAATTACAGTGCCATCATAATGGCCACCATGATAGGCGGTAAGATGTATTTGAACAATCATCGTTTCGTGAGGCGTTAGTTTTCCATCCACAGAAACATTATGTTCATCATCCATTAGATGGAGTTGTGTGTATGTGTAGTTTGAATCCTTCTTATAACAACATCCTAGTATATTGTGGATACTGGTGTTGTTACAAAAGAAAGGAAATAAAAAGATTTTGGGGGTTGGAGAAGCAAAATAAATGAAAATAATTTAAGAGAAATCGTTACCTTTAATTTAGGTAACTCACTTTGGTTGGAACCAAAGGACTTCTTGAAATGCTTTCTGCCTAAGGGGAAGCTTCAAGGAGGAGGAGAGGGATGTGGGGAGATTATTTGGGCAGGGTTTGGACGAGCCAAGTGGCTTGAGAGGTGTGAGGAATGAGTAGAAGTGGTCTCCTTTTATAAGGGAGAGGAAGGGCTCTTTAGGAAAGAGTGAAAGTATTACTTTATAATATATTTATATTCGGTTTATAATGGTCCAAAAATCATTGAGGTCGAAGATAAGATGACTAATTTTCTAAATAACATCAACCAATAAGAATTGGACAGGTTTTAGATAATATTTTAATCATTATAATCTTATTTATTTAAATGATTTATTAATGAGGTAAACATTTCATCATTATTGTGTCATTAATAATTTAAATTATCTGATGTATAAAAATTATAAATAAAATATCATTATGTAGGAAATCTTTTTAGATTTCTAATGAATATTTATAATCGAAAATCCAACATGTATAACCCTATGTAAAAATTGTTTTTCTAAAAGATATATGCTTGTGTCATTTTTGTATTCATTTTAACTTAATTAAAATAAAGTGTCATTATCACTTACAAGTGGATCCATGGGGTCCCAAAATCGACCCAAAGATGCCCATGGTCGACCATGTATCAAACAATAGGGTTAAGACACTTTTTAGGGTAATTTAGTATTATTATAATATTATTTTTTAACCCTTATTTACCGGATTTACCCTTAACCATGGTAAATAAAATATTTACCGCAGTAATTATTCAAAATGTCTAAAAATAAAAGTTACCTATTTACACAATTTGAACATCCTGATTCAAAATATGGAATCCATTTTTCTAAATTCAAAACACAGAAGTGGCAGAAATTAATTTATAATTAATTCCCGCTGTCAAAACAAAAAGCGTGTTTTTAAGAGATAATAACTATCAAAAGATTGACACTTGTTTATGTTCGGTTTAATTGTAAAATTATGTCCAATGACCAAAATTATATTAAATGGTAAAAATATATTCTAAATATACTTTAAAACAACTCAAATTCATAATTTATCACTATTAATTATTTTGATTAAAAAAGTTGTTTTTAATTAAAATTTAGTAATTTTCACTATTCATCAAAATATAAAAGTTATCCAAAAAGTACCAAAATTTCACCCTAGGCTAATTTCGATATTCCGAAACCCAAAATGAAGTCCATTTTGAAATATAAAATATATATGATTTCAAAAAGTAGGTATTACTTTTCACAACGGCTAGTTTAATTAGTTGTGGTGTGTGTTAGAACTCGAGGTTGCGTACAACACACGCTATCGCATTATTCGAAGGGAAACATACCGTGGAAGCTTGGGGTGTTAAATTCTTTCCTATGTTGATTGTGTTGTGCTATCCTGTGTGGATTTACGTTTTATTTTCCTGTGTGGACTGGGTTGTACTTGGGCTTGGATGTTGGAGCCAAACGAGAATTGATGACTTTGGTATATGTATGGGTATATGCCTAAATAGTGTCGGATGTTACTTCGTGATTGTATATTTTTATTTTGTGGGTTATCCTTTGTGGATTCTAGGAGACCTTCGGGGGTCTCGGGGTCCCTACTGAGTAGCTTATACTCACCCCTACATGGGCTATTCCCGCACTATGTTGTGTTGGTTGCAGACGATGGATAACGCTTATCGCGGTTGAGGCTTGCGGAGTAGGTCAGTACCCGGAGGTGAACCACTGGACGGGACGTACTTGGAGCGGACGGCTGGACCCGAGGAGCTGCAGAGGCTATCTGTACTCACCCTTCATGTGGGACTTCCAGTGGACGGCTCGACGCTATGGCTTTACCTTTCAGTTGATGTTTTCCCTTTCCAGTTGTACTTTACATTCAGTTTGGGTTTTTATTCTGGCCCACATACATTCTGCACTTACCGTCGTACCCAGTTTTTACTTAGTGTTTACTTCTACTGCTTGCTTGCTCTGTGGTGTTTGTTTACTTTTCAAAGTCAATGCCTTCCCTTTTTACCGGTAATTACGTCTTGGTGCTAGTCGCCAGCCCCTGGCCTATGGAAGGCGGGCTTGGGGTAGTCACGGCACGGGCCCTGAGCACGGGTCGTGACAAATTTTATACTTTCTTGGGTCTTATTATAGAAATATTACCAAGTGATAAGGGTTCTAAAATACAATATATTCTGTTCTCTTAATTGTTGATGTTTTTTTTCTAATGATGCCATGTTATTATTAAACATTCACGATATAAATGAATTTTTTTGACCTCTATTAATTCCTCATGAATACATTTTAGCATTACTTTATTATCTTTATGTACTCAAGATTCCAATATAGTGTTTTTAAATAAAACTAAATTCATTTATGACTTCGGTCGAAATACCATTTGCTTCAATATATATGTTTTATAAAAATGTATTCAAAAAATGATTTAACATTCTATAAATGAGTTAATAAAGATATTTTTCCCACATATTAATATATAAATATTGTTTTAAAATTATTATTTTGGTAACTTTCAAAACAAAACCTTCTTGGATTCTACAGAATATGTATAATAAATATTTGTTGTAACATTTATTACCTGAAAAGAACATCCCACATTCATGACCATTTTTTATATATATTAATTTTAAAATTTACAAGGTTATATTAATATAAAATGATGTAGAAAATGTTTTATGTTTTAAAATGTGTTTTCAATGTGGAAGGGATATTTTTCCTCAAATAACGTTCCTAGTGATCGTTCAAAGTCAATTTCATTCTGAGATGAAACCCTTTGTCATAACTTATTCATTAATTTGGATATGTTCAATGAATACAATTATTTTTCTTTCTAAATTTTTTTATGTTTATGATGAAATTATGTTTATGAAACCAATTTCTATTCTAATTATTATACCATGATAAAATTATTACAAAACCTACATTTTCCCCCATTTTGTGTTATGCCAAATGTTTTATAAATGATTTTTTTGTTCAGAAATTTTAATATAATGAATGGTTTATGATATTATGGAACACATATGTGTGGTTTTCATTATGTAATGGTGGTTATGTTATAACCAATGAGGGTGTTTAATTTTTAACTAAGGATATTAGTCTCGTTATTACAAAAAATCGGTGGGACCTATATATCTCTACTATGAAATGGGTAATGACTAATATCTCATGAGAGAAACAAGACTATAATTGGGAGTGAACTAGTTTAGAATGGTATTTTCTCAACTATGATATTATTGGGGAAAAACATCACTACTTTGATAGTTTTTTGATTGAAACAATTCCACTATTATATCCATGTAAATTATCCACTACTACAAAAAATGTTATATTGTTTTAATATTTATAGGACACAATTATATGTATTATTAAAATGTTATCCTCTCAGGAAAAATGTTATTTTCTTCTCTATTAATAATGTCTTATTAACTTCCAATATTTATTCCATGATTCAATATTATCATATTTGATATGAAGGGTGTAATTTTCAAATGTCAGGCTCATGTTCTCATACACTAATCCTCAATTAAATCTTATATATCTTCCTTTTCTTCCCCTCTTAATAATTTGAGCTCACCCTTTATTATTTTTTATTCCCCCCAGTAATAAATAAGTATTTTATGTAGGGTATTTTTATAAGGAATACATAAGAGGAATATCTTTACTAGATATTTTGAATACATTTCACTAAATTATAAGATTGTGTCCCTAACCTACAAAGGAAATAAACCATTAAGTTACAGAGTTATGTATTTGGAAAATAGACTAAATATTAATCTAAATTATATGATATTTATGTATGATAATATTTCATCTTTACATGTTCTAGCCAGTTTTCCATGGTATTTCTTGCATCCAACCCATGGACTTGAAGAACTACAAAACATTAAAGAAAATACACATTTTGGAGGAATTTAATTTATTAGTGTTTTGGTATCCAAAAATAGTAAAATTAAGAAAAAATAGTCATACTCGTGAATACCAGAGGTAATACATGATTTATTTTAGTGTGGGAAAACTGGAATCCAAGATTGAATGTGAGTTTAGTTGCGGGGGTCATGTGCCAAACAAATTTCCATACAAATATAAGTCTATCAGAATACCAATTATATCCCTCCTCACTCATATATGACTAGTGAAGAAACCAATGGTTGTAACACAAATATTTTTATTAATTATTATTTTTTCTGGATTAATTAAACTTTATTGATATCTTGTGTTACACACAACCGCATGTTTTAACAAACTTTGATATATTATTATTAATATTCTTTAGAGGCATCAATTATAACCTATCCATTAAACATTAGTGATATGAATATTAACAAGTAATTTTAAAATATTAATTATATTGTTTTTATATAAAGTGTAATGTCTTGTATTTTTTGTGTATTATTTTTAGTATTATATGGAATTATTATGATACCATTATTTGTGACGGCAAGAGATCATGAGGCCTAGAGTGTCTAGAATAAATGATTGAATTAATATTAAAATATAAGTACTGTGTAATAATGGTTTTCCTAAAAAAGTTAAATAACTTTTAAATAGGTGGTTGGATCCTAAATATGAGGTCACTATTGTGTTCAATGTAGAGACTTTACCATAGGTGTGGACTAACATCGATCGGTGTGGGTTGACTGCAAATCTTAGTTTTTGGTTGTTTTAAAGGAAATGAATTAAATTAATAATTTATTTTCATTTAAATTTTTTTCCTTTAAATAAGTGACCTATTTCATCCCAATATTAATACCTTCTTATGGAATGTTCACAAGGTTAGCTTCATAATACTAGGAATTGAGTATTTGCTATTGGAGCTTCGCCGGAGACCCCATTGGTGGACGATGACGATGTGATCGATTGACTCATCTCAGATTCGATGAACCTCACCAAAAAACGTGACGTGTCAATCATTATTCAACTTAATAGAGGAATGGGGTTGATATTTTGGTTTAGTTTTTCCCCATTCTTGGATTAAAAGATGAAAGAGGATAAATCCACCAACATATTGATCCACGGATTGTGCGTTCTTGCTGGAGGGTGTTATTTTTCCATTTTATTTTTGGAATTTTTTTGGGAAATTAATTCATGATAGATTATATCCTTGTTTAAATTTTTTCTATTTGATCTTTTTAGTGGGATAGGATCGACTCCATGATGAAAAATTGAGGAGTTCTGTTCCACGAATTCCTATTGAATTTCTTCCAACTTTTACCCTGCGTTCTTTATGTTCATTGTGGGGTGAAGAACAACAAATTGTTGTGAATACATCTTGCAATGAAACAATCCCAAAGTGGAGATTGAACATCATGATGACGTAGAAGATATGTGTAAGAGACAGCGGATGACAAGTCAGCTCGGATCGAGAGATATCGTTCTTCGAGAATTCTCTATGTTGGTGGATCGATACATGTTTTTGGGGCTGATCAGAACTCCAAAACTAACAGAATTGGATTCGAGGTGTCAGGGTGACCACAACCCTTTACTTTCATGGTGATTTGATCACTATAATGAACATCATAAGATTGAAAGAGGTGTTGAATGCAGAACTAGAGGTTAATTAAAATCCTGATGAATGTGTTTGTTCTTCGACGAACACATCATGTGGGACATGCAGTGGTATCTAGGGTTTGCACACTGATCTTGATGATAAATATATAGTGCCTCTAGGGAGACATGGAATGGGGGCCCCACAAAATGGAGACTTCAGTTCTGGGTGACATGAATCATAGACATGACGTGTGACAATCGCCACATGGTGGTTGGGTCCTTATGCCGACTCAGCGTGTATCTCAGATGATACACAAACACGGGGTCAATAACATGACTTGTACTCCACCACAGGGCCAGAAATGGCCGGATACATAGACTAACCTCTGTACTAGTACATGGTCTGGGAAAAACGGGTAGAAACTGTGTACATTCACATGGGAAGCATACACAGAGTCCTCTCCAGATAGATGAAAATAGTGTGTCAGTATCTTACATTATGTGTATACCTTCTTCTACATGAAGTGCCTTATGTCGTGGGATGTTGTACATGTAATGTACCCTGGGTAAAATCACATGGCGTTTAACCCTTCTACATGTAATTTAATTTTCAGTACATGGCATGATCCTTTCCCCCCATTTCATTGACATGTTTCATTCGGGTTAGTACCCCTTTTCCCATTATTTGGAATGTTAGGTATTAATTTCATCTGTAGGAGTATGGTCTATTTAATAGTAAATTTTGAGATAGAGTCATGTATCCCTCCGAGAGGCCCAGAGAGAGATCCTCTATCAATTCTTGACTGTAGGTAGAGTTAGGTATCGATGTGACCAACCCTGGAAGACACTGATCCTCTACTTAGTAGTTGAATCTTGATGAGTCACGATATCCTCCAAGTCCCTGGTAGTGATCTTCATTTCTGTATCATGATATTTTCCAAATAATTATTGTGTTCTCCTAGAATGAGTAAATCTGTAACATCTTCAGATCTATTAGTGCATCTATCTCTCTCATGGACTTCCCTAACAAAATGTAATTCTCATACGAACATCGTCAGAGATATCAGACTCTTGTAGTGAGTTATCTAGGATATGTGCATCATTAAATCTTTAAACTAAATCCCTAGCATGGGTATGATGTTGTGTGACTTGTCTCTAGACTACAGTTCTGGGATTCAAATATATTTGGATGTGTTTATCTTTATATATGTTCAGAAGACATATAATGTTTAAAGAAGACTACACCATTAAATTTTGTATTGATCTGTGGTATTTAGGGTCCCCTAATGAGTATTTTTATACTCATTCCTATACGATATTTTCCCACATGTGTCGTGTATTGTGTAGACGAGCGACCTTTTGACGAAGTCCAGGACGGACCCAGATGAGGCCGAGCTTTCTATGTTCCCTACAGGATGAGTTGTTACTATGGCTATTAGAAGTAGTCCCATTACCAATTTCTTATATACAGGTTGGACTTTGTATTTTTTAGGCTCTTGTATTTGGCGGGCTTGTATTCCAAGCCATTTTACTTTCTGTACTTTGCAACCATTTTACTCTGTTCGTTGGGCCTATTTGTATGCATGCATTTTGTTCCTTAGTAGTTTTTACTTTTCATCATTTTTGGGCTTGGATATGGGTGTTTATGTGTTTGTACTTAGGCAATGCCTCCCATGTTAATGACATGCCTACTCAGTGATAGTCACCATCCCCTGTCCTGTTGAAGGCGGGCTTCGGTAGTCAGGGAGCAGGTCCCGCTTGGATGGGTCATGACATAGTGGTATCAGAGGCAGTCAGTTATACCATAGGAAAAAATTATGTGTGATTGGTTTGGGGAAATAGTGTTACGTGTTTTGAGCTCATATATTAGGCTAGGTACTCTAGTGTTGGTGTGGGAAACCAATGTATCCATACACCAAGACTCTGATATCCCACTTTTTGACTCGGTAAATGAAATCAAAAGTTGCTGGGAAAATAAAAGAATGATACATTAATCATATAGAAATGGCTTTTGTTTTCCAATTCATTTTATTTCATATATCCATATATAACCATTGACCATGGTATATCTTGTTTCATTACAGGAATCCTCTGTGATGCATATCTGCTAGGACTTAGCAGCTCGATCTCGAGGATTACCCACTCAGGGATAAGGCTTCGATTCAGGTACAAGTTCCCTAGGTGTTACCTCTAGGTGGTGCACCTGCTATTACACCACAAATTTAGAAGCACATGATACCTTCCATACCAGAAGGTGAGGAGTTCAAGCTGATCACACTCCATGAGATTCAAAGATAGATACCCCTTAATATTAGAGGTGAGCATGACCCTCAAGTGGTTGAGGAGTGGCTTGATACTAGGAATTGAGTTTTCCGTCTAGTGAGGACACCGGCAAACCAGATGGTAATCCTAGGAGCTAACCATGTTTAGGGTTTGGTGGGATGATGGTGGAGTTTGACCGCGTAGACTCACAATGAGGAGACTCTTTCATAGAAAGAGTTTGACCTACTCATTAGGGAGGAGTTCTCTCCTGATACATGATGAGTAGTGTGTATTGAGGACCTTATTCAACTTTAGTAGAGTATTTTAATAGTGGTTGTCTATTTATAATGGATTACCAACATCTCCAGGTACTCGATGGATATAGTTAGTGATCAATACTTCAAATCATGGAACTTCGTGCGAGGTATATGACCGGACATCCAAGCTAGTGGCCTCCCTATATGAATTTTGACTTATATTATAGTGATAGAGCATGCCTTGGTGATAGAGAGCATCTTGGTAGACTAGAGACAACCAAGGGTATTCGGCAGCAGGAAGATAGGTGTAGAGACCTCAACAGTAGGGAGGTGACATCAGGAATAAGGATTAGGATGTGGGAGATGTCACAAGAGGACCCATGACAGGGTATCGATAATCCAAGGCTATCCGGATGGATTTTTTTCGGCCTTGTGAGAGGTGATGCTACTCGTGTGACAGTTGATGAATTCTCACTAGAGATTGTCCAAGCTATCAAGTAGCTGACACAGAGGGGGTGGATGGAACACAGAGGCATAGGGAAGGTGTTCTTCAAATTGACCCCATATGTGGCAGACGTGGAAGAGAAATAGGGAGATATGTAGGTGGTGGCAGATACATTTATCTACTTCCACCACCACCCCCATGAGGTCCGCATCTAGCTTAGAGAGCTAGGGGACTGGGGTGAGGACAGCTGTTTGTGGTCAAGGCATACGAATTTGGGACTCCAGGGAAGATTCGAGGGTCTATATATGTCTTTTTTACCATAGATATCATACTTATAGACATTGGTTCTTGTCATTCCTTCCACAACACATGTCTTTTGGGAAACCATGAGATTCTATTGGATCCATTGAATCAATCTTTATTCTTGGAGACACCTATGGGAGGATTCTCATAGATCATACAACTTTGTAGATAGTGTAAGCTTTCCTTGGAGGTGGGAGTTTTGGTTGGAACCTCTTGGTGGAATTATCATGGCCTTACGACGTCATTGTCAATATGGATTGGCTATCTTCAGTCCATGCCAAGATTTACTAATTTAGGCAAAGAGTATGGTGTGACCACAGTGGTGGAACTAGGTTTTACTTTGTGGTGAAAGAATGAACTAGGAATCATAGAATGGGATCATGCATAATAGGGTGAAGTTGATCACTAATTTGTTGCCTAGCCTTACCCTCAAATCAGATGATGTTGTGAGATTCCACTTCCAATTAGTAATGGCGGAGTACGAGGATGTCTTTCGAGAAGATGTTTCAGTATTACCTCCCCACCGATAGAATGACATCTCCATCGACTTGCAACCTAGGAAAAAACTAGTATCCTCACTATTTTATTGGATGGCTCTGAATGATATTCACAATATGAGGGTGAATTTTGTGGATTTTCAGAGTAAGGCCATAAAAAAACCTAGTGTTTCACCATGGGCTACCCTAGTTTGACTTCCCATGAAGGAAGATGGGTGTTTGTGGTTATGCGGGGGTTACTGATTCCTGAAATAGGTGACGTTGAAGAACATGTATCCATTGGTGAGGATCGATGACCTCTTTGATCATTTGAGAGGGGATTGCTGGTTCTCGAAGGATGACATCTGGATAGGTTAACATCTTCTTTGAGTACGGGCAGCGGACTATCCAAAGATGGCTTTCAGATACTACTACGATCACTATGAGTACATGGTGATTCCCATCGGTGTGGTGAACACCACTACAGTGTTCATGGGACTTATGAACCAAATTAACCAGCCACACTTAGACCTGCATAGAGTGGTCTTCCCTGTTGAAGTACTTGAGTACTATGCATCAGAAGAGGAGTATGCGAGACACCTACGGATAGTTCTAGACAGACTCTGAGATAAGAAGCTATATGGAATGCTCTCGAAAATTTTGTTTTATATTGAGGAGGTCCACATTCTGGGACGTGTTATCTCAGAAGATGGATTAGTAGTGTACCCCACCATGGTCAAGGAAATTCTAGCTTGGGAGCCACCCTAGATCCTGAAAGAGGTAAGAGCTTCCTTGGGCTAGTGGGATACTACCAGAGGATCATCCCCGATTTATCTTATATATTGTCACTGATGACAGCCTTGAACCAAAAGGCATCCATTCCTATAGAATAAGAAGTTACAGTAGTATTTCCAACAGTTGAGGTAGAGTTTGACAAGTGCACTGATATTGAGATTGTCATAGGAGGGTGTCAGGTACGTAGTTTTCTTGCGATGCATCAGGGACTGGGCTTGGCTATGTCCTGATACAGACAAAAGTGGTGACTGTTTATGGCTCACACCAGCTAAGGCTATATGATTTGTACTATGTGAACCATGATCTAGAGTTGTAAGTGGCAGTCTTCGCATTGAAGATGTGGAGATGCAACCTGATGTGCCAACGGTTCATTGTCTACTCTAACCAGAAGAACCTCAAGTACATATTCTCACAGAATGATCTAGATCTGAGGTAGTTGCGATGGATAGTGTTTATCAAGGATTATGAATTCAATATCATCTATACTCTTGGGAAGGGGAACATTGTGGGAGATGCTCTTAGTAAGAGATCATGTTCGCAGTAGTTGAGTAATGCATCTAAGTAGTTGGCCTCACTACAATTATCCTTCGTAGATAGAGGTGATGCATCTTATCTTAAGTCGATGGTTGTCACCCATCACTCTTACAATGATTTTGGGAGGCACAATGAGGGGATGTTGACTGTGAGATCCTATATGATCAGTTATTCATAGGACATGCTCCAGATGGATACTCATAAGGTGGGGAGAATATAGTCCTCTTAGGAATAAGCACAGTTGTGCCAGTGGCATTTCAAGAGGAGTTTCTGAAAGAGTTTCATACATCCCCCTAGGTGGTACATCCTAGAGTTGCGATAATGTTCAAGGACCTATGACATATGTTCCAGTGGAAAAGTATAAAGATGGCAGAAGTATCGATCATTTTTCGATACTTTAGGTGAGAGAATGTTAAGTTTAAGCACTATGTTCAAGTATATTTAGCTCACCCCAAAACAGTTCCTGAGTGGTGTTGGGATGGTATATATATGGACTTCATGATGAGATTATCACAAATGACCAAGGGACACGATTCTATATGGGTGACCATTGACTCACTCACCATGTGGTCCCACTTCATTTCTATTGGGGAGAAAAGTTCTGTATAGAGTTTGGGATGCCTCTATGTGTAGAATATACTTCATCTTCGAGGCGTACCATAGATGATTGTCGCTGATCGAGATGTGTGCCTCCCATATAAAATGTGGAAGGCATTTCAGGAGGCTTTTGGGACACAGATATGCTGGAGAACAACATTCCATCCCCAGATCGATGGTTAGATGGAGATGACCATCCATGTTCAAGAGGATTTGTTGTGAGATAGTATCTTGGAATTTGGTTTCCGTTGGGAGGACTACCTACCACTAGTGGATTTTCATACAATAATAGATACCACTCCACCATAGTATTGGAATAGTTTTAGGCTTTATATGGACAACACTGTTAGTAACTACATTTTTTGGAGTGACCCAGGAAAGTCGGCTCTCATGGATCCAGAGTTGTCGCGAGATACCACCGAGAAGGTGTAGATCATCCAGGAGCGGATGAAGACTGTATAGTATAGGTAAAATTATTATTCTAACTGGTGGCAGGGATCATTGGAGTTCAATGAGTGATACCAAGTATTATTTTGGGTCTCACCTCATCGAGGGTTGCAGATATTTGGTTGATGTAACAAGTTGTTTTTGAGGTTTATTAGACCTTTTCATATACAACACATAGATGGAAAGGTGGTGTACCACCTACCTCTAATATCATAGTTGCACTGGGTGCATTATGTATTCATGTATTGTAGTTTAGTAGGTACGTGTATAACCCATCGCACGTCATCAACTGGGGCATTCTGATCATTGAGGATGGATTGACCGTCGCAAAGTACCTTGTGGAAATCAAGGATCAACATGAGAGGATCCTTCAGGGGTGTGTGATTCCTGTAGTTCTTGTCCATTTATAACACAAGAATCTTCAGAAAAGGACATGAGAGAATGAGTGTCATATTTTCATATAGTACCCATGTCTGATTGAGTAGCCTTTAGATTTGGATTTTCGAGGATATAAATCCCTATTCTAGGGGAATGTAATGTCTCATATCTTCCATGTATTTTTTTAAAAAATAAAGTTGAATTATTTCGAGACCTGGATTTGTGACAGCATGTGATTACAAGGCCATAAGATCCTAGAATAAATGTTTGAAAGAAAATTAAACACTAAATATAACACATGATAATTTTTCCTAGAAAGGTGGAAAAACAATTAAAAAAGTTCTTGGATCAGAAATCTGGGTGGGCCGCTGCTTTCAGAGTAGTGAATTTACCTAATGCGGGGCCTAACATCGACCAGTGTAGGTTGACTGCAAAAGATTGTTTTTAGATGTTTTAAAAGAAATAATATAAATTAATAATTTTCTTAATGATTCCATAGATGAAGCAACCTAATTACTCCCCATATTAATACATTCTTCTTGATTGTTTTCATGGTTATCCACATAACCCTAAAAATAAGGATTTTTCATTAGAGCATAAGATGATAACCTGTTGGCGAGCAACAATAATGTGATCAATCGACACATTAGGGATTTAATGAACCTTACCAAT
This sequence comes from Viscum album, assembly GCA_963277665.1. Taxonomy (NCBI): domain Eukaryota; kingdom Viridiplantae; phylum Streptophyta; class Magnoliopsida; order Santalales; family Viscaceae; genus Viscum; species Viscum album. The sequence goes on from OY728164.1 coordinate 1,201,907,136, forward strand.
GAACATGACGTGACGACAATTATTTAATCAAATCAATGTTGGGTTTTGATATTTTGGGTTTAGTTCTTCGCTGTTCTTTTATTAAATGACGAACCCAGATCAATCCACCAATAGATTGATATGTGAATCATGATTTCTAGCTTGAGGGTACTATTTTTTCTATTTTAATTTGGGGATTTTGATTCTGGAAATTAATGCATGCCCGATTATTTCATTGTTTTTATTTTCTCCATTTGATCCTACTAAAGGAAGAAGATCAATGCCATGATGAACAACGGTGGAGGTTAGTTCTTTGAATTACTCTTGAATTTATTGACATATTTTTCCCCTGTTCATCATGTTCTTTACTAGGTGATGAACAATGGATCGTTGCGCATCCATTTCACAACACAATGATCCCAAATCGAAGATCGAACATCACAACGACCAAGCAGTGGTGCAACGGTGACGACAGACGATGAGTCGGCTCGGATCGGGTGAATTTGTTCTTCGAGCATTTTGTGAGTGGGTGGATCGATACATCATAGGTAAAAAACCAAATTAAGTGGAATTGTGGTGTCTTGGAGACCTCAACCCATTATTTTTGTGGAAATCAAATCACTAAAACGAACATCAAAATATCGATGGAGGTGCGGAATGAAGAACTAGCGATTCTGTAAGATACAAGAAGAAAATGATGTGTTATCTAACAAAAATTCTATGTGGGAAAGGTGGTGATAGATAGTATTTTCACACTAAACATTGGAAAGAACACAATGTGATTTAAGAGAGACACAAGATATGGGTCCCACCCAACTACAGTTGGAGTTCTAGGTGACAGGAAGCATAGACATGGTGTGTGACCATTGTCACCCGGCGTGTGGGTCCTCAAATAGACTTTGTTGGTATCTAAGAAGATACATAGACATTGGGTAGAGTAAGTGACATGTACTATACCATATGGATAGAAATGACCAGATACATAGACTACCAAGTGTACTGGTACACAGTCTAGGACACACGGGTTAAAGCCTTGTACATGCACATGGCCAGCGTGCATAGAGTCATCCCCAGATAGTGTAACACTACAAGTCCCTCTCTTACATTCCATGTATACCATATTATACATGTAAATCCTTACGAAACATGCCATTGTACACGAAAAGTACCCAGGGTCAAAGGACATGACATGCGACCCTTTTACACATCGTGTACTTCTCTATACATGGCTTGATTCTTTTTTCCAAAAATTCATGGACATGTTTCATTTGGTTTAGTGCCCCTTTACTCGTTCCCATGAATATTAGGTATTGTTTCCTTCTATAGGAGTATGATCACTTCTATAGGTCTTTCCAAGATAGAGTCTTGTATCCCTCTGAGAGGCCTAGAGAAAAATTCTCTATCCGTTCTTGACCCTAGGTACAACCAAGTATCGACGTGACCAACCCTACAGGATGTTGAACCTTTAGTTAGTAGGTGAATTCGAATGAGTAGTGGTATCCTCCAAGTCCCTAGAAATGATATTCATCTATGTATTTTGATCTTTTTCCACTTAAGAGTGTTTTCTACTAGAATGAAATATAATTTTTCTCTCTTCAGAGATATCATTGCATCTACCCCTCTCATGGATTTTGAAAAATAACAGAAGTTCTCAGATGGAATTTATTAGATAAATAATACTTGTGTTGTGAGTTCTCCTTGAAAAGTGCTTCGTGAAATATTATAATTGAATCACTAGAGTGGGTATGCATTCATGTGACTTATCTATAGACTAATGGTTTGGGTTTCGATTATATCTAGATGTGTTTCTCTTTTTATATGTTTAGTAGACATATACTGTCTAGATATGATTTTACCTTTACTTTTTGTATTGATTAGTGGTTTTTGGTGTCCTCTAATGAGTATTTTTATACTCACACCTACTTAGGCTTTTCCCACACGTGTCATGTCTTGTGCTGATGAGAAACATTTTGATGGAGTCTAGGGTGGACCATGACCACTTCGATCTTTCTAACTTCCCTACAAGACGATGTTTTCCTACAGTTATGAGTAGTAGTTTAAGTAGCTCTTTCTTCCTTAGAGTATGGACTTAATATATTAAGACTATTGTTTTTGATGAGCTTGTATTTAGACCAAGTTTTCATTCTGTACTTTACATTAGTTATACTCTGTTGGTTGGGTTTACTTGTATGCATGAATTTTATTCCTTATTGGTTTTTACATTTTAACATTTGCGTTCTTAGAGATATGTGCATGTGTAAAGATTCTTTGGAATCACCTCCCATTTTAGTGATATGCCTATTTGGTGATTGTCACTAGCCCCTGGCCTATTGAAGGTATGTCCGGGGAGTCATAGAGCAGGCCCCACTAGGATAGGTCATGACATAAAAAGAACATATTGATAAAAAATATATATAACATTTTGAAAATGTCTATATATTTTGAAAGTTCTAATTTCTCAAAAAACGTTATTTATTATTATGAACAATATTAAATTTTATTTTCCACACCTTCATAAAATTAATTTGATAAAATAAAATTCATTCTCTAAAAAACATATAAAAATTTTCTTAGGGTGTATTTTTAGTATTTTTCGGAAAAGATTATTTCTTAATGAATAGTAAAAATTAATGGTTTTTTGAAAGCTTCCTTTACATTTGAAGAAGTAATAATGATCTTTATAAAATGGGTTCAAAATAAAAAATAAGATATGTTATATATATATATTAATTTGTTATAGAAAATTGGATTCATTTTTTTGATGATTTTTGAAATAAAAAATTTCAAAATGTTTGAACATCTTCTCCTTGGAAAACTAATTTCTCAACCCGTCTGTTGGTTTAATTTTAAATAAAAATTCTCCAATTTTATGTATTAAAATTTTCAACATACATTTCATATTTATTATTAGAATAATTTTTATTATCTAATAAGTCCAATTTAATTTTTGACCATAACAAAATATTTAAAATAGTAAAAACTATTTACCGTGGTTAAGGTAAAAATGGTTTTACCAAGAAATAAACTGCATATATGAGGTTTAAAAATGATGAAACAATATGTAAAAACCTAATTGTATGGAAATAATTTTACCCTATATCTTACATGATATATAATGTTCCATTTTAGAATCATGTTTCATGTGAAAAATCTGGGTACACACTATTATATTAAAAAAATAAAAAGTGTGCCGCTCACCCCACTTATAAAAGCCACCAATTATCTCTCTTCTATACACATTTAAAATTTTTTTTTAATAAAATAACTAAAAAAATAACTTTATTAATTCCCTCCACCCATACTAGAATCCTTTTTTGGGAATAAATGTATCATAATAAGCCTTATGGTGAAAACTAAAATAAGTTGTCTGAAAAAGAGGTAACACCCTTAACAGAGTGATTTATTTTATTTCTTCCACCACATAGTTCAGTTATTATATTACTATAATGATATAATAACATAATTATCTTCCATATACATAGATATTTTGTTATTTAAATTAAAAAAACTTTTCTGTTTCTATCAAATGGATTACAAAATTATCATTGATGTGAATGGAAGACGACCACCTCTCCAAATAATGTTATTTGTTTTTAATCAACACCCATCATGGTAGAATATTATGGAAAATTAATTTGATATATATGATATTATTATACATATATAATTAATATAACACGTATACCTTGTTGAAATATGATAACATCAATTGTGTGTAAGGCAGACTACTGCTGTGTGAAATGATGTGATTCATTAATGTTTTAAGTGGAAGGTAATATGGATGGTTTTAATGAAAAATTGTGATATATATTATATAAATATTATTTTATAATGTTAATATATTATTTTACTTTATTTATTTTAATCCACCTATAAAATAGAATCAACGTTCATTAGTATACACAACATACCGTGTCCATATACATCGTGTTTCAACTTCTATCTCTAAATCTTAATAATTACTATTAAAATTAATATAATAAATATATATGGTATTTATATAATTTATTAAATTATATAGATTATTTAACCAGGATCAATTTTATATTACAAAGAAATAATAAATAAAAACATAAAAAACAATGTGATTCTTACTGGAGGAGTGACATTAACATGGAATTGTTAGTAATAAGATAATAAAAGGTTATATGTAAATCATATAGGGTGTGATGTATATAATTAAATTTTAATAGTAGATTTATTATAAATATATATTTATTATACATGATTTTTAATTGTGTAAAAAGAAATTTGGGACATAATGTAGGTTATTTTTTTCTAAATTTACTTTCTTTGATATATATGTTATGTTGTGCACCTATCTTATTTGTTTAGTTGTATATACAGACCCATTGAAATTTAATATGATGAATTTAATTATTCAAATGATATTTTAAAATTCATTTTATTGTATTCCTTCATGGTTCTCACAATTCAATGTTACCAAAGTGGTAAGGGTTTAGTGATAAGATCCCACCATTTATTGGGATTATTTATGATTATGTTTCATTAATAAAATATTATGATCCATCAGCTAAGAAAATCAATAATTATATTATATAATAGTTATTTAATTAGAATATATATTTTCAATTTATTTTTCACTCTTTATTTACTCAATAATTGAAAATAACCTTTTGAAGAAAAGACATCTTTATTTCTCTCTACGGTTGAAAATAATTTTTCTTCCAAAACCAGGTTTTTAAAATATATTTTCAACAAAAAATTTAAAACTATACAAGGGATTTATTAAAAAAATATTTACCAATGTTTTATTTTTATAAAAAAAATCAATGCATGCCTCATGTGGTTTTCAAAAAATTTCTTGTTTGGATTTTACCAAAAAGGTGAAAGGAATATTTAATTTAACATATATGGAATGAATATAATTTTGTGATGTCAAGAAAATTATTTTATTTTAATGTTCCTTAATAAATGTTCACTTTTATTTTAAAATAAAATTATTTCAACAATACATTACGAATTTTTAATTTTAAAAAAATTATATTACAAAGAAAGTATATTATCCTCAAGAAACATTCCATGCATTTTTTCATTCAAAATAATTATAAATCTATGATTAAATACATTGATGTACTTATCTGAATATTATATTATTATTTTTTATATAAATGGTCTGTGTTTATTATGATGTTTTTTTTATGAAACCCATTTCTATTGCATGAGTTATACCATGATAAAATTATTATGAACACCACTTCTTTTTCTAAGATTTATGCTATGATGAAATGATGAATGATTATGAATCATATTTATTTTTTCTATATTATTCAATGATAAAATGTTTATGAGAAACATTTATTTTTTGGTTTCAAATATTATGAATTTATTATGATTATATTTAAGGAATATGTATTATTTTCATAATGTGATGGGTGAGACCTATCTCTCCCTAAAATTTACCATTTAATGAATTATATCTCATGAGATAAATAAGAGTGGAATGTGGAGTGAACCCATTTTAGTAAGGGGCAATATAAACTATGAATTTATTTGGAATAAACCTTAATTACTATTATTTTTTTGGTAGAAAACTTATTCCGCTATGATTTCCTTGACAATGAGCCTTTAAATAATGTGTAAATGACTTTCTATATTTATATGTATGCCATGATTACATGTATTATTCAAATGTTATGATATCCTATATAATTTTTTTATTTATATAAGATTCAGGTTTATGATCTTACAATCTTTATTCCATGACTCATTATTTTGATATTTGATATGGTGGATATGGTATTCATAATTTATTTTCCTGTTCTCTTATCCTTTATCTCATGTTATACATATATATATCCCTTGATTACCAATAATGAGTAATATTATCACCCTTTATTAAGTATCCTTTCCCCAATTATAATGAAATTTATTATATTTGATATGTATAGTAATGGTTGTAGTTACTAATAACATATTGGGACACTATTTATTTCACATATATGCTCGTTTTTTTATTCCATGTGTCCAAAGGAACTATACCTTTACGATCTTCTGGGTTGTGTTTTCATAATGTAATTAATGTTCATATAAAAATATGTAATATATATATTTCAAAAGCCTTGGTAACTATAATAGTGGACCGATAGCTCTGGATCCCCATGGATTTGAAGGTATCTCAAGCATAATCATATTGACTCTATAGACTTCCACTATTGGTATGACTTCCATGTTTAATAATGCTTGGATTTACTCATACCATCAAGAGGTGTTCACAACAGGAACCCCCTCTTCCAAAGATTAAAATATCGGTGGATAGGGTAATTATGGTTTAATGTCTCAATATAAAGAGGATGATTACAGGAGCTCCAAAATCTACAAAATTATGTTATACAGGGGCCACACAATATCCTGTAGTGGAAGAGACCACACATGCCATGCCCTAGTGGTCTATTAATCATCATGGGGAGGAAATTTGTGTTATAGATTCCAAACCACCTATAGTGATCGAGATGACTTGAAAATAAATAAAATCAAAGGATGCAAGGACCTATTCATATCCATTCATGGTGAAATCTGATTACTTGAATCCAAATACAATTTCATTCTAGAAGGACACGACTTCTAACATCATAGATTTCTATAAATTTCTCAAATATTGAATACATGATGGAATCTGATTACATGAATCTAGATACTATTTCATTCTAGAAAGATACGACTTCTAACATCAAGGATTTATATAAATTTCTCGAAGATTGAATATAGGTTCTACAACATGGAGACATTATATCCATATTGAGTTATCACTATGTTATAGAGCCTGATGAAGTCAAAATGTACCCTTAAGAACTGAATATATAAACCACTAATGTCTAGATTCCAACCATGAAAAAGGTGAAAAGTATAATGAAATTGTGTTCTATTGAGGGAGTGGATGATCGAGAAACTAATTGATGGGATGAATTCATCATTGTTGATGTGGTATACAACTGTTATCTTCCCTTTTCCTTCTACATTAAATTTTTTTACGAAGGAGATATCATCGAATAAATACATGACTTTAATATGAATATGGAAGAAGAAGAGGTTCCATGGGTGGATTAACAAAAACATGGGATAATGGGAACCCCCTCGGAGGTTTAAGGACCACTTCTAAATCTGGGGAGTCATCACTAGTATATAAGTCCCTCAAGGATGAGATAATGGGAGAATGATGTTTATTTCTTCTTATAGTACTAGTATTTTTAGGATCTAATTCCATTATTTCATAGTCTGAGTATAAGGGATGTCAAAGAATCAATAAATTGGCCATGTACATTTCAAGTCTCGGTGATTTTCTATGATATCATTTGTTTCATATTTTATAAAAGACATATGTATGATCCTTCTTGTAAATTGAAATATCTTCTCTTATATCTTCTCTCATGGGGATTAGAGATTTATCCCCCATGATCTATTGGGAATACTCTAGGAAATGTATGAATTCCTATTGGTGAGTACATCACCTCGGTAGGAGATGTATCTAGGGGAAATTCCCCAGTAGTTTCTTATACTATTGAGGGCAGGAGGATCTGGGTAATGTAAAATCTATATCAGAAGGTGTTATGAAGATATCACCAAAACATTCTTTTTCTGGTGTTTTAAACCCACCTCATTCAATAGAGGAACCTATAACAACCACTGTTGGCCCTTCCACTACAGAAATAGAGGGTTTAGGGATATTTGTGCATTAGATGAAGGTATTGGTGCTGATCATGATTCATATAGGTTCAAAACATTTATGTCTAATGAGAAAAGGGTTGATAGATTTGACAACGAAACCAATTTGGGTTTTTATACAAGCATCTAGGATATCTCTACTAGTTGGTATGATGTGATATGTGAGGCATTATATAAATAAATATCAATAATTGGATATGTTTTCAAAGAAATTAATATTCATACCTCTCTGGAGGACATCGTAATGAATGATAGGGATGTGGTAGGATGTATATTTTCCGTATTTTTTGATAACATGAAGTAACACCTTATTTATGATTTGTTAAATCAAATATTTTTTCATTTTTAGGATTTTCAATATAAAATAGTTCCAATGAGATCCATGACAGGATTCTAAGGTCCCTCATATTCATGTTGCTGATGGAACACCATCTCAAGGTTCTGAGGTGGGGGATTTTAATCATCCTTCCATAGTGCATCTCGAGAAATATCAAGAAGATGGTACTCCTCAGGAGATTTCTTTTTTAACTATTTAAGAAACTTATGAAAGGTATTAATCAATCTGAGTAGATGGATAATCATTGAGTTGATGTCATCAATAACTTTGATCTCTATTCTTCATTCTAAATAATGTCTTTAAATTTCAATAACTAGTTTCATTCATCTTATGATACCATCAACATCAGTGGTCAAACATGAAGGAGAAGCCTCTACCACAACCTAAAAAATAGTGGGGTGACATTACAGTCAAATTGACACAACAATATTCTTCTAAAATTATGTTAATCATAGAGTACACCTCTCCTTTTGTGACTATATCTTCAACAAATGAAGAATCAGAAGATGTTGTTTGGGTGTGTTTTTTTCATAGGTAATATTATCTGATAGTCTCTCTTGAATACACCTATGGTGGATCTATCCCAAAAAATCCATTATCTCTATATCATTTTCAATATTTTGGAGTTTGGTGGATTATTTTTCTATCTAGATCACTATTGTGTGAATGGATTTTTTTTTCTAATAGGACCAAGACAATAATTCAAAATATCACTTCACTAAAGAAAAATGATAAAAAATGGATGATATCATCGCTACACTATTCTATGAATATCTCATTCATGAATACACTTTTGAGGTTTTAATTCAATAGGTTGACGAGAAATACCTTAAAATTTTTAATCTATAGAAATATATTGATACTATCAGAGGGGTGATTAAACAACCTCACCATGTTCTGTAATAGGTTCACGTAGATGGAAAAAATTATATTTTGGCTATGTTGGAGGAGCTCTACTTTAATAAGTAGTTTGAATGTATTGAGATAGTTGGGATTGTATATGCTACTGTTATGGCTCAAGAGGCCCTCAAACCTTTCTAATGCTATATAGATGCTCTTTTGTAAAGTATGATAGAGGAACACTAACTTGTATATTCTCCTCCAAATTTTACTTCATTAATTAAATAATTTTATCCTCATCCATATATGTATTTTTCCTTATTTTTCATTTAATTATAAAATAACAATGATGGTGGATTATTTTACAAAATTCCCTAGTCTCAATGTTTGGTATTTACAATGATAAGAATAGAAAGATTCGCAATGTTTTTCAATGTACTTAGGACTATCCAGCATTGTCTAACTGTTTCTAGAGGCAACTGATAGGACCTCCAAATATTGAAATTTATTTATTATCCCCCAAATTATTTTGTAGTCAAATATAATATGACATAGTTTGTTTTAATTCAATTTTTCTTAGTCCACCCTTTATTGGTTTTAGAAAAAACATGATTTTTTCAATTTTTTTAATTTCAATTTCTCAAATTTTCTTAAATCATTCTGAGTGCATGTTTAGAGATTTAAAAAATTGATACTTCTTAGGGATAACCTTGTGAGTATTAAACATGATTAGAATTATGTCTATTTAATAGGAAATTTAATTTCTTTCTTGTTGGACCATTGTAATAGATGTTTTTGGTTGAACTGCATTGAAAATTTGTTATTCTATTAAAAAACCTTTATTTTATTGCATTTTAATAATGATACATCACATTATAAATATGAGGAGGGAAGTTTTTAATTAATTACCGTGGAATTTTTAGTCTTGAAGATTCAATACTGGATTAGAATTCACCGAATGATCATAGAACATGTTTTAAAAGTTGTTTCATTTATGATTTCATCAAAGTGTATGAAGGTAAGAATGTTTTTTAATAGTAATGAAAATAACATTAAGTGACATGTTATATTCAGATGCATTTTATAAAAATCAATATTTGAGGCATATTATTCCTACTCAATGAAAAGGTGTAACTCAGAGTTAGATTCTCTTATCACCAATAGCCAAAGAATGATTTTGGGGATCTACATTTTCCAAAAAATTAATTTAGGATCAATAAAGGTGTTTGAATTATTCTTTAGTCATTTTAAATAATACTATTTATAGAAAAGTGAAGGACATTCTACATAGAATTTGATAACACATAGGATCTAAGGATTTGTGGTGTGTTAATGGATGGGCCTGAGATGAATGTGACACTATATATATAATTGGGATGAGAATCAAGCCACACCTAGTTATGAAACAATGGTGTTGTAGGATAATTACACCTTGTATTGTGGTCCTCTCATGTGAGGGCCAAAACAAATCACAGTTTTACATAATAATGTGGGGATGATAGTCAGTCATTTTTATGTCATATGGTGAGGAAATTTCCATGAAGTTTAATTTCATGTGATAAAAATAACTTTTGTTCTATTTATGGTCCTAATTATAGAATAGCTATTTTATGGTGATACGACCAATAATGTTGTGACATTAACTGGCCATGAAGAGATAATTTTTTATGCATTGGTCGTAGAGTTCTCAGAATTGAATTTGTGGGATGGGACATGATTGTAAGGGATTATTATAGTTCATTACCAAAAATTAGGATCCATTACAATGTCATAGATGAGTACATAGATAATATGATTTTATTCGGGGGATGAAAATTCTGTTTATTTATAGGCTACAGGTTGAGGGGTATTTTGTAATTAATTTTTAAGGTGTATTATGAATTGTAAAAACAAGGTGTCCACAAAAGTTGAACATAATTATTACTGATATCCAAAGGAATGCTTATGAAAGTATGTATTTTCTAATACATGGAGTAAGTTTGGAGAAAGGAACATGGATGAGTGTTAATGGTTCATTTAGGTTAGCATTAACTAGGAATGGGTAGAGTGTTCCTTATAGGGGTCTAACTCTTATGCAATGAATGTATACTTTATGACTGGACCTAGGATATGAGATCTGGGCATTATTACATATGTTCTGGTAACATTAATCAAGACACACATTATTCTTGTGAAATGTTTTCTTCAAATCTTTTTCCATACCTTTGTAGGGAAATTTTTTTGAATATGAGTTCATGAATGAAATGAGAACACACTATCAACTCCGTATAACACACCGAGATTTTATGAGATACATTACTTTTAGTTTTTTTGATGTCATATTTCATGCTCTACAACAATATTTTCTTGCTCTATACACAACTCCGTATTAGATTGTGGTATATGCTACACTATTCTTGCCATGTGTTGTACACAATTTCAAGTTCATTTTATAGAAGTCAACACTGAGTATATATTATTTTCAATTTAAAAGTTATCAAGTATGGATTCTGTTATATGAAAAAAATAATCTTTTAATATATGCATCACTGGCTTGGCCTGCGTTACACCCAAGAGTGGCCATCCTCGATATCTTGCATTGTACTTGATACATAGTTTTGCAAACTAATGATATATTAATAAAATATTATTATTTTATGGGACATAGTCATTATAAAAAGTATTAACCAAATTTCTAATTTTATATAAAATTATCATTAATCTTAAACATTTTCTATAACATGATATGAGAAAAAAAAAATTGGATAAAAGAGGTATTTTTAAAAAATTACAGTTTTACAGTCTATGGATGGAACACCCATTTTAAATCACGTTATTGATAATTTTATAAGTTAGGTTTCGGGAAAAAAATTTTCCCTTGTTAGATGGGCAGAAAAATTTACTTTTGATGAATTTTTTGAATTTTTCTAATAAAATTAAATTTGTAATGAATAGGGAGAAATAATGCATTTTTACTCAAAAATACCATTTTATCTAATTTATTTCTCAAGTTAGATTACATATTTATGTGTTTTAAAAGTGTAATTGGATTATATTTAAAACATATAATCTAATTTTATTCATTGTAAGTAATTTTAATTTTAAATTGGACATATAAAAATGTAAATCTTTTCATAGTTATTACTTCTTAAAAATGTTTTTTGGTTTTGACAATGGGTTCTAATTTTAAATTAATTAATAAAACTTCCGTGTTTTGAATTTTTTGAAAAAATGGATTCCATATTATTAATCATAATGTTTAAATTGTGTAAATATGTACCTTGTTTTGGACATTATGAATAGTAACTTCAATAAGAATTTTATTTACCTTGGTTAAAGGGTAAATACGGTAAATTAGGGTAACAAATAATATTATTATAATATTAAACTACCCTAACACAAGTCCTAATCATATATGATGTGTTTTTATCGAGCATGGACATCCATGGGTCGTTTTCTAGACCCCGTGGATTCCCATGGATGTAAAATTGACATTTTATAAAAATTAATTTAATGTAACGATAATTATAACCTAGGAATAAATATTTTACTAAATAGATTTGAATACCGGTTTATATAACTGATCAATATGTCTATAAATAGTCATTATAAATATAAAATAATTTCCTACATCATGGTATTTTATTTATAATTTTCATATATTAGATAAATATCTTTATTTATGACACAAATGTGATATAGTGATTACCTCATTGACAAAATATTATAATAAATGAATTTATAAATATTAAAATAATTTTAATTTTAATTTTTTGGTTCATCAATGAATTTTTTGGATGAAATATTAGGGATGAGTTAGTTCATTTGGTTCGAAGTAATAAGGTTGCAATGATTTATTTAAAAAAAGTCATGTATGAATAGTATCCAAAATTATCAGAATAATAACTTAAAATATAAAATATTTTATTAAAGGATATTAATTTCCTTAAAATATAAGATTCAGAAAAATTGTTAATCTAAGCCCAAATATTTCATAAATAAATTTTTATGGGTTGTTTTACATGATATGGTAATTACTTTAACCCACAATGTATAGATTACATAATATCAAGGTAAGATTAAAAATGGTAAAATAAGTGTTAAACCAAAAGGATAAGGATAAAAAAATATTGTAATTTTTTCTAAAAATTATAGGATTATTGGTATTACAACCAATATAATATAATATTCTAATTAATTATTTTTTGGACCATTTTAAATCTTAATTTAATTTATAATAAAGTAATATTTTGTGAGTTTCCTAAAGTGCCCCACTCCTCTCTTATAAAAGGGAACCTCCTCCCTCTCATCTACACTCCATTTTGATCCTTAAATCTTGTAAAACCTTTGCCCATTTCTCTTCTCAACTTCCCTAGTAACATTATATAGGTGATGGTCTTCTCAAAAGGCCATCTATAGTTCCCCAAGAGGAAATTTAAAGGAGGCACGTCGAGGAAAAGGTAATCTCTTTTATCGATTCTTTCATGTTTTTTTATTCTTCTAATTCCTCTTAATTAGTTATTTAATTATAAAGTAATAAAATCAGTATCAATAAAATATTTATATTTTATTATAAATATTAAACAACCCTATTTCACTTTATATCCATCGTACTAAAAACAAAATCACCGTGTGTGCGTGCGTATGACTTACCTTCTCCAAGTCGTGGTGCAATCTATTTTTCACCACGACCATACTTGGATGGGTATAATAGTGGAAATAATAAATATATATGATTATTATAACATGATAAATATTTATAGATATTATACACCATCCACTCTAATACCATTCAATAATTCTGGAATTATTTCTTTGCTCGTGTGTAAGTACGGTTTACCGTCTCCATGATGTGATGATATTCATTGTCAATGTTAACCATTCAAGAAAGATAATAAAGTATATATAATAAATAATAATGAAATATATGACATAATTATTCTACTGGATTTTAATATATGTATGTGTGTGTGTGTGTGTGTCATTTAAATACTTAATCCAATTCAATACGAAATCAAAAACCACGTTCATGCGTACGTATGGTATACCGTCTCCATGAACGGTTTATTCCATTTCAATTAACTATATATTATATATAATTTTATATACTGAATATATATGATATATAAATCATGTTTTAAATTCTATAATTAAGTAAATCATGATCTATGTAATAATATCAAGAAAAAAATCCAGACACGTACAATAAATGAAACTAAATAACTCAAAACGTTGCTTTAAAATGAAATTAACAAATTAATGGGTAATATAAAGTCATAATTGAATCATATATGATATCATAAATATTATTATGGTTCTGTTAAATGGTAATAATATGTTTAAACCCACTATACAATAGTTCGGGGAACTTATGGATGAAATCAGACCTAAGGTAAGAGATACATTTTCCAAATCTTGTTTTTATCTGAGATTGTTTATTCATAAGTATTTATTGGGGATATATTTGTTATCCATGTCCATGTTTTCTAAAAAATCATAATTTTTTTATATTATATTATTCTATAAATATTTAATGTCATTTCACCCTTTATTGTCTTTTACTAAGTATTATGAAAGGGAACTTTCTTTTGTTTACCATACAAGGTTCTTTTTGACTTTTCCGGCATAAGTAAGAAGAGAATGTTTTTTAACTTATACAACATGAATGAGTTTCTACATCTGCATAACTCTATATTTAAATTAATATTACACCAATTTATTCAAGTGTATTTTAAACTAATTTCTTTTCATATAATATTAAACACCGTTTTTAAAAAACCGAATGTTTTTTGAAAAAGAAAATATATTTTCCTAAAAAATTAATTTCAAGTGTTTTAGAAAAATTATTTTCCATCTAAGATTACAAAGGTTATGTTTATATCCCTATTATTACTTTTATTTTATTTTTTATGATGGATTTATTTTTATAAAGTCCATTTATCTCATATGGATTATGTTATGATGACATGATGGTTAAGAATCCCATTTTATTTCATTAGTTATGATATGATAAATGATTTATGTTTCTGTAGAACATTTAAGACTGATTTCATTATGATATGGGTGGGACCCATATCCCCCAATTTTTCATTGGGTAACAATTTATATTTCATGAGAATGACATGGATGGAACAAAAAGTAAATCTGGTTCAATAATACCGGGTGGGAATGACAATTAAATTAAGTTCCGTAATATATGGTTGGAATAAAATTTAAACCCAGTTCAGTAATTGACTTTGTTCACTATGATGGACATGATTAAATATCCTTGGCTACTTATAAAATCATATTATATGCTTATTTATATTCATTAATCCCATGTTTTATGATAATGAAATTTTATTGTTAATGTTCGTTTCTTATCTATGCCTTACGAACTGCCATGATTTATTTCATGACACAATATTTTGATATTTAAACATTATCTTCATGTTTTTACATTATTATGTTTATGGTTTGTTCTATGTTATCAATCTATACACATTCTAATCATTTAAGCTCACCATTTTTATTTTCTCTTTTCTTCAGGATATAATGAATGGTGTTAGGTAGATAAAGAAAAGGGGATGATCTTTATGGGAGATGTGGAAGATCTTTCACCATATCAGATGATTATTTTTAGAGTTTCCAATGACACTAAAATAAAAAAGTCTTTTGGTGACTTTTTTTATTTTATTATATATTTCAGAAATGTAATGAAATGTCCATGTCAGTCAAGATTGGGTTTCAATAGTTGGTATCAGAGCAATGGAGGTAGGAATGAATCTGATCCTTTGGAGCTTTCACATGAGAACGTTGGATGAAGCATGACATTCCATCCAAGGGCGTCATGAGGAAATCCCTACCATTGAGGATGGTGTTTTGTCCCACCCTAGGTGTGTAACATTCCATGGAGTTCTCTAATATATATCACTTTTAGTCCACTGAATTTAATTCCAAACCATTACAATTTGTATTAGAAAAAGTTATGGTTAACCTTTGAAAACTAGTCTGTGAAAACATTAGTGAGATCCCAAATGATGTTACAAAGGTAGGTCTATGGATGTACCTAAGGATAAGTATAACTATAGGTTGTAATACTAGAATTATGTTAAAGGTGATGGGTACCCAATTTTTAACTAATGGTGTAATATATTAATGAAGGTTTCATAAGTTAGACATCCAATAAATGAATTTTTTTTATGGTTTGGTTCCTCGTTATTTTAACTATTTTATACACTGTGGTTTCTTGTTTCAGTCAATGGAGTGAACCAGAAGGAATTGTGTTAATATTGAGTCATATGGAGAAATTGGTGACTATGAGCAATGAAATTGTGTAATTCCTAGAGATAAATATATTGAGATTATTCTGAATCAGTTATCATGATATATAATTAACAAGGTGAACTTTAGTTGTATTCCTAAGTAATCAAATAAGTTGAATATAGTATTTTATTCATGTTTTCATGGTTAGAAACATAGAGGATGGAAGAATAAGTTTTCAACATATCAAGAATAAGGGATGAAGAACCTTGAAGAATACCTCAAATGGAGGGGAAGATGATATCATTGTGAGGAAAAGGGTCTTAGAGTGAGGGACTGTCATGGAGTTCAATGTTTTTTTGTTTATAACATGGGAATCACCCAATTCAATTCCCCGACATAAGAGGATACATCTAAATTTAGAAAGGAACTATTCTATGCCTATCATTGAAGAAGATTCATTTAAGTGTCCATGTATTGGTATTAAAGAATACTATTGTAAAGGATATTTTTTGAAATTATGGAATATTTGAATATCTATGGTCCATTGTGGTTTTACAAATGAAAATGTCCTTAGTATCGAATAAAAGTTATTTTAATATTTTTGGAAAGCGTGTGATTTGCACATTATAAAGGGATAAGAAGATAATGAGATGTTTGATAGTATTAAGGACTTCGTGAATGGTACATGGAAAATGTGATAGCATGGTTTGAGTATATATAATTTTTAGGATTCTAGTGCATGGAAAGAGTTGACTTTTGTTTGTATTCATTTTTTTATTAAGGTTCTAGGATAATTCATGTTCTAAAAAGAATACATGATTAAGGTATTCACAAGTTTGGAACGTGACAACCAAGGATTTAAAAATGAGATATGGGAGAAAAATGTTAATTCAATTTAGTTCACCTCCTCCTACAGGTTTATATTCTATGTATTTTTAAGGATTGTAATGTTAATCATTTATGGATATTATAAGTGATTTTCTATTGTATGTTTGTTAGATTAAGGTATTATCTCAATATAAGAGGATGTATGCATATATGATTAATTTTTTTATCCTTTTTTCCAAGAAAGATAGAATGACCTATCATTCTTTAACATGATCTTCTAACAATTCAAAAATGAAAAATTCAACTTCAATTCTTTAAAAAGGAGATGAAGTGTAAATTGGTTAGGGAACAAACAACAATGCTAAAATCATGAAATTATTTATTCTCATTAAAAAATCATCAAATTTAGAAAAAATATCTTGAAACCAAAAATGTTATCCTAGTACTTACTTATCAGATGAATTAGATTTTCCTTTAAATCATCAAATATTTATGACATTATTGTAGTTAACTTTCCTTAAACCATATTCTCTATCATTATCCATCATTACATGATTGTTGGATTTCTCATCCATATCAATGTTTCTAAATCCGGCCTATGTTCTTTTTTGTGGAAAAATAGTGATGAGTTAATTTGGGTAATCATTATGATTATAAATTTTCCTTTTAAAATTACATTTTAGTATTCATTTTTACAATGTTGATTTCTATATAAAAAACATTCAGGTAGTAAAAAATTTATAGCCCCGATGAATTTTGATGGAAAAATTCATTTTAATGGGGGGTGACATGTAACACCCATAAATTTTATGAGAAATATTAATTTTAATTTCATTGATGTCTTCTATGGTATGATACAACATGATTATCTTCTACTATACTCCATACAGTATTACCTTGCAGTATACATAACATTTTTCTTGGCTTGTGATGGGAAACATTTCAAGTTATTTTGATATAATTAAACAATGAGTACAAATTTTTTCAATGTAAAATAGAACTACGTTGGGATTATGTTATACACAACACCAAATGATGATTTTACTACACAAAACACTAACATGGCTTGAGTTAAATGCAAGATTTACCTTCCTTGATAGCTTGTATTGTACGTGATACCGAGTTTCACTAAACAACAATATAATTTTCTTTAGTTGGTTATAAACTACCCATTATGAAAATTATTAACAAGATATTTAATTTTATGTACAATTTTCATTAATCGTACAAATTTTCTATGATATGATGTAAGAATAAAACCAAGTTTTCAAATAAAAGAAAGATTTTTCAGAAAGGTAGTTTTTAACATCTTTTGATGTCACACCCATTTCAAAACTATTTTTTTGACTGTTTTATAAGTTAATTTTGAAATAAATAAAATTCTTATTTGGAAGTGACACTTAAAAAATAACTTTTTTAATATTTTTATTTTTCTAATAAAGTTTAAATTTAAATGAAAACTAAAAAATATTGCATTTTAACTCAAAACTACCTTTTAAATAATTTTTTATAGCATTAGATTATATTTTTTATTGATTTTAAGGTTTAACTGTATTATATTTTTATCATTTAATCAAATTGATGTAATTGGAAGTATGTTAAATTTTAAATGGGACTTAAAAACATTTCAATCTTTTGATTCTTATTACTTCTTAAAAACCCACTTTTTGGTTTTTACAACACGAATTAATTTTTAATTTCTTATAGAAACTTATGTGTTTTGAATTTGGAAAAATTTGTTCAATATTTGGAATTTAAAGGATCCAATTGTGTTAGTAGTTACCTTTTATTTTTGGATATGATGAATAGTTACTTCTATAATTATTTTATTTACCATTGATAAAGGGTAAATCTTGTAAATAAGAGAAAAAATAATATTGTAATAATATTAAAATACCCAAATACATGCCCTAATCCTATTGGATAATAAATTTCTGACCATGGGAATCCTTAGGTTGATTTTGGGACCACATCGATTCACTTGGATGTGAAAATGAATTTTTATTAGAATTAATTTAAATTAAAGATAATTATAACCTAAGCATATATCATTTATAGAATTTATTTTAATATTGGATTATATAACTGATCCATATATCTATAAATAGTTATTATAAAAATAAATATATTTCCTATGTTTTGGTATTTTATTTATAATTTTTAGATATAATATAAGTATATTTATTTGTGAAAAAATAATGATGTAGTGATTACATCATTAATGAAATATTCAAATAAATAAATTTATAAACATAAAAATAAATTATATTTGAATATTTTGATTCCATCCATGAAAATTATTTATGTTATATTAGGGAAGATTTAATTCGTTTGGTTTCATGTAATATTGTTCTTATGATTTTTTTAAAATGTCATGTATGAATAGTATCCAAAATTGACATAATTCAAAATTTAAAACATAAAATAGTTCATTAAATGATATAAAATTCCTAAAAATATATGATTCTAAAAAATGGTAAATATAATTAAAAATATGTCATAAATAAATTTTGTGGGACGTTTGATATCATATGGTTATTAAATTAACCCACAATGTATAAATAACATGATATCACTGTAAGATTAAAATGGGTAAAATAATGGTTAAACCCAAAAGATAAGGATAAAAAACATTCAAAATATGTATAAAAATTATTATATGTTCATTATTAGATATAAAGCAATCTTATATTCTAATTAAATACGATTTGGCCATTTTAAATTGAAATTCAATTTCTAATAAGTAAATATTTTATGAGTTTCCAAAAGTTCCCCTATCCCCTCTTATAAAATAGAACCTGATCCCTCTCCAATCCACTCCATTTTGATCCTTAATTCTAGGAATCCCCTGAAAATTTATCTTCTAAACCTCTCTAGTAACATTTTATAGGTTATTTTATTCTCAAAAGACCCATTATAGTGCCTTATGTGAAAATTTAATGGAGGCACTTCAAAGAAGAGGTAATCTCATCGACCGATTTGTTCAAATTTATTTCTTCTTCTACTTCTTATTCATTAGTTTTTTCACTATAAAGTAATAAAATAAGTATCACTCATATACAGATATCTTATTGTAAATATGAAATAACCTTATTCAAACTTCTATCATACCTACGAAAAATGAAATCAAAGCGCGTGATTTCATATGACATACCATCTGTACACCGTGGTGTAATATGTTTTTCACCACCACCATACCTACATGGGTATAATGGTGGAAATAATAACAATATATGTTTATTATATCATTATAATAATTCTGATATATTATTCACCATCCACTCCAATACCATTAAACTATTATGGGAAAGATATTGTCGCTCGTGTGTACGTACGACTTACCATATTCACGACACAGTGAGATTAATTTTCCATGTTAACCATTCAAGAATCGTTATAACGTATATATAAAAATAATCATGAAATACCAGAAATAATAATTCTACTAGATTTATATATATATTTGTGTGTGTGTGTGTGTTTGTGTGTCTGTGTGTGTGTGTGCCATTTACTTACTTCCATCTAATTCAATAAGTAAGCAAAAACAACGTTCATCCGTATGTACGGCCTACCATCTCCATGAATAGTGTATTCATTTTCAATTACCTATCTATTATATATATTTTTATATACTGAATATACATGATATATAAATCATGTTTTATATTCTGGATGTAAGTAAAACATGATCTGTGTAATTATATCAAGAACAACAAGTCCAAACATGTATGATTAGTGAAACGATTATTACCCAAAATGTTGTTTTTACAAGTAATTAACAAATGAAAGTATAATATAAATTTCTAAATTAATAATACATGATATTATAAATATTAATATGGGTATTTTAAAAGTTAATAAAATGTTTAATCCCACTATTCATGAGTTTGAGAAACATTAAGATGAAATCGAACCTATGGAAAGGGATAACTATTCTAATATCATTTTTGTCTGAGATTGTTTATTCATAAGTTTTTTATGGGGATATATTTATTATCCTTGTAAATGTTTTATAAAACTATTTTTTTAATTTTTTTAATATTTTTCTATTTATATTTAATTTTATTTAACCCCTTTTTATCTTTTACTGCGTGGTATGAAAGGAATTATTCTTTTTATACCATACGCGGTACTTTTTAACTTTTCTGGAAAATGTACAAGGAGATTTTTTTTTAAAATATACATCTTGAAAGAGTTTTTACATCTTCATAACACCTTATTTCATGAAGATTACTCTATATGTTTACAATTTTATTTTCAATTAAATTTTATTCTTATAAAATTTCATGACATTTTGAGAAAAGAAATCATTTTGGAAAAGTAAATGATAGCTTCCTCAAGAATTATGTTCATGTTTTTTATCAAAATTATTTTCTATCTATGATGACTTAGGGATATGTTTCTATCCCTAATATTACTTTTTTTATTGTGTTTATTATTTAATTATTATTATGAAGACCATTTATCTTATATGGATTATGTTATGATGAAATGATATTTAAGAATCCCATTGTATTTCATGGGTTATGCTATGATGAATGATTTATTTTTTTGTGGAACATGTAAAAATGATTTAATTATGAGATTTGTGGGACCTATATCTCCCTCCAATTAATTGGTTAATGATTTATATCTCATTATATAGACATTATAGGAATGAGAAGTAAATCAAGTATAGTAATACTGGGATGTAACAAGAAGTAAATCGGGTTCAGTAATACAAGACTGGAATGACAAGTAAACCCATTTCTGTAATGGACTTTTCCCACTAAGATGGTATT
Source organism: Viscum album (assembly GCA_963277665.1). Taxonomy (NCBI): domain Eukaryota; kingdom Viridiplantae; phylum Streptophyta; class Magnoliopsida; order Santalales; family Viscaceae; genus Viscum; species Viscum album. Next base: position 1,201,928,808 of record OY728164.1, read on the forward strand.
GGAAGCAATTCATTGGCTACTATGTCAATAATATTATGTTCTTATTTACTTTCCACAATCCCATGTTTTATTCCAATGTAATGTTATTGTTAATGTTCCTTTACGATCTATGCCTTACAAACTTACATTATTAATTTCAAGACGCATGATTTTGATATTTAAAATTTATGTTCATGTTTTTATATTCAGATGTTTATTGTTTGTTATATGTTACCAATGTTTACCCTAACTTAATTTTGAGCTGAAAATTTATATGTTTTCTTTTCTCCAGGATATAAAAAAGGGTTTAAGGTTGAAAAAAAAAGTTGAATATCTTTATGGGAGATGATGAAGATATTTCTCCATGTTATATGATTATGTTCTGAGTTTCCAAAGACACTAAACCCATAAAGACTTTAGGTTTATTTCTGTGTCCTCTGTTAAGTATTCCAAAAAAGTAATGAAATTTCAATGTATGTTAATCCTGGGTCTCTAAAATCCTCCATGCACATATAATATATATAAATTATAGTGGGGGAATTATTTTCTTTTGATGATGGTCCTTGGATAGGGAATCCCAGAATCACTATGTATCTTATAATGCATAAATTCAAGCCACAACATTTTTTCAGATGGTTTCAAAAAAAAATTGATTTATTATGTGGGGAAAGGTGTATTTCTTATATTGAGTGTGGGTCATGATGAAGAATTTGGGAATCACTATATACCGCATTAGGATTAGAATCATTATACATCTATTTTTAAGATAATGTGTGGTAGGAGACAAACACTAGTAATGATGATTATCTCATGTGAGAGCCATAATAATGGGAAATATAACATCACAAGAAAGGGATTCCAAGAATAAAAATTAATGTCATATGGATAGGATGTTGGTAAATGAATGTAAAGAGGGGTAATGAGTTATTTCATTTCAAAATACACATTACAATTTAAGAATTCATAGTTTAATGTATTTATAATTAGACAACAATGAGACCTTACCATGAATGGAGTTCCATATAAAGATTCCCAAGCCCTCATGAAATTTTCTTAGGTGAGAGACAAGGACTGTTGTGGGATTTCTCTACTGCATAGATTGGATTCAAATAAGGATATTGAAGCAACTAATTAACACCATAGGGTTTGAAGTCTCTTCAGAAGTTGTTCAGGTTGAATCTAACATAAATGAATAACATAGAATCAAACATTAGAGAAGATAATCATACTGGGGTTCAGAATTTGTGAATGAAATATGATATAAGGTATAAGAATCAATATGTATCCTATGAAAATAAGAATAACGTTGTTCAAATTTTTTGTTAATGATTCCCGACACTAATTTGACTCACATGCAAGGAATGTGGCATTGTAATTTATTTATAGTTGGGTCTAGGATTAATGACTAAAACATCTCTACAAACATCATCAAAAAGAGAATCAATCCACATATAGATCATAGCATTCTGTATATTTTAACACCATTTTGTAGGGACTATGATTGCACTGAAGGAGTGGAAATAAGGGTTGTTGTACCTTTTCATTAAATCATGTCCATACAATCATGAAATTATCCCCAAATAAGATTTTTCGAGATGTTTTGGAAATCAATCCTTAAGAAGAGTTTACTAGGTGGTATAGAAATCATCTCATAACAATTGTTGACCAAGAATTCGAAAAATCATCACAGAATAAGTATTCCCTAGGTGTTCAGGATATCATCTCATAAAGAAGAGTTTCATTAGAATTTAGGAAATAATCCCATAAAAATAATTTCCTACGAGTTTGGTGAATCATATCCTAAGAAGAGTTTCTAATGTGTTTTGGAATCCATATCATAATATTCATCCTGTGCTCATCATATGAGGCTTCCTAGAGTTGTCAATCAGGGCATCCTATGCATGGTGCATACAATAAGAAAACATTTTAACATTATGTATTTAATATTTTCTCATATAATTCAAAATCTTGGGACATTGAAAATTAGGGTCATTCCATTTAGGGTTTTATGAAAAGGGTCATATAGTGCATTTTATCATCATGCGGTGAAGACAAAATGGTTTCTATGGTTTTTGTTCATAAAACTATGACTATATGATATTAATCACATGAAATATCTTTTTGATAAATCATTCATTATTTGGGGAAATAGTTCAATCTCTTTCCATGGTAATCAATGAATATATTCTATTCGAATATAACATATGGATAGGAAAATGTGCTTCTCATTTCCATTAAAGCTTCATAGGTTTTTTCCATAGTACCAATAGGGTCCTCATAGCCAAAACTAGGTCCCTTTGGAAGAATGAATGAAGGTGGACTTTCTTGTTTAAATATTGAGCAATATTATATTGGTGAACCTCAATATGATTCATTTTATACAATAATTTTACATCTTTTCTTAAAAATCTATCCAAATAATTATAATAATATTTATCCTTGGATAATTGATCATTGATCGAAATACGGTGTGGGGGAAACTGAACATGAATAGAAAGAACTACTTATGTCTTATAAACCATTAAATATAATTTCACCTGCATAGTAATATGAGTCATGGAATAGTAAGACCAAAAATAATTTTGATGATTTTCAGCTAGAATTTATTTTCCTTTTCAAACATTTAATGTAGAATGTTTAATAGGGTTTTATTGAAATCCAATATATCTTAAATTCACTAAATTATTGTGGGATGCGTGGTAGAATACCATGTTATATTTTAGGTACAACATATTTAATTTAGAATAACAAAATTCGGAGTTGTTATTCTCCAATATTGTTTGAGGTACACCTATCCCGATGATGATATTTGACATCATGAAATTGATTGTTCTTTTTGTGCCAAATTATTTAATGTGTATTTCCTCAAGCCATTTAGAGAGTATGTTTATAGCCATAAGGAAATATTAAATTTTATAGCTATAGCATGAGGTTTTGGTAAAACATAATCAATTCCTAATATATTGAAAAGAAAATGTTATTTATAATTGTGCCAAAACTCTAGGGGTTTGTGGATGGAATTGTCATGCGCTTGATATGGATTACACTATTTGTTGAATTATATACAATCATGCATCATTGAAGGCTATAAATATCTGAGCCTTTTATTTTGTTGTGAAATAGTGGTATCTAACATCCTCAAATCATAAGAACTAACATGTATTATTTTATAATTTCATTAGATTCATCTCTATAAATCATATGAGGGAGTTTTAATCAAATCGTCATTTAAGAGGATATTATGATGATGTGACGTATCACAATGTATAAAATTAACTTACTTTCATAAAATATTTCCTTTTATACCTATATTGAATAATGTATTTCCAATTTAGATATAGTGTACGATAGGAACCATCAATAAATTCATAGTATTATTTGGTTTAGGTGTATAATTGAACACATTGATCTCTTCCACATTACACTGAAAAAATGGTGATTCCATTCAATGATTTTAAATATTGATGACTATTTCATCTCTATTCACATCTTCCAATTATTTAACTTGATTTCCACTGAATCTACTTAAGCATTCCTTACTTAAAATATATGATTCATTATTGGATATAAGGGTAATTAATCCTTCAAAACCTATACATATTCAAGCACATGGATCGTCTCTTTGATCTTGATATCATAGTAACTGTTTACTAGCTTGATTATAAGCTCTATGCCACTTTTGATGTTTAGACAAGGCACTGATATTTTCATTATATGTCATAAACCTGCAATGATAGCTTGGTATTCTACCTCATTGTTGGTGAAACCTTTTTATAATAGGAAATAATAAGGAAGAACCAACTCTAATGGAGTGAAAAGGATAACCCCCAACCTAAATTTATTGGGACTGGTGTTTTCTATCCATATTCCTATTATGATTTTGGATGATCCATAAAATTACTTCTACCATGTTGTGGGGGAGGCTTCAAAAAAAAATATTTTACCATCCATCTTTTTAGTATTAACAAGAATTTTTTTCCTTAGAATGATACTCTATGTGGAAGTCTTCAAAGGGTTGAACATTCAATAGCCTCAGTGTTATGAACAATATTTCAAATTATTCTAGGATGAGTTCCCACCATTCCAAACAACCAATCAAAATAGAATGGTTGATTATATAATTTAGAATTGTTGTTTGATAAAACAAATGTACAGAATGATGTTTTACATTAGTGTATCATTTTTTAATCCACTAAGATTAATGCTAGATAGATCTTATCATATATAAATTATGAATCACAATATTGAGCATTGTATAACATAAAAAATATATATTGTATTCATTTTCCTTGTCATTATTTTCTATGTGGAAAACACATAGGGGTCACTCTAATTATATAAAATATAATATGAAAATCATTCCTTCGATAGTAGCCATTGGTACTGGTATACTTAATAAATAGTTCCATAGACTAGTGAATTATTCCAAACCATTTTCAGTCTACTCATACATGGCCTGCTTCTTCAAAAAATTGTTTAAGGGAAATCCCTTTGTAGTAATATTTTCTAAAAATTGTAAAATACTGGCACAAAGTCTTTTTAGTCTTATAAACCCTTTGTTGTTTTTATGTGGAAACATTTTATGGATATCCTTGGTCTTTTTTGGAATTTTCCTCTAATCCATGATGGTTTACTATGAATAAAATAAATTATTCATATGTCACAATGATAGCACATATTAGAGGGTTCATTTTTATAATGCACTGTCATATTCTATTTTAAAAAATTCATGGTAAAAATAAAGCCAAAAAATTGCTAATTTTTCAATAAAAGAACATAAAAATTGAATATGGTATACTTTCCAAGAATGGGTTTAAAGATGAGGTTCATTATATCATGGAATGTGGCAACAAAAATTTTCAGGATCAATGGAATCACCTAATAAAAATATTCTCCCTCGGGTGACTGAAATGCAATGGATTCATCCTCTTTTCGGGACATTGTGATTTTCTTATATATTGAGTTTCCATCCATGAAGGATAGTTCTTAGTATCCAGTCATTCTATAAATAACAAGAAATATATTTGTAATCTAGAAGACATATTTTTGAAATTTCCACTTCATATCTTATAAATAGAAGTAGAAATGTGATCTATATATTTTTTTTATTTAGTGGTATTACATTGGAACACCATTTTGGAATTGTATTTAAAGAATGAGGTTATAATTGATCACTTTAAAATAATATTCATCAAATTTAGATGAATGAGTTAGAAGAGTTCTTTTATCTTCCTACTTCTAACCATGTTCTTCTTTTTGAAGGTCCAAATTGCGGGTGGAAACATTGTGATCATGGATTGAAATTTCAATAAAATTCATCGAAAAAACATCACAAAAATTCTTCAAATTTGAATTATATACCACATTATATTTAATGGGTATAGCCTCACCAACCAGTGTGGGTCACGTGTCTTCCTTTATGCTAGACTTTATCTCTTGGAGTTCATCAATGGTGGTAGAGACACCATATTTGAATGATGGATGGGAATCAATGTTTCCATACTCTTATTCCTCCTCCTTCATGCATTAATTGTGATAAATGAGGGATGCATGGTAATATTTAGAGATAGCATAGGGATTGATGTGATGATATTCATAGGTAGTGATATCTCCATTCCCCATTGGTGGTATAATAATTCCTCAAGATTTGGATGACGACATTGGGGCCTGTTAAGATCCTAGGGATAAAGTGTGGTAATTTTTCCAAGAATCATAACTATTGATGGGAGGATAATTGAACTCTTTAGTAATACTAAGTTCAACTATCATGTCAAACATCATGAGGGTTGATGAGTACATTCCCAATTCGGAATAACATCCTCGATCTAGATGATAGGTACCATATATTAATAATTGATCACCACGAATTGGTCTTAGGGTAATTTCAAAAAAATATGGTGGTCACCCCAGAAGAATACTCATTAATTCATATATTCTCTTATCTTTGATAAAATATTACATCAATGTATTGAGCATCACATGATTTGAATATATATTTTTCACTATATAATGTCTATCTCTTCCAATTGATGTAAAACCTGAGATAATAAAGATATGATGAAGTTTTTTTAAACTTGTTGATATAACCAAGGAATCCAATGATGGAAATTAATGTGTATTTCATAATAGATAATCAAAAATTCCGAGTCAGATATTGGGTCACCAAATTGTGTTTTGATATTAACCCATCAAAAAGTTTATTTTTGTTTTTTCATACCCTATAACTTTAAAAAGAGAGGGAGACATGATAGAATCATTAATAACCAATGTGTCAAGTGTTTTGATCAGAATGGAATTTTTCCCCAATTCATTGTCATCAAATTCTACATGCAGATCAATGTCTTCTAGCCAGATAGAAACATATACGGGCCTGATGTGTCCTTATTCACATCATCCTTGCATCATTTTCTAAATTAGATAACCACATGGAATTCCATTGGTTTTATCACTCCATTTTATACATATATAGTCATAACCATATTTTTGAACTCTTGAAGGCCTTAGAGGGCCTCTATAACCACTTCTCAGAGATCCTTTCACAACTCAAGTGAATCTAGTATTGATAGTGTCATCAGAAATATGGAATACTATTTTAGGATTTAATACTTTTTAGTCAATGGTATCTATATTCATATGGGGAGCTATTTCATAATAGGTAAATTAGATGATGATGTTTATATGGTATGAAATTATATGGTTGATCAGATGTTATTGAAATATTTTTTACTATTGGATTTGTTATGTCAATCACGCCTACCTGTCTAGGCTGACAGGATTATTTCACCCAATAAAATCTCCCTTTCACGATAATAGGGTCTCTAAAAATATGAATGGATGTTGTTTTCTTCCCTAATATTTTTTTATCAATTAAGGTCCCTTATATGAGACTAGTTTATGAAAATAGAATAGGCGGGGATGTGTCCAGAATAATAGTGTTATCCAGGGCTATTCAACCTCCATCCTCATTGGACAATGCAGGCTCTACATGTGGTTCATATCTTTGGAAAAGTGAACTCAGGTTTATAATAATTGTAATTATAGAATAAGGTATGAATTAATTGAATGAGATTAATAGAACCAAAGACAAATTCTTCATCTTTTTAGGATTCCACATAGTGGGGAAATTCCCATAAAAACTTTTGGTGGGACAATTTCTATTCTCTCAAGCCTAATGGAATGAATTTTGAAATATTTAGGAGTTTATTTTCTATTTTTATAGGATCATACTCTTGTATGTAATTGTTTTTCATCAAACTATTCCATTTCCAACAAGATCTACATTCTGATGACTACATTGAGGAAAAGTCTAGTTGTATTATTGATGTGGAAGATGGGGGTACAGTTTGTTTATTTAAATATCCCCTAAAGATACTATGAGATTGGATTCTTATTTTCTTAGTCATATAATCATTTATATTTTTTATTCTCTCTCTCGTAACTATTTTCCTTTAACCTTATTCTTATGGATTCGATATAAAAATTAAATCTACATATGGTGGTGGTTTCCCAACATTACTTACAGGAATTCTAAAATATTTTTTAGTATATATTTTAGAGAAAAACAAACTCTGTTTTGTGTGACCAATATTCAATAAAATAGGAAATAATTAAATAATTTATTGGGGCACTCTTTGTTGGTCCTCTTTGATTTGTTAATTTCACCAGGTTATTTTCCACAACTGAAATAAGGCACCATATAACATTAATGTCTTTTATGGAATAGAATTTTTTATTTTGATCATAAAATTAATATAATTTAGGTTCTCCTCAAACATCCAAAATTTTGTATAGTTTCCAACATTTATATTCAATTGGTGGTTGTAACACCGTAAGATTTTATGAGGTAGATTTTTTTTAATTTCATTGATGTCTTGTGTTTTACACTTCACCATGATTATCATGCGATATATGCAACACTGTATTAGCTTGTAGTATATGGAACACCATTCATGGCATGTGATACACACAATTTCATGTTCTTTTGATAGAATTCATTTCAAGACACACTGAGTATAGATTTAATTCAATGCATAAATGAACTATGTTCGGAATATGTTATACACAACACCAATGGAAGCCTGCAATACATGCAACACTGACCAAGCATGAGTTACACACAAGACCCACCTTCCTCATTATCCCGCGTAGTACAAAATACGAGGTTTCACTAAACAATGATATATTATTAAAATATCATTATCTAATGGGAAATAAACTAGATATTAATAATAATATTAACCACATTTTGAATATTATATAACATTATAAATCATCCTACACATTTTTAGACATTATATAAGATCAAATTCAATTTTTGGAAAAATTAATCATTTTATAAAAAATGCAGTTTTGTCGCCATTTGAAGGAACAACCATTTAATATTTAGTAATTAACACTTTTATATATTATATTTGACAAAATAAATTTATTATTTGGAATAGGAACATAAAATTTTCTTTTTTTGAATTTTAGGTATTATTCTGGTAAAATTAACATTATAATGAATAGTAAAAAATACTGTATTTTAAATTAAAATTATCTTTTCATCTAATTTATTTATATAGTTATATTATAAATTTAATTTTTTATAAAATTTAAATATATTATGTTTTTTATCATATTGTATAATTTTTCTCACTGGAAGTAATTTCACTTTTAAACTGGACAAAAACACATGTCAATATTTTGATAGTTAATATTTCTTAAAAACCATATTTTTTTTACAATAAGAATTAATTTTAAATTAATTACTATATCTTTTGTGTAATGAATTTGGAACTATTTATTCCATATTTTTAATCATAATATAATAATTATTTAAATAGCTACCTTTTATTTTGAAAAATTATGTATATTAACTTCAGTAATTATTTTCTTATCGTGGTTAAAGGGTAAATCTGGTAAATAAATGAAGAAAAAAATATTATAATAATATTAAACTACTCTAACACATGTAATAATTATATTGGATAAGATATTTATTTCCATGGAAAAACTTGGGTTGATTTTGGGACCCCATGGATTCACATGGATGTGAAAATTACATTTTATAAGAATTAAATTAAAGTAAATATAATTATAAACTAAATATATCTCTTTTACTAAATCAATTTTAATATAAATACATATAAATGGTCTCTATGTATACATATAGTAATTATAAAGCTAATTTTTTTTTCCAAAATCAGGGTATTTTATTTATGATTTTTATACATTAGATAAATATATTTATTTATGACACAATTATGAGTTAGTGATTCCCTCATTAATGAACGATTCAAATAAATGAATTTATATATATTAAAATAAATTTATTGTAAACATTTTGATCTCATCCATGAATTTTTTGGATGAAATTAAATTATTAGGGATGAGATAATTCATTTTCATTTCAAAGGAATCATGTTTTTATGAATTTTTAAAAAATGTCAAGTAAGAATTGTGTCCAAAATTAAAGAAATTCATAACTTAAAACATAAAATTGTTTATTAAATGATATTAAATTTAATAAAATATTTTATTCATACAAATATTTTATATAAGTCCAAATATGTCCTAAATTATTTTTTGGGTCTTTTCACATTATATGGTAATTATATTAACCCACAATATGTAAATAACATGATATCATGGTAAGATTAAAATTGATAAAACAAGGGTCAAATAAAATATATAAGGATAAAAAAGTATTGAAAACATTTTAAAAATTATTGGACGATGGGTATTCGAACTGAAATCAACATATACTCTAATTAAATAAGCATTGGACCAATTTTAATTAAAATTAAATTTATAATAAATTATTACATTGAGAGTTTCCTAAAGTGCCCTTGTCCACTCTTATAAAAGGGAACCTCCTCCCTCTCCTATTTACTTTATTTTGATCCTTCATGCTCACCCAAACCTAGAAAATTTCTCTTATCATCTTCCCCATTTATATTTTGAAGGTTATGATCTTCTCAAATTTCTAACGCTAGTACCATAGAGAAATTTAAAGGAGGCATGTCGAGGAAGAGGTAATCTCTTCTACCAATTTTTTTAAATTTATATGTTCTTCTACTCCCTCTTAGTTAGTTGTTTCATTAAAAATAAATAACATCAATATAAATCAGATAATGATAATTTATTATAGATTTTAAACAACCCTATTTCTCATTCTATCCATCCTACGAAAAAGAAATCACTATGAGTTTGTATGTATGCATTACCGCCTCTACTCCATGGTGTAATTTGTTTTTCACCACCGCATTAATTAGATGCATATTATGGTGTAAATAATAACTATATATGATTTCTATAACATGATACTAACTATGAAATATTATACCCCATCCACTTCAATACCCTTTAAAAATTATGGGAAGGATATCGTTGCTTGTTTGTACGTATGACTTACCGTCTCTACAACAATATGAGATTCATTATCCACTTTAACCATTCAAGAATGATTATAACATATATATATTACATAATCATGAAATATATTAAATAATAATGATATTGGATATATATATATGTTATTTACTTACTTCCATTCAATTCAATAAGAAAATAAAAACATCAGTCATGCGTACATATGACCTACCGTCTCCATGGACTGTGTATTCCATTAATTTTATATGCCTATTATATATATTTATACAATGAATATATATAATATATAAATCATGTTTTAAATTCTGTAAATAAATAAATCATGATCTATGTAATAATATCAAGAATAACAAGTCGAAGCATGTATGATAAATAAAATGATTATTACCCAAAAACATTGCTTTACCATTGAATTAACAGATGAAGAGTTAATATAAAGTCATAAGTAACTCATATATGATATAATAAATACTATTATGGTTATTTTAAGAGTTAATAATATTTCAATGCCCACTATACATATGTTTCATACACGTACTAAAAAATTCGGATGTAAGGTAAGGGATAGTTTGTCAAATATCCTTATTATCTGAGATTGTTTATTTGTATGCATTTATCAGGGTATATTTATCTTCCATGTCCATGTTTTATACAAAAAAAGTATTCAATTTTTTTTTAATATTCATATATACATTTTTATTGTTGTTTTTACCCATTTTAATCTTTTATTACATGGGTTGGAAGGAATCTTTCATTTGTTTACCCTAAGAGTTAATTTTTGACATCTCTGAAAAAAGTACAAGGGGACTGTTTTTTAACTTATACAACATGAATAGATTTTTACACATTCATAACACATTACATCCATGATGATTCCTTTATAATATTTCCTGTTCATTATCAATTAAATTATTTTATTTTAAAATTTAATGACATTTTTAGAGAAGAAAACATTTTTGAAGAAGGAAGGATATTTTATTTAGGAATAAAGTTCAACTATTTTAGCAAAATTATTTTCCATATAAGATGACACAAGGTTGAATTTCTATAAAAATTATGACTTTGATTTGTTTTTGTTTACGATGGAATTATTTTTATGAATTCTATTTATCTTGTTTGGATTATGTTATGATGAAATTATGTTTAAGAACCACATTTTATTTCATGGGTTTTTCTATGATGAATGATTTATATTTTTTTCACATGTAAGAATGATTTCATTATGATATGGGTGGGACCTATATATCTCTCCAATGCATTAATTATAGATTTATATCACATGATATAGACCTAATTGGAATGGAAAACTGATTTGGATTAGTAGTACATGGCTGGAATGGCTTGTAAGTATGGTTTAGTAATACATGGTTGGAACTGCATGTAAGACCAGTCTAGTAATGGAATTTGTCCACTATAATGATATTGGAATCAAAGCCTTTGCTACTATGCAATTCATATTATTTTCTTATTAGTTTTCCACAATTACATGTTTTATGCCAATTGTATTCTATAATTATTAATGTTCTTTTATGATATATTCCTTACATACTGCCAAGATTTATTTCATTACTCAAGATTTTGATGTTTAAACATTTTATATATTATTTCAGGTTCAAATGTTTATAGGCTGTTTTATGTTTACCATTTTTACCCTTAATGATAATTTGAGCTCACTCTATTTTGGTTTTATTTTCCCCAGGATATAATGAATGGATTTTGGAAGGAAAACCAAAGGAGAAGATCTCTAAGGGAGAATTTCGAGATCTTTACCCATGATCAAATGATTATGTTCCGAGTTCCCAAAGGCAGTAATCTAATATGGTCATTGGGTTTCTGTTTTTGTCATGTATTAATTATTCTGAAAAATAAACTTAATGTCCTTTTATGCCAAGCTTGTGTCAATATAGTTGGTATTAGAGATAAGGTTTATTCAACCTCTAGATACTATGGTGCCAAAACTGTATTGAGATCCCTAGAAAAAATTTCTAAGGATATGTCTAGGGATATTCTTTGGATGAGTAAAGAATAGGATACAAACCTAGGTTTCTGTAATAATGATGACTAACCTAGGGTTAATCCAAAGATACCATAGATTTAAATATTATACGTAATTTACTATACTTATGTGTTTCTATTATCTAATATATATTTCTCTCACTTTGTATTCTGATATTAGTTAATATCCAGAACATTATAGAACATAGTTAACAATTTAATGTTTCAGATGTGGAAAATATGGTAATTTTGAAGGTTAATTTCTTAAGTGGAAATATCATGAATAGAATAATGGTGAATGTAATATTATTGATCATATTTCTGAGGATAATGAGAGCGTAAACGATTTGTGAAAGGTATGTGATGTTCTTCCAGTATTGTTTACATTAGCATGATGTTGGGAAATGAAAAAGAAATGATTAATATTTTATAAAAAACTATGATGATGGATTCTGATTTATGGTTTAAGAATAATGATGGATGATTGAGGTGATTATGATTTGGAATTCAAAGATTATGTTATATGAATCATGAAATATATAAGCGTTTTCAGTAAATGTTATTCTTTAAGGATTGGAATGGATATGTTAAATATTTCTAAGGAGGCAAAAAGTTATTTAAGGGTAAGGTGATATACTTGGAGAACACATGATTAAAGGAAAGATAACCGTTAATATTTTTTTATATTAAGATAATGATGTTTGGATAATGAAATATTGGATTTGAGTAAGTAAATTGGATATTGGTAGATTATTGGGAATAAATTATGTAGTTTTTCACAAGAGGGTTGTGATACCTTCGATGAAGTCTACAACTTTTTTGTACTTAAGTAATATATCAAATAAGTTTTGGAATAAGGAAAAAATCATGCTTTCAATATAGATATATTGTAATTTAGTTTATTACCTTGACTCAAGATAATATATGATGAATCCATTCAAGTGTTTGGAATGTGACCAACAATAAATATATTATGATATATGGGGGGTAAATGATGATATTTACTTGCTTTTTAAATGACCTTTATTTTAATTTTTTTATTGTGAGTTTGGATATATGTATTTTGGATGTGCCTAAATGTTGGAATTAATTAAGTTGGATATCATTTAAGGATAAATTTGTTTTCTATACTGTTATAATAGTATAGTTTTAGAAAAAGGATAACCCATAGGATGGGAGACAACTTATCGCATCAGACATGGCTATGAGAGTCAAACACACAACCAAAGTGTGACAAGATCTTACCGCCTACTATTGGACTACAGGAAGTACCTCGTTAGTAAAATTAGTTTTATGTTTTTAATTGGAATGATAGATGATGTATAAGTCCATTTTTTTAACAATATATGATTAATTTAACAATAAATGGACTTATGTATATTTGATAACTTCTGCCAATACTTTTGTGATAGAGATAGATGGAATGACCTATCATTCTATCACATGATCTGCTAAAACTTCAAGAATGCAAAACTCAACTTTATTTCATTAAATACGATTTGTCATGGAAATTTTTCAGTGAGTGACCAATGATGAAATTTTATTAAAATCATCTAAGTATTTGTTGTCATTAAAAATTTTATCAAATTTAGGAAAATGATATTCAAGCAAACAATTTTATTCTAGTTCCTTCATATCAGAATAATTAGATTGTCCCATAAATCATTGCATATTTATGGATTTCTAGTAGTTAACATTCTCCATACCTTATTATCTATCACTATCCATTAGAACATTATGGTTATATTTCTCAAACATATCCGTGTTTTCACTACCCATCTATGTTATCCTTTGTGGAAACCCAGTGATAAGTTAATTTCTGTAACCATTATGTTTTTATATTTCCTTTTTAAAATTAATATTTTGTATGCATTTTTATGATGCAGGTTTCTATGAATGAAACATTCAGGTAGTAAACCATTTATTACCCCTAACGAATTTCAAGGGTGAAATTCATTTTAATTATGGTAGGATGTGACACACTGAGATTTTATAAGATATATTCTTTTTAATATATTTTATTTCTTCTATTTTACTCTACCCCAAGATTAGCTTGCACTAAATCCAACACCGTACTAGCTTGCAGTATATTCAACACAATTCTTGTCTTGTGATATACACAATTTCATGTTCATTTGATATAATTCATTTCACAAAACACTGAGTATAGATTTGGTTCAATGTTTAAATGAAATATGTTTGGATTATGTTATACGAAACACCAAAGGAATCTGGCATGACACACAACATTGACTTGGATTTCGTTAAACATAAGAGCGACCATCCTCGTTAGCTTACGTTGTACGCAATATAAAGTTTCACTAAACAATGATATATTATTAAAATATTATTATTTAATATGATATAAACTATCCATTATGAATATTATTGACCAAATTTTGAATTTTATATATCATTAGAATTCATCTTACACATTTTCTAGACTTGATATAATAAAAAATTCAATTTTCTGGATAAATGATGTTGTTTTAAAAAAATACAGGTTTTCCACCTTTGAAGGCACTCCCATCTTAAATTAAGTTATTATCATTTTTATGTTTTATAATTGAAAAAATAAACTTCTTATTTGGAAAAATAATATAAAAATTTACTTTTTTTGAATTTTTGGTATTTTTCTGGTAAAACTCATATTTTAATGAATAGTGAAAAATAATGCATTTTAATTCAAAACTTCCTTTTCATCTAATATATTTATATAGATAGATTATATTTTTAATTGGGTTTAAAGTGTAATTGGTTTATATTTTTATCAATTAATCTAATTCTTGTTACTGGAAGTAATTTAAATTATATATTGGACTTAAACACATGTTAATATTTTAATAGTTATTATTTCTTAAAAACCAGCTTTTTGGTTTTGACAGTGAGAATTAATTTTAAATGAATTAAAGAAACATCATTGTTTTGAATAATTAAAATTGGATTCCATATTTCATATCATAAGGTTCAAATTTTGAAAATAGGAACCTTTTATTTTTAGACTTTTTGATTAGTAACATCTGTAATTATTTTATCTACCATGGTTAAATGGTAAATCTAGTAAATAAGGGTAACAAATTATATTATAATAATATTAAACTACCCTAACACATTTCCTAATCCAATTGGATGAGATATTTCGGACCATATAAATCCTTGGGTCTATTTTGGGACCCCATGGATTCACATGGACGTGGAAATGACATTTTATACAAATTAATTTAATGTAAAGATAATTATAAAATAAAACACATATCTTTTACTAAATCGATTTTAATATAGGGTTATATAATTTATCTCAATGTTTATAAATAGTAATTAAAAGTATAAAAATATTTCCATCATCATGGTATTTTATTTATCATTTTTAGAATTTATAGATATATATTTATTTATCAATCAATTATGAGGTAATCATTACCTCGTTAATAAATAATTCAAATAAATTAATTTATAAATACTAAAATAATTTTAATTTGATCATTTTTATGTCATCCAAAAATATTGAGGATTAAATTGACATATTAGGGATGAGTTAATTCCTTTGGTTTGAAGGAAATAGGTTTTTATGAATTTTACAAAAATTTCATGTATGAATAGTGTCCAAAATTGACATAATTAATAACTTAAATCATAAAATAGTTTATTAAATGATATTAAATTTTTAAAAAAATATAAGATTCATCCAAATAGTTAATATAATCCAAATATTTTATTAATAATTTTTTTTGTCATTTGAAATGATATGGTAATTATATTAACGCACAATGTGTAAATAACATGATATCACAGTAAGATTAAAAAGGGTAAAAAAAGGGATAAACCACAAATATAAGGATAAAAAATATTCAAACCCATCCTAAAAATTATTTTATGATGGTTATTTAGACGAAAATCATCTTATATAAAAATTAAATAATTTTTTGACTTTTTTAAATCGAAATTGAATTTATAATAAATTAATATTTTGAGAGTTTTCTAAAGTTCATCTCTCCTCTCTATAAAAGGAAACCTCCTCCCTCACATTGTCACTCCATCTTTATATTTCATTATAAGGAAAAACTTAACTATTTCTCTTCTTAACTTCCCTAGTTACAGTTTTGAGGTTTTTGTATTATCAAAATTCCATCTCTAGTTCTCTAAGATGATATTTATAGAAGGCACGTTCAAGAGGAGGCAATCTCTTGTACCGATTTCTTCCAATTTATTTCTTCTTCTACTCCGTCTTATTTAGTTGTTTAATTATAAAGTAATAACATCAGTATCACTGATATAATGATATTTTATTATAAATTTTAGAAAACCACATTTTTCACCTTATATATATCCTACGAAAAATGAAATCACCATGTGTGCGTACGTAGGACATACTATCTCTATGTCGTGGTGTAATATGTTTTTCACCACCACCTTACATGGATGGGTAAAATAGTGGAAATAATAACTATATATGATTTCTATAACATGATACTTATTCTAAGATTTTATACACTATCCACTCTAATAACGTTCAAAAATTATGGGAAATATATCACCGGTCATGCGTATGTACAGGTAACCGTCTCCATGACGTGATAAGATTCATTTTCCATGTTTACCAATAAAAAATGATTATAAAATATATATAATAAATAATCATGAAATATATGGCATAATAATTCTACTTTATTTATGTGTATATATATATATACGTTATCTCCATACTTCCATTCAATTCAATAAGCAATTGAAAACATTGTTCATGTGTACATACGACCTACCATCCCCATGAACAACGTATTCCATTCCATTTTTCTATCTATTATATATATATATATATATTCCAAATATATATAATATATAAACAATGTTTTACATTTTGGAAGTAGTTAAATCATGATCTATGTAACAATATCATGAATAACAAGTCCAAACACGTATGATAAATTAAACGATTATGACCCAAAACATTACTTTAACCTAGAATTGACAAATGAACGGGTGATATAATGTCGTAAGTAAATCATATGTGATATCATAAATATTAGTGTGGTTCATTTAAAAATTAATAATATTTTTTAACCCACTATACTTTATTTTTAAATACATACAAAAGTAATTGGACTTAAGTTAATGTATAATTTTGAAAATATCATTTTTATACGATATTTTTTATTAGTAAGTATTTACTAGGGTATATTTATCATTCATGTCCATGTCTTCTGGAAAAATGTTTAAATAAAATATTTAATATTCTTCTATGTATTTTTAATGTATTTTTACCATTTTTTTGACTTTTACAACATGGTTTGGAAGCAATATTTCTTTCGTTTACCATACGAGTTACTTTCTGACTAATCTGAAAAAAGTAAGAGGGGAATTCTTTTTAAATTATACAGCGTGAACATATTTTTACATTTTCAAAACGTATTATTTCTAGTAATATTACTTTAAAATTTTTATTTTTATTTTCAATGAAATTATTTTCCTTTAAATTTAGACAACATATTGAGGAAAGTAAACATACTTGAAGAATAATGGATATTTTCTCAGGAATTAAGTTCATGTGTTTTATCACAAATATTTTCCATCTATGATGACATTTGTTTTTTTATATCTATAGTATTACATTGATATTATTGTGTTTATGATGGATTTATGCTTATGAATTCTATTTATCTTATATGGATTATGTTATGATGAAATGATGTTTATGAATCCCATTTTATTTCATTTCATAGGTTATGATATGATGAATGATTTATGTATTTGTGGACCATTTATGAAAGGTTTCATTATCAAATGGGTGGGACCTATATCTCCAACCAATGCATTGGGTAAATATTTACATATCATGAGATAGATATGACTGGAATGGAAATTAGATCGGGTTCAGTAATACAAGGCTGGAATGAAAAGTAAATTTGGTTCAATAATACATGGCTAGACAGGCATATAAACCCCGTTCGATAATTGAATTTATCAACTATAATGGATTTGGAATCCCTTACTTGGATACTATAGAAATTATATTATGTTCATATTATTTTTCCATAATTATATGTTTTATGTCAATGTTATTCTATCATGATTAATGTTTCTTTATGATTTATGCCTTATGTAATACCATGATTTATTTCATAACTAAAGATTTTGATTTTTAAACATTAGGTTCGTGTGTTTACAATCAAATGTTTATGGTTTGTTTTAGTTCTCCATATATACCCTTACTGATCATTTGAGCTCACAAATTTCATGCACAAATTTTCTTATAATGTATTCAGAATCATTTATTGAGGGTTTGATAAGAGAAATAACAAGGTTTGTATATTGTCCTCATCCAATTGTTTCCATATAAAAAACTTTTTCTTCAATATAATTTATAGAATATTCTTCTTCATAGCCTTTCCAAAATGGGACATTCCTAGCTAATTTTCTATAATTGGTGGGGTTATTATTAATATCCTCTAATAACTTGGATCATAGGAAATCCAAGGTTGGTTCAGAGAGTGACAGTTTCCATGTTTTATCTTTTATTATAGAAAGGGTATCAGTTTTAAATGATAATTCATTAGGTATGAATAATCTAATATTTTCAACTGTCTCCTAATATGATGGGTTCCTCATAATTGATTCAGATAGGAAAGTACCTTCTTATTAAAAATAAATGTTACAATAGGAAGGAACTTAATCTTTAATTCCTTTAAGGGTAGCGCTATTATCATGGTTTGACATCCTACTAATTTGAATTTTTTTACCACATATGCCTTTGTGAGGACATTTAGGGTTGATAATGGAAAATGTATGACCTTCGTATCATTAGATCTTTTAAACAGAATGTGTTTATCCTTGGTACTCATCAAGACATGGACTCTATAGATCGATCATTTCATCAACATGAAGGAGACCTTCATTGTTGAAATTACAGGGAGAACCTATAGAGTTGTTTGTTGAAATATTGTGAGGTGAACCTTTGTAATTGTGGATTCTTCATTCATATTTTGTTAACAGATTATTAAGATCCTTGAAAATCATTGATATATTTTTGATGTCCTCAACAATTCCATATTTAATTAGATATGTATCATTGAACTTATATTTGTCTTCAATTTTCATTTGGTGATAATTCCTTTTGGGTTCTCTCCCTTATGCTAACGAATTCACGTTCTAGGGATAGTCACATTTATGAATGTGTGGTTTCTTAAGTGAATATCATGTTGCAACCAAAATTTTATGAAAGGATTTTGGAGTTTTCGAATGGTTACATGCCTACCTTGAAGTGGCTACTGAAGGGAACTAGTGGTATCTTTTGAGAATGGGTGTTTATGAGTTTTATTTTTTTCCATTTCTCATGAAATTTTTTTGACGACACATTTTTTTGACAGAATTAATATCAATATACACCTAAGTGACATATTATTGTGTTTATGAGTCACCTTAAATATGGAGGTGGGGTTGTGTTCCTCAATCCTCACCACTACCAATGTAATAAATATAAACTAGAAAACTTATATAATGTCAGAAAGAATGGATGTCATTCCATCCATCATTTATATGATGTAAGAGTTGACTTCATTTGATAAAATTGGTATATATTCCCATTATAAGGTTCAATAAGTGATTTGAGCCTTCTCATGGTCTCTATTTCATGATTGTATATACCAACAATGATCATGTGAAGGGGAATATATTTACCTATTCCCAGTATTTATGGCTAAGACATGATGATAGGTTTATCCATTTGATTCCAAACTATGTAGGAATAATTTATGTGCATGATTAGGTATATGGTCCAACTCATAAATTACCAACAAATATTGTGAGTAAGATTATCTACTAAGAGTAATGATGTGAGGATGTTCCTAGTTTTTTGATCATCACCCTTGACGGGTTATCCTATGTGCTTGGGTCTGATTAACCAAAACCAGAACCCACAAGATGACATCCTCTTCTTGTTGAAGACTAGGTTCTATATAGAATAAGCAGCAAAAATTTCTGGAAGGATCCCATTGATGAGACACATGCGCTGTTGAGATGATTCCAAAACTCACCACTTGGTCTTCTTCTATAATTTAATGGGGGAACCTGTTATTGCATTCTAGGGAAAGGCTCCTAAAAAGGCTTAAGAAGTTTATGTGGGTCATCTACTTCTGTCTCA
Organism: Viscum album; assembly: GCA_963277665.1. Classification (NCBI taxonomy): domain Eukaryota; kingdom Viridiplantae; phylum Streptophyta; class Magnoliopsida; order Santalales; family Viscaceae; genus Viscum; species Viscum album. The sequence continues at coordinate 1,201,949,293 of OY728164.1, forward strand.
CCAGTTGTCACTGAGAGGGAGGTTAGATCAACTTCATATCATAGAGAGAAACATGTGTCCCCCCCTAAGTTAAGACAATATAGTTAATATGGTACTCCAAAAAAATGTGTTTGAAAATATAAATTTAGGATGCTGGGTTGAATATGTCTTCCATGGGATAGACGAGAACCCAATTTAATAGATTTTTCCTCATATTTTTAATAGTTTTTAAGACACCATTGTATTTAAGTGAGTTATGTTGAAATGAAATTTGGTTAAACAAAAAACACAAAAAATCAAAAAAATCAAATCATTATTAATAAATGTGAACATCCATAATTGATTCTATAAATTATCACATTCAAGAAACATTTTATTCTGTGAGTGTATGATCAGGATTCACATATTTGTGACAAAGTTATTTTGGTAAATGAAAGGATTTGTGTTGGGTTCATATTTTTTTCACACCCAATTTTTTGGAGGATTGATTTTAAATAGGGTTTTTTTATGGAACAAAAAACACCCAATGATTCTCATATCCATAATTGCTTATGGATCTACTTTCTAAAGGAAAGAGTTCATTGGTGATTATAGCCCTTAATCCATAATAAATCATATTAGTCGATTGCATGGGTGTTCGAGCTCATCCCACCCTTTTGGGATGAATTATTTCCTACATGGAATCTCACTTATAGATTGAAGACATATACATCAATACCCTTTAGATTCGATATATAAAACCCGTAACCCCAATGTATTAAAGAAAAAACTGAAAAATATTTTGATGAGAAACCATCTCTATGTATCGGAGGTTCTCCATATTGGTTTTGATTGTATTTTTGGTGCTAGTTTTAATACACATAGTTAGGCTATATGGAATTTATCATCATTTAGAGGGAAATGTTTTTTTAATTTTATGATTAGTCCCATGATATAGGATTCATAAGTCTCCTCATAAGAAGCAAAAAAACCCACGTTGTTTTGTTTTACTTAATTGGACATATTATACCTTTTAACGTCATGTGCTAAAGATTATACCATGTAGATATACATCATAAAATTATGATTTCTTTGTGGATGATGCCAGGAAAAGGATGGAGTGAGACATATACTGAAACAAACTAATTTCTATGAAGGTATAAATCCTTCTAGGTACGGGTTATGTTCATACTATGAATATATCATAATATGAATATCAATTGAGTATCCTATAAGTAATTTCGCCCTTAAGTTTGGAGGTGAGCATTCTAAAAATATTACCCATGGAAGAATATGGTGACTTTGTGGTGTTGAATTTGAACCCTAGGGAGGTCTCCTATGAATCCATTTTGTTTATGAATCAAATTCATCATAGTTTTGAATGGTTAGGTTATACATCTATAAAGGATCCCTAAGTGGATGCTTCATCAAGAATATGGACCTTTAAATGTTTTTATCATCGAGAATAGTCACATTAATGGGATGATAACATGGTTAAGGCTTATATAGAGTATGAGGGACATATGGTATATACATTTTTCTTCTGAAGTCATGATTTCCACTAACCACTATGCCCATGTGAGTCATGTTAGGTGTGACAAACTAGAAGAAGTAGTTGTTCCTGCAATATTGAAAATCACCTTAATTGATTAGAGGACAAGGGAAGGGTAGGGAAGTTAGGAGAATGTATCATAAAAATGGGAATGAAATTAATCCAAGAGCGATTCCATGATTCATTCCCTTACGATTGGTAGAAGAGTGGGTGAAGGCAAGGAGACATATAACAAAGGGGTCCTTTCATCTAATTCTCTTCACATTTAAAATCAAAATTGCCACTTCCCTACCAGAAAACCCATCCTCCAAAATTCCTTAGGTTGGGATCCTCATTACCACAATAATTTATCACCATGAATGTTCTGAGGATATCACCTACTTGGGAGATTAAGAGAGGGGATTCTTTTACCTTGTGATTTTATGCTTGAGAGGGTTTTCTAGTGTTCCCAAGGCTTGGATCAAACATTTATAGAGGATATAGACGTGGTATTTTCATAGAACCCATAAGATGATGAACCAAATTAAAAGTAAATGTTTTTTAGATTTGAAAATAGATATCAATGGGTCCTTCTCTTAGGTGACACCTAGGTGAGTTGGATTTGGTTTCACTTATGTAATACCTAGTTGAGATGGATTTAGCTTTACCATCATGAGACCTGGGTAATTTGGATTCACCCATGTGATATTTATTTGAGTAGGGAGAATGTTTTTAACAAGTATTACATTGGTGAATGTGGATGAATAACATGTTGGGAAACAAAAATTTAGGGTGACCTTGCATGAACATCCAAGTCCTGAGGTGCACTTATAAGGGTCATGAAAAAGTCTCAATCATGGGAAGGGGCCATTGAATTATTACTTCTAAATTAGGGGTATGTGACTCCTCATTTAGTTAATTTGTTGTTTTACACTCTAGACAATATCTAATCATTAGACCCTATTAAATTGAATCCTCTTATAAATCTTGGAGAGATCTCTAGTGTATTCAAAGGACATGCCTGAAGTAATTGAGTGAAAATATATTTAAACTATATTCTTATCTTCTAGTTAGGTCAAATAAGTTGTTGAATTGGACCTATTTATAGCTAATACATGGAACCTATGGGAATAAGGTGGTACACCCAATTAAATCATGTAGGTCACTCACACAGGTCCTTTAGAAGGTGTGATCTCTATGAGGGGATGGACGAACATTCTAGACTATAGAGGGTAAACATTCACAAGATTCACATATGATTGTAAGGGAAAATGGCATTCATTCTCCACCAATGTCTTTTCCTCTGTATACATAGTATATTTTTTTGAAAGGCTCTATAATAATATGAAAAATGATGCTTCAACATAATATCATGTGTGATATGCATTCATGGTTCTAGAAAATATCCCATGTATTATTTGATATAGGCTTGGAGTTCCACACTCAGCCAACTATTTTCCCAGGTGGGGTCCTAGTGGATTGAGATGTGTCAGAATGGTATTTATGTTGTTGAGAAAATGGTGTATAAATTTGAGTTAGTGACTATATGAGGTATTTTTTAGAAATTTAGGTCAATGGTGTCAATATAGACATGAGTTTGATTATCATACTAGAGAACATTATTCTTCTATAGTAGCTGATATTCCATTTTCATGAAATCTAATAAATATTTAGTAAAACAAATACTATATGGCATCATTTTATAGTATAAAAATGTGGGTAAAGTCATCATTTAATATACTTGTTTTTCTTTTATGTCGTTCCAATAATATATTACATATATGTTATCTAGTAATCATTTATATATTATATCTAATGGAGGGTGATACCACTGGATAACTAGCTCAGATATAGAGGCAAGGACATTATGAGTTTGCAAAATTTCTTGAGCATCTTATTGATGGAATATAGGTTGATGATGCATCAATTAAGGGATATGATTCATTAGTATCTTTTCCCTATTCAAATAGGGTATATTCCCCACCATATGTTTATGAGGAATATTTTCTAAAAAGATGATAGTATTTCCCTCATATCAAAATGTGATTACATATAAGATTAATGTGTTGTATGTATACAAAAAATAGAGGAATCTTAGGTGTCGAGGTGAACCCAACCCTAGATTATGAGAGGATTAGATGAAGTGATTGACTTACAACTTCATTTATTTTTGGGAATTTAGAGACAATATCATGACTCATTCATCAATTATTTTGTTGTGTGGTGATCTAATTGTTGGTATTTTTTAGTAAAACTCATTAGTAGACCTCTCTATCAGGGTTAGTGTTTGATCTCTTTTTTAAATGGAGTTATATATGATAATTCTACATATGGTTATAAATTATGTGATAGTATACCATCAATAGGGAAACATGGCCACGAATGAGAACACATTAGGATTTCTATACCACATGAAGTACTTATATTATGTGATTTAAAATATATTCTTTGATAACTAAGTTATTTGAGTGGGCATTATAGAGTGGTATTTGAGCTGGGGTTATAAACTTATAAATTTACACATATATTATAAATTTATTGATTTTTTGTTATGAGATTCATTAACTAATAATCAACATGAATTTATCTTTATATTATGTTTTTCCTCTCTATATTGTTTCAAATTCTCTCCTATATTATCATAAGTCAATATTTTTTTTATTTTGTCATTGAATTAGAGGATAGGGATTCTGGATGTGACATTATCTCAACATATTCAGATAACAACTCTTAATTTTTTTGTTCATCCTCTTAAATACCATTTTGAATAGTGTGATATTATTCTTATATGGTTGATAATACTTTGATGGGGTATCATTCGTCATGTTGAGATAAGACACTAAGACAACATCCTTTATATGGAATAGGTTTTCATAATACATGGTTTGGTGTATTTTTGTTATTTTATGATGTTTTGTATGTGAGTGGATGTGTTAGTATTCACTAATGACATTGGGTAAGACCCTCAAATATGATAAGTAAATAAAACCCTAATGTGTTTAAAGTTGATTTCATATCAGTTTTCATTTAAGTTGTGTATGTTATATGTAACCAAGAATGAAAAATTTACTATAATAGTGTAAGAATATGAAGTTGTTTTTATGAGATATGATTTAGGGATGATCTTATTATGAGATTTAATTTTTCATCAATATGGAATTTTAGGTATTATAATGATTACTTTGGAAGTTTAGCAGTTATCTTGGGAATTATTAGCGAGATCTTTGTGCTGTTGTGAATACCCACTTGGTTGAATGTTCAAACTAGCCCAGTATGACCTATTAGAATAATTAAAAGGAATATTGAAATTATCTGAGTTTTAAATTATATTTAGATTCCATTTTCTCTAGGTACATCAATTTAACAATCTAGGGACAACGTTCAGGTAAAACAATGATCATAATGAAACCTTAGTGATATCATTGAAAATAATGATTATTTGGCTATATTAGTGGGAAATATTTACTGGTTTATAGTTTATTTTATTAATAACACATATGTTTGAGTTGAATCATAGATTCATAATCCTAAATTATTGGTTTTTTTACCTAAATCACTTTAGTGGAACCAGTTTAATGGTGAACTCTAAGGGTTTCTATTTTAGAAATGAATGAACCATTCTTCTGTGGATTCTTATGTTGGATAGAATAGTGTATATTCGAATTCATGATGTTTGAGATCATGATATCATATTTTCAATGGTTGGTGAAATAATAGAATTTATTTAAATGTCATTATTAATAATATCCCTGTCTATAAAATGTAGTTTATTTTCAGTTGTTAGTCTTAATGTAGTTGGTTTAATGGGGGACTGATTCTTAACATATCTTTATTATATAGTCATGTTCTTCAAGTTTTCATCAAATGGGATGCCCAATTTTATAACATCAATTATGTGATCTTACATAAATGTTAATCCTATTGTAATACAACAGTAACTTCCTTTAAATGTGAGGCTACTGTTTCCCCTACCAGGGTGAGACAATTATATTACTATGAGGTTCTTTTAAAGTACCGTGATATATGATTTTGAGTTAGCATTATCTCAGTAAAGTATGTACCTTAATTATATAGGTCTAAAAATAAATTTTTCATCACCATTATATATATATTCAGGCTACATGGTGGAGGTTGTGATTTTGTATGTTGAGGTTATAGTCACATTAGTTATGAAAAGTTGAATCATGGGGTCCAAATATGAAAAATAAAGGTTCTCTAAGTGGTTAGTGTTATCTAATTTGGATTAAGATAGAATGGTTCATCGATGATATAGGAGGGAGATACACGGTTTCTTGAGGAGGTTTGTAATGAAATATGATCATCCCATTAATATCTTCCATGACAAGGAAATGACTACCCTATCAATTTTTCTAGAATGGTGGATGAAATCTTTTATAGAGTTAGAAGTATAGATGCATGGATTCCCCTGATTATAAATTAGGAGATAATATAGAGTTTATGTATTTTAGTTATAATTTTTTCTCATGATGTGTGGAATAAAAATACTTGGATAATAATGATAAATTTTTGATCTTATAGAGTTTATGTATATTTTTTTAGTCAATAAAAGTGTTTGTAATGGATATATTGTCCTCATGTTATAGTCAGGGGATCTCTATTTAGATGTAAGGAGTGAAATTATTTCATTTAATGTAGTCATATTATAGGATCATTCAAGAGTTAGTTTTGATGGATTTTAGTTTCATGTATTGTTTTGGTGATTAATGATAATGAATGAAAAGGGTATTGGGCAAGGGATCTGAACCATATTTATGCAATGTGAACTTGTTTTTTATAGAATAAAAATAGATATATCTTTGGATGGAAATTCGTATTAATTGGATGAAGTATTGTAGTGAAAGTGTTGTGAAGAGAATTTATTTACCTCATATGTTCACATTCTATCTATATCATTAAAGGTGGAAAAATCATGTGATTATATTTTATGATATTAATGGTTTATCAACCCATTTTCCCTTTCAGGTATGAAATTCTAATGGTTTGAAAAAAATAGCGATTCAGTTTCTTTTATAATATATTATTATTTCATATTTAAGCTTCAAATACTCAAATATTATAATGATATGACACAAAATTTACCAAATTAAACAATATTGGAAAAAAATGAATGCTCATTGGTCATTCTAATTTTATTCACTCATGGGTTGAATTTTGGTGAAGATTCATGATACATAATCATTATGGGTTATTAGACATTTATTTATTCAATAAATTTTATCTTGTGTGTGATATTAGTCATATATCTAAGGAATATTAATGAATGGGAATTATTACACCGATGTTTTGGGGAAAATTGGGTGGTTTCTTTATAGGCGTGTAAATTATTTTTCTATGTTTTGGGTATCATAACGACTAGTTATATAATTTTAAATAAAATGTCAAAAATATAATACTATAAACTAATTAATGTTGAATATATTGTTAACCAATTATTAGGTAGAGGATACATCATTGGAATGTGTAAACTCAGGGGACCATTATTCATTTTATCCAGATCTTGTAGAACGAATCAACATTACGATGAAGAAGTTATTTGTGGTGAAGTATCTAACATTAGTGGTCTGCCAATGTTATAAGAAATTTCTGACATCAGTTTCTATAATATTTATGAAATTAACTATAAAATTTATTATTATTAAAATTGAACATCATTTCATGGATTCTAGATCATGTTCTTAGAATTTTATATTCTTAAATTATATGTTCTTCTTTTGATTTATGTAAAAATTTTCTAATTTTAAGACATATATGAAACATATTAGATTTCATTTTTTTTCTTCAAATATTTATGCATGTAAATTTTCTTTTTCAATTTTTTTTGCAAATTATTTACCCTAGTTTCTCTCTCTTTCAAATTTTATAAACCCCCTTCAACATGATTTTTTTTTGATTAATTATAAATTTTGATTAATTATTGAAATATTTATAAATATAATAATGAGTGTCTAAAACCGTACCAATCATATATTTCATCATCTTTGGATTTATATTTCCCCTCTAGGGAAAGAATATGTTGTAGTCTAACTACTCTATAGTTGGTGGTATGAAAATGGAGTTCTTAGGTTGGAGTTCAGCTTTATGTGAATTCCAAGAGGTATTGATATTTGATAACTAGAATAAAAGTATGATGGTGGTTAGAAAATAGTGTTTTTAAGGTGGAAAGGATGATCTTCCATAAAAACATAAGAACCAGTTCAATTTGAAATTATAGATAAGCATGGTGATGTTTTGAATGACTATTATGAAGCATTCATAAAGTGAGGCATTGACACTTGGTTGATTAAAGAATGGAAAATGGGTGATATATGTACCATGGTGGAAATTATATTGATTTATTTTACTGAAATAGAAAATATGGTGGTATGTTTATTGGGTATGAAAATATATAGCATGAAATATAGTATTTTGGTTAAACACTATATACCATTTTCAATTTGGTGGATAGGGTTTCTATGTGAGAAAGGAAACACATGTCTTGTGACTTAACATCACTGACAATGTCCCTATTTTTTAGCATATTGGGTTATAATGAAAAGTTAAATACCATGAAATATATAATTTTGTGAAACAAATTGTGTTTAATATAAATACAATACCTAATGAGTAAGTGCACACACCCAACTATCAACCCGGACAGACACTCCATGCAGTTTATAAGACACATCATGTATGAATTTAGGAATTTGAATCAGGTCTCAAAAATACATTTCAACTAACACATTGAACATTGATAACATTACGTGGTAGTAATAAAAGTAACATTTAGTGAAATTAAATGTTATAATGTCAAAATAGTACATTATAAATAGGCCAGTGTGTCCCAAACAACACATAATTTATAAGAAATGTCTTGATTTTCTCACCCGCATGACCAAACAGTGGATGTATATTCTCAGTTTCACCACATATCACATTCATAATTCCTTATATAAGTACAAGTCAGGTACATACCATTTCATAGTTTCTTCTATATCTCATTTCATTAATTTTAGAACTATAAAAATTATTAGTACATTTATAATATATTTCTTAAGTAAAACATTTTAGAAAGTTCTTATGTTTCATGGGGCTACTTATGAGGTGTTTTCCATAGTTTGAGTTTCTAAGATTCACATATATTATTAAAGTGTCTGAGAATGATGCTAAGAGTTATTCTAGAGACAATATTATATTAGGAGACATTCAGATTCCATGTTTATAGTCATTTCCTTAATTTACTATGTGAGTAACCCATATATACATACATTCAATAGGTTTAAGGCCCCCATTCAATTATTTAATGGATTTAGACCCAAAATCTTCTATATAAGAAATGGGTGATCTCTAAGAGTTAGGAACCACATATTTCATATTTTTAATTACATGTATTTTGTTTTCTATATTACAGATAGAATAGAAAACCCCCGGAGATGAGGTGAGTGTCCTCTTTCTATAGTAGTGGTAACCCCCTCAATGAGAAAAAAAATTCAATATTGAGGTTTTATTCCACCACCATAGTTTTTGATAGGTGGTGTATGAGTTTTATAATACAAGGTAGTTTTGATATCCATAAATATATTATATTCATTTTTTCCTTTGGGTTTCAATACTTAATAAATCTATATTTCAAATGTTTAGGTGACCCATATTCTTTGGTACATCCCCAAGTCATTGGGTTTTAAATTAATGAAGCATAGCATGCTTTCCTTCTTATAAATTTCTTTTTATAGAATTTATAGTTTATTTTTTGTAATTTCATTCCACTTTGTTGTTATTGGATCCTTCATTGAATATTTATACTGACCCTTGTAAGGGATTTATTATAGTGACCTAAAAAATTTATATTAATCCCTTATTTATTTTTTTGAGTTAGAGATTGACTTCAAGTGTAGTATATTAATTTCTATTGAGATTATTATGATTTATAATAGTTAATACATTATTTTTTAAATCATATGGTTCCCTTGAGCCAATATTATGTGAGAATTATGATATTATTAGATTAGATGGATTCACCTTGTATGGGAGGAACTATATTGTGATGGTTTGTGTTATTTCATGAAGGTTGATTTTTGCTATGGAAGATTATGTGGCATATAAAATATTTAATCATGTGTAGTTATGATGATTTATTCAGAGTTTTTGATAGTTTTTTAGTAATTTTTATTGCATATTTATTTCCATATATATAATTATACAAGGGTATTTTTTGTGTGTAGTTAAATGTTGATCCATGACTTTGGTTTTCCTTTTAGGAATTTCACCAAAACCATTATTGTTTCCTTATAAAGGCATTGTACCCAGGTTTAATTATAAATTACATAGAAGGCCACACTCTATAATTTTTTTTCCATTCTTCCCTTTAACTTAATAGCTTTGATTTATGTGTTTCTAGTCCTCATGATGTCATAGGGGATCCTATGATTTGTTATGAATTCATGGGGATCACTTGGTGATTCATGACTGATTATTCTATAAACAGTGACAACAAGAATCTATGGTCAAAATATTTTATCATAACATGATCTATTATCACAAGATTTTATTTTGATTCTACTTGTTGTTTTGTCATTTTTTCCCTATAATTTTATTACTGGGAATGTTTTTCACTCTCTATGATATTTCTTAATTTTTAGAGAGAACCCCATGTTTATTAGTTTAAAATATTTTATATCATTATGAAAAATTTATATTGAATATCTTTTTATTCTCATACTTTGATTGAATATAATTGAATTTTCCTTAAGATAATAGGTTTACATGTGGGGTATCAATAGTAGAGGAACAACATAGATAAAATACAATGGGATGGAAGAGGCGAGGGTAGTCAAACTATATTGTATGGTGTTTCATTGCAGCATGGCTATACGTTTCACACTATGTTTCTTGGGGATCAAAAATTATCATGACACAACACTGTGTGCTGTGTCATGGCCTCCCCTATTATTGGTGAGTATAATTATATTTGATTAATTTTGATATAGAAAACAAGATATATGAAGTTTAACATATGTAACATGAGTTGTAGATTGAAGATTTTTTATGATTTAAAGGATAAAATTGTAGTATGAATGGATGGATTATAGAATAAGGATTTGGAAAGAATATGATGATTTTAATTTAAGGATTTTCTAGTACGGTATGGTTCCACTAGGTCATATATTGTAACATTAAAATATAGCTGACCCCAAGACTATGGAAAAACCAAGAAATATATACTTAACAATATCCCTTCATGGGAATTTACATATCTTTTCATTCTTATATTATATTTTATAGCATATATTTACATGGTAGAGTGTGTTGGTTTGACAATTACACCACCAATTGTATTATACATCATTTTCTAGTAGTTATAGTTCTTATATTTATAGGGAAAATGTTTGTGTTCATTTGAGTAGATTAGAGAAGAAACATGGTCAGGTCCTCCCCTCATATCATCTGAGAGAGGTTACACATCTATCATATTCCTTCTAGAAAATTACACCAGCATAATACTTGGTGAATTGGTACTCATGATTTCTGTGTGTTTATTCCTCCATTAGTTTCCATGATATGTCGTACCTCTAGGTACAACTAAAAGAGTTCATTAATCAAATTCCCTCCATTGGGATTTAGTACTCCATTTACCATCATTGTCACCTCACTATGGCAAGGGTCCCTAATTATATACTTTAGAGGTTATGTGGGTATAATTTAGCTAGGTAACATGTATTTGTAGGTTTCATAGGGTTATGGATTTTAATATGAAGAAGTGTTTTCATTTTTCTAGACTTGGTGTCCCAAGTACTCTATCATGAAACCATATACATGTTTATCATGCATATTCATTCTCTTTTAACCTATAGAGTACATCATTACCCTAGTTTTTCTAAGAAGATAAATCCATTAATATTTCCTATTTAATTTCCATGTAATCCTACTGGGTATGTTTATACTCCCCCCACCCCCGCATGGAAATTTTTCCTTCACATTTCAAGACATTTGAAAATGACATATAGTTTAAGGGTCACTTTAGTGGATGTTATATCGATAGAGAGTGATCCTAGTGGTATCTTGAGGAGCGGGTCCCAGATGACGATCATGTATAGAGGTTTTCGTTGAATGGATACAATTATAAAAATCATATATTGGTTTTATTTTGGGTAATTAGACATGTATTTTTCCTCATTAAATTATTTTTTATACTCTGGTCATTCCATTGTGTGGTTTAGTAATTTTCACATGAATTATAGTTATTGTAGTTAGTTTTTTAATCTTGAATTCATTACTTTTTCATATGGGGATATGTGTGTTCATATGAAAGTGTATTAGTCTGAATCATATCGTTGTGTATTATATTTCAACATGATTATATTTATATACCCTCGGCTTATTGTAAGTGGGTATAGAGTGGTACACTCAACCTAAATTTGACCCAAGTGGCGTCTTAGAGGGTTGGGTCATATTAGAGATGTATTAGAGCATTGGTTTTTCATTGGAATGGTTATTGGAGTCAAATAATAATGATAACTTTTTAGGGTTGAATGTTAAGGTTTTAGGGGGTTTTGAGTTTGGATTTCATCAAAGGGAATCCATTTTTAGTGTGGTGATAAATGTATCCATTCACGAAGACACTAATAAATTTCTTATTCTCTAAAAGTTTTAAATCATTAGTTATAGGGAAACACTTAATTAGTACATGAATTGTTAGATAACGGGTCATTTTTATTTATATACATTTTGATTTATCATCATAGACGTGATTTAATATTAATGGTTCATCATTTTTAATTGAAGGATTCCACTATAATATTTTCATCTTAGTACCTAGGGAATGGTAATGATGTGCATGTTCTAGTGGTCATTCCTATTTTAAATTACTAGTTAAGTAAAACAGATTCTACCAAGTCACTTGATCATGTGATACCCCATTATGAATTTGAGTATTAGTGCCTCCACTCATAGTATAACTACCAGACTAACCACCCATAGTGAAGGAATGCATCCCCCACCAAGTGAGCGGTGGACGATTACATCTGGAAGGGTGAGGCTACGTAAGGGATGAGAGTTCGACATAAATTTTAGCATCAGCGACCCCCAGGGATTGAGGTGATCTTGAACATCACGTAGAAATGAATTTTTATCGAAGATATGATTTATGAGATTGATTTTTTAGATCTATTTTGATCAATTTTTTGTTATAGAATCTATCATACTCTATAGAACTATGATTCACTAGTAGACCTTAATCATCTAGACCCATGACGAGGTTACTCTCCCATAGGAAGAGTTTGAAAATAACTTTGGCGATGATTAAAAACATTATATATTGGGTTATATACACTTCTATAATATTTATGGTCGATAATAGTTTAACATGCCCATTTTATAATATGTTTTGAGGTTTACATACCTCATGAGGTACTCCTTAACATGATTTGTTATGGATTAAATTAATCATATAAGTTTGAGAAAGACCTTAAAAAGGGCATATAATTCACTATATTTCCCCTCTATGCCTATACCTATGTTATATTTTTAGAGTGGTATTTACTAATCATGTGATTCTTAATAGATAAGATGTGGGGAACCGAATATGAAGGTGGTTATCACGTGGTAGATAAAATAGGTGTAGTAGGCTATCGATATGTATCAAGATCTATACACTAGAGGAATACATAAACATGATCCCAGACTTGTGGATTTTTTGTTCAAGAATCATAGTGAGGTTATAGCTTTCAACAATGAAGTATTTTACAATCCAGTGGAGTATGGGTTCACATAGAGGATGTATGACTGACCAATCGTGTAGAAAAGAGAAATCATTTGGTGTATGGAAAACTATGTTAGAGGGAATGACATATTCATGGGCCTCCCTATGGTGAATAGAGTGGTCTTCTAGGAATAAGATATGGAAAAGAAACTAGTGTTGTGATATTAGAAGGGTATAAGTGTAGATTTAATTATGATCTTACTTAACAAAGACCACCCATATGTTTTCCACACCAGGAATTGGGAGGAGACATGAAGAGATGTGGCAAGATAAAAGTGATGGATGAATATTACCTGGTATCACCCTCTATAATATGGGATATGATCTATTCCGTATCTATACTATAACCATAATTATATATTACTGTGTAATATTTTAGTATACCATTGAGATCCTTTTTAAGAGTTAAATATTTTGATAGATACTTTGAACTATGTTTTTTGTCTAGATACATCTATTATAAGTGATCACATGCTCACCCATGACTTCAGATGATGATATATTTTTCTTATTAGATAGAGGTTTTATGGGATATTATATTTGTTGTGCTGAATCCCTAAAACATCATTAATGGAATGGAATGTCTATCCTCAAAAAATTTCATGATAGAATACGAATATTAGATATGGATGTGCTTTCGTGTAGAGGGTTCAAGGTTTTCCATTATAGTGAAGTTTGAACTTATTCAATGGGAGTGAGTCCTCTATATGGAAAATTATAGTAAACCACCAATCAGTTGGACATTTCTTTTATATGTGTTGTGGAAGATTTATATAATATCAATTCTTCAGTTGTGTAATTTTATATAAACCTCTTCCATTAGGATGTTATAGGACATATCCTTATTCATGAGATTGAATGTTGTATTGATCTACACCCCAAGACCACTATATTTGTTCTATATAATATCATATGAACCTACCTGATCTCAAGGAGATAAATGCGTATCTTGATGTTCTTTTGGAGGATGATTTCATAAAACCCAGTGTATCCCTCAAAGAAAAAGAAAGTGTTTTTCACTAAGAAGGTGTACGAAAGCTCTATAATTAATTTTACCCATCACCACCATAATTAGGTGATAATCAATAATAAATTAACTTTTATGGATAAAAAATTCATCCACTTTCAAAATAGTAAAAATTGGTTCAAGAAAATAGTCATTTTTAGCCTTTCACCAAATATAAATTCATTAGGATAAAATCCCAAATAAATTATTCAAGGGAATTTATGGACATTGTGAGTTTTTATTGATGCATTATAGTGAAATGATCACCCTGGCTATGTTCATGAGAATCATGGACAATGTATTCAATCATTTATTACCTCAATTAATGGTTGTTTTCAATAATTATATCCTCATCAATTAGTCAATGGTGGATGTGTATGCTGAAAATACAAGAATCTTCAATGAAATTTTTTGAGAACACTAGATCTACACTAAGATCTAGAAGTGTATATTCATAAATTATAGAGGTAAACTTCTTGTGTAATTAAATCTATTTTTATATAGTAGTTTTTTTCCTAATGATGATTAGGGTAATACATTCTTGGAATCCACTGAGGAGTGTGTTTAAGAGGAATTTTTTTAGTTCCTTATGATGTTACTAGATATTTATGGAATGGTTCTACAATATTACACCCCAATGGAAACCATTACCCTAAATGATACGTATATCAAATGGAATGAATTATTTGAGATATATTTTGAAAAGATAAGGCAATGGTTTATGAGTGCACCTAATTTCAGGAATCTATTGGAAAGAGTCAAATTTTTGAAGGTTGATAGCACCTAGAGAGATGGGATTGGATATGTGTCTATATTCATTCATGTATATTTTTCTTGTGGGTTGATATAGTTAAATCCATCTGAGAAATACTTATTAATAAATTATTTTGATCTAGAAATTGTAGTTTTATCCTTGAAGGATTGAATAATTTACCTTCCTAGTGAGCGATTTGTAGACTATAAATACCATATGTACCTCTGGAACACCTTCAACAAAAGTGATATTTGACAAGGATAGAGTAATTTATTGGAGCTCATAGGAGAATATTACATATAGATTTTATATACTAGTGTAAACTTAAATGTGGTGGTTGATTAACATAAAAGGAAATTCCAAACATAGTTGGTGGAGGAGACGTATGATCTTAAGGCAATGATGTAGTCGTACAAAGTGGATGAGAGGGAGGTGGATTATATTTTGAAAATGGTGGGGACTGCGATGGTCCTATAGAATTTAAGTGAGGCCCATTTAATATACATCGATTTTGAGGCCCTACATGAATTGATATCTTTAAAAAATTAACCTGATGGATATTTGGAATGTGGTGATGACATCATCCACAGTAAAGATGGGAAATGGTTCTAGTAGAACTACCTAATGAGGTTTTATAGGAGTTCCTACATCCACCATAGGGGTATATCCACGATTAATGAAATGATGATTCATTTACATATATGAGATCATCCAATTATATGAAATGTCATTAAAAATTGTTTCTAGCCATGACTTTTGATTCTTTTCATTATTTTAGAGGTGATTAAATGTGAATTTTTGGAAATAAATTTATATTTGTATATGTCTTTCACCATAAAAATATTTTCATATTGAGGGGACCATTAATATTTTTTAGGATAATTTAAGGTATTTTATATATATTTAATTTGGAGTTAGGTGGATCACATTAAAAGATATATTTTCTTAATCCTTTAACTCATAAGTTGAGTTTTTGGACATATCATATTATATGATTAATACAAGTAATATTTCATGAAATTCATGAAATCTCACATACTATGATATGTGTGATATCAAAATCAGTACAGTGGTTTATTATCTTATATGATGTTAATGGGATGTTTAATATATAAACATATTAATTTGTTGTATTTCATTCCCTAGAAACCAAATTCCTTGCAATTTATGATAATACTATATTCATTGGATGAATATCTATAAAAGCATTATCATATCATGATTGTTCATGAATTAATAATAGTTATCACACTAAAAGTTCATAGAAGATCCTTGCTATGATGAGAACCCAGAAGTTCCATGACACTATTCTTGAATATATATATTCTGGCCGGATGCTATCATTTGAAGGGAAACAAAAGGTACATGTTATCAGGGGTGGGGACTCCTAAAATATTTATTCACCTTCTAATAATGTGAAACCTTGCTAATATCTAGGAGGATATTATGAGAACAAGTCCCGCTAGTATGAAATCATCATTCATAAGTTTCATTGGATGTTGTTGTATAAATATGTGTATATTTGAACCTAATAATTTAATATTATTATTAATGGGTATTATGACTCGTACAATTAGATGTATTGAAAAATATTGTTATGAAATATGTTCACAGTGAGGTATGATATGTTGGGTGCATCATGAGTAGTACCTCATTAAACAATAATTCAAGAAAGGATTTGTCACTTCTACATTAGTAAATATGTCAGGACCTTTGATGGAAATGATATAGCCTAATTAAATCAATCTCCATGGTGGTATCAATAAAAGTACAATTCCAAGAAGTCAAGGAATGAGAAACTGAGCACATGGGTTGATGACACTTTCGCATAACCCGATTGATTGGAAATATCGTGACGAAAGGATTATATTACATGGTTAGAATTTGTATAAGGTGACATGTCATCACGACATCATATTCTTTCTCTTGGGTTCCTTGACTCGTTGCAAGACATTAATCTTGAACAATAGGCAAGCCTGCCGAATTCCAATGAGAAAGAGGCCTGGAAGGTTACACACTATGTGTATCTAGTATCTCTGAAAAATAATTTCTTAATTTAACATGTTTAATAAATATTATTCTCTGTTTGGGTATAATAATTATTCAAGTATGGATGATCACATTTACATTGTTTGTAGTTATTCAAGAGAATATATTATGGAGAAAAAATATTTACCATTTAATAATGTAGTTATATTTATTTTATATATAAATAGTGATTATTAAAGGACCTATAAATATTGAGGAGGATTGGAGGACCATGTTCTGAGTCTGGTGAGAAATAATATTACATTTCATTAGGTTAAATAATTTTTAAATATAACTTGGTAGTTAAGAAAATGTAAAGGAAATAATATAATTACTATTATTATTGACATGGTGTGTCACTTGGAATAATAAATTAGGTAATGACACTCTTGCTTATTATTTATTATTACCTTTTGATATAAATTCTCTTTTATGTAATTATTCTTTAAATTATACAAGGGGTAATTAGACTGGCTAATCAATAATTATTTGCATAACATCCATGGAGAAAATTATTGATCCTTTAGACCTATTCCCTCTCCAATACTTTTCTCAAGAATGATAGAGATCATCCTCCAATTGATCAATGAGAACACATTGGAAGTGATTCTCAAGGAGATTTATGATGGACATCATAAGAACAAGGATCTTCCACACTAGAACTTGAGGACTCCTATGATGACACTAAGAGATATGTGGAGCAAGTGTGGATCACCTACAGAGGATTCATATCCTTGGATTCTTAATCGCAATAAAGCCACACCTCGGACCCATGGTCAGAAACATAAAAGAAGAAAGAATCACATTAAAGGTAATTCTATAAATTAATTCAATTAATTATAAAAAATATGTTTATACTCTCTTCTCAGTTCTGTGTTCTCTCCTCTATCTTTTATTTTTGATTCAAATTCCATGGATACTAGAATTCATCATCATATTGATCCCGGATTAATCATCCATTAAGAAAATTTTCAAATTTGGGTATATTCCCATCTTGTGTTTTCATTGCACCCACAACCTAGAATTTATTTCATAGTGTAAAATTTTCATTTTTAAATATTTAATTATTTTTTGATGATTTTAAAATTAATAATTTACTATTTCAATTAATGTTTAATCTATCATGTAATATTAATTTTGAGATCTATTCCACCCAGATCATTTATCACAGATTTTACAAAAATGAATAATTTTACGATTGAAATTAAACCAAGGATCCTATAAGGAGGAACCAGTGGTTCAATACAGATAACACAATAATACATGTCATTTAGTCTGATCTACATATCTTGTTTTTTTATCAATGAATCAGGAGTAATTTAGAAATTACTCAAGTCATGTATATTAATGAAACACTGTGTAGTTAATTCCAATATCGTGTTTTAACCATGACCAACCGGTGCATGGTCAGCAAGACTACACGTTGTGTGGCCCACTGGACACGACATGTAGTCCCTTTGGGTCAATGTCATGTTGTGTATCTCATACACGACTTCCCCAGATGGTGACGGTGCAATGAAAATTCTATATAATGTGTGGTCCACTGGACAAGCTGTGTACTTAGAAGATTTATGAAGTACACCTCACACTCCATTTCTCCAGGCATGTACTTCAGATGGACGATGATGAGGGTACACACCATGTAGTCAGATCTACACCCTATGTAATATTTTCTAGATTATGTAGATTCCACATTTTATAATTATATTATGTATCCCATCAGACATATACCATAGTGTCGTCATAAATTTGGGACACAACACGTGATAGGTGATTGAAATGTGTGTGTGTGTGTGTGCATTTAATTGACATTTGTGTAATTTTCAAAGAACATCACATCCTGTATGTTTTGTATTACAATTACAATTATGTCTGCATGATATATGTCACAAATAATATACTGTATACAAGTATAAATACATTTTGGGATGTTTTGGACGAGTATTCACTGGGATTCTTCATAGGAACAAGTTATTCACAATATTATGGATCTTAATCTCAATGAAATTCATAAAAATTAGTAAGATAAAACACATTTATTAATTAATGATAATGGTTGGTCGATTCGAGAAGATTTTATCATAATAAGAATTGATAATGAAAATAATGCTAGATTTATTAAATGTGTAATTCATTTTATGTATATGGGTAATCATGAGCTAGATCATACCTTGGTATGTGATAGGTTCCCTTTTAATTTATTTATTTACCTAAAATTGTTGGCCAGCATGCCTTCTCCTCAATAATATGCAGGCCATGTGTTCCAATGGTTTATTTTTTTAAACACCCTTTTACTCCTTACATTATTGTGAGTTAAAATAATATTTAATGAATGGAGATATAAAGCTAGTGGAGTCAGTTAATATTAGGAGGTGAGGCAAAACCGATTGAAGGAGATAAAAAGGTAGACCTGTGGAAAGCTGTAAATATGAACTTTTAACAATTCAAGGTGTTTCTCTTCTAGGTTAGGGGTAGTTTATCAACCTCTAGATAAACTAACCAACAGTAAATCTCATTATTATATACATTATTCTATTTATATCAGTTGTATGGTTATTCATTATTTATGTTTGATGTGATCACATAATTATGGAACAAACAAGCATACAAGATGGAACTAAAATAAAAATGGCTTAAAAAGAAAATATTATCCATATATGGTTATTACCCTATGTATATCCTAATTAACATTTACATTCATGTGAATAGATAATAAGGGTCAATTTATGTATCAACAACAAAATCAATCAATTATTTATTACGTCGGTATATACTTCCACCACTTCAGTTAGAATCGAACTGTAGTTCAAAGTGCTTGACCAACACTTGTTGGGGTTCTTTCAATTATCAGGGAATTCTATTTTATTGTTTTGGGTAGGCATAACATTGATTACATCATGGGTTGACATCCCCAAAAGGACATGGTGTAATTGAGAGGCAGAGGTTGAGGGAATCCATAATTAAGGATTTCATGATTAGGGAGTCAACACAACAGACCAAGGAGCTATGAGATAACGCCGTTGGAATTTGGAATTCCTACCTAAAACCCTTCACATTTCGTGACCAACCCTAGTTGGGTAATTAAAAGGTAAATATGGATCCTTTTCATTATAATTCCCAAGAAACAAGATATTCCAAATCCAATGGTGAGAGATTTTGGGTCTCGACTGAATAGGGGGAGACAAATAGATTTTAATTTATTTATTTCATTATATTTATCAAGATAATGTAAAAAAGAAATGGTCAACTTATCTTGTACAAACAAAAAAAATTACATTAAACACATCATTGAAATCCATACTCATTAAAGAAAAACCTTATCTCCTGTACTTATTTCCAAGATGGGAAAAGATTCCTTCGAGTTATCCTTTTACATTAAAGGAAACATTATATGCTAAAAGAGCCTTTACCAATTGTGCTTGAAAATGAGGCGAGTAATGAGGAACTCTCTATGTATGAGAAACATACGAATGACACTATGGATGTTTAGTTCCTCATGCTATCATCTAGGACCAATGACATCTTAGAAAAACATGAGGAAATGGACACTCATGTCATGATGTCTCAACTTTGGGATCTTTACTAATAGATTTCAAGACAAGAGAGGTATGAGATATCTAATGCTTTATTCACAACTATGTTTGAAGAGTCTATGCTAGATGGATTACATATAGTCAGGCTTATTGTCTATTTTGAGAGTCTGGACACCTTAGGGATTAAATCCCTAGATGAGTTGCCTAAAGATCTCATACTATCATCATTTCCCAAGACCCTCTCTTGTTTTATCTTGAATTATAATATGAGTGATAATGAGAGGAGTCTATCAGAGTTATTTACCTTAATCTTCCAATTATAATTAGACATGGGGCATGAAAAAACCATAGTCCTTATAGTGAATATGAATAGGTTGAGTAATATAAAGGTGCCTAAGATTTATAAACAATCTAAAGCCTCTGAGAACCTTTCGACCATGAAGAAGAAGCTCCAGAGGAAGGGCAAAGAAAAGGAATTGGTATGATTTTCATTTGGAATGTTAGGCCTCTAGAAGATAAATACACCCAAAAGCAAGGGGATTCCAATAGTTTGTTCATTATTGAGTGAAATATTTCCACTTCTACACGTTGGCTATTAGATACAACTTGTGGGGATCACATCTGTATTCAAATGTTGGAACCAAGTAGATTATGGAAAATTTCCAAATGATAGGTGGATATGCAAGCTGCCAAAGGTGTGAGGCTGGCGTCTCATTGAGTTAGTGAATACTATATCAAATTGAAGATGGGAATTATTTTGGTTTTACATGGATGTAATTATGTACATAGTGTTTCCAAGAACAAAATTTCCATATCAAGGTTAGACATATATTTATTTATATTCATGGATGGAAATAATTTTTTTTACTTTTATAAGGAACAGATATGTTATGGTATGACCCCATTAAATAACAGTCTGTATATATTAAATTACATGATTCATGTGTTGGAAATTGATCGCGATCCATGTTCTGATGACTCATAAAACACCCATTTTTGTAATCACCATCTTAGTCGTGTGAATGAAAATCATTTGACATCGCTCTATCAAGATGGTTATTTTGACTATTCTGAGCTAAAACCACATAATAGATGTCATGATAGTTTATAAGGAAAAATAAAAAAAACCACTATTTGGTGGATAGAGGGAGTGGTCTAGAGAGAATCTATGATTGGTAAACACTAATGTGTGTAGACCCTTTCTTATAAAATCTAGAAGTTGATATTATTACTTCACTAATTTTACTCATGACCAAAGTAGATATGGCTCTATCTACTTAATGAAGTATAAGTACGAGTCCTTTGAGAAATTCAAGGAGTTCATGAATGATGTAGAGAAACAGAATGGTATGATGAAAAACATATATGATCAGATCGAGGTGTAGAATATCTTAACCAATATTTCATCGAAATTTTATAGTAGTCTAGGATTCTATCTCTAGTCACTCCACCTTATAAACCATAGTGGAATGGTGTTAGTGAAATGATGATCTGTACCTTGTGGGACATGGTATGTTCGATGAAGATTCATGTAGATCTTAAGTTATCCTTCTGGGTATATGCATTTAAAACTACAACATACACATTAAAACAAGTACCAAATACAGTGGAATTGGGATTTTCTTCAAGATATGTAGTGTAAATAAACCCACTATGTTCACATACATGTGTATGGGGATGCGAGGTGGTTGTTAAGGATTTATCAGGAAACAAACTAGCACACTGGGGCACGAAGTGTATCTTAATGGGGTATCCCACAGAAACAAAGGGATACTACCTATACAAACCCTCATAAAATAATGTGAATATTTCTAGATAGGCTTTCATTCATGATATGGATAAATTTCTCAAAAAGGATATTGAGAGAGATATTAACATTAACGTAGTTGATTCTCAAGATACACAAGAGATGGTACCAGAACATGTTCCAAAGGTCCCCATGGAAGTGGTAGTTCCAGAATCACAAGTACTGAATTGGAGGATAAGAGATGTAAGGGAACTAGAGAGATATGGTTTCATTGTAATTGTGGATGGTGACTAATTATTGTTTGACAATAATGAACCTCTCTCATAATAGGAAGCAATATAGATCTCAAAAGCTACATGATGGCTAGAAGCTATGAATTATTTGATGGTTTCCATGTATCAGAACCATGTATGGGTTCTTGTTGATGCACTAGTTGATGTAAATCATTTTGGGTGTAAATGGTTATTCAAAATGAACCTAGACATGGAAGGTTAAGTTAGTACCTATAAAGAATTTCTAATGGATAAAGGATTTTAAAAAAACTATAGAATTGACTATGGTGAAACCATTTCTCCAGTCTCCAATTTTAAATACATAAGATTTATACTTTCCATAACATCTTTCTTTGAGTTGGAGATTTGGCATATAGATGTCAAAACTAAATTCCTTATCAAGAACCTTTAGGAAGATGTATATTTTACACAACCAGATGGGTTTGTAACACTATGTGATGGTAAAACGTATAAAAGTTGTAGAGATCTATTTATGGATTAAAAAAGAATCTATCTCATATACCATTTGATTCGATGAATCCATAAGAGAATTTGGGTTTATTTAGACTAAATGTGAGCCATGTGTTTACATGGAGTTTAATGGGAATGTGTTCATTATCCTAGTAGTGTATTTTGATGAAATATTTCTTATCAGAAATGACATACTAGTATTGTAGTCATTTAAGGATTGGTTGAGAAAGTACTTATCTTTGAAGGAAATAGGTGAAGAATTCAAAATTATAGGGATCAATATTATTTGTGATAGATCCAAGAGGATTCTTGGACAAATTCAAAGTACATACATTGACCATATACTGATGTGATTTAGTATGGAATAATCCAATAGGGGATTGGTTCCGGTGTCACATGGTATACATAATTCCAAGAAAACGTTTCCCCATATGTAACATGAGAATGATCAGATGAGTAAGATTCCATACGATTCAGCGATATGATCAATCATGTATGTCACGTAAAGTACCAAACTTGATGTTTCATTTTCACTGAGCATGGTAGGTAGATATCAAGAAAATCTAGTGTAAAATATTGTACAACTATCCAAAATATCCTTAAGTATCTGAGAATAACTAAGGATATGTTCCTAGTCTCAGGAGGAGATGAGGTACTATTCATCATAGGGTATGTTGAAGCTGGTTTCCAGAAAGATTATAATGATCTAATGTTAAAATAAGGATAGGTTTTCTATCTCAATGGAGGAGCTTTGATATTGATGATTTCAAAGAATCTATTTATCAATGTTTCTACAGTGGAGTCCGAATATATAATGGATTTTGATGTAGCAAAAAATTCTATCTAGATTCAGAAATTTATCTAGGATCTTGATGTGGTGCATATTAATAAATATCCCCTTACATTGTATTGTGATAATACTGCAGTACTGGATCTTGAAAAAAGAGTCTTGGTCGCATAAATGTAGAAATTACATACTCTAAAAGTATCACCTCTTGTGGTATTTCAACCAAAGGGGTGATGTTTCAATCAATAGTGTGTCCATAGAAGAGAACATGGTAAACTCTTTGACTATAATCTTATCTCAGAAGAAACATGAATATCATGTGAGCTAGTAGACTGAAGGTTGTAAGCATTTGGATCTTGTGCAAGTGGTAGTCTGTTGGAGGTTGTGACCTAGAAACCAATATCTTTTAACTTTCTGGTAAACCTATATTCATTGGATGTATATTTATAAAATATATCACATCATTATTGTAATTCTGGGTGACATTGTATTTGATAATGTCCTATGAATGGAAATCATACTAAAAGGTCATAGAAGACCCCTATTATGATGAGAACATAGAAATTCCATGACACTATTCTTGAATATTTGTTTTGTGGCCGGATGATATCATTGGGTGGGACATAAATGATAAAGGATATTTTGGAGTGGAATCATCAAACATTAGGCACCTTCACAGGGCGTACACCATTTGTAATAACTAGGAAGATTTTGTGAGAACAAGACCCACTAGTAGGAAATCCCTATTATTAGGCTTCATTGGACGTTCCGATATGCGGTTGTGTGTATTTGTCCTCATATAATATGATTATTATTAATGGGTATTACGAATCATGCAATTAGATATATTGATGAATACTATGACACAGGTTGATCACAGCGTGGTAGGATATGTTGTGTGTTTCATGAGTAATACTACATTAATGAATAATGCGAGAGAAATGATGTGTCACTTATACAAAAGTATATATCTAAGACCCTTTGATGGAAATGATATGGCTTAAAAAATTCCATGGACATGGTGTTTGCTAGGAATGTTCGATTTTGGGATGTTAAAGAGTGATAAATAGAGCACATGGGTTGATGAAACTTACATGAAACACGATTGATTATAGACATCATTTTAAAGGGAATATATTACATGTTATGAATTCTTATGAAGTTACATATTTTTGTGTCATCAAATAATTTCTCTTGGGTTTATTGACCCTTTTCTAGATTGTACTATTGGACATTAAGAAAACCCACCTAATGCCAATGTGAAATAGGGCTAGAGGGTCACACACTATGTGCATCTAGTATCTCATTAATAAAATTTATTTATTTAACAAGTTGAATAAATATTATTATCAGTTGTGGTTTAAAAATTATTCATGTATGCCCGATCAAATTTATTTCCTATCTATTTTTTCGAGAGAATATATTGTGGATATAATATATATTTATTAGAAAATTATGCATTTGTATTTATTTTATATATAAATAGTCACTATTCAAGGACCTGTAAATATTGACGATGATTTGAGGACCAAGTGATGAGTTCTGTGAGAAAAAATATTAAATATTATTTAGTTAAATAATATTTAAATATAACATGCAATTTAAGAAACTTTCATGAAAATAACAGCATTGCTATTATTATTTACATGGGGTTTCACATGGAATTATAAATTATGTAATAGAACCTATGATAATTATTTACAACTACCTAGTGAATTATATTCCATGTTATGTTATTATTAATCAAATTATCCAAGGGGCCATTCAATCAGTTAACCAATTATTGTGTGAAAAAATCATTGGAGAAAATCTCTCAGGCCTTATGAACTCTTCCCTCTCCAAGAACACTCTCAAGAAAGAGAGAGATCCTCAACCCCTGGATCCAGGAGAATGGTTTAGAATAAATTCTCAATGCGACCGAAGGCAGACATAGTAGGAGCAAGGAACTTCCATGCGATCACCCATAGACTCCTTTAAAACTGTATTGACATACATGGAGTACGTGTGGATCAGCGCTATAGGATTCCTATATTTAGATTCTACATTGTAATGAAGCCACACCTAAGATCCGTGGTCAAATGTATCAACGAAGAATGAATCTCCTTTGAGGGAATTCAATAATTTAATTAAATTAATTATAATAAATATATATGTATCTTCTCTTATCAATTAAGGGTTATATCTTTTGTATTTTATCCACAATTCAATTTCATGGAAACTTGTGTTCATTATCGTATTGATCCCAGATTAATCGATGATTATAGAAATTTTCAATGATTGGTACAATCCCATCTTACACTTCTATTGTTCCTAAAACATACATTAACAACCCCCACTAACTATTATTATGTATGTCATATATTACATTAAAAACATGACATTTTCATTCTTATGATTAATTTATATGTGGACAAAGTATTACTCTTTTTTTCTAATGCATGAGTAAATGTATACATTTATTGGGAGATTCCTAAAGACTAAATATGGGATCCAGCTATTATAATATAGGATTAATTATTAATTCCTTGATAAAATTACCTCAATCTCATATATATCTTCCTTGATACACATTGCCTTCCCGAGAAACTAGGATATTTTGGTTGATGAGAAGATCTCACTCCATTATTAAGAGATTTAGTGAACATGTGGATACACCATGGAGGAGTGGTGTCATTTAATTACCTATTTTTTTGATCTTCATCAAAAATTGATGATTAATATGGATGTTGGAGTGCAATAGTGTGTGGTACATGCATTTTTTTTATCATTTTAAAATAGAATTATTTCATTTTTCAAGCATGGTGTTCTTGTAGTTTGGTATCTAATTTGTCATTGATACCTAGTATATGTGTAATACAATCCTATAAAACAAATTGTGGTATCAGGGTAGTATAATGTCATCTTATAATTGAAATAATTTCATTCCAAAAGATTGTCCTCTATATTAATTTAAAAATGAATTATCCTAATCTCTGATATAGCTTGGATCATTGTTTGAAATTGGATACCCCTTTATGGTTTTATGATAAAAAACCCACCTATGAGTATTTAATTATATTATTTATTTATTTTACCTTACTCTTGGTTTTGAGTTTCGGTAGTTAGTGGGTTGAATTTTAATATTTTGGAGTCCTTTTTCCATTTCCTAATTAGCCCGTACGGTTATTAGTAAACAATTTTTGATTCTGTGGGTGCCCAAGTGGGTCTATTTTTGTGGGCTTGACTTGCACAAGTTTTATTAAACCATATGATTAGCATATAATTATTATTTTAAGTGGGAAATGATGAGTGGAAAATGTTAAGCATTATTTCATCAGTTGTACATCTGGCTATGGGAAACTGTGTAAGGGGTTTCTAGCCTTGGAAGTGGCCATCACAAGATTAGAACATGGTTTGTTAAAAAGTGTGTGAACTGTTCATCATACTAGTATTTAAAATAAAATAAAATTAAAAATATATGACAAATAAAAAAAATGAATGTTTTAATAATCACAATGATAATATTATTATTATGAATATTATCATTATAATTTTTAAATTTCAGTTTATTATTATTATTGTTATTATTATTATTATTATATTTCAGTTTTTTATGTTGTTTTTATATCCTTGTTTTTTTCTTTCTTCCCCCTTCCCTATTTTCTTCCCATTACCCTCGTGTGGCCTTCCTACTCTACATAGATCCCTATGTGTGTGACCCCCCTTAAGGTGGAACCCTCCTGCAACCCTAATCCACCCCCTATGGTAGACATCCCTCTACCCTAACCTCATGTACCCCCGTTCTCCTCTCCTGCATGACTTACCTCCCTCCAACTCTTATGACCTAGATGACTAAGTGAGACCCAATTAGATTTTACCTCCTTTTGACCACAACTCTGCCCTATTATTTTTTGTATGAATCTATTTTATGATCATCCTATTCCATATTCCACCTATATATTCATATTTTCATCACATCTATATGGTGTTTAGGGGTTGTGCTGAACCCTAACATGTGTGGGGTTTTCTTATGGTTGATTCTTTTTATTTATGGTTGGTTGGACTCATTAAGGATCATTGTAGCCATAGTTGGTGAAGGAAATGGGTTCTCTATGGTTTTTAGAAAAGGGTTATTTGATATAATATTTTTGTATTAATTTTAATTTTGGATTTTGTGGGTTTTGAGTGTCTAGTAGTTTCTCTAGAGTTTGTTAGGTCTCATTGATGAGGTTTAAGGCTAGGGGTATCAAGAATTCCAATCCATACATGCATAGGTAAGGCATATATATATATATGCCCTCTTTTTTCATATTCCCTCATGGGTAGGGGAATATGTTCAATGCAACAAGTGTACATATATATATAAATTCATGTGTGTGTAATAGTGAATGGTCTATTCAAGTGGTCGTTATAAAAAAGAGGCATGTTTGATGTAGGTCTCTTTATGTCTGAACCTTAAAATTGAAAACTATAATTTATGTGTCTTTTTTAAGGTGATATAATTATAATATAAAGATAATATATTGTTGAAAAATATAATTCTGAAATAAATTTGATTAGTCCATGTTTTTTTGAATATTCCTTATGTCATAGTATGGGCCATCATTATTAAATATATTTTCTCTATATAGGTTTTATTTTTATGATTCCTGAAAATGAGATTTATTTTCTGATTGAATCACATTTGGTAAATTATAAATTTCCAATGATGTTTGGAATTTCATCTAATATCATTATAAAAATTTTCATGACCTGTTTGAGATTTTAATGGTTTTTAGTTTAAAGGTGTTAGGAATTTTTTTTTTCTAAAGTGAGAGTATACCTCTTAAAATAATAATTCTTGTTCTGAACTTTAACATTGATTTTTGAGAATGTAAAACCCCTATCAATTCATGACACCTTGTTTAAGAAAATGATATGTATATTGAATGCGTTATTTGTGATATGTTCCTAGTGATGAGGCATATTATTCGTTTGGTGACCTAAAAAGGGGGATATTCCTGAGGAGGATACTAGTGGTAATAGTATTAATGCATTGGGGGATAAATAAATCAATAGGTTAAAATATGATTTCAATATAAAATCTCACAACAATTTAAAATATATCATGTGGGAAAACCTGAGTACCTCGGTGGGTAGACTAAGACAAGTATGCTAGATGATTCCAATGTGGTTCATCCCTATTTTTTATAAAAGGGATGATGTCATGACACTAACTAAACATTAGTGATATTTGGAGACAACAATAATTTTGATTATTTCTTCTATCAACTGTCTTTTTCATGAGAATTGAATGGTTTGTGGATTCTATACTACATTTCACTTAGGTGTGATGATCCTTGTTTCCCAACTAACACTATCTGCTTAGGGATTTCCTATAGTACATGTAACTAGATTATTATTTCTATTGTTTTCTGATTGATTTATATTATTTGAAAGACATATTTTAATATAAATTGATTTCATTTTATATTTATTCTTTCACTCATTCATAGAATATAGTTTTAAAATATATTTTAAGATAAATTAATTTCTTGAAAATAAATAATTGTTTCACGAATTAGAAAAGAATGGGAAAATTATTTTATTATGACTTAATTTCAATCTAACATGATTTGGGTTTCTTTATAATGGTAAGGGCCTAAGGAATTGTTATTCATTTTAATTACTACTAAAAATCACGTTGATCATTCCTAATCTATGTTTTTAGTTTCAGGATACACTTGTTCTGGATCTCTCTTGGAGGAAGCATTGTACATTGTATGTTGGTGACCCATGAGGTCACATATATGTATGTTTAGCAACATAACATTATTATATTTCCACTTTTAGTGTTTATTGGTTTTTTTAGTTTATATTTATATCTTGTATACTTTTTATGGTCCAAATCATTCCCATCTATTTTATTTTGATGTCTACCATTAGTTTCCATCCCACAAGAATGTCTAGAAAACCCTCTAGGACATGTCGCAGGCTGAATCGGGTAACCGGTTTGGGGTTGAACATGGTTTTTTAGTAAATGAATGGTATTAGAGGACACCCCTATTATTTGTGATGCCATGTAGCAGGGAGGTTAGGATTTTCAGGACTCGAGAGGCAGGTGCAAGAAGGATATCATAATACATTTCCCATCTAAAGCCTTGAGTTTCCAGGCATAGTTTGGGATTTTTGTTTTTCTTTTCATAGATATTTATAGATAAGAGATGTCAATGGGAGTGAGATGGTGTTACACTATGAGCCTGTATAGTTTAGCGACACAAGTATAACATGAGTTCATGGTTCAAAATACATAATTTTGTTAATTCTAACTCAAATAATGGTTTTCTAAACCATGTTTCTGGGTTAGACATATAATCTAGATCCTTATATTTGATTATTTTGATATGAGTTATGTTTGGGATTTATTTTGGTTGGCTTGAGTGGATTTAAAAAATTAAAATGGTTAAAAATGGTGTTTTCAAAAGGAAATTTACTTTTGTGAGTGGATTTTTTTTTCAAATTGATATATTTTTCTTTTAATGGAATGGGTGGATTCAATGGGAAATGTGGAATGTGTTTTATAAATCATAGTGTTTTGGAAAAACATTTTGGATGGTGAAATGAATGTATCTTAAGAATTTTGGATTTATATTGAATGAACTATTTTCAGAATGATAAATGTTTTGAATTGAACCTTGGTATTTTTATAAAAGACCACATATATGAATGTAAGCATGTGGTACGTGGATAACTGTTTGTCTATTTTGATAGGTTATATGGAAACCACAAGGGCATATATATATATATATATAAGACATCATGGAATAAAAATGGTGGATATTTATGTTGTATTGTTCTCTAATAAATTGTTATCATAAAAGTATATTTCAATGTTTTGAAATGTGATAAATCATTTATTGTTTTATTTTATTATTTGGTTTTCTTTTTCATGGAATTGTGGTTTTGAAATTATGAAAATGGGGTTTAAATAGTTATTTGAGTTTGGGTTTTTGATTTTGATTGATGTACATAATTTTTATTTATAATGTGTTTTGATTCAACATTGTGCTTCTTGTTTTTGAGTATTCCAAGAAAAATACATGTATGAAGAGAATAGTTGGACTCAAGGATATATTCATCTGTGTTTTGGAGAAGACTTTGGTTTGTAATAATTTATGGACATAATTAGTTGTTTTAAATTATCAAAATAAAATAGGTTAGGGTATTTGAGGAATTTCTGAATGATTTTTTCTTTGATTATTCCCATTGAGGACCCAAAATCGAATATGAATTGATTATTAGGGATATATACTTTACTAAAATTGTACCACAACCAAGCCTTATTATTTTTTCTCCAGTCTTCATTTGTAGAAAAACAAAAGAATATTTCATTAATAGGGAAAAAGTTGTTCTGTTTTGCATGTTCTTTGTTTTTTTGAAGGGGTTCAGTGTGTCACACTACTGAAAGAGAATTTTTCATTGAGAGCATTAGATCCTAACTATGGTGAAGCAAATGATTTTTGAAATCATAGCTCCATCAATGGGACTTGAAGTGAAGCTTTTTATGCAGTCGCAAAATCATTAAAAGTGGAGGACCTAGGTATGGTTTTGGTCTCCAGTTCTGTATTATAGAATGTTTAGTTTCTTGTTTTGTAGCTTCCTCATTATTTAAGGTTCTATTTTTCTATTAGATTCATAGAGGTATATTTTTCTCGTTGTGGTATATTTTCCTTAAATGGCACACTTTGGTTATAATATGGTGTGGTGATCTCATTTTCTTTTAATTCCAGTCATTGTTCCTCTTAAAATGTGAGTCATTGAATGGAAATATTTCATGCGGGATTTTCCATTTTTTGGATTGTTCTTGTTTTATGTTGTCTTCACCTAGGATATAATTACGTCATCTAGAAATGAAGAGTGTTGATTTATTTCTTTATTTGTTTTTACCTCGTTCTATAGTACTTCCATTGTGTCATGGGTTTGTATTATTGGTTGGATGTTCCTGTGTCGGTCTATGTTGGTTGGTCTAAATTGGTATATTCATAAATGGTGGGGTGACCCACGAAAGATCTTTTTGTTGTTTCTTAGAAAGTTTGTCCATGTAGTATTTTTTGATTTGTTTTGGGGTTTTCCTATTTTTCTTTTTTTGGTATTTCTAGAGTTAGTCTTATTGAGTTTCAAAATGTTGGTTGTGATAGTCGAGTTATTGTTTTGTGGATAACTCCGTAGATTTATAATAGTTCTTCTCATTATAGTTTCTCTTAGATCTGATTTATTGTAGCTAGTATAGTGAATTCTCTACCCATGTTCATGGGTTTGGTGTCCTTGATTATCTGTGAACCCGAGTTTGATTCAATATTTTGGTTGTGAGACTTTAAGGGGTAAACATATTTTTGATGGGGATATTTTTCACAACCCAAACATGGAGTTTTTAAATATTTTAATTAAATTTATTATCACTTTTATGTTTTAGTAGTTATCGGGATGAATCATAAACTTTTAGAGGCCATTTTTTGGTTTCACAGTAAGCCCACACGGTTATGAGTAATTGTGTGGTTCTGGTGTGGGTTCCTAGGTGGGTATGAGTTGGGGTTAATTACTCGTGTATGGGTTATTAAACTGTGTGATAACCATTTGTTTTGGATCTATAAGTGGGCATTATGTAGTGATGTGGTTTTATCATGGTTTGGTCAATTGTGTGTCTGGCTACATGTAATCTTTTCTGGGGTTCCTGGCCTTGGTAGTGCCCGACAAACAGTTGTAACAAGGTTTGGTAAACTATGTGTCAACCATGTGGTTTCCTTGTATTTAAAATAATATTGAATTGATTAAAATTTAAAATAAAATATGAAAATTTACTATAAAATTTAAAAGATTGTTTTAATTAAAATAATGATAACATTAATTTTATAAATAATAATAATATTATTATATTTATGTTTATTATAGGTTTTTTTATATTTTTATTTTATTTTCATTCTTTTTCCCCCATTTCGATTTTCCTACCATGTCCCCATCCAGCCTTCCTCCTCCCTGCTACTCATTATGCGTGTGATGCCCCTTCAGTAATAACCCTTTGCCATGCCTCCTCTTTCCCCTCTGGAGACCATACCAACTTCCTCATCTCAGACATCTCTCATTCTCTTCTATGGTGCGGCTGACCTCCCTCCAACCCGCATTGACTATAAGATCCTAAGAGGTCTAGCTTGCCACTCCCTCCTCCCAAAGACTGGTCCGCCTCTCAATTTTGGGTGTGAATACCTCTGGTGAGCCTCTTCTCCCATCTTATCCCATTATTTTTTTATTTACATTACTTCCATGGGGTGTGCATGGTTTGGGCCAAAACCTAACTCATTTAGGGGTTTTCTATTGGCCAATTAATATTATTTAGGGCTTCTTGGCCTCGTTGAGGATTATTCTCAATACAGTTGGAAACATAAATGGGTTTTCAATGGTTTTCAGGTAAGAATTCATCGATTTATTCTTTGAGGATTAATTTTAATTAGGAATTTTGTGGGATTTTATTTTCCAATCATTTATCCATTGTGTGTTCAGTCTTGTTGATGTGGTTTTAGGTAATAGGTATCCGGAACACCTATACGTAAACGTACAGGTAAGGAATATATATATATATATATATATTACCTCATTGTACATATTCCCTCATGGTGAGGGTAATATGTGCAATGATGTTTTGGATATATATATATATATATATATATAAAATCATGTGCATGTAAGCGTGAATGGTCAGTTCGAGTTCTCGTCATCAAAATGACACATGTTTGAGGTGGGTCTCCCTATATCCAAACCTTTAAATTGGAAAATATTATTTTTTTGTTGTTTCAGTACGTTTTTTATTTAATCTATAATGTTAGTAAATTGTAGAAAAATACAGTGCTGTAAATAATTGGTTTATTTCATGTGTTTTCAGTATGTTCTTTATGTAGCACTATAGGTCCTACTTATTAAAAATATGTTCACTAAGTTGGTTCCGTGACACTAAGCTTCTCAAACGATAGATTTATTTTATGAATTAATTGTATTTTATGAATTTGAAATTTTCATATTTTACTGGCCTTTTTACTAATTTTATTAAAAAAATTATCATGATATTTTTGACCTATTAATCATTTAAGAATTTAAGTTTGTTTAGAAAAAAGTGATTTCTAATGTGACTGTATCCCATAAAAACTAAGTCTCACAGTCACTTTGAGAATTGTTGGTGAGAATGGGAAACCCTTCTCTAGGCACGAACCTGTTCTTTAGAAAAATTATATGTTTGTTGAATGTTTGACGTTTAATATATCTCTAGTTAAGAGGATTCTTCTATGTTGTGTGTCTTAGAAAGTGGGATGCGCTTGATTAAGAGATCAGTGGTGAGTGGTTGAATGGGTTTTTTTAAATAAATTCATATGTTCATATATGTTTTATTAAAAAAAAATTCTAAAAAAATTGAAATAGATCACATGGGAAACCCTCAGTACCTTGGTGGCCAGACTACGACATGTATGTTAAATTATTCGAAATTTGTTCATGGTTGTTTCGTCCTCTAAGAATGATTCTACCACCATAACTAAACATTTTTTATGTTTAGAGACCACTAGAATTTCTGGTGTTTCTCTTATATAGTGTCTCATGCATGAGAACAGTATTGGTTGTGGATTCTATAATACATTTCACTAATTTAGGTGGATCCTATGTCCCCAACTAACACTTGATTCTTAGGGATTACCAGTGGTTCTTGTAACATGATTTCCATTTAAGTTCAATAACGATTGATCTCTATTTTCTGAAAAATCTTTATTAATCTGAATTCCCTTTATTTTATTTTGAAATTCTAAGGCATGCTTGGAATCTATTTTGAAAATTTATAGGAGGAGAAATTATTTTATTGAAAATGTAAACATGTTACTTTAAATTGAAAAGAGGGAAACCCATTATTTCATGATGTCTTATTTTCAAAGTTGAATGATTTGGGATTCTTTTTTAAGGTAAAGAAATAATCAATTTGTTTCCTTGAAATTACAATTGAGAATCTCAGCACTCGTGCCTACTCTATCTTTTCAGTTTCAGGTTTCCCTAGTTTTGGATCGTTATTAGAGGGAGCATGGTTTTAAGTTTGGTGGTGAACCATAAGGTGACATGAAGGTATGTTTAGCTATGAAATATAATTTTATTTCTACTACTAGTTTTATCTTTTTTATAAAATTTATATTTCATTAGTTATCTTTTATTTATTGGAGAAATAGTACCCAAATATTTTATTTTGATTCCCAACACTAGTTTCTAGGTGGTGGGGATTGGGAATTCCCTTTGGGCCTTGTCGGTGGCTAACTCGAGTAACTGTTTCATTTTTGACACGAGTTGGTTTTTGAAATATGATATAATATATCATAATGAACAATTCTATTTTCATTTAGTAATATATTATGATTAGTGTGTTTCATAAGGTATGATATAATGACAAATGATTGTTTTATTCGATATCTTATAATATAATCTATTTGATATTGTAGGGTATGATTGAAAAATGAGTTGTGTGAAAAAAATCATCAATTAACAGTTGATATATAGTTTATATCCCCATTTATAATTTTAAAATTCCTAAGGGTCTATTTTTGAATACCTTAGAGTCGTCCATTTCTTATAGAAGTGAATATATAGTAATATGTATAAATTTATCAATACGTAAGGGTTTCAAAATCTAAACTACAAGGATCCTTAAATTTTTACAGAAATGAGATTTTGATATTTAACATTCACCATACACTATCCACTTATCATAAGTGGTGATATGGTTTTTAGTAATAAAATATTATTTATAAAAAATTAATAGTTTATTAATCGTAAAATGTTAATCATATATTATGACTCCTTATATATTGTTGAATAAAATTCAAAAAACATTTTCATTTTTCTTTTATTCATTATTGAATTGAATAATATATGTTATAAACTATTAATAAATTATTTTATTTTTAACTGTTCATAATTAATTAAATAATTGTTTATGAAACATTTAGTAATAAATATTCTTTAGTATTAATTGTTAATATTTAAATATCATTTAACAACTATATAATGTTATATATAATTTAGATATTATGAATTTATTTATAAATTAAATGGATTTTTATTATTTTCATATAAATAATAAGATATGGATAAATAAAAGAGAGTTTATATTAAATTTTTTAAATTTTCTAAGTTATTAATTTTGTTTCGTCAAACTAAATCATTGTTTATTGAAATTATTAAAATCATATTGAAATTAGTTTTTATGATTGATTGGATCAAGTTTTAAATAATATAAATATTTTATATTTATATTAGGAAAATGTCATAAATTGTATAATTAAAAAATAAAATGAATATATTTCATGTAATAACTTATATATAAGTAAAGAGACATATATGAATAAAATGAAATTTTTTATATTAATTAATGGATTTAAATTGTTTATATTTAAAATTATTTAATTTTTATAAGATTATTTAAAATTATAAAGAACATTTATGTAGATTTATTTCTGAATTATTCATAAATGTGTATCTCATGTTTAAATTTTTGAAATGTTCATTTAATTAGAAGTTATTGCATGAATCATTATTCAATGTTATAAATTATTTATATCACTTTTATGTATACTATTTAAAATTATTTCAGTGGGTTATAGTTTATCATGTATATATTTATTGTGTTACATTCAAGGTATGATTAATGGATTTATCTTTTGTGTACCTAGATTTTTTATTTTTCTGAGTTATGTGTTTGAAATAATTTGTTATTTTTATGAATTTTTTTGGTAAAATTTGGAATGGAAATGATTTCTCTATTATCTAATGTAATGTTATTTAGAGGTACTTTGGGTTCTAAATTACACTCACGTAGTGTCATATTACTTGTTCGTGAGAATTGGGGTTGACTATTTGTGGTTCAAAGATCACATATATGAATATTGTTAATTTCATATAATTATAAAAATTTACATGAAGGTGTTTCATATACTATATGAATGTGATGAATTAGGGTATGTATAAATAGTATTTCCTTTCTATGTTTTTATGTAATAGTTGTTATAAGCTGTTTAAAAAATTACACATAAATATGATTCGAACATGTTGATTTGGTGGAAGGAATATGTCTCCAAAACTGAATAATTAAAACCATGAATTCATGTAATAGGAATAACATGAGTCATGATTTTGATATTAAATATCAATTAAAATTATAAGTTTTATATTACTCTCAAATTGATACTTTATAAGTATTTCATCCTCCCACTAGGTAGTTCATGCCATATCTAGGTTCCCCTAGATATCATATGTATGGAAAGATAGTAAATAGGTTCCTCAACTATTAGGTGTGTTGTTATTATAATTTTATTTGGGTTACACTTAGGCGAGATACCCTAATCCGATTGGGATACAAGAGGAACATAGTTGAGTTTATCTAAATAATGGATAGGTAAAAGTGTTTTCTTCTAAACAATTTATGAATCATATATGATATTATCAGGATGATGCTCTTCCTAAAAAACTTTTTAGCCAGATTAATGTCACTATGGAGTCCTTTCATAATTAATTCTAGGTCACAGACAACTAATAGATATAATGGATTTTGGATGGTGTCATCATTTTAGTGGCATCTCATTTAATAATAATCCTTATTATATGAATGTAAAATGTGATATACGTTTAGCTAAATCAACTTTTGTATATGATTTGAATCATCATCATCACACATAACATTGATATCAAATCTTGAAAATTAAAAGATTAATATAGGATTCTTTTAAGGCTGTTATGTTCATAGTAGTTCTCAAGAAAGGAAAAACATTATGTTGGAGTAAACCCCCCTTAAGTAACAAGCTGTTACAGTTGATCAAATAGTGAATCTAGATTTATATATAATGCAAATAATTGTTAAAATGAGTTTTAGATGGAATTATATACAAAAATAACTAAAGAAACATATTGTGTATATATATAAATAATATGATTGTGCATGATAATGAATCGGTAAGACTGAACGTAAACTATTATGATTTTATAGCTGTGATATTAATTTTTTCGTCATTGTGAATACTACAAAAATGTGAATGTTTTCAAAAAATGTCAACATGACATTCTCAATTTTTTTTGAATTGTAAATTTGTATATCACGTGAAAGTCTATATAAAATATAAAGAGTACATGTGGGTTGATCTTTAAACAAAAATTAAAACCGCTAGTTGAAAAGTTTAACAATATTTCTTTAAGAAGTAAGACAATATAATTAAAATATAAATGTAAAATTATTATATAAAGTGTAATGATTCCATAGGATCAAATTATGGGATATTTATAAATATTTTTGTAAAACTTTATGGAATGACCATGTATGATATTCATGTTTTAGAAATCAATTCTTCAATTTTGATGGTATTGTAATAAAAACTATATGTTTGAAAATGATTTTAAAATTCAGCTATTCAAAATCAAGTAAAAGATTAATATATCTTGTAGTTTTCATTTATATTATGAATAAAATACATTCAAAATCAAATGTTTGAATTTTATAGAATGTATAATGATTGGATTAATCAATAAATTAATATATATAATTTTCTTACTTACCTAATATTATAAAAGGATATTATTTGTAAATAATGAATTGGTATATAAAATTTGGGATTTTATAGAAGGTTTATGATTCATATTATTCTATGAGATAGCTAAAAATAATATAAGAATAAAAAATTATTGAGTATAAAATAAGATTCCCAGTTTTGTTGTTAAAATATGATGAATGGAGATTCCACCATAAGAAGCTGTATAATTCAAATAATAGTTTCATTTTTTAATATATCTAAAACTTATATTCTTATATATGATATTGATTCCATTATTTATTTGTTAAATATTCATGATAAATTAAATTTGATTTATCACCTAAAAATGAGTTTTTTATAGAATGATATACTAAAGAGAATATAGTGAGTAATGTGATAATGATAAGATATTTAGACTTAAAGAAGTTCAACGGTAATAAATAAAATATTATTTTAATCAAAACCTATAATGACACAAATAATTATTTATGTTATCAATAAAATGACTCTTATTCTATAATGACTATTTATCATGAGAACATAGAATGGTGACTGCATTTGAGAAAAATATTACATATAATATGAAGATATAAACAACTATAAGTGATATAAATTTATAAAAATAGTATATTCACTAAAACGAACTTTATATTTTTAATTTTCCTATGAGTACCACCCCTATCATAGAGGTCATAAAAATAATGATTACTGTTCGGAAAAAAATTAACATAATCAAAGGATGTGAAAGAACATTTGTAAGCTAATTAATGAATTATAAAGGGCCAATAATTGTGTTTTTTAAGGAGTTATGAGTATTCAACAATAATACAATTACTACGTCATGATAGTTGGTGATTATTATTTTTGGTTAAACATTCAAGTGATTATTGGGATTATTTTATGATTTTTTTTTAAATTATAATAATATTTAATTTCCATAAAAGGTAAGTTTTAGGATAAGTTATTATGTTTCAGATATGTTTTATTTTCTTGAATTTTTCTTATCAAATCCTTTTAAATTATAATATAAATTATTGAAGTCAAACATAATTTTTATAATGGTTCGACAGTTTAATATGTGATAATAACTAATAATTTTATAGAAATAAGGATCCTTATTTATATTTAAAATTTTCATATTTATATAATAATTTCATTAAAATAAATTTCCATTTTAGATACACTGAATAAAATTAATCTTAGGTGGATTTAAGGTAATTTTTTTAAAGTTGATTTTTGTTGTAAAAAATGAAAATATTGTTTTATTATGAAATACCACAACTATTATGATATAACCATGATATGGTCAGTATTTATAATTTATTAATAATTCATTATTATAAATGTTTATTTAAAAAAGATAATAAATCTGTAGTCATTAAATTTTGAAAAACAAGCTTATATTTTTGAAAACATTAAATTGTATTTTCATGAAAACTGCCTTTAAGAGTTGTACACATATCATATTAAAAATATTTTTTTCAAAATTTTATAAATTGAATCATGTAAAATTGATTTCATAATTTTTATTATAATGTCCAAATTAGATAACAAATTCAATTTCTTTATAAGGGACTGTAATGTTACCATGGTAAAAAATTTTTACTGCAATATTTATCAAATAATGTAAAATGAATGAATTAAAATGTAAAAACCTAACCCAACTAAAAATAAAACATAACATGTGTGATTGAGGTTTTAAATTTCATTAACCAAACTGTGCAACATTAATTGTAAGCAAAAAAATTTTATATTAATTTTCCCAAAAATTGGTTATACATAAATATAAATTAATAATTATTTAATCATTTAGAAGCACTAGACATCAAGTATGAATACTGAACTACGTGATCATGTTAAACATTAAAGCCATTGATCAGGATTTATCTCCAAATATACCTCAAAATTGTCTCTACAAGTTGGTTCAAATGTTTTATAGACTCCTTAAATATGTTTAAGAATAGTTCTTTTAATGTACGTTTCCCATATCATCCTCTTTCCCTTTCAAGTTCATTACCATTGTCATATTTTATTTTTAGATTTCATTTTTTAGTACAACCATGAATTTTATTACATGGAAATATCTTCAATTTGATACTTTGTAAATGTGAGTTTACTCATTCCTTCTCAATATAGCCTTTTTAATGTTAGTTACTACTCAGACTGCCCTATATCCAAAAAAACATCCTAATATTCTGTAAAGTAAAAACATTTTTGGTTTACATGAAGTGAAATATATTTATAGATAATATAATTGGATGTGTCACTAGAATGGTTATAACTAAGAGTTGTAATCCAGAAAAGGGTGCATTAGTATTTGACTCGATCATCTCTAGGTGCACAACAACGGGCCATGTTGAACCCCATGTTTGACACTATCAGTGTATATTCTTTATAGAATTTTAATTTTATTTACAAAACAATTTTAAGGATTTATTTATAATTACATTGGTCTCATACATTTAAATATACATTAATTCTATCTACCTGTATTCATTAATAACATAATCCTTAAGAACCCTTAATGGCTACAATCTCAAATCATTCACTTGTTAAGGGTGTTTATTTTAACATTTAGAAATCTCTCGTAATTAAAAATATGAATTTATCTTATATATCATTATTGGTTCTTGATTGGGTAAATTAGTTTTTACCATATAATTTATTCTTATATATGGTAAAATATTGTAAGATATTTCTAAATGAAAAATTGTAGTATGTATTTATTTTTTCAATGAATGAACATTATGACATAAAATTGTTCAACTTGTGTGGATTTCATTTGAATTTTACGTAATGGGTGGGTTTTGGATTGAAATATCCCCTCAGTGCATAGGAAGGTCTCATAGGAAAATTTTGATAGGGTAATAGGATAATCGATACCATTTCTCTAAATGTTTTGGAATATTCCTTTAGAATTACGTTTAATATGTCTTTTCCCAGTCCTTTAGGGTATGTTAAATAATTACAACTTTATGCATTCTTATCACTATATAATTAGTTACTAATATTAATGAATCTAATCATTGTTATTTTGGAAATGTATTTATTTATTCTCTTAGTTTCATTTGAAATGTCAAAACTGAGTTAACTTATTCATGTTCCCATCACTATATAGATAATTATTGATATCCATAAATCTATTCATGGTTATATTGTTAATGGATATATTAATGATCAAAATGTAATTTTATATGGAATAACTTAGTTAATTTATTATTATTCCAATCATTATATGTTAAATTACTAATATCCTAGAATCTATGAATTGTTATGTTGGAAAAAGATTTATTTATTCTCTTAGTTTCATTAGATATGGAAGAAATAAATTTACTTATTAATTCATCCATTCATTACAAGTCCAGCTATTTCTATACTCAAATATATTCATTTTAAAGTAGGCAATGCATTTTCTTATGCTTTCAGTTTTATTTGTTGTAGAATATGTTAGTTTATTTATTCACTCAATAATAATGTCTCATGTATGCTATTGAATTACTAAGAATCTTATCTCACTTTTTATATTGTATCCAATCCTCCCTAGGGATATATAATGATTACTACATATGGAGAGTGTATTGCATAGATAATAATAATAATTTAATATTTTCAAATGATGTATTCCTACTTTTAATGCTATATAAAACTCATTTATGTATCTTTTATCCTATATATACTAAACTGGGGGACCCACGATATTTCTATATGTGATCCAATGTAAGATTACAACTGCCAAATTAAGGTTGTCGTAGTTGGGGATTTTATGATTGGTATCAATGCATAGTTTAGTAGAACTCTTATTAACTAGATTTAGAATAACATACTTATAACCAAATAGGAAAATTTTATTGAATAACGTCCATTAAAAGATAGATATTCATAATTCAAGGAATATATTATATGTGGTTCTGTTGAAAATGATTTTTTAAATTATAGTTGAATATATTTCAATTTTTTTGGTAATTTTCATGTATATTTTGGGATTTTTATTTAAGAAATTAGTTTAATAGTATAAAAAACCCCACCTAATGAAGCACAGATTTCTGCAATAGTTATATTGGATAAACTGAAAATATACCTGTTTAAAAAAAAATTCAACTTGGGAATAAATAATATATATCATACAAATTTATATAATTTTATTTTCTTTATATATTTTTATTATTATAGTTCACTATTTATGATATATTTAATTATTCAAAATAGATGATTCTAATTACATTATAATGTTGTAGTATTCTGTACATTTAATGTAATAATTAAGTTTCATCAATAAATAATTTTTTTTAATATGGAAGAGGTATATTTCTCAAGATTCTAATATCACCCTAGTTGATCTAATATTAATCAAAATTGAAAAATATAGTTCAAGTGATCCCACAAAATTTTCATTAATTCCTCTCACTTTCAAGTTAATTTAATACAAATCTTGCTATTTCGCTATTATTATGTATTTTTATTTGTTTTCAAATCCCCTATCTATATTTTAAGGACACAAATATAATAAACTAGTACTCTGCCCATGCGATGCATGGTACTATAAAATAATTATTATTATTAACTATAGATTACTATTTATAAAACATAATAGTTTATATAAATATTAAATATATTTAAAAAATAAAATGACATACATTATGAGGAATAAAAGTTGCAGAAATTGAGGGAAAAAATTTAGATATTGAGCAGCCTTCTATATAAAATTAACAACGAAGGAAACAATGGTGATACAGAATAAAAATTAATAAATAATATATTGAATTTATAAATTTATTCATATAAACAAATTATGAAAATATAATTTGAAGATACATGAAATAGGGCAAAAGTGAAAGAGAATCATGGTAAGAGGACATCATTATAGTTTCACCTTTGACATAGAAATATGGAATGTAATTTAACAATGATAAGAGAACATCAATACTGTTTCAGTAGAAGATACATGTTTGAAAACATAAAGTGGAACCATGATTTTCAACAATAGTAGGTGTACATATCAGATTACAATTCATGTCATCAAAATGTATAGTTAAAAGCCTCCCAGTACCACCATGCATCATTGATGTAGAGTAGCAGTTTATTAGGTTTTTTGACAATTATATTGATCCTAGAAATCTATAATTAGAAATGAATGTGAGTAAATGAGACATACTACTATGAAAAACTATCTTGTTAATCTAGTGAAGTCAAAAAGATCATGGCATAATCAAATGGCCCATTTGTTTATTAATTTGTAATCAGATAGTATTGGTA
The DNA here is from genome assembly GCA_963277665.1 of Viscum album. Taxonomy (NCBI): domain Eukaryota; kingdom Viridiplantae; phylum Streptophyta; class Magnoliopsida; order Santalales; family Viscaceae; genus Viscum; species Viscum album. Next base: position 1,201,992,943 of record OY728164.1, read on the forward strand.
CATATTAATGGAATGTAAGGGGAAAAATCATGATACAACAAAATAACATTTGAACATAGAAAGTCTATTTTAGGTATAATAAGTATTTTTTTAGTAATAGTAGATAAACAATATAATGCATACAGAAATAACATTATATAGAAAATGTACAAAACTTGTTATATGTATATGATTTTATACAATAGTTAAGGAAATGAATGTACTTGAATATGTAGATCAAACATTTAAAAAAGTACAAAATGTTAATAAAAAAAGGTTTATACATCTGAAAAAGGATGTGTTGAGAAGCGCTTGAGTTGAGGGGTTGTCTCTATAACATACTTGATTGTGGTGTTTGAGAAGATATTTCCCATAGAAGTAGTCAATGATCAGTACTTCACCAAAATAATGCACTACCACCAGCGACGTGCTGGTGTGGTTGATTTTCTACTTCCTCAAAATATCAAAATGGTAGTCCTGTAGTAATGATCAACTTCATAATGTATCAGCACTAAAACAGAACAGTATGTTAATCGTTTAAAATAAATCCAACCCAAATGAATTTTCATGCACCTTCTAGCTTCTAAAAAAATTCCACTAACTCTTTTTTAATAGGGACATAGGGAATTTGATACTAAATACATATAAATAATGTTGAAAAATAATCCAAAAAACCTTGTTACATAATCATTATTTCATATTGCATCAAAATACATCCTCATGATTTAGAAAACGAACTTCTATAAAAGAAAAATACATTTACACTAACAATTAAATCAAAATAATCTGTATCAAAAGCTGTAAATTGATCAAATTTCACCTTTATGGAAGGGATTCAAGAATCATATATTTTTCCTAATGTTCCTAGCAATCAGGGCTATGTAGAGTTTTTTGGAACATTGGGAAAGAGGGTTTTTTATTTTGGTGACCTTCATTTTTCAATGGGTGATGTGGCCTAAAATAATTCCTCTTGCCAAAGAACATCTAGAATATGGACTTCTATTACTATCCTTTCCTGCCCAATGCCACTATATGCAGCTCACAAACATGGAAAATCTAAAACATGAACCTGGAGAAACAAAATGAAGTAAAGTAAACAACCAATAAAAATGATACTTATACATAAAAAATCAACTTCAATTATCAAAATTTGAATATACACCTTTAAAAAAAGCATACCCACTATTATCAAGATATTTAACTTCTTGGATGCAAGAATATATGAACCTTTCCGAGATCTCATAGGAATGAATCCTCAAGGAGCATTCTAAATCATCACCTTTGGATGCACCAGAAGTAACATGACATGAAATATTAACAGGATGGCATGAAATTCCCATCAACATATCCTCACCCTGGGCATTCATGCTATGCAGAACACCCCATGAATAGATGTCATCCTCATGATCCACCATGAATTTCGTTCCATCTGTGTGGGGATCATAGAATCCAAACATTGATTTTCCCATCATGGTGAGACATATTCCATCTATAATAACATATTTCCACACTATTCTGATCATGGAGAGCTACTGATGGAGTCTCAATGTCTCCTTGGGATTGGGTAAGATGATGTTATTGTCATCATAAGGTTCTATTTTGTTGCATGCACCAAGTTTTCATAGAATTACATGTACATATAAGAACAATTATGTTAAATATTGCTGAATAATCTACCTATATGATGGAAAATGAAAACAAACACACCCATACAGTTTATCTGCAACAAAAAAACACTATATTTTAACTGAAAATTTACCTATATTTTCAATTCACTGCATTTTATAAAATTAGGGTGTGTTTGTTAACAAAAGGTTCTATTTTTTTCAGGAACCATGTTTGCATCGAAGTACGTATAAAGAAAAAAATTAACTAAATTTGTTTTGAAAAATATTCCTATATACAGGAATACTATAACTAATACTCCCATAATACTAATCTACAACAAAAATACACTATATTTTAATGGCCAGTTTACATATATATTTCATTTATTGCATATGATTACATTGGGGTGAGTTAGTTATCAGAAGGATCTATTTGGTTGCATGTGATATGTTTGCACAGAAATTCTTATAAATAACAAAAAATAGTGAAATGGTGTTGTAAAAGAAGCCTATATGCTGAAAAATGATAATAAACTCACCCATATAACTAATATACATCATAGAACATTATATTTTAACAGCAATTTTACTTATATTTATCATTCATTATCTTTGATGACATTGGGGTGTGTTTGTTATCATAATGCTCTGTTCGGTTTCATGTACAATGTTTTCATAAGAAGTACATCTACATAATAAAACAAAATTAAGTGAAATGGTGTCAGGAAAACTGCCTAAATGCTCTAAAATGATAACAAACACACCCACCAATATAGGTAATCTATCCTCATATGGAACATATTCATAGTCATAGAAGTACATATACAGAAAAAAAATTAACTGTAATTGTTTTGAAAAATCTTCTTATATTCTGGAAAATTAAAAAAAAACTCCCATATTGGTAATATACAACAAAAAACACTATATTTTAATGTCTAGTTTACCTATATATATCATTGATTGGATTTGATTACATAGTGTTGAGTTTTTTAACATAAGGATCTATTTGGTTGCATGTGATACGTTTGCACAGAAATTCCTATAAATAAAAAAAGTGAAATGGTGGTGTAAAATATGACTATATGATGGAAAATGATAATAGACACACCCATATAACTAATCTACAACATAGAGAACTATATTTTAACAGCAATTTTAACTATATTTATCATTCATTAGATTTGATAACATTGGGTGTGCTTATTATCATTATGTTATGTTTGGTTTCATGTACCATTATTTCAAAAGAAGTACATCTACATAATAAAACAAAATTAATTGAAATGGTGTCTGGAAAACTACCTACATGCTCTAAAATGATAAAAAACACAGCCCCACATACAGGTAAACTGGTCTTTCAAGATATTATATTGTTGACTCTTTAACGATAAATCTAATCTAGATGAAGATTTAGGTGTTAAAAACACAGTGATCAAACCATATTGAGCCATTAATGATATGTGTCTCTTATGTTTTTTATTTGTTATGCAAAGACGTCAAAAATGGAAGTATGTCCAGAATATCTTAAGACATATCCCACTCAATCAAAATTATCATTATATAAAAATACTACCTTATCAGGGTTTGGAAATTGTTGTTGTAAGGATAGTTTTCAGTAAAATTAAAAATAGAAAGGGAAACTAACATTAAAGTCAACATTACAGAGAGTGATTTTTATAGTGCCAAAAATCTGATGGAATGAAAGTTGAAACACTTTGCAGATTATTGTTAAAGACCTCTGTAGTTTGAGAGTTAAACAAAAAAATCCGAGTGATGTGGTAATTTCTAAAAAAATGCAACGGAATCTACTAGAATGTTGTTTAATAAAACACATTCATAATTATTCTTTATGTATTCACACGAAATGAGAAAAAAATTGGAAATATATACCAACAACTCATTTCCATGTAAGGCCAGTAATATAATCCACTGATCGCATCTTCAACTTAGGAGAAAACAAAAAATAATTAAATTAGACATCCATAAAAATATATTTATTTAACAAAAACAACACACAAAACATCAAATTAATTCATCTAGAAAACAGGAAAAAATATAATAAGAATGCTGAAAATTAATAGTGAATAAAATCAATATAATATAGAATACAAAATTAATCCATATATTGAATGGATCATAATTTATAAAATAAATTAAATGATTAATACGTATCTAACAACATGTTTGTAGTTGCTACCTTAATGTTCTCAGCAATAACTCTTATCAAATATTGGTGACATTTTTATCAAACAATTCCTGAATAATAAAAAAAGTCAATAATATGAAAGTGAAATGTTTAATTTAGAAATTAATGACATACATGTTCAGGAATGACATTAAAATGAAATTAAAAATTTACAAAAAGAATTGCAGTTTTCAATGGTAGTTGTATGGTGAAATGTAAGTTTAAATAGTTCACAGATGTCTACCAAAGAACTTGATGACTCAAAAATAAATTTGGAGACTGGGAATCATGAAAAACAATTATATAAACTCCTTGTTTATGACTATGTATAATAGAATCTATTGGAATTTTTTTAAAGAAACACATTTCCAATTTATGTTTATGTTTTCACATTCGTACTGAGGAAACAATTAGAAAATTGTCAAATTAAATGGGTAATATTTAATAATGAAAATAAGTAAAAAAATCATGAAATGAAGACAGAACATCTATTTCATAGATATTGATCTCTATGGGTTGAAAATAAGGCATTGACTTTGATATGTTCTTTTAAAGATCCGAATGTATACGTAGGCCTGGATGAAATGATTTTGCAGTCAAAGATGAAATCATTATAATCATATGCTTCATATGTTTTTAGTTCATAAAAACTATTAAATAGTGGATTCAATAGTGGAAACAAATTACCTTCATTTTTATGTTGGACTGTAAGGAGGTTAACTCCACGATTTTAGGAAAAATTACCTGCATTCATTTCCAACTCTTCTTTCTGTGTTCACATGCTCTGCTAAGAAAACAATTAAAAAACAGATCAATAGAACAACTTATATTTATTCATGAATATAATGATTTTTTTTCAATAAATGAGGATAGAACACCTTTTTAATATATTAGATTTCTATTTGTTGGAGCTAAGGAATTGACATTGATATGTATTTTGAAGTTCCGAACGTATTCAACGGCCTTGAAGAAATGTTTTGGTAGTAAAGAATGAAAGCATTATAATAATTTGTTTCATATGTTTTCAGTGCATAAAAAACAATAAAGAATGTAGTCAATAGTGAATACAAATTACCTTCATTCATATATATAACGAAAGGGTGTTTTACACTCTGATTTAAGTAAAAATTAACTGCATTCATAGAGTGTGTAAATGCAAATAAAAAATTACAAATGAAAGGGAGGTTAAATACAATTTCAGGAAAACACACTTGTTACAGATATCTGGACATGCGGGCTATCTAAGGAATGTTTTTAATGAAAAAGAAAATATATAGTGGAGTTAATAGTGAAAACAAATCGCATGCATTCATGTGTTGGACGGAAGGGAGAATAACATCATGAGTATAAGGAAAAATTAACTTCCTTATATGTGAGCCCATATCATAAAATCAATAGTTTCCACACATCAGTTACCACAAAAAATCAAATCCCAGATAGTAGACATGTTAGAGAAAACAAATCAAAAATTCCAGTATGCATTTTCACATATAACCAAGTACAATCAGAAGAGAGTTTTCTACCAGAAAAAATCTCAAAATAATATTTAGCTTAGAATACTGAATGAGCATACATAATAAGTAGTGATACTACCAAATGAATTTCCAGGTACCAATTTCATTTTGAACCGACACCTTCCCATAAAAATACATGTTTTTTGATGCAAACCCAACTCTTGAAATCCAAAAATGTAAATAACATACAACATGTCTCCTATTAAAAACTTTGTACTCTGTATAACTATAATCCTGAAGGAAAACTGGATTCTATTATCACAAAAGTGAAAGAAGTGATGTATGTTTGAGCTGATAAACCGGTAATCATGACATTTATAGAGATACTAATCTACCAATCTTTAAAAAGGAACTTCAATTTGTCTTTTTTTGATTCCATTAAAGGGAAAAAATTGCACTTCAATAATTTTTCTATTTATTTAGAGATATATATGGAAGTGTGGTGCAATGAATATCATCATCATTTAGCAAGGCCATAATACCAATCAAAAGTTATATTGGAGGTATTAAAATGAAAAATAAAACATAAAATTCTATTATAGTTGAACAACCAGTAATTAGAAGGCAACAGTTTAAGATCCCAGGAATCCCTCATAAAAACAGTGTCCTATAAGTCACTAATCCCAAGAAAACTAGGATTATTTTCATTTTCATGTGTTTTCCATTCAAGATAATCTATAACATAGACAATTTGATGCAATTCACAAGGAGAGACATACCTCATTATTTCCTAACCAAGAGAAAAAAAGAATCTGTAGGATATGAAAGGCTGTTCAAATTATATAATTTACTAAGACTGGCCTACACATGTCCAGTGTCAGCCTAATATGTGAATATATGGGGAATTTTGATTCATGAAGATATATTGTTGACACATACTTCATGTTTAACCTTGAAAAAATGTTAATAAACATAGAAGCGGTAAATAGATAGATAAAAATTGAGACAAGGAAACGATGACACAACAATTATATGTATTAGAAATAAATGTAAATAAAGAAAATTTGAATTGATCAAAACAAAAGGTAACACGAATAACCGAGTTCTGATATCCTCTATGGTTCTCATCTTCATCATCTTCATCAATTTCACTTCCATCACTACCAATTTTAGATTCATTAGCAAAAGATTTATTTTTCACAATATCTCACCTTTTCCCTGAACTGTTTGATAGCTTAAATATCTTAACTGAGTTCCAATATGCTCTTTATTCCTATTAGATGGTGGTTGTAATTCTATGGATGAAAAAATAATTCATTCACCATGTTTGCACACAGATTTGGAATCAGGAAATAAATATCCTAGCTATTTCAAATCGGAGGATGTAAATAGGGGAATAACATACCTTTCATGACACTTAGATAAAGTTATAGAATTATACAATAGCCCTGGTAAAAAATCTAAATGAAGTAACATTGGCCTAGAAAAATAATTACATGATGGAATATTCAACCAAAATTAATATTCAATAAAAATTAATATTCAACCTAAATTAATAAATCTTGTACAGAATTGAAAAAAATTTCAAAAAATGGATAATAACAAGCCTTTTTCTTACCTCTGGATCTGTAGGGTCTCTGAAGACTCATAGCCATATAAAACTGGTGGAAGACCGAACATTATGGATCCCTATTTCTTGAGTTGTGACTGAAAATGTATTATATATTAGTATGTAAATTGTACTATGAATAGAGTGAAATGTGAAAATTGAAATAGAGTAAAATGTTACAGATATTTTATCAAGGAAATATTATAGTATGTTGGGTATCTATTTAAAAGTTTGAATCTACATTTTGGAAAAATGCCAACCTGTTTGCGAGATCTGCAAAACAAAATGAAGGTTTATTACTTCTATGATATCAGGAGAACATACCTGTTTCATAAATCTAGATCTATAGGATCTCTAAAGAATGTATATGACATGTTTCCTATTAAAAACTTTGTACTCTGTACAACTATAATCCTGAAGGACAACTGGATTCTATTGTCACAAAAGTGAAATAAGTGATGTAGGTTTGGGCAGATACATCGGAAATCATGCCATTCATAGGGATACTAATATACCAATATTTAAAAAGGAACTTCAATTAGTCTTGTTTTGATTCCATAAAAGGGAAAAATAGCAGTTCATACATATTTCAATTTATTTAGAGATATCTGTGGAAGTGTGGTGCATTGAAAATCATCATCATTTAGTATGGCCATAATACCAATCAAATGTTATATTTGCGTTATTAAAATGGAGAAAAAACATAAAATTCTATTATAGTTGAACAACTGGTAATTAGAAGGCAACAGTTTAAGGTCCCATTAATCCCTCATAAAAACAGTGTTCTATAAGTCACTTAACCCAAGAAAACTGGGTTTATTTTAATTTTCATGGTTTTTCCATTCATGATAATCTATAACATAGACAATTTAATGCAATGCACAAGGAGATTATAATGACCCATACTTTACATACATTTTTAATACTTCAAAATTGAAGCACACTTATTACAACATATGACAAAACCACAAAGGACCGCATAGGTATAGTGTCTTTAGAAACTGGGAAACATAAACAACTGGTTCATAAATCTTCTACAGTGTCTCCCATTTATTTCATCATATCTAGGGTCCCTTTTAGTATATTCTACTTAATATCCATATTCCTGACCTGGGGAAAAGAAAACATAAAAGGGTGAGCTCAAATGCTCAGCAAGGGCAAATAAAGGAAATAAAAATCATATCATATCTTTTTGAAAATCATAACCTGCAAAATAGATCATAATATCATAACATGGAATAAATCATATAAGTGAAAATGAGATCCCCATAATCATAAAAATGAAACTTGAAACTTTGTGGCATGCACACATAATCATGGAAAATCATTTCTTGTTAGTCATGACTCATTTCCAAGACTATCTTAGTGGACAGAGTCCCTTTCTGAACCGAGTCACCCTCGTTCCAGTCCTGTTTCACTGAACCGGTATAACCTACCATTCCAGCCCTGTCTATCTCATGAGATATAAAATATTTACCCAATGCATTGGAGGGAGATATAGGTCCCACCCATCTTATAATGAATCCTTTCTTATGTGTGCCACATAATCATAAACCATACATCATAGCGTAACCCATGTAATAAAAATGGAATTCTTAAACAACATGACATCATAAAACAATTCATATAAGATAAAGGAATTCATAAAAATATTTCCATCACAACATAATCAAACCAATGTAATAATAGGGATAAAAGCAGAACCCTTTAATTATCTTAGATGGAAAATAATTTTGATAAAATAATTGAACTCCATTCTTGAGGAAAATATCCTTTCTACTTCAAAAACACTTTTCCTTTCTTAACATGTCATACAATTTTAAACTTAAAGAAGTTGATTAAAAATAAACATGAAAACTTGTAAAGGAAGCTTCTTGGAAATAATGTTTTAAAAATCCATTCATGCCGTATAAGTTTAAAAAAAACATTCTTCTCGTACTTTGGTCGGAAAAGTCAAAAAAATACCTCGTACGAAAAACGACAAAAGATTCCTTTCATATCCTTTACTAAAAATTTAATGAAGGGTAAAATTGGATATAATCTATTTTAGGTGGATGGAAATAATATTACATATTGAGAAAACATGAATGTGGATGATAAAATACACCCCAGTAAATACTTACGAATAAACAATCTCGGATAAAAATGAGATTGTGATATTTCCCTTACCTTAGGTCCAATTTTCTTTGTACGTGTCCAAAGCTCCTGTATAATGGTTTAAATAATGTTATTGACTTATTCCAGAATCATACATATTGATATGATATCATATATGGTCATATTCTTAGCTTCTTGATAGTAATATTTCAATGTTACTTGTTACTCGGGTCTTTATTGCCTTTTGTTCTTATGCGTGTTTTTCCGAATACATTCTTATTCTTATTTTAAGGTTATAGATACCTTATATCCAGAATGGTATTAGTGTAACATATATCATATTTATTCATTCAATTCATTTATATAATTACTATGTAATGATGATCATGCAGAACGAGTCGCATCACATCGTGGAGACAGTATTCCGTACGTACGCACGAGTGATGATATCGTTCCTATGATCGTGGAATTGTATTGGATTATATATATATTATTTCAGTATCAATATTACTTTATAATAGTCATAAATAGTTACTCATTACACCATTATACCCATCCTTGTAAGGTGATGGTGGAAAATAGATTACAGCACGGCGTGGAGACGGTATTCCGTACGTACGCACGCGCGGTGATTTCATTTTTCCGTGGGATGGATAGAAGGTGAATTAGGGTTGTTTCATTTTTATAATAACATATCAGTATGTAAGTAATAATGATGTTATTACTTTATCATGAAACAACTAAAGAAGAAGAAGTTGAAGAAGAATGAAATTGAAAAGATCGGTAATGTATATTACCTCTTCTTTGGAATGCCTCTTTGAATCCTCCACTTAGGGAACTAATATTGGTCTTTGAAGAAGACCAGGACCTCTAGGATTATTCTAGGGAAGTGGAGAGGAGAAAAAGGCAGGGGTTGGCCGAGCTTGAGTGCTCAATTTGGTGTGAGGAGGAGGGGGAGGAGGTTCCCTTTTATAAGGGAGGAGAGGGGCACCTTAGGAATATCTCATAATATTATTTTATATTAAAGTCAAAATCGGTTTATAATGGTTCGAAAGGGTCTTATTTCGAAGCTAAAGTCGGGATGGGTCGAAATCCTATCAACCAATAGGATTTAGACAAGTTTAGGGAATTATTTTAACCTTATCAATTAGATTTAACTCTAAGTTAAATAATTTAACTTTTACCGTGTCTTTTTGTTTTCTTTCACTATATGGTTAATACACTTACTATAACATGCCAAAGGAACCCCAAATTGTTTATTATTAATATATATATCCTTATCTAAGTCATTTTGACGAACCTTAGATTTTTAGGAATAAAATAACAATTAGTAATATAATATTTGATTTAAAAACTATTTTGTGTCAATTTTGACACTATTTGATATATGATTTTTGTGAAAGTCATAACAGAATTATATGTTCGAACCAAGTTGATTAAATCAACATTAATATATCATAGTAACCTATAAAATTAGTGGAATTCATAAAAAGTCTCAAATTACATTTATTTTGGTGTTTATAACATCAATTATGTCAATATTTCATTAATAAGATAATTACTGCATCATCATTGTGTCATAAATAAATTAAATTATATAATGTCTCAAAATTACAAATAAAATACCATTATGTAGGAAATCCTTTTATCTTTCTAATGAATATTTATAGTCGAATCTATCTTATGTATAACCCCATATTAAAAATGATTTACTTATTAAACTTTGATTTTAACTATTTTAACCCTTATTTAAATAAATTAATAATAAATGTCCTAATCTAATCCAAGTGGGCCTAAATGGTCATATTGTTTTCATAAGGTTTTTTTTGGTCGAATTACACTTGTCCAATAGAATTAGGACAAGTGTTAGGGTAATATTAATATCATATTTACCCTTAGTTACCCTATTTACTATTAACCGCAGTAAAAAAAAGTAAAAAGTTACTATTCACCAAAAAAATATTTTTATCTCATTGAACCACATTTTACTTACTGATATCAACCGTGTCTATCGGATTTTCGAAATTCCATTCACAGAAGCGGTAAAATTAAGTTTTATGCAAAATTCAGTTTTTAACCTACCACTTAGAGGTTTCACTATTCATCAAAAATTGAAAGTTTTCAGAAAAATACCAAAATTTCACCCTAGGCTAATTTCGATATTCTGAGTCAAAAAATGAAGTCCATTTTGAAAAATAAAATTTATAAAATTTCAAAAAGTGGTTATTACTATTCATAACGGCTAGTTTTAATAGCATATTATTGTTTAGTGAAACTCGGTATTGCGTACGACACAAGCTATCGGGGAAGGTCACGATTGCGTGTAAAGCAAGCCAAGCAAGTGTTGTGTAGAAAAAGATTCCTTTGATGATTCATATAACATAAAAGTCTCGGGTGTTACATTCTACCCCCCTTAAAAAGAATTTCGCCCTTGAAATTCGTCACTTTGTAACAAACAGATGAGGATACTTCTCCCTCATCATATCCTCAAGCTCCCATGTAGCTTCTTCAAGTTGGTGGTTCCTCCATAAAACTTTCACCAATCGAGTAGTCTTGTTTCGTAGGACTTTTTCGCTATGATCCAGAATCTCTATCGGCTGTTCTTCATAAGAAAGATCTTGCTCCAGCGGTACAACTTCTGAGCTGAGTACATGTGAAGGATCTGGTATGTACTTTTTCAGGAGAGATACATGGAACACATCGTGAACTTGAGAGAGATTCGGTGGAAGCGCCAATCGGTAAGCTACCTTCCCAACACGATCCAGTATTTCGAATGGACCGATATATCTAGGGCTCAACTTCCCCTTCTTTCCAAATCTCATAACCCTCTTCCAGGGAGATATTCGTAAGAACACTTTATCACCCTCTTCAAACTCTAGGTCTTTTCTTCGGTTGTCGGCATAACATTTCTGTCGACTCTGAGCTGCTCTTATGTGTTGTTGAATAGATCTAACCTTTTCTGTCATTTCATCAATGAGATCAGGTCCTAATAGCTTTCTTTCCCCAACTTCATCCCAACAAGTTTGAGTCGTGCATTTCTTTCCATAAAGAGCTTCATAAGGAGCCATATGAATACTGGAGTGAAAGCTATTATTATAAGAAAATTCCACCAAAGGTAGGTGTTGATCCCAACCTCCCTTGAAATCCATAGAGAAAGCTCTCAACATATCTTCTAGGGTTTGAATTGTTCTCTCAGACTGACCGTCTGTTTGGGGATGATAAGCAGTGCTGAAACTCAACTCTGTATCCAGAGTATGCTGAAGACTTCTCCAGAACTTCGAGGTAAATCTTGGATCCCGATCAGATATAATAGAAAGTGGTACTCCATGTAATCTTACCACTTCCTTTACATATATCCTGGCAAGCTGATCTAGAGATAAATCCTCTCTAATAGCAATGAAGTGTGCAGACTTTGTAAGACGATCAACTATGACCCAAATAGCATTATTGCCTTTGGATGTTTTAGGAAGTCCTGTGACAAAGTCCATAGTGATGTTTTCCCATTTCCATTCGGGTATGGGTAATGGTTGTAACATCCCCTTAGACTTCTGTCTCTCAGCTTTAACTTGTTGACAAACCAAGCATCGAGAGACATATTCAGCAACATCTCATTTCATGCCATCCCACCAGAAGTACTCTTTCAGGTCCCTATACATCTTCGTGCTTCCAGGATGAATAGAGAATGAAGAACTATGAGACTCATCCAGCAGCTCCTTCTTTAATTCGGGGATGGGAGGAACACAAACCCGATTCCTGAACTTTATTATCCCATCACAATCAAGGTTGAATTCAGGAACATTTCTCACTTTCTTTTGTAACTCGACATCTTCTTTCTGTGCCTCCTTAATCTTCACATGTATAGATGGTTGAACATTCATTTGAGAAAGATAAGATTTTTCCCCTTCCACTATAATTCCAAGATCCATCCTTTGTAAATCCATAAATATTGGATCTTTTGTGATCCTCATCATGGATAAACTAGCATGGTCTTGTCGACTTAATGCATCTGCCACCTTGTTTGCTTTCCCAGGGTGGTAATGGATTGAGCAGTCATAATCCTTAATCAGCTCCAACCATCTTCTTTGACGCATATTCAGCTCCTTTTGTGTGAAAATATACTTTAAACTTTTATGATCAGTATAAATATCAGACCTTTCACCATAAAGGTAATGCCTCCAAATCTTTAATGCAAAGATTACCGCAGCCAACTCCAAATAATGTGTTGGGTAATTTTGCTCATGGATTTTGAACTTTCATGAGGCATAAGCTATCACCATATCATTTTGCATAAGAACACACCCCAATCCCTTCTTGGATGCATCACTTTAGATCACAAACCTTTCTCCACTACAAGGTAGTGTGAGCACAGTTGCACTGGATAACCTTCTTTTCAACTCCTTGAAATTCTCTTCACATTCCTTTGTCCAGACAAACTTAACTCCTTTCCGAGTCAACTTGGTGAGTGGATTTGATAATCGTGAAAAATCTTTTACAAAACGTCGATAATATCCAGCCAAACCAAGAAAACATCGGATCTCAGTTACTGTTGTTGGTCTTGACCATCTTTCGATAACCTCTATTTTTTCTGGATCCACAGATATCCCCTCTTTTGAGATTATGTGACCCAAAAATGAAACTTTTTGAAGCCAAAATTCACACTTGGTAAATTTGGCATAAAGCTTCTCCTTTCTCAGGGTCTTCAATATAATTCTCAAGTGATCTTCATGCTCTTCCTTGCTCTTTGAATAGACAAGAATATCGTCTATAAAAACTACCACAAATTGATCAAGATAGTCTCTAAAGACTCTATTCATTAGATCCATGAAGATAGCAGGGGCATTAGTAAGACCAAATGGCATCACTATAAATTCATAGTGTCCATACCTTGTACGGAAAGCCGTCTTTGGTATATCCTCCCTTTTGACCCTTAATTGATGATACCCTGAACGAAGATCAATCTTGGAAAAGTATTGAGCTCCGCGTAGTTGGTCAAATAAGTCATCAATGAGTGGGAGATGATATTTGTTCTTGATAGTGATCTTGTTAAGTTCTCGATAATCAATGCAGAGTCTCATTGATCCATCTTTCTTCTTAACAAATAGAACAGGTGCTCCCCAAGGTGACGCACTAGGGCGTATGAATCCCTTATCAAGATCCTCTTGGAGTTGCTTCTTCAATTCCTGCAACTCAATTGGGGCCATTCTATAAGGTGTCTTTGAAATTGGAAAAGCGCCCGGTACGAGTTCTATTGAAAACTCAACTTCACGATTTGGTGGAAGACCCGGTAATTCCTCCGGAAAGACATTATCAAACTCCCGTACAATGGGAGTATTCTTAATCGTGAGTTTCTCACCAACCATTTGAGATAAATAACCTTCATTTAGTGGAATCAAGACCCATAAGATGGAAGGAATTTCCACTGGAAGGTTATGTTCATCCTTGCATTGATAGACGATCGTAGATTGATCTGGAATATGAAATGTGACTTCCCTTCTTTGGAAATTGATATGAGCTCCATGTAGAGAAAGCCAATCCATGCCAAGAATCACATCAAATTCCACTAAAGGAAGTATCACATGATTTGCAGGAAGCACTTTCCCAGAAACTTCGATCGGAGAAGAATTATAAACTTTTGATGCGACTGTTGTGCCATTAGGTGTTGTCACAGCTAACTCAACATCTAATTGTTGAGGTAATACAGTGATACCCTTATAAAATTCTTTAGAAATAAAAGAGTGGGTGGATCCAGAATCAAATAAAACATTTTCTACTTTAGAGTGGATGGTAAGTGTACCTTTCACCACTTCATTATCGTACTCCACATCGCTGATAGAAATTGCATGTGACTTTCCTTTGTCTTTAGCCTTAAGATTTTGTTGACGTCGACCATCATCATCAACCCTTGGATTTGGGCATTGATTGGCATAATGCCCCATCTCCTTGCACTTGAAACATTGAAGTGTAGTAGGTTCATTCTGTGTATCCCTTCCTTTGTTTGCATCATTAGACATCTTCTTCCCATTATCGCGGCATTCAAATGCCCGATGACCTTCCTTTCCACATTTAAAACATTTACTTGTCCCTTTAAGACAACTCCCTCCATGTTTCTTTCCACACTTTGAGCATAAGAGAAAGCTCATCTTCTTTTCAGTGTGCTCTTTAGATTTTCCTTTGAATTCCATATTCCTCTTCTTATCAAACCCATATGACTGATGGGTTACTCCAATATCCATCTCGACTTTGATAGCACATCGAACGATTTCCTCATAGCTATTGAAGTCCCTTATGGCTAACGCCCTTCGAAGACTTTGTTTTAAGCCACTAAAGAATCGATCGATCTTACTCTCAGTTTGGATAATAATACCAGAAGTGTACCTTGGAAGTCTCGTAAAATTTGCTTCATAGGTACCAACAGATTAATCATCCCTTTGCTTCAGTTCAAGGAACTCTTTCTCCATCTTTGTTCGGAGAATATGAGAGAAGTACTTATTGAAAAATAAGTTCTTGAACTCGTCCCATTCCATAGACTCAATTTCATCCCTTTGCCTCGTATTCTTAATAAGATTCCACCATTGATCAGCATCTCCTTCCAAACGATACAATGATAGGATGACTTTATCATGCTCAGAACATTGAAGAACTGAAAATATCTTTTCAGTAGTACTAATCCATTGTTCAGCAACTAATGGATCAGTAGACCCGCTGAAAGAAGGTGGACGCTGCCTCATGAAGGATTCAACAGAATGTTGCTCCTTCCTTTGCTCGTTTGGAAGTCCTGCATGATTCATATCTTGAGAAAGTTGTGTGAGAATGGCTACAAGATTTTTCATTCCAACTCCCATATCGTTTGGTTGCTCAGGGGGACAATCATTGCATTGCCGATCGCATTCCGCATTAACACGGTTCCTTCGGGTTCCAGCCATTGACTAAAACCAAGAAGAATAGTGTGAGAAACACTAATTATAATAGGAAAACCACATAATTCAAGAATAAAATTTTCATGCTTAAGGTCTTATCCTAGGTTATTCATGGCCATTTATAAAACACTAAGATTGTGTTCTATTATTAGACTTATCCTTAGGGTTCTTACTAAGGATTTCACATCCTAGTTTCCAAAGGTTGACTATACCTTTCCTCTGATACCAACAATAACGACCCATACTTTACATACATTGTTAATACTTCAAAATTGAAGCACACTTATTACAACATATGAAAAAACCACAAAGGACCGCATAGGTATAGTGTCTTTAGAAACTGGGAAACATAAACAACTGGTTCATAAATCTTCTACAGTGTCTCCCATTTATTTCATCATATCTAGGGTCCCTTTTAGTATATTCTACTTAATATCCATCTTCCTGACCTGGGGAAAAGAAAACATAAAAGGGTGAGCTCAAATGCTCAGCAAGGGCAAATAAAGGAAATAAAAATCATATCATATCTTTTTGAAAATCATAACCTGCAAAAGAGATCATAATATCATAACATGGAATAAATCATAGAAGTGAAAATGAGATCCCCATAATCATAAAAATGGAACTTGAAACTTTGTGGCATGCACACATAATCATGGAAAATCATTTCTTGTTAGTCATGACTCATTGCCGAGACTATCTTAGTGGACAGAGTCCCTTTCTGAACCGAGTCACCCTCATTCCAGTCCTGTTTCACTGAACCGGTATAACCTACCAATCCAGCCCTGTCTATCTCATGAGATATAAAATCTTTACCCAATGCATTGGAGGGAGATATAGGTCCCACCCATCTTATAATGAATCCTTTTTATGTGTGCCACATAATCATAAACCATACATCATAGCGTAACCCATGTAATAAAAATGGAATTCTTAAACAACATGACATCATAAAACAATTAATATAAGATAAAGGAATTCATAAAAATATTTCCATCACAACATAATCAAACCAATGTAATAATAGGGATAAAAACAGAACCCTTTAATTATCTTAGATGGAAAATAATTTTGATAAAATACTTGAACTCCATTCTTGAGGAAAATATCCTTTCTACTTCAAAAACACTTTTCCTTTCTTAACATGTCATACAATTTTAATCTTAAAGAAGTTGATTAAAAATAAACATGAAAACTTGTAAAGGAAGCTTCTTGGAAATAATGTTTTAAAAATCCATTAATGCCGTATAAGTTTAAAAAAAACATTCTTCTCGTACTTTGGTCGGAAAAGTCAAAAAAATACCTCGTACGAAAAACGACAAAAGATTCCTTTCATATCCTTTACTAAAAATTTACTGAAGGGTAAAATTGGATATAATCTATTTTAGGTGGATGGAAATAATATTACATATTGAGGAAACATGGATGTGGATGATAAAATACACCCCAGTAAATACTTACGAATAAACAATCTCGGATAAAAATGAGATTGTGATATTTCCCTTACCTTAGGTCCAATTTGCTTTGTACGTGTCCAAAGCTCCTGTATAATGGTTTAAATAATGTTATTGACTTATTCCAGAATCATACATATTGATATGATATCATATATGGTCATATTCTTAGCTTCTTGATAGTAATATTTCATTGTTACTTGTTACTCGGGTCTTTATTGCCTTTTGTTCTTATGCGTGTTTTGCCGAATACATTATTATTCTTATTTTAAGGTTATAGATACCTTATATCCAGAATGGTATTAGTGTAACATATATCATATTTATTCATTCAATTCATTTATATAATTACTATGTAATGATGATCATGTAGAACGAGTCGCATCACATCGTGGAGACGGTATTTCATACGTACGCACGAGTGATGATATCGTTCCTATGATCGTGGAATTGTATTGGAGTATATATATATTATTTCAGTATCAATATTACTTTATAATAGTCATAAATAGTTACTCATTACACCATTATACCCATCCTTGTAAGGTGATGGTGGAAAATAGATTACAACACGGCGTGGAGACGGTATTCCGTACGTACGCACGCGCGGTGATTTCATTTTTCCGTGGGATGGATAGAAGGTGAATTAGGGTTGTTTCATATTTATAATAACATATAAGTATGTAAGTAATACTGATGTTATTACTTTATCATGAAACAACTAAATAAGAAGAAGTTGAAGAAGAAAGAAATTGAAAAGATCGGTAATGGATATTACCTCTTCTTTGGAATGCCTCTTTGAATCCTCCACTTAGGGAACTAAGATTGGTCTTTGAAGAAGACCAGGACCTCTAGGATTATTCTAGGGAAGTGGAGAGGAGAAAATGGCATGGGTTGGCCGAGCTTGAGTGCACAATTTGGTGTGAGGAGGAGGGGGAGGAGGTGCCCTTTTATAAGGGAGGAGAGGGGCACCTTAGGAATATCTCAAAATATTATTTTATATTAAAGTCAAAATCGGTTTGTAATGGTTCCAAAGGGTCTTATTTCGAAGTTAAAGTGGGTATGGGTCTAAATCCTATCAACCAATAGGATTTAGACAAGTTTAGGGAATTATTTTAACCTTATCAATTAGATTTAACTCTAAGTTAAATAATTTAACTTTTACCGTGTCTTTTTGTTTTCTTTCACTATATGGTTAATACACTTACTATAACATGCCAAAAGAACCCCAAATTGTTTATTATTAATATATATATCCTTATCTAAGTCATTTGGCCGAACCTTAGATTTTTAGGAATAAAATAACAATTAATAATATAATATTTTATTTAAAAACTATTTTGTGTCAATTTTGACACTATTTGATATATGATTTTTGTGAAAGTCATAAAAGATTTATATGTTCGAACCAAATTGATTAAATAAACATAAATATATCATAGTAACCTATAAAATTAGTGGAATTCATAAAAAGTCTCAAATTACATTTATTTTGGTGTTTATAACATCAATTATGTCAATAATTCATTAATAAGATAATTACTGAATCATCATTGTGTCATAAATAAATTAAATTATTTAATGTCTAAAAATTACAAATAAAATACCATTATGTAGGAAATATTTTTAGATTTCTAATGAATATTTATAGTCGAATTTATATTATGTATAACCCCATATTAAAAATGATTTACTTATTAAACTTTGATTTTAACTATTTTAACCCTTCTTTAAATAAATTAATAATAAATGTCCTAATCTAATCCAAGTGGGCCTAAATGGTCATATTTTATTAATAAGGTTGTTTTTGGTCGAATGACACTTGTACAATAGAATTAGGACAAGTGTTAGGGTAATATTAATATCATATTTACCCTTAGTTACCCTATTAACTATTAACCGCGGTAAAAAAAAGTAAAAAGTTACTATTCACCAAAAAATTATTTTTAACTCATTGAACCACATTTTACTTACTGATATCAACCGTGTCTGTCGGATTTTTGAAATTCCATTCACAGAAGCGGTAAAATTAAGTTTTATGCAAAATTCAGTTTTTAACCTACCACTTAGAGGTTTCACTATTCATCAAAAATTGAAAGTTTTCAGAAAAATACCAAAATTTCACCCTAGGCTAATTTCGATATTCTGAGTCCAAAAATGAAGTCCATTTTGAAAAATAAAATTTATAAAATTTCAAAAAGTGGTTATTACTATTCATAACGGCTACTTTTAATAGCATATTGTTGTTTAGTGAAACTTGGTATTGCGTACGACACAAGCTATCTAGGAAGGTCACGATTGCGTGTAAAGCAAGCCAAGCAAGTGTTGTGTAGAAAAAGATTCCTTTGATGATTCATATAACATAAAAGTCTCGGGTGTTACAGAGATACATACCTCATTGTTTCCAAACCTATAGAAAAAAAGAAGCTACAGGATATGAATGGGTGATCAAATTATAGAATTTACTAAGACTGACCTACACATGTCCAATGTCAGCCTAATATGTGCATATATGGGGACTTTTGAGTCATGAACATATACTGTTGACACAACCTTAATGTGTAACCTTGTGAAAATGTTAATACACATTGAAGCAGTAAAGAGATAAATAAAAATTGAGACAAGGAAACGATGACACTACAATAATATATTTTACAATGAAATGTAAATATAGAAAATTTCAATTGATCAAAACAAAAGTTAACAAACATAACCGAGTTCTAATATCCTCCATGCTTCTCATCATTTTCATCATCAGCAATTTGAATTCCATCACTAACAATTTCAGATTCATTAGAAAAATATTTATTTTTCACAACATCTCACCTTTTCCTAGAATGTTTTAATAGCTTAAATATCTCAACTGATTTCCAATAGGTTCTTTATGCATGTTAGATGGTGTTTGTAATGCTATGGATGAAAAAAATCATTAACCATGTTTTCACATAGATTTGGAATCAGGAAATAAATATCCTAGATATTGAAAATAGGAGGATGGAAATAGGGAAAAAACATACCTTGCATGACACATAGATAAATTTGTGGAAATCCACAACAGCCCTGGTAAAAAATCTAAATAAAGTAACATTGGACAAACAAAATAATTACACGGTGTAATATTCAACCAAAATTAATATTCAACCGAAATTAATATTCAAAAGAAATTAATAAATCTTGTAAAAATGGAAATAATTTCCACATATTGAGAATAACATGCCTTTTTCTTACCTCTGGATCTGTAGGGTCTCTGAAGATTCATAGCCGTATAAAAATGGTGGAAGACTGAACATCATGGATTCCTATTTCTTGGGGTGTGACTGAAAATGTATTATATATAAGTATGTAAATTGTAGTATGAATAGAGTGAAATGTGAAACATTGAAATAGAGTAAAATGTTACATATATTTTACCTACGAAATATTATTGTATGCGAGATCTCTATTTAACAGTTTGAATCTGCATTTAGGAAAAAGTTCGACCAGTCGGCGAGATCGGAAAAGCAAAATACAAGTTGATTATTTCCAAGATATTAAAATAACATTCCTGTTTCATAAATCTAGATATTTAGGATCTCTGATGAATGTATATGGGGTTCACGAAGAGGTTGACGGGTTTCCTCAATGACGTTTGATGGTATAAAAAAAGGATGGGCTTGCGGCATGGGGACCAAACGGGAAGGAAAGGAAACTCACGAGCTAAGAAGACAGAGTAGAGCAGTACAAATTCTAAAGGTAAAGAAAAGAGGTGAAGGAAGTAGATGACAATGGATCCATGGGAGGAGATAACGAAAGAGTAGAAACCCTAGATTGGGGAGACTGAACAGAAAAGCTAGTTTTGGGAGTCTGAATGGAGAAGCATAGTAAACCCTAGTTTGGGGAGGAGGGCAGAGAAGGAGGCGTAGGCGAGGTGTATACAGAGGCGTAGCAGGAGAGTAGATTTGGAGAGGTAGATAATATCGATATAGGAGTCGTTGATATAGGGAGACGAAAATCTTGGCCGAGGTACAGTGGGAGAGGTGAGTTTTGGGGATGGAGTCAACAATATTCTGCAGAAAACCTAATACGACCCGAGTAGAATAGTGAGCGGGAGGAGAAGCAGGTAGGTCGTAGCAAGCAAGATTTTATGGATTGGATGGAGGAATTGTAATTTTTTTGTGATGTGGCCTTATATGGAAGTAACACATCAATTGGAGGAATCCTAATTTAGTATAGATAGTAGATTACTCAATTTGGGGACTAGCGCAACTGACTTTATCACTATTTAACAATTTCACAAATTAAAGGAGTTCTTACTATCCATTACATATTCATAGAGTATGGATGGTCTTCAAGAAGAATATATATGTATTATTTTTCAAAATATATGATGTTTCACATAATTCTATAAACAAAATTTCTCTAAAAAATTATGCTCAAATAAAGTTTGAATGATCCTCACAAGAGTAGTACAGAATGGAATTTCAAAATTATATACTGAAGATCAAATACTACAGGAAAATATTAATCAACACTCACACTCCATTTAGTAAGGATGTCACCTATGTAATTGGGAACATGAATTATAATAATTGATAAAAAAATGATGCATTTTTTTAACTCTTATACATTAATTTATACACTATTGAGCCTATAAATGGAACAATAGAAATGGTGTGCCTATATATATTTATTAAAAAATGGTATGATACAAAAAAATCCAATAAATCATAATCATATAAGGAATAATATTTGGAAAAAATGGATGATAATATTAATATATTTTTGTTAGCAGGGAATAGATATGATACAAGGTATTCCTTAAGATAGTAAGGTTTTTGATCTCAATAGATGTTGAATTTTTATTCATGATAACCATTGTATACCCCTATGTATTGTTATACGTAAGTAATGATTAAAATTTCGAGGATGAAATTTCATTATTGGGGGAATTTTTTGATTATCAAAATATTTTTATGGACCAACATTAATGGATTTAAATAAAGTGAAATGTTTTAATGTAAATGATCCT
Organism: Viscum album; assembly: GCA_963277665.1. NCBI lineage: Eukaryota > Viridiplantae > Streptophyta > Magnoliopsida > Santalales > Viscaceae > Viscum > Viscum album. The sequence goes on from OY728164.1 coordinate 1,202,015,253, forward strand.
AGAATACATGATTTTTGGAAAAAACTTTGGATTAATATTTACCATAGAATTTATGAACATATTGATTCTTAAAGTTATATTAAATCTCATTTAAATTTTCTGGTTAATGCATTGAAATATCTAATAATTAATCATAATATAATTTAGTTAAAGATAATTAATATCAATTTTTTACTGTTTCACACCAAATGATTAAAATTCTTTTTTTGATGGAAGAAACGAAATACCACATAACATTTTGATCTCTTCAAGAATATTTAATTATCATTACTTTTAAAAAATGTAGTCTGAATTATTTAAAAATATTTTCAAATATTTAAATCACCTTCAAGAAATTTTTATGTTGATCCAACACCTTTTAATTTTAAAATAATTATATGTATCATGGTTTCATTGTTATATGACTTCAGAGGTATATTTCTACCATATCATTCGACAAGGGACACACCACCAAGGACCTGACCATTTCAGTATTGGTGTTTTGGAAATCATAATGAAGTATAAACAATACATAAAAAACACAATGGAATATTCTGATTATTTTAATTAATGGTATAAATTTCACGTTATCAATCAATAGGAGAAAATATGTGGATGCGATTTTTTTAGGATGGGGAAGAATGAAATTTCTCAAAAATTCCTTTATGTTATTATTAAAATAAAAATTTTTTATAATGAAAATTTATTATGAACACATAGAATGAATATTTCATTTCATTTTAATATAACACATAAGGTTTTTATATGGTATATTATAAGGTATATACATATTGAATATTGATAAATTCACTAAAACAAACTTTATATTATTGAATTCCCCTATGAATAATTCTCTTTCAATAAAGATTATATCAAGAAAGATATGCATTATGAAAACAATTATAATTATAATGGGATGTGTGAGAACATTTTAAGAGAATTATTTAATTTTGAAGAGTGAAATATGGTGTTTTTATGGATATATGTCCAAAAATAAATATAAAAGTTGTCAATAATATTGTTGGTCATTATTACATTTGGATTTGTATTCATGTGACTGTTGGGATTATTTTATGATTGTTTTTTGGGAACATTAAAAATAATTAATCACCATTAAAATTATATTTTATTATAAATTTCTATGTTTTAAATAATTTCTATTTTTATTAAATTATTTTATCAAACATGTATATATTATAATAAAAATTAATAAATTACGAATTAATATTTATATTTATTAGTCTGTTTAAAATGTCCAAAAAGTTGTTAATTATAAATAAATAATGATTATTAATTGAAATACACAATTTTGATATTTTTAGAGGTATTTTATAAAATAAATAAAATATTTGGACTCATTGCATGAAAATTATATTATGGTGATTTTAGGGTAATGTTCCATAAAAGATGATTTGGTGGGGTGTAAAAGGTGACAATCCCATTTTATTTTGAAAAACCACAAATCTAATGATATAACAATGATATTATATGGATTTAAAATTTATTATTCCTTATTCATGATCATAATTTATTTAAAGAACAATATAATACTAAACTAAATATATTTAGAAACATATGCATATCTTTTTTAATATACACGATTTTATCTATTTAGAAGAAAAATGTTTTTATGAGTTATATACATATCATATTAGTATTATTTTTTTACACATTAATAAATTGAATCAATTCACATTTATTTTATATTATGAATAATAATTTAAACATTATATAATAATTTCAATTTAATTTTTAGGCACAAAAAATTTACCATTTTAAAAAAAGTGTTAACGAAATATGGGAAAATAATGTACAAGGTTAAAATTCACAAGTATAGACTTAAAACAACTAAAAATGAAAATATCAAATGACTTTGGCGTGTTTTTAAATTTACTAATCAACCATTCCATAATTAATTTTCATTCAAATTCATTGAAATTAATTCCACCCAATAGTAGATAGCCTTAAATAAAAAATAATCATTATCTAATCACATAAATACACCCCTCAAGAAGCAAAAATATCCCCATTCCATTCCCATGTTAAAAAAAATACATTGATCATTATTTATCACCCAATACCACATTTAGTCTCTTATATGTGGTTACATCATTTTATAGTGTCCCTCTCTAACTTTAAGATGCATCCACTCAAAGAGAGGGTCCTCAATCATTCACTTTAGTTTTCCAGTTCATTACCTTTGTTATGTTGTGTTTTTATATTTATTTTTTATATTGTACCGTGTTCTTTATTTTTTTTTATTATTATCCCCTTGATATTTTTTAAATGTTAATTTATTTATTCCCTCACATTTTAGATTTTTTCATGTCGTTATAATTTTTTGATTATCCTGTAGCCTTGACACCAGCATGAAATTTTAGTAAATTGAAATGTTTTTGGTTTCCTATAAATCAAATCCATTTATAGATACTATATATGGGTGAGACTCTATAATTTTTTAAAATTGGGATAATTACATAAAAAATGTAGTTTTTTCCATTAAATCGACTTCCACCTGGTGCATGAAAGTGGGCCTCATTGCCCACCGGGTTTGAAACTCTGGAGGGAGATGCTTTGGATAATTTATATACACTTTGAAACACCAATTTAAATGATTTTTTATTAATTCATTGTTCTGTAACCTTTTAGAATACATGTATTCTAGCTACCTATATTCATTGAAAACATATTCCTTGTGAACAACCAATGACTACAATATCATATAATTCACTTCTAAAGGGTGTATATTTATACATCTTTAATTTACTAGTTATTCCTCATGAGGATTCACCATGATATATTTATGGGTTAATGATTAAAAAAAATATTTTTTACTATATTATTCATTCTTTTATATTGAAAAATCATGAATCATATTCCTTATTGAGAAATTATTCTATGTATTTACAATGTTCATTCAATGGGAATTATTCAGTTATATTTTTCAATTTTTATTGGATTGTATTCAAATAGTATGTAACCGGTGGGGATCATAATTATTGAGCCTCTATGTATAGCAGTTTGTCTCAAGATACAACTGTGACAGATTAATGGGATATTTCATACCACTTATATAATATTTATTGACACAATGATTTCATGGAACATTTAAGATGTTTGGAATTATTCATTCCCATAACTATTTGACTGGTTGTTGATAACATCCATTCTATTCATTGAATTTTATGAAATGTATTTATATAGGCTCTCAGTTTCATTTGATATGTAATAACTCAATTAACTTATTCGTGTACAAATTACTATATTATCTCATACATAAATCATTTAATCTATTAATTGTTAAGTTGTCCATAGACTTATTTATTCTCTGAGTGTCATTTGGTACGGAATAACATAGTTACTTTATTCATGTTACCTTCACTATATGATCATTTATTGAAATCTTGTAATATGTTCATTATTTTTTCCAGGAATTTTTTATTCCCTCATTTTCATTTGATTTATAATAAGTTAGTTTATTTATTCATTCTTTCCTTTACATAGTTTCAGTTATTCATATCCATGAATATTTTCATTATTACGTTGTCGATGGGTTTAATTGTTATTTTGGTTTCATTTTTTATGTAACAAGTCAGTTTATTCTTCACAACATAATTAATTTCAGTGTATTTTATTCCCTTACTGAGCATATGAGCTCATATTTTATATTTTTTTTCCCAATTTCCCCATGAATCCAAGAGGATTAATACATATGATAAATAGATTTCTTGTGGAATAATAGTGTTTTCATGTGTTTACATGATGTATTTTTAATTTCAATGTAATTTAAAATTTGGTTATGTATATGGTTTCCTAGGGATAAAAAACTAATGGATCCTATGTATTTTTATCTAGGTACCACTATAATAAAATACCCATAGACTATAGGGTGATGGATTATGATTTGTTTCAAAAAAAACTAAATTTCAATTTATATCCTTAATTTGTTTATGTTATGATGCAAAAGAGAAATGTAAATGTTTTATTTAGTTACTATAATAATGTTAAGGTCACTCAATACCCTTAAATATAATAGGATGTGTTTATATGTTATAATATAAATAGTAACACTATATATAAATTCATTTCATGAAAATTTTTATAAGAATGTATTCTGATAATGATGATCATTTACTTAGAAACATTTTTATGTCGATAATAAAGTAAATTAACAAAATTAAACTTGATTTTTGTAGAGTTAATGTGTTTGAAAATATCCAGATAGTTGATCATTAAGAATAAGATACTAATGTCCCAATATTTTTCCAAATTCTAACATCTTAGATGTTGCTCAGTAATAATTTTAATGGGTACATTTGATTTTGTTTCAACATAGATCTGTCACATGAATTATATAAATATGTAAATATTTAATCAAAACCCTTAAAATTATAGGAATCATAATGATAATATGCAATTCTATCATACATTATGTCTTAAATATGTTATTAAGTCTGGTTTTTAGTAATTCTAATTGATTTTATGAATATAACATGTATTATTCTCTATAAAAGTCAATATCTACAATATCATTCATTCATTTTGGTTTCATATATGTATATATATATATTTTTTATGAAGTAAAATAATATTTGACTTCTAAAAGTAAGACTAAAAGTTATACCTTACATATGTTATTCTTGTTGTATTATAGGAATTGATGAAATGTTATGGTTTGTGTGAGTATGATTATTATATCCGTCAACAAAATATTCTCATGAGGAAGAAAACATGTTTTTCCCTACTATGTGGCCAATTATGTATAATACAAGAACTATAATACCCTATTCATTTGGTATATTATGGGTTCATGGAACATATTTAGAGTTTCCACTAAAAGATATTAGTGATATAACTAGTATGAAAACAATCATAAATTTATACCTTTCTTCTATAATCATTGAGGCATAACTAATTTTGGGGATGGGTATATTGCTAACCATGTCTTTGGTTGGAGCTCCAACAATATGAGTTTTTTACACTAATATAATGAGTATGAAATCTAGGATCATGATTAATATTGAATGATGATGTCTATGAACAATACTATATACTATATATGTTGTATGTTTCAATTCAAGTGAAGGATATTTGTTGTGATCGTTTATAATGGTGAATTAAATGTTATATAAACATCAACATGGATAGTATACACTCATTTAATAAAGGACATATATGTTGGTCATATGGGATTAACACCCTATTTTTCCCATGGTATCTCAAGGTCTTAGAAAAACGGATCATGGTATAATAAACTATTTCAAATGATACATATGTGGGATATAAGAATAGAGATAGATGTGTTTTATTGAGATTACTGAATGTCCATTTATATATTTTGTATCATTGATGCTTTGGTAACCACATATCCTTTCTAATATATGTAGATCTAATGATTCATATATTTTTATCAATGATACAAAAACCGAAGTGGTCAGACATTGTGTTTGATAAATGAGGATTGAGTTGGACTTTGTTACCTACCATTAATGATTTTTTATAGTTTTTCCCAAATGATTTTTTGAAGGGTATTGCACATGGTATAGAATCCTATGTAATATAAGGGGAAAATGATATCATTCAATATGTGTTTTATAAGACATAAATTGTTTTGATATTGTTTCATAATAAATCATATACTATATAATATAAGCTGAACTGAAACAATGTCTATAAAGATTTAGTGTATGTGGGATATTGAAGGATACATTCTCCATATAATTTAACTCTTAAGATAAGTTTTTTTATTTTATTTTATGATCCTTTTAAGTCAAATTGTATGAAATTAAAAGGCATATTTTGTCTACAATATGTGTTATGTTATAATAACATCCAAAAACTATTATTTTACATAGAGTATGTGTAATGTTTAATAGTTATTCAATTGAAGAAGTCTCACAAACTATCCATACTAAATTCATTTAATATGATGAAATTTACATGCATTTCATTCATATAATGAATTTATAACTTCACATAGAATTACTCATTAAATTTACAATGCCTGATTAAATGCTTGTAGTTATGGAGAGAATATAAAATTATATATGTAGTGTCTTACTACCATATGATGGTATATGGTAACCAATATATTATTTTTCAGTACTCCATTGATCTCATAATTCTCTTACACTTCACTATTTTTCTTCACAATTCACTATCTATTAATAGTAGATGAGAGTTTTTGGGTTGATAATTATGTGATTTATTAAAACTTTGGATATACCATAGACGAGGTATATCATTCATCTTCATATTTATTCATCTTCATTAACCAAATTTGATGAAAATGGATGTTTTAGAACAACAGTGAATGGTAAATTTATTGTTTCTTCATTTTATAGTAACAAGATTTAATTAATCATGCTTGGTAATCCAATTATTGGATTTATAATTCATTTAAAACATAATGTATAAGTGTCATATGGTACTATAAAACCTAGGACACTTACCCTTATTGAATATTATGTAGAGTAACATTTTCTAGTATACTCCTCACATAACACATTTCATTAGTGTGTATGAGAGACCATGCAGCTAAAAACTATATTGTATAGAGATTTAGGGCTCATCACCGATGTGACTAATGTTATTATAGTATGTGATATCGAATTTTTGAGTAATATATGAGCAGATAATGGTATATTAGAGCCTTCAAAAATCATAAACAGACCAACAATGAATTCCTTTTGAGTTCAAGGAGAAAGATCATATATTCTTGAAGGTATCAGAATGACACAATTTTTGGATATTTTCTCAAAGAGGCCTATCATGACCTAGGTTTACCAATTCATTATAGATCAGTCACATAGTGGGTGAGGCTAATTATTCCCCAATGTTAACAGATAGTAAAATAAGGTTCAATATATCTCTCATGTGTAGAATATAAGGATATATGTGCACAACCCATTATACGTAATCGACTAGGTTGGTATTGAAATATAAGATGGTTGCATTATCGTGGGGTTCTTAGTTGTGATTGAGGATCAATATTAGAGGGGACACAGAGGAGAAGACATTAATGTTGTGTAAGTGGTGTGATAATATGGGAACCTTATGAAGATAGTTTGGCAACATGAGACTTAGATATAATCCTAAAACCCTCACCTATTTCAGTGAGTCTTACTTTTAGGGTAAAATCCATTAAGGTGTGGATAATTTAGCGACCTAGAAATTTTTTCACAAATCATTTATTAAATTTTGAGGTGTATTGTTCTTTGATAGATGATATGTTATCTTGTGATGTAAATTTTCATTTTCAACTTAGTGTATATGTATAAATGTGATTAGTATGGTTTCATCGAGTTAATCCCACATGAGTAGCATGAGAGGATTACTTATCTTTGTTTGATATTATATAAGAGGTTCTATAAAATGATGGTTTTGGTTGTGTCATGAAGTTTTATTTTTATCATGGAAACTAATTTGACGTTGAAGGGGGATTGATTCATGTTTAGTTATGAGGGTTAATAAATATTTCCATTGACTCATTAATAAATATTTATAACATCATTTGGATCTTTAATTAACCAAAAGACTTTATATGGTGATGGTTAATGTTACGAAATTAATTTGAAATGAGTATAAGGAATTTCATCAAAACCATTTATGGTGGGAGATGAATAGCCAACCCATGGTTCTATAAAAAAATTTGTTTTACCATTTCTCAATCTCTTTTTTCCATTACTCTCTTAAACCTATCAACTTCTAGTGGTGTGTTTCCTGAGACATAATTGTGTTGTAGAATCATCCCTCTATAAGTGAATGTTGGGTGACCCCTTGGTTCTTCTAGAGTATGGAATCATGAATCATCAATGACGTAAATCAGTGGTAAGTCTCTTTGATCATATCATAATGCAATATCAAATGATATTGTTAGGAGTATACAAGTGGTTGCATCTTTGTTTCCATATTATTTCACTTCTATATTTCCCTTTTGACATCTGTAATAAGTGTTTTGAGATGAAACCAACTTGATCAGTTTTTGATATTCATTGTCATATTTTAGCCTTTCTGTCGTATACTTTTTTATTTTCCTCATAGTTTTATTTAAAATTCCACTATCATTTATAAAGTCAATTTGTTTTGTTCATCCTTATAAGTAGAGGCAAATAGCATGTATTATATTATGTGATGAAATCATTGGGAATTGTAATATTTTGATACATGGTGTATCATGGAAGATGTGATTACTTGAGGTAAGATTCATCTTGAATATTCTATATAAGGGGTGAAGAATTAATTTTTTTCCTGAGAATTTTGATTTTAATGTGAGGAGGGAGATATTATATAATTAATATGACATGAGTTGTTTTTGTTGTATAATTGATTTGGTGGATTAGGCCTTACAACATTACTATAGAAAAACTATGTGTTTAGTTTTCTTTTTTATCAATAAGAGAAATATATATTATGTGTTAAAGGGTTTCAATATTTTTTATTATGATGTAAATGATTCTTCAATTGTGTTTAGAAAATGAGGATTTAAAATAATGAAGATGATTTTTTAAGAAAATTTATAAATATATTCAAGAAGCCTTCATATCTAATGATAATAGTGTATGTTTCTATATCCATTACGATTGATAAATTTTAATTAAAACATTGACTATGGAATGTTAATAATATAGAAGTTGAGGTTGAATTTTTTTCCTTTTCAACATGTTTCATCACATTATTATAGATATTTATTTAAAAGGATTAAAAATAAGTTTAATATTTAGAGACATCAATTTTGAGTTATGATGAAACCATCCATGGGGTACTAAGAATAAATGTAAAACTAATTAGTGATAAATATATTTACAAGAACAATTTAGAAGGATGATGTAAATGATTAATTTTATTATTATTGGTTAATAATGAAACCCCCAAATTCAATTATTTACAAGCTATAAATATCATTGGATATAAGATAATGATGTTATTAATTATTCAAATAATTACATGAATTATTTGGAACTTCGTTAAGGTTATTTGGAGTGATATGGGAAGAATCTATGATTATTTAATGTTTTTTTGGAAATTATTATTACAAATATAGAAATTTTTAATTTGAGAATAAAAATTTATTAATGTATGAACAGAGATGGTTGATCTACCACTAAAGGTTCAAATTAGCTTGGAAGGTTGAATACCCAGCAAGAACCTAGTGTATAAAATGTTAAATATATTGAAAATAATATTCCCTTCCCTAATCATGAATGGATAAAAACTATAAAAACAATATAGAAGGTTTACCACTTGAACAGTTCTATAAAGCCTGAAGTTTTAAGAAATGCATAGTATTGCAACTTCTTGAAGCACATAAGTTTAAATTATGAAATCAGAATGTTCACAGAATATGTAAGGTTCAATAAAACATAAAATAATGACATGTTTCATAAAAGTAAGAGGATATATGAAGGTAAATTCAATAGAATGTTAAATTCCACAAAAGGTAGGAAAAAATGGATTTTATAAATCACTAAAGGTAATCTATGAAAAGAACGTAGATAATTTTTTTAGAAGCCTAGGGAAAAAAACATGTCATTCTCGAATATTAAATTTTCTATTAATAAATATTTAAATGTGTTAGAGAATTATTTATTTATAAATAAATATTAATTACATTATTTATTCAATCTAATAATATAGAATATATGACTTTAACAAAAAAAAATTATGAATTTTTATGAATAATGTATATATAAATTATTTAAAACTCAATCTACCCTTCAGAGATAAAAATTAAAGAAGTATTTGATATTATTAATCAATTTTTAAATATTGGGTTCTATCCTAATTAGGTCAATTATAATTAAGATGGTTTTTGAATTTGAGGTCTGTAGTGTTGGGATGTAAAGAAAAAGTGTGATTATTTAACTATTTTATTTGATAATTATTAAAACTAAAATGTATGTACATTTTTTCAAAAGTTCTATTTAATTTAAAGAAAATTTATATTTTTGAATATTTTTAGTAATTTGATACTTTTTTTGAGGAGTTGGAGAAGAAAAATACATTTTGGTAACATGATTTAGAGATCTTTTGCTCTTGAACATATATTGATAATTACAGGTACTATAATAGTGAAACCAAAATTAGTCATTCACTGAGCAGGAATTTTTCCGGTGTATAAAAAGACAATATCTTATTTCATTTATTGAAACTGATGTCTATGGGAGTTATTTAATGCTCTTGGATGAAGAAATTATGAAATTATGAAGATTTAAAAATGAGATAAGAGGGAAGAATAAAATAATTACTAAATATATTGAAATATAACACACAAAAGGATAATAAAAAGAAATAATCATGTGTATTCTCTAACTCGAAAAACTGAGATGGGATACACTATTGAATTGATGGATTAATAAGTATATACCCAATCTATGAGTGTAATTATCAGAGAACAAGATCAAAAAGATTATGTATTAAGTATATGGAGGAAGAACCAAACCATGGAAGTTCTAGAGTATTATTATAATAACATTGGATATGATACTGATTGTTAATTATTGATGTTATTGTGAAATATTACACGATATGTCTAGAATATCTATTTGTTTCATGGAAGATGATCAATTTTATGTTGTTCAGTTGAAACATAGATATGATAGAGATATTTGTGTATGGATAAAAACATTTTTGGTGTGCAGTGTGAAGTTTCATTCCCTATTTAGACTCCATTAATGGAAAATGGTGGAATGTTGTGTGTTTTTAGGATACAGTAGAGATTTAGGATAAAAATATTTCAAGGCCACTATAATTGAAAACATGATAACAATGAATAACCAATGGTTGTGGGGATAGGCCATCCATGGAAAGATGTAATCTTACTTTGATAAGAAACTTGCATCTTTTTTGTATGTAGATTTATATACTAAATAATTTCTCTAAGCCCAAGAGACTTAATAATTAGAGGGATGGGGCATTAATTATCCATATAGGTTAATTTGAAATAATAAATTTATAACTAGAAAAAGAGGACACTAATTCTCCCCATCCTCCCCTTTGTGATAACATAGAAAAGAGGGTACATGAAGTTGTATCAGTTCCAATGTCCCCTTTGATTTATACATGAATATTAACTCATGATGGAAAATGTAAAATCTATAAACATAATGTATTATCCAAATTGTAATGATATAAACTATCAAAAATAGATGGTTGGGATGCTTCCTAACCTCTATTTTATTATCCTTGAAACAGGAGGCATTGAAATTATAAGATTGTAACCCATAGCTAAAGGTTCTCTGAAAACATTATTTGATAAGAGAAATTAATAATTTTATAGAAAAGTTCTAAACTTCATCTTGATTTCTAAATAAAAAAGGTATATGAAAAATCCATAGGAGTTCAAATTGAAAAGGATATATTGGTAAAGAAAAGAACTATTTATAATGTAGAGAAAAATTTAAAGGAAAAAAAGATTCCAGTATAAAGGATAGGTTTTTAATACATTCAGATAGGTGATGAGGAAAAAATTTATTACTATTTAACTAGAATGATTTATATAATATACAATATAAGAGTTTATGGTAATATTATGAATTATTCAATCATTGTATTAAATCTAATGAGATATATTCTAGATAGATTTGATCCCATGTTTTTAGCTTTAGAAGATAAGGAAAATCATTATTTGGATGAACATAAAAATATTCTCATAGAATATGATATGATAAGGGTGCAAAATTTTAAAAATAATGTCAATAATGTGATGTATTTTGAATCCATGAGACAAAAAAAACTGAAAGATGATGATATTATAAAATAAAGTGTATCTAATAAAATAAAAGATAACAAAGATTATAACAGTATCAAATCATTTTTATTAATGAATTTCATATAGGCCATGAATAATGTAAATGTTCTACAAAAAATGTGTTGTAGAAACTATATTTTCGTATGATATATTTTCATCAATTTACTAATGAAAAAAATAGTTTAATACAATTCTATATTGGATGTAGAAAAATAAAAAAACATTAAGGGGTACCAGTAAGAAGAAATAAAAAATCGATAAGTTGTGTTATTGTAGCTTAAAAATAAATTTCATGAGTAATGTGGATGATACCAACTCATCATCTATTATCCACATTGAAAATAAAACCATTTTTATTACTCATGTTGGGAAATTATTTTATTCATCATGAAGTTCATATTATGGGGATGAAATAATAGATTTGTAGTGTGCATTGAAAGGTGAGATATATTTTTTTCATTAGTATAATACAAGACTCAATAAGGTGAAAAAGAAAACATTTGAAAACGAATATCAATGTATTTGATATAAAATAAAAATCTGTCAATAAGGAAGAAATTATTTATGATCTCAAGAAGTAGAAATATTAAATATATGTGTAAGATAATATGTTCATTAACATCGGAGAAACATTAGATATTATATAAGAATAGCTAGCTGAGACACAAATAATCTATATTGGATCTCAAAATGAGTCCACAATATATGAACAAGGCATTATCATGTTTATTGATGTCACACTAATTCGTCTCATTTTGGTTATTTGATAGACAGAAATAAGCATATGAAAACTAAATCTAATAATTTTTAAAATAATTGTTCCTTTATAGTGTAAGTCTAAAAAACAAATCTAGGAATGTCTTAAACAAGAATACAATTTAGTGAATTCCTCCACATTAAAGGAATAGAAAAAAATATCAAGAATATCACTTCCCTAATGGAAAATAAGGATCGATTTGATGATGGAAGACAAAAACTAATTAATTGATAGGTTTTATCATATAATAAGATAATTTATTTTTGGTTTTTGAGACATTTATAGTAATAATATAAACAAATTATTAAATTTCTATAGTAATAGGTATTTATAGGGAAACATTAATTAACATAGGGAGATTTATAAAGAGAATATGAGATAATAATCTCACAGAAATAATGATTTGACATATAATATATATAATCTATCAACTAAAAACAAATTTTAGTTTTTATTGAAATATTTTGTTGGTGTGATAAAAAAGTTCATAGTGTTATAGAGTGGAAGAATATCATACCAAGTGATATTCCCTACAGTGTGAAGGGGAAAAAAATTAACAAGATTTTAATGAAAGCTTAAAAATCAATAATGGTTGATCATACCATGATATAATGATTAATAGTTTTTCAAAACCTATTGAATATGTATAAAAAAATTTATAAAAAATCAACTAGATGTGGATTTAAGGAATAAATTTTGTTTGAAAGTAAAGGCTAAAGATGGCGAGATATTTTTTTAAGTGACACCCAATAATTATAAGGAATTTTATTTGGGAGTCAAAGAAAGGTAGGGAATATTATGATGGACTATAAGACCTTCCAATTAGCTTAAGAAGAAATGGTAAACATAAAGTCAACCATGAACAGGGAAATGAATATTCATTGATATCTATGCTGGAAATTAATTCTACAAATATGGAAATAGTTCATGTGAATAATATTTAGATGATATAAAAATAATAATAAAAAATAAAATTTTTAACTCATTCCATAAGGATAAAGAAATTAATGAAAATGATTGTTTGAGAGGAAAATCTCAGTCTCACAACTTTTATAATTCATCAAAAAGCACCATCCATATTCCCTTAAATTATTATAGATTTTATAATAAAATAAATGTAATAAAAAAAGATATATGTGGCTTATATATAATATATACTAAAAAATTGGATCGTCATTAGATATCCCAGACCAGAAATCTTAGGTTCGATGCTAAAAACCCATTATTTACACATTGTCTTTGATATCAAGTGATATGACTTTGAAAAAACACACACACATACATATATTTCTATAATTAAAATATTAAATATCATATATAGTTATAAAATATCATATTCATAATGGTTTAGGGTATTTGGAAAATATCAATAAATAAAACTTATTTCCCAAAACTTGTAAATATATCTCCATAATCGAACAATGATAGACCCCTTAATAGACTCATTATAAGTTATACTCAACATCATAACTTGTGGAATGGAAACGTAATAAATTATTGAACTCATATTCATAGTAAGGGAAAAAATTCATCATGTCGTCAGTGGTCAGATCAAAATCATATGACAAAAAATGATAATGGTATAAATTTTTTGTTAAAAATTACAATAGAAATACATAAGTAATCATGGAAGTACATTTAATACCAGATGACTAATATTATACCATGGAATAAGAGTGTGTAAATATGAGATAATAAACATGATCCATGGATCATAACATAATCATATAACATTGGATTATAGTATTAGAATATGCATATGAAATTATAACATTTTGAACATAACTAACTGCATCTAGTTCATGCTCAATCATGTGAACATAGCTAATTATATTGATTTTACACTCAATATTCTTAACATAGATAATGACATTTTTTAACTCTAAATATTTTGAACATAGTTAATCACATCGAGTTCACACTAAATTGTGTGATCATATCTAACTGTATCAAGTTCACGATCAATACATTGAGAATAACTAACATACCCGGGTTCACTCTAATTTCATAAAAATGCCAATAAAAATCATTTCCACTATCAAACTTTTGAAAATAGATAACTACATTGATTTCATGATAAATCATGGGATCATATGTAACTATATAGAGTAAACACTCAATCTTGTGAACATAGATAAACATATTGAATTCATTATCAATCATATTAACATGGGTAACTACAAATAGTTCATGTATAACCTTGTGAATGTAAGTAACCACATTGAGTTTATAGTCAAAATAATTATTATACCATGAATAAGTCAAGATAATAAAATTTGTTTCATAACATTTCCAAATGGTATCAAATAAAATGACCTCAATAGATCAGTTGATCCCCAAAATTCAATTTCCAAATAAGTGTATTTCAAAAACAAATTTAAAGGATAATTTATTAAAAATTACTACAATATACAGGGATATTTTGGATATAAATAAAAAAATGACTATGAACCCATGAAAAATAGAGTATAGAGACATTTCATAATATTTTCTTAAAGGGATGAAATTATGAATCACTTTGAGAAATCATTTTAAAGAAGGTTAAATGATATTTTTAAAGACCACTTTAAATAATAAATCCATGAATAAATCATGATGGATTTATATAGGAAATATAGAGTGGAAGATAAAAATATAAAATTGAAAGTGAAATAATTTTCATATTTATAAAATACTATTACTGAAACATGACATTTTAAATAGAATAAGAAACCATTATTTTGAAAATATGTTAATGGAAATAATTAAAGCACATGATATAATTAATATTCTATTTTAATAATAATATAGTAAATAATTTTTGAGAGAAGAAATATGCACATGTAATGGAAAATTTCAATAATGATAATGAGAATTATTCTTTACAATGTTTAACTTTAATGGTGAGATAATTAATTCAATGAAAAAGAATTCAAGTAAAACCTCTTTGAAATGGAGTTCATGAGAATAAAATATATATTATAAAAACCTAAGATGAAGTATAATTTAATTCAAATTTAGGGTATATTTTTCCTATATAATAAGCACAATGTTCAATAATAATGATCATAACTCAATAAAAGGAAATTATTTTAACAAAAACCCTTATGGATTTGATAACCATTGAATCAGAATCCTGTGAAATAAATATTTCAGACGGATTATTCAATCCATTAAATTAAATTAAATATATTATAAAAACAGTCCATGTGTAAGTATATACACCATAGAAAAAAATAAAATTTTGAATTTAAAACACATGTCAATGAATGAAATTTGAAATGGGATAATGCCTAATTTTATTAAAATGTAACATTTGGAAGTTTTGAGTGGGTACAAAATCCTCAAACTTTTTAGTTTTTTATTTTTGTGAGATTATCAACATGTTTATTGATATTTGGGGACTAATTATGGTAGTCTAATTATACTATAGCGGGTTTTTGATTGGTGTTATGTCCTAGAAATGTCCCAAAGGATTCAAAAGAGTTTCAGGTGCATAGGTCCCAGAAATATTTATTTTATGAAATCACAGAAAAAGATGAATGGTTTGATCAAAATGTCTGGCCTCCTAGAAAACCATGCAACAAAAAAGTTCATTAAACATCTCTTTTAAACCATGCAGATGGGAACACATGTCCATGCATGATCTCTTCAAATTTTTATAGAGGGAATATTCACGGTCTTCACATGGATTAATAAACTCTTCCCATAACCATACATAGAATGGTGACGGGGTAGTGAGAACCACATAATTAGCCAAACCGCGATGATCAACCATGTGGGTCATTTAAATGTGTGAAATGATGGATTTTAAATCACTGGTATTTAATTTTTTCCTACTTTCTTCATCATTTCACATGAATCTTATGGGGTCCCCATTTCACTTCCTCTCCTAGTCATTTTACAACTATAGACATCGATGTTCAAATTCGTGATTTTTCAACATCATTGGAAGTGAATTTCTAAGGGTTTTAATTCTATTTCATCTCATTTTAGTTTATATTTCAATGTAGAAATCTAGATATGTTCACGATAATTTTCCATATTTTTTTATAGAATTCATCTAAAATTACAATTCATCTTATGTCGGCCCAAGTTAGAGAATGATATTAGATATGTGATAAATTAATATCTTAATGTATGTGTTTCCACAATTTCTCATTAATTTTATGAGTGTTGTGGGGTGAATTATAAATATTCCAATGAGTTTAGATCGAGAGAGGCCCTAAATAATTAAATATAGTGTATTAAATTATTATATTTATACCAAGGGATGATATTGATTATAACCATGTTCTTTTATGAATGATATGACTTGTAATGTGATTCAGATCACTCGGGTAATTTATGTAGGGTGTCTAATTTGAGTTAATCAATTTTATTATATTGATTTATTGAGTTCCATGGAAACATGATGGGATTTACCTATGTAATGAAGTTATTTTGGTAACCAAAATTGAGGTTACATTGTTGTTAGGATGAGGGAAATAATTGAGTGAAATGTGGTGATGTTTATTACTAGGTTTGGGTGAGAAGGTCATCAGATTGTGGAAATGTTGTTATTTGGATGAGGTATTTTCCCATACGGTTTGAGATTGTGTAGACTATCATTTTTTAGCAACTGGTGTCCATGATCATGAAGTTATGAATGATGTATCTTGGGTTTTTGGGTGATTTTTTATCACTCTTGTTTATTGACACAATTTTGGAGTCGTGTTAACATTGATAGGAATCAATTGTGGTTGTGTTGGCCAATCGTTGTTGATGGGGACCCCATAGATTATGTTGTTTACGGGATGCTGTTGACCATTACATTTGTTGGGGTTTCAATCCATAGAAATCCAAGTGGAAGATTACGGAACTTTTGGTGATGGTGCATAGTCCATTGGTTGGTGGCTGAGGCTCGTTGAAATACATGATTCCATTGGGCTATGATATTAGGGGGACATGAATCATCACTCCTTGGGAAATTAGTTGTTGAGTTGATAGTGATTTTTATTTGGGGGAATGATATTGATGTTCCTCAGTACATTGGGTTGATGATCCAACGGTCATTTTCAATGCAGATATTTGAGGGACTATGGACATGATGGGCATGCCATTAAGACACTTGGTATTTTATGATGGTACAAGGTGTAGGGTGACATGCTTATGGGTGGAACCTGGGGGTTCACCAGTTATGTTTTTCATCTCGACATGATTTTGGAATTAATAAATGGGTTCTATCCACTAGATATATATATATATATACATGTGTTGTATTGCATATATATATTTATGGGAAGACATTCTGAGACATACCAGTGATGGGAAAATTAGGTAGACATTTCCTTATGGTAGTTGAACACAGTAGAACTGAATTAATTAATAACATTTTGTGAAATTATATATATATATATATATATATATATATTACATTGACAGACATAATTTTTTATGGCAGAAAATCAAACATTGGTTTGGGCCTACAAAGTTCATTATCACGCCCTTCAAAGTCCCCTCTTGATGCAAATATTGTTTATTTTATTATGATTAGGAAACAGACTAGAAATAATAGCTAGACCATTGTTATCATGGTGTACTACTTTTCATGGGAAGAATTTCAGGGGACCATGGTGTTTCTAGAATCAAGATCGAGTTACTATTATCATATTTTCTATATATTTATGTAATATTCTAGTCGACCGTGGAAGAACATATATATCATTCTTGTATGTGTTTCTATGTCATGTGTCTTATCTATAAATTAAAAAATCCTAGGATTAAAATAAATAGATATTACATCATTTTAGATGAATATTCAGTAAAATAAAAAAATAAATCACATTGGATCATATTACTTTAATGTATTTAGAAATTTTGAAACAATGACTTCTATCCTTGTAAATGATCTTCAACATCTCCCATAAAGATCTACACATTTAGTACTTCTATGTCAGACCTTTCTTCATTACCTAGATAATGGAAAAAATAAGAAAAGAGTGATATTTTGGGCTCATTAAATAAAAATAACGGAGATATGTAAGCATAAACATGACCATAGTATTATGATAACACAATTGTAACATTCAGAGATCATACCGTTCATATCAAAGGTCATAAAAATGGGATATGGGATAAATCTTGGTTGTTCTAAAGACATTACGACAAGGAAATACAAATCATGAGCCGTGAAATCAAATCTAAGTAAGAAGACATAGTATTTTTGGAATACATATAATAATATAATCTTTTAGGTCAGGGATTCCTACCAATACCAATATAACATATCAGTCATGGACTACAACCCGTGCATGTGACACCCTGTGATTTTCTAGGATAAACTCTTTTTAATATCATTGATGTCTTGTGTTGTACAGTACCCCAAGATTAGCTGGACTATACACAATACTGTATTATGTTGTAGTACATGCAACACTAACTTCTTTTGTGTTACATTCAAGAACCAACTTCCTCAATAGCTTAATTGGATGCAATACTGAGTTTCACAAAACAATTATATATTTTTAAAATATTATTATTTAATGGGACATAATCTAGTTGTTATGAATAGTATTAACCAAATTTTTAATTTTAACATTCATCTTATGTATTTTCTAGACATGATATAAGAACATATTCAATTATTAAGATAAAAGAAATATTTTTCAAAAAATACAGTTTTGGAACATTTTGATGGAACAACCATTTTAAATTTAGTTTTTAAAACTTTTATATATTCTATTTGAAAAAATAAAACCATTCTATGGAATAGTAACATAAAAATTTAATTTCATTAAAATTTTGGAATTATTCTGATAAAATTCACATTTAATAAATAATGAAAAATAATGCATTTGAATTCAAAAATGAATTTTCAAAAAATATATTTATATAGTTATATTATATTATTAATTTGTTTTAATATGTAATTAGATTATTTTTTTCATATAATCCAATTTTTTTCATTGGAAGTAATTTCACAATTAAATATGACATAAACACATGACAATCTTTTGATAAGTTTTTACTTCTTAAACCCCCACTTTCTTGTTTTAACAATTTGAATTAATTTTAAATTAACTTATGCTAGTTCTATTTTTTTAATTATAAAAATTTTGATTCTATATTTTTAATCAATGAGTCAAAATAATTATAATAGGTTAATTTAATTTTTATGCCATTATGAATAGTAACTTTATTAATAATTTTTATTACCACGGTTAAAGCTAAATCAGGTTAGTAAAGTTAAAAATAAAATTATAAAATTACAGTAACAGCTGGAAAAATTTTATTGGATTAATAAATTCAACCCTTTTGATATATGGTTCGAAATGGAATCATTTAATAGCCACTTTCCCATAAATATGACAAGAATATAAAAATGATAATTAATGTAACAAAATGTTACAGTCTCATTTTAGATAAGAATTATAATTTTAAATTGAGGATTACCAAGGAATAAAATCGAATATAGGTAGTATATGGATAGAAAATAGAATTAAGTACATCAAATAATTTTATTTATAATCTTTAGGTATTAAATAATTATCATTAATGATGACTCAATAGTGATGCAGAAATTATTCTATTAAAAAAAATATCAAATAAACTATATTATAAATACTAAAATAAATGTAATATGAGTGAATTAATTCCATACTCTAATTTTATAGATGTCTTAGACATGTTATTTATGGTTTAATGGGGTTATTTCAAACATATCTCTATGTTATGATAATTTTTAAAATTCAACTAATGAATAGTGTAAAAATTGATACTATTAATATTTTAAATAAATAATATATTTTTAAATTATATAAAATTCCAAAAGTGAAAACATCAACCAAATAATTGGGATAAATTTAAATATGACACCAATTGTACTTTTATGGGTCCTTTGGCATTTTAGAGTGATTATATTAACCCTTAGTAAATAAAATTGACATGTTTCCATTGTAAGAGTTAAAGGAATTAATTAAGGGTAAATCAAAATTAAAAGGTTTAAAATAACACCAAAACAAGTGAAAAACAATTATTGGATGGATAATATTTAATAAATATCAAAATATGATCTATTTTGAGTAATTTAAATGACAATTGTATTTGAAAATAAATTATATATTATTTAAATCAAAGATAGTTACAAAATATCACTATTTTGTATTCTAATATCTTTTATGTGTCCAAATAGGGCCAAAATCTAGCTATGAACGCATTTAAATGACTATTTTGATATAAATGAAACCATTTTAATTATATGCATTTTTTTAATTTTTAAGTGTTATATATTTTTCTTAAATGTATCCTCAATTCTAAAATAATAATTCTTCAATTAAAATAAAAATAGAATAAATGATTTTAATAATATTAATTTTGTTATATTTTGGATTAGTTAATAGGTATAACAGATTTGAAAGATCTATAAGATATATTATATATTTTTGAAGAATTATATTATATTTACAACTTTGTCTTGTTGTATTTTAATTAAAATTAAATGAATAGTATTAAATTTGGAAATAATAATATTTTATCGAATTAATTAATTATTAAATGATGTATAAATCACATAAATGTTAAATAATCACAAGTGGATAATATATGGTCAAACATGTATTTCCAATTTGAAATATAATTTTTATTATTATTCCACTTTCAAGAAAAAGTGGGAAACCAAGGTTCACCAAATAAGGGTACCACTACCTGATGAAACAGCTTAAAATTTTATTAAACACAACACTAAGATTATTAGAATTTGAAAATATATATAATTCCCAATGGAAATTACTAACCTAGGTGTATGGATCAACGTTAATGAGATCTTCAAGGTGGGTATCAATTTTTTCCATTTTCTGCATGAATTCCACCGAGTTTATTAAACCCTGGTTGAATCCATGATCCAATATATGGTCTTGTTTGTCTAACAACACCACTTGATCTTCCATAGCATCAACCCAAAACCTTTATTCATATATTATTTCAATATCCCCTTTTGAAGAATTTTACCTGACCTCTTTTTCAAGTATTTCTTCCATGTAATAGAGGAGGAGCTTTAAGCACTCCCCTTCCTCTTCCTCAACTGTTCTGGTTCTCCATCTTTGTTCTCCACCTTCCCTATTCTGAGAGATCTTGCCTTCCTTGTTTCCACCCTTCTTTTCCAACATTGTTTCTATTTGTTTATGAACATATGAATAATCCTTGAGTCTCTTTGGTTTTTTCCCCTTGACCACAATACATTTCTGTGAGTCTTTATTTCCATTCTTCTATTTCTTCCTTCTAGGGATGTGAAGAACATTCCCTTGAATTCTTTCCAGACTTTCAATAGAATATTGGCTATAGTTTTCTTCACATGAATCCTCTTCCTCTTGATCAAGTGTTGGACCTTGAACATCTATACATTCAATGCAATTTCCCAACTCTACCACATGGCCTCTTTCAGAGGGACTCTACCAGACCCGCACCATAATCTTTCTTTTTTCAAGGACCTTATTCTTTCCCATAATAATAGTCTTCATATGGGAAGAGGGTTCTATAGTGAGAATGTTTGGGTCTAACAGACCCAATAAACCCACATCACCGTGCCTCTCTTATGCTTGAGATGCAACTGTAGTAGATTCTTCCTATAAATAAAATCAAGAAGGCTCGACCTCGGCTTTGATAAAATCCATTATTGTCGCTTCCGTTGCCTCTAATAGACCACTGACTGAGATTTTGTAGCTAGGATGTCTAAGGAACTATCCCCCATTATTACATAGATTCTCCACCTAGATATGTATACCCAGGTCCTATTTCAACTGATTAAAAATATATTCCACCATTGTAATGTCACTCGGCCTTGTCTCCTTGGACATGGGAGTCACATGATTCATTGCCCCTTGATTTTTCACCAAAGAAGCTATATTAGTATCATCTTGGTATTGAAATCTAGAAACAACCTCTCTAATATCTGGTTGAACATCATTATTATTACTTGCTACAACTATATCTCCCTTCATTGGAAATGGTGTCATATTCTAGAAACCGACATTAGAGTTATCCAGAGTGCTGTGGTCGCAGGGTTTCACATTAGGTGGAAATCGAAGGTCCACCAGAAAATAGAAAATCTAGATCCCTCCTCATACTATGGAGAAAAGGCCCATGGATATATTATGTCTTCTTTATTTGGGAAATGGATCTGAATTTGTCTCATATGTAAAAGTCCAACAATCATGAGATATTATAAATTCCAAGAAGAAAATACATATCGGTCAAATGCATCAACCAATGGATGATTCATTGTGAATCATGAAACTAGAGTTAGATCCAATAGAGAGGAAGCATCTGTGAACTCTAAGGGATATATAGGTACCGATATCGCACCATTCATAAAGGCTTTCACCTTGGGGATTATTTCAATAGATGTAAACAGGGGGATAGAGGATAGATCATTAAAAGGGGAAATGAAGGGAGAAGAATAGGGAGTGAGTGCGATGGGGAATATTAAACACTTTTGGAAGATATCCAAATGAAGTCATATAAAGAAGATGAGGTGACCAAACCCTAAATTAATGAAATGTACAAGGTAACGGAAAAAATTTCAATATCATTTTTATCCAAGATTATATATATGTAAGTATTTACTAGGGATATATTTATCATCCATGTCTACGTTTTCTATAAATATTTTCATTAAATGTTTACTATTCTTCTATGTTTTTTCAAAGTCATTTTTAATCATTTTTAACTTTTACTACACGGTATAGAAGGAACCATTGTTTTTTTTTCAATACGAGTAACATTTGGAATTTTCCCAAAAAAAGTATAAGGAGAATGCTTTTTATCTTATATGACATGAAAGTATTTTTATGGTTTCAGGGAACATTATTTCCAGGAATCTGACTCTATAATATTTCCAGATTATATTCATCTAAATTATATTCTTTTAAAATTTAGTGGAGTTTTGGAAAAAGAAAACTTTTTTGAAAAATAAAGTATATTTTCCTTAGGAACTAAGACAAAGTGTTTTATCAAAATTATTTTCCATCTAATATAACGATCTTAAAGAGGGTTTCAATTCTATCCCTATTATTACTATGAATTTAATGTGTTAATAATGGAATTATATTTTACATGGAATATTAATTGATAGAATGATGTTTAAGAAACCCATTTTATTTCATGGACTATGTTATGATGAATGATTTATGTTTTTGTGGCACATGAAAGAATGATTTCTTTAGGTGATGGGTGGGACCAATATCTCCCTCCAATGGACTGGGTAATAATTTATATCTCATGAGATAGACTTGACTAGAATGAAAATTAAATCTAGTTCAGTAATATTGGGTTGGAATGAAAAGTAAATCAGGTTTAGTAATATATGGCATGAAAAGCTTGTATACCTATTTAATAATGAACATTTCCACTATTATGGTCATGAAAACTATTCCTTGGCTACTATGGAAATAATATTATGTGATTAATTGTTTTCCATAGTTTCATGTTTTATTCCAATGTTATTCTATCATTGATAATGCTCCTTTATTATCTATTCCATATTAATTTCCATGATTTATTTAATCACTCACAATTTTGATAAATAAACATGATGTTCATATGTTTTAGATTTTTATGTTTATGATTTGTTTTATATTAACCATGTTTACAATTACTGAGTATTTGATATCATCATTTTTATGTTTTATTTTCGCTATGATATTAAGAATGGCTTTAGGTGGGAAAAATGGAAGATCTTTATTGAGATGTTGAAGATCTTTCACCATGTTAGTAGATTATGTTCCATGTTTCCAAATGAACTAAACTAATATGGTCCTTGGCCCTAGATTGGGTAATGAGTTATGTTGTAACACCCGAGACTTTTATGTTATATAAATCATCAAAGGAATATTTTTCTACACAACACATGCTTGGCTTGCTTTACACGCAATCGCGACCTTCCTCGATAGCTTGCGTCGTACGCAATACCGAGTTTCACTAAAAAAAACAATATGCTATTAAAACTAGCCGTTATGAATAGTAATAACCACTTTTTGAATTTTTATAAATTTTATTTTTCAAAATGGACTTCATTTTTGGACTCAGAATATCAAAATTAGCCTAGGGTGAAATTTTGTTATTTTTCTGAAAACTTTCAATTTTTGATGAATAGTGAAACCACTAAGTGGTAGGTTAAAAACTGAATTTTGCATAAAACTTAATTTTACCGCTTCTGTGAATGGAATTTCAAAAATCCGACAGACACGGTTGATATCAGTAAGTAAAATGTGGTTCAATGAGAGAAAAATAATTTTTGGTGAATAGTAACTTTTTACTTTTTTTACCACGATTAATAGTAAATAGGGTAACTAAGGGTAAATATGATATTAATATTACCCTAACACGTGTCCTAATTCTATTGGACAAGTGTAATTCGACCAAAAAAAAACTTAGGAATAAAATATGACCATTTAGGCCCACTTGGATTAGATTAGGACATTTATTATTAATTTATTTAAAGAAGGGTTAAAATAGTTAAAATCAAAGTTTAATAAGTAAATCATTTTTAATATGGGGTTATACATAAGATAAATTCGACTATAAATCTTCACTAGAAAGCTAAAAAGATTTCCTACATAATGGTATTTTATTTTTAATTTTTAGACATTAAATAATTTAATTTATTTATGACACAATGATGATGCAGTAATTATCTTATTAATGAAATATTGACAGAATTGATGTTATAAACACCAAAATAAATGTAATTTGAGACTTTTTATGAATTCCACTAATTTTCTAGGTTACTATGATATATTAATGTTGATTTAATCAACTTGGTTCGAACATATAATTCTTTTATGACTTTAAAAAAAATCATATATCAAATAGTGTCAAAATTGACACAAAATAGTTTTTAAATCAAATATTATATTATTAATTGTTATTTTATTCCTAAAAATCTAAGGTTCGGCCAAATGACTTATATAAGGATATATATATTAATAATAAACAATTTGGGGTTCGTTTTGCATGTTATAGTAAGTGTATTAACCATATAGTGAAAGAAAACAAAAAGACATGGTAAAAGTTAAATTATTTAACTTAGAGTTAAATCTAATTGATATGGTTAAAATAATATCCCAAACTTGTGTAAATCCTATTGGTTGATAGGATTTCGACCCTTCACCACTTTAGCTTCGAAATAAGACCCTTTGGAACCATTATAAACTGATTTTGACTTTAATATAAAATAATATTTTGAGATATTCCTAAGGTGCCCCTCTCCTCCCTTATAAAAGGGCACCTCCTCCCCCTCCTCCTCACACCAATTTGAGCACTCAATCTCGGCCAAACCCTGCCATTTTCTCCTCTCCACTTCCCTAGAATAATCCTAGAGGTCCTGGTCTTCTTCAAAGACCAATCTTAGTTCCCTAAGTGGAGGATTCAAAGAGGCGTTCCAAAGAAGAGGTAATATCCATTACCGATCTTTTCAATTTCTTTCTTCTTAAACTTCTTCTTCTTTAGTTGTTTCATGATAAAGTAATAAAATCAGTATTACTTACATACTGATATCTTATTATAAATATGAAACAACCCTAATTCACCTTCTATCCATCCTACGGAAAAATGAAATCACCGCGCGTGCGTACGTACGGAATACCGTCTCCACGCCGTGGTGTAATCTATTTTCCACCATCACTTTACAAGGATGGGTATAATGGTGTAATGAGTAACTATTTATGATTATTATAATGTAATATTGATAATGAAATAATATATATATATATACTCCAATACAGTTCCACGATCATAGGAACGATATCATCACTCGTGCGTACGTACGGAATACCGTCTCCACGATGTGATGCAACTCGTTCTACATGATCATCATTACATGGTAATTATATAAATGAATTGAATGAATAAATATGATATATGTTAAACTAATACCATTCTGGATATAAGGTATCTATAACCTTAAACGAAGTATAAGAATGTATTCGGCAAAACACGCATAAGAACAAAAGGCAATAAAGACCCGAGTAACAAGTAACAATGAAATATTACGAACAAGAAGCTAAGAATATGACCATATATGATATCATATAAATATCTATGACTCTGGAATAAGTCAATAACATTATTTAAACCATTATACAGGAGCTTCAGACACGTACAAAGCAAATCAGACCTAAGGTAAGGGAAATATCACAATCTCATTTATATCCGAGATTGTTTATTCGTAAGTATTTACTGGGGTGTATTTTATCATCCACATCCACGTTCCCTCAATATGTAATATTATTTCCATCCTTCTACAATAGTTTATAACCAATTTTACCCTTCGATGAGTTTTTTTTTTCAAAAGATATGAAAGGAATCTTTTGTTGTTTTTTCGTACGAGGTACTTTTTGACTTTTCCGAAAAAAAGTACGAAGAATGTTTTTTTTAACTTATACAGCCTGAATGGATTTTTAAAACATTATTTCCAAGAAGCTTCCTTAACAAGTTTTCAAGTTTATTTTTAATCAACTTCTTTTATTTTAAATTTGTATGACATGTTATGAAAGGAAAAAATTTTTTGAAGTAGAAAGGATATTTTCCTCAAGAATGGAGTTCAGGTATTTTATCAAAATTATTTTCCATCTAAGATAATAAAGGGTTCTGTTTTTATCCCTATTATTACATGGATTTGATTATGTTGTGATGGAAATATTTTTATGAATTCCTTTATCTTATATGAATTGTTTTATGATGTCATGTTGTTTAAGAATCCCATTTTTGTTACATGTGTTATGCGATGATGTATGATTTATGATTATGTGGCACACATAAGAAAGGATTCATTATAAGATGGGTGGGACCTATATCTCCCTCCAATGCATTGGTTAAAGATTTTATATCTCATGAGATAGACATGGCTGGAACGGAAGGTTATTTCGGTTCAGTGATACAGGACTGAAACGAGGAGTGAACTCGGTTCAGAAAGGGACTTTGTCCACCAAGATAGTCTTGGCAATGAGTCATGACTAACAAGAAATGATTTTCCATGATTATGTGTGCATGCCACAAAGTTTAAAGTTTCATGTTATGATTATGGGGATCTCATTTTCACTTCTATGATTTATTCCATGTTAATATATTATGATCTCTTTTGCAGGTTTTGATTTTCAAAAAGATATGATATGATTTTTATTTCCTTTATTTTCCCTTGCTGAGCATTTGAGCTCACCCTTTTATGTTTTCTTTTCCCCAGGTCAGGAAGATGGATATTAAGTAGAATATGCTAAAAGGGACCCTAGATATGATGAAATAAATGGGAGACACTGTAGAAGATTTATGAACCAGTTGTTTATGTTTCCCAGTTTCTAAAGACACTATACCTATACGGTCCTTTGTGGTTTTGTTATATGTTGTAATAAGTGTGCTTCAATTTTGAAGTATTAACAATGTATGTAAAGTATGGGTCGTTATAGTTGGTATCAGAGGAAAGGTATAGTCAACCTTTGGAAACTAGGATGTGAAAGCCTTAGTAAGAACCCTAAGGATAAGTCTAAGCATAGAACACAATCTTAGTGTTTTAGAAATGGACTTGAATAACCTAGGATAAGACCTTAAGCATGAAAATTTTATTCTTGAATTATGTGGTTGTCCTATTATAATTAGTGTTGCTCACACTATTCTTCTTGGTTTTAGTCAATGGCTGGAACCCGAAGGAACCGTGTTAATGCGGAATGCGATGGGCAATGCAATGATTGTCCCCCTGAGCAACCAAACGATATGGGAGCTGGAATGCAAAATATTGTAGCCATGCTCACACAACTTTCTCAAGCTATGAATCATGCAGGATTTCCAAACGAGCAAAGGAAGGAGCAACATTCTGTTGAATCCTTCATGAGGCAGCGTCCACCTTCTTTCAGCGGGTCTACTGATCCATTAGTTGCTGAACAATGGATTCGTACTACTGAAAAGATATTTTCAGTTATTCAATGTTCTGAGCATGATAAAGTTATCCTAGCAGTGTATCGTTTGGAAAGAGATGCTGATCAATGGTGGAATCTTATTAAGAATACGAGGCAAAGGGATGAAATTTAGTCTATGGAATGGGACGAGTTCAAGAACTTATTTTTCAATAAGTACTTCCCTCGTATTCTCCGAACAAAGATGGAGAAAGAGTTTCTTGAACTGAAGCAAAGGGATGATGAATCTGTTGGTACCTATGAAGCAAATTTTACAAGACTTGCAAGGTACGCTTCTGGTATTATTATCCAACCTGAGAGTAAGATCGATCGATTCTTTAGTGGCTTAAAACCAAGTCTTCGAAGGGCGTTAGCCATAAGGGACTTCAATAGCTACGAGGAAATCGTTCGATGTGCTCTCAAAGTCGAGATGGAGATTGGAGTAACCCATCAGTCACATGGGTTTGATAAGAAGAGGAAGATGGAATTCAAAGAAAAATCTAAAGAGCACACTGAAAAGAAGATGAACTTTCCCTTATGCTCAAAGTGTGGAAAGAAACATGGAGGAAGTTGTCTTAAAGGGACAAGTAAATGTTTTAAATGTGGAAAGGAAGGTCATCGGGCATTTGAATGCCGCGATAATGGGAAGAAGATGTCTAATGATGCAAACAAAGGAAGGGATACACAGAATGAACCTACTACACTTCAATGTTTCAAGTGCAAGGAGATGGGGCATTATGCCAATCAATGCCCAAATCCAAGGGTTGATGATGATGGTCGACGTCAACAAAATCTTAAGGCTAAAGACAAAGGAAAGTCACATGCAATTTCTATCAGCGATGTGGAGTATGATAACGAAGTGGTGAAAGGTACACTTACCATCCACTCTAAAGTAGCAAATGTTTTATTTGATTCTGGATCCACCCACTCTTTTATTTCTAAAGAATTTTCTAAGGGTATCACCATATTACCTCAACAATTAGATGTTGAGTTAGCTGTGACAACACCTAATGGCACAACAGTCGCATCAAAAGTTTATAATTCTTCTCTGATCGAAGTTTGTGGGAAAGTGCTTCCTGCAAATCTTGTGATCCTTCCTTTAGTGGAATTTGATGTGATTCTTGGCATGGATTGACTTTCTCTACATGGACCTCATATCAATTTCCAAAGAAGGGAAGTCACATTTCATATTCCAGACCAATCTACGATCGTCTATCGATGCAAGGGTGAATATAACCTTCCAGTGGAAATTTCTTCCATCTTATGGGTATTGATTCCACTAAATGAAAGTTATTTATCTCAAATGGTTGGTGAGAAACTCACGATTAAGAATATGACCATTGTATGGGAGTTTGATGATGTCTTTCCGGAGGAATTACCGGGTCTTCCACCAAATCGTGAAGTTGAGTTTTCAATAGAACTTGTACCGGGCGCTTTGCCAATTTCAAAGACACCTTATAGAATGGCCCCAATTGAGTTGCAGGAATTGAAGAAGCAACTCCAAGAGAATCTTGATAAGGGATTCATACGCCCTAGTGCGTCACCTTGGGGAGCACCTGTTCTATTTGTTAAGAAGAAAGATGGATCAATGAGACTCTGCATTGATTATCGAGAACTTAACAAGATCACTATCAAGAACAAATATCCTCTCCCACGCATTGATGACTTATTTGACCAACTACGCGGAGCTCAATACTTTTCCAAGATTGATCTTCGTTCAGGGTATCATCAATTAAGGGTCAAAAGGGAGGATATACTAAAGACGGCTTTCCGTACAAGGTATGGACACTATGAATTTATAGTGATGCCATTTGGTCTTACTAATTCCCCTGCTATCTTCATGGATCTAATGAATAGAGTCTTTAGAGACTATCTTGATCAATTTGTGGTAGTCTTTATAGACGATATTCTTGTCTATTCAAAGAGAAAGGAAGAGCATGAAGATCACTTGAGAATTATATTGAAGACCCTGAGAAAGGAGAAGCTTTATGCCAAATTTACCAAGTGTGAATTTTGGCTTCAAAAAGTTGCATTTTTGGGTCACATAATCTCAAAAGAGGGGATATCTGTGGATCCAGCAAAAATAGAGGTTATCGAAAGTTGGTCGAGACCAACAACAGTAACTGAGATCCGAAGTTTTCTTGGTTTGGCTGGATATTATCGACGTTTTGTAAAAGATTTTTCACGATTATCTAATCCACTCACCAAGTTGACTCGGAAAGAGGTTAAGTTTGTCTGGACAGAGGAATGTGAAGAGAATTTCAAGGAGTTGAAAAGAAGGTTATCCAGTGCACCTGTGCTCACACTGCCTTGTAGTGGAGAAAGGTTTGTGATCTACAATGATGCATCCAAGAAGGGATTGGGGTGTGTTCTTATGCAAAATGATATGGTGATAGCTTATGCCTCACGACAGTTGAAAATCCATGAGCAAAATTACCCAACACATGATTTGGAGTTGGCTGCGGTAATCTTTGCATTAAAGATTTGGAGGAATTACCTTTATGGTGAAAGGTGTGATATTTATACTGATCATAAAAGTTTAAAGTATATTTTCACACAAAAGGAGTTGAATATGCGTCAAAGAAGATGGTTGGAGCTGATTAAGGATTACGACTGCTCAATCCATTACCACCCTGGGAAAGCAAACAAGGTGGCAGATGCATTAAGTCGACAAGACCATGCTAGTTTATCCATGATGAGGATCACAAAAGATCCAATATTTATGGATTTACAAAGGATGGATCTTGGAATTATAATGGAAGGGGAAAAATCTTATCTTTCTCAAATGAATGTTCAACCATCTATACATGCGAAGATTAAGGAGGCACAGAAAGAAGATGTCGAGTTACAAAAGAAGGTGAGAAATGTTCCTGAATTCAACCTTGATTGTGATGGGATAATAAAGTACAGGAATCGGGTTTGTGTTCCTCCCATTCCCGAATAAAAGAAGGAGCTGCTGGATGAGGATCATAGTTCTTCATTCTCTATTCATCCTGGAAGCACGAAGATGTATAGGGACCTGAAAGAGTACTTCTGGTGGGATGGCATGAAAAGAGATGTTGCTGAATATGTCTCTCGATGCTTGGTTTGTCAACAAGTTAAAGCTGAGAGACAGAAGTCTAAGGGGATGTTACAACCATTACCCATACCCGAATGGAAATGGGAAAACATCACTATGGACTTTGTCACAGGACTTCCTAAAACATCCAAAGGCAATAATGCTATTTGGGTCATAGTTGATCGTCTTACAAAGTCTGCACACTTCATTGCTATTAGAGAGGATTTCTCTCTAGATCAGCTTGCCAGGATATATGTAAAGGAAGTGGTTAGATTACATGGAGTACCACTTTCTATTATATCTGATCAGGATCCGAGATTTACCTCGAAGTTCTGGCGAAGTCTTCAGCATACTCTGGATACAGAGTTGAGTTTCAGCACTGCTTATCATCCCCAGACAGACGGTCAGTCTGAGAGAACAATTCAAACCCTAGAAGATATGTTGAGAGCTTGATCTATGGATTTCAAAGGAGGTTGGGATAAACACCTACCTTTGGTGGAATTTTCTTATAATAATAGCTTTACTCCAGTATTCAGATGGCTCCTTATGAAGATCTCTATGGAAAGAAATGCAGGACTCCAACTTACTGGGATGAAGTTGGGGAAAGAAAGCTATTAGGACCTGATCTCGTTGATGAAATGGCAGAAAAGGTTAGATCTATTCAACAACACATTAGAGCAGCTCAGAGTCGACAGAAAAGTTATACCGACAACCGAAGAAAAGACCTAGAGTTTGAAGTGGGTGATAAAGTGTTCTTACGAATATCTCCCTGGAAGAGGGTTATGAGATTTGGAAAGAAGGGGAAGTTGAGCCCTAGATATATTGGTCCTTTCGAAATACTGGATCGTGTTGGGAAGGTAGCTTACCGATTGGCGCTTCCACCGAATCTCTCTCAAGTTCACGATGTGTTCCATGTATCTCTCCTGAGAAAGTACATACCAGATCCTTCACATGTACTCAGCTCAGAAGTTGTACCGCTGGAGCAAGATCTTTCTTATGAAGAACAATTGATAGAGATTCTGGATCGTAGCGAAAAAGTCCTACGAAACAAGACCACTCGCTTGGTGAAAATTTTATGGAGGAACCACCAACTTGAAGAAGCTACATGGGAGCTTGAGGATATGATGAGGGAGAAGTATCCTCATCTGTTTGTTACAAAGTGACGAATTTCGAGGGCGAAATTCTTTTTAAGGGGGGTAGAATGTAACACCCGAGACTTTTATGTTATATAAATCATCAAAGGAATCTTTTTCTACACAACACATGCTTGGCTTGCTTTACACCCAATCGCGACCTTCCTCGATAGCTTGCGTCGTACGCAATACCGAGTTTCACTAAAAAAACAATATGCTATTAAAACTAGCCGTTATGAATAGTAATAACCACTTTTTGAATTTTTATAAATTTTATTTTTCAAAATGGACTTCATTTTTGGACTCAGAATATCGAAATTAGCCTAGGGTGAAATTTTGGTATTTTTATGAAAACTTTCAATTTTTGATGAATAGTGAAACCACTAAGTGGTAGGTTAAAAACTGAATTTTGCATAAAACTTAATTTTACCGCTTCTGTGAATGGAATTTCGAAAATCCGACAGACACGGTTGATATCAGTAAGTAAAATGTGGTTCAATGAGATAAAAATAATTTTTTGGTGAATAGTAACTTTTTACTTTTTTTACCACGGTTAATAGTAAATAGGGTAACTAAGGGTAAATATGATATTAATATTACCCTAACACATGTCCAAATTCTATTGGACAAGTGTAATTCGACCAAAAACAAACTTAGGAATAAAATATGACCATTTAGGCCCACTTGGATTAGATTAGGACATTTATTATTAATTTATTTAAAGAAGGGTTAAAATAGTTAAAATCAAAGTTTAAAAAGTAAATCATTTTTAATATGGGGTTATACATAAGATAAATTCTACTATTAATATTCATTAGAAAGATAAAAATATTTCCTACATAATGGTATTTTATTTGTAATTTCTAGACATTAAATAATTTAATTTATTTATGACACAATGATGATGCAGTAATTATCTTATTAATGAAATATTGACATAATTGATGTTATAAACACCAAAATAAATGTAATTTGAGACTTTTTATAAATTCCACTAATTTTATAGGTTACTATGATATATTAATGTTGATTTAATCAACTTGGTTCGAACATATAATTCTGTTATGACTTTCACAAAAATCATATATCAAATAGTGTCAAAATTGACACAAAATAGTTTTTAAATAAAATATTATATTAGTAATTGTTATTTTATTCCTAAAAATCTAAGGTTCGGCCAAATGACTTAGATAAGGATATATATATTAATAATAAACAATTTGGGGTTCGTTTGGCATGTTATAGTAAGTGTATTAACCATATAGTGAAAGAAAACAAAAAGACATGGTAAAAGTTAAATTATTTAACTTAGAGTTAAATCTAATTGATAAGGTTAAAATAATATCTCAAACTTGTCTAAATCCTATTGGTTGATAGGATTTAGACCCTTACCCACATTAGCTTCGAAATAAGACCCTTTGGAACCATTATAAACCGATTTTGACTTTAATATAAAATAATCTTTTGAGATATTCCTAAGGTGCCCCTCTCCTCCCTTATAAAAGGGCACCTCCTCCCCCTCCTCCTCACACCAATTTGAGCACTCAATCTCGGCCAAACCCTGCCATTTTCTCCTCTCCACTTCCCTAGAATAATCCTAGAGGTCCTGGTCTTCTTCAAAGACCAATCTTAGTTCCCTAAGTGGAGGATTCAAAGAGGCGTTCCAAAGAAGAGGTAATATCCATTGCCGATCTTTTCAATTTCTTTCTTCTTAAACTTCTTCTTCTTTAGTTGTTTCATGATAAAGTAATAACATCAGTATTACTTACATACTGATATGTTATTATAAATATGAAACAACCCTAATTCACCTTCTATCCATCCTATGGAAAAATGAAATCACCGCGCGTGCGTACGTACGGAATACCGTCTCCACGCCGTGGTGTAATCTATTTTCCACCATCACTTTACAAGGATGGGTATAATGGTGTAATGAGTAACTATTTATGATTATTATAAATTAATATTGATACTGAAATAATATATATATATATACTCCAATACAGTTCCACGATCATAGGAACGATATCATCACTCGTGCGTACGTACGGAATACCGTCTCCACAATGTGATGCGACTCGTTCTAGATGATCATCATTACATGGTAATTATATAAATGAATTGAATGAATAAATATGATATATGTTAAACTAATACCATTCTGGATATAAGGTATCTATAACCTTAAAAGAAGAATAAGAATGTATTCGGCAAAACACGCATAAGAACAAAAGGCAATAAAGACCCGAGTAACAAGTAACAATGAAATATTACTAACAAGAAGCTAAGAATATGACCATATATGATATCATATCAATATGTATGATTATGGAATAAGTCGATAACATTATTTAAACCATTATACCGGAGCTTCGGACACGTACAAAGCAAATCGGACCTAAGGTAAGGGAAATATCACAATCTCATTTTTATCCGAGATTGTTTATTCGTAAGTATTTACTGGGGTGTATTTTATCATCCACATCCATGTTCCGTCAATATGTAATATTATTTCCATCCTTCTACAATAGTTTATAACCAATTTTACCCTTCGATGAGTTTTTTTTTGCAAAAGATATGAAAGGAATATTTTGTCGTTTTTTCGTACGAGGTACTTTTTGACTTTTCCGAAAAAAGTACGAAGAATGTTTTTTTTAACTTATACGGCCTGAATGGATTTTTAAAACATTATTTCCAAGAAGCTTCCTTTACAAGTTTTCAAGTTTATTTTTAATCAACTTCTTTTATTTTAAAGTTGTATGACATGTTATGAAAGGAAAAATGTTTTTGAAGTAGAAAGGATATTTTCCTCAAGAATGGAGTTCAAGTATTTTATCAAAATTATTTTCCATCTAAGATAATAAAGGGTTCTGTTTTTATCCCTATTATTACATGGATTTGATTATGTTGCGATGGAAATATTTTTATGAGTTCCTTTATCTTATATGAATTGTTTTATGATGTCATGTTGTTTAAGAATCCCATTTTTGTTACATGTGTTATGCGATGATGTATGATTTATGATTATGTGGAACACATAAGAAAGGATTCATTATAAGATGGGTGGGACCTATATCTCCCTCCAATGCATTGGGTAAAGATTTTATATCTCATGAGATAGACATGGCTGGAACGGAAGGTTATTTCGGTTCAGTGATACAGGACTGAAACGAGGAGTGAACTCGGTTCAGAAAGGGACTTTGTCCACCAAGATAGTCTTGTCAATGAGTCATGACTAACAAGAAATGATTTTCCATGATTATGTGTGCATGCCACAAAGTTTAAAGTTTCATGTTATGATTATGGGGATCTCATTTTCACTTCTATGATTTATTCCATGTTAATATATTATGATCTCTTTTGCAGGTTTTGATTTTCAAAAAGATATGATATGATTTTTATTTCTTTTATTTTCCCTTGCTGAGCATTTGAGCTCACACTTTTATGTTTTCTTTTCCCCAGGTCAGGAAGATGGATATTAAGTAGAATATGCTAAAAGGGACCCTAGATATGATGAAATAAATGGGAGACACTGTAGAAGATTTATGAACCAGTTGTTTATGTTTCCCAGTTTCTAAAGACACTATACCTATACGGTCCTTTGTGGCTTTGTTATATGTTGTAATAAGTGTGCTTCAATTTTGAAGTATTAACAATGTATGTAAAGTATGGGTCGTTATATATGTATTCCTCAAAATAAATTTATTATACATATATGTCAACCTTCAGTCATTATAGTGCACCATCTTTGGGATTGGACTAGAAACCCATGTACCCACATTCATTTAGTCTTGGGATAAAACCCTCACACCTTCTTGTTTTTGGGCTTGCGCTACCACCCATGTACCGTCTTTATTTTAGGTTCGGGCTAAAACCCAAGTACATTCATGTTTTTGGGATTGGGATACTACCGGTGTACCATCTTTCATTTAGGATTGAGCAAAAACCCATGTACATTCATGTTTATTTTTGGCATGGGATACTACCCATGTACTCACTTTTATTTATGATTGTGATAAAACATGCACACCCACTTCTTATCAGGCTTGGGAAAACGACCCATACACCCCATTTATTTATGGGCATGGTATAAAACCCATACACCCTCTTTCTTTCAGATATTTGTCTACAACTTATGTACCCTTGAATTTCAAATAAATCACATCATTAAACAATTCATTGGAGGAAGATATAGGTCCCACACATCTCATAGTAATATTATTCACAGACATGCCACAAGATAATACTACATTCATCATATCATGACCCGTAAAATTTTATAGGTCTTATAAAACATTAAATCATAACCCATAAAATTAAATGGATATCATCAACATTTAATCACATCATAACCAATGAAAAAGATATAGGTTTCATAACCATATCAATGAAGCATACCCATGAAAGATAAACAGATTTCTTAAAAATATAACCCATAGAAGAGAAATAAGTTTCATAGAGACCATGAAATTAATAATGACCCTTTCAAATAAACAATACAAATTAAATATTTAGATAATTTCTTAAAATCCATGATTAAAATCAATGGATATTATCAATGATGGAAAATAGTTTTTAAATATCTCTCAAAATCAATTCTTATGGGGAAAATTCTTTTTATAATTTGAAACCATTTAAAAAACTTTTTCTTTGAATATACCTTTGAAAACATATATTGGAGTATTTGAAAACAATTAAACAATTATAAAATAATTTTTGTAGGAAAATTATCTTCAAGGATCTTTGGAATTTTTTTTAAAACATGGTTTTTTTAATATAATAGATTTCCAATTGAAGATAGAGAGACAATCAGATTTTACTATACAATTATCTGATGTACAAAAGTGTGGAATAATGGTACAAAGAGATAAAGATATCTTGAAAATAGAAGAGAAGAAAACAATTTTTTGTCATTGAGGGATATATAATAATATTTCACTAAAGGAAACATAAATACAAATAATCATAAAAGGAAGTGTGATTGTCTCAATAAGCTCATATAACTTAGTAACATGGGATCATACTCACCAAAAATTATATTACCTTAATAATATAATTTAATAAAAATATTGAGATTCATGATAAGTAAAATTTATTTATATACACCCTAAACAATGAGTTTTGGTGTATAACAAAACACGGTTCTCAAAGAAAGAAAATTGAGGAGAAATTATTTTACAGATTTGGTAACTATTGAAACATAATCCACATGAAATAACGATCATCAACAAGGAATTTGAATACCCATAAATTTAAGAAAATTATACATAGAATACAATCATAATAATTACATACACCACAAAAATTGAAATATTGGTGAACATAACCATTATCTCACAAAAATTAAATTTGAGTTGAAATCTCCATACCTTGTGTCTTTTCTCTCTCCGTACTCATACATGATTATTATATAATAAATATAGGATCATAATAAAAAAATTTATAGAAGAATATTCTTATACATAATACCATATGTGGTTTGGTAATGAAATTTTTTCTCCTGCCTGTTACTGATCCTATGTTAATGTTTCACTTCAGGTATTATTCACTTTGTTCTTTACATGTGTCTAAATTTATTATATCGTTGGTCCGTATAATGATGTCATTATTCCAGTATATAGATCATGATATAAATATCCAGAATATCTAGTATATTAATATTAAAATAATTTATTTCAAATATATTAATGAAATGGAATACACTATTCATTGAGACGGTAAGTCATACATACACATGAATGTGGTTTCTATTTTTATTATCATATTGACTAAAAGTATGTAAATGAAATATGAATATATATGAATGTATATATATATATCATTATTACAGTATCAATACTATATAATATATATCATATATTTTCATTAAACCGATCCCCAGTACATCCTATCTGCTATGTGAACGAATCACAACACTTTGAGGGGGCAGTAGTCCAAAATTCCTCAAACAAGATTATCGTATTAACCCCAAATGGAAGGTAAAAAGTGGTGTGTTAAAAAAGGAATAATGAAGATTAAAGACATAATATATATGATATATTTCATATAACAATAGTTTTTCCATCATAATTTCTTCCATGATTGGTGGTAAGGGAGAAATAAACCATCATCGTTTCATGAGGCTGCAATTCAGCATACACTGAAACATAATGTTCAACATCCATTAGATAGTGGTGTGTGTATGTTTAGGTTTTAACCATTACATATAAGAATATATTATATTTAGGATAATTTTTTTAACAAAATAATGGAATAAGGAGAGTGGAGGTCAGGATAAGGATAATAAATGAAAGGATCTTGAGAGAAGACGTTACATCTTAATCAGAAAACTGTTTTTGGTTTGTTCTAAAAGGATTCCTTCAATGATTTTCCACCCATATAGAGGCATTAAAATAGAAGGTTGGATATTTGTGAGGCTAAATGGGTTGATCTTGAATGAAATTAAATAGTTTTAGTGGTGTGAAGAATGGGTATATTTTATATCCTTATATAGTGCACAAAAATGACTCACATGGAATTTTAAGAAAAAAATTTGGTGTGCACATGTTATTACCAAAATAAGGTCATACAAACCAGAAACTCAAAATTATTTAATTTTTACAGCCTAAATATGGGAATAAAAATGGGTTTTATTGAATTTTATATGTCATATGGCCCCTTAATTTTATGGTTTAGTCCCTAATTAAGATTAATTTGTCCTTAGCTGTTGAGATTAATTTTAGTCTCTTTTACAAATCAATTTAGTAAAAATTATGAAAGGATTATTATAATATAAAAAACATAATTAATATAGTGGTGTACATTATATTTTTTTAATTTACATTCATAGATGAGGAAAAATTAAGATTATTGGTAATCCCACCGAGAGAGACGAAAAAACTTGGATTTAAAGTATGAAAATGTTCGAAACTTTGTTAATATATTATATTCAGTATCAAAGTGGAATTGATTACAATGACTTTAATTATATTATTATATGTAATATATATCTAATTTTACATATAAACAGATTTATTGTAACATTTATCAATAATAAATAATTAGAAAAAATGTAGTTTTTAAATAAAAAGAGGTATTATTCACTATTCATCGAAAATGATGTTTTTCAAAAAAAATCACAAAAAATAACCCTAATCTAATTTTGAAACTATGACATCAAAAAATGAATTTTATTTTATAAAATTAAATTTTTAAATTTGTCTAATATTAAATTCATTATTATTATTATTTCATTCGAGAAAATGATGTTTTTTAACATATAAATGACTTTACCAAAAATCATATATTTTGTTATCAATATTTATTATTTATAAAAAGAAACAATATTTGAGAATCATCCATTAAAAAATTTAATATCTAGTAAATTATTATCTTATTTAAATAATTAAAAAAATAAAAATATATGTTTTATAGAAACTCAATGTTTCATGCATCGTACGCCTAGTCAGTGTTCTGTACAGTAAAAGCCAAGTGGGTATTGAGTGCAACACAAGACAAGTTGGGATTTAATATAACAAAAATGTTTGACATAGTGTTTTAATATATATATATATATAACTACATCCATTGTCATTTGAATTGAAAAATATTGAAAAAATAAATTAATTTGAAAAATAATAATTCTCAAAATCTCTGGGCGTAACATTCTACCCCCAATAAAATGAATATCAACCTAAAAATTTATCTAGTTTTTTAATGTTAAAATAATTTAAAGAATAAATCATAGAATCACACATCATAAAATGTATACTAACCCATCCCTTAAAAATGGAAATTTGGAACCATACTGGTTACCCTAAGTAATATATAACTTGGTTGCCACAATGGAGAACATATGTGGTATGTGAAAAAATGGATATGGAAGAAAAATCCAACCATCATGTTCTGATAGAGTGTTGTAGAGGACACATTCACGAGAAGGATAAAAATAAGAAACCCATAAATCTATAAGGACCTATGGGACCATTTAGTTCATAGGAAACAATGGTACTAGAACAACAATTTTTGCATAATGATTAATTTCCAAAATTTTAAATAATTTTCATGGAAAGAATTACATGCATGATTTCAAGAAAACACTACCTTCTTTTATTCATTGATCCAATTCAAATCTTTATCTAAATAGGATGTCGATTTTTTTATTCCTGAAGTACTAAGAGATCATGAGATCCGTGATATTCCATCCCATTTTTCATTAGTTATTGTCAATTATAGGTTATTTAAACAGGCTATCCAACATGCCTTAATCCTTATATATAAGATAACTCTTTAGTCATACTATCTTAATTTGAATTCTAACTTGAATTTTCAATAAATTGTTATAATTCACCCATTATTCTTTATATAAGCTCTTATCATTGACCAAAATTGTTAGAAACATTGATCCATCCTTATACTGATAGAAAATAAAATTGGATTTTATTATTCCATATTTGATGTTAGGAAATATAATCACCCGAAATCACACCAGATGATGAACAATAAGACCTTCATAGGGATTATTTATAATAAATCAAACATAAAATTCCCAACTAAGGAAGGATAGGTGATTATTAATTATCTAGGTTCACTTCTTCCATTGCGATATCATAGGATTTCCCTTTTTTTGTCTTATGAGGTTATTGGTGATGATCATCATTATTATCCCTTAGATTTAGGCACTTTCTTGAAAAATTCCAAAACTCCCTACAATTGATACACTGATGTTTATATGGTGCATATTAAGGACTTATCTCATTATTTTCTTCATTATATAACTTTTTCCAATCACTTCATCATTCAAATTATCAATGTACAACTTTTCCACACATAAAACATTTACTAGTCCCATTAAGATAGTTCTCACCATGCTTCCTTCCACATGTAGATAAAAAACTAAGGATCGTCTTCTTATCTCCAGGGTTTTTTGACAGTCCATTGAACTCTATTTTCCTCTTCATGTTAAAACTATGATATAGATACATAACTACAACATACATTTCAACTTTTATTGAACAATTCAATATCTCTTTATAGATACCATTGTCTCGTATGGCCAACCCTCATACGATAATTGGCCTTAAGAAACTGAAGAACCTATAAACCTTACAATCTGGTTGGATGATAATTCTAGAATCATATCTCAGAAATCATAAGAAATTATCCTCATAGGAAATGATAGATTCATCATCCTTTTTCTTCAACTCACAGAACATAGTTTCTATATTTGTATGAAGGACACTAGGAAATTACTTATTCTTGAATAAGTTCATGATGTCATCCCAATCCATGGAATCATTCTTTCTTGATTCCTCATATTGTTTATTAGATCCCACCACTATTTTTCTTCACCTTTCTAACTGATGAAGATCCATAGTGACCTTTTTAGGATTTGAACACTTGATAATAGAAAAATATATTTTCAGGTGGTAATGATCAAGTGTTTATAAATAAGTGGATCAAATTACCCAGTGATATAAGATGAATTATGTCTCATAAAAGAATCAATAGAACCTTTATCCCTTCTCTTATCATTTGGAAACTCAGCAACATTCATAAATAGAGAAATCTATGAGAGTATGGAAAATGTGGTTATGTATTACATCCTGTATAACATTCATACATTTAAGAGGGAATTTTATTACATTGTCCTCCAGAATAAATATTATCATGGTTCATTCAGGTTTCAGAAATTTAATAAACCAAAAGTATATAGTAAGAAAAAGTTATCATAATTAGAAACCACATATTCATTACATTTACTTATAGGATGTCTAAATTATGAATTTTTCTATAATATAGGCCCCTTATATTTATCATAGTTTATTCATATCCAACATATAATTTTATCCTTATTGAGGTTTTTGAGGAGATTTTGAATTCCCAAAGCATATCCCCATGTAGTGTCAAAAGAGGGGTGCAATAAGTCATATTGTCATGTACTCGATTACCCTGAGTCAAGCTCATAACATCTTATAGGACTTATTTTCCCTAGGAACATATGTTCCAGAGCCACATCAATATTTAGTATCCAAAAGGGATTTATTAATAGGAAACCATTCACTCTATCCTTTACCAAAATTATAGACATTTTCCTAAACATTATGTCTTCCTTATGCTTATCCTTAGAAACTTCCCTTGACATATCATTAAAAAAAATATAGGAATCTCACCAAGGTTTTCTCATCCCAATTTCAAAAGGTTTACTAAAATTTTCCTTTGATTCCCACTATAGTGACCATGTCTTAACATACATTGATATTAAATCCTTTTAGATGAATATTCAGTACATTACATAAAAATGACAAAGGACACTAATTGTTTAGGGTATATTGAAGCATGAAAACAAAATCTTCTATCATGGTGAATGAAATTAAAAATATCCCAAAAAGATCTCCACCTATAGTAATTATACATAAAACATTTCTTCATAACCTAGAGAACGTAATCATAAGAAAGGTGTGATCTCAAATGATCAGTAAGGGTAAAAAAGGGAGGCATGTAATTATAAAAAAGAATATAGTAGTATGATAACATGATTGTAATAGTAGTATATTACACCATACATATCAAAGGTCAAAAATAAGAGTTGTGGGATAAATCAGGTAAGTTCAGAAGAAATGAATCAAAAAAAAATTCACATAATACCCTTGAAATCATAACTGTGAAACATGAAATAGGATTTGTGTAATACATATAAGAATAAAAAAATTTATTTCATGAATACATACCAAGACCATTATAACATGTTAATCTTGTGCTACGACCTATGCACCTACATCAGGATTAGGCTAGCAACTCAGTTACACACATTCATTTAGGCTTGGGCTTCAATCGATGTACCTTATTGTTTTTGGTCTTGGGATACCACTCATATAACCTCTTTCTTTTAGTCATGGGAAATAACCCATGTACCTTCTTATTTTATGGCATGGGATATTACCCGTGTACACTCATTTATTTAAGAATGGGCTACCACCCATGTAACATATTTTTTTTTCTCTTGGGCTACTATACATGTACCCCATTTCATT
Organism: Viscum album; assembly: GCA_963277665.1. Lineage (NCBI taxonomy): Eukaryota > Viridiplantae > Streptophyta > Magnoliopsida > Santalales > Viscaceae > Viscum > Viscum album. The sequence goes on from OY728164.1 coordinate 1,202,058,840, forward strand.
TATTATTAGGCTACAACCAATACACACTATTTCTTTTTGGGGTTCATCTACAACCTGTACACCCCATTTAATTTAGATTTGAGGCGAAAAACCATACACCATATTTCTAATTGGGCCTGGGATACAAACAATGTACCCTTTGATCTCATATAAAACATATCATTACCCAGTTCATTTTAGGGAGATATATGTCCCATCCATCTCATTGTAAAATTATTCACAAATGATCTACAAGATAATAAAATATTCACCATATCACAACCCATAAAATGATATAGGTATTATAAACACGAAATCATAACCCATAAAATGAAATGGGTGTCATTAAAATTTCATCACTTCATATCCTAAGGAATATAGATATGTTTCAGAACCATTTCCTCGAAGCATAACCAATTTAAGAGAAACATATTTCATAAACATATAACCAATGAAAGAGGTATAGGTTTCATTCAGGGCCTCACATTAAGAATTACCCATTAATATAAAAGATACGAATGGACCATTTAGATAATATTATAAAAGTAATTAGAAACATAAATTGATTTCATCATATATGGAAAATATTTTTAAAATATCTTTTAGAAACATTTCTTGACTAAAATATCCTATCATCTTTGAAAAAACAATTTTATAATGTAAAACCTTTTTGAAACCTTTATCATTGAAAATTTATTTGAAAGGTATAAATGAATCTATGAAAACTATAAAATGTTTTGAAAATCCTTTTTACTAGAGAATGATCCTTAAGGTTCTTTTTAAAACATTTTCAAAAACATTGTTTTCTTTATAAAATAGATTTCTGACTGAAGAGAGAGACTGAAAGTCAGATTTTACAAAACAAATTATAATATCATGTAATGAAAAGTGGAAAATGGTACTAAAATTTGAAGATATATTAGTTAATTATAGGTGATTTAATCGCATGGGTTTTCTCAGTTAATGCATCATAATATTGCACTAAAATATGCATAACATAAACAATCTCAAAAAGCAATGACAATGTCTCAATGAACACATATAAATTACCAACATGGGGTCATACTCACCAAAAATGAGATTAACTAAATATTATAATATCATGAAAATATTGATATTCATGATATGTAATATTTATATATATACACCTAGAAGAAAGTGTTTAGGTGCACAACAAAACATGGGTCTCAAAGAAGGAATATTGTGAAAACATTATTTTACAGATTTGGTAACTTTTGAAACATAAACCCCAATAAATAAGTATCATAAAATGGTCATGTGAATACCCATAAAATTAATTACAAGAACCATATAATAAAATAATATTATGTACATACACTACACGAAAGGAAAGAGTGGAGAACATAACATTTATCTCTTGAAAATTAAAAGTGAGATAAAATACCCTTACCTAGTGTCTTGAATCTCTCCTTTCTCAAAAAAGAGTCCTATATAGTAAATATAAGTTTAAAATACATAATTTAAAGAATAATATTATTATTCATTATACCATATATGTTTTAATTAGGTCATTATATCACCTTCTTGTAAATGATCCTATGTTAAATTTTCCCTTCGGGTATTATACGCTTTATTTTCACATGTGTCTTAATTTGTTATATCGACGGTCCTTATACCTATACAATGAATCCATAATATATATCATGATATTAATATCAATTATATATAGTATATTAATATTTAAATAATTTTCATTATATAGAATTATGAAGTGGAATACATCGTTCATGGAAACGGTAAGCCGTATATACACTTGAACACTATTCTTATTTAATTGTCGTATTGAAAGAAAGTATGTAAATGAAATATATATAAATATATATGTATGAATGTATATATATCAATATTCTAGTATATTTATTATTTTAAATTATCTTATATATTTTTTAAACTCATCCCAAATATATTCTATGTGCTGTGTGAACGATTCATATCGCTTGGATGGGGTAGTAGTCCACACTTCCTCAAACAAGAATATCATATTAATGGAAAATAGAAGGTAAAAAGTGGTGTGTTGAGGAAGGAAAAATGAATAAGAAAAGAATAATAAATAAAATATATTACGTATAATAATAGTGGGTCCATAATAAGGGACAACATGATTTGTTTTAAAAGACAAATGAACAATAATTTTTCATGAGGTGGTAGTTTTCCGTACAGAAAAATAGTATGTTCAACATCCATTAGATGGAGGTGTGTGTATGTTTAGGTCATACAATATAAATAAAAATATCTTATTATATACAAGATACTTGTTTTTCAAAAAAGTGGGTAATAAAGGGAGCTTAAGGTGTGGATAATGGAAATAAAGGAAAGGATCTTGAGAGAAGATGCTACCTCATAATAGGGTTACTCTTATTGGTTTGTGCCAAAAATATTAATTGAGTGTGTTCCTTACTAAATTTAATACTCAAAGAAAATGGTATTATTGTATTGAGAATAATTGGTTATATCATGGAAGAACATAAAATATTTTAGAGGTCTGAGGAATGGGTAGAGATGGTGTCATTTTATAAGGAAGGAAAAAGACGCACATAGGGTTCTGAGAACCAAATTAGGTGTGCACATGTTCTTACATAACAATAATCTTACCCAAAAAAATATCATTTAAGGAAGTTTAATTGATGAACTATGGATATAAAATGTTTTTTGGCGAAGTTTTAAGGTCATTTTTTCTCTGAATATTATATTTTAGTCCCTAACTAAGCTTAATTTTTCCAAAACTACTGTTTTTAATTTTAATTACTTTTACGTGTCATTTTGGTCAAAATTTTATATGGTCTTATTAGAGTATAAAATTTAGAATGAATACAATGGTTTTTGTAAGATTTTTTAAATTCCAATAATATAATATAGAGAATTATTTTTAGTGCCAATCCCGTAGACATGACGAAATAACATGGTTTTAAAGCTGGAAAAGGTTCAAACGTCTATTACGATTTTATATTTAGTATCAGAGTTCAATTGATTATAGTGAATTTAATTGTATTATTAGAATTGATAGTTATCTAATTTTACCTTCAAACATTTTTATAACATCATTTACCACTTATAATTAATTAGACAAAAGTGCTGTTTCTAACTAAAATGCCGTATTTGTCACTATTCACCAAAAAATGGCGTTTTCAGAATAATCCAAAAAAGATCACCTTGACCTCATTTTTAAATTATAAATTCAAAAATTAATCTTTTAAAAAAATTAAAAATTAAATTTTTTCAAAAATTACATTAATTTGTAGAATCGATTCATGTAAGAAACGATGTTATTAAACACAAAGAGCACATTACCAAAAATCTTATATTTTATTATCAATATGTTTTATTTAATAAAACAAAAATATTTGAAAAGTATCAATTACTATGATTAATGTGTAGGAAATTATTATAATATTTAAACAAATGAAACAATAAAAATATATTTTTCATTGAAACTCAGGGGTGTGTGCATCGTACGCCAAGTCGGTGTTGCTGGTAGCGTAAACCAACTTGGTATTGTGTGTAGCACAAGTGAAGTTAGTATTTAATGTGAAAGGAATGTTTGACTTAGTATTTTAATATATATATATATAACTATTTATAGTATAATGTGAAATGAAAAATATTGAATAGTTAAATTAATTTTAAAAATAATAATTCTCAAAATCTTAGGGTGTTACATAAAATGTTATTTCATGGGATGATTTTATTAGGGTTACAACTTGATTATTGGTCTTTTTAGTATATTATGTCACTTTTTTATTATATTTCTTCATATTCTATATTTATATATGTAAAATTATTATTATCAACTCCTTTGGGTATTTTCTCCCTAATATCACCTAATCAGACCCACACTATTACTCAATAAACTTTTGTATATGGGGAGACCCTCCTAAGGCCTATTGTCCAACCATCCTAGAGCACTATTTGAGTAGAAAACATGGTTTGTATGGTACATATAATTTGAATAAACACCTCTTGAAATATATAAATTCAAATGGAACTATACATATAATGAATTAAATGTTGAATCATGATATAATATTCAAAATAAATACTAAACACATCATATAAAATAAAATAGGTACAAAATATATATCATATATCATGGAGTGAATTTGAGACAAGAAACCCTTACATTAACTCTTGAAATTGATTAAATAATGTAAAATGTTATATAATAAACATATCCACATGAATAACTTATTCAATAACCATATTCACATTTATTAATTAATATATTCTTCAATTGTAATATTTTATTAAATAGTTATTTGTTAGTTGTAGTTGATTTTAATTATCAAATGTTAGCGGGTTTGATTGTTTCATTCTTGTTCAAAATGTCACAAATGATTAATATTCCTTAATATAATGTTCATAATTCATTGATTATTATAGGAAAATAATGGATCTGTTTTAATGATTTATAATTTTATAATTTCATTATATGAGAGTTGTTTTCATGCTTTGTGAAGATGGATTGAGTGACGATCTAGTCACGAGTAATTTTTAACAAAAAAATGTGGTATATTAATAATGAATTAAACATTAATGTTACCCTTCTAGAAAATTAATATTATAATAAATAAACTATTTATTCATTATTTAAATTATTATATCCATCACATTATTATTTTGATTAAATCAAATACATTTTTCTGTGGTGGTGGTTGTCTACACATACACAAGAAATTTTTTTTGTTTTCAATAGAACTAGAGAAAAATAAAAAACTCATTAATGACTTAATAAATGTTATAAATATCATATTTATTCTTTAAATATCCTATAATAACCATCCATGTATGTTTATTATGAAAAATGAAATACATATCTATTTGGTGGATGTAGTCCACCCATACGCATGGATGAAATTATCATTTCTATAAGGGAGAATGTTAAATAATTTTTATGATAACACCCCAATATTTAATGAGATAGATTATTTTTAATTTATTTTATTTCTTGTGTTGTACTCTACACCATGATTATCTGGCACTCTATACAACACCGTATTAACTTATAGTATACACAAAACTTGTAACATCCCAGGTAAATAAAGAATATTAATTTTTCAAATTTATTAATATTTGTGAATAAAATATTAATATTACTTTAAAGGGAGTCCTATTCTCGATGGCGTACCCAATACGCAACTACATGTTTCTTTGAAATTTTACGTTGCACTCTAATAATAAAATAATATTATTTTAAATGGTAGTTAACGCCTAGTCTTTGTATTGGCGGGAATTAATTGAATAACTATAATATGATTATATATGTTTATTAAATGTTTTTACATTTATCCAATAAAAGATAAATGCTTAAAATAATAAAAGAATTCAATTTTAAGCATAAATACTAAAAAATTCCCAAAAAGGTCGATTTATCACTTTTTGATGGTGAACCCTCTTTAATATAGATTTTGCCACTGTTATAAATTCTATTAGACCAAATAAAATTCTTTTTTAGAATCGGGACATCAAAATTTACTTTGTGTAGATTTTTGGTATTTTTCCGATAAAGTTCATTTTTTAATGAATAGTGAAAAATGTTGTACTTTAATTCAAAACCCCTTTTTAATCTAATTTATTTATATGATTATATTATCTTTTGAATTAGTTTTAAAATGAAATTAGAATATATTTTTACCATTTAATCTATTAGTGGTCACTATAATTAATTTCACTTTGAAATTGGACTTAAACTAGTGTCAATCTTTTGATATATATTGTTTCATAAAAACAGGCTATTTATTCTGACAACAGTAGTTTATTATTAAATTAATTAATTTAACGTATATTTTTTGAATTTTGTAAAATGAACTTCATTTTTGAATTTGGAATATCAAATATAGCTTAGGATGAAGTTTTGGTATTTTTCGGAAAAACATCAATTTTTGATTAATAGTGAAACCAATAAGTGGTAGTTAAAAAAACTGATTTTTCGTTTAAATTAAACATTACCACTTCTGTGATTTTAATTTCAAAAAACTGACATACATGGTTGTAATTAAGTAAAATGTGGTTCAATGGGATTAAAATATTTTTTTGGTGAATAGTTACTTTTATTTTTTTAATCGCGATTAGAGGTAATTAGTGTGATTGAACGTAAAAATGATATTATAATAAAATTAAAACATCATTAAACTTGTCCTAACCCTATTGGATGAGTCATGGACGACCAAGAAAACCCATGGGAAAATTCTTGGGACCCCATGGAGCCACATGGGTAAGATAATGACATTAATGCTTTTTATTTAAAGTAAAATTAAAAATGACACAAACATGTATTGTTTTACTAAAAAATTTTTTACATGGGGTTATACAAGTCAGATTTTTTACTAGAAATTGTAATTGGGAATCTAAAAATATTTCCTACATCATAGTATTTTATTATTATTTTTAGACATTAAATAAATGAAATAATTTATGACATCATGATGATGTTGCGATTACCTCATTATTTAACGATTTAAATAAAATGAAAAGATAATGTAAAATATAAGACCTACACATGTAAAAAACCTATTGTCTGTGTGTATTTAAAACTATTATCACCTTATCCTAGAACTATATAATTGTGGGACCTTTAAAATCCTAAATTCATTTTATAATAATGTTACTTTTCAAGACCTTCCAAGAGTGCCCCTCTTCTTCTCTTATAAAAGGCCCCCACATCTACCTCCTTACACACACCTCTCAAGCCATTGGATCGGACAAAACCTGCCCATTTTGTCTCTCCACATCCCTCTCTTACTCGTAGAAGCCTCACTTTGGGCAGAAGTTTTCTCAAGGAAGCCTTTGAACTCAAATCAAAATAAGTTACCCGATTTTAAGGTAATGTCTTCACTTGTGTTATTTTGTATTATTTTTCTTCTCCAACCCCATAAAATATTTTTATTCAATTATTTTGTAACAAATCCAGTATCATAAATATTTTAGGATGTTTTTATATGAATTATTAGATCTACACTTACACACACCTACATCGAATGGTTAATGAACATATTGTTTCTATGGATGGTGAATTTTTGCCTCACGAAACGATGATTGTTCAATATTCTTTTAACACCTTCAAAGGTGGCCATTAAGATGTCACTATATTTATATATTATATATAATATGTTTATGTTATCCTTATTATTCTGTATTTTTCATTTATGGAATACCTTTATGGTGTCCATTATGGGTAAACGCGATATCTTCATTTTAGGAAGTGCGGACTATCGCCCCCTCAAAGTGATTTGATTCGTTAATACCATACATGGTATGTATAAAGGATAGATTTAATAATATTATATATGATAACATAATGGAATTATAATACTATTATGTATCATTATGTTTTATTACCATTAAATATGAAATAGAAATGGAAGTAACATTCATGCTTACGTACGACTTACCGTCTCCATGAACGGTGAATTTCATTTCTTACCTCTAAATGATATGTACTATTATAAATACATGTATATGCAGGGTATATATGATATGTATGATATCAAAATCATGAATATCATTCTGGATATAATGAACCTGTTACCACATTGAAGTGCACTGTGTTGCATTTGTTGTCAATGAGACATGTTGTTGTCTTAGAATGAATGGATGTCAAGAATTGTCAAGATGTGAATGACAAAGGTTGTGATGGTGTTGGTGATAAATGGAGAATGGCCATGGCACTAAGATGCATGTCACTTAGGAGATTCACTAAGTGACATAGGAGATGATGGTTGAAACATTTTCTAGTAATATCTGACGATTGTTGAGCTGATCTTAAGTTCCAAGAACTTGTATCAAGAGGATACAATGTCACAACATTGTTTGAAGACCATGCATTGTCTTTACAATGCATGAGGAGTTGAAAGGAGTTCCATCCACAACTACTAAGTGGATGATGTGAATTAATGAAGTCCATGCACTATCAGTTAGTGCATGTGAACATGAAGAAGATCCAATTGATCTCTGATTAGATCAATGAAGAATGTTGAAGAACATGTGTGATTTATGAGATTCAGTTGAATAAGTCCCTCCTAAGTATTGAACACATATAGAAGAGGCGATGAAGAAGATTAAGAAGAAACCTTGGGAATTCCATATCCTAAGTAGAGATCATATGAGAGGAGAAATGATGGAATTCTTAAGAAGAAGAAGAAAGGAAGAAGGCTTGAAGTGGCACTTGGAAATTGGCATATTTTATATGGAGGAGAAACTTGTTTTTATACAAAGTCTAGGTTCTGTCCTTTGCCAAAAATATGGCCAGCCAAGGCCAGCCCACGGGTTCAACCTTAAGGCACTTGTGGGCCGAAGGCGCCACGCCCATGGGGGATCCCATGGTGCAAGCACAAGGCGCGGCAGGGGGCCGTGTATAAGCCCCCGAGGACACGCGGTGGTGAAACCCGCGCGCCCGAGGTGCATAGTGGGCGCTAGGAGCGCGCCCGCAGAGGCGAGAGTGGGCGCAGAGCGCGCCCGCAGGGAGAACACGGTGCGGGGCGGCACCGTGGAGGGAGGAGTTCAATTGCGGTGAAGCGGGCATCGCTTGTTTGTTAAACCGTGAGAAAATCCCGCGGCGTTTCGATGTGGGACGGTGAATTTTTCCGCGGGAGCGATCCTGGCCGCACGATCGATCGCGCGCCAGATCTTGGCCGCACATCTGATCCGCGGCGAGGAGATCTGATCCAGGCCGTCCGAGGATATTCAAACGCCTGATCCAACGGCCGTGGCTCATCTTCCACCTCGAGCTCGAGCCGAAGCCACCCGCGAAGCCGCCGCTGAACCAGGAGCCTCCCAACAACTGTTTTTGAGATTCCGGCCATCTCCGAACAAACCGAAGGCTCCATTGAGCTCATCTGGACCTAATGAACCGATCCATGCTTAAAAAGACACTTGCATGCAATGTTTGGAGAAGTTTTGGTATCCGGCCGAGGCAAGACGAAGTTGCCGAGGTTTGGGTGTTTATGCTTGCATGTTTTGGATCGAAGGAAGGCCGTGCATGAGTTCTATGTCGCATGCACGTGGAGGAAAAATAAATAATGAAGGAAAAGAACCCGCGTGAACAGAGAGAAAGAAACGTGATTTTCGGATCGAGTTTAAAGATTTTAAAGAACCGAAAATACCGGTGGTTCAAGATTTATCCCACGCGGATGAACCGAGGCTCTGCCTCGCCTATAAAAGAAGATCCCAAGGCTCCAAAGAGCTTGCTGATCCTTTGTTGAAGATCCGGAGAACCGTGAGTGCACCTCTGCCTCACAAAGACGAAGCCCCGCGCACACTTGCGCGGTGAGATTCCTTGCGCGCACCCTGCGCGGCTATTGTTCTTGGTGCCATCCTTGGCCCGAAGGAGTCCCTTGCACGCAACTCCTTTGCGCGACAAGAAGAAGGAGGTGAGGAGTCCCCTGCGCGTCTTTCTTTTGCGCGACAGGAAGTACCCGAGGCCGCAAGTATCTTGCGCTCCCTCGAGGTTTGTTGTGGCTTGCGCGGCAGTGTTGCACCCTTGCACACTTGAGCCTGCGCGGCATTTGAAGACAAGAAGAGGGCCACACCCCCTTGCATGCCTTGTTTGAGTTTGGGTGGAATAGAAAAAGAAGGCCGGGACCACACCATTGTGTGTGTGTGCTAAAGTGAAGGCCGTGGCACTTTGTGCCTTGTGTGCAAAAAAAAAAAAGAAGAGAAAGGCCGTAGCCTTGTGCAAGCAAAGAAGACCACCACACTTTGTGTGTGTGTGCATTTGAAAAGAAGGCCGAGGATAGCTTGGGTGTGTACAAAAATAGTGAAGGCCAAATACATACTCATTGTGTGTGTCCAAAGCAAAGAACAAAGTTGTGTGTGCAAAACAACAAAGTGAAGTTGCCGAACCTTAGTGTTTGTGCAAACCAAAGTGTGTACACACTAAGAAGAAGAGAAGACATCCACACTAGTGTATAACACACATTTATGTGTGTAATCAAAAGAGAATAAAGTGTATGATGTTCAAGGAGTTGGTCTGTGCTTAAAGTGACTACACCCTTTGTGGGTCTACTGCACCAAGAAGAGGAAAGGAGGAGTGCATGCTTGCATGCATGCATGTGCACACGTGAACAAAGTAAAATCAGTGGTGTGCATTTGAGGAGTCCAAGACCAGGAGGTTCTTGAAGTATTGAGAAGGCCATGCTATTAGTGCATGAGGATGAAGAGCTTCCATGCACTCAGTGCATGAAGTTGAAGTGAACTGAGACTGGACCAGACCAAAGTTAAAGATATCAGTTGTCTGAGTATTCAGTAGTTGGATTGAGAAGCCAGGTCATCCTGAAGAAGGAGATAAAGCCTGAGCTAGACGAGAATCCCTGATCAACCACAAGTGATCAGAAGAGAAGAGCAAGGCCAGCAGCCTTTATCCCAGGCTGCTGAAGTTACTTGAAGAAGCTTAAAGTGAAGAAGAGATACTTGTGTGACTCGAGGAGCCAGGAGAAGACCCTGTGGGACTCAGGGAGAAGAAGTCTTCAGTGGGATTCTGGAGCAGGCCAGTGGGACTCTGGTAACACTGTGGGATGCAGTATAAAGACCCTCCTGTGGGACTCAGGAGAGATACAGTGGGGCTCTGTATCGACCATTGTAATTTTAACAGGTTATAATGGAGAATCCATGCTGGGAGAGCATGGCAAGGATGTAGGCCTTTGGTGCCGAACCTTGTAAATCCTTGTGTCCTGTGCCTTTTCATTACTGCATTATTCGGGAAAGGTTGAGAGATACAAGAAGAGTGGATCGAGGCTTTAACCAGCCATAGAGGTTTAATTGATTAAGAATCAATTAGTAAAAAGTTTTAAGGGATCACTGATTCACCCCCTCCCCCTCTCAGTGATTCACACTGATCTGGGCACTTCAATTGGTATCAGAGGGGAGGTTGCCTCTAAAAGATCCAAGAGAGTCTACATGGAGTGCAGATTTGAGGAAATGAAAGAACAGCCTCAAATGGAGATATCTGCCAAGACTCTGAAAAACAGAATGAAGAAACAGGCAAAGAAGATGAAGAAGAAGGCTGGTTCAATCAGAGAAACTCCTTCTATGGAAAGAAATGTGAAAGTCACATCAGATGACAATTCCTTTTATCATTCTTCTGATGAAGCCTGCTCTAGCTGTGATGAAGATGGAAGAAACAATGATCTTCTAAATGCAATCAAATATCTTCAGAAGAGAGTCCCCAAGGAAGTTGCAATGTGTATAGCTACAGGCCTCCTTGATCTTCAAGAAGAAAAATTACAGCTAGAAGATGAAGCCAATTCTCTGGAAGTCCAATTGGCAAAAAGGGTTGGCATAACCAACACTCTCAGAAAGCTGGTGAATGCTAAAGATGAAACAATATCTCTTTTCAATGAATGATATGAAGACACTACTGAAGAATTGCAAAGAAGCCTTTCTGAGAAAGAATTCTTTAAGACTGTGTTCAAAGATGTTTTCCATGCACTGGAAAAGAGGCATAAAGTATCAATGGTTGTCAGAGATGCTCAACTCGAAGAAAAAGTCAAATTGGTGAAGGAGCTGGACAATTCATTGTAAGAATTGAAGAAGGTGCATGAAGACCAGATGAAACAACTGGTGGAGAATTGGGAAGGAAAGCTAAGAACTGTTGAGGATGAGAAGAACTCCCTTAACATGAAATGCTTAGAACTAGAGGTGATATTGAAAAATCTGCAATCACCCAAAGCTGAAGCCTCCCAGTCAGCTGAAAGAAGAAATGTTGCTACTCAAGTGAGCTTTGAAAAGGATGATTCTAAAAGAAAGACATCCTATAATAAAAGGGCAACAACTTCTAAAAAGAAGGTACCATCCATCCCATCTTGTACTCATTTTTCTAATTGTGTTTCCACACAAAGTGCAGGATGGAAGAATAATTCCAAACAAGTATGGATGAAGACAATGAAGAAAGAAAGATCTCCTGAAACAGCACAACAGGTCAAGAAAAGTACCCTACAATCAGAAGGACTGAAGAGGTCAAGATTCGTGGGACAATGCTGGTGTTGTAACAAGTATGGGCATTGTGCAAAGGATTGTTGGTACAATCCACTAAATGCTAAAGCACAGAGGAAGCCCATGCCAAGGGGGAGCAAGCCAGAAGAAAGGAAGCAACATCCACAGGTCCAGAGACATCTGTTTACTACAAACAGATTTGGATTACTTGACAACATCTGGGATGATTTCACAAGTGGTCAAATAGATACATGTCAATCTCCAACTGTATCCAGAGCTCAAAAGAAGAAAAGATCACAGAACCTGGCTCAGAAAGAATCCTTGGGAAGCAAGAAGAAAGTTGACAATCCTCCCAAGAAGATTATGAAAAAGGAAGAGAAGTCCTTGGAATTCAAATCCAAGAAGGGTGATGCATCCAGAAGGACCACCAAGAAATGCTTCTACTGTGGAAAGAAAGGTCATATCATGGAACTTTGTGAACAAGCCATGGAACTGAATAGAAGCAGACTGAACTCCAGAAGACAATCAATCCAGAAAAAGAAAGGATTGATTGAAAATAAGTTGCCTAAGAGAGGTAGCTTAGCAGCATCCAAAGAACCATGTGGAACTTCCAAAACTGAGGCCTCACTTCCAAATGATTTACTAGTCATATGGCCACATCAGTTGCAACTTGCCAGAGAACTACAAAGAGTTGAAGATGAAGCTCTGGCAATTGCTAAAGCAAAAGGGAAGAAGAAGGTTTCACATGAAGATGTTTTGAGAACCACACCAGCACAAACATCATTGAAGATCAAATGTGCAAGTGTGAAGAATGGTGAAAATGGGACATCTCGGTTGAGAGAATCTTCTCAACCTTGTTGTTCACATTGATGAACCAAGGAGGTTCCATATTATTCCCTAATCACTTGTATTTACATGTGCTAACATTGCAGGGAATTGAATATGATGATCATTCTCATCTGGAGAGTGGTTTGGACAGAATGGAGTGCACCCCTTGAGGGGGAGCCTATCTGTAGAAGATGGAATTTTGAGATTAATACCATCTTGAGAAAAGTGAAGGTATTCCAATCATACTTTCATCCCTTGTTTTTTAATTGTATTCATCATGACAATTAAGGGGGAGTATTGATTGAAGACAAATGGTTGAAAGGGGGAGCTTTATCTTTGCACCTGAACTTTCTAATGAGTTTTGTGAAGTTGTGCAGGATTTAGCAAATTCATTGTTACATCTGAAAAATTTCAAACCCCCAAGAATGATCTCACATGTGTAGAGAATTGTGGACAACATTGAAAAATCTTGGTTATATCACTCTTGTTTTCTACACCGGGTTAGCCCAAGTAGACTTAGAGTTGATTTACTAAAGGTTCTTTGCTAAAGAGAACATGTGGCATCATCCCTCTCTTAGTGATTTTTTTTCAAGAAGATGCTATTCTAAGGGAGGAAGAGATTTTTGAAAGTGAACCACACCACACCTTTGCATTTGATTGCCAATAAGGGGGAGAAAATATTGGCACACATATTGACCCATTCATATGTGCTGAAGTGGTGTATTGACAACAAATACAAAGGGGGAGATTGAAGTGCACTGTGTTGCATTTGTTGTCAATGAGACATGTTGTTGTCTTAGAATGAATGGATGTCAAGAATTGTCAAGATGTGAATGACAAAGGTTGTGATGGTGTTGGTGATAAATGGAGAATGGCCATGGCACTAAGATGCATGTCACTTAGGAGATTCACTAAGTGACATAGGAGATGATGGTTGAAACATTCTCTAGTAATATCTGACGATTGTTGAGCTGATCTTAAGTTCCAAGAACTTGTATCAAGAGGATACAATGTCACAACATTGTTTAAAGACCATGCATTGTCTTTACAATGCATGAGGAGTTGAAAGGAGTTCCATCCACAACTACTAATTGGATGATGTGCATTAATGAAGTCCATGCACTATCACTTAGTGCATGTGAACATGAAGAAGATCCAATTGATCTCTGATTAGATCAATGAAGAATGTTTAAGAACATGTGTGATTTATGAGATTCAGTTGAATAAGTCCCTCCTAAGTATTGAACACATATAGAAGAGGAGATGAAGAAGATTAAGAAGAAACCTTGGGAATTCCATATCCTAAGTAGAGATCATATGAGAGGAGAAATGATGGAATTCTTAAGAAGAAGAAGAAAGGAAGAAGGCTTGAAGTGGCACTTGGCAATTGGCATATTTTATATGGAGGAGAAACTTGTTTTTATACAAAGTCTAGGTTCTGTCCTTTGCCAAAAATATGGCCAGCCAAGGCCAGCCCACGGGTTCAACCCCAAGGCACTTGTGGGCCGAAGGCGCCACGCCCATGGGGGATCCCATGGTACAAGCACAAGGCGCGGCAGGGGGCCGTGTATAAGCCCCCGAGGACACGCGGTGGTGAAACCCGCGCGCCCGAGGTGCATAGTGGGCGCTAGGAGCGCGCCCGTAGAGGCGAGAGTGGGCGCAGAGTGCGCCCGCAGGGAGAACACGGTGCGGGGCGGCACCGTGGAGGGAGGAGTTCAATTGCGGTGAAGCGGGAAGCGCTTGTTTGTTAAACCGTGAGAAAATCCCGCGGCGTTTTGATGTGGGACGGCGAATTTTTCCGCGGGAGCGATCCTGGCCGCACGATCGATCGCGCGCCAGATCTTGGCCGCACATCTGATCTGCGGCGAGGCGATCTGATCCAGGCCATCCGAGGATATTCAAACGCCTGATCCAACGGCCGTGGCTCGTCTTCCACCTCGAGCTCGAGCCGAAGCCACCCGCGAAGCCACCGCTGAACCAGGAGCCTCCCGACAACTGTTTTTGAGATTCCGGCCATCTCCGAACAAACCGAAGGCTCCATTGAGCTCGTCTGGACCTAATAAACCGATCCATGCTTAAAAAGACACTTGCATGCAATGTTTGGAGAAGTTTTGGTATCCGGCCGAGGCAAGACGAAGTTTCCGAGGTTTGGGTGTTTATGCTTGCATGTTTTGGATCGAAGGAAGGCCGTGCATGCGTTCTATGTCGCATGCACGTGGAGGAAAAATAAATAATGAAGGAAAAGAACCCGCGTGAACAGATAGAAAGAAACGTGATTTTCGGATCGAGTTTAAAGATTTTCAAGAACCGAAAATACCGGTGGTTCAAGATTTATCCCACGCGGATGAACCGAGGCTCTGCCTCGCCTATAAAAGAAGAGCCCAAGGCTCCAAAGAGCTTGCTGATCCTTTGTTGAAGATCCGGAGAACCGTGAGTCCACCTCTGCCTCGCGAAGACGAAGCCCCGCGCACACTTGCGCGGTGAGATTCCTTGCGCGCACCCTGCGCGGCTATTGTTCTCGGTGCCATCCTTGGCCCGAAGGAGTCCCTTGCGCGCAACTCCTTTGCGCGACAAGAAGAAGGAGGTGAGGAGTCCCCTGCGCGTCTTTCTTTTGCGCGACAGGAAGTACCCGAGGCCGCAAGTATCTTGCGCGCCCTCAAGGTTTGTTGTGGCTTGCGCGGCAGTGTTGCACCCTTGAACACTTGAGCCTGCGCGGAATTTGAAGACAAGAAGAGGGCCACACCCCCTTGCACACCTTGTTTGAGTTTGGGTGGAATAGAAAAAGAAGGCCGGGACCACACCATTGTGTGTGTGTGCTAAAGTGAAGGCCATGGCACTTTGTGCCTTGTGTGCAAAAAAAGAAGAAGAGAAAGGCCGTAGCCTTGTGCAAGCAAAGAAGACCACCACACTTTGTGTGTGTGTGCATTTGAAAAGAAGGCCGAGGATAGCTTGGGTGTGTGCAAAAATAGTGAAGGCCAAATACATACTCATTGTGTGTGTGAAAAGCAAAGAACAAAGTTGTGTGTGCAAAACAACAAAGTGAAGTTGCCGAACCTTAGTGTTTGTGCAAACCAAAGTGTGTACACACTAAGAAGAATAGAAGACATCCACACTAGTGTATAACACACATTTATGTGTGTAATCAAAAGAGAATAAAGTGTATGATGTTCAAGGAGTTGGTGTGTGCTTAAAGTGACTACACCCTTTGTGGGTCTACTGCACCAAGAAGAGGAAAGGAGGAGTGCATGCTTGCATGCATGCACGTGCACACATGAAAAATGTCAAATCAGTGGTGTGCATTTGAGGAGTCCAAGACCAGGAGGTTCTTGAAGTATTGAGAAGGCCATGCTATCAGTGCATGAGGATGAAGAGCTGCCATGCACTCAGTGAATGAAGTTGAAGTGAACTGAGACTGGACCAGACCAAAGTTAAAGATATCAGTTGTCTGAGTATTCAGTAGTTGGAGAGAGAAGCCAGGTCATCCTGAAGAAGGAGATAAAGCCTGAGCTAGACGAGAAGCCCTGATCAACCACAAGTGATCAGAAGAGAAGAGAAAGGCCAACAGACTTTATCCCAGGCTGCTGAAGTTATTTGAAGAAGATTAAAGTGAAGAAGAGCTACTCGTGTGACTCGAGGAGCCAGGAGAAGACCCTGTGGGACTCAGGGAGAAGAAGTCTTCAGTGGGATTCTGGAGCAGGCCAGTGGGACTCTGGTAACACTGTGGGATGCAGTATAAAGACCCTCCTGTGGGACTCAGGAGAGATACAATGGGACTCTGTATCGACCATTGTAATTTTAACAGGTTATAATGGAGAATCCATGCTGGGAGAGCATGGCAAGGATGTAGGCCTTTGGTGCCGAACCTTGTAAATCCTTGTGTCCTGTGCCTTTTCATTACTGCATCATTCGGGAAAGGTTGAGAGATACAAGAAGAGTGGATCGAGGCTTTAACCAGCCATAGAGGTTTAATTGATTAAGAATCAATTAGTAAAAAGTTTTAAGGGATCACTGATTCACCCCCTCCCCCTCTCTGTGATTCACACTGATCTGGGCACTTCACACATAAACAACATGTAATTGTAAGAAGTCCATTTTTGACTTAAGTACCAAATATCGACAAAACGAACTTTATAAACATAAATGATTACATATTGTTTATAAAATGGAAATAAGTTGTATAAAAGGAATAATAAAATTGAAAAAATGTTCTTAATAAATTATAAATTAACTTTAGTTTATTATTCATGAGATTAAAGAGTGATCGAGTCAAGTCTGACTTGAGGTAAGGGATCTGACCTCTCTCTTTCTTTCCAGGTACCCTCTTTTATGTCATTTCATTTATTCTCCATGTTATTATGCTGGAGGATGTTATTATAAATGAAACACTCTGTAATTTGTATTTTAAAATTATGAGATACCCCATATTACTCTCATCAATTCATTTTTAGAATTTTTAAGTGGCACCGTTAGGCTGCCGAATTTTCGTAAGAGATCCAACCTCTCTCTTTCTTTTAAAGTACTCTCCTTTATGTCACTTCTTTTAAGCTCCACTTTCTTATGTTGGGGGAGGTTCTTTTATATTCCTCTTGCTGTAAATTTTATGTTAATATGATGAGAGACCCTATTTTATCTCATCAATCCAGTTTTTGAAGTTGTATGTGGCTCCGTTAGGCTACCGAATGTTCATAAGAGGATTTTCATCTCATTTTTTATTCCCGTGAGATTCTTGCTACATTGACCACTATTTCATTTTTTGTGGTGTATTTAATGCCCATTATTTTACTATTTTTCTAATATATTCTCATTTACGGATAGTTACATCTTCATTGTATGACCATTCTTTCATGGTGTGTACATTTCGAAAGTTTCCCAAATCGGTAAGGGAACCTTTCACAATCCTCTTTTAAAAAGACTTATTTTGTTATGTCATTTAATTTACATATTATTATGTTGGTATATTTTCTTATATATCCTTATTGATGTAAATTTTATGTCCAAGTGATGAGATACCATTTTCTCTTTCATCAACTAATGTTATTAATTTTAAAGTGACGCTGTTAGGCTGTCAAATTTTACCAAGGGAACTTCTTAACCCAATTTTGATTTCTTTGGGTTCTAAATGTACTTATTGAATATGGTATCCTTTTAATATGTTTTAATGACCTTTTATTGTTTTAAAATTAGTATCCACTTATATTGGGTGTATTTATATTTGTCACACATAATTATGAGATTGATTTATCCTTAATTTAAGGATACCTTTTTTATAATGGATTTCATCTCATTTTCAATTTCTATTGAGACTTCATTGTTTTTATGCACCAGTTCACTCTTATATGGTGTATATACTATCCTTTGGAATATTATATCATCCCTTTATTCTCTTGATATTACCAAGTTCTAATTAAATGTTATTCCTAAATTCTTGTATTCAAGTGTCACTCATTTTGTTAAAAACCATTAAACTAAAATATCATTTTAAATTTTTTAATGATTTATTCTTATAAATATTTCTCATTAATATCCATGTTTTCAAAATGGTTTTAAGGATTTATTTATATGGCTATTAATGGTTTAAAATTATAAAAGCTTCAAAGTGGTATGGGACACATTGATTCAAAAATCTCTTTATTAAATGTTTTAAATGATTTTAAAAATGGTATTTTAGAATGGATTCATTATTTCAATATCTTAAAATGTTATATTGTTATTTCAATGTGGGAATGTTAACTTTCCTTTATGCTTATGTTATTTTCTATGATTATGTTATGGTTCTTGGGCATTGTTTATGAAGATGGGTGGTTCCTTGATAAACTGAAGGCGGGTGATCCCGATATAGCTCTCCAATGCATTGGGTAACGCAAAGGAGTTAAACGTTAAGGTTTCTCTGAAGACATTTAGGGAATATACTGTGATGGGTATTCCAAACGTAACCAAGAGGGTTACTCCCTATGTAAGAATATTATGAATGCCTCAAGTTACCTTCATGTCTTATGATTTATATGATTTATTCATGATTTTATGAGGTATGATAAAGTGATTATTTTTTATGGGTAAAGTATGATTTTATTCTTATGTACATATGTTCTCATGTTTCCTTTCAATATTTTTATATCCCTTACTGAGATTTTTATGCTCATCCGAAGTTTTTGAAATGTTTTTCACAGGTCAAGGGAATATTACATGATATGATGATAGTGTTAAGGAAGTGTCAAGAAAGAATTCATGTTTTATTTTAAATATGTTTCTGTTGATGGGAAAAATGAATACTAAATTTTATGTAACCACTTTGTTTAAATGTGGAATGTAATGCATGTTTTATGATCTAATTCTCTAAAAATCTAAACCTGAAAAGATCCTAAATCTGTAATCTTGTAGTAACTCAAGATTAAGTAAGGTTTAAGGCTAGGTCCTTATAGTTTGTATCACATGCCGGTTTAGATAACTTTAGGGATTCGAGTGTTGTTTATGAAAAAGTTACAAGTTGTGTATAAACGCAATGGTTAGTATATTAGATGGAGTCATTGTTTTTTTT
Source organism: Viscum album (assembly GCA_963277665.1). NCBI lineage: Eukaryota > Viridiplantae > Streptophyta > Magnoliopsida > Santalales > Viscaceae > Viscum > Viscum album. The sequence continues at coordinate 1,202,078,125 of OY728164.1, forward strand.
GAAAGTTAGAATGAGTTTGACATAACTTTGATAAGTATATCTTGGTGTTTATCTTCCTCTTTATTATATGATGATTTTACTTATATACTCACAATGAACTTTTTGGTTTTAGTAAATGGCTAGATCCAGCAGGCAACAAAGTAACAGTGGATTAGAAGAAAACTGTGACAGTTTTATGAAAGAACAACTGAATGATATGGGAGTTGCAATGAGAAATCTTGTGGTTATCCTCAACCAACTGTCTGGAGTCATGATTGACCACCTGAACCTTAGTGATTTTTATAAGGAATCTTATATGCGAGAATCAAATCCCTATGGAATTTCAGGTAATAATCATAAAGGTATATATGTTCAAAAACCTATGTGTCAAAGATGTGGAAAGAAACACATAGAAAAATGTTTCAATGGGACAGAAAGATGCTATAGATGTGGAAATGAAGGTCATAAAGCAAGCACCTTACACGGAAAAAGAAGCATCTAGTTGACTCTAGGAAGGGGAATGAAGTTCATTCGGAAGAATCAATTGAATGTTTCAAATGTGGTGTGCATGGTCATTATAAAAACACTTTTCCAATGAATAATTTTTGTGAATGGGGTCACTAAGATCGTACAAATATTCGTTTACCAATACCTAATGACATTCCGATTGAGGATAAAGAAACAGACAATGACCAATGAAAGGTATGGATTATTTCATAACATATGTTTTCCTATTATTGGAATCTTAGTATATGATTCATAAATTTGTTTGTAGGAGAGAAGTATTTTAGAAAAATTTGAAAAGGAATGGTTAATGGATCATGAATAATATTGAATGAGTAAGAAGTCATCATATAAGAGATTCAAGAGTTATGGTAGATTTTAAGATGGTGAAACTCTTAAATGTATTAAGTATCTTTTGATGATGGAGGTACATTATAAGACTATTTTATAGTATATGTAACCCTGATGTTTGATATATGAAATTTTTTTTCAAGGAATAATTATATTTTCTTTTGTGGATGTAGTTATAAAGAACCATTTGGGTTTATATGATCCTTGAATTTGAGGCAATTACTGGTTAATACATTTTGTGTTTCAAAATGAAAATTATTAGATAACCTTTGTGGTTAAATTATGTTATGGTTATTTTTAAAGATTTTATAACTTTTTAGGGAATTTTTTTATATAGTTTTTTAAAAAGGTCAACACGCAGACCGTGTGAAAACCCATCGCGTCGGACGAAGCTGCAGGAATCGAACCCACATCTAAAGTGTAACTGGTATTTATCGCCTACCACTGAAATACATAAAGTCCCTGGTTAGTATGACTAATTCATTTTAGTTATATGATTTTATGAATTTAGAGTAAGTTGATTTTTGGTTATCTATGGAAATTATTAACCTACCATAGAGTATATGTGATTAGGTTAATTACTTTTCAATATGAGACTTTAAGAGAAACTGATGTTATTTGGAGATAAGTGTTAATTTGTACATTGGAAGACTATGTGATTAAATCATTAAAATATTTGGGTTTCAATCATATTTGGGTTTACATTGAAGAATTTTATGGACAATTTTTTTATCAAATGGTATTCGTTGGACTTTGGGTATTGTTTGAAAAATTTTGGAGATTAGGAATAGATTTGTTTTTTTAAAGGATTATCCTTTTTAGGTATTATCTGATATTGTACTAACCTTTTTGGTTTTGGTTAAGGTCTAAAAAATGGGAAGTGTATAGTTCTCTTTTTTGGATTAGGTGATTCTCAATAAGTTGATTACAGTACTCTTAATGCGATCAAGTCTTCCTAAATACTCGACTTTTGGAGAAAATATGAGTTTGATTTAGGAATCTAGTAAAAGTTGAATGTCTACGTGACAAGTAAGTATATTTAATTATGATTTAGTTAAGATCAAAAATAAATTCCTCAATTAAGATTAAATTAAAACAAAAATGTTGTCTGTTAACTTTTTCTTTTGGGGAATCAAATACAGTTTAACCCATCACAAGTTTGTGATTTTCTTGTGGTTAACTTTCTCCTAGAACTGTTTACTATCACTCTCCATCAGAACATGACCATTTGTTTTTTCCTCCATATACATATTTTCGTACTTGGAATCCTAGTATGGGTTAACTCAGGTGACCTTTTTACTTATGTCCCATTCTTTTTAAGTGATTGTTTTACTGACTCATTTTTCGATGTGGAGCTTTCAATAAAGTTTCCAAGACCAATTTTAAAATTGTGAGGACGCAATTCCTAAAAGGGGGGAAGGATGTAACATCCCAAGTAAATATAGAATATTTATTTTTAATATTTATTAATATTTGTTAATAAAATTTTAATATTACTTTAAAGGGAACGCTATGCTCGATGGCGTACCCAATAAGAAACAACGAGTTTCTTTGAAATCTTATGTTTCACTCTAATAATAAAATAATATTATTTTAAATGGTAGTTAACGCCTAGTCGTTGTATTGGAGGGAATGAATAGAAATAACTAAAATATGATTATATTTTTTTTAATTTTTTTTCATTTATCCAATAAAAGATAAAGGCTTAAAATAAGAAAAGAATTCAATTTTAAGCATAAATACTCTAAAATTCACAAAAAGGTCGATTTATCACCTTTTGATGGTGAACCCTCTTTAATATAGTTTCGGTCACTCTTATAAATTCTATTAGACCAAATAAAATTATTCTTTAGAATCGGGAATTCAAAATTTACTTTGTGTAGATTTTTGTTATTTTTCCGATAAAGTTTATTTTTAATGAATAGTGAAAAATGTTGTACTTTAATTCAAAACCCCTTTTTAATATAATTTATTTATATGATTATATTATCTTTTGAATTGGTTTTAAAATTAAATTATAATATATTTTTACCATTTATTATAGTAGTGGTCATTGGAATGAATTTCACTTTGAAATTGGACTTAAACTAGTGTCAATCTTTTGATATATATTATTTCATAAAAACACACTATTTGTTCTAACAGCAGGAATTAATTATTAAATTAATTAATGTAAGTTATATGTTTTGAATTTTTTAAAATAGAAATAATTTTTGAATTTGGAATATCAAATATAGCTTAGGGTGATGTTCTCGTATTTTTCTGAAAAACTTCAATTTTTGATTAATAGTGAAACCACTAAGTGGTACTTAAAAAAACTGATTTTTCATTTAAATGAAACTTTATCACTTCTATGATTTTAATTTCAAAAATCCAACATACATGGTTTTCATTAGGAAGTAAAATTTGGTTCAATGGGATTAAAATAATATTTTGGTTAATAGTAACTTTTATGTTTTTAATCGCGATTAGAGGTAATTAGTGTGATTTAAGGTAAAAATGATATTATAATAAAATGAAAATAACTTGAAACATGTCCTAACCCTATTTTATGAGTCATGGACGACCAAGAAAACCCATGGGTCGATTTTTGGGACCCAATGGAGCCACATGGGTAAGATAATGACATTAATGCCTTTTATTTAATGTAAAAGTAAAAATGACACAAACATGTATTGTTGTACTAAAACAATTTCTTCATGGGGTTATACAAGTCATATATTTTACAATAAATAGTCATTGGAAATATGAAAAGATTTCATACGTCATAATATATTTATTATAATTTTTAGACATTAAATAAATTAAATTATTTATGACATTATGATGATGCAGCGATTACCTCATTATTTAACGATTTAAATAAAATGAAAAGATAATGTAAAATATAAGACCGAAACATGTCAAAAACCTATTATATGTGTGGATTTATAACTATTATCACCCTATAATCAAAATATATAATTGTGGGACCTTTAAAATCCGAAATTAATTTTATAATAATGTTACTTTTCAAGACCTTCCAATAGTGCCCCTCCTCTCCTCTTATAAAAGGACCCCACCTCTACCTCCTTACACACACCTCTCAAACCTTTGGCTCGGCCAACCCCTGCCCATTTTGTCTCTCCACATCCATCTATTACTCCTAGAAGACTCACTTTGTGTAGAAGTCTTCCCAAGTAACCCTTTGAGCTCAAATCAAAAAGAGTTACCCAATTTTAAGGTAATGTCTTCAGTTGTGTTTTTTTGTTTTATTTTTCTTCTCCAACCCCATAAACTCTTTTTATTCATTTATTTTGTAACATCTCCAGTATATTAAATATTTTAGGAAGTTTTTATAAGATGTATTCGATCTACACTTAGACACACTTACATCTAATGGTTAAAACATAATGTTTCTGTGGATGGTGAATTTTTGCCTCACGAAACGATGATTGTTCAATATTCTTTTAACACCTTAAAAGGTGGATATTAAGATGTAACTATATTTATATATTATATATAATATGTTTATGATTTCCTTAAGCTTCTGTATTTTTCATTTGTGGCATACCTTTATGGTTTCCATTATGGGTAAATGTGATATCTTCATTTTAGGAAGTGCGGACTACTGCCCCCTCAAAGAGATTTGATTCGTTAATACCATACGCGGTACGTATAAAGGATAGATTTAATAATATTATATATGATACCATACTGGAATTATAATACTATTATGTATCATTATCTTTTAATTCCATTAAATATGAAATGGAAATGGAAGTAGCGTTCATGCGTACGTACGACTTACCATCTCTATGAACGGTGCATTTCATTTCTTACCTCTAAATGATATGTACTGTTATAAATACATCTATATGAAGAATATATATGATATATATGATATCCAAATCGTGAATATCATTTTGGATATAATGAAACTTTTACCACATAAACAACATGTAATTGTAAGATGTCCATTTTTGACTTAAGTACCAAATATCAACAAAACGAACTTTATTAACATAAATGATTACATATTGTTTATAACATGGAAATAAGTTGTATAAAAGGAATAATAAAATTGAAAAAAAGTTAATAATAAAGTATAAATTTACTTTAGTTTATTATTCAGGAGATTAAATAGCGATCGAGTCATGTCGGACTTGAGGTAAGGGATCCAACCTCTATATTTCTTTCTAAGAACCCTCTTTTATGTCAGTTGATTTATTCTCCAGGTTCTTATGTTGGAGGATGTTATTCTAAATTAACAATACTGTAATTTTTATTTTAAAATGATGAGATACCCCCTATTACTCTCATCAATTCATTTTTATAATTTTTAAGTGGAGCCGTTTGGCTGTCAATTTTTCGTAAGAGATCCAACGTCTCTCATTCTTATAAAGTACTTCCTTTATGTCACTTATTTTAAGCTCCTCTTTATTATGTTGGGGGAGGTTATTTTATATTCCTCTTTCTGTAAAATTAATGTTAATATGATGAGATACCCTATTTCATTTCATCAATCCATTTTTTGAAGATTTATGTGGCGCCGTTAGGCTGCCGAATGTTCATAAGGGGATTTTCATCTCACTTTTTATTCCTGTGAGATTCATGCTACATTGTCCACTATTTCCTTTTGTGTGGTGTATGTACTTCCCATTATTTTACTATTTTTATAATATACTCTCATTTATGTATAGTTAAATCATCACTGTATGACCCTTATTTCATGGGGTGCATGTTTTGAAAGTTTCCAAAATCGGTAAGGGAACCGCTCACACTCCTCTTTTAAAAATAATTATATTGTTATGTATTTTAATTTACATATTCTTATGTTGGGATATGTTCTTATATATGCTTATTGATGTAAATATTATGTCCAAGTGATGAGATACCATTTTTTCTCTCATAAACTAATGTTATGAATTTTAAAGTGACGTCGTTAGGCTGTCAAATTTTACCAAGGGAACTTCTTAACCTAATTTCGATTTCATTGGGTTCAAAATGTACTTATTGAATAAGTCATCCTTTTAATAATTTTGAATGACCTTTTATTGTTTTACACTTAGTTTCCACTTATATTTGGTGTATTTATATTTATCACACATAATTATGAGATAGATTTATCCTTAATTTAAGGATACCTTCTTTATAAAGGATTTCATCTCATTTTCCATTTCTATTGAGACTTCATTGTTGTTATGCACTAGTTCACTCTTATATGGTGTATATACTGTCCTTTGGAATATTATATCATCCTTTTATTCTCATGATATTATCAATTTCTGATTAAATGTTATTCCTCAATTATTGTATTCAAGTGTCACTCATTTTGTTAAAAACCCTTTAACTAAAATATCGTTTTAAATGTTTTAATGATTTATTATTATAAATATTTCTCATTAATATCCATGTTTTCAAAATGGTTTTAAGGATTTATTTATATGGATATTAATGGTTTAAAATGATATAATCTTCAAAGTGGTATGGGACACTTTGATTCAAAAATCTCTTTATTAAATGTTTTAAATGGTTTTAAAAATTGTTTTTTAGAATGGATTTATTATTTAAATATCGTAAAATGTGATATTGTTATTGTAATATGGTAATGTTTTCTTTCTGTTATTCTTAAGTTATGTGCTATGATTATGTTATGGTTCTTGGGCATTGTTTATGAAGACGGGTTGTTCCGTGATAAACTAAGGTCAGGTGAGCCCGATATAGCTCTCCAATGCATTGGGTAACATGAAGGAGTTAAACGTTAAGGTTTCTCTAAAGAGATTTAGGGAATATACTATGATGGGTATTCCAAACTTAACCAAGAGGGTTACTCCCTACGAAAGAATGTTATGAATGCCTCAAGTTACCTTTATGTCTTATGATTTCTATGATTTATTCATGATTTGATGAGGTATGTTAAAGTGCTTATGTTTTATGGGTAAATCATGATTTCATTCTAATGTATATATGTTCTCATGTCTCATTTCCATATATTTATATCCCTTACTGAGATTTTTATGATCATCCCAAGTTTTTGAAATGTTTTTCACAGGTCAAGGGAATGGTACATGATATGATGATAGTGTCAAGGAAGTGTAAAGAAAGAATCCATGTTTTATTTTAAATATGTTTCCTTTGATGAGAAAAATGAATACTATCTTTTATATAACCAAATTGTTTAAATGTGGAATGTAATCCATGTTTTATGATATAATTATCTAAAACTCTAAACCTAAAAAGACCCTCAATCTTTAATCTTGTAGTAACTCAAGATTAAGTAAGGTTTAAGGCTGGGGCCTTATAAAACTATTCTTTCTTGTGTTGCACAAAATTTCAAGTTCATTAGATAGAATTCATTTCCTGAAACATTGAGTATAGATTTGGTTCAGTGAATAAAATAAATTTGTTTGGATTATGTTATACCCACCACCAAAGGAATCTTGCACAAAACATAACACTAACTTGTCTTGCGTTACATGCAAGTGTGACTTTCTTCGATAGCATGTGTTGTTGCAATACTGAGCATCACTAAACTATGTTATATTATAAAAATATTGTTATTTAATGAGATATAAACTTGAAATTAGGAATAAAATTAACAATTTTTTTAATTTTATATAACATTAACATTAACATTATGTATTTTCTAGACATGATATGACAAAAAATTCAATTTTTTCTAATAATTAATGTATTATTCCAAAAACGTAGTCTTCCACCATTCGATAACAAAACCATTTAAAATATAGTTTGAAACATTTTTATATTAAATTTAACAAAATAAAATTCTTCATTTATCTCGAAATATAAAAATTTACTTTTTTTTTCAATTTTTGGTATTTTTTTTATAAGTTTCATTTTTTATAAATAGTGATAATAATGATTTTTTATAGCCATTAAATAGTAAAATTGTGTTTTAGATTATTATTAAATTTAAATTTGTTAATTTTTAACAAATTAGGGTTTTTTAAAATGATTTTATTCAGGAATTCATTATAAAAACATTCTCCATTTAAAAACGGTCATTATTCCAAAAAACTATTTTTCTTGACTTTTGAACCGTTTTTTTAAATTAATTTTTTCAACTTATATGTATTGAAATTTAAAAAATGGATGTCAATTTTAATTCCAGGAGGTCCAAATTTGAAAAGTAAGTGCTTTTTAGTTTTGACCAATATGAATAGTAACCATGGAAAATTTTATTACCACAGTAAAGGGTAAATTAGGTAATTTTAGATAAAGTTAAAATTATAATGGCTATAAAATGACCAAAAATAAATGAAAAAATTTATTGGATGAATTTAATTCTACCAATAAATATTAAGGATCGAAATTATGTCATTTAATGTAAGGTTGTTTGTGAAAATAACTTAAATAATATTTAAATCAAAAAAACACACAAAGTGTTAATTTTTTGTCTTTAATATCTATTATGTATTCACATATGAAAAATGGGAGGTATCAAAAAATATAAATGTTAAATGTTCACTTAATAAACATATTTACTAGATATAAATTTATTTTTGACGGTTTGGGGACATTTTGGAGATATTATGGTATTTATAACATTTAATTTAATGAACATATAAAGATGTCACATTCATGTTTTAGATAATATATAAGTTTTAAAATAAAGTTAAACAAAAGCTAAATTTATCAAAAAATTCTTATCTGAAGGCTAAAATGTTTATTTTTATCATGGTAATATATTTATAATTTTTAGTAAATAAATAATTATCTTAATGTTTTATATATATATGAAGAAGATATTATTTAATGGATGAAATATAAATAATCTAATTGTTATTAAAATGATAATAACCATTAATGTTACAAAACACTTTACCAAATTTTACCGGTCCAATATATATCTACCATAATCATCCAATGGTCATGTTATGGACCATTATGAGCTATTTGGAATTCAATAATACAATTATATTATTTTATTTAATGTAATGTTATAATTTTCACATTCCTACTTTAATAAGTATGAATTTATTAATGTTGTATTTTCAAGTAGAAAAATTCTACTACATATATTATTATAATTTATAGTAAATTTATCTTCATAATAGTATATTATTATTAATTTTTATTCATCATATATTTTTATTTTATAATTTGATAATATTTATGTATTAATTATTTTATTAAGGGATATATCTAGTAAATGTTATTAATAATATTAAAATAAATAAATATTGGTTAATTAATTTGTATAATAAATATAATAGATTCCATTGAACCTATAGGGGTATTATAGAATTTTTATTCAAGGATAACATTCTATCTTTTTATTTTTTTAAAATCAATTTATTTAATAGTGTTAAAATTGCCACAATTGATTTTTTTCAAAATAATGATTTATTAAATTTTTAAATGTCAATGTTTTTAAAAATATAGAATAACTATTATATGTTCAAAAATTTTATAAAGTATTTTATGATCTAATTACAATAAAATATTTTAATAATTCACCCTTCTAGTATTAAAATATTTGTTACACTAGTTAAAATGAAATAAAAAAACTAAGTGTTAAATTGAAAAGATAAGGTTTGAATGGACATAGAAACTTTTCTAAAATTTATTAGTTGATTAGATAATAACTCTATATCAAATAATATTATAAATTGTTAAATTTTTATTGGTTTTTAGTGTGGTTTTATTTTATTATAAATTAAGATTTTTGAGGCATCCAAAATTTCCTCTCACCTTATTTATAAAAGGGATCATCATCCCTCATTTATATACAACTAATTGGGCAATAAAGTTCTTCCATACCATGCAAATTTATCTTTTAATCATCCTTATTTACATTATAGGGGTTATGGTCCTCTCAAAATACCAACTCTTGTTCCATTAAGTGGATATCTAAAGAGAGAACGTCAAAAAAGAGATAATATTCCCTACCAAATCTTTCATATTTCTTTCTACTTGTACTTATACATCATGATTTGTCTCATTATACAATTAAAAATCTATAAAAACATATAAACTATGATGTTATTATAGTTATGAAACAACCTTATTCAACTGTGTATCCTTCATAATAATGTTGAAATCACCACGCATGTGTGTGTACGACTTACCATCTCCACATCGTGGTGTAATCTATTTTTCACCACCACCATACTTAGATGGGTATAAAAATGGGTGGAAGAAAAATATATTATTATTAAAATATTATTTTCATTCATAAATATAGTACACAATGAAAATCAAGAGCGTTCAATAATTATGGGAATGATATCATCGCTCATGCGTACATAAAGCCTACTATCTCTACAATGAGATGTGATTCATTCTACATGATAACAACTCAAGAATGATTATATAATAGTATAGAATGAATAAATATGGTTTTTAATATTTTAATATCATTTTATAATTATATAAATATAACCTAAGATGTTTAAAAAAAATTATTGGATAAGACACACACATAATCATAAAACTATTATGACCAGAATAATGAGTAAAAATAAATTGTTACAAACAAATGAAAAAGAATATGTCCATATATAATGACCATGATTCAGTAATAAGTTAATAAACTTATGAAATCATTATACAAGAGGTTCAGACACATAGGAGGCACATTGAACCATAGGCAATAGATTTTTTGTATATCTATTTTTTATCCTAGATTATTATACATAATTATTTACTGGGGATATATATATATATCATATTTGTACATTTTTTACAAAAAAAATTCATAAATTGTTAACTATAATTAAATATATATTTATATTCATTTTTAACCTTTTTATCTTTTAATACATGGTATGGAAAGAATATTTTTATATAACCATTTGTGGTAATTTTTTACTTTTCCTGTAAAATTATGAGGATAATTATTTTAACTTATACGGCATGAAATAATTTTTACATCTTCATAACAAATTTTTCCATGAAGATTCCTCTTCAAGTTTTCAATGTGTATTTCCATCTAAATTATTTAATTTTAAAATTTTGTTGAATTTTGTGAAAAGAAAATATTTTTTAATAAAAATTGATATTTTCCTCTAGAATTAAGTTCATGTTTTTTAAAAAAATTATTTCCCATATAAAATAACCGAGGGTCATTTTTCTATCTCTATTATTACATTGATTTGATTGTGTTTATGATGGAATTATTTTTATGAAATAGATTCATTTTAAATGGAATATGTTATGATGTAATGTTGTTTAAGAAGCCAATTTTCTTTTTTGGGTTATGATATATTGAATTATTTATGTTTTTGTGGCACATGTAAGAATGATTTCATTATGAGATTGGTGGGACCTATATATACCTATAATGCATCGAGTAAATATTTATATCTCATGAGGTAAACATGAAAGGAATGGAAAGTAAATCCAGTTCAGTAATAAAGGGATAGAACGACAAGTAAATCCAGTTCAGTAATACATGGATGAAATGACTAGTAAACCCAGTTATGAAAAGAACATTGTCCATAGTGATGGTCTTGGACGAACTGTCCTGGCTACTAGAAAAATCATATTATTAACCTATTTGTTTTCCATAATTCCATGTTTTATGAAAATTATATTTTATCATTATTAAAATTTTATTATCATCTATGTCTTATGAACTGCCATAATTTATTTCATGACTCATGATTTTGATATTTAAACATTATGTCCTTGTTTTTAAATTTTTTTTATGTTTTGTTTTTTGACCCCAATTTTTAACCTTACTAAGAATTTGAGCTCGAATTTTTTATATTATATTTTCACAAGGATATAAAGAATGGTTTTTGGTAGGAAAATGAAAGTGGAAGTTCTTTATGGGAGATATTGAAGACTTTTCACCAAGATAGAAGATTATGTTCCATGTTTCCAAAGACATTAAACTAATACGGTTTTTGTGTGCCTATTTTTTCTTGTATTATGTATTCCAAAAAATTAATGTGATGTCCATGTATGTCAATCTTGGGTCATTAGAATTTATATTAAAGAGAAGGTTTATTCAACCGTTTGAAACTAGGATGTGAAAACATTAGTGATATCCCTAGAGATATTTCAGTAATATATCTAGGGATGTACTTAAGGGTAATTCTAACTGTATGTTATAATCCTAGAATTATGGGAATGATCTTGAATAACCTAGGAATAATCCAAAGATGTTATATATTTAATGTAGTCCTCCTTTATTATATTTTTTTCCTAAAATGATTTTCGTCTCTCACATTATTCATTTTGGGTTTTAGAAACTTTCTAGAAATAAGAGTATCATGTGTGAATCGGTATCAAGGAGAATGATTCAATGGAATTGTAAGATGCTTTTGGTGTGGAAAATAATGACAGAAAGCCATTAATTTCCCAGGAAAAAGTCTAGTTAAAATAATGGAAAAGGATAATGGTATTGCTAAGACATCAATGAGGGTAAAATGTTAAAAATGTGGAATGTATGAGAATTATGAACATTGATTCCCCAAGGGAGAATCTCATAAATAGAATTAGTATGGTTATATAGGAAGTATTTATGTTGCTGGAAATGAAGAGAATACAAATGATATATGAGCCTAAAGTCATGTTAAGGAATAAAATGTTGAAGCTCGGTCAATGGTTTAAGAAGATAGTGGAATGATTACAATATTATCAAGATTAATGATTTATAAGTAATGTTATGGTATTATGGAATATAGAAACATTATGTGTTGTTATACTACTATTTTTCATTAAGAATTTCAATGTATATGTCAAATGATATTGGTAACAATTTAAAGTTATTTAGATATATTTGGAGAATGCATCACATGTGCATAATGATCGGATGAAGAGATGATGATATGTTTCCTTGTATTTATGAACTAATTAATGATATAAGGACAATATTATATCATGGTTTGAGTATATATATATATTTGTATTTTTTTGGTGTGGGGAAAGTATTAATTTTGATAGTATACATGTTTTCACTAAGCATATATGATGATTCATTTTATTATCATGTTTTAAGAGAATACGTGATTAAGGTATTCACATAATTATATTATGACAATAAAGAACTGCAAAATGAGATATGAGATAGAAATGTTATGTCGAATTACTTTCCTTCATTTCAAATTATTATATTTTCAGTTTTGGAATGATTGTAACATTATCCATTTATGGTAAATATAAGTTATATTCTGGTTGATGTTTGTTAAATTAATATATTATCTCACTATAGGTGGACTTATGAATATCTGACAACCTATTCTGTCATTTTTTTGAGATATATGGAATGAAATATCTTTATATAGCATGATCTTCTAACACATAAAGAATTATAAATTCATCATCATTTATTTAAATAAGAGATTAAGGTGAAATTGATCCGGGAATTTCCAAATGTGAGATTGTACTGAAATCAAGTAAGTATTTTTCCTAATGAAAAAATTCATCAAATATGTGAAAATGATATTGAAACACAAAATTTTAACCTAGTACCTTCTTATCTGATGAATATGATGGTCCCTTAAGTAATCACAGACATATGTCTTTCTTGTAGTTAATATTCTTCAATCCTTATTTTCTATCACTATCAATTAGATCATAATGGAAATATTTCTCTTCTATACCCATATATTTACTTCTCACTTATGTTCTTATATGAGGAAACACATTGATGAGTTACTTTGTGTAACCATTATATTTATAACTTCCCTTTTTAAACTGAACTTTTAGTTTCCTGTTTTTCAATGTGGGTTACCATGAAATAAACATTAACATACTAAACCATTTATAACCCTGACGAATTTTGAGTGTGAAATTCATTTTAAGGGGTGTAGAATGTGAAACATTCATATGTTTTTAGAAATATTATTTTTAACTTATTTTTTGTCTTGTTTTTTATTATACACAAAGATTACATTGCACTACATTAAACACCATATTACATTATAGTATATGCAGCACTATTCTTGGTTTCTATTACAAATAATTTCATGTTCTTTTGATAGAATTAAATCCCCACAATTTTCAGTATTGATTTTATACAATGTATAAAAGAAATATGTTTTGAGTTTGATATATGCAACAATAATGGATTCTTTCACTAAACGTAACACTAACATGGCTTGTATTAAATGCAATAGAGACCTTATTCAATAGCTTGCATTATACACAATACTGAGTTTCAATAAACAGTGATACATTATTAAAATATTTTTATTTAGTGGGATATAAACTAGAAATTATTTATATTATTAACAATATTTTTAATTTTATATAACATTAACTATAATATTATGTATTTCCAACACATGATATAACAATAAATTCAATTTTTACGATAAATGATGTATTATCCAAAAAATACAGTTTCACCGTCTTTTGGTGGAACGTCCAATTTAAATCTACTGTTTGAAAATTTTAAATGTTAAATTTTCACAAAATAAACTTCTTAATTTGTTTATAATATAAAAATTAACTTTTTTTTATTTATTGGTAATTTTTGATAAGTTTCATTTTTTATGAAATGTGAAAATAATGATTTGTTTTATTTTAAAATCATTATAGCGTCAAAATATTTTTTGGATTGGTTTTAAATATTAATCATCCATTTTTATCCAATTATTGTTTTGTAAATTTATTTTATACACTAATTCATTATAAAAACATTTTCCATTTAAAAAGGGACATTTTTCCTAAAACCTATTTTTCTTGACATTTTAATGGTTTAATTTTATATTTAATTCTGAAACTACTATGTATTGAATTTCAAAAAATGTATTTAAAATATGGATTAAGGTGATGAAATTTGGTATATATTTCCATTTTAGTTTTCACCAATATGAATAGTAACCACGTTAAATTTTATTACCACAGTAAAGGGTAAATTATGTAATTTAGGTTAAAAATAAAATTATAATGAATATAAAATTTCCAAAACAAATGAAAAAATTTAATTTGATGAATCCAATTCTACCCTTAATACATAAGTATATAAATTATTCCATTTAACGAAATGCTTTCCATAAAAATAAAATAAAAAAATATTTTAATCAAAGAAAGACATAAAGTGTTAATTTCTTTGTCGTTAATATCAATTATGTATCCACATATGGATAAATGGGTGATATCAACAAATATAAATTTTATTTGTTAACTTAATAATCTTATTTAACTTATATAAATATATTTTTGATATATTGGGGCCATTTGGGAGATATTATGGTATTTATAATAATTTATTTATTAAAAATTTAAACATGTCACCTTCATGATTTAGATAAAATATCAGATATAAAATAAGGTTTTAAAAAATCTAAATTCAACTATAAATATTTTTATTAAGTCTTAAATGTTTATTTTTATTGTGTTAATTTATTTTTAATTTTTAGGAAATAAATAATTATCTTAACATTTTAAATAATGATGATCCAAACATTATTTAATTGATGAAAAAATAATAACCTAATTGTTATTGAAATGATAATAACCTTTAATGTGCCAAAAAACACAAAAAAAAATTACTGGTCAAGTATATATCGACCATAATCATCTAATGGTCTATTTATGGACCATTTGGATTTATATGGTAAATATTAAGACAATTATATTGTTTTATTTAATATAATGTTAAAATTGTCACATTCCAACTTTAATAAGTATATATTTTTTATTTTTGTATTTTCAAGTAGGTGAATTACACTGAATATATTACTTTTATATATAGTAAATTTATCTTCTTAATAGTATTTTTTAATTTATATTCATCAAATATGTATTTTAAATAATTACACAATATTGTTGTAGTTGTTATTTTATAAAGGTAAATATCAACAAAAATGTTACTATTAATATTATAATAAATATTATATAAGATAATTAATTTCTAAAATGAATTTTATAGATTCCCTTTAAACAGTATTTATATTATAAAATATTTTTTTCAAGGATACTATCTTGTCCTAATATTTGTAAGAATCCATGAATTGAATTGTGTCAAAATTGACTCAATTGATATTATTTCAAAATATTGATTTATTAAATTATTTAAAAATCATAAAACATTTTTTAAAATATATAATTCTTATTATATGATCAAAAATATTCTAAATTATTTATTTATGATCTAATTTACCTAAAATTAGTAAATAATTTAACATTCTAGTATTGAAATATGTTTTACCCTAATTAAAAAGAAATAGAATAACTACGTGTTAAATTGAAATGATAATGTTTGAATGGAAATAGAAACTTTAAAAAAATTATTATTTTACAACCCTATCTAAAATTATATTTACTATTTAAATATTTTAAGGAATTTTAGTGTGGTTTTATTTTATTATAAATTAACATTTTTGAGGATTCAAAAAGTTCCCCTCACCTCATGTATAAGAGGGAGCCTCCTCCATCATTTATCCACAACTAATTAAACATTAATGTTCAACCATACAATTCAAATTTATCTTATAAAATTCCCTAGTTATATTATTGGGGTCATGGTATTCTCAAAATACTAACTATAGTTTCATTAAGAGGTGATCTAAAGAGAGCACTTCAAGGAAGAGATAATATCCTCTACCGATTATTTCATATTTCTTTCTACATCAACTTATACATCATGATGTGATTCGTTATACATGATAACCATATTAATCATTCTATCTTCCCTAATAAAGATGATATCACCACGTGTGTATACGTGTGGCTTACTGTCTCCACGTCGTGGTGTAATCTATGTTTCACTACCACATTACATAAATTTGTATAAATATGGATTTAATAACTAATATGATTATTATAAAATTATATTGATTTTGAAATAGTGTAAACCATTCATTTCAATACCATTCATCACTTATGGGAAGGATATCATCGCTCATGCATACGCGCGACCTACCCTCTCCACGATATGATGTGATTCATTCTACATGATAACCCCTCAAGCATGCTTAGATAAATGCAAAAAATGATTAAATATAGTATTTATTATGTTAATATCATTTTATAATAATATAAATATGACCTAATAGGGAGAACTATAACTTATTCAGCCAAACACACATATAATCCTAATCCAGTTAAAACCTGAATAATGAGTAACAATTAATTATTACAAACAAATGATAGAAAATATGGACATATATGAGAAAACAATTCTATAATTAGTTAATAACATTATCTAAAATATTATACAAGAGATTCATAGACATAAAAATCACAACAGTCCTAACATAATGGATAATTTGGAAAATCTCATTTTTTATCTATGATTTTATACGTATGTATTTACTTGGCATATATTTATCTTCCATTTCCATGTTAAATAAAAATATTTTCATAAACATTTTACAATTCTTATGTGTATGTTTGAATATTTTTTTTTACAAAATCAGGATTTAACAACATGGTATGGAAGAAGTCATTATTTTGTTAACCATATAAGGTACGTTTTAACTTTTCTAGTAATAGTCAGAAGATAATTTTTTTTAACTTATAAGACATGAGTAGATTTTTACTTCTTCATAATGCCTTATTTCCATGAAGCTTCCATTACATGTTTTCTTGTGTATTATCAACTAAATTATTTTAATTTATAATTGTGTGGAATTATGAGAAAAAAACTTTTTTGAAGAAGAAAAGATATTTTCATTAGGAATTATGTTCATGTGTTTTATTGAAATTATTTTATATCTATGATTACATAGGGTTGTGTTTCTATCCCTATTACTAAATTAATTTGATTGTGTTTATTATTGATTTAATTTTATGAAATTTATTCGTTTTATATGGATTATTTAATGATGGAGTGGTTATTTTGAAATCCATTTTATTTCATTAATTATGATATGATTATTGATTTATGTTTTTGCGGAACATGTAAGAATGATTTTCTTATGAGATGGGTGAGATGTATATCCCACTCCAATGCATTGGGTAATGATTTATATCTCATGAGATAATCATGACTGGAAGATCAAGTCAATCTATTATAGTAATACAGGACTAGAAAAGAATATAAATCTGGTTCATTAATACTTGGTTGGAAGGGCTAGTAAACCCCATTCAGTAATGGACTTTGTCCACTATTTGGGTCTAGGCTACAATGCCATGGCTATTATTGAAATAATATTATATACTAATTTGTTTTCCAAAATTCAACATTTTATGTCAGTGCTATTTTATCATGGTTAACATTCCTCTATAATCTACTCCTTACAAACTACCATGATTAATTTCATGACTCATGATTTTGATATTTAATCTCTATGTTCACCTATTTTACACTATTATGTTTATGGTTTGTTTTAGGTTCTCAAAGTTTACCCTAACAGAGTATTTTATCTCACAATTTTTATGTTTTCTTTTTCTATTGATATAAAGAAATGTCTTATGTATGAATATTAAAGGGGAAGATCTTTATGGGAGATATTGAAGATCATTCACTAATTTAGAAGATTATGTTCCATGATTCCAAAATAACTAAACTAATACAATATTTGGGATTATGTTTTATTCATGTATTTAGTTTTCCAAAAAATTAATGTAATTTCCATGTACGTCAAACTTGGGTCATTAGAGTAGATATCTGAGTAAAGGTTTAGTCAGCCTTTGAAAATTATGATGAAAAAACATTACTGACATCCCTATAGATATTGTTACGTAATGTCTATGGATGTAACTAAGTGTAAGTCTAACTATATGTTACCATCCTAAAATTATTGTAACGATCATAAATAACCTAGGATTAAACTTATTATGTAAGAGTTTGAATGTACTCCTCCTTGATTATGTTGTTTTCCTAGTAGGAGTTTTTCCTATCACACTATTATTTTAGGGTTTTAGAAAATGGATAGAAATAGAATGATTCATGTTAATGAAGAATATGATGGAAAATGGAATGATATTAATCATGAGAAATAAAATGAAATGGAATATGGAAGGTAGAACATATTTAACATGAAAAATCTGTAGTCTTATAATATGACCCATAATCTCAACTTCGGTGTGTTTTTGGATACAACAAATAATTGAATGATTGAGATTCATGGTTATCATAGAGTAAATAATGTTCAATTTTTTCATGTAAAACATGTGGGATGAGGAATAAAAGAGAATGTTTAAGTAGAATAGGAAGATACTTTGGGTGTGGAAAAGGACACAAATCCATTAATTGAAAATGAAAAGGTCCAGTTAGCACAATGGACAAGGATAATGGATTTTCTTAAACATCAACGATGATTAAATGTTTTAAATATGGAATGTATGGGAATTATGAAAATCAATGCCCTAAGGGAAAATCTCATGAAGTGAATCAGCATGGTTGGATGGGTAGTATTTATGTCACTAATGATGAAGAGACTACAAATAATAAATGAAATGAAATATATGTTAAGGAATAAAATGATGAAGCTCAGTCAATGGTTTAAGAAGATAGTGGAATGATTACAAGATTATAAAAAATAATGCTATATGCGTAAATTTATGGTATTATGTAATAAATAAACATATAAGGATTGTTACTTTATCGTTTTTCCTTAAATATTTGATGGTATACATTGAATGATACCGGTAACCATTAAAATATATTTAGATATTTTTTTTTGAAAATGCATGATATGTGCTTCAAGAGAGGATAAAGAGATAATGAGATGTTTGATATTATTAATGACCTTAGGACTCATATAAGGACAATGTGGTATCATGGTTTGAGTATATTTAATTCTTGTTATTTTTGGTGTGTGTAAAGAGTTAATTTTGATATAATACATGTTTTCTCTATGGTTATATGTTAGTTTGTGTTATTATCATGTTTCAAGAGAGTAAAAGATTAAGGTATTCACATGTTTAGAATGTGACAATAAAGAATTTCCAACTGAGATATGGGAGACAAATGTTATGTGAATTTAGTTCAACTCTTTCTAAGGTTTTATATTTTCATTTTTTGGGGGATTTTAATGTTTTCCATTTATATATAGTATACGACATATTCCTGTTGAAGTTTTTTATATTAATGTATTATATCACTGTTTGTGGACTTAAACATATTTCATAACCTGTTCTAACTTTTTTGTTGAGAATGATGAAATGACATATCATTCAATCTCATTATCCTATAACACTTCAAGAATGTATAATTTGGATTCATTAAATTAAATAAGTGATGAAGAAGAAATTGTTCTGGGAATGACCAATGGTGAGATTGTACTGAAATCAAGTATTTAACCTCATTAAAATATTCATCATCTTTGGGAGACAGATCTGGAATCCATAACTTTTATTTGAGTACCTTCTAATTAGATGAATTATATGGTTTCTTAAATGATCACAAATTTATGGATTTCTGGTAGTTAACTTTCTCCAAACCTTATTATCTATCACTATCCATGAGAACATGATGATTATATTTCTCTTCCATACACATGTTTTCAATCCCCAATGAAATTCTCCTATGTGGAAACCCCATGATGTGTTACATTGGGTATCCTTTATGTTTCAAACCATTCATTTTAAAATGAATTTTTAGTGTCAATTTTTTATATGGGATTTATGAAAGGAAATTTCAAGTAGTAAACCGTTTATATCCCATATTATTTTTGAGGGAGAAATTCCTTTAAAGGGGTGGTATAATAAAACAACCCCATAATAAATGAGATCGATTATTTTTAGTTTCATTACTTCCATGTTTTTTAATCTACACTAGTATTAGATTCTGCTATATTCCACACCGTATAAGCTCGTATTATATAAAAAACTATTCCTGGATTTGTGTTACTCAGGATTTCATGTTCTTTTGATAGAATATATTTTTACAACACTCAGTATAGATTTTGTTCAATATATAAAAGAGCAATGTTTGTATTATGTTATATGTTGAACCAAAGGGATATCTTAATAAAATTAACACTGACCTGTCTTGAATTACACACAAGAGTGACCTTCTTTGATAGCTTTCGATTTACGCAATACCATGTTTCACAAAACAATGTTATATTATTAAAATAATATTTTTTTAATGGAATATAAACTAGTCATTATGAATAATATTAACCACATTTTTAATTTATATATCATTTATATTAATCTTATGTATTTTCTAGACAAGATATAATAACAAATTCAATTTTTCAAAAAAAGAGGGATTATTCAAAAAATTCAGTTTTGCTACATTTTGATGGAGAACCCATTTAAAAAAATTATTTGGACACATTTTTATATTCAATTTGAATATATAAACTACATATTTTGGTTTGAAATATAAAAATTTACTTTGGTTAAATTTATAGTATTTTTTTGATAAGTTTCATTTTTTTGATTAATAGAGAAAATATTGATTTTTTAAAGTCATTAAATAGTAAAATTATGCTTTGGATTGGTTTTAAATTTTAATTAGTTAAAATATATAAAATTATTATTTTAAACTATTTTATACATGAATTATTTAAAAAAATTCCATTTCAAAAGGGGAATTTTTCCAAAAAAAACTATTTTTCACGACATTTAAACGATTTTATTTAAAATTTAATTCTGTAACGTCAGTATAATGAAATTTGAAAAATGGATTTCAAATTTTTATTTAGTAGGTCAAAATTTATAATTTATTTCTATTTTATTTTTGACCAAAATAAATAGAAACCATGGTAAATTTTATTACACTAGTAAAGGATAAATTTGGTAATTTGGGTTAAAAATAAATTCATAATTTCTATATAATGAAAAAAATGAAAAAAAATTATTTGATTAATTTCATTTGATCCTTAACACATAAAGATATAAATTATGTAATTTAATGGACACTTTTCAATGAAATTATTTAAAGATTATTAAAATAAAAAAATGACACAAAGTGTCATTTTCATTGTCATTAATATCTATTATGTATCCACATATGAAAAAATAGAATGTAACAAAACATATAAATTTTAATCATTAACTTAATAAACATTATTTCCTGATATAAATTTATTTTAGACTTTTTGGGGCTATTTGAGAGATATTATGGTATTTATAATATTATATTTAATGAATATTTACAGATGTCACAATCATGTTTTAGATAATATATCAGTTTTAAAATAAAGTTATACTGAAACTTAGCTTGACTAAAAAAACATATTTGTATGATAAAATTATTATATTTTTCATTGTAATTATTTTTTATTTCTTAGGAAATAAATAATTACATTAACATTTTAAATATGGATGATGAATAATTTTTCTAATGGATGAAAAATTAATAAACTAATAGTTATTAAAATGATAAGAACCAATAAGTGCCAAAACATTGTACCTAATTTTATTGATCGTGTATATATCAACCTTAAGCATCCAATGGTCGAGTGAAGTATCATTTGAAGATATATGGAACATATTAAGACAATTTTATTGTATTATTTAATGTAATGTTAAAATTATCACATTTATACTTTAGTAAGTATAAAATTTCTAATATTAGATTTTCTAAGTGGTAAATTCACTAACATATATTATTTCTAATTTTAATAAAATTATATTCATAATTATATTTTATTTATAATTTTTATTAATCAAATATGTAAATTAAATAATTAAACAATATTGATTTAGTAATTAATTTATTATGGGAAAGAAAAATAAATGTTAATACTAATATTAAAATAAATATAATTTGGGATAATTATGTTATACAATTATTTTTCTATATTTCTATAACACCATAGGGATATGATAAAATATTGTTTTCAAGGATAAAATTTTAAATCGATATTTTTAAAATTCCATTAATTGAATAGTTTCAAAACTAACACAATTGATATTTTTTAGATTAATGATTTATTTATTTATTAAAAATCATAGAACATTTTTTTAAAAAAAATTATTATTTTATATTCATAAATGTTATATATTAATTATTTATTATATAATTGACATCAAATATGTATATTATTTACCCATTAAATATTGAAATATTACTTACCCTATTTCAAATTAAATAGAACAACAATGTATTAAATTGAAAAGATAAGGTCTGAATGGACATATAAAACTGGATAAAATTTATTGATTGATTATATTATAACGCAATATCATCTCATCATCTAAATTGGGACATTTCAAGGTTTCTGAGTTGGTTTTTATGTTATTATAGTTTAATATATTTGAGGTTTCCAAAAGTACCCTTCGCCTCATTTATAAAAGAGAACATGTTCCCTTATTTATTCACAGACAATTAAGCCTTCATGTGCTCCCATTACATGCCCATTTATATTATAAAATTCCCAATATACATTATTGAGGTTCTGGTCTTCTCGAAATAACAACTCTAGTTCAATTAATATAAGATTTAAAGAGAGCACATCAAAGAAGAGGCAATCTCTTTTACCGATTCTTTTATATTTATTTACACTTATACTTATTTTTTAATGAGTTCATTCATTATAAAATTATAAATCCAGTAAAAATTATATACTAAGATGTTATTTTAATTATGAAACAACCATATTCAGCTTTTTATCCTTCCTAATAAAGACATAAACACCACGCGTGCGTACATACGGATTATTGTTTCCACACTGTGGTGTAACCTATTTTTCACCACCACCTCACTCAGATGGGTATTAAAAATGATGTGATAATTATAAATGATTATTATAAAATTAAATTTATTTTGAAATAGTTTAAACCATTCCAATAAATACCATTCAATAATTATGGGAATGATATTGTCGCTCGTGCGTATTTATAGTCTACCATCTCTACAATGCGATGTGCTTCATTCTACATGATAATCACTCGAGAATAATTATATAAATTTTCTGAATGTATAAATTTGGTATTTATTATTATAATATCATTTTATAATTATATAAATATAAACTAATAAGTATTACCGTAGCTTATTCGACAAAACTTGTATACAATCAAAAAGAAGTTTAAACCCAAATAACCAGTAAAAAAGAATAGTTACAAACAAATGAAGGAGAATATTACTATATATGATTACCAGGAATATGTAATAAGTAAACAACATTATAAAAATCAATATACAAAAGTTTTGGACACATAAGAATCATATCATGCCTAATGTAATGGATAAATTTTCAAATCTCATTTTTATCCGAGATTGTTATCAGTAAGAATTTTTTGAGGATATATTTATCATCAAAGTCCATGTTTTATAAAAATGTTTCCATAAAATGTTTTCTATGATTATATGTATTTTTAAAGTATTTTTTACCCATTTTTTACTTCTACTATAATGAATGGAAGAAATATTTATATTGGTAACCATACGATGTAGTTTTTTATTTTTCCGATAAAATTACGGGAAGAATGTTTTTTAACTTATAAAAAATGAATGTATTTTTATGTATTCTTAACTACTTATTTCCATGAATATTTCACTATATATTTTTATGTTTATTTTTAACTAAATTATTCTATTTTAAATTAATGTGTAATTTTGAGAAAATAAAATAAATTTGAAGAAGACACTGTATTTTTGATAGGAATTATGTTCAAGTGTTTCGCCAAAATTATTTTCAATATAATAGTAAAGAAGGTTATGTTTCTATACATATTATTACATTTATTTATTTTATGATGGAATTATTTTTATGAAATCCATTAATTTTATATGGATTATTTTATGATGAATTTATTTTTATAAAGGCTATTTTATTTCATGGGTTCTGCTATGCTGAATGATTTATGTTTCTATGGACCATGAAAGAATTATTTCATTTTGAGATGGGTGGCACCTATATTTCCCTCCAATGAATTAGGTAATGATTTATATAACATGAGATAAAAATGGATTGAATGATAGGTAAATCTGGTTTACTAATTCCGGGCTAGAACGACAAATAAATCCATGTTTGTAATAAATGGCATGAGCATCATTTAATCCTAGTTCAGTAAAGGAATTTTTCCACTATGTAGATATTGGAAGCAATCCATTGGATTCTATAAAAATCGTTTTATGAACTTATTTTTTTCCATAATACCATGTTTTATGTCGATACTTTTTTATCATGGTTAATGATCATTTATGATCTATGCCTTACAAAAAACCATGATTTATTTCATGCTTCATGATTTTTATATTTAAAAATTATGTTCATGTTTTTACATTCATATAATTATGGTTTGTTTTATGTTATCCATGTTTATCCTTACTGATCGTTTGAGGTCACTCCTTTTATGTTTTCTTCACTGGATATAAATAAATGTTTTAGGTTTGAAAATGAAAGGGGATGATCTTAATGGGACATTTTGACGATCTTTAACCATGTTAAAAGATTATGTTCAGTGTTTCCAAAGACACAAAACAAATATGATCTTTGGGGGGGGGGTCTGTTTTTGTTATGTATTATGTATTTTAAAATGTAATGTAATGTCCATGAATGGAAAACATTGGTTGTTATAGTTATAACAAGAACATAATAAAATCATATTAAATAAATTATAATAATTTATTTATATTATAATGGAAAAAATAAATATTTAGTATAAATATGAAGAATAAGAAACTTTAAGAATTGATTAGTACCCATATTGAAAATTTAAACCATCTCTTGGAGGACCTCTTATAAATGGATGATTTAGGGATTTTAATTTGATCAATGGGTTGGGAAAAGTTAGAGTGAGATCTAGGGAAATTATAATATGTATAGTTTCAACAAAAAATTGAATCTTACAGTTTATATAAAGGGGTGATGAATGTTTCATTTTATAAGTGAGGGGAGTTGAATTAACATATTTTTAAACTATTAGAAATTTCATAATATTGATTTTCTCACAAAATAATTGAGATTAATATCCCTCATAAAATGGTAATAAAACCAATATGATGGAAAATTATTTCTATTGAGGGTTCCATTTCATAATTTACCCAATATATATATTTTTTTCAATTTTGGATATCAAATATAACATTTATTATATGATAATTGATTTAGGATCTATACTAAGTAAGTCAATTCATGTCCACAATTATATCGAATTCCACTATCATAATAATAACATGATTTAGGGGAAGCATGTTAAAAAAATTCAATCAAAGAGATTCTATATAATTGAAAAAAATCATATTTCAATTAGTATTTCATATAATAAAATCATTTTATAAAATATAATTTTCAAGTGTAAGAGAACATAATTTTAATATTAGTGATCAAAAAGTGATTAATCAATTCTTTCAAAAAATTATATTTTTATACTTAAATATTTAACATAGGATAAAATTATCAATGTACATTATTTTCCTAAAATTAATTTCTTTATTAAAAAAAATATTTATGTTCCTTTTAAAGAAATAAACATTTAATCCACAATGTAAAAATTAGTTAATGGAAAATAATAATTAAATTTCATTGGAATAAAATATAACTTGACATCGAAAATGTTAAACATATGTTTTATAAAAACATCATAGTATATTTAAATAAATTATTTAACTTCATAAATTTATAGTTCATATATAATTTTTTATAAGTGTGGAGACAATTCATTTATCTTGATGATGTTTTAAACAATATCATATTAGTGAAAACTATATTTTCCACTATTTATCTAAATATCATTAATTTCATAAAAGAATAAAACATTATCATAAAATAATATTGTTATAATGAATCAAAAAATAAATATATTTTCATAAAAAAATTCATAAATTCATAAATTCGACATCTAAATGAAAATATAAAATCTAAATAGAAAAATACCTTTATAAAAATTTTATTATAATAATTAATTTTTATTAATCCAATTTCATATTAATTTAATTATATATATATATATAAATACATTAGTTCATACCTCAAATTATTATATATTATCATACTAATATTATAATATCCATCAATTTAATTTATTACTATTCAATACACATCACTTTAAAAATAATGTTCATTTAAAACTAATATGTTTTGACATTAAAAAATATTAAATTATTTATCTATTAAATGAAATATTTTTTTTGGATTAATATCATTTTATATAATAGTTTTTTTATTCTTTTTAATTTTTATTTATAAATATCATCTAATATTTAATGGATCATTTTAATTTAGTGTTGTATATTAAATAGGATATTCGACATTGTATTTATCTAAAGAGAAATTCATAGTAAAATTCTAGGGTGTTACATTATCTACCGTTAAATAAATTTCATTCTCTCAATTGAAATTTTCAATCACTAACGAAAATGTTTAATGTTATCCATAATATGGACATCACAAAACATATAATTTCTAATGACATATATGAAGATAAATATCTTAGGTATGATAAGGAAGATATTTTTCAAAAATATTCTTTTTTAAGACATTATAGAGATATATCATTCCTAATGTATTATTCATGAAATTTTTATAAACATAATAATACTTCCAAAATTATTATGATATTATCCTATATTATCGGTGTAAATGATATTATGAATATGGAAAATCAATCCTAATATGACTTCTTAAATGAAATATTCATATAAACCAATCTTGATTTCATTTCAATTGGGATATAATTGAATCGATCTACAACTCCTTTAGTTGAACCAATGTTATCTATTTTCATATTATTATTAGGTTCTCTATGCCAAATGATTATATATCACACACTCATATTCCATTTAAATCCTTCATAATATTTTGTTAAGTGGATGTAAATTAACTAAATGAGATCTTGTGGGAGTCTCAATCAAGGTTTGGGGTTATACACACTTGTTATCCATCGAGTAAAGATTGGGATAATTCTCAACTACCAATTTTCATGGTTATTTCCATTAGATTAATATATGAAAGAGTCTATATCTACTATATTGTATCCAAATAAAGATTTCATTGATAATAAATTAATCAATCTCTTCTTTAGAAAAAATTAGTATTTATTCATATACTTAGTCTATTCCTTAGGATTTTTACTAATAATCTCTTATTCTATCTCGAAAATATCCTTATTAATTTCCAAGAAACTAATGTAATATCCAAAATAACAATGTTCTTCCTTGATATAAACTGATATGCCCCTGACCCACAATTCAGGATTTGGGGAAGAAATTATTTAAACATAATATTTTATATCAAGTATGATAAATCAAGAAAAATAGTAATATGTTTCCGTAATTTATAAAAATTCCACCTAAATAATAGTTACACAATCCCAGAACTATAATGGTTTAGTTTCATTCATGATTATCCAAATAAAGAATATATTTTACAAAAAAATTTAACATGTGTCCATAATTTAACTAATCTATAACACCTTCTAGAATTCTCATATATTATTCTAATCCTAATAAGCTGGGTAATGGAAACATAAGAAAGGGGTGAGTCTAAAGAAAGAGTAAAGTAAAAAATATTCAATATTTCTTCATGTTTTATATCATAAGAATTTTTAAAAACATGTCTGTGGGAGGAATATCATCTTAAAAAATTATAAAATTTAGAGTAATTCATAAGGAATAATAGAATTACATGTAATAGAAAATGATAAAACCTATACCATGGAATCAGAGCACGAAAAAATGAGATAATAAACATCGTTTGTGGACTATAAAATGTAGATATAACATATAATTATAGAATATGAACAATAATAGTAAATCATAACATTGTTCTCTAATCTAACAACTTGAATTTCATGATAAATCTTGTGAACATAGATAACTACATCAAGTTTATGATCATTCATATGAACATATCTGACATCATAGAGTTTTCTCTCCATCAAATAAACTTACCTAACCACATGAAAATCATGATCAATATGGTAAATGTAGCTAAATATATTGAGATCATTATAATTCATGGAAACATAGCTAACAAAAATTATTTCACTCTCAGTCATGGGAACATTTCTAGCCACATTATGTTCATACTCATTGGGTATAAAAAACTAACTACATCATGATCATGATGAATCTTATGAACACTGTTAAAATCATTGAGTTTAAAATTAATATTATAAACATATATAACCAAATTCAATTCATGCTCAATTTTTTAACGTCACTTAATTCATTAATTTCACTATACAAATAGTTATCATTACATGAATAACACATGTAAATAAAATGGGAATAATGATATTTCTAAATGGAATCACATGACATGACCATAATAGTTATATCAGTTATTGACTAAAATTTAATTACACAAAAGGATTATTTCACAATGGAATTTTGAGGGCGCTAAATGAAACATCACTCCAAAGGATATGGATATTTGTGAGATAAAGATTTCAATTTAAGTGAAACCATGAAGAAATTATTTTTAGAAAATACTTCATAAAAATTCCATGACATAAAAATATTGTGAATAAAATTCAAAAAAAAAACCTTCAATAAGTTAAAATGATAAACCTTTATAAAAAATTTAAAATAAATCCATATAATGGAGCTTGAAGAAAATATAAGGTCATATATTGAAAATATGGATTATAGAATAAAAATAAAAACTAGAAATGGAATTAATTTTTGGTATTTTAAAAATACCATTATTGGAAACACAGATCATAAAAAGGGTAATAAAACAAAATAATAAAATGAGGTCAATACAATAAAATGATCAAAAGAGAAAATATTTATATTGTTTTTTTAATTATAATGTAAATAATTTCTGGAAAAAGGGATATGGACATGGATGGGAAAATGACATTAAAGTGAATGAGAATTATTCTTAACAACATTGTATTTTCATGAAGAGATACATTCTAGAATGAATAATAATTTAAGTAATTACACTTTTAGAAAAATTTCATGAGAAATATATTTCAATCTATAGAATGATGATATTAATTTTAAAATAATTATATCATATTGTGTATAATACCCAACATATAAGAATAATGTTAAAAATTAATTACCATTATACATCAAATAAAAATTAGGTTAACCAATACCTTTAAGAATTTCGTTACAAGTGAATCAAAATACCACAAAATATATTTTAGGTATATATTTCAAAAAAATATATATAATAAAAAGTATGAAAAAATTCATTAATTATATATTATATATTGTATAATATTAAAATAATTCATTAAATAAGGTAATGTTCTCAAATAAGAATTTTTTTTTATAAAACCATTATATTTTTTATAACATTTGAATAGAAAACTATTAAATGATATATTTATCAATTGAACTATAAATAAAATGATATAATGATTTAATCATGAAATAATATATCAAATAGGTATCATACACATTATATAAAATAAAATAGGTCCCTAATTTAAATCGTTTCATGAGATGATAATTTCATACATAAACCCATTGTCATAACTCCAGAATTCCACACAAGCATGTTAAACTTATGTATTGTAAATATGAATATCTTAATAAAATGTTTTAGAAAAATTATAATATCTATTTCCTTATATTATAATTAATCTTATTCATTAATTATATATTTAGTAATTAGTTATAGTTTATTTTCATCATCAGATGTTAGTGAGTTTAATTAATTCGTGGATACATTAAAATTTCATTGTAAATTAAAATTATATGATTCTATTTTAATTATTTCTATATTATTCTTTTAACATAAATTGATTCTTTATAATATTTTTAGTTTTCCAATTTAATTCCATGATATTTATAGTCTTGGTTCGTGAATATGGAATAAATGATGTTATTTTCTCAATTAATTTATGACAAAAAGATGCTACATTAATATTAAAATAGACAACAATATGTAATATAAATAACCATAATAATTGAATAAAATAATATTTATCAATTAATTATATTATTATATCCATAAAATTATAGGGGTGATGAAAAAAGAAATACATTATTCCATAGAGGCAGTAGTCAATACGCACATAGAGGGGACGTTTTCATTTTTCATTAAATGATAGGAAAGTATTAAATTATATACAATTTTAAAATATTAAACATGTTCAAATATAATATGTATTCATTAAATACCCTTTTGGAACCATCGTTGTTTATCTTTTATGAAAAATGAAATATGCTACTTCCTGGAGGTAGCAATATACACACAATCACATATAAAATCATTAATTTTCTAAGGGGGAATGGTAGATAATGGTTCAAAAATTTACAGAATAAAATTTAGATAATTTAATTAATTTTTTTCTTCATATTATCTTTTGAAAAAAAAAACTAATTTTTTTGATAAATTCTTTGAAAAAATATATTAATAAT
This sequence comes from Viscum album, assembly GCA_963277665.1. Classification (NCBI taxonomy): domain Eukaryota; kingdom Viridiplantae; phylum Streptophyta; class Magnoliopsida; order Santalales; family Viscaceae; genus Viscum; species Viscum album. The sequence continues at coordinate 1,202,109,038 of OY728164.1, forward strand.
TTATTATTTCATACATTTAATTTTGAACCATCTCTTCGAGTTCCTCTTTTAAATTACAGATTTTGAGATTTAACTATTATAAAGGTGATTAAAATTGATGATAGTGGTACTGGGGAAGTAAAAGGAGAAACTTTTCAAGAGATATTTTAATTTTTAAAGGGTATATAAAGGTGTTGTGGATGCTTCTATTTACAAAATAGGGGGTTCTATTTTTTGAAATATTATAAAAGGATATGTCACTATTTAGGGAATGTGAGTAAAAAAATAATAATAATGGTGTTTTCATGAATTTTGGGTAGTCATATCCCTTCCCCACATATTTTTGGATACTTTTCTTTTGGTAATTTTAGTCATTTTTTTCTTATGATAAATTTTACAATAATTTACTTTTATGGTGATAAAATATTTTTTACTCTAGTAACCTATTTTAACAAGAATACTAAAATCTAAACTTATTAACATTTTTTAGGAAAACTATTTATGATATTAAAATAATATTATCAAATAAAACATTGATGGGTGAGAGAAAAAATTTTTTATTATTTGTGAAGACAACTCATAAAAACCATTTCATATAAAATGTGTATTTTTAATCATAAAAATTATAATTTTCATAACATTAACCAGTTTATTAAAAAACATAGATTTATGTGGATTTAAAATCAATTTATATCCAAAATTCACTACATGACGATTTAATAAAATTAATATTCCAAAAATGGGTTTTAATAATTATAATATGTTACTTGAGTTCTAAAATTTTTAATATGGGTTTTCTAAATTAAATATATTATATCTTAATTAATAATTTTACTCCATAAATAAATTTAGGATTGAAAATTTTCTTTATAATGTTTGAACTTACAATTATATTGTGATGATGTCATAAATTCTATGGTATTTGGGAAAATTTAATTCTTCTCTATTTACATAGAAATCGAACTTTTGTATAAAAATAAAAAACAATTCATTGTAATATAATATGGTTATGATAAATATAAAAATAAGGTTATTTTTATAAAATTAAAACTGTAAAATTCAGAAACATATCTTTAAAATGGAAATAAATAATATAAATTAAAAATGAATTTATAGATAAAGGATCACCGAAACATTAATTGTTATTTATATTATATAATATAAAATATTAATTTAATGAATGATAATATATTAGTTCATTCATTGAAATAATAATTATTTTTATAAAGATCATTTAAAAGTGATCAATTAAATTTATAAGTATTAAATTCAAAATATTTTTATAAAAAGTATTTGGAAATCAATCTATTTTAACATTAAATAATTCTAATTATTTCTCCAAAAAATCTATTATTGTTTAATTGATTACTATCTTTTTTATAGAAGTGGATTTATTCATCCTAATTTTGTCAAAATAATGCTCAGATAATATGTCATAAGAAATTTTAGTTTAATTTTATGTGTGAAATTAGCTACTGAATAGGGTAATTAATTATAAATAGATTAATGCTTAAATATTCGACTGTTACATTGCATATAACACTATAACTATTGTGAATTAGTTGAAATTAGTGTATCTTTTCAGAGGGGTGAATGGAAATGAGGCTGTTAAAATTGTCCATCAAAATCCAGAATTTCTAGAAATCTTATGAAAAATTAATGTTGATGTCTGAATAGTATAGTAACATCCCACATTTTTCATTATATAAAAAATATTATTATAGGGATGTTTTGGTTTTAAACATTTTAATAAATGAGAGTTTTTTATCTTGAAGTTGAATAATTGTGATGTGTTTGTTTATATTAGTATATGATATTTAATTCATGATTAATTTTTTCAAAACAACCCATAAAATGAAAATGTGATATTTTATCACACAAGAAATGGTTTATAGACATATTTGAAAACTTTTTAAATATACAATTTCTTTCTATTCCAGATTTTACCATGTTGTTCGAGAGTTAACTTACTTGAGGCTCATAGTTAGAATATGTATATGGTTCTATCCTATCCATGACATGTGGATAAAGGTTGTGATTAATATTTAAAAATTAAGTTACAAAAAGTTAAAATAAAAAGTCCCCAACAACTCTATTTTCTTTATTAACAATAATTAAAGGGATATATTTAGGCTTATAATATACAGGGATCTTTCAGGTTCGTTTGTACTGAAAAAAAACAAAAAAATGTAGGATTGTTTTTCTGTGTATTTATATATATTTCATGAAAATAAGAGAAGTATTTGTTCTGTTGAAATGGGTTATTGTATGTTTTGGTATGATATAAAGGTTGTTTACATTAGGTTTTTTTAAGGTATAGTTAAGAGGATGATGCTGCTTTTTGATCCATTTATATGTTACACATTTCTACAAGGAGATAATTTCGCGGAATCATCAATATGAATATCACTAATTCTAATTCTAGTTCAAGTGATGGGTATTTATCCTTATAGATCATTTACTAGTAGGTATCCAAGGCTATCTCTTTTTCAATATGCATGAGTACACAACCAAACCAATTTTTGAATGTATTTTCGTAAATCACAAATCCATTCCAAATTGTGTGTAATGTGATAACGAGTGAAAAGATTAACCTCTACTTCATCTATTTATATATTTCTTCATGTTAGTTTTTCTATACATACTTTACAGCATATCTAGTTTTCATGGATTTAAAAAATAAAAATCATCATATTTTCCATAAAAAACATTTATTGTAGCCAACCAGTCTATGGAAACTGAGAATATCTATAACATATATTGGTCTTGACAGTCCATCAATTTCATTAGTTTTAAAATGATCTAGAGATATCCATTTACAAGTGATAACCTTCTTGATTAATGTAACATTCCCCATAAAAACACATTTATTATAAATCACAAATAACTTTACCTTTTTCAAAGTATTTATTGTGGAATTCAAATTATCCTCATCTACCCCATTACCTTTAGAGTAGATAAGAATATTATTTTTTAGGACTCCCAGGAATTCTACAATTTAATCCCTAACGACTCTATTAATAAAGTCTATGAACATTTACATATAATTTTTTAGACCAAAATGAATCAGTTTAACTCATATTTCATGTACATTGTATGGAATGTAGTCTTCGGGATATTTTGTATCTTCACCTTTATTTGATAATATCCAAAAAGAGGATCCAAATTTGGGAATTATTTTTCTCCCTATATAAGGTCACAAAATTAATCAATACATGTTAATGGAAGGTTTTTCATTATTATGGTATTTTATAGATAATAATAATCAGTGAAGAGGTGCATGGACCGATCCTTATTATTGAAAAAAAGGATCGATGCACCAAATGGTGAAGTTCATGGGATAAAAATCCTATATGTAGATTATCCTGTAATTGATTATTTAGATCCTAATGTTAAAAAAAGGTTATTAAATATTTATTCTTGTATATTGATAATTATTTGGGTATGAGAATTGTTTTTGAGAAATCAACATCACGACTAGGAGAAGGAAACATAAATTATTTTTTAAGCACACTAGTGAATTCCATTATAGTGGGCATGTAATCAATGATGGTCTTTTCATTATTCTCAATAACTTGGTCTAGATATTCTATCATGTAATGAAACAATATACATAATTGAGGTGATATTACCAAATAATATTGATCATTCTCTTTTTACTTGTATAGAATTTGATATCTATTTGTGAAATTGTGGGTGATTTCCTGCTCTGGTAAATTCATTTTTCCGCTTTAAAATTAAATATATTACAAGCCTAGAATAACATCTAAATTTTTCTAAAGGGATTATCAAAATTTTTTCTAGGAATTTCACAACAAAAGTATTGATATGGGATGTGTTATATTGTTAAAATGAATAAATTGGCCCATTTCGCTTCACCATTGATAACTCAACTTCTATTTTTTATGTGGTGGTTGGATAGTTTTCTTAAACTTGAGTGATATGAAAGAATTCATAGAACCATGGAGGATAAGTCTACCTTTCACTGATTGATTCTAGTTATAGTCATTTACTTCCTCAAAAATTGACTTAAGGTTTATAATTTTAAAACTATTAAAGACAAATTACAAACACTGAACAAAAAAATCATAAATTACATTTATTATTTAAATAATGAATTCATAGGTTTCAATCTATGTTATCCATTATGTATTTAATAATATAAAATATTATGTACATTTGTTCACATCATAATGTTTTATAATGATATTGTGAATTTACCATACAATATCCCTTGAGAGATTCAAAATTAGAGTCTGTCCATGCCCATTAACATGCACTAGATCTGGTACGTTAGAAATGATCTTATTCACAATAAACACTAATTTAGTCTCAATGCAGGAAAACTCATATTCTTATTAAGATTCATGAAGCTGCTTCAATTCAAAAAGACTATTGCAACAACTCGGTTTGTGACTTTGAGATCCTTCATCATCTCCATGTTACTGGAATATACCCAAAGCCCAAACGTTCCTTTGAAGTATTCAGGAAATCACCGATGCCGGGATAGATCAAAGTGAACGTTGATGGTGCTTCTAAAGGGAATCCCGCCCCTGCTAGTTGTGGTGCCATCTTCAGAGACTGAGCTGGATATTGTCAGGGTTTCTTCTATGTTGGATGTGGACATTCTTTATCTCTGTAGGATGAAATGTTGGGGGTCATCCATGTAGTTGATTTTTCACTTCAAAGAGGTTAGAGAAAGCTTTGGATTGAAAGTGATTCTACCACTATCATTCATGCCATCTGGAATGGAAAAATTCATCTTACCTGGCTGCTTACCACACTTTGGAGGAATCGTCTGAACTCGCTCCATGGGATTGATTACATAACTACTCATGCCATCCGTAAAGCGAATGTTGTTGCAGATGCTCATGCTAACAAAGGAGTATATTAGAGCATGACTTGGCTGGGCACACTGCCAACTGACTTATTATATCTGTTTGATATATATTTTAAAAAAATCCCATCCTTTCTACTTTTTTAATATTTTTTCATATCAATAAATTGTTCTTTGGTCTTTCACCAAAGCATTACCTTTAAAAAAATAGTATTTAAATCCCATTTGTCCAAATAACTAGACCTTCCTATGATACAAACTATGATAACCCATATGCTTAATAAACTTTATTTATGGATTTATTACATAGGAGAAAACATAGTAAATCATAGAGGATCATAAGGATTAGTGTATTTGGAAAATTAATTGCATTAATAATAACCTTATGACATAAGTACTATTATTTTATTGAAAACATCCTTGACAAGATCCATAAATACCATTGTTATTAAAAAACGGCAAGGGATAACATGGGGTTGTTCATAAAAATGGTTTGATATATAAAGCATTATGAGGGAATAAACAAATTATACAATAATTGTATTCTATAAATATGAAACAATAAATATATCAAGGTTCTATATGTGGGGTGAGGGTAAGAATCTATAATAATGACTCCTAATATAACATGATAACATAAAAGAAACATTGAATGTGGGAATAACTGAAAACCTAACATCATAAGCATAAGGAAAGGATAACCTCCAAGAAAGCATAACATAATGCTCAAATAATAACATATACTTACCATATATGGATTATCATGAGATAAAAACATTAACCAATGCATTGGAGTTCTATATAAATATGTACCCACCCGTCACATTCAAATCATTTAAATGAAAATGTCGGCCACACAAATCATTCAAAATAAGATCATATTTCATCCCATTTAATACCATTATTACAGAGGTAAGGCTAAATAAAATGGATTCCAAAATAAAATAATAATTGGTATAAATATTTGAATTTTCATGAGTGGAAATGGGTATGGGTATTCACTACATTATTGTTTGGCATCGAAATTCATTTGAAAATTTCAGTAGTATACCTAGTGGTAATAAGAGTTTTTTGGAAGGGTTTAATGATATTTAAATGGGTATATCATAACATGTAAATCATTATTAAATAACGATTTATGTTTGAAAACAAATCCCAAAATGAGATATTTAAAATCCAAATGGATAATATAATTGTGCTTCTTGAATGAAGAGGATAGGAAAATGGTACATCCCTTTAGAGGACGCTTCTAAAAATATGAGAGGAGATTCTTAAGAGCATAGGGATTCTTTGAACGACTTTTTAGAGGGAAATATTGATTCATTTCATGCTCCAAGAGTTTATAGTTAAGAGTAAATGGGGGTTGGGTGGTGTTATATAAAAAAGAAAGGGGGATTCTTTATTAAATTCCAATCATAGGTTTTGGACATTATAATAAAGTAATCGATACCAAAAACATTTTCATGTGGTTGTATATTACATTATACTAAATATAATTTTTTTCATTATTTTATATCTCAAATAACCTAACCTAAAAATAATTCAATTGTTTATGTGGAAGTGGGTCATGCTTATAAAGAATTGATTTCAAAACCGTAAAATATAATTTCAGTTTTGAGGAATCATTATGGTTTTAAAAAATAACTAGTTGACATAAAAAACATTTTATACTAAATAGGTAAAATAAATTTTATCATGGATATTATTTATTGTATTTATTACAACATTTATTGCCTTTTATTATGTCATAATAAAAACGATATTTCTATACTATATTTTCTTATTTAAAAAAAATGGGACAATATCAGAAAATAATGAAATAATCACTCTTAGGTAACATCAAAATGATGATTTAAAAAATAATATTTATTAAACCATAATAATGATATTATTTTGAGAAATTATACTATAAGACAAAGAATCCCTATTTTTTAAAATTAATCATTATTTAGAATACTAGTTTTTTAACCCTTATTAAACCTTAATTTTACTACATTAAATTATATTAAAATTTTTATTTACTAAATAATATTTAAAAATAATATATTATTAAAATATAGTATATTTTAGAAATTCTTTCATTTCATCAACAATGTATTGATTGATATCATATATTTCCAAAATAAAATTCATTTTATGAAACATCAATATCTAACAGACTCATTATTTACTCACTTAAAAATTAATATTTAAATGGGGAAAAATCATTAATGTTTTATTAAAAATAATATATAAAAATTCATGAAATTATTTTATAGATAAATAGCCATTTATTAACCCAGTTAATAACCTAATGGTAAGGTGTTCAATATTGATATTTTTTTAGGTTGATTTGGAAAGGTTTGGTTCAAGATCTCAATAGACTTCAAATTATGTTAAAAATTATTTCTCTGATAATTTAGTTGTTGAATCTCAAATTATGATTAGTAAAGGTAATACTTCAATGTTTTTATCTAACTTGTATGATATGATAAATGGGAATCATAGGAAACAATATTATAGTTCAATGCCATGAAATCCTTTGTTTGTGTGAGAAAGAGTTTACCATAACACTTAATATAATAATTTTAATGGAAACTATCAATGAATGTATTATCAATGGTTATTATTCGTAATAGTATTTTAAATTTTATAGACCATATAACAGTTTAAATTAACCAAATTCGTCCATGCGATCACTATGACTGCATTACTTCTCAATGAATTTATACATTTAAAAAAGAAAAATCGTTTTTAAATATTCCAGTCATTCAAATTTCATGAAATATAATTTAAATTGAGAATTATCTATGAAAAAAATTTATCCAAACAAAAGATACTCCCTTTTGTTAGGATTTAAAATTAGAGAGAAGAAATTTATAAATTATAAAAACATTAATACAAATGGAAAACATAAGTAAATAACTATACATAAATTTATAAAAGTGAATGAATAAGAGTAATTAAAATACTTAATAAAAGTTATTAAAAAAATAAGATTAATATTAATGAATAAATGTAATGTGTAATGATAAAAATTCAAAATGTAAGAGTAAATTTCCCACCAATCTATATTTCAAATTTTATTTTGGTTATGTATAAATCATCCCATAACTAGAATTTATGTTCTTGAAACCTATACCATCCTTGATCCAGAGTTATTTTCAAAAAATAATTGGAACCAACTTATTTGTATATCTATTTTTCTGAATATAATAATGATTCGTTGAAATAAATCCCTTTTTATTTTCAATGGGCCAGATTTATTTGATTTATATTAACCATTTAACTCTTGTCATATGAATATAAAAAATGTATAGTATTTAATATTTTGTACTATTATATTTCTTATATTACATTTCGATTCATCCAACTCTAAATTGAATTTAACAATATCTTTATTTGAATTTCCTTACACATTTTTAGACACAGAAATAACACTCTTCTTCTCAATATCCATAACTTTATGTTCTGAATAATTTATAAAAAATTATCGATTATATTATTTATATTTTTCATAATCTTCCTATAGAACATTTATTGTTTTTTATATGTCTATAATATATTTTTTAATCTCCTCATGTGAAGTAGTATCATCATCATCATCACTTTTATCATCCTTTGAAATCAAAAAATTAGTATCAATGGATAACTGTTAACATGAATCGAAATTTACTATTCCCATAAAACAATGATCATTTTGAAGAACCATTATATAGAAATCATAGATAAATTTTCTACTATCACATTAATCATTATATTGTGAACTATTAAAAGGTAAAGTACCCCACTTATGCTCCATGTATCATTAGTCTCTCCGAAATCAATCATCACTTTCTTCTTTGAAGTTTTTTTTGTTTTAATTCGTCTTCTTCAAACATGGACATTCAGTTCTGATATTGCCTAGTTTTTTTATGCATAACAACCAGTATCCTAAGATTAATTATAATCAAAATTACTTTCCCATTGTTTTTTTACCAATTTTAATGATCTTTTTTGCTTATATTTATTCATTTTCCTAGAAATTTTTTAAAACTGGGTATCAAATACATGATTTTATTTTTATATATATTCCTATTTATTTTTTATCTACATTATTTTAATTATGTTTATTTTGACTTTTTTGATAAAAATGAAAAATTTTGGGTGGAATGAGCCTATTTCATGGTTGGTGCATGTTTGGTAGTAACTGTACAAGCTATGTAGGTAATCGTGCATCCAACTAGGGTTTTTGGACCAAGGATTATTGCCCGATTAGTGCATGGTTTGTAAACCATGATGGGTGAATATACATAATGTCTGGGGTAGATAGTGGAAATGGCATGATCGCCACACATTTTGAATAACAATGTGGACTAACTGTGTGGCCTATCTAATTCCTTAAAATCTGGATTTCACTTTTTTCCCTTATTGAATTGGAACCAAAATCCACCCCTCTAATTCCACACTTTGGAATTTAAGCCCTAAAAGCCTATGTTATACCATATTTCATCATTGGACCTCCACATAGGGTGTATTTGGTGGATACCATTAATATTCATCAATTAAGTGTTTTCCTCCATTTCTTTTTTCCTCTAATATAGGGGTTTCATTGCTTTTTCTTCTGATTATTATTCTCTAGAAGCTATAATTACGATTTTTGTGTTCGATATTGTATTTTTGGGTTTGATATTCATTTTTAGGTTTTGTTCTTTCCTCCTTGGGGTACGGTTGAGGTGTCATACCTTATTGACACTGATTTTAAGATATTTATACACATAAGGTAGTTTATTCCATGCTAAAACATCATATTAATAATTTATTTTACCTACATGGGTATTTTATCATGTTCTATGATATGTGTGAGTGGCGTGAAAGTGGTTTTTGAAATGATTTCGTGTGGAATTGTTTTGAAACAGGTTTTCATATTTTAAATTCTTTGTATTTCATATGTAGAGCCTTGTTGTCAAACTTTCTGGTGTCTTATAGAATGTGTAAATGGTTTATCAAATTAATTGATGTGATGGAAATGATGTTTTTAAATGGTTTTAGTTGCTGTTAGAATTTAAAGGGGGTTTTTGTGTATACTAGTGATAGCTTATGGTGTGTATTGAATTACTTGATTTATGAAATATGGGAATAATGTGTTATGTGAAATTTATAACATGATTGAACACAAAAAAATATCTGGGTAACTAGGTGGAAAGACTAGTACTAGTAATCTATTGATATAGATGTGGTTTGCAATCAGTTTTAATTAGTTGGATTGACAATTACAACACATACTAAATATTGATGACGATTGGATCCAACTAGGACCATGGGGTTCCCCTCAAAGTGGATCGTGCATGTTAATGTTTTTGGTTGTGGTTTTGAAGCCATGTTTTTTCAAGATATTATGTAACTATTGTCACATTTCTAGCTAGTACCTATTGGGTTTTCTTGTGACTAGGTTTCCTTGGATATATCAAAACTACTATTGGCATACAATATGTTTTTCTGATTATTTCAAAATAAACCACATTTTCATTCGATGTTTTTTTCCTTAAAAAATTATTTCTTAAATTTTATCCACTCTTTATTTTATAAAATTTTCATGTTATATATCTAAAAATGTTTAATTCATGGAATATATTGTTTGGGGAATCATACTAGGCTTTGGTTCACATCCTACATATAAATTTCAAGGTAAGTAGACTTGGTTATGTTTTACATGGGTAAGGGAATGGTTTTTGGAGGCAATGGTTTAGGTTTCTAGAGTCCTCCATTGGTGTGGTTTTGTGGATATGGCTGGAGGGCGATGGACCTCTTATAATGGTGGTGTCTTTTTTTGATAGTTTCTGTTTTCTTTTTTGTTGTATCCTTTTTGGTTTTTTTACGAACCATGTAATTGAAATATAAAATTGTTTGTGTTATGTTTTGTAATAGTTTGTAAGTTTCTATTTATTTAAATTATGGGTTTTGTTTTGTTTTTCAAAACTAGATAACCATTCCATGATTGTAATATTAATACTCATACACTTGTTTCCAACCACTTGGGATCATGAACACCCTTCGATCTATACCACATACTTGGTTGAGCACCGGTTTGGATGAAGGCCAAGCTTGGTTCATGACAAAATGGTATTAGAGGTAGGTTTCTCATTGGTTCATTTGATTTGGTATGATTCTGAATAGGATAGATCAAGGCTTATCAGGGATTTAATTCCTAGTTATGAATAGGGTTCCTAGACATTGCACCTTGGGAGAGACCTTAAGTCTCCATGGAAAGTGGGATATTGGTTTGACAACTACCCCAGGTGGGACATGCATTCAAAAAACTATATGTGGACTTTTGGTGGTGGTGAATTTGGTTAGTAATTACGTTTTCATGATGAGTTTAATTTATTGGCATTTAATGAGATTCCTAAAAATTTTCAGACTGGTTGTATTAATGATCGTACATGTGACAATTTATTTTTGTAGAAGCATGATTTCCTAGATAATTCCCCTTACACAATATGTATAATCTAGATAGAGTTCTCCCTCACCACTTGATCAAATGATAATGGATGATATGGTTTAGGTTGGTTAGGGTCTGAGACAGAGATCGAGTCATAATTCTGCGCAAGTCAGGGAAGTTTAATTTGGTCTTTGGATGAAAAAATCCTGAGTGTTTATCAGGAAAATACCTCCTTCTATTTCAGGTAGTATAGATCCTCAGGAAGTGGAACAATATCTCTAGAATATAGATTGCATGTTCTAATTCCTATACACTCCCAATGTGTTTATGGATGAAATGCACCTCATTTTTGCTAGAGGAACCATGTTGAAGGTGTGGGGACTCGGTGGTACAAAAAAAGAAGCATACGAAGTTGATATATAATGACATCAAGTCTGTATTCAAGGACAAATATTTTCCCAATTACTTCACCTATTGTAGATCCTTGGTGTTTATAAATATTGTTCTGGGGGACTACATCATAATGTAGTATGCTAACCGCTTTTTTTAGCTATTCGGTATGCACCTAAAAGAGTTTCCAATGAGCAGATGAAGGCTCTGTGATTCAAAAGGGGGTTGTGACTGAAGATTTATTCTAAGGTATTTATGATAATGTTGAAGACCTATGATGAAGTAGCTAACTATGATTGTCTGGTAGAGATTGATCGCAATGGTATATATGGTTCTTATGGGGATATGTCAGTGATGGGTATTATCCCTTCATCTAAGAGGAATAATAAGAGGGATGTGAAGGGGAAAAGGGAGGTGGTAGTTTAGGTAATCTCTCTATGTAGTCTTTGTATGTGTCTTGCGATGCTTGGTCAATATTATGTCATTAGTGTTGGAAGGTAGGTCACTTTTGATGTGTGTCTTTATCTTCTCCAAATACAGTCGTCAGTGTAAATTTATGAGACACTTATAGTTTTTTTAAGACAATGAAACGATCCATAGTGGGGAAAGATCTGTGGCTTCTAAGATAATGTTGACTTTTTCTGCACCATCCATGATGGTGGGTTGTTTGTTTTGTGGTCATGGGGGAAGTACTGTATCCTCTTCTATTTAGATTCAGTTTTTGGAAAATTCGCAGGAAATCAGTTGTTCTTAGGTATAGACAAGGAATCTACATTATATGAACCAAAGAACCAGTGGGACTGGATGCTAGGACCTTGATAGTTTGAGGTAAAATTATGGTTAAATCGTTTATAGTAACATTTTTGGTTCATATTAGTGCTTTTACGTCTTTAAAATCTTCTTGTCTTTTGAATCTATTGAATTTTCCAACTGAACTTATTTATTTCAGGACAGATTTAGGAGAAACTTTTGGTATGATGAAGGATCAGGGGCTTAGGTTCCCATTTTGTGTTCTCTCCATGTTTGGGTTTGATCTAGAATGGGATTTCCTAGTCTGGGATGTGGACCTTTTTGATGTAATCCATGGCTTGGATTGGCTAGTGTGCTTCAAAGAACACCTTGATTGTTATAGGAGGATGGTATGTTTCATGGCTCATTAAGGGAGTGCATAGGTTTTTCTTGTGGAGTGGGATCCTTTTTCGAGTATTTCTATACATCCAATCCTATAGTTAGGTAATATTGACCTTTAATTATCATATCTTATGCTGGATGAAGATTGTGGTACTCTTGAGGGTGAATTACCTCTTCTTGTGGATGAGTTCACAGATGTATTTCTATACAACTTTTATGGTCTAACCTCGAACTTGGATGTGACTTCTCAACTGCTCCAATGCTGGGGACACATAATAAGTATCGTACCTCATATCATATATCCACCACCATGATGAGGGAATTGAATATACATAGAGACTATTTGGAATCTAAAGGTTTCATTTTCCTAAGCATCTCTCCCTAGGCCGGCCCCGTCTTCTTCGCACAAAGGATGATGTATTTTTTTAGTTGTGTATAGATTACCTAAAGATGAATAAGGAAACCACAAAGAACATGTATACTTTTCAACAAATTGATGACTCATTCGATCAGTTGAAATGGGTAAGGTGGTTCTCTGTGATAGACATGTGTTTGGGTAACCGCCATGTCAATGTGAGAGAGGTAGATATTCCGAAAATGACTTTATGAAGAAGGTACGACCACAAAAAGTATTTTTTTCATGCATTTAAGATTGATAAATTCTTAGGTTTCCATTAAGGAGCTCATGAAAATGGTTTTCCAAAAATATATTGAATCTTTCATTGTTGTATAGTGGACAACATTTTGATTTATTCAGGATCTGAGGAATAGATTGAGCATCATTATTGGATTATTCTGGGAGCTTTGAGGTATCATATCCTTTATGAAATGTTTTAAAAGTGCACATTTTGGGTCAAGAATTTTATGTTTCTAAGTCACGGGATCTCATAGAAATGGGTTTTGGTGGACCCTAAAAAAATTAGTGTAGTTACATCCTGGGAGTAGCTGAAGAGTGTGTTTGAGATCAGAATTTTCCTTGGCCTGATGGGTTATTGCATATGGTTTTATTTGGGATTTCTCTCCCCTTCTTTTGCCCAAACTACCCTCACTCAAAAAATGGGAGATTTCCGAATGGATCCAAGAATGTCCAGCTTTATTTGAGGAGATGATGTGGTGGTTCACTACCACACCATTGTTGATATTTATAGAAACAGGGAAGGGGTATGAGGTGTATTATGATGATTCGGGTAGGGTTCTCAGGAGTGTTCTTATGTAGGATAATCAAATGGTTTTATATGGATCTCTCCAACTTCAGTCACATGAGATGATATACTCGACCCATGACATGTATTTAGTAGTGGTTATTCATTCCTAGAAGAAGTGGCGACATTATATTTTTGTGGAGAAATTTGTAAGCTACATGGATCAAAAGATACTGGATGACTATTTCTCAAAAAATGATCTAAACCTAAGGTATCGTTTGTAGTTTGAGTGTCGATAGAGGTTAAAACTTGACATCATCTATACCCCAAGAAAGGGTAATGTTTTGGCTAACTACTTTAGTAGTATTGTGCTAGAGATAGATTTTGGATAGTCTAGTGATGATTGGGCCTTGATGGAGATATTTTCCCAAGAAGCACTTGGATAACAAAGGGAATAGTGGAGGTTCATTATTGGCTATTCTTTAGTCAGATCCATCACTTTTGGAGATGGTTTAGTGTGAGAAACATTGTGATGAAATGTTCCAATAGACTATGTAGTTCGATAATGGTAGGGATACATCTTGTTGTTGGTCATTGTCTCCAAAAGGAATTTTATGCTTTAAGAGATATTTTGTAGTGCCATTATATCTATGGAAAGTGGTGATGTAGGATATCCACTAGTAATAGTGGTCTATTCATCCGAGAGCTACTAATATATTTTTAATGTTTTTGGTAGTTCTAGTGTCTAGGAATGAAAAAATATATAGTTGAATTTATATCGAGGCGTTATACGTGTTATTAGGTAAAAGCATAACATCATAGGCCCTCTAGTTTACATCAACCACTACCCATTCCTACCTAGAAGTGGGATGATCTATAGATGGATTTCATTATTGGATTGCCTCAAACACCTCAGGTAAAGAACGCCATTTTTCTGGCAATTGATTGTTTTAACAAATCATCCATTTCATTCGGATAAATAATTTAGCTATGGTGGATGGTCTGGGCCTATAATATTTTATAGAGGTGGTAAGGATGTATGGCGTGACATCAACAACTGTTTTTAATAGTGACACATTTTTTACCTCTCCATTTACGAAAGGCCATAAAATGGAATTGGGGTCTCAAATCAAGATGAGTATGATATTACTCCATCCAACGGATAGTCCAATGGAGAAATAAAATCAAATTATAGAAGACATGCTTTGGGCATTCTTCTTGGATTTTGGAGGATCATGGGATAACCATTTTGGATTGGTCACATTTTCTTATAATAATATCTACCAATCATCAATTTGAATGAAACTTTTTGACATGCTCTTTGGTAATCCATGTCAACCTCCTTTGTGTTGGGATAATGTTATAGAGACCTAACTATTTGGGTTGATCCTTGTGCGAGAGATATCATATAAAGTAATGTTGATTAGGCTATGGTTATTGATAGCTAATAGTTTCCAAAAAAATATTATTCTGATCAAATATATCAATATCATGAGTTTTCTATCGATGATCAAGAATTCTTGAAAGTGGATCCTCACATAGGTCATGGTCACTTGAGAACTAATGGGATGCTAACACTTAGTTATATCAGAGTATTAAAAATAAAAATGTTTAATTGAATGGTGTAATTTATGTTATCTATTCCATCTCTCTTGATGTCAAATAATAAAATATTTCATGTATCAAAATTAAATAAGTATCATTGAAATCTGAGTTTTGTGTTGAATTAGGTTGAATATGAGATAGAGATAAATTTTTCCATGATTGAATGGTTAGTACAGATAGTGTATTCCCAAGAGAATGTTCATAATGTGAATTATATTCTCTTTTTCTATGACCTTTGGTAGAATAGTAATGGCAATCATGATACTTGGTAAAGGATTTCATGGGTTTAGAAAGAGTGTCCATTTTTGTTTTCTGATGAAGATTCAAGTTAACTTTCAAGAGAAAAAATTTCATTGGTGGGGATAATTATTAAATCCATGGTATTCTTTTCAGGTATTTTTCTATTTATTTTTTAAACTAACTTTTTCCTTAGGTTTCTTGTGATGTTTTGGGGAAAATTGGAAAAAAAATTTGTGGACAGTCCCTTATTCATGGTTGGCACATAATTAGTAGTTATTGTGCACCCTACCTAGGTAACTGTGTGGCCATGTAGGGTTTTTGGATAAAGTCTTATCATATGGTTGGGGCATGGTTTATAAATCCATGCAGATTAAATATATGGAATGTATAAGTCATTATAAATGTGGATTTTACCTTTTTTTGTCAGATTTATCCCAAAAATCTTCTCATATTCTTCCCCACTTAGGATTTTCACCCCCAGAAGATTCTCTTCCTCCATCTTGCTTCCTTGTAACTTGATTTTTCTGTTGGATTGGTCTAAGACATATAAGATTTTTTGAGTAACTATGTTTCTCCCATTATTTCATCCTCCAATGTAGGGGTTTCATTATTTTTGTCTTAGTATTCCTCTTCTCGAGCATCAAGGGTTATGATTTTGGGGTTTAATCATGATTTTTTTGTTTGATATTCATGTTTACTATATGATACTTCCTTATTGTGGTACAGTTGAGATGAGGAAGAATATTGACACCAGCTTAAGGTACTTCTACACATGAGGTAGGTGATTACGTGATTAAACATTATTTGATGAATTTTTATTTACTGAATGGGAGTTTTATTACGTTAAATTATTTATGTGTGTGTTGATAAATTAGTTTTTGTAAGTATTTGGTGTTCATTTGGTTTGAAATTAGGTTTTAAATATGATGTTGGGTGTAGTTTAAGTTTATATCATTGTTGTAAACTTTGAGGGTATTTTATAAAATGTCCAAATAGTTTATTAAATCATGCAAGTGATGGGAATAATGTTTCAAAATGGTTTTGGTGAAAATTTGAAATCAATGGAGGATTTCGAGTGTTCCTATGATGGATTATGATGTGTGTTGCATTTTTTGGTCGATGAAATATGGAAATAACGTGTTATGTTAAATGTATTACATGATGGAGCACAAATAGAAGCCATAATAACTAGGTGGGTAAAATAGGACTAGTATGGTAGTGATATAGAAGTGGATTCAGCCCATTTTCACTAAGGGGGATTGATGACGATGACACTTACAAACTAATGATAATGATTGGAGACCAATGGGTCTATAGGGTGTCCCCTTATAGTAGATAATGCATGAGAACACTATTGTTCATGTTTTCTATGTCATGTTTGACTAATATACCATGTACTTAGTGTCCCTTTTCATACTAGTTCCTAGTGGGTTTTCTCGTGACAAGTGTTATTTGGATATAAAAAACATAAAATTGGCATACACAGTTCGTTGTTGATTATCTCCAAAGACTTTATTTTTTCATTCAAGGTTTTTTTTCCATAAAAGAATTGTTTCTTAAAATTTTACCACACTTAAATTTATAGAAAATGAAATTTATTTATCCTGTAGTGTTTATTTCAAGGAATATATTGCTAGGTGTCATCCAATTGGGATTATTCTCACACCCTAATTACACCCCTGTGTGTAATTAGACTTGTTTATTTTTGATAGATTTAAGGGAATAGTTTTTTTAGATGGTGGTTTGGGTGGATTGAGGTCTCATTTGGTGTGGGGTTGTTGAGATGGCTTGAGGGCAATGCTCCTATTTTCCTGGTGGGTTTTTGATAGTATTTGTATCATATTTTAGTTATAGAATTTTTGATTTTTGTACCAACCTTGTAACTCAAATATGGAAAATTTTTATTCCATGTTTCGTTATAGTTTCCCAATATCCATTTATTTAAATTGTGGGGGATTTATGTTTTTAAATTTAGTTAAATTGATCCCATATGGTAATATTTATGGCTCGACACCTATTTCTATCCCATGGGGATTAGAAAATCCCTTTGAGTCATTCTACAAATCAGGTTGGGCACCGGTTCAGTTGAGGACCCAGGTTGGTTCATGAAACCCACATCACTAGGTTTCATTAAACAATTTCAGAATTTCATTTAGTTTTTATGTTGTATTCAGATAACATTGAATTCTATGTTTTGAAAGTTAAATGTTTAAAATTTGAATAAATTTCAATCAATTATCCTCCTTCTCTTTATTAGTTTCCTTTTGAATATTTTTCCTATATTTCATGTTCATAGTAATGAAATCATACATAATAAACTTTTGGAGGTGATTAATAGGATAAATGGGGTTTCTATTAGATTCTCATTCCTTTGGTAAAATTTCAACACTATTTTCAACGAGTTTTTCATTTTATATTTTTATTTCTTCTATATTTTTTAGAATAATTATAATCCTAAAAAACTGTTAGTGTATGTGACCAATAGATTAAATTCGTATAAATTAATAGCATTGATAATCTACTGTAATAATTTATCTCTTCATTTCATGAACATGTGATTTTTTAGTGAATAACATCCAAGTTTTTATAAATATAATTTGTTTTACAACATGATGAAACTTGAAATTAGTTGTTTCCCTAAATAGAACAAAATAGAGTATTTTACACTCAAATGTTTGATTGAAATTTATACATTTCATCATGAATAAAACTCATAAAATTTTCCTTCAACATGTTATAATTTTTATTATTGATAGGATAGTTCTCCATTACATTATTAATGACATAAACCACTTTGTGTTTTTGTAAATATTCATAATCTTCCCTATCAAATATTAGTGTTCATTTTAGATTTATATTTCTAAACATATAATTATATTTAAATCTTCCATAAATTATTAAAATTATTTTTTCTCTTCAATATGGTTAGTGTACAAAAATATATAAGTTCTGCAAAAACAAACAATGAAATAAAAAAACAATAATAACATCTCAAATCTATAGTCTAGATTAGATATCAAGATATATGTTATGATACCAAATACATTCCCAAAGCTGAGAAATTGTAGCTACAAGAAGTGACTACATTACATCCAAAATAATGACTACTTTGTTTTCACCCAATAAAGTATTAAATAGAATGGACATTATAGCTTTCAATCAAATTAATGTAAATATATTAAATTAAAAAACAAGAGAAGAAAATCTATTGTAAGTTAAAAACAGAATTGATAAAAGAAATATAATCCTATAAAATATAAAGAATGTGTTTAATAATTTTTTTTGAGTATCATCTAAAAATTTCAAATATTCCTTAAAAGATATTATTAATATATTTACATCTCTTTAGGTAAGTCTCCACTTTTATAAAAATGTTATAGGGGGATCAACAAACCAAATCAAAGGTGTCATAGTTCCAATTATAATAACTTCCTTGAATAAGATATTTGGTAATAACAATATCCAATCTAATAACATAGTTAGACATTATTGGTAGTATGAGGATCTAGACTCAATCAACTACTTAATCTCACTAATCAGTAACAAGTATAATCGACTTTTACATCACCAAACATCATGAATTGGACGTAGCAGAATCTCATCCTTATAAGCACATCAATATAAATTATCCTAAGTATCATATTCTACATAAAAGCATCATTGATAAAAAATATTATAAAATGAATTATGATAAAAGGTAAATCAAATGGATTACAATAAAAATACTTTAAAAGATATATATAAGAAAATATTACCGAAAAAAATACCATTAAAAAATTAGATGATGTAGACTATGACATGATTGAGAGAGATTCAGTGTCATAGCATCTTCCAGTCCTCAAATAATTTGGTTGAATTCTAGGGAAATTTTATAATGAACTATAATGGTCATATTCCATGATCATTAAGTTCATTTATAGGTAAATTGAATGATTCATAATCTACCAATAAATGTAACTCTATCTATCAATGTTGTCAATAATGACATCATCACATTATTAATTCAGTGTTTTGGAATTTTGATGTTATAGTTAAGGTCATTGGATTATAAGTGTTTATATAATTAGACATTATAATTTCTTAAATAGAAAACATAAACCAAATAGATAAAATTAATTGAAACTAAGAATAAAGTGTACTATGATTTTCAAAAAAAATTAATAATGAATCCATATATTTTTTCCACAATCACACAAACAATGACATGATTAATTAATGATTCATGTTAGAAAAAACATTTATAGAACATAAACATAAACAGCCAAACAAAATTAGCACACCTACCATTAATATATCAGTTGAATAAGTAATTAAGTTATCTCTTGTATAAAAATGTTACAGTTGGTTCCCAAGAATAAACTAATATATTTATGATTATTGATATTCATGTTTTTGAATGTCAATAGTTTTATTATCATATCTTGATTGTTATTCTCTATGGCATTGTTTGTGATAATGTATTAATGGAAATCACCACACTAATGGGTCGTAGAAATTCCCCTCTATGATGATAATATAGATGCGCTATGATAATATTCTATTGAATATATAATCTATTGAGATATGATAACATTTTATAGGATAAAAATGATATATGCCATCAAGGTTAGTGGGATTATAAGACCTTTTTACTTATTCTTATAATTATTTCCCACGATAGTCTCTAGGAGAGGATGTTATGAGTGCTTGACCTACCAGTAGAAATCCATATTATATGTGTGTCATGGATTCCCCTATAAGAAGATATGTGTAATGTTCCTTATAATTTAATATTAATATAAATTCAAATCAGTAGTAATTCTCTTTGTTGTGTTGATGAAAATTGGAACGATATATGATCATACTGTGGTAAGATAAAATGTGTGTATCATGACTGATATTGAATTAATGAATAATCATATGTCATATTTATCTATTATATTCATCAATTAAAGTTTATATATGAATTCCTTTTATGAGAATGATATTTCCTTAATGATTCCATGGGCATGGAGTTCAGCCAGTATGTTCATTTCTATAGATTCAAAGAATAAAATATCGAGAACATAAGTAGATATCACCATTATGAAACCTTCTTGACTAGACATATCATGAAAAATGGACTCTATTACAAACTATTTGACTCTATGAGTTAATTTATCAATATAAAAATAATAAATTTTACTATGGGTAGACTGGCGTGTTGTTGGACACTAACATTGGAAATTAGATAGTTTTTTTCTAAATCAACTGAAAAATGGCCTAGATGGTCCTATAATTATTGTATGAGTAACCTTACATAAATTATTTTTTACCTTAATATATAAAATAATTATTATCCATGTATGTGTTTTAAAAACTATTCATGTTTGATTGATCCCATATATTCATTCACTGGTTAATTAAACGATTATTTTAGAGTTGAATATTAAAATATATTTATTTTTATTTTAGTGTATTTAATATTTTTTTTAATGATATAGTATGAAGTAATATTTATTTTTTAAAAATATATGCATTATTAAAGGTTTTATATATCCCTATGAGGGTTGATAGTTCATGATGTTACTCTGAATAGTAATGATAAATTAAATATCATTTATGATATTTATTGGTCTATGAGTTTAGAGAATGTCATGTAAATAATAATAATAAATTATTCTTATTTGAAAATGTGTTTCACTACTATTTGGTTATTTTTCAAGGGAGTTAGTGAAATTTATAACCCTACCCATTAACTATAAAATCCCACCTATAACATTTCCTTAGGTTATTCTAAGAGAAGACAATGTGTGAATATTGAATTATAGATAGAATCCTCCCAATACGTAGAAGGATCATCCAATATAAATCTATAAAAAATACAGATGAATTTTTCACTTTCAAAGTTTAGAATCCTAATAGTACAAGAAGAATCCTTCCACCATAATAATATTCCTATAATGATTAGTAATGAATGATGCAAATGTTATAATAATCCTCCCTTTCACTGAAGTATTTTTTTGTCCATGTTTAAAGGTTGTAAAGACCACATGGATCACTCCTACAATGATTATTCCATTAAATCCTTTCCTGAAATGATGTTAATATCTAAATATTTCATCCAATTAAAAAATGAATAAATAATTACCTGTGGGTTATAATTCTTAATTTATAAATAGTAAATATAAATTATATGTGATTATCTTTTTATATAGATTCCATGTTACTTATTCTTTTAGTTTTGAGGATAAATATAAAGAAGTTAAAAAATTTCCATAATTGGGAATTGGATAAACTACTTCTACTATAAATTAGGAACTAAAATTGGTATCAATGTGATTTGACATCAATTTATAAATATGTATTGATCCTTGATCAATTATGCACATTTGATGTTAATTTTTCAGTTTTGGTTTATTAATTATTAAATTTGAAAAATGTTGTTATATTATGATTTTTTATATGATCTTAAATAGGTTATTAACATGTGTTGAATGGATATAGATCCCATCAATTGGTTTTAGATATTTGATCTAGTTCACACGATTTTACGATGTGCTACCAAATGGTACACATTATGCACTAAGTCATACCTCACATAGATGTGTTTTCTGAAAGACGACATGGGGAGAATAAAATAACATGAAAAGTCTATTAAATACATTATATTGACAAAGATATATTGGAACATGGTTTTCAAACATTCAAAATGTGTAGTTAGTATTAATTTTATATAGTATATTGAAATTCAAAGTAAAATTTTCTAACTCCTCATGGTCAAAGGCACATTATTTTATATGTGATGCATAGGATTGGTGGTCATTAAATACACAAGTTTCATATAATATATCTAGTTTGAACACCAAGAAACACATTATTTACTTGGATAAAATACATGCTGAGTCCATTAACCTATGTCATAGAAGTCATTTCATTGTGTATGGCAGTCTGAACTCACTGTGTAACTGGTACCCATTTAAACTGTTTACACTGCAATCCAATAAAAACATATGTATAGTAATAACATAGAGAAAATTTTAATTAAGGAATTAAAACTATTTATATCATATATTTTTGGTTAAATGTTGTGTGGATTTATTTTCATAATAATAAATATTTACTTTAATTTTTTAACTAATATTAATTTGGAAATACACATTATATGGATTTCTTAAAAAACCATGTATTTATGACCCAGATTAAGAAAAACAAAAAAAATGTATTTTCATGTGTGATCAAGCATCATAAAGATGTAGAGATTTTACTCACCATGACACATTTTACACCATATAATAAAGGAATTTTTTTTATGTGGTGATTGTTGTGTGATTGTAGAATATACAACATAGAAGGAATCAGGTAGTTCATATGGGTAGATGTAATGTTAACAAAAATTACATGATGTACACATAATTAATTTTATATAATATTAACATATTTAAATATATTCAATATAACGACCCATACTTTACATACATTGTTATTAAATCAGAATTGGAGCACACTTATTACCACATATAACAAAACCAGGAAAGGACCGTATATGTATAGAGTCTTTAGAAATTGGGAAACATAAACAACCGGTTCATAAAGCATCTACTTTTCCTCCCATTTATTTCATCAAATCTGTAGTCCCTTTTAGGAATATCCTACTTAATAACCTTCTTCCTGACCTGGGGAAATAAAACATACAAAATGATGAGCTCAAATGGTCAGTAAGGGTAAACAAAAGAAATATCAATCACATCATATACATAAGATCATAACTTTTTGAAATCTTAACCTCCAAAAGAGTTCATAATTTCAAAAACATTTCCCTTTCTTGAGGAAAATATATTTACTACTTTAAAAACATATTCCTTTCTTAACATGTCATAAAATTTTAAACTAAAAGAATTTTATTAAAAATAAACTTGAAAACATGTAAAGGAAGCTTCTTGGAAATAATGTTTTAATAATCCATTCACACCGTATAAGTTAAAAAAACATTCTTCCCGTACGTTTTTCGGAAAAGTCAAAAAGTACCTCATAGGAAAAATGACAAAAGATTCCTTTCATATCATTTACTAAAAACTCACCGAAGGGTAAAATTGGATTTAAAAAATTGAAGGTGGATGGAAATAATATTACTTATTGAGGAAACATGGATGTGGATGATAAAATACATTCCAGTAAATTCCAAATTATAAACAATCTCAGATAAAAATGAGATTGTGATATTTTCCCTTACCTTAGGTCTGATTTGCTTCGTAAGTGTCCGAACCTCCTTTGTAATGATTTAAATAATGTTATTGACTTATTCCAAAATCATAATTATTTTTATGATATCATATATGGTCATATTCTTAGCTTATTCTTATTAATATTTCATTGTTACTTGTTATTCGGGTGTTTATTACTTTTTGTTCTTATGTGTGTTTTGTCGAATAAATTCTTATTTTTCATTTAGGTTATAGATACCTCATTTCCCGAATGGTATTAGTTTAATATATATCATATTTATTCATTCAATTCATTTATATAATCATTATTCAATAAAGATCATGTAGAACAAGTCGCATCACATTGTGGAGACGGTATTCCGTACGTACGCACGAGCGATGATATCCTTCCCATGATCTTGGAATTGTATTGGAGTGTATTTATAATATTTAATAATCAATATCACTTTACAATAACCATATATAGTCATTATTTACACAATTATACCCATCCAAGTAAGGTGGTGGTGGAAAATAGTTTACACCACGGTGTGGAGACGGTATTCCGTACGTACGCACGCGCGGTGATTTCGTTTTTCGTAGGATGGATAGATGGTGAAATAGGGTTGTTTCATACTTATAATAACATATCAGTATATTATTGATACTTATTTTATGACTTCGTAATGAAAAAACTAAACAAGAAGAAGTGGATGAAGAAATAAAGTTGAAAGAATCGGTAACAGACATTTCCTCTTCTTTGAAGCACTTCTTTGAGACCTCCTTTTAGGGCACTAAAATTTGTCTTTGAAGAATACCAGGACCAATAGGATGTCTCTAGGGAATTTGAGAGGAGAAATTGGAAGGGTTTGTCCGATCTTGAAGGCTCAAAGTGCTGTGAGGAAGAGGGGGAGGAGGTGCCCTTTTATAATGGAGGAGAGGGGCACCTTTGGAATAACTAAAAATATTATTTTATTATAAAGCCAAATTCGGTTTTAAATAGCTCCAAATTGATTTGTTTCTAATCTAAGGTGGGGATGGGTCGAAATCCTCTCATCCAATAGAATTTAGTCATGTTTAGGTTCCAATTTTAACCTTATCATTTATATTTAACTTTAAGTTAGATAATTTTACTTTTACCGTGCATTTTTGTGTTCTTACACTATAAGGTTAATAAACATACTATAACAAGCCAAACGAACCTCAAGTTGTTTATTATTAATATATATAACCTTATCTAAGTCATTTGGCCGAAACTTAGATTTTTAGTAATAAAATAACAATTAATAATATAATATTTGTTTTAAAAACTATTTTATGTCAATTTTGACACTATTTAGTAATTGATTTTTGTGAAAATCATAACATAATGCTTAGTTCTAGAAAAGTTAATTAAATCAATACTAACATGTCATATTAACCTAAAAAATTAGTGGAATTCATAAAACGTCTCAAATTACATTTATTTGTGTATTTATAACATCAATTATGTCAATATTTCAGAAATAAAATAATTACAGCATCATCTTTGTGCCATAAATAAATTAAATTATTTAATGTCTAAAAATTAAAAATAAAGTACCATTATGTAGGAAATATTTATAGATTTATAATTAATATTTATAGTCAAATTTATCTTATGTATAACCCTATATTAAAAATGCATTAGTTGTTAAACTTTGATTTTAACTATTTTAACCCTTCTTTAAATAAATTAATAATAATTGTCCCAATCTAATCCATGTGGGCCTAAATGGTCATATTTTATTCCTAAGGTTTTTTTTGGTCGAATTAAACTTATACAATCGAATTAGGACATGTTTTAGGGTAATAATAATATCATTTTTACCCTTAATTACCCTATTTACTTTTAACCGTGGTAAAAAAAAGTAAAAAGTTACTGTTCACCAAAAATTATTTTCATCTCATTGAACCACATTTTAGTCCTTGATATTAACAGTGTGTCTCTGATTTTTGAAATTCCACTCACAGAAGTGGTAAAATTATGTTTTATGAAAAATTCAGTTTTTAAACTACCACTTAGTGGTTTCACTATTCATCAAAAAATGAATGTTTCCAGAAAAATACCAAAAATTAGGCCTATGCTATATTTGATATTATGAATTCAAAAATGATGTATATTTTACCAAATTCAAAACATATCAGTTAAATCAATTAATTTAAAAATTAATTCCCATCGTCAAAACAAACAGCGTGTTCTTAAGAGACAACAACTATCAAAAGATTGACACTTGTTTATGTTTGGTTTAAATGTGAAATTACATTCAATGACCAAAATTGTATTAAATGGTTAAAAAAATATTCAAAATATACTTTAAAACCACTCAAATTAATAATTTATCAATATTAATTATTTCGATTAAAATTTTTTTTTAATTAAAATTTTGTAATTTTCACTATTCATCAGAATATGAAAGTTATCCGAAAAGTACCAAAATTTCACCCTAAGCTAATTTTGATATTCCGAATCCAAAAATGAAGTCAATTTTGAAAAATAATATTTACAAAATTTTAAAAGGTGGTTATTACTATTCATAATGCCTAGTTTTAATAATATTTTAATAGCATATCGTTGTTTAGTGAAACTCGGTATTGCATACGATGCAAGCTATCGAGGAAGGTCTCTATTGCGTGTAAATCAAGCCAAGAAAGTGTTGTGTGTAGTGAAATATTTCTTTGATGTTTTATATAACATAAAAACAAAATATTTCTCATAAAAGTCTCGGGTGTTACATTCTACCCCCCTTAAAATGAATTTCACCCTCGAAATCAATCACTTTGTAACAAAAAGATGAGGATACCTCTCCCTCGTCATATCCTCAAGCTCCCATGTAGCTTATTCTAATTGGTGGTTCCTCCATAAAACTTTCACCAAGCGAGTGGTCTTGTTTCGTAGGAATTTTTCCCTACGATCCAAAATCTCTATGGGCTATTCTTTATAAGAAAGATCTTGCTCTAGCGGTACAACTTCTGAGCTGAGTTCATGTGAAGGATCAGGTATGTACTTTCTCAGGAGAGATGCATGGAACACATCGTGAACTTGAGAGAGATTCGGTGGAAGCGCCAATCGGTAAGCTACCTTCCCAACACGATCCAGTATTTCGAAAGGACCGATATATCTAGGCCTCAGCTTCCCCTTCTTTCCAAATCTCATGACCCACTTCCAGGGAGATATTCGTAAGAACACTTTATCACCCACTTAAAACTCTAAGCCTTTTCTTCGATTGTGGGCATAACTTTTCTATCGACTCTGAGCTGCTCTTATGTGTTGTGGAATAAATCAGACCTTTTCTTCCATCTCATCAACAATATCAGGTCCTAATAGCTTTCTTTCCCCAACTTCATCCCATTAAGTTGGAGTCCTGCATTTCTCTCCATATAGATCTTTATAAGGATCCATCTGAATACTGGAGTGAAAGCTATTTTTATATGAAAATTCCACCACAGGTAGGTGTTGATCCCAACCACCTTTGGAATCCATAGAGCAAGATCTCAACATATCTTCTATAGTTTGAATTGTTCTCTCAGACTGACCGTCTGTCTATGGATGATAAGCAGTGCAGAAACTCAACTCTGTATCCAGAGTATACTGAAGACTTCGCCAGAACATTGAGGTAAACCTCGGATCCCAATCAGATATAATAGGAAGTGGTACTCCATTCAATCTTACCACTTCCTTTTCATATATTCTGGCAAGCTGATCCAGAGAGAAATCCTCTCTAATCAATGAAGTGTGCAGACTTTGTAAGATGATCAACTATGACCCAGATAGTATTATTGCCTTTAGATGTTTTAGGAAGTCCTGTGACAAAGTCCATAGTGATGTTTTCCCATTTCCATTCTGGTGTGGGTAATGGTTGTAACATCCCCTTAGACTTCGGTCTCTCAGCTTTAACATGCTGATAAACCAAACCTCCAGAGACATATTCAGCAACATCTCTTTTCATGCCATCCAACAAGAAGTACTCTTTCAGGTCCCTATACATCTTTGTGCTTCTAGTATGAATAGAGAATGACGAACTATGAGCCTCATCCAGCAGCTCCTTCTTTAATTCCGGGATGGGAGGAACACAAACCCGATTCCTGAACATTATTATCCCATCACAATCAAGGTTGAATTCAGGAACATTTCTCCCCTTCTTTTGTAACTCGACATCTTCATTCTGTGCCTCTTTATTCTTCACATGTATAGATGGTTGAACATTCATTTGGGAAAGATAATATTTTCCCCCTTCTATTATAATTCCAAGATCCATCCTTTGTAAATCCTCAAATATTTTATCTTTTGTTATCCTCATCATGGATAAACTGACATGGACCTGTCGACTTAATGCATATGCCACCTTGTTTTCTTTCCCAGGGTGGTAATGGATTGAGTAGTCATAATCCGTAATCAGATCCAACCATCTTCTTTGGAACATATTCAGATCCTTTTGTGTGAAAATATACTTTAAGCCTTTATGATCAGTATAAATGTCACACCTTTCTCTATAAAGATAATGCCTCCAAATCTTTAATGCAAATATTACTACAGCTAACTCCAAATCATGAGTTGGGTAATTTTGCTCATGGATTTTCAACTGTTTTGAGGCATAAGCTATAACCATATCATTTTGCATAAGAACACACCCCAATCCCTTATTCGATGCATCACTGTAGATCACAAACCTTTCTCCACTACAAGGCAGTGTCAGCACAAGTGCACTGGATAACCTTCTTTTCAACCCCTTGAAATTCTCTTCACATTCCTCCATCCAGACAAACTTAACTCCATTCCGAGTCAACTTGGTGAGTGGATTAGATAATTGTCAAAAATATTTCACAAAACGTCGATAATATCCAGCCAAACCAAGAAAACTTTAGATCTCAGTTACTGTTGTTGGTCTCGACCATCTTTCGATAACCATTGTTTTCGCTAGATCCACAGATATCCCCTCTTTTGAGATTATGTGACCCAAAAATGAAACTCTTTGAAGTCAAAATTCACACTTGGTAAATTTGGCATAAAGCTTCTCCTTTCTCAGGGACTTCAATATAATTCTCAAGTGATCTTCATGTTCTTCCTTGCTCTCTAAATATATAAGAATATCATCCATAAAGACTACCACAAACTGATCAAGATAGTCTCTAAAGACTCTATTCATTAGATCCATGATTATAGTAGGGGCATTAGTAAGACCAAATGGCATCACTATAAATTCATAGTGTCCATAACTTGTACGGAAAGCCGTCTTTGGTATATCGTCCCTTTTGAACCTTAATTGGTGATACCCTGAATGAAGATCAATCTTGGAAAAGTATTGAGCTCCATGTAGTTGGTCAAATAAGTCATCAATGTGCGGGAGAGGATATTTTTTCTTGATAGTGATCTTGTTAAGTTCTCGATAATCAATGCAGAGTCTCATTGATCCATCTTTTTCTTAACAAAGAGTACAGGTGCTCCCCAAGGTGATGCACTAGGGCGTCTGAATCCCTTATCAAGATTCTCTTGGAGTTTCTTCTTTAATTCCTGCAACTCAATTGGGTCCATTCTATAAGGTGTCTTTGAAATAGGCAAAGCACCCGGTACGAGTTCTATTGAAAACTCAACTTCACGATTTGGTGGAAGACCCGACAATTCCTCTGGAAATACATCTTCAAACTCCCTTACAATAGGAATATTCTTAATCGTGAGTTTATCTCCAGCCATTTGAGATAAATAACCTTCATTTAGTGGAATCAAGACCCATATGATGGAAGAAATTTCCACTAGAAGGATATTCTCATCCTTGCATCGATATACGATCATAGATTGATCTGAAATATGAATTGTGACTTCCCTTATTTGGAAATTGATATGAGATCCATATAAAGAAATCCAATCCATGCCAAGAATCACATCAAATTCCACTATAAGATGGATCATAAGATTTTTAGGAAGCACTTTCCCACAAACTTCAATCGGGGAAGAATTATAAATTTTTTATGCGACTATTGTGCCAGTAGGGGTTGTCACAGCTAACTCAACATCTAATTGTTGAGGTAATACGGTGATACCATTAGAAAATTATTCAGAAATAAAAGAGTGGGTGGATCCAGAATCAAATAAAACATTTGGTACTTTAGAGTGGATGGTAAGTGTACCTTTCACCACATCGTTGTCGTACTCCACATCGCTGATAGAAATTGCATGTGACTTTCCTTTGTCATTAGCCTTAAAAGTTTGTTGACGTTGACTATCATCATCAGCCCTTGGATTTAGGCATTGATTGGAATAATGTTCCATCTCCTTGTACTTGAAACATTGAAGTGTTGTAGGTTTATTCTTTGTATCCCTTCCTTTTTTTGCATCATTAGACATCTTCTTCCCGTCATTCCGACATTCAAATGCTCGATGACTTTCCTTTCCAAATTTGAAACATTTACTTGTCCCTTTAAGAAAACTCCCTCAATGTTTCTTTCCACACTTTGAGCATAAGGGAAAGCTCATATTCTTTTCAGTGTGGTCATTATATTTTCATTTGAATTCCAATTTCCTATTATTATCAAACCCATGTGACTGATGTGTTACACCAATCTCCATCTCAACATTGAGAGCACATAGAATGATTTCCTCGGAGCTATTGAAGTCCCTTATGGCTAACACCCTTAGAAGACTTGGTTTTAAGCCACTAAATAATCGATCGATCTTACTCTCATGTTGGATAATAATACCAGAAGCGTACCTTGCAAGTCTTGTAAAATTTGCTTCATAGGTACCAATAGATTCATCATCCTTTTTGTTCAGTTCAAGAAACTCTTTCTCCATATTTGTTCATAGAATATACCGGAAGTACTTATTGAAAAATATGTTCTTGAAATCATCCCATTCCATGGACTCAATTTCATCCCTTTTCCTCATATTCTTAATAAGATTCCACCATTGATCAATATCTCCTTCCAAACGATACATTGTTAGGATGACTTTATCATTTTCAGAACATTGATGAACTGAAAATATATTTTCAATAGTACTAATCCATTTTTCAACAACTAATGGATCACTAGACCCGCAGAATGAAGGTGGACGCTACCTCATGAAGGATTCAATAGAATGTTGCTCCTTTTATTGCTCGTTTGGAAGTCCTGTATGATTCATAGCTTGAGAAAGTTGTGTGATCATGGTTACAGGATTTTTCATTCCATCTCCCATAACATTTGGTTGCTCGGGGGGGGGGGGGGGGGCAATGATTGCATTTCCCGTCGCATTACTCATTAACACGGTTCCTTCGGGTTCCATCCATTGACTAAAACCAAGAAGAATAGTGTGATCAACACTACTTATAATAGGAAAACCAAATAATCATGAATAAAATTTCACACTTATGGTCCTATCCTAGGTTATTCATGGCCATTTCTAAAACACTAAGATTGTGTTCTATTCTTAGACTTATCGTTAGGGTTCTTACTATGGCTTTCACATCCTAGTTTCCAAAGGTTGACTATACCTTTCCTCTGATACCAACTGTAATAACCCATACTTTACTTACATTC
The DNA here is from genome assembly GCA_963277665.1 of Viscum album. Lineage (NCBI taxonomy): Eukaryota > Viridiplantae > Streptophyta > Magnoliopsida > Santalales > Viscaceae > Viscum > Viscum album. The sequence continues at coordinate 1,202,140,457 of OY728164.1, forward strand.
TTATTACTTTAGAATTAAAGCACACTTATTACAATATATAACAAAACCAGGAAAGGACCGTATAGGTATAGAGTCTTTAGAAACTGGGAAACATAAACAACTGGTTCATAAAGAATCTATATTGCCTCCCATTTATTTGATAATATCTAAAGCCCTTTTTGGCATATCCTACTTAATAACCATCTTCCAAACCTAGGGAAATAAAATATACAAAAGGGTGACCTAAAATTTTCAGTAAGGTTAAACAAAAGAAATATCAATCACATCATATATATAAGAACATAACTTTTGGAAATCTTAACCTGCAAAAGAGATCATAATTTCATAACATGGGATAAATCATGGTAGTTAAATGTAATCCCAATAATTATAACTTACAACATGAAACTTTGTGTCATACACACATAATTATATAGAATCATTTCTTATTACTAAAGACTCATTGCCAAGACTATCTTAGTGGAAAAAGTCCATTTCGGAACCGAGTTCACTCCTCGTTTCAGTCCTGTTTCACTGAACTAGTTTTACTAGCCATTCCAGACATGTCTATCTCATGAGATATAAAATCTTTACCCAATTCATTTGATGGAGATATAGGTCCCACCCATCTCATAATGATACCATTCTTATGTGTGCCACAAAATCATAAACCATACATTATAGTATAACCCATGTAATAAAAATGGGAATCTTAAACATCGTGACATCATAAAACAATTCATATAAGATAAAGGAATTCATAAAAATATTTCCATCACAACATAATCAAATCCATGTAACAATAGGGATAGAAACATAACCCTATATTATCTTAGATGGAAAATAATTTTGATAAAACTCTTGAACTCCATTCTTGCGGAAAATATCCTTTATACTTCAAAAACATTTTCCTTTCTTAACATTTCATACAATTTAAAACTAAAAGAAGTTGATTAAAAGTAAACTTGAAAACATGTAAAGGAATCTTCTTGGAAATAATGTTTTCAAAATCCATTCATGCCGTATAAGTTAAAAAAACATTCTTCTCGTACTTTTGTCGGAAAAGTCAAAAAGTACCTCTTACGAAAAACGACAAAAGATTCCTTTAATATCTTTTACTAAAAACTCACCGAAGGGTAAAATTGGATTTAAAAAATTTAGGTGGATGGAAATAATATTACTTATTGAGGAAACATGGATGTGGATGATAACATACATCCCAGTAAATTCCAAAGTATGAACAATCTCGTATAAAAATGAGATTGTGATATTTTCCCTTACCTTAGGTCTGATTTGCTTCGTAAGTGTCCAAACCTCCTGTATATTGATTTAAATAATGTTATTGACTTATTCCAGAGTCATAATTATTTTTATGATATCATATATGGTCATATTTTTAGCTTCTTATTAGTAATATTTCATTGTTACTTGTTATTTGGGTGTTTATTACTTTTTGTTCTTATGCGTGTTTTATTGAATAAATTCTTATTTTTATTTTTAGGTTATAGGTACCCCATTTCTATAATGGTATTATTGTAATATATATCATATTAATTCATTCAATTCATTTATATAATCACTATTCAATGAAGATCATGTAGAACGATTCGCATCACATCGTGGAGACGGTATTCCGTACGTACGCACGAGCGATGATATCGTTCCCATGATCGTGGAATCATATTGGAGTGTATGTATACTATTTAAGAATCAATATAACTTCACAATAATCATATATAGTTATTATTTACACCATTATACCCATCCAAGTAAGGTGGTGGTGGGAAATAGTTTACACCACGATGTGGAGACTGTATTATGTACGTACGCACGTGTGTTCATATCGTTTTCCATAGGATGGATAAATGGTGAAATAGGATTGTTTCATATGTATAATAACATATCATTATATTAGTAATACTGATGTTATTACTTCATAATGAAACAACTAAAGAAGAAGAAGTGGAAGAAGAAATAAAGATGGAAGAATTGGTAACAGACATTACCTCTTCTTTGAAGCGCTTCTTTGAGACCTCCTTTTAGGGCAATAAAATTGGTCTTTGAAGGAGACCAGGACCTCTATGATGTCTCTAGGGAAGTGGATAGGAGAAAGTGGCAGGGTTTTGCCGATCTTGAAGGCTCAAAGTGGTGTGAGGAAGAGGGGTAGGAGGTTCCCTTTTATAAGGGAGGAGAGGGTCACCTTTGGAATAACTAAAAATATTATTTTATTATAAAGCCAAATTCGGTTTTAAATAGATCCAAATTGATTTATTTCTAAGCTAAGGTGGGGATGGGACGAAATAATCTCATATAATAGAATTTATACAAGTTTAGGTTCTTATTTTAACCTTATCATTTATATTTAACTTCAAGTTAGATAATTTTACTTTTACCGTATCTTTTTGTGTTCATACACAATAAGGTTAATAAACTTACTATAAAAAGCCAAACGAACCCCAAGTTGTTTATTATTAATATATATAACATTATATAAGTCATTTTGCTGAAACTTAGATTTTTTAGGAATAAAATAACAATTAATAATAAAATATTTGTTTTAAAAAATATTTTATGTCAATTTTGACACTATTTAGTAATTGATTTTTGTGAAAATCATAACAGAATTAATAGTTCGAAAAAAGATAATTAAATTAATACTAACATGTCATATTAACCTTGAAAATTATTGTAATTCATAAAAAGTCTCAAATTACATTTATTTGGGTATTTATAACATCAATTATGTCAATATTTCATTAATAAGATAAGTACTGCATCATCTTTGTATCATAAATAAATTAAATTATATAATGTATAAAAATTTCAAATAAAATACCATTATGTAGGAAATAATTCAATATTTCTAATGAATATTTATAGATGAATTTATCTTATGTATAAACCTATATAAAAAATGCTTTAGTTATTAAACTTTGATTTTAACTATTTTAACCTTTCTTTAAATAAATTAATAATAAAACTCCTAATCTAATCCATGTGGGCCTAAATGGTCATATTTTATTCCTAAGGTTGTTTTTGGTCTATTTACACTTATCCAATAGAATTAGGACATGTGTTAGGGTAATAATAATATCATTTTTACCCTTAATTACCCTATTTACTTTTAACCGTGGTAAAAAAAGTAAAAAGTTACTATTCACCAAAAAATATTTTCATCTCATTGAACCATATTTTAGTCTTTGATATTAACCATGTGTCTCGGATTTTTGAAATTCCACTCACAGAAGCGGTAAAATTATGTTTTATGAAAAATTCAGTTTTTTAACTACTACTTAGTGGTTTCACTATTCATCAAAAAATGAATGTTTCCAGAAAAATAACAAAAATTAGGCCTATGATATATTTGATATTATGAATTCAAAAATGATATCTATTTTAACAAATTCAAAACATATCGGTTACATTAATTAATTTTAAAAAAAATTCCCGTCATCAAAACAAACAGCGTGTTCTTAAGAGATAATAACTATCAAAAGATTGACACTTGTTTATGTTTGGTTTAAATGTGAAATTACATTCAATGACCAAAATTGTATTAAATGGTAAAAATATATTCTAAATATACTTTAAAACCACTCAAATTAATAATTTATCACTATTAATTATTTCGATTAAAAAAGTTGTTTTTAATTAAAAATTAGTAATTTTCACTATTCATCAGAATATGAAAGTTATCCGAAAAGTACCAAAATTTCACCCTAAGCTAATTACGATATTTCGAATCCAAATGTGAATTCCATTTTGAAAAATAAAATTTACAAAATTTTAAAAGGTGGTAATTACTATTCATAATGGCTAGTTTTAATAATATTTTAATAGCAAATCGTTGTTTAGTGAAACTCGGTATTGCTTACGACGTAAGCTATCAAGGAAGGTCGCGATTGAGTGTAAAGCAAGCCAAGAAAGTGTTGTGTGTAGTGAAAGATTCCTTTGAAGATTTATATAACATAAAAACAAAATATTTCTCATAAAAGTCTCGGGTGTTACATTCTACACCCCTTAAAATGAATTTCGCCCTTGAAATTTGTCATTTTGTAACAAACGGATGAGGATACCTCTCCATCATCATATCCTCAATCTGACATGTATCTTCTTCTAATTGGTGGTTCGTCCATAAAACTTTCACCAAGCGAGTGGTCTTGTTTCATAGGACTTTTTTTCTACGATCCATAATCTCTATCGGCTGTTCTTTATAAGAAAGATCTTGCTCCAATGGTACAACTTCGGAGCTGAGTACATGTGAAGGATCAGGTATGTACTTTCTCAGGAGAGATACATGGAACACATCGTGAACTTGGGAGAGATTCAGTGGAAGCACCAATCGGTAAGCTACCTTCCCAACACGATCCAGTATTTTGAAAGGACCGATATATCTAGGGCTCAGCTTCCCCTTCTTTCCAAATCTCATGACCCTCTTCCTGGGAGATATTTGTAAGAACACTTTATCACCCACTTGAAACTCTATGTCTTTTCTTTGGTTGTCGGCATAACTTATCTGTCGACTCTGAGCTACTCTTATGTGTTGTTGAATAGATCAGACCTTTTCTTCCATCTCATCAACAATATCAGGGCCTAATGGCTTTCTTTCCCCAACTTCATCCCAGCAAGTTGGAGTCCTGAATTTCATTCCATAGAGAGCTTCATAAGGAGCCATATGAATACTGGAGTGAAAGATATTATTATAAAAAAAATTCCACCAAAGGTAGGTGTTGATCCCAACCACCTTTGAAATCCGTAGAGCAATATCTCAACATATCTTCTAGAGTTTGAATTGTTCTCAAAGACTGACCATCTGTCTGAGGATGATAAGCAGTGATAAAACTCAAATATGTCTCCAGAGTATGCTGAAGACTTCGCCAGAACTTTGAGGTAAACCTCGGATCCCGATCAGATATAATAGAAAGTGGTACTCCATTCAATCTTACCACTTCCTTTACATATATCCTGGCAAGCTAATCCAGAGTGAAATCCTCTCTAATAGCAATGAAGTGTGCAGACTTTGTAAGACGATCAACTATGACCCCGATAGCATTATTGCTATTGGATGTTTTAGGAAGTCCTGTGACAAAGTCCATAATGATGTTTTCCCATTTCCATTCTGGTATGGGTAATGGTTGTAACATCCCCTTAGACTTCTGTCTCTCAGCTTTAACTTGCTGACAAACCAAGCATCGAGAGACATATTCAGCAACATCTCTTTTCATGCCATCCCACTAGAAGTACTCTTTCAGGTCCCTATACATCTTCGTGCTTCTAGGATGAATAGAGAATGAAGAACTATGAGCCTCATCCAGCAGCTCCTTATTTAATTCCGGGATGGGAGGAACACAAACCCGATTCCTGAACTTTATTATCCCATCACAATCAAGGTTGAATTTCGGAACATTTCTTACCTTCTTTTGTAACTAGACATCTTGTTTATATGCCTATTTAATCGTCACATGTATAGATAGTTGGAAATTTATTTGAGAATTATAATATTTTTACCCTTCCATTATAATTCCAAGATCCATCGTTTGTAAATCCATAAATATTGGATCTTTTGTGATCCTCATCATGGATAAACTGGCATGGTCTTGTTGACTTAATGAATCTGCCACCTTGTTTTCTTTCTCAGGGTGGTAATGGATTGAGAAGTCCCAATCCTTAATATGCTCCAACAATCCTCTTTGGCGCATATTCAGCTCCTTTTCCGTGAAAATATACTTTAAAATTTTATGATCAGTATAAATGTCACACATTCCTCCATAAAGATAATGCCTCCTAATATTTAATACAAATATTACTGCATCTAACTCCAAATCATCAGTTGGGTAATTTTTCTCATGGATTTTCATCTGTCGTGAGGAATAATCTATCACCATATCATTTTGCATAAGAACACACCTTAATCCCTTCATGGATGCATCACTGTAAATCCCAAACATTTCTCCACTACAAGGTAGTGTGAGCACAGGTGCACTGGATAACCTTCTTTTCAACTTCTTGAAATTCTCTTCATATTCCTCTGTCCAGACAAACATATCTCCTTTTCGAGTCAACTTGGTGAGTGGATTAGATAATCCTGAAAAATCATTCACAAAACGTCGATAATATCCATCCAAACCAACAAAACATCAGATCTCAGTTATTGTTGTTGGTCTTGACCATCTTTTGATATTAGTTGTTTTTGTTGGATCCACAGATATCCCCTATTTTGAGATTATGTGACCCAAAAATGAAACTCTTTGAATCCAAAATTCACACTTGGTAAATTTGGAATAATGCTTCTCCTTTATCAGGGTCTTCAATATAATTCTCAAGTGATCTTCATGTTCTTCCTTGCTCATTAAATATACAAGAATAACATCTATAAAGACTACTAAAAACTGATCAAGATTGTCTCTAAAGACTCTATTCATCAGATCCATGAAGATAACGGGGGCATTAGTAAGACCAAATGACATCACTATAAATTCATAGTGTCCATACCTTGTACGGAAATCCTTTTTGGTATATCCTCCCTTTTGACCCTTAATTGGTCATACCCTTAATGAAGATCAATCTTGGAAAAGTATGGAGCTCCACGTAGTTGGTCAAATAATACATCAATGCGTGGGAGAGGATATTTGTTCTTGATAGTGACCTTGTTAAGTTCTCGATAATCAATGTAGAGTCTCAATGATCCATATTTCTTCTTAACAAACAGAACATGTGCTCCCCAAGGTGACACACTTGGGCGTATGAATCCCTTATCAAGATTCTCTTGTAGTTGCTTCTTTAATTCATGCAACTCAATTGGGTCCATTCTATAAGGTGTCTTTGAAATAGGCAAAGCACCCGGTACGAGTTCTATTGAAAACTCAACATCACGATTTGGTGGAAGACCCGAAAATTCCTCTGGAAAGACATCATTGAACTCCTGTACAATGGGAATATTCTTAATTGTGAGTTTCTCTCCAGCCATTTGAGATAAATAACCTTCATTTAGTGGAATCAAGACCCATAAGATGGAAGAAATTTCCACTGGAAGGTTATGTTCATCCTTGCATCGATAGACGATCATAGATTGATCTAAAATATGAAATGTGACTTCCCTTCTTTGGCAATTGATATGAGCTCCATATAAAGAAATACAATCCATTCCATGAATCACATCAAATTCCACTATAGGAAAGATCACAAGATTTTTAGGAAGTACTTTCCCACAAACTTCAATCGGGGAAGAATTATAAATTTTTGATGCGACAATTGTGCCAGTATGGGTTGTCACAGCTAACTCAACATCAAATTGTTGAGGTAATACGGTGATACCCTTAGAAAATTTTTCATAAATAAAAGAGTGGGAGGATCCAGAATCAAATAAAACATTTTCTACTTTAGAGTGGATGGTAAGTGTACCTTTCACCACATCATTATCATACTCCACATCGCTAATAGAAATTTCATGTGACTTTCCTTTGTCTTTTGCCTTAAAAGTTTGTTGACGTCGACCATCATCATCAACCCTTGGATTTGGGCATTGATTGGCATAATGTCTCATCTCCTTGCACTTGAAACATTGAAGTGTAGTTAGTTTATTCTGTGTATCCTTTCCTTTGTTTGCATCATTAGACATCTTCTTCCCATCATTGCAACATTCAAATGCTCGATGACCTTCCTTTCCACATTTAAAACATTTACTTGTCCCTTTAAGACAACTCCCTCCATGTTTCTTTCCACACTTTGAGAATAAGGGAATGCTCATCTTCTTTTCAGTGTGCTCTTTAGATTTTCCTTTGAATTCCATTGTCCTCTTCTTATCAAACCCATGTGACTGATGGGTTACACCAATCTCCATCTCAACTTTTAGGGCACATCGAACGATTTCCTCGTAGCTATTGAAGTCCCTTATGGCTAACGCCCTTAGAAGACTTTGTTTTAAGCCACTAAATAATCGATCGATCTTACTCTCATGTTGGATAATAATACCATAAGAGTACCTTTCAAGTCGTGTAAAATTTTATTCATTGGTACCAACAAATTCATCATCCTTTTTCTTCAGTTCAAGAAACTCTTTATCCATCTTTGTTCGGAGAATACGCCGGAAGTACTTTTTGAAAAATAAGTTCTTGAACTCATCCCATTCCATGGACTCAATTTCATCCCATTACCTCGTATTCTTAATAATATTACACCATTGATCAGCATCTCCTTCCAAATGATACACTACTAGGATGACTTTATCATGTTCAGATAATTAATGAACAGAAAATATCTTTTCAGTTGTACTAATCCATTGTTCAGCAACTAATGGATCAGTAGACCCGCATAATGAAGGTGGACGCTACCTCATGAAGGATTCAATAGAATGTTGGTCCTTCCTTTTCTCATTTGGAAGTCCTTCATGATTCATAGCTTGAAAATGTTGTGTGAGCATGGTTACAAGATTTTACATTCCAGCTCCCATAATGTTTGGTTTCTTAGGAAGATAATCATTGCATTGCCCGTCGCATTCCGCATTAACACAGTTCCTTCGGGTTCTTTCCATTGACTAAAAACAAGAAGAATAGTGTGAGAAACACTACTTATAATAGGAAAACCACATAATCAAGAATAAAATTTCACACTTAAGGTCTTATCCTAGGTTATTCATGGCCATTTCTAAAACACTAAGATTGTGTTATATGCTTAGACTTATCCTTAGGGTTCTTACTAAGGCTTTCACAACCTAGTTTCCCAAGGTTGACTATACCTTTCCTCTGATACCAACTATAACGACTCATAGTTTACATACATTGTTATTACTTTAGAATTGAAGCACACTTATTAAAACATATAACAAAACCAGGAAAGAACCGTATAGGTATAGAGTCTTTAGAAATTGGGAAACATAAACAACTGGTTCATAAATCATCTACTTTTCCTCCCATTTATTTCATCATATCTAGAGTACCTTTTTGGAATATCCTACTTAATAAACATCTTCCTGGCCTGGGGAAATGAAACATACAAAAGGGTGATCTCAAATGCTCTGTAAGGGTAAACAAAAGAAATATCAATCAGATCATATACATAAGAACATAACTTTTGGAAATCTTAACCTGCAAAAGAGATCATAATTTCATAACATGGGATAAATCATGGTAGTGAAATGTAATCCCAATATTCATAACTTAAAACATTAAACATTGAGGAATACACACATAATCATATAGAATCATTTCTTATTAGTCAATACTCATTTCCAAGACTATCTTAGTGGACAAAGTGCATTTCTAAACCGAGTTCACTCCTCGTTTCAGCCCCGTTTCACTGAACCGGTTTAACCTGCCGTTCCGGCCATGTCTATCTCATGAGATATAAAATCTTTACCCAATTCATTGGAGGGATATATAGGTCCCACGCATCTCATAATGATACCATTCTTATGTGTGCCACAAAATCATACACCATACACTATAGCATAACCCATGTAATAAAAATGGGAATCTTAAACATCGTGACATCATAAAACAATTCATATAAGATAAATAAATTCATAAAAAATTTTCCATCACAACATAATCAAATCCGTGTAATAATAGCTATAGAAACAGAACCCTATATTATCTTAGATGGAAAATAATTTTGATAAAACTCTTGAACTCCATTCTTGAGGAAGATATCCTTTCTACTTCAAAAACATTTTCATATTTTAACATTTCATACAATTTTAAAATAAAAGAAGTTGATTAAAAATAAACTTGAATACATGTAACGGAATCTTCTTGAAAATAATGTTTTAAAAATCCATTCATTCCGTATAAGTTAAAAAAACATTCTTCTCGTTCTTTTGTCGAAAAAGTCAAAAGTACCTCGTACGAAAAACGACAAAAGATTCCTTTCATATCTTTTACTAAAAACTCAACGAAGGGTAAAATTGTATTTAAAAAATTGTAGGTGGATGGAAATATTATTACATATTGAGGAAACATAGTTGTGGATGATAAAATACATCCCAGTAAATTCCAAAGTAGACACAATCTCGGATAAAATGAGATTGTGATATTTTCCCTTACCTTAGGTCCGATTTGCTTCGTAAGTGTCTGAACCTCCTGTATAATTATTTAAATAAAGTTATTGACTTATTCCATATTCATAATTATTTTTATTATATCATATATGGTCATATTCTTAGCTTCTTATTAGTAATATTTCATTGTTACTTGTTATTTGGGTGTTTATTACTTTTTGTTATTATGCGTGTTTTGTCCAATAAATTCTTTATTTTCTTTTTAGGTTATAGATACCTCATTTCCCGAATGGTATTAGTGTAATATATATCATATTCATTCATTAAATTCATTTATATAATAATTATGCAATAAAGATCATGTAGTAGGAGTCGCATCACATCGTGGAGATGGTATTCCGTACGTACGCACGAGTGATGATATTGTTCCCATGATCGTGGAATTGTATTGGAGTGTATGTATACTATTTTAGAATCAATATAACTTTATAATAATCATATATATTCATTATTTACACCATTATACCCATCCAAGCAAGGTGGTGGTGGAAAATAGTTTACACCACGCCGTGGAGACGATATTCCGTAAGTACGCACGCGCGGTGATTTCGTTTTCCGTAGGATGGACAGATGGTGAAATAGGGTTGTTTCATAATTATAATAACATATCATTATATTAGTGATACTTATGTTATTAGTTCATAATTAAACAACTAATGAATAATAAGTGGAAGAAGAAATAAAGTTGAAAGAATCGGTAACAGACATTACCTCTTCTTTGAAGCGCTTCTTTGAGACCTCCTTTTAGGGCACTAAAATTTGTCTTTGAAGAATACCAGGACCTCTAGGATGTCTCAAGGGAAGTGTAGAGGAGAAAGTGGCAGGGTTTGGCCGAGCTTGAAGGCTCAATGTGGTGTGAGGAAGAGGGGAAGGAGGTTCCCTTTTATAAGGGAGGAGAGGGGTACCTTTGGAATAACTAAAAATATTATTTTATTATAAAGCCAAATTCGGTTTTAAATAACTCAAAATTGAATTATTTATAAGATAAGGTGGTTATGGGTCAAAATAATCTCATCCAATATAATTTATAGAAGTTTAGGTTCCTATTTTAACCTTATCATTTATATTTAACTTTAAGTTAGATAATTTTACTTTTACCGTGTCTTTTTGTGTTCTTAAACTATAAGGTTAATAAACATACTATAACAAGAAAAACGAACCCCAAGTTGTTTATTATTTATTTATATAACCTTATATAAGTCATTTGGCCCAACCTTATATTTTTAAGAATAAACTAAAAATTTATAATATAATATTTGTTTTAAAAACTATTTTATTTCAATTTTGACACTATTTAGTAATTGATTTTTTTGAAAATTAGAACAGAATGATTAGTTCTAAAAATGTTAACTAAATCAATACTAACATGTCATTGTAACCTATAAAATTAGTGTAATTCATAAAAAGTCTCAAATTACATTTATTGTGGTATTTATAACATGAATTATGTCAATATTTCATTAATAAGATAATTACTGCATCATCTTTGTTTCATAAATAAGATATATTATATAATATCTAAAAATTACAAATAAAATACCATTCTATAGGAAATCTATCTAGATTTATAATGAATATTTATAGTCGAATTTATCTTATGTATAACCCTATATTAAAAACTCTTTAGTTATTAAATGTTGATTTTAACTATTTAAACCCTTCTTTAAATAAATTAATAATAAATGTCCTAATCTAATCCATGTGGGCCTAAATGGTCATATTTTATTTCTATGGTTTTTTGGTCGAATTAAACTTATCCAAAAGAATTAGGACATGTGTTAGGGTAATAATAATAACATTTTTACCCTTAATTACCCTATTTACTTTTAACCGTGGTAAAAAACTAAAAAGTTAATATTCACCAAAAATTATTTTCATCTCATTGAACCATATTTTATTCCTTGATATTAACTGTGACTCTTGGATTTTCAAAATTCCACTAACAGAAGTGGTAAAATTACGTTTTATGAAAAATTCAGTTTTTCAACTACCACTTAGTGGTTTCACTATTCATCAAAAAATGAAAGTTTCCAGAACAATACCAAAAATTAGGCCTAAGATAAATTTGATATTATGAAATCAAAAATTATGTTTATTTTACCAAATTCAAAACATATCAGTTACATTAATTAATTTTAAAATTAATTCCCGTCGTCAAAACAAAGAGCGTGTTCTTAAGAGATAATAACTATCAAACGATTAACACTTGTTTACTTTTGGTTTAAATGGGAAATTACATTCAATAACCAAAATTGTATTAAATGGTAAACATATATTCTAAATATACTTTGAAACCACTAAAATTAATAATTTATCCCTATTAATTAATTCGATTAAAAAAGTTGTTTTTAATTAAAATTTAGTAATTTTCACTATTCATTAGAATATGAAAGTTTTCTGAAAAGTATGAAAAATTCACCCTAAGCTAATTTGGATATGAAGAATCCAAAAATGAAGTCCATTTTGAAAAATAATATTTAAAAAATTTTAAAAGTTGGTTATGACTATTCATAACGGCTAGTTTTAAAAATATTTTAATAGCATATCATTGTTTAGTGAAACTCGGTATTGCGTACGACACAAGCTATAGAGGAAGGTCGCGATTGCGTGTAAAGAAAGCCAAGAAAGTGTTGTGTGTAGTGAAAGATTCCTTTGATGATTTATATAACATAAAAACAAAATATTTCTCATAAAAGTCTCGGGTGTTACATTTAAAATAAAAATGAATGGTTTTATTAATGAATCATTTGAATGAAATTAAGAAAAATGGTTGTATGAATGAATGAAATAATTGACTTCATTCAAGTATACGTATAATAATAAAACCCTAAATTTTAATAAATTAAATGTAGTTTAAATTTGATTGTTTATTTCATGTGTGGATAATCATGTTCTTTGGATTACTTGTATATGTGATTAGAGTATTTTATTTAATTATTTTGAAATTAAAATAATGGCATGTTCATCCTCCCTTCCTATATATTATATTGGACCTCTATGACCATGGTATTCTTTATGTAAACTCCCATAACTATTCTATTGTTTCCCCTTATATTTGTGTTAGAAAAATTATATATAAAGGTTGGAGCTCCCAAATGAGTCGATGAGGTCCAAATTTACAGCTATGATGAAACCAACATAAGATGTAAAAAAAGGAGAATATGTGAATTACTACAACATGAATTAATCATGGTTCTAGAAGTATTTTACCGTGTTTTATGTTATAGTTTTCATATATTATACAAACCAACCATTTTAAAATCTCATGATCATGCCAATTTATTTATTTTATTTCTATCAACATGATAGTCAATTATTTTTGGAATCTATATTAATAAATTAATGAATGAAAAAGAAACCAAGAAGGTATTAAAATAAAATTGAATAAATCATAAATTTTATCTATTCATGGTAAATCAGTTACGTAAAATCCATTTACAATTTAAAAAAATATAATAAGATAAAATATTAAATTTATTCTTAAAAAATGAAAACATAAAATCAAAAGTTAATTTTTAAAATTCTTCAACTACTTTCATGGAAATTGAACCATGGTTTATGGTTCTTAACCAGCATCTGTTGGGGTTATTAAAATTAGTGGATAATTTCTACCTTGGATTTTTGGTATATATAACATAGTTCTTCTTAAGGTTTGATATCATCCTTGAGAATTAGCGAAGCAAAAAAACAAGTGTTGAGGAATTCCAATTTTAGTATTTTAGGATCAAAGATTCCACTCAAAGGACCAAAGAGCTAAAACTCAACTTATTTTTAATTATGTACCTTTATAAACACAATTGCATAAAATTTTAGGCCCCCATATAGTTTTTGAGAATGGATATATGGTTCTTTTCTAGTAGATTATCCATGGGTTATGATATTCAGAACCTATTGGGGGTATGATGGGATTTGATAAAATAAAGGATACTCTATATATTAAATTTTCATTTGGTATTTTTGTATTCCAATTAATGTACTAAAATATATATTTATTATTGAAATAGTAAATTTATCGACCATGATTATACTGTGATCATTCTGGGACAAAATCATCCCCTTACGATTGAAACATCCTAAAATGTTACAATCACCTAACCACTGTAATACTATTAATAATTTTATATTATGTGTTGAATTACCCTATTCACAACTGAAAATCTCATAATGAAAAGAAATATGGAAAGGAAGCCTCTCTGAGATTTGTGGTGAATTTTTCTTATGTGTGTTGCATCTTGGTATATGTTATATCTCAAGAGCTGGTGGAGAAACAGATGAACATGGGTGCCTAAACAATGTTCTCTACACTATAATTAATTGATAAAGAGAAAAAAATGATAATGATTAAAGATATTTTCACCACACTATATTAGTGTAAACAGGAAGAGGGATACATATATAGTGATCATGCCTTAAAAATGATAGAGTACATTGAACAATTAGAAAACATGGGATTTAATGTTGATAATAAATTATGTATTAATATCATAATATCATCTTTACCATGTAGGATTTAAATACTCAATGGGGATTTCTGGATGAATTATATTAATACATCATTTGAGAATAATTAGTCTATATTTCACCAGATATATAAGGATTATAGGTAATATGGTTCACCACTCATTACAGTGAAATGTCTATAATACTATGTTGAAAATAACATGGGTTATCTAAAGATAATTTCATCATTAAAAAATCATTCAAATAGATTAAGGATTAAAATAGAGAGAATTAAATCGGATTTTACCTACCAATCTCATGGTCTGAAATGGAATTACAATAATAATTACAATGAATTGAATAATAATCAATTATAATATTCTACATCAGGTATATTCTTCACTATATATATTTTTTGGACATACATCTTTGGTATATGTTTTCACATATATTCATTTAAAATACCAAATCCATGTAAGTACATTATGATAACAATAATTAAGATTAATTTTTTATGAAGCTAAAAAAGGGAGATTCATAGTTCAATTTAGAGTCATGAATGATTACATGATTTTCCAATTAATTCTTGTATAACAATAATTTTATATAATTTCCAAAAAATATTATCCACGTGACCATTTTTGTTGTATATGTACATTTTTCCTTTTGGGAATGAATGTTTTATGGTTTCAATAGTAAAATAATAGTTCAATAATTCTTGAGTAAAAAATATAAAACATTATAAATCAATGATGAATATAAATACAAGGCTCAGACCATTTTGTGGAAAGATAATTATTTTTCGAGATAAAATTATAGTAGTTTAAAATTTCATATCTAGAAAGTTTTTTTCTCTCTAGTGATCTTATAAAATATGTATGATCATTAAGTTACTTATCATGTTTTATATTAATAAGTAGTTGAAAAGTTTGTATCTGGAATGGGGTTTTCTCTCCAGTGATCTATAAAAATAGGTATGATCATTATCTTACATATCATGTTTTAGATAAATAATAATTTTTATTAAAATTAAAAAAAAACATTCATTCAAATCTATTTTATAATGGACACATGAACTATTATAAAGTTAATCTATAGTTATGTGAAATAGGTTCCCTTATGATCTTTTAGGAATAGTCATTAAATCAATGATTATATACGATGAAAGATATTAGATCCATTGAGAATGATGTTATAGAATATTATATTAATGTTTTAATTTATGATCTTAAATATGAATTGAAGGGATTTATAAGCACAAAATTCCTTATACACATATATATATTGATTGTTTTAAAATGGATATTGATGATGAGTTTTATATATAAGGAATAACTTTTTTGATTTCATCCAAGGATTTATATTCAAATAAAATCACATCAACAAAACATATTCCAACTATATTATGTAATGTAATTGATTATATAGTGTTATTTCATTGGTATAAAACATCTATTATTTTTTAGAATTGTTTTTTTAAAATCCCGTTTTAGCCATAAATAAACATTAGTAAATTACAATGTGTATCTTTAATAATTATCTTATTTTACCACTATGGTTATTTAGACCCTTATTTGTCTAGGCCGATTGTATTTCAACAAAATGGATTCACATTTAGATTGATATAGTGTGATTTAAGTTATAATTAATTTAATCCTAGCCATTATATATATATTAGATATAGTGGGAATATACACTTCAATAATCTTAGTGGGAGGAATTTTTTGAAGATAAAATTATTGGGTTAAAAGATAAAACAAATAGTGTGTTTATATTCATAGAAACTGGTGACATATTATTGAATATGAATAAATAATCTTACAATAAATTAGTAAATAAAAATCTTCTAAGATTAATAAGTATGTATCAATTATGTATCCTAATTAATATAATTTTTTTTTGCAAAATCTGATGTAAATTTTAAAAAAATTCACTAATCATTTGTTAAATTTTAGGTCATAGTTAAATAATAATAATATTATCATTATTATTATTATAATATTATACAATATAACTATCTTAGATGTCAAATTTATGATAATGGAATATGAGGAAGATAGTTTTGAATACTACTACTTGTTGGATTTTTCCAATATAGTTATATCATGGTAATCAGATTCTCTACACATACATGTTGTTATACCAACCATATACACATAAACATTGTATGACCAATAGCTATATCCATACATAGTAGAATCATGTTTAACATGTGAAAACTAACCTATTATTTCATAGTTGGATATTCTGTAAGTCGGATCCTTTTGGAGTTTCATTCCATTTACTAAATTCTATGTTACTTATGATCACCTTAATTCATTGTTTTTAATATTAATAATGTTCATATCACATCATTTTTTTCCTTTCATTTTAAATTATATGTGATAATGTGCTAAGGGTGTCTTTCATACTGAAAAGTCATATTAGTTCTTTACTATGATAAGAACCATGAAGTGCGATGAAAATATTTGAAAATATATGTTCTATGGCCAGAATATATCTTTTTATGGGGTATAAATGATATAGATATTTGATATAGGGGTCTCATAATACAGTGATAGTTATTTTCATGATGTTCCCCCATGATAATATCCCGTAAAAGAGGTAATGAGAATAGAACCTACTAATAGAAAATCCACATTTTATATGTTTTATCCGCTATTCCTATATATAAATGTATGTGATGTTCCTTAGAATTTATGATTAACATTAATTCATATGATGAGTTCTGTATTTTTATTTATTCATGAAAATCATGATTACATTTTTCATAGTGAGATAGGATTTTTCGAGTGCCTCACGAGTGATATCGAATGAATGAATATGTTGAGGAATGATTTATCCTACCTGTTCTTTATTAGAATTTGATATCTTATATCGTTTTAAGGGAATTGAAATATATTATTATCCCCTTGATCATTGAATTATATCAAAAATTTCTCTAAAAAAATTCAAAGGGGGAGACATCGAGAACATAGTTTATTGATATCAATACGCAAACTACTTGATTAGAGATATCTAGAATAAGGTATTTTGTTACTTGGTGTACATTCGTATTAGGAACATTAGTAGTATACAAATATTGACTTTACCTATGGGTTTATTGGTGTTTCTAGACAATAAAATTTGACTTTAGGCTATTCTTCCTAATTACATTGAGAAAGGGATATAGAGAGTCACACACTATGTGTTTCTAAATCATTAATTAAATTCCACAGGAATATAACATGTTGAATAAATATTTTTCTCATACATGAGTTAATAATTATTCATGATTGATTAATAAAAAATATTCAATCATGAATTATTAAAATAATAAATGATTTGAATATGTTATAAATATTAATTCACTAATTTTGGGGATATAATATATATTAATTTAGTTAGGAATAATGGAGTGATATTTATTTATTTATTTAAAGATTCATTATTTGTGGTCTAAAATATATTAAAGAGTTTTAACATGAACTTATTATTTTCTTGTAAAGAATGGTTTATTAAATTTCATTTTATAATATTTATTTATTTCTGAGTTTAGATAATTAAAAATAAATAATAAAAATATATTTCAATTATTTAGAAATCAGGTTCTCTAGTAATTAGGTTATCGGGAAAGGGACCTTGGTACGTTTTCAACCCAAACATATTTCCATAAATACCCAGTTATATAATTTCTTAGGGTTATTAAAAGACAAAACAACATTTTATATAATGAATTCTAGAGAGAATCCTCCCAATCAATAAAGATCTCATCCTCTAGAAGAATCTTAAAAAATTTGAGTGATTCTATCATCCTCTCTCTCGAATCTGGAGGAAATAAAAGATATATTTCACTATAAAACAATCCATGTACTAATCAATGACTAATAAGGCAAGTGTTGCAATATTATGTTCTAGAACCCAAGGATTTTTATGGTGATGTGTAGAATGTGTGGAGCGCCAAATGACTGATTCTAACCATGTATCGTAATACACAAAGACAGTATGATATGAAGTTTTCATTTGATTTACCATTGAATAAATAATCCAAATCTGGGGTAATTTTTTTATTTTCATAAATTATTAATTAATTTTATGTGATGATCATATCCCATATATTTCAGGATTGTTATTAATCTAGTCCTATGGATACATATGACAAAGGTGCTGAATATCCATTATTGTGCATAGGCCCAACCCTGTCTAATACACCACAAAACCAACAATAAATTCTGGTTTATTGGGATCAATTATTTAATATAAAAAATAATTAAAATATAAAGTTTAATTAAGTCGATCATACCTATAAAATCACATTATAATATAAAATTTTGTTTAACTCTAAACTCATGATGTATTGGTAATATTTTTGTATTTTATATTTTGAGTGAGTTCTCATTAGATGACCATGATATATTTTTTCATTTTATATAATATTATAAATCTCTTTCAACTCTTACTTATTCTAAAAAGGATTCCATAAAATGTGTTATAAGATGATATTATGGAGATATCATTAGAAATGTCATATTCACATAGAGTTTCTTACACACATAAAATAATGTCTAAATTTTTTCATATCCATCAGTACAAACCTTTCAAAGTTACCATGGTTTTGTAATTTAATAATTTATCTTTAAAAACTACAAATATCAAATTGGTCATGATTAAAAAAGGTTACCTTAAAAAATCATATTTTTCAATTTTTTGGTCAAAGAAACATATTTAAAATATATTATATTATGTCTGATATTATTATTATTAATGATATATGTTTATATAAACTATGATATATATATATATAACTCTAATACCATGAAATAAATCATCCTTCATAAGTATAAACATTATTACAAATAATATCTTAGTTTTTGACCTGATATTTTTGAGAAATAGGTTAAGTTTCCATACTATTAATCATCTTAGTGCATATAATTTAATATTTCTATTATGCATAGTAATATTTATACATTAATAATTTCTACATTGAAATGTCATTAATATTAAACTATAATTTTTATTACTCTTCAAATTTCATTTAGATATTCACCTTTGGAAAAAAATAAATGGATTATTCCTTTTTTCATATATTCAGTTTATTAATTTTAGCATAATTAGTGAAGAATATAAAATTATTCCAATGTCAATAATAGATAAAATTTAATAATTATAAATTTAATCTATTTTAAAAATAAGAAATTGATGATTTTTTTTTGTATTTCCATCATACATATATTAAAAATGGAAAATTCAAAAACAAAATGTGAACCCAAAATATGTTTTTAAAACTATATTTCATAACTCTTCTAACCCACCAACATTGAGGTATCAGTTTTAATAAACAGTACCAACTTTTAACATCATAATTCATATCATGATTTTATAACCAATGTTTCAACTCATTTTTTCAATCATTATGATCTCATATACGTTAATATATGGGTTTTCTATTTCATATGATATCAAAATAAAAAATTTATCTTATTGTGATGGATTAAATCTATGAGAGTAAGTATGATTTCTTTATAAAAACTTATTTAAAATGGATATAAATGGGAAACAAGTTATAATATAAAATCAAGCTAATTTTTTTTATGATGATCCATCATTATAATTTCCTACTATAGTAAATAAACATAGATAAATTCATGGACTACAATTGTAATTGGGAACATGGGAATACCTCCCCATTCTCAAGAGTATTTCATCTAGCACTAGTGGTCTTTGGTGTTACGAAAGGGTAGGTATACACCTACATTATAGTGTATAACAAAAAAGTAGAAATAAAATGACCAATTGTTATACATAATCAGTAAATATATTACACATATGCTATAAATGAAAATGATCTGTTATATGAAATGTAATATAGTAGTAGTCATTCACAAAGACACACGGTCATGAAAAAAAATGACTGCTCACCCACTAGGATGATTATAATAATAAAAAAATGTAAGAGAAAGTATGTGGGCTCACTTACTATTCTCAATCCAAACCTCAATCTCAATCTCTAACTCTATTGGAGATCTTATTCTCAAATATGCATCCCTGAGACTTTTAAAAATACGTTTATGTAAAAAATAATGTTTGATTGGGTTCCCAAGTCCTTTTCCACCTTAGTATGCTATGATTACACCTTAAAAGGTTACCACTAATGTGTTCAGAAACATATCCACTAAAAATACGATGTACCTTAGTGATACAATCAGTTCAATAGTAAATATTGTTAATAATAAAAAATAAATAACCCATCATCAATCCTAGGGTTCTAGTGTGACACACAAGATCATCTATAGCTACTTCATCTAATGTTGAAGTGTCTCTTAGCATTTTAAAGGAACATGCCAATTGATATTTATGCTTATGGATGATTCCATGGGAAAATTCTTAGGAAATATAATTGTATCAGGGTCAATGACATTGTAATAGGAATATTTCTTTGTAATACACTAGTAAAATGATCCCTCAGTTGGTACTGTGTCCCTCAGGGATAATCTAATATATATTTCCCATTAGGGGTAGTGCATCCCTCTCATCTGTCACATATTATAAGGCATGATGGTTTGTTCCAAGGAGAGAATCCAATGAAACATCATTTATAATTATAGAATACTATTTTTCCATATCTATTAATATTTTTGAATTATATATTAATTTTAATTTTTAGGGATACTATGTATGAAAATGTTCCTGACACACAACAATGGGTTTCTTCGGAAACATACATTGCATAAAAGATTAAATTATTCTGAAAAATTTTATTATTATTTTAACTAGTAGTTAGATCCTAGAATTTGTATTAGCATAAATGAATAAAATATACTATATTATGTTTGTAAATTTCTATTAAATGATTTTAAACTCATCTAAGAAATTTTATCGGATTAAAATGAAAAAAATCCATTTTTAAGAATAAAATACTATAATATTTTTTTAAAGGTAGTTTTAACTTTTTTTAAAGAGGAACCCATTTAGAATATAATTTTTTCAATAAATCAAAGTTATATTTGAAAAAATAAACATAGTTTAGGGAATAATGGAATGAAAAATTAATTTGGTATAATTTTTTCTATTTTTCTGATAAGATTCAATTTTTAAAGAAAAGTAAAAAATACATATTTTTATTTCAAAACATATTTTTCGTTTAATTATTTCTATTATTAGATTATCCTTTTACTAGTTTTTATTGTATAATTATATTATGTTTCTATCCGTTATTTCAATGTTGCTCAATGTTATCAATTTAATATTTAAATTGGATATAAAAACTATGTGAACTTTTGAATATTTTACTTTAAAAACCAAATTTCTTATTCCTTCCACAAGATTATTTTTTAATTAATTTCTTCATATTACCAGTTTTAATTTAGAAACATTGATACCATATTTGGAATGACAGGGTAAAAATTAGGTAAATATGTTGTTTTTTATTTTTGGGCATTTTTAATAACAACTTTAGTAATTATTATTATAACCATAGTAAAGGATGAATATAGTAACTAAAGGTTAAAAAAATGTTAAAAATACAATAAATTAATCTTAACAATTTTTTGAATAATATATGATGTGTTCTTTTCAACCATGAAATTTTTTGGGCCAAATTTTTTCTTTTGGATTCCACTTGAGAGTGATTATGATATTTATTTCATTTTATCTAATGTCAAGAAAAGGATATCATAATCATTTCACTTATATCTATAATTTTTTTTAATATGGGGTAATATAAGTGATATCTTTAAATTTAACTAATCTTCATAATTCCAAAATTATTAAATACATCATGTTAATTTATTTGTATTTTTTTATAAATAAATAATTTAATTAAATGGTAACTCAATGATGACACAATAAGTTCTTAATTAATGAATCAATCAAATAATTATATTATAGATATTTGGATAAATAGAGTTTGAAATAATTGATTCCATCCATGAATATTCTAGATTAAATGCACATGTTGGTGATTTTTTCAAATAGGTGGGTTTATTATATCCTTATATTAAGATATTTTTCAGTTATCAACCTACGAATAGTGTCAACAATGACACTAATGGTATTTTAAAATATAAATTATTTTATTAAATTTTATTAAACATATAAAAATATAATACTATAACAGAAAATTTCTATAAGTTAAATATTTCATCAATGACTCATTCATTTGTCATTTTTCATATTATTGTAATTATTGTAACTCTCAAATTGTAAATTATTTGATAAAACCATAAGTGTTAAACAATGTTAAAAATGTTAAGGATAAAATAATAATAATTAGTGTATAATTTACATTGTATGATTGCATTTTTACCTATAATCATCAAATAATAGATATGAATTAATCTTGACCCAGTTGGAGTAAGAAATTAATTTATATTAATTTAATACTTTAAATAATACCAATAGTGCCCCTCCCCACTCCTATAAAAGAGAACCCAATCATATCTATTACATACACTTAAAAAAACCATTTTATTTGTCCAATATGTAAAAAATATCCTTCCTATAATTCCTCTGAATATTATTGAGGTCTTAGTTTTAGAAAAACACCCTCTTTATATTTGTTAAGGTGTTAAGAAAGGTTATCATCTGATGGAAATGTAATGTTTTTGTTTAAATATTTGAAATTTTTCTTCATTGACATCATTAAAATATAATTCATCCATTATTAAATAATACCTCTTGTATCCTCAATATACTGAGGTGTTATTCTATTAAAATCATAACTTAAATGCTTCCCCACTTCTATAACATGGGAAAAGAAATAATCATTTTTGCATTTTTATGAACTATCACCACCACAAACCGATATAATTAATTTTTCATAACCACTTCCAAATAATGGTTATGATGATGGAATTAATGTAAATATATGAAATTAATTACATATTTATTAGTATAATAAAATAATACATCAATTACATGTTCATATTACATGCGAAAAAAAATGATAACGACATTCATATGTAAATGTGAACTATCACCTCCACAAAGCAATGTGATTCATTTTTAATCACCCCGTCACATGGATAATACATATTATTATTATTATTATTATTATTATTATTATGTAAGGATAAAATAATATTTACCTTCATTTAATAATGATCAATGAAATATGAAAGAGTTACTCATGCATACGTACGTCCTGTCATCTAAATGATTATAATGTTGTTCATTATTCCAATTCATATATATTGAATGGGTTTAAATATATAATTTATATTTTAAGGTGATTATTAATTCATTAATATCATTTTATATATTAGTTACTTATGACCACATGGACTTTTGACATCATACTAATATCATTTATGACGAGTGCCAAATATCTACAAAACATCGAATATGAACTTAAATAATTATGTGGTCATTATTACATGGTAATTAATTATATAAAGTGAATAATAAAACTAGTATATGTTCTCAAGAATTTAAATAATTAAACTACATTTATTATTTACTAAGATTAAGAACATATGTGATGAATTAGACTCGAGGTAAAGGACTTCGTCTAAATATCCTTTCATCGAGGCATATTTTAATGTTATACACCACCCTCTTTAACAGGGTGTATAATCACCCCTTGAATAATAAATTAATATAATGGTTTCCAAAAGTAATCTTTAAATATTAAATGTTTTACTTTATTTACAAAATGACAAAAGTAATTTTTTATAATTTATATGGTGAAAATGTGTTCTCTATCATCATTACCATTACTTGATGTTTTTCATCATCTACAAGACTTAATTTTTTAAACAGAAAATAAATCCCTTTTCCAATTTTGGGTACTTTGGTATTGAAAATTTAATTGAAAATGAATTCTTTATTTCAATATATTTAACTGATTTCTTATGATTAAGGATGAAATTTTATGAGTGAATTCTTGTTAATTGCAATATTTTATGTGTAATTGTTATATAATGGTGTTCAGACATTTTGGTGGGTGGTTATGTGATAATCCAAATATGAAAGGATTCATGATAAACCCGGGACAGTTTGTAACATTATAACCTTTAATTCATTGGGTAGTGAATTCAGTTAAATGTTTATTCCATTTGTATGAGTGATATATATTGAAGTTGACCAAATGGTTATTCCATTTATGTTTGATTCTATCCCAAATTACCTTTATTATTTATTTTTTCTTTATTTGTGTTTTATCGTAATCTTTTTTATTTTAAAATTTGTAATAAATAAGCTTAAATTCAATAGAGGTTTTTTACTACTTCTTAGAAGTGAAAAGTAATACTTTATTATAATGTATTCTTTGTTTACATGCTTTCGAAAGACTAAGAGTTTTCATTATTTTTGTACACATTATTGAGATTTTTTTATTACACAATTATTGAAATGTTATTAATAGGATTTAATTGTGATTAGATTCATAGATGAGATCAATTAAATATTATGGTGGTTAAGAATTTAACAGAACCTTGTTTTTTAAGTTGTTCTTTTATGAAAATATATATAGTGAGTAGATGTTTATACATTATAATATTTGAGTTATTATGTATTAATTATAGCCAATTTCAATAAATCTGTAAACCTAAAAATGTCCTCATTGCGAGTTAAAGTAAAATTCTTAAAATTACTCAATATTATGTAATGTTTAAGTCCATGTCATTACTCTTGGCATCATATGACCGGATTAGATTACTTTAGTGTTTAGGATTTCATCTTGGAGTAGGTTAAAGAAACCATATATCCAAGATGTTTTTTATCATATAAAATATTTTGGATGATTATGAAATTAGTTATATTAAAAAAACATAAAT
This sequence comes from Viscum album, assembly GCA_963277665.1. Lineage (NCBI taxonomy): Eukaryota > Viridiplantae > Streptophyta > Magnoliopsida > Santalales > Viscaceae > Viscum > Viscum album. Next base: position 1,202,165,687 of record OY728164.1, read on the forward strand.
AAACTGATAAATTATGTGGTTGATGGATTTGAGTTTTATAAAAAATGTTATCTTTAACATTTAATGGTTTCTTGTTGTAATAAATCAATTCATGTTTAAGTGATATTATTTTCATCATATTAATGATCATTTTTCAAGATAGAATTAAAGAGATATTCAAAAACCTTCTTATACCTCCCTTATGATTTGATCACAACTATTATCACAAAATCTTGTTCGAATGACTTTGAATTCTTCTTTAGTATTCAAATCACCTATAAGAAATTGTTTTTGTTATCAAAAACCTACTTATTTATATGACAATGTTATAGGTCATTGTATCTATTTCATATGATTAGAAGATCTAAACTCTTCCAAATAATTCAATAGGTGAAATACCAAAATTGGTGTTAACATATAATTTTTCAATATAGAACAACATGATCAAAGAGAAGATCATCAATAAGGTCAAAAAATATCAATTCAAGTTATGAAATAGCTTCTTGTAAAAAAAATTATGAAACATGAAATGATTAATATTTATGAATGATGAGGATATAATCTATAAATATTATTTTTAGGAATGAATTATTAAGAGATGAGGTTGAAATGCAAAGTTAAAGGATTATGATGAATTTTTAAATATTTAGATATATATATATATATGGGATTTAATAGTTATGATATATTTAAAGATGTGGTAATTATTAAATGTATTAATAATATTTTGATAACGGGAACATATTGAATACTAATTTAGTTTTTTAATATGTATCCCTGATTATTTTATGTGAAACAATTTTTTGAGGAAAATTTATCTTATGTGGACATAAATATAATTTAATGGATAACCTTACAGTTCATATAATCATTTTTTTGTAAGTTATGTGTTATTATATTTTGGGTTGTAAAATGAAAGGTATGAGATCATATTTGAGGTTAAAACATGTTATGGTTATTTTTGAGAAAATTATAGTATTTTTAGTATTTTATTAAATTGATATAGTTTTAGAAAACGGAAAACCCACCAGATGGGTGACAACCCATCACGTTCGATGAGGCCACGAGAATCAAACCCACATCTTAATGGAGACAAGGTTGAATCACCTTCCACTAGGCTACATGATGTCTCAGGATATAATGAAATTTTATTTTTAGTTAAACGAGTTGACAGATTAAAAATATGTATATTCTGGGAATAAATGTTTTATCAAGTATATAACAGTGGGATTGGAAATGAAATGGTGGTCAAGTGATTAGTGTTAATTTTCATAATGTTTTATATTTTGGGAATCTTGTATGATAATGTTAAATAGAATACTTTGGAATTTTATTTGAGGAATAAAGTATGAATTACATTCTGGATGATCTTATGACGGTCTTATGGTGATTCGAGTTATTTACGAAAATGGTTAGTATATCATAAATATTATTAGGAAAATTAATTTTTTATTATAGAGCTCTTAATTAATTGAATTCATTTAGAGATAAATAAATAAATTTTATGTTGGAATATTATGTTATTATAACCTTCTAATTTTTGGGTTATAATATTATTTAGGCTTATTTGGAAGATTTTTTTAATAGATGGTTATTTTTTTAATGCTCTATGTTGATATTTTGATATTACTAATGAATTTTAGAGTTTGGAATAGTATTTGATATAATAATTTTTTATATTTTTGGGGGATTATTATATCTTATCCTAACTATTTTGTTCTGGTTAACTATTAATGGCACTATGAATAGAATGTTAATATTTTTTGGATTTTATTATTTTTTGTAATATGATTGTTTTACATTAATAATGAAAAAAATAATCTTAAATACATATACTGTGGAGAAAAAGATGATTTTTTGGTGGAAATTGATTAGGGGATGAAACTGTACTTGTCATGTAAGTATATTTCTGTATTATATAATTCTAGGTCAAAATATAATTCCTCAACTCAATGAAAAGGATCAACAAAAGATGTTTTCTGTTTAATTTTCCAACTGTGATGTCAAATAATATTTATATTATAACAAATTTATAGTTTTGTGATCATAAATATTATCCTAAAAAAGTCTTATATCACATTCTAGAAGAACATGATGGTTTGTTTTCTCTTCCATATCCTTGTTTTTAAATATGGAACCCCAGTATATGTTATCTCAGGTTACATTTTACTGAACATTCATTCATTTAATGTGGAGGTTTTATTTATCCTTTTTCCTATGTGGGATTTCAATCAAATAATTATGAAAATTGAAACCTTAGTGACACATCACAAATTTAGGATTTTGAGGATGCAATTTCCAATAGGGGGGAAGGATGTAAAATCCCAAGTAATTAAATATTAATACTATTTTAATTTAATTAATATTTATTATAAATATCGTAATTTTACCTTAACGTGATTCTATGTATGATATCATACCCAACATGCATCAATGGGTTTGTCCGAAAATATATGTTGCATGCAAGACTGAATTACACTGAAAAAAATAATATGTTACTTTACATGGTAGTTTCACCTAGAGGTTGTGTCTTTGGGAATGTATAAAAATATATATTATATTTAAAAAGTTTATTAAAAAAAATTAAATTCATGCAATACATTTTATCGACATAAAATAAAAATAAGTTTGAATTTAAGCATAAAATACTCTCATATTTTATATAAGGTTGTTTTAGTGGATTTCGAAGGAGAACTAATTTTAAATCTAGTTTTTTTAACTTTTATAAGTAATATTTGAAAAAAAAATTATTTTTTTTAATAAGGTAATCAAAATTTACTTTTGTTGATTTTTATTTATTTTTCTAATATGATTCATATTTAATGAATAGTAAAAAATACCGATTTTTAATTCGAAACTTCTTTTTTTCATAATTTATTTCTCTTGTTATATTATCATTTTACATGGTTTTAATGTATAATTAGATTATTTTTTAATCTGTTAATTCAATTTTTTTCTTTGAACATAATTTCATATTGAAATTGGATATGAAAATTTTGAAAAATCTGAACATTTCACTTTAAAACCCACTTTCTTACTCCGTCAATGGTATTAGTTATTTTTATACAAATTTTGTGATTGGAATTTTGAAAAATGGATACCCTATTTTTAATCCAAATACCCAAATTATGTAAATAGGTTCCTATTATTTTAGAGATTTTTGAAGACTCATTTTAGTAATTATTTTTAATACAATGGTAAAGGGTAAATCGAGTAATAAATGTTTAGAATAATATTATAAATATTATAAAACTACCATAAAAGGGTCTAAATCTAATTTGATGAGTTACATTTGACAATGAAATACCTTGGCCTAAATTTGGTGCATTTTAAGCCACTACGGTGTGATTATGACATTTGAAACATTTTATTTAATGTAAAGAAAATGAGGTCATAATCATGTCACTTATAAGTAAAATATAATTTAATATGGGGTTATACAAGTGATATCTTGGACTATAAATAGTATTTAGTAATATAAATTATTTTGGATACATTATGAAAATTTATTTTTATTTTTAAGAAAGTGGATAATTAATGTAAATTGTTACATATTGATGATGCATTAATTTCTTAATTAACAAATGAATAAAATAATGATTTAATATATATTAAAATAAATATAATTTTCATAATGGATTCCATAAATGAATTTTCTATATGACTTTGACATGTTGGTGATGTGTCAAAAAAATTGTTTTCACTATATATTGAAATTAAGATATTTTTAAAAAGTCCTGAAATGAATAGTGTCAAAATTTACACTGATGGTGTTTTAAAATATAAAATATTTTATTAACTATTATAAAATTTATAAATATCTATTTTTTTAAAATTTTATATCACTAAAAATTTAATTGATGATTCATTCATTGGTCGTTAATCATGTTACAATAATTATTTTAACCCTTAATTTTTAAATTATTTGATAAAACGGTATGAGTTAAAAGAGGATAAAACAAAAATATAAGAATTAAAAAATATACTCCAACATGAATATTTTCATTGGATCATTATATTTTGACACATAATAATCAAATAATTTAAATAAATTAATTTGGACCCATATTTAATAGATAATAAATTTGATATAATTTAACACTTTTTATAATTATAAGAGTTCCCCTCCACTCTCCTCACAAGGGAACCAATTCATATTAATTTATTACACATGAAAACCAATTTTTTATGAAAATATCTTCCCATACCCCTACCTATAATCCCTCCCCAAGTTATTTATATCTATGTTTTTTCAGAATACTCTTCGTAGAGGTGTTAAGTTCTTAAGTAAGGTGATCATCCAAAAGAGAGGTAATGTTTTTATTTACGTGATTCAATTATATTTCTTCTTCCAATTCCATCAAATATTATTCATGAAGGATTTAATAATTAATCAATTATCCAAAATATAAAGATATTTTTTAATGTTAAAATTATCACCTAAAACTTTCTCCACATCCATAAAATTGGAAAAGAATCAATTGTTTTCACGTACATGTGAACTATCACCTCCACGAACCTATATTATTCATTTTCAATAAGTGTCTCTCATGACTGGTTATAATTATGTAATTTAAGTTCATATGTAATATTCATGACTTATGTATCACTATACAAATATAATACATCAGTTACATTTTTTATTTTTCATGCACATAAAATGATAACACTGTTCATGTGTACGTGAGAACTTTCACCTCCATGAAGCTATGAGATTCATTTTGAATCACCACATCAAATGGAAAAAATATATAAGTATATTTAAAATTTTAATATTTATAAGTGTTATTTTTGGAAATTATGAATATATAAAATAAATTTTACCTTCTTTCCATAATGATCATTGAGGAATGAAAACATGACTCATTCATACATAAGGTTTTTGTCTCCAGGATTATAACGTTGTTGATTTTTCATATCCAAATTTAATGAATGGATTTAAAAATACAAATGATATGTAATAGTGATTATTATTTCGTGTATATTATTATTTATATGATGGAATTAAAACCACATTTACTATTGGCATCATACCATGTTCAATTTTGAATCATTTATTAAATAACCAATAATCATATGAGATGAACATAAATAATTATGTAACATTTATAACAATGTAATAAGTGATATAAAATGAATAATAAAGATGAAAATAAATCTAAATAAAAATTTAATTAACATATTTTTATCATCTAGTAAGATGAGAACATACTTGATGAATTAGACTTGAGATAAGGGGCTTTATCTAAATCCCCTTTCGTTGAGCCATATTTTGATGTTATACATAATGTTAGTTTATAATATGTCTATTAAAACACCTGAATTTAAATTTATTAAATTCTTTTCAGAAGGAAAATTTCAATATTAAGTGTTTAAAGTATTTTAAAATAGACAAATGTAATGTTTTTTAATGTATACGGTATCAATGACTTCTCTACATCCATAACCATAATTTGTTATTTTTCATTCACTATCAAACATGATATTATTAAAAGGAAAATAAATACTTTATTTCATTTTTTTGGTATTTTGGTGTTAAAAAATGTATTTATACTAGATTGGTAATTTCAATATCTTGAAATGATTTCTTGTAATTACAAATGAAATTTTATGTGTGAATTATTGTTAATTGCAATATTTTATGTGTTATGATTATAAAATGGTACATGGATATTTGACTTGTTGTTACACGATAAACCATATATGGGTGGTTCCATGAAAAAATGAGGATATTTGGTTATGTTATAACCTCTAATGCATTGTGTATGGAAGTTTTTGGTATGGCTATTCCATTTATAAGAGTGATATGTGTGGAAGTCGAATGAATTGTTATTCTATTTAATTATGATTATGTCCCAAGTTAAATTTATTTGTTATATGGGTTTTGTATAGTTTTTATATTAATGATTTTCATTTCAAAATGTGTATGAAATGATTTATATTTAATAGAGAGTATTTACTACTTCATAGTGGTGAAATGTAATAATTTATAAAAAAGTATTCATAGTTTACATTTTTTCTCAAGGCTAATAATTTTCCTTTTTTGTGAATCCCTTATTGAGTTTTTTATGCTTATCCCATGTTTTGATATGTTTTTTACAAGATTTGTGGGATAATAGGGTCATGTATAGGATAATGTAAAAGTTGTGATGAATAACTATTAATCTATTATATGTTTATTTTTAATTTTTTTTGTTTTTTAATAAAATTGATAGTGAGTAGAATTTTCTAAATTTTAATATTTGAGTTTTTATGTTTGAATTATGGATTAATTTTTTAAATCTATAAACATGAAAATATATTTTCTGTCAATTGATGTAAAATTATTGACATAACTGAGGATTATTTACTATTTAAGGTTGTATCCTTAAAACCAAGGAATCTCATTTATCTCAATACATATTTGGGGGCAATGCGTCCCACCCAAAACATCCCAACAATATAATGAATGAATTATAGATATGTAGAGAACATAAATCCATCCCATGTATGTCAATAAATATTGGTGGAAAGTTTTACTCTATCAAATGATTCCAATTGTAGTAGGTAAAATGGTTATATCCAAGGAGAGAATCTAAGGCATACCATGTATTTCAATACATCATATTGGGTAGTTCATCCCACCAAGAATGATCCCATGTGATGAATATCAATTTGGTAAGAAAACTTACACAAACCATCCCAAAAACCATCACAAAACTCTAAGGTTTTCCCATTAAGTTCATGATATGTCATCATCATAGTTGTAAAAATATCACATCCTTGATTTGGGTTCTAAGGTATAACACACAATCATAATTTCTCATTCCATAGAACACCATCTCTAGGTCCACATATCAGTGGTCACACACTAGGTTCCACAATGTTAATTCAAATATGGACACCGTTTATGGGATAATCTTTCTCACTTGAATCCCATAGGTAATCATTCTCCACATGGAGGTTATATCATCCTTTGATGTTATCCAAATCATTCCACATCCTCAATTTCCATATAAGTTATGACCTATTGACATCAGCCATGAAACATGTTATAAAAACATCTCAATACTTCGTACGTCACTAGGATATTCCAAACACACCCAACCCATCTAAATCATACCTAAAGAACACATACCCAATTTTTCACATCTCAAGGGGGAATAAACACTCTAATTGTACTCTCCATATAATCTAAATGTTTCTAATAAATCTCAAGGTCCATTAATGCCTAATCTTGCCAACCATTTCCAAGAAAGAAGTCACAAACTACCAGAAATAGTGGTTTCAATGTTGACGATATGACATCGGTTAATTTCCAAATTGATGAAAAATTTAACAGTAAAATTTTTTCGGCATCAGTTCATACAAAAAATGATTCCAATATATATTTATAGAGAGTTTTTATATCAGTTTTTCAAAAAACAGGTGAAAAAAACTATCATTTCTGGATTTATCATGTCGGCGATTGTATAAAATATTGTTGTAACTGAAAAAAGGTTTTCAAATCAGTATTCTCATATACCGATGCCACAAAAAAATATTAATTTTCTTCATCAGTTTATTTAATGAACAATGATAAAAATAGTATTCAAAAACATTAGATTTCAAAACCCTCATTTTTAGAACTACGAAGTGTTGTTCCAGACTCGTGCCCGACAGTGACCCACAAACCATCAATGACAATTTTTTTTGGTTTCTCTTCCACTTTTATCATCATCTCATGATATGAGCTCCAGATTCTTAATTATTTATCACTATTTCATCATATACTGAATTATTTCTTTTTAGAATATTCTTTATGACTAAATATTAACTTCATTTCAAATTTATTTATTTTTTCTTACTTATTTTTTCTTTCTATAAACACTTTTGTATGAGCATGTAGTGTTTATTCTTCTAAAAAAATAATTATAGAAATTTCAGATCTGGAGTCTAATTTTTTTTGAACTCCAAATTTTTATTGTTTTTTTAAATTTTGTAGTTAAATTTTTTATCATTTAGCTATATTAGTTTATTAGTGTTTCAATTTTTTATACAGCTGATTTTTTTTATAAATATTTATGTTAATGTTTTTTTATTTAGATAAATTTTTTATTTGGTGATATTATGGATTAAATAATGACACATGGTTTCATCGATCATAAATATAGTTCACATCACATTTAATGAATCTATATTTATCACACATTAAATTAATAAAATCTTTAATACCATTCAAGACACGCAACACCGAACTAATATAAATGTTATATAAAATGAACTACTAAATGTTAAATGATTGAAAATAATTAAATTATAACATCAATAAACCAGGTGTATGTAAAATGAAATTAAAATTTTAAATATTTTTATATTCACAAGATATATAGTTTATAGTATAAAAATATTTTCAAATACAATATGTTAAAATATTTCGTAATTGATCAAAATAAATTAAATTGACCACTTTAAAATGATTGAAAAAATATATTATATTTCCATATATGAACTAATATATTATAATTAATTATTTTTTATATTCTTTTAAAAAATATTTGAAATAAATAAATATTCACATTTTCATATTTCAATAAAAACAGTTTTACATATATATAATAATTCACATAAAAAATATAACTATATAAATTTACCTTTTCAAGATGAATTCCAATTATTGATTTACAAATTAAAATATTATCATAATCTACCTTTTCGGTATTTTTTAGAAAAAATGCATTTTCATGTAAATAACTATTAATATGTTTTTTACCAAAAAGAGGATTCTAATATTAGTGGGTGTCTAAGGAGCTTCAATGTGGCGACTGTACCCCCTGTATTAGAATGTTCATTAGTAAAATAAGTAATCATTTATCATAAATACCACATACATTAATGTAATAAATTAAATAAACATCCTAATATTATAATATGATTTGTCAAAAACATACATATATTAAAAAATTTACGATTTTATACAAGGAATATAACATATATATATATATAATAGGAAATATATTAAATTCAAAAAAATATATTAGTTTAAAAACTCATGATTTTCTACTAGTAATTTATACAAGGGTCATTACTTGTGATATACATTTGAATTTCATGAAAGACATCACAAAAAGTAAATACCTTAAGTAGATTAGCTTTTACTTTATTCATAATAATTGTTGGTGTTTCGTATCTGATTATCAATAATTTTTATTGAATTTTTTTATATTTACAAATTTTTTATATAATTATTTATTTAAATTATTATACTTTTTACTCGATTGACAGATTATATTTCAATATTAGATATTTAATGGATCATAATTGGATAAATTTATAAAGACACTTCTAAATATGAAAAAACATTTCTGATTTATTGGATTTATAAAAACAAAATCTTCAAAATATAGATTTTATTTTCTGTCCATGTGTGAAGTGTTTGAATATGAGTAGCAGAAACCCTAGAGAAATCAAGGATCATCTCATTTTCATTGGTCACATAATAAATTGTACATTATTTATCTATCATAGTGAATGAAATAAAAATTCTAAATTGAATGTTGATGAAAATATTCATAATGAGCTAAGGGATTGTAATGAAATTTAATTCATGATTTAGGTTTTGAAACCATTGAAAAAAAAACTATTTAAAAATTATATAAAGATTCTGAGAAACCATTATAATCATGTTTTAGTAAATATACATTGTTATCATTAAGTTTTAGAATAATCATCTTGAATGAAATAAAATTTTAAAGTGATAAAAGTTTCGCTAACTTTCTAGAGATTTTAAAAGAGCTACTTCAAGAAGGAAACATGATTCCTGATTCTAATTACTATGTAAAGAAAATATAATTACCAATGTTATTGGGGTATAAAAAGATAAATAATTTACCTAATTATTGTGTTTTGTATTGGAACAAATATGATTTTTTTATCAAACTATCCTCCATGTGGGACATCAATCTATAAAATAGATGAAAAGGTCAACTCAGTTTTGTTCTCATGGACTAGAATCTAAACACATGAAAACATGATTTTGTATACTTTCTAATAATTTCATCTTTTAATCCATTCATATAATTCTAAAAATTATAATTTGATTCACTATTAGGTATGAAAATCAATGCTCTTACTAATGAAATTAGGTACCCTCTCATAATTCCTCATTTTTAGTGTATATTTTCAAATTCAATTGATTAAAAATTATGATAGAATTAAAATTATTTCATATCTAATGGTAAATTATGTAACCCTACTGATTCACCACAGTTAAAGAAATTTTTTAAACATTTTAGTTATTTTCGAAGTGATGTTAGAAATCTCATAACGGGAATGTGTACATATGTAATGAATCCATATCAGAGCCTAAGTAGCCAAAATAGTTCATAGCCAGTTTTTTGGTATTTTAAAACATGTCCACATATATATGTCTGAATAAAAAATACGTTATGATGAGATTATTGATTTATGGACTAGAGATGTTTGGAATTGATATTTTTTCTCATCTTTCCCCATTGACTATTGATTTGAACCTATTATGGGTGACAATTTTTATAGTTTTTGATGCATATAAGAAAGACTATTTTTATATTTGTGAAATGATAATATTCATTATAAATGATATTCCTGCATATGGAAACATATCGGGATACATTGTTATGGTACATAAAAAAAGTCCAATTGGTGAAGAGGAGTCTTCAAATTTTTAATTTCATAATAGAAGAAAGATAGTGTACATGGGAAATCAAAGATTTTTACAAATTGATCATCTGTGTCATTGATTTAAATAAGAATTTAATGGTTTATAGGAATACAATATTCCCCCATGAACATTTTTTGTTGAATAATATCACGATAAGGTGAAATATATTTATTCATCATTTGGAATTAAATGAATTCCTGGTCATCAAAAAAGTATCTAGATGAAAAAAACTATCTTTTTCAAACTATAGTATTGTAGATTTTTAGAGATAAAACATAAAATTAATGTTATTCATGCTGAGAAAAATATATGCGACCATTTTATTGGATATTTTTTAGACATAAAATTAAATAAAAATGATGGATTTCAAACTAGAGTTGACATTATATCAATGGGGAAACGTTTAGAGTTAACACCCACATTAAAAGGTAATAGAACATGTGTTCCTCTATCGTGTTTCACATTAATAATGATTGAGATGATGAATTTTTCTGGTGTGTTCGTGGAATTAAAGTGCTTATTGGTTACTCTTAAAATGTGAAGAATTTTATTTCATTGAAGAATTCAAAATTAATAGGTAAGAATTCTAATGATTTTCAAGTATCGGGGGAACAACTTCTATAAGTAACACTACATTGTATATTTCCAACATTTTCAGAAATAATATCATTAGGTTCTATAATTTTTTCTAATCAATGCCCTTGATTAATATTTTTTATATATGTCGGATAATAAATCTCCTCTTATTCTTTTTGAAATAAAAATTTATTTCCCACCTACATTTTTTGATATAATGGTTATTCTCGTGAATCATTTGGTACTTGAGATAAGAATATGTGGGATTGTTTATTTAAGATAGATGTATACTTTTGAAAGATATATGAAAATATTGAAGGGCTATGTTAAAAATCATTACTGACCAGGTGCCTTTATTATTCAAATATTTGTATCAGAATAGACGATTGAGTTTAGTACTGATTATTTGTATGTTGTGGAGCTTATTAATCTCCCTATATCTCCACATATGAAATTTTATAGTGAAGGTAAAAGGATTTGAGTATTAATTATATTGTTCATTCCACATGATGAATTGATTCAAGAACATCTATAAATTTTTTAACAACACATATGAGGGTCCACCATATATATTATCACATATTTCTGAATTAATGTTACAATATCTGGAAAAAAAATTGTAGATGATTGAGAAAAAATATACATTTCGTTCATTGTTTAACAAGAAATTCATCACATATATATATGGATAAAAAATATTAAAGTGGTCCATAGTGGGATTATCACTTAATGTGATCACATGTTGTATTTTTTTATTAATGGGTATATGATTTACTTAAAGAATTTTTAATGGAAAATTATCGTTCATAGTAGTGGTGTAATGGTCATCACTGAAGCACTTTATTTTCCGAGTGCCATGATTAAAAAACAATTTAAATATCCACACCTTATTTCTGAGTTCTTTAAGACATATGGGAAATTCATTATATTTTATTACTTTTCACTGTGTTTATACATAATTGTATTTCAAGAAATAATTGCTTTAAAAATGATGAATATGGGTTTAAACTTGATAATTTACAAAGACTTAATTGGAATGAGGAACCATTTATCCTGGACACACATAATAAAAAAAATTTATGTCATTGATCCATTGAATGATTTGTTGCACATATTTTTCTTAAGGAAAATAAATCTGTTTGGATGATTATAAAGATGATTATTTTTGAATTATATGAGGCTTCTTCATTTATTACACAATTTCCAGATGAGAATGACTATAATGTAAACATAGTGCAAGTAGTAAGATATGATAGTGATGAAGGGATATGTGAAAATATAAATTATCCTTCTAATTAATTTTGAAATTATATATATTATTTTTTAGAAATTTACATGTGTAAATTTTTATTTATTTAATAACTATTGAATATTAAAATTTATAAATGTTTCATTAATTTGGACGTAATTTGTATACTTAATAGTTTATGTTCGATATTTTTTTAGTTAAGAATCATAATGTATTTATTTATTTTTAACATACACATGTGTGAACTTTTGTACTTACATATTGTAGTTTTCCAATTTTATAATTATTTAATTGGATAATAATCTGAATGTCCATAGATATTTTATTATAATTTTCTTGTTTCAATGATTGATACTGATACATACACATTAGAAAATTTACTGATGTATTCATTTTTTTCAAATTATTAAAAATCTATTATTATAATTATTTAATGAAATATATCTTATAATTTTAAAAAAATAATTTCAGGACTACCGATTAGACTTCAGTAGTCGAGTCCTCTACTTTATCTATTATGAAATCGAGTTATCAAGTTATTAAATATGGCATTACATGTTTATCAAAACTATTACTTGCTCGTGGGGATGATTTATTTCATATTACATTGGATGATAATAATAATGTAACTAGGAAAATGAAATACAATTTATTATTTATTTCTCATTATAGATCCGTTGTAGGATTAATATATTATATCCTAATTGGAATGTCATTGAAAAGAGGGAAAATGATCATCTTTGGGTGGCTGTAATGATATATTATCTAAACCGATTTATTTTATCATATATATTTAATATGATATATTTTAAATGACTATTTTTTATTTTATTCAATTAAATATGTCATTCAATTTTGAAAAAATAGGAAATTATGAAAATATGTATTATTTTGTTGGCGATTAGATTCAGAGATTTCAAAAAAATGTGCGAAAAAAATTATTTTTTTATAGTGGAAGAATTAAAACCCATTGATCATGTATGAATTTATAGATGTCGATACATGGATGGAATTTGTTTCTAACTAGAATGATAAAGATTTTCTGACATGATAATTATATTTTATTATTAAATTTAATATATTTTTACCTATTTAATTATTATTTTACATTTCATATAATAGGGCTCCAAGAAATGCAATCAAGACATCCAATTGCAGAATGTATACCCACATAATTAATCACATGGAGGTCATCATTTACTTGAGAAAAAAGAGATTGAGGAAAAGAATTAATCACTAAGAGATCACTCCATTAGTGGTTATGATGTTGTCCAGTTTAGTCTTACCTCTCCCCAACATGACATCAAAAATGGAAGAGCACGAGAAGAAGAAAAAACTAAATTTATCCTACATAGAAAGATAAGGAACTAACTGAAAAATAATAAGAAAATGATATTAATTATTCATGAATTATATAATTTTATAAATTAAAAACACTTATATAACATTTTCATTTTTAATTTTAGGATTAAAATTTGGAGAACTATATATAGGTCAATTTTATACTTGATGGTAGGATGTACATCCTAGACAAAACATTAGGAATTCCTGAACAACCCAACCGCTTAATAGAATGGAAGGAGAGTGTTAGTATTAAGAATTTTTTGTCATCAAAGTATGTAATAAAGAGATAGAGAAATTAAATAATTATAAATGAGAAAAATAATATGATATAGTCCATGGAAGATCAAATTCAATTAGTTTTTAAGGATATCTTAGAGAAATTGACCAGATAGTCATTATTTGTGAAACTATCACATCTTGTCCAATCTACCATGATGGTTATACAACCTATACAGACTTCTTAGGCATACCACCCTACCCATCATACCTATTATAATCTAACACCTCCTCACTAGGACCCAACCTTTTACTATGAGTTTTTTTTCTAGAGATCCTCATATACATATTATAGAGATATGTGTCGTGCATTTTTTGGGGGATTCATTACTTCAATAACCTATAAAGATGTGTCATGTAAGAATATCACTAAATGATATTGTTGATCCTACTTCTCTACGACCACATTATACTAAAGAGGTTACCAGTGTTTGGGATTATCTGGGTAATTTTTTACTTTGTCCATCTACCTATCTTCGATATATTTCATCTGAGGCATGCATTGTTTAAATATTAATTACATCCAATTTAAAATTACATATATTGTGTTTTAAAATTTATTTTATATAAGTTTACTTAAAAGAAATTGAAATGAAAAAAATGAAACAAATGGTTTAGGAAAAAACAAATGTAGATACTTCAGACATTTATGATTGAATACAATGATTATCTTAGACTTCTTCTTCATTGTGTAATAACTATGAGTATCAGATGATTTATGATATATGGGAAGAGACTATCCATTGACAATATTCCTAAAATATCTCATCAATATAATTAATTTTAAAGATCTCATCATGAACTTGTAGTATTTGTTTTCCATGTAAGTAAATTGAAAGTTCAATTTTTATTTATTTAATTAATAATAGTTTAAATTTTCTAACTATATAATTTTTTTATTTAGTTATCTACACACGATTATTATATAAAATTACAACACATGTTTTAATGGTATTATGGATCTAGAATACATTTACATGGATGTGAAATATGTGAATAATCCAATAGAATTTCATATATATGTGAGAGATCATCACAAATGGATATTTAGTGTTGGTTTTTTCCATTTCATGATAGGTAAGTACACAAACATAATTTGGAACTAATTTTCATTATAATTCCATTAACTCTGAGTATTTTCTTTTATAAGGGAAATTGGATGATAGATGTATTTTGTCCAAGTGAATGAACCTTATATTGGTTTTTCTCTTTACTAGGTGATGTTCACAAAACAATTATCACCTTGTTAAACAAGTAAGATATCATTTTTTACCTAATTTAATTTAATTTAATTGTTATTTTTTATACATGTATTATTAGTTTATATATATTAAATTTTGGGTCATGGAAAAAAATTAACAATGATCACTTATCCTTAATGACAAAAAATGAAATCCAATATATGAATGTAAGAGTACATATTTTTATATTAGATATTATTCAGTGTTTATATATATATATATATATAAGTTTTTATTATCAAGATATTGTTTTATAACTGCATTTTCATCATCAAAAAGGATATTTTTAATGTGGTTATTATGTTATATAGTTAATTTATGAGATAATCATGACTGGGATAACTAAATAATTTGATATGGTTAGTTATATTAATTATTTTATATTTTATATCATAGTATTCTATTTTTTAATCTCATACCATTCAATGTTATTTTATACATTCAATGATGATGAATCTTATACACAAAATGAACATTACCATCTTTGATATCCGTTTGCGAACTATTTTTTAATTATGATTAATATTTAAGGTATGTATCTTCCAATTTTTATAGTTAATATTACATTTTCTTAATAACATGTTTTCAAAAAACTAATTCATTTGTTATAATAGTTTTTTTAACACCATGATATCAAATGAATATTTCAATAAAAATCAACCATGATCATGATTTAAATTTTAGTTATTTAATTTTTTTATTTTACTTTATCATAATAATCCATAGATAATTTTTTTATAAACTAGATAAAAGAATGCATATTTTTATAGAATTTTAGTCCCTGAAACATGTTTTTTGATTCTTATGTACTCTTTTTCTATTACAGGTATTCAGATTATTTTGTGGGTGTCATATTAAAATGTTTCTATTTTTTTAACTTTTGGCATTGTTTTTTTTATAAAAATAGACCCCCAAAATCCCTTTTACGCATACTTTTATGAATGAAACCAATGATAAAATCTGAAAGGATTCTCATTTTGGACGTTGTTTTTCCAATATAATGATGAAAACGAGGCTCGTTTTGGTTTTCTGCATGAGTTTCATTCATAAAACAATGCCCAACACGACTTTTCAGCATCATTTTTTTTAAAAAAAAACACAAAAAATGGTTCCCTGTCTCATTTTAGGAACAAATTTTTAAACAATCGTTGATGAAAACATTATTTTTCACATCACCTTTATAGACGTGGGTTGAAAATCGATGTCAAAATTGAAAAATCACCGTCATTAAATCCTATTTTCAAACTAGTGTACATTATATGGCGGTGTTGAAGGATTATATAGTAAGTAAAATATGTTACTTTCATTAATTTAATTTATATACCTTAGGGTCCTATAAATTTTAATTCAAACATTTGAAATCATGGATTCAACCAGTTTTCGTCAACACATCAAGCCAGCGCATAAGGGTCCATCATAAAACTTGTCACAATGTTCAATTTGTCTTAAAATTTTAATATAAAAAGTAAATTTAAAAAAAGTTTATTTCAATTTATGTCAATAGTGAGACCATACATTGAATTACAAATATATATTAATGTAAATGAATACTAAAGGGGTGTGCTCTCTGGACCACCTACCTCTATTTTGGTGTTATTAGCTTTTACACACAGCCTAGACACGCTCTCTTTGGATCATCCAAGATCTACCTATAACAACCCATGATTACAAAATAAGAATATTATATTCTATATTGTAAGTGACATGCCATACTAACCTTAAATAACACAGAATTTATATTTCATTAAATTTAATCTCTTCGATAGTTTCATAAAAATACAACCCTGAGATTAAATAATCATTAATATAATATAACATTATAACATGGACATTAAATTAGTTGTTATTTATGTAATAAAATATATATTATTAAAATTATTTTTATGTGTTGATTATATGTTATATAATAACCATTTAAAATATAAATATATGTTTTTTTAAAACCTGTAATTATTGTTTCTAAAAGGATGTCCAGCTGTGTTTGCAAATAGAATTTAAAATTATTTTCTATAAATATTGGAAAATTTATTTGAAAAAATTACATTCATTTTTTAAATTATCATAGGATGTATTTTTCGTATTTTTTTTAAATGTTTCATCTTTTAATGAATAGTGGAAAATACTGAATTTTAACTGAAAAATTCATTTTGATTAAATTTTTTTATAATGTTAAATTATTTTTAAATTAAAATTAGGTCAATATTATTAAAATTTAACTTATATATTTCATTTTAATAGTTTTTTATTTTTATTTTTTATATAAAAACCATTTATACTACTGAACACTTTTTCTTTAAAAACATGCTTTCTCGTCGGGTCTGCCTGATAAAATTTAAATAAAAAATTTCAACATATATGAATTGAATTTTGGGAAAATAGATTAAATATTTTGAATAATAAGAATTTATGTGATATAATATTTTTAAATTATTTATTTTACAATAATTATTAGTAAAACATTTAAAAATTATTTTCAATAATCATGGTATATATTTAGCTACCACCATTAGACTATGAAAATAAGGGTTAAAATGACAATTTTTTTTCTAAAATCTATTGGATGGACTTATTTCGACATCATAATTTATAATTATTTATAATAATTTATTTTTTATCCTTTTCTCATGTGATAAACCTAGTTATACATTTTTCATTTCAATAATTACAAGTGTTCCACTCACCTAAATTATAAAAGGCCACCCACATTCTCTCTTATTCACACCTTTAATCCCTTTTTTTCATAGAATAACTAAAAATATATTGTAAATGAATTAATTACCTCACCCTAGAATAATTTTTATGTCTTTAATTCAATATAGTAATACTTTAGGTACAATATTAAAGAGGTGGTCCGAGAAGAGGTAAAATTACCAACTATGAATTTTTGTTTTATTTATTTCTCAAATTCATTAAATTATTATTGAACAATGATAATAAAATAAACTACTTTTATTCTATATACATACATTTTTTAATTTTGTGTTAATAACCTAAAACTATCCACATTTCCATCTAATGAGTTTTAAAATCTTCATTCGTAGTTATGGAGGACTACCACCTCACAAACCAAAGTCATTTGTTTTTCCATTTCCACCTCTCAATGATGGGTATGAAAATGTATATAATTAATATATATATATATGATATTTATAACATAATTATACATATGTATACATTATATCATATGTATTGTATTTTACTTTCTTTTTGGTAGGTGATATGAGTCTATAACTCGTGTGTAGGGCAGCCTACAGCCACGCGAAGCGACCTGCTTTGTTTTTCACTAATGTATTACATGGAATGTAATAATGATATATATAATGATATATTTTATATAAATGACAACATAAAATATTTATGGAATATTTATCATTATTAAAGTATAATATTTCATTTTACATCTTAATTTTCTAGTCCCATAATGATGCTAATATCATTCTGGTACGTGTAGAATATCACCTTCATGAAGAGATGTTACTCCCTTTTCATCACCAACACATATGAAATTTATATATAATTATATTTAAATAAATAATATTTTATTTATGATGTTAGGAGAATTCTGTAAAGATAAAATAATACCTACAAAATTTCCATATTGATCGTTGAAAATGGAAATGTTACTCAAGCTTACGTACGACCAACCATCTTCATGATCATAAAGTAAATCATTCAATATAACCAACAGAAATGATTGTTGTTAAAGAAAAATTACTGTTTAAATATAATAATAATACCATATTTTTAATTTTGGATTTGTTTAAATTATGACCTCTTTGACCATAGTCTACCAATCGAAGCCATTATTGACACAGAAGTCAAATATATTTGAAATACCCAATGTAAACTTAATTGATTCAGTATTTGTTTATAAAATGGTAATAAAAGAAATAAAATGAATAATAAATGTTCAATTTTTTTTTAACAAATTAAATAATAAACATAAATTTTTTATTCCAGATTATAATGAATGTACATGATGAGTTAGATTAAAGGAAAGTGACTTCGTCTCAATCTCAATTCATTGAGTCATATTTTAATGTTGTGAACTTATATTATTTTATATGGTATTCATAATGAAACATAACATGTAAAAATGATTCATTAATAATTAATGGTATGTTATTTTCCAATTTTACATATTTCAAATAAGGGTATTTGAATTTATTATTTTGAAGTGGTAAAGAATTTTATAACCCAATTTATATTTCATTAAGTTATATTACTTTTTTCCATTGATTTTATAACAATTTTAGAGTAATTTATTTATACAATAATTTTTTGTATTTATAATTGTTATATTTTTATTTATGTTTGATACACACAATCTAGTCATTGATTAATTCTCACATCAATGTTATGATCATTATAAGGAACTTCATGTCAATTTTACTTCCTTGATGAATATTGTAATGTTATAGAAATATATCATTTATATATTATAAATACATCCTGTTTTACATTTAATATCATGAATAATTTAAAATTAATGGTGTTTCAGTCTTAGTTTTAATTATTTCATCCATAGTGAATTTACTAGAATGTTATTAGTGGTAAGGGAATTATTCTCAATCTACCATTATTGAAGCATATTGTAATGTTAAGAACATAATTTATTGTATATGGTTTATATACTACCATTTTTATATATAATGTTATGATTCTTCAAATATTCATGGTATTTTGAGATTAAATTTGAAATATTTCATCCATGTGTAATTTTCATAAAATTAACCAAGTGGTAAAGAATTTTATAACTCAATTTATTTTCATTAGGTAATATTATATCTTTGTTTCCTTTGATAGTCTAATATTATGTATGTAATGTATTATGATTATATTATGTTCTATTTATACTTTTTCATGTGTATTTACATTATATACACATAATTTATCAATTAATTAACTCTCACTTCAATATTTTGATCTTCCCAAGTGTTTATTTCACTAACTCATCTTAATCAGGATTGTTTATACATTAAATTCAAATGAATTAAATTATTTGATAATTTTTAACAAATCTTTTCATTTTATTTTCATATGATTTTTCAGGATCCTGTATAAGTAATTATACCATTTTTATACTCTTTTGGTACTTAAAATGAATGATAAATTGTTTTAATAAAATTTTACTTCATTTATCTCTTCAGTTAGACATCCTTTATCATCCGAACCAATGTTTCCAAATAAAATTACCATTTAAGTAACCCTTACAAAAGTTATTTATTAATTATTGTTTACCCATTTAAATTTATTTTAAAAATTATCAAAGAAGATTAATTTTATTTTAAAAACAATTCATGTTTCAATTTGACTAAATAAGTGAAACGAATAATGGTTATAATTGACTCAACATTAATAGAATTTAATACCATCATGAACACATCATTTATACTAATATCTATTATATGTTTTTTTCATTATTTTCAAAGAAAATTACTTTCAAAATATTTATAAAAAATTTAGATTTGAAATTTTATTTTGAAAATAAAGAGGATATTTTACGTATGAATTTTTAAAGATATTTTTATGCACTTTTTACACATAAATAACAGCAATAATTTATTAAAAAAATATTTATATAGGGTTATGTTGTATTTATATCCGTTTTATTATTCCTTCACATGGTATATTATTATTTTGACCAATTATAGTATTGAAATTCACTTGATTTATTTTTGTAGTCATTAACATTCCATTAAAATATTCACATTAATTTGATCATTGGAAATTAAAATCCTGATAAATATATATATTATTAATTTCAGATATGATTATTGATTAAATCAAAAATCATTTCTATATACATAATTTTACATTGAAAGTTACTTTCTTATCTAGGAAAATATTGACAAATATATATTCTTTTCTCAATAATAATATTTGATGATGAAACATATTGTTTTTGAATTAAATCGATTCTTATATATATGTTTAGTGATTTGGACAAGAAGATATGTGTGGGACCATATTACAGATATCCCCTTGATTCATCGACGACATCATGAAAAAAATTAGTTTGATATCCATAATTAAATTGGTTTTTAGTGTATATGTTCCCATCAATTTTATACTGTCTTGATGAATGATCAGGATAATAGAGGTATCATAATGCCTAGTATAATAAAATATAATCATTAACATGTTAATTGATTAATAAATTATTTTTCATTTTTAGCCATTATAATTTTTTGTTATATTTTCCTGGGTTCATTTCATTCTCAGTTATTGATTATATTACTTGTGTTTTTAGTTATTTAATTTCCTATATTGATAATTCATTATTTTATTATCCATGAAATTTTCACAATACTGTTATCTATTGATGAATTTATTTTAGTATTACTTATTAATTAAAATGTTTTTATAGATATTTACCATTCCATATTTATTATTCCATAAATTATTAAGATATCCAAGTTATTGATTAAATGATATGTGTGTTCAGTTATTTACCTTTATTTATTTACTTTTTTATTAATTCATGATAACATCCATTGTACATAATCCTTATTGACAAATGATTCTCACCCATATTTTATTTCCTTTCCATATAACTCAATTATGTGTGTCGTGATTTATATTCAAGGATACGGTAGAGAGAATAATTTTATTCTCCCCCAAAAAATATTTTTTAATATATGTTTTTAATTGTACATTAGGAATCATGTATCTATCTACTATAAAAAGTGTACCAGACTATTAGAACATTGAAGATTAAATTCCATGTATCTTATGATTGGGAAATAATATAGACACTAAACCTAAGATACCAGATTTAGGGTCACTATAGGTGGTATTAGAATAATATTAATAGAAATTTTAAAAACAAGATTTTGGAAAACATAGCTTCGGAAAAAACCCCATGATTGATTTTGAGGATATTAATAGACGAACATCATAAATTTTTAGTAAATAATATGTTGTCTGGTTTTTATAGAAATAGAACCCTATATAGATACTACAAGTGAATTTAGTTCTGGATTAGATTTACATAAGGGTAATAACATTGATAATGGAACATTAGGTTTGACCAGATCATCAAATGGTTCATAAAAACAAGCCTTACTATGCACTTAGTTTGACACTCTCATGGAATATTCAATAGAAAATTCAAATTTTCCTTAAATACATTGGGAATTATTTGAATAGATGATGAATATTAATGACCTAGGTCAACCCTAAGGTTTATTATTTTCAAAATAATGTGTTATATTTTAGAAAAACTATAAATTATTCTATGGTTTTCCCACTATATGTATTGTTTCCCACATTATGTTTTTTTGTTTTTATTAATTGATGGAACCTAATAGAGTCATGTTATCATTTAATATAAAGGCAAATGTGTTCAAATTGAGAAAAAAATGGGTTATGAATATATTGAATGATATTATGGTTATTCATAACAAGTTATCTCGAAATATGATTAACAACATATAACTTAACAAACTACTAGAATAACCAATGAAGAGAAGGATGGAGTTCTCTAAGAGCTTGAGTAGGAGAGACCACGGAGAAGATATGGCTATATTTAATTCATCTTAGAAATGTAGAATGATAAACCCATTATTATTTCTCAATGTAACATGAAACTTTTTTATGCTTGAAAAGAATGATAATAAAGAAATAATTTCTAAGGAAAAATGAAGAGTATGATTATAAAAAATAAATCTCACCCTGTGAATCCATTTATAGATTGTTTCATAGAATGTGGGGAATCAAGTCATTATCCTAGTGAATTAAATCTTTTATAGGTTATGCCTTAGACGATTGAAGGATCCATATTAAAATAAAATGGTTGAAGTATTTATGCATATGGGTTCAATAATTATATTTTGGATGTATATTTACAAATTTAAATTTGGTTGTAAGAATATTAATACATATATGGATAGTGTAAAATGTTAAAATAAATATATTTCATAAGTAACAATATAGTTATTGATTCCATCATGGGTTTATGAATTTGTGGTTTATAATATGTCCCATGTCATAAATTCACCTTTTGAAAATTCTTGTGGTAGGAATATATCAATATTAATGATATTTTGGAAAACATTTTTGGGAAGACAACCCATTGGTTTAGTATATGTAAAATTTATCTAATTAATAATACCATTACATTTTAGACATATCATTAATGTTATTAGTAACCTTTTACTTTTATCTTTTATTTTATGTTGTAGTAATTTTGGTTCATCATTGTTTTCAAAAATTATATGAATTATAATAAAGAAGGCACATCACTTGTGGAAAGGCCACAAGGAATAAACCCACAAATGAATTAAGATAATATTTTATCATGTACCACTATCCTACATGATTTACTAGTAAATACATAATTGTTTTGAGTTAGTAATTTTGATGAATAAATAATAAAGATGAAATATAGTTGTTATTTTTTGGTTTAGAAAATAGTGTATTATCATGATAACTTCTTCTAACTAGATTGGTCTTTGCAAATAGTTACTGATAAAATGAAAGGAATTGTACTCTTTTATGGAACTTATATTCGGTTAAAGGTAAATTATAATTTATTATTAATAAAAAAATTAATTTGTTTCATATTTATTTAGTGGTGTTATAATTGAATTTGAAATTAATCGAATAAATTTTTATTATTATAAAATAGAAGTATATCGATTAACTATATTTCTTTATATTATTAGATAGTGAATTAATTTATTAACATAGGGAAAATGACATTGAATCCAAAAAATATATCCTTTTACATTAATTTATCATGAATCAAATGTAATATTAAATGGTCATAGATATCTGGTTTTGTGATCCTTTAAGTTATATTTGTCAATCACATTATTGTGATGAATGACCACTACCAATAACTATTATTATTGAAAATTTTCATCAATGTCTGTGTATTCACCGTTCACCAATTTTCATCTACATGGAATCTAAATTATGTTTTATTCCATATAACCATTTTACTTCCCTTTGTATCTTATTAAGAGGCTGTCTATTATCCCTTTATACTATGTCAGTTTTCAACAAAGTCATTTTCAAATATCAAAAACTTAAAAATCGAGATCAAGAT
The DNA here is from genome assembly GCA_963277665.1 of Viscum album. NCBI lineage: Eukaryota > Viridiplantae > Streptophyta > Magnoliopsida > Santalales > Viscaceae > Viscum > Viscum album. The sequence goes on from OY728164.1 coordinate 1,202,190,067, forward strand.
TAAATTGTGATGATTTTTTTGGTGGGAATAATGTAACACCCCATGATTATAAACCAAGGTAATTCTTTTATAGTTTATGTGAAAAACAACATCTATATTTGACAAACTATAAAATATATTTCATTAAATTAAACCTCATTGATTGCCCACAGAACATGCAACCCCATGTCTAAATTAACCATTTTCACAGACTACATTGGGATGCAATCCAACTTGAATCCTAACACGATCTGAGGCATCAGATAAAGGGATTTCTTGATCGATACTAGTATAAAACTATTGTCAACAACAAAATGACTTCCATGTGTGAATGATTTTTCCCAAAGAATAATTATGATCAAAATAATAAAACTGAACAAGTGGAATAACCAACCAAAACTGAATCTAAAATAAATATATAAAACATAATCAATTATAATAGATAAATAAAAACAAAATTATGAATCTATACCATGATCTCCATGTGACTTCAATGACACCACCATACACCATACAACATTCTACAAAATACAAGCACATGAACCAAGAACCAGAACAAGTAATAGAACCTACAAAACAGTTTGGGTCTATAGAAACTGAATTGTACAAGTAAGGTGTTAGATAAATAACTCAGTTGGAAACCACCAAAGAATCTATAACCTTTATTTCCTAAAAATATTTTAAAAAAAAATCATCTTAAATACCTATCTAAATATATATTTTTATTAATTTGATAAGAAACATTAATTTTATTTTTAAAATAGTGCTCACAACATCTCATCTTTCTAAAGAAGAGATTACCAATTAAAACCAAAATCCCAAAAGGGATACTTGGATGTGATGAAAGTAAACTATTTTTATAAATTTAAACCCAAGTAAAACAAATTAAAAACAAGTAATTATTGTTCATATCCATGGTATTTTATAAATCATCACTTGAGATATACCTACGTGTACTCTGTTTGGAACCACCAACCAACATATGGTGAGTCCCTATAGTTTATAACCCACTACCCACGAATTGACCAATCTAATTGCAAAATTGACTTAACCTCTATTCTAATATAGGCGGTACCAACCCATATATTTGGGGATGATTAGAAACAATCACTCGACCCTCCAACAGACTCCAAAGAAACCCATGGTATAAGTATATTGCGTTAGTAAGATGCCCTCACACGTGTGACTCATCTTACCAGCTTTCATCGCAGAAACCTACCCCAAACATGGACACCACATATATGATAACCCATAGAGGGAAATCCAAAATAGGCCATACAATAATATTTTTAATCATTTACAAGTTCCAACTGTATCATCATGTTAAACAATCCATTATACCCATTTCAATTGATATTATAAAGTTGCCAATTAGCTTCACATCATAGAAGATTAAAAACAAAACTCTCAGTGCATCTTGAATTCCAAATAATTAACACACTTCTAAAACCAAAAAAAAATTTCATAGCCGTATACACATTATTTCCCAAGTTCAATGCAAAAAAAAACATATAAATGTACAATTACAAACATTAAATAACACATTTTTTGTTGTATTTACAAATCATTTAAAGACACACTTTTTAGTTTTGAAATTATGGATCTATTTTATGAAATATGGGAGGTAGGAATGTTGAGAAAATATTAAGGTAAAAGTTCATTAAATTTTCATATCCATTAGAATGAGAATTTAAGTGTCCACAATTTTCAAACATGGATATTAAAACATCTAATTGTACACCAAAAACAACTATAGAATCCCGTTAAAGCAATTTTCATTTCCAAAATCACTACTAAATTTTTAACCCAAAAAAAATAATCCCATATAATGGAAACACTATAAACAACCTTTTTAAACCCATTTGAATCCTTCCAAAAACATTTTCCCTATAATCATCAACCCATAAAAATACATCTATATCACACATCCTCCCAAATTTATGAAATAAACTAATTTTCAAATAAATAAAAGATTCAAAATATCACAATAAGACCAAACATTATTCAAGAATATAAAATTGACGTTTTATCCAAAACAATAGATGTATAAGTACATAGGAATATTTTTAGAATCACTTAGAAAATTATTTTTAAAAATTTATACCAATAATAAAACACCATGATAAAAAATAAAAAGCTACTATAAGTGTGTAAATTATATTTATATATTTATTAAAATAACCCAAGCCTTAATGTAATTAATTGGAAAGTTAATTCATATAGCCACCAACCTCATTGGTCTGAGAATGTGATTAAACCATCATAGATGAGATATGTAATCTCTCTAGACCATTTTCAAACCCTTGAATCCAAATAAAAACATCCTAGACACAACCCCTAGCCATTAGGGTTTGACAGGGAGATAAAACAGTAATGTCAAATCTATTTATTAAATAAGGAGAAGACAAAGCAGTGTAAAAAAAACCAAAATACTAAAAAAACTCACCCTGTAATTGAAGGAGCGTCACCATTGTAGGAGGAGAAACAAAGAAGGAGGGGTCTAGGGGACCCTTAATTCAAAAAAAATGACACATGGTAAGGGGGTATGGATTAGGGTAGAATGGGGTGGGGAAGGGTAGATTAGTAATTTTAATGTTTTAAAGATCATGGATGATCACATGGTTTGGCAACATGGTTTAACAAACAAATAACCAACCAGGAAGTAGCCACTTTCCCTGAGATAACTGACCACATGACCAAACCACACAGTTTGGACTACAATGTGAAAAATATGAGGTAGCCTCTAACTATATCCAGGACATACCACACATTGAGGAAGCACAGTTTGACCGATTGTACTCAATTTGTGTTGTAGCTTCTGGCTGAATCCAACACCTACAACATGGTTACCTTGGTTTGTCTACATGGTTTACAAATAGTGCACCCAAATTGTGCACCAGTCAAAAAACAACCCAAACATCCTAAAATAAAATAAAATAATGTGGGATCATTCTGAACATCATAAAAAAAGATACAATGTCAATAAAGAAAATAAATAAAAGTGCTTCCAATGTTGGGGTGTGAAAATTATCCTCACCACGAAAAATTTATACCCCATAAAATCTCACCCATCCTAAAGCTAATCAAATCAAAAATACATTCCCAATTATAACCATGGTGAATCTATGAACCGTGGTGTGACAATTCACTCCACAATTTACACCTGGCCGATTTAGAAAAACCATATCATGAGAATTATGGGAGAACACAGGAGGGTTCTCCCTATCTTAAGAGCTTAATTATCTTATCAAAGATAACATGTATCCCAAAAAAATAGATAACTCAAAATTATCTATTTTAACCATGAAACACCCAAACCTAGACTCGGAAATCCCACTATGACTAATCCAAAATTCTTTGCATGAGAAAAAGATCACCAACAAAAAAACTAAATGATTCCTAGAAAACGTAATCCCCCAATATTTTGGAAAACCCATAAATCATTGTATAGGGAAATGGTGAACCCGAACCACTATCCATCAATTCAATAAGACTAAAATATAATGATCACAAATAAAACTAAAATGGGGCCACACAATGGCTGAGCACACCATAGGAGAACGAAAGACACAAAAGATATACATCCACATAAACAAATCCCTCTGAAACATGAAAGGAATACACTTTTAAAATAAAAAATATGAAGTTAACATAGTAGGAAGACAATAAAAAGGAAACCTATAATGTTTACATACCAATATGGGAGTCATGAACTAGGTCCTGGGGGTTTCCCGCACACACCTAGAAATTTCTCAATGCGTGCTAGATTCACTCTCAGACCTGTGGATGGTGCCTTCTTGTTTAAAGCATCCACCTACATGCAGTCAGGACTTATCATCCTCCAATAAAGGCTTGTTCTTTGTGAAACACTTCATTCATAACTTTTATAAATGACCCAAAAAACAAAAATGATGAAAATTATATAAAGGATTATGAAATGGTGGATTCAAATGCTTGAACCTAATACACTAGAAAAACATGAGTGAGTGGTCTGAAGAACCAGAAATTGGAGCCAAAACAAGTGACTTCTAGATAATAGGTTCCTCTGACACACCCTTTATGGATGTGGAACCCTCACTATCAATAAGAGACACTAGATTATGAAAGGTATGCATTCTGGAAACTAACTTCTCTAAAAAGGCTATTTCCACCAACTTCTAAAAAAGAAGACCATTGGAGGATAGGGCTTACTCCTTGATCACAGGAAGAAGATACATGAATAAAATTGAATCCTTAATTATATCCTATGACACCACCTCTAGGGAAAAGGGGAAATGATCCTTGAACTAATCATTCTTGGTCGGTTTCCTAACTAAACATCACGAAGCACTTACACCTTCCTTGACTTCACCTCATCAGGTACAAAACATTGGAAGAAAGTGTTCTTAAACAATACCCATGTCATCATAACTTATAATAATGACCTGACAACCAAACTCCACTTGTCTAAAGATATACCCTCAAACAAACCTAGAACATCTTAAACCTGGATGGCTTCTAGAATTTCAAAGAATATGAAGACATGCTGAGCTTCTTCGAGTCTCTCCACTTCCTCTAAGGGACCTCGACCACCATAAAGGATATTCATCATTTGAGAAGAATTAGAAATTGAAAATGAATAATTATAATCATTGGGGACCATTCTAGAAACCATATTGTGGATAATACAAAAGTACAAAACCAAAATCGATATCAAACCCAAATGAAGTTGATTAGAATAACTCAAGCCAAAGCAATAGGATCGCAAACCAAAGACACACAAGCACAACCAAATATTCCCTTTTAAAAATACTAGATCCATTTTAATTTCCAATGTTTATTTTTTTCAAAGATGATATCCAAATTGAAAATTCAATTTTCAAAAATAGAATTCACTCCTAAAATAAAAAAAAAATTCATAAACATGTAAATTTCATGAACATAACCATGGAATCCAATGAACCACCACATATGTGTCGATCCACTTCCACTTATCTTATCCACACAAAAAATCGAAAATAAACATCATACACACCTCCACATATCTGAATTATCACGATGAATACCAAGGGTCACACATTCCATTTTCATTATCAAATATGAATACTCACCAATTTTTTCCATTCTGAATTTTTTTCCCATAAACCTTGTTTTTACAAATCAGAAACTATTTGAATGAAATAATTTCCATTTCGTAAACTGATTTCATTCTAATGTATTAATCACATAAACAAAGTGGTAAACAATAATTAACTGATGAAAACGACAAGAATGAGCAACTAGTAGTCATTCCAATCTCAAGGACTTGTCAGGTGTTTGAAATTACAACTAAGAGGGCCTTTAACCATCCACTTAGACTCCACATAGATCTCTAATCCATGAGAAATCACAACATGATGTTAGATCTCTTCCAGTGTCATCCCTTAATATAAAGAAACAATAAATGATTCAAATCCAAGAAAACCCTTAGTAACTTGAGGATCAAAATGAACAAGAGTTTGTGAAGCTATTCATGCACATACCATCTAAGTCTCAAAATTCCATGTCTCCAACTACTAAACATCCCAAATGAAAAGTTCCAACCCTAATAAAATTTTATCACAAACTATGTTCAGATGAAATCCAAACTAATACTCTACCCAATAGGTGGCATGGTTAGAAGGGTGTTCGTGTTCCCCAGGGGTTGGAAATAAGTGTTTGGAAAAAAATCAAATCCATGTGGGAATGAGTTTTTCCCAATGAATAACTCAATTAAAATAAATAAAACCGGACTAGAGGAATAACCATACAAAACTAAATATAAAATAAATATATAAAAATAATTCAGTTTCAACAACTGAAAAAAAATAAAACCGATCCATGCTACCATGATCTCAATGTGACCTCAAGGTAATAGCCACACACTAAACAAATTGATCCAACAATGATAACACAAACCAAGAACCAGATCAATAAAGAGGTACTTCAATATAGTTTGGGTCTACCAAAACTAATTGGTACAAGTAGGGTGTTATCTAAATAGATTAGTATTCACCCACCAAAGAATCCATAACAATTATTTCACAAAAACCATCCACAAATACATGTTTGAAATATAATTATGGAAAAATGTTTGTATCATTTAAATATGAAACATTGAATTTATTTTAAAACAATGAACACCAAAACTCAATTTTCAAATGATGAGTTTACCACATTAAAACCCAAATCCAATAAAAATATACCAGGTGGTACTGAAAATAAACTAGAAGTATAAACAGAAAAACAAGTATAATGAAATAAAAAAAAGAAATTATAGTTACTAACCATTGGAACTTCCTAAACAACCTTAGTCTGATCCGTGGATGGCCTGAGTTCGAAACTAACATCCATTATATGGTGAATCTGTATAGTTTATAACCAACTAGATACCCTCAATGTGGCCAGTCTAGTGGAACAACCCACTTGGCCTCTCAGATAATATTGGTGGTACCAACCCATCTAAGCAAGGATGATCAAGAACCTTCCCTATACCATAAAAATAAGCCCATGAAACCCACGATAAAGGTATAATATATATATAGGAGCACCTCCAATCTGTGCATAATCTTTCCTTCCATGACATCAATTTCTTATATTAAAAATAGACACCACTTATATGATAACCCATATAGGGAAATCCCAAATATAAATTCCCAACATATAATGAATCACTTAAAAGTTCTAACCGGTCCATCACATCACCCAAACTTACAATTCCATTTCAAAATGAAATTCTATAGATTCCAATTCACTTCAGATCATACAAGTTTAAAAACAAAATTCCCAATGCATCTTAAATACCAAACTATCCTTACACTATAAAAATGAAAATTCAATCTGAAATCCACTTTCACATTATTTCGCAACCTCTACAAAAACACAACTTCTAAATTTGAAATGATATATATTATGAAGAAAATTTGAAGTTAAATTTTCTAATCTCTTGAATCCACAATTTACTATTTGGAAATAATGGAACCGCATAAATAAAGAAGGGGGAACAAATAATGAGAAACTATTAAGGGAAAAGTTTTTTAAATTGTAATCTATATTTGAATCCACAATTATGTGGGCACATTGTGCATCCATAGATGTTCCAAAATACAATAGAATGAAAAAAACCATGTGATATCCCAAAATTCATTTACATTTGGAAAATAATATATTTCTTTTTAAACCAAACCCAATAATTGAACATTATTTGTAATGGGTAAACAACTCCCTCAAAACCATGAGAATCCATCCAAAACATTTTCACTACAATCCCCAAGCCATAAAAAGACATCTACATGACACCTCCTTGAAAATTTAAATATTATAAATAAATTACAAAAATAGATGAAATGAAAAATATCACAATAAGTCATAACATCATTTTAAATGAAAAATATACATTTTACCAAACACATTAGATGAATATGTACATACAAATATTTTGGAGAATCGCTTCAAAAACTATTGTTAGTAAATTATACCAATAAAAAACACCACAATAGACTAAAAAGGAACCATTAATATGATAATATTGTTTATAAAATTTTTAAAATAAACCTATCCATTCAGGTTCTTCTAAGAGAGAAAACCGCAAAAAATACAGAAGGATCAAGAGAGGAGAATGGAAAGGGGTAAAATGGCTAGGAACATTAAAAACTAATCTTGGAATCGATGGAGAATATCCTAGAAGGGATGATGAGAAAAGTAATAGGGATCTTGGGACCCATTTTTGTGCCCAAAATGACCCAACAGAAGGGGGTACAAATTAGGGTAAAAGGGGGGAGAGGGTAGATAATGAATTTTAAAGTATTAATGATATTGTCTGATCACACATTTTGTCTTCACTGTTTAACAAATAGTATTCCAACCATAGAGAAGCCACTTACCATGAGATGAAATCCCACATGACCAACCAAATGGTTCGTACTACCTATATAATACTATACAATATCCTCAATCTAACTCCAGGACCATCCGCACAATCAAGCTGCGTGGTTTGACCAACTATGCTCAAACAATGTAGTAGCTTATAGTCGAATCCAGCACCAAGTGTACTATTAACTAGGTTAGGCCATATGGTCTAAGAACCATGCACTCAAACCCTATAGAGTCCAAATGAACACCTATTTAACAAATATTAAAAAATATTATCCAGGGAATCCTGAACCTCAACCAAAAATACCCAAGGTCAATAAATGAAAATCAGTAAAATTCATTACATGGTCGAGGAGTGATGAACATAATATAATATACAATTATAACCTACATGTTAATTTTTATGATATTAATTGTAATAAGAAAATACCAAAAATATGGTTATTAATTTATTATAAATTAAAAGTAAATAATTTAAAATAAAAATGAAATGTTTTCTAAAAAACACGTATTTTTTTATAAGATGTTTCAGTCGTTCTTTGCACATGTAATTTTAAATTACGTTTTACCTATTATAGTAAATAAATATAAAATAATGAAAATTAAAATTTTAATCACAATATTAGAATTATATTAAAGTTATTTTTTGTGTTTTTTTTGAAATGTGTCACTTTTCTATGAATTGGGAAAATTATTGATTTTTAATAGAAAAATAAATTTTTAGTTAAATTATTTATACGTTATATTATATATCAAATTAGTTTTAATGTAAAATTTGTTAATTAATATGTAAATTATACTATCATAAGTCATTTTAATATTTTTTAAATTAAATTTTATTATATAATCTTTTTAAACTTTTGAAAATTTTCTCTTTGGGAACCCGCATTCTCGTTAAGTCTATAAGAATAATATCAGATTAAAATTTACCAACTAAATGAAAGTAATTTGGAAACATATATTAAAAATGTTTAATAAAAATAATTTATATTTTCTAATATTTTCAAAATAATTTATGACCAAGATGTATTGAAAAAAACAAAAAATATTTACTGTGGTTATTGTTAAAATAGATTTACTGATGGTTAGACCAAGTAGATAAGGGTTAAAATAACTTACAAATATATAAAACCTATTGTATGTCCATATTTGGACATAATAATTTCTATGTATCTATAATAATCCATTTTTATCCTTTTCCATGAGAAATATGTGGGTACACCATTTTTTCAAACTTAAAAAATGTGCATCTCACCTCAAATGTAAATTACCACAGAGTATCTACTCTTGTTCACACATTAAATACATTTTGGTTTAGAAAAAACCTTACCAAATAACTTACCAAATTTAATACCCTAATCATATAATAATTTTTTGGTCATAAATATATTTCTAGGAATACTTTACATATAATTCTAAAGTTTTTTTTCTAAGAGGAGGTTAAATTTCAGACTAGCCCTTTTTGTTTTATTCATTCCTCCACTTCCTTCAACGATTTTTAAAAAGTTATGAGATCTTAATTTCAGTATCTAAAATATAATTATATTTAATTTTATTAATTTAAAAACCTAAATGAATCCCCACTTCCAAAAAATGTGTTATGAAGCCATCATTCATGAATACGAAGGACTACCGCCTCATGAATCGATGTCACATGTTTTCCCCTTACCACCTATCACTTTTGGGTATGTTAATGTATGTAAAGAATATATATATATATATATATATATATAATTTATATTTATAACATTTTATACCGTTTTTTCATTACATCATATATAGATTTTCAATTTTATATCTTTATGAGATATTTTATCATCGCTCAGGTCGACGATGGACTACTGCCACTGAAAAACATCATTCTTTTTTTACTAAAGATTTTCTTAAATGGTAATAAGGATGAAGTTAATGAATATATATTTTATATATGTAATAATTATAATATTAATGAAATATTTCTCATTTTTTAATGATAAAATATCTTATAATTGTTTTTCCTTTTCACGCACTTTAATATGTTAACGTCGTTCAGGTATGTGTGGACTACCACCTTCATGATGCGATGTGACTTTTTTCATCACCACATGATATGGATAATATATATAACTATTTTAAAAAAATATTTATTTTACTTATGAAATTATTATTATTGTTGAATTATAAATATTACTCACCATCATTTCATAATTATTGTTGTAGGATTGAAATGTTACTCAAGAATATGTATGACCTATAATGTATTCGGTCGTAATGTACATTATTTATCATAAAAATATTTCATAATTGATTAAAAAATTATAATTGATGTTTAAATATGACAACTATTATATTATTATGAATCTACATATGTTTAAATAATGGTCCTTTTAACCATATTCAACAAAACAATGTCATTTTTGACACATAATTCAAATATCATCACATCACCCAATCTAAACTTAATTGATTATGTAATTGTAAATAAAAAGGTAATAATTGAAATAAAGTTAATAAAAACATTATTTTTTAAATTAATTTTATCAATTAATAAAATTTTTATCATTTATTAAGATAAATAATATATGTGATTAGACGAAGATACGGGATGGGACTTCATCTCAATTTCCCTTCACTGAGACATATTTTTTTATTATGCACATACAATATTTTATATCGTGTAAATAGTTCCCCTAAAAAATGTAATTTAATGTTTTATTAAAAAATATGGTCTTTTATTTTTTAATTAGAAAAATTTCTTCAAATGGGATTTGATTTTAACATTACCATGTTTTATAGAATTTCATACCTAAATTTCCATTAATTGGGTTATATTACTTCTATGTTTTCATTTGATATTATTTGATTATGTGTATAATTTATTTTTATTATATTATATTTTATATCCATTTTATATAAATTAATTTACATTTTGATAAAAATAATTTTAAAATTTAGTAATTCTGACTTCAATTCTATGATCATTATAAGGGACATTGTCTAAATTTCCCTTCATTGAGGCATATTGTAATATTATTAATATAGTTTTTTTATTCTATGTACATACTACCCATTTTATATATAAAAACATGAGCTGATTGTAATTGATAGTATTTTAAATTTTAAACTGATTCATTTCATATGAGGGGACTTCTTCTCAATTTCCAATCAATGAGGAATATTATAATGTTATACAACTAATTTCATTTTTATGGTGTAGACAATTCCCCATTGAAATGTAATATCATAATTCATAAATAATTAATGTTATTTTACATTTCAATTTTAATTATTTCACCCAAGGGGATGTTTATTAAAAGTTACAAATAGGTAAAAATGTCATAACTCAATTCATTTTCATTGGGTTATGTAACTTCTTCATTTCCTTTGGTATTCTATGATTCTATGAGTAATGTATTATTACTAACATATGTTTTACTTTAACTTGATACTTGTAGATTTATATTTAATACACATAATCAATTTATTTATTAATTCTTAAGTCAATGTTATGACCATTCCAATGGTTTATTTCACAATCTCATTTTAATAAAGATTGATTATAATTGGATAACCATAAAAGGAAATTATTTGATAATTACTTAATAAAACCTAAAATTTTAATTTCCTCTAATTATTTCTTATATTATTCAAATAATTGTACAATTTTCCACATTTTAGTACTTATAATTGTGGAGAAAATGTATTTATAAATTTTTACTATAATTCTCTCTTCGGTCAAAAATCTTTTTTTAATGAGTTTTCTAAAAATTTACACCAAAATGATTTGAACCCTTTTCAAAATGACATATTTATAGAATTATTACCATTCTGAGTTTTTGAAAATTTATTTTGAAGGAATATTCATGTATCTATCAAAACATGGGTAGATTGGCTTTTACAAACAAAGTGAAAGGAATTATTTTCTTAACATACTGAACAAGTAAAAAAATTCATTCCATAATGACCAATCCTTGTTTTAAATTTCTTTTTATAATATTAAAAGCATATTTTCCAAGAAATTTTTTTCAAAAATGTTTTTTAGAATGTTTAAAATTTAATGATAATTTTGAAAATGAAAAGTTAATTATCCGAATGAATTTTTTTAAATATATTTTTATAGTATACTTAATCTTAAATAACAAAGACCCATTTTTTACATATAATCCATTGAGAATATACTAAATTAATACCATTATTATTCTTCATCTACATACTTTCGTATTATTTTGACACATGATAGTATTGAAATTTATTTAATTGAATCATTTTTGTATTCATTAATATTCCCTTGAAAATTTAAATATCGTGTTATCATTGGGAATTAAATTTCCCTAATATATAGATATTATTTATCATAGATATGTTTATTTCATAAACTATATATCATTTCTACATATGTTTTTCTACTTAGATAGTTATTTGTTTATCTTGTGTATATTTATAATTTGGTATTCTTAATAAATATGGATATTTGATGATAAGGAATGTTGTTCATGAATTTAATAATTTATTCGATATACGAGGAATTATATATACATATTGATATGGGTGGAGCCCAGTTATTGATCGAGCCACGATGTATAGATATTGTCATGAGATGATTTTGATGGTCAACATTAGATGAATGAGTGTTTGGTGTAAACCTACACATTAGTTTTAAACTATATTAAGGAATGATCATGAGAATTTAGTTATCATGAGGCATGATATCATGACTTAAAATATTAAAGCATTTACATTATTGAGAATATAATTAGTATTTTCATCAAAGTTATTTTTGCAATGATATTATCTAGGGATTCATTTAATTCTCAATTATATATTAAATGGAATATGTTATCAGCTGTTTACCTTGACATGTTAATTATTATTTAAATAATATTCATGTTACTTTCATAATGGTGTTGTATATGGAAGCATTTATTTCAGATATTATGATTAAATGGAATGTGTTTTAATTTATTAATCTTCAAATATTTTTTATTCTTTATTAAATTATGATAAAAATGTGATTGATTAAATGACAATCATGTTCAGTTATTTATCTTTCCATATTGATTAATATTTAATAATTTATCGTAGATTGCATTGTAAAAAACCCTTAATGAGCATTGGATCCCACCATTATTTTAATTTACTACCTAGGATTCTATGAAGTGTTCAATTATTGATTTAAAAGTATATACTAGAGGGAATAATGTTTTTCTTTGAAACAAAATTATGTAATAATTTTTTTTTTCATATGTAAGATAGGAAATATATATATATATAGTTTAGAAAGAATCAAAAACTATATAATCCTTTGATATGATGTTAATTATATCTTATGAAAGTGTTATAAAGTATACCCCAAATCCAGGCTACTGGGGTTGGGGTCACTACACCACCATCCACTGACCAACTGTCCTAAGGCCTTAACACGTGAAAAATTATCCTTATTAATTAATTATAACCAAATTATTATAAAAAAACCATTAAATTAATTTTTATATTTAAATTGATTTAGAATAATCATTAAACATCTCACCAACTGACCTTAGTAAATCTAAATAGTGACTAAATTCAGACAAGATGCCCGAGGCATACTCTTGACATCATCCTAGTAAAATCCCTATAATACGAACTCGTTCAATAATAAATTTCACTTAATTTAAGAGAAACTCTAAATGAAATCAAATTTTTATGTCCCTTAAGTGATATAATATGAAATAGTGTGTGATCAACACTTAAGAAAATTCTCTATCGATATAATGAAAAATACACATTATATCAAGATGATTCCACCATGCTCAATTGTAATCATATATGAAACCTATGATAAAGATTTTATATTCATATAATAATTCATATAGAAGACTAAAGATGAAGTATTAAGTATATTTCAACTCAAAAAGTTGGATAAATAACATAAAAATTGTCCAAATTAAGGGGATGTTGAAGGAGGTAAAGGGAATAAATTTGTTTTGTTTTGAGATGCATGATTAAGATGAAAAATGGGTCTTTGGAACTTAATAATAAAACTGTTGAAATTGGGTGAGTACATCCCAATATTTTTAAAATGTTTGTATGGGTGCAATGAAACATGGATTTTTCTACACCCTGAAGTGCTTCGTTTATCACTTGAGGTCCTCAACACCCCTAGGTTAATGATGTATGATCCTCACCACTTCCCAATTTATCATCTATCAGAACCTACACTATGTTGTTGTGGTACTCATTTTTTCCCATAGTTTAAACCCCTCAAAGAATCCAACAGCGGTGTTTTTTATATTGATGTTTTTTATAGTGAAAATACCCATTTTCTATACAGACACCATAATCATGATAGTATTTTCTATGATAAAACCCCTCTGGATTAGGTGTTTCACCCTCCATCACAACTAACCCTATTTTTTATTCTTCCTATTTTCAATAGGGATGATCCCCAAGAAACTGACACTCAACTACTCTTTTCATGTTGTCCATATGATCACCTTTAACACATCTCAACACTGGATACATGTCTAAATGAATCTCAGTGAGAATATTAAATTCTTATAAACTCAATTAAATAATTAGTTCACAATGACCATTACTTTGTAGAATAGAATTTTCAATTTCCCGTGAATTTTTCAGCCTGTATTGACATGGGGTTTTACAACCTCCCTACCATATCAGTTATAATAACTAACAATCCTATATATTCATTAAATATCAAACATGCCTTTTCTGGGTAATCAATTCATTCTCAATTCATTATATTATACCATATAATGTGGAATGATAAGTGATATAGAACTCACAAATTTGAAAATCACTTTCATTAATGGTGGATACCCTCACAACTATCACTGAAGAACTAAGAAAATTCTTACCTTAACATGAATTTACCATGAAACTGTGATTTATTCATCCAGATCATCCATAGATTATTTTTCTACCCACCTAAATCCACTATTTATAATGCCTGATTCAGATCTATGGTGATTCAGATCCTTTGATTCACCAACCCCGATAGATTCTAAGTGGTCCACCAACTATATTGGTGTGGTTTCTAACTCACTATAGTTAATTACATATGAAAACTCTAGTGTGCACTTCTATGAATGCTTATTTTATAAATTGGTCATTTAGGGCCACTGTCACACTATCTTGTCCCTAGATTATAATGCTTAAATTTTGGTGGAATAAAAAGAACATCCAACACCAACGCTAAATTCTCTCCCAGACACATTGTATAATTTAACATTTGGATCACCAACTAACCAAACAAATCAGTCATTAGTCTCAAAACCCTTGTCTTGGTACAAATATAATTTGTCTCATGTTCAAATCAAATAAAACCCTGATCACACCCAATTCTAATGAAAAAATCCATCGAATTTTATATCTTAATTTCATGTTTGGTATTCTATAAAGAACAATATAAAACTGGATACATCTACCAATCAATATCAAAATACCACTTTGATCATCTATCATGTGGTTTTGTCACGCCCATGACCCGAGAAAATAATGGGTCATAACTCCACATCTAACACTTTATCCATTTTCACACATAATTACTATCCAAGACCATCCAACTCAAACCCAATAACCAACATGAAATTCTAAGTAGAAACTATTCCCGACTCACCAAAAGCAATATCCTTGACCTTCATTGAAATTCATCTCTAGTGAGGGATACAACATCTAAAAACAAATGGTGAACTCTTCATCATATGGATTCCCTCACCACTAATAATGTGAAATCTTAATAAATTTTATCATAATGCATCCATGGAAATACCTGTTAACGCATACACTCATTTAGTGTAATACACTGAGTTTTTATGGACCTAGTTTTTGAAAAATTTATATGTTCCATTTATATCATCTGATGCACAAATTCACAAATTCCTTTTACATGGAACATACTAGGAGTATGTTACAGGGACCATCATCATGTAATAAATTACATGGAACATCAACATGGAAAACATCATATAAAATAATTCCATGTCATATGTTGCGTAGAATATATACTTGGCATATGTTACAAGCAACATTGATGTTAACACGAAACATCAGTTTATTTTTTTAATTATTAAAACAAGTTAATTGTATCCTAGAAATTAAAAATATAAATATAAATTGTAATAATTACATTCATAATATTTATTATAATACTTTTAGTTAAACAGAACAAATTGATAACAAAAGATATAATTGTATATAATGTCTTAATATGTTTAAAAATTTTATATTCTCAGATATACTATTTTTCAGGTCATTCTATAAAAAAATAAATTTAATTATACACATAGTTATAAATTTAATGTGATAAAATTAAAATCATTTGAGAATTTATAATGTCAAAATTATCTTAAGGATACATTGTTTGATTTTTCTAAGAAACATCAGTTTTCGATAAATAGTGAAAAATACCAGATTTTAATTCAAAAGTACTTTTTCAAATAATATATTACATGTTTACATATTATTTGAAAATTATTCTAAATTTTAATTAGATAATATATTTATACATTAACCCAATTTGGGTCATTTGAAAAAAATTTAATTTTAAATTGAATATAAAATGATTGCTATATTTTGATCATTTTTACAATAAAAACCTACTGTATTGACCTAACCACGAGATTAAATTTTAATTATTTTCTACCGCTAATTTGATTTTTTTTGAAAAATGAATTCCATATTTGTAATAATCATAATTTCTAATTTCTAATATTTTAAAATCTGTTTTCACAACAGACATTAGTGAACGTAATTAAAATTGTATACAAGTATTGTGGTTAAATTAAGCTTAATTAGGGGATGAACGACAACATTCTGGAAAAAAATGATATATAAACCTATAAAGAATCTATTATATAACCATATATTGACCATATATTTCTTTTTCTAGATATTTTATTATTATTTTATTGACATGAAACATTGAAAACATGGGTGGATTTCTCTCATCAAATATTTAAGAGAGTGTCATTCCTCCATCACTATAAAAGGCCTCCACCCCTCCCTCTTCTTCACAAGAATGAAAACACATAATGTGGGCCATGATATACCCAATACAGATTAAAATATTCCTACCTTCCTCATTTATGTGTTTCTTTGTAATGAACGTCTTCCATGCGATGTTTTTGGCCCAAACCAAACAGAGTAACCTGATTAAGAAGTAAAATCATCTCTCAAGCTCCTTTATTTTATTTTCCTTCTCCACCACTCCAAAATATTTATTCTAGGATTATATTAGAACACCAGTATCCTAAATATAGTTTTCATTCTTACTTATAAAGGTTCATCCTACACTCAAACACTCCTACATCTAATAAGTATCGAACATATTGTTTACGTGTACGACGAACAACTACCTAACTAAATGACGATTGTTAATTTTTCCATTAGCACCTCTCATGGTGGTCATTATGATGGAATATATTTTTTTATATGTTATATATTATATTTGTTATTCTTTTAATTTTATTTAATATTTTAAAACATATATCTATATACGTTCCATTTTCTATTAATATGATAATTTTATTTGAGGAAGTGGGGACTACTGCCCACTCAAATCAATGTGATTCATTCATATAATATGTGGAATAAATGAAGTATGGATTTATTCATATAATATAAATATATATAATTATTATTCTACTTGACTTATTTTATATAAATATATAAAAATATTTCATTTTCATAATTTATTTCTTTCTTTCAATACGATAATTAATACAGAAACCACGTTAATGTTTATGTAGGTCTTACCATCTCTTTGAATAGTGTATTAAATATCATACTGAAATATTATATATATTATGAGAATGAGAATACACTCTATATAAATAATATTTATGTCATTTATTACATTCTATAATCACGATATAATTATATAGACTAACGATATAACAAAATAGACACATTCGATAAACAAAGTGTATATTATCTGAAGTGAAACATTTTAATAGGATGGTTAAAAGGAGGGTAATATAATATAATAATATATACATATACGGTATTATATATATAAATATTTTTTGTAAATTATTTATAATTAATTTATATTTATATAACTATTTGTTTGAATGAGTACAACGAGAGTTAAGATGTGAGGTAAGGGGATTTCATCTCAATTTTTATTTGCATGAGATACATTATTTTTTATCCACTCTTTCCATTATTGTGGTGTATATAATAACCATGGATATATTTTATATATATTGTAATTAAATTTATGGGTATTCAAATATTTAGTTAGGATAATTCATTAATGGGATTTATCTTTCTAATGTTACAAATTGGTAAACCATTTTTCCCTCAATTTTCTTCCATTGATACTTATGTTTTGTTATTAACCTATATACTTTTTCACAATGTAAATAATTAAATTTTAATAATATATAATTAAATTAATTATTTTCATGATATATAATGCATTATGAAATTTCTTTTCTTACTTGTAAATTATGGTTCCATTTTACCATGTTATAAGAGTTTATTGAGACAATCTCATCACTTTTCATGATTGTATATATTTGTGATTTACATAAAGAAATTTTATGATCAATAACTCAATAACACACAAGAGTTTCATTATTTCATATTTAATCATGATATTTACTTATATTAGTACCATATTTCCACACTTTGGTTCTTAAGATAGTGTTTTTAAGTAAACTATAACAGTCTCACTCTCCGATCGGAAAGAAATTGTATTAAAAATCATGTATTAAAAAATTATTTAAAAATATATTTGAAGCACATTTTCATTGAATAATTATTTTGAATACATATAATGTTTCTCAATAATTTCATTTTAATTTTCAAAATCCATTTTCAAAGAAATATATATTTAAAAGGAATTATATTTTAAAAATATTTTTTCAAAATACAAAGGATATTATCCTCTTGAAACGTTTTTGAAATATCATTCAAATTTATTTCCCATCTATGATAACATCTATTGGTGTTACTCAGGACTTTTGGGGAAATTATTCAATATTTTCATTGATAATCTTTCTCATAATGAATTATGTTTTTATTTAATGATATTGATGAAACCTATTTCCCTTTCATGTGATTTATGATTGTGATAGCTTCTTCTCTTCATGGGTTATGTTAATGATGAAGTGATTATGAAACCTATAATTTTCCATAGATTATCATATTATTAAATTTTTTTAATAGAAATTTCATTTCATGGGTTATGGTATTATTTTTTATTATGTTTCTGAACATGTGTGTATGATTTTAGTAGGAGATCGGTGGGACCTATATATTCCTACAATACATTGGGTAATGATTTATATATCCTGATATAGACTAATACAGTCTTGTGAATAAAAATTGACAACTATAATGGTTGTAGGAGTGAACCACGTATACCAAGATAGTATGAGTACTAAAATCATGCTATTAAAATGGCTATGCGATTGAACCTTGTCTACCATGATGGAATGGGGAGTGAACCCATACTACTAAGATGGTCTTGACACTAATTTTATTGCTACTCTATAAATCATATTATATGGTTATTTGTCTACCATTATTCCATGTTTTATTCCTATCTTATTCTTTCTTGAATTATGTTCATTATTTCCTTATGATTCGTGTATTATTATCTTCCATGCATTATGAAATGATTGATTTATATGATCGGTATTATACAAGGTATGATATTATATTATCAAAATCATGTTCTTATAACCTTATACTCATGATTATTCTTAATTACATCCCTTATTTACCCTAAATGAGTATTAAAACACACAAATTTTTAGGTTTTCTTCCATAAGATATGAATATATGTATTATATTTCATGTTTTTGAGAAATGTTTTTAGTAAATAAGAACAAAATGGGAGATAATGTAGCTCACTTATGAAAAAATTATAGTATTTTCCATGTTCTCAGAGGAACTAGAATAATATGGTATATTGGAATCTATTTTTATAGTTTATTAGGTATTCTAAAAACCTTATGTAATTTTATTTTATGAAAAGTTAGTGTATCTATTATTGGAATTAGAGAAATGTTTTAGTTAACCTTTTAATTCTATGATAGAAAACCCGTAGTCCGAAACCTAAGGAAATGTATAAGGATATCTCTCTGGATAATGAAATGTATATGAAAATTTCCTTGAATTTTTTTGAAGGATAGATGGATTAGATTACTAGAAATAAATCCCATTATTGATACTACATGTGAATTTGTCTTTGTATGATATCTACATTTGGATAACAACCACAAAAATTTGTCCCAGGCTTGACATCGAGTAAT
This sequence comes from Viscum album, assembly GCA_963277665.1. Taxonomy (NCBI): domain Eukaryota; kingdom Viridiplantae; phylum Streptophyta; class Magnoliopsida; order Santalales; family Viscaceae; genus Viscum; species Viscum album. The sequence continues at coordinate 1,202,210,157 of OY728164.1, forward strand.
CAGGTAGACGACAGCAGGACTTGTTGGACACATAGTTTAACACTTTGGGGATATACTTTGGGTACTCACAATCTCATGTTCAACCATTATAATGGATTTAAATTGATGTTGACAATGAATAACCTAGGATAATCCTAGGGTGTCAAGTATTAAATAAGGTTTCAATACATAGAGGACATATAAGTGACATTCAATGATTATGTAGATCCTCTTTAAAATAAATATGTATCACTCTATGATTTCAGTTTTAGTGAATATCTGGAATCGAAAGGAACTGCATTAATGATGATTCAATGGACAATGAAATTATTTTACTCTTGAGGTACCAAATTCCATGGGAATTTCTATGGAAAACAAATTTGATATGATCACATATCTTTTTTGAGCAATTAACCATGATGGAATTCTAAATGACCAATGTAAGTAACAACGTTCTTTTCAGTCCTTCACGAGAATACATCCACCTTCCTTTAGAGGGTCTTCAATTCCACATGTTCTTGAAAAAAGGATCAATACTACTTAAAAATTATTCTCTATTTTCTAGTATTCTAATCCAGAAGATGTTGATATGGTTGTTTATAATTTATAAGGTGTAGAAACAAGTGTTGGACTATAATCAAGAATACAAGGTAACATTTTTATATTGAATCTATGGATTGGGGTGAGTTCAAGAAGTTATTTTTCAATACATACTTTCACATATTTTTTATACCAAGATAGAAAATGAGTTTTTTGAGATGAATAAAAGGGATGATGAATTTTTTGGTATTTATGAGGCTAATTTCCTGAGACATGATAGATACTCTTCAGGAATTATCATCTAACCTAGACGTAAATATGATATATTCCTTGGTGGTTTAAAACCATGAATTATAAGGGAGTTTTACATAAGAGAATTAAGATTATATAAATATATTTTTTATTATGAAATCAAGGTTGATATAGATGTTGGATTCACATATCAAAATTATGGTTTTTATAAAAAGAGAAAGCAGTAACATAAAGAAAAATCTAAAAACCACAAAGAAAAGAAGACATGATTTCAATTATTTTTTAAGTGTGGTAAGAAGCATAGATGAAATTTTATTAGGGGGTCTAATAAATGTTTTATGTTTAGAATAGAAGGTGATTATAAATTTTTTTCTGAAGCCATATGAATAATTTACCTAAAAAGTTTCATAGAATGAACCCTCCATGATTCAGTGCTACATGTGTATGAAGAACAAAAAATATCTTAACAACATCATAAACCCAAGTTCTAGTGATGATGATTGACATCAATAACCTCATAAACCTACGTAAAAAGGGATATCTCATGAAGTCACTATTTATTATAAGTGTTTAAAATGTCATATTTTATTTTGGATCTACGGACATTCTCATATCTAATGAATTTTCAATGGGTGTTAAGATTCCACCATAATAATTTTATGTGGAATTAGTAGTGAAAACCACTGATAGTACAATGATTTAATCTAAATTACATGATTCATATATGGTAGAATATTGTTGGAATGTGATTCCTATAAATATTTTCACTATTCCTTTTGTTGAATTTTATATCATCTTAATCATGGATTAGATTTATCTATATAAATTCTGCATCAATTATCATGTAAGGGATATTTCGGTATATATTTCAAACCCTGATATGATCATCCATCAATGTAATGATTTATATGAACATCACATGGACATTAAATCAATTTTATGTGTCTTAATTCCCATTCAAAAGGGTTGTTTCTATCAAATGGTTCGGGAAAAATTCAGCATCGATGATATGCCTATTGTTCGGGATTTTGTCAATTTATTTTAAGAATATTTTATTATCATTCCACCAAATTATTAAGTTTGAGGTTTCAATAGAACTCATAACTAGTTCCAAACCAACATCAAGGACTCCTTATATAAAATCTTTGATTGAGTTGTAGAAATAGTAGAAGGAACTCAAAGAAAATATTGATAAAGGATTCATTCAGCAATGCATTTCAGCTTGGGGTGAACCCATCTTTTAATGAATGATATAGATGGATCAATGCGACTATGAATTTACAATTGGGAGTTGAACAAGATAAAAATACAGAAAATGTATCCTCTCCCCAAATTTATGACTGGTTTGATCAATTGTGCAGAGAACAATACATTCCCAATATTGTCTTTCATTCTGGATATCATCTATTGAGGGTACTGAAAGAGAATACATCAATGATAACATCTATTATAGGTTATGCAGACTATGAATATATAGTTATGACTTTTGTTCTTACTAATTACCCTTCTATTTTCATGTATATAGTTATTAGAGTCTTTAGAGGTTACTTATATCTCTTATTGGTAGTCTTGAGGGATGATATTCTTATATATTCCATGAGAATGAAGATAATGAAGAAAAATTGATAATTTTACTGAAGACCCTAAGGAAGGATAGTATAAATGAAAAATTTTCAAATTTTGAATCTTGGTTGTAAAATTATTCATTTTTGGATCACATAATCTCAAGATATGGTATATCAGTAGATCCATCAATGGAAAAAAATATTGAATAAAAGACTTGACCAAACCCAGTGACTGTGATCCATTGATTTCATGGTTTATCTTGATATTATTTAAGGATTATAGTATATTTCCCATGAATATTTGATAATATGATCAAGATAACATGGAAGGCGTTCATGTTCTTCTATAAAGATGAATGTGAGTAAAATTTCAATGAATTAATGAGTTGTTTAGTCAGTGCACATATACTTAACTTACCCTATAGTGATTAAGGGTTTGTAATATATAGTGATGCATCAGTGAAGGGATCTGAATTTTGAAATATCCAAAATAACATGGTTATATCTTATGCCTCAAGAAAGTTAAAGATTCATGAGTCAAATTTCACAACTCATGAGTAGGAGTTAACTACAATTAGTTTTGCATTAAAGATATGGAGGCATTATCATTAAGGAGAAAAGTGGGATATATATGTCGATAAAAAATGTATGAAATATATATTCACATATAAGGAGTTGAACATGCGGCATAGATTATGGTTATATTTGATAATGTATTATGACTTCTCTTTTCATTACCACCATGGGAATAAAAACATGATGGCTAATTCATTGAGTCGGAAGGATAATACTAGATTTTCCCTCATGAGGATAAAAAATATCAAATAATTATGGATTTAAAAATGATTAATCTTGGAATACATAAGAAATTGTAAAATCATATCTTTCTCAAATGAATGTTCAACCCTCTATCAATGTATGATTAGGGAGGCACGGAAAGATGTTGAGAAGTGAGAAAAAAATTATAAGTGTTCCAAAGTTTAACCATGATCAGGATTGAATGATGAGGTTTTGAAACTGTTTGTGTGTTCCATCTATTCCAGATTTGAAGAATTATTTTTTCGAGTATGCTCATAGTTCTTCATTCCGTATTCATCGAGGAATTATGATGATGTATAGGGGCTTGAAATAATTATTCTATTGGGATGGAATAAAGAGATACCTTATTGAGTTTGTATACCGGTTCTTAGTATGATAAAAAGTTTTGTTTGATAAACATAATTCAAAGAGGATGTGGAATCTATTACCCATAATATAATGGAAATGATAGAGACTAACTTTGGATTTTGTTTTTGGACATCCCAAAACCTCCAAAGAGATTAATACAGTATGGGTGGAAGTGGATGGCCATAATATGTAAGAATGTTTCATCTCAATTAGGGAGGACTTCTCTCAGGATTAGAATTCCATGATATATATTAATGAAGTTGTAAAGATTCATAGACTACCAAATTATATTATATCATATCATGATCTCAGGTATACATCAACGTTCTTGTGATTTTCTCAATAAGAACTTGATTCTGAATTGATATTCAGCACATGTAATCATCTGTAGACTGATGGTCAGTCCTAAAGAACAATTAAAACCCAAGAGGTTATTTTGATATCTTATTATATGGATTTCAAAGGTGGTTAGGATTAACACCTTCTCCTAGTTGGGTTTTCTTACAAAAATAGATTTCAAAAAATCATTAATATGGAACTGTATGAAGCCCTATATGGGAAGAAATATTAAGCTCCAAAGTGTTGGGATGAGGATGGGTAAAAAAGCTATAGGGACATGAGATCACCGATGAAATTTTTAGGATTGTTAGAACCATTCACCTGCATATAAAGACAACTCAAATTCTAAAAAAGTTATACTAATAATCACTGGCATGATTTATAATTAGATGTTAATAAAAAAAATATTTGAATCTCAAATTGGAATAAAGTAATGAGATTTCGAAAGAATGGGAAACTAATCCCTATGTATTTATGTCCCTCAGAGATTCCTGGTTGTATCAGGACCATATCCTATTTTATGAAACTTCATCCAAATTTCACTCAAGTACACATTGTGGTCCTATATAACTCATTAGTACTTACACACATGTCCCTTCACATGTATTTAATTTAGATATCATACTGCAAGATCATGATCTGTCTTATTAAGAATGATGAGTTGAAATTATGGGGCAATCATAGAAAGTTCAACAAAATAAGACCACTCACATCGTCAAGGGTTTTTGAAGAAATAACCTATTAGAGGAAGCTATGTGGGAACTTTTGAATATAATAATGTTGAAGTATCCTCATTTTTTTACATGGGTGAAGAATTTTGATGGAGAAATTTAATTTAATGGCGTAGAATGTTATCCTATTGTTTTTTATATACCTTTTTCAAATAAATTAAATTTTTTATTTATACCATGTAATGAACTATGCCAAAAAAAAATTCACATGACACAGAATTAGTGTATGCTACACAGAATATCAATGTGATGTATGTTACACGGAACATTGACTTATGATACACTACACCAAACATTTACTTCACAAATAATATATATAATAATGACTTGATATATGTTACATGAAGCAGCCACTAGGCGTGTGTTATTCTAAAAAATTATGTTTCTACAAAATATCATTTTTTTATTTTAATTATTTAATAAAAATAATTATATCCTAGCTATTAAACATAGCATTATTAATAGTAATAAATAATTTTCAAAGAAATTATAATAGTTTAATATAAATAAAACTTATTGATAGAAACAATATATAATTTTTGGTAATGTCCTTATATGTTTAAAAATAATATTTTCTCAAATAATGTATATTTCATGTCCTTCTATGAAAAAAAAATAATTATAGAAAAATATAGAAATGTAATTTGAACAAAAAACATCATTGTAGAATTTATATTCTCAAAATTCGTTTAGGTTCATTTTTTGGAATTTTTTGAGAAACTTTACTTTTTGATGAATAGTGAAGGATACGAGAGTTTAATTCAAATTTTTTTCATTTAATTTTATAATAATGATAAATTATATTTTAAAATTGTTTCAACATTTAAATAGAAAATATTTTTATCAAGTTAACCAATATGAGTCACTATAACCAATTTCACTGTGAAATTGAATATAAAAAGACTACAAACATTTGATAATTTTTACTTTAAAACCCCGAATTATCAACCCCACTACGATAATAATTTTAAAGTAATTTCTTCCAAATATATGATTAGAATTTGTAAAATCGATTTCATATTTGGAATAAAACTTGTTTTTAATATCTAATTTTTTAATATTTGTTTTTTACCAAAAATATTAGTGAATGTGATTAAAATTTAATTACAAAATTAAAGACAAATTAAGATTAATAAGGGAATAAACCATATCCTTAAGGCCCAAAAATCCAATAAGCCGATCCAAAATCCATTTTATAGCCCTATTTAGACCCTATCCTTCCTTTTCTAGACATTGTATCAATATTGGATCCACTAGTAACATGTAAAACATGGGTGGAATTCCCTCTTTAAATACTTACAAGATTGCCGCTCCTCTTTCACTATAAATGGTGTCCACCTATCCCTCTTCCTCATACCTCCCAAACCACATAAGATCAGCCTATATCATATGAATAAACATTCAAATATCCATACCCTAATTCTTGAAGAATTAATTTGGGCTTACATTCTTACAAGGAAACCTTTTGGCACAAACCAAAACGAGTTACTTGATTGAGATGTAACACCTTCTCTCAAGATTCCTTCTCTTATTTTCCATCATCAACCTCCAATCACTTTTTTACCATATTTCACAAAAATAATATTTTCCCCAATATAATAATTTTTATGGTAATGGTTCAAATTTTTTTTTACCCACACCTCCATCTAATGGGAATCGAACATACTTTTTACGTGTACGGGGAACAACAACCTCACTAAATGATGGTTGTTCAATTTTTCTTTCTCACCTATCATTGTGAACATTATTATGGAAAATATATTTATATATTTTATATATTATATTTATTATGTCATTAATATGTTGAAATATTTTTAAATATATATCTTTATATGTTCCATCTAGTGTCAAAGCAATAATTGTTTTTGAGGAAGTGTGGACTACCTCCCCCTCAATGTGATGTAAATTATTCACACAATACATGGAATGTATTAAAATGGTTTTAGTGAAATTAAATAAAATATATTATATTATAATGATACATTAATGAAATCATATAAGTATATACATAAATTTTATTTTCTTTATTTTCATCAATACGATGATGAAAACAGAAACAACATTCATATGCACGTACAACTTATTGTCTCCTTGAATAGTGCATTCCATTTAATAGTACTATACTATATAGATTTTTATAATACAAATATACTAGATATAGATGATATTTATATCATGGATTACATTCTAGAATTAGGATATATGTATAAGAACTAGTGATATAAAAAATATAGACACTTGCGATGATCAAAGAATATATTATCTGAAGTGAAACATAAAGATAGGATCGTTAATAAGTAGGTAATATGAGGTCATAATAAAAAATATATGGTATTATATATAAGAATAAAGTTAAATAAAATAATAATTATAATTTTAAATTTATTATATAGGTTGTCTGAATGAGTACTAAGAGATTCAAGATGCAATGTATGGGGATTTCATCCACTTTTTTATTTATGTGAGGTACATTCTTTATTTTCCACTCTTTCCATTTGTGTGGTGTTTTACATCCCATTATTTTATTCAATATATAATATAATTAATATTTATTTGTATTAAAATATCCATTTTATGATATTTATTTCATGGGGTTTATGTTTCCAAAGATACCAAATCAGTAAAATAGTTTTGTCTCAATTTTCCTCCATTGAGAGTCGTGTTTTGTTATGCACCTAAATTCTTTTTAGAGGATAATATACATAAATTTTAAATTATTTATCATTAAATTACAAATTTTAATGAAATTTTATGTTTTTTATAATATCATTTTATTACATGTAGAGTATGTTCCCATGTTACAAACTTATAAGATATTATTAAGACATTCTCAATGCTTTTCAGGATTGTTTATGATTATGCTACCTTTGAAAATGTATAACGATCTATATCTCAAGAACATACATCAGTTTCCTGTTTATATGTTTATTCAAGATATATCCTTGTATTAGTACCATTCTTACACTCTTTGGTACTTAATAAAATATTTTTATGTAAATTCTTGCCATCTCTCTTGGGTCAGAAATATATTTTATTTAAAAACATATTTTCAGAAATGATTACAAAATTGTTTTCAAAAGATATTTTAATCCCATTTTCTGGGAAAATGTATTTTAAAGAGGTTTTGTCATTTGAAATGTTTCTTTTATAAAGTTTCAATTCTATTTTAAAATTAAAAGGTTTTCATGAGGTTTTATGTATTAAAAATAATTTTTCTATACGAAAAGAATATTTTCCTCAAGAAAAGATCTTAAATGATATTTCAAAATTATTTCCCTTATATGATAACATATATTGTTATTAATCCATAATTTTTGGGTATATTATTAAATGTTTCTATTAATATATTTTTCCTTGATGGATTGTGATTTAATGTCCTGATGTTGATGACAAAACTTTCTATTTCACAGGTTATATGCTTTTGAAAAATGTTTCTTTTCACGGGTTATTTTTAAAATGAAATAATTAGAAAACCTCTATATTTATATAGGTTGTTATATGATAACATGTGTATAATAATCATTTATTTTCATGGGTTAAGATATTTTTATTTTTGATCTATTGGAACATGTATTGGTGATTTTATTATGGGATTTGGGGAACATCTATCTTCTACAAATGCATTTAGAAATGTTTTATATCTCATAAGAAACAATAATAAGGTTGTGGGTGTAAAACATGACCAAAAAGATAGAAATGAGAGTAAACCATGAATACCATGACGGTTTGAGGAGTGGAATCATGCTACTAGGTTTTATATGGGACTGAACCATTACTACAAAGATGCTGTGGGGAGTGAATATATACTACTTAGATGATCTTGGCAGTGATACTTTGGCCACTATGGTAATCATATTACATTAATTATGTGTCAGCCACAATTCCATGTTTTATTCAAATGTTATGATTTCATGGATTATGTTATTTATTTTCTTATGATTAATGTCTCTTGAACTACCAACCTCCATGAAATGATTTATATATATGGTTTTTTATACAGGGTATGATATTCTATTTTCATGATCATGTTCTCATACCCTTATTCTCATGATTCTGATTACATATCTTTCTTATTTACCCTGGATAAGAATTTGAGGTCACCATTTTTTATGTCTGCTTCACCAGGTTATGTAGATAGGTTATATTTTTTTTGTTTATAAGAAGGTTTATACTCAAGATGTACTATGTGTGATTTAATGTAGTGAACTTATGTACCAATATTTATGTTTTCCATGTTTCTAATGTCTATAGAAAAATACATTGTTTTTTAATAGATTTTTTATAAATTATTATGTATTCAAAAAAGGATATGAAATGTTAATTTAAGAAAATATTGGATCTCTATAGGTTGAAAACTTCATGTCACCTCTGATCTATCTCTGTTGTCACCTCTCACCATAGAGAAAAATTCACCTCTCACCAAAACTCTTAAGAATTCATGAATTAATCTATTTTTTCAAAAAAATGGTTCTAAACTCAAACATGGCCATTAAATAACCAATATACATTTTATTTAATTATAATTAGTGTACATTTCCAGTCTACCCACCAACAAAGAAACTCACTTTTCATGTGTCACATATCTTAAATCCTAGGAACATATTATCAAATCACTATTTTTTCTCATCAAATGTGAATCTTGTCAATCTTGTATCTCCCTTTTCACTCATATTAAAAATAGGTAATTTTACATACTTCATTGTCTACAGCATGACCACAAAACGAACAAGGAATCATTATAAGTCCATGATCATCAACCTATGCATTATCTATATGATATCTGACCATCTAGGATCACATTCCATAATATCATAATAATCATGCGTAAAAAAAACATGGATATGTATTTTATCAATCAGACTAATAGAAACCAACCTTTATACCAAAAATATAGAACATGATGTCTTAGTGATTCTGAATTCCCAATGAGAATTCATTACAATATCACATTAATATGTAGAACTTCATATACACCAATATAATAACTGACGCATCTACCCATGACTATGTCACAAAGTCTCTGACAAACCCTTGATAACAACTCTTTATAGATAACATTGAACAACATAGTTTATATCATCCATAAATATGTTCTTATAAATATTATTATCTACTTATCAAGGATCAAAGTTCACCCAAATATCCCAAAAACCATACCTCACAAAAATGAAAACTCATGGGTAACACACCACTGTTGTAATCTCGAGTACCCTAGAGTAACTCACATTCCATAACAAACCCATCATGGGTTCTCAAATGTATATGGAATATCATGTCCAATCCTTAGTATATCATATGAACTAATTCTCACTAGGGTTCCACATATGGAATTACCCCTCAAGAATTACAATCCAAGGATAATCATCCTCTGTTCTTCGCATGAGGGATCCTCCCCCTCTAAGATAAAATCATTACATTTTAATATATATATATAATAGTATCAACCACCTTGAACTATATCAAGTTCACAATATTCTTATAGTATAGTTAAATATAATTCCTATAATACAAAACATGTGGATATAATATATAGTCAATTATTGAAACATAAAATAAGTGAAACCATTTTATTTTTAGGATCCTTATCAATAACACACACATGGGTAATATTAGTAAGGAATGAAATGTATTTATAAAAATAATAGTGCCTTTATAACTATATTACACATTAAAACATTATAATCCTCATCCATATTAATCTATATATAAGAACCACATGAGCTATCATCAGAAAATAATATAATATGGTTCAACTAAGATGAATTTACCATAAAGGTATATAAGAAACTCAAATGTATGTTTTTCTAAAACACGATTCCACATAACCCTCATTGTTTGTGATGTTGATCACACACTACACACATATTTCATGTAAATTCTATATGCCAAATATGATGCCTATAAACATGTCACATTCTATCACTCCATGAGTTAAAATTCATAAATCATAAATCATAAATCCAAAATACCAAGTCTTCCACAACAGATAAAATAATTCCACTATAAAAGATAAAAATAGGAATAGTGACCTTGTATCCCTAGTAACTTGTAATTCCTATTAGAAAAGTTTTTTTGGGAAGCACCAGTCTGACATAAATCAAAATATTTGAATCATTCCAATATCACTTATCTATCATATACCCAAATATAAAAACAATAAAATACTCTAATACACTATATGATATTGATCACGTAATATTTTATACAAACTATTAATTCACTCTATGGTTATGAGGCCATTGAGTGGTTCTCGGATAAAGGAGTAACTACTGGGACCTCAGGAATGTTTCGACATATGCTAGAAGTTTCTTACTCTTTGCAAGGTTTTAGAGTGTCATCATGGGGAGACTATGACACCATATCTAAGTGTGAAATAGAACATTGGAAAATATATTACCAAACATCATCTACAATAAATAAACATATTACAAAAAAGAAATAATTCACAAAAACGTTCAATATCTGAATCCATGCAGATATAGACACTAATATAAACTCATGGTCACCTTAGTATAGATTTATTGAACACCTAATAGGATAATAATTATAATTAAAATTAAATATATAATTCAAATTATACAGGATCCCATATTATCCTTCATTAATACATTAATGCCAATATCCTACTCAATTTCAACTATCCTAATAAAAAATGATACTATGGGCCTCTCCTAAATTGGATCCTATAAAAAATACAATATGATTTGGTACCCTAGTGTCCTGGATGCCTGAACATTGTTTTATTATTACTTAGTAGGGAACCACCAACATAGACCCAATCATAACAAATGAATATTGGGTTTACACATGTAATATACAGAACAAGAAAGAAAATATTATGTTGATGTCTAAATAAATATCACACTACTGTTCCATTGATTTTAACATGACAACATTTACTAACTATACCATATTTGGATAGTGTAAATTATCCTTTGATGTTGTCATAAAAACCTAAAAACCAATAATATTCCCATGGCTAGTTTTGAGGATAATTTTCTAGAAAATATATTTTTTTATGATCAATGGATGAATTCTATTAATAAGTAATAATCATCCAATATATTGTTGATCACTCATGGGTAAGTGCATCCCACCAAGGTCATCTCACATTTACACCCCATCAATGGGAATTGTCTACCAATCATCCATATCATATATCATATTAGTGGGATATGTGTTCTTATAATCCATACAATAGTAGTTGGAAAAGTGGTATTTTTCAAGGATAGAATCCAAGGAATCCCATGTATCTCAATACATCTCGGTGGGCTATGTATCCCACCCAATCCATCCCAATAATATTAGGCACTAAGGATAGATCTGAGGAGAAAATACAAGCCATCACATGTATCTCAATACATCTCATAGGGTAGTACATCCCGCTTGAAACTTACTAACATTAGTAGGCCTTAATGTCAGATCCAAGGATAACATCAAGGGAATCTCTTGAATTTCAACACATCTCGTTGGGTAGTGAATCCTACCCGAATCAGCCCATTTGATTAATTTATATGTTGTTGTAAAAATTCGTGAACTAATCCCAAAAATCCAAGGTAGTCCTCTAAATTGAATGTCTAATAATCATCATAGACATAACATCCACACTTCCCTGATTCAGGTTATAATATGACACATATAATTATCACTACTCATTCTTGTATCCACCCTATAATTTTTTCACATATCATTACGGCACCCAAAAGGGTCCCCTAACCCACATTACACACAAAAAAACCTTATGAGTTACTCTATATCATCACTAACCCGCATGTAATCATTCATTACATAGAGGGCCTAATGTCCCTTAACACCATCATAATCATGTCATGACCTCACAACTCTCACAAGATAATCCCTATTGGTATCAGAAGATAATGTTGGTATAAAGACTATATCAATAACCAAGTTGTCACTAGGTATGTCCTCATACACCCACCCCATTTTTACCATTACCTATGAATACCTAACGAATTTATCGTATCTCAAGATGGAAGAAACACTCATATTATGTTATTTATGTTATCCCAATGGATCTAAGGAATATCAAGGTCCATTAATTTCCTCTCACAAAACCCTTTAAAAAAATCTCATCTGATTGAATGTATCCAAGGATCCAATACTATTTCATCCATGTTATATTAATTTAATTTAATTTATACAATGTAGGGACACATCTATATCATGTAATGAATTTATTATGAAGTCGTTCTTATCAACATCTGATTCATCCTGAGAGTGCACAAGGGTCCCTCATGGCCCTTAAGACTTTGTACAATTTATTTGAATATTTAATTTAAAAACCATTAATTAAGTTATAATTTTAAATATCCTTAAATGGAGAGAACATATATAAATTTAAAAACCAATATAAATGAAATAAGATTTCATAAGGATATGATCTAATGAAAATCTACCTCTATTTCATATTTTGTCTATTTTAAGTGAAGCATGTCCACTCTCTCCCAAGCTCGTACATGCACTAGAAACAATTGTATAAACTTTATGAGAACCAAACGCATTGCAAAGCCTCAAAATTAATTATTTATAATTAAATTATAAATAATTAAAAATAAAAATTAAATAGTTACTATTTTTTTTTTCAAATAATCACTAAGAAACTAATCGAAAGTACATTTTACAATTTAATGGTGACCAAACACACAAGGAAGAATTGTGGTATAACTTCAAAATAATCCTTGTAAATCCCTAATAATGAGATCTTATAAAGAATAAAATTTCAATTTTGTAGGAAAAAATTAAAAATAAAATTTCATAATGATGTACCTCTAGTGAAATAATATAAAACGACTTGTAATCAACTCCTCATAACATCCCATGTCCACAAAGATAAAAATACAATGTGTATAATGAATATTTACCATTCTATGGTGGAATCAACAATTAACCTTATGTTAAAGATAATAGAATCTAAGAAGAATGAAAGTGGTCGACCAATGATGAAGGAGAGAAGAAATTACACCTAAATTTGATTAATGGATAGCATCAGAAACACCAAAAATATTAATGTAATTGATGAATACAAAGGGTGTGAACCATGATTGAATTTCCATGTTCTATTAAGAAGAAAATAGGTGCCCAAAAACTTAATAATCAATCTGGTAAAGGGGGTTTTCACATAAAAAAATAAAATTTATAGAGGTAAAATTACATTAACTGTAGTATGTGCTATGTCATGGTTCACTCTAACATTCCATTGAGAACCAAGACACACCGAGTTCCATGGAAAAGGTGCCTCTACCCTCTATATTTAAGTACCAACCAAAACATGCAATATTCTATGGTGGTGCTTGATATTTCTTAAACTGAACTCCCACAGTTGTCACAGTTATCAAAATTCCTATAATTGGAATTTTCCCATGCTTTTCTGCATCTAGAAAATCATAATGATCCTGAAGGATAACATAGTAACCATGGACTTTGATATAAAAAAATCAATTATATCTATGTAATTACAACCTACAACATGAAAAACGTACATTTTGGCTCTCTCAGTTTCTAACAAGAACATGACCCATGTTCCATGCCCTCGCCTAATCACAACCCAATATTTAGTTATGAACATGTAACACAATTTGATCATCAATACTTGTACAAAAATATCTCATTGGTATGGTGTAACTCTTAGAAACTCAAATTGGTCACTATTTGTCAATGACATCTCCTTTATTGAACAAAAATTTTAATTCCCCTAGAAATTCTAAACCTGTACCAACATGGGATTTTATAGTTGAATATAATATATAATGGGTTATTATTTTTAATAGGATATCACAATTGTGATTATTGTCATATATGGGAAACAATTATAGATAAAATATAAATATAAATAAACATATATCATGTTTAAATGCATGAATCCAACAAAAAATTTCAATTTTATTTTTTGTGATGAAATTTTCTTTAATATTGATGAAATATTCATGACAACAAAATTAACAGAAATTATTTTTAATGTCTTACCCATAAAAAATAATTCATCATAATGGGGAGAAATAAAAGGAAAAAAATTCCAAATAAATAATTTTTTTAAGTAATAATTACATGCTTTATTTAGTAATAGAAATTACAGTGAACTGGGATTATCAGTCATAAATATTACATCATTTCACAAATATTCATTACATTACACAATCACACACCTATGGACCAAAATAGTTTAGCATCATTTGAATTATAGAAACACAAAAAACTAGTCCATATGTAAATAACATCTTCTCCCACAATGATCTTCATAACTTTCACCCTTCATAACAATATCATGCAACATACATTTCTTCAAAACCATGTAAATGGAACACATTAAAGGGGGTGATTATAATCCCAGTAATGGTAAACAAGGGGGATATGCAATCATATCATTAACATCGGCTTGTGATAACAATAAAATAAAATTTGAAAACCATACCCTACATATCAAATATAAAAATATTGAGTCATGGAATAATGATTTGTATTTAATAAGACATTAATTATAAGGTAATAAAAGAACATTTTTGATGAGTGAATAATATTTTCATAAGACATGAAATATTTGGGATACAAATATATAATGAAAATAATTTCCCTGTTACTCAAGTCTCACTTTCAAGGATATCATAGTGGATTGGGTTAATTCCCCAAACCATCATAATAGACAAGGTTCACTCACAAAAACATCATAGTGGAAAAATGTCACTTACAAAAATGGGTTCACTCCCTACACTAGTCATGTCAATCTCATGAGATATAAATCATTAACTACTAAATTTAAGGGATATATAGGGCACACAAACAACATACTAATAACCATATTTATTTATACCATAATATTTTAAGAAATTAATACTATTATAACCCATGAAGTGAATTGGGATTCATAAACATGTAATGAAATCATAAACTATTGAATATAGATAGGTTTTGTAATTATTTAATCTTTTCATAATGGCATATCCCATGAAAAAATAAGAGAGTTTCATAAGAATTTTTTCATTTTTGAACCATGTGAGAGAACATGTTTCAAAATATTCAGGCCATTAAAAACATAAACCATTCAGTGAAATAATTATAATGGTATCCATGGAAAATATCCATAGTAAATAATAGATAACATCAATTAATTTCATCATAGATATAAAATAATTTTGATCGATCATTTCAAATAATTTTTTATTAAAAATATCCATTCCTATTAATTTTTTTAATCATAATGAATTTTTAAAATATTTTTCATGTAAAATAACTTTAAACCTTATAAATAATTCTTAAAATTAGAAAATTATCATGAAGAACAAAAGTTTGTTTCATTATGTACTTTCTAAAATATGTATTCCTTTCACATTTTCCAAAAATTCCAAACCTAATTTTTTTAGAAAATGACATGAAGATTTTATTTAAAATAATTTTAATAAAGAAAAAACGGATAATAATTTCTTCCAAAAACAATATGATCATAATAGAAAAAATTAATGCATTTTTAGAAAACATGGTTTTTTGAAGAAAATATATTTTCGTCCAAAGGGATAAACAAATTTAGGGTTTGTTAAACAAAATACTTATTTATTTTATGTAACATATAGTGTAAATGGAAATATTATAGTTCAATATCCTTGATAACAATAGGATAAGAGAATTAATATCTTTTTTTGAGAGATGGGTCATAATATTTTATCAACAAAAAAATAATCATATAAATGCCTAATAAAAATAAGATATTTAAACCTGAAACCATTAAAAATTTTGTAACAATGAATCATAATACCGAATAAAGAATAAAAAAAATGGAACATAAAATAAAATGATTATAAATAAATTCATTATAATAAAAGTTAAATGTTATTTTTTATACTCCTCATGAAATAATATGTGTGTATAACATAATGTGTGTCTCAGTGAAGGAAAATTGAGATAAAAATATATTAATAATTATTAATAATTCAAATAATAATAAGGAATAAATGATAAAAATTAAATATAATGAAAAAATTTTATTCATTATATACCATTTTATTGTTTTACTATATACAACACATTACTAAAAAGAGTTGTGAATTTTTTATTTTTTACTAGAATTAAATGAGAAACTCGCAATCACTTACCATAAGTCTTGACTTTCGTTATACTCATTCGAATATCATGTATAATAAATATATTTTTTCTATAAATAGATTATATATACATATTTATATATATCATACCATATATTATTATTTATGAACTTGTATAACTTATTTATTACCAATTCCATGTTAAAGTCATGTTTCGGGCAACATGTCCTTAGTTTTTCATGTATGTTTTGACTTTTCATTTTTTAGTCAAATTAAATAAATAATGATTTAATAATATTAATAATTTGAACCATGATATAAAAATAATATAAATTATACATATAATTATTTTAATTCAAAAAAATTAGTGATAGGAATTCAAATACACCATTCATGGAGACAAAAAGTCATACATGAACAGTAATGTTGTGTCCATTTTAATGTTGTATTGAATAAATTTAAAGTAAATTATTTCTATTATCACTAAAAAGTTATTTATATTGGTAAATTATAAATATAATATATAAATAATAAATCTATAATTATTTTTATCAACAAAATGTGGTAATGGAGAATCAAATAACATCAGTTCATGAGGTAGTAGTCCACCGTGCAAATGAATAAGGATTTCATAACTCATTCAATGGAAGTGGAGTTGGTTGTATGTCATGATAAAAACATAACCATATAAAAGTATATATATGATACTAACGTTATTATATTATAATTTTATATTAATAATTTAATGAGGTGGAGTAATAAATCAAACAAAAATACTCATTGATAAGGGTCGCATTTTCTTTGGGTATCCCCCTTAGGATTTCACAAAAAATCCATCCAAGGATGGATTTATGTAAAAAAAATGATTCTAGGATGATAAAAGGGATTTTATTTAGTGATTTGGATATTAATTGGAGGATAAAAAAGGATTAAATGTGTAAATAAAATAATATATGTGGTGGCTTTTTATAAGTGAAGAGAGTGGCACACTTGTAATTTCTCAAAAACAAATTCATACCATATTTTTGTAGATAAAAAAACTCTAATAATGATGAATTATTGATAATTAATGTGTAATAGTCTATATATTTCCAAAAAATATTTTTTTTTTCAAGTTTATATGATATTTAAACCCTTATCTTTTCAGTTTAACGCTTTATAAACCCATTTTTACCTTCACTATATTAACTAATTTTTTAATTTTTTACTATAAATTTTCTTCAAAAAATAATTTAAACTTATTATATACTATAAATTGTGAAAATTAAAAATATTGAATATATTTTTCTAAATTAAATTCATGTAATTGGAAAATTTAAATTTATAATTAATCCCGCATATGTAATGAAAAAATGGGGTTTTTAAGAGAAAATGTACAAAATTTTAACATGTTTTTATATCAAATTCAATATAAAGTTTATTACAATGAACAAAATTTAATTAATGAATTTATAATTAAAATAATTTTAATTTTAAAACACATTATAATATAATTTATCTTTATAACTAATTTATACAAAAAGTGGGTTTTCAATTAAAATTATCAGATTTTTACTCTTCATCAAAAAATTAATCGCTTTTGAAAATGCACAAACATTTACCCTAAAATAATTTTAACGTGATAATTACAGAAATAATTATTATTTTTTAAATATTATTTTCATAAATATTTATTAATTTCATTTTATTACCACGTACAAAAAGAAATAAAAATAATTTTTTAGTGAAAAAAGTATTTCCAAAATGTATTAATTCTTTTTTAATTTTTTTACCTTTTTTTCAATATGTTTAATTTATATAAAACCACTATATTTAATATTTAAGAATTATTTATTTCCTATTGATATCATATTGTATAATTTCGAGGATATAATAGGGTCATTTGAAAGATAATATTAATAATTTATCTGGGTATTTTAATCATAGTTTTGTACGTAGTGTAAGTTGTACCAACATTTCATGTAATAAAATAATAACTCAGTGTTTGTGTATAATTAAAATTAATAATGAATTTAGGATTTTTTGAATAAAATATTAAGAACTCAATATGTTACATTTTAACCTAATTAAAATTAATTTCTACCTCGAAATACATCACTCTAATTCAAACACAAGAGTATACTTCTACCTAATAATAACCTCTTTTTTGAGCATATATTCCTAAAACCAGTGGGTTTTCAAGGTGAGTGGGCCATTTTTTATAATTATATTTATGATCCACAATATTCACTGGTTGTTCCTTATAAGAAATATCATTCTAATATAGTATAATCTAGGAGTTTAGTACATGTGATGGGCCAGATATGTACTTCTTTAGATGAAATACATGGAAGACGTCATAAAATTGAGAGTGGTTTGGTGTATGTTCTATATGATTGGAACAAATCATGATATTTTCTTGAATTTTGAAGGTATATATATACCTAGGGATCAGTTTTCCTTTCTTATTGAATCTCTTAATCTTACTCCACGGGGAAATTCATATAAACACCTAGTTCCTAACATCAAATTATTGACCACGCTAATGTTTTTAGCATACCATTTCACCTACTAAAAAATTACATTATGTGTTTCTGAATGGATTAAAACGTATCTTTAATTTATTTAGCAATCACATTTCTCAATAAATTTCATTATCCAGCTTTATTCCAACACACTATAGCTCTATATTTCATTCTATAGAGGGATTCATAAGGATCCATCTAAATAAACTATTACAATCTATTGTTTTAAGAAAACTCAATTACACAAAGGAGTTGATCGCAACCACCTTACAAATCCAATGGATAATTTTTTAACCTATAATTTATGATTTTAATTAACAATTCTGACTAACCATATACTTGAGTATTATATAATGTATTGAAACTCAACTTATTATCAAGACCATGTTGAAGAATTCAACATAACATTGATGTCAAACACAGATCTAGATAAAAAAATAGAATGTGGTAATTAATTAAAACATACCACTTCCTTAATGTATTTCACGTAATGATGACATGGATAGAAATCTTCTCTGGGAGTTTTAAAGAGTGCTGACTTTGTAAGGAAGCCAACTAAAACCCATATAAGATTATTCACATTCGATGATTTGGTGAGTCTAATGAAAAAATAAATGACGACGTTTTCCTATTTCCATTATGGAATTGGTAATAACTATAACATCCCCCGGTATTTTTTTCTCTCAAACTTATCATAATGAAATAATACAATCCCTATAATATCTCTCTTTATTCTATCCCACCAGATGTTCTCTTGCATATCTCTATACGTATTTGTACATCTAAGATGAATACAGAATGAAGTGTTTTGAGATTCATCTAAACTCTCCTTCTTCTAATATGAAATGGATTGAATGCATAAATGGTTCATGAGCCTTATCATTCCATCATTATCAAGGTTAAAATCAAGAACATTTCTAAATTTATTTTTCATCTCAATATATTTCTTCTCATCCAATTTACCCTTCACTTTGAGATATAGATAAATATTAAATTATAAAGAGATAATATTTATCCCCTTTATTCAATATATTCAATTCTATACATTGAAAATCCCAAAATAGTGGGTCTTTTCTAATCCTCATAATGGATATAATAGCATGATCCTTTGGACTCAATGCATCAACCACATTGTCTACTTTCAATGGGTGGTAATGTATTGAGTAGTTATAAACATTAATATGCTCTAACTATATTTTTGATTAATATTAATAAAATTTATTTTTCAATATATAGATTAAAATTTTTTGATCAGTATATATATAACTCTTTTATCTATAAAAATATCCCTTATTGGTATTTAATGAATAAAGTGTTGTAGCTGACTTCAAGTCATGAGTTCGGTTGTTTTTCTCATGAACCATCAATTTTCATGAGGCATATTCTATTAGCAAAACATTTTACATAATAAAACATCCAAATCGATTATTGGATGCATCAATATGTATTAAAAACCCTTATCCACTACATTTTATTGTAATAATAGGCGAATTGACTCATTTTAATTTCTCACCATTGAAAATTTCCTCACATTTATATATCCAAATGAACATTAATCCCATATATGTTAACTTGGTGACTAAATTATATATTCAAAATTAATTTTACAAAAACTATCAATAATATTAAACGAACACAAGAAAACTATAGAAGGGAGTCACTATTGCTGGTGTGGCCCAACATTTGATAGCCTCTTTATTTGACAGATCTACAGATATTCCATCTCCCAAGATTATATGACCAATAGATGAAACCATTTTCTTCTAAAATTCACACATTATAAAGTTTTCTTATTGTGTCTCCTTAGTTTGTGTCATTTTTACAATTCTTGAGTGACATTTATGATCTTACATTCCCATTAGATAGAATAGAATATCAAAAATAATGAATATCAAAACCTGATAAAGGTAATCTCTATATACACTATTCATTAAATCAATCATGATCGTGGTAGATTTAATAAGACCGAATGATATAATTATATATAAACTATTTCAATAACATTAATGGAATTCTGTCTTCTGTATATCCTCCTTGACCATTTGTTAATGATATCTAAAATGAAGGTCAATATTGAAATAGTATTTGTCTTAGCGAGGTTGATAAAAATAGTCATCAACATGAGGATGCCAATATTTTTCTTAATTGTAATGTTTTTTAGTACCTGATAATACATTTTGAGTCACATTTATCTATATTTATTTCTCACAGAAAGAATAAGTGCACCCTAAGCTAACACACATGGCTGAATAAAATCCATTTTATTTGTTCTCTGGGATTTACTTTGTTGCTTCTTCCAACTAAATATGGTACATTATATAAGTAGTCATTAAAATTATTATGAAATAAAGTATGATATCTATTGAGAACACAAAATAAAATTTTGATGGAAGGATATGAATCTCCTCTAAAAATACGTGAAAATTCCAAAAAGTAGACATATCATCGATGTAAAGTTTCTACCCCACAATTTGAGATAACCCTCCCTTCTCTGTGGGAACGAAGAACCATTTAATGGAAATAATCCCCATATAATTTTCTTAATTATAATGATATTGATTGGACATTATATGTTTTTTTGTAATATTAAATGTTACTTTCTGTCCTAAAAAATTGATGTGGGTATTTTTTTAAATAAATCCAAACCAGGCCTAAGATAAAATCAAATTATAATAGAGTAAGAATGATGATTTTTAAGAAATAACATTCCCAAAAACTTCAAATTTAGAAGAATCATATACATGAGACTAAATCATCCTACCAATAGTGAAATTCACTACTAATTCCACACCTAATCATTTTTCAGGTGTTTGGACAACAATAGAATTTTTTTGGATATAGATGAATGGGTATATCTATATTCTAATAAGACAATTTCTATTATAGAGTGGATGTTAATTATTCCTTTAACCACATCAAAATCATATCCAACATTTCAGAAAATGATTACAAAGATTTCTTCTCTTCTGGTAGATTTTGAGTTTGGTGACATTGATCATATTCATTAACCATTAGATTTGGGAACTAGTTATCATAGTGCACATACTCCATTCATTTGATTAAATGGAGTGTGGATGGTTCATTTTATGCAAATTTCCTTATATTAACATCATTATCTAACTACTTCTCATAATTTTTACAATCAATTTATTGATGACATGGTATTTCACAATTAAAACATCCATTAGTCCCCTTAATTCAATTTCCTCCTTGTTTATTACCACTTGTTGAGCCTAATAGAAATCAAATCTTCATCTCTACATGGTTTTTAGATATCTTTTTAACTCCATCTTAATTTTCTTATCTAACCATATGACCAATACATTTCTCTAACCTCCATTTAAACCTTCATATAACATAAAACATCCTATTAATGGATATTGATATCTCCTTTGATAGACACCCTTCATTGAAGTGGTTTTAAGCCACCAAAAAATCAATCAACCATAATTTTTGGTTTGATGATAGTACAATAATATTAACTCAAAAGTATTGTAAAATTTTTCCATATGTACCAATAATTTCATCCTCATTTAGTATTTACTGAATGAAACCCTTTATAATTTTTATATGGAAAATACAAGGAATGAACTTATTGAAAATATGTTCTTGAACTCATCCTCATCCATGTAATCAATTTCGTCATGTTGCCACATATTCAGAGTAATATACCACCATTGATCTTCTTTACCTTAAAAATTAAAGACGAAAAAAATTAACTTTTTGATGTTTTGAACAATGGGAAATGAAAAATAATTATTTAGTGGTATAGATACATTGCTCAAAAACTAGTAGATCAGTGGTTGCACTAAAGTATGTTGGAGGTTTCCTCATATATGTCTCAAAAGACTGTTTTTACCGTATTTTTATTTTATAGGTCCAACATGATTCATAAATTGATTACGTTGTGTGGGTATGGAAAAATTACATTCCAACTCCCATAACATGTGTTTTATCAGGAGGGAAATCTTATCATTCCCACCATACACATCATTAACATGGTTCCTTCGAGTTACAAATATTGAATATAAAAAATCATAGTTTACAAAACAATAATCATAGTGGGGAATCAAATAACATGATCCATAGTAGAATAATATTGGAAAAAGAGATAGAAATTGTGGCATATACATTGTTATATAATATCATTTCCTTGTTATTAAAGGATCAATTCTAAGGATATCATAGTGGAATCGGTTCACTCCATAAACCATTATTGTTGTCATGGTTCACTCCTAATATCATCATAGCAGAAAAAGTCCCTTACTAAATCAGTTTAGTCCACATTATAATCATCTCTATATCCTGATATTTAAATCATTACCCAGTGAATTAGAATGAGATATAGGTCTCTCCCATATCATAATTAAAAACATATTTCAATTATCAATAACATCATAAAACATTAATCTAACACCTGATATTTTTTATGTGACATAATTTTTTAAAATTTCATTGACTTCTAATGTTGTAAGTGACACGAAGATAATATTTTTCTACATGTACCAACATATTTTATTGGGTTATATGAAACACTATTCTTGGATTGTGTTACACATAATTTCTAGTTCTTTAGAAAGATATCATATCATACATGATTGAGTTTAAACAAACAACTAAATACTATTATGTTATATTATAAACTGGATAGTATAATTGTGAGTATGAACGATATTAACTAAAATATGAATTTATTCTTTATAGATGAATATATAATTACTTCGATGGAGATAAATTATTTATAAATGAAAATAAAACCCTTTTAAAAAATGAATTTTTATTATGAAAGATGATTTCAATGAAAATAATTGAATTTATAAAATAATAAAATTATTTTTGTATGTATTTTTATAATTAATTAAATATGTAATATATGCAATTCAATTCTTAAAATTCAGCTTATATTTTTTCTAAACATGACATATAAACAAATTCAATTTTTCAGAAAAAATTAATTATTATTTATAAAATGTAGTTTTTCATAATTTTGATAGGGCGCCCATTTTAAATATAATTTTGACACTTGTTTATATTATATTAGATAAAATATTATTATTATTTGTAATTTGGGTATCAATATTTTTTTGGTTTAATTCTTGATATTTATAGGATAATTATAACTTTTTGACTAATAGAAAACAATAATTATTTTTAATTGAAAAATTCTGTTCATTAAAATTTAATTTTATTGTGAACATTAATATTTTAATGGTTTTAAAGATTAAAATGATTATATTTTTGTAATATAATATAATTTGGTCCATTAACAATATTTTTATATTGAATTTAGATGTAAAATAATTTCATATCTTTTGCATGTTTTATCTTTTAAAATATGTTATCTCATTCTGAAAGTGGAATGAATTTTAAATCAATTATTTGGACTTCTGAGTTTTTAATTTTGAAAAATGTATTTCATAATTTAAATTAGTGGCTCCAAATTATATAAATTGGTTCCATTTATTTTAGGACATTTTGAATAGATAAATCAATAATTTTTATTAATATATTAAAAAGGTAAGTCAAGTACTTAAGGGTAATAAATATAATAAATTTACCTTAACACTTCTTCTAATATCATTGGAATAGTGTTTTTTTGACACAAATCATCCTTATATATAAATTTTATCATTTTTTAGACACTTGGATTAGATTAGGACATTTAATATATATTATTTATAGAAATGTTAAATATGCATTGCTCATATTTTATAAGTATAAAATTTTTAATATATGGTTATAAAAAAGGAATGATGGACTATAAATACAAATTTCAAATAATTTTATTTACATTACCAATGTAATTTATTTTCAATTTTAGGATATTAATAATTTATATAAATGATTATAAAATGATGATATAGAAATTATTTAATTGATTAAAACCAATAAAATAATATTAATTAAAATTATAATAACAATTAATCAAATAAAAATGGACAAATAATTTTTTTTGAGTATATCTCTACGATAAGAATATAAGGGTCTTGTTTTTTACCATTTAGAGTGACATGGAAATGATTATTACACTTATAATATTTTATTTAATGGCATGTTAAAGTTGTCACATTTAAGATTTAATTAATATAGAACTTTTATTATATGCATTTCAAAAATATATATTAGACTATAAATATTCACCTAAAATATTTACGAGTTATATTTTTGATGTTATTATATTTATTATTTTCAACCAATTTTTTTAAATTATTACATAAAACAGCTGTAGTAATGGTTTTTGATGAAAATATCAAATTAATGTTATTAAAAATATAAACACAGATATAATTTTGGATAAATAATATAATAAACAAATTTTAGAGTTTACATTAACCCATTAAGAATATAAACAAATATTTACTTTTTGAGGATAAAATATTATCTTTATACATTTAAGAATCCATTAATTGAATAACATCAAAATTGATACTATGATATTTCTTGCCAAATAATGTTTTATTAAAATAATTAAAAATAATAATATATTTTTTTAAGATATAAAATACTTATTATATGTTCTAAAAATTTCTAAAATTGTCATTTTTTTATATTTTATATCAAATAAGTAAAACATGACACTATTTTAAATTTGAATATTTTGTTACCATAGTGATAATTAAAAACGACTAACTAGGGGATAATTAAAATGATAATGTTTAAATTGAATTAACCTTTTTTATAAAATTTATTGGTTTAGGATATTAGAAACTTATCTAATATCATATTTTGAAAATATCAAACATTCTTTCATTTTGTATGTGGATTTATTTTCTTATAAATTAATATTTTTGGAGATTCCCAAATTCACCTCACCTAAATTATAAAAAGAACCTTCTCCCTTACATCTTCACATCACATTGAGACTAAAATATTGTATATCACCTACCCATTTTCTATATAATATTATTTATTTACATTGTAAGGGTTATTTTATTTTCAATAGACCAACTTTAGTTCCTTTAAGAGAAAATCTAGAGTGAGAGTGTTGAATAAGAGGCAAACTCTTATACTGATCCTTTCAAAATTATTTCTTCTTCTGTATCCTCGTACTGAGTTTTTTTCATTCTAAATTAATAAATATAGTATCACCTATATGTATAGATACTATTATAATTATAGAACAACCATATTCCACATTCTATCCATCACAGTAAAAAAGAAATCACCACATGTGCCTACGTACAACATACCATCTCCACAATGGGGTGTATTCACCTTTTCACCACCATTTACTTGGATGGTTACAAAGATGAAAATAATAACTATATATGATAATTATAATAAGAAATATATCAGATAATAACATATATACTACCCAATTTTGTATCATTTCATAATTAAATGAATGATATCATTGCACATGCGTACATATGACCTACCGTATCCACGATGTGATGCGATTCATTTGCAATAATATCATTTATATAATGACTGAATAAATGTATATAATGAATAAATATAACAGATATTACATTATTAACATTATATAAATTATATTAAGGATTCCAATAATGAATAATAGTGATTTATATGACAAAACATGCATCAAATAATGTAATATAAAAGAGTAATAATGAGTAATTATTAAACAGGTGGTAATATGATCACATATAATCTCATAAAAATAAATCCAGTTTTATATAAAGTTTATAACACTCAATAATCCATTATACATGAGTTTATGATACATACAATGGAATCCAAAACTAAGGAAATGAATAATTTCGCTATCTCATTATTGTTAGATATTTTTCATATGTAAGTATTTAAAATGGATTATTTATCATCAATGGCCAGGTTTTATAAATATTATTTAATAAATTTTTTTATTGTTCTTATAATGATGCTTAATGTCATTTTTACCCATATTAAAAATTTTAAAACATGGTTTTAAAATAATTACTCCTTCATTTCCCAAACAAGTTACTTTTTTACTTTTATAAAAAACTTACGATAAGAATGTTTTTAACTTATATAGGATTAATAGATCCTTAAACTATGATAACCCTATATTTACATTATTATTAACTTTTAGAATTCCTTTTTTTCTACGACATTATTTTATTTTAAATTTTCAAATTAATTTATAAAAATAAATTATTTTTGTTGACGTAAGGATATGATCCTAAATAATTAATTTCATGTCTTTTATGGAAATTATTTTCCATCTAAGATGGAATTATTTAATAAGTATAATTTTATTTTATAAAATATCTATTATTCTTATGGATTTACTATATTTCTGATGAAATTGTATTTATGAAATTGATTTTTTAACAAGGATTATGTCATGATGAAATGATGTTTAAGAAACAAACTTTATTCCTTATGTTATACAATGATTAATGATTTATATTATTGTGGGACATGTATGAGTGATTTCATTATGATATTCTTGGACCATTATCACCCTTTAATGAATTTGTTAAATATTTACATCCTTTGATATAGAAAGGACTATAATAAGAAGTGATCTCGGTTCAGTAATATAGGGATGGAATGAGAAATGGACTCGGTTTAATAGTACAGGTCTAGAATTGTATATAAACATTGTTTAGTATTACATGGTAGGAATGAAGAGTGAAGTTAGTTCCGTAAAGTACCTTTTCCTCTAGGATTATGTTGGTAATGAACTTTGGCTAATATAGAAATGTTTTTCTATTATTAAGGGTTTTCTACAATTCTATGTTTTCTGCCAATCAAATTTTATCATGGATCATGTTCCATTATAATATATGACTTATGAAATACTGATACTTATTTCATTACTCAATATTTTTATATGTGTTATACATGGTATGAATTTCAAAAGTTATGTTCATGTTTTTACATGAAAATATTCATGTTCTGTTTTATATTTTCCATTTTTACACTTATTGAGCATAGAAGGTTACATTTTCATATTTTTTATTTCCCATATTATATAAATAATGGATTTAGGTATGATAACTAAATGGGAGATCTTAAATTGAATGTTTGAAGAGGATTCACCATATTAGAAAAATTGGTTCCATTATTCCAATGGCACTAAACTAATATGGTCATTGTGCGTCTGTTTGTGTAATATATTATGTATTTCACAATTGTTATGTAAAAGGTATGGTATTCTCTAAAAAATATTATAATTATTTTCCATTACTTATATGTTTTTCTTCTATGAGAAGTATTTCTCACACATTTCATTCTAGTCTTAGTCAATATCCATAATTAGATAGAACATATTTAACATTGAATGTTCTAGATTTGGAATGAATTGGTATTATATGTCCTAAGTGGAAAACTCGTGAAGAGAATTGGGAAGGTGGTATATATACGAGTTGTACAACTAATAGTTAAAAGACTATAAATTACTTTTGAAGGTATAGTATACTATAATATGTTTTCTATAAACATTAGAAGAATTATTAAATTAATGTTGATGCACCTAAATATATGACACATATTTCATATTATAGGGATTAATAAAATAATGAATCCTAAGTATTGGGTTAAAAATAACGTTGGATGATTGAAGTTTATATGTAATGATTAACTTATTCACATTGAATTGAGAACATAGTAATATGTTACAAGGAAATGGGTGAAAACCCCATGATGCCAAAGGCTAACAATAAATTCTCAAGGGTTTCAAAAGCAACTAGGGGAAGATATACCCTTTAAAAATAAACCACTAACCAACAACTGAAACTAAATAACCATTATTTGATGCATGATTAAAATATGAAAACTCAACCATTATCTTTATAACAGGACCACACTAATGTTTACTACAATAGAATCCAAACAAAAAACAAGGTAAATAGTGAAAGAAACACTGAAGTCTCCAAGATGACCACAAGACTCCATCATCCACAGTACCATGATCAAACATATCCAAACAACCCATGTATCACGAGGTGGTGCTAAATACATGTGATAATTTATTATTTTACATGTCTGAGAAGATACCGTCTACAAAATAAAAAAATTTCCAAAGTATGTGAAAGTATAAAACATATTATGTTCTCCCCAATGACTTCCCTACTCATTCCACTATGATAGAATTGTTATAAATATTCATATGAAATAGTTTATGCAAAAAATTCCTAAAATAATTTATAACTAAATATATAATAGCTCCAAATACATTTGTTGCCATGAGTAAACAAGTGCTATTTTCAACCAATTTTCATGAAAGTCACACATCTAGAAAATAAACATAACCTGGATTTAAAAAATATTTTTGAAAAACATTTTGTCATACCCATTACATATTTAATAACACACACACCCATGAACTTGTTGATTAAAAGTTCCATACTCATATGTGGTCTCTTGTCCAATCAAATTTTTTCCCAATGAAATGTGCCCCCTAATCTAGGGTCCCTCACCATTTACCATAGTGGTACAATTCTATTATTCAGGGGACCATCAAACTAGATCTCACAGAACAAATATATTCCAAAATAATTCAATTAAACCAATTCAATCCATTTCAATAAAACCATTCTATTATTGAAATCCAATAACCAAACCAATTCTGAACAACCATTACATTTCAATAAAACCATTCCTTTTATTTATAAATTATTTAATCGAATCCATTTTTAATATGTCTAGAAAAATCGCATTTTAAATCTTCATTTTGAAACCAAGTATCCAACACTTTATTCATGATCACCAATTTTACATGTTTCATAAACCCTCACAAAACAAGGATTAAATCAAACATAAAGTAGCCAATTCACAATAAAATATACACAAAGAAATACATTTTAAACCATTACATTAATTTATACTAATAGGATTTGAGAGTGAAGAAATGTACCTAAAATGTTTTGACAAATAACAAAAATAGACAAAGAACAATCATAGAACAAGGTCGATTTTCGACAAAAAATATCTTGATCTCTTCCTCTAAAAACAAAGATGCCAATGATTAACATATTTGGTATCCAAAATCTGATATCTACAAACATTGGGCATAGATCTGAGAATTTGAGAAAAGTGGAGATGTAGATCTTAGTACATCTAAGGAAATGTAACAAGAACATTGGAGAACGATGTTATACCTCAAGAATATGGATCCAAATAAGTATTGGAAGCCTTAAAATTGACTATGGACTGATGTGAGAACCTTATTTGGCCTTAGGATAAGAGAACTCTTGATAAAGAGCTAGTTTTGGGGAAAAAGTTTATTAAGGAAAAGTAAAAACTAGATACGCATTTTAAAGAGGTGGTTTTTAACCCGTGCATCATTTTTCACATGGTTAGACAAACCTTGCACTAACTGTGTGGTAGCTTCTACCTCAATAAAATACTTTCCCATCCTCCTCCCATAGTCTTCATAACCATGTGCTTACCATGTTAAAGCTACTAGCTCAAACTTGCTACTATTTGTGGTTATCCTATGATTTATGAACAGTTTAGACAAACCTTGGAAAGCCCACACACTTCTCCTTTGACCCAAAAAATTAATTGAAATTTCACCACCCTCTCAGTATTAAACCATAGACATTATATACTTAAAAACATTAATTAATGGTTACATACAAAAAAATAAGGGTACTACATTCTCCCCACCATTGGTCTTCCCATCCTCGGAAAATAGAAAGCATAATTTTATTAAAAGGGATCCATCCATTTCCATTTCATTTCCTTCTTGTGTTCCACATCTCTTCTTAAATCAGAACATGTATCCATTAAAACCACACTAGAACAATTATTTTTTCACGCATGACATTTTATTTCCTATCCAAAATCTGCACCAGGATATGTACCAACAATGAATCCTATTAAAGGGAAACGTGATCCCATATGATCACATGGTTAGGATTAGGCTGATCCTTTTTCAGTTGTGATACATGGACCAAATTATTTACCAAATTAAACTGGGGTGGAAACTCCAACCGATATGAAACCTTATGAAATCATTTTAGAATCTTGAAAGGGAAAATTTATGGGGGATATTGCTTTCCCTTCTTCATAAAACAATACTATCCAAACCTCAAATAAATCAACATGAACACATGATCACTCACTGTGAATGAAAACGATCTTCAAAGATGATCTGTGTATGATTTATGATGAATCTGATCCATCTCCATTCATTTCATGATCAACTAAATTGTATCCACTATTTCATGGACAAGTCATTACCCATCAAGTGATTTATCACTTGTTTCCATCCAATAAGGTAGAGAATAAAAGAAAAGCTCATACAATTATTTTTATGGAGCCATATTTATCGAGTCATTATAGTTGTTATTATAATAGCACTCCACAAAAGATATATGATCTTCCCATGAACCACCAAAATCATTACACAAGCCAGAAACTTGTCTTCCAATGTTTTTATCATAATTTCAAATTCTACATTCAATTGAGGATGATACGTCATACTCCCACTCAACTAAGTGCCCAGTGATTTCTGTAAGGATTTCCAGAAACAAAGCATGATCCTCAGATATCCATTAGAGAGTATCAAAACTAGTATTCCATGTCTCTTTATCATATCATGGATATATATTTTGGATTTATAATCCACTATATATGTTTTATGAATAGGAATGAAATGGGAAGACTTGATGAGCCAATCCACTATAACCCATATGGCACTACTCTTATGGACCATTCTTGGGAGACTTATAATAGAATCCATGGATATTTCTCTCACTAACACACTGGGATAGGTAAATACTACAATATACCTACTAGTGTTTGACATCCTTCCTTATATTTATGAATAGATAGGCACCTTGAAAAGAACTCATCCACTTTCTGTTTCATAAAAACCCACCAAAACATCACTTTCAACTCCTTATATATCTTATATATTATAGGATTACATCCCATCTCCAATGGTGGTATGCATGAAGAAGATTATCATGAGAATCCATTGGTATAACCATTTGATTTATGAACAACAAAACTAAACTACCATCTAGTTTCAAGCCATCAATGGTCTTCCCACCACTGAGTATTGAACACAAATCCTAGAATTCAGAATTATATGTTTGTGACTCGTTGACAATATTTACTAAACTAGGAACCATTAAGACTAAAAATCAGACATCAACACCACCATGGTCTTTACATTAAACATGCATCTTGGCTAGGATATACATTAACTACCACTCATCTAAATATTCATTCTCCAAAAATGCATTTTAATATTTTGATAATGCATCAACAACTAAATTACCTTTTCCTAATGTATATATGAAGTAAAAGACAAACGTTTAAATATACTCCATCCATCTTCTTTGCCTCAGATTCAAATTTCATTGTGACAAAATGTTTTTCTTGTTCTTATGATTCATAAACAAAAGAATTCTTTCCCCAAAGAGATAATGATTCCAAGTCTTCAATGCATGTACAAATGCAACTAACTCCAAAACCTATGTTAGGTAATTATTCTCATGCACTCTTGAACTTCTTGAACCATAAACAACCACATGGTCTCTTTTGATGAGAATGCATCCCATCTCAGATAATGAAACATCACAGTAATCCACATACACCAATTATAATTCTGGAAAAATCCAGATAGGTGGTAACATAAGATGAACTTTCAACTCCTGAAATGACTTATAGCATTTCTCGTTCCATCAGAATGGATCTTTCTTCTTTATCAGTGACGTCACGGGTGAAGCTAGTCATGGGAAGTCCCACAACAAGAATTGGTAATAACTAGCTTGGACATTAAAAATTCATATCACAAATACATTTTTGGGGGTTTCCAAGAGGTAACATATTATTTGTTTTTATGATTAAAAGAAACACCTTTTTTCAGAAATTATGTCTCCAAGAAAGAATTCATCTTGTACCCAAATTATCAGACTTGCATAAATTGGAATATAAAGGATGATCAACCATGTTTTCTAACACTATCTCTTATTGTTCCTCATACTCATAAATTTCCCTTGAAAACCCCAGTATATCATCGATAAAAACAATAAAAAAAGTTTCTAGATATCTATGAAATATCAGATTCATCAATTCCATAAGGAGTGCTGGTGCATTATTAAGGCCAAAATGCATGACTACATATTCATAGTGTCCATATCTACTTTTAGAAGTTGTATTTGGAATATCCTCTTTCTAAACTAATAATTGGTGATATCTTAATCACAAATTTATTTTATAAAACCACTAAGCTCCCCTCAATTTATGAAACAGATCATCAATGTGTGGAAGTGGATACCGATTATTTATCATTATTTTGTTAACCATAATGTAATCCACACAGAGCATTAGAGTTCAATTTTATTTTTTCATAGAAAAGACTAGTGCTTCCCCTAGAAACATCCTTCGTCAAATGAAACCTTTTCTTTCCAGCTATACCAACTGAACTATCAATTCCCTTAATTCTGTTTGTTTCATCCTATAATATGAAAATAAAATAGGAATGGTCCCAAGAAGGATATCAATCATAAACTCTACATCCATTATTGTTGGTAACCCAAGGATGTTCCTGAGAAAGACATCTAGAAATCAAACCACGACTACTAGAAAACTACTATCCTGAATCTCTTCTGTCGATTCCTAAGTCAATGCTGTTAACTGGTAAGGTATCATTCCAAATTATAGTGTTAATAAAGCCATTGCAACAATATTTTAAACCTTTTTTCCTCAGAATATATACTTAGTGACATTCATAGTTGTGAAACTAACCATTATTCTATAATATTCGATGTAATAATTGAACGTTCTCAACCACTCCATACCCAGGATTACATCAAATACATCTATCTCTAACACTGGGAAGTCTCACTTCATCTCAACATCATCAATGGTTATAGAACATGCTCTACAAAAAATGGCTTAACATTATCTTTTACACGGATGTGCTTGAAGCATTATCATGGTGGGAATAATCTCATGTTTTGTACATATCAAATCAATATCATGAGGATCAATGAAGGAATTTGATGCACTAGTATCAAAAAACACTTTAATAAGGGTAGAATTTTATCGAATCATATCGATCAATATATATGGTCCAGCCTGATCATCCATTATATCTTTTTCAAATCCATTCAAATGATTCATTATTGCACTGTTTTCCACATAGAAATTCTGAGATTTTCATTTCTAAGGATTCATGGTGTTCTTAGAATCATGAGGGCTATCCATTCTCTATTGATGAGTTTAATTCGGATTCCCTCGTTCAGTAGAATCATAAGATGCCTGTGACACCTAAGAGGTGTCTCGAGCACCTGGCCTTGAATAATTATGACAATAAAGCTGAAGGTGTCACATCTTCTTACAGTTGTTACATTCTCTATGATATTTTGTACACTTTGGATTCATGTGCACAAACAATCCTCATTGGAAATAGACCACTTTTGTTATAGGTTATGGAGGAAGGTATAATAATCAATCTATTTGATTTTTTGCCCTACTGCCACCATGGAAATAAGTTTCCCTCTTACACTTTCTTTGAGCATTTGTGTCCCCACCATTTCCCAGGGGAATCTTTAAAATTCCTCCTTAGATAGATCCTGAGATTTTATGTTCAACAATTGTCGTTATGTTTACCATCTCTATTTAATCTGCAAAACAAGGGATCATAATACTCTATTGAATCTTCAACCATAGCCTTGATTCGAAGATTCCTGCCTTCAAGGATGCACTAGTTGTTGCCTCTATTTTACAGAGAACTAAATTCAAAAATTTATTGGCATACTCCTTGACTGAAAGATTATCATTCTTCAGGAAGAAGAAATTTATCATTTTATAGATCATGAACATGTGTGGATAAAATTGTTTGTTAAATAATTCTTCAAAATCCTCCCAACTCAGTCCTTGATCCCCTTTTTCATGCATCACTCATTCCCACCACTGGCGTACAAGATCCTTGAGCATAAATGAGGCCAAATATACCTTTATGTCCACTAATGTGAAGATGAAATCGATGATATGATTCATCCTATTTATCTACACCTCCTTCTTTTAGGGTTTTTAATCCCCCGGGATGATGGGTGGGTTATGCTCTATTAATTAGATTGAATGATCAACTTTCCTTGTATAATCCCTCATATTTTATGTGTCCGTAGAATGAAATGTTTGGATGATTCTCATAACTAGGTCTTGGATCACCGGTGGTTCAGGTACAACCACATTCTCTATAGCATTTTCTGATTAGTTACTATGATGTCTATAGGGTGAAATTTTCTCATCATTAAAAAAAATTATGTATCACTCTTTGGGAACTGATGGCTTAGAATTTCAAATTATATCACATTAATTGTCACAATATCTTTTTCCAAAAACTATTTTTTCTAGTTCAACTAATTTTGAAAAAAAGTCCATTCTTTCTTCTGAAAATTGACCGATTTTCTAAATAAATTATTCATTCTATTTTCAAAGTATTTTATATGATGAAAATATCTCCCTTTTATAATTTCAACACAATATAAAAAGTCAAAAATTGTTTCCCTAAATGAAATATTCAATCCTAGTGGGATATAATTCATCTACCATGCATGGTATTCTTATCTCATTAGCTAAACTGATGATAATAAGATTTCCAAAATCCTATAAGTGTCCCTAAAAATTTTTTTTACCCCGCTCCCTAGAAATATTATGTTCATAATAAAAAGGTTAGCTATGTATTTTTATGTTTTCTATTTCACGTCATGATAATCTTACTTCTTTCAAAGATTAATCCCAAAGAATATACACAAATTAATTTTTACTCTAAGACCAAGAAAACAGAGGACTACTTGTTCCTAAATGAATGAAAAAATATGATACCAATTATCTCAATAAAGATTTCGGATCAATGAAATTGATACCATTTATATTGACCAACTAATTCTCATTCGCTTTATAACATAGTGAATCATTTCAAGGCATTAAGCAACATTCTCAAGACGCTAAAGGCTAGAAAGAAATGCTGAAGGGTTCCAAAATCAATTATAAAAAAATTAACTTTTTAGAAAAAAACCACTAAACAAGCAACCATAACAAACCCTCCACTATATGATTCATGATAAAAAAAAATAAAACACAACCATCATCTTCATAACAAGACCAAAGAAATGTATTCTATATATGAAGCCAAACAAAAAACAAGGTAAACAACATAACAAAAAGTAAAGACACTATGATGACCACAAGTCTTAATGTTTCACATATACACACTCCAATATCAAAAAACATCCCATGTATCATGAGGTGGTATTAAATATGTGTGATACTATACATTGTCCTATGTCTTGGAAGATAGTGTCTCAAAAAGAACCAAACTTTCAAAGCAGGGGTGAGTATAAAACTCGGTAGGTTTTCTATAGTGGCTTCCCTACTCATTCCATTAATATATAATGGTTAATATATATATATATATATATATGTATGATTATATAAAATAATTATACATAATAGTTTATAAAAAAATATTACTAAGTTACAATACCATTTGTTACCAAGAGTTATCAAATTATTTTTTAAACCAATTTTCCAGAAAGTCACACTTCTAGAAAATCAAAAATCAAGGATTTAAAAACCATTACTAAATATAATTTTGGAATACATATTAAATGTATCAAAACACACTCAACCATTCAGTATTCATTTGACAGTTCCATACTCAATAGGTGTCTCTTGTCCAATCACCTTGTGTACTAATAACACACAACCCTAAACCAGGGTCACACACCGTGGACCCTAATGGTTCACGTCCCTTATTCCGGGTACCGTCAAACCTAAACACACACAATAAATATATTCCAAAACCATTCAAATAAACCAATTTAATCAATTGTAATAAAATGGTTCTTTTATTGAAATGCATTAACCAAACCAATTCCAAACACCCATTCCATTTGACTAAAAATATTACATTCATTGAAAAACCCTTTCCTCAAATCAAGTTTTCATAATTCTTGAAAAATCCCATTTCAATACTTCATTTTATAATCAATAATCATACACTTCATTCACAATTATCATTTTCCAAATTTCTACAAACATCACCAAATATGGCTTAAATCAACAGTAAAGCTGAAAATTGTCCATAAAATCCACTAAAAATAATTAAATTTGAAACCATACTGTCTATTTATACTAATAATATTCAAAAGTGAAGCCACTTACCAAATCCATTTTAATGAAAACCCAAAATGAACAATGAACTCTCGTGAAACCTAATCGATTCTCCAAGAAACCAGCATAGAAATCCTCCCCTAACAACAATGAGACCTAATATCAACATATTTGGCTTCCAAAATCACAGATCTACCAAAAACATGCTTTGATTTGAGTATTTGGGAAGAGTGGAGAATTATATCTAAGTAGATATAAAGAAACATGACAATAATGTTGAATAATTTTGACATACCACAAGAATCTGGATTCAAGTCACAAAGGGAAGCCTAAAAATTCACTAAGGACAAATGTGATAACCTTATTTGGCCTTTGGGGAATATAACTCCTGATGTTGATAGATTTTGGGGTAAATTGAGTGGATTAAAGTCCAAGATTCCCCCAATCCAATTTTATAGGAGGTAATTTTTTACATATGCATGGTTTAGTAATACAGTTAGAAAAATTTTGCACTAACCATGAGTTATCATTACCTCATGAACAATATCCCATGGCCTCCTCACATGGTCATCCTAATTGTGGAGAAACCATGCCAAAGATACTACCACAAAACTACTACTGCACGTAGTTTCAATTAGGATTTCTGTAGGGTTTGGACAAACTCTACAAAGCCCATGTGCCTCTCCTTTAGCCCCATTAACTTATTTAATGTTCAAAAAACTCTAAAAAACGTTACCCTTAAACATATATACATAAAAAAATTAATAAAGGGTTTACATACCAAATATAAGGGGTACTAGAACATATGTTTAGGAATTCAAGGATTATGTGTAAGTATTTTTAGTCTATGTTTATCATTAAGGACTTAAAAGGATATGTCGAAAAGTTATGAATAAATAGAAAAGAGATTTAAGAGGAAGGTAATATATTTATTAACGGAAGGTTACCCTTAATTTTTTCAAGATGTAGAGATCTTTTTTTATCTTAGATGAAGATATATTGTATATGAATAAGTAAATTAGAAACTAATGGATTACATAGAATTGAATAAGGGTTTGTCGAAAAGTGTTTTATGTTATCATTGATGATGTTTACAACTTTTAAGACATAAGAATAAAGAAACATGCATGTTTTAAATAATAATTTATGGTAATTCAGGATATTTATATGTTTTCATGGAATATATGTTGAAGTTATTAACATGATTTGCATGTTGCAACCAAGGGCTACCGTATGATTTATTTAAGATAAATGTTAAGTTGGTTCAGTTCACCTCTTTTTAAAAATTTGTATTTTCAAATTTTGGAAGGATTGTAAGGTTATCCATTCTTAGAAATTTTAACTTGATATTCAGATGATGTTTGTGAGATTAATGTATTATCTTATGACATATGGATTTTTTCATATTCAATAAGTTTGGATAACCTTATTTTTATAATAATGATAGATGGAATGACCTGTAAATATATTTATGGACATAATGATCTTAAAATGCTTATGGAATGAAAAATTAAGCTTCATTTCATGGAATAAGAGATGAAGTGGAAATTGATCACGTCATAATGAAAGGATGAGATTATACCGAATCAAGTAAGTACTTATTCTCATTATTCAACTATATAGAATGGATATTAAAACCAAAAAAAATTTATATGGTACTATCATTACTAATAAATTAGATGGTCCCTTATATCATCAGGGATTTATGTCTTTTAATTATTAAAATTATTGAAAAAATGTTGTCTATTAGTCTCTATCAAAACATGGTAGTTTAATTTCTCTTCCATATCAAGGTTTTCACTTTCCACCTATGATATCCAATATGGAATTCTAGGGATGAGTTACCTTAGGTAACCATATTATTTCTAACATTACTTTTTAAAAATATGTTTTAGTATTGATTTTTATGATGTGGGTTTCTATGAAATAAACATCCATGTATTAATATTTTTATAACCCATATGAATTTTGTGGGTAACATTCTTTTTAAGGGGATAGAATATAACACCCTGAGATTTTTATCAGGTGGATTTTTTAATTTGTTTGATTTATTGTTTTGTAAACTACACCAAGATAAGATTTCTCAACTTGCCACAACATTTTCGATTGTGGTATAAACAACACTATTCTTGGATTGTGTTAGACACTATTTTTAGTTTTTCTAATAGATTTTATTTCTCGCAAGACCATGTTTAAGAGAACAGCTAAATATTATTGTGTTACCATATAACCTAGCCATTATAATGGTTAGTATGAATAGTATTAAATGAACTGTCAAGGTATTATTTAGACATGTATATATAAATTAATTTTGGTGAGTAATTAATTATAAATATAAATAAAATCTTTTTTAGAAAATGAAATCTTTTTCTAAAAAACTATTTAATTTAAAATAAGTGAGTTTATAAAATAATAAAATAACTCTTCCTGGATTTTATTAATGATATATATATATATATATAAATATATTATTCAATATAATGTTTAAAATTCAACTTATATTTTTTAAAGACATGATATAAGAACAAATTTAATTTTTCAAAAAGAATTTTTTTTTTTCAAATAATGAAGTTTTATCACCTTTTGATGGGGAACCCATCTTAAATCATGTATTGAAATTTTATTAACTATATTTGAATAAATAATCATATTATTTTAAATTTGGGTATGAAAATATTTTTTGGTAGAAATGTAGTTATTTTTCTAATAAGTATCAATTTTTGAGGAATAATAGAAAAATAATTCATTTTGATTGAAAAATACTTTTTCATAAAATTTATTTATAGTGTTAAATAATATATTTTAATGGGTTTAAATTATTAATAGAATATATTTTTATGGGTTAATAGAATTTATGACATTTCCATTAATTTATCATTTAATTTAGATATAAATAAATTTCAATCGTTTGTATGTATTAACATTTAAAACATGTTTTCTCATTCCTAAAATGGGATTATTTTTAAAATAATTACCGAAAATAATTTGTTTTGAATTTTAAAAAATGGAATCAATAATTTTACTCATTGGGTTAAAATTATTTAAATAGGTTCCTTTTATTTTTTGGGCATTTTGAATAGTGAAATTAGTAATTTTTATTTTTACGGTGAAAATAGAAATAGAGTAATTTGGGGAAAAATAATATTATAAAATTTACATTAGCATTCCTTAATAACATTTTATGAGTGTGTTTCAAAATAAATATTCATTGGGTTGATATTTTTTATTTTTCATACAACTTGTATGAGATTAGGATATTTAATATATTTTATTTATAGTGAAGTTAAATATGGGTTACTCAAATATTAATAAATATATCATTTTTAATATAAGGTGATACATAATAAAAGTTTGACTATAAATATTCATTTTAAATGTAAAATGTTTTTATATATAATGGTTGTTTATTAGTCATTTTTTGAATATAAATTATAACCAAAAGGGGTTCTATGTTGGTGATGCATAAATTAGTTAATTGTTGAAAAATCATTAAAATAATTTTAATTGAAATGAAAATAACAATTAAAAGACAAAAACACATGGAAAATACTATTGCTCATGTATAAATCCATGATAATAATATAAGGGTTAAATTATTGACCATTTGGAGCCACCTATAAATTTTTATGTCACATATAATATTTTTATTTAAAGTGATGCTAAATTTGTCACAATCAAGTTTTAATAAATATAAAATGTTGAATATAGGATTTTTCAGAAGAAATATTTGACTATAAATATTTCCCAAAAATATTGAAGAGTTATATTAATCATGGTATTTTCTTTTTTATTTATACTAACTGCCACGACCTGACCCTCCCCAGGCTCGAGCTGTAACTACCCCAAGCCCGCCTCCATAGGCCACGGGCTGAAGACAAGTGCCGAAGGCTAAACAACTCGGGGAGGCCTTTTCCTGAGTACCTATATGCACACACATAGCCCACTCAATGCAAAAGTTCAGAGTAAAAGGAAAAGTAAAGTACTAACTGCTATAAACAACAAAAAAAGTACATCGACATCTAAACAGTACAAAGTAAAAGTGGGAGGTAAACTAAAAAAGAAAAAATGAAAAACAAGCGCCCAACCAGATAAGTTCCATAACCAGGAAATAGGTATACAAAAGTAAACATTTGGGAGAGTCCCACACCTAGAACCTGACTACGACCACCGCAAGCGGTCCAAGCTCCTGAACTCATAAGCTCCACTGAAGTCATGACCAACCTGTCTGTCGTCTGCAAGGGCACACCAAGTGCAGGAAAAGCATAAGCAGGGGTGAGTATAAGAATACTCAGTCAGATTCTTCGAAGGCCCGAGGGAGCAAAAAATAATTCACTGAAGAGGTGAGCAGTAGATCAAACAGGGAAAAGTAAAGGAGTACAACCAAGAGTGCAGTAAAGAGTACTACTCAACCCAAAAATAAGATGGAATTAGAATCGTCCAAACACATAGATCTAGAAATGGTGAGAAGGTGAACTTCTTTTCAAGTTGTCGCTACCTATAGTAGGAGAGTAGACTCGTCCAACCATGAGAATCTAGACATAGAAAGCACGTGGCATACCTCGTGCACCTTCGCTTCCCCTAGAAGGAGAGTAACTAAAACACAATAAGTGGGTACTGGAACAAGGTATATACATATCCATATGCTCAAACAAGATACCCGAACAAGATCACAAGGGGATATAAATCCCATAGCTTAGCCCAAGAAAGTGAGTAGCCATCAGTCCAAGAAGTAAACACCATCAATTCCTAGTATCCGTACGTCTGCCCCGAACTGCATGTCAAGGGGCTCAAATCACCGCACCTCGACACTATTCGCATTGGGCGGAACTGATTTTCTAGCACGGATTTAGGTCGCGTCTCAAGGACCCATCTCGGTGGGGAAATCTCCCCTCATACTTGAGAGTTCTTGGGAAAGTGAAATCACACCTCGTCACTGTCACACAATTGAGAGGACTTCTCAAAGTCAATGGGTTCCCACAGCCCAGCCCCTTGAAAGGGTAATCCCCTAGAGGGAGACCTGGAAAAAATCATCGACGGGTCCCGATGCCTAGCCCCGTGAAAGGGTGATTTTCTAGAGGGAGGCCCGGAACCGTCATTGGGGACCACATCCCATCCCAGCTAGAGGTAAACCTAGAACTGCTCTGGCCATCCCTGCTGGATGCTTCGCCACTGGCTATTCCTGTTGGATGGTACTCCACTGGACATCCCTGTTGGATGGTGCCTCACTGGCCATCCCTGCTGGATGGTTCAACTCTGGCGATCGGACCACGAAGTGGGAAACAAGTCATGATAGATCGCGGAAGGATGATATGATCTCGATACATAGCTAGTAAGTATACACCCATGTTTCACTGGGGGATCTGTACCCTACTAGAAAGAACCTCCTTGGTAGAGGATTGGTGCCCGCGTAATGTGTTGGTCACACCAATACCCAAAAAACACTACCAGGGAATAAGAGGGGACGTTAGGATATCCTCCAGCTTCTCGGGGTGATACATGCTCCAATCCGCTAAGTCTACTGTAGAAGAGGACCGAGACAACTCACTCCAGAAAGTGGGAGCACACCCACATTGTACGAACACACATATCCGTAAATGATGCTGCAATCTGGTGAAAGGAAAAAAACACTGAAAACCCTGTAAGCTAAAGGAATAGGGGAACCAAAATAACACTTCCAGTCAAACCATCAAGAACGGAACTAGGGAAACCCCTCAACCCTACTGGTTGAAACAATCTCTAACATGAATAGGGGACCCACTCAACCCTGCTGGTTGAAAGGCTGCTAACAGAAGGGCTCTCTACATCGTAAGGGGTCAAAGGTACATAAATAAGTACACGACACACGCATGGGGACCACAAAACAATTGAAAAAAACTCATTTTCAAACCAAGAACACAAACATTATCAGGTAAAAACTACAACATGTACCTCCAAGCATTGTCGTATACTCTCAGAGTATACGACATTTTCAGCCCAAGGGATATCGTGCACACGACACCCAATGTCAATGCAAAAAGGCGTAAACATAATTTCGCTAAGCTACTTCCTCTACATCCTTAACACATCCAACCACATCTCTTTAGACACTAACATCACTATCAAAGGAGTGAACGTGATCACACGCCAAGGGTTCTCTACAAACACCATAGGAAGAACCGCCACCTGTACAT
Organism: Viscum album; assembly: GCA_963277665.1. Classification (NCBI taxonomy): domain Eukaryota; kingdom Viridiplantae; phylum Streptophyta; class Magnoliopsida; order Santalales; family Viscaceae; genus Viscum; species Viscum album. Next base: position 1,202,253,484 of record OY728164.1, read on the forward strand.
CATTCATGATTCCACATATGAGTTCTTGAAATAGACTCCTCACATCCAAACGGATCATACCATTGTAATACTCACCAAAAAACATGCGAGGTCAAATATTTACTCACCTCAAACAGATATCCGATAGAAGAGTTTCCAAAACCGCTTTTACACATGAATGGTGTCCCATGGTCCTGAGCCTCGGTCCCAAAGATAGTCAGGCGCATCACACCATTGTGATATCCTTAGAAAGACACGTCAAATTGACTGCCTACTTACGTGAAATGGATATCCGGAGAAAAATATGTGTCTTGCCATACTACACATGAGAGGAACTATCTGGGACCCACATCCCGGTCTTGAAGCGCTACAAACAGATTGCACCATTGCGATCCTCTTGAAAAAGTAAAAAAGATTGACTAACCACTTGTCCAAAATAGACACCAGGTGATAAAGATAGAAATTACCGCCAGCTCCCAAAACGCCCCTCGTGGAGCCCACATCATCGTGTAGAATTAATGCAGGAAGATTGCGCCATTGAAATGCCCTCAGAAAAATACCTAGAATCGACTGCTTGCACGCCCCGAATGAATGTCCGATGAAAAAGTTACAAAACACTGTTAAAATCTTAAAAGATTGGTGATGGGGCCCACGCCTCAACTCCAGTTTCAATGCCTGAAACCACCCTTGAAAACTCCGCCTCAGTGCCAGTGTCCCAATTCCACTAACGGTGCTCAAAACGGACTCTGGATGCATCCTGCCATCCAAAACAAGTTTCTCGGATCATCTCGGAAATTAAAAAAAATCCCCATGACCATATCAAAATGTCTTCCTTGATTCAAGGAACACATCACCACTGATGGAATGTGAATCCGATACCTGGTCTGCATTCGAGAGGCGTTATAATTTTTAATGGACCGAAAGAGGTGGGTCGGGCCAGTTCGGCCGGCCCACCTAGTGCCTGAAACAACGGTCCACTGTTCACTGTGTGGACTGCCCCACATCGCCCAGACTAGAAGAGCTGGTCTGGCTCTCTTTCCACGGGACCCGAGAGATGCAGGTCCCTGTCCGTCGGCCAGGGTCACTGACCCCGGTCTTGCGCATCACACCGACCTGCAAGTCGGTCGGCCCGCGTGCCTCGCCTCTCGCAGGTGCCTTCCAACGAACCCCGGACGCCCCGCCGCCGTGCCAACCACCTGAAGCCGCAGCCACCTCAACTACTGAATTTGGGCTACCACACGCCACCACCACACAATTGGCCTAAATCCATAGCCACTGCCACTTCTGTAGTCGGGCCGCCGCACGCCACTACCAGAGCTCTGCCCTGCCACCGGAATAACTTTCCAAGAAGCCTCAAAACATTTCTGGAAAGCTGCGGTCACCTCGGAACTCGAAAATTCAAACCAAAAAAAGAATCGGAAATCTCAGAACATGTACTATGCATTTATGGGCTTCTCTCGATGATCATATAGAAATTCAATGCATATTTATGGATCTAAAGGGGGAGTTGAAATTAAAAAAAAGAAATTGAAATGATCCTACCTCTTTGGGCGTAGCCGATGCTTCGCGAGGGATCCGCCGGGGCCGGATATGAAACCACCTTATTGAGGAGAGGAGAAGAGCTTGAGGTTGATGGGAGGGCTCCTTGGTTGAGAGCATTCACCATAGGATGAACCAAGGGGGAGTGAGAGAGATGGGTTTAGGTTTAAATAATGAAAAATTAAATAAATGTTTAATTAATTTAAAACCCCCAGATTAACCCGCATCCGAAACTATTGAGAAGGTTATGTTTAAGACTCCCATAGGGTAAACACCACCTCCCAAGAACAACGGAGGTCTTGGAATTTTAATTCAAGGCACCGTTCAAAAGTTATAAAACTTAATGATCGAGGCTGCTAAATTACGAAAATTCCCCTGGGGCCATCTTCCACAGAAGGTCTGCGCTCGCAAAAAATACACCCCTCCTAGGGTAAACGACATTTTCTGTACTCAATGGTGCCCTTGGTTTTCCCATCCGCGCAACTGTTTCATAGTTAGTTGAGATTATCCATTTAACGAATAAATTAATTATTTTATTTATCCTTTTAATGTTCAGTAAACGGGCAAGGTGTCCCAACGTCCCATGACGACATGTTCTATGTCATTACTAGGGTAAAAACACAATTTCGGACCCATCCATGCACTCTGATTTAGGATTCAAATTACCATTTAATTGTTTTTTCATTTATTTGGGGTGCCAAGAGTGAACGCACTGAAAATTTAATTCCTGCCACAATGGGGCTCAGAATCGCACTTCGTCTGAAGGCGCTGCTCTGGAATAACATCAAGAATATTCCAAAGTCTTTTAAAGAAAAAATTGGGTTCTTACATCATTCCCTCATTCAAACTATTCATCTTTAAAAAGAAAAACCAGGGAACAACTTAGGGTACTAAGCCGACATTTGGCTCTTCCGTACCCAAAAGAACTCTTGCACAGTCCCGCGTCACCGCACACAGACCAAAGGGTTTGATCTTTTCATGTGAGGTCTACCCTTTCCGATGATGTGAATAGGAGCACACACACATCTCCTCAATTAAGCCATGTGGTAGACATCATGCACCCACTCCAGAATTTTGGGGGTTAGGGCAAGGCTGTAGAAAACCTCTCCATCCCATCACACAGTCCCAAATGACCCGAAGGCCCCCGGGGGTAGCTCACTTCCCTGGTCAAACCTCTATGTCGCACGCCATGACTAGAATCACTATTCGCACTTGGTACAAGGCCCTGTGATTCCCTCCTTTAGAATATCTATATGGTGAAACACCCACGGATATCTGGTCACGCAAGATTTCACAGTCGATGTCTCACAACCAAGACTCTCTTACATGCTCTGAAAGTGATGGAGTCGACACCATCAACTAACGGAAAAGGTTCGATGCCTTCTACTATACTGACCCAGGGTTACACCGACGCCCCACATCACCCTAGTAACACCTCAAACAAAGAGCAGGGAGAAAAAGAATATCACATAAACAGTCTAACAATTCTACTTGCAAAGAGTAGAAGAGTTGTAGAGCGTACCTCATATCACCTCATGCTCTATAGGATCGTAGACATCCAAAGCTCACGGCTGTCGGTGGTCCCAACTGTTATCACCTGGAGCCAGACGTGGACCGCTTGGTGGTGATGGGAAGACCTCGTAAAGTCGTCCCCCACAACCAGCTCCACCCGCTCCTCTACTAACACCACCTCTCTGAGGACTAATCTGATCACGATGCTACCTCTGTTGTGGTGGTGTGCCTACTACCTACCCGAAGTTCTCAGTGTGCATGGTCGAGCAGTCCCACGCCAGGTGACCTCGCCTATTACAAGAATAACACCGACTCTCTCTAGGATTCCATGGTTCCCTCTGGTGCCCCTGTCATGTACGACCACGCCATTGAGTCTGGTTATTGAAAATCCACCTTCATCGAGGTTCTATCAGCTGACGCCCGCTAGCTGCGACAGATGTCTCGTCTCTGTCGAACCTGCTGCCACCACCAACTATACAATGTGACAGGAAGCTCTCTTTCACCAGCACCTGGTCTAGCACCCTGGAATATGTGGAAATGGACAACGGTACTATGACAACACAAATCTCTCTGTGGAGACCCTACTCTAACTTCCGTTCTCAGAAGTTGACTTTGTGGACCAAGTCCAGGTAAAAACGTGCATGGTCCGTGAACCTGGTCACGTACTCAGTCACCGTCATCCCTCCCTACTGAAACTGCAAGAGAATCTAGATCCGAACAAAGTGTAACCAGGAGGGGTAAAACTCCTCACGAAACAGCAGCTGAATGTCATTCCACGAAAGTGACGACTCATCGAGTAACTAAGTTACCAAACTCCACCAACGCCCAGCTGCTCCATGGAAAAGGTTTGCTGCCAAATCCACCCTATGATATTTTGGTGTTTTCACAAGACTGAAGAGGAGAACCACTGTCTCGAGCCAAACCTATGATTCCTGATGTCCTAGCTCACCAACGAACCTCAGTGGTCTCTGTCCATGGAACTCACGGAGCACGCTCAACCAGCGCTCAAGCTCCATATGCTCTACTAAAGATGTCTGCTTCTCACTAGGTGGGGGTGATGCTACCTACCCACCCGGAGAAGGGACTCGCATGATGTGTCCTGGACAGAGGCCTCATAGCTCAGATGGTCGTCATCACGAACCAAAGATCGTATCTTGGTAGTTTGTCTTTGCGGTGGCATCCTAAATGTTATCAAGGAGCATCATGGTCAGATGAGCATATATGTATATAATAGTAACATCAATGGGGTGTTGAATCAAGAAGGACCGTCAAAGACTCAATCCTATGTGATGAACAAACCAATTCTCCCTGTAATGGGTGTCTCAGCATGCTGAGTTGAAATGTGGGTCATTAGGGTCCTGGTGAATGGATATGTCGACCTCCACACCATCCCTGGACTCCCTGGCCTGATAGCCTCTCTCAAGACACATTGACATTATTTCACTAGATCCCAACCAATTTGTTTTTTGAGACATCTGAACAACGTCCCAAGGAATGAACCACCTCTGATACCACTTTGTCACAAACCGACTCTCCCTGGGCTCGAGCCGCAACTACCCCAAGCCTGCCACCATAGGCCAGGGGATGATGACAAATGTCGAAGGATAAACAACTCAAGGAGGTCTTTGCCCGATTACCTGTACACACACATGCAACCCACTCAATGTAGAAGTTCATAGTAAAAGGAAAATTAAAGTACTAACTGCTATAAACAACCACTAATGTGCATCAGCCTCTAAACAGTACAAAGTAAAAGCTGGAGGTAAACTGAAAAAAAGGGAAAAACACACACCCAACCAGAAAAGTTCCACAACCCATCAATAGGTAAACAAAAGTAAACAGCAGGTAGAATCCCACACCTAGAACCTGACTACGACCACCACACATGGTCCAAGCTCCTGAAATCCTAATCTACACCGAAGTCATGACCAACCTGTCTGTCACCTGCATGGGAAAACCAAGTGTGGGAAAATCCCAAGAAGGGGTGAGTATAAAAATACTTCGTAGGATGCCCTGAAGGCTCGAGGGAGAAACAAATAAGGTACTAAAGTGGTGAGCAGTAGATCAAACAGGGAAAAGTTAAGGAGTACTACCGAGAGTGTTGTAAAAAGTACTGCTCAACCAAACAATAGGAAGAAATTAGAATCATCCAAACACAAGGAGCTAGAAATGGTGAGAAGGTGAACTTCTCGTCGAGTCTTCGCTACCTATAACAAGAGAGTAGAATCATCCAACCATGAGAAGCTAGTCACCGAAATCACATGGCATAACCCGTGTATCTTCGCCTCCCCTGGAAAGAGAGAAACTAAATCCCAAGAAGAGGGTACTAGAAAAAGGTATATACATATCCATATTCTCATAAAAGAATCCTGAACAAGATCGCCCAGGGATCTCCATCACATAGCTCAGCCCAAGAAAGTGAGTAGCCAACAGTCCCAGAAGTAAACACAATCGATGCCCAGTATCTGTACGTCTACCCCAATCTGCAAGTCAAGGGCTCAAATCATCGCACCTTGACACTATCCACTTTGGATGGCACTGAATCTCCCACACGGTTTTAGGTCGCGTCTCAAAGATGCATCTCTATGGGGAAATTTCCCCTTGAACTTGAGAGTTCTGGGGAAAATCAAACCACACCTCGTCATTGTCACATAGTTAAGAGGTCTTCTCAAAGTCGATGGGTTCCCACTACCCACCCCTGTGAAAGGTTAATCTTCTGGAGGGAGACTCGGAAAAGGTCTTCGCTGAGTCCCAATGCCCAGCCCCGTGAAAGGGTGATCCGTTGGAGGGAGTCCCAGAACCGTCATCGGGGACCACTTGCCAGCCCAGCTGGAGGTAAATCCGGAACCGCTCTGGCCATCCCTGGTGGATGGTGCCCCACTGGCCATCCCTGCTGGATGGTATGACACCGGCCATACCTACTGGATGGTCCCTCACTGGCCATCCCTGCTGGATGGTACAACTCTGGAGATCAGAACACAAAGTGGGAAACACATCACGATATATGGCAGAAGGAAGATATGATCTCGATACACATCTAGGGAGTCTGAGCCCAGGGATCACTGGGAGATTCATACCCTACTGGAAACAACCTCTTAGGTAGAGGATCGGTGCCCGTGTAATGTGTTGGTCACACAGATACCCAAAAAACACTACCAGGGAACACGGAGGGACGTGAGGATCTCCCTGGGCCTCTCGGGGTGATACATGCTCCAATCCGATGAGTCTTCTGTCGAAGCGGACCAAGACAACTCACTCCAGAAAGTGGGAGCACACCCACATTGTACGAACGCACATAGCCATAAACGATGTTGTAGTTCGGTGAAAGGAACCCAACACTGAAAACCCCCTCAGCTGAAATAACGTGGAAACCAAAACAACTCTTCTAGTCAAACCATCGAGAACAGAACCAGGGGACCCCCTCAACCCTGCTGGTCGAAACCATCAAGAACCGGACCATGGGACCCACTCAACCCTGCTGGTCGAACATCTGCTAATATAAGGGATCTCTACGTCATAATAGGTCAAAGGAACGTAAAGAATTACACTGCACGCACATGGGTCCCACACAACATTTGTCCCAAACTCATTTCCAAACCAAGCACACAAATGTTCTCAGGTACAACCGATAACATATACCTCCAAGAATTCATGTATACTCCCAGAGTATACCACATTTCCAGCCTAAGGGATATCGTTTACACGACCCCCAATGTCAAGGAAAAAACGCACAAACATAATTTCACCAACATACTTCCTCCACAGCCCTAGCACGACCAAACACATCTCTTTAGACAGTAAGTTCACTCTCACAGGAGTGAACACACTCACACACCAAGAGTTCTCTACAAACACCATAGGAAGAATAGCCTCCAGTACATCTTTCATGCTTTCATATATGAGATCTCTAAAGAGACTCCACACATCCAAACAGATAATACCATTGTAATCCTCATGAAAAAACACACGATATCAACTATTTACACGCCTCAAACGGATATCTGATGTAAAGGTTGCCAATACTGCTTTTACACCCCAACGACGTCCCGTTGTCCCGAGCCTTGGTCCTATAGATAGCCGGGCGCATCGCACCATTGTGATCTCCTAGGAAAGAAACATCAAATTGACTACCTACTTACGTGGAATGGATATCCAGATAAAAAATACGTGTCTCTCCATACTGCCCCTGAGCGGTACTACGTGGGACCCACATCCTCATCCCGAAGCACTACAAATGGATCACGCCATTGCGATCCTATCAAAAAAGTACACAAGATTGAATGAAAACTATTTCAAAACGGATAACTTATGATAAAGATATAAATCACCACCAAATCCCAAAATACCCCTTGTGGGGCCTGAACCATCATGCATAATTAAAGAGGGTGGATTGCTCCATTGCAATGCCCTAAAAAACACCCAGAATCGACTGCTCACATGCCCCAAATGAAGGTCTGATGAAAATGTTACAAAAATCTCTTCACAACATAAATGACAGGTCATGGGGTCCATGCCTCAACTCCGGTTTAAATTCTTGAAACAATCATGGAAAACTCCCACCTAGGCGCCAGGGTCCCAATGCCACTAAAAATGCTCAAAACGGACTCCAGATGCGTCTGCGCCATCCAAAATAATTTTATCAGATAAACACTAATCTACTTTAATGAGTGTGTCATGTAACAGAGACCCTCATCTAGGGAATTAAAAAAATCCCCAAGAACATCTCAAAAATTCCACCTCGGTTCAAGTAACGCGTCGCTGCTAACGACACGCGAATCTGATTCATGGTCTGTATTCTAGAGGCGTTTTAATTTTTATTGGACCGAAACAGGTGGGTCGGGCCGGTTCGGTTAGCCCACCCTGTACCTGAACTGGCGGACTGCGGTTCCCTGTGTGTACCACCTCACTTCACCTAGACCAGCCAAGCTGGTCCGACTCTCTTTCCACGGGACCCGTGAGACACGGTTCCCCGTCCACCGGTCGGGGTCGCTAACCCCGGTCTTGCGCGTCACGCCGACCGGAAAGCCGGTCGGCCCGCATGCCTCAGCTCCTCCAGGCACCTGCCGATGAACCCTGAACGCCCTGCTGCTGTGCCAACCACCTGAAGCCACAGCTACCGCCACCGCTGAAGTCGGTATGTCGCACGCCGCTACCGGAGCTCCCCCTACCACCTGATAAACTCCCAAAAAAACCCCCAAAATTTCGTTGCAATGTTGCGGTCGCCTCAGGACTCAAAAATTGAAACCGAAACAAGAATCAAAAAGCTCATAACATGTACTACGCATTTATGGGCTTCTCTCAACGATCATATATAAATTCAATCCATATTTTTGGATTCAAAGGAGGTTTGGAAATAAAGAAAAAAAGAAACTACAATGATCATACCTCTTTGAGCGTAGCCCGAAGCTTCGTGAGGGATCCGCCAGTGCCAGATCTAAAACCACCTTATTGAGGAGAGGAGATGAGATTGAGGTTGAAGGGTGGGGTCCTTGGTTGAGAGCATTATCAAGAGGATGAACAAAGGGAGATAAATAGATGGGTTTAGATTTAAATAAAGAAAAATTAATTAATATTTTAATTAATTTAAAACCCCATGATTAACCCGCATCTAAAACTCTCATCAGGGTCGAGGTTAAGCCTCCCCTAAGGTAAAAACCACCGCCCAAGCACAATGACAATCTCGGAATATTAATATGAGGCCCCGTTCAAAAGTTATAAAACTTAACGCTTGAGGCTGCTAAATTATGAAAACGCCCTTAGGGACATTTTCCAAAGAAGGCCCTTGCCCGCAAAACATACAACACTCCTAGGGTGAACGACATGCTCCAGACTCAACGGTGCCCTCAGTTTTGCTGTCTGAGAAACTTTTTAAGAGTTACTTTAGTTTAACGGTTAAAAGAATAAATTAATTATTTTATTTATCTGTTTAATGTTCCATCAACGAGTGAGGGGTCCCAACTTCCCGCGCTGACATGTTCTATGTCGTTCCAAGGGTAAAACCCCAATTTTGGACCCATCCGTGCACTCAAATTTAGGATCTGAATTACTGTTTAGGATTTAATTTATTTATCTGGCGTGCCCAGTGTGAACGCATTAAAAATTTAATTCCTGCCACACCGGGGCTTGGAATCCCACGTCGTCTTAAGGCATGCTCTGGAATAACATCAAGAATATTCCAAAGTCTCTTATAGAAAAAAATACGTTCTTACACTAAAAAATAAGTATATTGAATAGTTACCCAAAATTGAGGTAGTAATTATTTTATTAATGGAAATATCAATTTAATGTTTTTAGAAATTTTAAAATAAATATAATTTTGTCTTATTAATATATCCAATAAATTTTCCAGATTTCTTTATACATATAGATATATAATTATTTTTTTGTGGATTACATCTTATTTGGATAATTTTGAAAATCCATGATATAAATAGTGTAAAATTGGCACATTTGATACTTTGTCAAAATAATGTCTTACTAAATTATTTTTAAAAGATAATAAGTTTTTTAAAATTTAAAATAATAATGATATTGTAGAAAAATTTTAAAATTATTCATTTAGAATCTAATTGACATTAAATAAGTAATAAATACACTATATTAATATTGAATATTTTGTTACCATAGTTATCATTAAAATAGAATAATTAAGGGTTAATAAAAATGATACGAATAAAATTTATAGGAAAAATTGTATGAAATATATTCGTTGTGAAAAGTAAAACCTTATATAATAATATTTTCTAAAATATATCATTTGGGGGGGGGGGTTTGACTTAGTTTTATTACATTATAAATTAATAGTTTTGGAGATCGCAAATACCCCCCCTCCCTAAACGATAAAAGGGAACCTCCACCATCACTTATTCACTTCACCTTGAGCAAGTAATATATGCTTTCCTCTGACCATTTACCTAATCAAAATGACTATTTAAATTTTATATGTGTTTTTATTCCCAAAATTCTAACTCTAGTGCCTTCAAAAAAAAAATATAGTGGGAGCTCATCTAAGAAGGGGTGATCTCCTCTTTATATTATTTCAAAATTATTTATTTTTATACTTCCTCTCACTATGTTGTATCCATTATAAAGTAATAACTCTAGTATCTTCCATATGATGATATGTTATTTTGATTACAGAATAACTATATACCAGATTCTATCGATCCTATGAAAAATGAATTCATCGCCATTGCATATGTATGACATATTGTTTCCACAATATGGTGTAATCTTTTCTCACAACCACTTTACATCGAAGGTTATAAGGATAGAGATAAAATAAATATATTATTATTATAAAAAATAATTTATTATATATATATATATACCATCCACTTCTATAGAATCATAAAATTAAAAGAATGATATAATCTCTCGTGCGTACGTACGTCCTACTGTCTCGAAGATAGTAATGTAATGTGTAATTTTCTCAGTTATGTAATATAGGGATAGAAAGGGAAATAATATTGGTTTTGTATTATAAGGTTGGAATATTATGTAAACGTAGATATGTAATATAGGAATTTAATGAGGAAATAACTCAGTTTAATAAAGGTATTTTCCCACTATTTTGGTCTTTGAAATCATCCTTGGATAATATGGAATTTTTTGCCTATTTAATTTCCATAATTCAATGTTTAATGAAAACTCTATTTTCTCGTGGATCATGTTTCTTTTATGATTTTTGATGTATGAACTACCCATATTTATTTCATGACTCAACATTTTGATATATGTTATATGTTTTATGATTTTAAAAAGTTATGTTCATGTTTTTTACAATCTTATGTTCATGTGTTGTTTGATATTTTCATCCTTTATCCGTAACGAATATCTGAGATCACCCTTTCAAAATGATTTAGTTTCTGTATGGTATAAAGAATGGATTTTGGTAATTTAAAAATGGGTAAGATAATTATGGGATAGTTTTAATTCCTTTCAATAAATTAGAATAATGTGTTTCTTGTTTCCATGGGTACTAAACCAATACAATCTTTGTGCTTCTGTTTGTGTCATGTATTAAATATTACTCAAAAGTAATGTAATGTTAATGTATGTAAGGAATGGTTAACTAGAATTTATCATATCATAACCCATGGAATTAAATTGGTTTAAAAAAATTACTTTTATCATAACTTTTGAAAATAGACAGGTTTCTTAATAATATCATCATTTCACCATTGAATAACCTATTGAAAATGAATCATTTTTTAAAAGAACATTATCATTGTATAACCAGTGGAAGAAAAATGAGTTTCATGAACATCATTCCATAATGAAAATAAAATATTCATAGAAATAAAAAAATGGAATCCTTGGATTATATCCTCAGTATGTCATAGGTAAAATCAATATATTTCAACATAGATGGAAAATGATTTTGATAAATAATTTAAAACATTTCGTGATGAAAATACCCATTTGGATTTTTTTAAATATAATTTTATTTGAAATGATTTAATTAAACAAACATAAAAAAATATAAATAATTATTAAATTAAAATAATGGTCATGGTGAAAGGATGTTCTGTTTTTACCATAGATGTAATAATAATGATTCCTTTCCCATTATTTAAAATAGCCAAACATGAATAGTTTCGAAAAAACATGATGATTTTTTTTCAAAACATTTTTATATGAAATTCAAACATGAGGTATAATGTATTTTAAGATTCATATGAGTAAAAGAAAACATTTTTGAAAATAGTCTTAGAAAACATGGTTTAGGATGGAAAAATCAGTCCAACTAAAGAGGTAAATAAAGTCATCTTTTCTTAAATATATTTTATCAATTATTTATGGTACCAGTTAGTTGATAAAGAGAGACATTACAAAAAATTATCATGAATAAGAATATGATAATAAAATCTATGTGTATATTTAGATATTTATCATAGTATTTTATCATCAGTAATGTAATCATAACATATCTTAACAAATAATGAGATTTTAGCATAAAACCATTACCACTAGGGTAATATTGAATCATAATCATTGGGAATGAAAGAAATTAAATGGAACATAAAATATCATTTGAATAAATACATTCATGATAATACATGTAAAATCATCCGAATATAATATTCTTGAAATAATATAGGTGAGTAATATAATATACCTTTCAAATAAAACAAATTGAGAAAAAAAATCCCATATCCTTTATTAATCATGTGAATTATAATCCCCAATAGAGAATAAAATTAAATAAAAAATTAAATAACCTGAATATAATTACATTCATGATAAAAATATAAAAGTCGTAGCATAGCCCCACAAAAATTGGATTGCTGAATTATCATATGTCTCCTATAAATAAATGAGATACTAGAAATCCATACTTTGTGTCATGATTTCCATCATAGTTGTCAAAACATCAAATATAATAAATATACGTTTGTTATAAATATATTTAAAAACCAAATTTATATATCTCATACCATATATGGTTTTCTTATGGCATCTTATTACAAATTTATAAACTATTACATGTTGATGTCATGCTTCAGTCAATTACTACTTTGTTTTTCTTGTATGTTTTGACTTGTTAATTATAGTAATATTACATCAATCTTGGTTTCATATTCTCTAGAATGTAAATAATTATATATATATCATTTCTATACATTATAGATGTATTTATAGTATTCCTTAAACTTAGTTATAGGAAATGAAATAAACAATTCATGGAGATGATATGTCGTATGTACGTATGACCGATGTTTTCATTTTTTTGTCGGACATATAGAAATAAAATTTATTGATAAATAATATCATTATAGAAAAAAATTATTTAAAATATATCACATATTTTCATTAAAACCATAATCAAAACCTTATATGTAAATCATGAATGAATTAGATCAGTTCGTGAGGTAGTAGTCTGTTGTACACATGGGCGATGTTATTTTATTCCCACAAAATGGAATTCATGACGATCTGTGTGATAAAATAAATATAATATCATAATAATATCATAAATATAATATTTTAAAAATAAATCGTTCATTATTCAAAACCTTGATAGTTGTTAATAGAGAAATGAATGGAATCAGTTTGTTAGGTGGTAGTCCACCGTACACATAAATGATTATTTTTTAACCACTTAGATGTATGTGTAAATATTTATCGGTTATTACTTTAATATAAAAAAATTTAAATTTATTCAAGATAGTAATATTATTATATCATAAATTTATAATAATAATTTATGTGTGAGGATGAGTAAATAAATATATGATCATCGATGTACGTTACCTCTTCCTCTGGTATCATCCCTAGGTTTTCAACAAAATCCATCAAAGGGTAGGTTTATGTCGATAATAAGGCTTATAGGATGTTAAAATGTTATTTTTATGTGATTTGGATAGGTATTGGGCTATCCAAAATTGTTTTTATATGAGAAGAATAAAGGGTATGGGTTTTCCATTTATAAGTGAAGAGAGTAGTGTACTTGTAACTTTTTAAACGAAATAATTCCACCCATGTATTATGAATTAAAAAATTCTACCATTATTGAATATTATAGATACTATAATTATTAATTATAAAAATTTCAATAAAATTTGTTTTAAAATTTTTTATATATTACTTTATCCCTAATTTATTTAGTTTTACACCCTGGTAAACCCATTTTTATGTCAACCCAGATAATTAATTTTTATTGTTTTCAATATTAATTTTCATAATAAATTAATTTTACCTTATTATATAATATATATTATATGGATACGAAATACGGAATCGATATTTCCAAATTTAATTAACATACTTATTGAATTATAAATTAAAATTAATCATCTAAATGTGACGAGAAAGCGGTGTTTTCAAGAGAAGATGTTCCAATCTTTATAAATTATTTATATCCAAATTCTATATTAAATTGTTAAAAATTATATAAATTCAATTAATAGATGTATTATTAAACATGTTTTACATTATAACCAATTTAATATATAATTTAACTTTATAAGTAATATAAATAAAGAAACACTTTTCAATTAAAATTCAGAAAATTTCACCATTCATCCTAAAATTAATATTCTAAAAAATTCAAAAAAAACACCAAGCTAATTTTTATAGGATTATTTAAAAAATGATAATAGAATATAATATTAATGTCTAAAAAGTGTCAAAAATTAATTTTATTATTGTTTAAAAATTGAAAAATAATCATTTTTTAAATAATAGTATTTTCTAAATAATTAAATAAGTTTCTAAATATTGGGTACCATTTTATCAAATTTTTCTTCATATAAAACCACTATAATTAATAACTAAAAATTTGTTATTTAACATTAATATTTATATGTTCAATGGTTAAGTTATTAATGTCACTTTTGAATGATAATATTAATAATATATCTTGTTTTTAATAAGATTCACTATCATGTGTAATAAAAGCTAACCAAAGATTGTCTAAAAAAATGAATAAAATAGTGTTCTGTATAAATATACATAACAATGAAATTTAAATCATTAATAAAATCCTAAAAACTCAAGTTGTTACAAGCATATATGAAAATTTACATTGAATGGTGAGGTGAATTAGGATTTTTAACATTTTCAAATTGGAATGGTGGAGGGAATTCCATCTCTAAAACACAAGGAAATCATTACAAATATCTCAAAAATTTCTCATCATGTATTTTTTTATGGGAAAAATAAAATAAATTTATAATTAGAGTGATATATACTCTTGATAGGCTCAGTATATTTAGTATACTTATTTGTGAAAAAAATAGTGATAAATTATAATTCATCCGAATTAGTCAGATTACAACTATTGCCCATTTTTTTGATTTTTTTTAGTGAAGTTATTTATAATATAAAATTTAATCCTCATAAATTACTAAATGATTTTTTCACCTTATGAATAGATTTTTACAACATAAAATAATTTTAATTATAATAAATTAGTAACTACAATAGTATTTTAATATAAGATATTTTTTTATTATTAAGAACTACCCTTAGTACGAATTTAGCGTTATAAAATTATATTATATCATAATGATTTTTTATATCCTTGAGAGTGGATAACCACTGATATAAACTATTATTTATCATTGTTGCATTCTTCTTCAATTTTCTCTACCTCTTATAAATCCCCCCTTCCAAATCCCCATCCTTGAATTGATGGTACTAAATTTTATTCCTTGAATGAATAGAAAATCAGGGGTCTTATAATAACATTACTTTTCTAATCCAAGTCTCTCAATGTTTATGGATTTCAATAATTTTTCACAGATATTCATCATTGTTCTCCAATCTATCAAATCTTATATATATATATATATTAGATATATACATATATTCATATATACATAATAACATCTATCATTATATTTTAAATATTCCCTGATAGGTACAGACTGTGTATTACATACCCAGCGTGTAAAGCCTGATTTTTTCTTTTTTTAGAACCATGACATTTAAACTACATGTATTGACTTCATGGTGAATACATGGTATTTTGAGCTATTTTTCAAGGATCTTTAAATAGGATTCCAGCCATGAAACCTTCATAATATCTAAAAAACTTCTTCTTACCCTGGTTTTCCATCTATTCATTACTTTTTTTAACATTTAGATCTGAACTATTTTAAATTCTGGTGAGTTTTAGAGTAACAACATACCCTTTATGGAAATTATCTTAGTATATCACTATCCTTTTCCCATTAACCTTTCATGGTTTTTCTCTGCCTTTTAGAATTTAATTTCCTCCATAGAAGAATATCCTGACAACATGGTAAGGACTCGACCATCTGGATTCTATCTTTCTACAGAATTATTTCAATTGAGAATTGAATAACATAACATTATCCCCAAGTGTCAAGATTGAACGTGTAATTATCTGGATATCCTAATTAATTTTATTTTATTTACAAATTATAGAATTATCATAGGAGTCCTTTCTGATTTCATCTAGTTTTTTTATTCAGATCATTTGGAATTATATAGATTTTTGAGCATACAAGTACATTTTTTTATTTTCCAATAAGACCTGTTCTCTAATTACATTGTTAGATATCAATAATTATCATACAAAAGTAAGAATAGATTAGTGTTGGGGTATTTTTAGTATACTATGAAATATATCAAAAATGCCCCATAAAATTTTAAAATCTAGTCTTTTTGACTCGTATCCCACATCATCACAATAATTTATTTAATTTCCAGGCTTGGTAATTCTACATGTCCACTAAAATAAAGATGTTATAGAGTAAAATTGGTATATGGAATTCTGTACTTTGCAAGAAATTGTTTTACTACATTATTTGTAAAATGAATTCCTTGATCAGTATTGAGTAATTGGGGGGAATCTGAATCATTAAAAGATATTTTTCATTATAAGATTCATGAAAATATTTTTTGTTTCATAGGTAGTGTCCTCAGAATCAACCCACATTATATCATTGTCAATACCTAGTAGGATTCCAAACATCCCATGTGAATTAGGTAATGGTCCCATAAAATCAATCCCATATACATTGGATAATTCAACTTCTAGTATGGTTTTTTACGGAATTTTATTTATTATTTCTTTAGTGTTGGCCCAATTGCACAAATCAAAACATTGATAAAATTTCCCTATACCTTGATTGATCATGTACCATAATTACAATATTTGAATTATTTTTTGTGGTATGTTCAGGTTGATGATTCCCTCTAGATGGTGATGTATGAAACATGTCGTGTATGAATTATATGTTGTGTTTGTGATGCAGAACCATAGTAAGACAACAAAATAGTGCTTAAAATGTAGCAGATCATCATTGTAGTAATGTGATGATTTTTATAAGAATCTATTCTTTTTTTTGATAGTTTAGGTATTGGTAGAGTGATCACTTGGATAGATAATATTCTATATTTGAAAACCACAGCCTAGTTTTGGTATTTATCTTTAATTGGGTTTCATTTGGTTAGTAATCAATTATGTTATGATTATAATCATCATGAATGTTTCACAGTGTAATTATAGATATATGATCAATATTAACATGCTCAGTTCCTTATAGTTATTTTATAATGATATCAAATTCTTAATGTAGTAGGATATAACTTACCAGTCTCAGTTTGGAATACTTTTTTACATAGAAAATATTTATGTGATGCATGATCAGTGTAAACCAAAACTTTGGATAGGATTAGGTGTCATATATACATTTCAAACACATAAAAAACGTCAAGAACTTTTTTTTGTAGATGTATAATTTTTCTAGGCATCATTTAGTGTGTGAATGGTATATTATTTGGGTGTAAAGATATTTTTGAATATCTATCCAAAGACAAAAAAACCACAATGTAATTTATATCACAAAATATATTGAAGTACTTATCAAAATCTAGTGAAATTATAATATATATGACCACCAAGAAAATATTTATGGTGTTGAAATCCCATCGACACTTTTAGGTGAACTTGATAAGAGTGTATTTAGAAAATATTTGGGTCAATAGGTAGGATACTTTCTTAAAGTAATTTATAAAATTTCTATGAAATCTTTGGTGGAAAAATAATATCCTTATATTATTATCAATTATATGATTAGGTAAGTCAATAATTAATTTTTTTTTTCTATATCCACTTCCATTACTTTCATTTAGATTATTTGTCAAATAAATATGACTCCTTTATCCTTGAAGTGACATTTGTTCCAACATAATTCTTGAAATTTCCCACAAAATGTATGATAAATCACATCATTATTAAATATTTTATTAATAAAAAATTACATAATTTACTCACATAATGTTAAAAAAAAATTATATAAAAAATATATGTGATTAGATTATTCATTTCAAAATATGATAAAAATTCCATTTTTGTCATGTAAATTGAACAAAAATAAATTATCCATATGTGGTTTTATATTTTTTATTTGGGGATAATATTTTTTAACAATGTTTTAATGCTAGTGTTTTACAACATTTATTTAGGAAATATGAGTTGGATCATGCATTTGAATGGATTAAATGGACCATGAATTAAAAGATAGACTATACTCACCCGATTGGATACCACTTTAGCATTTTAACAATAAGTTCCTCATTTATACATGGATTGGGACCAAATTTAGATATAATATGTCGAAACCAAATATTAAAAAATTATCCTTCTATAATAATAGATTATTTATATATTTGTTGAGGTAAAAATCTAAATGTAGTTTGGATTAAAGTATTTTGATGAATTTTATCATTCTTGATAAAAATCACATTTAAACCTATCATCCCCTCCGCTATATAAATATTTATCATAATCAATTTTGTATTTTTATTGGTAAAATAATATTTTTATAGTATATGATAATTTGATTTAGTCTATTTCCCATTGCATTTCAAGAGGGGGAGCTATTGAAGATAACATCCCTTAATCAAATCATTTTTATTCTGCTTCTTCACTTTGTGGTGTTTTTATTATTGTAATAAAATAAAATTTTCTATTCTATTTATTCTTTATTTTAAATTTTTTTTCTTCTCAATGCATCTTTCTTAGTATTGAAACCATGATTAGAAAAAAGATTCAGTTTTAACCTTTTTCTGATCTCTTCAAATGTAAAATGTTTCTATGATTACTACACAGCCCATGGAAGAGTAGTTTTTATTTGTAATTGGAAAATCTATTACGTGTAAAATTTAATTTTTTTAATCAATTAGAAAATTTAATTAAAATAATATGATATAGGATAGGGTTTTTATATTTAAAAGGGATTAATAAAAAAACTGATCAGTTAACACAAAACACACGAGGTCAAGAATTCTGTGAATTAAGAGAGAAAAATATTAAAAAGTAAAAACTACATGATATAAACTTTTAGAGTCAAAAAATAATCCCAAAATTCAATTAATACTCAAATACAGTATGTATATAATCTTAGATTCACTACATATGAGTTTTTATCCATGGAACAATAATGAAGGTAGCATTATATGATTGCATGTTCTGAAACAAGCCAAGGGTTTAATTGTTTTCATCACTGTGGTTAAGGTAAATTCTCATAGGGCTATAAAATTAAGAAAATATGGGATCTTAATTAAGTAGATATCAATAAAGATGATCATAATTAATAATTACTTGAACAGGTATAGTTAGATGAATTACACATTCTAGAAATTGTTTTTTAAAAATATATCATCATTGCTTTTTCTCAAAATCCTTCCAAAAACAAAGTGAAGAAAATGTAATATTCATTCCAATTTCTTTTTCAAGTATTTTAAATGATAATCCCCTCATAATTTTTTGTATTATCTTTTTCATTCATTTTTATTTTTATAATCCCTCTAATATCTTGTTTAAAATTACTTTCTCCTCTAAGAGACGACCTTGCTCAGCCACTCTGCTACACCTAAATAACCCAAAAACAGATATCATTTGAGAGTGGCTTCATCATCAACATTAAAATTGGATCCATTTTCAGGGATTCAATTAATTTTTTAATAAAATTAATTTTATATCATTTATTTATCATTTAATACTTTTCATCTCTTTTAATTCCCTTATCTCCCCTATCTCAAATTTATTTTCGTATTTTCTTCTTTTTTGGGCCCTCAACTCAATATTTTTTTATTTTTTAATGGTCTTTTTTTTCCATTTCATTTTTCTTTGTCAATGTTTTTTAAAATGAACTAAACCCAATAATCCCTTATATCATGATCCAGATATTTTTCACTATCTTAGGGATCAAATTAGATACTCTCAGTCAAAGGGATGTTTCAATTTTCAACTCGTTGGTGAATTCTAATGTTTTGGAAAAAATTAAATTGAAAATAAATATGAATAAAAAATTAAATAGGAACTATTTGATGAAATAAATAATAATGAACATAACAAAACCACTTTATACTTGGACACCCCTTATATTAACTATCATCTAAATTTTATTATATACCAAAATATTGAATCGTATGTTGATCTAAAATCTGGGTTATTTTACCTTATTCAAATATTTTATGGATTATCTACTAAGGATCCCAAAATAAATTTAAAAGAAATTAATGTGGTTGTCTCAAACCAAAAACTATGAAATTTCTCTAATTATAAAATAAAATAAATACCATTATCACTCTCATGTGATAGAAGTACAATTTATTAGATGTATTATTTATAACTAGAAGACATAAAACGGTAGAAAAATTTGAAATATGTTTTCTTAGAGTGAATTTTCAATCTTTGTAGACCACATTGATTAAAAATACATCTAAATGAATAAAAAATATAAGGGGAGTCAATAAATGTTTACTGTGAATTATTCATGACGTTGTGTGAAAGCTTACCACAGAACTAAATTAGTGAGAAACTAGTCAACCAATATATCTAAAATGGGATCACACCTATAGAGTTGAGTATGGGGGATTCTAGGGTTGCAGGGGAATTGGTGGGGAAACACCAATATATTCACAAGAATTGATTTACAAGATGACACAAAACATCAAAAAAAATTTCAAATGTGGTATACCACTTGTTATAAGAGAAAAGTGGGCCAATATGACAACTATTGATAATTATTTATTTCATTCCATGTTAGAAAAATTGACCACTATAATGAGAATAATTTATTTGGCTCAAAGAATATAACAACCCTCACCAATAAGGCCTTAAGGAAATTTCACAAAAACAGACCACCCAACTAATTTTCCCCCAATTACATGGGATAGAGGATTTCATAATAGTATACCCTATGAGGCCATATCAAAAATCATAATAACATCATCTCATGATGAAGTATGAATCATTTTAACCAAAATACAACCAAGGAATGAATTATCAAATAGACATGAGGTATGGATGTAGATAAATTCAAAATCCCATTTTTCAATAATATTTCAACAATCCTCCACCTTACCAACATGGTTTTCATTAACCCCATTGTAGATTTTCATCCCAAGCATAAACAGGTCAACACTAGTAAATTCTCAACCAAACATTGATTCTAATCCTGATTACCTTTTAAAACAGATTGTTCTTGGTCAAGAGAATGAGATAAAGAATAATGGTTAATTATTAATGGAGTTAAAGACACAAATGATGCATATTAACACTTCCAACCATGATCTGGTAATTAATATTCCATAAATATTCTTTCCCATCATACTACATATTCCCAATAGAATTTCATTTTCATATCATTAAGATGTGGGAGGAAAATGACTAATGCATCTGACCCAATCATTCCACTGGGATTCACCACAACTCTTGAGAAACCCCAATAAATTCCAACCAAATAATAGCCCAAAGTGAATTAAAAAGTTAATAAAAATATAAATGATGTTCCCCTTGAACCCCTTCAATTCCAAATTTAGTTGTTCAAAAATATATGGCTGAAGAGGCATTAGAAAAAGTGGTTTTGGACAAATTTATGTGAATAGATATAAATATCCCCCATATGGAGGCCATTAAGAAAATCCCAATGTATTCCAAATTCGAAAAAAATATATTTTCCAATAAATGAGTGATAAATGAGAAATGAGGGGATCAACCATGGAAATAATGTGTCAACTCTAATTATACCACCTCATACAATGACAACTAAGTGCAAAGTCGCAGGGACATTCATCACCCCAAAGACCATATGGGAGTAAAACATTAATATTACATTATTTTATTTAGTAGATTCCATAAATGTTATGTATCACTCTATATTCTCTTCTTTACATGTCAGTGAGTTCAAAATGGGGAGAGTTGTGGTGTTTTTGGAAAATAAAACTACATTATATCTAGTGGGAGTCCATGAGTATGTAATTTCTTGGGTATGAATCATGATATTCCTAGTAAAATTCCATGTTCATAAAATGGATGATTATAATGTTAATTCACATTCGTTCATTATATTAGGTATTTATTTCCTTAATATAAAAAAATATAACAAATTTCTTTTATTTTACACTTTCTATGGAGATTGAAGATTATGTGGTGATAGTTAATGTTATGAGCTCCATGATGTACCCTTAGAGGAACATTATAATTTTTTATCTATTATTTTGAACAACCATGTAAAAATCCCAAGAATTTTGGATATCCTATGCCTAGATTGATTATGAGAATTGGATATATATTGATGTCTTTGATCACTTCCACACCTATTTTAATTTCACAAAAATATTTTCGATTTGATTTTGATGTCATTTAATAATCTAATTTTGATCTTTCCCTCTCTTATTATGACATGAATATTGTGTATGCTAATGAATTTTATGAATTATTCTTTGTATTTAATGAATTATGTTCTGATAATAATTTTTATTGTATATATATTTAATTCATTCAATGTCTCTATCCATAAAACCCCCCTTAATAGGATGTCAAAAAAATTCTACTGAATTTCAAATAATCATAATTGTGGAGTGGTAAGAGAGTAACTATTATAATTTCCAACAATCTCTATTTTGATGATTAATAAAAATATATGATTATTTGATGTGATTACATTATGGAAATCGGGTGTACCTTTGATAACATACCATATATTGGCCCCTCTAGTTGCATGTATAAGATTATTTGGGAGGATGGGGATAAACTAACTAGGAATCCACAATGGAAACTAAATCTAACTCTTTTCAGAAGTGTCTAAAAATGATTTTGAAAAATTTCTCTATGAATGTTTAATTTATCAAATTTTAGAATCTTAGTGGGTGACTCCTATTCAAATTGTTCCTAAAAAATAAAAAATAATTTTTTTTAAACAAGGGTATGTCTATTAGAAAATGGAAATTATATTTGGGTAAAATATTTTATCAATAAAAATTTTCCTATTACTAAATTTTTAGTAAAACATTTATCACTAAATGTTATTATGACAGAAAAAATATTTTTGTTTCAATTAAAATAATACCCTAAAATAATATATATGTGGGTTAAAATGTTTAGAAATAGATTCATAAGGCATATTTATTTTTTGATAATATTATTACCAACATTTAACTTTTCATCAGTAATAATATTAATAATATTGTAATAAATACCAATTATTAATATATATTAAAAAAAGATTTTCTAAAAAAATATTATGTGTATGTATTTCAATTTTTTCTACTAAAAATCTATATCATCATTATTAATATAACTATATATAATATTTTTATTAAATTTATTATTTAATGATTATAAAATTAGATTATATGAAACTCCAACCGAGGGTTTATATAAATAAAACATGCTCAAACAAAATATAATAACATTTTCATCTACAACATGTTTGTCTCATAAATCTGGTGTAACTATTCTAGTTCACACTAGTGATGGGATCCGTGCATGTATGAAATCCCGCTTTATTATAGGTCCCTTTTATTAAACTTTTACTTGCGGGTTGAAGTAGATATTGGCTCGATGGTTGTCACTGGTATGGTTTGTCAGGTATGTAACTTTTATTATGTTTTATTTCATCAAGATGGTCTCTTTCTTTTCTATTTTGATGGTCCCCTTTCATTCATATGTACTTGTATATAGAAGTAAATGCTTGTTAGATTTTCATCTCTTTTATGGTTCACCACTCTTATGAATAAGTCCTCTTTAATACACTTATTTAGGTAAGCCATTCATCCACTATCTATCACAAGAAACAAAATTAAGATTCATATAAATCATCAAATAGTCAAACTTGAGTTCATTTTAATGAATGAATATATAAATTTGAAATATATTTTATAAAATTACAATAGGGACAATTATGAATCACTAAAATATTAACAAGATCCAAAAATTAATATTGATTTTTCCATTCTAGTATATAGGTCTATGTACATTTCCAAATTGTATTTTTTTTATAAACTTGATAAATGGTATATGGGAGGAAGAAACAACTACCTACATTTTTAAGGGAGATTCTATTAGTATCTTCCAAATTGTTTGGGATATGAAGTGAATCATATCCTTACCATGTAATTTGAGTTCCATATCATGTGTGGGAGCATCCCAACACAAAACATAATAAATGTTGACAACTCTGATAATGACTTAAGAAGAGTCCCAAACAACCAAGTCCCCCCCCTTGACCACAACATTTGGTCTGTATCCACCTTCAGGTCTAGTAGGATAAACGTGAAATAACAAAATGCCAATAAATTCACCTATCCAAATTAGTTTAAATAATATAAGGTTTGGTTTTGGAAATTCATTAACAGAGATACATTGAAACCAACATGAAATGGGATTTGGGAATTGGTAATAGACAATGGACATGAATTAGGTGTGAAATAGGAAATGGATGTGAATTGGTTAATGTGTATTTTAGGTGATACACATTGAGAAAACCATGAATAGGGCTATGAGAAATGGGTGATGGGAAAGGGGATTGAACTAGGAAATGAATAATGTACATGAATTGGGAAATTGGTGTGAACTAGGAAATGGGTGATGGGCTTGAATTTAGAGATGGGCGTTATACAGGTGACAGGTGTTGGGAAACAGGAAATGGGTGATTGGAATGAGTTGGGAAATGGGAAATGGGTGTCAACTGGCTGATAGGAATACCTTCTCTTACAGAAAAAGTAATTTTTATGTTTAAATTGGTTCTAGAAATAAGGATGCAGTTACAAGTCCATGAATATGGTGAGAATGGTTTAAACATATATGCATCCATTTACTAAAGATCATCATGTATAGAAAGTGAGACCTACAAAGTCAACTATCATTGAATATAAAAAGACTATAAAAGTAAATTTAAATATATTTTTGTTCATAAACTATTGATACATAAAATTAGTACAAAATTTAACCATCCATGGTAGATTCCCCCACGGATGTTGTAAAAAATACCACCCAGTGACCACCACAATAGTATTATCTAACTAGTGGAAACATCCATAAGATAATTTCATAATATAACAAAACAAATGAAAGATAATCCATCCAGTTAACAAAACCATAATATATAACCAAAGACCGCAATAACATTCAAAATGAATAATTTAAAAATAAACAATGATAAAATAGAAATATTACTAGAATAAATGGTGAAACAAAGAAAATTTCTCTACTAGATTCATGTATTAACATTTTTATACACAAAACATAATGAAATATGAAAAATAATATTATTTATACATTAAATATTATAAATTTACTATTGTTTTTATTAAAAAATCTTATAAAAAAATGGTTACAACACTGGACTGAATATGAAATCTTTCTAATTTTCTACACATTGAGATACAAAACAATAAATCTTAATTGTTTTTTATTAAATTTTTAGTAAATACTACATATATTCCTCAATATAATTTTTGTAGTTAGATTTAAATAGTAACACCCCATAAACTAAACAAATATAGAGAGGAAAAAAATTGGTGGGGGAAAATCAGGTAGAAATTATTGAATTGGTTGTAAATAGGTTGAATGATTATGGGTGACAACAGATTTGATGAAAGGGACCTTACAAACTATATGAATACATATAAATGAGGGAATAAATTGAAAGAATAAATATATCCCTAGAAAATTAGAACATCAATTATTATTATATTTAGGTATTTTTTACTATAAAATTTTATACACTAAATAAATACCCAATGAAGTTAATAAATGATTTAATTGGAGTTCATTTAGTCACATATCTAAATAAACTTGGCTAAAAATATTTAAAGTAAATAATTCAGTAAATACAAGTAAACATATACCCACTAAATTCCTAATCTATTTTCTCATTGATATGTGATCTTACATTAGAGTTTACACAATTGTGTATTGAATACAGAAATAATCCATAGAATCTAAGGAAATTATTTCTTTATAACAAATAAGAAAAAAAATAATTTGGAATAAACTACAATTTGAATCTCTGAATGAAAATCTACATAAAATACTCTAGAAATATTTTACTTCTGATAAGACTTTTGAAAAAAAACTAGTATTGTTTCTTCTATTTATATTTAAATAGTGGTAATTAAAATGTTTATTAAAACTACACATGTAAGAAAAAAATACCAATATATCAATAATAATTTTGTAAATAGTCATATAAAAATTGTTTCTATAGTAATGTTTATGATTATAATTAATCAACACTACTTATAGCTATGAAAAATTATGATATGACATTTGGAAGAAATTTTAGGAAAATGATTTATGTAAAACAAAATAGAAAGAAAAATAATTGAAGAATATTCATTTTTTATAATAATTTATAATTATATGATTATTTTAGAAACTTATAAACATTAATTAATATCAAGGCATGTTTCATTATTCTTATGAAATATTAGTGGAGTTGAATAAGAACTCACAATTGATTTATTTTCCGGTTTGATAATCGAGGAAGATAATATACGTGTTGACATGAAACATAAGAGCATTAATAAACAAATATATGAACATTTATTATGTAAAGTGTATATAAGAAAAGAAGTTTCCTAAATTGAACCGAATATCAAGAACATGAATTACCAAATAGATAAATATTATTTATGTATAATATATACGAGCCTTCAATTTTTATACAATAAATCAACTGGAGTTGAGAATTTTCTGCAAATTGAGTGTTAATTAATGAGCTTTAAATTTGCACCATTCATGTTTATTGTAACAATTACTAGATTTTCAATATAGTACAAGAAAAAATATATTTCAATACTTATTATGGTGTGTTATATTAAAGCTAAAAAATAAAACATTAAAATTATTGAAAACTTTCGACTAAATCATTTCTCATGAACTAGTTGCGTCACTAAAATAGTGTTTGGTTGTGAGTTGTTATTAAAGAACATTATTCTTCATCAAAATCATCCCATAATGTTCAGATTATAGTTAAACATCAAAGAAATTTATTATAGGAAATATAATAACGTTTAAAAAGCTTTAATGTACATGCTTGTAGAGAAAAATATGTAAATTAAATAGTCCTTTATTCTCCAAAACAATTTTCTTCAATTTACTAATACTTACACTAAAGTTTTTATTGAATGATATTGATATATTTGTCCACAGTATCATGAAAAGTAGTTAATTGAGTGTAAATGAAAAATTAGTTCCATGCAGTTATATGAAACTATTATTTAAAACATGTTAGTGTGATGGAGTGGCAATGAATTGAAATAAATAGTAGTTAAATAAATTTTAAAAAATAGGAATTATTTTAATTGACATAAAATGTTATAAAAGACAGTAGATTATAACTATATATCCATAGAACTGAAAAAATAATGTGAAATTTCTTTAGAATTATTAATCGGTCAATAGAAAACTATATTATCAATTTTTCTAAAGTAATTTGTGATGATTGTTATAATGTGATTAATATGGAAACTAATAGTTTTAAGAAGGATAAGGGATAATTCTAGAATAAATGTATTTTGAGGCATGGTTATTATCCCATGTGGTAGTATATCTTTGAGAAATTGGGCTATTTATTATCTGTTTAGTGAGTAAAACAACATTTACATTAATCTGAATGTAAAAATCCTCTCTATCTATCTCATTTGTATACCAATACATAACCTAAACCACTATTCTTGATTATGTTTGATTATAGTGATCTTAAAAATTTATACTTCCAAATATTATGTAAAAAATTCACTATATCCCTGGCATACTAAAACCAAAATGAAAAATATATATTTCGGTATAGCCTTCCATTAATAATTTTAATGGAATGGTTGTCACTGGCTAATATTGGGAAAGAGGGAGTGATTTCAAGAAAATAATTTAATAAATACAAATAACCATGGATGGGGAATGCCTCTGGATGGTGCCATAGAAAATACTAGATTAAAACAACATGAAATGAGAGGGTGAATTTCTACACATTTTATATTCAGGGATAAAAATCCCCATATAATATTTTTCATTTTGATAAAAATCAATTATAGAAAATTTTAATATATTTAATAGATGTATTATTCATGTAATATATCAAATTATTAGTAATAATTGTTCTTATTTTCAATATACTGCAATTATGAATGTGAACAGAAATTTATATAACCATATTCAAAACTAATTGTTAAAGAATAAATTTAGATATCATGGTTTATCCAATTCAAATTATACTTTTATTTATCTAATGTATAACTACATTTTTATATTGTTTATATACTTTTTTAATAAATTTTAAGTCTAATCATTATAAGATGAGACTCAAAAGGCTTACATATATATTCTGGTAAACTGTCTATTAGTAAATCAGTTATAAATAAAACTATTTCCCTTTCAAAATCTATTTTGATAAAGATTAGTTTTTTAAATAAAAATAATTTTTTATTGATAAAAATTATAATATTCATCTTAGTGAAATTATCATTAAATTTAATGGAATAATTATCACCTTTATTAGAACGATTAATAATATGTCCACATGAAGTGTAAAAAAATCATTCTAATATCCTTGATGACTGAATATTCACTCTTCTATGAGTTTGTTATTCTATTTATCAATTTCATATTATTTAACAAATGGAAACTACTTTTCTTTTCAATTTATTATTATTTAATATAGAGTTCTTTTTTGAAATTTTCTTATAATAATTTGGCTATGGTTAAAAATCCTTCGACGTATAAGTTTTTTCTCATTCTTAGCATTGATATAATATTAATTTTACGTGTTTTAATTTTGCATTAGATTACCCCATGTTATTTCCCACATAGTAATAACTTATTCACCCTTGAGGTTTTTCATTAAGAATGTTTTTTTAATAAAATTTACTTAATTCCATGAAACATAGTCTTAAGTAACTAATTGTGTAACTATAAAAAATAATTTCAATTGAATTATGACTATGACTACTCCTATAATATTTTTTGAACTATCATTGAAAAAAGTTACTAACCATCCATAATTAATATCAATGTTCATTAGAAGTTTTTTCACTAGTCATGTGGGATGAAAAAACCAATATGTAGAACTGATGGATATCACATCTTTATTACTTTTACTGTATTTTTTAGAATAATAATCTACCTATATTTTAGTTTTACATGAGGTGTATTCGCCTCAAAATATTATTTGAATTATTTTATTTGAATAGTTAAATACTCGTAGGCAGATCTACTGGTAGGATCATATCTTATACAAGTTTCTCCAAAGTGATAAAATATATTTTTCATGGAATTATAAAATTTATTCTTTTTCTTCATAACATACATTATTTAATAAGTGTTTCTCATATCCACATATTGAATACACCTTAATCCATGCCTTCTGTTTCATTTAGACAAAGACATATCAAACTGTACAACCACAGACATGGTATCTATAAACTTCACAAATACAAAGACAATCCGTGAATAAATATTTCGGTAATGATAAATATAACTTATCTATGGGTAATTTTTTTTATCTATATAGAATATTGGAATTGTATGGATCTATTTATGTTGAAATAATTGTTATGTGATTTTCCTCAATCTATTTTGAGGAAGGTAATAGTTTTTTATAATTTTTCTTAAGCTAGTATTTCCTATAAAAAATTAATAATCATGAAATTTTAAATAAAATAGGTTTGGTTACATTTAAATTTATATTAAAAAATAATATTTTCTTTTTATATAATCATAAAATATCACCTAATTTTGGTGATTCATCCATAATCTCAATGTAATTATCAAAACCATCTTTAATTTCTATTAATGTATTTTTAATATCAGACCACCTTTACTTGAATTCATTTCATTGTTTCTTTATAATGAACTAATCATCTATAATTCTTGAACCCTATATAGAAACCCCCTTTTTTTAAGTACCCACTTCGAGTCATTCCTATCTTCCAAAATCTCTTGATTATTAGACCCATGTTACTCTAAATTGGGGTTACAATTAGCCTAATAGGATGCATCTTGATGCCCTATTCACTGTGATCACTAACATGGATATAATTCACCCATTTTACCTAGTCACACAAAATACTTTTCTATAACCCTTTCACCAACATTAAAACCCCTAATATACTATATCTCTTAGGTTTTATCCCTAGACACTATATTTATATTAGTGAGAAATTTGGATTCCATTCTTGTCCTTTTAAATCAGGTATTCCCTTTAAAAAGTTTAATGATCTAGTTTTTCTCCTTAGTTGACTCGGTCCCTAGGTTACAATCTTTCATTTATCACTATGATATTTAGTAACTCTGTTCTTAGTAAACATGTTATATCACTTATATCACATGATACTAATCTTGATAGCTTCAAAATTATTTCCATAGATCTCTAGAATTATATCAATATCATTGTTTCATCCTCAGGAGAAAAATATATAATTTCCCTCCCACCTTTCCTATGTTCATACCATGAATGGTTCACTCTTTTATATGTTCAAAAATATCAATTTCTAGGAACCATTCACCTAAAAATAAATTTCACGTGACTTTATACTACAAAAAATTGGTCATATATGCTTGAATATAAAAGAATAATCATTGGTCATTCTTGTATGAAAATAAATGAAGACCCTATGGTACATATTATATGACCACAGTAGATATCACATGCCTCATTAAATGATAGAAAACTAGATGGGTTTTGATTCAATTCAAAAGTATACACATGAATAAATTTTCATGCGCTCAACCCCAACCCCAAAACCAGTATCACCACTATGTTCTATGACACATTATTGGTTTTCTTATAGTAATAATTTAAATTGTAACATAGTCAACAAATAATGGATAAGATAGAGAAACTTTTATACATATAATTCGAAACCTTATTAGAAAAAAAATAATTTTTAGGTTTTCTATGTGAACTATTTGTTATCTAAATTAACAGAACCATTTGAATGATGTGATTCTGGAATGTTTCAGATCTAGATAACTATGACACAGGAGAACCAAGTACATCCTAATTTAGAGGGAATGTGAAATTTTTGGTAATGAAAATGTTTTCCTAATGAAATAAATAAAATCGGAAAAACTAAATAGTGTATAAAAATAATGTTTTTTTAATTATACATATGATTAATTAGAGGGATATATAAGTTTAAACTAGATGGGTTTTAGTCCACATTGGGGTTCAAATGTTATGGTGTGGAAAGATGGGAGCATCTAACAATATCTTTATCTAATTGATGTTAATCCACAATGACTACAAAGTTGTGAAATATGATCAACTATATAGACTTATATATTTATAAATTAGTAGGGTCACTTATTCAATCATATCCAATTATCTTTTCATATTTTAAATTTAATTATTAATCTATTTTAAATTAAAGTTTCAATGTTTTTCTAGAGTTGTATGAAAATTCCTGAATCATAAATTCTTTTTTCCATGGTTTTGTTTCTTCCTTTGTTCATCTGCTTTTGTTTTTGTTCTATATGTTTGATTGGATATAGGAAATTTAGAAAAATATGATTGATATTAGTACTCTCATCTGGATTTTGACATCATGTTTCATCAATTTTATAACATCTTAATAATCTTCTACAAGTTATATTTCATATGGAGAGTTTCGTAGCATGGTAGTTTCAACAGAACACATAGTATCAAATATTTTCTTATAGGTTGACTTATAGTGAGGTTATTTCCTTTTATATTGTCTATTTTTGTAGGAGTTTAAAATAAAGAAATTAATTTTATTGGAATAAGACGTTGTATATGTTGTAAAATTAAGTAGATTAAATGTTGGATTCATGAAGATGAAGATTAACGATTTTCTATTTTAATGAAAACTGCAGTTTCATTTTAATTGTGTTAAACATGAAACAGGGGAAAAATATTCTACGAGAATTAAAAATGGTGGGATAATGTTTGTTTGTAGGTTTCCTATAAAATTTTAAATCCATCTAGATATATTTTTATCACTGGTTTGAGAGTATAAATGAAATATTTCATCAACAATTAAGTCAAAAAGATGGATATCCGGTTATAAAATTATAAAAATAACAGTGTTGGATGAATCCAATGAATCTCCTTCATGTTCCCTCTATTTCATCACTTTAGTTTCACAATATGTGAATAAAATGTAAAAGTATGAAAATATAATTGACACATACATGTTTGGAAGCCTAACTCAAATAACAATAGTGGCTCTGAAAAAAATAAACCGAAATCACACTTCATCAAAATTTAATTGACGACCTTGCAGCTGTTAAATTTAAACACATTATAACTACGATTTTATGGGAATACAACATGAATAGGAAAAGTGAATTCATGATAAGAAGCTTTGTTGTTGACTGATTGAATGATAAAAGGGTTTATTTCCATGGTCCCCCCAAAAACAACTCTTTCTACAAGAATATGGTAAAATAAAATAAATTATCCATATATGGGGGCTAGGTGATGATATAGAATAGAATGGGTGGGATTGATGGTGTGGGTGATGGAATTGATGGGTCTATGAGTGCTGAGAGATATCTATGGTGTAGGGGAAGTGGTAGATGATGAAGTGATTAGAAGGGGAATTTGGGGAGAACATCAGGATTGGGGATATGTTTTTCATTTTTTTACAGTTTTCTACTTTTTTTTCATTTTATTATTTTTATTTTTTAAATACAATTTGGGTTAAATGATTTTAAAATATAATTATTAAACTATTCCTACTATAAATTATATGAGATCAAAATTTCAATTTTTTCCGAATATTGTTAATATTTTATTCTAATGAAGAAAAATTATGATTAATATAGAAATCGATCTTATAATAAATTATATTTTTTTAATGATGAATTTTTTTCGTAAATAGTTATATAATATTAACAACCATTTTTGTTTTTAGCTTATTATTTTATTGAATAAATTATGTCTAGACATTTACATGTTGAAAAAACAATTTTTGGTAATAATAATTATTTATAACATATTGATTTCTTGGTAAAAATACTATAAGTATTAATATGATAATATAAAAAATTAAATTATTAAAAAAAAAATATGTGTTGGTATTATAGATTAATAAAAAAAATATAGATGCTGGTAATAATAAATATTGGTAATAATATTTAATAATAAAAAAATTATATCATTTGGAATAGTTCATTTTTATTTACATATAAATTATCTATCAATGAATGTATGTATGTATAGCTCATTTTTTAGTGAATCATGTTGATACTATTGTTAGATATGAGATATAAGAGTTATATCTATTGGGGATGAAAAGAGTTGGAATGTGTGTATTGATTATAGGAAACTAAATAAATCCATTCATAAGAACAATTTCTCCTCCCATTTATTAATAAAATTCTTGGGAGACCAGCTATGAGGACACAATATTGTTTATTGGATGTAATTATTGGATATATTTTTGGATCATATAGCTCATGGGGATCTATAGAAGACAACATTCATGTCTCTATTTATTGCCTTTTTTATAGAAGGATTCCATTTGGACTTTTAAATGACCGAGATACCAACCGGAGAAGCATGGTGATTAATTTTTTCCTATTTTATTGAAACCTACAGTTAGTTTTTTATGAATTATTTTAATGTGCATGGATCTTAATTTGATGAATGTATGTTATTTTTGGGAAATGTGTTGAATCATTATATTGAGATGAATCCAGTATTGAACATTGAAATATTTCATTCAATGGTATAGAATGGAATTATCATGTAGAATGTAATTTAAAAAAATGGAATATGGGTTTATTGATCAAAGGTATATACTAGTTCGTCCTTTCCAAATACATCATGTGTGTGTGTTTTTAGATCATTACTTGGGATTTTAGCCTTTTAATGAATCTTCATCAGAGATTAAAAATAGATCTCTCTTCCATAAATACAATTCCTAAAAAAATACTGAATTCAATTTTGATCATTCTTGTAGGGTATCTTTTGATGACCTTAAGAATCATTTGACCACTCCCCCATTCATATAGCCCCCATAGTGGGACCTTCCATTTGATCTAATGTGTGATTCTTCAAATATCATAGTTGGATTTGTCTTAGCACATAGAGTGTAATGCCCCGACCCCCGTTACCCAGAGTCGGTGCATTATTTTAATACATTGGCATGATTACAAGGAATCAAGTCCCGAAGGACTGATCAATTTAGCAGTCTTGAAAAATATATCACATACATGAATATTACATTTGAACTTTATGACGTACAAAACAACATAAATAATCTTTATGAACGCCATTATTCCCTTGGCTTAACCCTGCATATCAATCACATTACACTTCTTGGAATCCTGGGAAAAATAAAACATAGAAATGGGTGAGCTCAAATGCTCAGTAAGGGTAAGCAATACTGCGGAAGCTTTCAAAAATAAGCATAAACATTTAAGGCAATGTATAAAACTAAAAAAAATCCTTTTAAAATTGAACTTCAGCATAATATGGCATAAATAAAATGAAATAATGCCATTTATGTATTCACATGGATATTCTACTAATCGAATAATCACATGCAATATCACTAACCACTTTCATAATGATGGAATGCATGATTCCGAACTTTAATTTTTGGGTTGAGGCCTCATGCCAAGACCTAAGGGATAACTGTAACCAGAACCCAACCCGGAGAGCCTCTGTAACCGGACTCCATCCCGGAGTGCCTATAATAACCGAACACCAACCCGGAGTGCCTTTAATAACCGGACACCAACCCGGAGTGCCTCTAATAACCGGACACCAACCCGGAGTGCCTCTATTAAACGGAAAACAACCCTGAGTGCTTACTTTTACCAGTCCCCAACCCGGAACATAGTAGTCCAAATCATTCATCTTAAGAAGAGGATGAAATATAACATAATCATTCGTATTAAAACTAACATAAAAAATGTCAAAAATTTAATCAAAAACCATTAATGGAATAAAAATAACCCATCCATAGTAAAAAATATCACAAAAACTTAAATAAAATAGGGATGATTTTTATCATAATAAATCAACTTGAAACAAGGTTAAAATTTATCAAAGGATGTTGGCATAGATGAAATCAATATTATTTGATAGAAATATCTATTTTTTTGAAATCATTTAAAAGTCGCATAATTATAGAGAAAACATTTATTTTGAAAATATCTTTATAAGATTGTGAAGGAAGCTTTAAAGGTTTAATAACGGTGTAGAATAACCGCACCCACCATATAAGTTAAAAAAAGACATTCTTACCTTAATTTTGTCAAAAAGGTTAAAAAGGACCTTGTTTGGAAAACGACAGAAAGATTATTTTATAAACCACTTATAAAAAGTCAAACAAGGGTATAAATGTATTTAACCCATATTCTTGTATATAGTAAAAATGTTTTGAAATAAATTTTTAAGAAACATGGATGTGGATGATAAGAGATCCCAGTAGATTATTATGTATATACAACCTTAGATAATGAAGAGATTGCGAAATAAACCCTTACCAATTTGGTAACTTACGAAACATACAACCCATGAAAGAGGTATCATACAATGAATATGTAAATACACATAAATTAAAGTGTATTACACAAAGAATATAATTTTGGTCAGTACATAAACCACACAAAAGGTAATGGTGGAAATATGGAATGAATCTCACGGGAATAAGGAGTGAGATGAAAACCCCTTACCTTGCAATTTCCTTTAGTCAAGGGTACGTTTAACCTCCTATACGAAGATTGTAGTATGTTATTAAATTATACCATAACCATATTAATATTTATGATATCATACATGATTCATTTATGACTTTATATTACCCATTTAATAATAATTTCCCTGTTAAGTTAACATTTTGGGTAATAATCACTTTCTTTATCGTACGTGTTTTAACTTGTCACTATTGGTTGTATCACATAGATCATAATTCAAATACTTCTAGAATATAAAACATGATAAATATATCATATATATTTAGAATATAAATATGTATAATAGACATATATATGAAATGGAAAAAACCGTTTATGGAGACGGTAGTCCGTACGTACGCATAAACGCTGTTTCTGTTTTCATATAGTATTGAATGGAAGTAAGTGAATAAGATATATGTAAGTATAAAAATCCTTATATATATATATATATATCCAGTAGCATTATTATGTCATATATTACATAATTATTAGTAATATATATATTTATTATCGTCGATGAATGGTGAACTTGGAAATGAATCTCATCGCGTCATGGAGACGGTAATCCGTACGTACGCACAGGCGAAAATATCATTCTTTTGATATTAAAATAATATATAATTGGATGGTATATCATATATAAAGAATATTTATAATGTTCTATTTATTATTTACATGAAATACTAATCATTATTGTATCCATCCAAATAATAATATATTGAATAACAATTACACCATGACGTGGAGACGGTAAGCCGTACGTACGCACGTATGGTGACATGTCATTCAAAGGATGGATAGAATACTTAATATGGTTGTACCATATTTATAATAATATTATAATATATAGGAGATACTGGATGAATTATTTTATAATTTTAATAACAAAGAAATAAGAAGTGGAAGAAGAAAGGAACTTGAAAAAGGGTGGTGAAATCATTAACTCTTCTTCGGGTTCTTCCTTTTGATTTGATCAAAATGGCTCCTTAGGATGGATTTATGACTAAATGAAGGCCTCTAGGATGAAGTTAAGGAAGTTGAGAGATTATTTGGTCAGTGGTTGGCCGAACCAAAAGGCTTTTAATGTGTGAATTAATGAGAAGGATGAGTGTCCTTTTATAAGAGGGGTGAGGGGCACCTTTAGAAAAGCTAGAAATATTATTGTATAAATAATTCATATTCGGTTTATAATGGCTCAAAAGTGGATTAATTTAAGGTTAAGGTGGGTATAGGTCGAAAACTACTCAACCAATAGAATTTAGACAGTTTTGGGTCATTATATTAACCTTATCTTTTTGTTTTAACACTTTGTTAATTAGTTTGACACTTACCATGTCACATTGTATTATTTTATTATATAGTTAATAAACATACAATATACATCCAAGAGACCCCCAAATAGTCCATTAATGATAAAAATATCATGATATAAGTCTCTTGGACTAACCATAGATTTTTAATAATTTAATATCAATTAATAATATAATATTTGTTTTAAAAACCTTTTTATGACAATTTTGACACTATTCAATAATTGACTTTTGTAAAAATTGTAACAGAATGATTACTTCGAACAAAGTTAATGAAATCAATCATGATATGTCATGTTATCCAATAAAATTAGTTTAATTCATTAAGTCTCAAATTAAATTTATTTGGATATTTATAATATCAATTATTTTTAATTTTTCACTATTATGGTAATTACTGCATCATCATTATGTCATAAATAAATTAAATTATTTAATGTCTAAAAATTATAAATAAAATACCATTATGTAGGAAATCTCTTTAGATTTATTATGAGTATTAATAGTCGAAAATCCAACATATATAACCATATGTAATATTTTGTTTTCTAAAATATATATGCTTATGTCATTTTTGTATTTATTTTAACTTAATTAATATAAAGTGTCATTATCACTTACAAGTGGCTCCATGGGGTCCAACAATCGACCCAAATATGACCAAGGTCTGACATGTATCAACCAATAAGGTTAGGATACGTTTTAGGGTAATTTAGTAATATTATAATATTATTTTTTAACCCTTATTTACCAGATTTACCCTTTAACCATGGTAAATAAAATATTTACCGAAGTAATTATTCAAAATTTCTAAAAATAAAAGTTACCTATTTACACCATTTGAACATCCTGATTCCAAATATGGAATAAATTTTTACAAATTCAATGCACAAAGTGGAAGAAATTAATTTAATATTAATTCCCATTGTCAAAACAAAAAGCGTGTTTTTAAGATATAATAACTATCAAAAGATTGATACTTGTTTATGTCCGGTTTAATTGTGAAATTATGTCCAATGACCAACATTGTATTAAATGGTAAAAATATATTCTAAATATACTTTAAAACCACTCAAATTCGTAATTTAACACTAATAATTATTTTGATTAAAAAAGTTGTTTTTAATTAAAATTAAGTAATTTTCACTATTCATCAAAATATTAATGTTTTCCGAAAAGTACCAAAATTTCACCTTAGGCTAAATTCGATACTCCGAATCCAAAAATGAATTCCATTTTGAGAGATAAAATTTCTAATATTTTAAAAAGTAGATATTACTATTCATAACAGCTTAAATGATTGGTCGTGGTGTGTGTTAGAACTCGAAGTTTCGTACAACACACGCTACTGTATTATTGAAAAATAAGTGTACCGTGGAAGCTCGGGGTGTTACATAGAGTAGAGGTACATTCACCTGAGACTAAATATTCATAGAGGACATTGCATTATTACTAGTCAAACTATACAACCAAGGAAAAAGAAATTATTTCCATCATATTTTCTATTGATAAATTCCATTCATATTTATTTGGATCTAAGTTATTTTTTGACCATGCTGCTCTGAGGTACCTCTAGAATAATCCAAATGAAATGATTACAATTATCCGAAGGATAACATTTCTAAATGAATTATATATTTAGATAATGTAAAATAATGGGTCAGAAAATATGGGGTGGGGGCATGAGTATGATTACTCACACACTAGAGGATGAAAACTTAGACAACAAAACAATTCAATACACTTTCCATAATGCGCATCTTTATACACTTTTAGTTACACATCCTTCATACAAATATTTATTGAAATACCTTACTTCCTTATAAATTTCTAAAAATTTAATGAAACATCAGGTCCAAAAAAATGATTTAATCTTGGTTTTATGTGTGGGATGATACTTACCTATGGGGCATGTGTATTGTTCATGTTATTAAGAGGTGTGTTCCTAAACATTATTTTTATTATGTTATGTACATATTATAAACACGTTCATGTGGAGGACACATAGAAACCCAATAAACAGCTAGGAAGGTTTTAGATATTGGGTAATATTGGCCAAGATTATTTCACGATTCTCATGTGTTTTGTAAGTCATCCTCAAAATGAAAACACAATTGAAATATTTTTTGGAGACACAAGATTCCCCACCAACCCATACTATTCTATTATATTTTTCAGTTATGGGTCATTGGTTTTATGTGTCCCTTTTCAAGTTCTTTTTTTTATAAATTTTGGGTTTTTTGGATTATTTTAACTAGAGGGTGGAGGTCAAGGCCACCCTGACTAATGATTCTCATCTTATAGTTGATTTTTAAGGATCTTATTTATTATAGTTTTATAGTGAAAAAGGATATCATCAGTCACTATGGGAGACCCTTTTTCAATCACAACTTGTCTTCCCTCCTTTGTAACTATTGGGTGACACACCGAAAATCAACTACAAACCACCCACAACCAATTTCCAAGAAGAGGATTCAAATCGGGTGTTGAAACCAATTTCAGATAAAATAGTGTAACTGAATGATAAGGATTGGATAAAGTTCTTGGATGATAAATTATGGGCCTATAAGATGGAATACTAGACTCAGGTATATATGTTCTCATTTCATATTCTTCTTGGGAAATCAAATCATCTTAATATTGAGGTCAAGAATTAGGTATATTGGGATATAATGAAATGAAACATGGATTTGATCCATGATAGAATTAAATGTAAGATACAAATTTAAGATACCGAGGAGATTTTATTGTCATTATATGAGAACTAATGTCCCAACAAGGAAGGACTATAAGTAGCTTTTAATAAATTGATCCAAATATTAGAGTTTCTTGTTGGATGGAAAGACTAACTCTAAAGCTCACGACTAATTTTTACACACTAAAAGATATTTTACATATGGTTAGGTCCTTATGTTCTATGTAATGTATTTCCCTATGCTATAGTGTAGATCACACAAGATGAAAAATAAATGATATTTACGGTCAATGGGAAATTTTTTATGAAACAAATTGAGGGACTTCCTGCCATTGAATTTGATTTCATCACCCTGCATGTCCCTAAGATCACTTTATAATATCACGCTATTCCAACCCGTTCACTTTTCTATAATTTTTCCAATTTCTAAATATTAATTTCATAAAAAATATCATCTCAATGGTTCACATTGAAGACAATGTAATATTTTATACATGGGGGAGGGGATTAAATTTTGGGTTAACTATTTATTTTTTTCATTTGAGTGTCTTGTGTGTGTTTTTTATTAATATTAAGATAAATAAATATTTAAAACGATAAAAAATATTAAAAATTATCATTTATATGAAAATTAAAATTCAGAACATATGGAAAATGCATGTTTTAAAAATTCATGGCTATTATGATAAGCTGTAGAAATACTTAATCATAAAGGGTTAATATATATAAAAACGAAAGTCAACTATGATATGATTGGTTGTGTCATTATAAAACCTTTTATATTTTGACACCACTCATTTTTATATATTCTAATGGTAAATTTCTTCATTGAATTAAGGACATAAATTTTAAATCAACAATGACTTTCGAATGTTTCCATACTCTATTGAAGATATATCCATGTTAGGTATTTAGATTCATCTTATATCAATGGTTGATCCATATGTATGATTCTTTTATAGTTAGGTTAATTATTATTCTAAATTAAGATATGTGTGTACCTAATATTAGATAGTTCTACACCCTCAAAAAAATAAACTAAAAAATTTAAAAAATCATTTTATCTTAATGAATAGGGGTGTGTGGAAATGTAGAACACATGAGGATATCTTGGTTAGGCGATAAAATTTTTAATTTTGGGAATTATTAATTGAGTGGTTCATGAATATTTTATACCAAAAGAACATAGAACTATTTTAGAGAGTTAAACATAGAAAGAAGACTTCTTTTACATGATCTAAATATACTAAATAAAGAGTGGATATATGTTCTTGAAAAGGTTGACACACACACACGGGTAAATAATGGAATGGTAGACATATAACATGTTTTTCTATGATTTGTTTTATAAACATACCTAGATTATATTTTGATAACATTTTTGAGACCATGACTTTTAAATTTATTGATATTGACTCATTAAGGGACTCATACATTACCTATATTGCCACTGTGGATTGAGGTATATGAACTTACATATCTTGTCTCATTTTTTTAAACGTGATATGTGGCATTTACCAGGACAAAAAATGGTAAGTTTGAGGGAGTTGATAAAAAACAATCTTAATGAATATTTTATTGATATTAAATGATATAATTTATTCACATTGTATTAAATATGTGTATTTATGGAGTATATGGGATTAGATCATTCATTTAAAAATTTGATGAAAATTACAGTTCTTCCACTTAATGTACACTGTAGCATTTCAGGCCTATATATTTTCCTATTTTTATTTGGACTCAAAATATTTTAACATTGTTATGAACTTAGTGTAATATGATATTTATTTAGTACATATGAGCTCTATCAGGCATTTTTTGTAGAAAATGGTTCATCAAATCAATGATGGACTAGACTTTCTATATTGGAAACCACATTATTATTTGGCCCATATCATCATCATTATACTTATATTGTGTAAAAAATTATATACATGTTCATAAAGACAATTTCAAAAAAATCATACTTCTTTATATATAGATGGTTCATGTGTTTTTGTGTTCAAACAAACATTTCTAGTTGTCTTAAAATATTTTTGTCGAATTCTATTAGTCAAAAATGAAATCACCTGTACAACTAACCTCCCATCCAATCTATAAATATGCATGTTTCTCATTTAGGGGGGTTTGGGACGTGAATTAGGATATTTAAGCTAGAGTAAAATTGGTTTAAATCCATTTATCTAGGCATTTCAAGGGGTAAATCTCTTCAATCTTACATAAATTAATCAATACCTTCTTGGTCTTTTTCAATTTATAATTTTTTTCTTATAATAAAACTTTATTTATTATTGTTTTTCTTATATTTTATTCAATTTTATTATTCTCTACAAATTCAAATTGGTCTAGAAATCATTAGTATAAGCATTATTTGGTTATACCCTTTCCATGACCTTTATAAATGTAATACAATTCTACAATGAAAACACCACCAGTGGAAGAATAGTTTTTCTTATTAATTGATCTATATAGTACGCACATCATAGTAATTTTTTTTAATAAATGAGATAATTTAACAAAATATAAATTATATATAAACGGTTTTTATAACTAAAATGATTCTTATCAATAAATTCAACAGTTAACAAAAAATATTCACGGTTGAGAATTGTGTGAATTGTGAGAGAACAATCAAAATCTGAGAAACAAAACCACACATGATAAATTTATAGAGTTCAAATATAATAACTAAACACAATTAATCCTCTATTATAGTACATATATCATCCCTAATTCACCACTGGCCATAATATATCCCTGAAAAAAAAATCTAATAATGGTGCTATGATTTCATGTTATGAAGCTGACCTAGGGGATAATTACTTCCATCGTTATGGTTGAGGTAAATTTTCATAGGGTTAGGGGATTAAGAAATAATGGGATAAAAATTAAGTGATTATTAATTTTATTTATAATGATGAATAAATAAGTTTAGAGTTATATTTATGTAAATTATCATTTAAAAAATATTTTTCTAAAAAATATATTCTCATTCTGTTCTCTCAACTTCATTTCAAAAATAATTAAAATCTTCTACCAACATAATTATTCTTGCTTTATAAATGATACACCAAAATAATATTATTGATGTTATTTTTTTCTTTTATTTTTTTCTATAATAATTTTAATATAAAGCATTAATTTAAATCATCCTTTTAAAGAAGACCTCAGTTAGCCACTCAATTGCACCTAAATAACCAAGAATCCAACATCATTTGAGAGCACCCAGTGCATTTCCTTTCAGTTTTTTAAGTATAAATAAAAATTACTAAATAAAACTTCTGTAGATATCCCATATACAAGAAATATTCTATTAAGATATCAAGGAACACCTCTCCTGTATCATGTAATATGTGTCTCGTATACCATTGAAAAGTCATTGGGGAATTAGAAATACCAAATGACATATGTCGGTAGGTTTTCAGGTGGGACATGTGAATGTGGAATTGGAGTCATAATTTGAATCATCTTAATAATGATTGTATGTTGAATATCCATATAAGAAATAATAGAATTTTTTTCTTAATAGTATTTCTAGCCTTTTCTCTATAAAGGGTAGTGGAAATTTATCTTTACTAGTTTCTTTATTGGGGTTCTTATAATCAATTCATACTCACCTTATGGTTTTAGTTTGATTAGAGATATGCTCATCATCATCATTTTTTACA
The DNA here is from genome assembly GCA_963277665.1 of Viscum album. Taxonomy (NCBI): domain Eukaryota; kingdom Viridiplantae; phylum Streptophyta; class Magnoliopsida; order Santalales; family Viscaceae; genus Viscum; species Viscum album. The sequence goes on from OY728164.1 coordinate 1,202,296,612, forward strand.
ATGGTTATACCAACCATACAATGAAAAAATTATAGAGGACTCACCCATTTTTTTAGTTATTGAAAATATTATTCAAGTAACTAATGTTTCAACATTTATAGCATAACCACGTCGTTCATTGGTGAGGTGAGTCACAAAAAGTATTGTAATTTTAATATAGAACCTTTTTTAAACAATATGTTTTGGTTAATAATTATTAGAAACCCCCTCTATGTCAGTAAAACCCCAAATAATAGATTTCTTGTGACATTTTAGGACTTCAATCAACTTTTCTTATTATCTATCGGTTTGATCTAAGCTGACAATGACTGGAGTGTAGATATAGTCTCTAGAAATAATAATTGTTTATACAAGGTTGAGGTATTTGTTTCATCATTGGTGGATTGGTGTCCAATGATAATAAAGGTGGGATAGTTTCCCTTTTCAATGATTCAATGTAATTTACAACGTTATGATTGCTATATTTATCTTCATTAGGGTACGTTCTCTTTATGTCTTTCTTGATGGTCATAAAATCATCTACCTCATCAGTCTTAATGATCTATTGAAAATTATATGAATCATCCCATTTCTTATAAACCATTTCTCTGTCAAAAAAATATTTCCCTTCTACATCTCAAAATATGATTCTCCCATTATTTATATATATCGATTTCTTCCTAGTGTCCAGAAATGTGAATCATAAATTAATTATAACATATCGCCCTTCTACCAAGTCTAATAGTAAAAATTATATAGAAAAGATGAATTTTCTAACATTAAATATAAAATCCTCAAGAAGTCATCGGGGGTACTCTACTAATCCATCATCTTTCTATAATTCCACTCTTTTTATCATCAGTTCTTCAAGGGCTAGTTTTTTAATTAAATATCATTGGAATAAGGTTTATCCTTGTAACTAGATCACACAATGCTCTTCTAAAGTTCTATTCCCCAATAGTTCATAGAATCGAGAAGCTTCCAGTGTATCCCATATTAAAGGAAATATTTTATTGAGAAAGTGTATAAAATTATTTATTTATTGAAATGACATATAATTATTTCATCATCCTTCTTTTAAAAGAAAATTTTTTATTAAATTTTTATAAGTAGGCATCTATGTGATGACCTAAATAAAGGGTATTTTGAATCGTAATTATTTGAAAATCATTACAAACATCATACATTACCCTTCAATTTTCCATTTCAAAATTCATTTGGGAAAGAGAAATGGGGTTTTATATGCTGATTCTCGTATATATACTTCATCCTATTAAGGATATTCAATTTTTGGAATTTTTTCTAGTAGCTTATGATTCTATATTTTTGTCTTGGCCAAATCCATTATGATATAATTATCATTCTTAATATTTAATTTATTCCATTTCCTAGGTTTCCCTAGATAATTTTCTCCACATTTCATGGTTTCTAAAATTCATGAAGTTTTCCACTAAAAAACATTTCCTTTTCCTCTTCTCTTATGTGAATCTCATTTATACTAATAAAATGACCCAACAATCATTTTGATAAGGTGTTTTATATTTGACCCATTTGGTACTCAAGAGTATTCAATTTTTATTTTTTTCTTCTCTATCACAGTGTTAGTAATCCTCTAATTTATTTTTTGAGAAAAGGAGGAGAGAATGTTTTCAAGGTTATAAATTAGGGGTGGGCCTTGTTACTGTGTTCTCTGTGGAGTTATATGAAATTTCTATTGAACTCATAGTGGAAACAGCTATTTAGGTATTTTCTATTGAGGCTGACGAGTTGGAACTTGATAAGGGTACCCATGTGGTCCCTGATTCCTTTTTAGTGTTGGACCAATACTCTTTTAATGATTTCCTTGGATGGATTGTTGTTTCGGTTTTTGAGTCAATCTCTAATGGTAGTATTTTTTTTGTTTCTATTGTTATGGTTATTAAAATTTTAGGCCTTGTTGATTGTAATTGAGGTAATAAAAATATTTTTATAGAGTCCTCAATCCATTCTCTATAATCAGAAAATGGGTGTTAACCCTACACATATCGTATGATTGAGTTTCCATTATAGGAGAAGGTGGGTATGATGATACAACATGTAACTGAAATGACTTGAGTTCTTTTTTAGATCCTCCACTTGGGATGTGAGGTTGGTATATCATCAACATTGTGGATTTCGCAACATGGCTATCCTAGTTCACACTTCCAAAAACATTAATTGAGGGATACCTCATCCAGAAGAGCTCATCGAACTTTAGATGTATTGAGCATGAGACCTCCACTAGCATTGGAATAAATTATAGTTCTTGTAGTGGTATGAAATACTTTAATGAACATTTGAATCCAATTCCACCCATCAAGTCTGTGATTTACACATTTTATACTGAAATACTTAAAATGATCACATAATTTACAATTTTTCAATCCATCTATCTAGGAAAAGTTATGGATATCATTTAAGAGATTTTTAGTCAATATAAGAGGGATTTACTTGTCATGGAAGATTTTGGGAAGGTCATCCCAAGTCAAGATCAGCTCAGGAGCATGAATTTTGAGAAAATTCATGGTTTAGTCACATAAGGGCAATGTGATGACACATAATCTTATTGAACTAGTTGAACATGATATTTTTAAATGTATCCCAATCCTCTAAAGAGTTGAAAATATGCTCGTTGGGTTTTTCAATTGGAAGGAAACAAAATTGGCCCCTGTTTTATATTTTATATATTAGATTAGGTTTTATTTAAAATGTGGGTGACTGAATATAAAGGTACACAATTCTGGACTTTTTACCACTTATATACTACAAGTTGTAATCCATAATATCATTATGTTGTAGTGATAAACTCTCTATCTGATTAATATTTGACCCATATTTAAGGTTTTATGGGGTTTTTTGTGCATTATCATTACACTAAACAATTGTGAATTAGTGATTTCTGGTAATGATTAATCAATAATAGAATTGATTGGATGCAGTTCATGAGATTAAAGAATCCTCAAATGAGTAATAGGACCCCCAATGAATGAACTAGATGAGAAAAAGTGGGAGGATGATGATAATTCTTGGGAAGAAAAATGTAAAATAAATTTTTGGGAACATGAGTTAATACTAATTTTGATCTAATGTTTATTGTGCCTTTGAAATAGTTGTCTCAAATAATGGAAGTAATAGAATATGTTCATGTATGAATCTTTTAATATAAAGAAGTCATCAACAGATAATAAATTTACCATCCAAAACATAACATGCTACTAAGGAATATAAAAAAAGGCAGTGTGGGGTCAAACCCATAGGGATCACTGGAATGAAATAAACCATTTTAACAAATCCCCTTAAAAGGATTCCTCAAACTCGCTATTCAGATTTGTTTGTACTAGAACTAGGCAGACTGGATTTAAAATATATAATTAAGAAGGTAGCAAGGTAATTTCTTGGGCTCTTATAATATTATATTCATAAATAGACCATAAAAATAGCCTTTTTGTTTGGATTAAAAGTATTGTAATGGTTTCCATTGCTTTTGGTCAGTCCAATTAAATATTCCAATCCTAAATCTATCCCTTATAATATGTATGGGTAAATATCTAGGGGGATTACATATACCTTCATCTTAAGAAAGCATCACAATCTAATACTCATTGCCTACTTAACTATAATAAGTTTAGGGTCATTAAATTTCACCTCCCATGGTCATGGATATAAAAGACAATGTTATTGTTAGTTGTTTAAACATAATTACTAGTCGTAGAGTAACGACGGATTAATTTATAGATTCATTAGGCCCAGAAACACCCCTAATCTCAACCCCTAACCCAAATAGGATTTTGCACACATAAAGGGGTTGATCCAATGTAAAAAAATAATAATAAGTTATAGTATAATAATAAATCAATTGATAAATAAGATATCCATAATGAAAATTAAAAATATTCATGATAAATCATTAAATGAGATGTAAATCTAATACATAATATACAAAAAATTAAGAAACAACACAGAACAATCATTAATTGTTGAAAAAATGTAAAAAATATTGAAAATGTTCATCATTAAGAAAAAATAATTGTAACATTCAATGAGAGGACAATGAATGACTAACAACTTAAAAGTATTTGATAAAATAACTAAAGGAATGAATTAAAGCTAAGATTTTAAAATAACCGAATGGAAATGAAATATTTCAATGAGATAAAAAATTCAGTCCCCAAACCAGTCTCTATATTCCAGCCTCACCAAAATAAACATAGAAATGATTGTTACATGACTTGTAAATAATTCCTTTCTATTATTTTCTTTAAGTCACTTTAGTCTCAAATTTTACATGATGTAAAAGGTATACACACCATATACTCTAGATCCAAAATCTCTCTTGAAAATATTTAATCTCATTGTATCATTAAGGTAAAACATTGAATCAATGAAATCTCAAAAAATGTCACATCATATACGTTCTATATGATGTGTATGGGATTCACATCTTTCAATTTCATCTTGTTGTATAATTTTATTTGGATTTGAACACTAAAAATATCCTGACATGTAATGTAATTACATGTCATGTAATCAACTCACGTCATGTAATATCTTGTGGCCTTTGCATTGGTCTATACAGAGGCTATTAATGAGGAATAAACACCAAGTATGGGATTCAAAACATGGAAACCCAGTTTTTTCAAATTGTATGAAATTCATTTGTTGATGAAAAAAATTCAAAAGTCTTGTGAAAAAACAAATATCTTGTTCATTTTCAGGTAAAACATGATGAAAACATAAAAAATGTGCCCAAAATGTATATATTAATTCATCTTTTCAAAGGTTAACTAGGGTGTTTATTAAAATTACTAAAAGGTTATTATATTTTCAATGAAAATTCATAAAAATGTAAAAAAATTATAGTGTTATTTTTTAAGAAATATGGTACATTCTATGTAATTGTGTCCTGTAAAAAATAGCACATTAAGGATTCATAAAAATAAAACAAGATAAGAAAAAAATAATTATAACATTATGTTATTAATGGATATTATTTTGGTCTGAATATTATATATCTAAATCCATATACATATGATCATAGATTTAATGGAATTTGTAAAATGTTTCATATTGTAGAAAAATTCATCCACTACAAGCATCATTGAGTTGTCTAAAAAATAAAAATAAATTTGTAGTATGGTCTGATATGGTCGGTCCAATTGAAGAAAATTTGGAACAAGTTTATTATCATACAAAATTTTTGATTTAGGATATGTGCATTAGGGATGAAAAATATGAGAATAAGAATATTTTATTTGAAATGAATTGATCAGTTAGGAATATGGATCCTTAATATTGGTTTCCCTTCTCATATTATTGAAATGTGAAGGGAATCATGTTTAAAAAAGAAGGTGTAATGATATTTGGTAATGATTAAGGCATAAAAATTTTAAGATTTTAGAAGGCCAAAATTAGAGGCAACGACATGAGATTCACAGATGTATTGGTAGAATAAAAAGATGGACAAAATTTATTAATCCTAAATCAATTGTGTGACACTGGTCTAGAAATGAATTTCATAAATAATTTTTTAATTACTAACAGAAGAGATAGTACATGGATTTTGGGAAGGGAGTTAAAAAAGGGAAATATTTATCTTATTAATGGAGTAAAAGACATGTGCATCTAAAAAAGATGAAAACGTGTAATGTTTCACAATTAACCAATACTCGGCACGTATCCATGGCCAGATTTGAGGACATGTGTTGATCATGAAGCCCTTCTCCACGAAGTCAAGGGTTGGTGACTTTCACCTAGAGTAAAATACCAGGAAAATGAAGTAGTTACTTTAATAAATCTAAAAAAATAAGTAAAAACAAAAATAAAATCCAAAAAAAATAAAACCACACCCAATCTCTGAATCATGTAAAATCATACAAAATCATGTTCTCTAAAAAAAATACCCATAAGAAATTCTTATGGCATCACCTCTGACAACATCTCCAAGCCTCAAGCTATAAATGTTTAGATAGGTCACCAAATCCACCAACGAAACCTGTAAAACATATTTATATAAATATGGTTTATAATAAAAGTATACCCATAATATCCACCTCCAAAACTCTCATATAAATGCTGTAAAATAATAATCATTCCTCAGTGAATAAAGATCATAACTGACATGCGCCTATTCCTATTCAATGATCAAACAACGTCATTAGGGCTCACTCACCCAATATCACATCCAAATACAATAATATAATATAAAAATAATAATTAAAGATGATTACTAATATAAAGAACCTAAAAAATAAGGTCTCATTCATGCCCTAACAATATATTTATTGTGCTTCAATACCTTTCATATCCATTTATACACACAAATAAATAATTGAAAAAACCACATGTTATTACCCACATAAAACATACCACATAAACACAATTACATGTCACATAATAACAAAAAAACCATATATCATATCCTCATCATAATTGGGAATCATAAACATAATGACATAAACCACATCCCCAACTCCAACCTATTGCAACTCCCACTATATATCAACTTCATAACCACAAGCCATGTTATCTATGATATACATACAAAAAAGACTATCCATTATAATTGATATGTAAATACCAACCATTATTCATCATATCTCATACTATATCTGAAGGGAGAGAGTGGAAGTGGGAGCTATTATCTATTCATTCACTATATAACTCAGATGTTGTGGATGGAACATCAGACCGATGTCCTCATATGGGAATCAGTCAAGTAACCCAATTCCGGTAATGAGGTATATGAAATAAAATGTTAATATAATAGTATCATATAACCACATAATCACTTAATATGTGTTGTAAACAAACAAATACTAACATCACACATAATGGAAATCACATAGGTATTAATATGCACTAATGACTGCTTCCATTACTATGACATAAATAAACCCCACTTATCCACACATGAAATAAAAAATAATTATTATTTAAATCCCATTTAATCATATCACAATTACAATTTTTTAGAATTACTATTTTACAACCTCATTATATAAATTATATTTTTCATTAGTCTATATTTAAAGTCATCCCATTTATTATTCAATAATAGTATTAATTCTGCCTTTACCACACACTAATTACCACCACTAGAGAAATTATCAAAAATAATTTTCAATCCCACAAGATATTAATTATGTATCATCATACCATTTTTATTTTCATAAATTTCAGCTACATTCTATGCCACCAAGAAACTACAATAAATCCCCATGATAACCAAACCTGACATAAAAAAACCTATGACAAAACACAACCTAACAACTCCCTCAATAGACAAAAAACCAATTCATTACCACATAACCCATCCACCCCCAACACATCATCAACTAAACCTCATCCTTCGAACCGACCACAAAAACCATCTTTTACCACTCAAATCACAATAATAAAGACCCCATGCATAAAAAAAATAAATTAAAACATAACTATGTTTCATAACAAATACCACCCCCTTTTTCATCCTTCCAAATTAATGAATTTTTTTATTCAAATATTGATATCGTAATTATTTTTTCTAAAAAAACCAATTAATATATAAAATTTAGTGATTAACCCATTAGAAATGATAATTTAAAATTAACAATTAATTAAAATACATATTACATGGATAAAAATAATCTCTTCTAGAAATAACATTATTTTACCATCAATATATAATCAATATCAATGGGTCTGACAAAAAAATTGAGAATCTCCCCCATCCCTTTAATTAATTTTAGTTTTGTTCATTATCTTGATTAGGTTTATCCATTCCATTAAACAAAATATAACACATTCATGGTAATCCTATAATTTACACTTACATAAGAAATATATGTCTTGAATCCCTTACCTGAATCAAAGAATCAATAACTATTATTGAACATAATCAAGAAACATCAATTAAAACACCCAACACAAAATGAAAAAATTGTGAGGCCTATGCTTATCCATTCTATATACCATAACAAAAAATCAAAAAATCATAGTTATCAATATGGTTAAAACCTCTCTAATAGATAATGGAGAGAAATAAATTAATAATAAGAGAAGAGGGACTCACCTTAGGTCACATGGGGGTAATATAATGAAGTCTGTAGTAATATCTAGTCGAATGATAGGTAATGATCTTCAATGATGAACAAATGGTTTTCTAGGGTTTATGGAAAGTCGATGGAATAAGATTGAATTCAAGATAAATTTTTAATTTTATAAAACTTTAGAAAAGTAATGAATCACATATTGATAGGAAATTATCATGCCACAATAATTCTAAATAGAAATACCTTAAAAATCATTTTAATATCTCTTATTATCACCATAAATCTTCATATAAAAACTTTAATGTAACATTATATCTAAATAATACCATAGTGAAACCAATGTGGTCATGTTATAATAGTATATCCTTTGAATATCGTGATGAAAATCCCAAAATTCTCACCCCAATCCTTATGAACTTTATACAACAACATATTATAAGATAAGGAACCACAATGTAATTGAACTACAATAAAAAACTAAGGAAATTTACCACTATGGGATTCACACTACACTATGTACAACAACAATACAATCCCACTAATGCAAGATTAATTAAATGAATCATGTAAAATATATAATAAAAAACTCTTGTGACATCCAACTTATTTATAATTAATTCAAAACCACTTAACGACATCATTTTCTATCTAGAACAAACATAGTTCAATCAACCTCACAAAAGATGAACTTATAAGTCATAATGTTTAATTAACCCATGAAATCTCTTATATATGAATATTCTTGGTTACTTGTATAATATATCCAGAACTCTTTACATTTTAACAATAATTCTACCTCAAACTGATTGGTCAAGAACACTCAGGGATCACACCCCGCTTCACAACATAAGAATCATCCCTCAACTTCATGGTTTGACACATCATTCTTGATAATCTATCACTCATATCAACATATTTATGTTACAACACATAGATACATTCCACAAAAAAATATTCACCTAAAACCATTACCACTAACTCAATTTTCTTCCTTCTATTCATCCCTAAATCCTCCAACATCTCGAAATAAAACATTAATATTCCAATAATGTATGGATTATTATATTAAATATATATAAATTTTATATCATCCTATAGAATCAAAAACAACCCCTGATAAAAAATACACTATCCAAAAAACAACGAAAATAATGAAACCTTGCGTTATGAGTTGGAGAAAACAAAAAAAAAATGATTTTTTTGTTTTAGAGTAGTTCAAGTTTTCATATTTGGTATTTAGATCAAAATTATAATATTAATAATGTCTCAATATGTTTTTTATGTTTTTAGTGTATCTTGATGTGTATCATTTGATCTAGTGGGTGTCATGGTGGATTTATGGTAACCATGTTGTTTATATATGTTAGAGTTTAATTATTACACTCCAAACAGGGTTTGTTACAACATGGAAAATATTATTAGTGATTAAATATTATAAAAAACTAAATAAAATTTCACCATTATAGATGAGTATCACTCCATATATATTTTACATTCGATTTATAATCTGTAGTTAAAAAGGTATCACATCACATCCTTAGGGAATTGCACAGTGGTGAGGAACTACATCATATAACAATTTTTTATGGTGGGTTGTTAGTCAATAAATAGTCAAGGTGAACCATTGGGTGATGGGTCGATATATAATATAGAGTTTTGGGTATATATGTGGTCGTTACATAGATAAGGTCCTTCTAAAATTGTGTAGGAATATTTTTATAAGTCTGGGGAGATCAAGCCATAACAAATAATGTCCATGTCACAGTGAGGTCTATTTAAGATTAAGTTGTGTATAATTAAACTTCTATCTGTATAAATTTATGTTCATTCAATTTTTGAGATTAAAAAATTTCATTGTCAGAATATGGTCATTCAATTACACCTATGGTTTTAGGGTGATGATAGTCATAGTGAGTTGCATTATTTCATGATGGCCTACAAAATAAGATACGATTGCCACATGAATACTTGGTCATATAGGGTGTATTTTTTCGGATGAAAAGGTTCACTCCATTATGTGACCCTATATAAAACCCTATTCATTTTAGTGTTTTTAAATTCTATGGAAATTTGAATTTTTTGATTCTTGAATAGGTTTCTTTGGAGATCCATGAATCAGATCAATAACTAAATAGTTATAACATCTTGACTAGGTGTCCTTTGATAGGGATAAAGTGTTGTTGTGTGTTTTTGTGTTTTTAGTGGGATTTAGAGTGAAGGTAGGTGGACCAAATATAAATTTTAATTGAAGTTTCCCCACCATTGAGAGGACAATTCCATGGTGGTACCCATATTAGGGGTGAAATTCCCATCCTAGAGGGAATTATGCCTTAGGGGTGTTGATATAAAAAAATTTCATGTCCTAAGGCCTCGTCTAGGAATTTTGGACATGTACGGTGGATGGGAATCTAACCATGACATAGCTTTTGGGGATCAATTATTAATTTAATTATGGCTCTAAGGGGATCCACTGATAGAAAACTTCCATCGGATAACCCCACACCACCAGGATCAATGTGTTCTACATGTGATATCCCTATCCAACCCATTGATAATGAGGGATGCTTAGGCATGGAGCTAATCATTCTGATCTCTTGGGGAGGTTGGATATGGTCGAATCACACCATGATGTAGAATATATCATTGTTCCCTTGGAAAATTTAAATTTCTTATGAAGGTCCTATTTTCCACTATCAAATTTAAAACACCTCTCTCTCATTCCTAACAAATCATCTTCATGGAAAAACTAGATAGAATGCCTTCCCTTTTCTACCTCAATCCCCCTTAGATTAGGGGTTGGTTTCAATTTTTTTTATGAATATTAATTGTAATTTTTAATCCTCTATTATATTTTCATCCACTTCTCCATTTTTCACAAATTTTGGACTACTGTTCTTTGGGTGTTAATGAAAAATACTACAGTGAATTGTGAAATAAAATAGGTATGGTGGGGCATTTTCATGTGATGGATATAGAAGGATCTGAGATGATGATCGCACATAATTTCATCCTATTCCATTGAAGGTAATTTTTACAAATATATTTTTATTATTTTAATAAATGTAATTAATATAGCTTTTTAAATGGTATTTCATTTTACGGACTTGTCCTGATATAATTTTGTTGGTATACCATATACTATCCCTGAGTGGATTGTTGATGTTTTGATGTGGTTGGAGTACCAGATTAGTTGTTACTAAATTTATCCTATGTGCATTAATTTATTTAATAATTATAATTTTTTTTAAAAAATTAATAATTCATTGTAAATGTTTACAATTAATTATTTTGTATAATGTTTCTTCTGAATGGGGCTTGGGAGGTGATACAATCATGGCCAATACTGGGATGAGCTTGGATGACAGTTGTTTTGATGTGTTTGAATGGAAGTAACATTGAATTGATGTCTAGGGTCGTATATGTACCCAAAAAAGGTACATTAATTTTATCATGTATGTTTGTGGTATGGGGTGTCACCACAATGTGTGATTGACATTTTATTTAAATGAAAATTTTCAAATCGAATTAAAATTCTTATATACTAAACAACATGTCAGGGCCCATGAGGGACCATTTTGTAGTGTCTTGGTACTCCATCTTCCCATGGCCTTGGTCTGGATTATAAATGAGTTCAATATAAGAAAGGGACCCTAATGGGTTTGATTTAAATGAATTGGGTTGATATTATGACCCATTGTATCAATGCCTAGGAAACCTCTTGATAGAGAAATATTATGGGTTGGGTTGCCTTAGCCTAGTATGCCTTTAAGAACCATTGAGATATAATTATTACTCATGGATTGTTAATACGAATCTAGGGTGAGTTTTTCTCCCCCACTGTTATTTGAGTATCTATGTAGGACTTGGTTTATGGTTGAGTGATTTGACCAACATATGAAATGGGATGAATGATTCCATTTCTTGAGGGAGATTCTCGTATGATATGTCTTTTGAATATAGTGAGACCATGATGTGATTATGACTATATTGATATATGAGAAACCCTCTAATTTATTACTGTTATCCAATGATTTAAATTTGTTATTGGTGATCCCATATAGGGTGTTTGTGATATGATGTGACCTAGGGGACCCCTGTGGGTGCCCGAGTAATAAAAGGACCCTAGAGAGGGATAGTGTGGGAATCAGTATAAGTGATTATAGATTCCACCTTAAAAAATCATGGAATTCATTCAATTTAGACATTGATGTTAATAAATAATGCACTTGAGATTCTGACATTATTTATTTGGGATGGGTTTTTGTAAATGGATGACCTTGTTGAGATGAACTATATTAGAGGATTCAGGTGGGATTCACAACCCAATAAGATGTACTGAGATACATGGGTTGCATTGGATGTTCCCCTTGGATTTGGTCTTTGTTCCTTATAAAATCTAGATGGTTTTGAAATGCCCTAATATTTTTATGAAATATTAATCGATAAATAATTTAATCTCATCGATAACTTCTGTTACATGCAACAACATGTTTAGATGAACCATATTACACTTTTAAAATACAATAGTTATGTAATCACCTCGGAATTGTTTTTAAGATAATTAATTTTAGAAAATAAATCATGAAAAATATGTGGTCTACACATTTATAAAATAAATTCAATAGATTTAATATAATTATAATTAAAAAGAAAAATTATTCTAAAATAAAAGTGATCTTTTTTGAAAAATTATTTTTATAAGTGTAATTTATTTAACATCATCAAATTTAACTAAAATCTATTTTATAATTATTTTAATTAAATTTATAAATTATTTACTTAATCATTTTTTTTAAATCTGAGAAAATTATTTTATAAGATTGGGATATTAATAAATCATGTTTTTTTATTAAAAGTATAATTCTTCTAAAAAATAATTTTTTTTGAATTTTCACACTTTTGTAAATTTTATTTTTCATTTTAAGGTATTGAATTAGATAATATGAATTATATATTTGAATTAAAGAGTTTAATTTTTTTAAATAGTCCCCTTTTATTTTTGGTGAATATTTATAGTAATCATGGTAAAATTTATTAACATGATAAAGGGTAAATTAGGTTAATCATGTTTAAAAATAAGTGATAAAGCCTTCATTTTTCATATTAATTATTATGTGAAGAAGTTTAATATTGCATTATAACCTTATGATCTAATTTTACTATTTTAATAGATACTTTTTGATGAAATGAGTTATATATTATTCAAATTTAAGAAAGTTACAAACTTTCGCTATTATTGTTTTTCATATATATTATGTTTATACAAAGGGAAAAAAGTAAGTCATGAATAAATATAAGTTTTTATTTTGTGTATAATAAATTTATTTTAATGATATAATTTTTATACATTTTTTTATTATTGATTTACCTGAATTTTTTATCAAACTGTGGTATTATATTTTTCCATATAATAAAAATAATAATAAATTACTTTCAAAATATTAAATGTTATATAATTTGAATAAATTAAAATGAATAATTAATTTTCATGATCAATATTACATATTATATTTATTTTAAATCATTATAATCTATTTTACTATTTTTTTGTATTTCATGTTATATTAATTTAATAGTGTCAAATAATGAAAATAATGATAATTTATCAAATAAATATTTTATTAAATTATTTAAAAATAATAAAAATTTTGAAATAAGAAAATTCGATATGTTATTGAAAAATGTTTCATAAATTTACATTTTTTATCCAATATTAACCTAATAATTAACCATTACAACAAATTAAAATTTAAAACATTTATACCGTTATTTAAATTAAAATTGGTTAACTATGATATAATCAGAATGATATGGTTTAAAATTATACTGAAATATGTCTAAATTTTGTTATTTGATGGGATTACAATACAATATTAAGATATATATTAAAAAATTCAGTTCAGGTTATATTACTAAAGAATTAATTTATTATAATTTATCAATTTGAGAAGAAAAAAATTCATCTCATATTAATAATAAAAGAGAACATCCTCCCTTAGATATTAGCAGTAATTTGGTGTATATTGATCAAAAAACCCGGATTATTTATCCTATAAAAGTATTTACTGATATTTTGGGGTTTTTAGTATCCTTAAAATATGGAACATATTTCTTTTATGACATATCTAAAGGAGGTCTCTTGAAGATGAGGTAATCATCTTATCTGATCCCTTTCAATTTATTTTCTCTTATGCATCCTTTTCATATATGTTATGTATCATAACATGTAAAATTATGTATCCAAGATTTATGTAATTATTTTCATGATTTGTATAAAAAAATATTTCGTCCCCTTTCTAATAAATTTAGTTTCGAAAGTATCATTTGTGCGTACATATGACTTATTATCTCCATGTATCGATAAAAATCATTTTTCATCACCATATTTTATGAAATGTTATTATGATGGGATTTATGTTTATATATGAAAATTATGGAATATTTATAATATTATAATGATAATATAATATCTAAATTTTTACCTTCCAACCCATTAGGAAACAATAACAGTGCTTGTTCATACGTGTGGACTACAACCTCCTTGAAGCGATGTGATTTGTTTTTCAAATCCATTTTAATTGATTGGTAACTAGGAAGAATATATTTATCATATATTATATATATGATATAATACTGATCTAGTAAAATTTTATTAATAAAATCTATAATTTTTTCTCATCTATTGAGAAATAAAAATATTACTCCTGCATATGTATGACCTAATGACTGCCTGAATGATGTGATTCATTTTTATATTTCTAAATTTAATGGGTGAATATAAATATGTATATATTAAATATATATGATATTTATTTTTGTATTAATATCATTGAGGTTATAGAATCAATAATATTTTTTAAGGACATGAACTAATGAACAGAAATATATAGGATGAAAAAATAGTTGACATTCGAAAATGATAATTTTAGTAAAGAATTAATAATAAAAGGGGTTTTAAAAGGTTATAAATGGATAATATTTGATATTACAGGTATACAAATTCCCATTTTATATAATTAAAATAAATTTTCATTTATTTTAAATGATGTTTAAGTGTTTTTGATGCAGTTTTGAACATGATTAAGGGTTTTCTACGACAATATAATTAATAATTCAGATTGTTTATGTATAAGTATCCAATAAGGAATATTTATTTTCAATATCCATGTGTTATAAAAAAATAAAATACTTTTAAATATACTCCATATATTATTAAAATAATTTTACAGATGTTTTTAAATTATAAAAAAGGTTTTTAACCAATCTTCTTGAGGTTTTCCAAATGAGGTTCTCTTTAGTATTTTTATAATAGTGTGAAAGGAATATTTTAAATTTATATTGGGTGAATTGATTTTTCCACTGTCAAGACTAATATTTTGTTTGAATATTCCATCACATTTTTTATGGTTATTTTCAAATATAATTTTCCCTTCAAAATTGGGCATTTTTGTGAAATAATTAATTATAAATCAGAAAGTTTATTTTCTAAAATAAATTTCCCAAGTGACATTTCAATATCAATTTACATTTAATATGAATCCATTTAATTCTAGTTAATGATTTATAGGTATATGATATTATGATTCCATATTTTTTTCATTAACTATATTTTTCATGAACATTGTGAATGAATTTTTATGAAACCCATTTTTTATGATTTTTGATGGGATGAATATTTTTTGATCTTGTGGAATGCATAAGTATGATTTTTTCATGGTGTGTCTTATATCTCCCTTTAATGAATTGGGTAATGATTAATGTTCCATGAGCACAAGTGGTACATTGGGGATTTATATCAATCCTCAATGTGTGTACATGAGAGGCTATCGCAAGCCAAAAGAAGGTACATAGGTGGTTAGTGCAAGCTTCACATGTTATGAATGACTTGTTGGTAAGCCTTGACATAAGGTTTTCTATTAATATGTGTATGAAATAATAAATGATTTATAAAAAGTGTTATGATACCGTGAATAATGTTCATTGATTTATTTATTATTCACATACCTATATATTCCCTAATTTAAGACATGGATCATGTTTATGATATATGATATACAGGGTATGGTTTTCAAATGAAAAGTTAATACCTTTTTGATCATGTAATTATTTTTTGATTACTAAAACCTTCCTTGTTTATTCTAACTAAGCATCTGATCTCACCAATTATTTTGGTTTTGTACACATGTTATAATGAATGGTTATATGTTTGATTTGTATTATAAGGGTTGTAAATAGGAAAATAATTAATGGTATTATATTTAGTTCGCCTATGAAATAGTTTTGTGTGTGTCCATGTTACTGAATGAACTAGACATAAATAATTATAGAATTTATTCATATTATATATAATAAATATTCTTCTATTAAAATATAATATCTATTTAATAAATGTTTGGGTTTTTATAGGTTCAGTTGGGATACACCTCCCACTACGATTTATTGACATACATGATATTAATTAGATGGTCTAAATGAATACTAACTTTGTGAATTGTACTATGTGATAAATGGTAGGGACACAATTCTTCCTGATTTGATGTTGGTGATTGGTGGATGGTACACACAACCCCATATTGTATTTATATGTTATATGATCTTGGTGGGATATAGTACCCCCGATGAGATTTATACATTATATGACCTATAATGGTAACACTACCCACTAAGTGATCAATATTTTATTAGATGTATAGGAATTTCTCCTAGAATCTCGCTGTACACGAAATACAATAGGATTTGGTATGGAATTACGAAAGAATCTACCATGGGTCATATATTTCTTGGAAAAATTGACCGGAATTATTACTGACTCATCAATATCAGAAATTAAAGATTAGTTTATACCAAAATTTCATGTTAGAACATGAGGATAGAATGTGTCTATTTATTTATTCCTCTTCAATTAATTTTTGTATTCAACTAACCATTTGAAAAAATTATTTTAGGTATTTATTGGTTATTTTTGTGACGATATTGGTGATACCCAATACATTTTTACTTAAACCTTGTATCGGAAACCCTGAAACTTTGTTAACTGGGTAGTCTTCACAAATCATATGTTCAAGTTAGAAAGTGGCACTATATTTTTACCATTTTACGTGATTGTTTAACAAAGTCGGGATATGTATTAGGATTGGGATTAGGGTTATTTAAAGCATAATATAATTATTATTTAATTTTTCTTAAATGTTATCATACCAGTGGGTGATAAGTAAGTTTTTTTGCTATCTATGAGTATATATGACATATGGCTTATGATTTTTTAATATATAATATTGGGTTCAATTTTTTGGTTTAATCTATTTATTATGGATGATTTTTGGTTATTTATTTCCAACTATTATTTCTACTTTGTTATGGGGTATATTATCTCCATGTACTATCCTGAACCCCACTACTTGTTAGCATCGTCTTCCAAATATGGATGTCTTCCTGAGGTAAAGTAGTTTCCACTAATCTGGGAATAGTCGAGTGGTCTAAGGTGGTGAACTATTAAACAGTGGTATCAGAGAATTATTTTTTAAAAACATTCTTAAATTGTAGATAGAAAATATGGGAAAGTGTTGAATATTGTGATTGATAACAGACTGAATCTTCACAAACATATTCTCTTCAGGAATTCAAGGTAATAGTGGTATGATATTTTTTTCTTGGTTCTAACTTTATTGTTTCTATGATTTTACAATGTGTGACAATCATGAAATTATGGATTTATTATTTTAGATTTCATGTATTTTTTTGATAGAAGTAGTTCAGTGTTCATGCATCTTATTTGAGAGATATGTTTCACATGAAAAACAAAATCTTGTGAGTTATTTGTATCATTGAAAATGAGTGTTGGGGTATTTAAATATAAAATAAAAACATATAAGTATTTTCACATTTAAAATTTTGGTATAATTATACTCTATTGAATGATGATATATTTTATTTTATGATATGTTATATAGACATTATAGTATTATCATCAAGGATGATATTGTATATATAATCCCTCCATGAAGAGTTTTTATAGTGAACTTAGTGAGTTGGTTTAAGCATTTTATTCCTTAACACATTTTATAAAATAGAATACATTTATTTATTAAAATTTTCCATTACAGCCAATATGTTATTTCACCATTGTGCTTGGTGGTGAAATTTCAACTAACCTAACCCTTCGACGTTAGGTACTCAGTGGAATTATATGATAACATTATCCCAAAGAGTTCACTTCAATATACAGAGGCCTAGAGTGGATTACCTAGAGAACATGATTTGTGAGAGGGTATTCTCTATGATAAATATCAATGAGAATAACATCATATTTCTTGAATGATGAGTTGTTTTTTTATGCTAATTATGTTTAAGAATCTAAATTGGGTAGTCGGATGGTGGCCTTTTTATGATAATGAAACTAGGACAAAGAGGTGTTACACATTAGTTTTCACCTATGTGAGATATAGTTGGTGGGCTATGAGAGACATCCTGATTCCATTTATATAAGACTCCAGATATTAGTGAGGTGGGAGTTATAGTTGGAATCATTAATATTATATGAAATGTTATCTCATTAAAGGGGTTATCCTAGTCTTGAGATAGCCATAAATATGTGAATCCAGGAAGGATAGTTTTGTTATGAGATAGGTGGATGTAGGTGCTACTATGTATGTGGTATAAGAATGGTGATTCCATAGATAATAGAGAACATAAATGTATAGGTGTACTAATGCTCTGATGATTCTGGAATTCCCGGATAACATGGTCAGTTGGATATATATTTTTATATACATTTTGTTTTTTTAATAAAAAACACACAGTGTTCTTTTTGTATGAAATCTAGATTTTGATGGTAGGATTTTTATATTGTATGGACTTATCTGTTTTACATGTGAATTAAGTAATGTAATAATAAAATGGTTCATTGGTCGAGATTTTCTAGCGATGCCCTTGGGATAGGTGGTTGTATGGTTAGCCTCGACATGTGTGAGATATCAGGATTACGAGAAGAGAAAACTATGTATGCATATCGACTGATGAGATTGACATGATATAATTGAATAGTAAATGTATTGGTTATTCCATAAAAGGATCAAGGATTTATAAATCTTTTTATAATGATTTGGGTATTTTAGCAGGTGGAACGTGAAAAAATTCCATTAGTTTTCAGATGAAATCAATATGGAACATATTGGTTACACATGACATATGTTCTTTATGGATTAGTGAGAAATCATGACTGAAATAAGTACCAATGGGTTTAAAAACACCCTTATGTTCATTGTTTCATATTACATTGAAGATAATTAGATATTTCCCTACTATCATATTTGAAATCTTGAATCAATTGGGGTACCATGGTATGGTAGACTTGAGGGTGTTCATTGAGAAGTGTTATCATAAAGACTTGATGTTGGAACCTATTGAGGTTATTCTCAAAGATTTGTATATGGGAAGAATTATAGTGTGGAGTACACCATTTTCTATTAGTGTGTGTGACCTTCATTACAAATATTATTTATATAGATGTTGATGGTGATGTTCCTAGTGAGTTAGAAAAATGATACATTTGAATTTTTGTGTTGCTGGTTGGGTATGATCTTGAAAACCATGTCTAATTATTATATGTTTTATTGCATAGTGAATGGTCTATTTAAGAACAATCCATGTTAGAAAGGTCTTAGGAGTGATGAGACCCATCATTAGATTGTTGAGTTGGAATTGAGATGTCGGTGTGAATATGGATCCCATTTTATCTGGTTACTTAGTGAGTACTAGATGTGATATTGGGTGGATTATGTTCATTTTCATAAAGCACATGATGGTATTGATTTGATCCATATGTGATTTTGAATATAGATACTCTAGTTATTGCAGATAAAGTTGATGATTTATGTGATTGTTTGTTTGGTGATTTGACCATGGAATTACACTAGGATTTTGGTAGAAAGTTCAATGAGGGTATTGGATAATCTCTTAATTCCTCTATGTATTTAGTAATCCTGATCATGTGATGAGGTAGTGTGTTGAATTACACTAGTAATTAGTTTCTATACTATTATTCAATAGATGGACCGACCGGTTTTCATATATGTAATTGGGTTGCAATGAGATGAAAAATTCAACGAGCAGGTCGGTGGACCGTTGAGAATGCATTTGGATAAATGGTTCGAAGAACTGTAGATTCGAGTCAAACCGTAGGAGTTTAGAATTTGGTGCGGGGAACCATAATCGTGGAAATAAATTGGTTAAAAACACAATGGTTTCATGGTATAAAAGGGCATGTGTAAGAATCATATTAGTGATTCTGTAATAGTGGAGAGTAGTAGATAAATGTTTAATGGAAAAAACACTTCATGTTTGGAGTTTTGAAATAGAATATAAATTAAAATTATGTGGTAGACCACGATAATTTTTTCTGAATTGGAAATTAATATAGGATACATGAAATTTTTTAATGTTTTTTTGAGTATTATTTGTTGTGGATAGAGGTGCGTAGTGTGTTTTAATTTACCTTGCGATATTGAGATTGAAAAAATAAAAATGTGAAATGATATTATAATGAAAATTCACAACTATGGGGGGGACCATATGATGGTGGACATCATGGTTGTGGTTTATGTTATCAACCTAGAGGTAATGACACCTTTGGGTAATTCATATCAATACATATGCAGAGAAATAAAATGGATTGTATTTTTAGATGAGTTTGTTGGTTGTCAACCCAACACACTGTAATTTTATTGGATCAAGTGTTTTGATGACTGTAGTGATTAGGGGTGTCACTTATTAAAAATACTCATGGATTCTCTACTAGAGTATTGGGCTCAGTGAGGTCTGAAGTGGATATTTCTATCAAACATGAAAATTGGAAGGGGTGATTGGGTGTGGTGTTGGTTGTGTTGGGATCATATGGGGCGTGGGAGTGAAATATAACATAATGTTGTACAATCCATAGTGAAATCCATGGATACCCATGGTTATCCAAATAAAATTATGAATTTCCTCCTTTCCACTCTAAATTTGAAAGCATCCCTTCAAACTTCATTTCCTCTATATTTCCCAATCGAATCATTGGGGATCCCAAGCCCTATCTCCTTTGATTACCATTATAATAGGGGTGGTGTTTTATGGGTTTTCATTTAAAATTGAGGTGAGTTATCCTCCTCTTCCCCCATTAATCATCTAGTTCATTTTTTTCATGTTTTGGGATAATATATGTATGTTTTTATAGAGGACTTCATAAGATTATAGTGTAATCATCACGATATAATGGGTATTTAGAATTTTTTGGATAGAAGATTCCCCGAGATGAAGATAAAACATAAATCAACATCATTACTCGATGACACAACATAACATGAATTAATTTTTGAGATTCTGGGAAAAATTATTTTGTTTTTTGAATTGAAATGATGTACCGTATTACGTATTACACATGGGATGGTGTTAGCGGTATGCTATAGACCTTTCCTGAGAGGTTGGTTGTGCTTTTTGTAACACCCCATGATTATATGAATGATTATTTTTCAAATAAATTAAATTTCTTTGATACCATAAATTACGAACAACTCCAGGTTAATCTTATGCCACATGTAACATCGGGTTAGCATGAATTACTCACAACACAATGTTTTATCAAAAGAATGATATACTATTAAAATATTTTTTAAAGGACACTGTTATAACCTAGATGTTATATTTGGTGATATGAATAGTAATAACTAATTTTAAAATATTTTTTTTATTATTTTTTATTTAATAAAAACATATTGATAAAAAATCACATAATTTTTATTAAATAATGTGTATGTTTCAAAAAAAATATTTTCTGAAATAAATATTTTTTCCATTTTATGAAAAAAATAAAAATATTTATTAACACTTTTAGAAAATTAATTTGAAAAAATTAAATTTTTTTAAATCATAATTTCAGAATTATCCTGGGGTGATGTTTTGGTATTTTTTTGATAACATACTTGTTTTTATGAATAGTGAAAAATATAAAATTATTATTGAGAACATCATTTTCATTTAATATAATTATAAATTTAAAATACATTTTTAGTTTTTTTAATGTATACAATGTTAAACTATTGATTAATTAATCCAATTATATAATTATGTTCAATTTAATATTTTATTTTTATATAAAAACATTTCAATCTATTGAAGATGTTCTCTTTAAAAACAGCATTCTCGTCATGTCTGTCAGATTATTTTTAAATTAAGTTTTTTAATTATATAAATTTAATTTGGAAAATGGATTCGACAATTTGAATAAAATTAATTTTTATTTTTTAATGATGAAATTTTTAGACAAAATTAATAGAAAAAATAGAAAAAAATATTTACTATAATTAAGGTAAAAATGGTTTTACCGTGTGGTATAAACTAAATTAGTAAGGGTTAAAACTAAATAAAAATTTTCCAACACCCATTTTCTAGAAATATTTAGATAATTTCCCCTATATTATCAAGAGTTATCCATTTTAGAGTGTTTTGACATTGAATAATGTGGGTGAAAAACTTTGTTCCAAAAAATTACAAGGCTGCCACTCAACTCACTTATAAAATGCAAACCCTTATTCCTTGTTCTTTACAAAATTAAACAATTTTATTATTATAGGACATTACCGAATAATTTTTAAACATACCTCCTCACATATTATAATACATTGTTTAGATATAAGTCCATTAAATGAAGGATTTTTTTGGAATCTTAAGGAGAAGAGCTAAAAAGTGGTAATGCTCATTGATAATAAGTTTTTGTTTTATTTATTACTCCAAATCCTAAAATTATTATTATAAAATGATTGAATAATAACCTAATAATCTAAACTATACATAGTTGTTTTTTCTCTTTTCATTACCTAAAAATATCTCAAATTCCGTTAAACATGTTATGAAGTTATCATTCATCTATACATTAGACTGCCACCTCATTAAAGGATGTCGTTTTTTTCCACTGAAACATCTCAAGGTGGGACATAATAGAATATTTATTTTTTATTTTTTATATTTGTTGTAATATTATTATTTTTGAATCATAATATCAAAAATATCTTCATACTATACATTTTTTTTGCAATACAGTATCATCACTCATTCATATAATGAACTACAGCCTCTTAAAGCGATGTTATTCATTCACACATTACATATAAGGTACTAAGGATGATTTTAAAAAATATGTGAAATATATTACATAAAAATGATTCTAAAATGATAATATATAATTTAAATTTATTTAATTCAATCCATCAATGAAATGATTTTTTTTTCATCCACATGTTTGGCATAATGTCTCAATGAAATGTCTAATTTAGTTTCTATTACGATACATTATGGATTAATATAAATACTTATATACAGAATATATGTGGTATTTTTATAATCATTTAAATTATGGAGAATATAAAATGACAAGAAAAGTAATATCTATGTATGATAATATTGGGTCATTATAGTAGGTATTATAGAATATCAATAGTTAACCATATGAAAATAGGATGAGGAATGATTAGTGATATCCCCAAGGAAATGTAAAAGGATAACTTCTAGGATGATTCGGGGTATAAGAAAATGAAATGGAATTTTTTTATATCATAGAGAGAGATTACTTCTAATGGAATTACATCCTTTTAAATATACTATGAGTGGACATGGATATAGCATATAGGTACCAAGTGTTAACTACTATAAAAATAGTGGATTGAGAATGACATTATCATCACCGAGTGCATGATAACATGCCTTGTTTCACACTCAGTTAGACACTTCCTATAGATATTCATTGAAGATTAACAAACAATATTAAAGAAATATTTATGGATTTAGAAAGATGAATAATATGAATGATCTAGGATTAACCTAATTATTCATAGATTAATGAATTTTTCATGATTCAGACATCCAATATGTGATTTTTCATGATTTTATATTTCCCCATCATGATTATTGTTTCTTGAAATTTAATTTTTCGTATTATTGAATGGATGGAAACCAAAGTGATCATGTTAATGGTGAGTATGATAGAAAATGAATTTATTGTCCTCCATATAATCCAAGAATTATGCGACCTAGAATGAAATATATTATTTTATAATAATATATCATTATCAATCTATGAATCATGTTGGGATTCTCGAAGAACAAAAGAGGGAACAAAATTTTATTCAATTCTAATAGAGGCAATGTCCACTTTAATTTAGTGGTTCTTCTGATGCACTAGTCACTGACTAATGAAGAGTGCCACTAAAAACATATTTTTTATTTTAAAGTAATTATAACATGAGAAAATAATATTTTTTGTCTACAGTTTTGAAGGTGAAGTAGGTCAAGGGAGAAAAATTATCAAGAATTTGATGCAACAGTATTAAATTGACACCACGGACTGGGAAGAGTTCAATAACATATTTTATAACAAGTACATTCCAAATATTCTTCTTAGAAAGATGGATAAGGAGTTCCTTGAGATCAATAAAAATTATGATAAATTTATTATTACCTATTATCCCAATTTTACAAGCCTTGTGAGGTACACTTCTTGGATTATCAATCGATATGATTGTAATGTTGATTAATTTTTTAGTGTCTTACAAACAAGTCCCTTATAAGAAATATCCATAAGATACATTGGTAGTTATGAATATATTTTTTTATGTCCCATCAATGATGAAATGGAAGATAGAATTATGTATCAATATCATGGTTTTTATAATAATATAAAAATTGAATTGAAAGTAAAATCGATGAACCATGGTAAAAATATTAGGAGATTTTCATTTTTCTAAACGTGTGGGAAGAATCATGTAGAAAATTACATTAAGGGGACTATTATGTGATATATGTGTGGAAGTGAAGGTCATTGTAAAATTGATTCTCAAATTAATGGAATGATGCTAGATAATAATGTGGATAGAGAGAATGGCACATTGAATGCACCACCCACACCCTAATGTTTCAAATGCAATGATTTGGTGAATTTTGATAACAAGTTCCCAAATATGAGAGTTAATGACAGTAATCAATCCCTACATCCTCTTAAGATGATGGAAAATGGAAAATATCTTGTGATCACAATTTATGAGAGGGGGTGTGATAATGATGTGTAGGAAGTAATAATTACCATCCACTCAAGATATGATATTATATTTTTTTCTCATATTCTCTGTATTCATTTCGATATGAATTATTTTTTATGGTATTAATATTATATCATAATGATTAGATGTAGAATTTGAAGTGAAAATCCCTAATGGTATGATGATCACATATCATGTATATAGTTCTTCTTCAGTTGATGTTTATGGGAATGTGCTTCTGATAAATCTCATCATTCTTCCCTTGGATGAATTTTCTTAATCATAGACATGGATTTAATTTATATGCATAAATCGCTCACTAATTATCATTGAAGGGATTTTAATTTTGATATTCTAAACCAACCTATTATTTTATATCAATTTGACGATAAGTAAAAAATTCTTATGGATACCACATCCATTGTGTGGGTCTTAATTCCAATTAAGAAGGTGTATTTATCTTAATTTGTTAGGGAGAAAATCTATATCAATGAGATTCCTATTATGAAAGAATTTTATGATTTATTTATATAATAGATTCATATTTTTCAACAAAAACATGAGTTGTATTTCCTAATAGAACCCATACATGGTTCAATAGTAATTTTATTGACTCCCTATAGAATTCCCCAGATTGAGTTGCTAGAATTATTGAAAAAAAATCCATGATGAAATTGAAAAGGGATTTATTTTTCCATTTTTTTTCACCTTAGGGTGTAGATAATATTTTTTTTAAATAATTATTGAAGAATGCAACTCATAATGGATTATTTGGAGATTAAAAAGATAAAAATTGAGTAAAAGTGTCATCTTCCCTATATTGATGAATTGTTTTATCAATAGTGGGGAGATTAATACTTTTTTGGAGATTAACCGTCATATTATATATCATAAATTAAGGATCTTAAATCAGGATATACCCAGGAAACAATTAGATAAAAAGATGGCCACTAATAATATATAGTGATTTCATTAGATATTATTAATTCTCCCCTATAGCTTCATGTATTTTATGAAAATAATATTTATTTATTACCTTGATCTGTTTGTGGTAGTCAATATAGATGATGTTATTATCTATTCATAGATAAAGGAATATAAATAAGAGCACTTGATAATTATATTATTTATTATAAAGAAGGATTACATATAAGAAAAATTTAAAAAGTGTTACTTTTGGCTATAAGTGGTTTTATTTTTTGTGTCATATAATCTCAAGAGGGGGTATATCAATAAGTACATAAAAGAAAATGGTTATTGAATGATGTACAATACTAAGTAAGGTGGTTGAGATCCATATTGTTCATGTATTAGAGAGATATTATTATTGTTTTATGGAAACTTTCTCCCAAATAACTAATCTTATAACCATGTTAACTTATAAGGGAGACAGGTTCTTCTAGACAGATGAATGTGAGTAAAATTTCAATAAATCAAAGAGAAGATTAGTCAGTATACCAATTATTATATTACCCTATCATTGATAAAAGATAATAATATATAGTGATTAATCCATGAAGTTATTGGAATGTTTTCTTTATGTAGTATGACATGGTTATAACTTATGCATCATAAAAATTGAATATTAATATGAAAAATTACTCAACTCATGAGTTTGTGTTAAATGTTGTAATATTTCCATTAATGATATAGAGGTAAATTATTTATGGGGAAAAGTATTATATATATAATAATAACAAAATTTTAAAGTATATTTTCACATATAAGGAGTTGAGTATGTTCTTAAGATTATTGTTAGTGCTGATTAGATATTGTGATTGGTCAATACATTACCACCTTGGGAAAGAGGACAAGGTGACTAGTGCTTTGATTCTGAAGGATCATTCAACCTTATCCTAGATATAGATTAAAAATGATCCACTATTTACTGATATGCAATGGATGGATATGTAAATCGTAAGGGAAGGGGGGAATCTTATCTTGCATAATAGAATATTCAACCATCATAACAATGGATGATTAAAGAGGCCCATATGGAACATGTATAGTGGGAAAAAATGTTTGAAATGTTTCTATTTTTAACATTTATAATGATAGAATTATATGGTTTAGGAACCATGTATGTGTAACTTCTATATCATATTTTAACATGGAGTTTTTAGAGGAATATCATATTTCTTCATTATCTATTCATTTGAGAAGTTGGTAGATGTATAGTGATTTTAAATTGTATTTCTAGTTGGATGTCTTAATGAGAAATATCATAAAGTATGTATATCAATTCTCGGTATGTTTGAAAGTTCCGGATTAAAGAAAAAATTATATTGGGTTGTTACATAAATTACCAATACTAGGTCGGAAATAATAAAACATCACCAAGGATTATATCATTAGGCTCCCCAAATATATAAAGGGAATAATGTTTTATGGGTGGTAGCCAATAACCTTATGTAGACAGCACAATTTAATACTATCTGAGAAGACTACTCACTGAATTAGATTTCTAAGATATACATTAAATTTCTGGTTATATTTTGATTGTGTACCATATTATATTATTTTTTAGCAGGATCCAAGATTTATCTCAATGTTCTGGATAAGTCATCAATTTTATCTTGATATAGAGTTTAGTTATAGCGTAATGTGTTATCCTCAAAAATATGGCCAGTCTATAAGAATAATTAAAACCATAGATGATATATTGATATAGTTTCTATTTTATTTCAAAGGTGGTTGGGATCAAATGCTTTACCAAGTTGATTTTTCATACAATAATATCTTTTACTGAAGCATTCATATTGGTCCTTATGCATCCCTCTATGTAAATAAATTCATTGATACATTAATTCTGGATGAATTTTGAAAAATAAATCTGTTATGACATGATATAAATGAATAAATGGCATACAAATTTATATTAATTTAGAACCATATAATGGTTTTTTAGAGTTGGTAGAAATTTTTTGATGATAATCACTTGTGTGACATAGAATATGAAGTTGGTGATAAGGTGTTTCAATTTATTTCTCCACGGATGAAGTTCATGAGATTTTAGAGGAAAGGGAAATTATTCCCTTGGTATATCAGTCCCATTAAAATAGTTGATTCTATTGGAACTGTATCTTATTGTTGTGTTCTTCCACCAAACCACTCTCATGTCAATATCTATTCCATGTACCTCTCCAAATTAGTTGCATACTTGACCCTTCAAATTTTCAAAACATAGAGGTCAAACAACTAGAGCAGGAAATTTCTTTTTTAGGGAAACTAGTGGAGTTTATGTATTTTATTGAGAATGTTATACAAAATAATACAACTTACCTAGTCAATGTTTTGTTGTGAAATAACTTGTTTGAGTAGTCTACATGGGAACATAAGGATATGATGATGTAAAAGTGTCTTCATTTGTT
The DNA here is from genome assembly GCA_963277665.1 of Viscum album. Taxonomy (NCBI): domain Eukaryota; kingdom Viridiplantae; phylum Streptophyta; class Magnoliopsida; order Santalales; family Viscaceae; genus Viscum; species Viscum album. Next base: position 1,202,325,076 of record OY728164.1, read on the forward strand.
TGTATCAGAGTGACCGATTTTTAGAAAATAATTTCTTTTAATGGGGGTATCATGTAACACCTAGAGTTTTTATGAATAATAATTATTTTTGATAAATTAAATTTCGTTGATATATTTCATTAAAAGAAACAAAAAATTAGCCTTTTTCCATACTCAACAATGGACTTTCTTGTGTTATACTAAACACTGTGCTTTTTCAAAACCACATTATATTATTAATATAGTTCTTTAAATGTGATTGTAATGACCTATTATTAATCGTAGTGACAGGAAAAGTAACATATAATGTTAAATTTTTCTTTATAATGTTTTTTCATAATAAAAAAAAGTAAAAAGGTATATAATTATCGGTACAGACTTTATACATTACAAAAATACTATTTTTAAAAAAATTGTTTTCCCAGATTTTTTGTGAACAATGATCAAATTAATTTTTTAATCATTTAAAAAAATTATTTTTTAAAATAAATTTCATTTTTTAAAAACTAATTTCAAAATTACCATATCATGAATTATTTATATTTTTATGAAAAGATTCAATTTTTTCTAAATAGTAAAAACCACATAATTTTAATAAAAAACCAATTTCATTAATTTATTTATTAAGGTAAATTATATATTAAATTTATTTTATGGTAAAATAATTTCAACTATACATCCATTAATTCAATTTATGTCATTTGGATTAATTTCATATTGAATTTTTAAATAACAACATTTCAAACTTTTTATCTTTTTCAAATTAAGGACAAGCTTTCTCATCACACATTTGGAATTATTTTTAAATAAAATATTTCCTATCAAGTCATTTTAATTTGGAAGAAATGGATTTTATATTTTTGAATCAGTTTAATTTATATATATAATATTTCAATTTAATTTTAATACAAATACTATTCTAAAAACATTAAAAACTATTTACTAAGATTATGGTAAAAATAGGATTATTGGGGGTTAAACAAAAACATAAGGGACAAAAATAACCCAAAAATTTCCAACATATATTGGAAGGATTTATTTCTACCAAATACATTATATTATTTATAATAATTTATTTTTAATCCATTTGCCAAGAATGAAAAATTGGTGGAATTTTCTCTTTCTGAAAATGTCTTCGGTTTCACTCACCTCACTTGTAAAATTCCAACCCTTATACTCTCTTCTTCACACCTTAAGATCCTTTTAATTTAAAAATTAGCTTCCCAAATCATATCCCAACATTACTGACCACATCTTAGTATCATTAATTTTTATAGGAACCGAACCAAGGAAGGGTTTGGGTAAAAACCTAAAGGGGATTACCGAAGAAGATGAAACATTAATCATTGAGAACTTTTTTTATAGTTATATCTAAAAAAACATAAATTTTTATTATAGAATTTTTAAATAATAAAATGAATATATGAAATATTATTATATGTTATATTTAAACTTAATTACCAAAAATCATATCCATTCCCATCAAATGGGGTATTAAATAATCATTCATTTGTATGAATGACTACATCCTTGTGATACAATGTCATTAGTTTTTCCATATCTACCACATAGGGATGGAAATAATTATGGATTTATTATTTATATTTTATATTTATGATATTATTATGATTCTAGAATCATAATATCACACATTCCATCATACTCTCCATTTTCTGGGAATGTGATAACGATGCACGTCTATTTGGAGGACTACGGCCTTGCGAAGAGATGTGATTCATTCAATATTTTCATGTAAGGTAATAAGGATGGTTGTAATGAAAATGTACGATATATTTGATATTAAATTTTTTATATAATGATTATATATCATCTACCTTTATTTATTTAAATTCTATTAGGAAATGGAAACAACTTTCACGTGTATGTACAACCAATAGTCCCCATGAATGATATATTTCACTTTATATAACTAAATTTGAAGTATTAATATAATTTCATATATAATGAATATATATGATATTTATAACATTTTTAAAACTCTATATATCATTAATTAAATATCAATTTACGAGGAAAAAAATAAAAATGTATACAAAAAACAATGCTATTGTTACCTAAAATGTAACATTAACATGAAATTGTTTAAAAACCTTATAATAAAATGTCATGAGAAAATAGTATATCATATTATATTTATAAAAATTATTATATAATATATTTATAATAAACTTATGCTGAAGGTTTATCCATGTATGACATAACCCAAGATTTAAGGTAATGGATTTGTAGTCTCTCTTTTATTTCTCATGGACATACGCAAATTATCCAGTAATCCCTTTTGTATAATTTATATAATTATCATTTTACAAGTTATATCATGAATAAACAAATTTAAATGATAGTTAATGTTTCATCTAATGTTATTTTTTTTCGGATTACGATTTAAAATATTACTCAATGGGTAAAAGGTTTCTATACTAACTTGTATTTCTGAGAGACATATGGAAATTCAACAGTTGTTTCTATTGTGCGGTAAATATACTATCTCATTGACATGATATACCATGAATATCAAACTTTTCATGATATTAAATATTATTTTTTGTGTTATTATTTATTGGATAATATGATTTAAAAGTTTACCAATGTGGTAAAGTATTTTTGTCTCAATTTACCTTCATTAAGATATACATTATGTTATGAACCAATATTATTTCATGAGGTGTATATACAACCACTTTTAAATGTATTATCTCTAATTTATTATTCTAAGGATATTTTAATGTCCATTTTACATCATTATATTATGGTTTTTGGGATTCAAATATACCATATTGGTAATGATTTTATGTTACCATCTCTTCGTTTTTTGAGATTGTTTATGATTATGTTACCAATAATAAAATAAAATGAACCACCTATAAAAGAAACATATTTAATTTACTATAATTTATTAATTCATGAAATTTTAATTTAATAATACAAATTTTCTGGTATATTTTACATAAAAAATTCATAAAATGTTTTTAATAAAATCCAACTTTATTTTTCTCTTCAGTCCGAAATAAAGTATCACCCTAAAAAATGCTTTGTACAAAGGATTCTGAAATTATTTTATTAATATCATATCAATTTTAAAAAAATGTTTACCAATGATTGACATTTTATAATGTTTTCTAGAATGTAATATTCAATTCATTTTTGAAACAATTCTCATTTTAGGTTTTACAGATATTGTGAAAGGAATATTTTTTTAACATGTATGATATGAATGAAACTTCATATAATCGTGACCATTATTTTGATTAATGGTTCCATTATATGCTATAAATTTTGTTTTCAAGGGAAAAAATATCATAATAATTTATTTTTTATGATGTGTTTTTCCTAGTTGAATGGATTCTTTCATCAATAAAGTTTTAAATTGATCAATCTAAATCAATTTGCATTGAGGTAAATACTGTTGATGATACATGTGCCTTACGAGGGATGTTTTCAAAGGATAAAATTACAAATTTTATCTATAAATATATTATTATTATGATAGAATAATTATTATAAAAACTATATTTCTTTCATGGTTTAAACCATGAATGAATTATTATGAAACTGAATTTATTTTCCATGGGTTATGCTTTGATGAAATGATGGAATTATTATAAAATGTGTAACTTTTCCAAAAGTTATGAAATAATTAAATGTTTATGAAACCAATTCAATTTCCTGGGTTATGATATTATAAGTGTTTTATGATATTATTTCACACATATGAATGATTTTAATTATGTGATGGGTGGGATCTATATCTCCCTCTAATTCATTGGGTAATGATAAATTTTCTATGAGAATATATGGTACGTAGGGGTGAGCTAAAACTTGGAATGGTGGGTAAATTTGTGGTTTGACCAAAATCAAAATAGTGGGTACATGGGTGGTTATACCAAGCCCAAAAGAGGGTAAATAGGAGTTCATACCAAACCTAAAGCTGGTTCACAGGTGGTCAGCCCAAGCCTAACATGTTACGATTGTCTTAGTGGGCAGTCTTGACATATGATTTTCTAATTTTTATGTTTATTACCCAAAAATATGTCTTATACAAATGTTATAGATTCATGACTTTTGTTCTTTTATTTCATTAGATTCATGTCTTATTTATTGCAAATATTATTAGTATGAATCAATATTATGATAATTAATATGAAAGTTATGGTTTGCATATGTTATAATAAGGTTCCCATTCCCTTGTGTTCATTTTTTGCTTATGTATCTCTCAATTGCATCCATACGAAGCATATAAGATCACCAATTCTTATATTTTATCTCCCAATTAAAGAATATTTGTATTATGTATGATTTTAATAAGAATAGTTCAAGATATTTGGATCTTAATGGGAGATTATTAACCTCACATATGAACTGGTTTATTAGATTTTCATGTTTCCAAAAGGCACCAAACTATTACAGTTTTGGAGTGTGTGTTTATGTAATGTAATGAATAATCAAAAAAAATTGTATTATCACTTTTTGATAAGCCTGGGTAGTTATATATATGACATGGTCATATTTCCAGGTGAGGTGTTAATCTATTATACCAAAATTAATTAGTTAATTAATTAAACATAAATTTATTGAACGATATGAAGAATTAATTATTAATGGTTATAATTAATTATGTTTATCATATGGATTATTTTAGGATCTCGAGAGGAGAAAAAATATTTGTTGATTCTTGGATGATATTTAATGAGTGTTGAATGGATTTCCATAAACAGTAATATCTTTGAATTGAGGTAGGTGAACCCTTGAGTATACACATTTAGTAAAATGATTATATTTTGTATCTATATAGAATGTGGTCTTTCAACCTATAATTGTTTTCCTACTAATTAAAGGAATTATTTAAAATTTATGTAAAATTACGAGGGAATAAATAATGTTCAAAAGTAAATAATGAAACCATGTACATTGGTGTGATGCTTTGGCCACTGATGACTAATTATGTGATTATAAATGTTTTCCATATGATGATAAGACATTTATGGGTGAGATCGAAATGAATTGGTTTGACATAGTGGACCTTAGAATTGTTTCATGGAAATCTATGTGTATAGAAATGTTATAGTTGAAATTACTACTCTTACTAAGCCTTGAGGGACCCTTGAGGTACAATTTAAATATTCGGCTAGTTGAGACGATCAAGAGTGGGTGTTTCTCCCACACCAAGATGTGGGTGATTTGGTAGGTATATGCTTGGTAGGACTTAGTAAAATGTTGGGTGAGTACACTAAACCGTGACAAGGGATGTGATATGGATATTGATTCATCTATTAGGGTAAATTTTACAGAGATATAAATTTTCTTCTTAGTGAGACTATTTTATCAAGGGATTTTATTCCCTCTGATTGATAGGTGTTTACTCAAAAGTTTAAATTGAGTTTTCGGAGCACAAGTTGGGTTATTGTGTAGCCTACGAGACCCTGTTCGGTTCAATAGTGATTATAGGTCACTAGATATCACATGTATGGGATTTGGTATAAGTGATAGTGAGAATAACCATAGTTACATAAATGGATATGTGCACCTCTTATATTTCTGATAATGATAGGTTGTAAACATAATTGGTTGAACTTGGGATTGAGGAATAGGTTTGGTCAGTTGGTCCAACCTAAAGAGTTGTGATATATAGAATAATTTTGGTGGTATATACTTTCCATTGAGATCTATTGTGATATATATTTTTCCATAGATGTTATCATTGGATCCTCCCTTTATTCCTGCTACTATTGGGATAGTTTGGGTTGTACGCACTACCAACTGAGATGTATTGAAATACATTGGATTATTTGGATTCTCTCCTTTTATTTTTCCTCTATGAATTTTATTATGTGATGGATAAGAGGGATGCATTACCCCAGATGTGATATAAGAGATAGATGGGTAGGATGCTCAATATCATATGGAGATTTGTTTGTTAGATGATCATGGAGGTACACACAAAACCTAATGATTGGTATATATGAGATGATCTAATCGGGATTCACTACTTACTGAGTGATCATCATAGTATTTGATGACTACAAATTGTTCATAGGTTTTAGTTTTGTTCCTGATGTTATATTATTTCATTTGAAATGGTCATATAAACCAGCCATGGGAAGGATATTATTTCACATGGTTCTATGATGTAATCATATATATTCTGACACTGGATAAATTTGGGTTTAGTTGATCTTGGGTGTTATTTTAGATACTATGTATCATTAATGGATATTTTTAATGCGTCCATAGTATATTTATTTATTCATGTAAGTATATAACATAATCATTCACTATATTTTATGAATAAGTTTATAATTGGGTAGTTGGTTCTTTACTGAGTTGTACACACACATTGCTTAGGAAGCTATAGAATTTGGGTACCAAAACAGTTTTTCTAATCATAGTGTAATGTTTGGCTGAGTTATATGACTTTAAACATTTCCCTAGATAACATCAATGGATATATAATTTTTATATGTTATTGGTTGGGGATGTATAGAGCCTCATTTATTTCTTGAATTATTTTATATATGATTAGTCTAGTAGGTGGTCAGTGTTTTTGTGTTGTAATAACTGTGTGTCAGTTTGTCTAATTTCATATGCAAGGTCATTTGATATAACATGTTGTGTTTATTGGATACACATAATCTATTATTTATTATGAATGTTTATTATTATTTAGTTTACATGATTATTTTTAAAATTATTTGTGTGTATAAGATCCCAATCGTACTGACTTAGTCCGTCAAAACATGTCAGAAGCCTCATCACACAATGAGGTGCACGTGAGGATGTGCAGTGACCATGAGTTTGAGTAATGTAGAGTGATCCATGTTAGTGTGTCATTACACCCTTGAAAATGGTGTCTAGTTGTTGGCTCTTGTTAGGTTATTTTTTCCACTCCATGATCCCAAGGGCTACACAATAAGGGGTATTTGGAACAAACATTTCAAGGTGAGAACAACAGGTCACACTGAAATGGGCCCACTATCCAAATTTTTAAAATGATTAAATGGATATCTATTAATGATTTTAAATCAAATACCCCCTTCATGGATAATCATTTTTGGGATATCTAAATCGTGGGAGGTTAAGTCCCTCTCTTCTTATTCTTGTCTTCTCCAACCTAATTGATCCATGGAGATTAATGGTAGTTTTCCCTATTATTTAAGATATGATTTCCTCATTCTTTGTTATTTATAACACATATTGTTTCACTCCTTATTTGATATGTTTCACATTAAGGTTTGAAAATAATTTTTTCTGAGTGTGGTTGAAGTCATTTAGTATGTTGTGGATTTCATTTTTCAAATCTAGATGGGATCCACAGATGATTAATGTACTATGTATTGCACCATTTCAATTGAAGTGAGTCGTTACCCTAAATTATTTTGAATTTATTCATAAAATTATAATTACTTTTATTGGCGAGTTGACATAATTTATTATTTATTTATTATATTACATAGTCGTGGAGATGTTGGGATTAATCTACACCCCATTTCTTGAGGTTTTAGAATAATAACCCAACCTTGTGATATATTTCATGATTGTTCCAAAAATATTAAATTATTGAATTTATTGTTCCAAGAATTTTTATTTGGTTAAAATTAATTGAATTCAATTTTAGTTGTCTTAGGAAATCATGTTCTCGAACGATGGATGTAGAAGATTCATTGATCTTGGTAGAAATTTGTGGTCAAGTTTCACTTAAAGGTAACATATATGATTATGGTAGATGGTACCTAAACATCTTTTTATGGTTTATACATTACGTTATAAGTAACGTGATAAGATTCAGACAATATATATGTAGTCAGCCATGAATTGAAACTGAATTGTTTTTATTTACCCCCCATTAGTAGAAGAAAAGTGTATTGGGTCAGGATATACCATTAATCATTAATATTGATTCGTCGGTTAGAGAAGTCCATATTCTTGAATGAAATCCTTGGTTATGTTGTACATAGAATGTAGCATGGTATGAATTCAAAAAATAATAATAATGGACCTCAGTATAGGTTCCCCAAGTCCAATCTATGTAGGGTTGTGTGATGAATTCGTAATTCTTAAATTAGGGGTGCACCATGGGATATCATTATGTATAGGTTAGGTGTGAATTTATTGACCTAGATCGACATTGAAGGTGAGAAGTATTTTATGCCCCCCTTTTTTTGTTTTTTTATAATTTTTCATCTATTTTACCTACTAAACCATGTTGTGATGCTATCTATACTGAGGTATGTTATTCTATAATGTGACGATTTTTGATCCTAAAGTTTGGGAATGAGATAAATGAAATCATTTGGGGTGTCCATACCATATTATGATATTGGGGGCCATTGTGGGCTCCCCATTACTTTGATAACTCTATCATGAATTTTAAAAAAGGGGGATAACATGGTTGTAACCCAGTATATGAATGCCCTGATGATAATCGGGTTTTTATAGTCTAACCTATGAAATGTATATCAGGGTCATATTAGTAGTAAACTAATGTTTCCTTCATGAATTATATATTGTTGTAATATATTTCATTTCATGTGTATTTAATTTATGATGTCATATAATATATATATATATATATATATGAGAACTCTGGATACATTCCATTCTAACTTGGGGTATTGATATGATATGGTAGTGGGTGAAGGAACTATTCCATCTTATGTGTGGGTGATATGAGAATGTACCAAAGTTAGGTCTCATTCCCCTCTAAGGGTGGATGATATGATTCGGTACCATGGATGAGTGTAATCTGCTATGTCTTTATGATATACGAGTTTGTAAAATTGGTGTTAATATTTACACCTAATGGGTGAAATATATGAGATTGTATTAGGGGAAGGGGTTAAAACTCATTGTGTGTGAATGATAAGAGTTTATACCATGGGTGGGAATTATTACCCCCTTTTATAGATTATATGTGATGGTACCACTGGTTGGTTTGATTCTGCCTGCGTGTTGATAACATGAGATGGTACAATGGGTTAGAAACATTCCCCTATGTGTGTATATAATATGAAGAGGTATCATGGGGTGGCACTCTACCAATCTTTAGATTATACGAGATTGCACCATAGGAATTCATCATCATTCCTTGTTCTTCGATGACATGAGATGGAGGTATTAGTGTGTTTCACTCACACCTATGTGTGGATAATATAAGACGGGATCGTGGGTGGGCTCCATTAACCCATATGTGTTGATGATATAATTTGGTACTAGGGATAATTATTCCCCATTTTTTGTGGATGATATGAGATTGTTACAAGGGGTTATATTTTAACCCATGGGTGTTGACGATATATGATGATTTCTGAGGAATATTCTTATATGAACCCTAATACTAATGATGAAATATTATTGTATTTATAGTATGTAATTATCTAGCGCTCATTTTGTTAATAATATGTTAAATTTTTAGAGACACACTAACACTAGATATAGAAGTTAAGGTTACTATATAGTGATTTCAATGGAACTTGTGGATGTTATAGTAATTATGTTTATACTTTTTTTCAATTTGTTCAAAGAATAATATAGTATATATTCATTTGATATTCTAGTTATGTTAGGGACATCGGTGGTGGTGGCCTACTATGATTTACCCTATATTGGTGACCCGTAATAATAGGTACCTAGGAAGGCCCCATGATTATAGGCACATGTAGGGTAGAGTCATGATGATGGGTGGTTGAGTTGGATAACATTGTTGGAACAGGGAGATGGGACTGAGTTGGAACTCAAAACTAGGACATGGTTATGTTTATTTACCTTTATTCTGTGTTGTAAATATATTCCAATATGAGACATTGTTGGTCTCTTGGGAATTTTTACATCTTTTTAGATAGTTCATTTTTTTCTACATGTGGTGCAAATTATTATTTGGGTGGTGATATTACTTTTATTCTGTTAGGTTTTATGATGACTAGTTGTATATTGTTTTCTCTATTATTAATGGTTTTCTATACCTACGGTTATATTCTCCCCAACCTATTAGAATATAATATTTATGTTATTTTTTATCCTTTGGTGTATGGGAAGGTGTTCCTTTTTTCTTGTGGTCCATGGATATAGTTATTATAAAGTGATACATTTTATGATGTTAAAAAGTTGTATTATAGTTTTTTTTACAATTTGGGATATGGTAAAATGGATATTGGATTGATTGGAACAAGGGATGGATTCTATGTGTGTCTTTACATCACCAACATGATTCAAATTATAATTTTCCTTAGAGTTTCGATTTCCATTGGCTTGATGATACATTTTGGATGATCACTACATTATAAGATTAGTTTTTTAGATATATTAATAATGATTTCTCCTCATTTATCGAGGTGAAAAGATAGTTGGTATTAAAGCATCATATCAAGAATGTTGATTCACATGGGATGTGTATTATTATATTAGATTATGATACTAGTTCTAGAAAGGGAAATAGTTTTTGGTTATTTAATGTGCAAATAATAGATTATTATTTATCTTAATAAATAAATTATCAGTGTAATTATATTTAACTAAACCACATTGTTATTATTTAATGATATTAATTCTCATTGGATGATGATTTTATAGGCTTGTGGATATGACCCTAATCCTTAAAGGGATAGTTGTATATGAAGATACCAAGAGAGTATTAGTACCATACAGAGGTTAATTGGATTTAGTATGAGATGTTATGTATTTATAAATAAGGTACTTTTTTTTATTTATCTATGGGATACCTTTTGTTACCTGATATAGGAGCGTAGTTGTTTTTTCTAAGAAATGAATTATTCTGGTCAGTTATGTGCTAAGTGGGAGAGCCTAATGATGTTAATTTTCAACTCCTGAATGTTGATTCAAGGGTCACAAATGAGTATCACATTTCCTTTCATTTATCACATGATATGATTTGTGATTTTAAACTTTTTCCCAAGGGATGGGTTATCCTGTTCTTGTGACAACCTCCAGATATGGTTGTATGAGTAGATGCATTGAGTTATAGAGAATAAAAATATGTGCTTAGGGATCATGTATCAATTAAAGAATGGGAATGTATTTTGTATTATAACTGTTTATGTGTGGGTATAAGCTTTTTGTTTGAGATTTATACACTTGGGGTTCTATCAATATGTTGTATAACAATGTAAGGGATTCATTGGTTATAATGTTGGGAGAAAAATCATGAATAATTATTTGTGTGTGGAATGAGTCTAACATGCCTGGGAGGAATTGCATGTTATTTTTATTGGAATGTGATCCTAGAACTGATGTAATATGACTCGAAATGTATTGAGTAGAATAGTATGGAAGGGTATCACTATGGTTCACATCGATCAGAGTATTTTCTTTATTTGTTATAGGGGATATAGATCACTATTGTGATATTTCATAGATAGATACTCTCATACCATGGTTCAAGAGATTGAGAAATTTCTAAACCAACATTGTAAGTAGATGTGTGTGCCCCATGATTTTCAACAATAATGCGATCTTGTTGTTTCATTAGTCCTGATTGGACATGGATGACAGGTGGGAAAAGTTAATTACTGGGTTCTAAAAAAATAACATGGATATGGTGATTAATTTTTGTAGGTTATGATACTCCTAGATTAACACAAAGATAACATATGAAAATTCATTATGGCTACATTTGACACCATCTTAGTTTTTGGGTAAGGTAGTTTTGGGATGTACATGTTTGGACCTTTTAGATCCATATGTGTTGTAATAACATTATAGGTTCCTATTTATTATAGTGTGGGTAAATGAATCCTATATATCACAACTATATAACTATATTTCATGGGGGTGTGGATGGAATTAAATGTTAAAGCATACTTTGGTTGTGACCATGTATGATGAGATAATGGGGTGGTGTGAGATACCATTTTTTGATCATTGAATAGAAAGATCAGGGTGTTGAGGATTGATATTATTATCGGTATTTTTTAGAGAAGGGGGCACTATAGGGTATTGTCATGTGTTCTTTTACAAAACAATAAAGTTTTTCAGGGTATATATGGTGCATGAGATAAGATCATTGTTAATTTATTATGAAATTAATAAGTGGTTGTGAGGATTTTGGATATGCAATGATGATAACCTCATATGGGATTTAAGTTTTGATCTTATGTGAATAGTGGAAAGTGACATTATGACCATTGAAACCACTGATATATTGATGCATTTAGTAGCTTGTCATGATGGATATTGAATTGGGATAGGGCATTTACTATTGTGGTTAGAGAGCTTATGAGATTATGAGTAAATAGATGTAATTAGTGTGGTCTATAATGGGATTTAATTAGAGTTTCAAAGAGTAAGGATAAATATCTAGGACAATGGGTTTGATCCATTGATATTTTTGTGTGCTGCAGTGGATAATAAGTGGAATTGAATTGAAATTTTGTGGGGTTATATAGTATCATTGGGACCTATTGATGGGCTTGGGATTGGGATCTCCTTAAAAAATATAACTAAAGATCTTGAGGGGAATTATTTTGATGAATGTGGGTATCAATTAGGATCGTACTCATTGATCGATGATAAGGAATGTCCTATTGTTTGGAGGATTACATAGATTATTTATGCACATTTGTCTTATTTTTAGTAGTTTTCACTAAATTTAGGTTGTGAAGTTTAGTGGAATCAGCCAAAAGGACGGTATATTTTTGTGTCAACACATAGATGTAAGCCTCTAGGATAAGTATAATGAAAATAAATACCAATAATGTGTGTAGTGATTAGTTATTATTAGGTAATGATACTATGTTCAATCACTAAAAACTACTAGATGTGGGGTGAAAATCATGTGGTATGAATAAATGTGCGTTTTAGGATATGGATTGGTAGAATGATCATGTCCATGATTGTTAGTGGTTATGGAAATTACAATAGTATGTACAACGAGGTGGGAGCTTGTGTGTAGATATTTTCTCGAGAGTGAGTTTGTATGTTCAGTTGAGAATTTTTGGTAATTATATGGTATGATTCATGGAATGGGTTTGTATGGTTTAGACTAGGGACATAAAAGGATGGTGCGACATCAATGAATTAAGAATTCATTACGGTTTCTGAGGGTTGGTATTTTTCAACGAGTTAGAGTCGTTAATCTATTCCACAATGTGTAGGATGGTGGGGTTTTTCGAAATTGTGATTGTGGTTCATTATTCAATTCTGAATTTCACACAAGATTAATTATTATGTTCTTGAGAGAGTCAAAAAAATTATTCATAGAATAACCATTGTTTCGAGGGACTAGGGAAAATCACTATATTCTAAGAGCTGGAACAAGTTGGACTGTATTTTCAATAAGACCATAAATATTCAGTGATCATAAATTAGAATTTGTATTGATACTCTGTGACTAGTGAAATCCATGTGTGAATCATTATGTGTCTTCTTAAAGACATGAATGATTATTTAGGAGAGTTTGTAATGAAAATATCATTAAATGATAGATAAAATATAAGAACTTTTATTTTTTTTATTCTAGATTAAGGGATGTTTTGGGATTCGGGATTCAAATTAGAGTTATATTTGTATCAATTTCTCTAGGTGGAATCCTTATAACTTTTTAGAGCATGTAGATGTGTCATCGGTGATTTTTGGAGTATCAGAGTAGGGTTATGATGGAATTGTGGTTTATTTTGGATATAAGGGGAGAGTCACAACCCAACCAAGGGTGTTGTGGCCTTGGGGTTTTTTGGTCTAATTAAATATCATAAAGGATGTTGGAGGGTTTTTTTGTTACATATGGGGATCACAAAAAACCATCTATGCTGGTTTTAAAATGTAGATTTTGGGTGATATCACACCATGACATTATGAAATTGAATCATAGTGAGGAGCTTCATCAAAAGAGAATATTAGGTGTGGATTGATTCTTACATGATATCCAATAAGAACTAAGATGTGATATATATCTATGTAAGAATGTATTTTGTGGATGTCAAAGGACTACTGTATAGCCATGGTGGATATATCTTGTGGGTGGTTTGTAGAAATAAACATTTCTTGGGAGTCCACATTTCAACAATGGATGGTAACATTATGGTGAAGGTTTTATAATGTAAACTACATATAATTTACTTTTTGAATATTTATTATTAGTATTTTTTCTAAGAGAATATAATATTTCTCTTCGGGTGCATAGTCATTTTGTGACACCCATAGTAGTGCCATCATGAAATTCAGGGTGAGATGTGTATCACTATAAAGGCTAACCAGTGTAGGAGAAGTACTCCTCAAGGATGGGTGTTGTGTTGTGAATCCCTAGCCACATGTGGTGTTTTTTCCATGAAGGGTAGGGTTGCTCCACAACATGACCATGGTTAATAGAGTTGGGTTTTTAGTTTATCCTGAAGAATTTGTAACACGTTATTTCATCAAGGGTCACACCATGAGGGGTTTCTAAAAATTTTAATGCATCATGATACATAGAGTCCGCACCACAACCATCCTATAATTTTAATTTTGAATTAATGGGTAATATGGAATTTTATGTTATTAAATTGAATACCCTATAAAAAATTATTCATTTTTAGGCCATGAAGTGGGGTGTTGATCTACTCTCCTCTTCTTATTCACCCATTCGAACTCATTGATATATAGATATTGAATGTGGTTCTCCTCTTTGTTTAAGGTATGCTTTCTTTCTCCTTAGTCTACCTATAATGCTCTGTCCCTGATCTTCCAAACTCGGTGCTTGAAAAATGATGTTTAATTTTTTTAATATATAAGTGAATTAACAATGACACAACATTTAACACAAAATATGACCTTTTACCACTCTAAAATAAAACAATTTTCCATTACGCTTCTGCACGCGCTAACTTCAAAACAAGGACATCTCAGTTTAAACATCTAAGATACCTACGAAAAACATTTAAAAATAAATGGTTATCATTCAATTTCTCAGTAAAAAGTTTTGAAAATCTTTATTAAATTTATTTAAAACAATAACATTGATAATACATTCAAAAAATTTCAATTAGAATTAAATTTTTGAAACAACCGTTAAAAATAATATAATTCTTTGGAAATTAATTATACTTCGAAAACACTTTTAAACTAATCCAGTGATTTAGTTGAAAATATTAAGCAAGAACATAAAAAAAACAAATGGGGCCACTCGAAACATTGAAGGCTATCTTGGGCCTACCCACTTAAGGGATGGATTTACTATCCAATTCCCTATCATATTTACAAAGTTCAAGTACTGGTTTTTTGAAAACATTATTTTCTTAGCTTTCCTCATATACATACATACATATATTTTCACTGGAGTTTCTATGAAAACATTTTTAGTATATTCACATTTATTTATATATCATAATAAATGAAATACATATGATCACTCTTAATTATATATATATATATATGATAATATTAATTGGTTTTTATAGGATTGACATATTACGTCCTAATATCATGATATTGTATTTTCATAATTATATGGAAGATTAATCAATATCCAGGCACATAAAAATTCATCCTTATTATCTATTTTTATAATGATTATTTAATTTCTCATGCATATATAAATGACAACAATGTCATCAATGTATGACCATAGTCTTGATTTCTATATGATATGCACATAATAAAATTATTATATATTTAATTTATAAATTCATATTTGAATTAATACTTGATTATTTATTTATTTAAAACAATAATATACATGAACATCATTCAAGTATTTATTTATATATTTATATATATATATATATATATTCATTACATGATTTTATATGAGATGACCCTTCCAAGATAAATGTTATTTATTCAAATAAAATAGTAGGTTTAAAATAAATAAATTTTTCTAAAATTTTTAGAATGGTTTACTAAAGCTTATCAAAATATTTCCAAAATGGAAAACATGATTATTTTTATTTATGAAAACCATTAAAGGAACTTCTGTAGAAATAATTTTCCCATACCCAAAACCACAAAATAAATACCATACTATTTTACATAAGATGAAATCCATGAAATAAAATAAAAAAAAAGAATAATAATCTATTTACATGAGGATTTAATGGTATAAAAAATCACTCTAACATAGAAAACCATAAAATTAAAATCATGATAAACAATTGTATTTCAAATAAGTCCAATAAAAATTGTAATAGCCCCTTACAAAAAAATATTGGAATTGTGATGAAATTATAAGTAAACCCATTACACCAAACCAAATGTTAACATAATTTGGATAAAATAAACATAAACATGAATTATTTAATTGAATAAATCCCTTAAAAAATAGGAAAAATATATATTATAACTTGAGATAAATAATAAAAACATCCGTATGAAAAACTAGGAAATATAATTTATAAATTGAAAGGAATAAACAAAAGTCCCTTATGCTATTTTTAGACCAATTCTTCTAATTCATCCTCATATTGTTGCCGCTAAATCTCTTTTACACTCACATTACAGGAGGTAAATGCTACTAACTAACAAGGTAGCCTCTTATATATGATGTACCAAAAGAGAGACATTGCAAAGATAATGTTTTTCATTTCTTCCAGCCAATGCTCTATTTATATTCATAATGTTATTATTTAATATATATGTATTATATTTACAATTTTCTAATTAACATTATTTCATGGATTGGATTTATGCAGCGTATCTCATATTCTGTCAAAAACTAAAACTCAAACAATAGACATTGAATGAAAAGTATTCAATAAACGTAACACATCTAAAATTTGAAACAGAAAAATACTTTTAAATCGTATGTTGAAAGGTTCTATTCGAATATATTTTGGTATTCATTTGATACATACTAAATGAAATAAAAAAAATAATAGTTCGAACAGATCATTACGATATAATCGACAAAAATAGCACAAAAGTTGACAAAAATAAAAACTAAATCTAAATATAACGGATTGATGAAAAATCCAATATCGTGGAAAATATTAATTTTGAAATTAGTTAATAATAAAAATAAGAAAATGATGTTAATGAATTTATTACACTTAATTAAAATCCCAAGAGATTCAGATAATAGAATAAGGATAACATACCAATATGAATATTGAAACTCTAACTGCATCCGCAGCTCGAGCTTCACTTCGCAAATTGAAACTGGAACCCTAAATACGAATCAATTCGTGTGCATGATGGCCATCCGACTCGAAACTCTAATCCATAGTTGGATGTGGTTCTCGTCTTCAAATGCACATCAGAACCTCAATCGATCAACCGAATCATCGGTCTCCTACAACAAAGAACACAATCTCATTATCACCATGCGACTTCTCTGACCCCATAAAACCCTCTCTGTGTAGACCCCCTATAAGCGTGATCATTTTTTCCCTAAATTTTGTTTTTTCTCTTCTATTTTTTTTATTTCATATTTTTTTGTAACAATTGTATATTTTTAAATTCATTTCACCGTCTCATATATATATATATATATCTATGTGTGTTTCTGAGGGTGTGTGTGTGTGTGTGTGTGTAATTCATTTCATTAAAATTTTAATTAAAAATACTTTAACAATAATTTATATGTATAATTATTTCTATTAGAAATGTATATATATATATAGATATATATTAGATCAATAAAATTACAAACAATATTTTCCATCCTAAAATAAAATAATAATAAGTATGCTGCTAAATGAAATGTTTTATTTCTTTTAATTATTCTTTGTTTACATTTATTTCAAATCATGGGTTGTTGTGCGTTATTTTAATTGATAACATTGTAAATATATATTGCTTATATTATTACCATTAATTATATTTATTTTGTTAAAACATGTTTGAAAATGTTATTTTATAAAAACAATATAAAAGCATACTTATTTTATATTATTTCAATATGTATTTAAAAAGTGACATGATGAAAATTATTATAAATAAATTTAAACAAATTAAATGAAATCTGATAGTTTTATAAAAAAATATACAATTATTTATTTAAAATTAATTAATTAATTAATTAAAATATCTGGGATGTTATTTTCTTTCCTCCTTAAATGAATTGCGCCCTCGCAATTCTTTCTTAAGACTTAAAAAAATTATAAATTTCCATGTTCAAAATTACAGAACATCTAAAGGGACTAAACTATCGAAAGAAAATTTTCTTGCATAGATTTTATTATTATTAAAAAGACAATATCTAATCTCCAATGTTGTCTAGACCATGCCCTGATACCAATTATAATTTCTTGATCCATCACTTTTAGACATGGTGCTCAAAAAATGTTGTGTAATTTTTTTTATAAAAAATTGAATAAAAAATTACACAACATTTAACACAAAAGATGACCTTTTACCAGTCTATGTTCTAGATAATAAGACAAAACCTTATATTTATCTGAGTTGGGACAAAAATAAAACATCTATGCACTAAGCTTCCACACATTCTAACTTCAATAGATGGACATCTGAGTTATAACATCTTAGATACTTATGAAAAAAATTTAAAAATAAAGGCTAAGAAATCGATTTCTTAGTAAGGAGTTTTGAAAACCATTATTAAATTCTATTAAAAATATCACTTTGATAATACATTTGAAAAATTTCAATAATAAATAAATTTGTAAAACAACCTTTAAAAAAATATAATTATTCGAAAATTAATTATACTTCTAAAATGCTTTTAAACTAATCCTATGATTCAGTTAAAAATACTAAGCAAGCTCGTTAAAAAAATAACTGAGGCCACTCAAAACTTTGAAGGCAATAATCGGACTACCCACATTAGGGATGGATTCACTAACCAATTCCCAATCATATTTAAAATGTTCGAGTACCGGTTTTTATAAAACATTTTTGTCTTAGATTTCCTTATATATATAAAAACATACATTTTCACTAGAGTTTATATGAAAACAGTTTTAGTAGATTTACATATATTTATATATCATAATACATGAAATACGTATGATCACTCTTAATTATATATATATGTTCTAATATTGATTTGTATTTGTATGCTTGACATGGTACATCCAAATTTCATGATATAGTATTTTTATAATTACATGGAAGAATAATCAATATCCACAAACATAAAACTTCTTCTTTATTACCATAAAACTCCATTTTTTAATGTTTATTTAATTTCTCCTGCATATATAAATGACAAAAAAATCATTGATGTATGACCATAGTCTTGAATCATATATGATATGAACATGATACAAATATGACATCCTTAATTTATAAATTCATATGTGAATTAATACATGATTAAAAATTTATTTAAAACAATTATATACTTGGAAATCATTCAAGTATATATGTGTATATTCATTACATTATTTTATATGAGATATCCCCTCCAAAATAAATTGGAATTATAAAAATAAAATCATATGTTTAAAATAAATAAATTGTTCTAAAATTTTTAGAAAGGATTACTGAAGCTTATTAAAATATTTCCAAAATTGAAAACATGTTGATTTTGATTTCAGAAAACCATTAAAGAAACTTATGTAGCAATAGTTTTTCCATACCCAAACCAAAAAATAGAAACCATACTATTTAACATAAGCAAACTGCCTTGAAATAATATAAAAACAAGAATAATAATCTATATCTATAAGGATTTAAAGGTATTGAAAACTCCCTTACACACAAAGACCAAAAATTGAAATCATGATAGGAAAATTGTATTTCAAATAAAAAATAAAAATAAAAATAGTCCCTTACAAAAATAATAATAATGTAATTGGAGTGAAATTATAATTAAACACATTATGCCAAACCAATTTTGAACATAATTGTGATAAAATAAACATAAACATGAATTATTTAATTGATTAAATACCTTACCAAAACCAGAAAAATAGATATTATAACTAGAGATAAATAAAAATGGTCCGTATGAAAAACTAATTATAAGATTTTATAAACTGAAAGGAATAAAAAAATTTCTCTTATGCTCTTTGTAGACCAATTCTTCTAATTCCTCCTCGTATTGATGTCATTAAAGCTCTCTTACACTCACAATAAGGGAAGGAAAGAATTCTTCTTATCATGTGAGCCTCTTATATAAGAAGTACCAGAAGGGATACATTGCAGAGAAAGTGGAGCTCATTACATCCAGCCAAAGCCCTATTTATATTCTTACTGTTACTATTTAATATATATGTATTTTATTTATAACTTGCTGATAAAAATTAATTCATGGATTGGATATATGAAGCATATCTCATATTCTATCAAAAACTCAAACTCAAACAGCAGACATTGAATGAAAAGTATTCAATAAACCTAACTCATCTAGAAATTGAAAACGAAAAACAAATTTAAATTCAATGTTAAAAGGTTCAGTTCAATTATAGTTTTGTATCCACTTGATAGGTACTAAATGAAATCATACAAGAATAGTTGAAATATGTCATGGAGAAGAAATCGACCAGAGCCGCACAAAAGTTGACAAAAATCAAATCTATATCTTAACAGAACTAAATGAAGACAAATCCAAAATCATGAAAAACATTAATGTTGAAATCAGTTAAGAAGAAAAATAAGAAAACGACGTTAATGAATTTTTTTGACATAAATAAAATTCAAGGATATCTCGACAATAGAAGAATTATAACATAAAAATGTAAATATTTAAACGATAAGCACATCTGCACCTCGAGCTTGTCCTCTTGAATTGAAACTAAAACACAAAACACGAAACAATCCATGTGTGTTATTGTGATAAGACTCAGAACTCAAATCCTAATTTGGGAGGTGTTCCCATCTTCAACCACACTTCTAGACCTCAACTGCTCGACTGACTCATTTATCTACTACAACGAAGAACACGATCTCAGCCTCATCATGCTACTACTTGGACCCCATAAAACCCTCTCTACGTCAAACCCCCCCACCCCCACCCCCGAAGCTCGAACCATTGTTTCCCGAAATACCATTTTTTTATCATTTCATATTTTTTACAATGTTTTCATATTTATAAATCCATTTCACCAATATATATATATATATCTATGTGAGTCTGTGTGTGTGTGTCTAATCCATTTTCGTTAAAATTTTAATTAAAAATACATTAACAATAATTTATATATATAATGAATATTATTAAAATATATATATATTTTTTTAGATTAATAAAATTACAAACACAATTTTACATCATAGAATAAAGTAGTAATAAGTATGTTGTTAAATAAATTTTTTTATTTCTTTTAATTATTCTTTTTTACCATTATTTCAAATCTTTGTTTGTTGTGAGTTATTTTTATTCAAAACGTAATATTTATATATTACATTGGTTGTTACATTTAATTATATTTATTTTTCTATAACAATTTGGAAAATTATATTTCATAAAAACTATATAAAAGTATAATTAATTTATATTATTTCAATATGTATTTCAAAAGTGACATGATGAAAACTAATATAAATAAAAGTAAATAAATTAAATGAAATATGATAGTTTTATAAAAAAAATTATAGAATTAGTTTTTTAAAATTAAATAATTAATTAATTAAAATATATGGTTTGTCACACTACCCTTCCAAAAATTTATTCACCAACAATTTGAAGCGATTTGGGTTAGTATGTGATGGATTTTCCAAACAAACATGGTAAAATTATTCCAAATATGATGCAGCTTTTTTTTCATTTATAGAGGGATTACTAGGGGGATCCACCCACTAGTTATTATTCCAATACAGATTACTTACTCCACTAACATAAATTACTTTGTGTCTTTCAACATACTGCAATAAATTTTATTGAATAATTTATATGTGATATTAATTATTTTATCATATATGGTCTTGGTGGTGTGATAAGAGAAATATAAATCCCATTTATTAAGGTTTTGATTTGTTTAAACAATATAGTGAGATATTTAATTATTTTTCTCAAATGAATATGTTTTGTTATTAATTTGTTTAATTAATTACGATAAGGTTATTAAAAATTAAAATGATTTTTTTGGATTTATGGACTCATATTTTTTAACAAATGATGATGGTTCTTGATTGAGATTCGTCTATGTCAGTGGGTATGTTTTTTCTAATTAAATAACTCTAATTGATGTAGGTGATCCATATAAAAATCCATAATGCTTATGAATTATTATATATAGAAAATGTGTCATAAACTAACTTGTTGGGGACAGCCTAGCTGGACATATGCTCAGTTATCACTACCACAATCTCACCTCCAATAGGCTAATGGATGGTGACTAGTGCTGTGTAGCCATAAAACTCACATGGGATGCCTTAACATAAGGTAAATTTATGAACACACACATTTCCAATTCAATAAAATGATAAAATTTACCAAAACTCAGACCAATTCAAGCGTATATCAAAATATCAAAATTAAAGTATGTGAATAATATTAAAAATCATAATTTAAAATATACAACCACAAAAATGGTAAATAATTCTAGCATAATATATTGAGGTAACTATAATAAAAAATGACTCCAATTAAGAATATCATTCTATTTAGACCAATCTATGGTTCTTTTACTCCTGATCCACTAATGACCATGTCAAACTATAATTCATATCCATAATAAAATACATGTGTATATATATCCCACGTAGGAGTATATAAAAAAGTTCCCTCTAATGAACCCTAAAATAAATAATAGTATGGAATGAAGAGAATTATTATCTAGATCATCACATGGGAATGTCAATTAAAAACATGAGACATAAAGAAATACACATCTAGATATAATCATTGTAGGCACTATGACAAAAGGTAATGTCATAACTACATTCCCATCCTATGTTTTGGTAAGATGCTTTTTTAGCAACACATTCTTGAGAGAACACACTTCATGAGTATGATATCATGGATGGTCTTTATATGAGATATCGTTCTCATCGGGTCTCCCCATAAGAAAGTACTTGATAAAATTTTAAAGAGATCAATACACATGTGGGGATTACATAAAGATCTATTGAGTATAACAAAAACGTAATCTTGATTATGCCTCTAATTAGGGGATCAATGCCTTAGTAATTTTGTATATCTCAATTCCATGAACCCTTCATAGGAATCAATATGATAGTTGATCCATCCCAGGGCCATCAGGCGCATCAAGAACTATGTCCATGATAAATCCCATTAAGACAATCATAATAATTCATCTAGGATGTATTACAAAACTATACACTCATAGATATGTATTTAGGGAACACAAGTTGAAGAAATGTTTCCAATTATAAGGGAAAAGGTTCTTCAAACAACTCCATATAGTTTTCATGGTGTGAACTATAATTACATAAAATTTCTTTCTAGTCCTGAATCTTTAAGGGTGCTCCAGCTCATGATCATGTACTCCATGTCATGCCCTTGTGCATCTGGATGTTTCAGTGTACCCCAGGGCATGGTCATGTACTTGTCCATTTCTAAGTTCATGGATCATCCTGTTTTATATGGCAGGTTCTGATTATTTTTCTAAGCCCATGTTTATTGGTAATACTTGTGTACCAAATGGTATTTGACAATTCACCAGGTCAGTTCACATGTTGTGTGACATGTGTCAAACAATGTTTGAACTTTTGTTCTCTATAGAAATAGTAAAGATGTATCCATGGACCCACATGGTCTATTTAATTGAATTACTAGTCATGTAGTTTAGAAATTTATGGAACTCGCGTGTTCTTTTTTTGGTCAACTGATGCCACCACCACACTGAGTTTCTACCATGAATCTCACTGAAAACCATGGATATAGTCCAACCAAGCCTTTCCATCACCTCTCACCATAATCCAACTATCCAATTTTCACAGAATATCATCTCATTTTGATATCCTATCACAACACATCAAACTATGAATGAGAATCCATGATCCAATATTGATTTGTTATAGTCATTTGAATATCCAAATACCATTAGAAACATGATCTAATCTATGGTATCATTTTTTGTTCCAAATAATGCGTTTACAACAATTTATTATCAATTATTTGTTGAACCACTAATAAAATGGAACATTGGTGATGAACTTACGAAGAATGGGGGAACAAATATACACAAAAAACCTGATGAATAGGCCTATATCGATTTTCATGTTAAATTCAATTTGGTTCTAGTAGAGTGATGAATGAAGAGAAATAAATAATCATCTTTAAAAATCCCCAAAACCATGGTAAAACTAACACTTACCCACAACACGATCAAACCATGAATAAATCCATTAGTTGATTGATAATCATAGTTAATGGGAGAATTCAAATGGGGATAAATCCACTTAAATAAAATTTACTACCTCGATTTTTGATCAATTTCTAATGAAGAATGATCCCTCATTATAATCGTTTGTGATATCCTAAAACTACATTGGTATAGATGATATATATGGTATAGAGTGGATCCTAAAATATTTTTTTGTCCAACAATATATCTCTAATGGCTCCCCTATTGATCTAATGGGTTATAAAGATAACCCTAATATTTTACCACATCTAGGTATTAATAGTTGATAAATTAATTCATTGAATCATTTCTTAAGAAATAAATATATTTTTTAAATTTTTTATTTTTCATTCATGATATATTTTTTTACAAAAACTCGACCCATATAATGTTTATATCATGACTAGGGTAAAACCATACTCTATGAAAAACAATGGTATCATATTTCTTATACAATTATATTTTTATAAGTTATTAAACATTTTATAGAAAACTATGCATGTGTGATATTAATATATTTATTTATTTTTCAAATAACAATTTGTTGACTCATTAGGCAATGGTATCTCATGTTGTCTTAGCACATGGATATGAAAATATTACTATATATATTTAAATGAAGAACATGGAAAAACAATAACTAAATAAATTCTTCCAACCTTTTGGATTTTCATCCCAAAAAGAATAAAACGTACTCAAATTATTATGGGTAATAAGTTCTAAAATGAGTCTCACTCCCCGAGCTTCTCTCCTGAAAATTCCCAATATTCTTCCAAAAACAAACTAATTTAAATTCTCAACCACATGATATCTTCTCATTTTGATCCTCAATATCCACTAGTAATCCACAGAGGTAGATTCATTATCTATCTCCATCTCACCCTTGCCAACAACTTCTGATGGTTCATCCATGTACCTTCACATCATTATCAGATTGAAGACATCATTAACCTAGTGTATCTATGTTGCTAGAAAAAAATAGTATTCCAGCTTGATGATGTTACACAATATCCAAAAATGGCCAATGAACATTATAGTTAGCTTGCATCCTCATCCAAAAAATATATAATCCATGTCATAGTGAGACCTTTAAGAAAAAATTGTCACCTACCTCAATCACCAAAGGCCTCCATAATTAGTATGTATATGACATCTGATAGCTCTCTATAGTCTCTATACAATCCTGGATGACTAACACTTCCTCTGTTGTGGTTCTCCCAAACACTAGGCTAATGAGTAAAGACTCCTGGATCATTCCAAATAACGGTGACCTATAGGGTCTCAAATAAAATTTCTCAAATTTTTCCATATTGGTTTCAGAATGGTTGTTGTTATTTTATGAAAACTCTACAAAGGATAAAATATCCTCTCAACTATGGTCAATTAACAACAACAATTCTCGCAATATGTCCTCCAAGAGCTGAATGGTCCACTCTATTTTTATGTCAGTCCGGGGGTGAAACTCCAAGCTCAAAAGTAATATACTCACAAATGATTCATACAATTCTCTCCATAATCATGATTTAAAATTAAAATAAAGGTCTTCAATGATATTTTAATTAACTCCATGAAATTGAACTATCTTCTGAACATAAAGGCATCAAAACTGTCTACTGAAATCTACACTTATATAGCTAGGGAGGGGTATCACATAGAAAGTGAATCTACAATACCATAGATGGAATATTTCCCTCTATAGGTACCTGGTAACCCCATTATGAATTCCATATAAGCATCATCCCACATCAACTCTATCACATAAAAGGATTGAGATAAACCCACTAAAACATGGTTATTTGTTTACCTTCTAATAAGTAAGGTATCAATAGATAAAATGTTATTAAGACATATTCATGTAATGACACCATAAATAACTTTGGGGGTCCTTGAAAAACTTTTATATACCTAGATGTACTGTTAAAGGGGATGTATAAAACCCACTCATCACCTCTTACAACAATTTTGTTAGTACCATTATTCAGCCTCTAAAAAGGAAAACATTCTCTTTTACATCAAAAAAACTATAAGAATCATATTCAATGGATATATAAATATGGTAGGTATCATAGACTGTTTCTTCAAGCTGATCTTCCTTTTACATGTTGTATAAGTTTTTGGGTCACAATCTTTGACTAGAGGTAAGATTCACCATACATGTCCACAATGGTTAAATGCAATGAGTCTAACTACTCTGAATTTGCATCCAACAAATGATAACAATATCTCCTACTCACAAAATCATTCACTACATTATCCTTTTTGATAGTATAGACTATCACAATTTCAGAATCCTGGAGAAAATATTAACATCACCACTATATCATGTTAACTTATTTTTGATAGAATATATAATTGAGAGGCTTGTGGTAGAAGTAGATGATAAACTTCTCAACCATAAGGTAGTGTCTCCACATCTTTAGTGAAAACACCAAAACTAAATACTCAACATAATGGGTCACATAGTTCTTCCCATGAGTTATCAACTACAAAGATACATAATAAATCACAACATACCAGTTGATCAGAATGAAACAATGTTCTTTCCTTGAACCATTGTAGAACACTACATACTAGACACCCTCTTATGGAAATCTCAATATGGGTGTTACCATCAACATATGTAGAAACTGTGGAAAAGTAATTTTTATCCCATTTAAACACATAAAATGATTCTCATTTTTTTCAATGTTGTCAATTGTTTAAATATCCAATAGAAATGAATTATGAATCAATTGTTGTTGATTTCCAAACCATGGATGCTTTGATCCTCCATCACACACTTGGGTGGATCCCAAGATAACACTACCTAGAACTTTGAGGGTTCCACTACTACTCCCATATATTGAGATGAAATTTCCAAAAAATTGAACCACATTAATCTAGAACTGACAATACAATAGCTTCACATAATGAATCTCCTTTCAGATTATTTCTTGAATCATCATTTACTATCTCACATTCTCCTACTCAAATGATGAGTATGATATGATATCATTAATGATTACTAATATAAAATAGTCTAGAAAAGGAATCATTATCTGGTTCATGAGTCCTGTGAACACTATTGTATAGTTTTTCATGCCAAAAAGAATCATCATGTACTCAATGTGGCCATAGCGAGATCTGAATGCCTTCTTTGGTATATCCTCAACTTTTATTCATAGCTAGTGATAACAAGATCTGAGGTTAATCTTCAAGAACCATTTATCCTCTCAACTAATATAATAGTTCATTCATCATTAGTATTGTATACAAATTATTTATGATCACCTGGTTTAGGTACCAATTACCATATCATATCCTGAAGATTCTATCTGTATTTTTAGACAACAATAGTATGGCCATCCAGTAGAAAGCATGGGGTCTAAAAATGTTCTTCAAATGAAACTCCTCAAACTGAACCCTCAACACACAATTCTCTATGGGAGAAATATGATATGTTGGAAAGGAATATAAATTAAATACCTAGTTAGATATCGATATGTTTGTATATATCTTAGTGGGGAGGAATGAATGTCATTTCTTTAATAAACTCATCCTCATACTCATGCACTGTAATAGGAAACTAATACACCATAGCATATAATACTCTAAGAGGAATTCTATATTATTATTTAGTAATCAGATACTCACTCCTTGTATGATTAAATACTTATTCATATGGTTTTGCTTATCTCATACAATGTTAATCCATACCCATTCAATGTGGAGGCACCGCATCCTCAACTTAAAATAGTCAATCTGTGAATGAAATTTATATAGATATCAATTATTAATATTAATTGATAAGGCCTCATCATATATATAAAGTGAACTATTTTGGAACACTCTAGTCCAATCATCATATCACACCTTCGGAAAAGGTTTGTGATAACTGAGTCTTCTCTACTAAGAGTCTCCAAGCATAAGGTTTGAGCTAAGAGTTCAACTAAAGCATATATGTTTCGAACTAGGAATATATAATGAAAAGAGTGGATCATTACTATATATATATACATAAATTAAAAATAAGTTATAAAGTACACAATTCATACCTATAGTCATCCAAGTATCCTCTAGATCATAAGCCTCCATAGCCTGCAGTTGCCACGATACCTCTCCACCAGCTCCCTAAGCATAGCATAAACCACTTAGGGGTTATGGTCTCACCAATTTAGAATATATTCCACCTCCATATTCTGTACCTTATCATATTCCATGTATATCACACTATAGACCTCCCAACACCTATAGATGCCTCTACCTAGGTGACCCATCAACTATCTCTCGATCAGCTATATTGTGGGTCATAAAATCTCGTATGTGTTATCCCTAACCATAATAATAGTAAAACCACAACTCCATTGGAGGACTAGAGCCATCCAGACATCCCTAAAAAGAATCATTGTTTAGAAATAACCTCCTAAATATTCTCACACATCATAATCCACATGTCTTACATATTATACTTGCTACCAAGGTCTCATTCCCTATGTTCCAACCACCAGAACCCACTGTCATTTCCTGCTTGGATAGGAATATCTCTATCACCAAAGCATGCTCCAAAACCCCACCATAGGTATGAATTCATATAGGTATCTAAATATTCTTGATTTCATCTCATATGCCTCACTCAATGTTTTTTTCCTAAAATAATGGATTTGAAAACATATCCTTCAGGTATCATGAGAGGCTATTAAAAATTTATGATTACTCACCTGTTTTCATGCTATCATGATATAGATATAAAATATCTTGGGTTTGTACTACTCACATTATAATTGGAGATTAATCCACTCTATATAGGAACTCAAACATTATCCATGAAAGAATATCATCCTCAAATGAAAAAACCATAGGGATCCATCAAAACCCAATATAACCATGAAGAAATCCCATCATGAGGACCACTATATAGTCTGCATGTGTCTTGATGAGGTGAAAGACTGATGTTACTACCTTGAGGATATCCTCGGGTGCATAAGGGTTTGGATATCCCAAAAACACGATGGTTCACTAACATTGAAACTTTATATGTGTAGTCATATTGTGCACCATATCCCCTAGTACATATATTAACATATGCTTCTCTATAGGTGGGGTTATGATTGCTAAACCATCCAAAGGTACTAATTTTTTATTAATATTCCCATTTAGAATAAAATCATTGCAATGGAAGTCATACTCATGTTACTTATTCAAAATTATAGCTAGAAATAATTATGTAGTTATCCTAAAATAGAAATGATGTGTCATGGTCAATGATTATATATGTGGAGATTACTCTAGAAGGACATGGAATAGAATGTGTTACTGTATATTACATTTACCAATTTATTCCCTATAACCAGGGTGTATATGTTCTAAGTCAAACAGAAGGTTTTTAGATTCATGGTGTATAGATATGACAGCAGCCAAGTTATCATTGGAGTCCTTGGCCAAAAATCCAAACTCAAAAAGCATGACAATATTTTGAAAAACCAAATAAAATCTCATATTAAGATGAAACTATGAATAACATTAGAAATATTGAACCTAACTTTGATATCAAATTTTCATGACCAAACCTAATGTGGACCATGAGGCCAAAGGAAAGTCGAATTGTTAATTTTGGAAGCCCATATCGAATAGGCTTGGGGATAGTAGCCAGAACTGAGTAGGTATGACACTCACATGTGAGGCCTTATAATATGGTACCTATATCAGTACACACATCTCCAAGATCTCATAATGATGAAATGAAAAACATCTGATACCTATACATGCATAAATATAAGTCTGATAATAAGAGTTTGAAAATAGTACTAGAAATCATAATGGGTCGAATACCATTCCAAAAAAAATATAAATAAGTCCAATACACTAGGAAGAGGGAACTAAAGTCAAATGTTACTCCTAGTATGAACCATACCATTATATCCAAATATAAGCACGTTCCACTCTATTTCCACTAATAACCCCATATAATGACCATTAGTATACATAATAAATAGTATGTGAATGAAGTGACCATACATGGTTGAGTATAATAGTATCCCTTAGGACACCCTAAAATTATTTACCAAAAAGAAGCAACTATATTAGTTTACATCTCATCATAGGGGAATGTCAGTAATGAATATTTTACATAATTAAAAAGACATCCATATATACTTATGGTAGTCACTAAGTCTCACGTCTAGGTCACAACCACATTTCCCACCAAATGTTATAATTGATAGTCTATTACAAGACTCGCCTAGAAGAACTCAATCTATAATTTTTTATATCACTGGTGGCGTCCATCTTATATGTCATTATTATCATGAAAATCCATAATAATTCAAATTATAGAAGCCTAAAGATATTAACACACTAATGGGGATCATGCTTAAGGAAGGGGGCATACTAATAACCCAATCTATATTAAAGTTCTATGTAGGAGATCAATACTGGGTAAAAATTCTTCACAATTATTTCATGAACCCAAATTAGTGTAGAATAAGACAGAGATTCATACCTAGGGCCATGAGGGGGAGGTGGTGGGGAAAGCTAATAATTATATCAGAGTAACATCTTTTAAATATGATCACACAAATTTTTCTAGGATTTAATGAATAATTATGACCTTATATGGATGGATCCTGGTAACACACCATAAGAAAAATGGACCAAGATTAAATGAAAAAGGTCCCCATACCACTCTAAGAAATTTATACGGCGTGTACTAGTTGTACCCAACAAGTATTATCATTCGATGGTTTTCCCAAGTGGTATATATAATAACCTTGTACTCCAGGACATTCTCATGAACATCTATCCTTTCCCATGTACCCTAGACCATTCCTGTGTACTTGGATAAGTACAACTACATAGCTCAACTTGTGTGCTCTGGATGGGTCAGAGTTAATGGATTATCCAATGTGCATTCATTGTGACTATGAACCCAAGGATTCATAAAAACTATCCATGTTGGGTCACATGGAATGTAAAACATGTTAAATGACATTTGATCTTTTCTTCTCCATGGAATCCCAATCATGATATCCATTTTACCACATAGAGTTTATCCCTATATCATATTCCTTGTAGTTCAGAAATATACATAACCAGCATGTTCTGCATGTGGTCCTTTTAGAACAATGGATCCATGATTTTTCACAATAAATATCAATGTAAACCATAGATATGGTCCAAACAAGCCATTACATCACTTATGTCTTGAATACGCCCTTATTATTCCCATAGAAGATCATTATTTTGCACTATCCCATCATCACATGTTCAATTAAGAAGAAAAAACCATGATCTAATATCAATCCGTCATCCTTTATTTTGTGTCACAATTCCATCATCAAACTCAATCTTGATCTGTGGTATCAATCTATTGCACCATATAATGGGAACAAAACATTTGGTTACAAAGTATTAGTTGAACAACTGTTAAAACTGAACCCCTTGGATGAATGTATGGAAAATGGGGGAAGAAATGCATAAACTAGAAACATGTGTGATGGAACCCAACCAATGTTTGTGTTAGACTCTATTTGATTCTATTATAATTATGAATAAAGTGAAATAACTAATAAACAATAAAAATCCCAAAAACTCAAGAATAATTTCTATACCCACTACAGGATTGACCCAAAAAACAATACATTATTTGATTGATTCATGTTCATCAGTGGAGAATTAAAAAGAGAATATATCCAGTTAAATAAAATGTCCTCATTTTATTTTTTATTAGTTTCTAATGAATAATAGTATTGCATCATATTGATTGGTGAGATACTCAAACTCAATTGGCAGAGATGATCTTTATTATATCAATCTGATCCCATGCTCTATTATCATCTGACAACATCTCTCCAATGAATCCTATCTATATCTATATAGTTATGTGGATAACCCATAGATTTAATCATAACTGGGTATTAATTGTTGTAGAATTACGTTTTTTTGATCAATTAATAAAATAAATAAATATTTATTTATTTATTATATGTTTCCCTGACAACATTTTTAAAAACACCAGACATCCAAAAAGTTATTGTCCTTCCTAGGGTAAAACCCTCAGACAAAACTCAATGGCGTTCTAACATTTCAATTACACGGATCTATTTGGATGTTATTACACTTTTCAAGAAAAATATGTTCATGATTTATTAATATATTTATTAATTTATAAATATCAATTCTGAGATCAGTGAGACTCAGAATCTTATGTCATATATGCACCTTGATCTAAAAAATATTGCTTCATTTATCTCAAATAATTACATAAAAAACAAAATCATGGAAATTTCATATGAGTTCAGTAAAATTTTGTGTGATTGGAAATCGGTTAAGACATAATTTTTTCTCTTAACCACCCTTACTCCCATAACTAAAACATAAATTTCTTGGGGCACAATGGATCCTTGAATGATATTATTGATTCCCCAATCACTGATGGTTATGGGATTAACCTTGAATAAAAATTATCTAGTATACGTAACAAAATAAACATATGAATTATATTTAGTGAAATAAAAGACCTCATATTATGTTCCATTGGTCCCCTCTATGTTTTGGTGTGTGGTTGATTTTAAATGGTTGGATTCTAGGCATACCATGTGCTTGAATTATTATAGGTTGGGTGTGAGAGGAAAAACCTAGCTTAACATTGAAGGGATGATAGTCATTATTCCATCCCTTTGGTGTTTTCCTTATATTGTATCTTCTATGTGGATGATTAGAAAATTATGCGATCGTAAATATATCAAGGAATTTTATTTCATTGAGTGACGAGTTGTGGCACTATATTTTAAGAAATATATATAGAAAACCACATGTTTTTTGTATATATTAATGTGACATATGAGAATATATTGGTCACCCTCAACATGCGGTGATTATAGAGAAGAGTTGAATAAGGGGGTAACATAATTTCATCATACTATAGAGGTGCTTATGAGAATAGGTTTTGTGTCAGAGAAGATGAACTAGGAAATGAATATCGAGTTTAAGAAAATATACAACCCATGTGACCCATCTGATATATATGTTTTGATGATATATTCCACTGATTATGCATTTAATTAAGAAGTGATATACACATATGTGTGTGTGAACCAATAATGGAAACCATTCTGACTTGGGGTATTAATATGGGATGGTTTCAGAGGTAGTTTCAATTCCCCTCTATGGGTGGATTGTTTTAAATAGTACTATGGGTTGATTCCATTCCCCCTAGTCTGTTGATTATATGAGAAAAAACATGGCGTGGGTGACATTACCCATATATGTGTTGAGTTTTTGTTATGATATTAGGGTAAGAAGTCATTCCCTCTTATGTGTGGATTATATGAGACGGTACCAAGGGAGGTTTCCATTCCTTCTTGTGCATGGATGGTATGATATTGTACAGGGGTAGGATCCATTCCCAAAAAGTGTGCTAATAATATGACATGGTACAAGGGGTGGGTTTCACTCCCACATATTTGTAGGTGATATGAGATAGTAGTAGCGGTGGGATTTATCACCCCCCACCCCCCACATGTGTGGATGATATGAGATGGTACAGAAAGAGGGAATCATCCCATCATATGTTGATGAACTGAGAAGATACACAGTAATTGTGACATTTCATTAATTATCATGATTATATAAAATGGTACTATGGTAGATTTCCATTCCCTATATGTGTAAATGATATGTGATGGTTTTTGAAGATGAGTTTTATTCCGACCCTTAAGTGTTGATTTTAAATGATGGTACCTAGTATTGATTATTTTCTAACCATTGAGGATTGATGATAACATAAGATAGTATCCAAATCATAAACGTATCTAACCAATATATTATTATTGATATTTTTCATGTATATATATACACTAGCACTAGCTAAAGTAAGTGTGGTCACTCTCAAGTGACATGGATAGCATCTGTTCATATGGTAGGTATTTTATTTAAAATATTTTTCCAATTTTATTTTCATAATATCACATTATACATGAATTTTATATTATATATACATTATATACATTGTTAGTGGTGGAGTATTGAGTTATACTCGCACAACTCTTGAGATTCCATAGACCATTGTTACTCAATAAGACCTCCTGATTATAGAAAAAAGAAGGTAAGAGGCCCAATGTTGAATAGTTGATCTATATAGTATAATGGAGATAGAATATGGGATCAATTTAAGACTCAAGATGAAGTTATATCTTATTTTTATATCTATTGTATATGCATATATTATATGCCCAAGAGATATCTTGTTGGTATATTGGTTACTTAAGTTCCCTTAGTGACAGTTCATTTTATAATATCATATATTATGTAATATTAATTTTTATGGGATTTTAATTTTATTTTATTGTGTATTTTGATGATTTTTTATGTTGTTCATATTTTTTTGTACAATATGATATACTCTCTCAAAGTTAACTCTAATGACCCTCACTACATGTTTTCAGTCTTTGGCATGCAAGGAAGCATGCATGTGGTTATGTGATGCATTGATCTAGATAATATAACGTGAGATTAAACATAAATCTCTAATATATCCCTCTCAAACTAGATACACATCATCACTAAGAATATTGTGTTAAAAAAAATACCAATCAAATCATCATTAGACCCAGAAACACATGATCATAGAAAAAATATGTTAAAAATAGTTTGGGATATCAATAACAAAATTGAAACTCATATTCCCAGATATATTTCGTTCAAGCCACCATGCCTCCACAAGACACAAACCAATGGAATAATATTCCAATGCCACACCTTCTCCTAAAAAACTTGAATCTAAATCTCTCTCTATATATAGGAAACTTAATACTCAACATCCAAATCTCCACAATGAATGACATGAGATTTATCATGAAGATATTAACGATGTTTAGAAATATTAAAGACATCATCTATTTGATCTAACTAGGGAAGAATCTATATGAGGTTTACAACCTCACCAATATTCTAACACACCTCAGAAGATCCAATTAATTGAGTGAAATTGAAAATACCTCATCTTGACCTCCATTTCCCATTACAAGGATAAACATACAAGAACATATGATCCTTGATATAAAAAAACCCCTCCTTTCATCTACAAATTATTTTTGAATGTCTTGTATTACCTTCCCCCATTTTCAAATAATTTATACATACTTGATTGTTCTATACACCACATATAGTCCAAGGACCACCAAATCCCCAACCTTAATACAGATAAACATTGATCTAGGCGGAACCCATAAAATGACTCATATGGAGCCATTACAATGATATAGTGATATTTATTATTATAATAAATATTAACCCAATAATTATCATGTATCAATGGTCTAAAAAATATATATGATTTTATAGAAGATGTCTTCTAGGTTTAGAATAGGTTCATTGGTCCGATAGTTTCCCTAAGAGTTAAAAGTACAAACAAGGTGTAGCTAATATAAAAAATTAGGCATAGGATAAACAAACGTTTTTTAGAAAAATAAGGATCAAAATTAGTTTCTATGGTCCTAAATATATTTTAAATATTCACCACCGCACTTATATTACACATTGACATGGAATCTACCAAACTTGATTCCATAATCTCTAAAATTAGCTGACATCATCAACTAGTCCATTATCACCCAAATAACATCATATTTTCTTAAGGTTCAAGGAAAAACAATGATGGAATAAAAAAAAATACCCCTCTTACATATAGAAATATATAATGGATCCAAATAACATCTAAGAAGAAGATTCCCAACCATCAAGTACTTCTAGATGAATGATCTTAGTAAAAACTCTTACTCTAACCATTCCAAACATATCCATCAAAACTAAGTCCTAAAGTAATTGTAAATCTTATATATTCCCATATTCACAACTACTGGTGACAAATAGAACTCTTTAATAAGCTCTTCTTACATCATATATTTGTTGAAATACATACCTTTAAACTTCTATAGGTGTCAATGATCCTCTAACCATCCCTATGAATCATCACTATAATCAACATAGTCATGCCAGAACTCAACTTGATGAACTCCAAACAACAATATCCCATCCATTTATAGGATGGATGAAAAAACTATCATCTTGTATAGTAATCCTCTACCACTAGCCTCATACATGTCATGATGTATCACTATAAGCTCCTCCATCACTCTCTCCAAATCTTCACACTCTTGAACAACATTTCATTATGGCTTTCTCATTAGTGAATTAGTATCTATATTCCATTTCCCCTAGGTGTTGGAGATATTAAAGTCATAATCATGCAATAAATCTGTCCACCTTCACTAAAACAAATTCTAATCTCACATAGTGATGATATACCTCAAGATTTATGATCTATGAACACCCAAAAGTGACTACTATGAGGTTATGAAACCATAACTTCCAAGAAAGAACCACTATTAAAAACATAAGATGATGGGAGGAATAGTTATTCTCTTTGGTATGAAACTCCAAAGAAACATATTATATCCATGAAATTTTATACTTCAGAAAAAATCCAAACCAAGTTAAGGATCATCATATAAAATCATGAACATAACATGTCACACCCCATCCTTTTAAATTATTTTATTTCATTATTTCATGGCTTCAGTTAGTCTTGTCAAGGTGTGGTTTGAGTGCATGTTTAATTTTTTTTGTTATTTGATATTTTTGGTGGGTTTCAGATCAGTGCATGGGAACCACACGGTTGGCAGTAACTGTGTGGTCGGCCTGGATGCCCCTATGGTTACCAATTACTTAAAATAATAAAAAATTATGAGAATGACATAAAGTAAATATTAAAGGATTAATAATAATAACATTGTTGTTGTAACGCCCCGACCCTAGCTACCTAGAGTCGGTGCATTACTTCGTAACATTGGCATGATCACAAAAAATCAAGTCTCGAAAGACCGATTAGTTTAGTAGCCTTGGAAACACTAGATACATTCATAAGTCTTTAATTACATCAAAAATTAAACAAACTACAATAACATGGTCTTCATAGTCCACACTCATATCCTCTTCTGACTATCCCTGCAGGTCATTCCTAAAATACTTCTTCACATCCTGGAAAATATTAAAACATTGAAAGGGGTGAGCTCAGATGCTCAGTAAGGATAACAATATTGCGGAAGCTTTTATAAATAAACATTAACATTTAAGGAAATGTATAACTAAAAAAAACCTTTTAAACTTGAACTTCAACATAATATGGCAAAAGAAAATGAGATAATTCCATATACTTCTTCACATGGATATTCTACTGGTCGAATAATCACATGCAATATCAATAACCACTTTCATAATGATGGAATGCATAATGCCAGACTATCATAACCACGTAGCCAAGGCCTCGTGCCAAGACCACAAATAAGATTTTGTCAAGGCCTCGTGCCAAGACACTAGTTTGTCTCATGAGACCTGCCGATGCATCGAGGAGCTATAGCGGGCTCCACCCGTCACATATTAAGTCCAATGCATTCCCATATGAAAAGGTTTAAACATAACATAAACATTCATATTAAAACAAGCATACGAAATGTCAATAATTTTACCATAAACTATGAATGGTATAAAAATAGCACATCCACAGTCAAACATATCACAAAACCTTCAATACATTATAGAAGTTTTGTATCACAATAAATCAACTTCAAATAAGCGTAAAATCCATCAAAGGATGTTGACATAGATGAAATCAGAACATATTTTAGAGAAATATCTCTTTCTATTTTTGAAATCATAAAATAAAACATTTTCTTGAAAATATTCTTATAATCTTGTAAGGAAAACTTTGAAGATTTTATAACGGCGAAAAATAACCGCACCCACCGTACAAGTTAAAAAAAACATTCTTACCTTAATTCTGTCGAAAAGGTTAAAAAGGACCTTGTTTTGAAAACGACGGAAAGATTCCTCTTATAAAAAGTCAAAAAGGGTATAAATAACTTTAACCCGTATTCTTGTAAATAATAAAAAATGTTTTGAAATATATTTTGAAGAAACATGGATGTGGATGATAACGAGGTCCCAGTAGATAATTATGTATAAACAACCTTGGATAATGAAGAGGTTGTGAAGTAAACCCTTACCTCGTGTCTGACTTGACTCAACCGTTCTTTAAACTCCTGAATAATAAACTAGAGTTAATATATACCTTATTAAGAACCATTTTCAATTTCATTATCCTTATTATTTCACTTATTACAATGATAAGAACACTATGTAATTATTTAAGTTAATAACGGTCGTTTTGTCGATCTTTGGTACTTGAGTCAACAATAAACTTCTTATAATTACAAGTTGTTTATGTGGTAGAATATCCATTATCTCTAGAATTATATTCATGATCTAGATGTCATATATATCTTATATATCCTGTATATACATTCATTTATAATATTACATAACATTTAGAGGTAGGAAATGAAATGCACCGTTCATGGAGACGGTAAGCCGTACGTACGCATGAACGCTACTTTCATTTAAATTTCATATTTAATGGAACGAAATCATAATGATATAAATGTATAATATAATTCCAGTATAATATAGTGTATAATACCATTTACTCCATCCTTTATACATCCCACATATGGCATTAACGATTCAAATCACTTTGAGGGGGCGGTAGTCCGCACATCCTAAAATGAAATTATCGCGTTTTACCCATAATGGAAATAATAAAGTATGCCATAAATGAGAAATACAGAAGCATAAGTAAAACATAAACACATTATATATCATATATAAATATAGTGACATCTTAATGTCCACCTTTGAAGGTGTTATATGAGTGTTGAACAATCATCGTATCGTGAGGCAGAAATTCGCCATCCACAGAAACCGTATGTTCTTTAACCATTAGATGTAGGTGTGTGTTAGTGTATCTCGAATCATTCTTATAACAACATCCTAGTATATTGAGTATACTGGTGTTGTTACAAAAGAAATGAATAAAAAGAGTTTATGGTGTTGGAGAAGAAAAATAAAACAAAACAACATTAGAGAAGACATTACCTCAAAATCGGGTAACTCTTTTTGATTTGAGCCAAAGGCTTCCTTGGGAAGAGTTCTGCCCAAATTGAGGCTTCTAGAAGTAAGAGAGGGACGTTGGGAGAGTATTTGGGCAGAGGTTGGCCGAGCCAAATGGCTTGAAGGTGTAAATGAGGTGGGAGAGGTGGGGGCCTTTTATAAGTGGAGAGGAGGGGCTCTTTTGGAAAGATTGAAATGATACATTATTACACAATTATTTTCGGATTCTAAAGGTCCCAAACTTATATAATTCGTGGCTAAGGTGATAAGGGTTCTAAAACTACCCATCCAATAGGCTTTTGACAAGTTTAAGCCTTGGATTTTACATTATCTTCTCATTTTATTTAAATCGTTAAATAATGATGTCATCGCTGCATCATCATGATGTCATAAATAATTTAATTTATTTATTGTCTACAAATTATAAAAAAAATACTATGATGTAGGAAATCTTTTTATCTTTCCAATGAATATTTATAGTAAAAAATATGACTTGTATAACCCCATGTAAAAATTGTTATAGTAAAACATTTTATGTTTGTGTCATTTTTAACTTTAACATTAAATAAAAGGTATTTATGTCATTTTCTAACTAAAGTGGCTCCATGGGGTCCCCAAGTTGACCCATGGGTTGTCTTGGTCGGCCATGACTCATAAAATAGGAGTAGGACAAGTGTCAAGCTCATCTCATATTATTAAAACATTATTTTTACCTTAAACTACACTAATTACCTCTAATCGCGATTAAGAACTTAAAAGTTACTATTCACCAAAAAATTATTTTAATCTCATTGAACCACATTTTACTTCTTAATGACAACCATGTATGTCGGATTTTTGAAAATCAAATCACAGAAGTGGTAATATTTCATTTAAACGAAAAATCAGTTATTTAACTACCACTTAGTGGTTTCACTATTCATCAAAAATTGAAGTTTTTCTGAACAATGCCAAAATTTCACCCTAAGCTATAATTGATATTCTGAATTAAAAAATGATTTCTATTTTACAAAATTCCAAACATATAAGTTGCATTATTTAATTTTATAATCAATTCCCGCTGTCACAACAAATAGCGTGTTTTTAAGAAACAATTTATATCAAAAGATTGGCAATTGTTTATGTCCAATTTCAATGTTAAATTAATTCTAAGGACCACCATTGGATAAAATGGTAAAAATATATTCTAATTATACTTTGAAACCACTAAATAGTATAATTTATCACAATAAATTATTTTGATTAAAAAATTTGTTTTAAGTATTTATCACTATTCATAAAATATTGGATGTTCTCAGAAAGTTGCAAAAAATTAAACTTAGGATAATTTCGATATTACGAATACAAAAATGAAGTCCATTTTGAAATATAAAATTTCTATAATTTTAAAAAGTGGTTATTACTATTCATAACAGCTACTTTGATTCGTCGCGGTGTGTTAGAACTCGAACTTGTGTACCATGCAAACTATTGCATTATTAAATGAGAAGTGTATCATGGAAGCTCGGGGTGTAACATTATCCCCTCCTTCAATAAATTGCGTCCTCGCAATTTGAAATTTTTCTTTGAAAATAAAAGATTGAAAAGATAAAATACCTTTGTGGAAAACCCACATCGGAAATAAGGTTAATAAAATTTATCTTTAATAAGAGGGAAATGGAAATAAGAAAGTCACCACCATATTATGATCTCGATATGGAGAACATTGGTGGAAATTAGAGACATATAATTGGAGGAAAAACGTAAATATTTTTAGGGAGTAATTGAGGTCATCAATCACAATCAACTGTCAAATTGAGGGCCTCAAAGCCTTCAATCTATGTTGATTTAAAATATCATCAGTTCAACAAGACATAAGGTATTAGGGTAACACATTTTTTGTTTTAATATCTCTTTACTAAAGATTAAGAATTAATTTATTCATTGAATAACAGATAGGTATATATATATATTTATTCTTTACAATTAGAGTTTCAACCTTCAACTCACCTTTCACTCAAAAGATAATAGAAACCAAAAATATTATACTTATCCTAATTGTATAAGGTTCCAAATGTTAACACATACCATTTAGATTAGTAAAATTATTTTTTAATAACTAGGGACTTCCTGTAGGCTAGTGGTAGGAAATAAAGGCCTATTGCACTATGGTTGTGGGTTCAATTCCTGCAGCTTTATCCGATGCGTCAGGTTATGCCCCACCCTGCAGGTTGTCCTTTTCCTAAAACTATAGTATTATAATATTCCAAAAATAATCTTCATAATTTTTTTTAACCTTAAACAATACTATCCAAAGATCAACTTAATCCATTACAACCTTTATAGTTATCCAAAATACTTCTGTCCAGCTCACAGTCCAAATTTTATAAGGAAGGTAAACATAATGAAGATCCTTTTTTCCATGTAACAACATGTGAACACCTTCATCATGTATTCTTTTTAAACATACTGATTTACCATGATCCCTTATTCCTTATAGAATACTAGATATACTCCCCCTATCAAAAAAAATGTATACAAATCATCAATCAGTTTCAAGGAAGTTAAGAATATCCAATATAATTTATCCAAATCAATCACGTCTTATTCCAAAATCACTATCTCGGTATCAGAACCATATTATGGTTTATCTTTCTCTCAACCATATATTTTCCAAAAATTTAACCTACTGTGGAGTCACTTTTCTTGGTTCCAAACAATCTCAAGTCCTTGATGAAATAGTACTGCAGTACAATCCTTATATACTCCATAATTATTATAACCAGTACATCATTGATACAACACTCAAATTACAAAATTCATTAATAACAACATAAGAACTCTAATAATTACTCCTCATCTGTGGTAGTATCATAACTTGATTATTATCCAATAACATCATTTGGGGCATACTCTGATGATTTGGACATTGGATTGCGTAGTGTCCCCAATCCTTACAGAAGAAGCATTGAACATTTTAAACCATTTTCTTACCCTTGCAGTCACGCACTTTGTGTCCTTTTTCTCTACACTTATAACAAACTATCATTCCCTTTAGGCAAGTTCCATGATGTTTCTTCCCACAATTACCACATATTGGAAAATTCTTCTTTCCCCTCATCCCTTTATCCATCATTCTCTCTTCCATCCCTTTCGTCTCTTGCTTCGCTTCAAAGCCATAGGACTCAGAGAATTCTTTACTTATCTTATTATCACATGATACTATTTCTTCATATGTTGAGAACACATGGGAGACTATTTCCCTTCGAAATGTTGGCTTAATACCGTGAAAGATACGATCCTTCTTTCTCTTTGGATCATACATATTGCTGGAGTTCACATTCCTTCTACTGGGCACCATTTCTATACAATGGCATAAACTAGGTTAGTTTATGAATCAAAATACATAATATCATACTTATAAAACACTTAACATAAATTGAAATATTTATGGATATAATCCATAATCATAAAAAGGTTTTCTTTGAGGAATTATATACTCATAACCATTCATAGTGGTTTGTAAAGAAAACGAGAATTATCCTAAGCATATCCCCCGGGAGTGTCGTAACCAAGAGTGCCGCAAGGCCCGTTGTCGTGCACCAGTTCCCGTTCGAGTCCAGCTTAAAGCGGTGTTTTCGGGTTTTACCCCTAGGTACATCTGTGCCAGAGCCGCCTCTACCTGCTCGTATCCAGACAGGGATGTATTGCTCAGAAAACTCACAAAATCTCTATAATACCAAAATTCTAGGAAGTTCTTCTATACTAATCCTCAAAGTCTATCCTTGGGCTATGTGCTCTAATCAGAGTTTATCTAAATCTAGCTTCCAAGGTTAGTACTAAATTGCCTCTGATACCAACTGTAACGCCCCGACCCCAGCTACCCAGAGTCGGTGCATTACTTCGTAACATTTGCATGATCACAAAAGATCTAGTCTCGAAAGACCGATTAGTTTAGTAGCCTTGGAAACACTAGATACATTCATAATTATTTCATTACATCAAAAAGTAAACAAACTAAAATAACATGGTCTTCATAGTCCACACTCATATCCTCTTCTGACTATCCCTGCAGGTCATTCCTAAAATACTTCTTAACATCCTGGAAAATATTAAAACATTGAAAGGGGTGAGCTCAGATGCTCAGTAAGGATAACAATATTGTGGAAGCTTTCATAAATAAACATTAACATTTAAAGAAATGTATAACTAAAAAAAACCTTTTAAACTTGAACTTCAACATAATATGGCAAAATTAAAATGAGATAATGCCATATACTTCTTCACATGGATATTCTACTGGTCGAATAATCACATGTAATATCAATAACCACTTTCATAATGATGGAATGCATAATGCCAGACTATCATAACCACGTAGCCAAGGCCTCATGCCAAGACCAAAAATATGATTTTGTCAAGGCCTCGTTCCAAGACACTAGTTTGTCGCATGAGACCTGCCGTTGCATCGAGGAGCTATAGCGGGCTCCACCCGTCACATATTAAGTCCAATGCATTCCCATATGAAAAGGTTTAAACATAACATAAACATTCGTATTAAAACTAGCATACGAAATGTCAATAATTTTACCATAAACTATGAATGGTATAAAAATATCACATCTACAGTCAAACTTATCACAAAACCTTCAATACATTATAGAAGTTTTGTATCACAATAAATCAACTTCAAATAGGCGTAAAATCCATCAAAGGATGTTGACATAGATGAAATCAGAACATATTTTAGAGAAATATCTCTTTCTATTTTTGAAATCACAAAATAAAACATTTTCTTGAAAATATTCTTATAAGCTTGTAAGGAAAAATTTGAAGATTTTATAACGGCGGAAAATAACCGCAGCCACCGTACAAGTTAAAAAAAACATTCTTACCTTAATTCTGTCGAAAAGGTTAAAAAGGACCTTGTTTTGAAAACGACGGAAAGATTCCTCTTATAAAAAGTCAAAAAGGGTATAAATAACATTAACCCACATTCTTTTAAATAATAAAAAATTTTTTGAAATATATTTTGAAGAAACATGGATGTGGATGATAACGAGGTCCCAGTAGATAATTATGTATAAACAACCTTGGA
This sequence comes from Viscum album, assembly GCA_963277665.1. NCBI lineage: Eukaryota > Viridiplantae > Streptophyta > Magnoliopsida > Santalales > Viscaceae > Viscum > Viscum album. The sequence goes on from OY728164.1 coordinate 1,202,369,266, forward strand.
TAATGAAGAGGTTGTGAAGTAAACCCTTACCTCATGTCTGACTTGACTCAACCGTTCTTTAACCTCCTGAATAATAGACTAGAGTTAATATATACCTTATTAATAACCATTTTCAATTTCATTATCCTTATTATATCACTTATTACAATGATATGAACATTATGTAATTATTTAAGTTAATAACAGTCGTTTTGTCGATCTTTGGTACTTGAGTAAACAATAAACTTCTTATAATTACAAGTTGTTTATGTGGTAGAATATCCATTATCTCCAGAATTATATTCATGATCTAGATGTCATATATATCTTATATATCCAGTATATACATTCATTTATAATATTACATAACATTTAGAGGTAGGAAATGAAATGCACCGTTCATGGAGACGGTAAGCCGTACGTATGCATGAACGCTACTTTCATTTCAATTTCATATTTAATGGAACGAAATCATAATTATATAAATGTATAATATAATTCCAGTATAATATAGTGTATAATACCATTTAATCCATCCTTTATACATCCCACATATGGCATTAACGATTTAAATCACTTTGAGGGGGCGGTAGTCCGCACATCCTAAAATGAAATTATCGCGTTTTACCCATAATGGAAATCATAAAGTATGCCATAAATGAGAAATACAGAAGCATAAGTAAAACATAAACACATTATATATCATATATAAATATAGTGACATCTTAATGGCCACCTTTGAAGGTGTTATATGAGTGTTGAACAATCATCGTTTCGTGAGGCAGAAATTCGCCATCCACAGAAACCGTATGTTCTTTAACCATTAGATGTAGGTGTGTGTAAGTGTAGCTCGAATCCTTCTTATAACAACATCCTAGTATATTGAGGATACTGTTTTTGTTACAAAAGAAATGAATAAAAAGAGTTTATGGGGTTGGAGAAGAAAAATAAAACAAAACAACATTAGAGAAGACATTACCTCAAAATCGGGTAACTCTTTTTGATTTGAGCCAAAGGCTTCCTTGGGAAGAGTTCTGCCCAAATTTAGTCTTCTAGGAGTAAGAGAGGGAAGTTGGGAGAGTATTTGGGCAGAGGTTGGCCGAGCCAAATGGCTTGAAGGTGTAAATGAGGTGGGAGAGGTGGGGGCCTTTTATAAGTGGAGAGGAGGGGCTCATTTGGAAAGATTGAAATGTTACATTATTACACAATGATTTTCGGATTCTAAAGGTCACAAACTTATATTATTCGTGGCTAAGGTGATACGGGTTCGAAAACTACCCATCCAATAGGCTTTGGACAAGTGTAAGCCTTGGATTTTACATTATCTTCTCATTTTATTTAAATCGTTAAATAATGATGTCATCGCTGCATCATCATGATGTCATAAATAATTTAATTTATTTATTGTCTAAAAATTATAAAAAAATACTATGATGTAGGAAATCTTTTTATCTTTCCAATGAATATTTATAGTCAAAAATATGACTTGTATAACCCCATGTAAAAATTGTTCTAGTAAAACATTTTATGTTTGTGTCATTTTTTACTTTAACATTAAATAAAAGGTATTTATGTCATTTTCTAACTAAAGTGGCTCCATGGGGTCCCCAAGTTGACCCATGGGTTTTCTTGGTCGTCCATGACTCATCCAATATGATTAGGACAAGTTTCAAGCTCATCTCATATTATTAAAACATTATTTTTACCTTAAACTACACTAATTACCTCTAATCGCGATTAAGAACTTAAAAGTTACTATTCACCAAAAAATTATTTTAATCTCATTGAACCACATTTTACTTCTTAATGACAAACATGTATGTAGGATTTTTGAAAATCAAATCACAGAAGTGGTAATATTTCATTTAAACGAAAAATCAGTTATTTAACTACCACTTAGTGGTTTCACTATTCATCAAAAATTGAAGTTTTTCTGAACAATGCCAAAATTTCACCCAAAGATATAATTGATATTCCGAATTCAAAAATGATGTCTATTTTAAAAAATTCCAAACATATAAGTTGCATTAATTAATTTTATAATCAATTCCCGCTGTCACAACAAATAGCGTGTTTTTAAGAAACAATTTATATCAAAAGATTGGCAATTGTTTATGTCCAATTTCAATGTTAAATTAATTCTAATGACAACCATTGGATAAAATGGTAAAAATATATTCTAATTATACTTTGAAACCACTAAATAGTATAATTTATCACAATAAATTATTTTGATTAAAAAATTTGTTTTAAGTATTTATCACTATTCATAAAATATTGGAAGTTCTCAGAAAGTTGCAAAAAATTAAACATAGGATAATTTCGATATTATGAATAAAAAAATGAAGTCCATTTTGAAATATAAAATTTCTATAATTTTAAAAAGTTGTTATTACTATTCATAACAGCTACTTTGATTAGTCGCGGTGTGTTAGAACTCGAACTTGCATACCATGCAAGCTATTGCATTATTAAATGAGAAGCGTATCATGGAAGCTCGGGGTGTTACAGTTGTGTACTTAAAATGTTCTTTTTATTGAAATTTTTAATGATCTTACTATCATTAAAATGGTTATAAATATAATAATTATTCGGTTGTTATTAAAATTATTATTATTTAAAAGAAAAGTAATAAAATTATTATTATTATTATTATTATTATTATTATTATTACTATTATTACTTTTATTTTTATCTATTTTATTATTATCTAAATTATTATTATCAGAATAATTATCTTTATTAACATTATATTATTATTATTATTTATTTGTTATTGTTATTTAATTTTTTAAAGGGTTTTAATACAATTTTGTTTTCACCCCACCTCACCCATATCTCCCCATTTATTATTCCCTTTTTTTATCTCTCTCCACCTCCCTCTTTTTTATCTCCCACGTACCCCACCTCTCTCTAATTTAATCCCATTATTTTTTTATACCTCTATCCAATCACCCATCCTCCCTTATCTCAAACGCATCACCCCCTCTCTCCTCATTTATTCCCCCTTTTTAATTCCTTCCTCCACTCACACCTCTCTCCAATCACACCCCCCCTTTTTAATTTACCCATCACGCACCTACTTGTCATAATAATTCAATTATTTGTTTATCTCCCACTCTCCCCTCACTCATTATCTTATGTTCTCATCCCCCTCTCTCCCTATTTTAATTTCTTTTGTTTTCCCCTCACCCATACCCGCTTCAACCATTATTTCTATTATTATTTTTTCTTTATATCCCACACACCACCCCACTCCAACCTTACACCCTCTCTCCCCGATTTTCTCTCACACATCCCTCTTCCACTTACAATCTCAGGAACGCCTCCTCCCATTCGGGGCTTATTCCGGTGACTACTCCTCCCTCCAGCGGTTCCATTCTGTATGTTCTCTTCCCGTATTATCCTATCCTCACTTAATTTATATGGTTTTCATGTGGGGTTTCTTGTTGGCATAACCCAAAATGTAAGTTTAAAATTGTATCTTAGGTTTCCATTAGAATTAGGGTGTGTGTTTTTACCACGGGGCATCGTTCATCCTCCCATTGAAGTTTTATTCCAATAAATTAATGTTTCGGTAGGTGTTTCCATGTTTTTCTTTCTTAATTTCTTTCCTTTGATGCTTCTCATTTTAAGTAAATTAATAAAATAATTTCCCAACTCTATGGAACCCACCCTTAATTAAATTATTATAGCAATTTGGAATTTATTTGATGTGTTAAAAAAGGTTTTAAAAGAGTTTTAGTGTAAATTGAACAGTTTTATGATATCAAGAATGCATGTTTTAATTGCTTATGTTTATTTATGAAGGAATTGATCCGTTATGAAATGTATCACCGTTATTATGTTTAAATGACATTTTTTATTAATGAACTTTTCTTTTTTGTGTTATGACATAGTATTTACATTAAAACACTTTTGTAAAGGTTTAATGAATTTAATTTTTTATTTTGTGTTCCTTTAAAATAATGTGGGTAAGTTGTAGTTTTTTAGGTAAGACATTAAATTTTTTTCTTGGTGTGAGTTTAATTTCAAAAGGGGATTTCGGGTGTGTGTGGTTTGATGTTGGTATATCATATTAAACGTGTTAAAATTTGTTGGAAAATGATTAATGTTTTTTATGGATTGTTTTATGTTATATAAATAAAGTAGGTGGCCATTTAGGGTTTTAAGGTAATTGGTGTTTTCTTGCAAGTTTAGTTTTCTAAATGGATCTTATTTTTCAAATAATGTTGGCCCCCCGGAATGGTTTCTAAAAAGTATTTTAAATGTGGTTTTGTAAATTATTTCTTTAAGTGTTTTGGAAATCATGGTTTATAATGTGTTCTTTATGGTTTGGTCATTCGGTTTGAAACATGTTTTGGTGTGGTTCGGAAAAAGGGTAAAATCATGTTTGATAATTGTGAAGTGTTTGAATGTGTGTTTAGAACTTGAGAGCCCATTTATCTTTGTAAATGTAAGAGTGGTGTTTGCAAGATATTTTTCATAAATGTGTGTGCTCGGTTGGAAAACATAAACAGTTTTTTTAGAAAATGGTTTTGATATGAACATTATGGATGACCCATTTGGCACTTTAATTAATGTGAATGATTGAACATGTATAGGAGGCGCCCCTTTCTAGTGTAACCCTTTTATGGTTGAATATATGGGAAGCATCTGTGTTTGAGGAAGGAAAGTGCGATTAGATGAATCATGTGTGTGAGGGCCTTCCTACTTACACAGTATTACCATAACCACCATGGTTTCCTAGGTATATTATAGATTATCATCTGATGGTTAATCCCCAGCCACGATTAAATAGGTTGGTTCCCCTGGTATATAGAGAGGCCAGGTGGGATTTCCTGCTAATTTTTTCATGAGGGCGATCAGTGGGTTATAGACTATGGGTCTTCACCATACGCTGGTAGGTGGTCCCGAAGCGAGTGCGTCCTGGTGTTGTTTAGGGATGTTCAGGATCACCCATGGCTACAACTTGTATTTTTTTCTTATTTTATGTTACACTAGTTTATTTTCAGCTCGTATTTCTCATTTTTTTTTTCTGCTACAAAGATATATTTTTTTTATTTATTATTTACCTTTCTCCCATTTTCATAACACTGATATCACTCATTTAGTTTTATTTATAAAATGGTAAACTATTTGTAAAATAATATATGGCCGGAGTTGGTTATCATTGTGGGAAAGAGGTGTTATTTTGTATATATATAAAAACCATATTTTTATAATTTTATTTCCAAACTTGTGTCATCGGAAAACATTGTGTAAGGAAACACTTGGATTCAGTGGTTTACTTTTGGCATCCCTACTGAGAATTTTGTGCTCACACCTATCATTTACCATTTTAGTTGCTGGATCAGATGTTTTTAGGCATTTTCTTAGTTTCTTATCATGTGGGAATAGTTTTGGGCTTTTGGTTGGAGGAGACCAAGGGGTCACATGGAGATCATTGTAACGGGGTCTTCTTTAAAAAAAATAGTGATACTTTGTATCTGGATCAGATCTTTGTTTGTTTGAGTTTTAATTGTCATTTTGATGCATGCTCTGTTTATTCTATTTATTTATCTATTCATGGTTTTATATTTTTGGCTTAAATCTTTCCCTCATGTATACGTTGAAACCCAGAACTGGTTGCCAGCCTGTGGGGATCGGAAATTCCCTTCAGGGCATGTCGTGGGCCGTCTCTGTTGACTGGTTTAGGGTCGACCCAAGTTGGTTGATGAGAGAATGGTATCATATGAGGTTCTTTTTATTTGGGGTGTCTGGTATATGGATATTAATAATATTGGGACCGGAGAAGTAGGTGCTAGAAGGGTGTCATGAACCCTTTCTCTTTCTGAACATTGAGTTTCCAGGTGTAGTCTGGGATTTGAGTCTTTTGTCTTTGTTTTTGTATTGAGGGATGACAACAGAGGCAAGCTGGTGTCATTTCATGACCTCACATGGAGTAGTGACCCATTTTGAGTCTGAGTTCATGGTTTAAGTTCCTCCTAGTTGTTGACACTCACTTCGGGTGTGGCTCACTACCATGTCACTGGGTTAGGTGTAACTTTAAGTTACTTATTTCAGTGGTTCTTTGTAAGTTGTACTCTGTTTGTTTCTAGTTGGTGAAAGCATGATTTTGGAAATGGAATTTTATTTTCATTAATGAAATTGTTTTCTCTAAAATTATTTTAATTTGTTAAATGGGGTTTTAAAATTGGAATTGTTGTAGTAAATGATTTTTTTAGTGAGGAAAAGATGTTTCTCTTGGAACACATTATGGTAGATTACATGTCTGTGGGTGTGTATGGTAAGTGTGTGGGGGAAACTTGTTTATGGATGATGTGGATGGAAATGGATGTACACACATGTGATGGTCCATAGGATTCCTTGGGTGAATTTTATTATATATAAAGGTTTTGGAAATTTGTTTTTCCTTGAGCGGATATTTGGCTTGTAAAAAGTGGTTTTGGCATTTGAAAAATCATCATGGGATAAGATGGTTCTGAAATTTAAATGAAAATGGTGATTTTGGAAGAGGGTTTGGGTTATGTTTATATTTGATTGGATTCTGGGCCAGTTTTATTGGTTTGGGTGTACTTTTTATTGTTCTTTTTCTTGAGGAATGTTTTGGTTTTGTGTCTCTTGTGTTGTTCGGAGTATGCCGCCTTGAAAGGTCCCCAGCGTTGTCGATGAGTCATGTATAGGTTTCGGTTCTTTTAAGTTTCATCACCCTTTGAGGTGTTTTAGGTCTGGTAGAGGTGGTGAAATGACTTAAGGTAAGTGGAATATGTCTTTGTGTGTTTGGGAACTCCCAAGGTTATAAAGGTTCGTGTCATTTCAGGTTTGTTTTAGGGTTATGTTTGGGACTAGTGGAGGTTGGATGTCTTATCATCATTGGAGTTTAGGGAGTAGTTAGTGATTGTTGGTTTTTTAAGGTTCCCTATCTAGTGAGGAGTGTGTGCTGGAGGAAACTTCCCTAAGAGGTTATCTTCGTTGATCATGGAACATAGATCACCAAGATACCTATGAATGTGCCATCAGAATTGCTGGTTTGGGCATTGCAAACTATCAGGCCACATCCCTCTTAAGTCTTATCATCTTTGTGGTCATTCGATTCACCGAGGGAAGTTCTGTGGAAAGTATTGTTCAAGGAAGGAGTTCTGATTGTGGGATTCTAGTGTTTGACTGTGAGGAAGAAGTTGATTCATTCATCAGAGCACCAGGATCAGGTCTCAGGGTGAAACTCGTGCACAATCAGCATGTTAAAGGCATTTGAGACATTTACATGGTTCCTTATCATTCTTCTTGGAGTAGAGAAATTCTGGGTTCCCTTGTTCTTGTTTTCCAGCTATTGTAAGTTCATTTTTATTGTGGTGATAGTGTGATGAACTTATACTTTTGTTATCATTATAGTTGCATTCTTCTGAATGTGACCTCTAGAATCATTAGTTCTTATAGAAGTGTACTTGGCCCTTGTGTGGGTAGGTCTTGGTTTTATTAATTATTGTTTGGAGATGCGAGGTGTTGGATATTTTTAGATCAGTGTGGGTAATTCATAGTTCCAGTGGTGGTGTTGTAGAAAATTCCTTATTTCAATGCCCCGGTATGTCGGGTGGCCTTTTAGTGGTTTTCCATTTAAGTCTCATCGGTCCTGTTCAACTCATGTGGAGAAGTAGGTAGGTTCGGTTCAGAGTTTCAACATTGCCCCCCCCAGGGATGGTGTGTTTAAGATCAAATTCTTATGTTAGGGGAATTTTTGTGGTGGGGAGAAACCTCTCATGTTCTCCCTTTGATTTGTGATGTGGTTTCTATTTTAGTTGGTCGGGTGTAACTTGTTTAGTGAATAGTCAACTCATGGCATAATTTTATATTCATTTTTTCCGAATGGTTTTAGTCGGGTATAGACATCTGTGTTGGTTGCATTTCATCTATGTGACTTTCTAGGGGAAGAAAGTTTTGTACCGGGGAGAATTGTCACAACCCGTCCTTTTAAATTATTATTTTTCATTATTTCATGGCATAGGTTAGTCTTGTCAAGGTGCGGGTTGAGTGCATGATTAATTTTTTTGATATTTTATATTTTTGGTGGGTTTCAGATCGGTTCACGGGCACCATACGGTTGGCGGTAACTGTGAGGTCGTCCTGGATGCCCCTATAGTTACCTAGTACTTAAAATAATAAAATATTATGAGAATGAAATAAAGTAAATACTAAAAGATTAATAATAAAAACATTTTTGTGTACATAAAAATGTTCATTTTTTTGAAATTTTTAATGATCTTACTATCATTATAATGGTTATAAATATAATAATTATTCGATTGTTATTAACTTTTTTGTTATTTAAAAGAAAATGAAGAAAATTATTATTATTATTATTATTATTATTACTATTATTTTTATTAGTATTATTATTATCTAAATTATTATTATTATAATTATCATTATTTTTATTAACATTTTATTATTATCATTATTTATTTCATATTGTTATTAATTTTTTAATGGGTTTTAGTCCCACTTTTTTTTCACCTCACCTCACCCATATCTCCCCATTAATTTTTTCCTTTTTTTATCTCTCTCAGCATCCACCTTTTTTATCACCCACCCACCCCACCTCTCTCCAATTTAATCCCTTTATTTTTTTATACCTCTCTCCAATCACCCATCCTCCCATATCTCTCATGCATAAACCCCTCTCTCCTCATTTATTCACCTTTTTTTATTCATCCCTCCACTCACACCTCTCTCCAATCACACCCCCTTTTTCATTTACCCATCACGCACCTCCTTGTTCCCATAAATCATTTTTTTATCTCCCACTCTCCCATGACTCATTATCTTATGCACTTATCCCCTTCTCTATCCATTTTAATTGTTTTTTATCCCCTCCCCCATACCTGCTTCCCCCATTATTTCTATTATTTTTTTCTTTATCTCCCATGCACCACCTCACTCCTCCCTTACACCCTCTCTCCCAAATTTTCCCTCACACATCCCTCTTCCCCTTACACTCTCAAGAACGTCTCCTCCCATATGGGGCTTCTTTGGCGTTGACTCCCCCCTCTGGCAGTTCCATTCGGTAAGTTCTCCTCCCATATTCTCCTCTCCTCACTTAATTTCTATTTTTTTCATGTGGTGTTTCTTGTTTGTAGAAACAACAATGTTAGGTTTAATGTGTATCTCAGGTTTCCTTTATATTTAGGGTGTTCTTTTTGTTTGTGGGGCATTATTCTTCTTCCTGTTGAAATTTAATTCCTATCGCACATTGTTTCTGTAGGTGTTTCTAGGTTTCTCTTTCTTAAAGTCTTTCCTTTGATGCTTTCCATGTTAAATAAATTTATAAAATTATTTTGACAGCTCTATGGAACCCTGAATTAAATTATTATAGAAATTTGGAATTTATTTGATTTTTTAAAAATAGGATTTAAATGATTTTTAGTGTAACTTGCATAGTTTTATGATATCAAGAAATCGTGTTTGAATTTCTTATGTTTATTTAAGAAAGAATTGATCCCTTATGAAATGTATCACCATTATTATGTTTCAAATACATTTATTATTAATGAAATTGGCTTGGTTGTGTTATGACTTAGTTATTATGTTAAAACACTTTTACAAAGATTTATATAATTCATTGCCTTATTTAGCATTCCTTTAAAATAATGTGGGTAAGTGGTGGTTTTTAAGGAAAGACTTTAAAATGTTTTCTTGGTGTACGTTTAATTTCAAAAGAGGGTTTGGGGTGTGTCTTGTTCGATGTTGGCATAACATAATAAATATGTTAAAATGTGTTGGAAAAGGTTTAAATTTTTTTATGGATTGTTTTATGTTTGATAAATAATGTAGGTGGCTAGTTAGAGATTTAAGGTAATTGGTGTTTTCTTAGAAGTTTAGTTTTCTAAATCGATTTTAGTTTTCAAATAATGTTGTCCCCCATTGAGTGGTTTCTAAAGAGTATTTTAAATTTGGTTTCATAAAGTGTTTCATTATGTGTTTTAAAAATCATGTTTTATAATGTTTTCTTTAAGGTTTGGTCATTCGATTTGAAATATGTTTTGGTGTGGGTTGGAAAAAGGGTAAAATCATGTCTTATAATTGTGATGTGTTTGAATGTGTGTTTAGAATATGAGATCCCATTTAGATTTGTAAATGTAATAGTGGTGTTTTAAAGATATTTTGAATAATTTCATGTGCATGGTTGGAATTCTTAAACGGTTTTTTTAGAAAATGGTTTCAATATGAACATTATGTGATGGCCCATTTGGAACTTTATTTAATGTGAATAATTGACCACGTATATGAGGCGCTTCTGTCTTGTGTATCACTTTATGGGTGAATGTATATGAAGCGTCTGTGTTTGAGGAAGTCATTTGCAGTGAGATGAGTCACGCATGCGAGGGCCTTCTTACTTACACAGTGTTACCCTAACCACCATTGGTTCCTGGGCATCTTATAGATTATCGAGTGATGGTTACTCACTAGCCCCGATTAAACAGGTTGGTTCCCCTAGTAGATATAGTGTCCAGGTGGGATTTTACACTGATTTTTTTGTGAGGGAAAACAATGGGTTATAGACTATAGGGATTCACCATACACTGGAAGGTAGTTCTGAAGTGAGTGTGTCCTAGGGTTTTCTACTGATGTTCAGGATCACACATGGTTACAGCTTTTATTGTGTGCTTATTTTATGTTACACTGGTTTTTTTAGCTCGTATTTCTTTTTTATTTTATTTTCTACAGATATTTATTTTCAGTATATCTTATTTACCTATCTCCCTTTTTCATAACCATAATATCACTTGTTTGGTTTTATTTAAAAAATGTTAAACTATTTTGAAAATAATATATGGTGTGAGTTGGTTCTCATTGTGGGAAAGAGGTGTTATTTTTTTTAAACATAAAAACCTTATTTTTATAATTGTATTTCCAAACTATTTTCATTATACAACTTTTGATAAGGAAACACTTGGATTCAGCAGTTTACTTTTGGCATCCCTAATTATCATTTTTGTGCTCATGCCTATCCTTTTCCATTTCAATTGTAGGTTAAGATATTGTCCAGGCTTTTTCTTAGTGGCTTCTCATGTGGGGACAGTTTTGGGATTTTAGTTAGAGGTGACCAAGGGGTCACACGGAGATCATTGTAGCAGGGTCTTGTTTCAAATTTTCTTCTTTTTAGTGATATGTTGTATCTGGATCGGTTCTTTGTTTATTTAATTTCTAGTTTTCGTTTTTCTGTATTCTATATTTGTTCTATTAATTTATCTAGTATTAGTTTTATCTTTTGGAAATAAATTGTTCCCTAATTTTAACTTTGATACCCGGAAGTAGTTGCCAGCCTGTGGGGATCGAAAACGCCCTTCGGGCCATGTCACGGACCGACTCGTGTGACCTGTTCAGTGTCGACCCAGGTTGGTTCATGACATAACCCATTCCACTAGAAATAAAATTATAGAATTAATGATAAACATTTCCTTCAGGTATTAAAGATCCTATTTCCACTAAACTTTTAATATGAAATCTTTTACATTCATTTTTGGGCTAATAAAGGGGAATTCATTTGTGATAATTCATACATGAACAATTAATAATAACTCATAAGTAAAAAAGAATCTATGAAACATTTCAATATTCTTTTAGACATCCTATCAAATAATTTCATTAATCATGAAAAAGATCAACTACCACTCCATACTAAAACACCACATGTTAAATAAAATTCTCCATAAATATCCCAATGATACACTAATATGATATACTATATTGATAATTGTGTCCATGTAAATGTATAATAGTCCTAAACATTCCTGTATAATCCTTTTCTAACTTCATGTAAATAAACTTTTCTCAATGAATACTTCCATGAACTGATCTAGGAACTCATGAAAAATTGAGTTCATTGGCCCAGTAAAAATGGTTTGGAAATTAATGAAACTAAATTAAATAACTATGAACATGAAGACCCAATAAAAATACTTGGAATAAGTCATAGCGATATCATCCTCCATTACCCCTATCTGATGGTATATAGAGCACAAACTGATCTTTCAAATCAAGCTAACATACTTAAACTGATCCAAAAATTATATTTTTCTTTTTGGGGTAATAGTTAATGAACATAACCTAATTCAATCATTTTTATTCAATAAAAAACTACTAAATATCATATTCATTCTAAACAAAAAACCCTATATTACCCCCACAATGATACTTTGGGTTAAATGAAACCCTTTTTCATAAAATCATTTATTTTAATCCTCTTATTCTAAAAATTATAAGTAATTATCCAATAAGAATCCATTTAAAATAAAGATCAGTCAATTTGAAACTGTTCCTTCAAGATTATATCATTTTGAGTGAGTAACATGCAAAACACTTTAGGGAAGAGATATAGAAACATCCTAATAATCCTACAAAATATCAATTTCGAAAAAAACATCCATGAAAATTGCCAACTCTAAAATAATATAATATTAATGATCCATACAATTATGAACTTGTTAATGCTCCAACTTTCCAATGAAAACCACACATTGTACATCAATATCATAGAATTAAAATCCCTCTAAAATAAACTAAATATCATGTGCATAGAATACCACTTGTCCATGATAGAAATTACATAGTATGGTGGTACATATAGTAAGAATAAATATACCTTTAATTGATGATTCGACATCTTCAACTCACAATCCTAGCACACATCACATAAACAAACTGACTTCTAATGGGTGTAATCCATACCATGGGAATTAGAACCCACTCATCCTTGAGTTCCAGTGCATAATCCAATATGGGTGTGATAAAGGAATGTAATGATCAATAATAAAAACAAATAAAAATCCATAGTAGATGATAAGAATTTGGTACCTCAAATAAGTTTTATACCTTATTGTGTCAGAATCTATGTAGCATTCAAGTTTCCATATCATTATACAATACCTCATTGGCCCTATTGACATCCACATCCATGGTAGTCCCCATCCTTATATACCTAATGATGATATAAGAAATGGGGATTCCCTCTGTCTACTCCGTCTCATATTTACTGACCAAAATATGGTAGAAATATTTTTTGATATGTCCTTAAAGGAAACTACTATAGTGGTTTCATAGGAAATCAACCACCAATTACATTATGACTATCATGAACTATCAGGAACAGAGACAAAATGTGGATCATGAACACAATTTGAAAAGAAAACTAGAATGGTTCCCTCGATAAAGGAACAATAAATTCTATCTCCATATAAACGTGAATAAGTTCATTGAGACCAACTAACTCTTACTTAAAACCATTATTTCCATGAAATTTGACATTCACCGTTTATAACTTTTATCCTTGAATTTATTTGCTAAATACACTCTTAAGGCAATCATGATTGTGCAGGAATTCCATCAATAACCTCTACAATAATAAGAACATTTAGTATAATTGGAAATGAAAATATAGTAACCCAGTTTTGAATTGTGGGATATATCACCTCCTCAAAAATTATAAACCCTTTCATTATTTTCAAGAAAAATATTTATGGAACATATTATGGGATGCCCTAGACCCTCATTCGTGGATTCAATACTAAAACAAATATTCTTTAAAAACATTCATTGATACCATGTAAGATAAATCATGATAAAATTTCAGATATTTATCATTAATTTAATGAGTTAAACATTATATCTCAAATATAATTTCATAACCATATAGGACAATGGATTATTTTCTTTATAGATCACATATATAAAATTAATATTTCACATAATTTCATCGAAGAATCCTATATTATGTCTTCATAATATTTTATTTTTAATAAAATCCAAAAAATAATTTCATTGGGAATGGAACAAAAATAATGAATGATATTACATTCCAGTAAGGTTAAATATTATTAATTAGTTATAAAGGTGTTTTATTATTATAGTAATATATTTCTTGAACATGGGTGAAATATGGAATATAAAAAGTTGTCTATAATGACTTATAGAATAATATATAACCTCAAATGATAAAACATATATCATGTCATATGTGTGAAGAATAATTAAATAATAATCATGACCCATGGATCACAATAAATGCATATAAAATTGAAATGTGGAACAAGTACAGGGAATTATACTATTATGATCATTTCTAAATACAAAAGGTAAATAAATAATGTAATGTACATGAAATAAAGTCAACACATATAATTATTATCATATCCAATTATAAACAGGTCTATATATAGAATTGATTTTTTTAATTCTAATAGTCCATTGAATAACATTGTTGTCTCATAATATATATAACTTTAAACAATTCAATGGTGGGTGACAAAGGACCCCACCAATCTTTGGTATTTAACATACCCAATCTTCCTCGGGGATTTAAGGGTCCTAACCTATCTTAATGATTTAATAAACCTAACTCATCACAAGGATACAAATGATAAAACCTATAAAAGTGTAATTCAATATTAATATGTCCCACCTGGAACAAATCAATCATAAAATAATGAAATACATGTTGAATGTAAATGTTATTGTTATCATTTCAAAAGGAATCCCATATAAATGGAATAAAAATTTAATCAGATGATACAAAAATTCAGTCACCAAAGTGGATTATTTCATAAGGGAATTCAGAGGTAGATTCATGAAACATAACTCTAGAATAGGTATATTATTTGGAGATATGGAAGAAAATGGAACTGAATTCATGAAATGGAACATTATTTAGAAAACATTTCATAACATTGATGTAAATATATAATGACTTGATCCACTTTCAAATACAGTTTTAATAAGGGAATCACCATAAAATATTGAAAAAACATTAATTTAAATCCAAAAAATGGATCATTGATAGGAAATAATGGTAAATTTATCAAACATAGAGTGTATGATGAATGAAATTATTGTTAAAAATGTTCCTTTTGAATATTTCAAAGTATATGTATTGAAACCCCTAACATTTAAAATAGTAATTAATATTCTATTTGAAAAGAGATTTAGATAAATATCATGATCACATGAAATAATACATATTTAGGATTAAAAATAATAAAGGAATAAATTTGTAGAAATAAATAATGTTAACATTTAAGAGAAAGAGTATATTGAATATGATGTGAATTATTCTTTACAATATTTTATTTATATGTGTTATAAAATCCATTAATGTGGAATAATAAAATTAATAATGAAAATTTCCATTAATACAAAGATAAATTACTATATAATAAAATCATAGTGTGTAATAAAACATAAAAACAATAAAATGTTCACGAATAAACATTATAAATCACGAAAAAGAGATTTTAGATAACTACATTCTTTATGCCTATAATAAAATTTTTATTGAAATTCCTTGAAAATAGATCGTGAGATGGACTTATAAATAAATTTAATTCCATGAATGTTATGATTAAAAGGCATACATATGATAGATATATTCCAAAAAAATAAATTAATTGGTGAATATAGAATATGTTGCAATGAATGAAAAACCAGATAAGAAACATTTCCCATTACTCTAAACATCACAAATTTTATTTATCATAATATATAGTAAACATAACTATATTAATAGAATATTTAAGAACCATATTAATATATATTACTTTCTTTACTCTTTAATTATAAAAATAATTTAACCATTTATTAAATATTTATTATTTTTTCTATAGTCATGTGGTAATGCCCCTGATTTTTTTATATATGTTTCATAAGGATGATGTTTTTTAGAATACATTGATACCAAGATTTAATTTACTATGTTATTTTATATATTATAATTCTTTTCAATAATTATTTATAAATATATAATTTCATTCCTTGATATTCTTAGATACAATTCCTCAAGATGAAATCAATGACAAACATGTTTCAATAATGTATTTAAAATAAAGGGTAATATATTAATAATGGTTTAGAAATTTTTAGAATTAATAATTTATGATATTATAATATTAGTAATATCATTTATTTCTTTTTTAATCATGAAAAACATTCTTATAACCATCCAGGTAATGTGAGGATAAAATTTTAAATACATTCTTCATGGAAAGGATATTCTGTAAATAACACAAGTGTCGTCGTTTTCATTTCCCAATTGATGGGAGGGAAATAAGACATGGTTATTCTATCAAAAATAATGAAATTTAATTATACTAATAAAAATAATTTCATTATTTTAGTAATTTTAGAATAGTTTTTGTGGAGAAATTTAAAGAAATTGAATGGGAGTGGATTGTACTCACATTGAGGACAAGATTCTTCCCTTAGATAACATCATTGAAATAGAATGTTTTGGGACACATTCATATAACCATAGACTTTATAAAATGTATTAGTGATATATGGGAGTTAAAAAATTATAATTTCAATGGAATTTTGATAGATAAGCTTGACAAGAAGTTGGTGGTAGTGAGATCCTATTATAGGTTAATGAAGAAAAATTTCCATAGAAACTAATGTTATGTTTTGAGTAAATATAGAATCAAATAGAAGATTGAAGAGTATGGTGAGTAACTATTGGTGAAACATGTTGGTATGATTTTACGACCTAAAAATTATATTTTATATTTTATATTAATTATTTTATTTTAACTAAATTTGTTCCAGATTCTGTTTCCTAATGTTTTGTATTATTATCTTTGATAAAATATTTACCACATTAACAATTTTT
Source organism: Viscum album (assembly GCA_963277665.1). Classification (NCBI taxonomy): domain Eukaryota; kingdom Viridiplantae; phylum Streptophyta; class Magnoliopsida; order Santalales; family Viscaceae; genus Viscum; species Viscum album. Next base: position 1,202,385,902 of record OY728164.1, read on the forward strand.
TCACTAAAAATATATATTACAAACCTACCAAATTATATAATTATATATTTGAATTGGGAATCTATTTAATATAGTTGAATTTCTAAATTTTAATAAATTAACTTCCAAATCAAAGCATGAGATATAGGGGATTTTTTTTTTGCATTAAAATGTCTTATTATATGTTAGAATTTGTTATTTCTAATAAATTATTAATTAAATGAGAATTAATGTATTATTTTTTTTATAAATTATATTAGTGTAATAAAATAATTATTAATTTAAGTTATTCACTTAAAAATTTCACAATTCTTATAAACAATTCATCAAAAAATTATTTCTTTATTGTGGTAATAAATATTGCAAACTTTTGTTTATATTACAAATTGAAAATGTAATTATTAAAAAATTGTATATTTTTATTGAAAATATCAATAGAATTTTATTGTAAATAAATTACATATTTAATGAAAATAATATAATATAAACATTAATATAATATAAAATTTGTAACAAAAACATCACCCTTTAATTATAATTTGATTTTATTCTTCTCACATTACTAGTAATAACTATTATATCAATGTTAATTTATTTTATTTTATATAAAATATATAAATGAAAAAAATTATTATGTAATTATTTTTCATAAAAATAAATAATACATTCAAAAAACAATTATCCCAAAAATTTCACTTTTATATTAAAATAAAATCCCTAAATACTGTTAAAATTTATTATATATATTGAAAAAAATTATTAATATCAGTCAATTTATATTAAAATACTTTATTATATTTTAAAAATACAACATATAATTATTTATTACTATTTTATAACAGATATATATATATTGTAATAAATATATTTTTCAATTACATACCAGATTTTTTTCATTATTTATTACTTGTAATTTATATTATTTTAATTTTTTACTACGATTAGACAAATTTAGTATATTTATCATATACTTGTATATCCAACCAATATATTTTTTATGACTATATTTTCAATGTCTACATTTCCAGGGACTGTATACCCCTTTTTAACAGCTATATATTACCCACATTAAATCCTATTAATTCAATCCTTTTTTACCAATCTGATCTCAATTATCATTCCCATTAATTATAAATTTCTCTACATGCTTTCTACATTTATGAAGTTATTTCTCATTATTGATTTATATATACTAGTGGAGATTCTATATGGTGAATATTAAATAGGGGATCACCTAGATTTAAATATATTTTTGTTTTATTTTAATTTTTCCATGATTATTTTATCACTTTTATTTTATACAATCATCCATTATATGAAATATTCATTGGTGTGTAATACATGTTTTCATGTTACACTGTGAATTAAAATTTGTTTTTATTATAATCAATATCTTGTATACTAAACTACAAACATGTTTTCAAATATTTTATTTGAATAAAAAAATATAGATGATAGACATATGGTTAAATGAAATAATATTTTTCCTAAAACCTTGGTTGTTACATTTTCCCCCTTAAAGAAATTGTTCCCCCAAAATTTTAATTAATACTCACTAATGAAAAATAACTAATTATATGAAAAAAGTTATAATTACATACTAAATTTCATGGGTTATAATATGAAAAATCATATTTTCCACTCTAACATTCATATATTTATATTATTGAACATTTATTCCAAATATGACTCCATAGATCTCTATTATAATTTTGATTTATATGATTCATACCTTTCACTTATTCAATTTGAGGATCCATTTGAAAACCAAATTCCTAATCCAAAATGGTTTTGATAAAATCCAATACATTCTGATTAAATAATTACATGAATAATAAAATGAAATCCAAAGATGTTCCCTCCTTTGAAATGTCAATTTAAACCTATGATAATTATGTTATGACTGTGATATAACGTGACCAACCTATAGCTCTATCAGTTTAAACTATGTTGTATATGGTCATTTTCTTATTAGTTAATCAAACATAATAGATTTATATTATATCTGTAAATTCCATTTAAAATCTATATATTGGTTTGTAAACGTCATTTGATTCAACTAAACCATAACCCCATGTAGAATCCATTTATGTGTGAAGTTAGATCCATTAATTGTGAATTGAAAAAGGATTAGTAAATACTGAACCGAACTTTTTAGGGTTATTATTTATAGACACATATGAGCTTGTTCTTGTATCAATGTCCTTGTATATAGATAGTAATATCATTGATAAGAAATAATTCAACTGTTAATTTTCCAATTTTTAGTAGTTTTTTATATGTTTGGGATTATAATATGGTTTTCACTAATGTTATCTAATCCTTATCCTAAAAACTAACTAAACTATAATCTAATACCATCTGATGTTCCCATGACTCACTCACTTTATATTAGGGTTTTAAATCATATTCATTGAAAACTATCTTTGATACCAAGTTATGAATATCAAGATAAATATTTTAATTTTTTAATTTTTTATCATAAATTAAACATTACACCACACAATCAATCACATAACACAAGAACCCTAATGTTTAGTGAAATTTAATAATATCTACATAAAAATATTATTCACATAATTGATTCAACATATCCCATATCATATCCATGTAATAATTCCTGGTATACAAAATCCTATATGAAATTTCCTTGTGAAAAAAATGAAGGGGTTATCTAAAATAATGGAATGTATTTTCAATTATTCATGAAGTGTATATATCATAAACATAAGAGATTGCATTAATATGGTAGAGGTATCAAATAATAAATTTTTTCATTAAACCATGATAAAATCATATATAAACTGAAATGAATATATATATATATATCATGGGATAAGGGTGTAGAAACATGTGATCATAAACCATAATCATTATGCATGACCCGGGAATACAACATAGAAAGTCTTCACAAGTATATGAATATGTGACATTGTGAACATGTATAAATATAATAGGTCTACACATAATGTTTTCGAAATAAAATCCGGCCTATGTAATGAATTTTGAATGTTTCCACATTCAAACAAGTCAAAACATTTAATTTGAAGTGTGTGCAATCTCCAATAGGCCCATGCATAACATGATTATCTCTAGGGATAAAAAACATTACCAAATTCTTTGGAGGTTGATATAGTACACTAAAATTCTCGTGGATTTAATGGACCCACTCCATATCTACTATAAGATGAACCAATCTTGTCTCATTAATTTGATAGACCAATCCCATCTTAGGGATTTAATATACCAAACCCACTAAAAAACGATAGACTATATAAATGTGTTCCATAGGAAACTAATCATATATCCTATCCTGAAAGCCCCATAGAATGATAATGATATTCATATATTTTCTAATAGTATCACATAAAAATGGTATTAATATTTATATCAGATGATACAAAAAATAGATAACCCAAGAATATGATTTCTTATTGAAATTTATAGCATGATTCCTAAAACATAACTCCATAATTTTTATAATTTTTTTTTGATAAATAGGAAAATGGATGTGAATCTATGAATAAAAATAGTTTTTTTAAAAAAATTACTAGTATTATAATAAAGAGATGATGTCACAATCCACCTTTAAAAATCCTTTTCAAGAAGGTCACATAGAAACCTTTTAAGACATAACTTTACGTGAAATCCCAATAAAATAGGATTAATAGAAAATGGTAGTTATGTCCAAAAATGTATATGGGATGATAAAGGATTGAATTTTGAAAATATGTTCCATATGAATATGTTAAAATATAATAATTAAATCCCACATCCTATAAAATTTCTAATAAAGATTCATTTTGAAAAGATGTTAAGAGAAATATGAATTTTTCATGTAGTAATACATCTTTGGGTTTGAAAATAATAAAAAAAACATTTCATAAAATAAAGAATATGGAAATGGAATAGAATATTGTAAATGAAGGGTTGGTAATTACTCAAAATAACATTTCATTTTTATGAGGTAAGTAATAAATCAAAGAAGATGAATTAAATTAATAATAAAATTTCCTCAAATTCAAGGAGAAATTCTCATATAAAAAAATATTACTCAGGAAGAAACCATATATATAATAGAGGATTTAAAGATGAAACATTACAATAAAAATAAATAAATTTCAGATAAATATATACCTTGTGGATATACTATCATTTTCATAAAATTCTGGTGAACGGATAGATTTATTTGTTTTTATAAATACTTTAATTTTATAAAATTGAATATAAAGAGGCATCCATAGGGAAATATATAGACCAAAATATAAAATGATTTATGAATGTGGAATATTTCTCAATGAATGGAAATCGAGATGATAAACCATTACATTTACTCTTAATATCCACTGAAGATCTTTATCCTCTTATACCACACAAATAAAACAAGTGGAAAATAAAGAATATTTGTAGATGAAATAAAATCGAGATGAGAGGCACAAAAACATACTCAAAACATCTAATCATGAGAAATATTATCAATTATATAGAGAATATGAATATCAAAAAATTATTCCAACTCTTTGTTCATATTTATTATATTTTTTACAGTTTAATAATGAACAATCATTAATCATTTTGTATCTAGTTATGGTTTGTTTTCATTGTTGGATGCTATAATCCTTTCTTTTTTCATACAAGTTTTATAAGTTTGATGTTGAAAATAATACATTGATATAATGTTAATATATTATATAATATTAAATATTATATAAAAAATTTTCCAAAATTATTTAAAAAATTTTATTTTAATTTCATAAGTGTTTTAGTTATGATTCATTTATACGAAATAGTTGATGATCTTATTTCGGTATTTTTTATCGATCAAATGATGATATATAAATAAGCGGTGAAATATTAATAGTGTTAAAAAATTTAATTATTAAAATTTAATAAATTATATAAATTAAATTTTTATTCATTGAATACATATTTATAACCTTCCATGTAAAGAAATGTTGAAAACAGAAAGGTGACATTCCTGATGTTGGTGGTCTACACATAACCTGAGTTGCATAGGAATTTCATATGGATGGTAGGTAAAAAATAATTTCTTTATAAAATTATATTAAAATTTTAGTATAGTAATTATAAGAATTTAATTATGTATGAATGGATAAAAAAAGAGTATAGGAGACAGATAGATAATAAAATATTATGAGGTGGATGATGGATATATGGAAGGTAATAAATTTTATAGTTTATGAAAATTGTTTAAGGATATGTGTGTCTTAATGTGGGTGCAAATGATCTTCTTTTCATCCTGAAAAAAGGTGACATATCCTTTGAAACTGAAATTTGGTAAAGGGAAAAGATGGATTCACAACAGAGTTTTGTGAATTACATGAGGAAATTATGGTGGCTAAAGTGGTTATAAAATTAATTCCTAAAAATGGTTTTCAATAAGAACTATGGGTTAATTTAGTATAATAGAATCAAATCTACAATATGATACATATTTTTTTACCCTTATTAACCTTATTAATTATTTACCATGGTTATTTTTTTTATTAAATAAATATAAAATAACGTTTCTTAATTAACCATGATATTATAATATGAATTATAACTCCATTTAATTTATTTCATGATATAAATACGAGAAAATTTATATATATAAATGAAAATATTAGATAATGGAAAAACAATTTTTGTAGAAAATGCCTTTTTATATGTTTAAGTGTTTCTTTTCGTATTTCCTATCTATTATAAATTAAATGAATGTTAATATTTTTAAAAAAATTTAAAAATTATATTAGATTCATCGAATATAGTTAAACATACTTTATTTACATAAAATTTCCATAATTTTTTAAAAAATAATTCATATAGAAATAAATGTTTAATATTGGTGACCAATATTTAGTTTGATATCTTATCTTAAAATTTAAAATGAAAATTTCTTTATTATAAAATTTCGATATATTCCATTCAAATATAAAAATCAATTTTCTATAATCAATTTCTTGTTTTGATAAAAAATAATTTAATATAATAACATATATCGCAGAACAAAAATTATGAAAATGTAACATTTAAAAATAAAATGAATTTATTCATATTAACATCATATTATTAACTATTACATGGATGATTATTTATTTGTTTTTATATATTATATATACATTAAAAACATTATTTATTAAATATTTATCTTATAAATAAACTAATATTTTTAAACTAATTCCCAGAAATAAAATTTATATTTAAAAATATTCACAAAATATCAATAAAATTAATTTTGTATATTATAAAATTTTATTATCAAAAAACCATTGATATGAAAATATTTATTTTAATGTAATAAATACAACATATCACACTTTAATAATAATATGTAACACATATTTTTTTATAGATAAAAACTTTAAATAAATATAATATTTTTATTTCATTATTTATTACTTGTAAATTATATTATTTAAAATTTGTTATTGATAATGCAAAAAATCATTATTCTTATTTTATATGTGTATATCCAAAGGCCATATTTCTAATGTCCATATTTTCAATGACTATATTTCTAATGACTATATACCACTTTATAATTGAAATATATTAGCCTCATTGCCTCTTGTAAATTTATTCCATTTTTACCACTTAAATATATATTATCATTTCCTTTCATTATATATTTCACAACATGATTTATCCATTGATGTTTTTCATTATCAGTATATAAATTGTTCTATTATTGGTGATTCTAAAGGGTGAATATGATCTAGAAGAACCCCTAGTTTTAATGAAACTTTTCAATATTATTTATTAACCCATTAAAATCTATTCAATTTTATTATATGTATTCATCCATGGTATGTAATAATCCATGGTGTGTAATAAATGGTTCAATGTATTTTTTTTGTAATTTTCCTCTATAAATTAATAATTTTTTAGGTTTAGTCATATATTATTTATTTACTACCTACTTATGTTCAAACTTTTTGTAGAGTAGAAAAAAATTATGAATGATAGACATATTGTTGGAGGAAATATAATGTCTCCTAAATTATGTGGTGTTGCATTCCACCCTAAAGTAAATTACACACTCAAAATTTTAATTTATGAAGGATAATGCAAAATAACTAACGGTATGGTTTGAAATATAATTTTCCACTCAATATCATTGATAAGAAAATAAATATTTTATGACTCTTTATAAAAATAATATTTTTTGATTATCACCCATTTATTCAAAATTTGAAACATTAGCTATCAATAATTGTTATAATTTTCCAGAGACATAACATTCATAGATTAATTTTTATGATCATGATTTCAAAAAAATACATAAACCAAAATTGTTATGATAACATTCAATATAATCATAGTCGATCATTATATGAATATGAAAATTCAGTATTAATTTTTGTCCCTTATGACAGATTTTTTTCAAATGAAATTAATTTTGATTTAACTATGATATAATTTGATGAACCTATATCATCTTTAGTTTATCCTATGATGCTCATGGTTTTTTTTATTAGGATATATAACATGAAAAATTATCTATTACTCATTTAAATTCAATTTAAATACTTCATAATGGTAAGAGTATGTGAATAAATCAATGAATATCCCCACTGGGAGTCGAAGTCGGTGTGTATTTAGGCCCATTAATTATAAACTATGTTAAGAGCGAGCTAATACTCAACACATATTTTTTTGTGTTATTTTACGAAGGTATATTTAATCCATAAACTCTATCCATTTTCTTATACATAGATAAGGATTTCAATACTATGAACCAACCCAGTATCGGTATTAAAAAAAATTTGGATGTTTTTCTATATATAAATACTTACCCCTAGAGTTTTCACTAGTATGCTTGAGTCATAATCTCAAAAAATAATTAAACCCTTCTATTATATCATTTTCATATCCATAAATATGACATTTTTGATCTAATCCTAAAAAACATATTCTTTGCAATGTAGAGTTGATACAATGTGAGACAACACAAGATAAACATGGAAATATTTAACAGTATTTTCAGAATTTAGACATTATATCTGAAAAAATCACATAAATACATAACCCAAAGGATCAATGCCTTTGAAGATTAGCTATATAAAAATAATATATCACATAATTTATTCAACATTTACCATTACATATATACATTAGAATATCATCTACATATATTCCTATATATAATTTATTTTGGAATAGAAATAAAAAGAGGGGTAAACTCAAATTATCAATAAGGGAAACCTTATCACTAGTTTATAAAGGTGTTTGATCAAAAACATAATTTATAATATAAGTAGTTTATAAATATGTAATAATAAAATTAATCTATACAGAATGATATGTAAACATATAACATCAAATGATCCAACATATATCACAGAATAAGTGTATGAAGATGTTTAAAAAAATCCATGGAGAATAACATAATAATATAACATTAACATGTAGAATAAGAGTAATAAATAATAACAATAAAAACATGTTTAAATACAATCTCTCCATTAATAAATTTATAGAAATAAAATTAGGTCCATTCATAGAATTGTGAATATATACAAACAAAAATAGGTTCCCAAATAAAATTCGTAATATGCCCAAACTCCAAAAAATCTTCATATTATATAATTATCAAATGATATTTAAAATATTAACGAATTAATTTGATGTTGATATATGACCACACATATATCAAATATAAAATAGACCCAACCTATCTAAAATATTAAAAGGAATCAACACCTATCAACTATTTAACAGATCAATCCCATCTTATGGATTTAATGGAACCAACACATATCAAAATGATAAACCATATGTATGTGTACCACATTATACAAATTATAAATTATATCATGGAAAACAAAATCAAAAGATAATTTTAATCGTATCATTTCATGTGGTATCATATAAAAATTTCATCAATAATTAAATTGGAGGATATAAAATTCAATCACCCTAAGATTACTTCCTAAGGTGATTTAGAGCATTCTTGAATAAATATAACTCCATTGGAAGTATATCATTTAGATATAAGTTCTAAAATATAATATTATCCATGAAAAAACATGTTTTTAGAAAACCATTCTTATTGTTTTCATAAACAGATGATGTAATGACCAAATTTAAGAATAATCATTGAAGCTGGTTATATGTAAAAATTCATAAAACAAAATGTTAAAATAAATATCAATAATAGATCCTTGAAATTAAATAATTTTTAATTTAATAAATTAAGAGTGTCATATAAAGTATATGATCATGAAAAGAAATTTATTTTGAATATTTTATGATATCATTGTCGAAACACACATCACATAAAATAGGGATAAATATTAATTTAGAAAGGAGGTAATGAAAAATATTAATATAACACAAAATAAATCAAATTAGGGTGTCAAAATAACATGGTAAAACATTTTTTTAACGAAATAAGATGTATAATAAAAAGAGGATGATAATTATTCTCAATAATATTAAAATTTTATTGGGTAATATATACATAAATTAGGATGAATTAGATTAAGAAAGAAAAGTTATGTAAACTGAGGGATGAATTTCATATAATAAAATCTTATGCAGAAAGAAGCCATATATAGAAGAAATAATTTCATGAATAATTATTTTAATATAAAATAAAAATATATTTCAGTCAAAGAAATAACTTAAGACTATAATAACATTAGAATCAAAAGCCATTGAAATTTTAACATGAGATGGATTTGTAAATAACATAATTTTATAAAAATTATGCTAAAAAATAATTTATAGGGAAGTATATATTGCAAAAAAATCAAATAAGTGGTGAATAATTCATATGTCTCATTGAAATAATATCAATATGAGAAACCCTTACCTTTAATCCAAACTTTATAGAAAGTGATTTATCGACCAATATAATAAAAATAAACTAACTAATATATATTTTTTAAAAAATATTCCTATCTATTATACTTTTGTATTAATTACTTGTATACTTCTTATCTAGTTATTTTTATTTTCATAATAGGATGTTAGTTTCATTAATTGTTTTCTAAAGTTTTTTTAATGTCAAATTTGAACCCCATGTATTGATTCCATGTTCACAATTCCTATATTACTTTGAGTATTATAATATATTTTTAATAATTATTTATTAAATTCAATTTTCATTCAACAATTTTTATATTTATGATTTCACAAGATGAAATCAGTGACATATTTGTTTTGGTAATTTTTATCAAACAAAAGAGATTCAATTAATAATATATTAGATATTAATATAATGAATAATTTTAAATTAGATAATATTAATCTTGTAATAAAGACCCTTTTTATTCATAAAATTCATTATAAGAACCATCAATGTATGGTGATAATGGAAAATGATATACGTCATTCATGGGAGAGGTAGTCCATGCATAACATGACGGGCGTTTTCATTTCACACTGGGTGGGATAAAAATAGGTAATGGTAATTATATAAAAACAATAACATTAAACTATACAAATGATACTAATGTAATTTTGTTAGTATGGTCGGAATAGGGTTCAAGGATAATAATAGAGAAGAAAAAGTTAGGGGTGATAATAATCTTGTTGAGGAATTGATTTTCCCCTTAGGCGAGTTAGGTGAGGACGGGTTACTGAGATATGGGGGTAATAATTTATATCCTAAAAATTATTTCTATAAATTTAGGTTTTATGATAATTTATGAAACATTTTATCCACATTAATTTAATAAAAATTTACCCAACTAACCATAATAAAATATTTAACATGGTAATTAATTTTTTTTTAAATATAAAATGGCCCCATTTATCAAATATTAATGTTATGCTCTAGAATTTAGACTCCATTTAATGTAATTAAAATTTTGTATATGTGAAAAATAATTTTTAAATCAAACATTTAGATATAAGGAAAACATGTTTTAGAGAAATGGATTCTTATACATTAATTGTTTTGGAAATTACATGTTAATAATTATTAATTATATGAGTGTTAATTTATTTTTTTTATATTTAAAAATTATAATATACTCAAAAAATATTTCAAATTAGTTTATTTATATATAATCCATAAAGCATTTATAAAAATTACCCTTTTACTCTACTAACTAAGATTTTATTATTAAACTTATTTTCATGATAAAAATGAAAATGGCCATATTACCAAATTTTACCATGTTGATTAAAAATATGAAAATATATTTTTATTGTCAGTTTATCGATTTGATGAAAATTAATTTTAATATAAGTATCCATATCACATGAAACCATGTTTTAGAAAAATGTATGTTGTACGAAAAATATGAATTTATTATTATTATTTTCATTATAATAACTATTTTATGGATGTTAATAATTTTCTATATATTAACAATACATGGAAATCCTTTTTTAGTGATGAATAATTAAAAAATACACAATACTAAAAATGCTTCCTTCCAAATTAGCCATTTCATATAGAACAATATTCACCAAATTCCATTACAATTAGTTATTATTATCATTATTATTTAATAAAATAAATCCATTAATATTAAAATATTCATTTGAATTTATGAAATGCAGCATGTCATACATTATTATTAATATGTAAAAAAAGAAAATAATTCATAAATAAATATTTTAATTAAATATTATATTTTAATTTCATTATTTGTTAATGTAAATTAGAATATTTTAAATTTATTACCAACATACATATTTCCCATGACCATATAGCCCTTTATAATGGCGATATATTACCCTCAAAATATCTTATAAATTCATTACAATTTACCTATTAAATATCATTCTCATTCCATTTCATTTTAGATTTCCCAATATGTTTTTTCCTTGGATGGTGTTATTTCCCATTATAGGATTAGTACTATTAATTGTAATTATATATGAAAAATATGATCCAAGGGACCTCTTAGTTTAAAAAATATTTTATTTTCTATATATTTTCCCATTTTAATTTATAAACATTTAATGGATATAATAATCTATAGTATATAGTATTCTATGGTATGTGATAAATGGTTTTGGTGTACCATTTGTTGTAATTTAATACTATGAATAAATAAATTTCTGTTACTTTGAATCATATATTATATGATTCATTACCAAATTTAGTTAAATTTTTTCTTTAGAATATATAAAATATTTAATAATAATATGCATTGGTTTTGAGTAAATAAATTTTTTCATAAAACCTAAGGCGTTCCAAGGGAAAATGTATGTGAATTTAATACTATTATCATGTATTATCTTAAACCCCTCGTAAATGAAAAAAAACTCTCATCACATCATCCTATTCATAATTAAATCAGTTAATTTCATGTTTAAATTTTTCTAGAAATAATTTGATGGAATTTATAAATCCTCAGATTCCCAAAGAAACAAGAACTACTAGTAGAACACATCTCCTCTCATATAACAGAAAAACAACAAGACTCAATGATGTATCCTATTAAAAATCAAACAAAAAAGTCTTCTCTATATCCTCAAACCAACAAGGTGTACCCACATTAGAGACACTATCCTTAAACTTCACTAATATTTGATGATGGAACTCACGCATCGTCATCCTTGAAGACTCATCCTCCCCAACCATGTCAACCGTCTTGTAGTCAGCTGGTTTATCCTACTACACTTAACTGATTAAAAAAGTCTTGGAAAATAACTATTATCTATCTCTACATATAGTTATATGAAACTCTTAATCCAAGAAACATTAAATTCCTTATACATAATTTAATAAGATTCATTATAACATTTTAAAATCATCCAAATTCAGGTAAAATCATAATCTAGTATGATGCATGTACCAATCTTGAGTCTCTACCATGTCATTAGTATAAAAATTCCAACGGTTTTTAGTAAGATTAATATCCATTTTTTAATTACTAGGGGAAAATAATCAGTATTCTCAATCTAGATTTCCTTTGTATATAAATCACTAATATTGATTAATATTTTCTCCCTACCAAACCCATGAAGGATTCAAAAGTTACTAATCTCGTCACTTTATCTCTCATCCTTTTATCTGATAGAACTCTATCATAAAATTTCATCATTAGGTAGCCCTACCAATCTTGTTGTGAAGACAAGTGATACCTTAATAGTCTTAATCCATTTACCCTTGGGTTTGTGACCAAAACTATGTTTATAAAATACAAAAATCAGAGGAATTACCCTCACAGATCATATGAAAATATGATAAACCACCAAAAATATTCCATATATAATAAAATAAACCCCAATCTATGATTCATTTATATTTCACACATAAAAATGATATTCAAAATGAGACACCAAATAAAAACTCTAGTAGAAACAAATATAATACCATCTCAAATCATTGATCTAAAATTGTTTAGATTAGTCACCAAATTCATCCATAAAATCTGAAAATATATATTTATATATAGGGGGTGTATGCAATTATAATTTGTAGGATTCTTCCCAAAACCAATCAAATAAATACATAAAATATATATTGATTCCTATGATAGAAAATACGATAACTAATACACACCTACGCTTGGAAAATTATCATCCAACTTCACAAAGGCTCACTCTCCCAATATTGTTTCTATGTATAATATTATATTATCAAAAAAATATAAAAAATTTATACTTCATCCACAAACCCATTGATCTTGTCACTCTCAAACCCCAATAAAACAAGTCATGTATATCAATCACTTATATATCCATATATCAGCAGATCTATAGCACAACCACAACCATATATGAACAATATCACAACAACTAACTTCACATTCAAACAACCTATATATAATAGCAGACCACATCACCGCATCGAAACTATGTATCACATCGTCATCACAAATGATTATTATGAACATTAACTATATCAACCTCATTCCCTCCTCCCATCATGCATGATATCGATCTTGTATCTCCATATAAATAAAAAAACATTGATCATGATATATGTAAATAAACACTATCCATAAAATTTATATTTATATACCTATTTTGAACCATAAAATATATTAAAATGTATAAAGGATGATTGAGGAATAGGGAGTAGTTGACCATCTATTCCTTATGCAACCTGGATGTTAGGGGAAACATCGGGAACCTATCTCTTTAAAAGGTCATTTTTTATGTTACCTAACTCTGGTGTTGGAGTGTGAAAAATAACAAGAAAATAAAGATGTATCATATATAAACGCATGTTGCACCTTAGTGTTTATACTAAATTAATATTACAATATCTTATATTTTTTATTCAATAGCAACAACCATACACTAATGACCACTTCTATCACTATTCCATGAACTATCCTCTCCTATCCACTTTGGAAAACCATAAAAACCATATTTTTATTCCCATTTAATAATATCATCTTTTCAATTTTCCATAATTTCAATTTACTAGCTTCATTAAATTCCATGTGTCTTTTTTAGTCTATATTTAATATCAATCCATCCATTAGTCAGTAACCAAATTTATTTTAGCCATTATTACATTTCAAATACAACAATTCCCATTGTTATCATGAATCATTTTTGAGCCCATCAGTATCCAATAGTATCCCATTATGCAATTAATATTTTATTTAATTTAAACAACATTATAATCCACATAGAAAATATAACACATTACCATAATAACCAAATATTGAGTCACACATACCACCACACAATACATACATACAACAACCATTATAGTGGTAAAAACAACTTCATTGCTAGATAATCTACCATACCACTAAAACCATATTCACACAAAACCCAATCCACCACCACCATTTCTTAAAACCCAACTCATCTAACCATCCATAAACTATCCATTACCATTCAAAAAAACAATAAATAATGTATATACATTATAAAATAATAGAAATCAGATTTTTTTATAACAAATTACTTTTTTTAGTTATCATATTTTATTAATGTAGAATTGTTTATTCCAATACCAACACCATAACTCTAGATTTCTACAAAACAAATTAATTACAAAATATAAGTGATTAAGGTATTATAAAATGTGACTCTAATAAAGAAATGGTAGAAAATAAAATGTTCATTTTACAAAATTATATCTACTCTAGAGACAATAAAAATACACCATAAACATATAATAAATATCAAAGGATTAAATAGTGAAAAAGTAAATCAACATTATCCATGATATTTGTTTTAGTTTGGTTAATTTCCTTAATTAGTTTAACACATAATGTTAACCCAAGGAGATCAGAAGAATGAAAATACTATAATTTTCACTTAAATATGAAAGAAGTGTCTTGAATCCCCTACCTCAACCAAACCTTCAACCAATGGTGCAGATGATGATGATGATGATACATTAATAAAACACCACCTAATTGAAAAGGGTAATCCATGAGTCCATAATGTAAAAATTCTCCAAAAAAACCATAATATTACACAAATAATTTTGAATTAGCAACACGTATAAACATCCATATTTTCTAAAGAGGAAAATAGAATCAAGAAGAAGTGAGGAAGAAATCAACATGGATTATAATAATTTGGTCTATTGAATATGAGGATCAATTCAAATCAAAGTCTAGATATGGATCAGAAATGATGCACCTATATTCATTTAGAATTAATTGAGAGTCAAAATAATAATAGATAATTGAATTTAATGCTATAATTTATAATCACACTAGAAATTAAATAATAATTGTAATACAGTGGTGCATCACCCATTATTGAGAAAAAATCAAGCACTATCCTATGAACATGATGCAATATAACCTTATCCCCCTCCACTCAAATCATAGAATCAAAATTAACATAACATAGTTCATTTAATGATGGAAGGGATAAAATAGTGTTGGGCACATTAAAATAATATATTCTTTGAATAACATATGGAAAAATAGACCTTCACATGTCAAACACAACAAACCCCAGACCACTCCTTGTAAAAATTAGAGGAACCATGATACAAAAGAACTCATATAAATAAAACTAGGAAAACTCTCTACTCAAATATTCTTGTATAATGGGAACAACTACATCATAATCCCAATCACATGAGAATAATACAAATTCAAATGTAGGTTATATCCCAAAGCCCCGCAAGATTTCTATCCCATGTCTAATTAATTCACCACCTAATATTATTTTTCCATGATCCAAACAACCATTACACAACCAAACTTGAATAAGGTAAAATAATAATACCTCTTATAAGATTAACCCAAAGACTAACCCATGTAATAATTACTCAAGGAATGTGCATTCAATTAGTATAATTTTTCCCTACATGACTATAATTCCATATAAAACGTCTTGAAAAAAAATCATGGCCAACACCCCACATCACAACATAACAACCACACTATACCCTAATTCATATTTGAATGACACACTAAACTAGAAAATTCATTTCCCTAAACAAACTCCTCACGAATAAAAAAATAAATCGATGAAAAAAATCATAACTTCTGGGAAAAAATTTAGACATTATTATATCCTCTTCTATCAATACATTATCTTATCTTAAAAAATATATAACATACCATGAATTGATATAAGAATGTATGAATTATTACACTGTGGAATAATGAGGATATTTTTTCATTTTTCTATAATGATATGGAGAAAAAATTATGGAGTTGTGGTTATAGATCTTCCAAAATATTATATTTTGAAAATAAAAAAATAGAATTTTCAATCAAATAATTTTTTTAATTTATTTTCTAAGAGTTTGAAATTTCAATGATGGGTAAGTTGAAATTTTTCCTTGGTCTATCAGAGACAAAACGAGCAAATGGAAAATTAATTTAGAAATATAAATATTCAAAGGAGGTACTGGAATGGTTTGAAATAGAGTATTACAAGGTTATGACCACATCAATTCCAACCTTGATGAAGTTCTAGAAGAAAGGGAATCGAAAATTGGTCAATAATATTGAATAAAAATAAAATATTAGTATCCTATTATATTTTAGACTAAAAAGTACCAACAATATTTTTATCTATTTTCAAAACACATGGAACCATTTTTCTCTTTAATTAATACTCTTTCATGTTGTGAAAATAATAGTTCATTATAATGGAAAGAATAATGGATTTTATTTTGTTTTATCATGAAACATAATGAAATGAGTTATTTTGATATATACATAATGATTTGGATGATTTAGTAAATTATATAAATTCTATAATAGATTGTGAAATTTATCATGGAAACATTTGTTTTAATTTTTATTTTATAAATAATGATTTTATTTCTTTATTACCTATAGAATCTAAATATATGACCAAAATTCAAGAATGTAAATAGCTCTCATAGATGAAAAAATAGATTAATTATATTAGAGATGAAGTTAAATATATTATTACTATCAGTTTTAAGAACTCATGTGTTATTAATATTGGCATGAATCATATCCTTAAATCAAGGGTAAAACTCATGATGAAAATCAATTCCTAATATAAAAGGTAGAGAAATGTTTGAATATGTGTCAGTAAAATATTGGGTTTCATATTTCATAACAAAATAAATGTACTATAAATGTTTGAGAACAGTTATTGGATAGTTAATTATATCCATCCATATCCACATATATTTTTTAGATAAAGGTGCACACTCCCCTATAGTTTTTTATTCCACTCGTATGTTTAAAAAATTTCATATTTTTTATGTGGTTAATGGAAAGGTATTATTTTCCTCATGAAATAATTTTGTCACTTATATTTCTAATTTTTTACCTTTAATGATGTTCTATTTGGGGTTTTTATAAGTGGTTAGATATGTATCTTACTTATAAATTATCAAAGGGGTGAGAGTATGAGAATGTTTCTTCAAGGATATTTTATAGAAAAACTATTTGTATGCATAATAGTGTAATTTATTTTTAATACATATATAAAGTGGTGTTATAAGAATATAAGTGATTTCTAGAGATAAGTATAAGGATCAATGATGTGTTTCATGTTAATAATTTCATATAAATATTGTTTATCAAACCAAACAATACTCTTGTAAGAATATAGTCAATCATTAAGTGGATTAATGAATACATTTTCATTTGAAAGATAATGATTAATGCATGGTGGTGTTTAAGAGTATGAGTTTTTTATGGATGAATAAGTGAATATAGATTTCCTAAAGTGGAAAATTTTATTCATAAATAATTGGATATATTTTTGGGTTATATCTGTTGTATAATTAATATAATAATTATCTTTGAATCATCATGTAATCATTGTGAATGGATTTTTTTAACGGATGGGGGAATTTTGAGTTATTATTTTCTTGAAGATATGTTATAAAAAATTATAGACACAATAAGTATAAAAATATCCAAGACATATGTAAGAATTTCATTGTCATACGTAAGAATATTATTTATATGTTTGTTGGATTTTATAGAAAATTGAAATGTTATGAATCAAACTATATACATAATATTAAATTGGGAATGTATATGATATATTATACGGATACATGATATTAGCATCAAGTATATTTTGATATGTTCTATTCACCTAATTAATACGTAAAAATAATTCGAGGAAAACTATAAAAATTTAAAATGTTTTTGGGTTGTGTAAAAATAATTTATAATTCTATGTAATAGTGACTTGGATGATTAAGTGATGTATTATATTTAATTTAATACTATATTATAATGACTCTGAGGAATTTTCTGGTTTTTAATAATCAATTGATTTCACTAAATACTAGAAAATGTGATTATAAGGTGTTGGGTAACATAATGTAGTACTTAGAAGGTATTTAATTGATTATTTTTTTTTGACATTAAAAAAGTTTTAAATTGATAAAAACCTACTATATCTCATGTAATACTAACTCATGGTTCATGGTGTTTTTGTTTGACATTATTTTAATTCATATTTCACACAAGAAAAATCATGATATTCAAATAATATAGTCAAATAGACATTCAAGCTCAATTTTTTGAGGCATATTTTCTATGTCATTAATACATGAAATATTTTTTAAAAGGGCTGGAAAAAGATGTAAGGGATTTGAGAGAATCTTTGGAATAATTACATAGATTTTGGGAGAGGTATTCGAATTTCTAATGTAATTCAATGAAGTGAAATATAGATTTTCATGTTACTAATGTTTATAATGGTTTTAATGTTTATAAATGAAATTTCATTTTAAATGAGTTAATTTTTTGTTATGTATTGTTTCCATAGAAAACAAAATCACTACATTGGATATTTTGTAGTGATATAAGTTATTACATGTAGGATTTCAATGATCATTAAGAATAATAACCGTTTAAAATATAGTTGTTGTACTATGAAAATTATTATTAATATACATATAGGGTTATGGAAAATCCATTTGAAATAGAAAAAGGATGCTATAACATCATCTAGTAGGATCATATCCTATAAAAACCATTTATCATAGCTTCCTATGGAGATATAATCACTGAGGTTTTATATTGACCAATCTTAAGAATATATTCAATAATTAAATCATGAATGAAATCATTTATCTGTAACGTTCATGCTCATTGATGTTATAGACCATACCATATATGTTGAACCACCCCAAGAAAATCTCAATATCATAGACATTAATCATATAGAATTCTTCACTATAAAAAAGTTATATACATCTAGACCCTAAGAGTATGAATTTTTATATTATATTTTTAATATTAATATTATTTTATTTATTAAACTTTAATATTACTCTATTAAATGATTAAATAATGTGTATGATAAAAACAATATTTTGAAACCATGAAACACAAACGGTATTTTTGGGAAATATATATTTTAAGAAAGAAATATCATTTAATGAACTAAAAACATTTGAAATAAAATTTATTTTAATAAAATATTATTTTTAAAGACTATTTATGAAATATAAATGATAAAATATTTTATGAAGTCAATAATAATTTTTTAAGGGTCTTAAAACTATCATTGTCAAAAATCATGTATTTTTTAAATAAATATTGATTCGTCATTTAAATTAATTAATTAAAAAATGTAGAGAATTATTTGAATAACATAAGTTTTAATTTTTGAATCATCATGTTTAAATTACCCAAAGATGATTTTTTCATTATTTTCATTGATAGCAGAATTTTAGGTCAAACTTATATTTTGTATCAAGATAATGTGTCTGTTGTGTCCTAAAAATGAGCCAAAAGTTATGTAATTCCTGACATAGAATGTATCAAAAACAAAATATATATTTCCACATTTAAATTATGTTTTTATGTCATTTTATAAATTTTATAAAACCTTAATGGATCCTCAAAAACCATTATTATATTTTAAGGTTATAAAATCACTTTTTTTAAAAACATTACTCAATTAAACATCACCAACTATATTGTTTTAATTTGTTCTATTCTTAGTAATATCATATAATTAGAAACACTCTTATTTAGTATAAAACATTGTAAAAACCCATGATATTTATTTTTAATAATTTATCATATAGAGTCAAATACATATGTTTGGAAATTAATAATTATCTCTCTTCACATTTTTGATATAAACCCACCCAACACCACATTCCTCATCGCCCAAAAATAATGGATCATGATATTACTCTATATTCTTCCCATGGTTCACCATGCTGTTAATTAGGGGCTCCCAAGCTTTAATAATCATCCCCTCCAGGTAGGGGATCCTCTCATTCTCCTCTTTATTCAAGAACCTTATTTTTGACATTCCATTTGATTTTACAATTATAATTTTTTTGATATTTTTATTAACATCCCTCTTACATTTATTATTATTTAAAATTAATTATAGATCCCTTTTTATCTCATTCACACCTTTTTTTAATGTTTATGTTCACCAAATTTATGTTGGAAATACCCCTCTCCATTTGCACTGAAGGATACTCAACTAGTTGGACCTATACATCAATGATTGGGTTTTTGAATTTATTGAACATTAAATAATTAATCATGGGATTAAAATTGATGAAATTTCTCCTTAGGTTGTATAATATATGTGGAATTATAATGGATGTACATTATATGAAAGTGATTAATTGGCCCAGAAATATATAGCCTTCCAATGCATTGGGTAATGTATTAATCTCATGATATTCTATTTGTAGTGAATGAGATAATACTTTAAGATACCTATGTTCTATTTTCTACATATTTATTCGTGACTTATGTTTATGATTTTATGTTTTATTTTTTGTGCCATATTCTCGTTTTCCCTTTATGTTATTATGTTATATCTTGCCTCATTGTTCAAAATTATGATTCTCACCTATCCGATGTTACTTAAATATGTATCTTGGATCACTTGTATTATTGTACATTATTATATTTATTGATCAATATCATACTGTTCATTGTTTCTCTCTCATTTTTTTATATACATCCAATGGTTATCCAATATTGTTTTTGAAGATACAATGAAATTTGGTTTATCTTTCAAAGTTATTAATTTTGGATTTTTTAGTTTATTTTTTATTTTTTATGTCATATAACTAATTTATCAAATACAATAGGCCCTATGATCTTATAGATTTTAATTTAGTGTATCTTTACTAAATAATGGATGAAATAGGGTGTTATAAAATAGGGATTTTCAATGTTATTATCAAAGGGAGGTCTATTAATTTTTGAGAATGTGGAATAGAAAACTCTATTGAAAGCCTTAAGTATAAGGCTAAACATTGGAACAATGAAAAAAAATTCTAAATCAAATAGTAAGTGGTTTCCATGAAAATGAAAACTTCTACAGAAATAATAAGTGGATGTTGCTCTTGAACAGAGGATCTAATTCATAACAACCTTGAAAAGAGAGAATTTAAATAGAGTCAGTCATAGATTAGTGTATGAAAATTTTCCCTAATACATAGTTGGTTTGACACTCCCTTAGGATATTATTTGGTAAATTCAAAATCTTTTTATGTCCCATCATGATTGAAAAAAACAGATAATATTTTATTTTAGAAAATATATCATGGAAAATATATACACAAATCTAGAAACTCATAGATCATATTTTTTATATTATTTGTGATTTATCCCATTAATATTCATGATTTAGATTTATTTTTAAATATTTTAAATATATACATCCCAAATTTTCCAATTGATTTTAGTTAATGGATGTAAATTGTAGTAACTGAGCTGCAAGTCAATTCAAGTGTAAATGTGATAATGTTCTAAATGATATGCCCAACTTGATGGTAGAAGGGATCATGAACATTGTGAAAATTATTTTACAATTAACTCATGTTTTGAATCAAAAAAATTAATTGGTATGAATATCCAAATCCCCCTAATAACGAAAATGTTTTAGTTGAAACCTTTTTGTAACAATGAACTTTGACTTTTAGTGGATCTTATAATACCATAATCATTCATGAATGGATAAACTATAAAATTACCTTTTCCATAAAATAATCCTAAAAATGGAAGCTTATCTTTTCATCATCATACCCATAAAAATATTTTTTTCACCCATAGGAAAACATTTATTTATATTGAAATATCCATTCCATTTTATACCCCATTTGGAAAATAAATAGAACATAGTGTAGCTGGTTTTTACGTTCAACAAATAATAAAATATTATAAAGGAAAAAAAATAAAAACAAATTTCATGGAGGTGGTTAATTTTATTTTCTTTCTATATGTCACAAACCACCATCACCATGACGAGGGATGGGATAGTTGATTTCCAATCCATTCATTCCTCAAGTTGAAGACGAGATAATGACACCCGAGACCTACTTTCAATAGGCCCTGGAGTGGTTACTAGCACTAATGGTATAGAATCATACATAAAATATAAGGACTTATCCTTTTTTATTTAGTAGGATTGAGAGATTAGATAGTAAATCCCAAAAACACCAAACGTTGAAGTAAAATTAATGTTTAAAAAATCCATCCCCATATGAGTGTTCTAATAATAAAATGCTACAAGTACAAGAAAACTCCAAAGGGGAGTACCACGAGAAAAGATAAATAACAATGTCAATGGTCCCAGTGTACGAGCTAATAGGGTCCGACATGGTCCTCGATATCCTCCTAGAAATATGAAAGTAGTTTTATATATGTAGGGTGAGTATACAGGTATACTCAGCAGGGACAACCAAAATATCTCATTCACAGGTGAGGAGCCATTCTTATGCCCAGTGAAAAGGGAGATAACCAATGTACCTCACAATGAAACTATCCACTCAAACTTAACCAAGGAAGACTCCCCAAATAATGCAAGTAAAGTAAATTAATATTAATAACACGTCGATGTTTGGGAACCCCACACAACTTTCCCACTATTTATTGAAGTCATCTTATGCATCAAACCTCCCCCCTATTCTCACAGTAGTCCCACTACCATACCCCACCCACACACACCAGACCTACCACAACCAAACATCCCACCCGCAAAAACCTGGGCCACAACCACCACACAAAACCATGTTCATAGACATTTGAGCCAAAATTACTACCACAAAGCCCGAAGACACCTGGGCCAGAAGAACAATGGCCATGCCCAAAGACACATGGGCCTCAGCCTAAAGACACTTGGGAAACAACCTACCCACACACACTTGGGAAAACCACCGCAGCTACCCTACCCTAAGAGTCTTGGTCTATAATGGACCTCATGCCATCACAACTTTCCCAAAGAGTTTTGGGATACTTGGTAATGGGATCATAAAAGGATCTAATAACTAGCCACTCAAAGACATTTAGGAAAAAACTCACTCTCCCTTGAAATGGTGGTTTTTGGCTCGAAGTGCTCATATTAGGTGGGTCGTGAATAATAAACATAATAAATAAAGTATATATATATGTAAAAAAGCACTCATCCCAACCTAGGGGTTTCAATACTACCCCATACAAAAACACCCTCATTACTATTCATTCTTATAAAGCACTATAGCCACAACCATGTCACAACTCATTCCCAGAAAACAATTCTCCAATGAGCCCATTCTTGTTATCACATTCATGTGTTTCCTTTTAAATAATTCTTCACTAACAGGAAAAAAACAGACATATCCACAATCCATGGAAGAAAAAACAATCATTCATCAAATAAATCATTCACACTCAGTTCTCATGTAGATTCACAATAACAAAAGGGATCTGTGAGATCCCTATAAATACTAAAACCAAACCAAGCCCCACCATACAGCCCCACACAACCTTAGATCCTCCAACCAATCTAATGAATCACTACAGGGGATCCTATTCCCACCCATGTCACCCCACAAGAATGAAGAATAACAACCACACATATTACCAAGAAAGAGCAAGGGAGTTTTCGTATTCCATCACACCATTCATTGAGTTCCTTTTTTTTAGTTTGGTTAACCTACAGATCACAAAAGGATTCTGGTTCACTGGAAGTCCATTTAATCAACCAAGTTTATTTAATTAGCCAATTACCATGGTACATCCATTAAATAATCATAGAATATAGAGGTTCATTAGTGAGCATGGAAAGACCACCAATGGCCATGATTTTTAGGGGACATAAGCCCATACAATTCTCAAAAAATAAGCATGGGTAAAAGAGTATTAAAAAATCATCAAACACACCCCTTCCTTCATTAAAATTCCATTTTTCATAATTTTTATGGTTTGGTTTCATCCATCCCTATAGAAAAATTATTATACCATCCCCGAAATATACATAGTAATGAAACACGAAGGAATACCTCTACTTGGATGATCAATGATTGAATTTTTTCTCCATGCTCCTGAACTGGGGATCTGGGACTTGCAGTGGAGGAACTCCATCAATTCCAAGACTAAACATGAATGGTTCCAGCACTGGCACACCACAAACCTTAGTAAGGGGGACTCCAAACACACTAAGGAATGTATTGGAGACTAGCCAAGAAGAAATAAGAATCCTCGTGCAATAAAATGTAATATCCGGGATAAATGGGATCTGAAATATTGAATGAAATTAAAGGAGGGTTCTAATTTTACCACATAGTTGGATGGTTAACCACAATGGAATTAATAGTTATTTAATAATTCTCATCGGATAGGAGACCTTAACAACTATGAGTTAAAGGGTTTCCATTAAATAGACAAAGACGTGTAACATGGGTGTAACTGGAAGTACTGGAAAAGAGTGAGGCACTGAGGAAAAGGCCACACAATTTTGTAAGTCAAGGGTATATCTACTATTTGGCTATTTTTGGTTTCATTTATGTGCTTATAATGGCTTTTAACGGGGTATTAAAACAATCTGATGTCAAAAGATACGTCGTGGGGAGCGAAACAAGAAAAAGAAACAAAGGTCGGTCACTATTAAGGGATACATTTTAAGCAGTGCCACCATCCCGGTGGCTCTATCATAGTGCGACCATATGCAGTGCCACTGTTTTGGTGTGTGACCATGATGGTGCAGCCATTACGGTGCCACCCTCACGGTGCCACCGTAAGCAGTGCCACTTTTTAGGTGTGCGACTGTGACAGGTTCCACCAGTTCGATGGAAACGTTTGATGGAACTGAGATTATGGAAAACACTTTAATGGGTCACTGCATGGGCCACTACGTTAGATACCTCTCAAAATATTCTCAACTTCGAGAATCAAAAGTAGACCTGATGAATAGATAGGGGTCTGAACTAACAGCATGAAATATATCTCTCTAGAGAAAAGCTCATCGACATATAGGAACACCTCTACCTCAAGTAACCGCACAAAATGTAATGTTCAAACCATCTAGACATCTGGATCACGGTTTCCATTCCTCCATGTCAAGGTGTTATCCACTTTGGGCAGCACTATCTCACTCACACGGGTTTAACCACATCCACTTTAATGCATCCTGATTAGTGATCAGGTCCTCCCCTCCCCACAGTCAGGACTCTTCACACACATCTAGAGAACAAGGTAAATAATACATCACATATTTAACAAGGTCAAACACTACATCTCAAACAAGTACAAAAATAGAACAGAACAAATCTCAAAACAACTCTGGGTACTGATAACGAATCTATGCCTCTCGTTCCCAGGTAGTCTCCTCGAGGCCACCATGCCTCCACAACACACAAACCAAGGGAATGGTTCGTCCAAAAAGCACCATCACCACATGATCCTCAATCTATACAGGTCACTCTACGAACCTCACATTGTTTTCAATATACATATTTCCCAAGTCGAGGATGTGTGAATAATCATGTAGATACTGACGGAGGTGAGACACATCGAATATTTCATGCACCCTTAGTAGCGGCGCTGGTAGCGCCATCTATTATTCCACTTCGCTGACCCACCACAACAACTTTAATGATCTAAAAACCTGGGAGAATGGATACTCCCCCTGTCAAACCTCTATGGCCCACGCTGAAGGGAGACCTTCTAGAACACATGTTCCCCCAACCTCGAACTCTAAGAGTCTCCTCCTATGGTATGAATATGACTTCTGCCTGTCCTAAGACACCTTCATCCTCTATAGTATAAACTGATCCTTCTCCTGCGTGCTCTGCACTACCTCTAGGCCTAGAACACTTGCTTCCCCAACCTCTTTCCATCAAATGGGTGAGTGACACGACCTCCCATACAAGGCTTTGAACGGAGCCATGCCAATGGTAGAGTGATAGATATTTCTATAGGCAAACGTTACCATAGGGTAGTGTCATACCCATGATCCCCCAATGTCCAAAACATATTCTTGTAGGATATCTCCCAATGTATAGATGGTACGCTCTGTCTGCTTATCAATTTAGTGGTGGAAAGATGTTTTGAGGCATAGTTAGCTGGAAAAATCATGTTTCAAACAATTGAAGACCAGTGAGGTAATCCAAGTATCCGGATCGAAAGCTTTGTACCTCGGAACTCCATTCAATTGAATCACATATTCTACATATCATTGTACAAGGGAATCAACCACACTTGACTACTAGATTTCTAAGAAGTGAGATGATTTCATTAGTCGGTCCTCTACTACCAAGATAGCATCGCAACCCCCTTGAACTCTGCGTAGTCTTGTGATGAAATCGATCGATATGTGGTCCCACTACTAATTTGGTACATCTTAATGTTGTAACAGACCCCCTAGGACACGATGTTCAGCCTTAACCTACTAACACAAGAGGAACTTTTCCATAAACTCTACCACTTCCCACTTCACCTCGGGCCACCAAAACTAACCCCTCAGGCACAAATACATCTTGAAAACTCCTAGTTGCTCTATTGAGGGTGAGTTGATGAACTCTCCATGATCTTTCTTGTGCATTCCCAATGGGATGAATGAATTCCCATGAAACATCATATTATTCTACTAGTCTTTTGACCATCCACTTGGAGTATCACGATGGCTAACACGGACACACACCACTTCATCCTTTAGGTCCCCCCACTGGGACACCTCCACCTGCTGCAATAGAGAGGAATGCACTGTCATATGGAATAGAAATCCTTGACCATTATTGTAACACCCCAGGTAAATAAGGAATATGACATTTTCATATTTATCCATATTTTTTAATAAAATATTAATATGACTTTAAAGGGGACGCTATGCTCGATGGCGTACCCAACATGCAACAACGAGTTTCTTGGGAATCTTACGTTGCACTCTAATAATAAAATAATATTATTTTAAATGGTAGTTAACATGTAGCCGTTGTAATGGCGGGAATGGATACAAATAACTAAAATATGATTATATATGTTCTTAAATATTTTTACATTTATACAATAAAAGATAAAGGCTTAAAATACGAAAAGAATTCAATTTTAGGCGTATATGCCCTAGTTTTCACTAAAGGTTCACTTATCACCTTTTGATGGAGAACCGTCATTAAATATAGTTTTGTTCACTCTTAAACATTCTTTTGGACCAAATAAAACTCTTATTAAGAATCGGGACATCAAAATTTACTTTGTGTAAATTTTTGGTATCTTTCCGATAAAGTTCATTTTTTAATGAATAGTGTAAAATGTTGTATTTTAATTCAAAACCACTTTTTAATCTAATTTATTTATATGATTAGATTATATTTTGAATTTGTTTTAAAGTGAAATTAGAAAATATTTTTACCATTAAATCCATTAGTGGTCGTTGGAATCAATTTCACTTTGAAATCAGACTTAAACTAGTGTCAATCTTTTGATACTTATTGTTTCATAAAACACGCTATTTGTCATGACATCGGGAATTAATTATTAAATTAATTAATGTGACTTATATGTTTTGAATTTTTTAAAACGGACTTCATTTTTTAATTCAGAATATCAAATATAGCTTTGGGTGAATTTTTGGGATTTTTTTGAAAAACTTCAATTTTTGATGAATAGTGAAACCACTAAGTGGTACTTATAAAAACTGATTTTCCGTTTAAATGAAATTTTGCCGTCATTGTGTTTTGATTTTCAAAAATCATACATACATGGTTGTCATTAAGAAGTAAAATGTGGTTCAATGAGATTAAAATAATTGTTGGTGAATAGTAACTTATTAAGTTTTTTATCGCGATTAGTGGTAATTAGTGTAGTTTAAGGTAAAAAAATGCTTTAATAAAATGAGATGAGATTGACACATGTCTTACCCTCATTGGTTGTATCATGGACGACCAGTAAAATCCATGGTTCAACTTGGGGACCCCATGGATCCACTTTGGTTGGGAAATGACATAAATAACATTTTATTTAATGTAAAAGTAAAATTGACACAAACATGATATGTTTTACTAAAACAATTTTTATGTGGGGTTATACAAGTCATATTTTTGATTATAAATATTAATTGGAAATCTAAAAAGATTTAATACATCATAGTATTTTTGTTATAATTTTTAGACATTAAATAAATTAAATTATTTATGACATAATAATGTTGCAGCGATGACATCATTATTTGATGATTTAAATAAAATGGAAAGATAATGTAAAATCTATAAACTATACATGTCCAAAACTTATTGGATGAGTGTATTTTTAAGCCTTATCACCTTATCCACGAATTATATCAATGTGGGACCTTTTGAAACCGAAAAACATTTTCAAATAAAGTAATATTTCTTTACTTTCCAAAAGTACCCATCCTCTCCTCTTATAAAAGTCCCCCACCTGTAACTCATTTAACACACTCATCAAGCCTTTGGATCGGCAAAACCCTGCCCATTTACTCTCTCCACATCCCTCTCCTCATCCTAGAGGATTCCCTTTGGGCATAATCCTTTCAAAGGAAGCCTTTAGGCTCAAATCAAAAGGAGTTACACTTTTAAAGGTAATTCATTCTCTCATGTTCATTTGTTTTATTTTGCTTCTCCAACCCCCTAAACCCTTTTTATTTACTTCTTTTGTAACAACACCAGTATCTTCAATATACTACGATGTTGTTATAAGATTTATTCGAGCTACACTCTCACACAACTACATCAAATGGTTAAAGAACATACGGTTTCAGTGGATGGTGAAATTCTGCCTCCCGAAACGATGATTGTTCAATACTCATTTAACACCTTCAAAGGTGGCCATTATGATGTCACTATTTTTATATATGATATATAATATGTTTATGTTTTATTTATGCTTCTGTATTTTTCATTTTTTTTCTTAACTTTATGGCTTCCATTATGGGTATACGCGATATCTTCATTTAAGGAAGTGCGGACTACCGCCCCCTCAAAGTGATTTGATTCGTTAAATACCATATGTGGGATGTATAAAGGATGGAAATATGATATTATATATGATATTATACTGGAATTATAATATACCTTTATATCATTGTTATTCCATTCTATAAAATACGAAATAGAAATGAAAGTAGCGTTCATGCATACGTACGGCTTACCGTCTCCATGAACGGTGCATTTCATTTCTTACCTCTAAATGATTATGTAATGTTATAAATGCATGCATGTACTGGATATATATGACATATATTATATCTACATAATGAATACAATTATGTATATAATAAACATTTGGCCACATGAACGACATGTGATTGTAAGAAGTCCACTTTCGACTTAAGAACCAAATATCGGCAAAACAAATATTATTAACTTAAATGATTACATAAATGTTTATGACATGGTAATAAGTGATATAAAAGGAATAATGAACTTAAAAAAGGTTCTTAAGGAAGTATAAATTAACTCAAGTTTATTATTCAGGAGATTAAAAAACGATCGAGTCAAGTCGGACCTGAGGTAAGGGATCCTACTCCTCTCTTTCTTTTTAAGTACACACTTTTATGTTATTCCTTTTAAAGCTCATATTTCTTTTTATTGGGATGATCTTTTATATTACACTTACTTTAATTTTTATTTTCATGTGATGAGAGAACATATTCTCTCTCATCGATCCATTTTGGAAGTTTTGAGTGGCGCCGTTAGGCTGCCGAACTTTCGTAAGAGATCTAACCTCTCTCTTTCTTTTTAAGTACTCTCCTTTATGTCACTTCTTTTAAGCTCCTCTTTTAATGTTGGGGGATATTATTTTATATTCCTATTTCTGTACATTTTATTGTAATGTGATGAGATACCCTATTTGATCTCATCAATCCATATTCAGATGTTTTATGTGGTGCCGTTAGGCTGCCGAGTTTTCGTAAGGGATTCTTCATCTCACTTTTATTCCTGTGAGATTTATGCTACATTTGCCACAAATTCCATTGAGTGGTGTATGTACTGTCCATTATTCTAATATTTGTGTAATATAAATTCATTTATGATTATTTAAATCAATGATCTATTTTCCTTCATTCAAGGGGTGTATGTTTTGAAAGATACCCAAGTCGGTAAGGGAACCTTTCACCCTCCTCTTTTTTAAAAGACTTCTTTTATTGGGTCTTTTAATTTACTTATTTTTATGTTGGGATATGTTCTCATACATCCTTATTGATGTAAATTTTATGTCCAAGTGATGAGATACACTTTTTATCTCTCATCAACTCATTTTGATGTGATGCCGTTAGGCTGTCAAGGGAACTTTTTAACCCAATTTCGATTTCTTTGGGTTCAACTTGTAGTCATTGAATATGTCATCCATTGAATATGTGTGAATGACCTTTTATTGTTTTACACTTAATATCCACTTATATTGGGTGTATATATATTTTTCGCACATATTTTTGAGATTTATTTGTCCTTAATTTAAGGATACCTTCTTTATAAGGGATTTCATCACATTTGACATTTCTATTGAGAGTTCATTGTTGTTATGCACCAATTCACTCTTATATGGTGTATATACTGTCCTTTGGAGTATTATATCATGAATCCTTTTATTCTCATGATATTATAAAGTTCTGAATAAATGTTATTCCTCGATTATTGTATTCAAGTGTCTCTAATTTTGGTAAAACCCCTTTAACCAAAATATAGTTTTAAATGTTTAATTATTTGTTCTTATTAATATCCATGTTTTCAAAATGGTTTTAAGGATTTATTTATATGGATATTAATGGTTTAAAATGTTAAAATCTTCAAGGTGGTATGGGACACTTTGATTCAAAAATCTCTTTATTAAATGTTTTAAATGGTTTCTTTTTGAATGGATTCATTATTTCAATATCCTAAAATGTTATATTGTGATTGAAATGTGGAAATGTTATGTTTCCTTTATTCATGTTTATGTGATACGATTATGTTATGGTTTTTGGGCATTGTTATGAAGAACGGGTGGTTCCGTGATAAACTAAGGGCGGGTGAGCCCGATATAGCTCTCCAATGCATTGGGTAACGCGAAGGAGTGAAACGTTAAGGTTTCTCCGAAGAGATTTAGGGAATATACTATGATGGGTATTCCAAACGTAACCAAGAGGGTTACTCCCCACGTAAGAATGTTATGAATTCCTCAAGTTAACTTTATGTATTATGTTTTCTATGATTTATTCATGATTTTATATGCCTATGTTTTATGGGTAAAGTATGATTTCATTCTTATGTATATATGAACTCATGTTTCCTTTCCATATTTTTATAACACTTACTGAGCTTTTTATGCTCATCCCAAGTTTTTGAAATGTTTTTCACAGGTCAAGGGAAAGGTACATGATGTGATGATATTGTCAAGGATGTGTCAAGAAACAATCCGTGTTTTATTTTAAATAGGTTTCCATTGATGGGAAGAATGAATATTGTCTTTTATGTAACCACCTTGTTTAAATGTGGAATGTAATGCAAGTTTCATGATCTAATTCTCTAAAACTCTAAACCTGAAAAGATCCTCAATGTGTAATCTTGTAATAACTCAAGTTTAAGTAAGGTTTAAGGCTGGGGCCTTATAATTATCCACCCTTTTATTCAAGTGTAAGGAATCCAACTCATCCATCACCTTCCAAGCATCTTCTTGACTATCGAACTACATCCTTATATGAATTCCTACTCAAGCCATCAGCCACCACGTTCCAATTTCCTGAGGTGTAGGAAATTCCAAAGTTATACTCCAAAAGAAACTTTATCCACCTCCACTGCCGCAAGTTTAGGTCTCACAAAGAGAAGACAAACCCCAAGCTCTTGTGATCCGTGAAGACCACAAAGCGCTCCACGATGAGGTAGTTCCACCAAAAATTTTGTGTGAACACAACTGCTGCGAGATCCATGTCATGGGTGGCATATTTACTCTGATAGGGTCGTAACTGTCTAGACCCTTAAGAGATCGCCCCCAATGATGCATCAACACACACCCAAAGCCATGTCCTGAAGCATCACTGAACACCTCAAACATCACTCCTTCTTTTGGGAACATATGAACTTGGGCACTAAACAACTTCCCCATTAGATAACTGAAGTCTTCTTGAAACTGTTCATTCAATACGAATGCCTAGTCCTTTCTAGTCAAAGATTTGAAAGGAGTTGTGACTCGAGATAAGTCATGCATGAACCTTAAATAATATCCTACCAGACCCAAGAAACTATAAACCTCTGTAACGTTATTGGGTTCTCCACAAGAAACTGCTGGATCAACCCTTCACGGGTCAACTACTATTCCCTGATCGGACACCACATGTCCAATAAAGTGCACCTCTTGTGTCCAATACATTCACTTGCACAACATTCTGCAGAGAAGATGATTTTGGAGGACCTCTAAAATTGTTCACAGATTCTCAGCATGAGCCTCCACTAATTTTGAGTAGATCATGATGTTGTCAATAAACATGACTATGAACCGGTCCAGATATTCCCGTAAAGTGGAGCTCAGGAGCCCCATGAACACAGATTGTTCATTTGTAACACCGAATGGCATGAACACGAACCCAATGTTCCTATACCTATACCTGAAGTCAATCTTCTAGCTGTATCCCTCATTCAACCTCAACTGGTGATATCTATATCATAGGTCGATCTTGGTGAACCACCCTACCCCTTCAACTGGTCATAAAGAACATCTATCAGCGGGAGAGGGTAACGATACTTGACCATTACCTGATTCAGCCTTTGGTAGTCTATACACATCCTGAGACTACCATCTACCTTGTTTTTAAACAATAATGAATCACCCCTTGGTGACACACTTGGTCAAAAACCCTTTCTTCATCAGATCATCAATCTGAATTCGTAACTCCTGCAACTTAGAAGGTGCAATATGAAAGGAAGCCGTCAAAATTGAATGGGAACCGGGTTGCAAATCTCTCCCGAATTCAACATCACATCGTGGGGGTTGAGTCACCACCTCTTCAGCGAAGACGTCCATGAACTCCATGATTATTATTGAAGCTTCCACAATCTCTGAGTCCACTAACTCAACTGACATCTTGGCTAACAATGAAAGAAGGGGATCCACTCACTTGTTGCTCGCCTGGAAACCTCGTTCACCATCGAGTGCTACACACAAGACGACCATATCAGAAAACAAGATCCTTCTTCAGAATCAGTCAATAATAGCACATACATAGAACATACATTAGATGCCTAAAATTCCATCATACGACTGCATCTATAGAAAAATATGGTCCTCACTGGACTTATGTGGTCCCAACATCAATCTAAATCATCAGAAAACATAGGACAAGCTAGTTTGACCTCCGATTGGCGTAGTCAATACTAGTGGTATGTGAAGTCTCTCTGTGTCTGGACCCAGAGCATGGGCTAGACTGGGTCAACAAAGGAGTGTGATGCTCATGAATTAAATAATGAATAAGTAAGAGTGATAAACAAGATAAATGTCCCTTGAACGACTTCTGGCACTACTGAAATTGATGCCTCTGCTGCATGAAACTTCCCACGCCCAGCTCTTCTACCCCTCACAAATCGGTCACCTCCCCAACCATGCCATGGTTGAGGTCCCTGAGGAACTCTCTGAGGTCAACCTCCTCTTTCAATGTCTGCCATTGGAGGAGATGGATCTTTTTGTCCCTATTGATGCAGCTAAAAGGGTCTTACTAGAAACAACCGCTACTGAGGTGGGTACTGAACCTACCCACCCCCACCATACTTTACTCAGTCTGGGCACTAATTCTGATGTTTCTTATGACTTCCATAGATGAAGCATCATGGTCCAACTCCTTCAAACAAGGGGCCCGAACTAGGAGATCAAAACTAGAACTGTTGGGGCCTTCTACCCATTGGCTAAAGCATAGAAGGTCCTAACATTAACAGCCTACTGCTAAATGATATCCCATTTGAGGATCCCAAATGTATCCTTCCTTTAGGAACACCTCCCAACATGTGCATCCTCTCCACCACTTTGTCCATCCTTTGGAAATCCATGTATGTAAGTAGAGTGAAGGGAGTAACATCATAATGAAGAGAAAGTTGGAGTGTATCCTCTAAGTATCTCGCCCAAGACTCCTCATCCTGAAAAAGGTCTAGAGAAAAGAGAAGTAGATCCCTGAACATTATCCCAAAATCTCTCACTAATATACTCCCTTGCTAAAAGGAGAGTAGCTCATGCCTCTTCTCCGGTTTCATTATGTAAGATTGGAATTCACTTAGAAACTCCCACTCGAAGCCAGTTCAAAAAACATCATCAACCCTTTTCCCCCCAACATAGTGTTTCCACCACTGACTCCCTGATCCCCGCATATGGATTACTGCAAGTGGAACCCCGTTCTTCTTCAGAGGATGAATCAACCTGAAAGCTATCACCAGCTCCTCATGTCATATCTCTTTCTCCATGTCTGAGATGCTGGCCTCGTACTTCCAGAGGTTTTGTCCCGTAAATAGATGAAGCATATTCTTCCACTGGTCATACTCCTCCTCTCAATCATCCCTTTGCTAATCAGCTATATAAGCCTCTTGGGCCTTGATCGGTCATACTACTTTTGGTTGTCGTCTATGTTCCATAGATGAAAGGTAAACTATGAATTCTTAAGCCTGAGTAGTGTAGAAGATTCTTTTTAAATTTTTCATAAACATTTTATTTATATTGGATCCCCAAGGTACCGAAGACACACAAAAAACACAAGTAATTATGTTTCATGTACCCTTCCTAGGGTATCTACTGTTCTATTAGTGTATCACCACTTTCTCATTCTATAGGTCCGGAGTTCCTGCATCGGATCACAGGGGGTCCTAAAATATCATGTCCTTGCAAGTCTTTCATGGCCTATTTCACATTCCAAGATTACCTAACTTTGTTTCCCTACCATCCCGTGCAATCCTAATTGTGCCTAACTCCGAACTCCATCCTATATCTTAACATCACCTTTGATACCATTCGTTCATGATCTTACTTCACTATGATGAGGGAAGGGACAAAATATTTCCAAACCATTCCTTCTATATGTTTAATGAGAGATAATGACCCCCAAGACCCACATTCAATAGGAATAG
The DNA here is from genome assembly GCA_963277665.1 of Viscum album. Classification (NCBI taxonomy): domain Eukaryota; kingdom Viridiplantae; phylum Streptophyta; class Magnoliopsida; order Santalales; family Viscaceae; genus Viscum; species Viscum album. The sequence goes on from OY728164.1 coordinate 1,202,421,513, forward strand.
GAGTGGAGACTAACACCAAGGGTATAAAATCATACATAAAATGGAAGGAATTTTCCTTTTTATTTAGTAGGATCGGGAGATATGATAGTAAATCCTGGAAACACCAAAACTATATGTAAAAGTAAATCCAAAACAATCCATCCCCATATGCATGTTCAAATAATAATGTTCTACAAATATAAGAGAAATCCAAAGGGGAGTACCAAGAGAAATGAAAAACGACAACATCAACCATCCCAGCATCTGAGATAATAGGGTCCGACGTGGCCATCAAAATCCTCATGGAAACTTGAAAGTAGTTTTATATACATAGGAAGTGTATACATATATACTTAGTAGGGAAAACCAAATTTTCTTGTGCACATGTGGGGAGGAATTCTAATGCCCCATAAAAAAGGAGGTAACCAATGCACCTTATAGGGAAACTATCCTCCCAAACCTCACCATGGCACACTCCACAAATAACAAAAGTCATGTAAAGTAATAGTAATAACACATCATTGTTTGGGTACCATCCACCACTTTCCCACTAGTTATTGAAGACATCTTACACATGAGACATCCCCCGCCATTATCACCAAAATCTCACTGTCAACCCCCCCCCCCCCCCCGCACAGACCTGGGATTCCACATGAAAACATATCGCACACACACACCTTGGTCACTACATCCACACGTAACTAGCTCGAAGTGTCCTCAACCAAAAAAACTACTACCATGCCCGAAGACACCTGGACTAGAACAACTACCGCTATGCCCAAGACCCTTGGGTCTTATCCCGAAGACACATGGGAAACAAACTTCCCGCACACACCTAGGAAAACCACCTCAGCTACCCTCCGTGAAGATTCATGGTCTATAATGAACCTCAGGCCATCATAGTCTTCCCAAAGAGTATTGGGCTACTTGGGAATGTGATCATAAAAAGATCTCAGAACCAGCCACTCATAGCAGTGTAGGGAAAACACCCTCCCCTATGAAATATGGGTGTTCAGCAAGAAGTTATCAACATGGGTGGGGCACGAATAAGAAACATATGAACTAAATTATACATATAGGTAGCCATGAACTCATCCCAACCTAGGGTTTCTAACACTGGACCATACATAAGCACCCTCATTACTATTCATTCATAAAATGAACAACATCAACAACTAGGTGACAACTCATTTACAAAAAACAATTATCCATTGAACCCATTTGTGTTATCACATACAAGTGGTTCCATTTAAATAATTCTTCACTATCGGGAAACTAAGAGGCATAACCATAATCCAAAGAATAGAAAACAATCAAGAAGCAAATTAAGCATTCACACTTGGTTCTCTTGTAGAGTCACAATAACAAAAGGGATCTATGAGATCCCTTGAAGTACTGGAACCAAACCAAGACCCACCATACCTCCCAACACACCCTTAGGTCCAAAAAACCAATCAATTAAACAAAAATAGAGGATCCCATCCCCATCCATGTAATTCCACAAGAATCAAGCAGAACAACCACACATATTACCAAGATAGAGCACGTGAATTTCTAGATTCAGACACAAAATTCATTGAGTTCCTTCTTTTCTATTTGGTTAATTGGGGTGATCAAACAAGGATTCCGGTTCACTGGACATCCATTTAATCAACAAAGATTACATAATTAACCAATTCCCAAATTACATCAATTTAATATTCATAGAAGATATGTGTTTATTAGTGTGTAAGGAAAGACCACCAACGACCATGATTTTCCGTTGACATAAGCCCACACAATTCACAATATATATGTACAGGTAAAAGAGTACAACATCATCACAAAACACACCCCTTCATTCTATAAAATTTTGTTTATTATCTTCATTAAGGTTTGGTTTCATCCATCCACATAGAAAAATTATCGTAGCCACCCCGCATGATACATAGTAAAGAGAGATGACAGAAAACCCCTACTTGGATGAACAATCATTAGTGTTTTTCTCCACGTGCCAGGAATTGGGGATGCATGACTTGTAGGGGAGGAACTCCAGGTATTCCAAGACTGAGTAAGAAAGGTTCCATCATTGGCGCACCACTATCCTCTTGAAGGGGGACTCCAAACGCACCATGAAATTGAAAGGAGACTAAACAAGAAGCAAGAATCCCCATGCGGTAAAACGTAAGACCATGGAGTTACGGGGTAAGAAATCACGAATGGCTTTAGTGTTGGATCGTGCTTTCACCATGAGGTTAGACAGTTACACATAATGGAATTAATTTTTATTTAATAATTCTCATCAGAGTGGTGGCCTTAACAACTGTGAGTTAAATGGTTTCCATTAAATAGAGGAAAATGTTTAACATGGGATGAACTAGATGTTCAGGAAAAGGGTGTGGCACTGATGAAAAAGCCACATGTTTTGGTAAGCCCAGACTTTCCCATCTCATGAGGGATTTTAAACATCATTTATTGGCTTTTAATAACTTTAAAAGGGGTTTTAAAACACTCTTACGTCAAAATATACATTGCGATAACAGAACTGGAAAAATAAACAACAGTGGGTCACCATTTTGTGAGACACCTTAAGTGGTGACATGGTCACGGTGACACCTTCACAGTGCCCCCATTTTGTTGTGTGACCATGATGGTGTGGCCATTACGATGTCTCCATCATGGTGCCACTATTTCGGTGTGGGACTGTGACCGGTGCCATCGTGACCGGTGCCACCATGACTGGTGTCACCATTTCGGTGGAACCGTTTGATGGAATATAGTTTTTTGAAAACACTTTAATGAGTCACTTCCTAGGCCATTAATATATATTTTTAAATATAACATTCTATTTTTCTTTTGTTTAGACTGTTAAAACATTCCATATAAAATATGTATAAAATATTAATTTTAAAATCATTTTAATGAATTGAAAAAGATACATCATCAATCATTTATTATTTAATTATTTACATATAAATATATACAAATAAATATTTAAAAATATATAAAAATGGAATAAAAATATTTATAAAATAAATCATAAAAACATTTAAATCAAGGCTTTATGTTAAGGTGTCTCTTACCTTAACATTGACTTATCACAATTGTTCTTTAACTGCGTATATAATAAATCTGTAAAAATTATTTATTTACATAAAAACCTATTTATTACTTATTATTACATTAATTTTATCTCTTATAATGCTATATTTTATTATTTAATCAATTAAATTCATGTTGTATGTTTTGAAAAATTTTGGTTCATAGGTCCAAAATTACATCATTTGGTTGACTATGTTCAAATTGGTAATTAATCAATCATATTGAAAATAATAATAATGAAATATTTACCATTAATATAAATTAATTATAAATTAAAAAAATCTTTCAAATATGGGCATGATAAATGAACTACATGAAAATCATGGAGGTTTTAGGTCGTACATACACATGAGTAAAATTTCCACTTTTCAGTGACCGTTATGGAAAAAAGGTAAGTATTGTTGTATCATTCCATAATGACTATCATATCATAATTAAAATATTATTACATTATATATATATATATATATATATATATCATTAAGGTGATTTTGTGATGAAACACGAATCACATCACTTCATTGATGCGGTAGTCCACATGTACACACAAACAACAATATAATTTTTCATTGAATGGTAATATAAGAATATTTATGATATATTAAATCTAATTAATGATAAATATTTCATTTTTATCCTATATATAATTGAAAATTTTCATTATTACCATCAGTGAGAGGGGATTATGGAAAACTAATTACATTACTTCGTGAGGCTATTGTCCATTGTACACATTAATGATTTTATAGTTTCCCATTTGATGTAATATGAGATAGTTGTAGGTTATAAAAGTAACATAATTGAATATTAATATATGGTGGAAAATTATTTATTATATCAATGTGGTTTAATAGTTTTTAATAGAGGTGGAATATTAAAAAAACCAAACACTTGGTTAAGAACTTTACCTCATCCTCAAACACCCTCTAAATGTTTTCATCAAAATCAATCATCGGATTGTTTTTAAAAAAAACAAAGGCCTCTTGGATTTGTTTCAAAATTTAGGGATGGAATTTTAAGAGATATTACTTCATCCTAAAGTATTCATATGTTAGAATAAAATAGAATAGGAATTTCCCATTTATAAGAGCGGGGAGGGACACTCTTAGAATTTCTTTAAATATTAAAATTATTATAAATTAATTTCAACGATTTAATGGATCCAAAAAGAAAATATTATAATATAATATCAATATGGGTCTAAATAATATCATAAAATAAAATTTGGTAAAGTTTTGATTAGGTTTTTTTCATTACTTTTTTTAAACAGTGTTGACCCTTTTTTATGATTACCGCGATAAAAATGTTTTTACTCATTAAGGGACAATATCGTGATAATAAAAGAAAAATAGAATCATAAATGTACCATGGTTGACATAATAAACCTTATATGATTTAATTAAATGAATATGATATATTTTTAATATTTAATGATTTAATAAAATATAATTTCATATTAACTAACATTTATTTGTATTTTAGACCAATTAATTTAATTAGAATTTTAAAACATCAAAAAAATAGAATTATAATATATTAACTTCACACTACATTAATATGTAATTTTTATGAAAAATTTTATGGAATACCTTATTTCATTCAAATCATATTATTTTTGAAATTTTTAATATTATTTATTTATTTTATTAATTTTATAAATATTGTATCGGATTTGCGTGTTCATTTAATGTAATTATTTAATTAATAAAAATAAAAAATAAATTATCATGATATAAAATAATTATTATTATTTTAAAAGAATTTTTATAACCAAATATATTATATTTTTATCCATGTCATAAAATTTTAATGTTTATAAAATAAAGTGTGTGTCATTCTTTGAAATATATTCACTTAAATATTACAAATGTAAAAATGAAGGAAACATTGAACCAAGTTTCCATATTTTAGTGACTTGGATGGGCATGTATAGACACCAATCAACCAATAGGATAATAAAATGTTGAATAGTTTTTTTAACCTTTATCATATTATTTATTACACTTAATCACTATATATACCCTTACATAGGTGAAATTTTTTACTAATGTAACTATTCATAATTACTCAAAAAATGGAAATATTTAAAAATATAAAACCTAAATTACTAAAAATATTTAATCCAATTTAAAATATTCAAAAATAAAAAAATGGGAAAATTTTAATTTTAAATTGAACCCAAAAAAATGCGACAAAATGGTATTTCAAAAATGTAGTAGATTTAAGTAAAAAATGTTTTTATAGTATACTCATGTATGAAATTAATTTATAAAACCATATTTCTATTATTTAAAATATAAAAAATTAATTAAATTGTAAAAGTATTCCAAAATGGAATTTTATTTTGTAAATAATCGAATATAAAATAAAAATTTCAATAGAAATATATACCTTTCAGTATTCATTGAACGATCAACCGTTCAAAAAAATTTTAAATATTAAATATTAATATAATATTGATATTAGTTATTCAATAATGAAACTAATTTTTTGAAAATCATAGTCTATTATTATAAAATTTAAAAATTACATAAAACCATATAAGAAAAGAGTTTAATAAAACTATTTCCTTTCGGATTTAAAAATTACATAATATTTTTATAATGAAATTAAAAATATAATTTATAAAAACTAATAAAGATGAAAATTATTTATTCTATCATTATCATGGTTGTTAAAATCATCCAACCATTTGGAAATTTTTTCTTCACATTTTTATTCACTTATTAGATAGTTTTCGAAATCATTACCTTAAAACATTTTCAGATTTAGATATTTCTTCTTTAACCATATTTTTACCTCAAAACCGAATCATGATAAAATAGATTTTTTTGAAATACATTATCTCTGAGGTTATGAATTTGAAAATCCTTTTCCTAATCATAAATTTTCACTTATAAGAAAACTACTTCATGGTTTAAAATTGAGATGAATATGGAACATATTTTTTTTACATTGAATCTTGAAAATCATTATATACCCATTATAAATAAAGGTGAAAGGAAACTCTGTGGGAATATCAAACAAATTTATCTAATTTATTATATAGTATAATAAACTATAGATCTAGATTCCCCTTTTTTAAAAAATTCATAACACTTTCCGATGAAGATATATTAAGAAATGTAGGATCTCCCACCTAAAATGAAATATATTTCCTCCTATTATCCACATAACTTTTCTTCTAGGTTTTATCCATACTCATATGTACTTGAATATTATTTAAATTTTCATTCATAATCTATACCAATTCTAGTCCAAAAAATTATTTCACATACTTCATCCAAAAACATGGGAGTCCGAAACCACTTTCCAAATAATTTCCCCAAAGGTGACATTGTTATTCTAGAATGAAAACTGTTTTTATGAAAAACTATACAAAATATATATGTTGATACATACATCTATAATAATTTATCTAACAAGCATGAGGCATGTATCCCAAGATCTAAATAATTTTCTAATATTCTAAATCATATTTGGTATGAAAGTTTCTACTAATATATAATTAAATACCCAATGACTTATGAATTCCATTCCAAAAAATTGAAGTAAACATTGTATTATAGAAAGATACAATAGAGAATTTAACTTCATTTAATTTAACTATGTCCTTAAAATACAATTGATATGATTTCTCTAATAACATAATATCATGCATTTTATAAAAAGAGAGTAGATTTATTTTGTCGATGAAAAATAACACCAGTCACAATATTATCTTGAGATGTATATTATAACCTCAAAATAAAATCCATATGTATTTTCACATTTCCACTCTAGAATAGGAATATTTTGAAGCATCACATTCATTAATTGATGTTATGATTTAACATATTTGATAAATTAAACAATTTAGGGTAAATTAGGAAACATATATTTTTATTCCATCCAACGACTGATACTTCCAAAGGTCTCCATACATATTACTACTCCCAAGATGAATAAAAAATGGGGAAATATAGGATTCACTGAATAATAATATATTCAATTAAGAGTCACATGGAACTCTTAATCTATTTAAAAACATGAAAACACATTATAGGTGAACATTATATTCAAGAAACTTACCCTTCTTAAACAAATCTACCATTTCATATAATTCTTGGACTTTCTTCGGATCATTATTAATTCTTTGTGATGGAGATAATTTTTTGAAAAATGAAATCAAATAGATGATTTTGATGCATTCTCAAATTCAATTCCAAAATTCAGTGAATCACTTACCAGTATGTCTTCTTGCACACATAACATAGTTAATTATACCAGATATTTTCAACTAAATTCACTGAATACGCTATTTTAATCTTTTGTATCGTAATGTATCCTGAGAGAATAATCCATGATTATTTGTATAAATATTTCTGGTTGCATGTTCAACACTTTCTATGTTAATATATACATCAACTTTTGTGATCAGGATTCTGAACTATTCATTGATAAATAAATATTTTCAATAAAAAATTAATCATAATATAATTTATACATGATAAATTAAAAAATGAAAATCATTTTTAAAATTAAAAATCTATAATTTGATAATTAATAAATTAAATAAAACCCTATAATAAAAGAGTTTAATAAAAATATTTTCTTCTTTATTTGAAAATTAACTAATATATTTATAATTAATGGGAATATATAATTAATTATTAATAATAAATATCTAAATTATTTATTCTATCATTACCATGATTATTATAGAAGATCAATATTTAACTAATCAAGGAATCCCCTTTACCATTCTTCTCACCAGTTAGCTATTTAGGGAGGCCATATTTTCAATCATAGTATATATAATACTTGAATGTTTGATTGAAAAACTCTTTTTCCAATCCATCATATTGATAAACTCAACAATATATATTTAATATACTAACTCTTAGGGTTTCCAAAATATTTTAATCCTAATGTAAATTATTAATGAGAAGTACCTAAATCTTTTGGTAAAATTCTTACTTGTTTTCAAACAACAAGATAATATAGAGTCACTAGACATTGGAACTATCTTTCCCACTTGTCTTGAAAAGTGTCTACGTTTTATGGAATCTAACACATAATAATTTTAAATGGTGTTTTAAATCACCATATTATGTTATTTATTCATTTTAATAATATTTTTTCATTTATGATTTTGTTTCGATCCACATTTTTTTCCCATAAATCAATATGTTTGAGTAATGTTTTTCTGTAACTCGTTACACAAATCACATCTCATGTTACCAGATAAAATTAAAATCCAATTATATTTACACATATCTAAATGAGTCTGCTGATTAATATTAATGAAACCTTTTATTGAAAATAATTATAGCCATTTGAAATCAAAAATCTTCATAAGTGTAATCTTGGAGTGACAAAGGGTGAGCCCCCACATTTCTAGATAGGTAATATACCTCAAGGATAGTGAGATTAATGACCTAATGTGTCACTACCCATGTTCAATTTACTCTTGCGCGATAATAATTACACTATAATTCCAACACCTAATATGTATAAACCATAATCAACAATTGAATTATGGCTCATATGTAAATATAATATAATGTAAAAGATGAATAAAAATAATTCAATTATTATTCCTTTCATTTAACTATTTAAATGTATGTATTCTGATTTATAGAAGCAGTTTGATCAAATTAACTAAATTACACATCCTTTCCATATATAATAATTATATTAATGAGTAAATCATTAAGTAAACTAAATATCTGAATAATTAATATATTTAAACAAGATTTAAATAATTTATGAAAAATTCATTAATTAACAACTATAAATTATTTATTAATCATCTATTCATTTAGTACATTCCATTATAAAATAAATATAAACAATTTATATTTTTTCTGAATATAAACAATTTTATAATATCCATTATTTTTCTTTTACATTAAATATATGATATTAAATGAAATGTAAATAGTTAATATTTCAAATCTATTACATAAAATTTTTCCATAATCTAATTATCACATATTTAATATTATTTTATCCTTGTCCATAAAAATTATCAAAACCTTTATTCATATGTTTTAAATAATATCTTATATTACGCCTTTATTATGAAAATAACAAATTGATTATTTTGATCAATTCATAATTTTAAGTATAAACTCTTTTATATTTATCCTCATTTTTTAATTTATAAACATGTATAAGTCACCATTATAATTTATGAAGGAGCAATTTTATATCCAAATAATAAGTCATGCCATATATTTTAAAAAGGTATTTAATATTAATATTTAATATTTTGGATATGTTTTTAATTAATGTTTCAAATACGAGTAATAATGTATTATAAGAACTTTATAATTAATTAATTTATAATCCATTATTAATACATTAAAAAAAATAATTTTTTCATAATTTAATAAAATTAATTAATTATTTAATATTTTTCATATTTAAAATTAAAAAACATTATGTTTTTAAAATATATTATATTTTACAAAACAAGCTGAATCCTAATCCATTATTAATAGTCCATCTCATGAAATCTTATTATGCATTTATTTATTATATTTTATGATGTATAATGCACATCATGTGATTGGTCATGGTGGTTTTTGTGACATTGACTCAATGGTGATAAGAAATAACATATTACAACATATAGGATATGTAACATTGATCCTTCATTTCCTGGGATGTTTTCTATTTTAACGTATAATATATGATAATCATGATAAAATGCATTTATTTTTATCACATAAAAACCATATTTTTGTTTTCATAATTTACAAAAAGCAATATCAAAAGATAAGATATATAAAAAACATGGGATTACAATGAATTTCATGAAAAATATCCTATATCATATGTAGTGATCAAATTGTATTTTATAATATCCAATAATGTAAGACAAGCCACATAAGAAATTATATATCATTTAAAATGTTATGAAACTCTACTTAAAAATTAAATCAAATAATATTTAATTAATAACATGCTATCATGAATAAAAAAAATGGTGAATTCATCACCTATTATGTGTTTCTAGGGATTAATCATCGATTGATCCATAAAACCAACTTCAATGGAACCCTTGAATTACTGTGATCAATTTGAATGATGTAGAAACTAAAAAATGTAAATAAATATTATTTTGCAACATACACCATATATGGTTATCAAGCTTTTCTTCATTCACATTTTGGACAAAGATTCTTGATATCAATCCAAAAGACTCCCTCTTAAATAGTCTATCCTGGACCTAAATCTATATCACCCTTCACTTGGGAATAATTTTACACAACCCTCATGATATCCTAGTAGATATGGTTAGAAAATAGATGATAATTAAGATAGCTTTAGGATAAGGTAAGAATCATTAGGAATCAATTACAAAACTCAAAAAAGACACTACCTCCTTTATATAGAATATTAGGAGACTCCAAAATCATTAATTAATTTTCATTATGCAGTGAAATACATTAATAAATATGTTTCTCATTCATTATTTTTTTCACGAAAAATCATCATTGACTCTTACATGCTTTCCATTATATAAAAATTAAAACTAACGATAGATTATGTGGATGATCATAAAATTTTAATAATTTGCATTCCATTACCACATCAATCATATAATACGATTGATCCAAATTAAAACCATTGTGATATACTTATACCATAAAATGAGATACTATTAAATGCATTGTCTATAGTGATAATATATCACTATATCTTACCATTTTATATACCCTAGACATTGTTTGATGATATATAAACCAAGTCATACAATATGCCTTTAATATGAATATTTCATACCCCTAGATATATATATATATAATATTCTATGGTATATGAAAATAAATATCATATACTATATAATTTATGGTATATATTAATCAATATCAATGGAAGTATATGTTCACAGTTCCACTGGTCGGTGGTTCTTTTCAACCTAAGGTTTTATAAAGTTCCCTCTGGTCAGCTAAGGGACCATATTTTATATCTTATAATAGTTAAGGATGTCATTTGTATTTTGGGGGAATAAAAAATTATCATATTTGTGTGGTTACACGAGTGAGAATTCTTGTTTAACCAATATCATTTATTAGTAATGGATTTAATCATGGTTTCACCATTTTGTTTTCTAATGTTTTATTTTCACATGAGAATTTGGTTTTTTATCTAGTTTATTCATGTAGAAGTTAATAGGATGTGTGGTTGAATCGTCCCATAAATAAGTTTATTGTCCAGTCCAAGACTCTCTTATAAATATATTAATATTCATGAATTCCTTCCAAATAAAAATATTGGTCACCAATTTTTGAAATTAATTAATTGAATATATTTTTAGAATAATACATAATAAGGAAGTTTTTTTTACTTTCATTTTATAAAATTTTTTAATCAATCTATAATTTAAATTTGTAAATGAAGAAAATTTAGAAATTAACATCATCTAGGGAGGTGAAGGTGTTTTGATATCAGTATTGGGTCTTTAAATGGGGATTCTCTTCTATCCATGTGAAAAGAATTAAATATATTGTTGCTTAGTATCATAAAATGATATATATCAAAACTTTTAAGGTCATATAACATATACTATTACTATTTCTTTTGAGGTTATGCATTAGGGAAATTTTTATGGACATTCAACAGGGGCCTCTAAGTGATAATTCATTGTAATGGTTTTGTAATTGAATTATTCATGTCTAAGCATTTGTGGTTTACTCTATATGATAATTTAGGTGATGGTATTAGGGATTATTCCTTGTTGGAGGTCAATGATAAGAAATTCCCAGTGACCTAGGTAATGGTTGGCCCTATGTATGAGGTTTAGGAAAAAAATTATCCTCATGTTGAAGACTCCATTAAAATAGTACCACTAATTTCAAAGGACCCACTTGGGAGAAATGGATATGTATGACCAACATAAGTGACCTATGTGAAGGTGTACCCCATGATAAACTATATGGACCCTGATGGTTGGGTGAAACTATCAAATTTGAGGTAGAATCATTAAGAATTGGTGACACCATGTTATAAAGACCACCAAGATAAAATTGAATAATTTTTCCTTAGTGGATGACCTGGTTGAGTGACATATTTATATAAGAATTTGTGGGTTGGGATCAATACTCTTGGATAAAAATTTCCTAGAAAATATAGAATTTTAACTATATTGTTAAAATAACTTCTTTATCATGGTATTTCACCGTTGGATATGCATTTAGTTTGAGGAAAGTGTTATTTCACAAGAGTATTATACATGAATCTCTCAAAGGAATAGAATTTTTTGTTCCTTCAACACATTCTCTTATGTTTTCAATCAAAAATCATTTTTTGTGATTTTTTGAGGTGTAGGATAGTCAATATATGACTTTTTTCAAACATCCTTATAATTTATCCATACATGATGAATATAGAGGATTGGAGATGCTACTATTAGAAATTAAATCCTACGAATGAATCCATTATTGTAAATATTACGAGCACCTAGGTGTCCATGAGGGTTCACATTATGGGTTGGACAATGGAATACATGAGAATTCTATTGAGCATGCATATAGAGACTTGAGGAGGAGTGTGTGTGGATTTGGAAGGGAATACAAAAAGTTACAATAGGGAGTGAAAGAAGATTTGAATTATGGTATTCATGATAGGCTTTGGATAAGGTTCACTAATACTCAACTTTTAGTGGGTATCACACCAAAAATTATTTTTAGCATTCTGTGGGCCTTTAAAAGTTGATAAACATCGTAATAAATCCTATCTTAATATAGATTATACATTTGATATATGTGTCCATTCTAGCCTTGTGATCTATCAAAACTAATAAAATAGAGATATTCTTACACGAGTTATCAATTATACTCATATCCATTGTTATTCAATGAATTTGTTTTCAAAAAGGTTATAAAAAATTTATATAAATATTTATTTTATAATTTATATTCAGTTACCAATACAAGTTACTCACAACTACAGAAAGAGATTATGAAATATTTTTTAATAATATGAATCCCTTAATATATGATGAATTACAAACACATGGATATTGAATTTTTATATTATTCTTGTATTAAATAACTTTTTAACCAAATTCAATTTTTTGTATTTGAATAATAATCACATCAAAAAATTTGAAATAATTTGTGTGACACAAATTATTATGCCATCAACTTTATGATTTAATCACAAGATGTGTAGATGTTTTATTCACATGATCATTTAAATGAATTTTTTTCAATATAACATTTAGAAATAAAATAAAATGTATATTTTATTGATAAATTATTAGAGGAAAATACTTTACATGGAACATCAGTATCATTTCATGCTAAAAGTAGTGCACATAATGTCCTGGAAGCTACAAGGGAACCTAATAGGGAATTTTTATAATTGATAATGGGGGAAAACTCATCAAACGTTAATTAAATTTGAGGATTGTAATAAGAAAGTATTTCATTAAATGATTTCTTATATATAAAATATGTTATATTAACATAATTTTTGGTCAAAAAATCCAATACGTCATTGTTTATTTTTTTAACTTTTGATGAAATAACTCTCATATACACAACAATATATTTCTATCCTTAATGTGGAAATATCCTAAAAATTTATTAATCTACAAATAATATATTTAATGAAATTTATTTTAGATTTCAGTGATAAAATTTAAGGATATCATCTTAGAAAATATATTTATATTAACAACTTGTCACATATATAAAACTAAGAATAAAATATCAAATTTTCATAAACATATAGAACGCTGACTAATTAATAATTTTTTGCTAATATGAATTATCTATTCATAATTCATATGCATTTTACACATATTATAACTAAATGTGAATGTTTTAAAATCATAAATCCTACTTTCACTCAAAAATTATATAACATTGTAAAAATTAAAAAAAATTCTCATATTATCATTAAACTGTAATAAAATTAATGTTTGATTAATTTTTTCATATTTAAACTAATAACATATCTATCAAATGATTTGTGTCAATATGATGACCAAAAAAAGGTTTTTATAATTTAAAAGTAACATTTTAGTTGAAAAGAAATAAAGGGAAAATACATTTATTTTTGCGAAAATATAAAATAATGAGTAATGAATAATTTTTAATGTTTAATAATAAATAAAACATTATTTCATCACATGGTGCAACCAATATGAATCAAAGTGTCTTTTTTCTAATTTAGAGCTAACATATCGGTAAAAACATGTGTCACAAGATCAAAACTAAGAATACCATCTTTAATTGACATGAAACTAAATGAAAATGATGAATGAATCATTTTTTACTAGAATGAGTGAGCTCTATATCATTACAATGTGTGGTACATCCAATATGACTGAATGTGAATGATATCAATTTATAAGTCATATTTTAGTTCAAAACATGTGTCACAAGTAAAAATTTGAGAAAATGATTTTGTATTATCAAGAAACTCTAGAAAAATTATATATCAATCATTTTGGACTTATTGGGATATACCCCACAACATTATGAAATGTGGTGTTCCCTTTATGACTAATGTATTAATTTTCAATTCATATCTAATATTTTCATTCGAAACGCATGGCTGAAGTTCATAATTAAAAAAACAGGCTTAGATTGACATAAATATCAAAAAATGAACACTGATTCATTTTTAATATTTTAATAAGTCACGAAATACTTGGATGTAGTATTTTGTTGTAATGATTTAATGTCAATGATTTAAATTTAAAAGTTATATTGTTGTTTAAAAGATGTTTCACATTCTTGAAACCAAGAAAATAATATTTTATTAATGTGAAATAATAGAATAATGACAAATAAATCATTTTCCCCATTTGAATAAACCTTACATCACTCTAATTCAAAAAATATTGGGTATGACTAAAAGTACTTGTTTCAAAATTATATGTTTTATCTTAGATAAAAACATGTAATTAATGATCATAAACAAGAGGAATAGATAAAATTGTCATAATCTATATAGTAATGACCTGTGAATGATTTTTCACCTATAAAATTTAACTTCTTATCATTCCTAAATGTGGTGAACATAATATTACTAGAAGATCATGTTTTTAATTAATAATCCATATTTTCTTTCAAAACATAAGTAGTTTTCTCAAATATAAGAAAAAACACCCATATTACCTTGAAAATTGATGCAAAATTTACATTTATTAATTTCTTTATAGGAATTAAACTCACATCCCATTGATGTGTGGTAGTTGTGATTATTTACAACATAATTTTTCAATTTAAAATGCATATTTTAGTTGAAAACATGCATCACATGCCCAAAACTGAGAAAATAGTTTTATATTGATTTGAAAATCTTGTAAAATGAACAGCAGATCATTTTTTGTTTATGTTAATGAGTATAATTTATTTCAAATGAATGGTTTGAATAGTAAGAGTAAAAGTTCTTGTTTTTCATTTTGAAGTCATATTTTTTTCTTATTAATTAAAACAACACATAATCACATGGATTTCATAATGATATACAAAAATTAATTAAGAATAATTTTTTAACACAATTAAAAACCAAAACATTTCTATGATTAATATGATTAGAACTATATGTTTTCAAGTTAAAAGTGTAATTTTATTTCAAAATGTACATTTCAAGCTCAAAACAAAGGAAATGATATCAAATTAATTTTTAAATGTTTGACAATGATTGATAAATTATTTTTCCTATTCAAATAAAACAAACATCATTCTAATATATCATATGAATTATATGAATAGGTTAATATTTTCAATTTACAATTACTACTTACATCAAAACAAAAATCACATCCTCCAAATCAAGGGGATGATCTTGTATTTGTCAGGGAAATATAGAACAATGAACTTAAAATCAAATTTGAACTATAGTAATGAAATATTCATCATTTTAACTCATATTTAACATAATATTATTTAAATTGTGTGATTTCCATGTATAATTAATACATTCATTCAATACGAGCTTCAAATAGACAAAATAGACAAAATATTTGTATATTTTCATTAAAAACTATAAGAAATTAATTGTGATTCATTTATATCACGTTGAAAATAAAAGTACAACAATTATGTGTGTGGTGGGATCAATATGAAAATAAGTTTATGATTTGAATTTAAAAATCTAGTTTTAGTACAAAATTATTTTCACATTTTGAAAACTATAAAAATGATATAATATTTTCATGGATATATAGAAAAATGAAATGTTAATAAATTTTAACATGTGTGAAGGAACCACATATAATTTTAAAGTATGGTATGACTGGAATGAGAGAAAGCGTATTTTTTAATTTTAAAATTCATATTTTAGAACAAAAATCAACACTATGAAAGGACAATCAAATTTTTTTGTCACTCTAAAAAATAACTAATGAATCATTTTTGACCTATAGAAATAAAAGTCAAGTTATTATAATTCTTAATGTTGTAAAAATGAGTTAAAGCTTGTGTTTTCAATTAAAAAATTATATTTCATTTATAAAATTGTGTCCCAATCTCAATTCCAAGAAAAAAAACTAATATTAATGTGAAACTATATAAAAAATATAGATGAATAATTTATAATCAGTTGGACTAAAACACATTTATTTTTGACATGTGGAGAAACTAGTATGAATAGAACATTATATTTTCATTGTAGGAGTTATATTTTAAATAAAACCACATCCCAATTTCACAAAACCAATTAAACACACTCATATTATCCTAAAAATATATTAAAATTAATTTTTATCAATTTCTATCAGGTAAGAATTGATTATATGTCACTCAAATGCATGGTTCATTTAAGATGAGTTAATGTGTATTTTTACCATTATATTTATTCTTCATTTTTTTGTGCTATTAAAAGAGGGAATGTTGATTATTGATACTTATATATTTATTTTTTCAATTACAAGTTTAATTATATGGTAGATTGAATGATATTGGAATATATATTTATAATGGAATCGTTCTAAATAAGCTCTTATTACGTAATAATTATAATTTTAAAAAATTAGGGAAAAAATTATGTATTAAAATATTCTGAAATAATTTGGTTTCTTAATTGAATTTAATTTTTTGATTATGAAATGCTTTATATTTTATCTTCTATTTTACATACTTTGAATATATGTGTTCTTTATATTTCTAGGAAATCATAATTCTATATAGTTTCTATATCCATTATTCAACACATTCTAATGTTTTGAGAATCATTAACAATGCTCTATTCTATGTCAGTACTGACTACATTAGTGTTTTTTAGTGCTATGAAAGGACATTGCTTGTATTGAAAAAATTAAATTATGTTTCATTGAATAATGGTTACTCAGAAATCAATTATAGAAAAACAAATATATTTGTAGTTAATTGTCCAAAAATTAAAACACAATCATAAATTCCATAAAAATCATTAATTTAATGGTTATATAAAAAAATCTATCTAATATGTTTTAATAATTCATGAATATTATTATCACTAATGATGCCATATTTGTAATAAACCATATGTGATATATGGTTGGATGGGATTCAAATATTTATTATGATGGATAAGGAAACAATAAAAAAATTCCATCATATAAAAAAATTATATTCTAATGTATCATTTATTTCTCTCCAATACTATTAATAAGGATTATACTCATTCCACTGCATTTTTTTAGGGTACCCTTCAAGTTATTGAGGTTACAAGTACAATAACCTGTCTTCCAGAAGCCTTATAATATCTCAAAATATATCATTTTATTAGTCTCAATTTCTATTCTACACTACATACCCACTTTCCAAAATGACTACTAGTTTTGAAATTTTGATTTTCTACATTTTTTACACTATCATTTTCAAAAAAAAATTCTTCTATAATAAAAAAAAAATAAACACATTTATTCTCCTACATCACATTACTATATCATGTTATTATATATTCAATTATGACCTTAATAATTCTCTTTATCATTCCATGTATATTTCTTCCTTATAAGTCATTTCCTAACCATATCGATCCATATCCACTCACATGTTCTGTAGTGCCTATGTTTTGGGAAGTTATTATTTTTTAGTGTATAATATAAGGATAATTATTAAATATTTTGACATAATGATCTCTTTATTTCATTTAGAAAATAGTTGTTTATATTATTTAAAATATGATTTTTTTTACTTCACCATTGGATGAGGAATGTCTTTATTTACATTTGAGCCAATGATTTATTTTAATTTTAGTTGTAAATATGATTTTAGAGGAATCATGGTTTATTAGAATTGTTAGATACATATTGAAAAAATGGAATTTAAGTTCACATAATTCACTCTTAATAATATTGTATAGGACAATCATGCATGGTAACTATAATTTTTCATTTTTGGGTATAATAAAATCATGGTTTGGATGAAATTTGGGGTCACAATTTTTCCTAACCATTTTTTTAGGGGAAAGTTTAGAGAAATTAAATTTTAATTTCCAGAATAAAAATCTAAGAACACATTAACACCACCATTAAACATTGAATGGATCTCATAATTACTTTTATTTATTTTGAGGATTCTCTACCTTAAAATAAAAAATTTTAATTTGGTATTTATTTCATTAAGATAAAATCAAATGTTATGGATTAATTTTCTCTTATTTTTTATATCTCTCTATTTAGATAACCATTTTTCATAAATATTTTAATGTCAGTGTTGGATTTATGAATTATTTGGATAGATAATTATAATATTTGTCTATCATAATTTGGTATTAATGGATTCAAAATTATTTGTGGGATTCGTATATCTTTACAATTGAGAATTCATAAAAACAATGTTTCATGGTATGTTAATCTTATCTTTTATATGAATTGGTTAATTTCTTTTGTTATTAATTTATTGTGATATATTGTGGGATTCAATGTTCAAATTATTTGTGTCAATTCATAAGAATGTTTTATTTTTTAAAATACATATTTTCGAATAAATTCACCTTTTATGTAACATTGGGGATTTTTTCAGAATTTATTTTGAAATGAAATATTGGAATTAAAATCAAGGATTCAAAAAGTGTGTCAATTATTTTTATTTTGAATTTTGAATTTTTTTGTATAAAATAATGTGACATTTCAAATTTTATTTTTTTATATAATTTCTACAATTATTTTATCTAATTAATTGTCATAAATTTCTTTATAATTTTAATTTAAATTCATGGTTGTGAAGATGGGTTTTTTGATTTATATAACGGGGTGTGTCTGAATGTGTTGAAAATATTATTTTTTGGCCTATTTTAATAATGCCTATTCCTCATCTATGGAAAAGTGTGGAACATAGGGAGAACTTATTATGTTGAAAAAATTGTTGATTTGGTCTAGGTTATAAGTATAAAATCATTATAATACAGGTTTAATGGATAAATATTGTTTATACACAGTATATTCTAGAAATCAATGGAACATGGAAAAAAAATTTACCGGTGGGAGATGTGTAGAAATCCTTCGAATGAAATTTTATTTTTTCCATATAGGGTGGTCCTAATGAATTTCTGGGAAAATATAAATTTTATAATGTGATAGGAAACAATTTTTTTTATGAATTTTTGGAATTTTTTATTCCTATAAGGAATGTTTTATAAGAGAATGTTATTTAAACATTATTACTAAATATTATTAGTTTTCAATTTGATTTTAATA
This sequence comes from Viscum album, assembly GCA_963277665.1. NCBI lineage: Eukaryota > Viridiplantae > Streptophyta > Magnoliopsida > Santalales > Viscaceae > Viscum > Viscum album. The sequence goes on from OY728164.1 coordinate 1,202,441,209, forward strand.
AAATGTGAAATTATTGGTAATATAAATGATCCTTTTTTTATTTATTTTCTTAATTAATAATTTATTTTTTTAATAAAATGTATTAAATTTTTAATTGTTTAAAATAATTTCTTATGAAACAATTTTTTCATTAATATGTATTGATGTATTTAAGAAATCGTTTTGAGTTTTATACTCACTCCTACAAGTTCTAACCTGAATCGAACAACTAGTTCATCACTTAAGCTACAAGCATGCCAACTGGTCAACCCAGTACATATATACACTAGGCCAAGGTATGGGGATTACCATCGTGTAGTAATATAAAAAAATATGGGATTCTATAAACTATGAAAAACTATAATATGTAAATTTTTACACCATGAAAATTATCTACAAATACAATAAGTGTGATTGAGAAATCAACTAAATGGTATACAATTAATGAGTGGAACTTTATTCGATATGTAAAAAACATTACATGAATCCACACAGGGGAAATATATGTTCATAATTGGACATCACCATGTACAGCCTACTTAAGCCATGGTAAGACACCACCAAGATAAATGAACTCTAGGATCCACCTCTATTAAAATCCATCACCACTATGCACCACCTAATTTCACTAAGAATAAGTATTGGAATGCTTCAATAGCTCCATGAAATTGAAGACCATTTTCAAATCACAAAATGTTTTCACAGACCCACCACATATGGTCACAAATCCCATGAATTGTCAAGGATAAAATTATTAGGTTGGATACCTAGAAACCAAAAATAAATGATAAATCAAAAAGTCAACTCATGAATCAAAATAGGAATGTAATCAATGAAAAGAAAATAAGACAAATATTCTCTAAGACTACTATGTTTCTCAGATATAGGGTGTCCCTACCATCTGATATTATCTTTATATTGAGAATTTATTATGGTTAACTAGGGATACTCATAACATTGATGAATAAAAAATATTAATATAGAAATATCATCTATAAGTTACACCATTAAGGAAACTATTGCGTAATATGTGGTGTTAATAAGATTGATGTATTTGAACTAATCAGCCTTTCTAACTTCCACACAACCACCTAGAACCTTAACAGGGAACCCACTCCCCCTGAAGATTATGTTCCATTTAAGAGATCACAACACATTATCATATGAAAATATTTTAGTATCGCACTGAATGATATATTGGTGAAATGAAAAAAAGAAGAGTTTCCCACTACTTATTACCCAGATATATAAGAATCATTCACAGTAAGTTACGCATGTTGCATCATAGAAATTTTAATTGGGGGCCCATGGAACATTGATGTATACATATTGGATGAAGGTGTACTAAACCATGATATTGGAATCATGCCTCATCAACCATGACATGTGAAATATGGGTGTTTCTAAAATCCATGGATAGAGGTCTCATAGCATGAGTATGTGGGGGAGTATGAAACTCTAGAAGATTCTTTGGGGACCCACACCTCTATAGGGTCAAGGGGGTACTAACCCTATGCCTGATCTAGAGGAATAATGACTGATATTTGAAAGGGATTACTGAACTCTAAGAATAACATAGGTCGATCATCCATATGATCTACAACTCTTCAAGGGCATACATGACCGTGTGTCCACATTAATTGTCTCACCTGAAACCAATCACTGGTAATATAAAGTCTAGGATATTAAACATCCCAAATATATGTATGTCTCATAAATGATGTTAAATAGGGATTTATAATCACAGTATATAATAAAAAATGTTAATAATGTACTAATCATGTGCCTATATCAAAGTCACCATATAGTAGATATGAAAATTCTGATTGATTGAAAAAGTATGCACCATGTACTCTAGGTAACATAGTATGACCCCTCATGAAATTTATGAGGATGTAATAATATTTAAATGTAATGTATGGTTCAACCAAAACGATTAGTACAATAATGTTCATGAGATTTTGGACTTCTGGGGTTACTCGATGTGTATCACTGATACATGAGAACATGTCATCTCGATACACATGTGGTGTTCATAGTGGTACATGGTTTCTGAATCCCAATAGGTACACAACATATACCTCCAGTTTTCTAAATTGTGTATTCAATGGAAGTAATTATATTCCAAAAGAGACACATGTTTTGTTGTTTATAGAGTTCTCTATTCTTTTTCCACCTCTTTAGTCATGTTGTGCATTTTTTGCATGGAGTGTACTCCAATGTATGTCATGTATGGTTTTCGGTCACATAATATTCCACACCATGTGTTATTTAATCGACCCCTACGTGGAATTTATGTCCTTGTAACATGTCATGTGAATTTTTTTATAAACATTCAATTCCTTATCAATGAAACCTAAGGTCCTACTTAAAAATTCATTTCTTGGCCACTATATAGTGTAGTCATATTCTTCAATCAGATTTCAGATTCCTCTATTTTTTCTTCCTAATTACAAAATCCACCTATGATCATTCCAATTACACTTCTTGACCCCATATAGAATCATAAAAATTCCTTTTAAATGCCCATATTATCCCTACTACACCACCACGAGGAAAAATAATCCTCACCATTCAATAACACAACTCATGTCACTGTTAATCCATACTAGTGAATACACTTGCCTATTATTACATCATTTCCTATTCTTCCACATACATTTATGACTAGCATGATACTATGTTGAACTACTCATTTAATATCTAATCAACACAAGGATGACAATTATTTATTATTAGGATAATAAATTATGAGAGTGGAAAAAAATCAGTGCCAATTATAGATCCCAAACACTCTAAATTCCATATGAAAACATGATCACAAACAATGATGAAGAGTAGAATCCCAGCAAAAAACTTTTGGAATAATAAATGATCGATGAAATTTTTTTGTGGATTATCAAAAAATGTTTGTCAAAAAATTAAATCATCAATTGAAGTATGGTTACTTTGTAATTCATAGATTATATGATAAAAATATTACAAGAAATAAAGCTAATGAATTTCATAACAAAATAAAATGAAGAAAGAAACATAAATAAAATGAAATGTCCTAAATCAATAGAAAATCATCATATCTTGGCCATTCTATTTCCACTAATTCATGGTATACCATTGTTATGTGATGAGTTTTTCTATGATTCTCATTCTAATAATTTCATTAACATCTCTAAAAAGAATTCTTGTCTCCACCCTCCCCAATCCTCTCTAGGAATCATGCAAATGAAAATGGATAACCCAATAAATAGAAAGGGTATTTTACATCAACTCATCCAGGTCAACCAAGATTTTTAATAAAATATTAAAAAATAAGGTTCAAGGACGTATTCATGGGCATAGATTTTGCACCTCGATTAGGTAAAACTACACATTCTAGACACAACCATGGTGTCATAATTTTTATCTGATATCACGTTTAAGGGACACAAAAATATATATTAAAAATAATATTTATTTAAATAATATAACTTAATAGTACCCTAACAATTCACCATTCATTGAAATTCACAGAAAATAATAAATGGAATTAAAACCCATCCTTTAGATCAAAATTAAAACTAAAATAAGATACGGTCATCTTTTAAGTTAAATTTATTTTTTTACACCTGGGTATGTCTACAGACTGTTAAACTAAAAATTTAGGTAAGTCACAATCAGGAAACATCCGAGTCACTATAATCTACCAATAATTATGACATAACATATCTAAAAAGGAATCAACTGGAGCTATAAAACTAAAAATAAATAAAATTCTTATGTGTTAAAGTCAATCCACCCTCTCACATACTTCCATCATCATAATAAGATTGATTACTATGAAAAGATGGTATGAAACGTCCCATAAAATAAAAAATACTCTTTCATCATCAAATTTATCAAATCTAGATCATTTAAAACTAAAATATTAATAGAAGAATACTACAATATTATATATGTCTTCTAGAGATTTTACACCATAAATTTTTTTTCTCATCCAATGGTCATCATTCATATGGGTTTAAGTGAATTAAGTAATCATAGATATTATCCTCGAATGAAAGGATTCATCACATGGTATAATTATACTCCCTATATTTTAAGAAAAATATTGATATTTTTTATAATTGAATATGATATCTATTTCCCCCTCCATTGAGTTCTTCACAAATATTTCTCACCAACCGCATAAGATTTACATGGTTGTGTATTAATTATATATTATATTATATTATATATCGTCTTCTATAGACAAATATATAGAAACAATTCTACTAGAATAAGTGTTAATGTTAAAATGGTAAAACTATCTTATTTTCATCGCAAATATTCAATGGAAATTTCTATTCACACCCAGGTCTCTAAGAAATATTGTATACTATGATGACAACATCTGATTTTTGTGGTTGTTTTTCATTTGTGTAATATACTTATGATAATATCAATGATTATATACAACCACAAAAAAGTGAACCTAATTACATTAGTACTTATCGATGGCCCAATGTACTACAATATAACGTGGATACTAAATACTATTCTAATTACCCTTATCATTCAACTCAAAACCCAAGGTTAACACCTTATAAAAATTAGGCACCGAAAAATCATAACCTCAATATAAAATATAACCCCACACCATAAAACATTAGGTTACATGTTATGGAAATGTTCATAAGGACAGCCTAGACATGGCACACTATGGGTCACACACCATGGGTTGGTACTTTGTCACAATTTTCTTCATGTTATTTAATACAAATACCAAGGTAAATCATTTATTTACATTTGGTAGAAGATTATGAACCCCTTATATTTTTGAAATCCCTTCTAGGTTTGTCACCTAAGAGTATATAGTTACATGAGAGCACTAAATCAATCCCACTTATAAAAGAAAAATTTGTGTCCACCACCATCGATTGTTGCTGATAAATACCCCCCCTCCCCCCCACACACACACACCCAAAAATCAACATATACAAGTTTAATGGATTAAGTGACCACTTCATCAACCTAAAATGTAGTTTCCTACAACGGGTTTTAGAAACCATAAAACTATTCTGTTACTCTAATATCATCAATTTTTACGACATTAACTTCACCAAGGACAACCACAACCTTATGAATATAAAACTCCCACTATATTTTAATATATAGTTGGTAATCACATTGTAAGACTTGGGATATCCCAAAATTCCGATTTAGATCATACAAAAAATAAAATAAGGAAACATTTAATCAGTGTATTCCATAAAAATTGTTACAGTATTCATCATTATTATCAATAAAACATCACCGCTATCTTAGGAATGAAAGATAATCCAAATACTTTTCCCCCATCATGGGGTAGCCTTGAGACACCATTTTGTAAAATTTACACATTCTCTAATATTTATAAAAAATGAAACCTCAATAAAATTCATATTTTATAGAGTCATGTTTAATTCCTTATGGGTAGATAGGTAAAATTTCATGAGGGTTATATCGTCTCACCACACATTAGGGGAACCCACTCACCACTATATGTGTAAATTTCCTCAATTACTCAACCATCCAACACCTTAAAACACATGAAATGGGTAACCAATCCAACCCAACGTATTTTTCATTTGAAGAAATATCTAATATAAAATAATCCCATGAAGGTAATATTTCACTATTAATGTTAATCTCAGTTCACCAAAAATGTATGAGTGGAAGATAGTCACCCCCATGGAAAATTCATTTGTCAATATGGATTTTCTCGTGGTCCCAATAAAAAATGTATCTCCCAAAAAATGTTTCTAATATAATTTCTCACACTTATGTGAACCTGTATAAGGGTATGTAAATATATAGATAAAATAATTCCATAAATTCAAACAGATATCAAAATACCATGGACATTCATTTCACACGTTAGGTGTGTCCCAAACGATAAAGACTCCATGATTTATATAATCCAACTGATGGTTTTAGTGATTATAGTAGATAAATTCATAATCTACCTACAATGGATCCAGTAACATTGGATTCATAGTGAAAACAGACCTTAAATAGGTTAATTTTTATCATTATTAGAATCTATTTTTCCAATGCTACATATAATACAGAGGTTATACATGGCCTTGATATAGTGTTCCTTGGGTAAAAAATCATACCTAGTCCAACATGAATATTATATATACACTACGAATACTCAAAATCAAATAATTTCTCAAGGACATCAGTGTTGGTGGTTTTTCAGGTGAGAAAAAACCCAACCCCATATCCTTTTTGGTTACTCTGGTAAAACTGTCCATCACAAACAACTGCTCATCACAAATAATTCATAGGTAATTTATTATCGGGTTTTTGGGGTCATGATGTGTACTCATACATGGTCACATTTCCTTGTAGAGGGTCCAACATGTTCAGATAAAATTTTATCCTAAACAAATGGCCAAAATCTAACAATGGTAATGAAATTATATCATGAGTTCATGAAAAACATCATGTACTAATGGATCCATATACCTCATAGTTATCTTAAGACAATATTGAAATTTTGGGTAATAGGTGGAAGAATTATTCAAATTCCCTTACACATTGACATCAACTAATTCAATATTTCATATTGATTAGGGTCATCTTAAAATCAAAGAATCTGACGCAACTTAAACACATACATTTTAATTTTCTTAAATGTTGCGTCATCAGTAGAAACTACTATAAATATAAAATAAGGTCTATAATAATAAAATAAATATTCAGAATATACATCATATCTTGGTTTATGTATTCCTCTAGAGTGAGTCTCTAGAAAAAATCATCGTTGCTCAACTATTTAGAAATGAGAGGCTCAACTCTAGGAACAATAACTTCCTGACCCTACCACTGAATACATATTGGTTGTATACATGTGGGAAAATTATTGAATGGATAATACCTTTATTATTAGTTCATATCTAGATGATTTGTAATAGTAATGATATGAAATATTACATGGGACCACTACATGATTCATGGGACATCCTGACTATACCCAATAAATGAAGCCTTAGAGATCTTCATAAACTAACATGTTATTAGTGTCTTAGAGAATAGATACATCAACCCCCAGACCTATTATATTCCCCTTTTTATGACTAATTAACTCGATACCATTATTCTATTAATTCCCTAAATTCTCAAAACATTCCTCATAATACCACTAACTCAAATGTAAGTTCCTAAGATTGACCCATCCTAATAAAACTCTTACATGAACTAAACCACCGGGGCCTCTCCCATACATGTAGTAATAATAGTTTTCCACACTGTGACTACCTAAAATGGTTAAAGAGATCATTAATAGTACCAAATAAGAATATCACATAACATGTGAGGACTTATCCGGTGACATCCTATAAAAATTTAAATCTTTAAATTGAAAAATAACCAACATTTCCATATAAAATTATAATGCAAATACTGATCAATATATGATGCATGAGTGGGAAATCACAAGATACATACTAAAAAATATTGGATACCGAAATGGGTAAATACATATATATAGAACCATGTCACCAAGTACAATTAACTCAATATATCAGAAGACACAACCATGAAACATAAACTATTGTTTCAACATCTGCTAGAAACGATCACTACTATAGAGCATTGAATTCCGCCAAGCTTCCTCTACAAACAATCCATAACAGTTCATTTATTATGAATATATTATCTAATCTACACATAATATACACTAACAAAACATGTGTGGGAAAACATTTTATTAATTTATGACTATAAACAGACTTTTTAAGACACCGTAAAACCATAAAGAAAAGATAAAGTAACAAGTCACCTAAAAATTCGGAAGAAGGGTGTAATCTAGGAAAAAGAATGATAATAGTAATGATTTAATACTAATATATATTTGGGAAATAGGGTAGACACAATCGCCTCACTCATCTCTAGAATGTTAATTCCTCAATGTTAACTAGGGATGATAGGAATATTAAAGGCTAATTAAGAATAAATTTGACAACATAATTTTACATATCAAATTCAAAAAAATAGTACATCATAAATAATTTCATAACAATTATATGAAGTAGTGAAATTTAAAAAATTAATTTTATAGAATACAATATGATTCTATCATAAAATTGTCATAGGATGTGATATTTAAAGGACCACGGAACACCCTGAGAGGGGAGGGGTGAATCAGTGTGACAACTTTTTCTTCTAATGTGATTGATCTGGTTCCCACGTTGTTAGGAACTTGTTTAACCTATATGATGAATATGATCAGAAATCAATCATTCACATGCACAGAGAAGACACACCACTTTTTACTTGGTTCACCACTAAGGGCTACGTCCAAGGAGCATACGCTGAAAAGTTTTCGGTCGTACCAAATTCCACTAATCTTTACTAGCTGTGGATTACAAAGGTTTGGGCATAGTCACCCGGTCCCAGGCTCACTGGCTTTACAAAGGTTGAGGGATAGCTCACTGCTTCCCTCGGGTCACTCCCGTTGACCCCGCCTGGCTCACTTCCCTTGGTGAAGTCACAATCATATTATAGACATGAAGGTCTCTTCATAATTGCTCAATGAATGCATCCTTTTCATTATGTGGATGCTCTATTGAAGTCTAAATATCACCCGTGAACTGATCTACAACATTCGTTCAGCACCAAGAAAACTAGAAATCCTCAACAGAACATGGCGGGCCACTCCAAGGTGGCGCGCAACTTTCAAGGATGGCGCGCAAGTTATAACTGTTGCACAAGTCCACCTTCGACACTTGCATGATTCTATCTTCTTTAAATCCAAACTTATGTGACTCAACTTATTTTCAACTCAAGACGATTTTGAAACCTAAAGTAAACCTATCGTATTACTTCTATTATGGCACACAAGTATCACCAAATCACTTGCACGAATACTAGATGAGCATCAAACAACTGTCACACTACTCCACCTGGCGCGACCCACCAAAACTTGAGAGACATCAACACCTGTTCCGCGGGAGCTCTGAATTTCTTCAAGTCCAAATTTTGTATAAAATGAGGAGGGGCGGTCCTCTATTTATAGGCATTCAGATACCGTGCGTGGCGGCATGTAAGTCTTCCCTTGGCGCACAAGTCACTTGTGTGACCAAACCAATACTTGCGCGACCCTCTTTCCTTTTCCATATTTTCATTACTCATTCTAAAAAAAATCAGGCGCACAGGTTTCCAAGCCTCCAAGGCCTCAGAGCACAAGTCTCTTTGCCAAAAACACATGTCTCCATATTTCAAATTTTGATGCCCAAAAATTTGGAAAACACTGGGAAACGACGCCAACTTCAATATTATTGTCCGGTTGAACTATATGATCACCTTTCTCGTACACATTCTAATCTTCCACTATGGATTGACAAAAAACACAAACCATACTCCAAATCATGCATAGAAGACCATGGTTCCAACAATCTCCCCTATTGGGTTTGTTGGCAATCAAAAAATAAATTCAATAGATCTCCATCCATGTGCAAACCAAAAATTAAAGAATCATCTTAGCCAACACTCTAAGTCTATGTGAACAATGTTGGGTGTAGAAAACAAGAGAGGAAGCTTGAATTGGGTTCCCGTGTTTTAGGAATTCTCAATGACGCCTGAGAAGCATTACATGACCAATGAATACCAATGTTTTCTTTCTAATTATTCTCATTACAGAAGAATTACTTGCCTGAATTTATTCCTTTCTCCCCCATTGACAATAAATCCAAAAACAGTAATTTGTTCAACGTTCAGCTCAAACCATACTACCCCTAGATAGTATCTCCCCCATAAACCTTCATTACATCCATAAACAGATAAAAAAAGTTATCACAAACAAGGATAGGGGTATTGCGTAACCTCCTTAGGCACTGGGAGGTGGCTGAACACCGAGGATCCACTGATGCTTCTCAAACACATCCGCAGATAGTGTCTTGGTCAGGATATCAGCCAGTTGCTCATTAGTTCCCACCTGATCCATTTTAATCACCCCTTGTTCAACATTTTCTTTTATAAAGTGAAACCTGATTTCAATATGTTTCGTACGGGAATGCTGAATAGGATTCTTCATCAGATCAATTGCACTCTTTTTATCATAGTAAATCACTATTGGTTTCTTTACCTCATCACTAATATCAGTTAATTGTTGCTTCATCCATAGTAGTTGAGTGCATGCCCTTCTGGCAGAGATATACTCAGCTTCAACAGTACTAAGAGAAGTACTTTATTTTCTCTTGCTCAACCAGCCAACACATTTCTGCCCAATATAGAAGGCTCCACGACTAGTGGAATTTCTGTCTACTACATCACCAGCCTAGTCAGCATCAGAAAACACTGATAATTTACTATCCCTGCCTGCAGCAAAAAATAACCCGATGTTATGTGTACGTTGAATGTACCTCATGATTCTTTTTACTACCGCCATATGTTCCTCCATTGGATTAATCTGAAAGCAGGCCACAAGGCATGTGGAAAAGACAATATCTGGCCTTTTCTCTGTCAGGTATAGTGGGCTCCCAATGATCCTCATGTACATGGTGGGATCAAAATAGGCCCCATCCTCATGCTTTCCATATTTAGTTCCAACTGCAATCAGATTTGACATTGGTTTGGAGTCTTGGATATTAAGCTTCTTCAGCAGCTATCTTGCATATTTTTCATGAGTAATGAAAGCGTATTCCTTATTTTGAATCACCTGCAACCCCAAGAAATATGTGAGCTCCCCAATTATAGACATTTCAAATTATTATTTCATGTGGTTGGCAAATTCGTCCACTGATTTCTGCCTTCTGCCACCAAATATGATATAATCAACGTAAAATATAACCATGAATTGATCTTTTAGAGAATTATTCTCATAGAGATTTTGATCTACTCCTCCTCTTTTGAATTCCAGCTTCTTGATATATGAATCCAGCCATGAGTACCATGCCCGTGGTGCCTGCGCCAAACTATATAGATCTTTCTTCAATTTGCAGACCTTTGTTTCCTCAGTAACCAAAACAAATCCCACAAGTTGTTCAATGTATACTTATTCTTTCAGTACATCATTCATGAATTTTTTCTTGACATCCATTTGATATACTTTATATCCTCTTTGGAATGTCATGGAAAGTAAAATCCTGATGGACTCCCGTCAAGCCACTGGAGAAAAGTTTTCTTCAACATCAATGCCTTCAATCTGGGAGTATCCTTTACATACCACTCGTGCCTTATTTATGATGACACTTTTGTGCACATCAAAGTTATTTTTGAAGATCCATTTGGTACCAATCACATTGTGAACTTCAGGTCTCTGGACAAGATCCCATGTCCAATTCTTGTCAATCTGATCAAATTAATCATTCATGGATTTCACCCAAGATTCATCATTTGTAGCTTCTTCGAATGAGGATGTCTCTACAATTGATAGAAATGCAGATTGTGTGTTATTCATCATCCTTATTGTTTGAGTGGGTTCACTCTTGTCCCCAATTATGTTGGATGGATCAATATCAGCTCTTCGATTTCTCCTGCGAGGTTCAGTTTCATTCTCTTCAGCCATAGTTTCTTCTTCTGATTCTTCTTCAAAGTCAACATCATGATCCGACTGCTGAGTGTTTTGTACAACTTCCTCTATTTCTACATTTGTATTTTCTTCATGCTCACTTTCTTCCAGACTTTCTATCATATCAGCATATGACGTCCTTGAAGCATTTGTGGTTTTATTTTTAATTATCTTAACATCACTTCTTTCCACAATTCTTCCTAAATGCTTGTGGAAACATTTGTAGGCATTGATGTTCATTGAGTATCCGTGGAAAATTCCATCATATGCATTGTTTCCATACTTCCCTTGATTTCATTCTTTTTTCATGATGAATCATTTACTCCCATAGACATGAAATTACTTTAAAGAGGGCTTCCATCCATGCCACAATTCATATGGTGCCTTCGTCTCACCAATATAATGTTCTGTTTGATTCTTAATGTACACTGCTACTTGAACAACCTCTTTCCAGTAATGTTGTGGAATAAGACTCTCAATTAGCCTAGTTCGTGCCATGTTGTTGACCTGTCGATTCCTACGTTCAACAACTCCATTTTGTTGTGGAGTTCTCTCAGCAGCTACCTCATGCCGTATCCCATGCTACTCCAGATAGTTTCCAAATTCAATGGACGTGTATTCTCCTCCATTGTCAGATCGCCACACTTTGATTGTTAGTCCAGTATCATTCTCAGCTATTCGCCGATATGTTTTCATGTAGTCACGGACTTGTCGTTTCCTATGAATGACCATCACACATGCCATTATACTGTAGTCATCTATGAAAAGGACAAAGTACCTTTCTCAATGAGTTTTAGTAAAATTTATCGGCCCACATACATCTGTATGAATCAGGTCAAGAATGTGAGATTCCCTTTTCTTCTTTGGCCGATATGAACTGCAGACCAGTTTCCCACAAATGCAAGCATCACAAGATTTTCACACTCATGCTTTAGGTTGGGAATGACCATGATAATTCTCAATTTTGATATTTTCTCCATTTCTTGTTGATTGATTTGTCCAAGTATCTGATGCCACAAATTTTTTTCTTCTTCAACAGTCATGTAAAAGACATTTTCTTCACTATCTACCTGATACAAGTTGCCTTCTATTCTACATCCCTTCATAAGTGAATTGCCTGTCTTTCCCTTGATATTACATCCTTTCTGATTAAAAGTAACTATAAATCCCAAGTCACAGAGTTGACTCACGCTGAGGAGATTATGACGTAGTCCATCTACGTAAATGACTTTAGTCTTCTTTAGTTCTCCATTAGCTAATTCAGTACTTCCACCCCCTTTGATTTTAAAAACATTATCATTACCAAATCATACTATACCATCAACCTTCCTTTTGATATCCGTTAGCAAGCCATCATTACCTATAATATGAGATCAACAACCGCTATCCAGAATCCAGGTACTGTCATTCCATGTAGCTTTGAGGGCCACCTCAGCAAGGTGGGATTTTACAATCTTCTTCCTTTACTTCCATGAGACATTGGATTGAGTATATAGTACTAAAGTCCTTTCAATTATCTCTTCTGTATACCTGGGTTCTTCATAGCTGAACTCTTCTTTGAGAGGAGAAAACCTGTTTGAAAGAGAAACGTTGTCTTGCTGACAAGACTTGACTTGTCTTGAACTTTGGTGTGTGGTGTCCATGTCCTTCCTCTACCTGTAATTATCAGCCTTAAGACCAAAGTTAGAACAACGATAACAATATCCATAGAAATTGTTTCTTCTATAAAAATTAGGATATGAATTTGTTCTCCTTTTTTGAACTTCTATATCTTCTCCATTCAGATAACTTCTTGCCTCTTCGCAATAAGACATGGTATGACCCAGATAGCCACAGAATTGACACTTTATGAGAGGAAATGTCTTCACACTTAAATTTCTCCTCATACCTTCTTGATTGGGATAATATTTAGACTGTCTATCATTTTTGAATGTATGAGGATAATTTTTAGTTCTCCTTTTAGTTTGGATTGACGGTTCCTTTTTCAGCACATTAGGCAATGTTTCAACATGTTCAACTTTCATCCTATCTTTCTTTTGGATCTTTTCACTTCCAGCAGTTGATGACTCAACCTTACATCCAATTCCACTCTTTCCCATGCAAGCGGGTCTTTGATCACTCCATATTTTTCCAACTCCATCTGAACCACAATTGGCTCTTGCTAGTAATTCTGCATCTGAGAATATTTCAAACTGTATTTTCTTCCTCGATTCTTTTTGAATTGATTCAGTCTCAAGTTCAATCCTTAGAGTAACAACTTCCTCCTCAAGACCCTCAGAAGTCTTGGATTTTTAATCTAGTCTGGAGGTGAGGTCAATGATGACCTTTTCCTACTCTTCAATTCTCAGCTTCAGATCCACTACATCATCATTACTTTCAATTATTTTAGACTGTACCTTCACAAATTCTTCCATCCGTTTAATTTCAGATTCATGTTGATCAACGTATTTAGTTGATTCTTCTACAACTGATTTCCACTTATTTGAACTCTTACATTTAATCTTAAGCTTACTAACTGCATCCTTAAGTTGCATCTCAGGATCTACACAAGTTCTCAGTTGTTTTTCTCCCCCAGTATCTTCTCACTTTTCAATAGTGGCAATCAAGGAATCATGGTTCCTAGTTTTAAATTTTGGTTCTTCTTCATCACAGAATTCATTATCATGTTCTTCCTCTTCCCAGACAAAACACTTCCTTTGCATTTTCTTTCCATATTTTAAGTCTCCCTTTTTTAAGAACCTTCTATGAGGCTTCATGAAGCTTTCATCTTCGCTATCTTCATCGTTGATCTTTCTTAAGCACTGAGAGGCAATGTTCCCAACTTTTCCACAATGAGAATATGTGAGAGGTAACTTCCCTTTGAATTTCCATTTTCCCTTCTGGAACTTCTTTGCAATGAGAGAAAGGATTTCTTTTTCTTCATCATCTTCACCACTACTATCTTTTGAGATTTTCAGTTTATCCATGTCCTGGAATTCCACTTCCTTTCTCACACGAGTCATAGCATCTTCTGGTTTGACTCTCATTTCATATGCTACCAAGCTGCTCAGTAGATCATCGAGAGAAAGTTTGGAAGGATCTCTTTCCTCAAGGGATAACACTTTTTCATTGTACAGAGGTGGAAGTCTTCTTAATATTTTCTTTACAATATCAATGTCTTTAATTTCTTCACCTAGACCCCGAATTGCTCCAACCACTTCTGTAATTCCATTGAAGAAAGAGTCTTCATTCTCGTCTGGATGCATCTTCAGATCATCAAACCGATTGTGCAACACTTGTAGTTTCACCTCCTTCAATTTTTTATCCCCTTCAAAAATATTCTCGAGATTATCCCACATGGATATTTCTAAGGTGAAATTAATCACCATTAGGTAGATATGATCAGAAAGGGCTGTAGTAAGTTCATTTTGTGCTTTAGCATCTGCATCATGAATTTGTCTGTCTGTTTCAGTCATGGCCAGGCCTGTTGGATCAGTAACTTGTATTCCTTAAACAGTAGAAAAGAGAACTTCCATTCCAAGATACCATAGAAGAGATGTCATTCTGTTCTCCCAGATCTTAAAATTACTTCCATCAAAGTTAGGGACTCCCCTGACATTGACTACATTCTCCATGACGATAGATGAAAGATTCAACACTAGCAACCTTTATGCTCTGATACCACTGGAAGGACCCCGGAACACCCTGAGAGGGGATGGGTGAATTAGGGTGAAAACTTTTTCATTTAATGTGATGGATCTTGTTCCCACGTTGGAAGGAACTTTTTGAACCTGTGTGTTGAATATGATCAGAAAGAAAACATTCACATGCATAGAGAAGACACATCACTTTTTACTTGGTTCACCACTAAGGGCTACGTCCAAGGAGCATACGCCGAAAAGTTGTTGGTAGTACCTAATTCCACTAATCTTTACAAGATATAGATTACAAAGGTTCGGGCACATTCACTCTTTCCCAGGCTCACTGCCTTTACAAAGGTTTAGGGATAGCTCACTGCTTTCCTCGGGTCACTCCCGTTGACTCCCCCTGGATCACTACCCTTGGTGAAGTCACACTCAGTTTATAGACGTGAAGGTCTCTTCATCATTGATCAATGAATGTATCCTTTGCATTATGTGGATGCTCTGTTGAAGTTTGAATATCACCCATGAACTGATCTACAACTTTGGTGCAGCACCAAGACAACCGGCAAGCCTCAATAGCACCTGGAGCGCAACTCCAAGGCAGCGCACAACTTTCAAGGACGGTGCGAAAGTTATAACTGTCATGCAAGTCCACCTTCAACACTTGCGTGATTCAGTTTTCTTTAAAGCCAAACATGTGTGACTAAACTTATTTTCAACTCAAGATGATTTGGAAACCTAAAGGAAACATGTCAGGAACTTCTATTCTGGTGTGCGAGTATCACCAAATCACTTGCACGACTACTGGATGGGCATCATAGAACTGTCGTGTTGCTCCACCTTGCATGACCCATTAACACTTGTGTGACTTCAACACCTGCACGACACGAGCTATGAATTTCTTCAAGTCCATATTTCATGTAAAATGAGGAGGGGTGGTCCTCTATTTATAGGCATTCATATACCCTACGCAGGGGCACGCAAGTCTTTCCTTGGCGTGCAAGTCACTTTTGCGACCAAACCAATACTTACACGACCCTCTTTCCTTTTCCATATTTTCATGTTCTCATTCTGGAAAACATCAGGCGCGCATGTTTCCAAGACTCCAAAGCCTCTGTGCGTAAGTCTCTTTGACAAAAACACATGTCTCCATATTTCAAATTTTGAGGCCCAAAAATTTGGCAAACACTGGGAAACAGCGCCATCTTCAATACTGTTGTCTTCTTGAACTATATGATCACCTTGTTGGTACACATTCTAAACTTCCACTGAGGATTGAAAAAAAACACAAACCATAATCATTCATAGAAGACCAAGGTTCCAACAATATTCTTTCTATATTGTATCAAAATATTGGAATACAATACATTATGTAGGGTACATGAGTTTAGGCACCACTAACATGTCCACTTTTATTTTATCATTGGTTATAAATAAATATTATTTATTTTAATGGTTTTTAATTCTATTTCGGTTATTTTTATGTTCAATGGATGAAACTCATGAGTGAGTAGTAATGTATTAGTGCATGTAATGTGACATAATATAGATGCACCCAAGAACACATTATTGATTGAATATTTTCTATAATGATATTTGATCTCTCCTATTTTTGGTTGCGTGATATATACAATCTAGTAAAAATATCCCATTCAACATGAACCACCATTAATTTTTGGGATATGGTACCAAAACCCTGTTAAATGGTTCAGGACCATCTCATTACAAATGAGGATCCAAGGTATGTGTACAACCCATTGGGGTGAGATCTATTTGTTTCTTTAATTTTATAAATGAAGCTTATATGATTCAATATTGAGAAATACATGGTTCAAGTGCATCGTTATATTATTTTTCATGTTGAATAGGTAATAAATATTCATCCTGTTTCATGGATTTTTTCAATATATTTGATCATTATATAGTCTCTCTAAACCTAATAGTGTTATCTAATCTATGATCTTCAATGTATCAACATTTTAATATTTTTATTATTTTTGGGAATAAAATGATTTTTAATGTGTTTATGTTGATATCATAAAGTGTGATATAAATAAATTCATCTATTTTATTTATCTATAGCATAATACTGATCTATATCACATTACATGATATATATTGCTAAATTTGATTGTAATAATTTTTAAAAAAAACAATGCATTCACATGAATTTTTGATATACGTGACATTTTTATATATGATAAGTCATTATGAGATAACCAATCATAATAAGGGATATCAATCATAGAATATGATTAAATTTTTATATATAAAATAATATTATTAGTATTTTAGAATATGCATACTATCAATTTTAATTTACAACTAATAATGTATATTCTGAGTCATAAAATATGATATGTGGTAAAATATTATTAAAATTTTAATTTTTATATATTTTTTTATAAATATTTATAAATTATAAGTATTTTTTCATGTAAAATGAAAATATTAATGTCGAAATAAAATATGAAATGATTATATTTGTATCAATGGATTCAAAAAAAAATAAAACATTTTTGTTTGTTTATTAATTTTAAAAATTATTTTTTAAAATTTTTTATAAAATTTAAATATATTGTATGATTGTTTTATGTCATAAATTTTATATATGAGATTTATCCTAAAATTACATGATTGGTATGTTGTCATAAGCCTTTTTTTCGTATTCCATGACATTAGATAATTATTATGTTATTATTTTTAATATAATTGTTAAATATTGATTGTTCATATTATGTTTTTGAATTATTATGAATTGAATTCTCTCTGGATTAATTTATCCTCAGGTAGATGTACATGTCTTTGATGTTCCCATTACTGTGGATCTTATTCATTATTCTAGAAATATGGGGTTAGAAATGTATCACTTTTGGTTTTCTCATGTGAATATTTTCAATCTCATATAACATTAATACTTTAAATGAGTAGATAAATTTCCGTATACATGAGATGATTGTGGTTATGTATAAATATATTTGGCTTACATTTCATGTTGAGTAACCCAAACATGTGGGTTGTGTGCATGGATATACAGTAATATGGTATAAAAAAATTAATTTAGTGGCTATAATATATATTTTTAAGAAAAATCATTAGATGAAAGAAAACATTGAGGAAAAAAATGTGAGAAGATAAATATTTCGTATATTGAAATTATTGGGGATTTAATATGCATGTAAAGTATATTAAATTAGTGATACTTTTTAAGACATAACATTTAAAAATCAAACAATGTGATTCCATCCAATTTTGTACATGTCAATACCTAGATCATTCATTATAGTTGACCACACCCATTAGCTACCTAGGGATCATATTTTGTAAAGAGTGAAAGTTACAAGGTGATGCAACCATTACATGTCTTGTTCTTTTCATTTTCAGGGTTAAATTTTACCGAGAAAACCATTCCATTAGGTAACTATAGAAATATATTTGAGTGATTCTATATGATGTATAAGGGTAATGTGTTATATATGAACCATCTAAGAATCATATATGATAATATTGAAAAATGCTTTACACATGGAAATAGAAATTGATTAATTATGTTATACCCAATATTATTTGTGGGAAAATATTTATCTTAGATAACTTAATGGATATGATCCATGGGATCACAATTATTAATGTGAGAATATTCATTAAAATTTTATGATAAAAAGATATAAATCATGATATTAACACATAGATTTCCCTTTTTGTAGACTATTGTTTATATCACGGTAATCACATTGAAATGTATTCTAGGAATGACCTATAAAATAGTTCTAAATTGGTATCTATCTTTGAGAAATGTTCTAAAAATAATAATTCTGATTATCATAATTTTAATGTTATGAAGTTCAATTTCAGTTATTTTGACTCATAGAAATTCGATATCAGGTGTTCAATATACATTTTTTCTAATAAACATAGGCTCTGGGATAGGTGGTAATCGAAAAAGGGTGAACTGGGACTTCATTCCTGTAATAGTGAAATAATTGATGCATTCAAATTCAACACTTATTATTTCTCTTTATAAATTATATAATTATAGAAATTCAGAACTACTATTGTGTTTCTTCAATTAAAATAATTTATTTTCCCCTTGTTTGGATAATATGGTATATTTTTATTATTATGAAAATTAGTTGTTCTATATATAATAATTAAATATTTTTTGGTATTGAGAATGTTGTTAATGGTCTATAAATTATGCACATGGATAATTCAATCTATAATATTCAAAATAAGTGGTCATGGTTGAATATAATATCACTAAGATTTTTCATTCTCACATTGGACATATAAATGGTAAATACCTCCAAAAAACCAACGAAACAAATTATTGGTACCATTTAATTGTAACCATCTAATTATAATTATTTATTTATTAATAAATATGAATAAATATTTTTTGAAAAGGTGAATGGGGTAGTTGGACCATGGATACAACACATAGTATTGTATGTGGATAAATGTGTACTTAAGAATGTAATGGTTTTGCGTACGTTTGTATGTTTATCAGTGATTTTATATGGATTGTATTTGTGTTTCTAATAAAATATAGGTATGAAACCATTGAAAAATTCATATAATTTTAAAATAAAGTACATAATAAAATTGGAATTACTATACAATTTCTCTTATTAGATTTGGGGG
Source organism: Viscum album (assembly GCA_963277665.1). Classification (NCBI taxonomy): domain Eukaryota; kingdom Viridiplantae; phylum Streptophyta; class Magnoliopsida; order Santalales; family Viscaceae; genus Viscum; species Viscum album. Next base: position 1,202,460,970 of record OY728164.1, read on the forward strand.
GTGAATAACTATGGGATGTCCTGACCCCGGATCCACTAAACGGTGCCATGATCACATTGGCCAAGCCATGCCCTCAAGCACACCTCCTCGTACGATAGAGGTATCTGACTAGTAGAGAGTGTTTGTTAAGACAGTCTTTGGGAGAATATACCCTCATTTATCATAATAAAACACCAACAAGAAGAAAATATTAATAACTAAGTGCATAAGTGTATAAATAACCATAAAAATTCCATGTCATATGATAATAAAAAAAAAGAAAATACAATACTCAACTGAAAGGTATAACATGATATAGCAATGAAAATGTCAATTGTCTACAATGTAACTAAATATAAAGACACAACGACAACCAAGAAGGTCCTGAACCACATCTTGATCCCTCTCCCATGCTCCAATCCCAAATAGAAACCTTACCTATGACCATTACCTTACCATATCATACAACAACAAAGTCTACTCATGTTTCGGTCAGGAGGTCTGAATAGTTTGTGAGTAAAACTCTAAAGGACACCACAAAAGTATGTCTAAAATGAGTTTTGTCCAATGATATTGTATGCAGTATTATGAAGCAAGAAAATAAAATGCATAATTAATTAGTCTTCATAATGTAATTTAATCATTAATCATCACATTAGGCCTAGTTTCAATTAATGATTCCCATTTGAATAATCAATCCTTATTATTGATCATTTGGTGTAGTTATTCATGCTTAGTACCCCAAATCTCATTTAGTGTAGGCCTCCATGCCTATCAATCTATATCTCATTCAGTGTGGGTCGTCATTCCTAGAACCCCATAATCTTCTTCTTGGGTAACTGTTGGGTTGGAAAGCCATGTCGAAGTCACGAAATCTAATTGGTCTAGAACGCCACATCTTGGAAAAGAATGATATTATCCCTTTAATAAATCATTAATTAACATGATTTTTTCAAATCATTTTATAACTAATCCTACAATTAGTTTTACATTTAAAAGGCCATTAGTTAACTCAACTATTATGTAGAAACATACCACATTTATAAATTCATCAATTTATTAATCAATCAAAACAATTCACATTCCCTAATTAATTCTTCACAACTAATTATCCATATCAATTATCAACTTTTAAAAATTAATTCTCCAAATTAATTCTCTTGGATCAACATCATGGCACATAATTAATCCTCACAATTAATTATCCTTCATAGCCAACATCATTTTATAATTAATTTTTCCAAAATAAATATCCTATCACAATCAATTCAATATCTCAAATACAATTTCTCAACACATAACAAAACTCCAAAATATCTATTTGGGAATCCAACTTCATTTTTTAAGTGATTCAATTATCAATTAGTTACCAAGTAAATCATCATTCAATTCCACAATTGTATTTATTCTAATTTAATAAATAATTCCTCTAGGGAATTTGGAAAATAATATACTCACACTCACACATTAAACCCATGACTATAAGAGTTTGATTAAGGCCAACTTCTTCATTATATTAACTGAATCTAGTTGCAGTGGAAATCCCCTAAATCCGAGTGGTACAACATCGTCGGTCAAGCATCATATATAAATCCCAAAACCAAAATTAAGATCACAGTCATCAAGATCATTCATATCTAGATCAAGATGCACAATCCTATATATAGATCTCAATCTATATGTTTAGATCAATGGACATAGTGGAGATCTTACAGTAAATGATCAAGGAATGATAAAATAAATGATTGGAGAATCATTGGGATGAAAAATACATACCATAACAAGAATGGGTATTTAATTCATGATTTTGATCTCGAATAACTGTAACGTCCCAGTTCCAGGTGCCACACAATGGGTGCCCCAAACCCGGTTCACCACGTGACCTCAATCACATTTCCCCAAATTCCAGAGGCTACTGACTAACAGTGAGGGCCCAGGTCTGATAGTGGGGAAACTATGTCCTCATTTTTCAAAGTGTAGCGAATCGGAATACAAAAATAAAACATACAACAAATAAGGGAAGTAGTACAATATACACAACTGAAATAAACAACAGCTGTGGATATAACCAATAGTATATGAATAATGATGTTACATGTCTCACGTTCTAAGAAAACATCCATATCATGTAATACATCAATACAGTACAACAAAAGCAGAGTACAGCAAAAAAAATCAAAATAGTGGGTAGTGGAATCGCGAGCCTAGGCTCGCTCCCATACCCTCCTTCTTCTCAGCAACAGTCAAGTACCTGTATAGGATCTCTTTCCTCTATCTCCACCTGTAGCAACGTAATCTATTTAGACTAAAAAGCGTGACCCAAGTAGGGTGTGAGGAATATATCTCAGTAAGCACCCACCAAAGGCTCGTGCCCAACTGCGTGTAAGCTTGAAACAATAGTGTGAAATAGAGAAATGAAATATTGTAAGCAGTATTGAAAAGTAACTATCTTAACATTTAAATTGCCATTTTATTATTCATTTAATCCATTAAATATTAGAAATCACCATAGTGTATTTCTAAGTAAACAGTCCATGTCCTCAGACAAGAAAAACCTTACCCTCAGGTAAGCAGAATCCCACCCACAGGTATAGCCCTGAGGCATAATAGAAATTTCCCTTGTGCGTAGGAAGTGTCACCCTCAGGCACAGAAGTCAAGCCCTCAGGAATGAAAGCTTTCCCTCAGGTGAAATTGAACATTGCCCGCAGGATAATATAGTCACACCCTCAGGCTATAGCAAACACCGCCCTCAGGAATAAGTAACCAAGCCATGCCCAACATAGAAACATGCAATTTGAATACAATTCATCTCAATGAAAAAGTAATGAATAATTTAAACAAGGCACACCCTCGGGTATCCTGGAGAAATAGCTAAACATAGGAACGCACCCCTTGGGATGGTCCTAGATCCAAGCAATGATCCCAAACAATATTTTATTATCATAATTAATCACATATTCAATTCTAGGTGGTTATTATAGAAATGGCCTCAGCCACACGACACCCCAACATGAGTTCGTGGCAAAAAAATTCACAAAACACACGACAGTTGGAAAAATTAACACCAAGCCACCCACCATATATGCCAACAAGCGCTATACACGAACGTTGGTTCCAAAAATGCCCAAGATAGACATAGATATGATGAAGAATAAAAATCATTTAAACGTAAATATCTTTCCCTCGAGAAATAATTGGTATGAACGGCTTAAGGAGAGCGGAGGGCTTACCCGTGCGGTTCCAACGAGGTCGTCCGAGGAAGAAATAGATTCCAGACGAACACCTGGCAGATCTTCAAAGGTCCGGTCGTCCCCTCTCGCTCCTTCATCCGGTTCTAAGCCTTCCCTATGAACAGGGGAGGCTACTGCCCATTTAAAGCAAAAAATACAACGCACACGATGTGTACTTCCAATTATATGGCGTGTACTTCCCATTTTATAAACAGTTCCTCTGGCGGCTTCCCGCCAATGCAGTACTATTCACCTGCCGACATGACTACACGACATGTACTCCTGAATACACGGCATGTACTGTCGTCTAGCTGGCGGCTACTCCACCGCCTTACTATTTTGGCATGCTGACTGACTACACGGCGTGTAAAGGACCACTAAACGGTGTGTATTTGGTTCCTACACCCTTTATCCCTGGCATGGCCACATGCCCCATATACCCATCCCACAGGGCCAAAAGTACACTACGTGTGGACAAAGTACATGACATGTACATTCAAAAAATTTGGATTTTCCCCATTTTCCATATTTTCTCAAAAACACTTAAGGAAAACAGAAAATAAGGAACCCGTACCTCAAAAATAAGAACCGGGTTCTTACAAACTTCCACCCTTATAGAAATTCATCCCCGAATTTCCTTTCCAAGGGTGGAGAAGATATACCCATGAACAACTCTAGCCACTAAGCACGTACTTAGGTCTCACTCTCCCATGTTTCATCATGCACTCGTCCATGCTGCCGTAGCACTCATACGAGATGAACTGACCAACCTCGGAGAACCTTCGTTCTCCTATCAACGATACGAATTGGATGAACCTCAATGGACGCATCCATATAAAGCTCAACCTCCTCTGGCTGAATGGTCTGAGACGGGTCTGAATGGTAGCGGAACAACCTAGATACATGGAAGACATTGTGCATGGCTTGGTACCGCTATGGTAACCACACCTAATAGGCAACCATCCTAACACTCTCCTGAATCTCAAATGGCCCCACATACCTCGGCAAGAGTTTTCCCTATCTCCAGATCCAATTTTGTCCCAACCTCGGCGAAACGTGCAAGAAAACCTGATCTCTAACAACAAAATCCAAAGGTCGTTTGTGGCGATCGACATATGACTTTTGACAAGACTCTGCGGTAGCCATCGGCTTCTGAATCAACATGACCAGCTCAGAAGTCTCCTGTATGAAACGTATTCCCAGTAATGCTGCCTCACCTCCCTCTGACTAGCACAAAGGTGATCAGCATGGCCTACCATATATATCCTCATATGGTGCCATCTCGATAGTTTCCTAATAACCATTAATGTGGGAAAACTTGACTAGGGGTATATGCTTCTCCCAAGATCCCCCAAAGTCTAGGACGCATGCTCGTAGCATGTCCTCAAGCACCTGTATAGTACGCTCTGACTGTCCATCTGTCTAAGGGTGGTATGTTGTGCTTAGAAGCACTTGTGTACCCAGTGCCCTCTGAAAACTCTTCCAAAAACAAGACGTAAAATGGGTGTCCCTATCTGAAACAATAGAATGAGGGACCCCATGAAGACGTATAATCTCTCGGATATACAAATTCTCAAGCTCGTCAACACCAAAGGTCTCCTTGATCGGCAAGAAGTGAGCTACCTTCGTAATTCTTTCCACAACAACCCACAATGCATCATTACCTCGAGGTGACCTCGATAATAATATCAAAAAATCAATTGTGACATCATCCCATTTCCACTATAGAATGGGTAACTGCTTTAACAGTAAAAATGGTCTCTGATGCTCTGCCTTCACCTGCGGATAGGTGGAATACCTCGTAACAAAACCAACTACATATCTCTTCATACCTGGCCACCAGTACTGACGTCTCAGGTCACGGTACATCTTGGTAACCCTGGGATGAACTGCCCAAGCTGAAGCATGAAACTCTCTTATCTTCTCCTAGTGTATATCACCTAGAACCCACACTCGTCCATGGAAACACAATACCTCATCGTCGCTTATTATCCAACCAGTCGGAGGGTCCTCACTTGCCACCGACTCCCATAGAACTAGGCCTTTTGAATCAGATAGTTGTCTCATTTTCACTCTATCTAGGAGGGTAGAATTCAAAGCTAAAGAGTAAAGATAAGTCTGCCCCTGACTGCCATGAACCTCTTGATGCATCTCAGAGAATAAGGCAATAAGCTGCCACTCACCACTGGCCTCCTGCACCACCTGTATCTGAGTCATTATGCTCAGTGCATCAGCTACTGCATTACCTTTACCAGGTGTATAGGCAAGCTCAAAATCGAAGGACTGAAGGTATTGGAACCACCTTCACTGCCTCAGATTCAAGTCACACTGAGTAAAGATATACTTGAGACTTTTGTGGTCGGTGAAAACCACAAAACGTTCTCCCAATAGACAATTTCTCCAACAGCACAACGCATGAACAACTGCAGCAAACTCGAGATCATGTGTCAGGTAATTCCTCTCATGCGGCCTCAACTACCAAGACCCGTACACAACAACTCGATCACCCTGCATCAACACTGCTCCCAGCCCAACACCTGATGTGTCACAGTAAACTGTATAGCTCTTCCCCTGATCTGGGAGTATCAGGATCGGTGCTGATGTCAACCTTCCTTTCAGGTTCTGAAAGGTTGTATCATAGGCTTCTGACCAAACGAACTTCACACCCTTCTTAGTCAAACTCATTAACGGTGCTGCTAAGAGGGAGAAGTCATGTATGAAGTGTCTGTAGTAACCATCCATCCCTAAGAAACTCCGTATCTCAAACACATTCTTAGGCTGCTCCCAGGAAACTGCTGCTCTTAACTTCTATGGGTATAATGCAACTCCTTCCTCTGAGATAATATGTCCCAGGAAGAGAATATAGTCCATCCAAAAGTGGCACTTTGAGCACTTACCATATAGCCGATGCTCTCTCAGTGTACTCAATACGATCTCAGGATGGGTGGAATGGTCGTGTCGAGTGTGAGAGTACACCTAGATGTCACCCATTATTACAACCACAATAGAGTTCAGATAAGGATGGAACACACGATTCATCAGAGCCATGAAAACTGCTGGCACGTTCGTGAGTCCGAACAGCATAACCGTATACTCGTATAGACCATACCTGCTCCTAAAAGCTGTGAGAGGTATATCAAATGGTCTAACGTGGAGCTAATGGTATCCTGATCTCAAATAAATCTTCGATAACACTTGTGCTCCACGAAGTTGATCAAAAATATCCTCAATCCTTGGTAGGGGATATCAGTTCTTAACCATCATCTAGTTCAACTTCCAATAATCCACACAAAGTCTGAGGGTACCATCCGCCGTTTTTGCAAAAAGGATTGGCGATCCCTATGGAGAAGTACTCAGTCGGATATAACCATTTGCATGTAACTCCTCTAACTGCCTCTTGAGATCCTAGAGCTCAGGTGTGGCCATCCTATATGGAGTAATGGACACCTGTGCTGCTCCTGGAACTAGATTGATAGAGAAATCCACCTCACGCTTCGGAGATAGACCTAAAAATCCATTCAAGAAGACATCCATGAAACGATCAACCACTGGATGGAAATCCATCTGACAAGTCCCCTGGTCATCCAGATATAAGCTCGCAATCTGGGTTGTGACTCCCACTCGCCCACGATGCTCTGGTCTAGCTCGACTTTCCTGAACATCCCATTCACACTTGTATAGAAACTCTCCACCCTCTGGTGACGTGAAACTCACCCTGCGATGATAGCAGTCTACAAAGGCATGAATGGGAACCAACCAGTCAAATCTGAGAATGACGTCATAGCTCGTCATTTCTAAGACATAGAGGTCCCAGGGTAAGTGACACCCACCAACCTCAAGGGGCAGTCCTTTCACTAACGTACACAATTCGTTCTAGTCCCCAACGTAGTGTCTAACATCATAATATTAGAAGAATTAGAAACATAGAGCCCAAGGCTCACCACAACAGGTACAGATATGAAACTATGTGTAGCACCCCTATCGAATAGTACTGAAGATAAAACAGAAGCTACTAGGATAGTACCTATGACTGTAGAAGGTCTGGGATACTGCCCATGCTGGGTCTGTTGCACTACATAATCCTACCCAGTGCCGCGGCCCTACGACATAGCCAGGCTACCCTCCGTTTTCCCGCCCTACTTCCTCTGAGATCCTGGTGTCTTGCTACCATGGCCACGACCACCATCTCTACCTACACGCCCTGACGTATTCCTATTTCTTGACTGGTGAGAAGCCACTGGTCCTGCTTTCGCATGCGGAGTCTGAACAGAACCCCTCTAACTAGCCACCGGTATAAATGCCCTGCAAAAGCGCTGTAGATGACCCATATTTCCGCAAGCTCGACACTCCACTGGGTCTCATGGACAATGCGGTCTCTTGTTCCCCTCTATACCACACTGGTAGCACCTGACCGGGTCACCTGAAGAAACTGCCTGGCTGGTACTGCCACTTAGAGAGAAGTCCATCTGTCTCTTCCTCTTGCCAGCAGAAATAGTACCAGTAACTTATGCTGAACTGCCCTGGCCCACACCACTAGATTCCCACAGGTTCCACTCAGTAATTAGCACCTGATTCACAATAGCATGTACAATAGGCAACCTGAAAACATTCATCAGCACCCAGATGTCATACCGAAGACCATCCTCAAAACGTTTGTCCCTCAACGTCTCATCGCCCAACATCACGGGTGCAAAGCGCTGAAGCTCAGTGAAACGAGCAGAATAGTCCATCACCGACATAGCGCCCTGTTTCATATTAATGAACTCTCGAGCTATATCTGCTCTCAGCGTCTCTGGAAAGAAGAAGTCATTCAAGACAGCCTGGAAATCCTCCCACGCAATGTCCCTGTGATGCTTTGACTGTTTGGTAATATCCCACCACCTCTTGGAGGAATCACGCAACATGTATGTCGCGAGCTTGACCCTCCACCCTGGAGGTGTCTCAAGATGCTCAAAAATAGTCCACATCAACCCCAAACAAGACTTCGCAGCCTGTGGTCTGCCATCCTATGAAAACGTCGGTGGATGCTGCTGTTGGAATATGACCCAACACACGTATCAGATGCTCCACAAAGAATGCATTTATGTTGAGATCAACCTGTTACGCATCAATTATATGAGAAGGGTTGCGTGATACATTTTTATCTGGGAAACATTGAGACTATCATGTATATCACTGAATTGTTGTGGATGTTCAAATCGGTATGCCACCGACCCAATTCTTTCAAGCTCGTCAAACAGTCCTACATACATGGGCACCATCTTGTGTGGCCTCTGTATCATGTGGTGCCCAATATTGATGACACATGAAGGAATAAATAATCAAACTCTGTAAACTCTAGGGGTAATATTTGTCTATAACTATAAGACTTCTTCCTATATCGAGTCGTAGCCATAGATTTTCGAATCAATTGTACCAGATCTGATGTCTCCTATATGAGACTCGGTCCCAACAATGATGACTCACCATCCTCTAACCAATAAATCTGTGATCTACATGGTTTACTATAACATTCTTCATATGGTTCCATATGTATAGTTTCGAGAAAACTTTTGTTATAGGAAAACTCTACTAAATCCAAGTACTTCTCCCAAGAACCATCAAAGTCAAGCACACATGCCTGCATCATATCCTCTAACACCTGTATGGTATGCTTTGAGTACACATCTATATGTGGGTGGAAGTTTGTACTTAAAAACTTATTTGTAACCAGGGGCTCCTATAAGACCTTCCAGAAGTGTTACGTAAAGAATGAATCACAATCTAAAACTATATTCCTTGGCTGTACATGAAAACAAACTATCTCTCGCTTGTAAAATTATCAAAATTACTCTACTGTAAATGTTTACCTGATAGGAATGAAATGTGTTACCTTCATTATCCAATCCACATTGACCCAAATGGCATCATTATTCCTAATATCGGTTGGATTTACTACAATGAAATATATAGTCACATCATTCCACTTCCATTTTAAAATAAGAAATATGCTACAATAGGCCTCCAGGTATTTCATGCTCTTTCTTCACCTGCAGATAGGTGAAACATCTTGTTACAAACCATGTTATCTCTTATTTCATGCCTGGCCAACAAAACTATCATCATAGGTCATAGTAAATTTTTTCACCCAAGGATGTACCACCCACCTAAAATAACGATATTATCACATGAGTTCCTCTCTTATACATATAGTAACAACAACCTGATTTTTCACATAGACGATCTCATCCTAATATATTATCTAGTATGAAGGTGTCTCCCCACATTCAAGTATTTACTTCAAGGATAAACACTCCAGATCCCAGTACCGCCTGTCCCGGGTATGTTTCAAGAGTGTAGACTCCACTTCTAAAAAAACCAGAGTCATCCTCTCATGACTCTCTTAAACTACCACATGCATTTAGACCAGCAAGGTCATCATCTTCCACTCTATACTCGATTTATGTACCAACTGAGTCTAATTTTTCCTAAATAAGGCATCCGCCACACCATTCCCCTTTTTGGGTGTATATGCTTGTTAAAAATCAAAGGATTGTATGTAATCTACCCATCTTCACTACCAAATATTCATGTCACGTAGTGAAATTATATAATTGAATCTATTGTGATATGTAAAACTGTAAACTTTTCACCCAAAAAATAGTGTATCCAGCACTTATGATGTAACACCTCAAGCTTCCATGATACACTTCTCTTTCAATAATGAAGTATCTTGCATTGTACGCTAGTTTGAGATTCTAACACACCGCGACCAATCAGAGAAGACCTTATGAATAGTAATAACCACTTTTTGAATTATATAAATTTTATATTTCAAAATGGACTTCATTTTTGGATTCATAATATCAAAATTAGCGTATGTGGAATTTTTGGTGTTTTTGTAAGATCTTCCAATTTTCCATGAATAGAAAAAATACTTAAAAACAACTTTTTTTAATCAAAATAACTTATAGTGATAAATTATACTATTGAGTGGTTTTAAAGTATAATTAGAATATATTTTTATCATTTTATCCAATAGTGGTTATTATAATTAATTTCACATTGAAATTGGACATAAACAATTGTCAATCTTTTGATTGATATTGTTTCTTAAAAACGCGCTATTTGTTTTGATAGGGGGAATTAATTATAAAATTAATTAATGAAAATGATATGTTTTTTTTAAAATAGACACCATTTTTGAATTCAGAATATCAATTATATCTTAGAGTGAATTTTTGGTATTTTTCTGAAAAACATCAATTTTTTATGAATAGTGAAACCACTAATTGGTAGTTTAAAAACTATTTTTTCATGTAAATGAAACATTACCAATTCTATGATTTGATTTTCAAAAATCCGATATTCATGGTTGTAATTAGGAAGAAAATGTGGTTAAATGGGATTAAAATAATTTTTTGGTGAAAAGTAACTTTTATATTTTATTAATCGCGATTAAAGGTAATAAGGGTAATTTAAGGTAAATATAATGTTATAATAATATGAAATTACCTTTATAGATTTCTTGCCCTTATTGGATGAGTCATGTCCGACCATGAAAACTCATGGGTCAACTTGGGGACCCCATGGAGCCACTTGGGTAAGAAAATGACATTAATAACTTTTTATTTAAAGTAAAAATAAAATTGTCACAAACATGTCTTGTTTTACTAAAACAATTATTACATGGGGTTATATAAGTTAACATTTCGACTATAAATATTCACTGGAAATCTAAAAAGAGTTCGTACATCATGATATTTTTTTTATAATTTTTATGCATTAAATTAAATATATTTTATATGACACCATGATGATACACCGATTTCCTCATTAATTAACGATTTAAATAAAATGAAAATAAAATGTAAAATCTAAGACTTACACTTGTTAGAAACCTATTTGATGAGTATATGTTGAACCCTTACCACCTTATCTTATAAATATATAATTTTTGGACCATTTAAATCCGAAAAGCATTTCATAATAATGTAACATTTCATGACTTTCCAAGAGTACCCCTCCTCTCATCTTATAAAAGGCCCCCAACTCTATCACCTTATTCACACCATCAAATCCATTTGGCTCGGCCAACCTCTGCCCAAATAATCTTTCAACTTCCCTCTCTTACTCCCAGAATCCTCACATTGGGCAGAAGTCTTCCCAAGGAAGCCTTTGGCTCAAATCAAAAAGAGTTACTCGATTTTAAGGTAATGTCTTCTCTTATGTTCTTTTGTTTTATTTTGTTTCTCCCACCCCTTAAACTCTTTTTATTCCATTCTTATGTAACAAAAACAGTATCTATAATATACTAGGATGTTTTCATGAGAATTATTTTATTTACACTTACACATGTATTCATCTAATTATTAATGAACATAATGTTTCTGTGGGTTGCGAATTACTGCCTCATGAAACGATGATTGTCCAATCTTATTTTAACACCTCTTGTAATGCCCCGACCCCAGTTACCCAGAGTGGGATCATTATTATGTAACATTTTCATGATCATAAAAGTTCAAGTCTCTAAAGACCGATTAGTTTAGTAGTCTTGGAAACACTAGATACATTCATAAGTCTTACATTACATCGTAAAGTAAAACAAAACTAAGAAAACATCCTGTATTCATATCCCCTCATACTATCCCTGCAGGTCATTCATAATATACTTCATCACATCCTGGAAAAATTAAAACATTGAAAGGGGTGAGCTCAGATTCTCAGTAAGGAATAAAAATATAGTGGAATATTTCATAAATAAACATAACATTTAAGGAAATGTATAACTAAAACAAAAGCCTTTTAAACTTGAACATTAGCATAATATGGAAAAAGTAAAATGAAATAATGCCATTTACTTATTCACATGGATATTATACTGGTTGAATAATCACATGAAATATCAATAACAACTTTCATAATGATGTAATGTATAATTCCAGACTATCATAACCACGTACCCAAGGCCTCGTGCCAAGACCACAAATAAGATTTTGTCAAGTTCTCGTGCCAAGACACTAGTTTGTCTCATGAGACGTGCCGATGCATCGAGGAGCTATAGCGGGCTCCACCCGTCACTTATTAAGTCCAATGCATTCCACATATGAACAGGTTTAAACATATCATAAACCATAACATAATCATATCACATAAAACATGCATAAAGGAAACATAACATTTCCACATTTCAATCACAAGATATCAATACAGCACATTGATATAATAAAAACATTATCAAAACCATTTTCAATAGAAAAATAAAAGAAAATTAAAACATTGTATTTATTTTTCATTTAAAAAAATTTATCTCTTGTAGAGGAAGCCGAAACTCAAATAATAGTCACGGTGGTGGAGAAGTCGTTGTCGTCGCATACGAAAGAAAAAACATTCCTTTTGTCATTTAGTAAAAACACTTCGTATAAAAATATTTCTTTTGAATAAAAGTAAAATTCAAAGGGGTTTATACACTGTATACAAGAAATTTTTGTATAAAACAAAATATGCCTCAATGAAAGAAGATTGAGATGAAACCCCTTACAAAGATCATTTTTGAATAAAGTAGATCTAATATGTGTATTCACTCTATGTACACATAAATAATGTATAAATACAAGATATGACACAATAATATCATGACATAATTTGAAAGTAGAAGATTAACCCAAAGAATTGAAATTGGGTTAAGAAGTTCCCTTACAAAGATTATTTTTGAATAAAGTAGATATACTATGTGTATTCACTCTATGTACACATAAATAATGTATAAATACAAGATAGGACACAATAATTTCATGACATAATTTGAAAGTAGGAGATTAACCCAGTGAATCGAAATTGGGTTAAGAAGTTCCTTTACCTCGTGTCCGACTTGACTCGACCGTTCTTTAACCTCCTGGATAATAAACTAGAGTTAATTTATACTTGCATAGTAACCTTTTTCAAGTTCATTATTCCTCTTATATCACTTATTACCATGTTATGAACTTTATGTAATTATTTAAGTTAATAACGGTCGTTTTGTCGATCATTGGTACTTGAGTCAAAAATAAACTTCTTATAATTACAAGTTGTTCATGTGGTAAAATATCCATTATATCCAGAATTATATTCATGATGTAGATATCATATATATCATATATATCCAGTATATACATGCATTTATAATATTACATAACATTTAGAGGTAAGAAATGAAATGCACCGTTCATGGAGACGGTAAGCCGTACGTAAGCATGAACGCTACTTTCATTTCTATTTCATATTTAATGGAATCAGATTATAATAATATAAAGGTATAATATAATTCCAGTATAATATAATGTATAATACCATTTACTCCATCCTTTATACATCCCACATATGGCATTAACAATTCAAATCACTTTGAGGGGGTGGTAGTCTGCACTTCCTAAAATGAAATTATCGCATTTACCCATAATGGAAATCGTAAAGGTTTGACATAAATGAAAAATAAAAAATCATAATGAAAACAAAAACATAATATATATCATATATAAAAGTAGTTTCATCATAATGGCCACCATGAGAGGTGTTATATGAGTGTTGAACAATCATCGTTTCGTGAGGCAGAAATTCGCCATCCACAGAAACAGTATGTTCTTTAACCATTAGATGTAGGTGTGTGTAAGTGTAAATAAAATCCTTCACATAACAACATCCTATTATATTGAAGATACTGGTGTTGTTACAAAATAAAATAATAAAAAGAGTTTAGGGGGTTGGAGAAGGAAAATAAAACAAAACAACACTAGATAAGACATTACCTTAAAATCGGGTAACTCTTTTTGATTTGAGCCAAAGGCTTCATTGGGAAGACTTATGCCCAACGTGAGGCTTCTAGGATTAAGAGATGGAAGTTGGTAGAGTTTTTGGGTAGAGGTTGGTTGAGACAAATGGCTTGAAGGTGTGAATAAGGTGGCAGAGGTGGAGGCCTTTTATAAGAGGAGAGGAGGGGCACTCTTGGAAAGTAATGAAATGTTACTTTATTATATAATGAGTTTCATATTTTAAAGGTCCCAAACTTATATATTTCGAGGATAAGGTGATAAGGGTTATATATATACTCATAAAATAGGTTTTTGACAAGTTTAAGTCTTGGATTTTACATTATCTTTTTATTTTATTTAAATCTTTAATTAATGAGGTAATTGTTTCATCATCATGGTGTCATAAATAATATAATTTATTTAATGTATAAAAATTATAAAACAATTATCATGATGTAGGAAATATTTTTTTCTTTATAATGAATATTTAAATTAAAAAATATGACTTGTATAACCCCATTTAAAAATTGTTTTAGTAAAAAAACTCATGTTTGTGACATTTTTATTTTAACATTAAATAAGACGTTTTTAATGTCATTTTCCTACCAAAATGGCTCCATGGGGTCCCCAAGTTGACCCATGGATTTTCTTGGTCGTCGATGACTCATCCAATAAGGGTAGGACAAGTTTAAAGGTCATTTCATATTATTATAACGTTATCTTTACCTTAAATTTCACTAATTACCTTTAATCACGATTAATTAAAATTAAAAGTTACTATTCACCAAAAATTATTTTAATCCCATTGAACCACATTTTACTTTCTAATGAAAACCATATATGTAGGATTTTTGAAAATCAAATTATAGAAGTGGAAATGTTTCATTTAAATGAAAAATCTGTTTTTTAACTACCAAATAGTGGTTTCACTATTCATCAAAAATTGATGTTTTTCAGAACAATCCCAAAATTTCACCCTAAGCTATAAATGATATTCCAAATTCAAAAATTTTGTATACATTAAAAAATTCCAAACATATAAGTTGAATTAACTAATTTCATAATTATTTTCCACTGTCACAACAAATAGCGTGTTTTTAAGAAACAATATATATCGAAAGATTGAAAATTGTTTAAGTCCAATATCAAAGTTAAATTAATTATAATAACCACCATTGGATAAAATGGTAAAAATATATTATAAATATACTTTAAAACCACTCAATAGTATAATTTATCACCATAAATTATTTTGATTTAAAAAGTTATTTTTTTGTATGTTTCACTATTCACAAAAATAAAATGGAAGTTCTCATAAAAATAAAAAAAAATCAACATAGGATAATTTTGATATTACAAATCCAAAAATGAAGTTTATTTTGAAATAAAAAATATAGATAATTTCAAAAAGTGGATACTAATATTCATAATGGCTATTTTTATTGGTCGTGGTGTGTTAGAATCTCAAACTTGCGTGCAGTGCAAGCTATTGCATTGTTGAAAGAGAAGCGTATCGTGGAAGCTCGGGGTGTTACATTCTCCCCTCCTTCAATAAATTGAATCCTCGCAATTTGAAATTTTTCTTTGAAAATAAAAGGTTGAAAATAGAGAATACCTTTGCAGAAAACCCACATCAGAAATAAGTTTAATAAAAATATAACATTAAGAGAAAGAAAGATAAGTACAAAGGTCACCCGAGATAGCTCATACTAGGATTATATGAATATATGGATATTGAGGAGAAACAAACCATCAAGGTCTGATTGAGATTTATAGAAAATAGGAATAGGTGAAATTTTAACTACAAGAAAATCACAAACTTGTTATTGGTTAAATGATCATTGATTCCCTAGTAGGAAAAGTTAACCGACAATGTTTTTGTTTTAAGTTACCTTTCATATAGTTGAGGAATTTATTTAGGATATTTACTAAGAATGTAAGAAAATATACATACTTTTCATGTAGACTTTCATTCTTTAATAAATTTTTACCACAAACCCATCTTTTACTCTAAAAGATAATAGAACTCAATAATATTATATTTATCCTAATCGTACAAGGTTCCAAATATTAACACATATCATTAAAATTATGAAAACTATTTTGTAATAACCAGGGACTTCCTGTAGGCTAGTGGTAGGTAATAAAGGCCTGTCTGACTATGGTTGTGGGTTCGATTCCTACAGCTTTGTTCAACGTAACGGGTTATCCACCAACCTACATGTTGTCCTTTTCCTAAAAATATATTATTATAATATTCCAAAAGTAATCTTCAGAAATTTTTTAACCTTAAAAAATACTATTCAAAGTTTAACTTATTCCATTCCAACCTTTATAGTTATCCAAAATACCTCTGTTGAGACTTTCTCTAAAAGGCCTCTTAATTCCAAAATCAATTTATCAGATTCCCCAAACAAAGTAAAGTTTCTCTTATTGTCACATACTAAAAATATTATTACCTTCATCATATGAAAACCTTATTGAAAACAACAAGTACTGCAATATAATCCTTAAATATATCACATTATTCTTATAACCAGAATATAATCCTTGAGTCCAAAAGCACCAATACAATAATTATTCCACTTCAACTGTAGTAACAACATAAGATTTCCATGATCCCTTGGCCTTTTCTGAGGTAAGTTTCCCTGACCCTTAGGAAATTCATTTACATAATTCCCCATTTCCCTACAATTATAGCATTCATCATTGATAGCCTCTTTCTTTCCCTTGCAATCACGATCCTGGTAACCTTTTTCTCCACATTTCTAACAAAATCTCATTCCTTTTAGGCGAAGTCTAGGGTGATTCTTCTGACAATTATCGCATAATGAAAAATCCTTCTTTCCCCTTTTCCCATTATCTGTCTCTTGTTCCACCGTTCTCTTCTTCTCTTGCTTTACTTTATTGTCATAAGATTTAGAGAATTCATTTTCGGTCTTGATAGCACACGTGACTATATCTTCGTACGATGACAAAGATTGTGAGACTAAGGCTCGATGGAGAAAAGATTTTAACCCATCAAATAAATGATCGATCTTAATTCTTGGGTTACATATATAATCTATAGCATGCCTTTCTAATCTTGTAAAGTTAGCCTCATACTTTGTGACAATCTAATCCTCCTTCTGCCTCAGACTCAGAAATTGTCGTTCCATATCTGCTCTATGGCCACGAGGGAAGTATTTTTCTACAAAAATCTCTTTGAACTCTCTCCATTCCATACTTGATACTTCTTCATCTTCCTTTGTGTTTTGAATTAGCGACCACCATTGATCGGCATCTCCAGTGCGGAGGTAGACTGCCAGGACAACCTTCTCCCATTCGCTACTCTCCAAGGAGTGGAATATATTCTCTAATGAGTTTATCCATTTCTCAGATACTAATGGATTTGTACCCCCATTCAATGATGGAGTTTGTTGCCTCATGAAGTGGTCTAACATTGATCCTCCACATTGCGGATCAGGGTGCTCCATACGAGTAAGGTTATTATTCATATCCTGAGTGAGTTGCCCCAAAATGGTGATAAGTTGATCATCACCAGTTGTATCTCCATCTCCACAATAACAATATTGAGCAGGAGGGAAATCCCTACATGGAGTGCATGCATTTATACAGTTTCCATTCTTCCCACTAGGTTCTATTTCTAAACAATGGCATAGACTAGATTAGTTTATGAATCAAAATACATAATTCCAAACTTGTAAAACACTTAACATAAATTGAACAATTTATGGATATAATCCATAATCATAAAAAAATTTCCTTTGAGGAAGTATATACTGATAAACCCTTCATAATGGTTGTAAAAAAATGAGAATTATCCTAAGCATATCCCCCGGGAGTATCGTAACCAAGAGTGCAGCAAGGCCCGTTGTCATGTACCAGTTCCCGTTTGAGTCTAGCTCAAAGTGGTGTTTTCAGGTTTTACACATAGGTACATCTGTGCCAGAGCAGCCTCTACCTGCTCGTATCCAGACAGGGATGTATTGCTCGGAAGACTCACAAAATCTCTATAATACCAAAATTCTCATAATTTCTTCTATACTAATCATCAAAGTCTATATTCGGGCTATGTTCTCTAATTAGAGTATATCTAAATCTAAATTCAAGTTTAGTACTAAACTGCCTCTGATACCGACTGTAACGCCCCGACCCCAGTTACCCAAAGTCGGTGAATTATTGCGTAACATTGGCATGATCACAAAAGATCAAGTATAGAAAGAACAATTAGTTTAGTAGTCTTGGAAACACTTGATACATTCATAAGTCTTACATTACATCGTAAAGTAAAACAAAACTAAAAAAACATCCTGTCTTCATATCCCCTTATACTATCCCTATAGGTCATTCATAATATACTTCATCACATCCTAGAAAAATTAAAACATTAAAAGGGGTCAGCTCAGATGCTCAGTAAGGAATAAAAATATAGTGGAAGCTTTCATAAATAAACATAACATTTAAGGCAATGTATAACTAAAACAAAAACATTTTAAACTTTAACTTTAGCATAATATGGAAAAAGTAAAATGAAATAATGCCATTTACATATTCACATGGATATTCTACTCGTCGAATAATCACATGCAATATCAATAACCACTTTCATAATGATGGAATGCATAATTCCAGACTATCATAACCACGTAGCCAAGGGCTCGTGCCAAGACCACAATTATGATTTTGTCAAGGCCTTGTGCCAAGACACTAGTTTGTCTCATGAGACCTGTCGATGCATCGAGGAGCTATAACGGGCTCCACTTGTCACTTATTAAGTCCAATGCATTCCTCATATGAACAAGTATAAACATATAATAAATAATAACATAATCATATCACATAAAACATGCATAAAGGAAACATAACATTTCCACATTTCAATCATAAGATATCAATAAAACACATTTATATAATAAAAACATTATCAATACCGTTTTCAATAGAAAAATAAAAGAAAATTAAAACTTTGTATTTATATTTCATTTAAAAAAAATTATGGGTTGTAGAGAAAGCCGAAACTCAAATAATAGTCATGGCGGAGGAGAAGTCGTTGTCGCCGCATATGTAAGAAAAAACATTCCTTTTGTCGTTCAGTAAAAACGCTTCTTATAAAAAGATTCCTTTTGAATAAAAGTAAAATTCAAAGGGGTTTATACACTGTATAAAAGAAATTTGTGTATAAACCAAAATATGCCTCAATGAAAGAAGATTGAGATGAAGCCCCTTATAAAGATCATTTTTGAATAAAGTAGATCTACTATGTGTATTCACTCTATGTACACATAAATAATGTATAAATACAAGATATGACTCAATAATTTCATGACATAATTTGAAAGTAGGAGTTTAACCCAAAGAATAGAAATTGGGTTAAGAAGTTCTCATACAAAGATCATTTTTGAATAAAGTATATCTACTATGTGTATTAACTCTATGAACACATAAATAATGTATAAATACAATATAGTACACCATAATTTCATGACATAATTTGAAAGTAGAAGATTAAACCAAAGAATGGAAATTGGGTTAAGAAGTTCCCTTACCTCGTGTCCGACTTGACTCGACCATTATTTAACCTCCTGGATAATAAACTAGAGTTAATTTGTAATTTCTTAAGAAAATTTTTCAAGTTCATTATTCCTATTATATCACTTATTACCATGTTATGAACATTATGTAATTATTTAAGTTAATAACGGTCATTTTTTCGATCTTTGGTACTTGAGTCAAAAATAAACTTTTTATAATTACAAGTTGTTCATGCGGTAAAATATACGTTATATCCAGAATTATATTCATGATTTATTATCATATATATCATATATATATATATAGTATATACATACATTTATAATATTACATAACATTTAGAGGTAAGAACTGAAATGCACCGTTCATGGAGACGGTAAGCCGTACGTAAGCATGAACGCTAATTTCATTTCTATTTCATATTAAATGGAATGAGATTATAATTATATAAAGGTATAATATAATTCCAGTATAATATAATGTATAATACCATTTACTCCATCCTATATACATCCCACATATGGCATTAACGATTCAAATCAGTTTGAGGATACGGTAGTCCGCACTTCCTAAAATGAAATTATCTTGTTTATCCATAATGGAAATCGTAAAGGTTTTCCATAAATGAAAAATAAAAAATCATAAGGAAAACAAAAACATAATATATATCATATATAAAGATAGTTTCATCATAATGGCCACCATGAGAGGTGTTATATGGGTGTTGAACAATCATCGTTTCGTGAGGCAGAAATTCGCCATCCACAGAAATAGTATGTTCTTTAAACATTAGATGTAGGTGTGTGTAAGTGTAAATAAAATCCTTCTCATAAAAACATTCTAGTATATTGAAGATACTGGTGTTGTTACAAAAGAAAATAATAAAAAGAGTTTATGGGGGTGGAGAAGCAATGTAAAACAAAACAACATTAGAGAAGACATTACCTTAAAATCGGGTAACTGTTTTTGATTTGAGCCAAAGGCTTCCTTGGGAAGACTTCTTCCCAAAGTGAGGCTTCTAGTAGTAATAGAGAGAAGTTGGGAGAGTATTTGGGCAGAGTTTGGCCAAGCCAAATGGCTTTAAGGTGTGAATAAGGTGGTAGAGTTGGGGGCCTTTTATAAGAGGAGAGGAGGGGCACTGTTGGAAAGTAATGAAATGATACTTTATTATATAATGCGTTCCAGATTTTAAAGGTCCCCCACTTATATATTTCGAGGATAAGGTGATAAGGGTTCGAAATATACTCATAAAATAAGTTGTTGACAAGTTTAATTCTTAGATTTTACATTATCTTTTTATTTTATTTAAATCGTTATTTAATGAGGTAATCACTGCATCATCATGGTGTCATAAATAATTTAATTTATTTAATGTCTAAAAATTATAAAACAATGATCATTATGTAGGAAATATTTTTAGATTTCTAATGAATATTTATAGTCAAAAATATGACTTTTATAACCCCATTTAAAAATTATTTTAGTAACACAACTCATGTTTGTGACATTTTTATTTTAACATTAAATAAAAAGTTTTTAATGTCATTTTCCTACCAAAGTGGCTCCATGGGGTCCCCAAGTTGACCCATGGATTGTCGTGGTCGGCCATGACTCATCCAATCAGGGTAAGACAAGTGTAAAGGTCATTTCATATTATTATAACGTTATCTTTACCTTAAATTTCACTAATTACCTTTAATCGCGATTAATTAAAATTAAAAGTTACTATTCACAAAAAAATATTTTAATCCCATTGAACCACAATTTACTTCTTAATGACAACCATGTATGTTAGATTTTTGAAAATGAAATCACAGAAGTGGAAATGTTTTATATAAACGAAAAATCAGTTTTTAACCACCACTTAGTGGTTTCACTATTCATCAAAAATTGATGTTTTTCATAAAAATCCCAACATTTCACCCTAAGATATAATTGATATTCCAAATTATAAACTGATTTCTATTTTAAAAAATTCCAAAAATATAAGTTTCATTAATTAATTTCATAATTAATTCCCGTTGTCACAAGAAATAGCGTGTTTTTAAGAAACAATATATATCAAAAGATTGACAATTCTTTAAGTCCAATTTCAAAGTGAAATTAATTCTAATGACCACCATTTGATAAAATGGTAAAAATATATTCTAATTATACATTAAAACTACTCAATATTATAATTTATCACTATAAATTATTTTGATTAAAAAAGTTGTTTTTAATTATTTTTCACTATTCACAAAAAATGGAATTTCTCAGAAAAATACCAAAAATTCAACATAGGCTAATTTTGATATTCTGAATCAAAAAATGAAGTCCATTATGAAATATAAAATATATATAATTTCAAAAAGTGGGTATTACTATTCATAATGGCTATTTTGATTGGTCGTGGTGTGTTAGAATATCAAACTTGCGTACAATGCAAGCTATTGCATTATTGAAAGAGAAGCGTATCGTGGATGCTCGGGGTGTTACACCTCTCATGGTGGCCATTATTGTGAAACTATTTTCATATATGATATATATATATTATGTTTAATATTTCCTTATGTTTCTATATTTCTCATTTATGTCATACCTTTATGATGTCCATTATGAGTAAACTCGATAATTTCATTTTAGGAAGTGCGGACTACCACCCCCTCAAATTGATTTAAATCATTAATGCCATATGTGGGACATATAAAGGATGGAGTAAATGATATTATATATGATATTATACTAGAATTATAATACACCTTTATATCATTATGATTTCATTCCATTAAATATGAAATATAAATGAAAGTACCGTTCATGTGTACGTACGGCTTACCGTCTCAATGAACGGTGCACTTCATTTCTTACCTCTAAATGTTACGTAATATTATGAATGTATGTATATACTGGATATATATGATATATATGATATATAAATCATGAATATAATTCGGGATATAGTGGATATTTTACCACATGAACAACTTGTAATTATAAGAAGTTTATTTTTGACTCAGGCACCAAAGATCGACAAAATGACCGTTATTAACATAAATAATTAAATAATGTCCATAACATGGTAATAAGTGATATAAAAGGAATAACATACTTGAAAAAGGTTCTTACGAAATTATAAATTAACAATAGTTTATTATTTAGGAGGTTAAAGAATGGTCAAGTCAAGTCAGACACGAGGTAAGGGAACTTCTTAACCCAATTTCCGTTCATTGGGTTAATATCCTACTTTCAAATTATGTCATGATATTATTACGTCCTATATTGTATTTATAATTTCATTAAGTGTACTTATATTAACTACACATAATAGATATATTGTATTTAAAAATTGATCTTTGTAAGGGATTTCGTCTCAATTTTCTTTCATAGAGGCATATTTTGTTTTATACACAACTGTATTTTATAGGGTGAATAAACCCCTTTTGACTTTTACATTTATTCAAAAGGAATCTTTTTTATATGAACAATTTTACTAAATGTCAAAAGGGAATGTTTTTTCTGTCGTACATATGCGGTGACAAAAACTTCTCCACCACCATGACCATTAATGGTGTTTTGGCTTCCTCTGCAAGCCATAACTTTTTTTAAAATGAAAAATAAATACCAAGTTTTACTTTTCTTTTATTTAGGTATTGAAAACGGTTTTATTATATCAATGTGTTGTATGGATATCTTGTGATTGAAGCGTGGAAATGTTATGTTTCATTTATGAATTTTTTATGTGATACGATTATGTTATGGTTTATGATATGTTTAAACCTTTTCATATAAAGAATGCATTGTACTTAATAAGTGACGGGTGGAGCCTGCTATAGCTCCTCGACGCATCGGCAGGTCTCATGAGACAAACTAGTGTCTTGGCACAAGTCCTTGACAAAATCTTATTTGTAGTCCTGGCACGAGGCCTTGGATACGTGGTTATGATAGTATGGAATTATGCGTTCCATCATTATGAAAGTGGTTATTGATATAGCATGTGATTATTCGACTATTAGAATATCCATGTGAAAAAGTAAATGGTATTATTTCATTTCATTTTTTCCATATTATGCTGATGTTCAAGTTTAAAAGGATTTTGTTTTAGTTATACATTGCCTTAAATGTTAATGTTTATTTATAAAAGCTTTCGCTACATTGTTATCCTTACTGAGCATCTGAGCTCTCCCCTTCCAATGTTTTAATCTTTCTAGGATGTGAAGAAGTATTTTATGAATAACCTGCAAGGATAGTATGAGGAGATATGAATACAAGATGTTGTTGTAGTTTTTTTTACTTTATGATGTAATGTATGACTTATGAATGTATCTAGTGTTTCCAAGGCTACTAAACTAATCAGTCTTTCGAGACTTGATCATTAGTGATCATTGCTAATGTTACGCAATAATGCACCGACACTGGGTAACTAGGGTCGGGGCATTACAGTTTGTATCAAAGGCAGTTTATTACTAACCTTGGATGCTAGATTTAGATAAACTCTGATTAGAGCACATAGCTAGAATTTGATGATTAGTATAGGAGAACTTCCTAGAATTTTGTTATTATAGAGATAATGTGTGTTTTCTGAGCAATACATCCCTGTCTGGATACGAGCAGGTAGAGGCTGCTCTAACACAGATGTACCTAGCTGTAAAACCTGAAAACACCACTTTGAGCTAGACTCGAACGGGAACTGGTGCACGACAATGGGCCTTGCTGCACTCTTTGTTACGATACTCCCGAGGGATATGCTTAGGATAATTCTAATTTTATTTACAAACCATTATGAAGGGTTTTTGGGTATATACCTCCTAAAAGAAAACGTTTTTTATGGATTATATCCATAAATAGTTCGATTTATGTTAAGTGTTTTACAAGTATGTAATTATGTATTTCTATTCATAAATTAATCTAGTTTATGCCATTGTTTCGAAATAGTGCCTAGTGGAAGGAATGGAAACTGTATCAACGCACACCCTACATGTAGAGATTTCCCTCCTGCTCAAGATAATTATAATGGATCTAGTAATACGATGGGTGCTGATCATCTTATCACCATACTGGGAAAACTCACTCGGGTTATGAATAATAACCTTACTCGTATAGAGCACCCTGATCCGCAAAGAGGAGGATCAATGTTAGACTGCTTCATGAGGAAACAACCAACAATATTCAATGGGAGTAAAAATCCCTTAGTAGCTGAGAAATGGATAAATTACATAGAGAAAATATTCCATGCCTTGGGTAGTAGTGAAAGGGAAAAGGTTCTCATGGCAGTTTACCGCCTCACTGGAGATGCTGATCATTGGTGGTAATTGATTCAAAACACAAAGGAAGATGATGAAGTATCGAATATGGAATAAAGGGAGTTCAAAGAGATTTTCTTAGAAAAATAATTTCATCGTGACCATCGAGCAGATATGGAAAGGCAATTTATGAGTATGAGACAAAAGAGGGATGAGAATGTCGCAAAGTATGAGGCCAACTTTACAAGGATAGAAAGACATGCTGCAAATTATATACGTAACCCAAGAAGTAATATTGATCGTTTCTTCAATGGGTTAAAACCATTTCTCCTTCGAGCTTTAGTGTCACAATCCTTCTCATCGAACGAAGATATTGTCTCATGTGCTATCAAGACAGATAAGGAATTATCTAAGTCTTATGACAACAAAGTAAAGAAAGAGAAGAATAGAATGGTGGAACAAGAGACAGATAAAGGGAAAAAGGTAAATATGGATTTTACATTGTGTGATAATTTTGGGAAGAATCACCCCGGTACTTGCCTAAATAGAATGGTAGTTTGTTACAAATGTGGAGAAAAAGGTCACCAGGCTCGTGATTGTAAGGGAAAGAAATAGGCTATCAATATTGAATGCTACAATTGTATTGAAATGGGGAATTATGCAAATTAATGCCCTAAGTGAAAAATAAAGTTTCCTCAGAAAAGGCCAAGGGAGCGAGGCCAAGCTTGTGTTTTTTACTTCAGATGAAGTTGAATAATTATTGTATTTGTGTTTTTGGACTTAAGAACTATATTATGGTTATAAGAATAATGTGATATATATATATAAGTACTGTACTGCAGTACTTGTTGTTTCATTAAGGTTTTAATATGATGAAGGTAATCATATTTTTAGTATTTGACAATAAGAGAAACTTTACTTTGTTTGGGGAATCTAATGTTAAAATTGATTTTGGAATTTAGAGAACATTTAGGGAAAGTCTGGACATAGGTATTTTTTATAACAATAAGGGTTGGAATGGATTAAGTTGAACTTTGGATAGTATTTTTTATGTTTAAAACATTTATGGAGATTATTTTTGGAATATTATAATACTATAGTATTAGGAAAAGGACAGCCTCTAGGTTGGGATATAACCCATCGCATCAGACAAGGATGTCTGAATCGAACCCACAACCATAGTGAAACAAGCCTTTATTACCTACCACTAGCCTACAAGAAGTCCCTGGTTATTACAAAATAGATTTCCTAATCTAAATCATATGTGTTAATATTTAGAACCGTGTAAAATTTGGATAAATAAAATATTTTTGAGTTCTATTACCTTTTGGAGTGAAAGATGGGTTTGTGGTAAAAATTTATTAAAGAATGCAAGTCTACATGACAAGTTAGTATATTTCCTTACGTTCTTAGTAGATATCCTAAATAAATTCCTCAACATTATGAAAGGTAACTTAAAACAAAAATGTTGTCAGTTAACTTTTCCAACTGGGGAATCGATGACTGTTTAACCAATCACAAGTCTGTGATTTTATTGTAGTTAACTTTCTCCTAATCCTGTTTTCTATAACTCTCCATCATACCTTGATGGTTTGTTTCTCCTCCATATCCATATATTCATATAATCTTAGTATCGGCTATCTCGGGTGACCTTTGTACTTCTCTTTCTTTCTTTTAAAGTTATATTTTTATTAAACCTATTTATGATGTGGGTTTTCTACAAAGGTATTTTCTACTTTCAACCTTTTATTTTCGAAGAAAAATTTCATATTACGAGGATGCAATTTATTGAAGGAGGGGAGAATGTAACACCCCAAGCTTCCACGATACGCTTCTCTTTCAATAATGCAATTGCTTGCATTGTATGCTAGTTTGAAATTCTAACACACCACGACCAATCAAAGTTGCCGTTATGAATATTAATACCAACTTTTTTAATTATATAAATTTTATATTTCAAAATTGACTTCATTTTTCGATTCAGAATATCGAAATTAGCCTATGTTTAATTTTTGGTGTTAGTCTGAGAACTTCCAATTTCCCATGAATATAAAAAATCCTTAAAAACAACATTTTTAATAAATGAAAATTATAGTGATAAATTTAACTATTGAGTGGTTTTAATGTATAATTAGAATATATTTTTACCATTTTATCCAATGGTGGTCATTATAATTAACTTCACATTGAAATTGGACATAAACAATTGTCAATCTTATGATTGATATTGTTTCTTAAAAATACGCTATTTGTTTTGACAACGGGAATTAATTATAAAATTAGTTAATGCAACTTATATGTTCGGAATTTTTTAATATAGACAACATTTTTGAATTCAGAATATCAACTATATATTAGAGTGAATTTTTGGTATATCTCTGAAAAACAACATTTTTTGATAAATAGTGAAACCACTAAGTGGTAGTTTAAAAACTAACTTTTCATGTAAATGAATCATTACCACTTCTGTGATTTTATTTTAAAAAATCCGACATACATTTTATTCATTATGAAGAAAAATATGGTTCAATGGGATTAAAATAAGTTTTTGGTGAATAGTAAATTTTCTGTTTTATTAATTGCGATTAAAGGTAATTAGTGTAATTTAAGGTAAATATAATGTTATAATAATATGAAATTACATTTACACTTGTCCTACCCTTATTGGATGAGTCATGGCCGACCAAGAAAATCCATGGGTCAACTTGGGGACCCCATGGAGTCACTTGGGTAAGGAAATGACATTAATAACTTTTTATTTAAAGTAAAAATAAAATTGTCACAAACATGTGTTGTTTTACTAAAACAATTATTACATGGGGTTATATAAGTTAACATTTAAACTATAAATATTGATTGTAAATCTAAAAATATTTCCAACATCATGATATTTTTTTAATAATCTTTAGGCATTATATAAATTTTATTTTATAGGACACCATGATGATGCAATGATTACCTTATTGATTAACGATTTAAATAAAATGAAAACATAATGTAAAATCTAAGATGTACACTTGTAAAAAACTTATTGGATGAGTATATTTAGACACCTTATAACCTTATCTTCGAAATATTTAATTTTGGGACCTTTGAAATCCGAAAATCATTTAATAATAATGTAACATTTCATGACTTTCCAAGAGTTCCCCTCCTCTCCTCTTATAAAAGGCCCCCACCTCTACCACCTTATTCAGACCATGAAAGACATTTGGATCGGCCAAACACTATCAAAATACTATCTAAAATTACCTCTCTTACTCCTAGAAGCCTCACTTTGGGCAGAAGTATTTCCAAGGAAGCCTTTGGCTCAAATAAAAAATAGTTACCCAATTTTAAGGTAATGTTTTCTCTTATGTTCTTTTGTTTTATTTTGCTTCTCCAACCCCATAAACTATTTTTATTCCTTTATTTTGTAACAACACCATTATCTAAAATATACTAGGATGTTTTAATGAGAAGTATTATATTTTCACTTACACATGCCTTCGTCTAATGGTTAAAGAACAAAATGTTTCTGTGGGTGGTGAATTACTACCTCGCGAAATGATGATTGTTCAATATTCTTTTAACACCTCTCATGGTGGCCATTATGATAACACTATTTTCATATATGATATATATAATATGTTTAGTTTTCCCTTATGCTTCTGTATTTCTCATTTATGGCATACCTTTATGATTTCCATTATGGGTAAACATGATAATTTCATTTTAGAAAGTGAGGACTACCGCCCCCTCAAAGTGATTTGAATTGTTAATGCCATATGTGGGATGTATAAAGGATAGAGTAAATGATATTATATATGATATTATGCTATAATTATAATACATCTTTATATCATTATGATTTTATTCCATTAAATACGAAATAGAAATGAAAGTAGCGTTCATGCAACCGTACGACTTACCGTCTCCATGAACGGTGCATTTCATTTCTTACCTCTAAATGTTACGTAATATTATTAATGAATGTATATAATGGATATATATGATATATATGATATCTACATTATGAATATAATTCTAGATATAATGAATATTTTACCACATGAACAAATTGTAATTATAAAAAGTTTATTTTTGACTCATGTACCAAAGATTGACAAAACGACAGTTATTAACATAAATAATTACATAATGTTTATAACACGATAATAAGTGATATAAAAGGAATAATAAACTTGAAAAATGTTCTTAATAAATTATAAATTAACTCTAGTTTATTATTCAGGAGGTTAAATAACGGTCGAGTCTAGTCGGTCACGAGGTAAGGGAACTTCTTAACCCAATTTCAGTTCTTTGGGTTAATCTCCTACTTTCAAATTATGTCATGATATTATTATATCCTATTTTGTATTTGTACTTTATTTATGTGTACTTATAGTGAATACACATAATAGATCTATTTTATTTTAAAAAATGATCTTTGTAAGGGGCTTCGTCTTAATCTTCTTTCATTGTGGCATATTTTGTTTTATTCACAACTTTCTTTTATACTGTGTATAAACCCCTTTGACTTTTACGTTTATTCAAAAGGTATCTTTTTTATATGAAGCATTTTACTAGAAAACAAAAGGGAATGTTTTTTTGTTGTACGTATGCAGTGACAATGACTTCTCCACCACCGCGACCATTATTGGAGTTTTGGCTTCCTCTACAAGCCATAACTTTTTTTAAATGAAAAATAAATACCAAGTATTACTTTTCTTTTATTTTGGTATTGAAAATGGTTTTATTATATCATTGTGTTTTGTTGATATCTTGTGATTGAAATGTGGACATGTTATGTTTCCTTTATGCATGATTTATGTGATAAGATTATGTTATGGTTTATGATATGTTTAAACCTTTTCATATAAGGAATGAATTGGACTTAATAAGTGACGGGTGGAGCCTGCTATAGCACCTCGATGCATCGATAGATCTCATGAGACAAACTAGTGTCTTGGAATGAGGCCTTGAAAAAATCTTATTTGTAGTCTTGGCATGAGGCCTTGCCTACGTGGTTATGATAGTTTGGCATTATGAATTCTATCATTACGAAAGTGGTAATTGATATTGCATGTGATTATTAGACTAATAGAATATCCATGTGAATAAGTAAATGACATTATTTCATTTTATTTTTTTCCATATTATGCTGATGTTCAAGTTTAGAAGGATATTGTTTTAGTTATACATTGCTTTATATGTTAATGTTTATTTATGAAAGCTTCCGCTATATTGTTATCCTTACTGAGCATCTGAGATCACCCCTTCCAATGTTTTAATTTTTCCAGGATGTAAAGAAGTATATTATGAATGACCTGCATGGATAGTATGAGGGGATATGAAGACAAGATGTTGTTGTATTTTTGATTTACTTTATGATGTAATGTAAGACTTATGAATGTATCTAGTGATTCCAAGGCTACTAAACTAATCGCTCTTTTGTGACTTGATCTTTAGTGATCATGCCAATGTTACACAATAATGCACCGACTCTGTGTAACTGGGGCCGGGGCGTTACATATGATCATAAACCACTGCTTCCAACTCATGGTCATGTGTAGGGTAATTTTGTTCATGTGGCCTAAACTACCGAGACCCATAAGCTACGACGGGATCCCCTTGCATCAACAAAACTACTAGTTTGATCCTAGAAGCATAACAATACACCATGTACTCCATACTCGACTTAGGTAAGATCAAAATTTGTGCTGATGCCAAGCACTTTTTCAACTCCAACAAATCATTCATGCATTCTCCTTTCCAATAAAAAATTATCCCTTTTTTTGTTAAACCTGTAAGTGGTGATTCCAATCTAGATAAGTCTTGGATGAACCTCCTATAATAACCACCAAATCCAAAAATCCTCATATATCAAAATAATTCATGGAATGCTCCCAAAAAATCACTGCCTGAATATTTTTAGGTCCACATAAACACCTTCTTCAGAGATGATATTATCCACAATGTGTACCACATTAATCCAAAACTGACATTTATTTAGCTTAGAATATAACTGATGGTCTTTCAATGTACCCAAGATGATGTCAAGATATTGGGAATGATCGACAACAGTATTAGAGTGCACTAAGATGTCATGCACAAACACCACCTCAAACCGATCTACGTAAAGATAATATATCATTTTCATCGAGACCAAAATTACTACTGGATAATTTGTCAAAACAAACGGCATTATAACAAACTCATAAAGGCCATACCTGCTCCACAAAGCAGTTCCTAGTATATCAGAGGTCCGAACTCTCACCTGATGATACCCTAATCTCATATCAATCTTTGAGAACACACAAGCCCCCATCATCTATTTAGTCATATAATCAATACATGGATGAGGATATCAGTTCATC
This sequence comes from Viscum album, assembly GCA_963277665.1. Lineage (NCBI taxonomy): Eukaryota > Viridiplantae > Streptophyta > Magnoliopsida > Santalales > Viscaceae > Viscum > Viscum album. Next base: position 1,202,492,065 of record OY728164.1, read on the forward strand.
ACAATCATGTTTCTTCAAATATCGGTAATCAACACACAAGCTTAAACTCTCATCGGCCATCATTTAAAAAAATAGGTTAACCCCAAGGCAAGTACTTGGATGGATAAACCGTTTTTCCTCAAATTCCTCCAACTATGTTTTGAACCCTTAAAGCTTAGTCGATGACCCTATTTATAGTGGAATAGATACCGACTAATCCCCAACATGAGCTCATTAGTTAATTACACATCTCTCTCAAGTGGAAACCCTGAAAAATACTTAGGAAATTCATTCTAAAATTTTTATAATATTGGTGGATGGATGTCTTGCCTACTACCCCCATCATCCATCAAATGACTAGAAAATTAGGTAGTGAGCTCTCCTAGTTGTTGAGTAATTGGACCTGCTCAGCCTGCGTGGATATCACATTCTCCATGATGAACATACTGGTCACCCTCAAGAGACACAAAGGTCACTCTTCTTTTGTAACAGTTTATGTTGGCTCAGTATGCGACTATCCAGTCCATACACATAATTAGGTTGAATCCCATTATATCAAGGACATAGATTTCCCAAGGAATACGATACACTCCGATCTCTAGAGAACATACCCTGCATAAACTGATATCCCTTGACCGTGTTCCCAATGGTGTATCGATATTCATCACCACTCATATAGACTCCACATCAAAGCTCAATCCATTAACATGATTTTTAGACATAAAGGATTGAGAGGCACTATTATCAAACAAGGCAGTAGCTAAATTATGAGCATCTAGAATAGTACCACTCACAGTCAATTGACTAGATTATCTCTCCACAAGTGTAGGTTGCCCTGCAGGTAACTGTTATATCCCTTTTCCCTATTGTGTGTTTTGACTCCCTTGAGTGGCACCACTCAGCTTATACAAGTGCTCATACCCTAATGGACCGCGTCCACCACCTCTATCGCCTCTTGAAGTAAAACTCCAGGTGCCAGACCTATGTGATGTAGAAGACCCATTCCTACAATCTGAATATGAGTAGATTCTACCTCAGAACCATCATGTCAATAATTCCTACATAAATTTTGTTGGTGTCCCATCTTTTCACTAAACTGGCATTCCACTGGTGGTCAAGGACAATGTGTATGATATCGTCCCTACCTACCGCACTGGTGGCAATGCACATGAGTAAGATTTGGTGAAAATATTGCACCTAACTATCCACCTTTCCTTCCACTATCCATAGTAAGATTCTAGTGGTGATGATTCTTTCTCTAGGAAGGCACACCCCTTGATCATCTAGTGATAGATACCTTCCCAGTACTGGAATCCCCTTCAGATTCCCCTTTGAAATGAGATCCAGATTAACGAATTCTGAGAACTTCTTTAGCCTAATTATATTTTCCTGGGACATTTTTTCACACCTAAGACCATCCCAAAATTGTTCTATTTTAGATTCCTAATCTACCACAAAAGATGAAGAAAAAAGTTGGAAATCTGTGATATGGTCAACGTACTCCAATATGTACCTGCTCCCTTAGGTCAGATGCATAAACATTGAAGCCTTCTATTTACCTCAGCGTATTAGGATAGATGTGTTCGAAGAAATTCTTTAGAAATTCCATCCATACCTTCTCATCAGTCGGTCCATATCATACTTGAATGTCCCAATAGGCTTCGCTAAACCCTATAACATATAAGCATCCAACATGACCCTCCTCTCAGCTGGTGTCTCCGAATGGTCCATTATCATCATTATGGATTCAATATAGATTTCATCTCCCTCAAGTCCACCATCTCTAGAAATCGTATGATGGTAATGCAACTGAAAGTACCTTAACAACCCCAACATGCTTTTCTGAACCTTCCCTAGGTCTCTCTCTATGAACTGCATGACATAAAAAATGTTCTCTCAGAACTGTTCCCCTTCATCCTCAGTAAGCACTAATGGTTCTTCAATTTCCCTATCTGGATGTTCATTCAGGGCCACACCTCACGTTCTCTCCCTCAATAATCATCATGGATGCATATCTCTAAAAATACAAAATCACATATTAGGTTTCAAAACAAAACTTTATAACATTTACATAAGAGGAGAAACTAACAAAAAAGGTTTTAACATGTCGTTTCCCCATTTTCTCACCACACGGTCAACACATAGGAATTATCACTATCCATAACCATCATAATACTTGGTCTTAGTAAAAAAGGGTACATACATTCTCATTAATTAATTCAACAATTAATTAATCGCATTACCTCAAATGAATTAATTCAACAATTAATTAATTAATAACACTCATTTCATCAATCAATGTTGTCAATAGACACCCATTTATTTTCGTTTTTCATCATTATTTCAATATCCCAATAAGAAAAAATAGTTCAAGTTCATCAACTTTCCCATTAATCGTTTTCCCAGGAGTTTCTAGAATGATTAATGTCACAATAACCCAAAGTGACTAGAATGATGTATGCAGAATCAACTATCATGCCTCTTTAGGCCATAAATATTAATTCACAAATTTTCAAAACAAATATCACATCCCACCACATGTTTGTCGCCATTTTTAAAATAATAACCAAGTGAAACAAAAAACCGCAATCCCAACAATCCCACCCTGAGTACACAAATTTTCCTCTGTACATGGGTTTGAAACCCCCATGAATGGACTCATTATCAAGCCTTGCCTCTTCCTATTCTCATATCTACCGTTCCCAAAATAGTAGCAAAAAATAAAAAGTAATAATAGAAAACCAACACTGATACCAATTTGTGATGTCCCGACCTGGGAGCCACTGAACAGTGCCCTGAGTCGGATAGCCATAGGCCCTCAAGCATGCCTCCAATTATACTAGAGGGTGATGATTAACATTGACTATCTATTAAGTCGTTCTTTGAGACATTATACCCTATTTTATCATGATAAAACACCAATGGAAAAAAATAAAAATAACAAAGTGTGGAAGAATATAAATAACCAGAACAAATCCATGTCATATGATAATGAAAACATTAAAATGCAATACTCAACTGAAAGGTAAAACATGCTATGAAAATGAAATTGTCATGTTTCTAGAATGAAAATAAATGTAGTGACACAACAACACCCAAGTGGGTCCCAATCCATGTTTTTTGCCTCTCCCATGCTAAAATACCAAATTACAACCTAACCTAGGGAATTTCCCTTATCATGTCCTGCAAAAACAAAGTCTTTTCGGGTGTTGATTAGGAGGCTCGAATGGGGTCTGTGTACAACTTATTAGGCCACCACCAACAATGTGTAAAATGAGCCCAGTCAAAATATAGTGTGTGCAATTTTATGAAGCAATAAAATACAATGCATAGTTAATCATTTAAAAAAATTTAATTTAATGTTTAATCATCCCATTAGGACTAGTTTCAATTCATGTTTACCATTTGAATCATCATTCATTATTATTGATAATTTTTTGTGGGTATTCATGCCTAGAAACGCAAATATCATTAAGTGTTGGTCTCCATGCTTATCACTCTATATCTCATTCAGTGTAGGTAATCCTTCCTAGCACCCCATAAGCTTAGGGTTGGATAACTATTGGGGAGGAATTTCATGTCCATATCACAACTCCTAATTGGGCTAGAATGTCGTGTCTAGTACAACAAAAATATCATCCATTTAATGATTCTTTAATTAAATTTAATTTTCCACATCATTAAATTACTAATCCAATTATTAGTTAATTATTTCAAAAGCCATTAGTTAAATAAACAATTAACAAAGCACATAACCCATTAATTAATTCATCGATGAATTTATCAATCAATATAATTCACATTCCATAAATAATTTTTCATAATTAATTATCCATAAAAATATACACTTTTCATAATTAATTATCACAATTAAATATCTTTTATCAACATTGTGGCCCATAATTAATTCTCACACTTAATTATATTTCATAAACAACATCATTCCATAATTAATTTCCCCCAATTAATTTTCTTTTCACAATCAATTCAATATCTCAAATACAATATATCAACCCATAAAAATCTCCAAAATATCTATTTGGGAAACCCCCATTCATTTTTTTATGATTTTGATTATCTATTAATCACCATGGAAATAACAAGTCAATTTCACATTCCTAATTACTGAAATTTAAGAAATCAATCATCAAGGGAAGACAGAAAATCATCACCTCACATTTACATATCAGAACTATGACAATGGGAGTTTGATTTAAACCACCTACCTCAGTTTACAGAAAAAATTTAGTCATAATGGAGAGTCCCAAAATCTGAGTGGCACAATGTTGGCGTTCAAGCTTTGGATTTAAATCCCTAAACCAAAATTAATATCAAAGGAATCATGATCTTGAAAATATAGATCTAGGTAAACAATTATAGATCTAGATCACAATCCATAGGTTTTGATCCATCGAAACAATTGATATATTCCACAAAAAGATCAAGAAAGTTAAAGGAAATGATGATAAAAACATAGGGATGAAATCTATATACTAGAAAAAGAACTGATCCTTGATCTGGAAATTCATGCTTGATAAAAAACATTCATACTGCCATGGAATCCGTCCAGAAACCACTATAATTAGATAGAGTTTTTCAAGCCAAATCCAAGGTCAAAATATGGGAGTCTCGAGGGATCGTGTCATTTTAAAATGTATTTTTGGATTTAATATTCTTTGCAAATGGTTTTTGGGGAAAGGTAACAAGGTTAGGTCAAAATGCGCACCAAACATGTAGACATGCACTGGTTGCGAGGCTTGATGGTGCACATTTAAGAAAACCATGCGCCAACCATGTCGACCTCCACTGTCCCCACGGTTATCTTGCGCACAGTTTGGACAAACCTTATGAAAACCGAGCATAGTCACTTGTCTTCCCATGTTCCTTATAAATTTCACCCATACTCACCCCATGTCATACCCCAACTCAATGGTACATAATAACAAAAAAAGTACCTAAAAACGCACCTAATATTTCTCTATAAAAGATCAGGATCTTACAAACTAAGTGTATAATTCACTAATATTCATATATAGTATGGAACAACTCCCAAAATCACTCAAAATAAAATACCATAGTGGAATTGGGTGTCTTATTAAAGTAATTTTACCATATTAGACATTTTGTGGTTGATGGTTATTCAATGTAACCTTTATATTTCAGTTTATAGTATTACCCTATATATTTTTTTCATTTATACTGAATCACACTCCATATAATGAATTCATAAATACAGCATATAAGATATATTATCAAAAGAAACTCAATATGTATTTTATGAAAAATTTTTATTGTGAAGAATATTAATTCCATTTTGATTCTCAAAAACTCATTCATAAATATGATAAATATTTTTTATTTTTTATATCAAAGAGATTGTGGAAAAATAATTTTACTATCCCACTAAAACTAGTTTTTGTGGCCTAAAGTGGTGTTTTTCTTGAGAATTAACACATGTGTAAAGGGTTTTGTGGAAGGAAATGTGAAATAAGGAAAATTTAAGTCCAACAGATTATATGTGTTTCTAATATTTATGTTAAGAATATTTTAAAAAGTGTTATAGAAATAGAATTGGTTGATTTCGAATAAGATTTCCAATGGTCTGGTGGGATTCATCAAAATATCAGATGATATGGATTTATCATGTAAAATGTGGATGATTGAATGTTAATGGGATGTTAATGTACTAATAACTTGGTGGAAATTAAGAATTTTAACTTTGAGATATTCTTAAAATCCATTGAATCTGAAATGGACTCCATGTACACCAAACCAGTTTGGAGCTTGGTGATTCACTTTTAGGGGTGTTACTCGGAGGGTAAAAGTGGGCGTTTCACAAGAAAACTAACATTAATGGTAGAGTTTCTTCCAATAAATCTCATCTAATAGAAAAATTTTATAATAATACACAAAGTATTGAATATAATGAATCCTTCACACCTATTGTGATAAAAAAGTATGAGATGACCCAAACAAAACAAGAATATAGTTTACATCAACTCCATAATTTAATCATTAAAAATCCATAAAATTTATTATACCATAACCAAAAGGTTTTTTTCATTTGAATATTACTTACATAAATGAATTATTACATATTATTTCTTCAACATCTCTCATAAAAGTTTACACACATGACATATTTCTAAACATAATCGCTCATATAATTCCCCATAAAATGGGAAAAATATTACGAAGGTATATAAAATTATAAAATATATCGAAAAAGTATGAAAAATTAATAAAAGGGTTATATTATATGTATATGGGAAAACATGGACATGTGATAAGAATATGATTAAAAATGATCCAAAAATCAAAATTTTTTATAAGGTATGATAGAATGAAATATGACCTAAAATTATAATACATATACCATGGAATAAGAATAAAAATATATGTGATAATACTTATGATCTATATAAAATAACATCTTCTTATAGAATAATATCGAAATGACGCACAAGAATAAGCAATAGAAATTAAAATATTTTGAGAAACCCCAATTACGCCCCCAGATAAAGTTGTGATCAATCCCAATGATTCCCCCCATTATGTTACATGAAACCCCAATGATTCATTTTCATACATTTTTTAGTAATCTTAGTAACTCCCACATTTAATGTTTTGATTAATTCAAATTATTCTTAAGTATAAAGTATTGATAAAATCCAATGATTCCCACACAATATGTTTTAAGAAAACCATAATCATTTCCATAGTTAACATCATTATCTCATGAGATATAAAAAAATTACGTATTCCATGAGATATCTATATAGGATAAAAAATTCAGATAATGATATATCATTCTTATTTATGCCACCTGAGATCCGTAATTAATCTTATAATGAAAAAAACCATGTATCGAATATGGGTTATATAAAATTTAAAAATGGAATATCATAAAATGAAATCAAGATTTTGATCAGTTGACACCAAAAACTCAATAAACCAAAAAACATATATAATAAATAAATTTTGAGGATGATAATAAGCATCCTACATTAGAGGTATTTATTTTTTATGAATAGAGTAAAATGGAATCCAAATCATTAGTTTTTTTGAAAAAATATTTTATCATTGAAGAAAGAATATGAAATTAAAAGTCAATTTCTTTACTCATTTTCTATATGGTGACAATAATGACTTTCAAAAATTTATTTTAAAATAATCACCAATAGTGTAAAATTGAAAATAAATATATCTAAATTAAAAAACGTTGAGTGGATGATACAAAATATGCATAAGGGATGTTAAATTCTTTTTTAAGGTTTATTTATGAATTTTATTGAAAACCGCATTAATGAAAAAGTAATAAATTTTCCTTTCATAATTTTGATAATAGAAATTTTATTACAAAAATAGATAAATAATATTTTATTTTCAATATAATAAAATAAACAATAATGTTATATAATATGGGAACAATATAGAAATATTTAACCTAAAGGAAGAGAATTATTATCAACAATTTCATATTTTTATGAAGAAATAATTCCATCGAAAAATAATATCATCACATGATAATATAATCTCTATATAGATAAATAGAAAACCTCATTTGAAATAGAATAATGGTGTTATATAAGAAACCTATAAGATCATAGTAAAAGAATAAATATTATGCCCCACTGAAATGGAAATTCAATCAAGAAAAACCATTATATATTTAATAATTTTTATTTCAAAAGAATATAACTTTTAAAAAAATGAGAATAAAAAAAATTACAGAAACATTAATACATAAATTTTAAGATTCATAATGATACGTAATGCGGATGTTATAAAAATTTGATAATGAATATGTTTTAAAATTGATTATGACATAATGAAAGGGAATTGAGTTAACAAAAACCCTTTATGGACGTGGAGGTGCATGAATCGAAATAATTTGGAAGAGGGATCATTAAATGGAATTAAAAATTTATTGGATAAAAATTTATTTATTATAATTTCTTAAACTTAGATAATAAGTAAACCATGTGAAATAAAACATGGTGTGAAATAGTAATCATGTCCCAAGGTATGATAATTGAGACAAATAAATTATACCTTGGATTTCTAATGGGCCAGACATTCTATAAAGTCCTATATAATAAATTAATGATTATTATAAATATATATCATAATCATAAATCAATTTTTTTGATACTAGTAATTTAATACTTCTGACCACCCATTAATCAATCATGTATAGTTAAAAATAATATTTGGGTGTTAATTTTCATGTTAGTTCTATGATTAATTTTTTTTGGAGATTATGGTACATAATATTTTCTCGTATGTTAATCACCTAAACAAATTTCATATAATTAAAAGAGGTGTATTTTATATAGTTCTAATTTCCAATGGTTATTTAATGAATCTATAGTGACAGTTTCTAAATAGTAATTAAAATTCCCTTTTGTGTATGATAATTGAATAAAATATATAATTTTATTAATGGATATATTAAAAATATTCCCATTTTATAATAATTAAAACATCTTAAATTAATTATTATTACATTGTATTATTAGTATTTAAATTCAATTAATCATTAATGATAAAATAATTATAACATCATTCATGTAGGGATCCACCAATGAGGTCAAAAATATAATCATTACACACAATTTATATTCATTTGATAATATAATAAAATAAATATAAAATCATAAATTAATAATACCATTTATCCTTGAGTTCAATGTTCCCACTTGAGATTGACCATGCCTACTTCGACTAGGGATAGATGACTCTGAGCACATGGAATACCTTTCCAAAGGATGGATTAACTCCCACCCATAATATCATCATGAGAATATCTGATCACTCAGGGGAAAGAGTGTACCACCTACATCATAACAAATATATATATATATATATATATATATCAACTAGGGTGATATATCCCTCTTGAACATCTCATTTTATGAAATTCATTTATTATTAGGTGTAACACCTAATCCAAGGGGGTAACCCAATCATCTCAAAAATCATTAATCATTTTTAGATACTATGAATAAATATTCATAATCTCTTGATTTAAGATATAGTAACTAGATCCTATAAATCTTATTAATCGCATATAATATATTGTGTAATAACCATTTCCTTCGCATGGTATGAGTCTCCTATAATGTTTTATGTAATCACTAGATCTTATGTAACATGGGCATCTTATATGATATCAGGGATCGATCCATAGCCTATGAATCCTAGGATACTCATAAAATATCATCAGACATACCACTAGATTCATGGTATCGTAATCACCTCATAAAAATATATCAAAGAATTATGTGAAATCCCAGGAATCCAATGAATATTATAAAATATCAATAAGAATCTCACTAGATCTTATAAATCCTTGGAATATCATAAAACATGATTATGAATAATACCAGATCTAATGATCATATAAATATTATACATCATAATTCATAAATAATAGACTCTAGGAATTTGAGGCATCTCATAAAATACCAGCTGTAATAACCATATATTAGCAAACATGAGAAAATCGTATATCATTTGGTGTAATAACATAATAATTGGAAAAAACCAAGGAATTCCATATAACATATATTAAATGGGATAGAATCTAGTCGTTACTATCTCATATTGGGATATTATACATTGAACTAGTTACAAATCTCTTTGGTCTACATTATTGTGAAAACCCTAGATCATCAGTATAAATTCAAGTGTTTTTTAGTGCTAATGGGAATCGAAGTTACATGATCCCAAATTTCATCCTGATCCCTTAGGATCATTCCCTTCACTCATAAAGAATAACTTATCCCAACATTATTGTGATTGAATTACACAATAAAAGGTCTTATAAAATATTACAAACCCACATTACATTAGATATATGGAATAATGTCCACCTCACATTCAAGTCATCCTAGGTAAATTTTCTCATTCCCTCCCTAACATAATTATATGTTCGGGTACACTAACCTTGGTTCTCAAATAATACCAGGAAATGTACACTCTCCCCACTCTCTTTGAAACTAGCCTAAAGGCTCTAAGCCATCTCATGGAACCCATGGCATATCAGAGGTCCATATGGTGACACTATGAGTCATCAATGCCTTGTACATCATTAATACCTATGTAGGGAATAACCAATTGAAGAAACATAATGTTCTACCACATTTCATGAATTTAATTTAATTAATTTCCCAATGGGTCTTATATGCCTCATCACATACATTTATATACAATACCACATCCATAGGAAACCAAGGAATTATCATGAATCAATGGTTCATCATGATCTTTGATACTTTTCAAATATCATGGAATTGATTTAAAGAATTCATTTTTAAAATAAATTTATATAGAACACTCATTGTGGGACTACATATGACATTCCACATATGAAATTAATAAATTGTAAGTCATTTTTATGGACCACATACCTTATATAGAGTTCTTTAACTTAAAACAGGTTGATCTCTATAAAAAACCTCATCCATTCCAATCATTCCATCTTTCATCCTCATGATGTCATATCCAAATCCAAAAAATCTAATAAAATTAATTATTAATATTACAAAGAAATATCATCTCACAAGAACCTATATAAATGTGGTTTAGTATAATCCTGACCCACACCTAGACCTAAGCCATATAAAATCATCAATTTACAAACATGATTCCATGGTAAAATTCATCAATTTTAGTTAATAACCCTAAATAAAACAATTTTGTGAAATACCATTAATTAAATATCTAGTAATTTTGGGGATTTAACAACTTCTGATATACTATAAATACGATGAAATAAATCCCCACCATATCAAGAAGATTCCACCATTATTTATTGGAATGGTCAATCAAATTCCCAGACAAGGAAAAAAAATTGTATGTTATGAATGATAATAAAAAAAATAAAAGAGAGGATATTAGGTAGACTTTCCCCCAAAATAAACACTAATAACACACTATATAAAAGGGGAATCAATAGATACACAGGTGAGAGGTAACCTCCCTGGTTTTTCGTTATTGTGAGGGAAGAAAATGGTTGAGGGTTTACAATATTGAGGGGTGTTTTTTATTTTGTAATTAATGAAATATAGGGAGACATGTGATTACTACATAGTTTTATAAATAGTCCACCACTTATGTTGTTGTACTTCCTCATTCCACACACCCATGCATGGTTTCGTAACACGATTTACTGAAGTGTGTGCCAATTGGAAATCATTTACTATAAAAAACTTCATGTCTCCCAATTTTTTCATGAATGGTTTACCAAACCATTCAACAATCATGAAAATAAATTTCCCTATCAAATTATAGATTTTGTGTTTCTTTTTTTCAAATGTGTATCCTTGGTGCCCCACAACCGTAGGAAAAACAAACTCACATGGTTTCTGCTAACTACGAGGTAATCGTGAGGTTGGTTAAATACATTTATAAAATTCAAAAATTAATCCAAAATTTAGTAACACTCTCCCAATAACTGGAGACACATGTAGGTCCTTGATATATATTAAAAATATCTATTTTATGTGCTCTCACTCACAAAATTCCAATCAAAACCCCGGTTCTCAAAAAGAACATTCCACCATAGTCAAAAATTTAATTTTTATATGAAATTCACAGCCTAGAAAAATGACTGTCTTTATAAACTCCCAAACATAGAATGCCTCATCCTCAATAATCCTTAGTGCTCTTTAAACTATAAATATAAACCCACCTCATTTAGTAATCCATAATTAACTCACGGTGCTCTATTTCAAATCATCGAATGATCTTTTTTCATGAATTAAATCACATGGTTCAATACTCATCCAAAAACCCAGTCACCTACTCATCAACAACACCAATACTAAGAATATTCTCAAAAAAATCACCATATATTAATACCTTAATGTTTTATAGATTGATTAATTCTCATTCATATAGTGAGCCTCAAAATAAGACTCAACTCAAAATTTTGGATCCAAGCCATGGTGCTTGAATAAATTGGAATCACTTAAAAAAATGTTTTTATATTGGTATAACAACATACATGATGTGTATTCCATCTCATTTTAATCAATGATATGTGAAATAGTAGTCAAATCCCCTTTGGATGACTTTCCCAAAAATGTTTTTTCCACACCAACCGACTTGATATTTCCTCACCCGGTCATGATGTTGAAATAATTGACCATAAAACATTATAATGGAAACACCAACACTAATATATTAACAAAATATTATGTTTAATTACATAGCTTGATAGACAAAAAATCAAACCGGTAATCATCATCTCAACCACATGCACCAACATACCATAAATCAGACTCAATATAAGGTCACATAAAATCCATCTGGATCCTGATTCCAATGACCAAATTTTATATTATACTACATATGAATATAATGTCTAGTGTTCACCAGATAACAATATTTTTTTACCTTATAATTGACATCCAAATTCCAAAAAGACCTTTCAAAGATAAAACTCTCACAAATATGAGCGTAACAACACATGGGTTGTACATCTGTGACTAATATGAGTCACCTCATTATAGGGGTGATATTATCATTACTCAACTAAAATAACCTATAATCGACACAAAACATGATCATTCTACTCCTATAAAAAATTAATATGAGTGATAATACCAATCATACACTAGGTCTAACAGAAAACATTAATAACTACATTCTCTAGGATCACTAGTAAAATCATCATTGATATCAACTAAATCTCATTTTGAAAAAATGGTCACTCCCTATAAAAGATAATGGTTCTATACATATCATATTTATTTCCTTAAATAAGCCCTTAAGTACACATCAATAGGTTCTCATATAACATATATTTGGTTTCTCTCAATCCCCTCTGACCGGCATATTATACCTTGACACTACACATCCACAGTGTCATCATTATCATAAAGGGAAACCTCTAAATATTATTAAAACCCTAGGAAAACAATAATGTAATAATTTCATCAAAACTATCATCCCTCAGCTTTTTCATGATTTCTCATTTGTCCAGATCCCAAATGGAACTATACACACTACATCGATCTTCCAGAATCAAATGGTGTTATCTTCTATACCACCCAATCATAGAACTGTAATCAAGATCCCATGAATCGAACATCATTAAATCTAGGATCATGTGCCAATATCAAATATCATTTTCACATTTAATTTCAATCATATATAACAATAGAGACCTCAATAATTATTTAAAAAATTCCACAGTGTCTCATCTATGGCCAGGCTAACCGAATAACCACCCACTATCATGAGAACCATTCTAAAATTAAAATTTTCATCCCAAGATATATCCATCCTGAATATGACCATCTAGTATCATGATCCACCCTATCAATGAGAAGTGTTCCAAAAATCAATAAATAAAGGAATCCCACTATTTTTACCATCAAACCCAACCCTTACTAATGAATCATATCAATTACTTCAAAATAAAATCACCATGAATCTCAAAATCATATCTCATATATTTTCTATCACCTCTCATACACCAATTGTATAACAAAAATCATATTCTCATTCTTTCCATGTATTAGGAATTCACAAGACCTATTCTAACCACTCACTTGATATAACCTTGAATATGACAACCATCTCAATAGAAGTAGGAAAATGACTTGCTACTTAGTCATAAAACATGCCTCACCAATATCTCGAGCATATATAGAAGCAGTAAGAACTCTAATCTGGATAACCATTTATGTGACCAGAGATCACCACTCAAGGATTAAGATATATTCTCCCAAATCAAAATTGCAATTCAGATCCAATGTCAAAACACCCCCATGGTTTCTTATATATATACATATCATGAATCACATGATAATTCATATTACCACTCTAGGGAAGTTAACTTCATTGAGATTTTTATTATAAGAATACCCTCTTCAAGAATAAAATCTCATCTATCAGTGAATAATAGTATCACCAAATAATGATCATTATTGAGTAATCTATTGTAATATGGTTCAATTAGGTAAAATTTCACCATGAATATTAATAGGAAAAACCATAATGGTTATTATTATCACAAAAAATAATAAAATCTATTTTCCATCCAAAACTAATACTAAATTTATCTGTAAGGGGTTTATCATCTAGGAATCTAATTTCCGTAAAATCACACCATGGTTCTGTGTACATATCTTACATAGAGTGAATTTATAGTTGTTATAAAAAAAATCCATTTATTATATACATATTCCTTTAATCAAAAGAAAATAATTTAGTACTCTCGAGTAAATTTCTACAAATAAGAATTATGGGATGACTCTGTAAATGTATTGTTTGGCATGTTAAATAGTAAAACCCTCATACTCAATGATATAAATCACATGTAAGAAAAAAAATTCACGTTATTCATATGTTCCAATAATGGTTTATTTACATAGGCCTATTAGTAATGGGAATAAATCCATTAACTATTTATATCAATATCAAAGAGAAAAATCTTCATTCATAAATATCTATGAAATAAAAAATAAACAAGAAAAACAATCACATATTCTTCATAACATGTAATTTATATAAATGTGGTGTTCATGATTCACAAATATGTGCTTCATCACAAGATCCAAAACAACCCCAATAATTTCTACCATTTCCCAACTTCTAATAAAAAATAGAATGATTCTCGGATACAACTAAGTAATTCCTTATCTCAGTTCACGATATGATAATATGATAAAGGGGATACATGTCCTCAAGTGTGACACCCAGTATGTCATAAGTTTCTGAATAGGAAATATGGTCTAGGTTATTATCAAAGAGAGATGATACACTCATATAATATTTAAGAAATATTCTAAAATAAATAAATAAAATCTATAATTATGAATCAATGTCTATAAAATCAATAAATTAAAAATTCGATAACAATATTATGAAAATTACATCCATATATTTTAATTGATCGGTCATTGGTATGATCACACATACAAAATTAAAAAAAATAAGAAGATCTACTACAATTTCCAATCCAAAACTCATAGAAATATAAAGACTCCATCTGACCTATCCCACATTAGAATGAAACATATGGCCTCTTACCAACATGAACATGGGTATAATGAAGTCTACTCTAGTACAAAATCAACATAGATTCCATAGAAGGATTCGAGTACAACTCAGTATGGAACCACTAAGGGTTTCCCAAGAACAACTAGTAAATATTATGTATTGACATGTGAGATTCTTATATAATAGATGTTAGAACTTAAAAAAATCATAGCATAGGTCATCATGCTCTAAAGATATACATCAGAATGACCATCCATATTTCAGATAGTGTCAAATGTCTATTATAATGTCTTATACCATTCCAAGGTTTAGAAAAACTCTCATCTATGATATAAATATTAGAAAATATAATAATGCAGGGATGGAGATAATCCCACCCCGATCATTTTAAATATAACTTTTTTCGGGGGGAGTGCATCCCACCTGGTTATCTCATTTTATTATAGTAATTAATTATTAATTTTAGCTCTAGAACCTAATAGGAAATCCCATGTTAATCATAAATCATTAAGTATAACAATATCATAATAAGAAATATCAATAATATCATGTACTATGTAAACCAATGAAATCATGGGCATCCTATTTATCAAATATAATATCATGTCAATCCACTAGATCTTAATTTCCCAGGTATCTAATATAATGATAGGTATGATAACTAAATCATTGGAAACCAAGGAATCATCTATATCTCAAGTAATGAAAATAGATTTTATGAAACCTTCATATCTTAAAAAATACCATCAAGCCTCCTGCTAGATCCTTGGTATTAGTAGTATCATAGAAACTATCATCAATAATAATCTGAGATCCTTGAAACATGGGAGTCTTGTAAAATATCATCGAGAATCATTTTATACCATAAGAGTATGAGGAATTATATAAATGATAATCAAGAATACATACAAATCCAAGTCCTCCTAGGAAACTCATAAATGTTAATCATGAATCTTGTAAGATCTTAGTCATCCTAGGCATAAAAAAAATGTAACATCCATTTAATACGAACAATATTAATCATAATTTTGTGAAAAAATAATATCTCATGAATCTAATGAATATTATAAAATATTATTTTTAGTCTCCAAATATTAGGAATCCTCAGCATCTCACATGTTATCAGGTGTAGTAATTAGATCATAGGAAACAACCTAGGAATCCCATACAACAAAAGTTTTAAGAACAAGCATCAACCATGTAATATCTTTCATATATATATATATATATCATAGGGGATTGTTTTATGTCGATCACATCATATAACATAGAGCTTGGCCTCTTAGCACTCAACCATGACAATAATTGTCAATCACTACTTACACGATTCTATCAGGAACAAACAATGAAATATCGTATATCTTATCCTCTTTCCCTGGGCCCAATACAGCCACTCAACTTGAATAACATTTCATACCATCATCATGATCAAATTAAATACTCATAGGTATCACAAAAAATCCACACCACACTTACTCTAGAGAGATGGGATAATAACCATCTAATATTATTGTTATAATTGGTCGATCATATTCATCCCAACCAAAAAATATTATTCCATGGGATACACCACCATGTTACTAACATACTATCGGGAACGCTACACTCATCCCACTCTCTATTAAATAATCTAAAAATAATTAAGGCATATCATGAATCCTATAGACTATATCCAGGTTCCAATGGGACACACTCAGTTAATTATACATGGTCCACCACTACTTCATACATAGAAAATAAGGGGAAACTTATCTCAAGTTCCACCTAGTTTCATTCATTTAATTTAATTGACACCCCTCTGGGATCTACATGCCTTATTAGACAACTTTCAACACAAGACCTCATACATAAATTGTGGAGATGTCATTAAGGTTCATTGGTTCATTTTGGTCTTGGAATTTTTTTCATTTCTTTGATTTTATATAAATTATTTCATTTTTAAAATTTTATGGATAATAAATATTTAGTGTAGAGACCACATATCACATTCTACATATCGCATAAATAAACCATAGGGAATGTCCCTAGTTCACCTACCTCTTAAAGAGTCATTAACATTATAAAAATCTGATCCACTCTTTCTATATCCCATCTAACCATTATCCACCCTCATGAGGCCCTATATCAATACAATACATCCTATATTTTTAAGTATAAAATATTTTAGTTAATTTTTTTATTTAAAAAAATTATTTATAAAGGCCTTAAATGTCATTGAACAATAATTGTTCATCAAAACCTCAATCAACAAGGTGTGATTCACTCTAAACATACACCTATATCTATGCACCAAAAATCCCGAATTTACATAACAATTTCTAAGGAAAATTTTATCCAATTTTGGAAGAAACCCAAAATAATCACATCTAAAGATATTACTTCAATTAAATGTTGTTCTTTCATTATTATGGGACATCCATTAGGCTTGATGAGAAAATTTAACATCGTATAGGGATGATTCCAGCATGACATTGAAGAATTTTCAGTAAAATATAAATATAAAAACCAACCAAATTTAGTGATTTATTATGTAGAAGAAGAAATAATAAGGGGGGTGGATCCTCTCTAGTTCGGTCAATCGGGGGACGGAGAACAAGGAGTGTGATGGTTTAAAATATTAGGAAGATAAAATATTTATTTTCACATTTAAATTAAAATGGAATGTCATGCCGTTACAATAAGGTTTTAAAAACTATGTTCTAACCATGTGGCTGGAACTACCGCAATAAAAAAAACAATCACATAGTTTGGTCACACTGTTTAACAAACCAAGCTCTCACCATAAAACATAAATTATCCCAAGCTATACATATCGCATGATTTGGTCAAAAGATTTATGAAACCATGCACCAAATGTGTCCCACCCTATATAACATAAATTTATAGTTTTTCATATATTAAAAAAAATTATAACTGGACCACAGAACTAGGAGAAAACACCTCACATGGTTCACTAACATGATTTCTCTTAACTGTTTCATAACTATGAGACATGGTAAATCTGTTTCCTATATTCCAAATTTCAACTAGAATCTACCAAATATCACCCAACATCAAAGGAAATCCCATATCTAAAAAAATCCTTTAGATTATCTAACTCTTAAAATTCCAACCTAAATCCAATTTCTCAAAACGACCCTTACATAGCAGTATAAAATTCAAATTCCATCAAAAATTCCAAACCTATAAAGATGTGGGTCTTTACATAAATAATGGATTCATTATACGCGGTGTTTGATCATACCCTCCTCCACTCATTTGAGATGTTATTTAAAATATTTCAGGTCTTTAGACTTTTGTTATAATCATTTTTCACATTTTAACATTACTATTGTAACTCGAATTTTCCCTCAATATCCTATCATTATTCCTAAAAATGAAATTGATATCATTACATAATTCGGATTTTATGTTTCTAATTATAAATTCCATTATAATATATATAATATTTTAAAAAAATTATTAATTATTTCGAATATAAGAATACATAGATCAGGAAAAAAATATGTAGAAAAAAATAATTATAATCATAAAATGAAGTTACTATTATTCCCTGCTAAGAAATAATATTTAGAATAATGTTATTTTCTTATTTGATATATATCATCAATAAATTTCTAGAAAATCATTGTTAATTAAATATTTATTTATTTATTAAGATATAATATATATTACACACATAATTGTTTTCTGATAATTGAATCTTTTTAACATTAAAGGAAATTATTACTCTCTCAAACCAATTAAGAGTCATTAGATGAATGTTAATTCATTTTTTTGTGTGTTGAAGATAAATTTCATTAAATTTCATACTCACAATAGAAAGAGTTGATTTTTGAATAAAAACATATAATATATAATAAAATATGGTTTTTAAATAAATCAAATTCCAATGACCATTAATAATAAAATTATTATTCTTCATAATTACATAATTATTTCCTGGATTTTATATTTTTATTTACTAATCATAACATGAATTTTTTCAATAAATTTTGTTGAAATCATTCTTTCGAGACTAATAAATAAAAAAAATATTTTAAAAAACAATTACTTTAGAATAGATATTATTCCAAAAATTGATTAGTATCATTTAATTTAATTCCTAAAAAATATATTTTATTTAATATAAATTATTTCAATTTAAAAATTTGTATTTTTTAACATCCAAATCTTCTGTATTTATATTAACTACATAATAAAAATTCTAAACTTTTATGATTTTTATTAGTATAATAACAAATTAATACAAAACCATTAATAATGGTAATATTGTAGAAATATTACATCTCTTAAATCCATATATCATTACCATCTAAGACAACACAAAACTCCAATCCACATTAAATATCAATAAATCAAGTCAAAACCACAAATACATCAAACTGGTGAACCAATCCAATTTTATGCCAAAATCATCAAATAACATTCTAGAATTATTAGGAATAAAATACCATTTTCTTCACGATAACTACAAAAAATAATAGCATAAAACTAGAATTTCCAATTCAAATAACCATAACCAAAATCATAAAACACCAAACAAAAAATCCAAACCAGACCAAAACAATGAACCAACGAATCAAAATATCTCCCTCCACTGCTAGAAAATCACCCACAAATCACCTGATACTCACTAGGAAAGGGAAGAAATGTAATCCAAAATAGAGAAATAACAACTAACAATAAGCCTTTATATGACCTATGAGGATGAGGCTTCATATGACCCAGACTAACGGATGACAACATAGAATTTAAATCAAACCAATAAGGGATACAAAGAAATGATTATAGATGACACATGAGTGTTTAGCAAACCATAGCAGAGAGATAAGATCAGCTGAGACACGAGATGAGAATGAACGGGGAGAAAGAAAACAAAAATATTAAACCATACAAAGAAGATATAAATATACATTATATATGACTAGAATACCCACTTCATTATAAGTTGTAAAGGGGAGATATCGATCATCTAAGAAGAGTCACATTGTCATAAAGGATCAAAACCATAATGTGTGGAGGACTACGATAAAAAAGAAATTTATGTGGGAACCAGTCCAAATCCCCCATGGATATTTTACACCCATTACATTATATAAATTTATTTCATATTAACATTAAAATGTACACTTCTTAATTTTATTTTTTTCATTATCCATTAACAACATGTTTTCTCCATTTATGATGATTTTTATCATTGAAGTTTTAATTCTACAGATCATGAATTTCTTGGGAGATTATTTTCTTAGGTATTTCCTAGATGTAAAAATATTATTCTTTTTAATTTATTATACAATTTTAATTTATGCACTGTCATGGTATTTAATATTCCATGGTATGTAATACACGGTTTAATGTAATTTTATTATAATTCATGATTATGAATAAAATGTTTTTAGTTTGATTTACAACTGTTATTACTTAATTTTTAAACTATTTCTAAAATTTTAATTGAATTCAAAAAAAATATAATTATGAATAATAAAGGTAATGCTCTAGGAATAAAAATGTGTCCTAAAACCTAACATATTACACCACCACCATGAAAATTAATTATGTATTTAGATTTTAATTATCTATCAATGATAAAAATAGTTCAAGAAATCTATAAGACATACATGACCCATGAAATAATTTCTAATGAAGTATAATCCTCACTATCATAGTTATGACTGGGAAACTCGTATATTACTTCATAATTTTAATATTTTGATATTTTTGTTAGACTCATAAATTTTATACAAATATGCCACCTCAGTTTTTTGTAAGACATATGAGTCTCTATAAACATACCTTTCATATTATTATTTAAATATCATATTTCCAACCAAATACTAGAAAAATGGATATACAAAATGAATATAATATTCAAAAAAATAATGATAAAGCATCATATGCATATGAAATATCAATACATTGATGTATTAACCTATGATAAGTGAGTTTTAACTAACATCACGTTTTGTACAAATATGATATAATTGGATAAACCTTTTTCCCATTAAAATAAACCATGGATTCCATATGTTTTATTCACTTAATATCAAAAACCTAATAACCAAAAATTACTAGAACATGTTATGATTGAAACTAAAAAATCCCATGTATAACACATATATATTTCACATCAATTCCTTGATTTAATAATTACATCGAACAAATAAACTCACAATCTCAAAGCCAAAAGCTTTTTTATATTTAGAGATTAGTTACAAGAATGACAAATGTCAAATCACTTCTTCAATATATCTAATAAAATTATCAACACATGAATTACACTTAAATTTATTTTTACATATATTTTCCTAGGGAAATATTTAACATAATAATTTAGAGCAATAAAATGTTCAATAATATAAAAAAATTATCAAACATCCATAAATAAGGGTTAGAACAAAAGAATATGATAAAAAAAGAAAATTGGAGAATTATATAATTATAAGTATATGAAATCATATGTTTTTTTTATACAGAATAATAGAAGGAAAAATAATCTCAATGTACCATATATATTCCATTTCATGAGAATGTGAATACATGAGATCATGATCATGATTCATGATTAATAATATTAGAATATAGAATAACATAAATGTGTGTCCTATGAATTACAATGGTAAAACATAACACAGTGAGGAAACCCAATCATTCCCACACATACTTTTTTGAGATATCCCAATGATTTCAATTCATTAAATTGTGGGAATTACCATTTTTTTTCATGCATAATGATGTATGAAAACATAATAATGACCCTCCATAATGCCACATGAAAACCCAATTATTCCCATGAATTAGGTTGTGAAAAAACAACAACCATGTCCACGTAACATAATTATCTCATGATATCTAAAACATTATCCAATTCATTTAACGGTTATATAAGACCCACTCATCACAAAATTATATATTTTAAATTAAATTTCCCTGTGAAATCAATAAATTATCTTATCATGATAAATAAAATGTTTTGAAGATAGGTTACATGTCATTTTAAAATGATATAACAAAATTTACATAAAGAATTAGATCAGTTGATACTAACAAATTGATCACAAAAATGATGTGTATCAGTATAGAATTTAGATTATGATAAGAACCATTACCCATATAAGATATATTTGTTTTTATTTATAATAATTTAAAATAAAAAATATATTTATAATTTTATGATTTTTTTTTCTAATTTCGTGGGTGTTCGCTAAAAATTCATTTATGGAAGAAGCATAATGAAACAGTTAAGGAAAATATATCCATGATAAGGGACTAAATATTCTTGTGTGACAACCTATGGATCATGATTCCATGTTTTTCAATTTCATAACACTCAATGGTTCACATGATTCCTCATTGAATCATGTGATGAAGGATGATGTATTTGTCATTGATTGAGACTTCTGCGATCACTATGCAATATGTGACATGAGAGAAGTTATATATGAATCGTAATGTCACTTGATTGAAGATATTCAATATATATTATGGTATCCACTTGTAAGAAAAAAAATTCAGGGAAGGGATGGGTAATTGAATTTCATATACACATGGAAAACCATTTGATCATGTTTTTGATCTAGGTTGTGTGCAGATGTGGACTTTTCCAGAGGCCACTATACTATAATTAATCCCTAAAAATGGATTAATTTCCTTACAATGTGGAATGTTTGTTGAGTGGATATGACCATAAATCCCCATGTAATCCACTTTATGTGGAGATAAGAAGGGGGACACTATAAAACATAGTAGGAATAATAACATAACTACAATGAGGAGATAATAGGATTCAGAGACTCCCCATAGAGAATCAGTAATTAACTATGAGATAGATTTTTGAGTTGTTAGAGAAATAAATATTCCCCAATATCATGATGATGCATTAAATGGACTATCCCATTCTTATAGGTGTGTATGTCATGAGCATGATCAATAATAGATCATGCGATCACTTGATCATTGTCCAAGCATAAGGCTATAAAACCTTTGTTCAGTCACACGATCACTTAACCCCTTTCAGGTCATGTGATTTCAGGACCCCACATCATTTTTATGGGACCAATGTACGTCCTATATTAAAAATTACACAATCATATTATTTATTATTCCAAATCTATACATGTACTCCCTAAACTCTTTAAACCTCCCCTGAAACCATCAAACCCATACAGTCAGGGCATGTACACCCATGTGCACCCCTTTTGATATTACATCCCCTTGATGAAAGGTGTATCCAGTACATCTTTAACAATAGATATTGTCCCAAATTGGTTTTAAATCATTCATCCTCATGATAATGGGAGACCAATATTCAAGGAAATCAGTGTGAAATTACATAGAGCATACAAAAAAACTTGGGTAGCCATGGTCTGAGACCAACATGTCATTGTTCTTTTTGAGTTCCTTAGTTAACATAATGGAAGAGTTTGAAACATTTTTTTAAATTCCTTATATCTACAATTATAGTCCCTTGAAAAGGAAATAATTCATTTGTTTTTCAAAATATGGTTGGCATCCATGCCTTATTTTTTTCCAGTTGTGCTGTAGAGTTGATGTGTAAGTCATGGATAATGAACATACAATTTTGAAAAACCTGAAATCCTCTACCATCTGCTTCCAATTTGAAAAATGAATTTCACATCCCCCTGGAGTCAGATCTTATCCTTTATTATATAATGTCACATCCCTCACATATTCTATATCCCCTCTATCATCCATTAGTGTACATGGAATAGATTCCTTATGAGAAACCTCAGTGCTTAATCCTTATTCATTTCGAGTATCAAAATCCTTTGTGATCTGCATGATCCACCCTTTTCACTTGCTTCTCACAATGATCATGGATCATGTGGGATTAGAAATTTATTTGATTATTCCATGATTATATTTCAATTAGATATCATTTTATTTCATTTCTATGTGTAAGACCTAAATACTACATTGTTCTTCTCAAATGGTCTTATCCCCTAAGATATATTCCTTCAAGGGCCATATTCCCAATGAATCATCATATGGAAACCTCTAATGTGTAATCCTCACTCAATCCCCTATTATCATAAAATTTATGAAAGTAAAATCCCAACAATATTAACTAAATATCAATAATTATTTCTTGGTATCATGATGTTAAAAAACAAGAAAACATCCTTACCAAATCACAATAAACAATATAGTACAATATTTCCCTATGAACTTAAAAAATTTTATTAGAACTAAAAGCCATTGAAATCTTGATTCATATTTTATTTTCAACATCAATATCTTCAATCTTCTATCCACATTCACTAGTGTAATATTCCCTCTTAGAAATTCCAATTGTAATAAATATTTCAGATAAAATATTACCCCAATTAGATGGACAAATTTGCTCGGAGTGTCCCCACATTATTATTATCAGAACATGTTCCTGATGATATATATCATAATAGTTATGTATTCTTTATAAATCTAACACATCCGTATTAGGATATTTTAGGTTCAATGTTAACAAAAAGACCATTCATGAGTAAGTCCCACACTAACCATCACTACGCATCTTTTTCCTAGCCATTGTTACCTCACGATGTTAAAATATATGCATAGGTCATAGTCACATGACATTATAAGATAAAGAATTCCCCATTAAGTGGCACAAAACTATGTTGGTTATGATTCCTTTAACAATGATATATAGGAAGCCCCTTCATGGGCTTTATCACAATGCCACAAACTCCACTACCTTCTTGGATGGTGAAAAAATTTAGAGCACCCATCTATGGGGATTTATAATATAGTGACACACAAAACATTGTTTCTGAGTAATAATAATAATAAGATAGAGAATATATGACACATAGGGATGATATAGTCATTAGATAACCTCCAATACAGAGAGATTTTAACATCAATGGGATTCTTATAATATGTAAAAAATTTCATTTTAGAAGATATTGACAATTGACTACTAATGTTTTCATATCCCATTCTATATTGGGATTTGGGAATGAATGATTAATATTTCAAAACTTAATATGTTTCCTAGAGTAGGAAATAATTCCCCCAATAGTGTGTGATGTGGTTGAACTCCCATCCTCTTGACTAATGTTAGTTCATAACCATCATTGGTGAGAAACCCCAAGGACTAGATCACTTTGAAAGGCACTTCTATATATTTTCATAGATGTAGAAGGCATCTGTTGTGTCCAACTCCATGACTAAAACTTAATGATAACTGTCCTATATAGAAGCAGTTTCCCAGAAAGTGTTCTGCAGCCACACTAAGACTCTCACAAAGAATGTTTTTTGGGCTGCATAGTCCCGAGATGAAATAAAAATAGAGAACTAGGTGTGAATCATAAAATAATTAAATGAATTAATTTTTTCTACATATCTATTAATTTTAATTTATGTATTCTATTTAAAAAATGTTTGACCATCCATGATTATTTCCAAAAAAGGTTGAATCAGTATAAATATTTTACCTACGAAAATTAATTTTTGGATATTCACCTAATTGTGATGTTTTACTGATCGATATTCTTTTCATTAATTTCTCATAGGATCCATTCTAAATATCCCTCTTTAATCCTATAAGTTGGAATAATTATTTAGGAAGCATCCTAGTAGTTTGTATTCCATGAAAGCATCATTGCGAATAAGAAGAAGGTAAACATCACAACATTTCATCTATAGTGCTAGGTGATGAATTTCATGGTTAGGAATTACTATAATCATGTTAATATATGAACCCTATAAGTCACACAAAAGGGTCTCTAGGTGATTTAACCCATAGTTCCATCTAGTTGGAGGAAGGACGCAATGAAGCCAGTGACACATTTCACCACATTTAACAACATTGGTAGCCTATCCCTAGTTTATGAAAACTAATAACTTATTTATTTTAGGTAGGTATATCAGGGAGTCAATAATGAATTCAACCTTGTTAGTAATTAATTTATGTTGTATCATATCAATCGTTTCTATCAGGAATATGTAACCAATTCTTGTTAGTGACATATTGAAGCTTCCGCCAAGAAGATCGAACCCCCAACCATTCAGACCGTGTTATCCAAGAGATATATTTTGGAACAATGAGATGTAGATCACATGGAGTGGGATATTATTCCTAGTTAAATTGAATAATCCTTAAATAATATTACATAAGTGATCAATGAGTATGTTAATATCCCTATTCTTACACCAAAGGCATGAAAAAATATTCTAGAGTCAATAAAGAGGTAGGTTTATATTCCCAAACCCATGCATGAATTCTAATAGAATATCCTAAAGTTAAATGAATGAAATGCATGAATTCATATTACCACATTAATAAAAGATTCATTACAGCATATCCTGGTGATAATAAAAAAGAAGCATCATATTCCTACTGAAACCCTTTTGACTAACCAATATATTCTAGTAGCAATGGAGGAGATTCACTGACATATTTCAGTAAATATATAAGAACAAAAACATTTTTTTGAGCTCCATTGAAGCATGTAATTATGTGTAAAATGATCAGATAACTACTCTAATGTAAGAATAAGTTATTATTACTATTCAAAAGTATTATTAACAACATCTTGTATTGAATGATACATAGGATAAGACACATATCCCAATTATAAATGGGGATCATGGATATAATTTTTTATTCTCCTCAAGAAGGGTGATAATTATTATCTATGAAATCCAAAAATATATTTTAAAGGAAAACTATGATCATGTGTATATTCTCATTATAACCAATTCTTGTTGGAATATTCCCGTAGCCACATATTGTTAGGTTCATATCCCTTCCTACATTTCAAAAATTCTTCATAATATCCTGAATTCATAAAAGAGTGATTTGTATACTCTTGATTCCACCAATAGAGAATTTTATAAACATCCCTTACAGTCTATTGAGGATTCCAAAATTAACATTTCATGGGAGAGGATAAGGAAATAAAAATTTTATGTAAATTCAGATGAAAATGGATCAAAAATATACTTAAGGGGATTTATTCATGGAGGTACAATGCATCATGAATGGGAATAGAACATTGAATTCATGAAGTCATGTAAAGCGTGAGGTGACAACCTTTATGTATCATAAATATTGTTTGCAAAAGAGACTCTGACCCATAGATATTGAGGCAGTAAGATGTCCACATCATAACTCGAGTTCATAGAAGTCATGTGGACATAAATATATTGAGGTAATAACTTCTTCATAGCATAAATCTATTTCACGGGAGTCACTAGGCCACAAAAATGGTGAGGGGATAACCTTTATGTAGTATAACATCTATTCATATAAGCTAGCTTCATAGTGATAGATGTAGTAACCTCAACTTATCATAACACTGGTTCATGAAATTCATCATGTCGTATAGAGCTTGAGGTGGAATCCTTCATTCAACCCAACATTATTTCATGGATGTCATCTAGCTACCTGGAGCTCAGAATGGTAACCTCAACGCATTGTACATTTCTAGAACACACATCCTTCATGAAATTTTGAGTATCCAATGAACTCCTCTATATTTTTTGAAATTTATGGTCCTACCCCAAATAGGACAATTAATACCCCCATTTCCAACTTACATAGGTTGCATGACCTTTAAGCTTCTTAAGAATACTCGATATTCATGAGGCTCAAAACCATCATGAGTAAGTGAGGAGATGAATTTCCAAAGGTAACCATATTTTCAGAAACTACCACCCATGGGTTCTTGATAACTTCTACCAATTTTTTAGATACCATTAGAAATGTTCCACGGAGATAACATAAGAATAAATCCCTTTTTTCTTCTAATGATTCACAAGGTAATTATCATTCAAGGAATAAATCCCATGGGAACCAAGGATTTACTTTTTTGAAAGGTAACCCTATTTCAATAAAAATTACCTTTCATGAGACCCATGACATTATCAAATCCAACAACTTATCTAAAACCTAATCCTTCATGGAACCCATTCCCCATGAATCTCTATGTTCCCACCTTCTAGAGAGAATCTTTCCACAAAAGTCGAGTTCCAAGGGTCCACATACACATCTAAAGATGGTTTACCCATTCCCTAAATTCTTATATGACTAGTTTCATCATCCCTCGTTTCCTATCCCTTTTCTTTGGGAATTGTATAGACCATTACCATATATTTTACCCTAAAAATAGGAACCATAATACCTATTTATACTAAGAATATACATCCGGAAATTGGAATCCCTGATTCCCACCCCCCTATGACATTGTTAATTCCATTCCCTTCTTTTAAGATCATGAGAGGAAGAAACGTAAGACACAAAGGAGGCATCATCATAATAAAATTATTACCATTCTTGGATGGGAGGTCTTTTTTGGATATTACTCTATTACCTTTAAATTATTAAAAAGGATATAGACCCACCAATATCTATGTTTTATGAATTATAACTGCATACCCACATATCCTAGTAATATAAAAATAAACTATATGATCAAATCCTCAGAACATGAAATTATGTTGGAGCCTTAACATGTGTGATGATATTTGGATTCCCTATATATGATCATAATTTTGTTCCAATTCTCCCATTTTGTGGGATTTTACACATCATCCTCTACCCCTAGGTAGATTTTACTCATAATCTTCACACCATCCCTCATTTAATCTCTCTTTACGACATAATATGATTTACCACACAATATCAAAAATCATGGACCAATCTAATAACATGACCCTAAACTTCATAATCAATCTATATTGGGTTGGATTCAAATTTACCAATAGGTTTTTTGGGAAACCTCTCTGAGGATACATCCTAACACCCAAACATCACCAACCAAACTCTATGTTTGATCATCTCACCCTATGTGGGAACACATTATATCATCCCAACTAAATAATAAAGTATGAACATAATCCACCCATGGAAAAAAAACATGACCAAACCATAATGTGTGATCATCTCCTCCCATGGGGACACACTTGGCCTAATCTCAAATGTGAAATCTTCTCCCATGGGTAACCACTTAACAACCCTTCAATCCCCAAAAATGTAAAAGTTGTGACCCACCTATCCTCAAAAGACATTAAAAATATGCCCCAAATTTCTCTAACAAATAAATTGAACAACATACCCATATATCTTTAAATTATGTTAAACATATGAAACAATTATCCACACAAAATCTTAAACATACGACCAACTTGTTCTTATAGTAGGTTAAACCAATGACCCACCTATTCCTACCAGATATTAAACATGTGATCAAACCTATCACCACATGATGTTAAACCTATGAAATGATTAAAAATATATTCCCTATACTAATAAATATTGATTCATGAGGTAAAAATCATCATAGGATTCATGGCCCCGAACACAACTACCTCATAGATGACACCAGATGCCTTAGGTTTCTCTCCCGATATTCCCTATATGAAAAGATTCCTTCATTAAGAGAAGAATACATTATATGTTACCAATAATCCTAATGTCCTGAAATTAATATACCTAAGAAATATTGCTACAACCTTAATCTAATTTAATTTTCATATTAATATATAAGAATCAAAATTAACTAGAGTCCACCCAAAGATGGTGTTGGGAATGAGTTTCACAAACATAAATCGAATCTACAATAGAAACACTAATTAGTAAATGTGCTCCAAAGAGAAATACTTAGAAGGAGGAATTGACATTCCATCATCCTATTTCAGTTTAGGAGATAACATCACCAATTAATGTGAAGGATTCCACCCAAAATTCGAATTAAAGAAGTTGGGGAAATAAATAATTCATTGTCTATAGAATGATATTTAACGTCTGACCCTGATAGAAAGCACCAGAAACTAAAATGGTAAAACAAAATTGATTTTATACTCCAACTATATGAACCATTAAACATGGGGAACCTTCATATTTGTATGTCAATAGATCTATATAATCAGTGCCAAGTACCACTAAGAAATTGGTTGGTGTAGTTTCAAACTCTCATGGCGCTTGGGGTAGATGACATTGGCAATCCACAATATGAGACATCACTAAATAGGATATATCTAATGTTTTATAAAGAGTGGATGGAAGTTTGTCATTAGGCATATCATTCACCATATGTTTATTTAATTATCCTGTTTCATAATTTACTAGACACAATCTATAAAAGATTAGTATAAAAATGTCAATATACAAATAGAAAGGGGGAATGTCGGTGTGACAATACCATATGACTATTCTCCAACTATGACACCCAACATGCCATCAGATACTGTGTGGAAATTTCCAATATCACACTATAATATTATATAGAAGACGGTGATTGACCCCCTAGTTTTTCATTATAGACAAGAAGGGTTGGTTCCCCTATGTATATGGACCATTTTGATCATAATTCATCGATACTTCACTAACACCACCACCCCTGAGGGTCATGTTGGGGAAATACAGTCCCCTATTCAAAGGAAAAATGATTTGGGATCTTCTCTTTAATGATTTAAGATCTATCAATCCCCTATACTGAGTTGGTAGGGGATTTAAGAGCCATAACCATCATGGGATCTTCTCGGGGGATTCTCTTGGTAACTCCCACTATCCCTCTTCACCGCTAGCACCAATTGGATTCATAGGTCGATCAATTGGATGACCGCATCCCCACTCCTCTAACCTCAGTCAGAAAAATTCAATGCTAACATAAAGGGTTTTCAAAAATAATTAAATGATAGAGTGCATCATCTTCAACTCCAGTGACCCCATATATAGATAGTGTATCCCATCACATCCTAGCAATAGGTGAATGATGATCCATCATCACCTAATAATGATCGAGGCCCCATCCACCAATCAGGTAGACTGGGATAATTCCCTTTGGTTACAAAACCACCTAAATCCATTATGGTTTATCTTATGATGCAGAATACCAATGTTATTATACTCCATTCACCACCACCAACTGAAAAAGAGGCCCTCTCCATGATAAAACATAACCTCCTATGAAGAAAAATCCAATGGCTGGAGGGGGAGTACAGATTATGGAGGTTTTTATCATGGAACAATTCACATGGGGGAAACTAAGTGACCCTCAGCATCTTGTTCAAAAAGATATCTTACTCCATCGAAGGCAGGGCCATAGGAAGCGACATGTCATCATCTATCTCTCAGACTCTAAACAAAGAGATTACTTGATGAGGGAACCTTCAACACCACTTATAGGGATGGGGGAATAAGCCAATATATTTAGGCATATGATCTTATAAGTTGAGGTCTATAATACCCCCAAATACTATCACATGTAACTATGTGTAGAGGATCTTATGGCCTCATTCTACGGACTTCTAGTGAAACCATATCATTCACTACTATTTTTACTCCTCTCTAAATCCACAGTATAATTTGGATAGATGTTGGGTTTTTGGTTGATTCACTTAAATGAGGGTGATAAATCCACTAATAATCCAAGGGATATTTCCTCTCTCACATGTGTGGTGGTATTGAACAACCTTTCTTATATAGATATCATATTGAACATGTAACCACTTTCGATAGATATTCTTGCATGTAGTGGACATTTGACCATGTGGCACACCCTATCCTAATAAATCAACATCAAATAAGATCTACGTTTATGCCACCAAAAATTTATCTATCGATGAAAATAAGGGATTGGGATGACAAAAAGGATGGTCCAGCCCTAAGTAATAATAAAAGATGACTTTTGGGGAATCTAGATCACTAACAAGATACCATTCATGTTTTTTCCACATGAAACTCTAGATATTGGCATCCTGAAGTCCCTAACTGGGGGCCATGAAGAGTTCCTCCACCAAAATATGTGGTCAATTATCTTCTACTTATAGATATCAAACTAAATTGTGTTAGAATCTTTGAGAATCATGTTTCCATCCAACAATTCCATTGAAGGGTTGAAATTTTAGCACTTCTAGTTATTATCTAGATGAAATTTTACTAGTATTGCTGGACCTTCCATCATACATACTTTAAGATCCTATTTGTTCGTTGACGATTCATTGAAGATGCATTTGGAATCCCAACCCTAGTTCTACTAAATTTTTCCCAAGAATCGGTTAGCCACATGGACTCAAGAGCACACACTGTTACGCCAATGGCCACTGATAAGAAGTGATTCCCTTAGTTGTGTCTATGGGTAGACTATTACCTCCTTTAAAAGTGGAGCACAATAGATATAATAACATATGAATAAATGTATGAATAATAATATCAATTAATAATAAATTATTAAGCATAATTAATCATTGAAATCAATAAATAATAATCATCTGAAAAGTAGAACAAAATCATGAAAATTGTTATGGTTCCCTTTTTCCATACATATGATCATATAATCATCCCATGTATCAAAGGTGTCATGGATCACATGTGAGGTAAATCTCATTAGGCCACTACCAAATATGACTATAGAATCTAGTATGTGAATATTAATTATATAGTGTGTATGTTTATAGGAATGTAAATCACCAAAAATAAATACATCAACCCTTTTTTAGCCTGAACTAGTGTCGTAACATGTAACCATTTTAATTAATATTATTAAATTGTATATAAACAAATCATATGAACTAATCAACAGAATTATGATAGATCGCTAACAATAATGATTGAAGATCCCAAGTGAAACCAATGACTCCTTGTCCTCAAGGGTCTTCCAACTCAAATTAGTAACACATGTAGTCCATAAATAAATTTCATGAGCATGATACAAGAGGATTTCCCATGTAATTACACTATAAATGAGTCAAACTAGGTCCATTGATTTGATCCATTATATTCTTTGGCTATTATTGGCTAAGAAAAATGGTGTGAAACCATTTATCCGCATGTGTAAAGTCATCAATATGAATCAAAGGAGTATATCTAGGGATTTATAATATCCAAATAGATAGTAAAGGGATCACATGACATCATTATAGTAATCTACTAATAAAAATGGAACATGTTCCTAGGTGGGTATCTCCCTTGAAAACTATAAGATTTAATCCAAATTGTGTCTGTAGAGTTCTCAAAAATTACATTTGGAATCCAAGGTCAGATCAAGTATAAACATTCCTATAAGGATAAAAATACAATATAAAATTGAAACCATATACATGAATCATTATTAAATTTATGTTTGTGTAATATTCCTTCCATTTAATAAGTCATTAGGTTCATTCCATTACCTTTCAACAATGTGAAAATGTTAATCAAGGACATGAAACCATTTATTAATTCAACTAATAATTAACATGTCCAAGTGATATCTATTAATATAGTTTTCATTTAATCCCATAATTATGTATCTTATCATGATGGAAAAATTACCTTAACAAGGCCATGTTGAGAACCCATGAACAGTGTATGAAGTAATCTCTAAAAAGTGAAAAAATTAATAACATGGTATGCACAATCAATGTTTCAATAGTGTTGAGGTCACAAACTCAAAATACATGAAGAAAATGTATTATAAGGGTCTTATAATACGAGTTAATCAATTATAATAGAGGCATCTAAATTTTTAGAAGATTATCCTATAGAAATTGGTGTGGAAACAATAATAAAAATTTTATAAATGATGATAATTTTAGGGAAAATTCATAGAAAACCTACCATAGGTATGTATTACTTGAATTGTATATTATTTTTTGATAATTTTCCCTATTCTATTAAATAATGAAAAAATTGATGCAGACCCTAAAAATAGGGCATTTGAGTATACATCAAGATAGTATATTAAATAGTAAAAAAATCGAGAATGAGAACTATGGAATGCAACACATTCTAAGAGAAATCCAATGTGATTATTGGATCCCAATTTTGAGTATATATGGTAAATAAATAAAAAAATCTATCTTAGAAGGAGAGGGGGAGATTCAATGGGAGAGAAAATATGACTCCTATCTATTAAAGGATAAAATAAAATAGTGGTGAGGTGTTTAAATAATATAAGGGAAAATGGTTTTTTCTCCAAAGTTACATGGTCACATTGGTTGACCATAGGGTTTTCCAAATCATGTACCAACCATGTTTTCACCACTATCTAAATAGATTACTAACACGGTTCATGGGAACAGAATAAAAAACAATGGAAAAACTGTGCAATATTCTTCTATTGAAAACTGAAGATGATCTTCATGGGTGTGCGGCTATCTCAGAATGGTTATGGAAAACTGTTCCCCTTATTCTTATCACTAGAAATTACCTCACATTTAGAAGAAACTATATAGGCTAGGAGGAAAAATGTTTCATAACTATAAGACCCTGTTCTTTCATCCACCAGCCATGATTCTAGGATCCGAAAAACCTATAGACATAATTGTTTCCTCCATAGCCTCATCATAAATTCAAATTAGGTAAAAATAAAAGAGTTATACAATAAATTAAAGGACTGTGTACCTCATCGAAATACCACTTCCTTATAGTCTTCCCCTTTAAATGAAATTGACCAAACATTCCATTACAAGGGTGGTAGAGTGATGTCTGAAAATTAATCCTACCACTAAGCATATACATTAGCTTCTTGGTCCCATTACTCATCTCTTACATGAAAATTATTCCATAGAACACATACTAAAGGGACATGGTGACTTCATAGAACTTTTTTCCTATGGTAAATGAATCAAATGGGATAGTCCTCAGTAGAATAATTGACATCTTTCTCAATATCCTCATGATAAAATGTATGATATGGGTCATCATGATAATAGATAAGCAGTGAAACATTGGGGATGTTTTCCAAAGAATGAAACCTATAAGGTAATTGAAACAGATAAGATACTATCTTGAATCAATCCAAGATCTGAAAAGGCCTGAGTAACTCTGGTGAAAACATCCCTCACTATTGTATCCATCTATACCCATGCTTGGGATATACATGTAGGAGAAAACAATCACTGACACCAGCTCTAGAGGTTATCTATAGATATCTGTATAAGATTTATATATAGACTTAGTATTAGAAAAATAAAATCTAATCAAAACCACCTTTTTAGAATTTTGCATCACTAGGGGAGGACCTAGTAGCATTGCCTCTTCTTCCCCTAACAAAGATAGGGGTGAACAGAATGACCTACCATATACGGCCCAAACATAAACATCTGAAATGTTTCCTAAAATCTATTTTTGTAGGAAAATTTTAATAGAAGGATATCCTTCTCCATCAAACCACTAAAATTAATGATGCATTCTCAGATCATTCCCTGTAATACATGTATAGTCTATTATAGCTAACCAATTATCTGAGGGTGAAGAATTGTTCTTATAAGAACATATGAAACCAAATCACTCTGTAACCACTCTAATAACCTCAATCTAAAATGTGAATATCTTTATGAAATTATTGTATGAGGGACCCTGTGTATCCATATAATATCTTGAACAAACAATATTACTAGTTCATCAACACACAATGTCTGAGATAAGAATGACATGGGATACATTAGTTAGTCAATCCAGGACTACACAAACTACATATCTACCTTGACACGAAATTGGTAAAAAAAAATAGAATCCATTTCAATATCATCCAATTTCCATTATAGGACTGGTAAATTCAATAACAAGATAGTAGATTTTGGATGCTCTACATTCACCTAAAGACATGTGGAACACCTAGTGATAAAACCTGCATTCCAACATTTCATCTAAGGCCCCTAATACATGTGTAAAGACCCGTAAAATTCAAGGGAAATTTTTTCTTATTTTTCTTTAGAATTTTACAAGAGTGCGGTTTCAGACGGCACCTGATTCCGAGGCCCGGAGTGCCCGGAATTAATTTCTGAAGTTTGGCTCGGGTACGTTCAGTGAACGAACGAGCGGGAATTCCTAACTTTTGATCCGGTGCTCGGAATTGAAATCCGAGGGCACCGATGAACTCGCAGTGCCGATATTCGCTTAAAGAGACCTTTTCGGGAGTTGCGTTTGTTGCGGGTTGAAAGTTATGTTTTGGGGTTTTCAGTTGAGTTAAATAAAATTTGTGTAAGACAAATTTTATTTTTAGTTTGTTAAAAACCTACCAAAGGGGGTTGGAAGTGGGACCCACACCCACTTAACCTCCCTTGGGAGGATTAAGTGTGGTGGGGCCCACACGAACCCCTAGACTTTTCAAGTTCCCTTAACCCCCTCTTAATTGGCTTAAGTTACTCTTAATTAATTTTGGGAGTTAAACCCTTTTTGAATTTCAAACTTTTGAAATTATTATGTGTTTTGTAATAATAAAATAAGATGTTATCTTATTTTATGATGGGTTGTTTGTTTGTCTCCTTGAGAGCTTTTGGAGAGCTTCCTCTTCATCTTCAAGCTCTGACGAAGAACGAAGAACGCTCAAACTCCGCCGAAGAAGGACGCCTCTCTTCTTCGTCCTCGGTGTCAACAAGAGGGAACGCCGCTTCCTCCTCGGACCTTCTTCGTCGGCAAACGAAGATCCGCCAACGACGTGTCTCTTCGGGCATATCTCTTCGTCAACGGATTTGACGAACGACGACCGCGACGCCCGACCTCCGCGACGCCGTCTTCCGCGGAACGTAGACGAATCTTCGAATCTTTAACCCGAGGTAGGGGTTGTTGTTTAATTCTTTAATTATTCCATTTCTTTCTCGTGGATCGCATGTCTACGTGAGGCTTTGAAATAATTTATTTAAGTGTTATAGTTAACGCGAGGGGGGCCGGACCGCACGAACACGGCCGAACCCCCCCTCCATCGTTCTTGTTTAATTCTTGTGGTGGAATCAAAGTGGCGTGGTGCCGTCGCACCACGCGGATTACCGTACGTTTATTTTTACGCAGCGCCGTCGCGCCACGCCGGGGTAGAAACTTCAAGAACGCGACGCCGTCGCGCCGCGTTGAAAAGAATCAAAGCACGACGAAGGGGCGCGGTGTCGTCGCACCGCACCGGATGACGAACGCCCGGCCGGTTCCGGGCCGCGGCGGGACGAGGAGACCGCGGCCGGTTCCGGGCCGCGGCGGAAGAGAAGACCGGCGGCCGGGCCGCCGGCGTCGGAAGCCGAAGGGGGGACCGGAATTTCCGGTCCCGTTTGAGAAAACCGGCCGGCCAGATGGCCGGCCGGAAGGCTTTAAAACCGGGGGAAATTAATCCCCCGACCACCTAATAAAAACCCCCCTCTTTAAGAGGGGGCGGTTTTTTTGAAGGAGGGGGGGGAAGCCGGCCCCCCGGTTCCGTTCCAGCAAGCCCCCCCACGTGGCGGGGGGCGTTTTTTTTTAAAAACGGCGCGGCTATGCCGCGCCGCCAGATGAAAAGCGGGGGCTTAGCCCCCCGCGTGCGCAGCCTCCTCGCGGCGCCAGGCCGCCGCCTACTGCCGCCGCCCGCCGCCGCCGGCCGCCGCCGCCCCAGGGGGGGGTCGGGCCGGGTCGGCCCGGGCCCGGGCCCGAACCCCCCCGTTTCGAAACAGATTTGGTTTCTGGCCCATAACTTGAGCCTCGGACCTCCGAATGACGAACCGTCTGCGGCAACGCGATCCTTGGATCGAGACGGTCGTTTCGGTATATCGCACTCAAGGTTTCGGTTTACTTTGAGTTCGGCCGGGTTGGTTCGTTCACGAAACCAACCGGGCCTTCGGAGTGGAAACGCTCATATCTTGAGCTACGAACGTCCGATTGACGCGCCGTCAGTCGCGTTGTGTTCCTCTTAGTGAGACGGATCTTTTGGCATACTCTGACCGAGGTTTGGACGCAGGTGGAGTACGGTCGGGTTGGTTTTGCCTTAAAAACCAACCGGGCCCCAGAGACGAAAATGCCAATAACTCTCAGACCGGGCGTCCGATCGACGCGCCGTCTGTTGCGTTGAGTTCCTGTTGTCGATACGGAACTTTTGGATACATCAACTTCGGTCTTCGTGACAGCTGATGTATCAGCCTCTCGGCTCGTGGAGCGGACCCTCCGAACGAGCTTGCTATGTGCGGGAACCCTAGTGCTGGCTGCGACTGTTCTACTGCTACGACTGCTACTGTGACTGCGACGACGACAGTACAGAGATCCTGTGTGGATTCGACGACGACAGTACAGAGATCCTGTGTGGATTCGACGACGACGACTACAGCACTCAGCGATCCTACGTGGATCAGTGCTACAGGTCCTGTGTGGGCCCGATCCTGTGTGGGTCCTTGCGCTCAGCGGTTCTGTGTGAGCCAGCGCCTACAGGTCCTGTGTGGGCCCGATCCTGTGTGGGTCATTGCGGGGGTTAGTTACCTATCGATCCTTCGTGGGTCCGACGACTTAGATGGATCAGTGATCATCTTTATCGTCCTTGAAGAAGTATACCTGTGTGAGCTGAATCCTGTTGCTTTCCTGTATGGATTGTGTTGTGCAATCCTGTGTGGATTATGTTTTGCTTTCCTATGTGGAATACGTAAACTTTCCTGCGTGGACTGAGTTGTACCTGGGCTCGGAGGTTGGAGCGTATTTTAATTGATGACTTAGGTATATGTATGGGCATATACCTAAGCAGTGTCGGTTGTTACTTCGTGATTGTACTTTTCTTCGTGGTTTATCCTTTGTGGATTTGAG
Organism: Viscum album; assembly: GCA_963277665.1. Taxonomy (NCBI): domain Eukaryota; kingdom Viridiplantae; phylum Streptophyta; class Magnoliopsida; order Santalales; family Viscaceae; genus Viscum; species Viscum album. Next base: position 1,202,530,538 of record OY728164.1, read on the forward strand.
AGACCTTCAGGGGTATCGGGGTCCCTACTGAGTAGCTTATACTCACCCCTACACGGGCTTTGCCCGCACTACGTTGTGTTGGTTGCAGACGACGGACAGCGTTGACCTTAGCTGAGGCTTGCACAGCGGGACGGTACCCGGAGGTGGACCACTGGGCGGGACGTGCTCGGAGCGGACGGCGGGACCCGTGGAGCAGAGGAGCTATCTGTACCCACCCTTCAGGTGGGATTTTCAGTGGACAGCTCGGAGTAGCGGCTTTTACTTTTCAGTTGTTGTTTTTCCCTTTTCGAGTTGTACTTTACTTTCAGTTTGGGTTTGTATACTGGCCCATTTACTTTTCCGCACTTTCAGTTGTACTCTGCTTGCTTAGTGTTTACTTTCCGCTTGTTTACTCTGTGGTGTGTGTTTACTTTACAAAGGTAATGCCTTCCCTTTTTACCGGTATTTACGCCTTGGTGCTAGTCGCCAGCCCCTGGCCTATGGAAGGCGGGCTTGGGGTAGTCACGGCACGGACCCCGAGGGCGGGTCGTGACAAATTGGTATCAAAGGAGTTCGGTTCTACCGCGAACTCTGATCTTTTCTATGTGAAGCAATAATGTTTAGCGTATTGAGTGTGGATATCAGTCCAGGGAGTCCAGTGTTGGTGCGGCGGCCGACGTATCCGTACACCAGGACCCTGACTTCTGATTTCCGACTTAATGCACGAAAACATTGATTGCGTGTGTGTTTCAAAGTTTTCTTTGTGATTACTTATATCAGCTCACCAGGTATACTGTTCTGACCGTGGCGCACCTGTTTCCTTTTCAGGATGGCCCCACGACGGCAGCCAGCTAGGGTTCCGAGAGTCGAGCGAGACGACAGCCCACCGAGCGACGAGGGCTCGGTGCAGGGCCCTTTTCCAGTAGTGGCACCGGCAGTAGCTTTACCCGCTGATTCCCCGATGCTTCCAGCAGCAGCGGCTGACGATGCACATCGCCTCAGTGCACTGCATGAGTTTCAGCGCCAGCGACCACCCAGGTTTCGCGGGGAGACGGATCCCCAGGCAGCAGAGGACTGGCTGGAGGCAGTGGTTCGAGTGTTTAGGCTAGTGAGGACACCAGCAGACCTCATGGTGATCCTCGCTGCGAGCCTACTACACGCAGCAGCAGGACGATGGTGGAGCCTGATGCTCCAGGTGCACGATGAGGCATCTCTTCTTTGGACGGACTTTGAGAGCCTCTTCCGCTCGGAGTTCGTCCCAGCCACCCTTCGTGCGGTGCGTATCCAGGAGCTTCTGCAGCTGCGGCAGGGCATCATGACGGTCGCTCAGTACTCGGCGAGATTTACCGATCTCTCGCGCTACTCGACCGACATGGTACGGGACCCATTCTTCCGGGCCCGGACCTTCGAGCAGGGTTTGAGACACGAGATCAGGGCATCGCTGATCTCCCTCAACATACCGACTCAGACAGGAGTACTGGAGTGGGCCCTTCTGATCGAGAGCTTCCTTGCTGAGTCTACACCAGCACAGAGACCCACCGCAGGGCGGCACGTGGCAGAGTCATCCGCAGCAGGCAGTCGACGGATGACTCAGGGGTCTAGACAGACCAGACCTTCGGGCAGACGACCTCAGGGCACTGGCTTAGCAGTGCAGGGCACACAGCGCGGAGCCAGTCTTCCGAGAGGCAGACAGTGCTACTCGTGCGGCGGGCAGGGCCACATGGCTCGTGACTGCCTGACCCGCCGTGCCGAGGAGCAGCAGACGGTTGAGGGACCACCGAGGCAGAGGAAGAGGGTCGACCGTGGCGGTCCGCAGGGAGGAGGCGGACGAGGCAGAGGAGCTGGACGAGCAGCCGGTGGTGGCCGACGCTTTGAGGCACTACCACCACCACCACCAGGAGGTCCACCCCGACCACAGGGAGCTGGCGGGCAGCGACAGGCACAGCTCCAGGCAGCAGAGGCCTACGACCACGGCGCACCTGAGATGATTCGAGGTACTATCTGTGTCTATTCCACCCTTGATGCAGTTCTTATAGACACAGGAGCGAGTCACTCTTTCATAGCCGCTGCCCTTGTTCGGAGCTCGGAGATTCCGACAGAGCCGTTGGCTCGATCCTTACGGCTAGAGACTCCTACGGGAGCAGACTCGACGATTACGCACTGGTGCCGGCAGTGTGAGCTTACTCTAGGAGGCGAGAGCTTCGGCTGGGATCTTCTTGTAGCAGCGTCGAGGCCTTACGACGTCATCTTGGGCATGGATTGGCTATCTACGGTCCATGCACAGATTGACTGTTTTAGGCGCAAGGTGCGTTGTATACGCACCGACGGGAGCAGGTTCACCTTCACCGGCGAGATGGGAGCCTTAGCAGCACAGGATGGACTTCCGCGGAGGAGAGGACAGCCCATCACTCATCAGTTGGCTAGCCTTATCCTTGGAGCAGTTGACGTGCGGAGTCCTGGTTTTCCTGCAGTGGTGGATCAGTTTGCGGACGTTTTTCCCGACGATGGTCCAGGGCTACCTCCTCACAGAGAGGTTGACTTTTATATTGACTTGTACCCCGGGACAGCCCCGATATCCACTCTAGCATATCGGATGGCCCCCGCCGAGCTTCGAGAGCTACGGGTTCAGTTGGAGGACTTGCAGGGCAAGGGGTTCATCCGACCCAGTGTTTCACCCTGGGCTTCCCCGATATTGTTCGCCAAGAAGGCGGACGGAAGCTTGCGACTTTGTGTTGACTATCGTCGCCTGAACCAGGTGACAGTGAGGAACAAGTATCCGCTACCGAGGATTGATGACCTCTTTGATCAGCTCAAGGGAGCACGGTGGTTCTCGAAGATAGACCTCAGGTCAGGCTATCATCAGCTCAGATTCAGAGACGAGGATGTGCAGAAGACGGCCTTCAGATGTCGGTATGGCCACTATGAGTTCTTGGTTATGCCTTTCGGTGTAACCAATGCTCCAGCAGTGTTCATGGCTCTCATGAACAGGATCTTTCAGCCATACCTCGATCGGTTTGTCGTGGTCTTCATCGACGACATTCTGATTTACTCTACGACAGAGGAGGAGCACGCCTATCACTTGCGAGTTGTTCTTGACACACTCCGAGAGCACCAGCTTTATGGTAAGCTCTCGAAGTGCCAGTTCTGGATACGTGAGGTCCACCTTTTGGGACACGTTATCTCTGAGGCGGGAGTTGCAGTAGATCCCGCGAAGATTGAGGCTGTATTAGCATGGGAGCCACCCAGGAGCGTGACTGAGGTTCGGAGTTTCTTGGGACTAGCTGGATACTATCGGAGATTCGTTCCAGACTTCTCTAGAGTTGCGGCATCACTCACAGCTTTGACGAAGAAGGGGAAACCCTTCGTGTGGTCAGACAGATGTTAGCAGAGCTTCCAGGAGCTGAGACAGAGATTGACTAGCGCACCTATCTTGAGGTTGCCTGAGGAGGGAGTAGGGTACGTAGTCTACTGCGATGCATCAGGGACCGGACTTGGATGTGTTCTGATGCAGGAGCGGGCAGTGATCGCTTATGGATCACGACAGTTGAGGCCGCATGAGCAGAACTACGCTACCCATGACCTGGAGTTAGCAGCAGTGGTCTTCGCTCTGAAGACATGGCGACACTATCTGATGGGCGAGCGCTTTACAGTCTTTTCCGATCATCAGAGTCTCAGGTATATCTTCTCGCAGAAGGACCTGAACCTGAGACAGCGACGATGGCTCGAGTTCCTCCAGGACTATGACTTTGAGATAGTCTATACTCCTGGGAAGGGGAACGTAGTAGCCGATGCCCTCAGCAGGAGGACGGGCATTCAGCTACTCGAGGAGGCGACGGAGCAGCTAGCCTCTTTGTAGATATCCTTCTTGGATAGAGATGGAGCAGCCTTTCTTCAGTCTCTCACAGTCACTCCTCCACTACTGCAGCGAGTCAGGGAGGCACAGCGCGGGGACGCTGACTGTGAGACACGGCGTGCGCAGATATCCTCGGGACAGGCACCTGATGGTTTCTCCCTTGGAGTAGAGCACTACATCCTTTTCAGAGGACGTACCATGGTACCAGTAGCTTTGCGAGAGGAAGTGCTGAGAGAGTTTCACACTTCTCCTTTGGCGGTACATCCTGCAGTGGCGAAGATGTACCAGGATCTCAGACGACAGCACTGGTGGTCGGGCATGAAGAAAGCTGTAGCAGAGTTCGTTTCTCGATGCCTCACCTGTCAGCAGGTGAAGGCAGAGCATCAGGTACCAGCAGGCTTGGTACAACCCTTGGAAGTTCCGGAGTGGAAGTGGATGGCATATCTATGGACTTCGTGACTGGACTTCCACGCACTTCCAGAGGTCACGACTCCATCTGGGTGATTGTTGACCGACTCACCAAGTCGGCACACTTCTTACCCATCAGAGAGCAGGGCTCAGTGGAGAGCTTGGGACGTCTCTACGTTCAGGAGATTGTGCGGCTCCACGGCGTGCCATCATCTATCGTTTCCGATCGAGATGCCCGCTTTACTTCCCGGCTTTGGAAGGGGTTACAGGAGGCGTTCGGTACACAGCTACGTCTTAGCACAGCTTTTCACCCTCAGACGGATGGTCAGACGGAGAGGACCATTCAGACTCTCGAGGACATTCTCCGCGCATGTGTCCTCGACTTTGGTCGTAGCTGGGAGGACCACCTACCCTTGGTGGAGTTCGCGTACAATAACAGCTACCACTCCACCATCGGTATGGCACCGTACGAGGCGTTGTACGGCCGACCATGTAGATCTCCTTTGTGCTGGACAGACCCTGGGGAGTCAGCACTGGTGGGACCGGAGATGGTCCAGGCCACGACAGAGAAGGTCCAGGTCATCCAGGAGCGGATGAGGACAGCTCAGAGCCGGCAGAAGTCATATGCTGACAGGAGGCGGAGGCCACTGGAGTTCGAGGATGGCGACCACGTCTTCTTGCGGGTCTCACCTCGACGTGGTATTCGGAGATTTGGCCGAGGCGGCAAGTTATCTCCGCGCTTCATCGGACCTTTCCAGATTCTTAGCAGGATTGGTGAGGTGGCTTATCGCCTGGCTCTACCACCTCAGTTGCACCGGGTGCACGACGTCTTCCACGTATCCCAGCTGAGGAGATACGTGCACGACCCGATGCACATCATTGACCATGGGGAGCTTGACGTTGACGATGGGGCGACTTTTACGGAGGTCCCGGTGGAGATAGAGGATCGATAGGAGCGGGTCCTGCGTGGGCGATCGATTCCTCTTGTGCGCATCAGATGGCAGCACGGGAATCTCCAGGAGAGCACATGGGAGCGGGAGGCTCAGATGCGTGCTCAGTACCCTCATTTGTTTCCCTAGTTTTGATGTATCTTTACGGGGACGTAAAGCCCTGAGGTGGGAGTAATGTAAAGACCCGTAAAATTCAAGGGAAATTTTTTCTTATTTTTCTTTAGAATTTTACAAGAGCGCGGTTTCAGACGACACCTGATTCCGAGGCCCGGAGTGCCCGGAATTAATTTCTGAAGTTTGGCTCGGGTACGTTCAGTGAACGAACGAGCGGGAATTCCTAACTTTTGATCCGGTGCTCGGAATTGAAATCTGAGGGCACCGATGAACTCGCAGCGCCGATATTCACTTAAAGAGACCTTTTCAGGAGTTGCGTTTGTTGCGGGATGAAAGTTAAGTTTTGGGGTTTTCAGTTGAGTTAAATAAAATTTGTGTAAGACAAATTTTATTTTTAGTTTGTTAAAAACCTACCAAAGGGGGTTGGAAGTGGGACCCACACCCACTTAACCTCCCTTGGGAGGATTAAGTGTGGTGGGGCCCACACGAACCCCTAGACTTTTCAAGTTCCCTTAACCCCCTCTTAATTGGCTTAAGTTACTCTTAATTAATTTTGGGAGTTAAACCCTTTTTGAATTTCAAACTTTTGAAATTCTTATGTGTTTTGTAATAATAAAATAAGATGTTATCTTATTTTATGATGGGTTGTTTGTTTTTCTCCTTGAGAGCTTTTGGAGAGCTTCCTCTTCATCTTCAAGCTCTGACGAAGAACGAAGAACGCTCAAACTCCGACGAAGAACGACGCCTCTCTTCTTCGTCCTCGGTGTCAACAAGAGGGAACGCCGCTTCCTCCTCGGACCTTCTTCGTCGGCAAACGAAGATCCGCCAACGACGTGTCTCTTCGGGCATATCTCTTCGTCAAAGGATTTGACGAACGACGACCGTGACGCCCGACCTCCGCGACGCCGTCTTCCGCGGAACGTAGACGAATCTTCGAATCTTTAACCCGAGGTAGGGGTTGTTGTTTAATTCTTTAATTATTCGATTTCTTGCTCGTGGATCGCATGTCTATGTGAGGCTTTGAAATAATTTATTTAAGTGTTATAGTTAACGCGAGGGGGGGCGGACCGCACGAACACGGCCGAACCCCCCCTCCATCGTTCTTGTTTAATTCTTGCGGTGGAAGCAAAGTGGCGTGGTGCCGTCGCACCACGCGGATTACCGTACGTTTATTTTTACGCGGCGCCGTCGCACCACGCCGGGGTAGAAACTTCAAGAACGCGACGCCGTCGCGCCGCGTTGAATAGAATCAAAGCACGGCGAAGGGGCGCGGTGCCGTCGCACCGCGCCGGATGACGAACGCCGCGGCCGGTTCCGGGCCGCGGCGGAAGAGAAGACCGGCGGCCGGGCCGCCGGCGTCGGAAGCCGAAGGGGGGACCGGAATTTCCGGTCCCGTTTGAGAAAACCGGCCGGCCAGCTGGCCGGCCGGAAGGCTTTAAAACCGGGGGAAATTAATCCCCCGGCCACCTAATAAAAACCCCCCTCTTTAAGAGGGGGGCGGTTTTTTTGAAGGAGGGGGGGGGGGGGCAGCCGGCCCCCCGGTTCCGTTCCAGCAAGCCCCCCCACGTGGCGGGGGGCGTTTTTTTTAAAAACGGCGCGGCTATGCCGCGCCGCCAGATGAAAAGCGGGGGCTTAGCCCCCCGCGTGCGCAGCCTCCTCGCGGCGCCGGGCCGACGCGGCTCCCCGCGCCGCCGCGCCGCCCCAGGGGGGGGGGTCGGGCCGGGTCGGCCCGGGCCCGAACCCCCCCGTTTCGAACCAGATTTGGCTTCTGGCCCATAACTTGAGCCTCGGACCTCCGAATGACGAACCATCTGCGGCAACGCGATCCTTGGATCGAGACGGTCGTTTCGGTATATCGCACTCAAGGTTTCGGTTTACTTTGAGTTCGGCCGGGTTGGTTCGTTCACGAAACCAACCGGGCCTTCAGAGCGGAAACGCTCATATCTTGAGCTACGAACGTCTGATTGACGCGCCGTCAGTCGCGTTGTGTTCCTATTAGTGAGACGGATCTTTTGGCATACTCCGCCCGAGGTTTGGACGCAGGTGGAGTACGGTCGGGTTGGTTTTGCCTTAAAAACCAACCGGGTCCCGGAGACGAAAATGCCAATAACTCTCAGACCGGGCGTCCGATCGACGCGCCGTCTGTTGCGTTGAGTTCCTGTTGTCGATACGGAACTTTTGGATACATCAACTTCGGTCTTCGTGACAGTTGATGTATCAGCCTCTCGGCTCGTGGAGCGGACCCTCCGAACGAGCTTGCTATGTGCGGGAACCCTAGTGCTGGCTGCGACTGTTCTACTGCTACGACTGCTACTGTGACTGCGACGACGACAGTACAGAGATCCTGTGTGGATTCGACGACGACAGTACAGAGATCCTGTGTGGATTCGACGACGACGACTATAGCACTCAGCGATCCTACGTGGATCAGTGCTACAGGTCCTGTGTGGGCCCGATCCTGTGTGGGTCCTTGCGCTCAGCGGTTCTGTGTGAGCCAGCGCCTACAGGTCCTGTGTGGGCCCGATCCTGTGTGGGTCATTGCGGGGGTTAGTTACCTATCGATCCTTCGTGGGTCCGACGACTTAGATGGATCAGTGATCATCTTTATCGTCCTTGAAGAAGTATACCTGTTTGAGCTGAATCCTGTTGCTTTCCTGTATGGATTGTGTTGTGCAATCCTGTGTGGATTATGTTTTGCTTTCCTATGTGGAATATGTAAACTTTCCTGCGTGGACTGAGTTGTACTTGGGCTCGGAGGTTGGAGCATATTTTAATTGATGACTTAGGTATATGTATGGGCATATACCTAAGCAGTGTCGGTTGTTACTTCGTGATTGTACTTTTTTTCGTGGTTTATCCTTTGTGGATTTAAGAGACCTTCAGGGGTCTCGGGGTCCCTACTGAGTAGCTTATACTCACCCCTGCACGGGCTTTGCCCGCACTACGTTGTGTTGGTTGCAGACGACGGACAGTGTTGACCTTAGCTGAGGCTTGCACAGCGGGACGGTACCCGGAGGTGGACCACTGGGCGGGACGTGCTCGGAGCGGACGGCGGGACCCGTGGAGCAGAGGAGCTATCTGTACCCACCCTTCAGGTGGGATTCCCAGTGGACAGCTCGGAGTAGCGGCTTTTACTTTTCAGTTGCAGTTTTTCCCTTTTCGAGTTGTACTTTACTTTCAGTTTGGGTTTGTATACTGGCCCATTTACTTTTCCGCACTTTCAGTTGTACTCTGCTTGCTTAGTGTTTACTTTCCGCTTGTTTACTCTGTGGTGTGTGTTTACTTTACAAAGGTAATGCCTTCCCTTTTTACCGGGATTTACGCCTTGGTGCTAGTCGCCAGCCCCTGGCCTATGGAAGGCGGGCTTGGGGTAGTCACGGCACGGACCCCGAGGGTGGGTCGTGACAACATGCGTCTCAAGTCATGATACATTTCATGGATTCCCAGATGAAATTCCCACCGAGAAGCATTAAAATCACATAAAAGTTCACATCTCATATATATAGGAAGTAATACATTCTCATGTATATGTAAGATGGTATCTTCACCAATAGATCAGTCTAGAAAAGGGTCCACAAAAGAAATATTCACCCAAATGACAAAGACATCAGGTTCATAAGACATTATTTACATCACCTTATGTAGGAGTAAAAAGGTAACTTCTAGTGGTATAAGAAATGGTCACTCATGGCTCTAATGGTCCAATATTTGTACCTTAAAATATGACCATTAATTTCTATTCATAATTTGATTCATGAATGGCATGTGCCTGAGTTTTCAGGCAAAGTGCATCACCTACATCATTTCCCTTTGTAGGAATATAGGAAAGCTAATCAAATGAAGGTATATGACCCATATTCACTATATGATATTAAATTTAGACTATTTTAAGACATATTTTATGTTATTGTGGTTTGTATAGACCACAATGTTCTCACCCACAAGATAGTGTCAAAAACACAAAATACATGGACAATTATTGTAAGCCTAAGGTCATGTGTTGGTTAATTAATTTGATGATGTCTAAATTAGTGAAACCCATACACCATGACTCTATCCTAGAACATCAATACAGTACCCATATAGAAGATTAATTCCTCAAAAAACATTGTATAACCTCTTCCATGGTCATGAAATAAATGAATCATTACTGAAGTAAGCCCTCTTTTCTTCTCTTAAAAGGATTCATCATATGATTTAGACCATAATAATGTCACATCATACAATGTAATAATAGTATTAGTTGTAGTAATGCATGATAATTCCTATATAAAAATCCTTTAATATCTATCAATTCCCATGAAACGTCATATATCAATCACAATTTAGGCTTCTCCTAAGAAGAAAAAATAGTCAACATCTCTGATTCAACTGATACATATGGTTCAGAGATGATATGACCCAAGAAGTGAAATTTATCAATCCAAAATTGGGGCATACCATTATCAGCATATAGATGTGTCTCTTTCTGGGTATTCAAAATGATATCATGGTGTTTTTCATGGTCACTATGAGTATGAGAAGACACTATGACGTATTCCTTAAAATCCATGAAAATGATTCTATATAGGGGTGGAAAACACTATTAATAAAGTCCAAGAAAAGGGATGGAACATTCGTAAGATTGAAAGGAATAACTAGATTATCATGTAGATGATACCGACAATGGATTCTTTATGTGGTCTTTCTGAAGGCTTGACTCATAATTGATGGTATCCTGATCTATGGTCGATATTTGAGACCACCATAGATCCTTGTAGTTGGTCAAAGTGATCACCCATTCATGGAAATGGATTCCAGTTCTAAACTACAAGTTATATCAACTATATATAATCCATGAATAGCCATAGGGTATGATCATTGTTCTTGCCAAAGAGAAAATTTGAACCCCAATATGAAGTAATGCATCTAATAATTCACTAAGAATAAAAATCATCAAACAATATATTGAGATAATAGATCCTTGTTAGTGTCATCCCGTATGGATGAATAGATACTATATCAAATCCTTGTACAAGCTCGCTCATAAAAAATAGCTCTCTATCAGGATGTATGATAGAAAAATTGTAGGGAAAACATCCATAAAATAATCCAATGCTAGAGGGAATTCATTATGATGAAATCCCTTATAATCCATATAAATGATATCTATATGGGAGGTTACTTCTCCTAGGCCATGATTATTTTATTGAGCTCAAGGAGAATGAACATTCAACACACCCTTTTGATGGTAACTATCTACCTTAGGGGATATAAACAATGCCTTGTGTAGAACAGTCCAAATAGGTGTGATAGAGAACCCAAAATTACTTCTCATGATTGTCATTGAATCCCTATATATGGATGATGAAGAGGTCATATAAGAAATTAAAAATGCCTACCTCTAGGGTAATGTATTATCATTGTCATATATCCCTTTATACTATGCACCAAACAGTGTATCCCAGCTCATCACCCAACAAAAGTATTGAATTTACAGGCCATGATATTACATCGTCAATAATAAAATAATGGTGTGAGAGGATGATATATTGAATAAATCATATATGATTGTGGAAGATTATAGAATATTACCTCATATAGTAGATGGTTTGATACCTTGATCCACAAGTATTAGATGTAATGCATGAAACTAGTATGATCAATTATCCTAATCTATATCAAGACTATCTTGAGTAGGTCGACTCTACTTGTGTTGACAATAATATTTATAGCTACCTCGGTGATGGCTAACTTGTTGTACATTCCTTCTAGTGCAACTCAAAATCCTATCTTAACACATTGTAACTGATCGCACTAAAAATGATTTTGATGGAATAGATCCTCTACCATTAGAATCAGGTGGAAAGGTCCCATAGAATCTTTGATGATTACTCCTAAGAACATAAGAATGAACCTCAAATGGATCTCTTACACACATATTCATTACATGACCCTACCATCTTATCTTATGTCATACCATATAGCTACCATTATAGGTACAATATCCACTCTTTATATGATGAGAAACCTCAAGGATACACATCCTTCTACTAGAAGAACTACCACTATATATTTGTTTTAAATCATTACGCTTGATAAAATTTACTTCTCTATAGATTATATCTGTGATTACTGCCTAATTAATTATATCAGAAAAGTTGTATAGTAAAAATACATTCACCTTCAAATAGGTAGAATACATGATCCCATCCTCACAACTACTCACTCACGATATCTCATCACCATCTAAATGAGGTGTAAAGGGTATAAATTTGTTAAAACACACTGAATAATACATAAAATACATAGAACCAAGATCCTAGGTCATGAACTCTATGGATCCATCATCTCACATTGTCTAAGGGAAAATGTAATCAAAGATGTCTTTCTAGAAGTCCACCCATACCATGCCCTGATGATGACCAGCATGAGTAATCATGTCCCACTGGTGCTGGGAAGACAAACACAACATTTTGGTGGTGATATTGATCATCCTCTCTAGAGTTGTGTACAAATTCTCAATGTTATAAGGAATATCCACTATCCAAGACTAAGAATTATGTGGACTTCCATCCACTTAGAGGACCATAGGATTCTTCTTCTAGAATTTGTGAGTCTGATCACACATCGTAGGTTTACATGATAGAGCAGCCTATATAGAATTATAATTATGAGAAAACACTATAAATTATGAGAATAATTTCCCAATTCATAAATAGAAGTTCTTTCTAAAGGTTGAACTCATGTTGGTAAAACTGGATGCTTAGGGGATACCAAATATCGAGTATTGTTGTTTCCACCCTCTTGTCACACAAATCAGTGACTTTTTAGTGAAATAACTATAAAAGTTCCAATAAAAACCTTATAATATGTTGTTACTGTAGATAGATAAACTATATGATTAATTACATAAGGATATGGGATCACTACCCAACCTACTGACCCCAATTACCATTTGTTGAGGTTTTTTTATTGGTATGTGGTCAAGTTTAATTTATAGGGGTTCTAATATATTGAAGGGTAAATTAGAACTAAATAAGGAAAATAATCATTAAATTACAATTTAACCCTCCATTTACTGGAATCCATTTCATTTATATGTCATAATTTCTATTTAAATTTTATATATTATTATATACATATAACCAGGTAAGATTAAATGGATCACCATTCACAGTAAATAAAGGCGAATATAGTTTTTAAAATGAAATCAACACCCATTCAATTTCAATCAGACACATTACATTTGATCTCTTATTGTAATAGGTAAATATTATGACATCATTCATTGAATTACCCTTTACAATTAATAATGTTCCATACACCTTATAATTGAAATTTGTATTCATTTGACCGCAATGAAAACAAATCTCATGGAACTAAGTGTACATATCACAAAAGGGTTGAAAATAGCCATTTCATATTCCACTATAATCCTATATAAGAAAACACTATATAGGTTCACGATAAAATTTTATATAACCATTTTTAATCCCTATACAAGATGTTAGCACCACAAAAATATTAAACCACCGTTACTCACACAACAATCACAGCCAACACATGCAACACCAGTATTGAAATTCACATATATGGAATGGAATATGCATGAGATGAGAATTATATAATCCTAAAATTATGCATGTAACAATTATTTTCTCTATAAAAATACATGTTAAATAATCCAAAAAAACCATATCACATCTCACAATTAATCGGAATCACTCAAAAATGAAAGTGTATCAACTATAAATTAAAAATAGAGAAAGAGAATTTCCTATTTACCAAAAAAACATAGTATTTACCCCAAATAAGGGTTAACTACTCCCATGAAAAACTTTTAACCATGTTATAACATGTCCCTAATATCCTATATAATTCACAAATTTTAATACAAAATAATGGAGATCTAATACAACATTGTGATGTCCCAAACGAAGTTCCACTCAAAGGTTCCCCCATCTCGGTTGTCCACAGTGAATCATGTGTTCCTATCCATACAAAAGACACTACCAAATAGTATTGAGGGACTATGTTGTGTCCATGGGGACACTATACCCTCATGTCAAAGTGCATCACTACATATATAATAATAGATTAATAAATAGCTAAAGAATAGTATCAATGAATAATGAATAATCTATTAGGATTAAGTATAAATATCCATTAATAATAATGAACTAAATAGTTAAATAGTAACATAAAATAAATGTTATTTAATGTCAGGTATCTAAAATAGATAAGTTTTCATATGTGGTAGTAGTATTCCAGTGCAATACATTATATACAAAATAACCAAAAGATGTAAAATTATCCATGAATCTTCAGCACTGTCCCAATCATCTACTTCCAACAACACATCCAAAAGAATAGAATTCAGGTGCCCAAGATAGTAGATTTCCCCTTTTCCATACCTGTTTTCATATAATCTTCATAGTTAATAATGGAATCTAAGATAGGTTGAGAGATAAATCTCAATAGTCCACCACCAATGGCATCAATAAGATCCAATCTGTGAAAATAAACTATACAGTGTGTAGGTATATAATAAAGAATAACAAATAAAAAACTAAAACATGCTTTATTCTCAAATGGTGTTTGAACATATAACCATTTTAATAAATTATATTAAAATTGTTGTAGAGAAATAGGTTAAAATAGTCAATAGTATTGAAAAAGATAAATAATAATAATGAATGGGGTCCCATTTAAAACCATGGAACCTTTGTCCTCAGGGGTCGGCCAACTCATAGAAGTAACTCATCTAATCTACCAATAACTCATATGAGGGTAATATAAGGGTATAACACAAGGAATTCCACTATAAATGTTTTTAACTTATTCCATGGATATTATCCGTATTAATCCATAAAAACATTATTAGGACCAATGTGGTGAATCAATTATATTGTGTGTTTAAAGTAATCAATCTAAATCAATGGACTATGAACAATGCATTATAATATCTAGATATATAGTGAAATGATCCAAATTCATCAATATATATATTAGATAATTGAAAAGGTCCTTGTTATAAGGTGGGTTGATCCCTTGGAAACTGCCTCCAGAAATCCGAATAACTTCCTTTGAGTGGTCAAGGAATTTCCTCAGGAATCCATGGCTAGAACAAGTATTTCCAAAACTATAAATAAATAAATGTTCCAATGTAATATGAAACATATACATATATCATTATTCAATTTAATTTCATGTAATTGTTATAAAATAAAATAATTCATTAGGTTAATTTCATCACCTTTCATCGATGAGATATGGTAAATAATGTCATGAAACCAGTTATAAATTAATTTTATAGTTATCTAGGAAAATTTATATCTATAAATATATGTTAGATTTAATAGCCTAATTATTCATTTAATAATGATGGAAAAAATAATCTAAAATGAAGGAGTTAAACACACCCAAATAGTTTTTAACATGATCTCTTAAAAGGGGGAAATTGCATAACATAGTTTGCAACCCAAATTGTTGGACTGGGTTGAGGTCACAACCTATAAATGAATAAAAAACATAAATAACAAGGTATTTATAATATGAGTTCATATGTTATAATAATGAAATAATTTTTTTAATAGAAATCACCCATTGAAATCTACATTCCCAGAATGATGATAATTTACAAATGATGATACCTTTAAGAAAAAGAGTTAGACCCCCGACTGTAGGTCTGTATTAATCTCCTCATCCAGTATCGACCATTACATTGTCCTGGATCAGATAAAAATGAAATAATGAACTAAAAACCTAATAATCGAGAATATGAACCTACATTAACATGACCTCATCGAGAGTAATTCCAATGTTAAAAAGAGCCTAATAACATAGAACTTATTGAGAGGTATCCAATGTGATGGTTATATCTCATTTCCAATTCAGGTTGGAAAATAACTCCAAGATACTAGGTTAGGGGGTGGGGTTAATATTCAATGGTATAGAAAATAATCCTCATACCATATTGTGGATAAAATAGTATAGGGATGGGGTGTTGAAATTATTTAAGGAAAAAAATTGTCTTTATCAAAAAATAACTTGGTTGCATAGTCTGGCCCCACAATTCGACAAAATATCTTCCATTCATGCTTGGCCCAATCTACAAGGATAATACCCATATGGTTAATGAATAATATTTGGAAAACCATGAAAAACCCATGATTTTTTCCAATATTAATAATTTAAAATCATATTCATTGGCATGAATCTTTGGGTGCACGGTTAGGGAAAACCATGCACCCTATTCCACTCACTGAAAATCCCAGAACTATTAGATGTGAACATGTGGGTTGTGTTCTACGTTTTCTACCAATAGTATTACCCAGTTCATTCTTCAACCGTCTAGGATTTCAGCCTCTAATTAATCCCCAAACACCAATTTTTCCTCCATATCCTTACTATGAATTCATATTAGATCAAAAATAAGGAATTTAATCCAAAATTAATTGAATCTGTACTTCAATGAAAAGTTGGTTTCTTACAGGGCATAACAACACCTATAGATCAATGGATATGGGATGTATGTCACTCTACACTTCATCCGTAGTCCATGAAAAAAGTTGTACCATCAGTCTAGACAATAAAAAAATGATTACTTCTTCCCAGACAATTCCATAAGGATTTTCATCACCATTTATCCCCTGATAAACATGGGATGTTTAACCACTGACATGATGAATGATAGGGACAACCATCCCCTATGGGTATCTCAACACAATGTAGACCCCCTAACCAGTTCAAACAATCATCATTGGAGACATGAATTGGTCCTCAGGAGTCCCCACAATGATACATTTTCATTTTAGAAACCATATATTTAAAAAATATAGGTGCTTACATGCTTTCTAGTCTATCTGAGGATGCACCAAAAAACTAGTTTAACCAAATGATAGACACCTTTATTTTTGTTCATGTGTATAATAAATGGATAACTAATAAGATTATTTTCAATTATTGTAGAATCCCTACCAATTCTATGATAGACACCATCTAGCCTATATTAGGGTGTCCATTTATCCTTATCTAGACACCATTATTTGAATATTGCGGCCCCATTCACTCAGTCATGGAAACATTTAAGGGCTACGATAGACGATCGAGATATGAGTAACCCCACCCATTTGAATAACTTTATTATCTTCCTTAGGATAATGTTCCCACTTCTTTTTAATCCAATTAGAATTCAGTTCATTACATACCGCACAACCTCACCCATATCACTTGACAACTTCTCTCTTTCCCATCTCCAAGCTCTAGAAGCGTGACTGGTGGACATTCTACCTGAATGAAAGTCATTCCTAGTAAGAGTAGACTAGGGGATAGAACCCCCAGAATTTGGTAAAACGAGCTTCACCCTGTTAAATGGGATAAGTGATCCACCAATAATCAAGGCTACTTCACCTTAAAATGCAGTCCAATGTTGTAGAATTCAAAATAGCAGGAATCTGTCATCCTTTGATTCTTTTTTTGGACCCTAGAAATACCTACATTTTTTAGTAATGTTAGCTAAAATATTCCCCACTATTTATTGGAAGGCCAACCATAGAAATGTCTAATACTAGTTCATCTCCACCTCACACAAGATAAGAATCACAATCCTCTTGAAATGAAAAAAGGGGCTCAAAGAGAGAGTCATCAACTTCATTTCCCAATGCAATGGAACCATGCATTATTTTTCTATTTGACATTTTACAAAAGAATATTATTATGATGCTTCTATATAATTTCATGAATGATCTTATCCCTACCATTTTCTACCATATTTATAATGGAGGATTCGAGGAGTTATCTAAAAATTCTCAGTATTTGGAAGAATCCTTACAGCAGACCAGACAATTGTAATTCCCATTTCCCATTATAGCTCCCATAAAGTGGAAATTAAATATAGATATTTTTGCCAAAAAAATGCAGAGGTTCATTGACTATTCCACTTGTTGTCCCATGTAACAAATTAACCTCACCAACCTCTCCAGGTGAAGCCCCAACAAGAATATCCTAACAAATTACATCCATCACATTGATAAAATGTGTCCCCATTCCTCCTTCAATATTAGTCTCCTTTGGTTCCTTTAACAAATAGTAAGAATAAGACATACTCCACAAAGTTGTGTAGGTCCTAGGAAATTTCATCTATGCGATGCAAAAGGGAATCATGAATTTTCATTAATGTAGGAGGCTTGAGAGTTCAAACACAATGGCCACACCGATCACTGCCCATATAACACAATATTTGCGAACAACATAAAATAATTAATTATATATTATGATTTCACCCAAAACAAATTGGTTTATAGAGTATTCATATGGAGAAACATCCTAGCATAAGTGGAACATGTCCTTGTCGGCCTCAATGGAGACATCAAATGATTTGGTGATTTCCAACAGGCCCTTGGCCACAAAACTTGGAAGTGCAATATTGTCTTGGCTCATAAGATACTCAATGAAAAAGATGGTATCATCTATTCCAACTTGATCTTGGAAAACCTCATATAGTCACCGCACCTCATTTGACTGCAACAATGACAAATATGTCATTTCCTCCTAAGTTGTAGAAGAAAAAAGGTAAATAACACAAGAAAAATCAAAGTCCCACACTAGTTCCAAGAACCACTCCACACCCTTGGTGACTTTATGCCTCCCATGTAAGGAGTTATTCCAAGGGCTCATCCAACATTAGATTATTCCACTAATTATCAGAAATAGTATAGATATTTTAATATCCTCAAACTAGTGGACCACTATGAAATGCTCAATAATGGGGAATACCATGATAACCTCATAAGCACCATTGGCCAAAAAAAAAGAAAAGGATAGGCATGTGACATTTAATTGGTTGTATTACTCAGGATATGATTTTGAACCATTTTTATGCATCTAAGAAAAAGGCATCAGGTTGGGATCAATAAGTAAAAATATACCAAACAACTCCACCAAACAAACCTCTATAATTGACTACATTAATTTTCCATGTTTTAAATACATGACCATGAAATGATTATCAGCATCCATCAAAGGCCTGACCTCATCCATCAGGTTCCAAGTCATTGGGTATGTAGTTGTAAGATGTTTACAGTAAACCAGTTAACTAATGATAGAATATCTCTTGCACTATATAGGCCTAGGGGCCACATCTCATGACATCTGCTAAACCCCTACTAAATAAAAACTCTTTATAGATAAAAATATTCCCCTGTAACATAATTATGATGTATTTATGATATTTTACATCATACTCTCAACGATGTCAATTCTCAAGGCACTCCAAATGTCCAATGAAATACATGAAGTTGTGGTATATTATTGAAAATATATCTTCAATTCAGGAATAAGGTAGCTACCACTGAGGCCTACATCACAAAATATGAATAATAAGTGAAATTTTGATCCATCTTCTCATTTTTTGGTGAATATGAGGTTTTCACCATTCAGTAGAACATATTCCAGCATTATATTGAATGCTACGTTAATGTAGTAGATATCTAAAATTTCCATGTGGATATAAGAACCACCATCAACTTTATCCCTTTTAAAAATGATTCATATATATATATTTAATGATGTTGATCTAACTCAATCAAACCTAATAATTCATGGGTATGATAAGAGTGAACATAAATTTCAGGAAAACATTCTACTAATTACTCAATTTGGTGTCCTAGTATCAGAATCTAAATTTGTTGTAGTCTCACCAGATACTAACTACAACACACTACTGGGAAGGTTCTAGCTTCATTTTCATGTAGATGTTACATCATGATACCACCAGTACCTCAAATCCTTCCATGATGTTAGAGTTGGGATAATCTAGGGTTACATGCCACATTTCGATTCTTATGATGCCCTCTTTCTGGATTATTATAAATATAACATTATTGAAAGAAGGCCTACAGTAATAGGGTTGAGAGAATTAATTCCCCCCAAAAAATAATGTCTAATATAAAAGATCCATGCTCTAACTTTAGGGACAATGTTGTTTTCCTAATTCACCACTTGCATCCCATGACCCTGGAAATGGTTATTTTTTTCATCATCAGCATGAAAAAGGAGTTATCATAGATTACCTCACACTCCAACACTAAAGAGGCCAAGATGATACCATAAGATCATAATCTTCTGATGTAATGATAATTTAGTCATATGGACACAGGTCTACAAGATTCCCATATGTTCCCCAATGTAAGGATAAAAAAAAAGTTATTGCTTCAATGTCAAGAGTGGACCTTTCAGACAGAAACAAAAATATAATTTGATCAACATATACTATATTTAATATATCTATAGAATATGATCCCCCCATTGATGATTTTATATCTACCATAGCATACAGTAGTTCTCCCTCTATTTAAAAAAACCAGGAAGATTTTCCTCCTCCCTTTTATACCCCTTACTCAGATAATGAAGAGGACTTGAAAGATTCCCCTCTAACATTTGAAGATAGTTTCACCACCACAATTTTTGACCAAACTCATGTGACCTTGTAACTATGGAATAGATGAGTCTATAATTGATCATTACAACTATGTATTTATAAGAGAAACATGAATTCTTTAGGTATCATTATAGATTGTTCTCTTTGATCTATGACGATATTCCAGTACTTGACCCTCATGTTTTCATTCATCACCTTGTCATCCCAGTGGGCCACTGCTGGTTCAAAAAACCTCCTAGAAATATTCCTCCCACTCATATATCCATGGTCAATGATAAATTTTAATTGATTATAAATTCCAACATTTTCATTGAGGTCTACTAGACCAAATGGATTGTCAACATTATCCCAGGCAGGAAGACGATTGTAAAGGTTATATTCCTCATCATCTTTTTGGACATTAGAGGAAATTTATTGAAAAATGAATTTCACATTCTAGAGAAGGATTTGTTGATTTCTTATATGGATGGGTTCTAGGTTTTATATAACAAGGATCGATATGTTAGGTATACTTATATCCATATAGACCCTCAGGATGAGGATTCCACCACCATCATGGTTTCCCATGAACCTTTTTCTAGTAAGTGATTCCTTCTGGTTTGATGAATGTAAGAGACACTTAATAGTGGTCTATGCATGTCAACATTAAGATTCTCTTCGAGACACTGTTGTAATGAATTATGATTAGGTCATCAAAACTAGAAGTGTTTGGAAAATATCCTAGATCATGATAAAGTGTTAAGTTTCCTCTTCTATAGACATCAAAACATTAACCCTTTAAAGTTAATTTTTGAAGTAGCCTAATTATAATTTCTCATCATTGTTGTAAGTTACACTGGAATCATGGTTGATTAATTAGAAATATATCCTATCAATTAAATTTATCCCCTGAGAAATTATCAAGAGTTTTATGGCCTCTATGGACACATATCCTACATATAATTATTTATTGCAAATATTTCTGGTATGAGTAATCCCTTCAATAATACCATGAAAAATGGTACTATTAACCAATGGGATGCGGAAAATTGGTCTCCCTTTGAGGATATTACACAGTACCTACTACAAACTCCCATTTTTTATTTGAGACATCTCATGAAAGACTTTGGCCCTTTACAAGACCACCTTGGAAGGTTCAATGACAGAAATATCATCTGTGTATTAATTGGGATCATTTTCATTACTCTATCACAGACTATACTACAATACTTATTCCTATTGTCAGATGGATGCACTAATAGTGATGAAAAAATTCCATATATTATTATGGGTCTCTAGTTATCTCTTAGAGTTGATGTACCTAGTTCTCATGTAAAGGGAGACTCTGAGTATGGCATCAATTAGATCAAGGTTGAATTCATTATATAAAATAATGATGCATTTTTTCTGGTGAAACACAGATATCACTTGACATCCAATTCCATTTGTATAACATGTTGACCCATGATCCCCCATTACACTATGTTTTAGATGATACTTTGAAAATACTGGATACATATTTTGTTGAACCAAACCAAGATAAACTTTTTATTCATATGTCCCACTAGGTGGTCATCAACGCCCACCATCTTAGATGATGGAAACCAATATGTATATATTTCAACTAAAAATTTTTATACAGTAGAAGCCTAAAATTATCCTACAGTCAAGGAAACACCACATTGGAAGGATTCCTTCATCGAGCATATACATCAGGGAATTCTCCCACCAATTTCAGGCATTATTGAGAAAAACTGAAATCTTTTGACATTTTTAACTTACCAAATTGGTTATATCCTTGAAAAAACTGTCTAAAGGATTTAGTTCAATAGAATTATCCTCTATTTCATCAACCGAGATGAGATACTTTAGGTAATAAAAGAGTTCCATACTGGATCATATAGATCACTTCAATGGTGTTTGAATCCCTCCCACGAAATATTGTGGTTATGAAACTTTTATCCCACCATGGGTCATAGTTTCATTTATTTCACCAAGATGTTTTATGTTTTTCATATTAAAACTAACATTGTGTATCAACAACTAAAGCTTCTCCTAAATTCCGAATATTTTTCCCCATTGTATTTTAAGTAATAATCATTTTGAGACCCTACCCAACAGCAAGATTCAAAATTTAATGTTCATTTTGACTTAAATAGACTTATTTTCCAAATGAGAAAATAAGTTCCCCTCAGTGAAGTGAAAAATAGGTCTGTGATTGAGTTTGTGAGCTCCAACATCATCAATCTGTTTGGGGTTCCTTGTGATATTCTCACCAAATATAGAACTGAATTATCAGTTGTTGAGTTGATGAAAATGTATTCCATGTATGAAATTTATTCTAACCATACCTCATCATTCCATGGAAATGAAAATGGGTACATTGAATAATTCAATGAGATCCCCTATAACCTCTTATAGAAGATGATGGTCCCCAAAAACAATTGTTGGCCTCACACCCTCCCTCATTCTCTTTGGTCTTATCAGATGAATACTCAAAATTCTACTCAGTTATCCCCAGACTCCTTGGTATAGAGAACATAGGTATTATTACTTTTTAGTTTTAATTATCTTTAATTTTAATGGATGATTACGAACATGGTATTTGTGTTAATTGAGTAGGTATTCATAGATGATTTTTAATACCTCAAGGAAAATTGGCTTCAAGTTATGAATAACCCATAGAAGCACCGTAATAGAGTACTTAGATATTTCAAAAAGAAGTTACACAACCTCTATTTCCTTTAATAATGCATAATAAATACTCTCATGTATGATCCAAAATGGAGAGGACATTCCTTTACCCATTATTTCTATTATAATAGAAAATGCTCTTTAATCGACATGGATGGATAGTGTATCAAACCTTCAACAAAAACTATGTTTCTAAATTAGTATGTCACATAAAAAACATGTTTAATTCTATGTGAACATAAATAGTAGCAATCATGGGTTGAGCTCTATGAAGTTAAACTAATCATAGACCCTTTGTTCCAAGCATTGTAACATTAAATTGTTCGTAATCTCCACTATTTTGACCTCTATGACCATAAACTAACATCCTCCATATTATGAGATGTAAAAAATTATACCATGATGCCCAATTTCATTAGTGCATGAGCATAAACTATAGTCTTACCCTATATAATAAACATGGGAAGCATCATATACCATGTGTGAGATCATTTAAAAACAAAATCCTCACCATATGATACTAAACAGTATCCATATACCATGTTAATTTAGGATGAATCATATGAAAAATATGATATTATTCTTTGACGTATCTAGAGAGGAAATCCCACTTCTAAAATTGGTATCACACCATGCCATATTCTTGAAATATGTGTGTCTTGATTCCTATGTTCATGAGATGTGTAGTGACAACGAGACTCCATTCCACTGATCCAGGCCAAAAAATAATCCCAACATATAACATTACCTATATAAATATCATAGTAAAACATCCATTTAGGCCTCATCTCTAGTTATAACCCCCTATAAATTTCCTTAAGTCTCTAGTGAACTAAAATTACTTTATGTACCTATATGAAGATGAAAAGAACATTAATTTCAATGTTTATGGCCGCAAACACATCTGAAGTAAATGAAAATAATTAGTTTTCTTACACCATATAAATTAGAGATGCCACATAAGAAAAAAATGGTTTGAATAAAAAAATATCATCATAAAATGATGTTAAATTGATTCCCCGCCCTTTATAAATACAATATTCTATATATGAATAATATGAGATGATTTTATGACCTCTCTAGAGAGGAAGTCGCCCACCTAGTTTAAGTATCATACCATTTCATGTTTCATAACTATGTGTGTCTTGGGTCCCTTTCATAAAAGAATACAAAGTGATTTCTAGAACCATGATCACTAACCCAGAATAATCACCAACCTTTTTCATATCCTATTCTTAGTCCAAACATCATGACCATAAACCGCCTAATATCGGTATTAGGATATCTTTGTATAGTACATGGCCTCCCTAGATCCACCTTAATGTCACTTTAAAATCCCTTTCAACACCAAATAATCCTCGAAATACTTACATCCCCTCAGTTTCTCCTTACTCAAATATTTTTTATTTACCCTCAGTGTTTTAGCAAAAAAAAATTTCCCTCACTTTTTAATCACATCCTCACTCAATGGGACCAACCGTTTGCAACATTGTTATTTTTCCACACAGTGTTCAATAACTAATTGTGTCTTGATTTCCATTATCATGAGATATGTTGTGACCCCCAGATCTCAAATCCTATGTATATCCCCATCATCAACTCATTGTGGTGTATTTACTCGATTATCATCGTGATGTCATCTAGTGTGAGATATTTCATTGATGTTTTCTATTCCACATGAATCCTTATCCATCCACTCAAATTAGGTAATCAAACTTCCTTACAACTCAATCCCCCATAAGACAAACACTCTCTATTATATTACCTCAATATCCTTGAACTTAATTTTTCCTTATTCTGAGATGTGTAAATTTAAATTTAAAATCCCAATTTATTGAACTCATGATGATAAACTGTAGCCTTAACCAATGAGATGAACATGGGATACCTCATATGAATAATACTGGAAAAATTAAACTAGTTTCCTCAATATATTATTTTAAAGAGTATCCTTTATCAATAAAAACTTGATTTTACTCATATGATAAATATTGGATAATGAATACAAGTTTTCTCCTCGTGCAACATTAAACATTAGCCTTACACCATGAAATAAACATACGACACGTCATACAGAAAATATGAGATTAAAAAAATACAACATCATCAGCACATGATGTTAAATTATTGCCTTACCCCACTATGAGATAAACATAATAAGACACATAAGAAAAATGTGGGATGAACCAAACCAACATACTCATCACAAGATTCTAAACTGTATCCTTACCCCATTTAGACTAAAGATCCCTCAAATGGAAATTGATGGAAAACCAAAACCAAAGTCCCCAACAAACAATATTTAACTAAATCCATACTCTATGTAGTGAACAAATGGTGCCTTATATAGAACAATAAGAGATTAAGGAAGACCAAAATACTCATAAAACATGTTAAACTCTATCCTCATCCCGTATAAACTTAAGATTCCTCATATGTCAAATATGGGATATTAAAAACCCAACATCATCATCACATGAGGTAAAACAATAGAGTTACTATGTATAAATCTGAGATGCCTCATATGAACAATATGAGAAAGATGTTATTAAACTATTGATATCTTTTTGTATACTCCCTTTAGTGATTATCATGAAAACATACATAAATTTTTTAAATATCCATTTGTTAATGCTAAATATAATTTTTCAAATTTATTTGGATTAATCCATATTTATGTCATTCTACTATTTTAATTAAAACTCTCACCCTAGTAATTCATATTGAATGATTTTTGATTGGGTTCCTAAATAATGTTCCTTAAAATAAATCAACTGGGGATATGGATAATTTGTCCACTTTATGTTTTAGATTTCCAACACAAGAAGTCCCATCGAATCTATGATAAATAATAGACCATATATGAAGATATATATTTTTAGGCTCAATCTAGAATCCCAAATTTGATGAAACTCCAAAATATGTTCATGAATAGACAAGATAATATTGGAAACAAATTATGTCTCATATATTTAAAAAAGTGACCCAATTTATTCTTTTATGTCAAACCCACAATTTAGACCGTGAAATTAAAACGTTAGACCATTCCTGACTTTTTCCCCATAGAATCCTCCAATTGAGCTGATATTTTGTGTTAGGAAATCCATGATATTTATTATGAACTATGTTGATTAAATTTTTGGTATTTTAAGGAGTCTTTATATCCATTTATGAATTAAATTTTATACCATGGAAAAAATTGACTCATTGAAGTACATCAACATATGTTTTTGTGAAAAAAAAAATTGGATAAAAAAGTCTAACCGATGCCCGATTTGAAGGGTGGAATTTCCACATCCATATCTGAAACATTAAATGAGAATATATCTCGATATTATTATATCTAAATTTCCATATTTTTAATCCAAATTGTGGGGATTATTTGTAATTCAAACTATCCACCACCTTGGGATATATATAAATCCCCTATTCTCTTATAAAGTGTTTAAATTTCAGTGGATAATAGGATACATTTTCATGACCCCAACCTTTCAAAATTCTACGGAGTACCTTACAATCTCTTGATTCTACTTGATATACCTTCACTCTTTGCTTTATTTCCATTTTTTTATGTTCTCCTTCATTTTTAATCTCTCAACTATTTGTGTTGTAATTTTTTTAATTATTAATTCAACATTCTTAACAAACTCTTATTCTCAAAAACATTATCTAGAGTAATATTATTTTTCTTAAAATTGTTTAAATCAAGTTTAAAACAATTCCCTTATTTCATATTCATGGTTAATAGGATGGTCGTGTTTAATTTTGATCATCATTTGTGTGTGTGTGTTCGGTGCACTCCTTTTATCTTGTCCCACTATTTTTCTTATCTTTTTAACTAAACACCCTAAACCCATAATACATACAAAAAAACGTCATATTGGATGAGTAAATATTCCATTGGGGTGAGTCATACATTTTTTATGTTAATTTATTGAGATATTTGTCTCCATTAAAATTCCTTCAATTGATATTTTGTCTATTGAACATAAAATGTCCTGGATTAATGACATGTTTGGTTTGATATTTGGATTCCCTGGATTATTACAACAAAAAACATGATTTTATGAAATATTGAACCATATATCAATAAGAATATATTGACATAAGTTTCCCTGTTGAGATTTAGATTAACACCAAATAATATTTGAATTCTGTTCAAAATCGTATAGTGAAGTGGGTATTAATTTAATGAAATTTACAGAAAAGACCAAGGATATCACAAGAATATCTCTATATTAATGAACATAACCAAATAATTATAAAAAATTTAATAGAAATACATAAATCAATCATGTTATAGAATCTATACAACAAACTCCTTTACTCAAATGAAAAATTAAAAACAATTGAATCCAAAATTTGTATCATCATCAATGATTCTACCCAAGTGACATTGTACACATTATTAAAGTGTACAAGAACATTGAATAGTTGATGTGTGAGAGTCATAAATTTTTCGAATGTATTTTTTCATGGATTTTGAAATTATTAGATGGTAATTTTTATTTTTTTTATAAAAAATGAAATGTAAATTAATCTGAAAAAAGTAGAAAAACTGGCCTTCCTCATCCTTTTAAACAATCTCTAATCTCCCCATTTCCAGTAAAACAATCCATTAGATTAATCTCACCAAAAAATAAAGGGAATCCTTTACCAAATTATGAGTAACATTATGGATAATGAAATCACTCTAAACATATTCATTCCCATAAATATGTTCTAGAAATTGATAGTCCTATGGAATAAACCCTTAAAGAACCTGCTTCCCCTGATTTGAATTACAAAACCCTTTTATTCATTATCCAAATATCAGAGATGATTTTGATTTAAATTTTGTTTTGATTCATCTTTAACATCATTTCCATGGGGCAGCTGGTGAGGATACACATCTTCATGTCATGGAGTTCCATGTTGTGTACTCTACCATGACGCCTCAAGGGGTTTCTGAAGAAGAAATAAAAGTCCATGTATTCTATTTATCCAGAGCCAACTCTTCTATGTCATGGATCTAATAAATCCCAATGGTTACAAAAACACATGTAATGACATGATGAAACTCTTCTTAGATAAATTCAACTGTACTTCTTGAAATGCTCTTCTTTGAAAATAAATAAGAGCAATCCATCAATTCTCAAAATAAATCTATCCATGAGTACTGGGGTAGGTTTAGATAGATTGTGGAAACCTACATGTACCCCCAAATCCATGACCAACTATTTATACAAAAATTCAATAAGGGGTTCTTTACTATGGTGCATACTCTCAAGGATGTTGCAAGTGACATTTATCATGTTGAAAAAACTCCTACAACTTCATGAGATCTCATAATAAACATGGAAAAACAAATAAATATTCCACACTCAAGAAAATTCTCAGAAAAATATTATCCCAGATAATCAATCCATTGGGAATAAGATGATGAATGAGGGAATGAGAAAACTTATAGGTCTTGTGCGTCTATTAGTTGTGGATTCCAAATCCCCAACCCCATATTAAACATAATATTTATTCTATAAAAATAACAACATTTGAGGAATCTGTAGCTCCCCAGCTCATATAACAGAAAACTTTCCACAACAATAAGATGATACATCAAATTCTTCTGGTCTAATAGATCTTAGCATAGTATATTTTTAACAGAACACCATCCCTCAATAATTAGTTCAATTCATTAGAAACTCCACACAATTGTTCTCTATTCCCTTGTCATCAACCTATAACCCTAGATTGAGGTATGTTAATCCCATATATCACCCCCCTTAGCTCCATCCTCAAAATCCAAACCAATTTTAATATTGTCAAGGTGGTTTTGAAAATCAAAAAACATATCATATTATTCCTGAAAAATAAAGGATTAATCCTTTAATATCTCTTTTGGGATTCCACTATCACAGTAAGCCTTGTCAATTTCCAACCAAATACAAACCATTTCTGAAGAACCCAAAATAGGTAAATCATTGTGTATTACATTAATATTCTTATAATAAACCATGGGAATGTACTATGTATTATATTTTCTCCTTCAACCATTATATCCCCAAAAACAATGAAAT
Organism: Viscum album; assembly: GCA_963277665.1. Classification (NCBI taxonomy): domain Eukaryota; kingdom Viridiplantae; phylum Streptophyta; class Magnoliopsida; order Santalales; family Viscaceae; genus Viscum; species Viscum album. The sequence continues at coordinate 1,202,558,993 of OY728164.1, forward strand.
CTATATTGGTTATTTTGTGTCCCACCTTGACCAACAGAAACAATATAATTCCTCCAAATCTTAGCTCAATCGTTACCCAACCCTAATGGACATGTATGTGAACTTTTACATATATATATGAAGTAAATTTCTATTTATCATGATAAATCCTCTAAATACCATTTAAATATTGAGCTAGAAAAAATTTCCCAAAAATAACCTAGATCTTCTCCCTCACCTACTTTCATTCCTCTAAAAACCCAATTCAATTTCATCATGTTGTCTCTAAGAAACATATTCCCATTGAAATAAATTATGAAATTATTAACATGTTTATACATATTTAATCGATAATTCACCTCTTATATTCCATCAAAAAATATCTATAGTAGAAAATTTCCAAAAAGAAATTTTGAAATGATAAGAGATAATATAAGACGATTGAAAATGATTCATCCCAACAATCTATTCGCATAATGTTCCATGATTCAAGTACCTTTACGATTCCATGTCATATAGGGAGTTCCTTAATTTATGATGCACAAATAGACCTAGGGTCTTTATAAATATCCTACTCAAATTCACCTTACGCAACCCTAGTCTAGGTCCATTACACCCAATGAGTGTTTTTATCTTGTTATCCAATCGATGAAAAGCCAGTCATGAATGACTAATTGAAGATGTTTTAGTCCACTTTAATGATCATATCATCCATTAAAATTTTCATAACCTTGAAATTGAAGGTTAAAAAACATCTTTCAAACATCCTATGAGTTTATTAAGACCTTTCCTCATGATATATAGAACTAATACTGACATATATGTTGGTATATTATCTATAGAATTTGGTGACCAACTGGTCATGTTCAATATTTTTCAATCCATGAGATACCTTTTAGATAATCCCTAAATATTCACTATGCATTCTTCTTAAAATATCAATGAGAGGTTTTTAACCATGATCTATCATGTTCATCCTATTAAGATGATATTGGAGTTTATAAAATTTTCATCCACATTAACCAAGTAAAAAATGAAAACGTTGATGTTGACCATTCACATGTAAAATACAAAGAACTAAAGTGTATGGAAAACACCTTGGAATATCATCTAACATCTAATCTCTCATTATCCAACATATAATGTAATTAGGAAAATGGTATATCATTTTCATCTTTTGATTCAAATCAGATCATCTAATATTCATCATTTCTTATCCCTGATTCTAAAAATTATCTTATAAGCCAATGGAACCCAAAAATAATGTTCTCATCCCTCCCTATTTTACTAATTTTTTCCATATTTTTTCCCAGATTAATAAATTGATCACTGGTGAGGTATAAATTGATATTTATTTGGAAATAAAATTGGATACTAATGATCTATGAAAATCAATTCAATCTCTTGTTCCCTTTGATCGACATTACTCTACATTGGAAAGTGATGAAATAATAGGGTTGAACACTACTAGGATATCAGAATCAAATTTTGTGCTATCTGAGAGATAAATAAATTAACCATAAAAATAGATAATTTTAAAAAATATCCAAGAAAATAAAGCTAGAATAATCTTGATAGCATCATTACTCAAGTAGAACCCCAACTGAAGGATACCCACATTCTTTTTCCACACCATTTGAATTGAAGGAACAACAAAAAGGGAATAAATTGTCCAAATAATAGTCATGACACACAAAAGAGATGTTTTTTTTGGAAACACGCTATAGTGGATAAAATATGGTTTCTGCCATTAAAATATGTACAGTCCACTGCAACAGTCCCTTTGTAATAAAAATAAATGAAGTGATTCATGGGAGGAAACCCAAGATTTCATTTACTATTATAAATTATAAATTTATTTTTAGATTATCTATAAATGAAAAAAATCTTTTCTAGGTTATGAAAACTTCCCATATCATCACCAGAGAGGACACATGCTCCAAGAACCACATCTACTTCCACTAGCTCAGAACCAAATGAAGATGAAAACAAGCTAAATCAAAATCAGGGGAACCTCTTTCCTTTTGACACCCACTCCCTCACTATTTTATTTTTCATCTACCATTATAATATTTATTAATCACATTCTTCATCGAACACATTTTCTTATTTCTCTTTTTTGTAGGTGTATATTTGGAAGAACTAATAAAATAAAACAAGTACAAAAATAGGTCCGAAATTACTCAGCATAAAATTTTGATATTTTTTCCCAACTATTTTGGGCATTGAAAAGATTTTTTCTCATCTGATTATTTTTTATTTTCTTCCTAAATTTTGATAATTAATTTTCAGTCAACATCAATAATTTTTGAATCTTCACTTTTTGATTTTTAAAACAATTATTACCCATCCTTAAAGAAGTCCATTATATTTCATGCCAAGGTCACATATGTTCATCTTTTAATGTCGTGGTATTTTCACACCAGATTTTGATTCTTTAAATTTTTACCTTCAAGATGAATTTTATACATTGTCATAAATTACTATGATAGAGGAATTTTTTGAAATACAAGAGAATCTAAATAGTCAAATTTCCTCTGATAACCCTTATTTTCATCATCCTCTTGAAATCCCATTCAAGCATAAGAAACCCCATTTTTGATAGACACATGTCAAGATCAAAAACATTTCCTACTAAACATCTACATGAATTTTCATTTCATGATTTCTTGAAATTTATGTCTGGGGAATGGAATTATTTTTGGGTATAATTTTCTTTGTTTTCAACGTGTCATCATATACATGATAGAAAGAATTCATTTAAGTGTTGGGGTGTTTTTTTCATTCAAAAAGTTTTGGGAAAGTGTATATGTTTATGACATGTCTTAAAAATGATTTTGAGAAGTGTCAAAAAATGAAAAAACAAAAAACAACCCAAATAAAAAAAGAATGGGTTGTGTCTTGGGAGGGTCAAAACCACTCTTCCTCAACCTTTGATCTTGTTATAACTCTTAAAATAAATGTTGTGAGGAGATCAAAAAAGGGTTGGATCATGATTCATATATTTGTGTCAATTTAAATATTCTAAAAAAATTGAAATAGAATACAAAAATTGAACTCTTACATCATGTTTTCATGTTTCCTTAGGAAAAGTTTTGTGTTTCTTACTTACTTCATTTTTTCGTCTTCCAATTTTCTCTCACTTTTTTTCTTCCATCCAACATTTATCCCTTTGAAAATATTTTTATCCATTCCATTTCATGCCTCAATTCAATAAAACTTATGTATTTTTTTCAATTTAGGTGTTTTTCCATCTTTTCATATATCGTATACATTATATTCCTAACATCCCATTCCCACTAAAACACCCATAAAAAATTATATTGATGAATGTGCACATTAGGATATGGAAGGAAAGATGATATCTATTACATACTATAATATTTTCACATTTGGGTTGTGAGTTGGTGATCCTGCAAAAGTAAATTTATATCATATTGAGAAGAGTGAGTTCTAAGTATCCAAATTTTCGATTTAAAATTTTGAACTTGACATTTCATTTAGTACAATATTGTTGTAAGAAATTTTGGTGGAATTATTGATGGATAAGTTAACTATTATAGGCCCCATAATTGGTTAAAATGATAATTTAATACTTTTTGTTGCATGAAAATTATTTTATATGTTGTGTATGAGGACATTGACAACCCTATGCGTGTACGAATTGAGGTTATTAAACTATTTATAACTTATTTTCTACTACATTATGTTATTTTCAATTAAATGGGCATAATTGTTGGGAAATTCCATGTTTTTAATGATAACTATTAGTTTTAAGCATTATTTTAATTAATCCAGATTTGAGTAAGTTAAATATATTAATTTTAAAACTAAAAATACATATCCAATTTTTTTTATTATTGATTTTAGGTGTCCTAAATAAATTAAATACTTATAATTATACTTAATCTTTGGATAATTCATCCATTTGGAGAGTCATAGAGGCAAAACAAAAAGGCCCATCAAATATGTGATAAAAATAAGATCAGCCATAAATATAGAATTTATAGGCTCAATATAGAATCCAAAATTTGATGAAACAATATAATATGATCTTTAATATCAAAATACATATTGGATAAAAATATAAAGTACCAACAATAAAAAAATATTCTCAACTGATGCTTCGAAGTCCAAATAAGATTTCTATATGGGAATTAAAAACCTCCCAATATTATTGACTTTTATCCAAATACTAAAGTCAAATTGAGATGATAATTTGTGGTGTGAAATCCACAATATATACAAAAAACATCATTGATGAAATTATTTTTATTTGAAATGGTTTTTTTGAAATAAATTATTTTTATTTTAGTTTATGGAAAAACTATTTTATAAAATTGATAGCTACACATGGTTTGGGAAAATAGCCATAACATTGGATACAAAAAATAAATGGAAAAAACATTTGGAGTATGAAAATTACACATTTTTTATAGATAATTGAAGAAGATGATATCTTGTGATTATACTTCTTATGTGGTAATATTTGCGAACCTAGATGAGGGGTCGATTTAGAGTGCCTATAATGAACTGCATTAGGATATAAATACAACACCTGATTCTCCATGAAAGGGTTTGGAATTTAAGATAAAAATAGGATAAATTGGATTGAGTATATAATTTGAAAATTCATGTTTATACATGTAATACATTTCCTCTTCTATTTGTTTTTATGTTATTTTCTGTTTGATTCTGTTTACAATCTCGTAATTGTTTGTGTTCTAATTTTGTTTATATATTAATAAACATTTAAAAAGAATCTAGTATTCTCATACAAAATATGTTGTGTAATATTAATTTTCTTAATATTGTTTAAATCATGTTTTGAACCATAACTTTATTTTTCTTCATCATTTAATAAATTTTTTGTGTTTAATTTTCTTCATTATTCATCTAGGTTTTTAGCTCACTACTCTTATATTGTCCCATTATTTTTCATATCTTTTTAACTAGTCAACCTAAAAATAGTAATCCAGATTAAGGAACATTGTAATTTATTAGTATATCTACCATTTGGGTGATTCATTATTTCAAAATGTCATTTAATATTGAGATTTTTCTCAATTAATTTAATATAAACTGATTTTGTGTATGTTGAACATAAAATGTCATTGATTAATTACCTTTTAGTTTCACTTAAGGATTTAATGGAATATTGTAACCAAAGATACATATGAGATCACCAAATATTGAACCTTCAACAAACATGAATTCATTGAGATCATTTCTCAAGCTGAAGCTAAGAATAAATCAAAAACCATTTGGTTTTTAGATGACAAATTATATTGTGAATTTGGTGTTAATTTAATGAAATATATTGAAATTCTCAAGTATATAACAATATTAAATACCAAATGATGATACCAGACTAATCATTATTTAATTAATATACCTAATACATAAATTGTTAATTTCATATATGCTCTGCAAGTAAACCACCCACCAAAAAGGCAAAACAAACACAATTGATTCGAAAATTTGCATCATCATTCAGTATTCAAACTAAGTACCACAATACACATTATAGAAAAATATCCAACCATTGAATGGTTGATAAGATACAATCATTCCTTCTTCCTAGATAAATCATAATATAAACAATATCACATGATGAAAAACTCTATCCTTACACCATGTAAAAACATGGGATTCCCCATGAAAATCATGGGACACCTCCATGTACTCACTATAGAGGATAGAACCCCAACATTTAGCATCTAAATCCTATAATGTAATGTAATATAAATTTGTGTGTATTTATTCCCACTGCATTAAGATACATAGTGGTGCTAGAATCTCCAATCCTAGGTCTATCCCTACCACACACTCATTTTAAGGTCTTAACCCTCAAGGCCATTCTTAATTCTATCCAACCATAATTTTCATCCAAAACATTTTAGTGCATGGTGGGATAGCCCTTGGGTAATCCATCATACCCTCATGATCATTATACACTTTTATATCTTAACTCTCTATTTCCTTTGATCTGGATAAATTATCACCCTCCTGATTTGAACATGCTCTTTAATGGAAATTGTGCCCGGTCACATTGGCTAACCTACCATCCGAGGCCCACGCCTTGAAGCATCCTCAGAAAAAGATAGTGTTTCCTATGATTCAAACATTTTAAATAGTATATCACAAATTTTTTCTCCCCATCCTAGATCAGAATGGGTGTAGACACTTTTTTTCTAGAAAGGTCAAAAATTGTTCCCTATCCCACAGTTATTCTCACTTTATTATCCTCACCTTTTATGTCACAATATACCCTTATAAGAATTCCAAAAGTCGGTCTCTTATGTCCCTTATTTTATAAACCCCATAAAAACAATATAACTCTATAATTCTCCTCTTTTATCACATTAACCATGGATCTTATTAGATGAAGATTTGGGATGGAATTTTTTGGGACACATTGATGATTCCATGGTCTGATCTCTTTAACCATAATCTAGGAATCCAGATCCAAATATTATGACCCTAAACAATGTTCATATTTTCAAAAGAATGTTCTATGTAGAAAAACCTCTTTGGCATCTTCTCCACATTGTTTAACCTATCCTCTGTGCTACAGACACCCCCAATAGACTGACCCCCATGGTCTAAGAATTATGAAATTAAACTATTTGAAACACATGATCTATGTATTATGAACTTAAACAATTTGTGACATATAATTATGATTGTAATGACCTTAAATATCCCAATTCTAGAGGCACATACATATCTCATGTTGAAAAACCAATGGAGAAACCTATTCCAAACTTCGAATCCTACATGCCATGTAACTTTTTCTACCTGGGAAAAAGAAAGATCACAAAAATTGTTAAAACTTGGAGAACACACCATGTGCCCGTACTATAACCCAGTTGTGCTCCCTATAATAATCTGTTTAAGAAATAGATAGAACCATAACTCATCTCCCAATACTTAATGATATCATCTATGAGGTAAAACGCATGTATTTATTTCTTATTCATCCCACTACCTTGAATAGATTGGATCTATTCATAATGGTTCACACATCTTTGTCACAAGATACTAAAATATGAAAAAAACTATCCTATTAACATGTTGATATAATTGTGTGATTCATCATTCACACCGTATGATGGTAAATTTTGTTCTCAGCATCATTGATAAAAGATTCTAAAATAATTCAACCTCAATCCTCATTGCATGATGTAAAATAATAAGGTGACTTATTCCATTTCATGAGAATCCCCTTTCTCCCATCGGTTTTGGTCACGTAATACACTATTAATTTTATTTCATTGTCTCTTACAACCCAAGATGATGCACACATTGGAATGAAAGTATAAAATTTTTTCATACCAACACTCTTACTAAATGTTCTTATAGACATTGTAGTGTAATTATGAGAGTATGATACTCTATATAATCATTCACCCAATTCATTCCCATGATTCAAATCTTCGTGGATTTTTATCCCCAACATATTTCAAAACTGATTATGCCCCTAATAAAAATAGTTCATGGCCACACTGGCCAACCTATGATCTTGGGAACATGCTTTGGAAAACTTATGAAAACATTTTTATAGGTTCCATATTTCAAACATGGTAAATAGGTTAGCTATATTAGTTCATCCACCTCCTCAACAAAAATGACAATGGATTTTCAATTTTGAACACGGTCAGAAGTCATCCTTTATCATCATTCCACTCGATTAACATTCCAAATAATGGGAATACATATTCAATCTCTATATCTATCTTCTTATTTTATGATTGAATTCAATTCTCCTGGTGTTTCCCCATTCTATAACTCGGGAACATTGAAAAAGAAAATTGATTGTGCATATAGTCTTGTGCTCTATCCAAAAAAATCATTGTTAACACACTCCTAGATAAATATTAATATGTTCATACCCCAAGTGATAAACACTTGTATGAAACTCTCACATAAGTGATCAATCATATATTTTGTAATTATTTACATCACCGAGCATCACTCACTTGGGATTAGGAATTTATTATTTCATTCTTTATTGATGTGATTGACACGAACAAAAAAACACATTTAGTCACACATTGATTTTAATATAAACCCTTCCAAAATATTCGGAGGGTAATAAATATATTAGAGCCTCTTTTTTAGGTATATATATGGTAAATTTATATAATGATCAATCCTAACGACCGAATGTTTGAGCACAGATAAGCTCTATTCAGTATCCACTAGATTCTCCTTCCACACTACCAAATTGGTCTCCTCCTTCTCAACAGTAGGGATGACTTCTTTTCCACTATTTTTAGATGACTCTATTTTTCTTGTCAGTTATCCACCATGGAAGGTTCCCCTAAAACATTGGCCTCATCCACCTTAAACTAATCCCTCAATTGGATGATGATCCCCGCTTGAGTAGTGTAAAAACTCAATTCCTTTATGCTTGATCGTCTAATAAGGTGATATCCACATCAGTTTCATTGAGCACATGGGTGACCACAACCTTAATATTTTTCTATCATACACAAAACATCCACCCCTAGATATGTATTCGTTCAATGATATTGTTCTGATATAGTGTGTTTGCCAATAAAATCCAACTCTACATTCCCTAGGATGACTAAACAATAGTAGATAGATCCCATCCAGTTTAGTATATCCTCTAGTAAAGTGCGAGTGATGAAATTATGTACACTTATAAATGAATTTGATCAGAAAAATCTGATATCCTAAAAACAACCAATTGAAAATACCCAAGGACCTCTATCAGTTCTAGCATGTACTGAGGGAATACCCTCCACAAATCAAAGGAATTATAATCTGGTGGAAATTACTCAGTCAGTATGAAACCCAAGTCCAAAGAAAATGAATCCCCATAAAATATTTAAACATAAACAAGTGAGATGCCACATTTTTTGAACATTAAATTTATGCTCATCCACCACATCCTCCTCATCCACCTACATTAGTGGCTTGATATCGACCACCTTTTCTAAGGTATCATCTATAACATCCACCACTAACAACATTTTAGAGGTAGGGGTATTAATCATATTCCCTTAAATTATTATAGTTGTTATAGAAATTTAAACCCCCTCAACTAGGTAACTTGTCTTAGAATCTCTATATTGTGGAAGCTATGTGGTTGAACCAACCAGTATAACCTCCTTGACCATTACATCCAGGATATCAGCACCCACTATAAGTGCTTTAAATTTAGGTTCCACTTACTTGAGCATCAGTAATGATTTCTGAGCTCTAAATATGTTTTAAAATATAATTTACATTATGGATTTAGTTAATATTAAATTGTATGGATTGAAACAAAGGTATTGAAAGTGTTAACGTATTACTGCAGTGATACAATCCAACCAGAAACTCATAAAGGTTCAAAGGTAATCCCCATAGCGATGAAATTCACCCATTAGTTAACAGCCTAGTTTGTGGTATTTTCTCCAATTCTAGATGTGATTATTCATTGTAGAATACAAATTAGGTAAACATAATTTTATGAACAAATCATCAGATCCATACTAGGGAAGAAGATTCATCATGTGGTGCTTGGGGCTGTTGATCCATCACCCCTGTTAGAGGATATAATTCAACTAATGATTGGATTATTCCTTCCACGAAATTATAAATAAGTCCAATGGACTCTCTCTAAAGTCTTGGGTCTCCATTATCCTCTTATAGAGAGTTGTCATGAACATCTCCCTATTCTATGCTTTCTTATTCCTGCACAAGTGAAAAAGAATTTAGATATCAATCTTATGAATTTTGTAATGTCCAAAACACATAAGATTATATTATTTACCCGATCGATGCCATGATTTTCATCCCTCAAGGAGTCCTAATACGAATTGATTCTATATAACTAGTATAATCCTGATCCCTTTATATAATTGATAGGCCATTGATACATAAAAATATCCAAAGAATAAGTAATGTCCCATAACACCTTTACTCATCTTGTTAAGGGTCACACAGTGCCACAAGAATCAATATGTTCATCCATTTCCGAAATAAATTGTGTCCCTGAACCATAAGTAATAATTATGTATTCTCTCAGATGACACTACCCTAGAGGGTTTAATCCATCATAGTGTAAATTTATTTGTAGCTCACAATTAGTTTATATTTATTTTTTGACTATAAATATATGTTAGACATTGGGAAAAAACAATTTCATTGGGGATAGAAATGTGATGTAATATAGATCCCTCATAATATATTGACCCTTAGAACCACTATAGAGGAGCTACCTTCCTCTTGAAAACTCTTACCTAAGACTATTGATATTTTTTTATACTCACCTCCATTATGATTTTGAATCTGTAGTACCAATAATTCCAAGATCAATAGCCAATAAGCTGCCCAATGGACAGACTCTGCCTCTATAGAGCACCCAACCCACCACTCAACATCTACCCCATTTTTTTGGTGACCCTCCTTCATTATTGGCCTGAGTGTTTTGATGGGACACCATATCCCCATGTTAAATAATCTTCCAACTATGTGCATATTCATGAATGAGACCATATGGTGTAGTAGTCAGTGAATAATCATTTGTCCCCCTTCCATATTTGTGTGAAAACATTCTCCATACTTCATTGATAATCAAGGGGTGGTGTTCACTATGTACCCCCACAAACACCTAGGAGGTATTCTTTTGGATGAACTGGGATTTCCATGCATAGTAGTGTAGGGTGTACAACTCACAAATCACCTTACAACCCATCCTTTCCACCAATACCCCACCTTGAAATATTTATAGCAATAACTACTAATCCATCGACACCATCAAATTATCGATCCCTATTCACACAAAAGGGGAGACATTTAGAAAACAAAGTGGTATCCCAGCCTAATAATTTATAGGATGTCCTATAGAAAAAATTCATGTGGCTAACTCATAGTGAAGTTAATGAACTTCGGTCATAAAATTTTGCGAGTAAGGGGTATGGGTTTTTGATCCTCTTGTCCTCCCATCGCTGTAATAATCCAACTATACATAAAATAGAGGGGCCATATACATGAAGGGTGGGATTTTTTTAAGATGTGGTGTAGAACATTATACAACTTATCCAATATTAGGACCACTTGCATGATGTGATCACATATCACTATCATTGCCTCCATGATGAGGGTTATCGGCCGCACCCCATGTGTGCATCAAGAATAGAATAAATACACCCACCAATGGTCGCACCCGATGAGTGCAGATGTCTCCCCACAATATGAGATATCCTTGCCACTTTGAGTTACCTTTGGATACTAAAGTGACATATCATGAAGTATTTATTCTACTTAATTAATAAAATAACTAAATTATTCCTTTAAAGGGATTTCCTTCATCCCAAGTAAGTGGTCACTATCCCTATACACCAAGCATAGTAACACCCTTACAATTGTAGGAATCCATCCATTCATACCAAAAATATCCACATACTTAAGAAACTCATCAAACATATTCCCTAAGATGGAGATCATTGTGATATTGTGTGGGTACCATATACCAACTTCAACCTCCACTTGATGTATGATAAACTTGTTGGTCCCCAATGTTAATTTTCTCAGCATCTCCGACATAGTGTCCTAATGACAGTATAGCTGAAACTTTGAGGTCCATGAATCATCATAAAACCCAAACCACTTTATCCCCACCTCAAATACATGATAGGACTAGAAAAATCACTACACTTGGGACCATTTATCATTAAAGATACCACCTTAGAGAAGGTCCCAGTTATCTATCCTCTCTTTTTAGATGGTCTATTAAACCATCCTTGACGATAATCTCATTTTGAGGAGGAGAATCCACTTCCTCCAAATACTCCACATTTACACTGTTCATATTATACCATTGGGTATGAGTGGGTAAAGATTAATTGTCCATAGTAATGTGTCCTTTAGCACTCCAGTTTCACTGATACTACCCAGGGTTGCTTATGAACAGTAGGCATGCTCTTCATGATTATCATTGGTGATAAACACATCAACCCTTAGGGAAAATCATATAGGAAAGGACTCATTCACAATTTTTATTCCTCTTGATACTCCTTATAAAATGTGGTGTGTGTATCATGATTAGAGTGTCTCTGGGATCTCTCTTCAATCATGATGTATCTAGTTATCTCCCATCATCAATCAATGAATGCTTTAGCACCTCGAGTATCCATTTTTTTAAGACATAGAGAATATCTAAAAGTCGATCATGAAGTTTATATTGTGAATTTTATGTTCAAAATGTTCTCAAACATAGAGAAAACTATTCATGAAGACGTGGTTCATAGAAGAGTGATGGTTTGTGGGTGATGTGGAGCAATGTCACAATGTGTTCATGATGATATCAAGTTTTACAAAAAATGGGGAAATGACCCATCTTTAATAAAAATTTTATAGCCCCCTAAAATAATGTCACCCAAATTTATAGGAACATGTCTAGACTAATTTCTATTAATAGTTCATTCCAATCACCAATTTTTTATATCTTTCCCTCATAATAAGACCCTCCTCCCCTCTTGGGATCCAATTATATGGGGGGAATTTTTTATTCTTAAATACTAGTTTCATGGGAGAGGTTGAATAATGAGTACCCATTTCATTTCAATATCTGGGTAAAATGCCTCAAAAATGCACTCAAGGGGTTGGGTTCATGGAGGTATAAACCTTCTTAAATGGTCATATATCGTAGAAGTTAGTCGGCCAGGATGACATTGAGGTGGTATAATTTTCCCAATTTATATCTCATTCATGGATGTCACCCAACCATGAGGAGTTTGAGAGTGTTAACTTCACTCAGTGTAACTCTAGTTTATAGATATCACCTAGTTGTGCAGATCTTGAGGCAGTAAATTTTACATAGCATTACTCCAGTTCACAGAAGATTACTACACGGAGTATGAGGAACTAAACATCACACAACATATCGTCTATTTATTGATTTCACTAGGCTCTGTAGATATTTAGCTTGTAACCCTCATGATGTGTAACTCTGATTCACAAAAGTAACCTAGTACTTTGGATATAGAGGTGATAACCATCACAAAACATAAGTTTGTGGAACACTCTTCCTTTTAAAAACTAATAATATCCAATGAAATCATCCATATTTCTGTAAATTGGTGGATTTTACTCTATTAGGCCTATAAATTCAAAAATGGATGATTTTCAGGGGGATTGAACATTTCATCTTCCTAGAAAATCTCAGAATTCTCAATGTTCATAACCTTCCCAAGAAAGGGAGGATATATATTTCCAAATTCAATCATCATTATCAAAATTTACACACATTTTCTTTTTGAGATGATAAATTCATGTTGGGAATTCATTTCATGAAAGCCCATGTCCAACACATACCAATAAATCCCTTAGTGGGTTAAGGTGTTTTTTGAGATAATTATACATTGAAAAAATAATGATATGGGAACCAATGATTAACTATGATGAAGTGTCATCCAATTTCTTAAAACATACAATTTCATGAGACACATTTCATTCAAAAATCCTTCAAATTTCATGTAGAAAAATAATTGTGAAACTCATTTCCCATTGCCCTCTTTCGTTCCCCATTTCATCCATCACCCTTTCATGAATGTTAAGTTCATATGGTCCTTATACCCATCCAAAGCCTATTCATGCACACTCCAAATTCTCTTGCGGCCAGTTTCACCAATGATTGTGTCCATCACCTTTATTTCTTGAATGGACTTATCTATTACCTTGAATTTTTCTCCTAAGCATAGGTATCATAATTCCTCTTTCTCAAAATCATAGTCACTATAACATCAGGACACCTAATTTCCACACCTCCATGATAGTTTTCACCCCAGGCCCCATGCATAGTATCGTGATATGTAGAAATGTATGACCCATAGGTGGAATCATGGAAGGAAACTACCAACCATTCATTATTGGGAGGACTTTTTCCAGATGTTCAAGTACTACATTGAAACGGTTTCCATGGGTATAGAACAACTCACATCCAATGTTTTAGACCTAAAAATACATATCCCCATAGCCTAGTTATATGATGTAAAACTACATGACAACATCCTCAACACATGATGTTAAACTATATCCTTATGCCATGTGATGAGCATGAGATTCACTATATATGATCATAATGGGATTCCAATCCTGAAAATTAATTGGATGTCACACTTAATCTAGAACACTCATGTAACATTCACATGTAAGTTGCAAAAAATACCTCATTGATGGACATTTCACAACACGATCATCATTACAACATGACTTTATACTACATGAATTGGTCCTGTCACATGACCCTATACTATGAAATAGAACTATGGGTGTTTTCATCCTTGTTTATTAACAGGGTAATAGGACACCTCCATCATGATCAATCCAAACACCCCAACATCTTTAAATCCTTATGTGTGATCATCTACCCCATTTGAAGATCACATCTATCATCACCACTAAACCCTTAGGTGTGATAATATTACCCCCAAGGGATGGGAATTGTCAAACCCAAAAGTGTTATCATATTTCCCCTCAGGAAACACATGACCAAATACCACATGAAAATTCATCCCCATTAGGACACACATAAACAACCATTTTTCCCACATTTCATTACACACATGACCTAAAAGAACTCGTTTCATTTCTTCATGTATGATTTTACTTTTTATTTGTTTTCCCTTTTTCATTGGGTGTATTGTGGGATTCACAAAATGGGGAGCCTTTTCTACAGAAAATGAACAAATGTCATAGGATTTTTTTAGGTAAATGGATTCTAGGTATAAATTTGTAAATGGATTTACAGGTTCCACATAGGGTTCATATTTACATGATATTTGAATTATATGTTTTGTATAGAAAAATATGTTGATAACAACCTTGTCGAAACATTCACATTCATGAATATATAATAGGGAAGATGTTGTAAGAATTCTGTAGGGAATGGAATGTTTTTAGGCCATTAAACCAATGCATGAAATGAAAACATTGATTGAGATTTATGTTTACTTGTGTTGATGAATTTTTCTAAATATTTACAATTTTTTATATTTCAGGACATGCAAGGGATTCATGATGTGAATTCCATGAGTTTATTGTTTTAAAAAATACTGCAGGCTTGATTAATTCTATATTCAGGGAATATACTTTCCTCTCAAAACCCTTGGACATTTTTGGAGGTTTTGGGTGATCTTATCCTTCTATATTTATATGTTTTTAGTTTTCCTTCTCTGGTGGTGGCATCACATATTCCTAGTAAGTGGAATTTCTATGTATTCATTTCATTTGGTTGTCCGGGTGTTGTTTCCTATAATTTTTTTTAATTTGTGATTTATTTTATTTTCTATTAATACATTGTATTTTATTTTCATTCCATTAATTTGAAGCCCATTTTTCTGTTTTTTAGTCTCTATTTTTGAAGGAAGATTGTATTCCATCATTCATGAGGTTGGTGTATCTATGAAAGTGTAGCTAATTATTCAATATATATATATATATACTCTTGTCAAATCCTTTTTCTTATTCATTTAAATGGATATAATTTGATAAATAAAGATGTTTTATTAAATGTGAACTTGGTTTTTAGAAATTATTTTATATGAAATTAGCACATTGTGAGACATGGGTGTGTCATGAATTGGACATAGGCAACCCTGGTTTTAATGACTCCACTAGGTATTTTTTGATATAGAATGAATTTGTAAAGATTCAAAATTAATTGGAATAAATGTATAACAATTTTAGGATTAATTTATATCTAGTACGTATTAATATAGTCTAGAGTCCAGATGGTGTGATTTTTATTTCATACCTAGTTTACGACATGATGGATTATTTCATGGATATTTTATCACTAGTTTATTTTACCTATTTTTATTTTATACATGATATATTATTCAATTTGGTGAATATGGTATAAATTTATTAATTACAAATTAATTTTTACAAATGTATTTATTTGTAAAAAATAATTATAAATTGGATTTGATTGTTAGTTATAAATTATGTATACAGATTATTAGAAATTATATATATTATGTGATGGTATCCTACTAGGATATGTTCCACTAGTATAATTTTTCTATTGGGTGGTTTTACAACTTATTTCACTGGACTCAGGGAAAGGGAAGGGCATCATGTATCATGGAATTTCTCTTGTATTCTATAACACTCATAGTGGGATGAATTTTTTGGGATAGATAGTCACATGGAGACTTGTTCATTTTGGTTTGTTTTATCATTCTATTCTCGCTAGTGTGGCATGAATTTTTATACCTTAGGGATATGTATTTTTGTCTTCTACTTTGTAATTTTATTTTTCTCCAGTTTTACATAGAACATGTGGTTCTTTTCTATATCCCACCATGTGGCGTAACATCTTGGTTGATATTCCTTGTTAACTAAGTATTGTTCTATAAAAATTAATATTAAGTATAATACTCTAACTAATGTTTTGTCGACACTCTCTGGGTGTGGTTTTGTGCTTTTTTAGACATGAGATAGGGTCATCATACTATAGGTAGTATGCTCAAAAAATTTTCTTCTATAGATCATTTCAAATTTTAATATATGTTATTATGGATCTTCATGGATTTTTTATAGTCTCGATAAATGGTTTTTGAGGTTATTTGAATGAACAAGATATATGGATTATTTAATTGGTCCACATCTCTTCTTAAGGTATCATACTTATATAATTAATTCTTCTTTTCATTAAATTTTTATTTATTTGAATAATTTTTATAATTTAATTATGTTGGTCCTATAATTTTGGAATCTTCTCATGACTGATTATTTTTTTTCTTGTGATTCATAGAAAATTCCACATTTATGTGCTCCTCCAAATGTTAGTGAGAATGAAAGAAAACAGGTTCCAGAGGAAATTATTCCGTAGGACCCTTATTTTATAGAAGTTATAATTCACACTATTCAAAAACTATGTAAAATAGGTGTTGTGAACCTAATATGAGAAATGTATCAAAACATATAATTTACATAGAAACATCCACTTATATTATATGGTGACAATTACACAATTATTTGATGAATGAATTGAGAATATTGAGAGGACCTTCAACTCTCTGAAGACTCCTGAAGAGCCTAAATTTTTTATGTATATTCTTGATGTATCATGATGGATATGGTGGGAATCTATTGTATAGGATAATATTCATATGTATATCCCCAAGGAATCATTAAATAAAATATTAAACAATCAAATTTTTTAAAATAAATTACCTGGGGAAATGAACAAATTGTTTTTTACCTTAGAGGATGGAGATCATATCATTCTTGAGTATCCCTCCAGTTTTTTTATGTTTGTGAACTCAGAAGTTGATCACGTAAAAAATGATTTCCTAATGGATTGAAGGTTTGAGTTAGTGTTCAGTGATGATATATGGTCGATGCTAATACTCATGTACCTTATGAACTTTGGATAGGTTATTAACAATATTATTTGGAAGAGGATTACTTAGCTTGAAAAATATGATTGTGAGTAGTTTCAATTTGTACTGTCGTTACCCAGGTTGTAACTTATGGCTAAAAAATGAAGTGAAAAGGTATCAAATTTTCATTAGGAATAGTTTTTGTATGATTTTAATATGCAACAGTGGGGGTTTTCATCAATGTGAGAATCCTGGATATATAAATCCAAACTGAATGGATTCTCGCAATTTGTTTCATTTTGTTGGATAATTTGTCAATATGAAATGTTTTTGTAAAAGGATATCCAATGGAAGTAGGAAAGGATTTACCTTCACTAGGGGATGTCAGGTTCAGACCCATTATTCCAATGGTGGTAAGTCTTAACCTTAGGATGAGTGTGTTATTTATATGGATAATAAATTTTTGAGAAGAGTTGATACCATATTTCTTGAAGTTGAAGATTATGTACTGAACGAATCAAAAGCAAGAATAGAAATAATTAGAGGTATGATGTTCATTTAATCTTCTACATTGGTGTATTTGTTTGATATAGGTGATAATCATTCTTTTCTATCACAATGACTATATATTTTTTGTGATTTAATATATGGAATATTTTTTCTTGTTAGTTATTCCCAATACTTTTGAAAAGATGTTTGAATAAGGTTTCAGATGCCTGACATGTCGAGTGAAGATAATAGACGATATGGGGGAGTGGTACCTCTTATTTCAATATCTTTCAAACATTTATTTTATTATTGACATGTATTTTATTTTTATTGTTACTTCTTGAATAGATTATTTTCAACATAGTGTATATTTACTTTCTTTTGATTGAGATAATCATATGTTAAGGGTCATTTTAACTCTAGACTCAGATTAGTGTGACATGTGTTTTCATATAATGAGGAAATATCATGTCATTAGTAAGATATTATTCATACTATTTCTAACCTTTTTTTGGTATTTGACTATATATGGTGGTTTATACATATTCTAGGGTCTTTATGTAATACATTTTTCGGTTTACCTTCTTAGAGATAAGTCAAGTTTACTATACACCTTATACATGGTACTATGTCCATTTATATTCCTTCATACCATAATGATATTTTTATGTTGATATAAGATATGATCTACTTGATGATTATGGGTCATGGGATTTAATCATGCTATAATTTTACTATGGGATTTTCATATCGTCCTTGATAAAATAGAATGTGGGAGTCCTAGAGTTTGTGTTGAATATAATAAGTTGAATTAGGTGACCGTCAATAAAAAATATTCATTTAGAAGGATTGATTATCTCTTCAATTATCTTAAAGGGTCTCATTATTTTTCAATGATTGATATATGGCCAGGGTACAACCAGTTGAATGTCTGAGAAGAGGTTAATTCAAATATAGCATTTTGGAGTTAGTATATGAATTTATATTTTATAGCTATCCTGTTTATAATTAATAATGCTCATGAAGTGTTTAGGCCATTGATTAATGAGACATTTCATTCATTTGTTGAATCTATTCTCATGGTTTTTGTTGATGATATATTGGTTTACACCATGTCACATGAGAGGTGCACTGAGCATTTGGATATCATTTATAGAAAATTGTGGGAACATCATATGTTTGGTAAATATTCCAATTTTTAATTTTTAATTTTTAATTCAAAACTATTATTTTGGGGGAATTCTATATCTATAATGGGAATATCAGTGGATCATGAAAAGGTATAGATAATTATTTCTTAGGAGTAGTCCCAAAATGTGCTTGATATCTGATTCTTCTAGGGGTAGGTACCTAATTACAAGTGATTTCTTCGACACATCTCCAAGAATATATCCTTAATGATATACTGAACCTGTAAGGGTGTAATGATTATGTGGAATGACATGTGTTTGGGTTGTTTTGAGGACGGATGGTGAGATTTTATTTGGTTACATTTTTTATTCTTATAAAACCACATTTCTATTATGATTTTTTGAGATGCTTTTGGCATGGTATTTGGGTGTGTCTTGATGAAGGGGACATGGTTGGTAGCCTAACGCTATCACCATCTATAACCTAATAAGATTAAATACCCTACCTAAGATATTGATCTAGAATTAGTTATGCATGAACTCAAAATGTGGTGTCAAAACCTCTTAAGGGAATATTATAAGGTATAATGAAAATCATATGATATTGAGTTATATTATAACATAGAGGGATACTAACTTGTGAATGAGATATGGAGTGGTGTATATCTATATATTTTATTTTGATATTTCTTATACTCCTAGAAAAAGGAATGAGGACTTAGATACCTTAGGAATGAAATTATTGACATAAGTAGTGAATGAATCAATAGACTAGTGGTCTCCGAGGAGTTTATTTTTGAAGATGATCTCATGAATGATAGATTTTGGTGGGAATGATTTTTTTCTATGAATACAGACTTGTAAATTAATAAAAGGGTTTGTATTATGTAGATATTTGACCCAGAGTTACATACCTATAATAGAATCCATTGTGGTCAGGAGACCAAAGGTGATTGGTGTCGGTCACCCAATGTAAATTTACATTTTTTTGATATATGATGACTGTTCCTTTTTTATGATACATGATCTAATGGTTAGTGGACACAATTCCTGTGGGTTTTTACACCATGTTTCAAAAAAACATATCATGGTTTTATATTTTGGTATCAGTTGTAGGTATGAGATATTTGATTGGATATTTTGTATCACAATGTCTTACCTTTCATAGAATTAAAGAAGAACACTTCAAACTGGATTGTTTTTTTCATAACTTACCCATTAAAGTATGGGAATCAGATGATATATCTATAGACATCATTGTTTTTTTCTTGGAAATCCTATTGGGAAGGATGTGATATCATTGATCATATATTGACTCATGAAATTATAGCATTCCCTATGTATCATGAATATGATGAAATTAGTGTGTCTTGGGGACATTTTTGTATCAGATATTGTAAAACTTCATGGAGTTTTAAGTGATTTTTATTGGTACATGTGGTTCATGTCCATGTTTTGGAAATGTTCTACAACATAGTGGGTTCCCATATGAAAAAATTCATTGAATCTCATTGCCAAATTGATGAATAGATAAAGACATATATCTAGGTAATTAAGGATATACAGTAGCTTGTGTTGTTGAGTTTTATAGTTATTGGGAAAATTATTTTCCTATAGTTTATTTTTCCTAGGAAAATATTTTGTAGGAATCAATAAAAACGGATCCCTTCAAGTATTTTTATCTTATGAAAAGTACAACTTCATTGTGGTGGGATGAGTTTGGAATGTGGCCCATTGTTGGGCTATGTCCTATTCAACAGATGAAAGAGAGGGTGTAGGTGATTCAAAAGTTATAGATCATGGAATAGAGTCTTCATAAATCTTATGTACACCATCATAATTAGATGCTAGAGTTGGTGGTTTATGATTGATTATTTCATAGAGTTTTACCTTTCCGGGGACTTCATCATTGAGGTATGTAGGGAATGTTGGCCCTAAGGTTTGGGGAACCCTTTGAGATTAGTGGAAAACATGGGATGGTGGCCTATAGATTAGACTTACGATATAATTTTAATTATATACATATCAAGTTTTATATTTCATATATGGGTTCCTATTGATCATATACATCCCATGTGATTGAATATGTGGATGTTGATCTTGGTCATAACATCATGGTGGTTGAGAAAATAGTTTAGACTATGGATCATGGATAGATGGTGTGGTGTGGTAGAATGATTCATTTAGTCCTTATATTATGGAAATACCAATTTTATAACCATAAAATGCGGGAGAAAGAATTGTGGATGATTCATAAGTTTAATTCACATTTTTAAAGTCTATGGTCTTGAGGATGTTCTAGGGACAAATGAAGTTTATTGTGGGGGATATTGGAATACCATGTTTCCTTCCTTCATGTATGCTCTGAATTTGGTTTTGGATTCCCTTTTCGTGTGGGTACATTGTGGGATTCTTCGGTAGGGAGACTGACTACTGTAAAAAATGACATAAAGTTCATGTATGTATGTTTTTCTGTTAATTTTGTTCTGGTACAAATTTCAAATGGGTTTATAGGGGGTTACTTGGGTCTATATAGCCTTTAGTTTAGTTTTAGTGGTTATATATAGAAAACTGGGTTGATCGATGCCTACTCGATACATTTATGTCATGAATGGATTAGATGACATGAATATGTTATTTTTAATATTCTAGAAGTCTCACACAAGGAGTAAAAAAGATATATGATTTTAAACCATTATATAAATGAAAATTTCTATTTGAATCTAATATAATCCGAGGTAATACATTTTCTGATGTTATTATAATTCATGGGATTTCACTCTATCAATGGGATTCACAACATGAGTTCCTCATGTCTAGTGGTTTCGATCTTGTTGAACGCCTAATTATTTATCCATTTGGTACACATGATTTTCCCTCAAACCATATGTAATGTTTTGTAAATTTTGGTAGATCTCTCTCCTCCCTAATTTCTTTAATCGGCTTTTGAATAATATGGTGGTTTCAATCCATATCCCAGGTATGCTTTCTTTCTAATTATTCATTCACTTTGGCTACGGTGGTGGAATTGGTTATGTTTTTTATTCATACTCAGGATTGATTTTTGTTTTCTATATATCCTTTTTAGTTTCAGGATGTTCCTATATTTTGATGGTTGGTCCATGCCTTTTCAATCTCCATTCTCATAGGTGGATAGGTTTCCATCATTCTTGAGTTAGGTGTATCTATGAAAGTGTTTATAATTATTGAATTCTTATATGTACATGAAATCCCATTAGTCTCTTTCATTGAAATGGATTTTATTTGATATAAAAACGGTTTCTGTTAAATGTGAGTATGGGATTTTTTAAATGGTTTTGGTTAAACATACCAAATTAAGGTCCTTTGGTACATTGGGAAATAGACAATGGTAAATCAACTTCGTGTGAAACCACTAGGGGTTACTTCTGTTATATCAACAGACTATGGTAGGATGAGGTAATAGTTGGAATTAACAAATACTACTTTAGGGGGCTTTAATATCTATTACCAATTCACATAACCCAGTGCACTAACGGTGTGATTTGATGTTTATAACTAGTTCATCACACTATGGTATATTTCAGAGATATTTTCACATATGATTAGTACTGCTATTTTTCTTTTATAGATAATATATTATTTTATTTAGTGCATATTTAATGAATTTAATGTAAATAATGGAATTTTTAACAGTGGATTTATTTGTGAAAAATAATTATAAGCTAGATTGTGTAATAATGCTTGAACATGTGCATTTATGATATTATAACATTTATAAATTATTTGGTGGTGTCTTACTATTCTCTATTCTCATACCCTACATTTTCCATTTGTATATTTTATACCATTGTTTGTAGGACTCGAGAAAAAAAACGGAATCAGATAGCATGCCAGATTCTCTTATTTTATTTTTCCTTCATAGTGGGAAGGATTGGTGGTGAAAGATGGTCATATAGAGACTTGTTTTTCTGTTTATTTTATCAATATATTTTTTTCTAGTGTGTCTTGAAATTGTATGACTCATGGATTTTACTTATTTATTCATATTTTTCACTTTTATGTTTCTCTAGTTTTACATGAGACATGTGGTTATTTTCTCTATCTCACCATGTGGTGGACCACCTTGGGTGACATTACTAGCTGATCTGTGTTGATTAATTAAATTTCCCACATTTCCCCACTAGATGTTAAACATGTGACATAACTGTCCCTAAAATATTGTAAACTGATTACCTAACATTCTCTATAAGATATTGGACCTCTAAACGACCTTACCCCATGAGATGTTTAATCTGTGACCAAACTATCCCCACTGGAAGTTAAACATGTGAGAAACCTATCCCCATATGAAGTTAAACATGTGTGCAATCCATCCAGTAATTATGATAAAATAATGAAATAATTCATAATCATTGTCCCATATATAAAAAATGGGATGACAAAGATAAAATGACTTGGAAGACTCATGCCCTTAGAGTCAACTGTAGTGTGGTCGACATGATATTCCTTAGGTTCCACCCCTAAGATGCTTAATATGAAATACATCCAATATTAAATTTAGAAGAATTTATATGTTCTCAATAGACCCAATTCATAGAAAATCCTAGACATTCCCAACATTACTATCCACCCTAGCCCAATGATGCCTCTCAATCCTGATAGAAGAAACATAATTAACCTTCACCAAAATCATCATGGAATAGGGAATGAAATGAATGGACATGAATCAAATCATTTAGGGTGACCCATACTAAGAGAAAATAATTAAGGATGCATCCATGAATTGGGTAATCAAAATACAGTCATCATGTTTTGATGAGGAATATTACATCACTGATTAATGTGATGGAATCCACCATCCTTTGGGAAGAGGGTTTGTGGGGAGACAAGCATCGCATCACCGCCATATAGAGAGAAAACATGAAAACCTAATGGAAATCCCTATAAAAAGATATACTAGGGAAAGGATAAGACGCATCTCCAATTTTGGAGGTCATTTAATGTATTTTGGGGATGAATGAACATTATAATTGTGTTGATGTCTTATTTTGACCTAGTCTAGACAAACTATTTTGATAGTCACCCAATGGAGGACTTGTATTCCTACCATCAATTTAAAATATTTCTAAAAAATCATAGTATCTTGTCACACGTGGGTTAATATACCCATAATATCCAAATAATGTTTTTTGATTACTCTAAAGGCCCTCAAGATGAAGGATTATATTCTTACCCAGCCTCAAATAGTAGGAAGGTATATTCCAATGACAACATAGGAAGATGCCCAAATTTCTAACCTACATAATGGCAGTTTCCATGAGGATATATGGTGAATATATATATAGAAACCCAATGATCACCCATCTATTCATGTGAATTATAAGGCCATTCCTATGACAAAATTCTTCATCGTTTTAGCATAGAGGGAGATTATGAGGATCCTACCCCTGACATTCTCTATGGACCACCTCCCCAAAATAATATGTCATCTGGGAATGTAAAATTTCCCCTAGTTAGGTATCCTTAATTTAAATAGTTTCTCAAATAACCAGGTTCAACATCACATGGTGAACGATCAATTATCAACCACACCTCACCTCGTTCAATTGACAACCAAGAGTAGAGACCACTATCCCTTCCTTCTATAGGTCTTGATTCAATATCTATAGAAAATAAAACAATGTTATCCAACCAAGTAGAGTTATATTTCTTTGATTATGATGGGTATGGTATTGATATTATGAAATGATTAGTATAGGATAATCTCCATACTATGTTCTGTCCTATCTCCACTTCTAGTTATGAAATATCAAATGTGTTAAAGGATGAATACATGTCATACTTAAGTAGAAACCTTGTGAGGATCATTATTAATTAATGGATAAGAACCTTTCTTATCAAGAACAAAACAACCATATTCAATGGTAAATAAAACCCCCCTTCTTATAGACCATCCTACTTTCCCTGTGGATCTAGACCTAAGGTCAAAAAATAACCACAATAGTCAAGGAATGTTTGTATATAGTTTATATTACCCTTAAAAAATAATTTTTTATTTATTTTCTGTATTACACATAAATTGGATCACTGAGTGTGGATAATTTCACATCACTCCATCCTTAGTATAGAATGTTCCGCTAAATATTGAATCATGCAATGTCATTGTAACAATATTTGTCATAGTTTTTAGAAATTCACATGATAGTTGGTCAACAAAAAATTACTCTTATATCTAAGGAATAGATGTTCCATTAATATAGAGATAATGTCTTTGTTATAATCTTGAAAGAGGTATTCTAAACATTCGAGAACATATCTTAGATTATAAACCCAAAACCTCTATCCATATATAAACTCTTTGTAAAACGTAGGCCACACTATTAGTGGGAACTACATAGAAATAACTCCCTGATAAAAATGATCTAAATCAATAATATTACATTTTCATCCACCATGGAAGAGATCAGGGTAAACCACATCCAATAGGGCTAGTAAAATTTCACCACTCCCAATATAACTAGGTCATTAAATGATCGATATGTCCATTTAATATCAGAAGTTACTCAATGTCATGCCATCACACATGGGCTATGGAAATTTTTACCATAAAAACCACCTCTAAAATCATAAAATTATTAGTAGGTTAACTAATTATCAGTAGTGGTCCAACATTATCCAAAACCCTTAGATAGGGGTTATTATTATCTTATCCACTTAGAAAATCAATATTTTCATGGTTAGGTAGTGGTTTCCTGTAATTTTCACCTCATTCGTTCCTACCACTATGGGAAGAACCCCTTTCATTTAGTGTATGTTCAATGAGGATGGTCATGATTCCCTCATGATAACTATTCATAGGTCAATAATAGGGGAATATATTATAAAAAAGGTGAATCCTCAAAAAGTTTATAAGACAAAGTTGAAAATTTAGGAAAGTGTTTCGGGGAAGACATTGATATATTTATTAAATAAGATGTAGGGAACAAATAGTCACTCTATGACCCAGATGAAGAAGAAATGATTCCTTATACATGATATTACTTATGGAATTTCATCACATACAATTTTGAGAGGATAAAAATTATGAAATGGACTTTAAGGCATGTAATGGGAAAACAATACCATGAGATATAGGTTGTGTCAAAGCCCATTATGAGTCCATTTGAACCCAAAATCAAATGAGAACAGAAAACAATACATCTCCAAATGATAAATATAAACCCCCTCAACATAATTACACTATAGATAAGTGATAAGGTGTGGTGGAATTCTACTCAGCACCAAATGAGTCATACACCCTCTCCATAGAAGATAAGTTGTTATAGTATGTGGGTAATATGTTCAATCATAGTTGGGTTAATGTGGAATTAAAAATAATCCCACCATGTTTCAACTACTAGGGGTATTAAAACCCCGTATATAAATCATCAAGGAGTAAATACACCAAAAATAATAGAGTCTAAAAACATGGTTAGATATATATCCAAACCACCCCTCTGTTTAAATTTTTCGAATGAGGGGGACTTAGATTTCGTTCCATTATGACAACCACTTCCCTAATATCTAGACAATTTCCATGTCTCAACATGAACCAATATTCAATAATCAATGGATATTACATGATATTATCAGGATTTGAACGTTTTTATCACTCATGGGATAACTCAAATAATTTTTCCGTATAAATCCTCAACACCATTTGATCAATTATCTGTAAAATAGAGGATATAGATGTAGTAATTACCTAGAACAACCTAAAATCAAATTATAATCTGAATTAGAGGGTGCCACTCCACCTCTATTGATATTTTGGTATCTTAAATTCTGAACCATCAGTGTAACAATAGATCAAAAATAGAATCTCTCATACTTTGTGACTTGATGTTTCCCAATGATTCGTACATGAGACTAGAATGTGGTTGAAAATTTCAGGTAATTTGTGAAAAATTTAGTGCGACCAACATTCATCTAGTATGGTATCATACAAAAATGGTACATTATTTCTTGAAAATATCATAAACACTAATTTATTTACCAATTTATCACTATGATAAGGGAAAAAGTTTTTTTATCTCACAAACAATAAATAATTGTGAAAATAAATTGGTATATAACATCATTTGTTGATAGAAATGCCTAGAATATATACTATACCTTCCCCTCAAACAAGTGATGTTATTGAAATTTTAGGTTGAAAATAGCTTTGATGAACAGTAGGCACCACTAATTCAGTTGAAATATCACGGCTGATTTCATGATTTTATAGACACAGCACAATTTGAAGATAATGTTTTTTTGAAAAACCATGGGTATATCTCAATCCAAGACCATATAAAAGGAAAATGGTATTTTGATGGAATAATGTTTCACTGATACACTTAGACTAGATCCGACACATATTTCATCACCCATGAAAGATTTTCATAAACCAAAGCATCATTTTAGGTGCTGAAAAAACTACCCCCTCATAGAGATAGAGAAGGACCATGGTCTCCAAGGATATGAAGAATTTGAAAAATATCCATATAAAAATAAGTGGTTCTTAGTCACATTATTGATACTAGGTAAAACAATCTCCTCAAGCATCCCTGGCCTAGAAAACCTGATGATGATGTCCTCAGTTATGATCCTGAAAAATACATCTATCATTGATGGTTTGGATACACCAAAAAATATTTTTATTCTATCCAAAAAATCCAACATAGTATGGTTGATTTTGGATATGTTGTGATAGGAAAATCACCAGGATAAGTGGACCACATATCCACTACCCAATCAGTGGAAATAACTGAATGGAAATAAGTTTTAGCTATGTGTGAGTGAATTTTGGATTAATGGATGATGAGAAAGATGGTTTATCGGGATCATGTTACTCATAGGTAATGACATTATAAATCAATTTTTTCCATGAATAATTATTACTTATCCCAATGGATGTCATCAAACACATCCTCAAGAGGCATACACTACTAATGGGGAAATAATGGGGAATAAGAACAAGAGTCTTTCCAAAATCCCCAACCAACCTAGAATCATGTGGATTTCTTTTCCACATCATTTGAATATTGATAACTTACCCGAGATAAAATCCTCATCATTCAAATATTCACTTTTCAGTTTTGTTGATGTCATACATTTAATAAACCACTTCTCTAATGATGAATATTTATATGAACCCGTGTTCCTCGTATCTGATTAAGGAGCAAGATGCAGAGGTCGCATATGCCAAGGGGATAGGGAATTCACAACAATAGGGGAGACTAATATTATAGAAACATCACTACAAAATCCATATATGCAAATGAAACTGGTGGTTAAGAAGTTCCTTGATCCCAATTGGAATATAAAGACACCCTTGAATCTTTCAAATGTCATCCAGACCCCAATTTTGTGGAATAATGGTTAGAGAGTGTGAAACATCCTGATCATCCAGAATGAGTTTATATTCCAGCTCAATATAATCCATCAGATATATTTTTGCCTTGAATTTATTGATAGGTACCATATATGTATACCCAAATCACTTCAACTCCAAAGATACAATCCATGGTGAAACCCCACATAGAGAAGTTCATACATATAATGCAATAGTATGAAGTATTGAAACAATTGTCAATTTTCCTATGAAAGAACAAGATTTTAAAAACACTTTATCCTCAAAGGAGATAGAAATATCACTTATTGAGTCCCTCTACAGTCCCTAGGGGTCTGAGATAAAATTATATTCAACACAAGTGTATATGGAAGGAACTAGTTCAATAGAATTTTGTGTTATTATCTCATTCATAGAGAAATAACATGATGACATCATTCTTGTTAAAATCATGCATGTATATGGTTTGAGAAAGCACATAAATGTTGACATTTGATTGGTTATAGTAGATAATGGATCTAGGGTTATTCTTATCCTGGTCTATACTCTCTGATATTTGAGATACACTAAGGATGATTCCCCCCCCCTTTAATGTTTTCCACAGAGTTCCATCAAAAAGTGTGTGAAAGAATCCTTAATAATGGTCAAGTTCAAAGCCATGTTAAGAGATCTGGTTTCTATCTCTATATTCATTGATATCAATAATAGAATTTATATAATCTTCAACTAAAAATACCATGGATTCATAACCATGCAGTAATCCCTCCATTATACCATCAATGCTTGATGTACTCTATCAATGTAAGGGTTGGAGTATTATATGGATATATTTCCCTCTTTTAATCTTTTAAATAATTGTATACTAAGGTATGTGTCTATAATAGATATGTAAAGAATATAATGATAGAGGTTTATTCATGGGTTTCCACTCCAAGTACTTTAGGAACCATCCTTATAAATATATGGGGAATTATCCACAATGATTATATATTTCCTATCAGCTTGAAATAGTATGTAGGTACAACTATAGAGATCTATTTCAGTTTGAACATTTCACTATCCCTTTTATATATAGTAGTATTTATGCTATATAAAGTAAACCCATCAAGAGTAAATCAATTTATTCATAGGGATATTGATTCTATAAGGGAAAACACATCAAATAAGTTTTTCGCTTTTCAATAATGGAAATCTATTCACCCCTTCAATCCACTTTTTGAACGGGATAAATTTCATACTCTATTATAAAAAATTGTAAGTTTCTTGAGGATTCATTAGAATGTAAATTCTTATTTTCCACCTACTGATATCATGAATGAAAGTGAAAATCTTTGAAGTGATCATGAAAATAATTCCCATTCATTATCACTTCTAGGGAATAAGATTGACTTATGGTTTTTTAGAATGGGTCAGGATTCCATTATATTAACTTAAAATCTATAGGAAACATCTATAGACATTGAGATGTAATAATATGTTGATGACAGTAAATATTAACATTCATTGTTTGAAGAAATAATCTCATCCCCCATTGATGTGCTATACAGGAAAATGTTTGTGCATAAGAGGACACACAAACAAGATTTATTAGTTTTATAGTGCATATGGAAGAGAACAACAATCTATATTTCATATAAAAAATGTATCATTATTTTTATCATATAATTAAATATAAATGTTGGGTGTTGGATATTGATGTGGTTCTCATTATCTTGGCATGCCCGAAAAAAAAATTGAGGATTATTGTAAGAAACTAGGAGATTGAATCCCCCTCATGCTATTAAAATATATTCTTACTTCCATAAAATAATTAATTCCAATAAAATTTAAGAGTTTCAGTGCCCAATATTTAATTCTACAATAATTCCCATTATGATAAATAATGAACATATTAGGGCCCTCATAGATTTCACAGATCTTAGCCAGTACAATCTGAAGGATAATTTCCCAGTTCCTATTATAGAACTCTTGATCAATTTGCTAGTAGGATTCCAAGAACCTTTCTTTATATATGGGTACACTAGGTCAAATTAGATCTTGATTGACCTTGAGGATTCTTAATCTATTTATTTTATATTCTCCTTGATAGATATTCTTCTAAAAGGTTATTCCCTCCGAATAGAAGAATTCCAATGAAACTAACCAATTTTCCATACATCATGTGTTCAATCCTCATATGGGAAGAATTTGGGATTTCTATATCAATGATATGGTGGTAAAATCCTGGAAGTGTTGTGATCATCACACAAACCTTCATACAATATTTGTGAAATTTTGACATCATTGATTGAAAATTAACCCTCTGAAGTTTGATTTTGGGGAATGTTCGGGGATATTCAAATCATTACTATAAAATACCATGACATTGTGGTCAACTATGTAAAAAATAATTAAATATACATAATTAAACATAAAATAAATAATAAATATTTAATGGGGATTCATGGAATCCTTCCCTAAATCAAATGTTCTATATATTACCTACCTAGAAAAGTTCTTCCCTACAAGAATTTAATGATGAATGGAATCACTTATTATTGATTTCAGTAGGAGGGAGATTGATTATCCTATATTGTTTTGCTATAGAGATATCACTTGGTTGCCTTCCCACATAGAAAAAATAATATAGGATAGTAAAATAGTCTCCTTATATCAATATATTAATGATAGATACCAAAACCCAATATTTTGATATTGAGAAAAACAACATTCAAGTCATTTTCATGGTGAAGATATGATACATTACATGCCACACCATGAGGTATGCCTAGTCTCTCACATCATTCTATTAAAGTAAATCTTCAATCTCCCAATACATACTAGGTGTTTAGCCCCGTGGGTGGTCATCCTATAATAATATTACATGCAATTTTCAATACATACATAAATAAAAGGAAAATTACTATCCATTTTCTTCAAAAAAAACATATTACATTGAGAAGCATGATGGTAATTACTGAGATACCTGAAAAATAGTTTTTTAAATCCCATGAAACCCCCAAAAAATTGGAGAATAATGTTTGTGGATCTTCACAACGTCTAATAGAGAAAATAATGAAAGCCCTAAAGCTCAATCAGGTACTTTAAGCGATTTGTTTGGTCTCTCGAACCCAATAAATTGTACTTTATAATTTCCTTCTACCTGAAGGTTTAACGTAAAATGAGTATGAATACCAGTATCCTATAATAGGGATTAAACTACACCAAGAAATACATATATCCCCTCATAATATAATGGAAGATTCATAGAATGTAGTAATTGGAAAAATAGTTAATACACCATAAAGATAGAATATTTTACTACTCTCATCATCTATAAGGGGATAATGGTGGAAGAATTCCATTTTGACCCAACTCTAAATCATATCCAGCACTAAAAAATGATGATGATGATGCATTAGCTAATGTATCTATATCCAAAGAAAAGATACACTAGGATAAGGCACTCTTCTTCAATTCACAATGAAGGGTAGTCACATTGGTCAACATCTGCAACATAAATGAAATAAATTTGGTTAGAACATCCTGGAGGTTTGATGATTTAATATCATTATAAACTAATACTATTACTGGATAGATGATACCATTAACATAATACCTCTAAAATGGGAACCTTTCATCAAATTGATGGAAAAAGTAATTGATATGACATTATAAATAATAATTCACACATTGTGACTATGAGAATAATAAAAAAATTCTCCGTAAATGGGGTTTTGATGGGGTCCTCCTTAGATGCATTGAAGAAGGAGAGACACCCGCTGAAATCTCAGAAGTCTATAAAGGCTAATGTTTCTCTAATCAGTGAGGAATCAGAATCTACCACCAAATTCATAGTATTTTCTATTCTATCCAAACAATGACAAAATACTATGTGAAATTTACTAGGAAATTCTATGTGTATTAATTTCATGAAAATTCCAACCATCATCCCCCAATTTTTTTCATTCTACAAAATACTCGTTTCTATTTTTTGTATGTGTAATAGACGAAACATGGTCATATCCCCTAACTATATATAGTTAATTCAAGTATATCCTAATTTCCATTGAAATATTTTTAATGGTTTGATGTCATAACCCTCTAATATGTTGATATTAAGAACATAATTAAGCTTTTGAAGTCAAATATCATCACTAGACTTGGTTATTTGAATAAAAAATTACTTGAATTTTTCACCTACTTCTATTCATCCTAGTTGAAAAGGTTATGTCAAGAGTACAAGATCAATTCAAACTATTAATTTTTCTATTAAAATTTAATAAATGTGATAATATAGGGTTTCAATAATACTCTATTAAATATACACTGGAAAATGATTTATTAAAAAGGAAAATCATAGCCAAGCTCTTGTCTGCCTCATGGGCCTGTCGTACCACAACTCTCACTACCAAACAAGTGATCCCATTTTCACATTTATATGGAATAGAGTTAGTGTTTCCCATATATTTCAATCTTCCCTCACTCTAGATTTGGATCTATGATTAGTTCTTATAATAAGAACATTTATAGAACTAATATTACAAGTTATAATGACTCAATGGGAAGAGGTTAAATATAATGATAAATATTAAAGTTTATTAGAGTCATATTGAAAAAACCTTTAATATGAAAGTCCTCCTACACTAATTTATTTACAGAGATATGGTATTAGTTATTATAATCCTGGTGATACTAGAGACTAAACCTCTAATGTTGGAACCACAGTGGGAAGGACTTTACATCTTTTATAAGCTATATTTTGATGGAACATATTTCTTGTCCCTAATGGATGGGGAATGTATCATTCCCCTAAAAATATAAGGTTTCTCAAAAAATAATTTTTACAACTCCCGTGTTATCTTAATTTCCAATGAAAAAAAATATGCTTCATAACATTCAAGTCCTATGACAATACATTAAACATTATACCACACACATCATTATGGTAAAATATTAAACTACATGGTAATTATCTTTACCACATGAAATTAAACTATGAGAAGGAAGTACATCATGCATAACTCAAAATTAAATAGATTATCCCATTCCCTATGGATTCCACCCCCAATCATGATAGCTTGATCCATATGGATGTTCCTGTCATGTAATATTTCTTGGATTTAGAGAATAAAAATCCCCTTATTCCTTTCATATAAGATAGATCTATGAAATGAACCATCCTTTAAAAGAACTAAATGTGGATATATTCATTTTCTAATATGAAACTCATCGAAGAATAGATTTTCTTCCTATTCCCAATTAACAATTCCAAAATATACCCCATTTCCCCTACCTATGAGTCATATCTGTGAAAAGGAAATTTTCATCATGAACTATATGTAGATTGATTCCCATTATCACAAGATACAAAATTACACCTGAATCTCTTATCCTATATATAACGACCCATACTTTACATACGTTGTCAGTACTTCAAAATTTAAGTACACTTATTACAACATATAACAAAACCATGAAAGGACTGTATAGGTATAGTGTCTTTAGAAACTGGGAAACATAAACAACTGGTTCATAAAGCGTCTACACTACCTCCCATTTATTTCATCATATCTATAGTCCCTTTTGAAATATCTTATATAATCACCTTCTTCCTGACCTGGGGAAAGAAAACATACAAAAGGGTGAGCTCAAATTCTCAGTAAGGGTAAACAAAAGAAATATCAATCACATCATATTCATAAGAATATAACATTTTGGAAATATTACCCTGAAAAAGATATCATAATTTCATAACATGTGATAAATCATGGAAGTGAAATGTAAGAACAATAATCATAACTTAAAACATGAATATTTTTGGAATACACAAATATTCATAGAGAATCATTTTTTATTAGTCAAGACTCATTTCCAAGAATATCTTAGTGGACAAAGTCCATTTCTAAACCGAGTTCATTCCTCGTTTTAGTCCTGTTTCACTGAACCGATTTAACATGTCGTTCTAGCCATGTCTATATCATGAGATATAAAATCTTTACCCAATACATTGGAGGGAGATATAGGTCCCACCCATCTTATAATAATACCATTCTTATGTGTTCCACAAAATCATAAACCATACATCATAGCATAACCCATGTAATAAAAATGGGATTCCTAAACATCGTGACATCATAGAACAATTCATATAAGATAAAGGAATTCATAAAAACAATTCCATCACAACATAATCATATCAATGTAATAATATGGATAGATATATAACCCTTTATTATCATAGATAGGAAATAATTTTGATAAAACACTTGAACTCCATTCTTGAGGAAAATATCCTTTATACTTCAAAAACACTTTTCATTTCTTAACATGTCATACAATTCTAATCTAAAAGAATTTGGTTAAAAAAAAACTTGAAAACTTGTAAAGTAAGCTTCTTGGAAATAATTTTTTAAAAATCCATTCATTCTGTATAAGTAAAAAAACATTCTTCTCGTACTTTTGTCGGAGAAGTCAAAAAGTACCTCGTACAAAAAAGGACAAAAGATTCCTTTCATATCTTCTACTAAAAACTCATTGAAGGGTAAAATTGTATTTAAACCATTGTAGGTAGATGGAAATAATATTACATATTGAGGATACATGGATTTGGATGATAAAATACACCCTAGTAAATTCCAAAGTATAAACAATCTCTGATAAAAATGAGATTGTGATATTTCCCTTACCTTAGGTCTGATTTGCTTCGTAAGTGTCTGAAACTCCTGTATAATGATTTAAATAATGTCATTGACTTATTCCAGAATAATACTCATTGTTATGATATCATATATGGTCATATTCTGATCTTATTATTAGTAATATTTCATTGCTACTTGTTATTCAGGTGTTTCTTACTTTTTGTTTTTATGCGTGTTTTGTCGAATAAATTCTTATTATTCTTTTTTGGTTATAGATACCTCATTTAAATAATGGTATTAGTGTAATATATATCATATTTATTCACTCAATTCATTTATTTATTCATTATGCAATGAAAATCATGTAGAACGAGTCACATCACATCGTGGAGACGGTATTCCGTACGTACGCACGAGCGATGATATCGTTCCCATGATAGTGGAATTGTATTGGAGTGTATGTATACTATTTCATAATCAATATCACTTTACAATAATTATATATATTCATTCTTTACACCATTATACCCATCCAAGTAAGTTGGTCGTGGAAAATAGATTACACCACGGCGTGGAGACGGTATTCCGTACGTACGCACGCATAGTGATTTCGTTTTCCGTAGGATAGATAGATGGTGAAATAGGGTTATTTCATACTTAGAATAACATATTAGTATATGAGTGATAGTGGAGTTATTAATTCATAATGATAAAACTAAAGAAGAAGAAGTGGAAGAAGAAATAATGTTGAAAGAATTGGTAACAGACATTACCTCTTCTTTGAAGCGCTTCTTTCAGACCTACTTTTAGGGCACTAAAATTGGTCTTTGACGAAGACCAGGAGCTCTAGTATGTTTCTAGGGAAGTGGATAAGAGCATTTTTTAGGGTTTGGCCGAGCTTTAAGGTTCAATGTGGTGAGAGGAAGAGAGGGAGGAGGTGCCCTTTTATAAGGGAGGAGAGGGGCACCTTTGGAAAAACTAAAAATATTATTTTATTATAAAGCCATATTCGGTTTTAAATAGCTCCAAATTGATTTATTTAGAAGCTAATATGGGGATGGGTCTAAATCCTATCATCCAATATAATTTTGACAAGTTTATTTTACTATTTTAACATTATTATTTAGATTTAACTTTAAGTTAGAAAATTTTACTTTTACCGTGTCTTTTTTTGTTCTTACACTATAAGTTTAATAAAATTAATATAACAAGCCAAAAGAACCCCACGTTGTTTATTATTAATATATATAACTTTATCTAAGTCATTTTGTCGAACCTTAGTTTTTTAGGAATAAAATAACAATTAATAATATAATATTTGTTTTAAAAACTATTTTATGTCAATTTTGACACTATTTAGTGATTGATTTTTGTGAAAATCATAACAGAATGATTAATTATAAAAAAGTTAATTAAATAAATACTAACATGTCATATTAACCTATAAAATTAGTGTAAATCATAAAAAGTCTCAAATTACATTTATTTGGGTATTTATGTCATCAATTATGTCAATATTTCATTAATAAGATAATTACTACATCATCTTTGTGTCATAAATAAATTAAATTATTTAATGTATAAAAATTACAAATAAAATAAAATTATGTAGGAAAACGTTTTATATTTATAATGAATATTTATAGTCGAATTTATCTCATTTATAACCCTATATTAAAAATTATTTACTTATTAAAATGTGATTTTAACTATTTTAACCCTTCTTTAAATAAATTAATAATAAATGTCCTAATCTAATCCAACTGGGCCTAAATGGTCATATTTTATTCCTAAGGTTGTTCTTGGTCGAATTACACTTATCCAATAGAATTAGGACATTTTTTAGGGTAATAATAATATCATTTTTACCCTTAATTACCCTATTTACTTTTAACCGTGGTAAATAAAATTAAAAAGTTACTATTTACCAAAAATTATTTTCATCTCATTGAACCACATTTTACATAATGATATCAACAGTTTCTCTCAGATTTTTAAAATTCCACTCACATAAGTGGTAAAATTAAGTTTTATGTAAATTTGAAAATTCTCCTAGGAGGTGGGTAAAAGACGGTGAAAATTCAATAAAATTTTTATATATCTAAAATTATTATAAAATGACTCCAATGAAGTGAATTGAACTTATATAGGTATTATGTATAAATTTTGACCTAAAATAGATTTAAATAAAATAAATAATTATTTAAATAAAAAGTCGGTTTTTAAATATTAACCCAGTGTTTTCAATATTCATCAAAAATTGAAATTTTTCAGAAAAATACCAAAATTTCATCCTAGGATAATTTCGATATTCCGAATCCAAAAATGAAGTCCATTTTGAAAAATAAAATATAAAAATTTTCAAAAAGTGGTTATTACTATTCATAACGGCTAGTTTTAATAATATTTTAATAGCATATCGTTGTTTAGTGAAACTCGATATAGCGTACGACAAAAGCTATCAAGGAAGGTCATGATTGCATGTAAAGCAAGCCAAGCTAGTGTTGTGTGTAGTGAAAGATTCCTTTGAACATAAAAAACAAAATATTTCTTATAAAAGTCTCGGGTGTTACATTCTACCCCCATTAAAATGAATTTTTCCCTCGAAATTCGTCACTTGTAACAAATATTTGAGGATACCTCTCCCTCATCATATCCTCAAGCTCCCATGTTGTTTCTTCTAATTGGTGGTTCCTCCATAAAACTTTCACCAAGAGAGTGGTCTTGTTCCGTTGGACTTTTTCACTACGATCGAGCATCTCTATTGGCTGTTCTTCATAAGAAAGATCTTGTTCTGGTGGTACAACTTCTGAGCTGAGTACATGTGAAGGATCGGGTATGTATTTTCCCAGGAGAGATACATGGAACACATCGTGAACTTGAGAGAGATTCGGTGGAAGTGCCCATCAGTAAGCTACCTTCCAAACACGATCCAGTATTTTGAAAGGACCTATATACCTAGGGCTCAGATTTCCCATCTTTCAAAATCTCATTACTCTCTTCCAAGGAGATATTTGTAAGAACACTTTATCACCCACTTCAAACTCTATGTCTTTTCTTCAGTTGATGGCATAACGTTTTTGTAAACTCTGAGCTACTCTTATGTGTTGTTGAATAGAAAGGACCTTTTCTGCCATCTCATCAATAATATTAGGCCCTAATTGCTTTCTTTCCCCAACTTCACCCCAGCAAGTTGGAGTCCTGCATATCTTTCCATAGAGAGATTCATAAGGAGAAATCTGAATACTGGAGTGAAAGCTATTATTATAAGAAAATTCCACCAAAGGTAGGTGTTGATCCCAACCACCATTGAAATCCATAGAGCAAGATCTCAACATTTCTTCTAGAGTTTGAATTGTCCTCTCAGACTGACCATCTATTTAAGAATGATAAGCAGTGATGAAACTCAACTCTATATCCAGAGTATGCTGAAGACTTCACCAGAACTTTGAGGTAAACCTCGGATCCCGATCAGATATAATTGAAAGTGGTACTCCATGTAATCTTACCACTTCCTTTACATATACCCTGGAAAGATGATCCAGAGAGAAATCCTCTCTAATAGCAATAAAGTGTGCAGACTTTGTAAGACGATCAACTATGACCCAGATAGCATTATTGGCTTTGGATGTTTTAGGAATTCCTATGACAAATTCCATAGTGATGTTTTACCATTTCCATTCGGGTATGGGTAATGGTTGTAACATCCCCTTAGACTTCTGTCTCTCAGCTTTAACTTGATGACAAACCAAGCATCGAGAGATATATTCAGCAACATCTCTTTTCATGCCATCCCACCAGAATTAATCTTTCAGGTCCCTATATATCTTTGTGTTTCCAGGATGAATAGAGAATGAAGAACTATGAGCCTCATCCACCATCTCCTTCTTTAATTCGGGGATGGGAGGAACAAAAACCTGATTCCTGAACTTTATTATCCCATCACAATCAAGGTCAAATTCAGGAACATTTCTCACCTTCTATTGTAACTCTACATCATCTTTCTGTGCCTCTTTAATCCTAACATGTATAGATGGTTGAATATTCATTTGAGAAAGATACGATTATCCCCTATCATTATAATTCCAAGATCCATACTTTGTAAATCCATAAATATTGGATCTTTTGTGATCCTCGTCATGGATAAACTAGCATGGTCTTGTCGACTTAATGAATCTGTCACCTTGTTTGCTTTCCGAAGGTGGTAATGAATTGAGTAGTCGTAATCCTTAATCAGCTCCAACCATCTTCTTTGGCATATATTCAGCTCCTTTTGTGTGAAAATATAAATTAAACTTTTATGATCAGTATAAATATCACACCATTCTCTATAAAGATAATGACTCCAAATCATTAATTCAAATATTACCGCAACTAACTCCAAATCATGATTTGGGTAATTTTTCTCAAGGATTTTTAACTCTCGTGGGGCATATGCTATCACCATATCATTTTGCATAAGAACACACCCCAATCCCTTCTTGGATGCATCACTGTAAATCACAAACCTTTATCCACTACAAGGAAGTGTGAGGACAGGTGCACTAGATGACCTTCTTTTCAACTCCTTGAAATTCTCTTCACATTCCTCCGTCCAAACAAACATACCTCATTTCCGAGTCAACCTGGTGAGTTGATTAGATAATCGTGAAAAATCATTCACAAAACGTCGGTAATATCCATCCAAACCATGAAAACATCTGATCTCAGTTACTTTTGTCGGTCTCTCCCATCTTTTGATAACCTCTGCTTTTGCTGGATCCACAGATATCCCCACTTTTGAGATTATGTGACCCAAAAATGAAACTTTTTGAAGCCAAAATTCACACTTGTTAAATTTGGCATAAAGCTTCTCCTTACTCAGGGTCTTCAATATAATTCTCAAGTGATCTTCATATTCTTCCTTGCTCTTTGAATATAAAAGAATATCATCTATAAAGACTACCACAAACTGATCAAGATAGTCTCTAAAGACTCTATTCATCAAATCCATGAAGATAGCATGGGAATTAGTAAGACCAAATGGCATCACTATAAATTCATAGTGTCCATACCTTGTACAGAAAGCCGTCTTTGGTATATCCTCCCTTTTGACCCATAATTGATGATACCCTAAATGATGATCAATCTTGTAAAAGTATTGATCTCCAAGTAGTTGGGAAAATAAGTCATCAATGCGTGGTAGAGGATATTTGTTCTTGATAGTGACCTTGTTAAGTTCTCGATAATCAATGCAGAGTCTCATTGATCCATATTTCTTCTTAACAAACAGAACAGGTGCTCCCCACGGTGACGCACTAGGGCGTATGAACCCCTTATCATGATTCTCTTGGTGTTGCTTCTTCAATTCCTGCAACTCAATTGGGGCCATTCTATAAGGTGTCTTTGAAATAGGTAAACCACCCAGTACGAGTTCTGTTGAAAACTCAACTTCCCAATTTTGTGGAAGACCCAACAATTCCTCCGGAAAGACATCGTCAAACTTTTGTACAATGGGAATATTCTTATTCATGAGTTTCTCACAAACCATTTGAGATAAATAACCTTTATTTAGTGGAATAAAGACCCAGAAGATGGAAGAAATTTCCACTGGAAGTTTATGTTCATCCTTGCATCGATAGACGATCAATGATTGATCTGGAATATGAAATGTGACTTCCCTTATTTGGAAATTGATATGAGCTCCATATAGAGAAATCCAATCCATGCCAAGAATCACATCAAATTCCACTATAGGAAGGATCACAAGATTTTCAGGGAAGCACTTTCCCACAATCATCAATCGGAGAAAAATTATAAACTTTTGATGCAACTATTGTGCCATTAGGGGTTGCCACAGCTAACTCAACATCTAATTGTTGATGTAATACGGTGATACCCTTAGAAAATTCTTCAGAAATAAAGGAGTGGGTGGATCTAGAATCAAATAAAACATTTTCTATATTAGAGTGGATGGTAATTGTACCTTTCACCACATCTTTATCTTACTCCACATCGCTGATAGAAATTGCATGTGACTTTCCTTTGCCTCTTGCATTAAGAGTTTGTTGACGTCGACCATCATCATCCCCCCTTGGATTTGGGAATTGATTGGAATAATGACTCATCTCCTTGCACTTGAAACATTGAAGTGTAGTAGGTTCATTCTGTGTATCCCTTCCTTTATTTTCATCATTATACATCTTATTCCCATCATTGCGGCATTCAAATGCTTGATGACCTTCCTTTCCACATTTGAAACATTTACTTGTCCCTTTAAGACAACTCCCTCCATGTTTCTTTCCACACTTTGAGCATAAGGAAAAACTCAGCTTCTTTTTAGTGTGGTCTTTAGATTTTCCTTTTAATTCCATTTTCCTCTTATTATAAAACCCATATGACTGATGGGTTACTCCAACCTCCATCTCAACTTTGAGAGAACATCGAACAATTTCCTCGTAGCTATTGAAATCCCTTATGGATAATGCCCTTCAAAGACTTGGTTTTAAGCCACTAAAGAATCAATTGATATTACTCTCAGGTTGGATAATAATACTAGAAGCATACCTTGCAAGTATTGTAAAATTTTCTTCATAGGTACCAATAGATTCATCATCTTTTTGCTTTAGTTCAAGAAACTCATTATCCATATTTGTTCAAAGAACACGAGAAAAGTACTTATTGAAAAATTAGTTCTTGAACTCGTCCCATTCCATGGACTCAATTTCATCTCTTTGACTCGTATTCTAGATAATACTCCACCATTGATCAGCATCACCTTCCAAATGATATACTAATAAGATGACTTTATCATCTTCAGAACATTGGAGAACTGAAAATATCTTTTCAGTAGTACTAATCCAATGTTCATCAACTAATAGATCAATAGACCCGCTGAATGAAGGTGGACACTGCCTCATGAAGGATTCAACAGAATGTTGCTCCTTCCTTTGCTCGTTTGGAAGTCTTGCATAATTTATAGCTTGAGAAAGTTGTGTGAGCATGTCTACAAGATTTTTCATTCTAACTCCCATAGTGTTTGGTTCCTCAGGGGGACAATCATTGCATTTCCCGTCGCATTCCGCATTAACACGGTTCCTTCGGGTTCAAGGCATTGACTAAAAAAAAGAAGAATAGTGTGAGAAACACTAATTATAATAGGAAAACCACATAATCAAGAATATAATTTCACACATAAGGTATTATCCTTGGTTATTCATGTACATTTCTAAAACACTAATATTTTGTTCAATGCATAGACTTATCCTTACGATTCTTACTAAGGCTTTCACATCCTAGTTTCCAAAGGTTGACTATACCTTTCCTCTAATACCAAATATAACGACCCATACATTACATACATTTTTAGTACTTCAAAATTGAAGTACACTTATTACAACATATAACAAAACCATGAAAGCACCATAAAGGTATAATGTCTTTAGA
The DNA here is from genome assembly GCA_963277665.1 of Viscum album. Taxonomy (NCBI): domain Eukaryota; kingdom Viridiplantae; phylum Streptophyta; class Magnoliopsida; order Santalales; family Viscaceae; genus Viscum; species Viscum album. Next base: position 1,202,601,339 of record OY728164.1, read on the forward strand.
AACTGGGAAACATAAACTACTGGTTCATAAAGAGTCTACACTACCTCCCATTTATTTCATCATATCTATAGTCCCTTTTGGCATACCTTACTTAATAACCTTCTTCCTGACATGGGGAATGAAAACATACAAAAGGGTGAGCTCAAATTCTCAGTAAGGGTAAACAATGAAAATATCAATCACAACATATTCATAAGAACATAACATTTTGGAAATCTTACCCTGCAAAAGAGATCATAATTTCAAAACATGGGATAAATCATGGAAGTGAAATGTAATCACAATAATCATAACTTAAAACATGAAGCTTTTTGAAATACACACATAATCATAGTGAATAATTTCTTATTTTTCAAGACTCATTTCCAAGATTATCTTAGTGGACAAAGTCCATTTCTGAATAGAGTTCATTCCTCGTTTCAGTCCTGTTTCACTGAACCAGTTTAACCATCCGTTCCAGCCATGTTTATCTCATGAGATATAAAATCTTTACCCAATTCATTGGAGGGAGATATAGGTCCCACCCATCTCATAATGATACCATTCTTATGTGTGCCACGAAATCATAAACCATACATCATCGCATAACCCACGTAATAAAAATGGGATTCTTCAACATCGTGACATCATAAAACAATTCAAATAAGATAAAGGAATTCATAAAAATCATTCCATCACAACATAACCAAATAAATGTTATAATAGGGATAGAAACAGAACCCTTTATTATCTTATATGGAAAATAATTTGGATAAAAAACTTGAACAACATTCTTGAGGAAAATATCTTTTCTACTTCAAAAAAAATGTTTCCTTTTTTAACATGTCATACAATTTTAAACTGAAAAAAGTTGATTAAAAATAAAATTGAAAACTTGTAATGGAAGCTTCTTGGAAATAATGTTTTAAAAATCCATTCATGCCATATAAGTAAAAAAACATTATTCTCGTACTTTTGTCAGAGAAGTCAAAAGTACCTCGTATGAAAAATGTCAAAAGATTCATTTCATATCTTTTACTAAAAACTCATCGAAGGGTAAAATTGGATTTCAAAAATTGTAGGTTGATGGAAATAATGTTACATATTGAGGAAACAAGGATTTGGGTGATATAATACACCCCAGTAAATTCCAAAGTATAAACAATCTCGGATAAAAATGAGATTGTGATATTTCCCCTACCTTAGTTCTAATTTGCTTTGTAAGTGTCCGAACCTCCTGTATAATGATTTAAATAATGTCATTGACTTATTCCAGAATCATACTCATTGTTAGGATATAATATATGGTCATATTATTAGCTTATTATTAGTAATATTTCATTGCTACTAGTTATTCAGGTGTTTATTAATTTTTGTTCTTATGCTTGTTTTGTGGAATAAATTCTTATTCTTATATTTAGGTTATAGATACATCATTTCCATAATGGTATTAGTGTAATATATATGATATTTATTCACTCAATTCATTTATGTAATCATTTTTCAATGAAAATCATGTAGAACGAGTCGCATCACATCATGGAGACGGTATTCTGTAAGTACGCACGAGCGATGATATCGTTCCCATGATCGTGGAATTGTATTGGAGTGTATGTATACTATTTCAGAATCAATATCACTTTACAATAATCATATATATTCATTCTTTACACCATTATACCCATACAAGTATGTTGGTGGTGGAAAATAGGTTACACCACGACATGGAGACGGTATTCCGTACGTACGCATGCGCGGTGATTTCATTTTCCGTAGGATGGATAGATGGTGAAATAGGGTTGTTTCATACTTATAATAACATATCAGTATATTAGTGATACTTATCTTATTAACTCATAAAGAAACAACTAATGAAGAAGAAGTGGAAGAAGAAATAAAGTTGAATGAATCGGTAACAGACATTACCTCTTCATTGAAGCGCTTCTTTGAGACCTCATTTTAGGGCACTAAAATTGGTGTTTGAAGAAGCCAAGGACCTCTAAAATGTTTCTAGGGAAGTGGAGAAGAGAATTTGGCAGGGTTTGGCCGATCTTGAAGGCTCAAATGGGTGTGAGGAAGAGAGGGAGGAGGTGCCCTTTTATAAGGGAGGAGAGGGGCACCTTTGAAAAAACTAAAAATATTATTTTATTATAAAGCCAAATTCGGTATTAAATAGCTCCAAATTTATTTATTTAGAAGCTAAGGTGGGGATGGGTCGAAATCCTCTCATTAAATATAATCTGGACAAGTTTAGTATACTATTTTAACCATATCATTTAGATTTAACTTTAAGTTAGATAATTTTACTTTTACCGTGTCCTTTTGTGTTCTTACACTATAAGGTTAATAAACTTACTATAACAAGCCAAACAAACACCAAGTTTTTTATTATTAATATATATAACCATATGTAAGTCATTTTACAAACCTTATATTTTTAGGAATAAAATAACAAATAATAATAAAATATTTGTTTTAAAAACTATTTTATGTCAATTTTGACACAATTTAGTAATTGATTTTTGTGAAACTCATAACAGAAAGATTAATTCTAAAAAATTTAATTAAATAAATAATAACATGTCATTATCACCTAGAAAATTATTTTAATTAATAAAAAGTCTCAAATTACTTTTATTTGGGTATTTATAACATCATTTATGTCAATGTTTCATTAATGAGATAATTACTACATCATCATTGTCTCATAACTAAATTAAATTATTTAATGTCTAAAAATTACAAATAAAATCCCATTATGTAGTAAATCGTTTTAGATTTCTAATGAATATTTGTAGTTGAATTTATCTCATGTATAACCCTATATTAAAAATTATTTACTTAATAAAAATTTATTTTAACTATTTTAACCCTTCTTTAAATAAATTAATAATAAATGTCCTAATCTAATCCAAGTGGGCCTAAATGGTCATATTGTATTCCTAAGGTTGTTGTTTTTCGAATTACACTTATCCAATATAATTAGGACATGTGTTATGGTAATAATAATATCTTTTTTACACTTAATTACCCTATATACTTGTAACCGCGGTAAATAAATGTAAAAAGTTACTATTCACCAAAAATTATTTTCATCTCATTGAACCACATTTTACTTACTGACATCAACCGTGTCTCTAAGATTTTTGAAATTCCACTCACAGAAGCGGTAAAATTATGTTTTATGTAAATTTTCAAATTCTCCTAGGAGGTGGGTAAAAGACGGTGAAAAGTTCAATAAAATTTTTATATATCTAAAATTATTATAAAATGGGTCCAATGAATTGAATTGAACTTATATAGGTATTATGTATCAATTTTGACCTAAATTAAATTTAAATAAAATAAATATTTATTTAAATAAAAAGTAGGTTTTTAAATAGTAACCTAGTGTTTTCACTATTCATCAAAAATTGAAAGTTTTCAGAAAAATACCAAAATTTCACCCTAGGCTAATTTCGATATTCCGAATCCAAAAATGAGGTCCATTTTCAAAAATAAAATTTAAAAAATTTCAAAAAGTGGTTATTACTATTCATAACGACTAGTTTTAATAATATTTTAATAGCATATCGTTGTTTAGTGAAACTCGGTATTGCGTACGACGCAAGCTATCAAGGAAGGTCGCGATTGCGTATAAAGCAAGCCAAAATAGTGTTGTGTGTAGTGAAATATTCCTTTGAACATAGAAACAAAATATTTCTTATAAAAGTATCGGGTGTTACACTAGACATGGATGCATATTTCAAAAAAAAATATTTTTTCTTAGTTTTCAAGACATCCTAGTGATGTTTCACTTCCCTGATTGAACTGCAATATCTTAGGGATTAATTACCTTTTTATAAACATGAACCATATCTGAATAGAATAAGTCCCACAAAAATATTATATACCTTTTAAAAAAATGAATCATCTTATGTATGATCCATATCTATATATGAGCCTTCATCATAGAGTTCTCAATATTTGAACTTCAGCTTGAAATGGTATCCTTTGTCCACAAGCTTGAATTTAATGGATAAAACAAGACCAAAACTATGTGTGGAGATATTTATGTTATTACCGGATATATAGTGATGTTAGGATTATATATCCAAGTCCAAGCTATAATTTACAAAAACATATATTCCCTCCCTTCATGTGATCTCGATCTATGATTTAATCCAAAATAAAACTACATATGGATTGATTAATATCAACACATGATGCATACTGATTTAATGATCCTCTATCCTAGTATCATCCACCAATTAAAAATTAAATTCCCCATTTCTCTAGTCATATTATCCATATCATTGAATGGGACCAAAAAAATAAGAACTATGTGTTTCTTGGTTCATATTATAATGGGATATATAGAGGTTCCTTGATATCTAATCTTGGGCCATGCCTCAAACAACAAGAAAAAAAACCTTCCCCGATTTAAAATTCATATCTACATGTGGGATTTTTTGGAAAAACTATGTGAAGCACGATTCTTACCTCTATAGTATAAATAGTGACCATAGGAATCCTTTTCCTAGGCCTAGATTCAATATAAAAAAATACACCACTTCACCAGAGTATCTTTGTACTACTAATGAAACTTCTATTTTTGAAATAAACCTATACTGAGGTGAAGCCCATATGTCTTCCCTCTCACAAGATCTTGATTTTTTTGTGGTAACTAAATAATATATCCCTTTCTATTTGGAATGAGTCAGATCTACCAGTGAATCTTAGACATTGGTATCTTCATGAAACTATAGTAAAAAATTCCCTCACCCCTATGTAAGAGTTTGAATTAATAGTGAATTAAAATATAAGGACTATGTATGGATTGACTCCTATTATTACAAGATTTGTGTCAATTCTCAAAACTCTTAAAATAGGTCTATCCATAGAGTTCAGAATTCCCTTAACCTCATCATGATTCTAGATTAGATCACTATCCATTAATAATGGGTCTTGTACATTTTCATAACTAAGAATAATTTATTTACACCACTAAAAAATTTAGAGCCCCACAAAAGTATAAATAATTAAAATCTTCATCACTTTCATATGATTTGGATCTGTGTTTGATCTATTGACATGGATTCCCCCATGTTTAGACATGTATTTAAAAAATATCCCTTTAATTTATATCTAATTCATATATTTGTTGGGGAAAATATTTATAATTACTATTTTTGACTTGATTCCACTCATTAGTAGATACACCTAGATCCAATATTCAAGGAACAAATGTAAGTTTTATTAGACAAAATTCCCTCCCCTTCCATGAAATTTTTTTTCCATTGGAGGTCTATTCATCATCTTATACCTAGTAATGTGATAACAAGAAAATTACTGACTCTATAATTCATCCCACACTCCTATACCTATATATTATAAAATTTTCCCATTTTCATGTCTCCCAATTTCCATTTACCCTTATACAACACACATGCTCTTATAGTCACTTATTCATTATCAGAAAAAACTGACTTGCATGAGATTAGAGGTTTTGGTTGATCTTCTCGTAAATCATGATTAGGATGCATCATGTATGAATTATGGGAAACCTATGTCATTGTTAAGTGAACTTAAATTTCATGGAACAATCATCCATTTCAAATGTCATTAAACAATCATTCATATGTCTTAGTTGTAAAACATTATACTATATTAAAAATCCTCCTCACCATAGGACTTTTAAATTAATAAATTCATAATCACTATAAGATGTTAAACTACACTATAAACATCCTCATCACATGAATATAAACTGTGATACAACCTCTATATCTTGGATTATAGATCCCATGATATTTTTTTTTAAACCCCATTGTCATGTGCCAAAAAATTTTGGCGTTTATTCCTTGATTTAATTTTATTCCTCACTATGATCATGAATCACATGATCTTATTTTTCATGGTCAATAACTCCATTTGGTATAACTAGCATCATCATTAATAAATACAAGATGCAAATTTTTTTTCATTTTTGGACATTAATTCACTCAATAATGGGTTAGTTTTAGATACTCTATTTAGTTATGTATGAGTTAGATCTATATAAGAGTCCCAACATATAGATATATATCCGTAGACTTATGTAGGGGTAAAATTTCTCCCCCATTCATACACCCCAACCAATGTATGTTTTCTCAAAAGATACTTTTCATAAAATACAAATCAGCTCAAAACAACTTGGATATATAATGTTAAATTATATCAATGTTTTCCAAGTAGTATGTTGAAAAAATTCATAGCAAAAGTTCCTTATCGCATGAGACTAAACTATAGAACGTCAAGGTCCCCAATCCATTTCCATAAAATATAATGTTCGTATTATCCATTAAGACTAACAATTTCTCTATCAATGAAAAGAGGTATAAAACTCAAATGTATATTTTATGTCTTATAAATAATTCTCTAAAACATTGAGGTGAAAATCATATCCAGATTATATAAAATAAAATTTGGTACTCCATGTGACCATATCACTTCATTAATGTGCATCCTAACAAGCTAATCAAGAGGTAAATTGTCTATTAGGGAAATTAAATTCACTAGTTTTATATTATGGTTAAATAAAACCCAAATTCCATTATTAACATTAGATTTTTTGATGTTACCAATGATAAAAAACAAGCTATTTTTTCCTATTTATATTCGTTTATGGGTAATGGTTATAACACTCTTTTAAAATTTAGTGTCTTTGTAATAACCTGATGACGTGTATAGCATATAAATACATACACATAAATAATAATTTTCTATTATTTCCCCTATAAATGATCTTATAGATCTCTATACATCTATAAAAATCATGGACGAATAGAGTATGATAGACTATGAGATTCATCTAACAACCCAATTTCGAGGTACCATAATGATGCCACGCATAATCAGTTTCAGAAACTTATCATTCCATCAGAGTGATGTTTAAACATTGGTACATTTATTACCATATTCTCAAGTTATAAATCTTTTAATCATGATAATTCAATCCTCACACAGATTACTGGATGGACATTCATCTAAAAATAATGAATCTATCCCCTTTCCTCATGAAATATAGATCCATATTTTTTAAATAAATAAAAATTATATTCATTTTAATCATTTTCATAGAAAAACTAATATACTCTTTCCAACTCATAGCATCATCCATATAATTTTATTTCCTAGGAAAGTAATTTTTTTTAGTATTAAAAATAATTAATAAACTACATCCATATGTTTTCCTTCATACTCAAATATATATGTATAAATATATACTTTAATACTTAATATTTGTTGTATATATCATAAAATTTGAGATAATGGTAATGAATTTATGTTTTTCAGTGTAAATAATACTAAAACCAACTCCAAATCATGATTTAGATAATTCGGATAATTAATTTTTAATTATTATGACACATAATCTATCACCATATCATTATGCATGAAAAAGCATTGCCTACCTTTCATTGATTCATTACTAAAGATCACAAACTATACAAAATTTCATGTTACTGTGTGTATTGGTGTGCGGACCATCATTCCACTTAGTTCCCCAAAAGTTTCTTTATATTCATTTACCCAAATAAACATTACTCACTCTAAGGTTAAATTGGTTAGTGGATTTGATATTTTTTAGAAATTATTCCCAATAAATCAATAATATCTTACACAAAAAAGAAAAATAAGGATCTCATAATAAATGGTTGGTTTAGAAAAGCTCTGTTTAGCTTCCATAATTTATGGATCCACTTATATACCCTCACATGATAACATATAATCAAATAAGGAAGCATTATATATCCATATTTCAAACATGGTAAATTTTTCATACAACAACTATTTCTTTGGTTCCTTTAATCCTTAAGTGATATTCATTATATTACATTCACTTTGAGGAATATGTTCATATTCAATAAATATTTCAAAAAATATAATTCAGATAATATATAGATACTATATTAATTAAATCCATAAAGTGGGCATGGAAATAATTAAGTTTGAATAACATCACTCTAAATTCAGTGTTTATACCTCATATAAATTATTTTTTTGGGTATCTCTTCACTTCTAAAACATAATTGATAATATGAAGATAAAATATCAACCATAAAAAATATTTTCCTCACCATATTTCATCAAAAAAATTATAAATATATGATATAGGATACAAATTTTTAATTTTGATATTATTTAGTTCTTGAAGATTAATACATAGACACATTGATCTATCATTCCATATAAAAATTCAAAATGTACACTAATTGGTGAAATACATGGATGAATGAGTCCATTATCTAGATTTTCTTGGAGTTTGTTCATCAGTTCCTACAAATCATTCTTGTATATTATATATGGAGTCTTTGAAAAAAATAATTTACTGAGAATGAGTCCTATTTAAAAAAAATTGCTTGATTTGTAGGAATACATGGTAACTTTTCTAAAAATAGTTGGAAATGATCATTCAATAGGTATATATTTGTTTCCAAATTTCCCTCCAACAATATGAGATAAATACCCACGTTGAATAGGATTCAAGATATATATAATTGATTTAATTTCTATTGGATTTTCATATTTATCCTTACAAAAATAAAAAACAATAGGATTGATTTTAATATAAAAAGTGACTTCCCTTCCATATAAATTGGTATGGGATTTATATAATGAAATCAAATCCAACCCTTAAATAACATCAAATATCATATGATGGAGAATAAAATGATTTATAGGGGAAGCATTACCACAACATTCAATGGGATAAAATTTGAAAACTTGAGATTCAATAATCATATCATTATATATTTTCACATAAAATTTAATATCTAAAAAATAAAGAAATATATTTACATTTCAGGAAATTTTCTTGTTATAATGGAATTCAAATAACAAATCTCTATTATTATATTTCAATATTCAGTCATACATATAACCACCCAATAATAATCATTATATATTGAATCCCTTACTAACAATGGTTAGCATGACCAAAAAACATAGTAAATCAGAGTGATTAATCATGAAGAATATTTCATTTTAATTATAAATAATTACACATTATTTTTAATCATTTATATTATAGGTTTAACCATAGATATTATGTACTATATTCAATTAAAATCATTCATAATTTTTCAAAAGAAATATTTCAGTTATCAAAAGCATTTCCCATTGGTATTTAAAAACTAGATGTGTGGTTGTGGACCATTCACCGTGAAATTTAATTATGTCTAAGATATATTAGACCCACTCATTTTTGAGTTATTTCTCAAATATTCATAAATTGAAAACCCATGTCCACTTGTAATATCCATATAGGGATTTTTTTTAGAAAACAACATAATATTCACCTTACCAAATAAATATTATTTTATTATTCATTTAGCTTAATACCTAGGTATTTTTTCAAGGTTCTCTATTCCTTAATTAAAAAAAATTCCAAACCATGCTCTGATACCAACATAGGTTAACCATTCATGACATAAATAAATGTGGAATTATTTTGAGATGGATATTCAAAATCTAAGAAAATTATACACAACCCCAAACCATAAAGTTTTAGTTTCTTTATCACCTTGATACATATTAATTTTATTTTATATAAGATATTAACATCTCATAGAAATTTTATCATGTAAATACCCTTCTAGATATGACATACATAGAATCTTCAGTCAAAACCTTGGGAAGGAAATAATAATAATGGTTAATCTCATATTCCATTTAAAGGTAAATATATGGGATAATAATAAATGATCATTCAATAGAATAATGGTATAAGAAAATAATCATTATATAATGAATTCATACCCAATAGATTATATATCACTAATCATGATTCATATAATAAATCATTTTCATTGTAAAATAAAATGTTTATATGAGTGTGGAATAATCAGTAATCCAGCATGATCCCTAATAACATAACATGAACATAATTATATTGTGAAAACATCATATTATATAATTTTTAACATGTGTAAATTGAAACAGTTTCACTCATTATTTTAATTTCATGAAATTAGGTCTTTACATAGGCATGCACACAACAAACCAAGTCTACACATAAATTTATGGACATGAATCCAAGTACATGCATTAATTTTTTGACATGATACTTGGTCCACACATCTTGTTGTGAACGTGAAATCTAGTTCATGAAGAATATAATTATCTAAAGATATTTTAATCTTTACCCAATTCATGGGAGTGTTATAAAGGACCCGCATATCACATAATTATAATCCATTCAAATGTTTTCCACAAGATCCAAAAAAAATTATTTCATAAAAACATAACACATGGGAAAATTGCTTTTTTTTTAAAATCCATCATCTTAGACATAAACTATATAGAGAGTAAAGAAGTATAGTATTGGAGAATCAAATACCTAGTAAAACGTAACTAACATAACAATATCTCATCATAGATAAAATGTATTTAAAATATCACTTAAAACATTTCATGAGAAATACCATATCATTTTAAAATATTTTTTTTAAATTTAAAAAATATAAAGGAAATACATTTCAATGTAAATAAATACTGAAAATAATAATATAATCGTTATAAAAATGGATTGTCCAAATTATGATAACATTCTATCATTTTTTAGTCATTATAATAAAGATTAAATTCACTCCATTAGAGAAAGTAAAATATTTGGAGAATGAAATGAATATTATTTATTAATAATTCTTGTAAAAATTAAAACATTGGAAAAAATTAATTTAAAAAATAATTTATATTATTAAAAAATATTAATGTTTTTTTAGATATGGATATGGAAAACAATGATGTATGGTCGAATGTAGAGAAATATGGTATGATTTAAAAAAAATATTCAAAGACATTTTCTTTTCCAAGGATAGTGAAATAGAAAAAAAAACTATGCAATTATTGAAATAAACATATGATTAAATGATTAATGGGGATTTTTAGGAATTTATCATTTAATTTCCCTTTAATAGGTATTCATTCATAGTCAACCTTTATTAATGTGTTATTGAAACGTAAATCCCTTACTTCAAGTCTCATCATTCATCATAAACATTAAATTATCTCGTATAATAAAAATAGTATTATTTAAAATATATTCTAGAAAAATATTCATATATATCATAAAAAATCAGATTAAATTAGCATATCATACCACCTATTAATTAATAAATATTTATAAAAATCATTTTTCTTAAAGAAAAAATTGTCACTATTCTTGTATATTTTATTTGATGGCTTTAAAAATTGGACCTTGTTCATTTATTCATCTTATAAATAATTGTAATAATGAAATATGTTTCATATTTATTTATCATAAAAAACAATTTTTGTTATTCATAATAATTGTTGATGAGAAAAGAATTACATCAATTTCTAGAGATGGTAGTCCCAACATACGGATGGGTGAGGATTACACTATTTGATGGTTGGAATTTAAGTATTTTAAATTTTAATTTAACATTAAGTAATTATTATTTTATCATAGATACCATATATATTTATTAACTCTATCAATATTACAATCCACATAAGTATAACATAAAAAATGAATCACATCTCTCTATGGTGGTGGTATTCTGCTGCATAGCCCGAGCGTCCTAATCGTTTTTCAACAGATGGAATAATAAAGAACAAGGTAAGAAATTATAATAACAGAAGTATAATATATTCATAAATATCATATAAAAATATTAAAACCATTTTAATAATTAACCATTAATTATGTTTATGGATAATAAATCATACCACTATGTGGAGGTGGTAGACCACTTGTACATTACATTTTCATATTCTCATTTCACTAAATAGATGTAAAAAATTGTTAATCCAACATCTTAATATTAATTTAATATATTAGTGAATGTAAAATTACAATTTTAAAAGAAATAACTTATATTAATTGGAGGTATAACTTCAAGAAAAAATGAAAGTGGTTAGGTAAGATGATTACCTCACAATATTTATAACTCCTTTTTATTTCGTATTATGCACACTTGGAATTGTATTTTAAGAAGACCAAGACCTATATATATTGGAAAGTGATATTTATAAGACAAATTTTTAGGGTTTTGTGGATCTAGATGGATCATAGTGGTGTAAATAAGATATATGTTGGGTGTCCTTTTAAAATTGGGGGTAGTGGAAAACCATTATTATATATAGATGATTAAAATATTATTAAGTCATATTTATTGAAAAATTGTTCCATAAAAAATATAATTTTTAGAATAAGGTGATATTTTTGGAAATCTTGTCATCTAATAATTCTTTTTTGAAAAATTTTATCTTTATCACATTGTCTAAATAAAGTTTACCTATTTTCCCTTTCTTAGGAGGTAATAATATTTTTTCTATGGTTACTATTCACATTGACCATTATTGAAATATCATTAATTAATAAATTTTTAAATGATATTTAAAAATTGGGAATAAGTTATTAATGATTGAATCAGTATAAATGGTATAAATTTAATTAATATAAAAATGCATATCTCAATTAAAAATACTTTTCCTTAAAAATGGTTGTTTATATCTATATGTATTTTTATACCAAGGGCATGTATAATATTGATATTAAAAGCATAAAAAGATTTTTTTTGGAAAAAAACTATATAATACGATATTAAAACCTATATAAATTAAAATCTATCATTTCAAATTCTATAAATGAAAATATATTTTGATTTTATTAAATATGTATTTTCACAATTCACCCAAAAATCAACATTTAGAGAAATTTCCCTAATAATCACCCATAGCTAATTTGGACATTATCATTTCATCAATTATATAAATTTTATAAATTTATATTTACAAATTAGTAGAAATTATGTATAATATTTTCATACAAAATAAAATTAAAACCATTTCTTATGAATACATATCTATTGAGAATAACAAGCCTTTTCTGAAAAGTGGGTATTTATTTTTAAATACATTTTCATTTTATAAAAAACAAGTTATTTATAATTTTTTCATTCTTATTCATTCTTTGAATTTAATTAATATGTTATGAATATATATTATATTAATGTTCATTTAGAATATTGATTTAATATATCATAAGTTATCTAAGAAATTAAATTTAATTGTAGAGAAATATGTTATAAAATATTGGGTGTCATAAAAAAATATTTCACATTAAATTTGAAAATATAAAACAAGGCCACAAAAAAATTTAATTAGTTATAATAGGCATCCATACACTACATACATGCCATGAAATCCATGAGACAAAAGAATTCCATTGAACAATAATCAGGAAAGGAATACAATATATGCATAAAATGAAATCTAATATATAATAATAAAATATTATTAATGGTTCATAGGAATCACCCAATTACTCATCTATTTAGGTCTGAAATTTGAGATGGGGATCCTAGGTGAATATTAATGAATCTTTCATGTCCTGATTGTCCAAATAAACTAACATGGATCCATAATGAATAAGGAGATGAAATAAAATCCTTAGGCCATTAGAATATATTCTAGGTACTTAGGAGACATAGAAATAGCTCACAATGTCAAATATATTACTCAATAAAGGAATTACACTCTTTAGTTGGGATTTTTCTTATCTATATCCCAACTATAAAATTGGTAATTCTAATGAAGAAGATATATATAGGTGAGAAAGAAATAATCATATATAAAGAGTATATAAAATTTAATATTAGTTCAAACATCACCTCTTAAACCCCCATATGAAACAACCACTTTTTCATATATATGAATAAGATTAATTAATATGAAATAAATATCAATATCCCAAAAAGGTTCCCATATCATTGTAAGAAAAGTGATAAGAAAGGGATCCAATAAGGGGTCCACACACTTTGAAAACATCAGAAAGTGTGAAAATTAATGTTAAAATATTATGCTTTAAATTAAATACATTTCTTCATAAATATAAAAACATTTGGTATCTAAATTCATATATCCTTTGAAATAATGAACATCAAAAAAGATTAAAAAACATTTAAGAGACTGATAATTTAAAGAAAAGACACACATGTGAGTCAAATATGATAATAATAACCCAATTACTTCCATTTAAACATTCCCTGAGGAAATAAATACACAAAAATAATGACCCAGATTGTGTAAAAGATTGAAAAATAAACATAATCATTATAACCATTCCTAACAAAAAACATAAAAATAGTTATAATCAAAGACACATTATAAAACAAAAATTAAATAATCTATAAGCTATTATAACATTTTATGAAACCATTTCTCTAAATCAAATTGGCTATCAAATATTATGAATATTTATAAAAATAGGGAATTTAATAAACCAATCATATAATGATATGGTTTTTGAAGGATATTCAAAAAAACACCAACCATGAATAAATAGGATTCCATCTAATATCATTCAATAATACTTTTCCTTTAGTGTGGAATGCTTTTAAAAAATAGAACATGTAGTATGTAATAACTAAAAAATAAATCCTAGAAATATAAAACAAAAGAACCCAAATCGTGGCCAAACAACCCTATTTTGGGTTTGATGGGTGGGGAAAGCCAAGATAAATATGATCAAATGTGTCCATAATAAAAATTATTCCATGATTTATTATGAGTATGAAAACTTAGTATAATTATGAATGTCATGAATCCAAGTGTATTTGAGTGTTTTGGTATATACTACATCAACATGAAAGATAGATACAATAACATTATTGATAACTTCCCTAACATGTGTCTAAAATTCAAAAGCTTTTAAAACTATGTTGGATAACTTGGGCACATACCAATGAAATTGGTGAGCGATAAAGTCTAATAATAACATAAAAAGAATAACATGAGGAGGTAGTTACATGTTAGTAAACAGGTATTTCACTAAGACATAAGATGTTTTAGGATCATAAATATTAACATCAATGCATGATATATGATGATAACATAACTGAAACATGGGAATGTGGAAACACTATTAAACATGACATCATAAATATAGTTCAATTCTAATTGGAAAGACACCACAATGTTGTTGAATAAGTCCCATAATGTGTTAGGATTACTCCAAAATCCCCTAGAGGACTTCTCTTTGGAATAAAAAATTATCCAATTCATTGGAGCACTATATAATTTTGGATACACCAATATATTTTATATCACGAAACTAAAAAAGTGTTCCAAAATGAACATTCATCATTGGATCATATTTGATGAAATTAAATTCCATGATTTAGTAGTGTGGAATAAATTTGAAGAATTACCCAATATTATAAGGATAGTTATGAAAATTTGGAATCCCATTAGTTTTAATAGAGATTGAATTCAAAATAAAAATGGTTCTCTTGGAAATGTCATTGTATAATTTTAGTGGTATAACATGGGAATCTATTGAATCATGGGATGGAATAAAGACAGTTAAATGGTTATCTCTAGAGTGGCCCACTATTTTTATAACTTAAAATTACATATCATTTTTGGAATACATAAATCCTTAATCAAATAGAATCCCACATAACATAGTATTCTACTGCCTTTAAAAATATGGAAACATGAACACTAGTACATAAGTGAGGTACATTATCTCCAACTAGGTTCTTCCTGTTTAGCACAATTCTTAGACACATAAAACATAATACATATCATTATAGACATTGGAAGGAAACATAAATCATGTGAGATCAGATGTTTAGTGTGGTTAATCAAGGGAGATATTTATGCATAATCATAACCAAAAAGGTGTGAGAACATGAACATGAAAATTTAAGATTCTACAATGCATATCAAAATTCATATGCATGAAACATGGCATAACGCTTGGTATGTAAAATGATTTTAATTATAAATAAATAATACAATACATGAAATTATAATATAGGAATAAAACATAAAATTTTGGTATTTATATAAGTATATAATATGATTTCCATAGTAGTCAAGGCATCGCTGCCAAGACCATCATTGTAGTGTGTGTTCTCTCCCCAAACCATCTTCGTAGTCATGGTTCACACCCATGGCCATCTTAGTTGAATGTGATCACTCCAGATACCATATTGGTAGTAATGGTTCAATTATATAACACTATTAGTAGTAAATAATCATTCAAATGACCATCTTAGTATACCTCATGAGATATAAATCATTACACAATGCATTGAAGGGAGATATTGGCCCCACCCATATCATAGTGAAATCATTCCTACATGTTCCGCAAGATCATAAATAAACACATCAGAAACCATAAAATTATATGGTAATTATAATCATGTAATCATATCATAAAATATAGAAAAATACATTTTTCCTAATCATATCATCAAAAACATAAACCATGAAAAGAAGTGGGGTTCAAAATCAAATATCCAGTGAAAGCGAAATGGGTTTTATCAACATCATTCCATAATAACATAGTCCATTTAGAGAATGATTATGAATAGAAAGATAGAATAATTTCACAAGAAAGTAATTAACAACAAAAATGTATGTTTTCATGGATGGGGAATAATTTTAAATGATCATTTAATAATATTTTTTAGGAAAATATCATTTCTTCATTGAAAAATTCTTTCTAAAACATGAAATCTATTGGGAAAATGTTCCTTTGATAAAATATTTGATAAATTATAAATGAATCACCTAAAAAATATAAAGCCTTTTTAAAATCCTTTTTCATTGTAAATTGTCTTCAAATATCTTTTTAAATCATTTTCAGAAATAGTTTTGATAACATGGTTTTTGAATATAATAGATTTTCGACCGATGATAGAGATGGTAAGAGTTTAATGAAAAACATTATCATAAGTACCAAAGAGTGTAAAATGGTAATAATACCTGATAAATTTTTATAATAGTATTATGAGAAAATAAATCTGTTATCTTGAAATATGGATCATGATATTTCATTAATTGAGTCATAATAATAAAAAATATTGAAAAGCGATGAGATTCTGTCAATAAAATATTATCCCATGGTAACGTGGGATTATAATCTCCATATAACAATATTAAATTAAATAAATCTTAAAATATCATGAAAATAATTATATTTATGATATAAAATTCAAATTTATCTATATACACCTCAAAAAATGTAACAGTATAACAAAACATGGGTCTCAAAGAAGGAAAATTGAAACAAAACTGTCTTACCAATTTGGTAACTTTTGAAACATGACCCCCATGAAATATATATCATGAAATGGATATGTTAATAACCATAAATTTATGTATAATATAGATATAATACATTCATGTTCATTACATACTCCACACAAAAAGAAGTGAGTGGGGATTATGTCATGTATCTCTTAGAAATACAAGTGAGACGAAATTCCCTTACCTTGTGACTTATATCATGTATTACTCATTTAAACCACATTTATATTAAATATAAATTTAATATAAATATTTTGATAAATGATATTATTATATATAATACCATAAATGGTTCTATTATAACCTTATATTACCCTCTGGTTAACAATCCTATGTTCTAGTTTCACTTCAAGTAATTTCTGCTTGTTTTTTACATGTGTCTTAATTTGTTATATCATCATTCCTTATAATCATATAATTATTCTATTAATAAAAAAGGATATAAATAAAATTTATATCAGATATATGTGTATTTTAATAATCTATATAATATAGAATTATGAAATGGAATACACAATTCATGGATATGGTATGTTGTACGTATGCATGAACGTTGTTTCCGTTTTTATATTCATTTTGAAAGGAAAAAAGAAAATGAAATATATGTATATATTTATATAATATAATTAAACTATAATTAAAATGTTATATATATCATATAATTTCACTAAAAACATTTCAATAAATTCCATTTAGTGTGTGAACAAATTACCTCACTTTAATGGGGTGGCAGTTCGAACTTCCTAAAACAAAATTATTGACTTTACACCAAGTCTAAAGTGTAAGGATATTTGTTTTAAAAGGATTAATGAAGGATAAATACACAATAAATATAATTTATAAAATATATAAATATATTTTCTTTCGTAATTTCCACCTTTAGAGGTGGTAAAGGAAAAATGAGCAATCTTCATTACTTGAGATGATCGTTCGATGTACGTGTAAACAGTATGATCATTACAAATTATATGGAGGTGTGTGTAAGTTTAGGTCAAATACATATCATAAATAAAATATTAATTTATTTAGGATAATGTTTTCATTAAAAAATCATGGAATAAAGAGATTGGATGGTGTGGAGAATGAAAATAAAAGAAAGGAGCTTGATAGAAGACGATACCTCTAAATCATGTAACTCCTTTTGGTTTGTTTCTAAAGGATTACATGGGTTGATTTATGTACAAGAAGATCGTTATAAGAGGAAAGGGGATTTTAGAAATTGTATTGGGTAGATATTTTCTTAACCTAAGTGGTTTGATATGTTAGAAGAAAAGGGAGAGGCGGTGGCCTTTTATAATGGAGGAGGAGTGGGGTTCTTGTAAATAATTGAAGAGAGAATTCTACCAACATAATTAATGTTTCAATTCGATTAAATATTGATAAAAATAAAATAAAAGTGGTGATATGGTATAAAATTTCTATCTAATTGATTTTGGAAAAGTGTGTTGTTATTTTTGGTTCTTAAGGTTATCCTTTAGTACCTTATTATGCATAATTTAACATTAATCATTGTAATTAATTTTAATCACCTTCACAAATATTTTTGGTTAAAAAATAAGTTGAAAATATTAGACCCTATAAATTATACTGATTCCAAATATGGAATCCATTTTTTTAATTATAATTAAGTAAGTTTCTAAAATTAATCTAAAATTAATCCTTTATTCGAGGCGACAATGTTGGTTTTTAAACAAAAAACATTCAAAGGTTTTCTTTATTTATATACCCTAGTTCAATGTAAAAATCATCTCAAAGAATTTTTTTTACTAGTTTTTGAAAATATTTTCTATTTAAACTAAAAAATCAATTAAAAATATATTTTAACCTTAAAAATAAATAAAATTAAAAGAGAGTTTGAATTAAAATCCGTTATTTTTCACTTTTCATCCAAAAATGTAGTTTCATTGGAATTCCAAAAACTTTATCCATATGATAATTTCCAAATAATAAATTCAAAAATAAATTTTATTTTAAAAAATGAATTTTATAAATGTATCAAAAATTAAATTTATTATTTTTCATATAAGGACATTAAAATATCTTCATTTGAGAAAATAGAATTTTTAAACATATACAGACATTACCAAATGTTATGTACTTAATTATAAAAATGACTTATTTATATAAAAATTTATAAACAATATTTGAAAAGTAGTTATTATAATTCATATAACTATTTTTAACATCTAGGTTATAATTATCTCTTTAAAATAATTATAACAGTAAAATGATGTTTCATAAAAACATCAGTGTTGAATGTAATGTACTCCAATTAAGTGTTTCATTTAACATAATCAAATTCTATTTCCCATGTAATATACATCTATTAAATGATCCATGTAGCATATTTATATTGATTTTCATGTGAAATGAATGTCTGACTTAGCGAATTATAAGAAATAAATAAAAATTTAATTTAATCAATGAAAAAAGGTCCATAAAAACACTGAGTATTACATTAAAACCCTATTAAATTTAATTTAAGACCAAAATTAATCACTATAGAAAAAATAATGAGGTTATATATACTTCATCATATCCCATCATTCCCACATATCTTCCTCTTACAGTTGATTTCTCTAAAAAACATTCACCAGGGTAGTGTCTTGTTTTGGTGAACTTTATTTGTAATGTCCATAATTTCAACTAGTTTTTCCTCATAAGAAATATCATTCTATAGTGGTATGACTACTTAGTTCATTACATGTAAAGATTTAGGTATGTACATACAAAGGAGAGATACATGAAACACATCATGTAAATGAGAGAGATTTAGAGGATGGTCCATGTGATATTATACCATCTTGATATGACCAAGAAACTATAAGGGAAATATATACCTAGGGATTAGATTCTATTTCATTCTAAATCTCATAACCGTCATTTGGGGTGAGATTCATAGAAAAACATTTTCACCAACTTCAAATTCCAGATCACACCATCAGTCATCATCATTATATTTCTACTGACTTTTTGGTACCTTGATATGCTATTGAATTGCTCTAACCTTCTCATACATTTCATTAGTGATCTCATTTCCCAATATCTTTCTTTCTCCAACATAATCCCATTACATTGGATCTCTAAATTTCTTCCAATAATGGTCTTTGTAATGAGCGATTTGAATTATTCAGAAATCTATAGATATTATAAACAAAACTAGAGGAAGGTGTTGAACCCAACCACCATTTAAATATATTGACCAATATTTAAACATTTCCTCTATGGTTTGAATTGTTATTTCAATTTATCATCCATCCTAGATGATATAAAGTGATGAAAAATAATTATGTATCAACTACTTGCGGAAGAATTTTCTAGAACATTAAGGTGACCCTCAGATCCTAGTATGATGCAGTAGAGTGCGGTACTCAATGAAACCTTACCACTTACTGTGTATCCTGGAATGCTTATATAGATATAAGTTTTCTCTAAAGGAGATAATTTGTTCTTAATTATTAAGGTGATTGACTACCACCCCTATATCATTAAACCAGTTATTGTTTTTCTGTAGTCCAATGAAAAAATCCATTCTTAAGTTCTCTCTCTTCTATTCAAGTTGGGTAATGCATGAAACATCCCCTTTCACTTTTTCCTTTCATCCTTAACTTGTTTTCATACAATATAAAAAGATAAAAACTATGTTATATATCACTTAATTCAATCCCACAATAATAATTCTTTCAAGTCCCTATACATCATCGTACTTCCAGGATGGATTGAGATTGAATAACTACAAGCTTCCTCTAACATCTCATTCTTAAAATATGGTTTAGAAAGAACAAATACAAAATTCCCAAATAAACTCATTCAATCCTGATCATTATTAAACTCGTGAACATTTCTAACCTTCATTTGTAGCTATTTATATTCCTTATTCACCTCTTTAATCTTTACATGGATAGAGGGGAGAATATTCCTTTGAGAAAGATATGATTTGTCTCCTTCCTTTAGGATTTATGGATCAATAATTTAAAAGTTTATAAATATTTTATCTTTTATAATCCTCATAATGGACAAGTATCCTGATCCTTCTAACTCAAACCATTGATCAACTTGTTTTCATTCCCAGTGTGGTAATGTATTGAATGGTCATAATCCTTTATCAACTCTAACCATCTTCTCTGGCTCATTTTCAACTACTTCTAGGTGAATATATATTTAAATATTTTATGATCAATATATATATTTCACTTGTCCCAATAAATATTAATCCCTCATATCGTTAATGAAAAAATTAAGGTCGGTAACTCCAAATCATTAGTTGGGAAATGTTTGTAATGGATCTTCATCTACTACAAAGAAAAATTGATAACCATCTTAATTTTCCTATGAAAACACCCAAATCCCTTCATGGATGCATCAATATAGATTACAACCTCTTCTCCACTACATGGTAATATATGAACAGGTTCACTGACTAACAGTTTCTTGAGTTCCTTCAAAATTTCCTCATAATCATCTATCTTGAGGAACATGACACCCTTTCTAGTTAACATGGTCAAAAGAATTAAATATCCATGATAAATTCCTCAAAAACATATCGATAAAATCCATTTAAAGAAAGAATTCTATATATCTTAGTCAATGTGGTTGGTGTAGTCCAACATTCAATAGCCTTCATCATTGATAAATCTACTGTTATACCACCCCCTTTTGATTATTTGAACAAAAAATGAATCCTTTTTTTCAAAAATTAACACATTGTAAATTTTTTATATAACTTAACGTTTCTTAATATCATTATTAGAATTATCATGTGGTCTTTATTCTCTTCCTTTTTATTTGATTAGATAATAATGTAATCTATAAATACTATGACAAACAGATCTAGGTAATCTCTAAAGACTGTATTCATTAAATCCATGAAGATAGTAGGGGAATTGGTAACACCAAAAGCCATCACTACACATTCATAGTTTCTAAACCAGGTAAAAAACTCATTCTTAGGTATATAAACTTTCAAGAAACTCAATTGATGACGATCATAATGAAGGTAAATCTATCAAAAGTATGGAGTTTCATGTAGTTGATCAAAAAATTCATCAATATGGGGAAGAGAATGCCTATTCTTTATTGTGATCTGGTTCAAATCCTTATAATCAATGTAGAGTTGCATTTAACCATCATTATTTTTCCACAAAATGATTGGGTGCACCCCAAGGTGACACACTTGGTCAAATTAATCTCTTATCATTGCTTTCATAGAGTTTCTTCTTAAATTACTACATCTCGTTTGGGTCATTTCTATTAGGATTTATTGAAATTTTTTTGGAACCAAGTATGAGTTCTATAGAGAACTCAACATCACATTTTGGTGTAAGGATAAAAAATTCCCCTGGAAGGAAATCCACAAAATCATGAACAAAATTCATATCATTGATGATGATTTCCTTCCAAACCATTTGACATATGAAATAATTTTTAATGGAAATTTACACTCATACACTGGATGTAATATCCATAGGATGTTCATGATTATAGTCACATTCATTTATGATCATATGAGGTTTTGTAATAACTGATGTTACTTGTCATACATGATAATTAATATTGGATTTATACAGATAAATCCAATCCATTTTTAAGATGACATGAAATTTAACCAATTGAATAATGACATTATTTTTAGTAAGAACATTCCCACATACATCAACCAAAGAGGAATCACATACTTGGGATGTAATCATCGCACAATTAATAATTTTAACTTCCAATTACACAACTAGTAGTTTTGGTGAATATTAATCACCTTATAAAAATCTTTTGATATGAAATATTCTATAGATCTCGAATAAAATCGGACCAGACCAGTTCTATAGTGTATATTAAGTGTACAATTCATCATTTCATTATCACACACATCATCAATAATAGTGCTTTCAAGCGATTTCACCTTGTAACTCAACTTAAGTGGTTGCGACTTCATTCATCATTACTAGCCCATGGGTTTGGTGTGTGGTTAGAATAATTACCATTTTCCTTACACTTGTAGCACTAAATCATGGTAGGTCCATCTTCTGGTTATTTTTCTCCATTTGTACAATTTGCTAACTTCTTCCCATTACTTAAGCAAGCAAAACATTGATTCCCTTCCATAACACATTAAAAACATTTGTTAGACCTCTTATGGAAATTTATTCCAAGATTCCTCCCACACATATATCTCAAATGAAATCTTATCTTCTTCGCATCATCGTTATTAGACTTTTATTTAAACTACATCTTCCTTTTCTTATCGAAACAGTGAGATTGAAATGTGACTACAACCTCCATTTCAACAATGATTTCTCAATTCACAATCTATTTATAGATACAATGTTAACTTATGGCCAACTCCCTTCTAATACATGGATATTTTCGATTTAAAAACCCATCAACATTAATTTTAGGTTAGTTAATAATTCATGAAATTTACTTTTAAAGGCTCATGAAAATTTCCTTATAGTTAACAACATATTTATCATCACTTTTCTCAAAATCAATGAATTATTTTTTCATCTTGGTATGGAGAATATAGTGAAAATAATTATTGAAAAATATGTTCCTAACCTAATCCCAATACATGGATTCAAAATAATCTTGATTTCTTTTATTTTTGATTACTGTCCAGCACTAGTCTTCTTTTCCTTCTAACTTATAAACAACCAAAATGAATTTCTCATACCCCAAACACTAGAGATTGGATAATATCATTTTAGTAGTAATGATTCATTATTAAAAAACAAATGGATTAGAAGAGCCTCTTAATTAAGGTGGATGTTTCCTCATTAATGACTCAATATAATTTTGTTCCCTTTATTTTTCATTTGGATGTCCACCATGATTTATAGCTTGAGTAATCTGTGTGAGCATACCAACAAGATTTTTCTTTCCATCTCCCATAGCATTCAATTTCTCAAAAGGAAAATAATGTCATTATTTATCACAATCATTATTTATGTGGTTCCTTTATGTTTGATCCATTGAATAAAACCAAAATCATTGTGTAATAAATATTTATCAAAACAAAGAACTACATAATCATGACAAATCACATATAGGATTTTTGACATATGTCACCTTCATTAATCACTGAAACCTTAGGTTAATCCTAGGTTATTAGTAGCCAACATATATTTAAATATTTTATAATGGTTCATGAATAGATACTGAAATCCCAAGGCATATCCCCTGATAGTTTCAAACCGGGTGTCTAGTAAGGTCCATTGTCAAGTACCTGATTACCTCGAGTTAGGACTGAGATATCAAAACAGATTTTTTACCCCTGGGTACATCTATTCTTGAGCCAAATCCACTTTTAATGTCTAGATAGATATATATTTTAAGGAAATCACTCACTCTACCCTTTACCAGAATTCCATGTTATTTTCCTATGCATTTCTTTATCCTTCAACTTATCCTTTGAAAAGTCCTTAGAGTTCCCACTATGGTTTTCTCATCTTATCATCCAAAGGATAACTAAACCATTAATCTAATACCAACTATACAAACCCATTATTTTCATACATTAAAATTATATTGCATTTTCAGAATACTTAAAACACTATTCCAATAGATTCCCAAAGACCATACTAGTCTAGTTCCTTTGGAAACATGGAGAAATGAACACTCTTACATAAGTGAGCTACATAATATCCCAATATGTAACTTTTTCAAGATTCCTTCTTAGACACAAAAAATATAAAAAATATCTTCATAACCTAGGGATGGACACAAAAAATGGGTGGAATCAGATGCTCAGTAAGGGTAAAATGTGTGATATTTAAGAAAAATCATGATCATAAGGGTATGAGAACATGTAAATGAAAAAAATATCATAACTTGTATATAAAATATAATATGCGTGAAATATGGAAAAAATATTGTTCGATCATATGACATAAATCAAAAATAAATAACATAATCTATTAAATAAGAAAATATGAATAAAAGATATAATTTTTCTATAATCATAGAAATTTAATATTTTTTTAATATTAGTCAATTCATCGCTACCAAGAACTGGTTGGTAGTATTGGTCTCTCTCCATTGCATATTGGTAGTCATGGTTCACTCCCATATATATCATAGTATCATGATTTAACTCCTCAAACCATATTTGTTGTCATTATTCACCCCATGGCCATATTAGTAATCAAGGATCATTTCCAAGACCAACTTAGTATATCTAATGATATATAAATCATTACCCAATTCATTGGGGATTGATATGGGTATAACCTATATCATAGTTAAATCTTATGTACATGAGCCACAAGATCATAAATAACCATTTAACAACACATGAAATGAAATGGTTATTATAAACATTTAATCAAATCATACACATTGAAAAAAATAGGTATAATTATCATCTAATCATAAACATAACCCAAGAATAGAAGTGGAATTTAAAATCATATAACCCATGAATGAGAAACAAGTATCATCATCATCATTCCATAAAAACATTATCCATTTAGGGAAATAATATGAAGGGAAAATTTTAATAATTTCCACATAAAGGAATGAAAAGAAAATATATTTGATCTTTGTTGGTAAATAATTTTGAAATATCTTTTGAAAACATTTACTGTGGAAAATATCCTTTCGACATTGAAAAATATTTTAAAAAAATTAAATAATTTACTGAAACTTTTCATTGAAAATAGATTTGAAAACATGTAAAAGATTTATTTAAAACTATAAAGTGTTTTTAATCCCATTTTTACTTGATCATGGTCTTCAAATAACTTTTGAAAACATTTTCGAAAACATTTTTAAAACATGGTTTCTGAATAAAATAGATTTCTGACTGAAGAGGGATATGGTAATATTTTACATGAAATTATAATCCTATATAACAAAGATAGGAAAATGGTACTAATAAATGTGGAAATTCTAAATAATCAGAGGATAAAAAGATTCATTACTTCCCTTGATAGATTGACCATCCGATTTCATTAATTGGAGAAAAATCATATACAATGTTGAAAAGTATTGAGATTATTTCAATAAACTCATATCACATCCTAAATTTTGATCATCATATAAATGTAAGAAACTGAAATTTAATTAAGTTTAAAATATCAATAAAATAATAAGATTCAGGAAATAAAATTTCAAATGGAAATATATACACTTTAAAAATTGATGGTGTATAACAAAACCTATGTCTCAAGGATGGACAATAGAGACAAAATTGTCTTACCAATTTGGTATCTTTTAAAACCTAAACCCATTTAAATATAGGTAATGAAATGGATAAGTGAGAACCAATAAATATTTGTACTAAATACATATAATAAAATTATTTTCATTATATATGCTACAGTAAGACGTTTGTGGTTATTAAGGTATGTATCTCAAAGAAATATAAGTGAGATGAAATTACCTTACCTTATGTCTTGACGCATGTCGTACTCATTCAAATAACCTGAATAATAAATTAAAATTTTATTATAAATATCCTAAATAGCCATATTATTATATCTAATCTCATATATGGTTTTATTATGACTTTATATTACCCTCTTGTTAACAATCCTATGTTAAGGCTTCACTATAGTGAATATCCTCTTTGTTTTATGCATGTGTCTTAATATATTACATCATCAGTAATTATAAATATATCATGATTCAAGAATTTAAAACATGATATAAATAAAATTAATATTCAGTATATTTTTATTATTATAATCTATATAATACATAAGTATGGAATGGAATACACTGTTCACGGAGATGGTGAGCCATGCATAAGCATGAATGATGTTTCAATTTTTATTATCATATTGAAAGAAAGAATGAAAAATAAATATATGTATATATTTATATAATATTATTAAATTTGAATTATTATTTTATATATATATCATATAATTTCACTAAAACAATCCTTAATACATATCTTTTATTGTGTGAATGAATGAAATTGCTTCCATGGGGTGGTAGTCCACACTTTCTCAAACAAAATTATCATATTTACACTAAGTACAAACTATAAATATATTTTTTATAAAGTTATTATAGAAGATAAGAAAATAATAAAAATAATATATTAAATATTTATATAGTGTATATATCATAATTTCCACCATGAGGGGTGGTAAATGAAAAAATGAAGAATCATCATTTCTGGAGGTTGTAGTTTTCCATACACAAAAACAATATGTTTGTTACAAATTAGATGGAGGTGTGTGTAAGTGTATATTATTTTTAGGATTATGGAGTTCTAATACATGAATTTAATAGGTATACTGGTTGGGGTGGTGAAAGAAAATAAAATAAAGGTACTTGGCAGAAGACGTTGCCACTTAATTGGGTAACTCTTTTTTGTGCCAAAAGGGTTCATTGGGATGCATTATATCCAATTGAATTCTTCTAGGATAATTTTATAGATGTTTGTAAGTGTGTGTGAAATATATCGGCCAAACATATGTCATTTAAGAGGTCTGAATAATAGGGTGATTATACCAACCCTACTTTTATTACAAACATAAAGAAGATTTATTACATTAACTATTCACTTGATACAACATGGAAGATCGATAGGCCTAGTGTATTTGGGGATTAGGATCATTGCATAACAACTTAAAACATGAAAAACAAAATATTTATTGAAATATTCCTTTACATTACCACTACATTCCCTTGTACTTAGCATTGCATGGGATAACCTGAGGACATGCATAAGAAAAGGGTGAGCTATAAATCCCAATAATGGAATAACCGTGGAATAAATGAGGAGTAAAATACATGTTAGACAATTGGAATATCAATAGAGCACAAGAGAAACATGTACATAAAGTCATGATAAAGTAGTATAATCATAACATGGAAATGTGGCAACAACACTTAACATGGAATTAGCATGAGCCAAGGCTCATTGCACATGAAGCATGAGTAAATCCTCATTGCACATGAAGCACGACTAAACCCTAGTTTCACTTGAATTAGAATGATTCAGCACTCATTTCACATTACGTATCATGATACGATAATTTACCCAATGCATTTGACCGCTATAAGGGTGAACCCTTCTTACACATTTCATTTCATGCATAAGTGTGCCACATGGATCATAAAACATGGATTCATAAAAAACAATTATTTATTACATGATAATGGAATGGTGAATTAATAAATTATAATTTTTAATCAATATGTAAATGTGCATAAAGTTTAATACCCTTGATGGAGAAATGGGCATGGTATTCACTACACAATGGAATTGGCTTAGAAAATCAGTGCGATTTCGGCAGCGTAACGACGTGACATAAGAATTCCGAAAAATGGTTAATGAGAGAGAAAGGGGTTCCTCATCATATTTACATGTAATTTAAAGTAATTAGGTCATATAGATACATTTTCCAACAATATTAATGGAATTTAGTTTCATGATACAAAAGTATTGCTTGAATGTAAATGAGGAGAGAGAAGTTCCTTTCGAAATTTCGGCATAGTAATGGGTGTACATGGGAGGAATTTAATGTGAGATAAAGGGGTTTCCCATCATTCAAACACAAATAGGTCAGTATTAGGGAGGTTTGAAACTATACCCAAACATTCATAATAGAAATTAAAAGGTCAAATCAACTTATAGAAAATTGGACAAAAATGAGAAAGGAAGAAAAAACCCTTACTTGGAAGTATGATTCAAAAGGCTTGAGAGGGGCTTGAGAGAGGCTTCTTGGGAAATTGAGGCACCATGGGAGGATTCTAGAGATATTAGGGAAGAGGTTGGATGAACTCCAAAGGCTTTGAGTTAGGAGGAAGTGGGAGATTGGGTGGGTTTATATAGGAAAGGTGAGTGAATTCTTTATTATTTAGGTTTGGGACCCCTTACATTAAACTAATCCAAACCACAAATAAGCTCATGGTTTTTGCCCATGGTTTTTGGAAAAGGGGAGAGGAAATAAATATTCTATAAGGCCAATGTCATAACTTCTTAAAATAATGGGTTTGCTTATGTGGAGGTGAGTCACACTCCCATGGAAAATAATTTAAAAAGACAAGATGTTTAATAAGTCATGAGGGGTCCATTAATGCTTTGTAAAATAAGTCAAAAAACCCAAAATCAAATTATTTTAATGGTAAAACATATATTATCCAAACATAATGATTATGGTATTTTATTACATCACTATTGGGTCATTATGATGTCATAAAACACATTATATATTTAAACGTTATTTAATTTTTACCCAAAAAATTGAATGTCTCCGAAAATTATGAAAAATTCACCATTGAATAATTTTGATATCCTGATTCCAGAAATAAGATTTATTTTATCTAAATAATTTTTTAAATATGATAATTTTTCATTTTTAAAATAAAAACGACATTTATAAATAATTCACGGGTTTTGACAAAAATAGCTTTCAAACCGTAAAAAAAATTACAATTGCATTCATAATATTAAAAGATCATTTATATTTAATAATATTAATTTAATATTAATAAAAATATTTTTTTAAAATATTATTTAATTCAAAAATCCATTAATTTAATAAAATATAATTCTAAATTAAATAATAACTAAAAACACTATTTTTACTTTAAAAACTATTTACAATGTATCAATGATGACAAGAAAGTATATTAATTATTATATACAAAAATAATGTACATGAACATAGTACTAGCGATTTGTTACATAACCCCTTTAAACAGCCGCATAAGACCTAAGGGTATGGTGTGTGATGGTGGCAGACTCTTGGGGTGGCTCAGATAACATCACTCGAGTGGTAATCTCTATTAACCTCCACTTTTCCCGTAGACGGTCCCGTTCGAGCTTGACATGATGAAGCTCATCATGGGCTTGGTCATGAGAGAAGCCCAAGGATGCCACCTCTTTTCTGAGCTCAAAATAATGGGATTCGTATGGAGCAATTCTATTGGATGAGGTCATCGCTTCTTTTGTCTGAGTAAATTGGGTTTGTTAAAGCCTTGTATTTAAACTAATCATGTGATCACTGTTCAATGGCTATAAAAGTAACGGTCACAATTATTAACATAAAACCAAAGAAGTTTACATTTTCTATAAACATTTTACATAAAGAGACATTTAATTATATGAAGAGGGATTTCCATTAATGAAACTTTGGGTCGTTACAATATTCCCCCCTTATGAAATTTCTCCCACGAAATTTCCTTTTCCCTCACTAAAATAGATGTGGGTAACTCAGCTTCATCATTTCCTCCAATTATCAAGTCGCTTCTTCAAACCTGTGGTTTCACTACAACACCTTGACAAGGGGCATTGTCTTATTTCGTAGAACTTTTTCTCTATGATCTAAGATCTTCACTAGTTTCTCCTCATAAGAAAGATCATTCTCCAACTGTACCACCTCATAAGAGAGTACATGTGAAGGGTCTGGTATGTACTTACTTAAGAGGGATACGTGAAAGACATCATGTACTTTGGCCATGGTAGGTGGAAGTTCTAGTCGATAGGCCACAACCCATAAATGATCAAGAATATCAACGGGGTTCTATGTACCTTGGAATTAACATCCCATTCTTTCCAAACCTCATGACCTTCTTCTATAGAGATATGCATAGAAAAACCTTGTCTCCAACTTTAAACTGAAGGTCTCGTCAATGATTATCTGCATATCTCTTATATTGACTCTGGGATGCCTTGATATGTTGTTGAATGGTTTTCCCTTCTCCACCCATTTCTGGTACAAGCAGCTTACGTTCACCGACCTCATCCCAACATGCCGATGTTCTGCACCTCTTCCCATACAGGGCTTCATAAGGTGACATTTGGATGCTCAAGTGGAAACTGTTATTCTAAGAGAACTCAACCCGAGGAATATGTTGATCTCATCCTTCTATAAAGTTCATTGATCATGCTATTAACATGTCCTCAAGTGTTTGGATAGTCTGCTCGGATTGGCCATCAGTTTGAGGATGATAGGACGTACTGAAGTTTAGTTTAGTATCCAGAGCATGTTGATGTGTCTTCCAAAAAATAGAGGTGAATCTTAGATCTCGTTTAGACACAATAGATAGTGGTACACCATGTAGCCTTACCACATCCCTAATATATATCCATTACAGTTGATTCAATGAGAAATTTTCTTGAATAGAAATGAAGTGTGCAGTCTTTGTAAGACAATCCAGCACAACCCAGATTCCATTGTTGCCATTGGATGTCCTCAGAAGTCCAGTGACAAAGTCCATGGTTTTGCTCTCCCATTTCCATTCTGGTATGGGAAATGGTTTCATCATCCACTTAGAATTCTGCCTCTCTACCTTAACTTTCTGGCACTCCAGGCATATTGATGTATATACAACGATCTCCTTCTTTATATTATCCCACCAATAGTTTTCTCAGAGATCTCGATCCATCTTTGTGCTCCCTGGGTAAATAGAGAAATTTAAACTATGTGAGTCATCCAAAAGTTCCTTCTTCAGCTCTTGACCTGATGGAGCACATAGTTTTTTCCCAAATAGCACAATTCCTTCTTCATTAACATTAATCTCGGAAGATTTCCCTTCTTCGATAGCTTATAATTTTTCATGAATTCCCACATTATCCTTTTGACCATCCTTTAACCATTCCAAAATAGATAGTTGAGCAATCATTTGTGAAAGGACTGATGATGTTTCCTTATTTATGATTCCCAAGTCAATCTTCAGTAAGTCTAAGAAGATTGGATCCTTCTCAATTATCATAATTGATAGAATCACTGGGTCCTTTCTACATAGGGCATCTGCCACCTTGTTTGCTTTCCCATGGTGGTAATGTATTGAACAGTCATTATCCATGATGAATCTTATCCATCTTCTCTGGTGCATATTAAACTCTTTCTGTGTGAATATATATTTAATACTCTTGTGGTCAGTATATATCTCACATTTCTCCCCGTAGAGATAATGCTGCCAGATTTTGAAGGAAAATATCACCGCCGCCAACTCCAGATCATGCATTGGATAGTTTTTATCATGGATTTTCAACTGTCATGAGGCATAGGATATCGCTTTATCATTCTGCATCAACACACAGCCTAAGCCCTTCTTCTAAGCATCACTGAATATCACAAAAGGTTCCCCACTTGTGGGTAAAGTGAGCACGGGTGCAGTGATATGACTCTTTTTTAACTCCATGAAGCTTTCTTCACATTCATCACTCCAAGAAAACGTTTCTCCCTTTTGATTTAGCTTGGTATGAGGGTTGGACAATCGTGAGAAATTTATCACAAATCGTCAATAATATCAAGCTAACCCCAAGAAGCTACGGATATCCGTTACCGATGTTGGCCTCAACCATCCCTAAATTGCATCTTTTTTGGAAGGATCCATAGATATCCTATTGCTTGTGATGATATGGCCCAAGAATGAGACCTCCGTAAACTAGAACTCACAATTTTTGTACTTTTCATAGTGCTTCTTCTTGCGAAAATCCTCTAGTATAGTTCTTAAATGCTCCTCATGATCCTCCTTGGTTTTGGAGTATATTAGAATATCATCTATAAAGACTACCACAAATTTGTCGAGGTACTCTTTAAATACTCTATTCATCATGTCCATGAAGATTTCTGGAGCATTAGTGAGTCTGAAAGGCATTACTATGAATTCATAGTGCCCGTATCTTGTATGAAAAGTAGTCTTGGGGACATCTTCCTTCTTCACCCTTACTTGATAATATCCCGACCACAAATCTACCATGGAGAAGTATTGTGATCCACATAGCTAATCAATCAAGTAATCAATTCTTGGGAGATGATACTTGTTCTTTATCATTATTTTGTTGAGCTCATGATAATTTATGCCGCATTGACCCATCCTTCTTCTTGACGAAGAGGACTGGTGCACCCCATGATGAAGCACTCGGGCTTATAAACCTTTTATCCAAATTATCCTATAGTTGTATCATTAGATATTCAAGATCCATGAAATCCATTCTATATGTATTCTAGGATATTGGTAGAGCCCCTGGTATAAGTTCAATTTATAATTCAACATCTCTTCTAGGAGGAAGACTAGACGGTTCCTCGGGAAACACTTCAGGGAATTCCCTAACAATAAGAATTTATTCAAAGATGGTTTCTTCCTTTGACTCAATCATCTGATCCAGATACACATGCTTGTAGGGTAGTAATATCCATGCTTGATATTATGGGGCTAAAGGAGATTCATCTTCCTTCTTACACTTGTAAATAATCGGGGGTCGATTCTCCATATGGAGTGTGATTTCCCTTTCTCGACAATTTATGTTGGCTCTATATAAGGAAAGCCAATCCATGCCAAGAATTGTATAAAATTCCACCAGAGGGAGTATGAAGAGGTTCTATGGGAAATTCAATCCACATATTATAACATGTGATGACTTATATTCCTGGGATTCAATGATTTCCCCATTTGTCGTACTCACCGACATCTTCACTTCCATGATATTTGGTGGTGCTGGGATTGTTCTACTAAAATTTTGAGATATAAAAGAATGCATAGAACCTGAATAAAACATTATGTTTTCTATTATTGAATGAATAACTAGAGAACCTATTACCACTTCGTTGTCGGGGTTCACATCGGCAGAAGTGATGGAAAAATATCTTCCCTGCTGCCTTAGAGGTTGTTGGTTGCCTCTAAAAACCCTTGGATTAGGGAACTGATTTTCAAAATTCCCCGGTTCGTTACATTTGTAGCAAGGAAAAAAGAGTTGATGTTAGAATAGATCGTTCCTATCCTCTATCACAGTCGCAGGTCTTTCTTGCAAACAATTAATAGCTAGGTGCCCTTCTCTGCCAACCTAAAGCATTTCCTCGTCCCCTTGAGGCAATTTCCAGGGTGCTTCTTTCCGCACTTTTGGCAAGTGGGGTGCTGGATCTTCTTAGCACCATGGGATTTATCCATTGAACCGCCATCATTGAAGTCCACCTTACGCTTCTTGTCCCCATGATACCCATGTGATTCCCTGATCTCCATTTCGACCTTGAGGGCACATCAGACAATTTCCTCATAACTATCAAAGTCACGGATCTCTAATGCTTTCCGCAGGCTAGGCTTTATCGCACCAAAGATGCGGTCAACCTTGAATTTAGGGGTAACGACAAAGCCGAAAGCATATATTGAAAGTCTTGTGAAGTTTTCCACATACACTCTAATAGATTCTTTCTCTTTTTCTTGAGGTAAAGGACGTCCCATTCCATCTTAAGTTGGAGGGTGCATGAAAAATATTTATCGAAAAACGTCTTCCAGAAATCCTTCCATTCCAATGCCTCGATCTCCTCCTCAGGCATCATATTTTTTTATAAACATCCACCATTAATCAGCTTCACCCTCTTTATGATAAGCCTCCAGGAGAACCATCTCTTGTTCAGAACATTGAAGGATGGACAAGATCTTTTCAATGGAGTTGATCCATTGTTCAGCGATCGTGGGATCGAATGATCCACTAAAAGTAGGAGGCCTTTGTCTCATGAATCTCTCGATAGTGACTTGTTCTTTCTCAGGGGGGGGGGGGGTTTAACGTTCTACTTGACCCGTGTTTCTATTCAAAGCTTGAGTTAGCTGAGAGAGAAGCATGACAAAGTTCGCGATTCCCGCTCCCATTGGATTGAGCATCTCATTAGTACAATCATCACACTGATCTTCACATCGGTTGTCTGCCCGAGTCCTCCTATTACCAGCCATTGGCTGGAATAAAAGGAATGTTAGGGGGTAACACATAAAGGGTAATCCAAAGACAAAAGTTGATAACTTATAAATTAAATTTTATTTCCTTAACTTATGAATCTATAGGCTTCAATCTAGGCTTTTCGTGATCTATTTTCTAACATATATTCTTCAGGGCATTTTTTTAATTCCCTTAATAAGGGTTCATACTAAGCTTGTTAATTTATCAAAACATATCCCTTTGTAGTTTCGTAACCAATAATGCATTAAGTCCCATTTTCATGCACCATTTCATATTCGAGTCTAGCTCAAAGCGGTGTTTTCGGGTTTTACCCCTATGATACATTTGTGCTAGAGCCACCTCTACCTGCTCGTATCCAAATAGGGATTTATTTGTTTGATAAACCACTAACTCAGTACTTAACAAAACATAGGGATGTTATTATTATACTTAGTCTTGTATCTAAGGCTTTAATAGGGTTTTCTAATCCTAATCCCAAAAAAACATAATCATATCCTATGATACCAACTATGACAACCCTGCTTTTATTACAAACTTAAACATGATTTATTACATAAATTATTCACTTGATACAACATGGATGATTGAGAGGCCTAGTGTATTTTGGGATTAGGATCATTACATAACAACTTAAAACATGAAAAACAACATCTTTATTGAAAACATCCTTTACATGACCACTACATTCCCTCGTACTTAGCATTGCATGGGATAACGTGAGGACATGCATAAGAAAATGGTGAGTTATAAACCCTAGTAAGGGAATAAACATGTAATAAAAGAGGAGTACAATACATGTTAGACAATAAGAATATCAATAGAGAGCAAGTTAAATATGGACATAAATTCATGATAAATCATGATAATCATAACATGGAAATGTGGCAACAACACTTAACATGGAATTAGCATAAGCCAAGGCCCATTGCACATGAAGCATGAGTAAACCCTCGTTTCACTTGAATTAGAATGAGTGAACACTCATTTCACATGACGTATCATGATACTATACTTTACCCAATGCGTTGGAGCTCTATAAGGGCGCACCCTTCTTAAACATTTTATTTCATGCATAAGTGTGCCACATGGATCAGGAAACATGGATTCATAAAACATAATCATTTATTCCACGATATAGGAATGTTGAATTCATACATGAAACTTTATAATAAATAAGTAAATGTGCATAAAGTTGAATACACTTGATGGAGAAATGGGCATGGTATTCACTACACAATGTCATTGGCTAAGAAAATCGGTGTGATTTCGGCTGTGTAACGGCGTGACATAAGAATTCAAAAAAATGGTTGATGAGAGAGAAAAGGGTTCATCATTATATTTACAAGTAATTGAAAGTAATGTTGTAATATATATACATGTCCCATGAATTTTAATGGAATTTAG
Organism: Viscum album; assembly: GCA_963277665.1. Classification (NCBI taxonomy): domain Eukaryota; kingdom Viridiplantae; phylum Streptophyta; class Magnoliopsida; order Santalales; family Viscaceae; genus Viscum; species Viscum album. Next base: position 1,202,637,451 of record OY728164.1, read on the forward strand.
ATTCATGATACAAAAGTATTGATTGAATGTAAATGAGGAGAGAGAAGTTCCTTTCAGAATTTCAGCTAAGTACGGGTTTACATGGGAGGCATTTAATGAGAGATAAAGGGGTTTCCCTTCATTCAAAAATAAATAGGGAAGTATGAGGGAAGTACAAAAACTATACTACAACATTAATAATTGAAATTAAAAGGTCAAAACAACTTAAATAAAATTAGACAAAAATGAGAAAGGAAGAAAAAACCATTACTTGGATGTGTGCTTCCAAAGGCTTGAGAGAGGCTTCTTGGGAGCTTGAGGAACCTTGGGAGGATTCTAGAGAGAGTAGAGAAGAGTTTGGATGAACTCCAAAGGCTTTGAGTGAGGAGGAAGTGGGAGATTGGGTGGGTTTATATAGGAAAGTTGAGTGAATTCTTTATTATTTAGGTTTGGGACCCCTTACATTAAACTAATCCAAACCACAAATCCGCTCATGGTTTTTGCACATGGTTTCTGGAAAAGGGGATCGGAAAACAATATTTCATAAGGACAATGTCCGAACTTCTTAAAATAGTGGTGTTTCGTATGTGGAGGTGAGTCACACTCCCATGGAAAATAATTTAAAACGACAAGATGTTTAATAAGTGTTGAGGAGTCCATTAATGCTTTGTAAAATAAGTCAAAAAACCCAAAATCATAGTTTTTTAATGGTAAAACATATATTCGCCGAACATAAATCTTATAGTATTTTATTACATCACTATTGGGTCATTATGATGTCATAAAACACATTATACATTTAAACGGTATTTAATTATTACCCTAAAATTTGACTGTCGCAAAAAATTATGAAAAATTCACTGTTGCATAATTTTGACATCCTGATTCCAGAAATAACATTTATTTTATCTAAATAATTTTCTAAATATGTTAATTTTAACTTTCTAAAATAAAAAGTACATTTATAAAAAATTCACGGGTTTTGACAAAAATGGATTTCAAACCATAATAAAAATTACAATTGCATTCATAAACATATAAGATCATTTATATTTAGTAAAAATAATTTAAAAATAATAATAATATTTTATTAAAATATTATTTAATTAAAAAATACCTTAATTTAATAAAATAAAATTTTTAATTAAATAATAACTAAAAAAACTATTTGTACATTAAAAACTATTATCAATGAATCAATGATGAAAAGAAAGTATATTCATTATTATATAAAAAAATAATGTACATGAACATAGTACTACTGATTTGTTACATAACCCCTTAAAACAGCTGCATAAGACCTAAGTGTATGGTGTGTATTAGTCACAGACTCTTAGGGTGGATCAGATAACATTGCTCGAGAGGTAATCTCTTTCAACTTCCTCTTTTCCCGTAGACGGTCCCGTTCGAGCTTGATATGATGAAGCTCAACTTGGGTTCGGTCAAGAGCAAAGCCCAAGGATGCCACCTCTTTTATGAGCTCTGAAAAATGGGCTTCGTATAGAGAAATTCTACTGGATGAGGTCATCGCTTCTTTTGTCTGAGTAAATTGGGTTTGTTAAAGCCTTATATTTATATTAATCATGTGATCACTTTTCAACAGCTATAACAGTAACGATCACGATTTTTAACATAAAACCAAAGAAGTTTACATTTTATATAAACGTTTTACATAAAGAGACATGTAATTAGATTAAGAGGGATTTCAATTAATGAAACTTTTTGTCGTTATAGTGATCTTGTGGCCTATTGTAAATAAGGAGTGACGCTCTTCAAAATATTTGAAGAGAGATTTCACCCATTTTATCAATGTTACATGTGGATCCATTTGTCACGACCCCCTCCCACCAAAGATTCCCCTCCTGATCTGGAAAAGGTGAAAGAAAGATAATGACCCCCGAGTCCCGCCTCCAGTAGGCCCCGGGTTGGCGACTAGCACCATGGGTATGAGTTTTCACAAATATGGGAGGCATTACCCTTTTTATAATTCTGTCACGACCCCCTCCCACCAAAGATGCCCCTCCTAATCTGGAAAAGGTGAAAGGAAGATAATGACCCCCGAGTCCCACCTCCAGTAGGCCCTGGGTTGGCGACGGGCACCAAGGGTATGAGTTTTCACAAAAATGGGAGGCGTTACCCTTTTTATTATTTTGGATCGGGAAATAGGACAAGTCAACCACCAAAAAGGGAAAAGAACAAGTGTATATAAATAAACCCAAACCAAGCCCACATGCATGTTTAAAAAATTTTATAACAAGGTACAAGTACAAGGAAGCTCAAAAGTACAATGCCAAAGAAAACAAGAGAACAACAACTGCAACAACTCCAACTGCCCGACTAGTAGGGTCCCGCATGGCCCTGGTAGTCCTCCTGGAAACCTGAAAGTAAACGTAGGGTGAGCATACAAGTATACTCAGTAGGGAAACCTAAATCTCTCGTGCACAAGTGGGGAGACACCCTAAGGTCCCGTGAGAAAACAGAAGAACCCGAAACTAACAAGGAAAAACTATCCACCCAGCCTCTCTGGTCAAACTCACCAAGTAACAGAAACAAGTTTAGTATATATATATAGAACAAAAGTATTGGGTACCACGCACCATTTCCCACTTAATTAGATGCTGCTCTTCCTAACGGCAAACGTCCTGACGCTACCACACTCTTCCCGCCCGCACACACCTGGGCCAAACCACGCATCCCACCCGCACACACCTGGGCCTCACAACCACGCATCTCGCCCGCACACACCTGGCCACAACCACTAACCAGCCCGCAGAAACCTGGGCCTCATCCCGAAGGTTCTTGGGAATGGTAAGCCTGCCCGAAGAGTCTTGGTCTAAAGGTCGCCTCAAGCCATCACAGCCTCCGAGACCTACCCGCAGAGTCTTGGGTGTAAGGTCACCTCAAACCATCAAAGCCTATGGAAGAAGGAGCAGGAAGGAGATAGTAACTAAGGGGGAACACCCTCTCCCATAAAATGGGAGTGTTCGGCACTAGGTGCTTGACATGGGTGTGGTGCGACAAAACACAAAGATACAATTATATATATACATATACCAAACACACATCCCAACCTATGGCTTCTTAAAAAGAGAAACTGAGCATGTGCCTCAGTACTGCTACCACGAAGCATGCATCAACAACCAAACAATCATCCCCCAATCCCATTTAGGTTTTCATGTTTCATGCAATGGTTTAACAATTATTACTACTGGGAAACTATCATCCAGACAAAACCTTTCACAAACATATCCCTGCCATCCACAACCAAGGTTAGGGAAAACGCAAGAAACCAAATTCCATTTCATTTACAAAAGATTATCACAACCATACAACATTCCATCATTCATTTATTTCAAAGTTCCACACATAAAACCCTTTCCACACACAAAACATTTCCTCATTTGAAAACACTTTTTACTTCAAAACACTTTTCATAATAAAAACACTTTTCATAAATAAAGGCATTTTCCACAACCAACCACTTCCCATTTCAACCCCATCGTTTACAAAACATTTCACACCTCCATGTTTCCACCATCAACCATTCCAAAAGATCACCACCCAAACGTCGCAGCCCCGCTGCCCAGCATCACATCACGACACCATTCCAGAAAAAAAAACATTTCCCACAAAACAACTAAACCACCAACATGTTCATTATTCCAAATTTGTACAACCGGGGTGATCACACAAGGTTTTCATTCTCATTTAATCAGCCAGTCTTTACGTGCTTATCCATTTTCCATGTTTTAACAAAACCAACCACAAACAATTCAGATATCAATTGCGCACGCAAAGGCCACCAACGGCCTTGCTTTTCAGTAGGCAAAGCCCTTTCAATCCAAAATCACAATCAGAAGATAAAGAAACTGGAAGGCAATAGAAACAACACAAAACCCCAAACCCTTCTTTATCCGGTTATTATCTTTATTTAAAGTTCAACTGCATCCCATGGAACAAAAGAAGAATATCTCACCCCGCATGTTGCACCAAAAAGAGAGACAAAGGTAAACCCCTACCTCAAAAGGTCCCGATCACGTCGCTTCTGACGACGTCCTTCGGTGTCCTCCGCCTTCACCAAACCCGAAAAACGCCTCCTAGGATGGAAGCTGGAGAAGGAAGGCCGAAAGGAAAGGTGACAAGTCCGGGCTTAGAAGCTTCGTCTCGTCGCTACGATCCTGTGGCCACTGACGGATCGACGATCGGATTTCGGACAAAGAAGTTAGAGGAGGAAGACTTCTTGATCATCCAAGAGTGTCGTCGTGCGAAGAAGAAGCGATTGGTCAGGAAATAATCCGCGCCCCTTTCTTATATATCCAACGAATAGGTAAAACAGTATGCAGCGTGTATTGATGAATACACGGTGTAACTGTATTATATATTTCTAACTATATGATTGTATTCTATTTAGTATGTATATCTAAATTTTTATACGAGATATAATATAAATGTATACAATTAGATAAAATAAGATATAATATAAATGTATTTAATAAAATATATGTAATATATAAATCATAAAATAAATAAATGTGTTGTATTTATAAGACCATCATATAATTTGTATATTTAAAAAATAGGTGTAATAAAAATATTGTTACACACACACATTAATATAAATGTATTTATAAATATTTTTATAATATAAATGTATAATTATTTAATTTTGTCTTATATTATATATAATAAAATATATAAACAATTTATAATTATAAATATATTAAAAAATTTATAATAATAATTAATAATATTATTTCCACTCGCTCACACACAAGTATAAATGTATGTATAAATATGTTCATAAATGTATATTTATGACATAAATGCATAATTATTTAATTTTGTCTTATATTATATATAAAAATACATATATTATATATGTGTAATTATAAATACATTATATATATTTATAATAATAATTAATTACATTATTGTCACACACATAAATATAAATGTTTATAAAAATATATATTTATAATATGAATGTATAATTATTCAATTTCATCTTATATTATAATATATATATATATATAATAAATGTCTAATTATTTACCTTTTTATTTTATTAATTGTAAATAAATTATATATATTTATAATATATGCAAATCTGTATAATAATAATATATAATATAAATGTATTTATATAATTATTTATATATTATATATATTTGTATATATTATACTATTATAAATATTTTCTATAATTATTATACAAAAGTATATTATATTATTTATATTTCTATACAAAAATATGTATAAATATATTATATAATAGATCTGTGCTTAAATAAACAAAATATATTTAAGATAAATAATATAGATTTCGTTGATCTAGTGGCATAGGCATAGGGGTGTTCTTCATATGATCGTGGTTTCAAATCATGATAGAAGTATTTTTACTGCCTGAAAAGAATCGGGTTAGCATTTAACGTCAAATTTGAGCACGTGGTGTGGTGTTAGCAGAGGGGTGGGTGGGGTGATCTCTCGTGTTAGTGGGATATCAGGTTCTTAGGTGTTAAGGTATAGGTTATCATGGGGGTGTATGTTGGGATGTCAATGGGAGCAGGGTGTCATAGTTGTTTTGAGGTGAGTGTCGGGGTGGGTGTCGGTGTTTGAGGATCTGGTGGTGTGGTTTTTTGCGTATAGGCAGGTGTGGTGTATATGGGAATGTCCGCAAGGGCATGATTTCTGGTGTCAGGCATGTGGGGTGTTAGAGAGGGTCTGAAAAGCGTGTTGGGTTGGGTGATGGTGTTAGAGGATCTGGTGGGGTGGTTGTCAGCGTATAGGCCGGCAGGATGTATGTGGGGATGTCAGTGAGAGTTAGAGAGGGTTTGTGAGGAGAGTGTTGGGGTGGGATGGGGTTTCAGAGTAAATATGTGGTTGGGGCTGTATAGTAGGTTTGATTTTTGGTGTTAGTAGGGGTGGAAATATGTGTTGTAGGTGGGGATGTCATTGGTGGGATTTCATGTGTCTGTGGGGAAGCATGATTTCGGGTGTCTGTTTGTGGGATATCAGGGAGATAAAAAAGGATTTATGAAGTGTGTCCAAGGGGTTATTGGGGAGAGTGTGAGGGATTTGGTGTGGAAGATAGGGGATTTTGGGAGAGTGTGAGGGGTGGGATTTTGGGTGACATGTGGGTCTCATTAAGCTTAATTGTTTTCTTAAAAAATAGGGTTACTTTGGGGCAGTTTTAGCAGCCTCCACCTTAAAAAAACTAAGAGGCTGTTAAAACCACCCATAACCCATCAACCATCGATAAAATAAAGACAATATAAAAAAGGGTTCAACCCCAATATAATCTAATCACTTCTAAAATAAACCTCAATTTACCAGTGCTTCACCTAAACCGCCTGAAAATGATGTAGGCAGCCAGTTTAGTGGGGATTTGAGTAACCACTGACAACTATTTAGAGGGGGTTTTAACCCTGTCTAAACTAAAAAATCACACCAAAAAATAAATTGGTTTTTTTGGTAGTGTCCACTAGGGAAAGGTATTGATCCCAAAATCCTTGGAAATACATTGAAAAATATCTCTATATATCCTCTATAGTTGGAATGGTCCATTCAGATTGACTATATGTCTAAGTGTGATAAGTAGTTTCAATGATTATTTATATATTTTAAGTTTACTAAAGCCTTCCCCAAAACCTTGAGCTAAACCTCACATCTAAATCTGATATAATGGAGTGTGACATAACACGTCATCTTACCACACCCTTTATTTATATCATTATATTTCATTAAAGAGAGAAATATTCCTTGATGGTAGTGAAATTAATTGATTTTTGTAAGGTGATCGAATACCACCCAAATGGTGTTATTACCTTTTGGTGTCTTGGGGAGTCCTACATAGAAATCCATGGCTATGGTTAACTATTTCAATAGAGGTACGTCAAATGGTTTCATCACACCCAGAGACTTATTTTATTCAGCCTTGACTAGTTTCCATACCAAGCAGAGAGATAAGAATTGTACACCATTTCATATCATGTTACCCCACAAGAATGTTTTTATAAAATATATATAAATAATTGTTTATTCTGAATTAATTGAGTAGAATGATTTGTGAACATCATCCAAAAGACCCCCAATTTAGTTTTGGAATTCATTGGACACATATCTGAGTTCCAGTCCATATAAATCCATCTTTACCAATGTTGAACAACAGAAGGTTTTTTCTATATTCTTCTATGGTTACTCCTCAACTCTATAAGCCTATGTTATTCTCTGAACAATGGATGGTTATAAATTTTTCTAATCAAGGTATGATGAATATAATTTTATTATTCCCATATACATACATTTCATGTCTAAGAATATTGGATCCCTTGCAATCCTCTTCATGGATAGAGTTGTAGGATTGTTTCTACTAAGATAATCTTCCACATTGTTTGATTTCCCATGATGGTAATGGATTGAACAATTGTAATCCTTGATTATATATGACCACCTCAATTGGTGAATGATAATATCCTTTAGTGTAAATATAAACTTGAGGATTTTATTGTTTGTATATATATCACACTTTTCAACATAGATATAATTTCACCTAATCATTAACATGAAGATTACTGCTACCAATTCTATATCAAGATTTTGGTAGTTCTTCTCATGTGTCTTTAGTTGGAGGTTGGAATAGGGTATATTTTTTTCATTTTTCATTAGTATAAAACACATTACATTTTTTTCATGCATCAGTATAAATCAGAAATCAATCCCCACTAGCGAGTATTGTAAATGAAGGTGTAACGATTAGACTTTTCTTTATCTCTATAAAACATTCCTCACATTCATCATTCTAGACTAACATGAATCCTTATTGAGCATTCATGGTTACTGGTTTTTAAAATCATGAGAATTTCCGCATCTGTCAAATATAGTAACCAACTAATACATGGAATCTATGGATATCTGTTATAATAGATAGTCTAGGACACCCTTCAACCATTTCATTTTTTATAGGATCCAATGATATATCATTGATGGTGATGAAATGCCCTAGAAATTTAAAATTCCCCAAAATGAGTTGTCATTTACTATAGTTATGAAACATATTTTTTTTAAGGACCTTAGTAATGTATTAAAATGATCCCCGTGATCCCAATTTCTTTAGGTGAAGATAAGAATGTCATCAAAAAAGACTACTAAAATTCTCTCATGGTAATCCCTAAAGACTATATTCTTCTAATCTATATATATTTCTTGAACAATGATGAGTCCCAATGGAATCACTATTAAATAATAGTTCCTATAACATATATAAAAATTAGTCATGGATATATCACCCATCTAGAAAATTACATGATAAAATTATGACCATCACTCTAACTAAGAGAAGTAATATTTTCTTTCTAGCTGAGCAAACAAGTCATATATCCATGGAAGAGGATATTGGATATTTTTGTGATATTTTTCACTTCAAAATAATCAACACATTAGCAATTTATCCCATTCTTCTTCTTTTTTCAGAGGGCCGGTTTACCCCACGGTAATGGACATTTGGGTTTAAACAATATATCTTGATTATCATGTAGTTGTTTATTCTACTCATCGAGTTCAATAATGACCATTCAATTTGGAGTATTTGGTTTTTTGTAAGGAACTATGTATATAGTCTTTTGATAATTCAACATATCATCTAGGTGAATGATGATAAAATTATTTAGGCAACTGATGTTATTAATATTTTCATGACTTATTATATAATAGATTTACTTATTTTATATGAAATGTGCATAATTTGTGTGAAATATTCATGTTTTAATACTAAGTATAATTTTTAAGCATTTTTTGAAGTAGTCCAATTGTGTCAGTTTACTATTTTACTTATAACGCTCTCCCTGATTATCCTAATTGTTTGGTTCTTGCTTTGTAGGTTTCATATTTCTATATAAAACATTTCTTTAGAAGGGATCATGGTACAAATTTTCCATTTTAAGGTACATATGGACCATATGAGAAGGCCCAATGAATTTGTGATCAAACTGGACCATCTTTGAAGATTGATTTACTGGGCTCAATCCAGAACTCCAAAAATATAAATTCTCAACCATAATTCGGGGGACACTACATTTCATCTTGGATAAAAATTTCAAGGCCCAAATCTAAGTACAAGGGACCCAACTGATTCATCTAATCTCAGCCCACCATTTTGGAAGGGAATACAAATCAGCACACATATGTTGACTTTTCTCCTGATTTAGGCATCCATGAAAGCTGATAGTTTTCAGTGTGAAATCCACGATATAGGCGGCCAATATTGTTGAAGAAATTATTTTTATTTGATGGCACATAACTATGCAAAAACCCATTCACATTTCATCCATTGAAAAGTCGGGATTGAAATAGACAAAATGACATTATTTATTAAAACCACTATAACGTTGGTTTAGAAAGTCTATATGAAGAAAAATGTTTAGGGTGGACAGAAGACATCCATATCTACATCTTTTAAGAAGACACCAGCTCTTGATTCATCTTTCTAGATTGGTAAATCTGCAGTTCAAGTGGAGGGACAGTTTTTTAATGCAAACAGCCCACAACCTTGGGCTATAAATACACCCCCTCCCCTCATTCCAAGAGGTTGGCACTTCAGCACTTAAAGAGGAGGTTTGGTATTACTAGAGCTTTGAAAAGGTTCTGGGAGGATATGCTTTGTTCATTTTTCAACAAGAGAGAACTCTACTTCACTTCTCTTTCACGTTTGTTTGTGTTTGCTTTCAATTGTAATTGTGTAACTCTGTTTTCATTTCAATCAAAATTTAGTGCTTGTTTCTTCTTCAATACCTCTAATTATTCTCCACATTCTGTAGTATAATATTAATGGTCTTAAAATAGTTTGAATCATTTTAAATTACAGTCCCTTATTTTTCTTCCTCATTCAATCGAAATTTCATTTTTGATTCTCAAAATCATTCGTGTGTCTGTTCGGCACACTACTCTTTTCTTGTCCCTTTCTTTTTATAATCTTTTTAAATCGTCACCATAAATAGTAAAACCAGATTATAAAAAATCCTAATGGATGAGTAGATCGACCATTGGGGTGAGTTATAATTCAGGGATGTTAAGTTATTTAGAGTTTTTGCTCGATGAGTATTCTTGAAATTAATATTGTGTATGTTAAACTTAATATGTCATGGATTAATGACATGATTTATATAACAAGTGGTTTCCATGGATTATTGGAACCATAAATAAACTACCATAAATAAGTTTTCATTGAAATTAGAACTGTATGTAAAGTTATTCCATGGATTAAAGTCTCAACACTTAGGAATTCCAATCAACGTCAACTTATGACAACGGTGTTAATTTAATGAAATACTAAGCAAGGATCAAGGATATCACAAGCTTGAATCTCCAATAATGAACTCACCCCATTCATCATACATTTGATAAATCAAGAATCAGCCATAAAATATTTCAATTTAGCTCTGCAAACAAACCCCACCAATCAAAATACAATCAACTAAAAACAAACGACTATTACAAAGTATCATCGTCAAGGATTCCACCCAAGTGCTGCTATACACATTAGTAGAGAACCGAAACCTTGACCGGTCGATATGAAACAATAGGTCATGCGTTTCAAATGGAACTGTTGTCGGTCATGGTGATTTAAGTAGTCATTAGTTTCTGGCTGTTGTCAAAAAAAACCCAAAAAAACAAAATTTAAAAAAAAATTGAAAAAAAAACACAAAGAAAAACCCGTCTTTATCTTAAAAATCATACACTGACACAAGTACAGAAAACGTTATTTATGTCACCATTTTTTACGTCGGTTATATATTACCGATGTGTGAATCTGTGAAATGTGGTTTATTTACGTCGGTGATTTTATAACAAACGTAACAAATGTGTTGAGTAGCTTTTTAACGTCGGTTATTTTAATAAGCGACGTTACAAATTGCGTGTGTACGGTTTTACATCGGTTATAAATTAACCGATGTTAAAAATCAAAGCGCGTGGGTTTTTTACATCGGTTATTTGATAACCGACTTAAAAACGAGATATCTAGGCTTTTTTTTACGTCATTTATTTTATTACCGACGTAAAAAACCAAAGCGCGGGGGGTTTTTTCCATCGGTTATAAAATAACCGATGCAAAAAACGAGTTATCTGCGGGTTTTTTAAGTCGGTTATAAAATAACCGACGTAAAAAACTCCCCGCGCTTTAGTTTTTTAAGTCGGTTATAAAATAACCGACGTAAAAAACGAGATATCTATGAGTATTTTACATCGGTTATTTTATAACCGACCTAAAAAACAAAAGCGTGGGGGGTTTGTTACGTCGGTTATTTTATATTCGACGTAAAAAACGATATATCTACGAATTTTTTACATCGGTTATAAAATAACTGACCTAAAAAACCAGAGAGTGGGGGGTTTTTTACGTCGGTTTTAAAATAACCGACGTTATAAATTTAAAAAATAGTTTATAACGTCAGTTATATAATAACCGACGTTATAAAAAATTTAAAAAATTAAAGCCCCATGGACTGTCATTTACGATTTTTCGATCGACAGTCCAGCGGCTCATCTCTCTCACACGGTAAACCCTAATCGGCTCGTCGATCGACCTGCGTTAAACTCATTTTGGCTTCATCTTTTATAATCATTACTCTCCTTGGATTTATCATCTCAACTCGCAAAACTCAAGTAAGCCTTCCACAAATTTATTTCATTTGTTTTTTTTTTGGATAGTCTATATTTATGTTTTGCGATATTTTTGTTTAAACTAGGTTAGATTCTTCCATTTCGAACCCTATTACATATTTTTGAATATCGTTGGCACCGTATATTAGTTTTTATCTTGAGTGTCTTGTTTTTTTATTTCTTTATAAAACAAATTTTGATATATTTCCTTGCATGTAATGACTCAAAATCCTCATATGTTAGAAACATATTTGGGGTTATTTATTGAAGGACTATGGTACGATTAAGGAAATATTTGGAATATTTCCTGATTTGACCAGTTTGAATTTCATTATCAAAAATAAATTTGAGGTATGGTTGATTCATCCATTGCTTTTATCATATGTTTCATTTAATGCTCAGGTTCATCTAACAATTTTGTAGTTGGATAACCAATAATGTTTATGTGATTAGAGAATTAAAATAAATTATCATCATATATAGTGAATCATCCTTGTTGAGTGTCTTATCATAGAATAGGAATCAATCATCCATATTGAAGATGTCATTTTTTTCGAAAACAAAAACCATTAATGAAACCATTTATCATTCATTAATATAACTAAAATAAATATTTACACATGAGTTATAATGGAACATAATAAAATAAATATTTATCATTCACCCTCATAGAGTCTAATAAATCTATGATAAACAATTTTTTTACTTTAATGGAAACAAATTCACTTTTACCCACTTTGTATTTTTAGAAGACACTACACTTCCTTATAATTTCACCCTTCTGGGAAGTATTAAAAATCATTATATCCCTTTCAAAATCTAAATGTCACAGAAATATTGTGCATCCATTTTGTCTTATAGGACTCTACTATAGATAAGTATACCATTTTTTATATTATTAGTTATGATAAAATATAACATGACATCATTAATATATGTTTATAAAAATGGGAATATCACAATTCTTATGATTTTAGTTGAGAATAATGATAATTATTTTTATTAGTAATAATATAGACATGGGTAATTTTACAAAAAGAATGTGGACTTGAATAATGAATGTTACTTATATGTATTTCACAAGATGTTTTTATTTTATGTCACAAAAATAATTGATGATTGAATACAACAAATAATTGCACCACCAACCAAAGTGAAACCAGTGTATTGTTCTATTTTAGAAATTCAGGATTCAATCAATGAGATTGTGATTTATTTATTTTTTAGAGTTTATGAATCACGATACTAGATTCTATTTCAAATGGGTATTTGTTTGTTTTTTGATGTTTCACGATTTTATTTGATGTAGGTTTTTATTTTTCATGGATTACTTCATAAAGTGGTCTCGGTTCATTTAATTTTGTGTTTCCTTTGACAACATCTCCCCTCAATGACTATGATCTCTCATTGCTAGTTTTTCTCTAATTGTTCTCTCATACACCTTTTGGATTTGATTGTTTATTACAAACATATTTATTCAAATATTTAAGCTAGATTATATGCATTTTTTAGGATTATATTGATGTTTTATGCCACATTATTTATTATTCTATCCCATACTAAGACCCTTTCTATTAAGAAAAATTTCATAAGAAACATGATTGGACTCTTCATAATATTTCATGAAACATTTTTAATAATGTCACATTTTTTTAAAAAATATGTTATATCAATGATGTGGAAACGGGTGGTGTCCGGGGGGTGTCCAAGGGGTGGGTTGGTGTGAGTGGCTATCCACGGGGTTGGGGGCCTGTCCAGAGGGTTTTAGGGGTAGTATGGGGGTGGGGGTTGTCCAGAGGGTTGGGGGTGTCTAGGGGGTGTTCAAGGGGTAGGGGTGGGGTGGTATCCAGGAGGGGTGGGGGTGCTGTCTAGAGGGGTGGGGGGTTTTCCGGAGTGTTGGGGGGTGTCCAGGGGTGGTCCAAGGGGGTGGGTGGGTGGGGGAGGCTGTCCAATGGGGTGGGGGCCTGTACAGAGGGTTTTGGGGGTTGTCCGGGGGGTGGGGGTGATTCTCAGGTTTACTCCATTTCTCCTATTTTCTATCAACTATGTAGGTGGAATGGTATTCTTTGATTAAATGAAATTTAAAACTGTTATATCTAACTATATTTTGTTTTAAAAATAATATTCAAGCATATTTTCTTAAATAACCATAGATTTGTTTTATTTTTTAAATTGTTTTACATTCAAATTATGATTTTTTTTATATAAACATATATTTGTATTATCATAAAATTTATATTTTTTGTTGATATTTTCTATAGGTAATAATGAGTCGAAGTTGGATTACGACACATCAAATGAGCAATGATTTTGAGGAAGGTGTTGATGCATTTTTGGAATTTGAAAAACGAAATGTTCCAAGTAGTGACCTTTTTTTCATTCCATTCCTGAAATGTTTGAAAATGAAGAAGTTAAAAAGTAGAGAGATAAAAGATCATCTGATTTGTCATGGTTTTAATCCGAGTTACAGCCCTTGGATTTGGCATGGTGAAACTGGATGGAATGTCACTGATGATGATGATTTGAAAGATGGTAACTCTAATGGAAATGAATAAATGATTCGCTATATTGTAGTAGAACAAATTGAGATAGAACCGACAGTTGCATGTCTATATGGTGATGCTAAAAAAACATTATATCCTGGTTGTAACGATTTTACGGGTTTTTCAGCGGTGTTAAGATTCATTAATCTAAAGGAAAAACATGGATGGAGTGACAGATGTTTTACAGAGCTGCTACAATTGATGAAAGACATTATTTCAAAAGATAACGATCTTCCAGATTCACATTACAAAGCCAAGAAAATATTATGCCTGATGGGATTGGGATACAAGAAAATACATGCCTGTCCGAATGACTGCATTATATATAGGAAGGAATATGAATTTATGTCAGAGTGTCCTAAATGTGGGACATCATGGTATAAGGTGAAAGAAAAATCACAGGCTGGTGTAGAGAATAGAAATCTCCCTTCAAAGGTATTTTGGTATCTTCCTATAATTAATCTTTTCAAATGTTTATTTGCTAATTCACATGATGAAAAAGGGTAAAGATGGCATGCTTAAGAGCAGGTATGTGATGGAAAAATACGTCATCCAGATGATTGTCCACAATGGAAGAAAATTGATGTGCAGTATTCTACATTTGGAAATGAAATTAGAAATCTCAGACTAGGGTTGTGCACAGATAGAATGAATCCATACTGAACCCTCAGTAGCACACATAGTTCATGGCCAGTTTTATTGGTAATTTACAACCTCTCTCCTGAAGTTTGTATGAAGCGCAAATATGTCATGTTGAGTATAATGATCTCTGTTCCAAAGCAACCTGGTAATGATATTGATGTTTACTTTTTACCGTTGATTGATGATTTGAAACTGTTATGTGCTGATGGTATTAGGGTGTATGATTCTTATAAAATGGAATATTTTCAACTGCATGCAGTGCTTCTGTTCACTATAAATGACTTTCCAGCATATGGAAATTTTCCTGGATATAGTGTTAAAGGGCATAAAGCATGTCCAATTTGCGAACAACAGACGTCATATTGTCAATTGCATCATGGGAGGAAAACAGTGTACATGGGTAATCGAAAGTTTTTGCCTATGGAACACCCTTACAAAAGACTAAAAAAGGCATTCAATGGCTCACAAGAATTTGATACTGCTCCAAAACCTTTATCCCCTGATTTGTATTTTGAGAGGGTGAAAAACCTTGATGTGACATTGGGAAAGACACAGAAATCTGGTAATGATAGACATATTTGGAAGAAAAGGTCATTTTTTTTGAGCTACCATATTGGAGGTATCATGAAGTTAAACATAATATTCATGTCATACACGTGGAGAAGAATATCTTTGATTGCAACATTGTTAGATATTAAAGGAGAGACTAAAGATGGGTTGAATGAAAGATTAGACTTACTATCAATGGGAATACATTTGGAGTTAGCTACCACTTCTAAAGGAAGACAAACATTTCTTCCCCCGACTTGTCATACATTATCGAAGAGGGTGAAAATTAGCTTCTTTCAGTGTCTTCATGATACCATAGTGCCTCAAGGTTATTCTTCTAATGTAAAATTTTTTATCTCATTGAAGGACTTGAAGTTGATAGGTATGAAATCACATGATTTTCACGTCATGATGCAACAAATTCTACCAGTTGCACTGCGTGGAATATTTCCCATTCGTTTCAGAAAGACTATAATGAAGTTGTGTTATTTTTTCAATTCAATTTGCAACAAGGCGATTGATGTGAATGCTTTGAACATTTTGGAAAAGGATGCAATTTTTATACTTTGTCAATTGGAAATGTATTTTCCTCCAACTTTTTTTGATATAATGGTGCATTTAATGATTCATCTGGTTTGAGAAATAAAGCTTTACGGACCTGTGTATCTTCATTGGATGTATCCTTTTGAAAGGTATATGAAAATATTAAAGAGGTATGTTAAAAATCTATATCGACCTGAAGCCTCCATTATTCAAAATTATATTTCTAATGAGGTAGCAGAGTTTTGTATGAGCTACT
Source organism: Viscum album (assembly GCA_963277665.1). Lineage (NCBI taxonomy): Eukaryota > Viridiplantae > Streptophyta > Magnoliopsida > Santalales > Viscaceae > Viscum > Viscum album. The sequence continues at coordinate 1,202,653,618 of OY728164.1, forward strand.
TGGCTGTGGTGCAACACATAGGTTTGCCTCCATCTCGCTATGAACGAGTTAATAATGAGGGAAAGGGGATTCACGGCCTGAAAGTCAAATAATTGTCAACTGAACAGATGATGATATTAGAATCATGCATCTTGAATAACATAGCTGATGCTAAACCGTATATCACATTACATATTAATGAGTTGAAACAATGTCATCCAAAGAAGGAATAATTGTTGATTTTGAATGAGCACAGCAAAACTTTTTTTGTCATGGATTAAAAAGACTTTGCTTAGTAGATCAGATGTATCAGAGACATTAAAATGGATAGTGGGTGTTTCATGTTTAAATGTGATAACATGGTCCGGTTATGACATTAATGGTTATACATTTCATACGATAGCTCAGGACAACAGAAGTGCAGTTCAGAATAGTGGTGTATTGGTGTTTGCAGAAGCAATGCATTTTTTGAGTGCTAAGGACAAAAACCCAATTTATGCATCAAGTGCATATTATGGAGTGATTGAAGACATATGGGAGGTTGATTAATTTAAAATTAAAGTTCCCGTTTTTAACTGTAAATGGTTTAACGGTAAGAACAGTGTCAGACACGGTGAATTTGGAATGACACTTGTGAATCTGAATAGATTGGAAGACACATCTGATTCTTTTATAATGGCAACACATTCAAAACAAATTTTCTATGTAGTAGATCAATCAGATATGCAGTGGGCTGTTGTTTTACAAGGGAAAAAACAATATGTTGGTGAGGATGAAATTGATGAATATGCTGATTTATGTGAGATCCCTACTTCCATGGAAATATTAACAGAACATAATGATGATCATGTTGAAGACATAGTTTGTGCCATAAGGAACGATCACGATGAAGGAATTTCGGAAAAAAATCCATTTGTACATTCCTAAAATTACAGGTAACATATGTTTATTTCTTGTTTACATTTATTTTTTCCATAAATGTTAGATATTGTCTGTTTTTTATTTATTAAAACATATTATAAAACAAAATAAGTATATGTTTTTGTTTGTTTTAAGTTTGTTTAGTTTACTTTATCATGTTTATAAAGATTACATGAATTATATATCTATTATTTTTGTTCGCTGACAATTACTTTACCATGTTTACCATATTTACCAGGTTTACCATTTTTACCATGTTTACCATCATGACCATCTTGACCATCTTGAGCATTTTTACCATCTTTAACATTGTTTAACATGCTTACCATATTAACAATGTTTACTATTATATAAATTAGTACACTTTTCTATTTTCTGATTGCAGTAGTATTAAAATATTTGAATTTGAATATTTGTGAACTGACGTTTGTTTTTTTGATTTAAAGGATAATGAAAGATCATTCAGATGATCAACCACATGATTCTGGAGAGGAGCATATTGTTGGTCATACCTCTAGGGATGAACATTCACATGCTCCTATTACGACAACGATTTCAAAGGTTGGTAAACATGGGTGTACACTTTTACCAAAATTATCACTTGCCCGTATGCAGGATTAGAGGATATTCGTTGATTTTGATGATGATGATATTCCTAGAGTTCTGAATGCAAAAGATTTTAAGAGTTTTGTAGCAACTCAGGCTGAGAGAAATGTAAGAATTCTGTATGATGATTGGAGAAGTGTGGATAAACCGATTATCTCTCAGTTGTGGGAGACGATTTTGGTAAGATCTTTTGTCATTGTTTGACTATGCTTTTAATGTTTCTATTATATATAATATGTTTAACCTCTTCTTTATCAGATGACATTTGATATTCCTGAAACTTGAGGAGTCAGGAAGAAATGCTTATCGTTGACTGACAGGAGATGGAGGGATTTCAAATCAACCCTCTCATCTGATTTCATTTATGGTCATTGAAGTCATGACAATCCATTTCGCATATATCCTTTTATAGATGAAGACACATGGAGATAGTGTTTTGAAAGTAGGAGAAAAGATTCATTTCTAGTAAGGGCAATGTAAACTTTTATAAACTTTCTTATATAAATGATTTTATTAATGTTTTGTTAATGATTTATTATTCTTAAATTACAGCAAACAAGGAAATCTCATTAGGAGATCCAATCTAAAAATTTATACCCTCATAGTTTATCTCGGGGAGGGTATGCATTATTGGAAGAACAAATGATGGCAGAAAAATTTCAACAACTAAGAGCTAAGTCTTCAAGCTCTGGAGAGGTGGCCCCTCCATCCCCTCCGTCTAGACATGAAAAATGGAAGAGAGCTCGGAAGGGAAAAGGGCAATATCATTCGGATGAATCGGGAATCGTAGCTAAGGGGATTGTAAGATATATATTTTATTTACTTAAGTTAACTATTTTCTTCATATAATTTCAATCATTACAGAAATGTTCAAATAATTAATACAGGACTCTCTTGAGGAGCAGAGTTCAGAGGGGACATTTACAGCTACTGGGAGGGAAGATATTTTATTTACAGCATTGGGAAGGCCCGAACACCCTGGTCGTGTAAGAGGATATCTGGCAGGTGTATCGGTAAGAAAAGTGTTGCAACGTTCTTCAACTTCTAACATTGAGGGGGTTTATAGAAAAAATAGAATCCTTGGAGGTTTAATTTCATAATATTAATGTGATGATTGAGGACATGATTAGAGAGTCGGTGCAGTCTATGTTTGCAGAAATGCAAAGACAATTTCAGACTGCAGCTCCCACTCCTCCACATCCCCCTGCAGACCCCATTATTTATCCTCCACCTCCGCCAGTAGCTCCCACTCCCCCACCTTAGCCTACGGACCCCATTTTTTATCCTACGCCTCTACTGAAGCTTCCAACTTATTACGAGTTGTATGTTGATGATTCTCAACTTCATAAAGTAGCATATGGTTTGGTATATTGTATAGTAGATACAGTTCATCATCAACAATTAGATGTATAGAATCAGAGGGTCACTGTACATGATATTATAGATAGATCAGCTAGGGTACCAATACCTAAAGATGAGGTGGCGACAGTTCGATAGAGTATCGACCATTTTTTAATTTGGCCATCCAGACTTCTTCGACTTATTACCATAGAGGTATGAATGTTATATCTTTTATTTTTTTGTTAAAGTTGTTTTATCATTTGAAAACTAATATATTTTTCAAATTTTTTTATAGGAATACTTTAAAGGTAAAGAAATACTGTATAGACAACAACAAAGACAAATGGCTATGACATCAAATATAGATTCAAATGGTCTTGACAGATTTTCAATATATTCACATTTGTTGTCTGGTTATTATGAGTTTCCAATGGAAGCTCATGTTTGTGGACGTGAAATAAGAGTGGGGATTATAAAAACTGATATCATGGAGCTTGTTACTGGAGATAAGTTGGGCATCAACGTGGTGCGAATTGTTTCCATGTAAGTCTTAACACCTTTTCCCTGCGTTAAATTTATTAAAAATGTATACTTATGTATGTTTTGTATTAGGTATCGTTATAAAATTTGTGAGAGGAATGAGATGACAAAAGTATATGGATTCATGGACCCGCAATTGATTTCCCCTGAAGCATGTGCATTAAATGAGGAACAAAGAATGGTTTATATTGCTGAAAGATTTGAAAAGAATATAATCACAAAATGTTGGATGATACCTTTTTGTAAGAGGTATGAAACACATTTCTCTCAAAGGGTTAATTATCTTTTAACATAAAAAACCACTAACGTCAAATTTCCTTTTATTAGTGATCATCGGATGTTATGGGTTTTTTCCCAAGGGAGAAATCCCTTTATTGGATATGTTCTGTCCATGGTGATGTGCGGGAATGTTTTAAGAATATATTGGAAAACTATGTTTCAATTTCTCAATAGTTTTATATATTATAATGAATTTTAAATTTACCCCATTCATATTATTTTCAAACAGTGCATGGGCCTACTTTCGAAAAAACACAATGAAAAGAAGTGCAAAGATAAAATATTTAAATGCGAAGGTAAATATCCATTTATAATTTGTACTTTTTGATTTATTACATAAAAATAATATATTGAATTTACACTCATTCAAATAAAATTGTCATGAACAACATGGCCTCATCGAATGCGGATATTATATATTAAGATTTATGTATGAAATAATAACAACTGGGACAGTTATGAATTTTGACCTGGTACGATTTCCTCTTAAATTTTTCCATAATATTTCAATGTGATTTATTCATTATACATGTTAACTACTTTCTTTTTCATTTGTATCTTTTTGATGACCCTAAACCCTATGCTTCTGAAGACATCAAACACTTACAAGTGGAGTGGTCAAATTATTTTACAGGTTTGATTGAATTTTAGTTGTTTGTAATGTAAAATGTAATTTTGAATATTGTCATTGTAATAGTGTATTTGGTAGTTGTTTAGGTTGGATTTAGTTTTTTTTGAAGTTGATAGTGTAAGTTTTTAATGTTATATAAGTGAATGTTTAATTTTGCTTCGTGTCTTGTTTGGTTTGCTTATGATGGTTTTTCTGGTATGGATTTGGGTCTGTGGGGGAGGGGTTCCAAGGGTGTGGGGGTGTCCAGTGGTCTGGGAGTGCTGTCCGGTTGGGTGGGGGATAGTCTAGGGGGGTGGAAGGGCTGTCCAGGGGTGGGGGAAGGTGGTTCAGGGGTGTGGGAGTGCTGTCCAGGGGTGGGGGGGTATACATGTGGGTGAGGGGTTGTACAGGGGTGTTTGGGGCTGTCTAGGGGTTGGTGGGGGCTATCAAGTGGGGTGAGAGGGTGAGGGGGTGTTGTTCAGGCGGATGGGGGTTGTCAAGGGGTGTTTGGGGCTGTCTGGGGGTCGGGGGGCAGTCCAAGAGTGTGGTGGGGGCTCCAATGGGGTGGGGGAGGGCTGTCCAAGGGGTATACATGAAGGTGGGAGCTCCAATGGGGTGGGGGAGTGCTGTCCAGGGGGTATACATGAGGGTGATGGCTCCAACGGGGTGGGGAGGGCTGTCCATGGGGTATACATGATGGTGGGGGCTGTCTAGGGGGTAAGTTTTATATGTTATCAATTTAAGTGCTTAATTTTGATCTACTTCGGTTTTTGTGGTGTGATTTCTTGATTTGTTTTCTGGTTCATTCTGGTGGAGAGCAGATGACTGCATTAAATTTTTTATAAAAAAAATTGGGTTTATCACATCGTTTATTTAATAACCAATGGGATAAAAGGCCTCGAAAATGGTTTATCACGTCGGTTATTTAATAACCGACGTGATAAAAGGTCTGGAAAATGGTTTATCACATCGGTTATTGTATAACCGACGTCATAAACCCCCTCCCCCCAGTATATTACAACGGTTATATAATAACCGACGTGATAAACCACCCTCACCCCGGTTTATCATGGAGATTATATAATAACTGACGTGATAAACCCTTCTCCCCCCAGTTTATCACGTCGGTTATTAAAAAATTGACGTGATAAAACCCCGCCCCCGGTTTATCACGTCAGTTGTTTAATAACCGACCTGATAAACCCCACCCCTGGTTTATCATGGAAGTTCTATAATAGCAGACGTGATAAACCCCCTGCCCCCTGTTTATCAAGTCGGTTATTTAATAACCGACGTGATAGACCATTTCCCCGTCCTTTTATCACATTTGTTTTTTAATAACTGACGTGATAAACCATTTTCTAGGCCTTTTATCACGTTGGTTGTTAAAGAACCGACGTGATAAACCCTTCCCATTTTATTTATCACGTCAGTTCTAAAATAACCGACGTTATAAACATCGCTATTTTATGTTTTTGACGTCGTTTTTTAATTAACAGACGTCAAAAACGTTATTTATAACGTCGACCATATTAACGTCGTCTAGAAATCGACGTAAAAAATGAAAAATAACTGACGTAAAAAACATTTTCTGCACTAGTGTGAAAAAAAACACAAAAAAAACTCGTCTACCTCTTTCTTATTCTTCCTCTCTCTTTAATTTTTTTACCACTTTCTTTATCAAAACCTTTCTTTTTCACTTTCTCTTTTGTGTGGGTTTATCTTTATAAAAACAAAAATAAAAACCTAAAAAAAGCAAAAAAAAATCACATAAAAAATACAAAACAATTATGAGTCATGCTTACTCACTATCAAGTTTTTAAATTTTTTCCAACCATTTTTTGGAGTTAACAGATATGTTTTCATCTCAAATTTTTTTTTCATCATGACTTTAGATGAAGAATTTTTTTTCAAAATTAACAAATTTTGAATGCTCAATTTTTGATTTGGAAAATGCTTTTCCCAAACCGTAAGGAACAACATTTGCTTTCATTCTAAGGCCACCTATGTCCATCTTTCCAAAATGTGTGTTTTCACCCCCATTTGTGATTCTTGAGTTTGTGGACCCTCGAGCTGAATTTCTTACCTTAGTGTGCATTAATATGATAGAGGCATTTTCTAAAGCACATGAGAATCACAATGGCCAAATAGCCTCCTATTTCCCCTACATTAATCATCCTTTTGAATGCCCCTTCAAGCCTATGCAAACCTTTTTTTTGATATCCACATTATAATCACAATACCTTTTCCCACCCAATATCATCATGGAATTTCATTTCATATTTTTTTTTTGAAATTTAAGTGTGGGGGGATGGATTTCATCGTTTGGGTACCCTATTATTTATTTTAAATGAGTTATCATCTGCTTGAGGGCAAGCATCCATTTTAGTGTGGGGGAGAGGTTATCATTCAGTGTGTTTTGTGGAATTTAATGTACTCCCATTTATGTAATTTTGTAAATTTTATTGACAAGTGTTCAAAAAAATCAAAAAATGATGAAAAAAATAACAAAAATTGAAAAAATGGGTTGTGTCTTGGGTAGGTCAAAAATCACTCTTCTTCAAACTTTGATATTGTTATAACTATTACAATTAGTGTCATGAGGAGATCAATCATGGGTTGGGATATGAGTGTGATATCTGTTTCAAGTTCAACATTCGGAAAAACAAAAACAGGAAAATAAAAAAAATACACTTGCATTATATTCTTATTAGGAGAAGATTTGTGTTTTTTAAATATTCCATCTTCATAATTATATTCATATTTTATTCCTTTATTGTGTCTTTATTCACACAATCATTCCCTTGTAAATATGTGTTTTTATTTCCTTCCATGTTTTATTTAAAAAAATGTGCATTGCTTTTCTGTGTTGGTGTTTTAACCCTCTTCTTCTCTCTCTTGGACATTATATTCCTAATATCCCATAGCCACATAAAAACCCATTAAAAAAACCTCTTGATTCTTGTTCACTTTGGATAGTTATTGGAATTTGAGAGCTCTTTCAAACTCTATGATTTTCACTTTTGGTTGGTGAAGGAGTGAACCTCCATAAATGAATTGTATCATATTGAGATGTGTGAGTTTTGAGTGTCCACATTTTCCATTTCTAAATTTGAGCATGAAAAAAATGAATTATTTTTTGAACATAGTTTCTGTAATAACTTGTGGTGGATTTCAAAATGGGTGATTGACATAGTCTAAACCTCCCCTGATTGATGAAAAAAAAATGTTAATATTTGCTGGTGAGTGAAAATGATTTTGTCGTGTTTTTATATTTGTTGAAAATGAGGAAATGCACAAAACTAAGTGTGGGGGATTTGATGTTATTAATAATTTCATGACTTATTATGTACTCCATTTACTTATTTTATATAAAATGTGCATAATTCGTGTGAAATATTAATGTTTTAATACTAAGTATAATTTTTGAGCATTTTTAGAAGAGGTCCAATTGAGTAAATTTACTATTTTCTTTATATCTCTCATCCTAATGATACCAATTGTTTGGTTCTTGTTTTTTAGGATTCCTATTTTAATGTACAACATTTCAATAGAATTGATCATGAGACAATTATTTTATTTGAAGGGTCATATGGACCATACAGGAAGGCCCAATGAATCTGTGAACAAACTGGACCAGCCTTGCAGATTGATTTACTGGGCTCAATACAAAACTCTAAAAAAATTAATTCTCCACCATAATTGGGGGCACACTACATTTCATCTTGGATTAAAATTTAAAGTCCCAAATACAAGTACCAGAGGCCCAAATGATTCATTTAATATTATCCCACTATTCTGGCAGGGAATTGAAATCAGCACACAAATGTTGACTTTTCTCCTGATTTAGATATCAATGCAAGCTGATATTTTTCATTTTGAAATCCATGATATAGGTGGCCAACATTTTTTAAGATATTATATTTATTTGAGGGCATATTACTATGAAAAAACCCATTCACATTTCGACCATTGAAAAGTCTGGATTGAAATAGACAAAATGACATTATTTATTAAAACTGCCATAACGTTGGCTAAAAAGGTCTATATGTGGCCAAATTTTGAGGGTGGAAAAAAGATATCCATATCTACATCTTTTAAGAAGACACCAGATCTTTATTCATCTATCTATATTGATAAATATGTGGTTCAAGTGGAGGTACAGTTTTTGAATGCAAACAGCCCACAGCCTTGGGCTATAAATACACCCCCTCCTCTCATTCCAAGAGGTTGGCACTTCACCACTTAAGGGGGAGTTTTTCCATTAGGAGAGCCTTGAAAAGGTTCTGGGAGTATATGCTTTCATATTTTTTCAATGGCCACATCACATATTCCAATTGAATAATGGTTATTCCATGCTAAAGTAACTTGTAAATGAACTATGAATTATCTATTTACTCCTTCTAAATCTATTGACTGATTATTACTCTTATAATTTAGGAATGGAATACCTATTATATGATACTTGGGAGTTATGTGCCTTAAAATTTTATTATATATTGTAATGGATCCCCTAACATATGTGACATGCAATCATGGAAACCCAAATTTAGGATATATGAGCATGATGACCCTAACATTAGATATAAAATTATGATGACCCGACCATTTGAGATACTGACATGGAATCCCTATATTGTAGAATATGGTCATATTGGCCTATATAAATTATGAATAATGGGAATGGAGACCCTTATAAATAGTAAGGAATGGTAATACAGATGATTTTGAGATATGATTCAACCATTGTGACCCTACTGTTATAATTTTGTCATGGAAACCATTTTATTGTATTATGGGTATGGGATTTCTTATTCCTGTGATACCGGGTATAACATCATTTATTTTTTTTATGCCGAGCATGGTGTCCATTTTCACTTGTGAGACTAATGATTCTAACCATGGACTTCTAAGTTAAATTGTAGGCCAAGACCAGTATCAGCATCCAAACATATGGATGTAGACGTTACAATGTACACAGAACATATATATGTATACATATGTTTACGTTTTAAGAGATTTTTTTAGCTTAGGGAGAAGTAGGTAGTGTCATCCCACTGTCTTTCAGTAACCATAGATGAGCCTTTTTTAGTTTTTCATATTGCATATTATTATGTCTACACACTGGTCATGTCATATGAAATCAATGTATATTTATAATCATTTTTGGTGGTGACCCACTGATTTTATCTCACACACTATATAGTCCACCTATGATATCCACAAAGAATATGTAGATATTTGTAGGGATAGGGTGATGTACACAGTTGATGATACTTGATTAGTTATCATAGATGAATGTGGAAGAAAATGAACAAGCATTATCTGGTGATGCTATTGGAGAAAGTATTTTGGTCTTTTTGGTCTATAAATACATGTACTGTATTACAAGCCTACATCCATGGATGCTAGTTTTTTTATTAATAGATTATATTACATCATTCTATGTATTAATCTAGATATTATTATCATTTTTCATTTATTACATTGGGGTATTTTCCCTCTGTTGTTAGTAAAATTTTATGATTCTAGTATATATCGATTCTTTTCACCACTATGATACTCTGATTTGGAGGGTATATTTTTTCCAATATTACAACGTGGTCCCTCACTACTATATGGTAGCCTCTGGTGTATTAGAAGGTATGGATAATGCCATGTGGCCCGCAACTTGATGAACTACTTAGTTTCATTTTATTTAGGACATCACATAGTTAAATTGAATGTTATTTTTCCCATTTTCATACAATTTAGGTAATATTCATAAGACTAGATGTATTATAGTTTGGTAATGTGTTGTTCCTGGGAGTATCTAACCCATGTATGGGGAAAAAATAAATTTATTCGGATGGGAAATTATGTTAAGGATTATTTCTATTATGGCCAATTATATTCAACCACTGGTTGATAGATATGATGTGTAATTTTTATTGTTAAGAATGGGGATTTTATTTTAACATTGTCCTGATAAGTCTTGGAATCATTTATCATTAATAATTTTAGACACCTTAAGGGATTTATATTTCATTATTTATCAAATACCGCTTTTACTTATTGTGTTTCACTGCCAATATAATGTTGGGTTCTTTATTACTATTTCCATAAATTTAATGAAAAAATCTAATGAAAGGACTTTATAAGTAATTGGTTGTGATTAGATGGATGTAATAATTAAATTTGAGATGTTTATAGTCCCTTATAAATTGGAAATTGTGGTACATATAGTTCAAAATTTTAATGAAGATTCCTATACATATTAGAATGAAATTAAATGAAATTTAATTATAAAATAAAATGGTTACCATTAAATAAGGAAAAAAATTCAATTAAAATGGTGGATTATTCTATAAATTGTAATTAAAACACTTTATTCTATGACCCTTACCATGCAACACAGATCCAAACCCACGATTGACTTTAGTAGTGTGATATTGGTAGCATCTGTTGTGTTCTCATAATTCATCCAATCATTGTGTCCTATCTCTGTGATAATCCATAGGGGTGTGGTATTGTCATTGGAAATCAGGTACCTATCATATTTTTGTATTTGGGATATTAATAATTATTAAAACCTATTTATGGAGTGTGACTGGAATTTTTAGATCCATTCCATCACAAAATCTTCTTGTCTTTTAATTGGATGGTGGTGAAAAAATGCACCCGAGGTGGTGGGTCCTGAGCCATCAATGATACCACATGTAGTGCCCCATGTGGATCCAATGATTATCAATGATGTGGATGATGATTTCAATTTCTAGGGGAGTCTATGTTAATTATGCATATTATACATTTAACTTAATGTTATAATCCTTTAGTTGGAGAGTTTATACATGAGTCTCAATAGTAGTATCCACTTAAATTTTTCGGGGATGATGGCCCCAACATGTAGAGTTATGGATTGACATGGTCTTATCTCTCATTTATAACAAAGAGAAAACTCTTCTGAGGAGTGTTGATATTTCTAGGTTTATTCATTTTGAATCTACCAAAAGATGGTGTGATATTCTTAACCATGCAGGTCAATATTAGGATGTGATTTGAGGGTATTTCCAATCTAGGTTCTATGAAATTTTATTCCCTTATACCCTAAGGGATGTTCATTGTAGGGAGTTCTTGAACCTTTAGTATGTCTCTACATATATTATGGACTCTTCATGTCAATTTATTGATCTTAAACACATCGATCTATACCACTGATGAGATAGAAAATGTTAGATGATTTGTGGATGGGATTAGGTATCCTATTAAATATTAGGTGAAAATTTTCATGTTTACTACCATGTCTGATATAGTGAACCATGATCATATCTATAAGTGGAACCTAAACAAATATTATGGTTTAGGCTAATATATTTCGAAATCGAGAGAGGGATGAGGTTATATTAGACTATAGAATTAACTATTCTAGATTTTACGTATGAGCAATGATGTATAGGTGACACCAATAGGTAGATACGTTGTTTGTCATCAGTGTTCAATGCAAGGGCTTAAAAATCCATAGTGTCATAGAGACACCATTGAGTATCAAGGATACAATAGATTGGGGAATCATAAACATTTTTCTAGGGCCATCCCTTTTTTGCCTAGTGAGAGAGGATCTATTTTAGTTTCACATTTAGAAGATGGATCTGGTGTACCTCTTTAGGAAGGTTGTTTGACTACTACCAGCTATATAGGGAATGTATGAGTTCATTAATTATGTATAGAGGCTTCAAATATATAATTATATTAGAGATGACATGTTCAGTATAGTAAAGTTTTAGCATATGGTTTTGGATCAAGACAACTTTAATAAATAAATCCTATACCATAAGAGTATGGTGTTAGGTCATATACTATTAGATATACTATTATAGTACCCCCTAAATTGGTTTTATAATTATTTAAAATGGTTGATTCACATTCCATTATCTATTTTTAAATTATGAAAATACTTGTGCTTGATAATGAGTTATTACATGGTGTCATGACATTCGATACTCCTTTGGTAATTTGATAATAAAGTGTACGACAATACAAGTAATATTCTCTTATGGTAAGAATTTACCATTTCAGATGGGACCACTTCATTGTTGAGATGGAGATCTATGATGTCATTATCATGATGGATATATTTTTCCCCTGTCATGTTTATCTGGATTGTTATCACTGAATAGTATCATTTACACCACTATAGGGATGTATTTACCCTCAAAAGGGTGTATGTGATAACTAGGAAAGTATAAGTACAATAAAGAATATTATGCTAGATGGAGTGACCACCCAGATTGCTGGAATTTATGTGTATGACTAGGGATTACACCATATTCAATTTCTTCCAATAATGTTCTATTTTACTGATGTTTTTTCCAAAATACATCTCTAGAGTAAATACTAAGATACATGTAGAATTTACTATCAATATAGTTCTTGAAGAAATAGGGGCATCCATTCCAATTTACAGGATGGATATTATGGAGTTTTAGGTGATCAATAGAAAGTTTGATGATTTTAGAGACACTGAGTTTTATACGTACTATCACTTCTTATTGTGGTTCATTGGTCTTTTTCATTAATAATGTTGATTAAATTGTCATTCTATGCGTACATTATAAAAAAATTAACTAGTTGATGGTTATGAACCAATATCTTTTTCCTCGTATAGATGATCTCATTGACCACCTCTGAGAAGCTACAGTGTTCTCAAAGATCAAACTAAGATCTGGCTATCATTATGTGTGATTTAGGCCTTCAGATATACAATTTATAAATTTTCATAATTTTAATAGTTTATAGGATTATCGGGTTGTTCATGTTGGTCTCATAAATGATCCATCCATTTTCATGACATTGAAAAATTATTTTTTCCACCCATTTTTTGGATTCATTTTGGTGGTCATCATACTTCAAATATGCGTGTATTCTCTTACTCAAAAAGACCATTCAAAATATCATGATAATATTATAAATACAATGATAGAGAACCAAATACTTGATAATATCCATAAATTCAAATTTTGGATCAATTAGGTTCAATTACTCAGTCAAACTATCTTAGAGGTTGGTGTATTATTTGACCTAGAGAAGGGGAGTGTTGTAGTTAACTGGGAGTTGCCTATTTTTTTTATATATGGATTATCATGTGGAATGATTTGTATTATAAGAATTTAATAAAGGACTAGTAATTATATATTTAACTTCTCAATTGTCTTCATATTATGGGGTGAAGTTATTTTGGCCTGATTTGTGCAAGAAGGCCTTTCAGGATATGAAGAGATGGGTTACTTCAACACTAATCAAGATTCATTTAGCGCCTGTCAGAGGTATACAGTTTCCGATGGTGCATCAGGAATAATTCTCATAATTGTTATGTATAAATATTGATTTTTGGAATATGGGTCGTGCTAGTTGAGACCTCACAAGAAACAATACCTGATGCACAACCTTGAGATTATGATAGTTATTCAGTCCATTCATTTTTGGAAGAGTAATCTAATGGGTGAACTATTTGTGATGTATACAGAGCAAAATATTCTCAAATATATTTTCAAATAGTGTGAATTTATCCTTAGGAAAATAAGGTAGGATGAATGCCTATAGTCAATTGACGTCAAGCCTTCCTATATGACCGATAAGAAAAATAATTCTTCCAATTCTCTATGTAGGATGACTCAATCATAGGTGGTTCATGAGGCCAATAGTGAATGGAAAATTACGGATTTGTTTTCTATGATTCAATTAAAGGACATGAAAATTAAAATAATATATGTACTTTCATCGTGCTCAGTGACCTTTTCACTTTTGGAGAGCATGAAGATGATGTAGTTATTAGATCCTAATGTTTTTGTCCTATGGGAGTGTTTTTATTATGAGGAACCACCTCCGGATTGGTCTATTGACGGAGACATCATCCAAAACATACATGGGAATGTCTGGGATCAAACCTATAAGAGAGATGTGATTACGCTAGAATCAAATGCTTATCAATGGAAAGTTCACCCTGGTAACTCAGAGATGAATCATGATATGCTCAGCATTTATTGGGTTCTATGGATGAAACATCAAATAAAAAGGTGTATTAGTTGGTGTTTAACAAGTAATCTGCTGAGGGTACAACACCAGTGGAATGATGACTTTTTTATAGTCTTTTATAGTCTCAAAATGAAATGGGAGGAATCCACGATGATTTTTTGGTCATATTACCATGGTCTCAATGATTTTTCAATGTGGTTTAGGTATTCATGCACTATAGTAGAAATTGTGTTTAGCGGTGGTTTTGGAAACCACCGCTAAACCTTTATTAAAATGGTTTCGCGGAGGTTTATAATAAACTGCCGCGAAACATTTTTGTTTTTAATAGTGTCGACCCTTCCCCCTACCCTGACTCTCTTCTCACCCGCTTCCACTGCTTCCCCTGGCCCCGGCTTCCTCCACAACCCCAGACCCCCGTGACCCCGGTGACCCCATAACCCCAGCTTCCTCGCGACTCCGAAAACCGCACGACCCCGGCGACCCCACGACCCCGGCCCCCTGTGACCCCGACGACCTAGGTATATTGATCTTTAACCTCTTTTTTATCCTGTTTGCTTCTCATTATTCATTTATATAATTATCCAGCAGTTTTAATGGGCTATATGTTTATGAGTTTGTGATTATTTGTTTCCTTGTTTATATGGAGTCCTGGGTTAAGTAATGTGTTTTGGGGACTTAAATTGAGTTTTTTAATTTTTAAACCCTTCACAAACCTTTTTGTGTTTGTTGATAATGTATGAACAAACCTAGTGATACACATGGAATATGAAAAAACCTTGAGAATAGTGAAATAAATTGGTGAACAGTAAAATGGGGTAAATGTTAGAGCGAATGTGTTCTAAATTTTAATTGGTAATGTGGGTGTGGTTAAAGGGTAAAATGAAATTATTATATGTAATTATTTTTGAGATTCCCAAGGGTATCTGGAAATGGTTTGAAATATGTGTTTGGGATTTTAATCTAGTTATGAATTTTATATGATAAAAATGATGCTTCATAGGTGGGGTTTATTATGAGATTTCAAATTATTATTTGAATTTTGGGTTTCAAAAATATCTTATGAAAACTCTAAATGGTTGGTTTGAATGGTTGATTTAGAAATGAAATCCTTGAGGAATTTTTTAGTTTTAAACGTTGAACACCCATGTTTTAAGTGGTGGATTCTAAATGATTGCAAATCAGTTCATGAATTGTGTTTATAACATTATTTGGTTTTAAAGGTTTTTTGGGACCATAATAATTAATTGGATATATTGTTTAGTGAGATATAACCCATGGTGATTTTGTTTTCATGTGAACATTGTTATGAAATGAACTAAATGATGAATGTTACTAGTTAACAAACCATGATAAGGGGGTGTATGGAATACTGGTATATGTGTAATGGGTTATGTATGTGAAAGTTAAATGTGTTAAATCTTTATGAGTATAAATGGTAAATATGTTCAATGGTTTTGTTTTTTAGTTGATAGATTAGTTAGTGATAAAGAAGCATGTTCACATTGATTAATAGTGGGTGGGGTATTGGATTGAGGCTCCTCCAACGGGTTGATCAGACTGATAATCTCGGACCACCAAAGTATTTCATGGGTTAGGGAGTAATACTAAGGCTTTATGTCCCTAATTAATGAAAGTGTAAATTCACTTATATTGAGGATACATGGTGAGGTAATTCACAGAGACATAGGCTCCAAGAGGAGGTGATGCAACTGTAATAACTAGTACTCACCTGTGTTATTGCACGTCGCATCCGATTACTGGGTTTTCTTTAAAAAATAGATTAATATTTATAACATTTGAGAAAAAAATGTATTGTTGAATAAATTATAATTATAATGTAATGGTGTATGATTATGGAATCCTACCTCTGATAAACAAATCAGCGGATCCAAAAACCAATAGGACTGACCCAACCCGACCTACTGATAAACAAATCACTGGATCCAAGATGAGGGCAGGCTTCTATCCATCCTTCTGAGGATATTTTCATAGATAAAGATTTTTTCCTGTTGCATTTACACAGTGGTCAACGAATGGGATGTATCAATTAAAACTCCTTATTAACCAAAAAATAAAAACTGAACGAAAAAATCACATAATCCAAACCATAAAAGCATCTTACCCCGTCATATTGAATAGATCTTCAACAAAAGGTAGTTTCGACAGAAGAGAAAAGGAAAAATATTATTAAAATAGAATAAAATGATCAACTTATACATGAAAAATAATATGATAACTAAAACAAAATAAAATAAACTGATCCAGTTATACATGAAGATGCAAATTAATTTTTGAAAACATTCATCAATATGACTTTGAAATCATTGGCCAACTGGTACCTGAAAATCAAAAATCATTTATGCTCATAACAACTGCAACATGCATATCGAAATGGACTAAAAAATAGAGGAAAATCATGAATGTGACTTGTTTTGACCTATAAAATGTGATGTTTTGATCAACCGAACATCAACTGTACCCCAAATCTTCAGGGGTATATGCATGTACAAACATAAAACAATATATAAAAATAGAATCAAATTAGTAGAATTAGATCAGTAAAATATATAAAAACTCGTTACCAATCGGGGGCGGCATACGGTGATTTACTTTCAAATAAGGTATGCGTACTCTGCATGACATAATATCCATTTTTATAAATATATGAATTCATAAAATATATATGAAAACAAATTAAACACAATCATCATGTATTAATACCATAAATTTATTAATAGGTGAGTGTGAGTTCCACCCTTGTCAAGTGTAATGGGTCATGAAGGTCCTAGAAGTGGCAATCTGCAGAGATAGTTATGTAATGTAAGTTGGAATGTTTGTTTGAAAGTAATAAGAATGTTACCAGTATGGTAAGATGACCTGGCGCCAATATCTACCAGAACTGAGATGCAAATGTTGGGAGGAAACTCGTGTAGTTTGTAGCACTGATTGATCATGGGAAATCCTGAGTGGTGGAGGCTGTGAAAGAAATGGAAAGCCAACGCGGATATGATGCAGTTTCCCAGGTGTCTTTGGGAAAGATGAGATATCCAGTTACACATAGGGTTCATGGTATAATGTAGTTGACTAGGTGTCTTTATATGGGATTATATATAAGGGATTGGAGCACTTAGACATATGAAATTAGAGTTTAGTTCAAATAGGGTTGGCTGGTAAAATTTTTGGTGTCCATATGTGTGTTCCAATATCCTTCATGTTATAAACCAATGAGTTAGACATAATTCTTGGTTCTTATTGATGATTACTTAGTGTATCCCATTTATTACGTAGATTGAACCCATAGACCTTGATTTTTTAATTCGGAACCATTTCTTGTTGGATGTTTATATAGTTATTTAGTAATATCTTGGGGCTTATTTATGTTCATTTCTTGTTTTAGTTATTTTTTTGTTTAATGTTTACTATATAATGTGTTTAATCTACCCATGTTTTATATAGAAATTGAATATTTTTTTTAAAATGGATAAATCATGTGATTTATGTATTTTAAAACTTCTATATGTGAGTAATAAACTCTAGAACTATATTTAAAATAAGTATTTTTGAATCTTTTTTATAAAATTAATTAAAAAATATTTATAGGAATATTTTTATCACACTTTTCATACACATTCATGTGTGGGTGTAACTTTTATCTTTTCATTATAATTCGAAGATTGTGATTTCTAGTTATTTGTTTCATCTTGTTCCATTAATGGAAATTGGAATGTTGTGACTTTTGGGGGATCACATGGAGATGTTTTGAGTTGTGAATACAGTTGTGACTTCTTTTGGGATATTTTATTGTGAGATAGTTCAACTAGGTTTATTTTGTATTTAAATTTTATTTGTATTTTCATTATCTATATGTTATCCAAACTAGATAATTTGTCATTGATATTTATAGTCTTGGATGAATGTATTCACTTTCATTGAATATTATGTTTCTGTAATCTTACACTATCGTATATATGAATATCTTTCTCTATTTAGTAGTAACTCTGTGTTTTAATTTTTTTATTGTGTAGGAACATTGTGATATACATGGATAACAGCTGGATCACATTACCGAGGAACACACCTCAGTATGTTAAGGGTTTGAATGAGTTTTTAGATTTTTTCAATTTCTAATTGATCCGTTGAAGGGAGAATAATATGTCCATGTCCTAAATGTATATTTAGAACATGGTTGAAGAGAGATGATGTTTATAAACATTTAATATTGAAGTAATTCCCTGGTCAATATTTTTCTTGGGTTTGGCATGGAGAATCGAACGTTACAGAAAGATTGAGTACAGATGTTAATCTACAGAACGAGGTCCCAAGTTCATCGACAATGGAAAATGAAATGAAAAACCTCATAAATGATGCATTCGACACTGCAAGACACCACTATCAGCATCAAAACATATCAGAATAACCAGAAGAGGGTGCTACAAATTAAAACATGACAAGTGATGTTTTTGAGACTATAACACAAGCATATCAAGATTGTAACATATCATTGGATCCTCCTCTTAATTCTGTAGAGCCAAATGTAAGAGAAAAATTCACTGAGAAAAATGTGTTTCATGATTTTTTTGATGATGGAAATCAAGAGTTGTATAGTGCGTGTTACAAATATTCAATGCATTCATTTCTACTGAAGTTAAACCATATCAAATGTCTATGTGGAATTACAAATAAGGAAATGTCCATGATATTGGAATTGATTCGTGATGCATTTCCTGAAGCAAAAATCCCAGAATCTTTTTATGATATGAAAAAAGTTGTTAATAAGCTCGGTCTAAATTATACAAAAATACATGTGTGTCCCAATGATTATATTCTTTATTGGGGAGATGATTCAAGTAGATAGAATTGCATGAAATGTTCTTCTTCTAGATAGAATTAAAAGGGTGCTGTTGGAAGTATGAATGAACATAATTTCATGGAGAAGTAGAAAAGGAACACAGTTGTAAAGGTTTTTCATTACTTTCCCTTGAAGCATTGATTGGATCGATTATTCATGTCATCGAAAAACGCTGAACACATGAAGTGGATTTATGTAGATAAAAAAATGATGGGTTAATGATACATCCATGAGATTCCCAATCATGGAAGACATTTGATTCAATAAATCTACATTTCTCAGAAGATCCTATGAATGTTCGATTGAGATTGGCTGTCAATGGATCCAACCCATTTGGGACTTTGAGTACCAGTTATAGAATTTGGTCAGTTGTTTTGATCCCATATAATCTGCCTTCATGGATGTGTATGCAACAAACATCTTTTATAATTTCAATGATTATTCCTAGAAAAAAAATTCCTGGAAATTATATTGATGTATACTTGCAGTCTTTGATTGACAATTTGTAGGAGTTATGGAGAAACGGTGGTGAGACGTTTGATGCTTCTTCTAAAACAATGTTCAAAATGCACGCTGCTTTAATGTGGACCATTAGAGACTTCCCTAGGCTTGTAAATTTTTCTGGTTGGAACACTTACACGGGTTTGGATGGTCCCATTTTTAACTTTGATTTTGAGCCCAAATGACAACCTCACAGTAGAAAATGGTGCTTCTTGTGCCATCGATGATTTCTCGATTCATCTCATAGATTTTGTCTGAACAAATCAAAATTTAATGGTTCCATTGATCGTATAGAACATCCAAAGTTGTTAACTTGTTCTGAAAGATTGAAACAGCTTGGAAATGTTGATACAGAATTTGGGAAGGTTCATCATTTGAATTATAGTGGAAAATGGATCTGAAGTGCATCGTCAGGTGAAATCAGAACGCACTAGTGTAAGAAAAAAGGTATATTCTTCAAACTCCTGTATTGGTAATTTAATTTGTTGTGGTAAAATCTTGATGTGATGCATATTGAGAATAATGTCTGTGATAATTTGATTTTTCCAATTTCTTAATGACCATGGAAAGTCGAAGGATCATCTCAATGCTCACAAATACTTACAAGTAATGAACAAAAAATGTTATCTCTGACCAAATGAAAATGAATAGTATGCTCCGACCATTTTTGAAATGAAAAATAGGGATAAAGATATATTCCTTCGAATTTTAAAGAATGTGAAGGTATCTGATGGGTATTCGAGAAACCTCTCGAGGTGTTTTGGCTTGAAGAATCATAAGTTACAATGATTGAAAAGTCATGATTCACATATTTTGTTACAACAGTTACTACCATTGACATTGCGTACATTATTACCTGAAAAATTTACTGCTGTTGTACTCCAATTCTGCACATTTTTCAGGCAATTATGTCAGAAATATATACATCCATTTCAGATTGACAACCTCTGGGAGTGGTTTGTATTGACCCTTTGTTCAATGTAGATGATCATTCCTCCATCATTTTTTACTGTCATAATGCATTTAACTGTGCATTTGGTTGAGGAAGCTAAATTAGGAGGCCCCGTTCATTATCGATGGATGTATCCAATTGAGAGGTAATTTATTTATATGTTTTTCATTTAAGTAAACAATTTTTTTCATTTAAATAAATTCATAATATTATTATTTTATTTCACAGATATCATGGGAATTTGAAAGCATACGTGAGAAATAAATCTCAACCAGAAGGCTCTATTACTGAAGGCAATTTGGCTGAGGAGTGTCATACGTTTTGTTCCAGATATTTGAATTATATTGAGATAATATATAATCGATTTGAATGAGTTTATGACACATCAAATCAATCTCAAATGCATCAAAAATAAAGAATATTTCCTTCTATTGGCCGATAAGTTGGGAGGACCTCAAATGTGACACTGACAATATTGGAATTATTATAGGCACATAGATATGTGCTGCTGAATATTGAAATTATAGATCCATTTATTTAAAGGTTGAGGATACAAAAAAAGAGACAAATGAGAGGCCAAACACAAAATGAGAAAAATATAATGAAAGATGTGAAAAAAGATATTGTATAATGGTTTGCACGACATGTAAGTTCATAAATATTGCAATAAATACAAATATTAGTTTGACACATACATTGTGTAAGTCTATTAAATTATATTTCTTTTTTTAGATCATGAATATTGTTACTCGAGTAGGATTGTTAGAATATTTGAGGTTTTTTTCTAGAGGTCCTATAAAACAAGTTATAAAGTTAGACAATTATAAAGTGAATGGATTTGGATTCCATACAGTCGATCGAGAAGTGGGTTTGAAAACATAGAATGGTGGTATATTTACATTTGATGAAGTGGAATAATATGGAGAGCTACATGATATTATTGAATTAAACATCCACAATCATTTTTCAGTTGTTTCATTCAAATGAAAATGGGTCGATATTATCAGAGGTGTTAAAAGAGATTATTTGCAATTTACTTCTGTGAACTTCTCCCGTTTGATGGATGTTGTTGATCGTGAAATGCATGATCCATATATCATAGAATCACAAGAAAAAATGAAATATTATGTGAATGATGTTGTGGATGAAGGGTGGAGAGTTGTTGTTCATGTAATACAAAGAGATTTGTGTGATATGGGTGATGAAGTGGAATATTTGACCTCTGAAAGTGAATTTCATCAACAACAAGAAGAAGAATTATTTTTCCATCGTGATATTGAAAATATTAGTCAAGAAAGGATAAATGAAGTGGATGAATCAATGGAGTAGGATACCAACCTGATTTTAGGGGAAAATGATTGTATGTATAATTAGTTATTCATTCAGTGACCACTTGTTTCATTTCTGTAGTCATTTATTATCATTGTTATATATATTTTTCCTGTTAGTATTGGGAATATAATATCATTTTTAATTTTTGTTTGCATAATTTTTTTCAAATATATATTCTGAACTAAATTTTATTTGATTAAATGACAGGAATTCAAAGAAAAATGTGGTACACTATTTCATCTAGTTCTGCGATAGATGACGATCCATCTGGCTCCCTTCCCACGGCATCTGAGGCACCAGCTACTTACACCCCTCCACCATCTCCCCCCGCAGCATCTCTCACACCATATGTGGGTGTCCCATTAGAGGCTGATTCGTCGACTCCCCCTTCAGAAGCCTCAGCAGTGGGGCGGAGATACACCCCTTCCAGTTCATCATGAACATACTGGAGTGTCACTCTCATAGGTACAAATTTTAATTAAATAAATTTATTGTATTTTGTTTATACTACTTTTTTTATAATTGAAGATGAAAAAATGCAACTGTGGAGGAAAACATAAAATGTTCAGATGTTTGGAATATGAATGGCCAGAAGATATTTCTTCCATTTGATTCTTATGGGGTCCCTACAGATGACGCTGCGGGGTTACTTGGCCAGATTCTAGGCCAGCTGGCAGCGGAGCCCATTTCCCTACCTATTTCTGATGATGATTGGAGACATATGCCTCATAGCTGTAAAAATGATTCTTTTGATTCCCAAATAAAGGTAATTTTATTACATTATGGTTTAATTCAATTTCATGCTACTAATATGTTCAAAATGAATATTTCTATACAGATGTTCATCCACTTTATTGTTGCAGATGTGATAGAACAAAAGTGGACGTTGAAAAATCTTTGTAAGAAATGGAAAGATTTCAAATGGAGATTGTGGGGTGATGTCAACGATACATCATTGATCGTGCAACAAATGTATGAGAAGCTACCCAGTGGGGTACCAAAAGAACAGTGGAAAGTTTTTGTTGACAGACATCGTGATGAGAAGCGGATGGTACTGAAATATATATTATAATATGATCCTCATTTTACATTTATACAAGAATATGAAGAGGATATGACATTGAATAAATTACTGTTAAATTTAATTTTATTTATTTCAGGATCTCTCAAGACAAAATGCATCAACCCGGGCTAAGTAAGTCATCCCTCACACGGTAGGCTCCAACATCTTTTCTAGAAGCCGAATGACATTGGTAATATTTTAATTATTTTAAATATTTATATGACAATATTATCTGTTTAATATATTGAATTTTTTATTTATCTTTGCTTTATGCAGTCACATAGTTTAGGCCACGAAGCATCCCGAATTGAACTGTGGTTGGATGTTCACAAAAATCAGATGGATGTTTTGTTAATGAGCCTGCCAAATAATTTGGGGTATGAAGTCAATTTTTTATTATAATAACTTATTATCATTTTTTACTGTGTTAATATATACTGATATTTTATTTATAGGTAAAAATTAAAGAACTATGGGATACCAATCCTAGGTAGTCCTACTCAGTCTCCCAGGATGACCCAGCTGCTAAAGTCCTTGGAAAGGAGCATCTTGGTAGAGTGTGTGGGATGGGTTTAAGACCCATATCATCTGAGGTTTTTGGCATGGCACCAGGGATTCCAACTGCATCTACTCCTGGTCATAGTCTGATCATACTTGAATATGATCAGTGGTGGATTTCTTCTCTACGAACCACAGTTCAAGATCAGGGGGCTCAGATATCCGCTTTGCACAAAGCGATGACTAATATGCATCAGTAGATGACCAGATATGCCCCTGGTGGTAGTGCATTGACTGGTGGTCAGCAGGTAAATCACAAAAAATCAAAACCATTTAGTTTTCAAACCTTCATTGGTTTTAAGTTGTAATATAAATATGCAATAGTATTTAATTTTAAATATAATGTTCTTTGCAGGTGACATAAGAAAGTGTATATGGAGGTGGAGAGGGTGACAATTCATCATCAGATAGTGAGTAGTTCTATTATTGATGTGTTGAACAAATACGGTAACAATTGGTTTGTATATGTACCATGTGTGGCACATAGTTGCCACCAAACATTTTCATTTCCTAAAATTTTCTTGATTTTTCATGTTTCCTTTTACGCATTTTTTTGATTTCTGATGTTTCCTTTTATGTCTTTATTTCTCGAGTATGGTATATATCATTCCAGTTAGGCCTTTGATTGAATTGGTAGTCAAGATTTTGGATGAGTATGAGTTAAACCCATTGTTGATGTGTTGAATAAATTCTAGACACCTAATATTATAATATGTAAATATTCAATATCTTCATCCAAGAAGGTAAACCCTTCTGGAATTGGTATCATATGACACCATGAATCAAAAAAACATGTGTATTGATAAGTTTTTATTAGGAACTGTTTTCTATGAAACCAATAGAAAATGATTTTCATTTTCCATAACACAAACATAACCTTGTTTTCTATTTGAGACTAATATGATTAATGTTATATTAATCCGGATTTCCTAAACCTATTCATGAATATATAAAAAAATTACATGTCATTTCCTGAATAAAACTGTAGAAAATAGTAATATCTCACAGCTAGCGTATCACCCAAGATGAAATATCATCTAACCATAACATCAAACACTAAAAACAACAATCCTACACCGAGAACCTTGGTTTTCCCCCATATATGGGTTAGATAATCCCCCAAAAAAACACATTACCAAGGACTAAAACACCTTAATATCATATAAAACTTTAAAAAAAATTATTCAATAGAAAATAAAATGGATTTGATACAACATTTTGACACCATTACCTAGGTTCCACTAGACCAGTTCCCCAAATCAATATGCCACATGCCCATAGGAATGGATCCTCTTATACAAGAGGCTTCCTACTACTATTGAGGGTCCAATGAGGTATGTGGAGATAATATACCATCTTTACCACTGTAAAACAATAGTATAAATGGGTTTTACATTTTTATTAACAACAATGGAAATTCATTAATGATTTCAAATTCATATATTGTGGTGCACTAATCAGTTCACTCATATCATACACATAGGGTTTAGGTCCTGGAAATCCATTTCAATACACTATCGAAGAATATGAAACTCCATATACATCACATAAAGTCCACTATGTCAAATTTCATGTCTAGCCATCCCACATCAATGATAATGAATTCCTTCTAAAAAAAATCTTACCCATGGGTGGGATCTTCTGCTTCCCTCATCATTTACAAATCCATAAATACACATTCCACAACGTCAAACACACTAGAAATTTTTAAAAAATTACAATATCTATGGTGAACCTATTTCATTTCACCAATATTCACATAGTTAATCACTTTCACTACACTTAACATAATTCCATAACTATTCTATTTTACTATTCATTCATAAAAAAAACCATTGTACATATTTTCAATTCCATCTAATAACATGGATATTCACACATTTTTCGTTCATTATTTATCCCCTTAGTTATCTCACATTCCATTTAAACATAAAAGTTATGATAAACCACTTATTCCATTTTGACATGCTAAAAATATATATAATTTGTTTAATCTCATAAACCCTTCAATTTATCATTTAAAAACTAAATTCACATGTTCAAGGGATTGAAACACCCCATGGGTGGCCATAAACCCAGTCCATGCTTCATCAATATATCCAAAAACATCCTTGAATGTTACAATACATCATTGAGTTGATGTTATTTTATGAGACTGTGTCTGGTTTGATTTGTTTTTTAGGGCAGTGGTGTAGTGGAAGTAGAAAATTCGTATTTTTTCTTCTAGTTATCTTTTAGCAGTGGTTCTAACCGCTGCTAACAGTATACAGGTAAGAGAGTAGCGGTGGTTAAAACCGCCTCTACAGAGTCGCATCACCCACATGGATTCCACGGTAGTTCTCGTCACATTAGCGGCGGTCTTACGGCCGCTAGATTTTATTTAATTTGCAGCGGTTATAACCGCCGCTAAAAAAAATCTCAGGCTCTTAAAAACTGCCGCTAAAGTGACATGAATCGCCGTGAATTGAGGCAGCTATGATGCTTTTTTTAAACCATCGATGAACGGAAAAAACTGTTTCTAATAGTTTTCCAATGCCAAATTTAGCGGTGGTTTCTATAAATCGCTGCCAACTCATGTATCGGTGGTTTAAATCACCACTAAATGCAAAAATAACTGCCACTAAAGGGCGGTTTTCTTGTAGTGATGGGTTGAATAAAAATTTTATCCCACTTCCTTCCTATATATGAGACTTTCTTAGTATAATATCTAGTAATACTATATGTCGATGAGATCATAAGCATTGAAGGGGTGTCTCATAATATCATCTTATATAGGTGATATTTTTTCACATAGTGGATTTAGTATATTTTATTGAAATATTTGGGTACACAAGTAGTTTTGAGAACATATATTCACCCTCAGGCCTATGGCCGGTTAGAAGAGACTATAAAGGTACATGAGGACATGTTTCGACATATGTTCATAATTTTGGAAATTATTGGGAGAAACATATCAATATCATCATAATATTCAATATTAATATCCTGCCAAAAAAATTAATGGCTTAGTATGAGGCCTTATAAGGTAGTTTGTGTCATTCACCCATGTGCTAGTTCGAGGCAGAAGAAGTAGTGCTACTAGTTCCTCCTATGATGCGGGAGGCATAAGATTATGTGTAGTTGACCAGAAAATGTATGGAGACTTCTCAATAAATATATAATTAATATTCATATAAATTTTGGAAAAATATATATTTTGAGGTAGGGGATAGTGTTTTCCTTTGGGTATCACCCAGACAAGGGAATAGATGGGTATGGAGGAAAAGGAACCTATGACGCCATTTTTTCTAATCATTTGAGATCTCATATTGAGTTTTTATGGTAGATTATCAAATTATATTACCTCATAATTATTTTATTCATTCATGAAATATTCTACATTTTACATTTTTTAATTTACTATAGTGTCTTGTCTAATTATGTTGATCCTGAGGATGTTGAATTTGATTATGATGCTTCTTTTGTGGAGTATCCCAATCGCATAATTTATCACAGTTAAAGGATCTTTGAGGACGGTATGTCCCTTTTGTATGACTTATAAGATTTCATGTCCTTGTGTAGAATGAGATGTGGTAGTGGGAGTCTTATGTACATACTCAATAGATATTGTTGTTCTAAGATAGCATTTTACCACCCATGGAAGGGAATCTCAGTGACTAGTTCCTTTAAGGGGGTAAGACTATAATAACCTAGATTCTTTATGAGGTATGGATCTTAATTTTTTTCTTTAAATTCTTGGAATTGACCAACTATAGATTCCCAGTGTTTATATAGAGGAAATAAGGGGGTTTATGTATTTTTTAGAGCCCGGAACCTTTCTCGGTTGAATAATCAACTGGACCATATAGTTAGTAGAAACAATTAATCCCATTTTGCAAGGTTTCTCAGGGAAGTACAGTTATTAATAGTGGGATGAATATTTTTCCTAACCATGTGACCTAGGTTGCATGCTGTTATGGAAGATATTTAGTTTTTAGCAATGAAAAAACACACTGGTTGCACATAGTATCCCAATTCCATAGTATGAACTATTCGAGCATCCTCTATGGAATATGGAGTTCACATTATTACTTCTTGTTTTTTCAAACCATATGGACAAACATTGGGACCCCTATATGATAGGTATAGTTTTAATTTTTCTATATGAATTATAATTTCAATACTCATCTTACAGTTTATATCATCTGTGTAAAATATTTTTAACTTCCTCCATTGAGGTATATCCTCCCCTCAAGCTAGGTAATATGATATTTCTTCAGTCTTGACTCTTTTTTATCATTTGTACCTCTTTTTGGATATCTCGTTGAATGTGATGAACTCATTAGGAACCTTTCATCATTTGTCTTCATGTCAATGACCCTATTTTAGCATCGAATCTTATTCCCTATTTTGTTGGTGTTCTTTTTTTTCGTTCATTTGGTATAGACCAAAAAAAGAGGCCGATGTAGTAAGAGTGTTGATTGAAAACAATAAGGTATATGGTTTAGATTATACCCTGAAATATATTATGTTTTATATTTGTTTTCATTGTGATGTATTCCAATTTCAGTATGAGTTTCACCTAAAACGAATCTACCTTAAATTTGATTCATTGGCATGGAATCTAATAACATTATTAGATCCCTTGAGATATTAGAGGTTTTCAACCTTAATGTGTTCCACCCCTTTGGGTGAACTGATTTATGTTCTTATTTGAATTTAATATAAATATAACCAAAACAACCATCAGTGTGTTTTGTTTTACTTCTAAAATTTGATTCCATAATTGATAAATGGATTATTATTATAGTATACCATGACTAACATACGTATCAAATAATATTTAATTAAATTGAAAGTGATTGGTTTGACCATGGCACATTTTTAATAGAAAAATGGTTATGCCCCTATTAATAAATATTTTTGAATTAACTATTAATTATGTTTTGGCTCTCATGAATGCCTTTGAATGATTATTATTGCTCAAATTTTGGCATAGTATCCCAATACTATGATACTTGGGAATGACATCCCTTACACTCTAATGATAAAAGTACATGGAATCCCTTAAACCTATGAAATATGATCATGGAGACCCTATATTATGATATAAAGTCATGATGAACCTACCATTATAATTTACAGGCACGATGAACAACCCTTTATGAGATACGGGCATGAGGTCCATATATTGCGTCGCATGGGTAGGATGACCCTTGGAAATTATTATTAATTGGCGTGGAGACCCTTGTGAATTATGAATAATAGGAATAGTGACCAATATGAAGTATTATTTGGGAATGGTGAACATAATATTATCATTCATTCATGGTGACCCTACTATTGAGATATGAGCATAAAGGACCTTATTCATGTGATACCGAGAATATAGTCCCTTTTTTGTAACACTGACCATAGCATCCTGAAACTCATTAGACTAACCATGGATGCCAAACATACACATAATTTTAGACTACAAGAGGTATCGATGCATATTATAATAAAAGTAACTATTTTTACCGACCATCTATATGTATACATATTGTTACTTGTTCATAGATTATCTAACATAAGATTAAGTAGTTAGTTTTATAAGGATCCGTCCTTAAAACATTACATAGACTTGAATTAAATGAATAATTCACATTGAGAATCTTTACTAATTTACAGTTTTAGAGAATTTGGACATAACTATTACATCTCAAAAGATTATAAAGTAGAAACTTCAACTTAGTTTCCCTTTTTTCATAAAATAAAAACTCTTAAAAAATAAACATGACTAGTTCTATGTTTTAGAGAGCATGTCTTTCCATGATCCCATCCTTGATCCTATTCATCTTTAAGTCATGTGGAAAACATTTCAAAAACTTGGGATGAGCATAAAAAGCACAGTAAGGGATATAAAAATACGGAAAGAAAACATTAGTCCATTTATACATAAGAATCAATGAAATCATTATTTACTCATAAAACATAATCACTTTAACATACCTAAAGAAATCATAAGACATAAAGGTAACATGAGGCATTAATAACATTCTTACATTGGGACTAACCCTCATGGTTACGTTTGGAATACCGATCGCAGTATATTCCCTAAATCTCTTTAGAGAATCCTTAGCATTTAACTCCTTTGCATTACCCAATGCATTGGAGACCTATCTCGGGCTCACCCTCCCTTATTTTATAACGGAACCACCCGACTTCATAAACAATTCCCAAGAGCCATAACATAATCGTATCACATAAAACATGCATAAATGAAACATAACATTTCCACATTTCAATCACAAGATAACAATACAACACATTGATATAATGAAAATATTATCAAAACCATTTTCAATACCAAAATAAAAGAAAAATAAAACATGGTATTTATTTTTCATTTAAAAAATTTATGGCATGTAGAGGATGTTGAAACTCCAATAATGGTCAGGTCGGCGAAGAAGTCGCTGTCACTCCATACATAAGACAAAAACATTTCTTTTGTCATTTATTAAAATGATTCGTGTAAAAATATTCCATTTGAATGAAATTAAAATTTAAAAGGGTTTTATACAGTATATAAAATAATGTCATGTAGAAATCAAAAGATGCCTCAATGAAAGAAGATTGAGACGAAGTCCCGTACAAAGATGGTATCCTTAGATTAATGATAAATTAATTACATAATTATGTGTGAAAAATATAAATACACTCAATATAAGTGGATATTAAGTGTAAAACAATACTAGGTCATCCACACCTATTCATATCATGAAATTATCAAGAATTAGTGGTTTAACCCAAAGAATTGAAATTGGGTTAATAAGTTCTCTTACAGAAATTCGACAGCCTAACGACATCACTTTAAAATTCAGAAAAAGAGTTGATGAGAGATAAAAAGGGTATCTCATCACAAGGATATAAAATTTATAGCAATAAGGATATATAAGAACATATCCCAGCATAAGAAGATGTAAATTAAAATACCTGACAAAAAAGAAGTCATTTAAAAGAGGATGGTGAAAGGTTCCTTTACCGATTTTGGTAACTTTCAAAACATACACCCCATGAAAGAAAGGTCATACAATGAAGATGTAAATAAACATAAATTAAATTATATTTCACAAATAATACAATCATGGGTAATAAATGCACCACACAAATGGAAATAGTGGAAAATGTAGCATGAATCTTACGGGAATAAAAAGTGAGATAAAACCCCCTTACCTTATTGTAATCAATCGAGTCATATGACCAAAAGATAATAAACACCAAATTAATTACATAATACCATGAATATAAACATAATCATGATAATATATATGAAATTTCAGTTCACAATACACAACATGCAACAAATAAGTGGCGAAAAATAGAAATCTCATGGAATTAAATGTGAGATAAGAAATCCCCTTACCTCAAGTCTGAATTTTCTTTTTTGTTTCATTATATTCATGAATAATAATCCTTGGTCAATTTATAATTTCATAAGGAATTCCTTTATAGTTTATTATTAAATTAATATCACATATTATCATGTTATAATAATTAGTTAATTATGTGAGTTCATATCATACATTTTGTCGATGTTTGGTAAATGAGTCAAAAATGTACTTGTTTGAAGAGAATTGTACATGTAGTTATAAGTACATAATCTCAGGAATGGTGTTCATTATTTAAATATCATATATATTCTGTATATTTTTATTTAGTAATATTCCATAATGTTTGGAGACAATAAATGAAATGTATCATTCATGGAGACGGTAGGTCGTTCGTACGCATGAACGCTACTTTCATTTTTTGTCATATAAATGGAATTTAAAACTAAATGTGACATAGAAATATTATAATTTAAGTATAATATATATGTTATATAGGTAAAATAAGTTCACTATTACATTATTTATAAATTCCATGTTTGGCATGAACGAGTCACATCACTTGAGGGGGTGGTTGTCCACACTACCTCAAATGAAATTATCGCATTTGCACAACATGCAAAGCATACAGGTATGTTTTAAATATAAAATAAAAAGCATATATAGGACATAAATACAATCTATATAATATATAAATGTAGTTCCATAATAATGTCCACCATTATAGGTGTTAAAAGAAGATTGAACAGTCATCGTTTTGTGAGGCAGTAACTCGCCACCAACAAAAACAGTGTGTTCTTTAACCATTAGACGGAGGTGTGTGTATGTGTAGGTAGAATCCTTATCAAAACAAAATAATAGTATATTTTGGATACTGGTTTTATTATGGGATAAAATAATCAGAAGATAGTAGTGAGTTATGAAGGAAAATAAAAGAAAGAAACTCGAGAGAAGTCATTACCTCTAAATCAGGTAACTCTTTTTGATTTGAGCCAAAGGCTTCCTTGGAAAGGATTCTTCCCAATGTTAGGATTATGGGAGTGAGAGAAAGATGTGGAGAGATAATATGATCATAGTATGGACGAGACAAGGGTTTTATAGGTGTGGTTAAAGGGGTATAGGTGGGGGCCTTCTTATAAGAGGGAGGAGGGTCACTTTTGGAATGTCTTGAAATGTTACTTTATTATAAAGTGATTTTCATATTTTAAAGGTTCCAAATGGTATATTTTGAGGATAAAGTGATAAGGGTTATAAATCCACCAATAATATAAAATTTTTACAAGTGTAAGTCTTATATTTTACCTTATTGTTTTCATTTTATTTAAATATTTCATTAATGAGGTAATCACTGCATCATCGTGGTGTCATAAATAAATTTATTTATTTATTCTCTAAAAATTATAAAAAAATACCAATATGTAGGAAGTATTTTTAAATTTATAATGACTATTTATAGTCTAAAATATCATTTATGTAAACAAAATTAAAATTGTTTTACATAGGATATACAAACCATTGTTATATTTCTCTCTTTTTTAAAAATAATGTCATAAATGTAACTATCACACCTATGTGACTCCATGGGACCTCAAGTTTGGTATAAAGCTTACCATGGTAGTACATAACTCAAAAAAGGATTTCGACACATTTTGGGGTCATTTTATATTATTATGATATTTTTTTATTACCCTTAACTACGCGATTACTACTTAATCACGATAGTTAAAGATAATTATCGTTATTACTGTTCATAATGTCAAAAAATAAGAGTCTTAATTGAATAATTTAGACCTTTTGATTAAAAATATGGAATATATTTTACCAAATTCCAATCACAGAAATTTTTGTAATTAATTTAAAAATAATTCCCATTCTCAAAACCAAAGATGAGGTGTTAAGATGTAAAATCCATCAAAAGATTTATTTGTTTTTACATCCAATTTAAAAGTGAAATTAAATACAATGACCAAGATTGTATTAAATGATAAAAACCTAATTAAATTACACCTTAAAACCAATTTAAATGACAATCTAATTATATTAATAAATTGGATGAAAAGGCAATTTTGAATTAAAATGTTGTATTTTTCACTATTTATTAAAAAAATGAACATCATCAGAAAAATAACAAAAATTCACCCTAATATATATTTGATATTACAAATTAAAAAATTATTTATATTTTACCAAATTAAAAACATATAAGTTTCATTAATAGATTATATATTTAATTACTGCTGTCAAAACAAATAACGTGTTTTTAAGAAACAATATCTATTAAAATATTGATACTTGTTTGTGTCCATTTTCAAAGTGAAATTAATTCTAATGACCACCATTGGATTAAATGGTTAAAATATACTCTAATTAAACTTTAAAACCAATTATGAAGATACTATAACAATATAAATAAATTAGATTAAAAATGAGGCTTTAAATTAAAATACAACATTTTTCACTATTCATTAAAAAATGAACTTTATCGGAAAAATACCCATAATTTACACAAAGTAAATTTTGATTTCTTGATTCTAAAGAATTATTTTATTTTGTAAAATATAAAATATAAAAGTTAAAAAAAGTATATTTAAAAGGGGATTTCTATAAAAAGTCGATTAATCGTCCTTTTAAAAAATATTAGAATATTTATGCTTAAAATAGGATTCATTCTCATTTTAAGCCTATATAATTTATTGGGTAATTGTTAAAATATTTAACAAACATATATAATAATTTTGTAGTTTATTCTATTCATTCCCTCCATTACAATGGCTAGGAGTTTTTTACCATTTAAAACAATATTATTATATTATTAGTGTGTAACGTAAGATTTCAAAGAAACTCGTTGTTGTGTATTGGGTACGCCATCGAAAATAGAATCCCCTTTAAAGTAATATTAATATTTTATTCAAATGGGTTTATAGGGGGTTACTTGGGTCTATATAGCCTTTAGTTTAGTTTTAGTGGTTATATATAGAAAACTGGGTTGATCGATGCCTACTGGATACATTTATGTCATGAATGGATTAGATGACATGAATATGTTATTTTTAATATTCTAGAAGTCTCACACAAGGAGTAAAAAAGATATATGATTTTAAACCATTATATAAATGAAAATTTCTATTTGAATCTAATATAATCCGAGGTAATACATTTTCTGATGTTATTATAATTCATGGGATTTCACTCTATCAATGGGATTCACAAGATGAGTTCCTCATGTCTAGTGGTTTCGATCTTGTTGAACGCCTAATTATTTATCCATTTGGTACACATGATTTTCCCTCAAACCATATGTAATGTTTTGTAAATTTTGGTAGATCTCTCTCCTCCCTAATTTCTTTAATCGGCTTTTGAATAATATGGTGGTTTCAATCCATATCCCAGGTATGCTTTCTTTCTAATTATTCATTCACTTTGGCTACGGTGGTGGAATTGGTTATGTTTTTTATTCATACTCAGGATTGATTTTTGTTTTCTATATATCCTTTTTAGTTTCAGGATGTTCCTATATTTTGATGGTTGGTCCATGCCTTTTCAATCTCCATTCTCATAGGTGGATAGGTTTCCATCATTCTTGAGTTAGGTGTATCTATGAAAGTGTTTATAATTATTGAATTCTTATATGTACATGAAATCCCATTAGGCTCTTTCATTGAAATGGATTTTATTTGATATAAAAACGGTTTCTGTTAAATGTGAGTATGGGATTTTTTAAATGGTTTTGGTTAAACATACCAAATTAAGGTCCTTTGGTACATTGGGAAATAGACAATGGTAAATCAACTTCGTGTGAAACCACTAGGGGTTACTTCTGTTATATCAACAGACTATGGTAGGATGAGGTAATAGTTGGAATTAACAAATACTACTTTAGGGGGCTTTAATATCTATTACCAATTCACATAACCCAGTGCACTAACGGTGTGATTTGATGTTTATAACTAGTTCATCACACTATGGTATATTTCAGAGATATTTTCACATATGATTAGTACTGCTATTTTTCTTTTATAGATAATATATTATTTTATTTAGTGCATATTTAATGAATTTAATGTAAATAATGGAATTTTTAACAGTGGATTTATTTGTGAAAAATAATTATAAGCTAGATTGTGTAATAATGCTTGAACATGTGCATTTATGATATTATAACATTTATAAATTATTTGGTGGTGTCTTACTATTCTCTATTCTCATACCCTACATTTTCCATTTGTATATTTTATACCATTGTTTGTAGGACTCGAGAAAAAAAAACGGAATCAGATAGCATGCCAGATTCTCTTATTTTATTTTTCCTTCATAGTGGGAAGGATTGGTGGTGAAAGATGGTCATATAGAGACTTGTTTTTCTGTTTATTTTATCAATATATTTTTTCTAGTGTGTCTTGAAATTGTATGACTCATGGATTTTACTTATTTATTCATATTTTTCACTTTTATGTTTCTCTAGTTTTACATGAGACATGTGGTTATTTTCTCTATCTCACCATGTGGTGGACCACCTTGGGTGACATTACTAGCTGATCTGTGTTGATTAATTAAATTTCCCACATTTCCCCACTAGATGTTAAACATGTGACATAACTGTCCCTAAAATATTGTAAACTGATTACCTAACATTCTCTATAAGATATTGGACCTCTAAACGACCTTACCCCATGAGATGTTTAATCTGTGACCAAACTATCCCCACTGGAAGTTAAACATGTGAGAAACCTATCCCCATATGAAGTTAAACATGTGTGCAATACATCCAGTAATTATGATAAAATAATGAAATAATTCATAATCATTGTCCCATATATAAAAAATGGGATGACAAAGATAAAATGACTTGGAAGACTCATGCCCTTAGAGTCAACTGTAGTGTGGTCGACATGATATTCCTTAGGTTCCACCCCTAAGATGCTTAATATGAAATACATCCAATATTAAATTTAGAAGAATTTATATGTTCTCAATAGACCCAATTCATAGAAAATCCTAGACATTCCCAACATTACTATCCACCCTAGCCCAATGATGCCTCTCAATCCTGATAGAAGAAACATAATTAACCTTCACCAAAATCATCATGGAATAGGGAATGAAATGAATGGACATGAATCAAATCATTTAGGGTGACCCATACTAAGAGAAAATAATTAAGGATGCATCCATGAATTGGGTAATCAAAATACAGTCATCATGTTTTGATGAGGAATATTACATCACTGATTAATGTGATGGAATCCACCATCCTTTGGGAAGAGGGTTTGTGGGGAGACAAGCATCGCATCACCGCCATACAGAGAGAAAACATGAAAACCTAATGGAAATCCCTATAAAAAGATATACTAGGGAAAGGATATGACGCATCTCCAATTTTGGAGGTCATTTAATGTATTTTGGGGATGAATGAACATTATAATTGTGTTGATGTCTTATTTTGACCTAGTCTAGACAAACTATTTTGATAGTCACCCAATGGAGGACTTGTATTCCTACCATCAATTTAAAATATTTCTAAAAAATCATAGTATCTTGTCACACGTGGGTTAATATACCCACAATATCCAAATAATGTTTTTTGATTACTCTAAAGGCCCTCAAGATGAAGGATTATATTCTTACCCAGCCTCAAATAGTAGGAAGGTATATTCCAATGACAACATAGGAAGATGCCCAAATTTCGAACCTACATAATGGCAGTTTCCATGAGGATATATGGTGAATATATATATAGAAACCCAATGATCACCCATCTATTCATGTGAATTATAAGGCCATTCCAATGACAAAATTCTTCATCGTTTTAGCATAGAGGGAGATTATGAGGATCCTACCCCTGACATTCTCTATGGACCACCTCCCCAAAATAATATGTCATCTGGGAATGTAAAATTTCCCCTAGTTAGGTATCCTTAATTTAAATAGTTTCTCAAATAACCAGGTTCAACATCACATGGTGAACGATCAATTATCAACCACACCTCACCTCGTTCAATTGACAACCAAGAGTAGAGACCACTATCCCTTCCTTCTATAGGTCTTGATTCAATATCTATAGAAAATAAAACAATGTTATCCAACCAAGTAGAGTTATATTTCTTTGATTATGATGGGTATGGTATTGATATTATGAAATGATTAGTATAGGATAATCTCCATACTATGTTCTGTCCTATCTCCACTTCTAGTTATGAAATATCAAATGTGTTAAAGGATGAATACATGTCATACTTAAGTAGAAACCTTGTGAGGATCATTATTAATTAATGGATAAGAACCTTTCTTATCAAGAACAAAACAACCATATTCAATGGTAAATAAAACCCCCCTTCTTATAGACCATCCTACTTTCCCTGTGGATCTAGACCTAAGGTCAAAAAATAACCACAATAGTCAAGGAATGTTTGTATATAGTTTATATTACCCTTAAAAAATAATTTTTTATTTATTTTCTGTATTACACATAAATTGGATCACTGAGTGTGGATAATTTCACATCACTCCATCCTTAGTATAGAATGTTACGCTAAATATTGAATCATGCAATGTCATTGTAACAATATTTGTCATAGTTTTTAGAAATTCACATGATAGTTGGTCAACAAAAAATTACTCTTATATCTAAGGAATAGATGTTCCATTAATATAGAGATAATGTCTTTGTTATAATCTTGAAAGAGGTATTCTAAACATTCGAGAACATATCTTAGATTATAAACCCAAAACCTCTATCCATATATAAACTCTTTGTAAAACGTAGGCCACACTATTAGTGGGAACTACATAGAAATAACTCCCTGATAAAAATGATTTAAATCAATAATATTACATTTTCATCCACCATGGAAGAGATCAGGGTAAACCACATCCAATAGGGCTAGTAAAATTTCACCACTCCCAATATAACTAGGTCATTAAATGATCGATATGTCCATTTAATATCAGAAGTTACTCAATGTCATGCCATCACACATGGGCTATGGAAATTTTTACCATAAAAACCACCTCTAAAATCATAAAATTATTAGTAGGTTAACTAATTATCAGTAGTGGTCCAACATTATCCAAAACCCTTAGATAGGGGTTATTATTATCTTATCCACTTAGAAAATCAATATTTTCATGGTTAGGTAGTGGTTTCCTATAATTTTCACCTCATTCGTTCCTACCACTATGGGAAGAACCCCTTTCATTTAGTGTATGTTCAATGAGGATGGTCATGATTCCCTCATGATAACTATTCATAGGTCAATAATAGGGGAATATATTATAAAAAAGGTGAATCCTCAAAAAGTTTATAAGACAAAGTTGAAAATTTAGGAAAGTGTTTCGGGGAAGACATTGATATAATTATTAAATAAGATGTAGGGAACAAATAGTCACTCTATGACCCAGATGAAGAAGAAATGATTCCTTATACATGATATTACTTATGGAATTTCATCACATACAATTTTGAGAGGATAAAAATTATGAAATGGACTTTAAGGCATGTAATGGGAAAACAATACCATGAGATATAGGTTGTGTCAAAGCCCATTATGAGTCCATTTGAACCCAAAATCAAATGAGAACAGAAAACAATACATCTCCAAATGATAAATATAAACCCCCTCAACATAATTACACTATAGATAAGTGATAAGGTGTGGTGGAATTCTACTCAGCACCAAATGAGTCATACACCCTCTCCATAGAAGATAAGTTGTTATAGTATGTGGGTAATATGTTCAATCATAGTTGGGTTAATGTGGAATTAAAAATAATCCCACCATGTTTCAACTACTAGGGGTATTAAAACCCCGTATATAAATCATCAAGGAGTAAATACACCAAAAATAATAGAGTCTAAAAACATGGTTAGATATATATCCAAACCACCCCTCTGTTTAAATTTTTCGAATGAGGGGGACTTAGATTTCGTTCCATTATGACAACCACTTCCCTAATATCTAGACAATTTCCATGTCTCAACATGAACCAATATTCAATAATCAATGGATATTACATGATATTATCAGGATTTGAACGTTTTTATCACTCATGGGATAACTCAAATAATTTTTCCGTATAAATCCTCAACACCATTTGATCAATTATCTGTAAAATAGAGGATATAGATGTAGTAATTACCTAGAACAACCTAAAATCAAATTATAATCTGAATTAGAGGGTGCCACTCCACCTCTATTGATATTTTGGTATCTTAAATTCTGAACCATCAGTGTAACAATAGATCAAAAATAGAATCTCTCATACTTTGTGACTTGATGTTTCCCAATGATTCGTACATGAGACTAGAATGTGGTTGAAAATTTCAGGTAATTTGTGAAAAATTTAGTGCGACCAACATTCATCTAGTATGGTATCATACAAAAATGGTACATTATTTCTTGAAAATATCATAAACACTAATTTATTTACCAATTTATCACTATGATAAGGGAAAAAGTTTTTTTATCTCACAAACAATAAATAATTGTGAAAATAAATTGGTATATAACATCATTTGTTGATAGAAATGCCTAGAATATATACTATACCTTCCCCTCAAACAAGTGATGTTATTGAAATTTTAGGTTGAAAATAGCTTTGATGAACAGTAGGCACCACTAATTCAGTTGAAATATCACGGCTGATTTCATGATTTTATAGACACAGCACAATTTGAAGATAATGTTTTTTTGAAAAACCATGGGTATATCTCAATCCAAGACCATATAAAAGGAAAATGGTATTTTGATGGAATAATGTTTCACTGATACACTTAGACTAGATCCGACACATATTTCATCACCCATGAAAGATTTTCATAAACCAAAGCATCATTTTAGGTGCTGAAAAAACTACCCCCTCATAGAGATAGAGAAGGACCATGGTCTCCAAGGATATGAAGAATTTGAAAAATATCCATATAAAAATAAGTGGTTCTTAGTCACATTATTGATACTAGGTAAAACAATCTCCTCAAGCATCCCTGGCCTAGAAAACCTGATGATGATGTCCTCAGTTATGATCCTGAAAAATACATCTATCATTGATGGTTTGGATACACCAAAAAATATTTTTATTCTATCCAAAAAATCCAACATAGTATGGTTGATTTTGGATATGTTGTGATAGGAAAATCCCCAGGATAAGTGGACCACATATCCACTACCCAATCAGTGGAAATAACTGAATGGAAATAAGTTTTAGCTATGTGTGAGTGAATTTTGGATTAATGGATGATGAGAAAGATGGTTTATCGGGATCATGTTACTCATAGGTAATGACATTATAAATCAATTTTTTCCATGAATAATTATTACTTATCCCAATGGATGTCATCAAACACATCCTCAAGAGGCATACACTACTAATGGGGAAATAATGGGGAATAAGAACAAGAGTCTTTCCAAAATCCCCAACCAACCTAGAATCATGTGGATTTCTTTTCCACATCATTTGAATATTGATAACTTACCCGAGATAAAATCCTCATCATTCAAATATTCACTTTTCAGTTTTGTTGATGTCATACATTTAATAAAACACTTCTCTAATGATGAATATTTATATGAACCCGTGTTCCTCGTATCTGATTAAGGAGCAAGATGCAGAGGTCGCATATGCCAAGGGGATAGGGAATTCACAACAATAGGGGAGACTAATATTATAGAAACATCACTACAAAATCCATATATGCAAATGAAACTGGTGGTTAAGAAGTTCCTTGATCCCAATTGGAATATAAAGACACCCTTGAATCTTTCAAATGTCATCCAGACCCCAATTTTGTGGAATAATGGTTAGAGAGTGTGAAACATCCTGATCATCCAGAATGAGTTTATATTCCAGCTCAATATAATCCATCAGATATATTTTTGCCTTGAATTTATTGATAGGTACCACATATGTATACCCAAATCACTTCAACTCCAAAGATACAATCCATGGTGAAACCCCACATAGAGAAGTTCATACATATAATGCAATAGTATGAAGTATTGAAACAATTGTCAATTTTCCTATGAAAGAACAAGATTTTAAAAACACTTTATCCTCAAAGGAGATAGAAATATCACTTATTGAGTCCCTCTACAGTCCCTAGGGGTCTGAGATAAAATTATATTCAACACAAGTGTATATGGAAGGAACTAGTTCAATAGAATTTTGTGTTATTATCTCATTCATAGAGAAATAACATGATGACATCATTCTTGTTAAAATCATGCATGTATATGGTTTGAGAAAGCACATAAATGTTGACATTTGATTGGTTATAGTAGATAATGGATCTAGGGTTATTCTTATCCTGGTCTATACTCTCTGATATTTGAGATACACTAAGGATGATTCCCCCCCCCCCTTTAATGTTTTCCACAGAGTTCCATCAAAAAGTGTGTGAAAGAATCCTTAATAATGGTCAAGTTCAAAGCCATGTTAAGAGATCTGGTTTCTATCTCTATATTCATTGATATCAATAATAGAATTTATATAATCTTCAACTAAAAATACCATGGATTCATAACCATGCAGTAATCCCTCCATTATACCATCAATGCTTGATGTACTCTATCAATGTAAGGGTTGGAGTATTATATGGATATATTTCCCTCTTTTAATCTTTTAAATAATTGTATACTAAGGTATGTGTCTATAATAGATATGTAAAGAATATAATGATAGAGGTTTATTCATGGGTTTCCACTCCAAGTACTTTAGGAACCATCCTTATAAATATATGGGGAATTATCCACAATGATTATATATTTCCTATCAGCTTGAAATAGTATGTAGGTACAACTATAGAGATCTATTTCAGTTTGAACATTTCACTATCCCTTTTATATATAGTAGTATTTATGCTATATAAAGTAAACCCATCAAGAGTAAATCAATTTATTCATAGGGATATTGATTCTATAAGGGAAAACACATCAAATAAGTTTTTCGCTTTTCAATAATGGAAATCTATTCACCCCTTCAATCCACTTTTTGAACGGGATAAATTTCATACTCTATTATAAAAAATTGTAAGTTTCTTGAGGATTCATTAGAATGTAAATTCTTATTTTCCACCTACTGATATCATGAATGAAAGTGAAAATCTTTGAAGTGATCATGAAAATAATTCCCATTCATTATCACTTCTAGGGAATAAGATTGACTTATGGTTTTTTAGAATGGGTCAGGATTCCATTATATTAACTTAAAATCTATAGGAAACATCTATAGACATTGAGATGTAATAATATGTTGATGACAGTAAATATTAACATTCATTGTTTGAAGAAATAATCTCATCCCCCATTGATGTGCTATACAGGAAAATGTTTGTGCATAAGAGGACACACAAACAAGATTTATTAGTTTTATAGTGCATATGGAAGAGAACAACGATCTATATTTCATATAAAAAATGTATCATTATTTTTATCATATAATTAAATATAAATGTTGGGTGTTGGATATTGATGTGGTTCTCATTATCTTGGCATGCCCGAAAAAAAATTGAGGATTATTGTAAGAAACTAGGAGATTGAATCCCCCTCATGCTATTAAAATATATTCTTACTTCCATAAAATAATTAATTCCAATAAAATTTAAGAGTTTCAGTGCCCAATATTTAATTCTACAATAATTCCCATTATGATAAATAATGAACATATTAGGGCCCTCATAGATTTCACAGATCTTAGCCAGTACAATCTGAAGGATAATTTCCCAGTTCCTATTATAGAACTCTTGATCAATTTGCTAGTAGGATTCCAAGAACCTTTCTTTATATATGGGTACACTAGGTCAAATTAGATCTTGATTGACCTTGAGGATTCTTAATCTATTTATTTTATATTCTCCTTGATAGATATTCTTCTAAAAGGTTATTCCCTCCGAATAGAAGAATTCCAATGAAACTAACCAATTTTCCATACATCATGTGTTCAATCCTCATATGGGAAGAATTTGGGATTTCTATATCAATGATATGGTGGTAAAATCCTGGAAGTGTTGTGATCATCACACAAACCTTCATACAATATTT
Organism: Viscum album; assembly: GCA_963277665.1. Lineage (NCBI taxonomy): Eukaryota > Viridiplantae > Streptophyta > Magnoliopsida > Santalales > Viscaceae > Viscum > Viscum album. Next base: position 1,202,696,541 of record OY728164.1, read on the forward strand.
GTGAAATTTTGACATCATTGATTGAAAATTAACCCTCTGAAGTTTGATTTTGGGGAATGTTCGGGGATATTCAAATCATTACTATAAAATACCATGACATTGTGGTCAACTATGTAAAAAATAATTAAATATACATAATTAAACATAAAATAAATAATAAATATTTAATGGGGATTCATGGAATCCTTCCCTAAATCAAATGTTCTATATATTACCTACCTAGAAAAGTTCTTCCCTACAAGAATTTAATGATGAATGGAATCACTTATTATTGATTTCAGTAGGAGGGAGATTGATTATCCTATATAGTTTTGCTATAGAGATATCACTTGGTTGCCTTCCCACATAGAAAAAATAATATAGGATAGTAAAATAGTCTCCTTATATCAATATATTAATGATAGATACCAAAACCCAATATTTTGATATTGAGAAAAACAACATTCAAGTCATTTTCATGGTGAAGATATGATACATTACATGCCACACCATGAGGTATGCCTAGTCTCTCACATCATTCTATTAAAGTAAATCTTCAATCTCCCAATACATACTAGGTGTTTAGCCCCGTGGGTGGTCATCCTATAATAATATTACATGCAATTTTCAATACATACATAAATAAAAGGAAAATTACTATCCATTTTCTTCAAAAAAAAACATATTACATTGAGAAGCATGATGGTAATTACTGAGATACCTGAAAAATAGTTTTTTAAATCCCATGAAACCCCCAAAAAATTGGAGAATAATGTTTGTGGATCTTCACAACGTCTAATAGAGAAAATAATGAAAGCCCTAAAGCTCAATCAGGTACTTTAAGCGATTTGTTTGGTCTCTCGAACCCAATAAATTGTACTTTATAATTTCCTTCTACCTGAAGGTTTAACGTAAAATGAGTATGAATACCAGTATCCTATAATAGGGATTAAACTACACCAAGAAATACATATATCCCCTCATAATATAATGGAAGATTCATAGAATGTAGTAATTGGAAAAATAGTTAATACACCATAAAGATAGAATATTTTACTACTCTCATCATCTATAAGGGGATAATGGTGGAAGAATTCCATTTTGACCCAACTCTAAATCATATCCAGCACTAAAAAATGATGATGATGATGCATTAGCTAATGTATCTATATCCAAAGAAAAGATACACTAGGATAAGGCACTCTTCTTCAATTCACAATGAAGGGTAGTCACATTGGTCAACATCTGCAACATAAATGAAATAAATTTGGTTAGAACATCCTGGAGGTTTGATGATTTAATATCATTATAAACTAATACTATTACTGGATAGATGATACCATTAACATAATACCTCTAAAATGGGAACCTTTCATCAAATTGATGGAAAAAGTAATTGATATGACATTATAAATAATAATTCACACATTGTGACTATGAGAATAATAAAAAAATTCTCCGTAAATGGGGTTTTGATGGGGTCCTCCTTAGATGCATTGAAGAAGGAGAGACACCCGCTGAAATCTCAGAAGTCTATAAAGGCTAATGTTTCTCTAATCAGTGAGGAATCAGAATCTACCACCAAATTCATAGTATTTTCTATTCTATCCAAACAATGACAAAATACTATGTGAAATTTACTAGGAAATTCTATGTGTATTAATTTCATGAAAATTCCAACCATCATCCCCCAATTTTTTTCATTCTACAAAATACTCCTTTCTATTTTTTGTATGTGTAATAGACGAAACATGGTCATATCCCCTAACTATATATAGTTAATTCAAGTATATCCTAATTTCCATTGAAATATTTTTAATGGATTGATGTCATAACCCTCTAATATGTTGATATTAAGAACATAATTAAGCTTTTGAAGTCAAATATCATCACTAGACTTGGTTATTTGAATAAAAAATTACTTGAATTTTTCACCTACTTCTATTCATCCTAGTTGAAAAGGTTATGTCAAGAGTACAAGATCAATTCAAACTATTAATTTTTCTATTAAAATTTAATAAATGTGATAATATAGGGTTTCAATAATACTCTATTAAATATACACTGGAAAATGATTTATTAAAAAGGAAAATCATAGCCAAGCTCTTGTCTGCCTCATGGGCCTGTCGTACCACAACTCTCACTACCAATCAAGTGATCCCATTTTCACATTTATATGGAATAGAGTTAGTGTTTCCCATATATTTCAATCTTCCCTCACTCTAGATTTGGATCTATGATTAGTTCTTATAATAAGAACATTTATAGAACTAATATTACAAGTTATAATGACTCAATGGGAAGAGGTTAAATATAATGATAAATATTAAAGTTTATTAGAGTCATATTGAAAAAACCTTTAATATGAAAGTCCTCCTACACTAATTTATTTACAGAGATATGGTATTAGTTATTATAATCCTGGTGATACTAGAGACTAAACCTCTAATGTTGGAACCACAGTGGGAAGGACTTTACATCTTTTATAAGCTATATTTTGATGGAACATATTTCTTGTCCCTAATGGATGGGGAATGTATCATTCCCCTAAAAATATAAGGTTTCTCAAAAAATAATTTTTACAACTCCCGTGTTATCTTAATTTCCAATGAAAAAAAATATGCTTCATAACATTCAAGTCCTATGACAATACATTAAACATTATACCACACACATCATTATGGTAAAATATTAAACTACATGGTAATTATCTTTACCACATGAAATTAAACTATGAGAAGGAAGTACATCATGCATAACTCAAAATTAAATAGATTATCCCATTCCCTATGGATTCCACCCCCAATCATGATAGCTTGATCCATATGGATGTTCCTGTCATGTAATATTTCTTGGATTTAGAGAATAAAAATCCCCTTATTCCTTTCATATAAGATAGATCTATGAAATGAACCATCCTTTAAAAGAACTAAATGTGGATATATTCATTTTCTAATATGAAACTCATCGAAGAATAGATTTTCTTCCTATTCCCAATTAACAATTCCAAAATATACCCCATTTCCCCTACCTATGAGTCATATCTGTGAAAAGGAAATTTTCATCATGAACTATATGTAGATTGATTCCCATTATCACAAGATACAAAATTACACCTGAATCTCTTATCCTATATATAACGACCCATACTTTACATACGTTGTCAGTACTTCAAAATTTAAGTACACTTATTACAACATATAACAAAACCATGAAAGGACTGTATAGGTATAGTGTCTTTAGAAACTGGGAAACATAAACAACTGGTTCATAAAGCGTCTACACTACCTCCCATTTATTTCATCATATCTATAGTCCCTTTTGAAATATCTTATATAATCACCTTCTTCCTGACCTGGGGAAAGAAAACATACAAAAGGGTGAGCTCAAATTCTCAGTAAGGGTAAACAAAAGAAATATCAATCACATCATATTCATAAGAATATAACATTTTGGAAATATTACCCTGAAAACGATATCATAATTTCATAACATGTGATAAATCATGGAAGTGAAATGTAAGAACAATAATCATAACTTAAAACATGAATATTTTTGGAATACACAAATATTCATAGAGAATCATTTTTTATTAGTCAAGACTCATTTCCAAGAATATCTTAGTGGACAAAGTCCATTTCTAAACCGAGTTCATTCCTCGTTTTAGTCCTGTTTCACTGAACCGATTTAACATGTCGTTCTAGCCATGTCTATATCATGAGATATAAAATCTTTACCCAATACATTGGAGGGAGATATAGGTCCCACCCATCTTATAATAATACCATTCTTATGTGTTCCACAAAATCATAAACCATACATCATAGCATAACCCATGTAATAAAAATGGGATTCCTAAACATCGTGACATCATAGAACAATTCATATAAGATAAAGGAATTCATAAAAACAATTCCATCACAACATAATCATATCAATGTAATAATATGGATAGATATATAACCCTTTATTATCATAGATAGGAAATAATTTTGATAAAACACTTGAACTCCATTCTTGAGGAAAATATCCTTTATACTTCAAAAACACTTTTCATTTCTTAACATGTCATACAATTCTAATCTAAAAGAATTTGGTTAAAAAAAACTTGAAAACTTGTAAAGTAAGCTTCTTGGAAATAATTTTTTAAAAATCCATTCATTCTGTATAAGTAAAAAAACATTCTTCTCGTACTTTTGTCGGAGAAGTCAAAAAGTACCTCGTACAAAAAAGGACAAAAGATTCCTTTCATATCTTCTACTAAAAACTCATTGAAGGGTAAAATTGTATTTAAACCATTGTAGGTAGATGGAAATAATATTACATATTGAGGATACATGGATTTGGATGATAAAATACACCCTAGTAAATTCCAAAGTATAAACAATCTCTGATAAAAATGAGATTGTGATATTTCCCTTACCTTAGGTCTGATTTGCTTCGTAAGTGTCTGAAACTCCTGTATAATGATTTAAATAATGTCATTGACTTATTCCAGAATAATACTCATTGTTATGATATCATATATGGTCATATTCTGATCTTATTATTAGTAATATTTCATTGCTACTTGTTATTCAGGTGTTTCTTACTTTTTGTTTTTATGCGTGTTTTGTCGAATAAATTCTTATTATTCTTTTTTGGTTATAGATACCTCATTTACATAATGGTATTAGTGTAATATATATCATATTTATTCACTCAATTCATTTATTTATTCATTATGCAATGAAAATCATGTAGAATGAGTCACATCACATCGTGGAGACGGTATTCCGTACGTACGCACGAGCGATGATATCGTTCCCATGTTAGTGGAATTGTATTGGAGTGTATGTATACTATTTCATAATCAATATCACTTTACAATAATTATATATATTCATTCTTTACACCATTATACCCATCCAAGTAAGTTGGTCGTGGAAAATAGATTACACCACGGCGTGGAGACGGTATTCCGTACGTACGCACGCATAGTGATTTCGTTTTCCGTAGGATAGATAGATGGTGAAATAGGGTTATTTCATACTTAGAATAACATATTAGTATATGAGTGATAGTGGAGTTATTAATTCATAATGATACAACTAAAGAAGAAGAAGTGGAAGAAGAAATAATGTTGAAAGAATTGGTAACAGACATTACCTCTTCTTTGAAGCGCTTCTTTCAGACCTACTTTTTGGGCACTAAAATTGGTCTTTGACGAAGACCAGGAGCTCTAGTATGTTTCTAGGGAAGTGGATAAGAGCATTTTTTAGGGTTTGGCCGAGCTTTAAGGTTCAATGTGGTGAGAGGAAGAGAGGGAGGAGGTGCCCTTTTATAAGGGAGGAGAGGGGCACCTTTGGAAAAACTAAAAATATTATTTTATTATAAAGCCATATTCGGTTTTAAATAGCTCCAAATTGATTTATTTAGAAGCTAATATGGGGATGGGTCTAAATCCTATCATCCAATATAATTTTGACAAGTTTATTTTACTATTTTAACATTATTATTTAGATTTAACTTTAAGTTAGAAAATTTTACTTTTACCGTGTCTTTTTTTGTTCTTACACTATAAGTTTAATAAAATTAATATAACAAGCCAAAAGAACCCCACGTTGTTTATTATTAATATATATAACTTTATCTAAGTCATTTTGTCGAACCTTAGTTTTTTAGGAATAAAATAACAATTAATAATATAATATTTTTTTTAAAAACTATTTTATGTCAATTTTGACACTATTTAGTGATTGATTTTTGTGAAAATCATAACAGAATGATTAATTATAAAAAAGTTAATTAAATAAATACTAACATGTCATATTAACCTATAAAATTAGTGTAAATCATAAAAAGTCTCAAATTACATTTATTTGGGTATTTATGTCATCAATTATGTCAATATTTCATTAATAAGATAATTACTACATCATCTTTGTGTCATAAATAAATTAAATTATTTAATGTATAAAAATTACAAATAAAATAAAATTATGTAGGAAAACGTTTTATATTTATAATGAATATTTATAGTCGAATTTATCTCATTTATAACCCTATATTAAAAATTATTTACTTATTAAAATGTGATTTTAACTATTTTAACCCTTCTTTAAATAAATTAATAATAAATGTCCTAATCTAATCCAACTGGGCCTAAATGGTCATATTTTATTCCTAAGGTTGTTCTTGGTCTAATTACACTTATCCAATAGAATTAGGACATTTTTTAGGGTAATAATAATATCATTTTTACCCTTAATTACCCTATTTACTTTTAACCGTGGTAAATAAAATTAAAAAGTTACTATTTACCAAAAATTATTTTCATCTCATTGAACCACATTTTACATAATGATATCAACCTTTTCTCTCAGATTTTTAAAATTCCACTCACATAAGTGGTAAAATTAAGTTTTATGTAAATTTGAAAATTCTCCTAGGAGGTGGGTAAAAGACGGTGAAAATTCAATAAAATTTTTATATATCTAAAATTATTATAAAATGACTCCAATGAAGTGAATTGAACTTATATAGGTATTATGTATAAATTTTTACCTAAAATAGATTTAAATAAAATAAATAATTATTTAAATAAAAAGTCGGTTTTTAAATATTAACCCAGTGTTTTCAATATTCATCAAAAATTGAAATTTTTCAGAAAAATACCAAAATTTCATCCTAGGATAATTTCGATATTCCGAATCCAAAAATGAAGTCCATTTTGAAAAATAAAATATAAAAATTTTCAAAAAGTGGTTATTACTATTCATAACGGCTAGTTTTAATAATATTTTAATAGCATATCGTTGTTTAGTGAAACTCGATATAGCGTACGACAAAAGCTATCAAGGAAGGTCATGATTGCATGTAAAGCAAGCCAATCTAGTGTTGTGTGTAGTGAAAGATTCCTTTGAACATAAAAAACAAAATATTTCTTATAAAAGTCTCGGGTGTTACATTCTACCCCCATTAAAATGAATTTTTCCCTCGAAATTCGTCACTTGTAACAAATATTTGAGGATACCTCTCCCTCATCATATCCTCAAGCTCCCATGGTGTTTCTTCTAATTGGTGGTTCCTCCATAAAACTTTCACCAAGAGAGTGGTCTTGTTCCGTTGGACTTTTTCACTACGATCGAGCATCTCTATTGGCTGTTCTTCATAAGAAAGATCTTGTTCTGGTGGTACAACTTCTGAGCTGAGTACATGTGAAGGATCGGGTATGTATTTTCCCAGGAGAGATACATGGAACACATCGTGAACTTGAGAGAGATTCGGTGGAAGTGTCCATCAGTAAGCTACCTTCCAAACACGATCCAGTATTTTGAAAGGACCTATATACCTAGGGCTCAGATTTCCCATCTTTCAAAATCTCATTACTCTCTTCCAAGGAGATATTTGTAAGAACACTTTATCACCCACTTCAAACTCTATGTCTTTTCTTCAGTTGATGGCATAGCGTTTTTGTAAACTCTGAGCTACTCTTATGTGTTGTTGAATAGAAAGGACCTTTTCTGCCATCTCATCAATAATATTAGGCCCTAATTGCTTTCTTTCCCCAACTTCACCCCAGCAAGTTGGAGTCCTGCATATCTTTCCATAGAGAGATTCATAAGGAGAAATCTGAATACTGGAGTGAAAGCTATTATTATAAGAAAATTCCACCAAAGGTAGGTGTTGATCCCAACCACCATTGAAATCCATAGAGCAAGATCTCAACATTTCTTCTAGAGTTTGAATTGTCCTCTCAGACTGACCATCTATTTAAGAATGTTAAGCAGTGATGAAACTCAACTCTATATCCAGAGTATGCTGAAGACTTCACCAGAACTTTGAGGTAAACCTCGGATCCCGATCAGATATAATTGAAAGTGGTACTCCATGTAATCTTACCACTTCCTTTACATATACCCTGGAAAGATGATCCAGAGAGAAATCCTCTCTAATAGCAATAAAGTGTGCAGACTTTGTAAGACGATCAACTATGACCCAGATAGCATTATTGGCTTTGGATGTTTTAGGAATTCCTATGACAAATTCCATAGTGATGTTTTACCATTTCCATTCGGGTATGGGTAATGGTTGTAACATCCCCTTAGACTTCTGTCTCTCAGCTTTAACTTGATGACAAACCAAGCATCGAGAGATATATTCAGCAACATCTCTTTTCATGCCATCCCACCAGAATTAATCTTTCAGGTCCCTATATATCTTTGTGTTTCCAGGATGAATAGAGAATGAAGAACTATGAGCCTCATCCACCATCTCCTTCTTTAATTCGGGGATGGGAGGAACAAAAACCTGATTCCTGAACTTTATTATCCCATCACAATCAAGGTCAAATTCAGGAACATTTCTCACCTTCTATTGTAACTCTACATCATCTTTCTGTGCCTCTTTAATCCTAACATGTATAGATGGTTGAATATTCATTTGAGAAAGATACGATTATCCCCTTACATTATAATTCCAAGATCCATACTTTGTAAATCCATAAATATTGGATCTTTTGTGATCCTCGTCATGGATAAACTAGCATGGTCTTGTCGACTTAATGAATCTGTCACCTTGTTTGCTTTCCGAGGGTGGTAATGAATTGAGTAGTCGTAATCCTTAATCAGCTCCAACCATCTTCTTTGGCATATATTCAGCTCCTTTTGTGTGAAAATATAAATTAAACTTTTATGATCAGTATAAATATCACACCATTCTCTATAAAGATAATGACTCCAAATCATTAATTCAAATATTACCGCAACTAACTCCAAATCATGATTTGGGTAATTTTTCTCAAGGATTTTTAACTCTCGTGGGGCATATGCTATCACCATATCATTTTGCATAAGAACACACCCCAATCCCTTCTTGGATGCATCACTGTAAATCACAAACCTTTATCCACTACAAGGAAGTGTGAGGACAGGTGCACTAGATGACCTTCTTTTCAACTCCTTGAAATTCTCTTCACATTCCTCCGTCCAAACAAACATACCTCATTTCCGAGTCAACCTGGTGAGTTGATTAGATAATCGTGAAAAATCATTCACAAAACGTCGGTAATATCCATCCAAACCAAGAAAACATCTGATCTCAGTTACTTTTGTCGGTCTCTCCCATCTTTTGATAACCTCTGCTTTTGCTGGATCCACAGATATCCCCACTTTTGAGATTATGTGACCCAAAAATGAAACTTTTTGAAGCCAAAATTCACACTTGTTAAATTTGGCATAAAGCTTCTCCTTACTCAGGGTCTTCAATATAATTCTCAAGTGATCTTCATATTCTTCCTTGCTCTTTGAATATAAAAGAATATCATCTATAAAGACTACCACAAACTGATCAAGATAGTCTCTAAAGACTCTATTCATCAAATCCATGAAGATAGCATGGGAATTAGTAAGACCAAATGGCATCACTATAAATTCATAGTGTCCATACCTTGTACAGAAAGCCGTCTTTGGTATATCCTCCCTTTTGACCCTTAATTGATGATACCCTAAATGATGATCAATCTTGTAAAAGTATTGATCTCCAAGTAGTTGGGAAAATAAGTCATCAATGCGTGGTAGAGGATATTTGTTCTTGATAGTGACCTTGTTAAGTTCTCGATAATCAATGCAGAGTCTCATTGATCCATATTTCTTCTTAACAAACAGAACAGGTGCTCCCCACGGTGACGCACTAGGGCGTATGAACCCCTTATCATGATTCTCTTGGTGTTGCTTCTTCAATTCCTGCAACTCAATTGGGGCCATTCTATAAGGTGTCTTTGAAATAGGTAAACCACCCAGTACGAGTTCTGTTGAAAACTCAACTTCCCAATTTTGTGGAAGACCCAACAATTCCTCCGGAAAGACATCGTCAAACTTTTGTACAATGGGAATATTCTTATTCATGAGTTTCTCACAAACCATTTGAGATAAATAACCTTTATTTAGTGGAATAAAGACCCAGAAGATGGAAGAAATTTCCACTGGAAGTTTATGTTCATCCTTGCATCGATAGACGATCAATGATTGATCTGGAATATGAAATGTGACTTCCCTTATTTGGAAATTGATATGAGCTCCATATAGAGAAATCCAATCCATGCCAAGAATCACATCAAATTCCACTATAGGAAGGATCACAAGATTTTCAGGGAAGCACTTTCCCACAATCATCAATCGGAGAAAAATTATAAACCTTTGATGCAACTATTGTGCCATTAGGGGTTGCCACAGCTAACTCAACATCTAATTGTTGATGTAATACGGTGATACCCTTAGAAAATTCTTCAGAAATAAAGGAGTGGGTGGATCTAGAATCAAATAAAACATTTTCTATATTAGAGTGGATGGTAATTGTACCTTTCACCACATCTTTATCTTACTCCACATCGCTGATAGAAATTGCATGTGACTTTCCTTTGCCTCTTGCATTAAGTGTTTGTTGACGTCGACCATCATCATCCCCCCTTGGATTTGGGAATTGATTGGAATAATGACTCATCTCCTTGCACTTGAAACATTGAAGTGTAGTAGGTTCATTCTGTGTATCCCTTCCTTTATTTTCATCATTATACATCTTATTCCCATCATTGCGGCATTCAAATGCTTGATGACCTTCCTTTCCACATTTGAAACATTTACTTGTCCCTTTAAGACAACTCCCTCCATGTTTCGTTCCACACTTTGAGCATAAGGAAAAACTCAGCTTCTTTTTAGTGTGGTCTTTAGATTTTCCTTTGAATTCCATTTTCCTCTTATTATAAAACTCATATGACTGATGGGTTACTCCAACCTCCATCTCAACTTTGAGAGAACATCGAACAATTTCCTCGTAGCTATTGAAATCCCTTATGGATAATGCCCTTCAAAGACTTGGTTTTAAGCCACTAAAGAATCAATTGATATTACTCTCAGGTTGGATAATAATACTAGAAGCATACCTTGCAAGTATTGTAAAATTTGCTTCATAGGTACCAATAGATTCATCATCTTTTTGCTTTAGTTCAAGAAACTCATTATCCATATTTGTTCAAAGAACACGAGAAAAGTACTTATTGAAAAATTAGTTCTTGAACTCGTCCCATTCCATGGACTCAATTTCATCTCTTTGACTCGTATTCTAGATAATACTCCACCATTGATCAGCATCACCTTCCAAATGATATACTAATAAGATGACTTTATCATCTTCAGAACATTGGAGAACTGAAAATATCTTTTCAGTAGTACTAATCCAATGTTCATCAACTAATAGATCAATAGACCCGCTGAATGAAGGTGGACACTGCCTCATGAAGGATTCAACAGAATGTTGCTCCTTCCTTTGCTCGTTTGGAAGTCTTGCATAATTTATAGCTTGAGAAAGTTGTGTGAGCATGTCTACAAGATTTTTCATTCTAACTCCCATAGTGTTTGGTTCCTCAGGGGGACAATCATTGCATTTCCCGTCGCATTCCGCATTAACACGGTTCCTTCGGGTTCAAGGCATTGACTAAAAAAAAGAAGAATAGTGTGAGAAACACTAATTATAATAGGAAAACCACATAATCAAGAATATAATTTCACACATAAGGTATTATCCTTGGTTATTCATGTACATTTCTAAAACACTAATATTTTGTTCAATGCATAGACTTATCCTTACGATTCTTACTAAGGCTTTCACATCCTAGTTTCCAAAGGTTGACTATACCTTTCCTCTAATACCAAATATAACGACCCATACATTACATACATATTTAGTACTTCAAAATTGAAGTACACTTATTACAACATATAACAAAACCATGAAAGCACCATAAAGGTATAATGTCTTTAGAAACTGGGAAACATAAACTACTGGTTCATAAAGAGTCTACACTACCTCCCATTTATTTCATCATATCTATAGTCCCTTTTGGCATACCTTACTTAATAACCTTCTTCCTGACATGGGGAATGAAAACATACAAAAGGGTGAGCTCAAATTCTCAGTAAGGGTAAACAAAGAAAATATCAATCACAACATATTCATAAGAACATAACATTTTGGAAATCTTACCCTGCAAAAGAGATCATAATTTCAAAACATGGGATAAATCATGGAAGTGAAATGTAATCACAATAATCATAACTTAAAACATGAAGCTTTTTGAAATACACACATAATCATAGTGAATAATTTCTTATTTTTCAAGACTCATTTCCAAGATTATCTTAGTGGACAAAGTCCATTTCTGAATAGAGTTCATTCCTCGTTTCAGTCCTGTTTCACTGAACCAGTTTAACCATCCGTTCCGGCCATGTTTATCTCATGAGATATAAAATCTTTACCCAATTCATTGGAGGGAGATATAGGTCCCACCCATCTCATAATGATACCATTCTTATGTGTGCCATGAAATCATAAACCATACATCATCGCATAACCCACGTAATAAAAATGGGATTCTTCAACATCGTGACATCATAAAACAATTCAAATAAGATAAAGGAATTCATAAAAATCATTCCATCACAACATAACCAAATAAATGTTATAATAGGGATAGAAACAGAACCCTTTATTATCTTATATGGAAAATAATTTGGATAAAAAACTTGAACAACATTCTTGAGGAAAATATCTTTTCTACTTCAAAAAAAATGTTTCCTTTTTTAACATGTCATACAATTTTAAACTGAAAAAAGTTGATTAAAAATAAAATTGAAAACTTGTAATGTAAGCTTCTTGGAAATAATGTTTTCAAAATCCATTCATGCCATATAAGTAAAAAAACATTATTCTCGTACTTTTGTCAGAGAAGTCAAAAGTACCTCGTATGAAAAATGTCAAAAGATTCATTTCATATCTTTTACTAAAAACTCATCGAAGGGTAAAATTGGATTTCAAAAATTGTAGGTTGATGGAAATAATGTTACATATTGAGGAAACAAGGATTTGGGTGATATAATACACCCCAGTAAATTCCAAAGTATAAACAATCTCGGATAAAAATGAGATTGTGATATTTCCCCTACCTTAGTTCCAATTTGCTTTGTAAGTGTCCGAACCTCCTGTATAATGATTTAAATAATGTCATTGACTTATTCCAGAATCATACTCATTGTTAGGATATAATATATGGTCATATTATTAGCTTATTATTAGTAATATTTCATTGCTACTAGTTATTCAGGTGTTTATTAATTTTTGTTCTTATGCTTGTTTTGTGGAATAAATTCTTATTCTTATATTTAGGTTATAGATACCTCATTTCCATAATGGTATTAGTGTAATATATATGATATTTATTCACTCAATTCATTTATGTAATCATTTTTCAATGAAAATCATGTAGAACGAGTCGCATCACATCATGGAGACGGTATTCTGTAAGTACGCACGAGCGATGATATCGTTCCCATGATCGTGGAATTGTATTGGAGTGTATGTATACTATTTCAGAATCAATATCACTTTACAATAATCATATATATTCATTCTTTACACCATTATACCCATACAAATATGTTGGTGGTGGAAAATAGGTTACACCACGACATGGAGACGGTATTCCGTACGTACGCATGCGCGGTGATTTCATTTTCCGTAGGATGGATAGATGGTGAAATAGGGTTGTTTCATACATATAATAACATATCAGTATATTAGTGATACTTATCTTATTAATTCATAAAGAAACAACTAATGAAGAAGAAGTGGAAGAAGAAATAAAGTTGAATGAATCGGTAACAGACATTACCTCTTCATTGAAGCGCTTCTTTGAGACCTCATTTTAGGGCACTAAAATTGGTGTTTGAAGAAGCCAAGGACCTCTAAAATGTTTCTAGGGAAGTGGAGAAGAGAATTTGGCAGGGTTTGGCCGATCTTGAAGGCTCAAATGGGTGTGAGGAAGAGAGGGAGGAGGTGCCCTTTTATAAGGGAGGAGAGGGGCACCTTTGAAAAAACTAAAAATATTATTTTATTATAAAGCCAAATTCGGTATTAAATAGCTCCAAATTTATTTATTTAGAAGCTAAGGTGGGGATGGGTCGAAATCCTCTCATTAAATATAATCTGGACAAGTTTAGTATACTATTTTAACCATATCATTTAGATTTAACTTTAAGTTAGATAATTTTACTTTTACCGTGTCCTTTTGTGTTCTTACACTATAAGGTTAATAAACTTACTATAACAAGCCAAACAAACACCAAGTTTTTTATTATTAATATATATAACCATATGTAAGTCATTTTACAAACCTTATATTTTTAGGAATAAAATAACAAATAATAATAAAATATTTGTTTTAAAAACTATTTTATGTCAATTTTGACACAATTTAGTAATTGATTTTTGTGAAACTCATAACAGAAAGATTAATTCTAAAAAATTTAATTAAATAAATAATAACATGTCATTATCACCTAGAAAAATATTTTAATTAATAAAAAGTCTCAAATTACTTTTATTTGGGTATTTATAACATCATTTATGTCAATGTTTCATTAATGAGATAATTACTACATCATCATTGTCTCATAACTAAATTAAATTATTTAATGTCTAAAAATTACAAATAAAATCCCATTATGTAGTAAATCGTTTTAGATTTCTAATGAATATTTGTAGTTGAATTTATCTCATGTATAACCCTATATTAAAAATTATTTACTTAATAAAAATTTATTTTAACTATTTTAACCCTTCTTTAAATAAATTAATAATAAATGTCCTAATCTAATCCAAGTGGGCCTAAATGGTCATATTGTATTCCTAAGGTTGTTTTTTTTCGAATTACACTTATCCAATATAATTAGGACATGTGTTATGGTAATAATAATATCTTTTTTACACTTAATTACACTATATACTTGTAACCGCGGTAAATAAATGTAAAAAGTTACTATTCACCAAAAATTATTTTCATCTCATTGAACCACATTTTACTTACTGACATCAACCGTGTCTCTAAGATTTTTGAAATTCCACTCACAGAAGCGGTAAAATTATGTTTTATGTAAATTTTCAAATTCTCCTAGGAGGTGGGTAAAAGACGGTGAAAAGTTCAATAAAATTTTTATATATCTAAAATTATTATAAAATGGGTCCAATGAATTGAATTGAACTTATATAGGTATTATGTATCAATTTTGACCTAAATTAAATTTAAATAAAATAAATATTTATTTAAATAAAAAGTAGGTTTTTAAATAGTAACCTAGTGTTTTCACTATTCATCAAAAATTGAAAGTTTTCAGAAAAATACCAAAATTTCACCCTAGGCTAATTTCGATATTCCGAATCCAAAAATGAGGTCCATTTTCAAAAATAAAATTTAAAAAATTTCAAAAAGTGGTTATTACTATTCATAACGACTAGTTTTAATAATATTTTAATAGCATATCGTTGTTTAGTGAAACTCGGTATTGCGTACGACGCAAGCTATCAAGGAAGGTCGCGATTGCGTATAAAGCAAGCCAAAATAGTGTTGTGTGTAGTGAAATATTCCTTTGAACATAGAAACAAAATATTTCTTATAAAAGTATCGGGTGTTACACTAGACATGGATGCATATTTCAAAAAAAAATATTTTTTCTTAGTTTTCAAGACATCCTAGTGATGTTTCACTTCCCTGATTGAACTGCAATATCTTAGGGATTAATTACCTTTTTATAAACATGAACCATATCTGAATAGAATAAGTCCCACAAAAATATTATATACCTTTTAAAAAAATGAATCATCTTATGTATGATCCATATCTATATATGAGCCTTCATCATAGAGTTCTCAATATTTGAACTTCAGCTTGAAATGGTATCCTTTGTCCACAAGCTTGAATTTAATGGATAAAACAAGACCAAAACTATGTGTGGAGATATTTATGTTATTACCGGATATATAGTGATGTTAGGATTATATATCCAAGTCCAAGCTATAATTTACAAAAACATATATTCCCTCCCTTCATGTGATCTCGATCTATGATTTAATCCAAAATAAAACTACATATGGATTGATTAATATCAACACATGATGCATACTGATTTAATGATCCTCTATCCTAGTATCATCCACCAATTAAAAATTAAATTCCCCATTTCTCTAGTCATATTATCCATATCATTGAATGGGACCAAAAAAATAAGAACTATGTGTTTCTTGGTTCATATTATAATGGGATATATAGAGGTTCCTTGATATCTAATCTTGGGCCATGCCTCAAACAACAAGAAAAAAAACCTTCCCCGATTTAAAATTCATATCTACATGTGGGATTTTTTGGAAAAACTATGTGAAGCACGATTCTTACCTCTATAGTATAAATAGTGACCATAGGAATCCTTTTCCTAGGCCTAGATTCAATATAAAAAAATACACCACTTCACCAGAGTATCTTTGTACTACTAATGAAACTTCTATTTTTGAAATAAACCTATACTGAGGTGAAGCCCATATGTCTTCCCTCTCACAAGATCTTGATTTTTTTGTGGTAACTAAATAATATATCCCTTTCTATTTGGAATGAGTCAGATCTACCAGTGAATCTTAGACATTGGTATCTTCATGAAACTATAGTAAAAAATTCCCTCACCCCTATGTAAGAGTTTGAATTAATAGTGAATTAAAATATAAGGACTATGTATGGATTGACTCCTATTATTACAAGATTTGTGTCAATTCTCAAAACTCTTAAAATAGGTCTATCCATAGAGTTCAGAATTCCCTTAACCTCATCATGATTCTAGATTAGATCACTATCCATTAATAATGGGTCTTGTACATTTTCATAACTAAGAATAATTTATTTACACCACTAAAAAATTTAGAGCCCCACAAAAGTATAAATAATTAAAATCTTCATCACTTTCATATGATTTGGATCTGTGTTTGATCTATTGACATGGATTCCCCCATGTTTAGACATGTATTTAAAAAATATCCCTTTAATTTATATCTAATTCATATATTTGTTGGGGAAAATATTTATAATTACTATTTTTGACTTGATTCCACTCATTAGTAGATACACCTAGATCCAATATTCAAGGAACAAATGTAAGTTTTATTAGACAAAATTCCCTCCCCTTCCATGAAATTTTTTTTCCATTGGAGGTCTATTCATCATCTTATACCTAGTAATGTGATAACAAGAAAATTACTGACTCTATAATTCATCCCACACTCCTATACCTATATATTATAAAATTTTCCCATTTTCATGTCTCCCAATTTCCATTTACCCTTATACAACACACATGCTCTTATAGTCACTTATTCATTATCAGAAAAAAACTGACTTGCATGAGATTAGAGGTTTTGGTTGATCTTCTCGTAAATCATGATTAGGATGCATCATGTATGAATTATGGGAAACCTATGTCATTGTTAAGTGAACTTAAATTTCATGGAACAATCATCCATTTCAAATGTCATTAAACAATCATTCATATGTCTTAGTTGTAAAACATTATACTATATTAAAAATCCTCCTCACCATAGGACTTTTAAATTAATAAATTCATAATCACTATAAGATGTTAAACTACACTATAAACATCCTCATCACATGAATATAAACTGTGATACAACCTCTATATCTTGGATTATAGATCCCATGATATTTTTTTTTAAACCCCATTGTCATGTGCCAAAAATTTTTGGCGTTTATTCCTTGATTTAATTTTATTCCTCACTATGATCATGAATCACATGATCTTATTTTTCATGGTCAATAACTCCATTTGGTATAACTAGCATCATCATTAATAAATACAAGATGCAAATTTTTTTTCATTTTTGGACATTAATTCACTCAATAATGGGTTAGTTTTAGATACTCTATTTAGTTATGTATGAGTTAGATCTATATAAGAGTCCCAACATATAGATATATATCCGTAGACTTATGTAGGGGTAAAATTTCTCCCCCATTCATACACCCCAACCAATGTATGTTTTCTCAAAAGATACTTTTCATAAAATACAAATCAGCTCAAAACAACTTGGATATATAATGTTAAATTATATCAATGTTTTCCAAGTAGTATGTTGAAAAAATTCATAGCAAAAGTTCCTTGTCGCATGAGACTAAACTATAGAACGTCAAGGTCCCCAATCCATTTCCATAAAATATAATGTTCGTATTATCCATTAAGACTAACAATTTCTCTATCAATGAAAAGAGGTATAAAACTCAAATGTATATTTTATGTCTTATAAATAATTCTCTAAAACATTGAGGTGAAAATCATATCCAGATTATATAAAATAAAATTTGGTACTCCATGTGACCATATCACTTCATTAATGTGCATCCTAACAAGCTAATCAAGAGGTAAATTGTCTATTAGGGAAATTAAATTCACTAGTTTTATATTATGGTTAAATAAAACCCAAATTCCATTATTAACATTAGATTTTTTGATGTTACCAATGATAAAAAACAAGCTATTTTTTCCTATTTATATTCGTTTATGGGTAATGGTTATAACACTCTTTTAAAATTTAGTGTCTTTGTAATAACTTGATGACGTGTATAGCATATAAATACATACACATAAATAATAATTTTCTATTATTTCCCCTATAAATGATCTTATAGATCTCTATACATCTATAAAAATCATGGACGAATAGAGTATGATAGACTATGAGATTCATCTAACAACCCAATTTCGAGGTACCATAATGATGCCACGCATAATCAGTTTCAGAAACTTATCATTCCATCAGAGTGATGTTTAAACATTGGTACATTTATTACCATATTCTCAAGTTATAAATCTTTTAATCATGATAATTCAATCCTCACACAGATTACTGGATGGACATTCATCTAAAAATAATGAATCTATCCCCTTTCCTCATGAAATATAGATCCATATTTTTTAAATAAATAAAAATTATATTCATTTTAATCATTTTCATAGAAAAACTAATATACTCTTTCCAACTCATAGCATCATCCATATAATTTTATTTCCTAGGAAAGTAATTTTTTTTAGTATTAAAAATAATTAATAAACTACATCCATATGTTTTCCTTCATACTCAAATATATATGTATAAATATATACTTTAATACTTAATATTTGTTGTATATATCATAAAATTTGAGATAATGGTAATGAATTTATGTTTTTCAGTGTAAATAATACTAAAACCAACTCCAAATCATGATTTAGATAATTCGGATAATTAATTTTTAATTATTATGACACATAATCTATCACCATATCATTATGCATGAAAAAGCATTGCCTACCTTTCATTGATTCATTACTAAAGATCACAAACTATACAAAATTTCATGTTACTGTGTGTATTGGTGTGCGGACCATCATTCCACTTAGTTCCCCAAATGTTTCTTTATATTCATTTACCCAAATAAACATTACTCACTCTAAGGTTAAATTGGTTAGTGGATTTGATATTTTTTAGAAATTATTCTCAATAAATCAATAATATCTTACACAAAAAAGAAAAATAAGGATCTCATAATAAATGGTTGGTTTAGAAAAGCTCTGTTTAGCTTCCATAATTTATGGATCCACTTATATACCCTCACATGATAACATATAATCAAATAAGGAAGCATTATATATCCATATTTCAAACATGGTAAATTTTTCATACAACAACTATTTCTTTGGTTCCTTTAATCCTTAAGTGATATTCATTATATTACATTCACTTTGAGGAATATGTTCATATTCAATAAATATTTCAAAAAATATAATTCAGATAATATATAGATACTATATTAATTAAATCCATAAAGTGGGCATGGAAATAATTAAGTTTGAATAACATCACTCTAAATTCAGTGTTTATACCTCATATAAATTATTTTTTTGGGTATCTCTTCACTTCTAAAACATAATTGATAATATGAAGATAAAATATCAACCATAAAAAATATTTTCCTCACCATATTTCATCAAAAAAATTATAAATATATGATATAGGATACAAATTTTTAATTTTGATATTATTTAGTTCTTGAAGATTAATACATAGACACATTGATCTATCATTCCATATAAAAATTCAAAATGTACACTAATTGGTGAAATACATGGATGAATGAGTCCATTATCTAGATTTTCTTGGAGTTTGTTCATCAGTTCCTACAAATCATTCTTGTATATTATATATGGAGTCTTTGAAAAAAATAATTTACTGAGAATGAGTCCTATTTAAAAAAAATTGCTTGATTTGTAGGAATACATGGTAACTTTTCTAAAAATAGTTGGAAATGATCATTCAATAGGTATATATTTGTTTCCAAATTTCCCTCCAACAATATGAGATAAATACCCACGTTGAATAGGATTCAAGATATATATAATTGATTTAATTTCTATTGGATTTTCATATTTATCCTTACAAAAATAAAAAACAATAGGATTGATTTTAATATAAAAAGTGACTTCCCTTCCATATAAATTGGTATGGGATTTATATAATGAAATCAAATCCAACCCTTAAATAACATCAAATATCATATGATGGAGAATAAAATGATTTATAGGGGAAGAATTACCACAACATTCAATGGGATAAAATTTGAAAACTTGAGATTCAATAATCATATCATTATATATTTTCACATAAAATTTAATATCTAAAAAATAAAGAAATATATTTACATTTCAGGAAATTTTCTTGTTATAATGGAATTCAAATAACAAATCTCTATTATTATATTTCAATATTCAGTCATACATATAACCACCCAATAATAATCATTATATATTGAATCCCTTACTAACAATGGTTAGCATGACCAAAAAACATAGTAAATCAGAGTGATTAATCATGAAGAATATTTCATTTTAATTATAAATAATTACAGATTATTTTTAATCATTTATATTATAGGTTTAACCATAGATATTATGTACTATATTCAATTAAAATCATTCATAATTTTTCAAAAGAAATATTTCAGTTATCAAAAGCATTTCCCATTGGTATTTAAAAACTAGATGTGTGGTTGTGGACCATTCACCGTGAAATTTAATTATGTCTAAGATATATTAGACCCACTCATTTTTGAGTTATTTCTCAAATATTCATAAATTGAAAACCCATGTCCACTTGTAATATCCATATAGGGATTTTTTTTAGAAAACAACATAATATTCACCTTACCAAATAAATATTATTTTATTATTCATTTAGCTTAATACCTAGGTATTTTTTCAAGGTTCTCTATTCCTTAATTAAAAAAAATTCCAAACCATGCTCTGATACCAACATAGGTTAACCATTCATGACATAAATAAATGTGGAATTATTTTGAGATGGATATTCAAAATCTAAGAAAATTATACACAACCCCAAACCATAAAGTTTTAGTTTCTTTATCACCTTGATACATATTAATTTTATTTTATATAAGATATTAACATCTCATAGAAATTTTATCATGTAAATACCCTTCTAGATATGACATACATAGAATCTTCAGTCAAAACCTTGGAAAGGAAATAATAATAATGGTTAATCTCATATTCCATTTAAAGGTAAATATATGGGATAATAATAAATGATCATTCAATAGAATAATGGTATAAGAAAATAATCATTACATAATGAATTCATACCCAATAGATTATATATCACTAATCATGATTCATATAATAAATCATTTTCATTGTAAAATAAAATGTTTATATGAGTGTGGAATAATCAGTAATCCAGCATGATCCCTAATAACATAACATGAACATAATTATATTGTGAAAACATCATATTATATAATTTTTAACATGTGTAAATTGAAACAGTTTCACTCATTATTTTAATTTCATGAAATTAGGTCTTTACATAGGCATGCACACAACAAACCAAGTCTACACATAAATTTATGGACATGAATCCAAGTACATGCATTAATTTTTTGACATGATACTTGGTCCACACATCTTGTTGTGAACGTGAAATCTAGTTCATGAAGAATATAATTATCTAAAGATATTTTAATCTTTACCCAATTCATGGGAGTGTTATAAAGGACCCGCATATCACATAATTATAATCCATTCAAATGTTTTCCACAAGATCCAAAAAAAATTATTTCATAAAAACATAACACATGGGAAAATTGCTTTTTTTTTAAAATCCATCATCTTAGACATAAACTATATAGAGAGTAAAGAAGTATAGTATTGGAGAATCAAATACCTAGTAAAACGTAACTAACATAACAATATCTCATCATAGATAAAATGTATTTAAAATATCACTTAAAACATTTCATGAGAAATACCATATCATTTTAAAATATTTTTTTTAAATTTAAAAAATATAAAGGAAATACATTTCAATGTAAATAAATACTGAAAATAATAATATAATCGTTATAAAAATGGATTGTCCAAATTATGATAACATTCTATCATTTTTTAGTCATTATAATAAAGATTAAATTCACTCCATTAGAGAAAGTAAAATATTTGGAGAATGAAATGAATATTATTTATTAATAATTCTTGTAAAAATGAAAACATTGGAAAAAATTAATTTAAAAAATAATTTATATTATTAAAAAATATTAATGTTTTTTTAGATATGGATATGGAAAACAATGATGTATGGTCGAATGTAGAGAAATATGGTATGATTTAAAAAAAATATTCAAAGACATTTTCTTTTCCAAGGATAGTGAAATAGAAAAAAAACTATGCAATTATTGAAATAAACATATGATTAAATGATTAATGGGGATTTTTAGGAATTTATCATTTAATTTCCCTTTAATAGGTATTCATTCATAGTCAACCTTTATTAATGTGTTATTGAAACGTAAATCCCTTACTTCAAGTCTCATCATTCATCATAAACATTAAATTATCTCGTATAATAAAAATAGTATTATTTAAAATATATTCTAGAAAAATATTCATATATATCATAAAAAATCAGATTAAATTAGCATATCATACCACCTATTAATTAATAAATATTTATAAAAATCATTTTTCTTAAAGAAAAAATTGTCACTATTCTTGTATATTTTATTTGATGGCTTTAAAAATTGGACCTTGGTCATTTATTCATCTTATAAATAATTGTAATAATGAAATATGTTTCATATTTATTTATCATAAAAAACAATTTTTGTTATTCATAATAATTGTTGATGAGAAAAGAATTACATCAATTTCTAGAGATGGTAGTCCCAACATACGGATGGGTGAGTATTACACTATTTGATGGTTGGAATTTAAGTATTTTAAATTTTAATTTAACATTAAGTAATTATTATTTTATCATAGATACCATATATATTTATTAACTCTATAAATATTACAATCCACATAAGTATAACATAAAAAATGAATCACATCTCTCTATGGTGGTGGTATTCTGCTGCATAGCCCGAGCGTCCTAATCGTTTTTCAACAGATGGAATAATAAAGAACAAGGTAAGAAATTATAATAACAGAAGTATAATATATTCATAAATATCATATAAAAATATTAAAACCATTTTAATAATTAACCATTAATTATGTTTATGGATAATAAATCATACCACTATGTGGAGGTGGTAGACCACTTGTACATTATATTTTCATATTCTCATTTCACTAAATAGATGTAAAAAATTGTTAATCCAACATCTTAATATTAATTTAATATATTAGTGAATGTAAAATTACAATTTTAAAAGAAATACCTTATATTAATTGGAGGTATAACTTCAAGAAAAAATGAAAGTGGTTAGGTAAGATGATTACCTCACAATATTTATAACTCCTTTTTATTTCGTATTATGCACACTTGGAATTGTATTTTAAGAAGACCAAGACCTATATATATTGGAAAGTGATATTTATAAGACAAATTTTTAGGGTTTTGTGGATCTAGATGGATCATAGTGGTGTAAATAAGATATATGTTGGGTGTCCTTTTAAAATTGGGGGTAGTGGAAAACCATTATTATATATAGATGATTAAAATATTATTAACTCATATTTATTGAAAAATTGTTCCATAAAAAATATAATTTTTAGAATAAGGTGATATTTTTGGAAATCTTGTCATCTAATAATTCTTTTTTGAAAAATTTTATCTTTATCACATTGTCTAAATAAAGTTTACCTATTTTCCCTTTCTTAGGAGGTAATAATATTTTTTCTATGGTTACTATTCACATTGACCATTATTGAAATATCATTAATTAATAAATTTTTAAATGATATTTAAAAATTGGGAATAAGTTATTAATGATTGAATCAGTATAAATGGTATAAATTTAATTAATATAAAAATGCATATCTCAATTAAAAATACTTTTCCTTAAAAATGGTTGTTTATATCTATATGTATTTTTATACCAAGGGCATGTATAATATTGATATTAAAAGCATAAAAAGATTTTTTTTGGAAAAAAACTATATAATACGATATTAAAACCTATATAAATTAAAATCTATCATTTCAAATTCTATAAATGAAAATATATTTTGATTTTATTAAATATGTATTTTCACAATTCACCCAAAAATCAACATTTAGAGAAATTTCCCTAATAATCACCCATAGCTAATTTGGACATTATCATTTCATCAATTATATAAATTTTATAAATTTATATTTACAAATTAGTAGAAATTATGTATAATATTTTCATACAAAATAAAATTAAAACCATTTCTTATGAATACATATCTATTGAGAATAACAAGCCTTTTCTGAAAAGTGGGTATTTATTTTTAAATACATTTTCATTTTATAAAAAACAAGTTATTTATAATTTTTTCATTCTTATTCATTCTTTGAATTTAATTAATATGTTATGACTATATATTATATTAATGTTCATTTAGAATATTGATTTAATATATCATAAGTTATCTAAGAAATTAAATTTAATTGTAGAGAAATATGTTATAAAATATTGGGTGTCATAAAATATTATTTCACATTAAATTTGAAAATATAAAACAAGGCCACAAAAAAATTTAATTAGTTATAATAGGCATCCATACACTACATACATGCCATGAAATCCATGAGACAAAAGAATTCCATTGAACAATAATCAGGAAAGGAATACAATATATGCATAAAATGAAATCTAATATATAATAATAAAATATTATTAATGGTTCATAGGAATCACCCAATTACTCATCTATTTAGGTCTGAAATTTGAGATGGGGATCCTAGGTGAATATTAATGAATCTTTCATGTCCTGATTGTCCAAATAAACTAACATGGATCCATAATGAATAAGGAGATGAAATAAAATCCTTAGGCCATTAGAATATATTCTAGGTACTTAGGAGACATAGAAATAGCTCACAATGTCAAATATATTACTCAATAAAGGAATTACACTCTTTAGTTGGGATTTTTCTTATCTATATCCCAACTATAAAATTGGTAATTCTAATGAAGAAGATATATATAGGTGAGAAAGAAATAATCATATATAAAGAGTATATAAAATTTAATATTAGTTCAAACATCACCTCTTAAACCCCCATATAAAACAACCACTTTTTCATATATATGAATAAGATTAATTAATATGAAATAAATATCAATATCCCAAAAAGGTTCCCATATCATTGTAAGAAAAGTGATAAGAAAGGGATCCAATAAGGGGTCCACACACTTTGAAAACATCAGAAAGTGTGAAAATTAATGTTAAAATATTATGCTTTAAATTAAATACATTTCTTCATAAATATAAAAACATTTGGTATCTAAATTCATATATCCTTTGAAATAATGAACATCAAAAAAGATTAAAAAACATTTAAGAGACTGATAATTTAAAGAAAAGACACACATGTGAGTCAAATATGATAATAATAACCCAATTACTTCCATTTAAACATTCCCTGAGGAAATAAATACACAAAAATAATGACCCAGATTGTGTAAAAGATTGAAAAATAAACATAATCATTATAACCATTCCTAACAAAAAACATAAAAATAGTTATAATCAAAGACACATTATAAAACAAAAATTAAATAATCTATAAGCTATTATAACATTTTATGAAACCATTTCTCTAAATCAAATTGGCTATCAAATATTATGAATATTTATAAAAATAGGGAATTTAATAAACCAATCATATAATGATATGGTTTTTGAAGGATATTCAAAAAAACACCAACCATGAATAAATAGGATTCCATCTAATATCATTCAATAATACTTTTCCTTTAGTGTGGAATGCTTTTAAAAAATAGAACATGTAGTATGTAATAAATAAAAAATAAATCCTAGAAATATAAAACAAAAGAACCCAAATCGTGGCCAAACAACCCTATTTTGGGTTTGATGGGTGGGGAAAGCCAAGATAAATATGATCAAATGTGTCCATAATAAAAATTATTCCATGATTTATTATGAGTATGAAAACTTAGTATAATTATGAATGTCATGAATCCAAGTGTATTTGAGTGTTTTGGTATATACTACATCAACATGAAAGATAGATACAATAACATTATTGATAACTTCCCTAACATGTGTCTAAAATTCAAAAGCTTTTAAAACTATGTTGGATAACTTGGGCACATACCAATGAAATTGGTGAGCGATAAAGTCTAATAATAACATAAAAAGAATAACATGAGGAGGTAGTTACATGTTAGTAAACGGGTATTTCACTAAGACATAAGATGTTTTAGGATCATAAATATTAACATCAATGCATGATATATGATGATAACATAACTGAAACATGGGAATGTGGAAACACTATTAAACATGACATCATAAATATAGTTCAATGCTAATTGGAAAGACACAACAATGTTGTTGAATAAGTCCCATAATGTGTTAGGATTACTCCAAAATCCCCTAGAGGACTTCTCTTTGGAATAAAAAATTATCCAATGCATTGGAGCACTATATAATTTTGGATACACCAATATATTTTATATCACGAAACTAAAAAAGTGTTCCAAAATGAACATTCATCATTGGATCATATTTGATGAAATTAAATTCCATGATTTAGTAGTGTGGAATAAATTTGAAGAATTACCCAATATTATAAGGATAGTTATGAAAATTTGGAATCCCATTAGTTTTAATAGAGATTGTATTCAAAATAAAAATGGTTCTCTTGGAAATGTCATTGTATAATTTTAGTGGTATAACATGGGAATCTATTGAATCATGGGATGGAATAAAGACAGTTAAATGGTTATCTCTAGAGTGGCCCACTATTTTTATAACTTAAAATTACATATCATTTTTGGAATACATAAATCCTTAATCAAATAGAATCCCAAATAACATAGTATTCTACTGCCTTTAAAAATATGGAAACATGAACACTAGTACATAAGTGAGGTACATTATCTCCAACTAGGTTCTTCCTGTTTAGCACAATTCTTAGACACATAAAACATAATACATATCATTATAGACATTGGAAGGAAACATAAATCATGTGAGATCAGATGTTTAGTGTGGTTAATCAAGGGAGATATTTATGCATAATCATAACCAAAAAGGTGTGAGAACATGAACATGAAAATTTAAGATTCTACAATGCATATCAAAATTCATATGCATGAAACATGGAATAACGCTTGGTATGTAAAATGATTTTAATTATAAATAAATAATACAATACATGAAATTATAATATAGGAATAAAACATAAAATTTTGGTATTTATATAAGTATATAATATGATTTCCATAGTAGTCAAGGCATCGCTGCCAAGACCATCATTGTAGTGTGTGTTCTCTCCCCAAACCATCTTCGTAGTCATGGTTCACACCCATGGCCATCTTAGTTGAATGTGATCACTCCAGATACCATATTGGTAGTAATGGTTCAATTATATAACACTATTAGTAGTAAATAATCATTCAAATGACCATCTTAGTATACCTCATGAGATATAAATCATTACACAATGCATTGAAGGGAGATATTGGCCCCACCCATATCATAGTGAAATCATTCCTACATGTTCCGCAAGATCATAAATAAACACATCAGAAACCATAAAATTATATGGTAATTATAATCATGTAATCATATTATAAAATATAGAAAAATACATTTTTCCTAATCATATCATCAAAAACATAAACCATGAAAAGAAGTGGGGTTCAAAATCAAATATCCAGTGAAAGCGAAATGGGTTTTATCAACATCATTCCATAATAACATAGTCCATTTAGAGAATGATTATGAATAGAAAGATAGAATAATTTCACAAGAAAGTAATTAACAACAAAAATGTATGTTTTCATGGATGGGGAATAATTTTAAATGATCATTTAATAATATTTTTTAGGAAAATATCATTTCTTCATTGAAAAATTCTTTCTAAAACATGAAATCTATTGGGAAAATGTTCCTTTGATAAAATATTTGATAAATTATAAATGAATCACCTAAAAAATATAAAGCCTTTTTAAAATCCTTTTTCATTGTAAATTGTCTTCAAATATCTTTTTAAATCATTTTCAGAAATAGTTTTGATAACATGGTTTTTGAATATAATAGATTTTCGACCGATGATAGAGATGGTAAGAGTTTAATGAAAAACATTATCATAAGTACCAAAGAGTGTAAAATGGTAATAATACCTGATAAATTTTTATAATAGTATTATGAGAAAATAAATCTGTTATCTTGAAATATGGATCATGATATTTCATTAATTGAGTCATAATAATAAAAAATATTGAAAAGCGATGAGATTCTGTCAATAAAATATTATCCCATGGTAACGTGGGATTATAATCTCCATATAACAATATTAAATTAAATAAATCTTAAAATATCATGAAAATAATTATATTTATGATATAAAATTCAAATTTATCTATATACACCTCAAAAAATGTAACAGTATAACAAAACATGGGTCTCAAAGAAGGAAAATTGAAACAAAACTATCTTACCAATTTGGTACCTTTTGAAACATGACCCCCATGAAATATATATCATGAAATGGATATGTTAATAACCATAAATTTATGTATAATATAGATATAATACATTCATGTTCATTACATACTCCACACAAAAAGAAGTGAGTGGGGATTATGTCATGTATCTCATAGAAATACAAGTGAGACGAAATTCCCTTACCTTGTGACTTATATCATGTATTACTCATTTAAACCACATTTATATTAAATATAAATTTAATATAAATATTTTGATAAATGATATTATTATATCTAATACCATAAATGGTTCTATTATAACCTTATATTACCCTCTGGTTAACAATCCTATGTTCTAGTTTCACTTCAAGTAATTTCTGCTTGTTTTTTACATGTGTCTTAATTTGTTATATCATCATTCCTTATAATCATATAATTATTCTATTAATAAAAAAGGATATAAATAAAATTTATATCAGATATATGTGTATTTTAATAATCTATATAATATAGAATTATGAAATGGAATACACAATTCATGGATATGGTATGTTGTACGTATGCATGAACGTTGTTTCCGTTTTTATATTCATTTTGAAAGGAAAAAAGAAAATGAAATATATGTATATATTTATATAATATAATTAAACTATAATTAAAATGTTATATATATCATATAATTTCACTAAAAACATTTCAATAAATTCCATGTAGTGTGTGAACAAATTACCTCACTTTAATGGGGTGGCAGTTCGAACTTCCTAAAACAAAATTATTGACTTTACACCAAGTCTAAAGTGTAAGGATATTTGTTTTAAAAGGATTAATGAAGGATAAATACACAATAAATATAATTTATAAAATATATAAATATATTTTCTTTCGTAATTTCCACCTTTAGAGGTGGTAAAGGAAAAATGAGCAATCTTCATTACTTGAGATGATCGTTCGATGTACGTGTAAACAGTATGATCATTACAAATTATATGGAGGTGTGTGTAAGTTTAGGTCAAATACATATCATAAATAAAATATTAATTTATTTAGGATAATGTTTTCATTAAAAAATCATGGAATAAAGAGATTGGATGGTGTGGAGAATGAAAATAAAAGAAAGGAGCTTGATAGAAGACGATACCTCTAAATCATGTAACTCCTTTTGGTTTGTTTCTAAAGGATTACATGGGTTGATTTATGTACAAGAAGATCGTTATAAGAGGAAAGGGGATTTTAGAAATTGTATTGGGTAGATATTTTCTTAACCTAAGTGGTTTGATATGTTAGAAGAAAAGGGAGAGGCGGTGGCCTTTTATAATGGAGGAGGAGTGGGGTTCTTGTAAATAATTGAAGAGAGAATTCTACCAACATAATTAATGTTTCAATTCGATTAAATATTGATAAAAATAAAATAAAAGTGGTGATATGGTATAAAATTTCTATCTAATTGATTTTGGAAAAGTGTGTTGTTATTTTTGGTTCTTAAGGTTATCCTTTAGTACCTTATTATGCATAATTTAACATTAATCATTGTAATTAATTTTAATCACCTTCACAAATATTTTTGGTTAAAAAATAAGTTGAAAATATTAGACCCTATAAATTATACTGATTCCAAATATGGAATCCATTTTTTTAATTATAATTAAGTAAGTTTCTAAAATTAATCTAAAATTAATCCTTTATTCGAGGCGACAATGTTGGTTTTTAAACAAAAAACATTCAAAGGTTTTCTTTATTTATATACCCTAGTTCAATGTAAAAATCATCTCAAAGAATTTTTTTTACTAGTTTTTGAAAATATTTTCTATTTAAACTAAAAAATCAATTAAAAATATATTTTAACCTTAAAAATAAATAAAATTAAAAGAGAGTTTGAATTAAAATCCGTTATTTTTCACTTTTCATCCAAAAATGTAGTTTCATTGGAATTCCAAAAACTTTATCCATATGATAATTTCCAAATAATAAATTCAAAAATAAATTTTATTTTAAAAAATGAATTTTATAAATGTATCAAAAATTAAATTTATTATTTTTCATATAAGGGCATTAAAATATCTTCATTTGAGAAAATAGAATTTTTAAACATATACAGACATTACCAAATGTTATTTACTTAATTATAAAAATGACTTATTTATATAAAAATTTATAAACAATATTTGAAAAGTAGTTATTATAATTCATATAACTATTTTTGACATCTAGGTTATAATTATCTCTTTAAAATAATTATAACAGTAAAATGATGTTTCATAAAAACATCAGTGTTGAATGTAATGTACTCCAATTAAGTGTTTCATTTAACATAATCCAATTCTATTTCCCATGTAATATACATCTATTAAATGATCCATGTAGCATATTTATATTGATTTTCATGTGAAATGAATGTCTGACTTAGCGAATTATAAGAAATAAATAAAAATTTAATTTAATCAATGAAAAAAGGTCCATAAAAACACTGAGTATTACATTAAAACCCTATTAAATTTAATTTAAGACCAAAATTAATCACTATAGAAAAAATAATGAGGTTATATATACTTCATCATATCCCATCATTCCCACATATCTTCCTCTTACAGTTGATTTCTCTAAAAAACATTCACCAGGGTAGTGTCTTGTTTTGGTGAACTTTATTTGTAATGTCCATAATTTCAACTAGTTTTTCCTCATAAGAAATATCATTCTATAGTGGTATGACTACTTAGTTCATTACATGTAAAGATTTAGGTATGTACATACAAAGGAGAGATACATGAAACACATCATGTAAATGAGAGAGATTTAGAGGATGGTCCATGTGATATTATACCATCTTGATATGACCAAGAAACTATAAGGGAAATATATACCTAGGGATTAGATTCTATTTCATTCTAAATCTCATAACCGTCATTTGGGGTGAGATTCATAGAAACACATTTTCACCAACTTCAAATTCCAGATCACACCATCAGTCATCATCATTATATTTCTACTGACTTTTTGGTACCTTGATATGCTATTGAATTGCTCTAACCTTCTCATACATTTCATTAGTGATCTCATTTCCCAATATCTTTATTTCTCCAACATAATCCCATTACATTGGATCTCTAAATTTCTTCCAATAATGGTCTTTGTAATGAGCGATTTGAATTATTCAGAAATCTATAGATATTATAAACAAAACTAGAGGAAGGTGTTGAACCCAACCACCATTTAAATATATTGACCAATATTTAAACATTTCTTCTATGGTTTGAATTGTTATTTCAATTTATCATCCATCCTAGATGATATAAAGTGATGAAAAATAATTATGTATCAACTACTTGCGGAAGAATTTTCTAGAACATTAAGGTGACCCTCAGATCCTAGTATGATGCAGTAGAGTGCGGTACTCAATGAAACCTTACCACTTACTATGTATCCTGGAATGCTTATATAGATATAAGTTTTCTCTAAAGGAGATAATTTGTTCTTAATTATTAAGGTGATTGACTACCACCCCTATATCATTAAACCAGTTATTGTTTTTCTGTAGTCCAATGAAAAAATCCATTCTTAAGTTCTCTCTCTTCTATTCAAGTTGGGTAATGCATGAAACATCCCCTTTCACTTTTTCCTTTCATCCTTAACTTGTTTTCATACAATATAAAAAGATAAAAACTATGTTATATATCACTTAATTCAATCCCACAATAATAATTCTTTCAAGTCCCTATACATCATCGTACTTCCAGGATGGATTGAGATTGAATAACTACAAGCTTCCTCTAACATCTCATTCTTAAAATATGGTTTAGAAAGAACAAATACAAAATTCCCAAATAAACTCATTCAATCCTGATCATTATTAAACTCGTGAACATTTCTAACCTTCATTTGTAGCTCTTTATATTCCTTATTCACCTCTTTAATCTTTACATGGATAGAGGGGTGAATATTCCTTTGAGAAAGATATGATTTTTCTCCTTCCTTTAGGATTTATGGATCAATAATTTAAAAGTTTATAAATATTTGATCTTTTATAATCCTCATAATGGACAAGTATCCTGATCCTTCTAACTCAAACCATTGATCAACTTGTTTTCATTCCCAGTGTGGTAATGTATTGAATGGTCATAATCCTTTATCAACTCTAACCATCTTCTCTGGCTCATTTTCAACTACTTCTAGGTGAATATATATTTAAATATTTTATGATCAATATATATATTTCACTTGTCCCAATAAATATTAATCCCTCATATCGTTAATGAAAAAATTAAGGTCGGTAACTCCAAATCATTAGTTGGGAAATTTTTGTAATGGATCTTCATCTACTACAAAGAAAAATTGATAACCATCTTAATTTTCCTATGAAAACACCCAAATCCCTTCATGGATGCATCAATATAGATTACAACCTCTTCTCCACTACATGGTAATATATGAACAGGTTCACTGACTAACAGTTTCTTGAGTTCCTTCAAAATTTCCTCATAATCATCTATCTTGAGGAACATGACACCCTTTCTAGTTAACATGGTCAAAAGAATTAAATATCCATGATAAATTCTTCAAAAACATATCGATAAAATCCATTTAAAGAAAGAATTCTATATATATTAGTCAATGTGGTTGGTGTAGTCCAACATTCAATAGCCTTCATCATTGATAAATCTACTGTTATACCACCCCCTTTTGATTATTTGAACAAAAAATGAATCCTTTTTTTCAAAAATTAACACATTGTAAATTTTTTATATAACTTTACGTTTCTTAATATCATTATTAGAATTATCATGTGGTCTTTATTCTCTTCCTTTTTATTTGATTAGATAATAATGTAATCTATAAATACTATGACAAACAGATCTAGGTAATCTCTAAAGACTGTATTCATTAAATCCATGAAGATAGTAGGGGAATTGGTAACACCAAAAGCCATCACTACACATTCATAGTTTCTAAACCAGGTAAAAAACTCATTCTTAGGTATATAAACTTTCAAGAAACTCAATTGATGACGATCATAATGAAGGTAAATCTATCAAAAGTATGGAGTTTCATGTAGTTGATCAAAAAATTCATCAATATGGGGAAGAGAATGCCTATTCTTTATTGTGATCTGGTTCAAATCCTTATAATCAATGTAGAGTTGCATTTAACCATCATTATTTTTCCACAAAATGATTGGGTGCACCCCAAGGTGACACACTTGGTCAAATTAATCTCTTATCATTGCTTTCATAGAGTTTCTTCTTAAATTACTACATCTCGTTTGGGTCATTTCTGTTAGGATTTATTGAAATTTTTTTGGAACCAAGTATGAGTTCTATAGAGAACTCAACATCACATTTTGGTGTAAGGATAAAAAATTCCCATGGAAGGAAATCCACAAAATCATGAACAAAATTCATATCATTGATGATGATTTCCTTCCAAACCATTTGACATATGAAATAATTTTTAATGGAAATTTACACTCATACACTGGATGTAATATCCATAGGATGTTCATGATTATAGTCACATTCATTTATGATCATATGAGGTTTTGTAATAACTGATGTTACTTGTCATACATGATAATTAATATTGGATTTATACAGATAAATCCAATCCATTTTTAAGATGACATGAAATTTAACCAAATGAATAATGACATTATTTTTAGTAAGAACATTCCCACATACATCAACCAAAGAGGAATCACATACTTGGGATGTAATCATCGCACAATTAATAATTTTAACTTCCAATTACACAACTAGTAGTTTTGGTGAAATATTAATCACCTTATAAAAATCTTTTGATATGAAATATTCTATAGATCTCGAATAAAATCGGACCAGACCAGTTCTATAGTGTATATTAAGTGTACAATTCATCATTTCATTATCACACACATCATCAATAATAGTGCTTTCAAGCGATTTCACCTTGTAACTCAACTTAAGTGGTTGCGACTTCATTCATCATTACTAGCCCATGGGTTTGGTGTGTGGTTAGAATAATTACCATTTTCCTTACACTTGTAGCACTAAATCATGGTAGGTCCATCTTCTGGTTATTTTTCTCCATTTGTACAATTTGCTAACTTCTTCCCATTACTTAAGCAAGCAAAACATTGATTCCCTTCCATAACACATTAAAAACATTTGTTAGACCTCTTATGGAAATTTATTCCAAGATTCCTCCCACACATATATCTCAAATGAAATCTTATCTTCTTCGCATCATCGTTATTAGACTTTTATTTAAACTACATCTTCCTTTTCTTATCGAAACAGTGAGATTGAAATGTGACTACAACCTCCATTTCAACAATGATTTCTCAATTCACAATCTATTTATAGATACAATGTTAACTTATGGCCAACTCCCTTCTAATACATGGATATTTTCGATTTAAAAACCCATCAACATTAATTTTAGGTTAGTTAATAATTCATGAAATTTACTTTTAAAGGCTCATGAAAATTTCCTTATAGTTAACAACATATTTATCATCACTTTTCTCAAAATCAATGAATTATTTTTTCATCTTGGTATGGAGAATATAGTGAAAATAATTATTGAAAAATATGTTCCTAACCTAATCCCAATACATGGATTCAAAATAATCTTGATTTCTTTTATTTTTGATTACTGTCCAGCACTAGTCTTCTTTTCCTTCTAACTTATAAACAACCAAAATTAATTTCTCATACCCCAAACACTAGAGATTGGATAATATCATTTTAGTAGTAATGATTCATTATTAAAAAACAAATGGATTAGAAGAGCCTCTTAATTAAGGTGGATGTTTCCTCATTAATGACTCAATATAATTTTGTTCCCTTTATTTTTCATTTGGATGTCCACCATGATTTATAGCTTGAGTAATCTGTGTGAGCATACCAACAAGATTTTTCTTTCCATCTCCCATAGCATTCAATTTCTCAAAAGGAAAATAATGTCATTATTTATCACAATCATTATTTATGTGGTTCCTTTATGTTCGATCCATTGAATAAAACCAAAATCATTGTGTAATAAATATTTATCAAAACAAAGAACTACATAATCATGACAAATCACATATAGGATTTTTGACATATGTCACCTTCATTAATCACTGAAACCTTAGGTTAATCCTAGGTTATTAGTAGCCAACATATATTTAAATATTTTATAATGGTTCATGAATAGATACTGAAATCCCAAGGCATATCCCCTGATAGTTTCAAACCGGGTGTCTAGTAAGGTCCATTGTCAAGTACCTGATTACCTCGAGTTAGGACTGAGATATCAAAACAGATTTTTTACCCCTGGGTACATCTATTCTTGAGCCAAATCCACTTTTAATGTCTAGATAGATATATATTTTAAGGAAATCACTCACTCTACCCTTTACCAGAATTCCATGTTATTTTCCTATGCATTTCTTTATCCTTCAACTTATCCTTTGAAAAGTCCTTAGAGTTCCCACTATGGTTTTCTCATCTTATCATCCAAAGGATAACTAAACCATTAATCTAATACCAACTATACAAACCCATTATTTTCATACATTAAAATTATATTGCATTTTCAGAATACTTAAAACACTATTCCAATAGATTCCCAAAGACCATACTAGTCTAGTTCCTTTGGAAACATGGAGAAATGAACACTCTTACATAAGTGAGCTACATAATATCCCAATATGTAACTTTTTCAAGATTCCTTCTTAGACACAAAAAATATAAAAAATATCTTCATAACCTAGGGATGGACACAAAAAATGGGTGGAATCAGATGCTCAGTAAGGGTAAAATGTGTGATATTTAAGAAAAATCATGATCATAAGGGTATGAGAACATGTAAATGAAAAAAATATCATAACTTGTATATAAAATATAATATGCGTGAAATATGGAAAAAATATTGTTCGATCATATGACATAAATCAAAAATAAATAACATAATCTATTAAATAAGAAAATATGAATAAAAGATATAATTTTTCTATAATCATAGAAATTTAATATTTTTTTAATATTAGTCAATTCATCGCTACCAAGAACTGGTTGGTAGTATTGGTCTCTCTCCATTGCATATTGGTAGTCATGGTTCACTCCCATATATATCATAGTATCATGATTTAACTCCTCAAACCATATTTGTTGTCATTATTCACCCCATGGCCATATTAGTAATCAAGGATCATTTCCAAGACCAACTTAGTATATCTAATGATATATAAATCATTACCCAATTCATTGGGGATTGATATGGGTATAACCTATATCATAGTTAAATCTTATGTACATGAGCCACAAGATCATAAATAACCATTTAACAACACATGAAATGAAATGGTTATTATAAACATTTAATCAAATCATACACATTGAAAAAAATAGGTATAATTATCATCTAATCATAAACATAACCCAAGAATAGAAGTGGAATTTAAAATCATATAACCCATGAATGAGAAACAAGTATCATCATCATCATTCCATAAAAACATTATCCATTTAGGGAAATAATATGAAGGGAAAATTTTAATAATTTCCACATAAAGGAATGAAAAGAAAATATATTTGATCTTTGTTGGTAAATAATTTTGAAATATCTTTTGAAAACATTTACTGTGGAAAATATCCTTTCGACATTGAAAAATATTTTAAAAAAATTAAATAATTTACTGAAACTTTTCATTGAAAATAGATTTGAAAACATGTAAAAGATTTATTTAAAACTATAAAGTGTTTTTAATCCCATTTTTACTTGATCATGGTCTTCAAATAACTTTTGAAAACATTTTCGAAAACATTTTTAAAACATGGTTTCTGAATAAAATAGATTTCTGACTGAAGAGGGATATGGTAATATTTTACATGAAATTATAATCCTATATAACAAAGATAGGAAAATGGTACTAATAAATGTGGAAATTCTAAATAATCAGAGGATAAAAAGATTCATTACTTCCCTTGATAGATTGACCATCCGATTTCATTAATTGGAGAAAAATCATATACAATGTTGAAAAGTATTGAGATTATTTCAATAAACTCATATCACATCCTAAATTTCGATCATCATATAAATGTAAGAAACTGAAATTTAATTAAGTTTAAAATATCAATAAAATAATAAGATTCAGGAAATAAAATTTCAAATGGAAATATATACACTTTAAAAATTGATGGTGTATAACAAAACCTATGTCTCAAGGATGGACAATAGAGACAAAATTGTCTTACCAATTTGGTATCTTTTAAAACCTAAACCCATTTAAATATAGGTAATGAAATGGATAAGTGAGAACCAATAAATATTTGTACTAAATACATATAATAAAATTATTTTCATTATATATGCTACAGTAAGACGTTTGTGGTTATTAAGGTATGTATCTCAAAGAAATATAAGTGAGATGAAATTACCTTACCTTATGTCTTGACACATGTCGTACTCATTCAAATAACCTGAATAATAAATTAAAATTTTATTATAAATATCCTAAATAGCCATATTATTATATCTAATCTCATATATGGTTTTATTATGACTTTATATTACCCTCTTGTTAACAATCCTATGATAAGGCTTCACTATAGTGAATATCCTCTTTGTTTTATGCATGTGTCTTAATATATTACATCATCAGTAATTATAAATATATCATGATTCAAGAATTTAAAACATGATATAAATAAAATTAATATTCAGTATATTTTTATTATTATAATCTATATAATACATAAGTATGGAATGGAATACACTGTTCACGGAGATGGTGAGCCATGCATAAGCATGAATGATGTTTCAATTTTTATTATCATATTGAAAGAAAGAATGAAAAATAAATATATGTATATATTTATATAATATTATTAAATTTGAATTATTATTTTATATATATATCATATAATTTCACTAAAACAATCCTTAATACATATCTTTTATTGTGTGAATGAATGAAATTGCTTCCATGGGGTGGTAGTCCACACTTTCTCAAACAAAATTATCATATTTACACTAAGTACAAACTATAAATATATTTTTTATAAAGTTATTATAGAAGATAAGAAAATAATAAAAATAATATATTAAATATTTATATAGTGTATATATCATAATTTCCACCATGAGGGGTGGTAAATGAAAAAATGAAGAATCATCATTTCCGGAGGTTGTAGTTTTCCATACACAAAAACAATATGTTTGTTACAAATTAGATGGAGGTGTGTGTAAGTGTATATTATTTTTAGGATTATGGAGTTCTAATACATGAATTTAATAGGTATACTGGTTGGGGTGGTGAAAGAAAATAAAATAAAGGTACTTGGCAGAAGACGTTGCCACTTAATTGGGTAACTCTTTTTTGTGCCAAAAGGGTTCATTGGGATGCATTATATCCAATTGAATTCTTCTAGGATAATTTTATAGATGTTTGTAAGTGTGTGTGAAATATATCGGCCAAACATATGTCATTTAAGAGGTCTGAATAATAGGGTGATTATAACAACCCTACTTTTATTACAAACATAAAGAAGATTTATTACATTAACTATTCACTTGATACAACATGGAAGATCGATAGGCCTAGTGTATTTGGGGATTAGGATCATTGCATAACAACTTAAAACATGAAAAAACAAAATATTTATTGAAATATTCCTTTACATTACCACTACATTCCCTTGTACTAAGCATTGCATGGGATAACCTGAGGACATGCATAAGAAAAGGGTGAGCTATAAATCCCAATAATGGAATAACCGTGGCATAAATGAGGAGTAAAATACATGTTAGACAATTGGAATATCAATAGAGCACAAGAGAAACATGTACATAAAGTCATGATAAAGTAGTATAATCATAACATGGAAATGTGGCAACAACACTTAACATGGAATTAGCATGAGCCAAGGCTCATTGCACATGAAGCATGAGTAAATCCTCATTGCACATGAAGCACGACTAAACCCTAGTTTCACTTGAATTAGAATGATTCAGCACTCATTTCACATTACGTATCATGATACGATAATTTACCCAATGCATTTGACCGCTATAAGGGTGAACCCTTCTTACACATTTCATTTCATGCATAAGTGTGCCACATGGATCATAAAACATGGATTCATAAAAAACAATTATTTATTACATGATAATGGAATGGTGAATTAATAAATTATAATTTTTAATCAATATGTAAATGTGCATAAAGTTTAATACCCTTGATGGAGAAATGGGCATGGTATTCACTACACAATGGAATTGGCTTAGAAAATCAGTGCGATTTCGGCAGCGTAACGACGTGACATAAGAATTCCGAAAAATGGTTGATGAGAGAGAAAGGGGTTCCTCATCATATTTACATGTAATTTAAAGTAATTAGGTCATATAGATACATTTTCCAACAATTTTAATGGAATTTAGTTTCATGATACAAAAGTATTGCTTGAATGTAAATGAGGAGAGAGAAGTTCCTTTCGAAATTTCGGCATAGTAATGGGTGTACATGGGAGGAATTTAATGTGAGATAAAGGGGTTTCCCATCATTCAAACACAAATAGGTCAGTATTAGGGAGGTTTGAAACTATACCCAAACATTCATAATAGAAATTAAAAGGTCAAATCAACTTATAGAAAATTGGACAAAAATGAGAAAGGAAGAAAAAACCCTTACTTGGAAGTATGATTCAAAAGGCTTGAGAGGGGCTTGAGAGAGGCTTCTTGGGAAATTGAGGCACCATGGGAGGATTCTAGAGATATTAGGGAAGAGGTTGGATGAACTCCAAAGGCTTTGAGTTAGGAGGAAGTGGGAGATTGGGTGGGTTTATATAGGAAAGGTGAGTGAATTCTTTATTATTTAGGTTTGGGACCCCTTACATTAAACTAATCCAAACCACAAATAAGCTCATGGTTTTTGCCCATAGTTTTTGGAAAAGGGGAGAGGAAATAAATATTCTATAAGGCCAATGTCATAACTTCTTAAAATAATGGGTTTGCTTATGTGGAGGTGAGTCACACTCCCATGGAAAATAATTTAAAAAGACAAGATGTTTAATAAGTCATGAGGGGTCCATTAATGCTTTGTAAAATAAGTCAAAAAACCCAAAATCAAATTATTTTAATGGTAAAACATATATTATCCAAACATAATGATTATGGTATTTTATTACATCACTATTGGGTCATTATGATGTCATAAAACACATTATATATTTAAACGTTATTTAATTTTTACCCAAAAAATTGAATGTCTCCGAAAATTATGAAAAATTCACCATTGAATAATTTTGATATCCTGATTCCAGAAATAAGATTTATTTTATCTAAATAATTTTTTAAATATGATAATTTTTCATTTTTAAAATAAAAACGACATTTATAAATAATTCACGGGTTTTGACAAAAATAGCTTTCAAACCGTAAAAAAAATTACAATTGCATTCATAATATTAAAAGATCATTTATATTTAATAATATTAATTTAATATTAATAAAAATATTTTTTTAAAATATTATTTAATTCAAAAATCCATTAATTTAATAAAATATAATTCTAAATTAAATAATAACTAAAAACACTATTTTTACTTTAAAAACTATTTACAATGTATCAATGATGACAAGAAAGTATATTAATTATTATATACAAAAATAATGTACATGAACATAGTACTAGCGATTTGTTACATAACCCCTTTAAACAGCCGCATAAGACCTAAGGGTATGGTGTGTGATGGTGGCAGACTCTTGGGGTGGCTTAGATAACATCACTCGAGTGGTAATCTCTATTAACCTCCACTTTTCCCGTAGACGGTCCCGTTCGAGCTTGACATGATGAAGCTCATCATGGGCTTGGTCATGAGAGAAGCCCAAGGATGCCACCTCTTTTCTGAGCTCAAAATAATGGGATTCATATGGAGCAATTCTATTGGATGAGGTCATCGCTTCTTTTGTCTGAGTAAATTGGGTTTGTTAAAGCCTTGTATTTAAACTAATCATGTGATCACTGTTCAATGGCTATAAAAGTAACGGTCACAATTATTAACATAAAACCAAAGAAGTTTACATTTTCTATAAACATTTTACATAAAGAGACATTTAATTATATGAAGAGGGATTTCCATTAATGAAACTTTGGGTCGTTACAATATTCCCCCCTTATGAAATTTCTCCCACGAAATTTCCTTTTCCCTTACTAAAATAGATGTGGGTAACTCAGCTTCATCATTTCCTCCAATTATCAAGTCGCTTCTTCAAACATGTGGTTTCACTACAACACCTTGACAAGGGGCATTGTCTTATTTCGTAGAACTTTTTCTCTATGATCTAAGATCTTCACTAGTTTCTCCTCATAAGAAAGATCATTCTCCAACTGTACCACCTCATAAGAGAGTACATGTGAAGGGTCTGGTATGTACTTACTTAAGAGGGATACGTGAAAGACATCATGTACTTTGGCCATGGTAGGTGGAAGTTCTAGTCGATAGGCCACAACCCATAAATGATCAAGAATATCAACGGGGTTCTATGTACCTTGGAATTAACATCCCATTCTTTCCAAACCTCATGACCTTCTTCTATAGAGATATGCATAGAAAAACCTTGTCTCCAACTTTAAACTGAAGGTCTCGTCAATGATTATCTGCATATCTCTTATATTGACTCTGGGATGCCTTGATATGTTGTTGAATGGTTTTCCCTTCTCCACCCATTTCTGGTACAAGCAGCTTACGTTCACCGACCTCATCCCAACATGCCGATGTTCTGCACCTCTTCCCATACAGGGCTTCATAAGGTGACATTTGGATGCTCAAGTGGAAACTGTTATTCTAAGAGAACTCAACCCGAGGAATATGTTGATCTCATCCTTCTATAAAGTTCATTGATCATGCTATTAACATGTCCTCAAGTGTTTGGATAGTCTGCTCGGATTGGCCATCAGTTTGAGGATGA
Source organism: Viscum album (assembly GCA_963277665.1). Lineage (NCBI taxonomy): Eukaryota > Viridiplantae > Streptophyta > Magnoliopsida > Santalales > Viscaceae > Viscum > Viscum album. The sequence goes on from OY728164.1 coordinate 1,202,739,301, forward strand.
TAGGACGTACTGAAGTTTAGTTTAGTATCCAGAGCATGTTGATGTGTCTTCCAAAAAATAGAGGTGAATCTTAGATCTCGTTTAGACACAATAGATAGTGGTACACCATGTAGCCTTACCACATCCCTAATATATATCCATTACAGTTGATTCAATGAGAAATTTTCTTGAATAGAAATGAAGTGTGCAGTCTTTGTAAGACAATCCAGCACAACCCAGATTCCATTGTTGCCATTGGATGTCCTCAGAAGTCCAGTGACAAAGTCCATGGTTTTGCTCTCCCATTTCCATTCTGGTATGGGAAATGGTTTCATCATCCACTTAGAATTCTGCCTCTCTACCTTAACTTTCTGGCACTCCAGGCATATTGATGTATATACAACGATCTCCTTCTTTATATTATCCCACCAATAGTTTTCTCAGAGATCTCGATCCATCTTTGTGCTCCCTGGGTAAATAGAGAAATTTAAACTATGTGAGTCATCCAAAAGTTCCTTCTTCAGCTCTGGACCTGATGGAGCACATAGTTTTTTCCCAAATAGCACAATTCCTTCTTCATTAACATTAATCTCGGAAGATTTCCCTTCTTCGATAGCTTATAATTTTTCATGAATTCCCACATTATCCTTTTGACCATCCTTTAACCATTCCAAAATAGATAGTTGAGCAATCATTTGTGAAAGGACTGATGATGTTTCCTTATTTATGATTCCCAAGTCAATCTTCAGTAAGTCTAAGAAGATTGGATCCTTCTCAATTATCATAATTGATAGAATCACTGGGTCCTTTCTACATAGGGCATCTCCCACCTTGTTTGCTTTCCCATGGTGGTAATGTATTGAACAGTCATTATCCATGATGAATCTTATCCATCTTCTCTGGTGCATATTAAACTCTTTCTGTGTGAATATATATTTAATACTCTTGTGGTCAGTATATATCTCACATTTCTCCCCGTAGAGATAATGCTGCCAGATTTTGAAGGAAAATATCACCGCCGCCAACTCCAGATCATGCATTGGATAGTTTTTATCATGGATTTTCAACTGTCATGAGGCATAGGATATCGCTTTATCATTCTGCATCAACACACAGCCTAATCCCTTCTTCGAAGCATCACTGAATATCACAAAAGGTTCCCCACTTGTGGGTAAAGTGAGCACGGGTGCAGTGATATGACTCTTTTTTAACTCCATGAAGCTTTCTTCACATTCATCACTCCAAGAAAACGTTTCTCCCTTTTGATTTAGCTTGGTATGAGGGTTGGACAATCGTGAGAAATTTATCACAAATCGTCAATAATATCAATCTAACCCCAAGAAGCTACGGATATCCGTTACCGATGTTGGCCTCAACCATCCCTAAATTGCATCTTTTTTGGAAGGATCCATAGATATCCTATTGCTTGTGATGATATGGCCCAAGAATGAGACCTCCGTAAACTAGAACTCACAATTTTTGTACTTTTCATAGTGCTTCTTCTTGCGAAAATCCTCTAGTATAGTTCTTAAATGCTCCTCATGATCCTCCTTGGTTTTGGAGTATATTAGAATATCATCTATAAAGACTACCACAAATTTGTCGAGGTACTCTTTAAATACTCTATTCATCATGTCCATGAAGATTTCTGGAGCATTAGTGAGTCTGAAAGGCATTACTATGAATTCATAGTGCCCGTATCTTGTATGAAAAGTAGTCTTGGGGACATCTTCCTTCTTCACCCTTACTTGATAATATCCCGATCACAAATCTACCATGGAGAAGTATTGTGATCCACATAGCTAATCAATCAAGTAATCAATTCTTGGGAGATGATACTTGTTCTTTATCATTATTTTGTTGAGCTCATGATAATTTATGCCGCATTGACCCATCCTTCTTCTTGACGAAGAGGACTGGTGCACCCCATGATGAAGCACTCGGGCTTATAAACCTTTTATCCAAATTATCCTATAGTTGTATCATTAGATATTCAAGATCCATGAAATCCATTCTATATGTATTCTAGGATATTGGTAGAGCCCCTGGTATAAGTTCAATTTATAATTCAACATCTCTTCTAGGAGGAAGACTAGACGGTTCCTCGGGAAACACTTCAGGGAATTCCCTAACAATAAGAATTTATTCAAAGATGGTTTCTTCCTTTGACTCAATCATCTGATCCAGATACACATGCTTGTAGGGTAGTAATATCCATGCTTGATATTATGGGGCTAAAGGAGATTCATCTTCCTTCTTACACTTGTAAATAATCGGGGGTCGATTCTCCATATGGAGTGTGATTTCCCTTTCTCGACAATTTATGTTGGCTCTATATAAGGAAAGCCAATCCATGCCAAGAATTGTATAAAATTCCACCAGAGGGAGTATGAAGAGGTTCTATGGGAAATTCAATCCACATATTATAACATGTGATGACTTATATTCCTGGGATTCAATGATTTCCCCATTTGTCGTACTCACCGACATCTTCACTTCCATGATATTTGGTGGTGCTGGGATTGTTCTACTAAAATTTTGAGATATAAAAGAATGCATAGAACCCGAATAAAACATTATGTTTTCTATTATTGAATGAATAACTAGAGAACCTATTACCACTTCGTTGTCGGGGTTCACATCGGCAGAAGTGATGGAAAAATATCTTCCCTGCTGCCTTGGAGGTTGTTGGTTGCCTCTAAAAACCCTTGGATTAGGGAACTGATTTTCAAAATTCCTCGGTTCGTTACATTTGTAGCAAGGAAAAAAGAGTTGATGTTAGAATAGATCGTTCCTATCCTCTATCACAGTCGCAGGTCTTTCTTGCAAACAATTAATAGCTAGGTGCCCTTCTCTGCCAACCTAAAGCATTTCCTCGTCCCCTTGAGGCAATTTCCAGGGTGCTTCTTTCCGCACTTTTGGCAAGTGGGGTGCTGGATCTTCTTAGCACCATGGGATTTATCCATTGAACCGCCATCATTGAAGTCCACCTTACGCTTCTTGTCCCCATGATACCCATGTGATTCCCTGATCTCCATTTCGACCTTGAGGGCACATCAGACAATTTCCTCATAACTATCAAAGTCACGGATCTCTAATGCTTTCCGCAGGCTAGGCTTTATCGCACCAAAGATGCGGTCAACCTTGAATTTAGGGGTAACGACAAAGCCGAAAGCATATATTGAAAGTCTTGTGAAGTTTTCCACATACACTCTAATAGATTCTTTCTCTTTTTCTTGAGGTAAAGGACGTCCCATTCCATCTTAAGTTGGAGGGTGCATGAAAAATATTTATCGAAAAACGTCTTCCAGAAATCCTTCCATTCCAATGCCTCGATCTCCTCCTCAGGCATCATATTTTTTTATAAACATCCACCATTAATCAGCTTCACCCTCTTTATGATAAGCCTCCAGGAGAACCATCTCTTGTTCAGAACATTGAAGGATGGACAAGATCTTTTCAATGGAGTTGATCCATTGTTCAGCGATCGTGGGATCGAATGATCCACTAAAAGTAGGAGGCCTTTGTCTCATGAATCTCTCGATAGTGACTTGTTCTTTCTTAGGGGGGGGGGGGTTTAACGTTCTACTTGACCCGTGTTTCTATTCAAAGCTTGAGTTAGCTGAGAGAGAAGCATGACAAAGTTCGCGATTCCCGCTCCCATTGGATTGAGCATCTCATTAGTACAATCATCACACTGATCTTCACATCGGTTGTTTGCCCGAGTCCTCCTATTACCAGCCATTGGCTGGAATAAAAGGAATGTTAGGGGGTAACACATAAAGGGTAATCCAAAGACAAAAGTTGATAACTTATAAATTAAATTTTATTTCCTTAACTTATGAATCTATAGGCTTCAATCTAGGCTTTTCGTGATCTATTTTCTAACATATATTCTTCAGGGCATTTTTTTAATTCCCTTAATAAGGGTTCATACTAAGCTTGTTAATTTATCAAAACATATCCCTTTGTAGTTTCGTAACCAATAATGCATTAAGTCCCATTTTCATGCACCATTTCATATTCGAGTCTAGCTCAAAGCGGTGTTTTCGGGTTTTACCCCTATGATACATTTGTGCTAGAGCCACCTCTACCTGCTCGTATCCAAATAGGGATTTATTTGTTTGATAAACCACTAACTCAGTACTTAACAAAACATAGGGATGTTATTATTATACTTAGTCTTGTATCTAAGGCTTTAATAGGGTTTTCTAATCCTAATCCCAAAAAAACATAATCATATCCTATGATACCAACTATGACAACCCTGCTTTTATTACAAACTTAAACATGATTTATTACATAAATTATTCACTTGATACAACATGGATGATTGAGAGGCCTAGTGTATTTTGGGATTAGGATCATTACATAACAACTTAAAACATGAAAAACAACATCTTTATTGAAAACATCCTTTACATGACCACTACATTCCCTCGTACTTAGCATTGCATGGGATAACGTGAGGACATGCATAAGAAAATGGTGAGTTATAAACCCTAGTAAGGGAATAAACATGTAATAAAAGAGGAGTACAATACATGTTAGACAATAAGAATATCAATAGAGAGCAAGTTAAATATGGACATAAATTCATGATAAATCATGATAATCATAACATGGAAATGTGGCAACAACACTTAACATGGAATTAGCATAAGCCAAGGCCCATTGCACATGAAGCATGAGTAAACCCTTGTTTCACTTGAATTAGAATGAGTGAACACTCATTGCACATGACGTATCATGATACTATACTTTACCCAATGCGTTGGAGCTCTATAAGGGCGCACCCTTCTTAAACATTTTATTTCATGCATAAGTGTGCCACATGGATCAGGAAACATGGATTCATAAAACATAATCATTTATTCCACGATATAGGAATGTTGAATTCATACATGAAACTTTATAATAAATAAGTAAATGTGCATAAAGTTTAATACACTTGATGGAGAAATGGGCATGGTATTCACTACACAATGTCATTGGCTAAGAAAATCGGTGTGATTTCGGCTGTGTAACGGCGTGACATAAGAATTCAAAAAAATGGTTGATGAGAGAGAAAAGGGTTCATCATTATATTTACAAGTAATTGAAAGTAATTTTGTAATATATATACATGTCCCATGAATTTTAATGGAATTTAGATTCATGATACAAAAGTATTGATTGAATGTAAATGAGGAGAGAGAAGTTCCTTTCAGAATTTCAGCTAAGTACGGGTTTACATGGGAGGCATTTAATGAGAGATAAAGGGGTTTCCCTTCATTCAAAAATAAATAGGGAAGTATGAGGGAAGTACAAAAACTATACTACAACATTAATAATTGAAATTAAAAGGTCAAAACAACTTAAATAAAATTAGACAAAAATGAGAAAGGAAGAAAAAACCATTACTTGGATGTGTGCTTCCAAAGGCTTGAGAGAGGCTTCTTGGGAGCTTGAGGAACCTTGGGAGGATTCTAGAGAGAGTAGAGAAGAGTTTGGATGAACTCCAAAGGCTTTGAGTGAGGAGGAAGTGGGAGATTGGGTGGGTTTATATAGGAAAGTTGAGTGAATTCTTTATTATTTAGGTTTGGGACCCCTTACATTAAACTAATCCAAACCACAAATCCGCTCATGGTTTTTGCACATGGTTTCTGGAAAAGGGGATAGGAAAACAATATTTCATAAGGACAATGTCCTAACTTCTTAAAATAGTGGTGTTTCGTATGTGGAGGTGAGTCACACTCCCATGGAAAATAATTTAAAACGACAAGATGTTTAATAAGTGTTGAGGAGTCCATTAATGCTTTGTAAAATAAGTCAAAAAACCCAAAATCATAGTTTTTTAATGGTAAAACATATATTCGCCGAACATAAATCTTATAGTATTTTATTACATCACTATTGGGTCATTATGATGTCATAAAACACATTATACATTTAAACGGTATTTAATTATTACCCTAAAATTTGACTGTCGCAAAAAATTATGAAAAATTCACTGTTGCATAATTTTGACATCCTGATTCCAGAAATAACATTTATTTTATCTAAATAATTTTCTAAATATGTTAATTTTAACTTTCTAAAATAAAAAGTACATTTATAAAAAATTCACGGGTTTTGACAAAAATGGATTTCAAACCATAATAAAAATTACAATTGCATTCATAAACATATAAGATCATTTATATTTAGTAAAAATAATTTAAAAATAATAATAATATTTTATTAAAATATTATTTAATTAAAAAATACCTTAATTTAATAAAATAAAATTTTTAATTAAATAATAACTAAAAAAACTATTTGTACATTAAAAACTATTATCAATGAATCAATGATGAAAAGAAAGTATATTCATTATTATATAAAAAAATAATGTACATGAACATAGTACTACTGATTTGTTACATAACCCCTTAAAACAGCTGCATAAGACCTAAGTGTATGGTGTGCATTAGTCACAGACTCTTAGGGTGGATCAGATAACATTGCTCGAGAGGTAATCTCTTTCAACTTCCTCTTTTCCCGTAGACGGTCCCGTTCGAGCTTGATATGATGAAGCTCAACTTGGGTTCGGTCAAGAGCAAAGCCCAAGGATGCCACCTCTTTTATGAGCTCTGAAAAATGGGCTTCGTATAGAGAAATTCTACTGGATGAGGTCATCGCTTCTTTTGTCTGAGTAAATTGGGTTTGTTAAAGCCTTATATTTATATTAATCATGTGATCACTTTTCAACAGCTATAACAGTAACGATCACGATTTTTAACATAAAACCAAAGAAGTTGACATTTTATATAAACGTTTTACATAAAGAGACATGTAATTAGATTAAGAGGGATTTCAATTAATGAAACTTTTTGTCGTTATAGTGATCTTGTGGCCTATTGTAAATAAGGAGTGACGCTCTTCAAAATATTTGAAGAGAGATTTCACCCATTTTATCAATGTTACATGTGGATCCATTTGTCACGACCCCCTCCCACCAAAGATTCCCCTCCTGATCTGGAAAAGGTGAAAGAAAGATAATGACCCCCGAGTCCCGCCTCCAGTAGGCCCCGGGTTGGCGACTAGCACCATGGGTATGAGTTTTCACAAATATGGGAGGCATTACCCTTTTTATAATTCTGTCACGACCCCCTCCCACCAAAGATGCCCCTCCTAATCTGGAAAAGGTGAAAGGAAGATAATGACCCCCGAGTCCCGCCTCCAGTAGGCCCTGGGTTGGCGACGGGCACCAAGGGTATGAGTTTTCACAAAAATGGGAGGCGTTACCCTTTTTATTATTTTGGATCGGGAAATAGGACAAGTCAACCACCAAAAAGGGAAAAGAACAAGTGTATATAAATAAACCCAAACCAAGCCCACATGCATGTTTAAAAAATTTTATAACAAGGTACAAGTACAAGGAAGCTCAAAAGTACAATGCCAAAGAAAACAAGAGAACAACAACTGCAACAACTCCAACTGCCCGACTAGTAGGGTCCCGCATGGCCCTGGTAGTCCTCCTGGAAACCTGAAAGTAAACGTAGGGTGAGCATACAAGTATACTCAGTAGGGAAACCTAAATCTCTCGTGCACAAGTGGGGAGACACCCTAAGGTCCCGTGAGAAAACAGAAGAACCCGAAACTAACAAGGAAAAACTATCCACCCAGCCTCTCTGGTCAAACTCACCAAGTAACACAAACAAGTTTAGTATATATATATAGAACAAAAGTATTGGGTACCACGCACCATTTCCCACTTAATTAGATGCTGCTCTTCCTAACGGCAAACGTCCTGACGCTACCACACTCTTCCCGCCCGCACACACCTGGGCCAAACCACGCATCCCACCCGCACACACCTGGGCCTCACAACCACGCATCTCGCCCGCACACACCTGGCCACAACCACTAACCAGCCCGCAGAAACCTGGGCCTCATCCCGAAGGTTCTTGGGAACGGTAAGCCTGCCCGAAGAGTCTTGGTCTAAAGGTCGCCTCAAGCCATCACAGCCTCCGAGACCTACCCGAAGAGTCTTGGGTGTAAGGTCACCTCAAACCATCAAAGCCTATGGAAGAAGGAGCAGGAAGGAGATAGTAACTAAGGGGGAACACCCTCTCCCATAAAATGGGAGTGTTCGGCACTAGGTGCTTGACATGGGTGTGGTGCGACAAAACACAAAGATACAATTATATATATACATATACCAAACACACATCCCAACCTATGGCTTCTTAAAAAGAGAAACTGAGCATGTGCCTCAGTACTGCTACCACGAAGCATGCATCAACAACCAAACAATCATCCCCCAATCCCATTTAGGTTTTCATGTTTCATGCAATGGTTTAACAATTATTACTACTGGGAAACTATCATCCAGACAAAACCTTTCACAAACATATCCCTGCCATCCACAACCAAGGTTAGGGAAAACGCAAGAAACCAAATTCCATTTCATTTACAAAAGATTATCACAACCATACAACATTCCATCATTCATTTATTTCAAAGTTCCACACATAAAACCCTTTCCACACACAAAACATTTCCTCATTTGAAAACACTTTTTACTTCAAAACACTTTTCATAATAAAAACACTTTTCATAAATAAAGGCATTTTCCACAACCAACCACTTCCCATTTCAACCCCATCGTTTACAAAACATTTCACACCTCCATGTTTCCACCATCAACCATTCCAAAAGATCACCACCCAAACGTCGCAGCCCCGCTGCCCAGCATCACATCACGACACCATTCCAGAAAAAAAAACATTTCCCACAAAACAACTAAACCACCAACATGTTCATTATTCCAAATTTGTACAACCGGGGTGATCACACAAGGTTTTCATTCTCATTTAATCAGCCAGTATTTACGTGCTTATCCATTTTCCATGTTTTAACAAAACCAACCACAAACAATTCAGATATCAATTGCGCACGCAAAGGCCACCAACGGCCTTGCTTTTCAGTAGGCAAAGCCCTTTCAATCCAAAATCACAATCAGAAGATAAAGAAACTGGAAGGCAATAGAAACAACACAAAACCCCAAACCCTTCTTTATCCAGTTATTATCTTTATTTAAAGTTCAACTGCATCCCATGGAACAAAAGAAGAATATCTCACCCCGCATGTTGCACCAAAAAGAGAGACAAAGGTAAACCCCTACCTCAAAAGGTCCCGATCACGTCGCTTCTGACGACGTCCTTCGGTGTCCTCCGCCTTCACCAAACCCGAAAAACGCCTCCTAGGATGGAAGCTGGAGAAGGAAGGCCGGAAGGAAAGGTGACAAGTCCGGGCTTAGAAGCTTCGTCTCGTCGCTACGATCCTGTGGCCACTGACGGATCGACGATCGGATTTCGGACAAAGAAGTTAGAGGAGGAAGACTTCTTGATCATCCAAGAGTGTCGTCGTGCGAAGAAGAAGCGATTGGTCAGGAAATAATCCGCGCCCCTTTCTTATATATCCAACGAATAGGTAAAACAGTATGCAGCGTGTATTGATGAATACACGGTGTGACTGTACACCCGTTACGTGTTTTGACTGGTCAACACACGACACGTCACGCGGTTTCCAGGCGTTTTAAAAAAAACATTAATTTTATTAATATGTGAGTTTCGTTGACCTGAGACATAACTCATAAAAAGGTATCCATCACTGGTCTTAAAATGACCGTCTTAATTACAGGATTACACTGCCACTGACGGCTCGTCATTCCGACACCATATGAAGAAGTTATAGACTTTTTATGTTTTGATCACCCAAAATAATAATAATATTATTTTATTATTATTATAATAATTTAATATTTTGATCAAAAGGGATTGTGGCGTGAATCTATCCCCTTACACCATGCGCACTCCCTTATTTTATTATTGTATTACAATTTTAATATATTAAATCAACATTATATAAAATATATGATATATTAAATCAAATTATATAAAAAAAATATGATTTATACAAGGCAAAGGGGGCATTCACGCCTCCCCTCCCCATCTCATGCGCATCCCCATAAATTTATTATAATTTATTAAATAAAACCATTTTCCTTTTAATTGTATTATTATATTTATTATACGATCAATGTTATTAATTTCATAATTCAATTTTGGGAGAACCTATGCACAACCATTCCATGCGACTCAAAACCATTTCATTTAATTGAATTAAATGACAAACCAAAATTAATATAACATACATATTCAACCCCATTTTAATACATTTAATTTTATTAACCTCTCACATATAGTTTTACGCCATCATTGTTATTTATTGTTCTTCAATAACAATAACATTTCAATAACTTATTTTATTAACTCACCGATGTTATTGTTTTTAATAAGAAAAAGATTTACGCTCGTCGCATTGACCACGTTAAACCACCCTGTTGGATATATGAATCCGACCATGCCACGTCAATGTCGCGTAACATCCATCAATTTAATTATTTTAATTCTATTTATTTTTATTTCACACTGATTAAATTGAAACAACATTTATTAAATAAAAACCATTCAATTTCATAAACCCAAAATAACGAACTCACCTTTAATTTTTTTTGAACGCACCACCGTGCTTCCACTTACATGTTCATTTAATTGTTTGCAATAAATACCATGACTCATTTCATCAATTTCTCATTATTATTAATATTATGAATAATATTAATAACACAACAGCCATAATTATTATTCAAATTTAATTTCAACAATTACTCAATAAAAAAAACTGCATGTTTCATTTATCAACATCTAATGGATCACACACCTTCCCACTTCACATCATTAATAATAATAACACCAATTAAATCATTTTATCCTGATTATTCTTTTTAGTTTAGTTAATCAACAATTTATGTCATCATAATTATTATTTAACATATTTTTACGTTATCATCAGTATTAAAATTATCATTATAACGCGCGTCGTGTTGACCACATCGATTTCAACAAAGGAATGGACAGGAGGGGTCCGGTCCATTACATCAGATACCTCTTAAAACATTGTCGTCCTCGAGAATTAAAAAACAACCAAGAAAAAGAATGGATCCAAACAACCACTCCGCAAGATACCTCTTAGGGCTCTTGTCATAACAAGAAACAACCGACAACCCTAATTATGTGAGTTAGGAATTCCCTCTCCTATGTCGAGATATTATCCGCTTTAGGAGGAACTGACTCTCCTGTACGGGTTTAATCGCATCCCCATTAATGTGTCTCGATTAAGGACTGGGCCTTCCCACTTCCATATATTAGGTTTTTTTTTCCAACATACACTGCACCCAACAACGTACAACCCACACACTGCCCGGACACATGGCATGAGGAATTCCTTCTCCCATGTCGAGATATTATCCGCTTTAGGTGGCACTGACTCGCCTGCACGGGTTAAATCGCATCCACATTAATGCGTCTCGATTAGGGATTAGGTCTTCCCCTCCCCACATGATAGGGCTCTTCACGTACATTTAAAGAAAAGTGGGAAACAACATAGCATTAAAAACTAACTAAAACAAGGTCCAGGCCCAAAGAATGAGCAAAAGAGTTCCAACAATGCAGTGTAATGCTCCCAACAAAACATAAAGGAGATCATTCAAGAAAACCCAAACACATCTCTATCGATCCCTGGTCCTTCTAGAGATGCTGCCTCTAATGCATGAAACTATCCTCGCTGAGCTCCTCTGCCTCTCTGTTGACGTCCACCTCCTCGACCACGTCCCGACTGGGATCCTTGAGGAACTCCTTGTGGCTGGCCACCACCTGCTCCATCTCCCCTCAAAGGGACTGGAGCCTGTTGATGCTGGAAGGGTCTTGTCGGTGACTGGTGCTGCTGAGGAGGGCGTTGAACCTGTCCATCTCCACCGTACTGAGCATGGGTCGGGCACCGACTCTGAACGTTCCCGAAACCTCCACAAGAAAAACACTTTGGTCATGGGCTCGTGAAAAAGGGACGAGGACCGGAAGATCTGAACTGGAACTGCTGGGGCCTGCTCCCTACTGGCCTGAAACTGGAAGGTCCCGTCGCAGGAGACCTGCTGCTGACTGCCTTCCCCTTCGACGAACTAGGCTGGATCCCCTCACGTGGTTCACCTCCCTACGATTGCATCCTATCTACAACTTCCGCCTTCTTCTATACGGCTAAGTATGTCGGAAGGGTGAAGGGGGTCACAGCATACTGGAGCGAAGGACGAAGCGCCTCTTCCAAACGTCTCGCCTGAGACTCTTCATCCGGAAAGAGTTCCGGAGCAAAGCGTAGGAGATTCTTGAACTTAATCCCCAACTCTCGAACAGTCATACTCCCCTACTAAAGGGAGAGCAACTCCTGACGCTTTTCCGCCTTGATCAAAGAAGAAAGGAATTCCTCTCGGAAATCCTTTTCGAAGTCAGCCCATGGAATCTCTGCCTCCTTCCTCTCCCCGAGGTAGAGCATCCACCATTGGCGCGCTGCGCCTCTCAGCTGACTGACCGCTAGGGGGACCCAGTACTCCTTCGGAGCACGGATCAAGGTAAAAGAGATCCCTAGCTATTCATGCCACCCCTCCGTCTCCAAGTCCGAAGTACTTCCCTCGTACTTCTTGAGAGTCTGAAGCTGGAAAGAACGGAGGGTCTTCTTCCACTGGCTGTCTTCCTCCTCTCGATCGATCCTCAGTTGATCAGTTGCCTGAACCTACTGGGCCTCAGCCATCTGAGCCACCCGGGGAAGACGTCCAGGTGCCATAGCTATACGGTAAACAAGGATCGCCTAAGCCCAAGTAGTAAGGAAAAACTCAAAGTTTTAATTATCATTTTATTTCAATTTCTTTCCCAGAACACCCAAATCAAGTAAAACACAAACATGATGATGCATGTACCTTCCCTAGGGTCTCTACCCTGCAATCAATATAGTCTCACTTGGTCGTTCGGTAGGCTCAGAGTCCTTGCATCGGATCACGGGGGGCCCTAAAATCCCGTGTCCTAGCCGGTCTTCCCTGGCCTATGTCACGCACCAAGATTAACGAACATTGTTTCCCTACCATCCCATGAAATCCTCACTGTGCCTAACTCCAGACTCCATCCTATCTCTCAACCATCACCTCTGATACCCTTCTGTCACGACCCCCTCCAACCAAATATTCCCCTCCTGATCTAGAAAAGGTGAAAGGAAGATAATGACCCCCGAGTCCCGCCTCCAGTAGGCCCCGGGTTGGCGACTAGCACCAAGGGTATGAGTTTTCACAAATATGGGAGGCATTACCCTTTTTATTATTTTGGATCGGGAAATAGGACAAGTCAACCACAAAAAAGGGAAAAGAACAGGTGTATATAAATAAACCCAAACAAAGCCCACATGAATGTTTAAACAATTTTTATAACAAGGTACAAGTACAAGGAAGCTCAAAAGTTCAATGCCAAAGAAAAAAAGAGAACAACAACTGCAACAACTCCAACTGCCCGACTAGTAGGGTCCCGCACGGCCCTGGTAGTCCTCCTGGAAACCTGAAAGTAAACGTAGGGTGAGCATACAAGTATACTCAGTAGGGAAACCTAAAGCTCTCGTGCACAAGTGGGGAGACACCCTAAGGTGCCGTGAGAAAATAGAAGAACCAGAAACTAACAAGGAAAAACTATCCACCCAGCCTCGCTGGTCACACTCACCAAGTAACACAAACAAGTTTAGTATATATATATAGAACAAAAGTATTGGGTACCCCGCACCATTTCCCACTTAATTAGATGCTGCTCTTCCTAACGGCAAACGTCCTGACGCTACCACACTCTTCCCGCCCACACACACCTGGGCCAAACCACGCATCCCGCCCGCACACACCTGGGCCTCACAACCACGCATCTCGCCCGCACACACCTGGCCACAACCACTAACCCGCCCGCAGACACCTGGGCCTCATCCCGAAGGTTCTTGGGAACGGTAAGCCTGCCCGAAGATTCTTGGGATAAAGGTCGCCTCAAGCCATCACAGCCTCCGAGACCTACCCGAAGAGTCTTGGGTGTAAGGTCACCTCAAGCCATCATAGCCTATGGAAGAAGGAGCAGGAAGGAGCTAGTAACTAAGGGGGAACACCCTCTCCCATAAAATGGGAGTGTTCGGCACTAGGTGCTTGACATGGGTGTGGTGCGACAAAGCACAAAGATACAATTATATATATACATATACCAAACACACAGCCCAACCTATGGCTTCTTAAAAAGAGAAACTGTGCATGTGCCTCGACACTGCTACCACGAAGCATGCATCAACAACCAAACAATCATCCCCCAATCCCATTTAGGTTTTCATGTTTCCTGTAATGGTTTAACAATTATTACTACTGGGCAACTATCATCCAGAAAAAAACTTTCACAAACATATCCCTTCCATCCACAACCAAGGTTAGGGAAAATGCAAGCAACCACATGCCATTTCATTTACAAAAGATTATCACAACCATACAACATTCCATCACTCATTTATTTCAAAGTTCCACACTTAAAACCCTTTCCACACACAAAATATTTCCTCATTTGAAAACAATTTTTACTTAAAAACACTTTTCATTATCAAAACACTTTTCATAAATAAAGGCATTTTCCACAACCAACCACTTCCCATTTCAACCCCATCGTTTACAAAACACTTCACACCTCCATGTGTCCACCATCAACCATTCCAAAAGATCACCACCCAAACGTCGCATCCCCGCTACCCAGCATCACCTCACGACACCATTCCAGAAAAAAAAACATTTCCCACAAAACAACTAAACCACAAACATGTTCATTATTCCAAATTTGTTCAACCGGGGTGATCACACAAGGTTTTCATTCTCATTTAAACATCCAGTCTTTACGTGCTTATCCATTTTCCATGTTTTAATAAAACCAACCACAAACAATTCAGATATCAATTGCGCACGCAAAGGCCACCAACGTCCTTGATTTTCAGTAGGCAAAGGCCTTTCAATCCAAAATCACAATCAGAAGATAAAGAAACTGGAAGGCAATAGAAACAGCACAAAACCCCAAACCCTTCTTTATCCGGTTATTATCATTATTTAAAGTTCAACTTCATCCCATGGAACAAAAGAAGAATATACCACCCCGCATGTTGCACCAAAAAGAGAGACAAAGGTAAACCCCTACCTCAAAAGGTCCCGATCACGTCGCTTCCGACGACGTCCTTCGGTGTCCTCCGCCTTCGCCAAACCCGACAAACGCCTCGTAGGATGGAAGCTGGAGAAGGAAGACCGGAAGGAAAGGTGACAAGTCCAGGCTTAGAAGCTTTGTCTCGTCGCTACGATCCTGTGGCCGCTGACGGATCGACGATCGGAGTTCGGACAAAGAAGTTAGAGGAGGAAGACTTCTTGATCATCTAAGAGTGTCGTCGTGCGAAGAAGAAGCGATTGGTCTGGAAATAATCCGCGCCCCTTTCTTATATAGCCAATGAATAGGTAAAACAGTATGCAGCGTGTATTGATGAATACATGGTGTGACGGTACACCCGTTACGTGTTTTGACTGGTCAACACACGACACATCACGCGGTTTCCATGCGTTTTTAAAAAAACGTTAATTTTATTAATATGTGAGTTTCGTTGAACCGAGACATAACTCATAAAAAGGTATCCATCACTGGTCTTAAAATGACCGTCTTAATTAAGGATTACACTGCCGCTGACGGCTCGTCATTCCGACACCATATGAAGAAGTTATAGACTTTTTAAGTTTTGATCACCCAAAATAATAATAATATTATTTTATTATTATAATAATAATTTAATGTTTTGAGCAAAAGGGCTTGTGGCGTGAATCTCTCCCCTTACACCATGCGCACTCCCTTATTTTATTATTTTATTACTATTTTAATATATTAAATCAACATTATATAAAATATATGATATATTAAATCAAATTATATAAAAAAATATGATTTATACAAGGGAAAGGGGGCATTCACGCCTCCCCTCCCCATCTCATGCGCATCCCCATAAATTTACTATAATTTATTAAATAAAACCATTTTCCTTTTAATTGTATTATTATATTTATTATACGATCAATGTTATTAATTTCATAATTCAATTTTGGGGGAACCTATGCACAACCATTCCATGCGACTCAAAACCATTTCATTTAATTGAATTAAATGACAAAACAAAATTAATATAACATACATATTCAACCCCATTTTAATAAATTTAATTTTATTAACCTCTCACATATAGTTTTACGCCATCATTGTTATTTATTGTTCTTCAATAACAATTACATTTCATGAACTTATTTTATTAACTCACCGACGTTATTGTTTTTAATAACAAAAAGATTTACGCTCGTCACACTGACCACGTTAAACCACCCTGTTGGATATCTGAATCCGACCATGCCACGTCAATGTCACGTAACATCCATCAATTTAATTATTTTAATTCTATTTATTTTTATTTCACACTGATTAAATTGAAGCCACATTTATTAAATAAAAACCATTCAATTTCATAAACCCAAAATAACGAACTCACCTTTAATTTTTTTTTTGAACGCACCACCATGCTTCCACTTACATGTTCATTTAATTGTTTGCAATAAATACCATGACTCATTTTATCAATTTCTCATTATTATTAATTCTATGAATAATATTAATAACACAACAGCCATAATTATTATTCAAATTTAATTTCAACAATTACTCAATAAAAAAACTGCATGTTTCATTTATCAACGTCTAATGGATCACACACCTTCCCACTTCACATCATTAATAATAATAACACCAATTAAATCATTTATCATGATTGTTATTTTTAGTTTAATTAATCAACAATTTATGTCATCATCATTATTATTTAACATATTTTTACGTTATCATCAGTATTAAAATTATCATTATAACGCGCGTCGTGTTGACCACATCGATTTCAACAAAGGAATGGACCAGAGGGGTCCGGTCCATTACACCAATAATGTTCCAAAGATAATAAATGGGATTATAGGGTCTAAATATGTCCATGAAATGGTATTTTTAAAATATTTATAGGGTTTTTTGACCTTTGGGACATGGTTTAGTCCTTCATTAAGGTTAATTTACCCTTAATCGTTGTACTTAGTTTTAATCACTTTCACCAATATTTTTTGTCAAAAACTAATATTAACTTATTAGACATTATAGGTTAATTTGATTACAAGTATTGAATTCATTTTATATATACTAATCACATAAGTGGCATAAATTAATTTATAATTTATCTCACATTCAAGTTGAAAGTGCGGGTTTTTATTGTAAAAACATTCAAACATGTGCTATGTTTTTATGTCAAAGAGAAAAGTGAAATTGTTCTAAATAATCTAAATTTTAATAATTTATAAAAATAATATCTAATTAAACTATTAATCCAATTTAAATTTTTATTTATCCTTATAAATAAATTAGATGAAAAATAAATTTTGAATTAAAATCTGGTAGCTTTTTTACATTTTTTCTAAAAATGATGTTTCTCAAAAAAATCCCAAAAATTATCCATAAGATAATTTCAATAGTATAAATACAGAAGTTATTCTGAATAATATTTTAAATTCAATTGGATATAACCAAATAAGTGCATTTTTTTTCTCTAACAAAAATAAATAAATAATATTTTATTCATTTTAAAAGGAAATTTCATTTATAAAATTTCAAGTCATTACATTATTACCCCATTCCAATAATTTTCCCTTAAACTTTTCATTGAATATAATAAAATAGAAACCGGTACATCAATTTCATTGCCTCTTCCGGTTCCGATGTTTCTCCCTCAAACTTTTGGTTTCTCCATTACACGTCGGCCTGGTGAGTTTTCTTATTTCATAAAAATTTCTCTTTACATTCTTTTATATTAACTCAATAATCCTAATATGAGTGATCAATATACAATGGTTCAACATTTGGATTCAGTACATGTTAGTGGTATGGTATGTACATCCTCAATAGGAATACATGGAACACATCTTGTACATTAGATTGGTTAGGTGGGATTGTTTGCTGATATCCCATAGCACTAATGGGATTGCGGACTTCAAAAGGGATGTTGTATCAAGGAATAAGATTTAAAATCATTAAAAACAAAATTAATTTATTCAACGATGATATAAAAACAATCATTTTATCACTGTCATCAAATTTTATGTCTCTTCAAGGATTTTCTGCATATGTTTTCTGTAGACTTTGGGAAGATTTCACATGAAACTGAATGATTTGATCCTTCTCTATCATCTCTTGGAAACGATTATGTATCATAAAATTTCAATCTCTAAATTATTCAAATCTTGTTGGTTTCCAACACATATTAACATATAGAGCTTTATAACGTTCCATTTGAATGATTTAATAGAAACTGTTATTTTTTTATCACACTACAAAAAAAGCAGTTTGTTGTGGTTTTTTAGAAGGGGAAATACACAACCCCCTCTAAATTAATTTTATAAGAAATTATGCATAACCATTTCTAATCATAGAATTTAGAGGGTGTTCACAACCCTCTCTAATATTTTTAGCATTTTTTGGAAATATTTGGATTTATTTTAGAGGGACTTGTGTTAAAACCACCACTAATTTGATAAGTGTCCATATATGTTAAGTTCTATTTTAGAGGTGATATATATATATATATATATATAACTCATATGGATATTAGAAGTTGTATATATATATATAACATGGAATTTTATTAAAGGATATTGTGGGATATCACAACCCCTTCTTATCTCTTAAATTATAGGGTTTCACAAACTATCGTTAATCCCATAGATTAGAGGGGGGTTTTAATGCCTTATAATTTTTGAAATTAGAGGGGGTTCCAAACCCCCTCTATTATATGATATTTGATGAGGCTTCTAACCCCCTCTAAAATTTTATATATTTTTTAAAATAAGTATCAAAAAAATTAAAATTTGATAATATATATGCTTCTGTGAAAATGTGTGTGTACATATATATAAATGTATTTAAATGCAGTAGAAACATATTTATAAATATTTATACATTATATAGATATAAATTAAATAGATACATATACATATAAACAAAAATGTATACATATATAAGTATTGGTATACATAATATAAATGTAATTATATTTATATTTATTAAAATATCTAAAAAATTTATATGGATTTATGAATATTATACATTTATATTTTGATTTATTATATATATATATATTATATTATATATATTTTTATTGTATATTATGCATAAATACATTTTTATTATATTATGTATAGAAATATATATAATATATGAAATATATATATATATATATAATTATATTATATTAAATATATTTTATTATATGTAAAATAATATATATTACATAATTTTAATATATATATTATAGTATACCATATTAAATATAAATTAATTTAGTAAATATATTTATATCATTTAACTGTATTATATATTTCTAACTATATGATTGTATTCTATTTAGTATGTATATCTAAATTTTTATACGAGATATAATATAAATGTATACAATTAGATAAAAAAAGATATAATATAAATGTATTTAATAAAATATATGTAATATATAAATCATAAAATAAATAAATGTGTTGTATTTATAAGACCATCATATAATTTGTATATTTAAAAAATAGGTGTAATAAAAATATTGTTACACACACACATTAATATAAATGTATTTATAAATATTTTTATAATATAAATGTATAATTATTTAATTTTGTCTTATATTATATATAATAAAATATATAAACAATTTATAATTATAAATATATTAAAAAATTTATAATAATAATTAATAATATTATTTCCACTCGCTCACACACAAGTATAAATGTATGTATAAATATGTTCATAAATGTATATTTATGACATAAATGCATAATTATTTAATTTTGTCTTATATTATATATAAAAATACATATATTATATATGTGTAATTATAAATACATTATATATATTTATAATAATAATTAATTACATTATTGTCACACACATAAATATAAATGTTTATAAAAATATATATTTATAATATGAATGTATAATTATTCAATTTCATCTTATATTATAATATATATATATATAATAAATGTCTAATTATTTACCTTTTTATTTTATTAATTGTAAATAAATTATATATATTTATAATATATGCAAATCTGTATAATAATAATATATAATATAAATGTATTTATATAATTATTTATATATTATATATATTTGTATATATTATACTATTATAAATATTTTCTATAATTATTATACAAAAGTATATTATATTATTTATATTTCTATACAAAAATATGTATAAATATATTATATAATAGATCTGTGTTTAAATAAACAAAATATATTTAAGATAAATAATATAGATTTCGTTGATCTAGTGGCATAGGCATAGGGGTGTTCTTCATATGATCGTGGTTTCAAATCATGATAGAAGTATTTTTACTACCTGAAAAGAATCGGGTTAGCATTTAACGTCAAATTTGAGCACGTGGTGTGGTGTTAGCAGAGGGGTGGGTGGGGTGATCTCTCGTGTTAGTGGGATATCAGGTTCTTAGGTGTTAAGGTATAGGTTATCATGGGGGTGTATGTTGGGATGTCAATGGGGGCAGGGTGTCATAGTTGTTTTGAGGTGAGTGTCGGGGTGGGTGTCGGTGTTTGAGGATCTGGTGGTGTGGTTTTTTGCGTATAGGCAGGTGTGGTGTATATGGGAATGTCCGCAAGGGCATGATTTCTGGTGTCAGGCATGTGGGGTGTTAGAGAGGGTCTGAAAAGCGTGTTGGGTTGGGTGATGGTGTTAGAGGATCTGGTGGGGTGGTTGTCAGCGTATAGGCCGGTAGGATGTATGTGGGGATGTCAGTGAGAGTTAGAGAGGGTTTGTGAGGAGAGTGTTGGGGTGGGATGGGGTTTCAGAGTAAATATGTGGTTGGGGCTGTATAGAAGGTTTGATTTTTGGTGTTAGTAGGGGTGGAAATATGTGTTGTAGGTGGGGATGTCATTGGTGGGATTTCAAGTGTCTGTGGGGAAGCATGATTTCGGGTGTCTGTTTGTGGGATATCAGGGAGATAAAAAAGGATTTATGAAGTGTGTCCAAGGGGTTATTGGGGAGAGTGTGAGGGATTTGGTGTGGAAGATAGGGGATTTTGGGAGAGTGTGAGGGGTGGTATTTTGGGTGACATGTGGGTCTCATTAAGCTTAATTGTTTTCTTAAAAAATAGGGTTACTTTGGGGCAGTTTTAGCAGCCTCCACCTTAAAAAAACTAAGAGGCTGTTAAAACCACCCATAACCCATCAACCATCGATAAAATAAAGACAATATAAAAAAGGGTTCAACCCCAATATAATCTAATCACTTCTAAAATAAACCTCAATTTACCAGTGCTTCACCTAAACCGCCTGAAAATGATGTAGGCATCCAGTTTAGTGGGGATTTGAGTAACCACTGACAACTATTTAGAGGGGGTTTTAACCCTGTCTAAACTAAAAAATCACACCAAAAAATAAATTGGTTTTTTTGGTAGTGTCCACTAGGGAAAGGTATTGATCCCAAAATCCTTGGAAATACATTGAAAAATATCTCTATATATCCTCTATAGTTGGAATGGTCCATTCAGATTGACTATATGTCTAAGTGTGATAAGTAGTTTCAATGATTATTTATATATTTTAAGTTTACTAAAGCCTTCCCCAAAACCTTGAGCTAAACCTCACATCTAAATCTGATATAATGGAGTGTGACATAACACGTCATCTTACCACACCCTTTATTTATATCATTATATTTCATTAAAGAGAGAAATATTCCTTGATGGTAGTGAAATTAATTGATTTTTGTAAGGTGATCGAATACCACCCAAATGGTGTTATTACCTTTTGGTGTCTTGGGGAGTCCTACATAGAAATCCATGGCTATGGTTAACTATTTCAATAGAGGTACGTCAAATGGTTTCATCACACCCAGAGACTTATTTTATTCAGCCTTGACTAGTTTCCATACCAAGCAGAGAGATAAGAATTGTACACCATTTCATATCATGTTACCCCACAAGAATGTTTTTATAAAATATATATAAATAATTGTTTATTCTGAATTAATTGAGTAGAATGATTTGTGAACATCATCCAAAAGACCCCCAATTTAGTTTTGGAATTCATTGGACACATATCTGAGTTCCAGTCCATATAAATCCATCTTTACCAATGTTGAACAACAGAAGGTTTTTTCTATATTCTTCTATGGTTACTCCTCAACTCTATAAGCCTATGTTATTCTCTGAACAATGGATGGTTATAAATTTTTCTAATCAAGGTATGATGAATATACTTTTATT
The DNA here is from genome assembly GCA_963277665.1 of Viscum album. Taxonomy (NCBI): domain Eukaryota; kingdom Viridiplantae; phylum Streptophyta; class Magnoliopsida; order Santalales; family Viscaceae; genus Viscum; species Viscum album. Next base: position 1,202,761,577 of record OY728164.1, read on the forward strand.
ATTCCCATATACATACATTTCATGTCTAAGAATATTGGATCCCTTGCAATCCTCTTCATGGATAGAGTTGTAGGATTGTTTCTACTAAGATAATCTTCCACATTGTTTGATTTCCCATGATGGTAATGGATTGAACAATTGTAATCCTTGATTATATATGACCACCTCAATTGGTGAATGATAATATCCTTTAGTGTAAATATAAACTTGAGGATTTTATTGTTTGTATATATATCACACTTTTCAACATAGATATAATTTCACCTAATCATTAACATGAAGATTACTGCTACCAATTCTATATCAAGATTTTGGTAGTTCTTCTCATGTGTCTTTAGTTGGAGGTTGGAATAGGGTATATTTTTTTCATTTTTCATTAGTATAAAACACATTACATTTTTTTCATGCATCAGTATAAATCAGAAATCAATCCCCACTAGCGAGTATTGTAAATGAAGGTGTAACGATTAGACTTTTCTTTATCTCTATAAAACATTCCTCACATTCATCATTCTAGACTAACATGAATCCTTATTGAGCATTCATGGTTACTGGTTTTTAAAATCATGAGAATTTCCGCATCTGTCAAATATAGTAACCAACTAATACATGGAATCTATGGATATCTGTTATAATAGATAGTCTAGGACACCCTTCAACCATTTCATTTTTTATAGGATCCAATGATATATCATTGATGGTGATGAAATGCCCTAGAAATTTAAAATTCCCCAAAATGAGTTGTCATTTACTATAGTTATGAAACATATTTTTTTTTAAGGACCTTAGTAATGTATTAAAATGATCCCCGTGATCCCAATTTCATTAGGTGAAGATAAGAATGTCATCAAAAAAGACTACTAAAATTCTCTCATGGTAATCCCTAAAGACTATATTCTTCTAATCTATATATATTTCTTGAACAATGATGAGTCCCAATGGAATCACTATTAAATAATAGTTCCTATAACATATATAAAAATTAGTCATGGATATATCACCCATCTAGAAAATTACATGATAAAATTATGACCATCACTCTAACTAAGAGAAGTAATATTTTCTTTCTAGCTGAGCAAACAAGTCATATATCCATGGAAGAGGATATTGGATATTTTTGTGATATTTTTCACTTCAAAATAATCAACACATTAGCAATTTATCCCATTCTTCTTCTTTTTTCAGAGGGCCGGTTTACCCCACGGTAATGGACATTTGGGTTTAAACAATATATCTTGATTATCATGTAGTTGTTTATTCTACTCATCGAGTTCAATAATGACCATTCAATTTGGAGTATTTGGTTTTTTGTAAGGAACTATGTATATAGTCTTTTGATAATTCAACATATCATCTAGGTGAATGATGATAAAATTATTTAGGCAACTGATGTTATTAATATTTTCATGACTTATTATATAATAGATTTACTTATTTTATATGAAATGTGCATAATTTGTGTGAAATATTCATGTTTTAATACTAAGTATAATTTTTAAGCATTTTTTGAAGTAGTACAATTGTGTCAGTTTACTATTTTACTTATAACGCTCTCCCTGATTATCCTAATTGTTTGGTTCTTGCTTTGTAGGTTTCATATTTCTATATAAAACATTTCTTTAGAAGGGATCATGGTACAAATTTTCCATTTTAAGGTACATATGGACCATATGAGAAGGCCCAATGAATTTGTGATCAAACTGGACCATCTTTGAAGATTGATTTACTGGGCTCAATCCAGAACTCCAAAAATATAAATTCTCAACCATAATTCGGGGGACACTACATTTCATCTTGGATAAAAATTTCAAGGCCCAAATCTAAGTACAAGGGACCCAACTGATTCATCTAATCTCAGCCCACCATTTTGGAAGGGAATACAAATCAGCACACATATGTTGACTTTTCTCCTGATTTAGGCATCCATGAAAGCTGATAGTTTTCAGTGTGAAATCCACGATATAGGCGGCCAATATTGTTGAAGAAATTATTTTTATTTGATGGCACATAACTATGCAAAAACCCATTCACATTTCATCCATTGAAAAGTCGGGATTGAAATAGACAAAATGACATTATTTATTAAAACCACTATAACGTTGGTTTAGAAAGTCTATATGAAGAAAAATGTTTAGGGTGGACAGAAGACATCCATATCTACATCTTTTAAGAAGACACTAGCTCTTGATTCATCTTTCTAGATTGGTAAATCTGCAGTTCAAGTGGAGGGACAGTTTTTTAATGCAAACAGCCCACAACCTTGGGCTATAAATACACCCCCTCCCCTCATTCCAAGAGGTTGGCACTTCAGCACTTAAAGAGGAGGTTTGGTATTACTAGAGCTTTGAAAAGGTTCTGGGAGGATATGCTTTGTTCATTTTTCAACAAGAGAGAACTCTACTTCACTTCTCTTTCACGTTTGTTTGTGTTTGCTTTCAATTGTAATTGTGTAACTCTGTTTTCATTTCAATCAAAATTTAGTGCTTGTTTCTTCTTCAATACCTCTAATTATTCTCCACATTCTGTAGTATAATATTAATGGTCTTAAAATAGTTTGAATCATTTTAAATTACAGTCCCTTATTTTTCTTCCTCATTCAATCGAAATTTCATTTTTGATTCTCAAAATCATTCGTGTGTCTGTTCGGCACACTACTCTTTTCTTGTCCCTTTCTTTTTATAATCTTTTTAAATCGTCACCATAAATAGTAAAACCAGATTATAAAAAATCCTAATGGATGAGTAGATCGACCATTGGGGTGAGTTATAATTCAGGGATGTTAAGTTATTTAGAGTTTTTGCTCGATGAGTATTCTTGAAATTAATATTGTGTATGTTAAACTTAATATGTCATGGATTAATGACATGAGTTATATAACAAGTGGTTTCCATGGATTATTGGAACCATAAATAAACTACCATAAATAAGTTTTCATTGAAATTAGAACTGTATGTAAAGTTATTCCATGGATTAAAGTCTCAACACTTAGGAATTCCAATCAACGTCAACTTATGACAACGGTGTTAATTTAATGAAATACTAAGCAAGGATCAAGGATATCACAAGCTTGAATCTCCAATAATGAACTCACCCCATTCATCATACATTTAATAAATCAAGAATCAGCCATAAAATATTTCAATTTAGCTCTGCAAACAAACCCCACCAATCAAAATACAATCAACTAAAAACAAACGACTATTACAAAGTATCATCGTCAAGGATTCCACCCAAGTGCTGCTATACACATTAGTAGAGAACCGAAACCTTGACCGGTCGATATGAAACAATAGGTCATGCGTTTCAAATGGAACTGTTGTCGGTCATGGTGATTTAAGTAGTCATTAGTTTCTGGCTGTTGTCAAAAAAAACCCCAAAAAACAAAATTTAAAAAAAAATTGAAAAAAAAACACAAAGAAAAACCCGTCTTTATCTTAAAAATCATACACTGACACAAGTACAGAAAACGTTATTTATGTCACCATTTTTTACGTCGGTTATATATTACCGATGTGTGAATCTGTGAAATGTGGTTTATTTACGTCGGTGATTTTATAACAAACGTAACAAATGTGTTGAGTAGCTTTTTAACGTCGGTTATTTTAATAAGCGACGTTACAAATTGCGTGTGTACGGTTTTACATCGGTTATAAATTAACCGATGTTAAAAATCAAAGCGCGTGGGTTTTTTACATCGGTTATTTGATAACCGACTTAAAAACGAGATATCTAGGCTTTTTTTTACGTCATTTATTTTATTACCGACGTAAAAAACCAAAGCGCGGGGGGTTTTTTACATCGGTTATAAAATAACCGATGCAAAAAACGAGTTATCTGCGGGTTTTTTAAGTCGGTTATAAAATAACCGACGTAAAAAACTCCCCGCGCTTTAGTTTTTTAAGTCGGTTATAAAATAACCAACGTAAAAAACGAGATATCTATGAGTATTTTACATCGGTTATTTTATAACCGACCTAAAAAACAAAAGCGTGGGGGGTTTGTTACGTCGGTTATTTTATATTCGACGTAAAAAACGATATATCTACGAATTTTTTACATCGGTTATAAAATAACTGACCTAAAAAACCAGAGAGTGGGGGGTTTTTTACGTCGGTTTTAAAATAACCGACGTTATAAATTTAAAAAATAGTTTATAACGTCAGTTATATAATAACCGACGTTATAAAAAATTTAAAAAATTAAAGCCCCATGGACTGTCATTTACGATTTTTCGATCGACAGTCCAGCGGCTCATCTCTCTCACACGGTAAACCCTAATCGGCTCGTCGATCGACCTGCGTTAAACTCATTTTGGCTTCATCTTTTATAATCATTACTCTCCTTGGATCTATCATCTCAACTCGCAAAACTCAAGTAAGCCTTCCACAAATTTATTTCATTTGTTTTTTTTTGGATAGTCTATATTTATGTTTTGCGATATTTTTGTTTAAACTAGGTTAGATTCTTCCATTTCGAACCCTATTACATATTTTTGAATATCGTTGGCACCGTATATTAGTTTTTATCTTGAGTGTCTTGTTTTTTTATTTCTTTATAAAACAAATTTTGATATATTTCCTTGCATGTAATGACTCAAAATCCTCATATGTTAGAAACATATTTGGGGTTATTTATTGAAGGACTATGGTACGATTAAAGAAATATTTGGAATATTTCCTGATTTGACCAGTTTGAATTTCATTATCAAAAATAAATTTGAGGTATGGTTGATTCATCCATTGCTTTTATCATATGTTTCATTTAATGCTCAGGTTCATCTAATAATTTTGTAGTTGGATAACCAATAATGTTTATGTGATTAGAGAATTAAAATAAATTATCATCATATATAGTGAATCATCCTTGTTGAGTGTCTTATCATAGAATAGGAATCAATCATCCATATTGAAGATGTCATTTTTTTCGAAAACAAAAACCATTAATGAAACCATTTATCATTCATTAATATAACTAAAATAAATATTTACACATGAGTTATAATGGAACATAATAAAATAAATATTTATCATTCACCCTCATAGAGTCTAATAAATCTATGATAAACAATTTTTTTACTTTAATGGAAACAAATTCACTTTTACCCACTTTGTATTTTTAGAAGACACTACACTTCCTTATAATTTCACCCTTCTGGGAAGTATTAAAAATCATTATATCCCTTTCAAAATCTAAATGTCACAGAAATATTGTGCATCCATTTTGTCTTATAGGACTCTACTATAGATAAGTATACCATTTTTTATATTATTAGTTATGATAAAATATAACATGACATCATTAATATATGTTTATAAAAATGGGAATATCACAATTCTTATGATTTTAGTTGAGAATAATGATAATTATTTTTATTAGTAATAATATAGACATGGGTAATTTTACAAAAAGAATGTGGACTTGAATAATGAATGTTACTTATATGTATTTCACAAGATGTTTTTATTTTATGTCACAAAAATAATTGATGATTGAATACAACAAATAATTGCACCACCAACCAAAGTGAAACCAGTGTATTGTTCTATTTTAGAAATTCAGGATTCAATCAATGAGATTGTGATTTATTTATTTTTTAGAGTTTATGAATCACGATACTAGATTCTATTTCAAATGGGTATTTGTTTGTTTTTTGATGTTTCACGATTTTATTTGATGTAGGTTTTTATTTTTCATGGATTACTTCATAAAGTGGTCTCGGTTCATTTAATTTTGTGTTTCCTTTGACAACATCTCCCCTCAATGACTATGATCTCTCATTGCTAGTTTTTCTCTAATTGTTCTCTCATACACCTTTTGGATTTGATTGTTTATTACAAACATATTTATTCAAATATTTAAGCTAGATTATATGCATTTTTTAGGATTATATTGATGTTTTATGCCACATTATTTATTATTCTATCCCATACTAAGACCCTTTCTATTAAGAAAAATTTCATAAGAAACATGATTGGACTCTTCATAATATTTCATGAAACATTTTTAATAATGTCACATTTTTTTAAAAAATATGTTATATCAATGATGTGGAAACGGGTGGTGTCCGGGGGGTGTCCAAGGGGTGGGTTGGTGTGAGTGGCTATCCACGGGGTTGGGGGCCTGTCCAGAGGGTTTTAGGGGTAGTATGGGGGTGGGGGTTGTCCAGAGGGTTGGGGGTGTCTAGGGGGGTGTTCAAGGGGTAGGGGTGGGGTGGTATCCAGGAGGGGTGGGGGTGCTGTCTAGAGGGGTGGGGGGTTTTCCGGAGTGTTGGGGGGTGTCCAGGGGTGGTCCAAGGGGGTGGGTGGGTGGGGGAGGCTGTCCAATGGGGTGGGGGCCTGTACAGAGGGTTTTGGGGGTTGTCCGGGGGGTGGGGGTGATTCTCAGGTTTACTCCATTTCTCCTATTTTCTATCAACTATGTAGGTGGAATGGTATTCTTGGATTAAATGAAATTTAAAACTGTTATATCTAACTATATTTTGTTTTAAAAATAATATTCAAGCATATTTTCTTAAATAACCATAGATTTGTTTTATTTTTTAAATTGTTTTACATTCAAATTATGATTTTTTTTATATAAACATATATTTGTATTATCATAAAATTTATATTTTTTGTTGATATTTTCTATAGGTAATAATGAGTCGAAGTTGGATTACGACACATCAAATGAGCAATGATTTTGAGGAAGGTGTTGATGCATTTTTGGAATTTGAAAAACGAAATGTTCCAAGTAGTGACATTTTTTTCATTCCATTCCTGAAATGTTTGAAAATGAAGAAGTTAAAAAGTAGAGAGATAAAAGATCATCTGATTTGTCATGGTTTTAATCCGAGTTACAGCCCTTGGATTTGGCATGGTGAAACTGGATGGAATGTCACTGATGATGATGATTTGAAAGATGGTAACTCTAATGGAAATGAAGAAATGATTCGCTATATTGTAGTAGAACAAATTGAGATAGAACCGACAGTTGCATGTCTATATGGTGATGCTAAAAAAACATTATATCCTGGTTGTAACGATTTTACGGGTTTTTCAGCGGTGTTAAGATTCATTAATCTAAAGGAAAAACATGGATGGAGTGACAGATGTTTTACAGAGCTGCTACAATTGATGAAAGACATTATTTCAAAAGATAACGATCTTCCAGATTCACATTACAAAGCCAAGAAAATATTATGCCTGATGGGATTGGGATACAAGAAAATACATGCCTGTCCGAATGACTGCATTATATATAGGAAGGAATATGAATTTATGTCAGAGTGTCCTAAATGTGGGACATCATGGTATAAGGTGAAAGAAAAATCACAGGCTGGTGTAGAGAATAGAAATCTCCCTTCAAAGGTATTTTGGTATCTTCCTATAATTAATCTTTTCAAATGTTTATTTGCTAATTCACATGATGAAAAAGGGTAAAGATGGAATGCTTAAGAGCAGGTATGTGATGGAAAAATACGTCATCCAGATGATTGTCCACAATGGAAGAAAATTGATGTGCAGTATTCTACATTTGGAAATGAAATTAGAAATCTCAGACTAGGGTTGTGCACAGATAGAATGAATCCATACTGAACCCTCAGTAGCACACATAGTTCATGGCCAGTTTTATTGGTAATTTACAACCTCTCTCCTGAAGTTTGTATGAAGCGCAAATATGTCATGTTGAGTATAATGATCTCTGTTCCAAAGCAACCTGGTAATGATATTGATGTTTACTTTTTACCGTTGATTGATGATTTGAAACTGTTATGTGCTGATGGTATTAGGGTGTATGATTCTTATAAAATGGAATATTTTCAACTGCATGCAGTGCTTCTGTTCACTATAAATGACTTTCCAGCATATGGAAATTTGCCTGGATATAGTGTTAAAGGGCATAAAGCATGTCCAATTTGCGAACAACAGACATCATATTGTCAATTGCATCATGGGAGGAAAACAGTGTACATGGGTAATCGAAAGTTTTTGCTTATGGAACACCCTTACAAAAGACTAAAAAAGGCATTCAATGGCTCACAAGAATTTGATACTGCTCCAAAACCTTTATCCCCTGATCTGTATTTTGAGAGGGTGAAAAACCTTGATGTGACATTGGGAAAGACACAGAAATCTGGTAATGATAGACATATTTGGAAGAAAAGGTCAATTTTTTTTGAGCTACCATATTGGAGGTATCATGAAGTTAAACATAATATTCATGTCATACACGTGGAGAAGAATATCTTTGATTCTTTGATTGCAACATTGTTAGATATTATAGGAGAGACTAAAGATGGGTTGAATGAAAGATTAGACTTACTATCAATGGGAATACATTTGGAGTTAGCTACCACTTCTAAAGGAAGACAAACATTTCTTCCCCCGACTTGTCATACATTATCGAAGAGGGTGAAAATTAGCTTCTGTCAGTGTCTTCATGATACCATAGTGCCTCAAGGTTATTCTTCTAATGTAAAATTTTTTATCTCATTGAAGGACTTGAAGTTGATAGGTATGAAATCACATGATTTTCATGTCATGATGCAACAAATTCTACCAGTTGCACTGCGTGGAATATTTCCCATTCGTTTCAGAAAGACTATAATGAAGTTGTGTTATTTTTTCAATTCAATTTGCAACAAGGCGATTGATGTGAATGCTTTGAACATTTTGGAAAAGGATGCAATTTTTATACTTTGTCAATTGGAAATGTATTTTCCTCCAACTTTTTTTGATATAATGGTGCATTTAATGATTCATCTGGTTTGAGAAATAAAGCTTTACGGACCTGTGTATCTTCATTGGATGTATCCTTTTGAAAGGTATATGAAAATATTAAAGAGGTATGTTAAAAATCTATATCGACCTGAAGCCTCCATTATTCAAAATTATATTTCTAATGAGGTAGCAGAGTTTTGTATGAGCTACTTGGCTGTGGTGCAACACATAGGTTTGCCTCCATCTCGCTATGAACGAGTTAATAATGAGGGAAAGGGGATTCACGGCCTGAAAGTCAAATAATTGTCAACTGAACAGATGATGATATTAGAATCATGCATCTTGAATAACATAGCTGATGCTAAACCGTATATCACATTACATATTAATGAGTTGAAACAATGTCATCCAAAGAAGGAATAATTGTTGATTTTGAATGAGCACAGCAAAACTTTTTTTGTCATGGATTAAAAAGACTTTGCTTAGTAGATCAGATGTATCAGAGACATTAAAATGGATAGTGGGTGTTTCATGTTTAAATGTGATAACATGGTCCGGTTATGACATTAATGGTTATACATTTCATACGATAGCTCAGGACAACAGAAGTGCAGTTCAGAATAGTGGTGTATTGGTGTTTGCAGAAGCAATGCATTTTTTGAGTGCTAAGGACAAAAACCCAATTTATGCATCAAGTGCATATTATGGAGTGATTGAAGACATATGGGAGGTTGATTAATTTAAAATTAAAGTTCCCGCTTTTAACTGTAAATGGTTTAACGGTAAGAACAGTGTCAGACACGGTGAATTTGGAATGACACTTGTGAATCTGAATAGATTGGAAGACACATCTGATTCTTTTATAATGGCAACACATTCAAAACAAATTTTCTATGTAGTAGATCAATCAGATATGCAGTGGGCTGTTGTTTTACAAGGGAAAAAACAATATGTTGGTGAGGATGAAATTGATGAATATGCTGATTTATGTGAGATCCCTACTTCCATGGAAATATTAACAGAACATAATGATGATCATGTTGAAGACATAGTTTGTGCCATAAGGAACGATCACGATGAAGGAATTTCGGAAAAAAATCCATTTGTACATTCCTAAAATTACAGGTAACATATGTTTATTTCTTGTTTACATTTTTTTTTTCCATAAATGTTAGATATTGTCTGTTTTTTATTTATTAAAACATATTATAAAACAAAATAAGTATATGTTTTTGTTTGTTTTAAGTTTGTTTAGTTTACTTTATCATGTTTATAAAGATTACATGAATTATATATCTATTATTTTTGTTCGCTGACAATTACTTTACCATGTTTACCATGTTTACCAGGTTTACCATTTTTACCATGTTTACCATCATGACCATCTTGACCATCTTGACCATTTTTACCATCTTTAACATTGTTTAACATGCTTACCATATTAACAATGTTTACTATTATATAAATTAGTACACTTTTCTATTTTCTGATTGCAGTAGTATTAAAATATTTGAATTTGAATATTTGTGAACTGACGTTTGTTTTTTTGATTTAAAGGATAATGAAAGATCATTCAGATGATCAACCACATGATTCTGGAGAGGAGCATATTGTTGGTCATACCTCTAGGGATGAACATTCACATGCTCCTATTACGACAACGATTTCAAAGGTTGGTAAACATGGGTGTACACTTTTACCAAAATTATCACTTGCCCGTATGCAGGATTAGAGGATATTCGTTGATTTTGATGATGATGATATTCCTAGAGTTCTGAATGCAAAAGATTTTAAGAGTTTTGTAGCAACTCAGGCTGAGAGAAATGTAAGAATTCTGTATGATGATTGGAGAAGTGTGGATAAACCGATTATCTCTCAGTTGTGGGAGACGATTTTGGTAAGATCTTTTGTCATTGTTTGACTATGCTTTTAATGTTTCTATTATATATAATATGTTTAACCTCTTCTTTATCAGATGACATTTGATATTCCTGAAACTCGAGGAGTCAGGAAGAAATGCTTATCGTTGACTGACAGGAGATGGAGGGATTTCAAATCAACCCTCTCATCTGATTTCATTTATGGTCATTGAAGTCATGACAATCCATTTCGCATATATCCTTTTATAGATGAAGACACATGGAGATAGTGTTTTGAAAGTAGGAGAAAAGATTCATTTCTAGTAAGGGCAATGTAAACTTTTATAAACTTTCTTATATAAATGATTTTATTAATGTTTTGTTAATGATTTATTATTCTTAAATTACAGCAAACAAGGAAATCTCATTAGGAGATCCAATCTAAAAATTTATACCCTCATAGTTTATCTCGGGGAGGGTATGCATTATTGGAAGAACAAATGATGGCAGAAAAATTTCAACAACTAAGAGCTAAGTCTTCAAGCTCTGGAGAGGTGGCCCCTCCATCCCCTCCGTCTAGACATGAAAAATGGAAGAGAGCTCGGAAGGGAAAAGGGCAATATCATTCGGATGAATCGAGAATCGTAGCTAAGGGGATTGTAAGATATATATTTTATTTACTTAAGTTAACTATTTTCTTCATATAATTTCAATCATTACAAAAAATGTTCAATTAATTAATACAGGACTCTCTTGAGGAGCAGAGTTCAGAGGGGAAATTTACAGCTACTGGGAGGGAAGATATTTTATTTACAGCATTGGGAAGGCCCGAACACCCTGGTCGTGTAAGAGGATATCCGGCAGGTGTATCGGTAAGAAAAGTGTTGCAACGTTCTTCAACTTCTAACATTGAGGGGGTTTATAGAAAAAATAGAATCCTTGGAGGTTTAATTTCATAATATTAATGTGATGATTGAGGACATGATTAGAGAGTCGGTGCAGTCTATGTTTGCAGAAATGCAAAGACAATTTCAGACTGCAGCTCCCACTCCTCCACATCCCCCTGCAGACCCCATTATTTATCCTCCACCTCCGCCAGTAGCTCCCACTCCCCCACCTTAGCCTACGGACCCCATTTTTTATCCTACGCCTCTACTGAAGCTTCCAACTTATTACGAGTTGTATGTTGATGATTCTCAACTTCATAAAGTAGCATATGGTTTGGTATATTGTATAGTAGATACAGTTCATCATCAACAATTAGATGTATAGAATCAGAGGGTCACTGTACATGATATTATAGATAGATCAGCTAGGGTACCAATACCTAAAGATGAGGTGGCGACAGTTCGATAGAGTATCGACCATTTTTTAATTTGGCCATCCAGACTTCTTCGACTTATTACCATAGAGGTATGAATGTTATATCTTTTATTTTTTTTGTTAAAGTTGTTTTATCATTTGAAAACTAATATATTTTTCAAATTTTTTTATAGGAATACTTTAAAGGTAAAGAAATACTGTATAGACAACAACAAAGACAAATGGCTATGACATCAAATATAGATTCAAATGGTCTTGACAGATTTTCAATATATTCACATTTGTTGTCTGGTTATTATGAGTTTCCAATGGAAGCTCATGTTTGTGGACGTGAAATAAGAGTGGGGATTATAAAAACTGATATCATGGAGCTTGTTACTGGAGATAAGTTGGGCATCAACGTGGTGCGAATTGTTTCCATGTAAGTCTTAACACCTTTTCCCTGCGTTAAATTTAATAAAAATGTATACTTATGTATGTTTTGTATTAGGTATCGTTATAAAATTTGTGAGAGGAATGAGATGACAGAAGTATATGGATTCATGGACCCGCAATTGATTTCCCCTGAAGCATGTGCATTAAATGAGGAACAAAGAATGGTTTATATTGCTGAAAGATTTGAAAAGAATATAATCACAAAATGTTGGATGATACCTTTTTGTAAGAGGTATGAAACACATTTCTCTCAAAGGGTTAATTATCTTTTAACATAAAAAACCACTAACGTCAAATTTCCTTTTATTAGTGATCATCGGATGTTATGGGTTTTTTCCCAAGGGAGAAATCCCTTTATTGGATATGTTCTGTCCATGGTGATGTGCGGGAATGTTTTAAGAATATATTGGAAAACTATGTTTCAATTTCTCAATAGTTTTATATATTATAATGAATTTTAAATTTACCCCATTCATATTATTTTCAAACAGTGCATGGGCCTACTTTCGAAAAAACACAATGAAAAGAAGTGCAAAGATAAAATATTTAAATGCGAAGGTAAATATCCATTTATAATTTGTACTTTTTGATTTATTACATAAAAATAATATATTGAATTTACACTCATTCAAATAAAATTGTCATGAACAACATGGCCTCATCGAATGCGGATATTATATATTAAGATTTATGTATGAAATAATAACAACTGGGACAGTTATGAATTTTGACCTGGTACGATTTCCTCTTAAATTTTTCCATAATATTTCAATGTGATTTATTCATTATACATGTTAACTACTTTCTTTTTCATTTGTATCTTTTTGATGACCCTAAACCCTATGCTTCTGAAGACATCAAACACTTACAAGTGGAGTGGTCAAATTATTTTACAGGTTTGATTGAATTTTAGTTGTTTGTAATGTAAAATGTAATTTTGAATATTGTCATTGTAATAGTGTATTTGGTAGTTGTTTAGGTTGGATTTAGTTTTTTTTGAAGTTGATAGTGTAAGTTTTTAATGTTATATAAGTGAATGTTTAATTTTGCTTCGTGTCTTGTTTGGTTTGCTTATGATGGTTTTTCTGGTATGGATTTGGGTCTGTGGGGGAGGGGTTCCAAGGGTGTGGGGGTGTCCAGTGGTCTGGGAGTGCTGTCCGGTTGGGTGGGGGATAGTCTAGGGGGGTGGAAGGGCTTTCCAGGGGTGGGGGAAGGTGGTTCAGGGGTGTGGGAGTGCTGTCCAGGGGTGGGGGGGTATACATGTGGGTGAGGGGTTGTCCAGGGGTGTTTGGGGCTGTCTAGGGGTTGGTGGGGGCTATCAAGTGGGGTGAGAGGGTGAGGGGGTGTTGTTCAGGCGGATGGGGGGTTGTCAAGGGGTGTTTGGGGCTGTCTGGGGGTCGGGGGGCAGTCCAAGAGTGTGGTGGGGGCTCCAATGGGGTGGGGGAGGGCTGTCCAAGGGGTATACATGAAGGTGGGAGCTCCAATGGGGTGGGGGAGTGCTGTCCAGGGGGTATACATGAGGGTGATGGCTCCAACGGGGTGGGGAGGGCTGTCCATGGGGTATACATGATGGTGGGGGCTGTCTAGGGGGTAAGTTTTATATGTTATCAATTTAAGTGCTTAATTTTGATCTACTTCGGTTTTTGTGGTGTGATTTCTTGATTTGTTTTCTGGTTCATTCTGGTGGAGAGCAGATGACTGCATTAAATTTTTTATAAAAAAAATTGGGTTTATCACATCGTTTATTTAATAACCAATGGGATAAAAGGCCTCGAAAATGGTTTATCACGTCGGTTATTTAATAACCGACGTGATAAAAGGTCTGGAAAATGGTTTATCACATCGGTTATTATATAACCGACGTCATAAACCCCCTCCCCCCAGTATATTACAACAGTTATATAATAACCGACGTGATAAACCACCCTCACCCCGGTTTATCATGGAGATTATATAATAACTGACGTGATAAACCCTTCTCCCCCCAGTTTATCACGTCGGTTATTAAAAAACTGACGTGATAAAACCCCGCCCCCGGTTTATCACGTCAGTTGTTTAATAACCGACCTGATAAACCCCACCCCTGGTTTATCATGGAAGTTCTATAATAGCAGACGTGATAAACCCCCTGCCCCCCGTTTATCAAGTCGGTTATTTAATAACCGACGTGATAGACCATTTCCCCGTCCTTTTATCACATTTGTTTTTTAATAACTGACGTGATAAACCATTTTCTAGGCCTTTTATCACGTTGGTTGTTAAAGAACCGACGTGATAAACCCTTCCCATTTTATTTATCACGTCAATTCTAAAATAACCGATGTTATAAACATCTCTATTTTATGTTTTTGACGTCGTTTTTTAATTAACAGACGTCAAAAACGTTATTTATAACGTCGACCATATTAACGTCGTCTAGAAATCGACGTAAAAAATGAAAAATAACTGACGTAAAAAACATTTTCTGCACTAGTGTGAAAAAAACACAAAAAAAACTCGTCTACCTCTTTCTTATTCTTCCTCTCTCTTTAATTTTTTTACCACTTTCTTTATCAAAACCTTTCTTTTTCACTTTCTCTTTTGTGTGGGTTTATCTTTATAAAAACAAAAATAAAAACCTAAAAAAAGCAAAAAAAAATCACATAAAAAATACAAAACAATTATGAGTCATGCTTACTCACTATCAAGTTTTTAAATTTTTTCCAACCATTTTTTGGAGTTAACAGATATGTTTTCATCTCAAATTTTTTTTTCATCATGACTTTAGATGAAGAATTTTTTTTCAAAATTAACAAATTTTGAATGCTCAATTTTTGATTTGGAAAATGCTTTTCCCAAACCGTAAGGAACAACATTTGCTTTCATTCCAAGGCCACCTATGTCCATCTTTCCAAAATGTGTGTTTTCACCCCCATTTGCGATTCTTGAGTTTGTGGACCCTCGAGCTGAATTTCTTACCTTAGTGTGCATTAATATGATAGAGGCATTTTCTAAAGCACATGAGAATCACAATGGCCAAATAGCCTCCTATTTCCCCTACATTAATCATCCTTTTGAATGCCCCTTCAAGCCTATGCAAACCTTTTTTTTGATATCCACATTATAATCACAATACCTTTTCCCACCCAATATCATCATGGAATTTCATTTCATATTTTTTTTTTGAAATTTAAGTGTGGGGGGATGGATTTCATCGTTTGGGTACCCTATTATTTATTTTAAATGAGTTATCATCTGCTTGAGGGCAAGCATCCATTTTAGTGTGGGGGAGAGGTTATCATTCAGTGTGTTTTGTGGAATTTAATGTACTCCCATTTATGTAATTTTGTAAATTTTATTGACAAGTGTTCAAAAAAATCAAAAAATGATGAAAAAAATAACAAAAATTGAAAAAATGGGTTGTGTCTTGGGTAGGTCAAAAATCACTCTTCTTCAAACTTTGATATTGTTATAACTATTACAATTAGTGTCATGAGGAGATCAATCATGGGTTGGGATATGAGTGTGATATCTGTTTCAAGTTCAACATTCGGAAAAACAAAAACAGGAAAATAAAAAAAATACACTTGCATTATATTCTTATTAGGAGAAGATTTGTGTTTTTTAAATATTCCATCTTCATAATTATCTTCATATTTTATTCCTTTATTGTGTCTTTATTCACACAATCATTCCCTTGTAAATATGTGTTTTTATTTCCTTCCATGTTTTATTTAAAAAAATGTGCATTGCTTTTCTGTGTTGGTGTTTTAACCCTCTTCTTCTCTCTCTTGGACATTATATTCCTAATATCCCATAGCCACATAAAAACCCATTAAAAAAACCTCTTGATTCTTGTTCACTTTGGATAGTTATTGGAATTTGAGAGCTCTTTCATACTCTATGATTTTCACTTTTGGTTGGTGAAGGAGTGAACCTCCATAAATGAATTGTATCATATTGAGAGGTGTGAGTTTTGAGTGTCCACATTTTCCATTTCTAAATTTGAGCATGAAAAAAATGAATTATTTTTTGAACATAGTTTCTGTAATAACTTGTGGTGGATTTCAAAATGGGTGATTGACATAGTCTAAACCTCCCCTGATTGATGAAAAAAAAATGTTAATATTTGCTGGTGAGTGAAAATGATTTTGTCGTGTTTTTATATTTGTTGAAAATGAGGAAATGCACAAAACTAAGTGTGGGGGATTTGATGTTATTAATAATTTCATGACTTATTATGTACTCCATTTACTTATTTTATATAAAATGTGCATAATTCGTGTGAAATATTAATGTTTTAATACTAAGTATAATTTTTGAGCATTTTTAGAAGAGGTCCAATTGAGTAAATTTACTATTTTCTTTATATCTCTCATCCTAATGATACCAATTGTTTGGTTCTTGTTTTTTAGGATTCCTATTTTAATGTACAACATTTCAATAGAATTGATCATGAGACAATTATTTTATTTGAAGGGTCATATGGACCATACAGGAAGGCCCAATGAATCTGTGAACAAACTGGACCAGCCTTGCAGATTGATTTACTGGGCTCAATACAAAACTCTAAAAAAATTAATTCTCCACCATAATTGGGGGCACACTACATTTCATCTTGTATTAAAATTTATAGTCCCAAATACAAGTACCAGAGGCCCAAATGATTCATTTAATATTAGCCCACTATTCTGGCAGGGAATTGAAATCAGCACACAAATGTTGACTTTTCTCCTGATTTAGATATCAATGCAAGCTGATATTTTTCATTTTGAAATCCATGATATAGGTGGCCAACATTTTTTAATATATTATATTTATTTGAGGGCATATTACTATGAAAAAACCCATTCACATTTCGACCATTGAAAAGTATGGATTGAAATAGACAAAATGACATTATTTATTAAAACTGCCATAACGTTGGCTAAAAAGGTCTATATGTGGCCAAATTTTGAGGGTGGACAAAAGATATCCATATCTACATCTTTTAAGAAGACACCAGCTCTTTATTCATCTATCTATATTGATAAATATGTGGTTCAAGTGGAGGTACAGTTTTTGAATGCAAACAGCCCACAGCCTTGGGCTATAAATACACCCCCTCCTCTCATTCCAAGAGGTTGGCACTTCACCACTTAAGGGGGAGTTTTTCCATTAGGAGAGCCTTGAAAAGGTTCTGGGAGTATATGCTTTCATATTTTTTCAATGGCCACATCACATATTCCAATTGAATAATGGTTATTCCATGCTAAAGTAACTTGTAAATGAACTATGAATTATCTATTTACTCCTTCTAAATCTATTGACTGATTATTACTCTTATAATTTAGGAATGGAATACCTATTATATGATACTTGGGAGTTATGTGCCTTAAAATTTTATTATATATTGTAATGGATCCCCTAACATATGTGACATGCAATCATGGAAACCCAAATTTAGGATATATGAGCATGATGACCCTAACATTAGATATAAAATTATGATGACCCGACCATTTGAGATACTGACATGGAATCCCTATATTGTAGAATATGGTCATATTGGCCTATATAAATTATGAATAATGGGAATGGAGACCCTTATAAATAGTAAGGAATGGTAATACAGATGATTTTGAGATATGATTCAACCATTGTGACCCTACTGTTATAATTTTGTCATGGAAACCAATTTATTGTATTATGGGTATGGGATTTCTTATTCCTGTGATACCGGGTATAACATCATTTATTTTTTTTATGCCGAGCATGGTGTCCATTTTCACTTGTGAGACTAATGATTCTAACCATGGACTTCTAAGTTAAATTGTAGGCCAAGACCAGTATCAGCATCCAAACATATGGATGTAGACGTTACAATGTACACAGAACATATATATGTATACATATGTTTACGTTTTAAGAGATTTTTTTAGCTTAGGGAGAAGTAGGTAGTGTCATCCCACTGTCTTTCAGTAACCATAGATGAGCCTTTTTTAGTTTTTCATATTGCATATTATTATGTCTACACACTGGTCATGTCATATGAAATCAATGTATATTTATAATCATTTTTGGTGGTGACCCACTGATTTTATCTCACACACTATATAGTCCACCTATGATATCCACAAAGAATATGTAGATATTTGTAGGGATAGGGTGATGTACACAGTTGATGATACTTGATTAGTTATCATAGATGAATGTGGAAGAAAATGAACAAGCATTATCTGGTGATGCTATTGGAGAAAGTATTTTGGTCTTTTTGGTCTATAAATACATGTACTGTATTACAAGCCTACATCCATGGATGCTAGTTTTTTTATTAATAGATTATATTACATCATTCTATGTATTAATCTAGATATTATTATCATTTTTCATTTATTACATTGGGGTATTTTCCCTCTGTTGTTAGTAAAATTTTATGATTCTAGTATATATCGATTCTTTTCACCACTATGATACTCTGATTTGGAGGGTATATTTTTTCCAATATTACAACGTGGTCCCTCACTACTATATGGTAGCCTCTGGTGTATTAGAAGGTATGGATAATGCCATGTGGCCCGCAACTTGATGAACTACTTAGTTTCATTTTATTTAGGACATCACATAGTTAAATTGAATGTTATTTTTCCCATTTTCATACAATTTAGGTAATATTCATAAGACTAGATGTATTATAGTTTGGTAATGTGTTGTTCCTGGGAGTATCTAACCCATGTATGGGGAAAAAATAAATTTATTCGGATGGGAAATTATGTTAAGGATTATTTCTATTATGGCCAATTATATTCAACCACTGGTTGATAGATATGATGTGTAATTTTTATTGTTAAGAATGGGGATTTTATTTTAACATTGTCCTGATACGTCTTGGAATCATTTATCATTAATAATTTTAGACACCTTAAGGGATTTATATTTCATTATTTATCAAATACCGCTTTTACTTATTGTGTTTCACTGCCAATATAATGTTGGGTTCTTTATTACTATTTCCATAAATTTAATGAAAAAATCTAATGAAAGGACTTTATAAGTAATTGGTTGTGATTAGATGGATGTAATAATTAAATTTGAGATGTTTATAGTCCCTTATAAATTGGAAATTGTGGTACATATAGTTCAAAATTTTAATGAAGATTCCTATACATATTAGAATGAAATTAAATGAAATTTAATTATAAAATAAAATGGTTACCATTAAATAAGGAAAAAAATTCAATTAAAATGGTGGATTATTCTATAAATTGTAATTAAAACACTTTATTCTATGACCCTTACCATGCAACACAGATCCAAACCCACGATTGACTTTAGTAGTGTGATATTGGTAGCATCTGTTGTGTTCTCATAATTCATCCAATCATTGTGTCCTATCTCTGTGATAATCCATAGGGGTGTGGTATTGTCATTGGAAATCAGGTACCTATCATATTTTTGTATTTGGGATATTAATAATTATTAAAACCTATTTATGGAGTGTGACTGGAATTTTTAGATCCATTCCATCACAAAATCTTCTTGTCTTTTAATTGGATGGTGGTGAAAAAATGCACCCGAGGTTGTGGGTCCTGAGCCATCAATGATACCACATGTAGTGCCCCATGTGGATCCAATGATTATCAATGATGTGGATGATGATTTCAATTTCTAGGGGAGTCTATGTTAATTATGCATATTATACATTTAACTTAATGTTATAATCCTTTAGTTGGAGAGTTTATACATGAGTCTCAATAGTAGTATCCACTTAAATTTTTCGGGGATGATGGCCCCAACATGTAGAGTTATGGATTGACATGGTCTTATCTCTCATTTATAACAAAGAGAAAACTCTTCTGAGGAGTGTTGATATTTCTAGGTTTATTCATTTTGAATCTACCAAAAGATGGTGTGATATTCTTAACCATGCAGGTCAATATTAGGATGTGATTTGAGGGTATTTCCAATCTAGGTTCTATGAAATTTTATTCCCTTATACCCTAAGGGATGTTCATTGTAGGGAGTTCTTGAACCTTTAGTATGTCTCTACATATATTATGGACTCTTCATGTCAATTTATTGATCTTAAACACATCGATCTATACCACTGATGAGATAGAAAATGTTAGATGATTTGTGGATGGGATTAGGTATCCTATTAAATATTAGGTGAATATTTTCATGTTTACTACCATGTCTGATATAGTGAACCATGATCATATCTATAAGTGGAACCTAAACAAATATTATGGTTTGGGCTAATATATTTCGAAATCGAGAGAGGGATGAGGTTATATTAGACTATAGAATTAACTATTCTAGATTTTACGTATGAGCAATGATGTATAGGTGACACCAATAGGTAGATACGTTGTTTGTCATCAGTGTTCAATGCAAGGGCTTAAAAATCCATAGTGTCATAGAGACACCATTGAGTATCAAGGATACAATAGATTGGGGAATCATAAACATTTTTATAGGGACATCCCTTTTTTGCCTAGTGAGAGAGGATCTATTTTAGTTTCACATTTAGAAGATGGATCAGGTGTACCTCTTTAGGAAGGTTGTTTGACTACTACCAGCTATATAGGGAATGTATGAGTTCATTAATTATGTATAGAGGCTTCAAATATATAATTACATTAGAGATGACATGTTCAGTATAGTAAAGTTTTAGCATATGGTTTTGGATCAAGACAACTTTAATAAATAAATCCTATACCATAAGAGTATGGTGTTAGGTCATATACTATTAGATATAATATTATAGTACCCCCTAAATTGGTTTTATAATTATTTAAAATGGTTGATTCACATTCCATTATCTATTTTTAAATTATGAAAATACTTGTGCTTGATAATGAGTTATTACATGGTGTCATGACATTCGATACTCCTTTGGTAATTTGATAATAAAGTGTACGACAATACAAGTAATATTCTCTTATGGTAAGAATTTACCATTTCAGATGGGACCACTTCATTGTTGAGATGGAGATCTATGATGTCATTATCATGATGGATATATTTTTCCCCTGTCATGTTTATCTGGATTGTTATCACTGAATAGTATCATTTACACCACTATAGGGATGTATTTACCCTCAAAAGGGTGTATGTGATAACTAGGAAAGTATAAGTACAATAAAGAATATTATGCTAGATGGAGTGACCACCCAGATTGCTGGAATTTATGTGTATGACTAGGGATTACACCATATTCAATTTCTTCCAATAATGTTCTATTTTACTGATGTTTTTTCCAAAATACATCTCTAGAGTAAATACTAAGATACATGTAGAATTTACTATCAATATAGTTCTTGAAGAAATAGGGGCATCCATTCCAATTTACAGGATGGATATTATGGAGTTTTAGGTGATCAATAGAAAGTTTGATGATTTTAGAGACACTGAGTTTTATACGTACTATCACTTCTTATTGTGGTTCATTGGTCTTTTTCATTAATAATGTTGATTAAATTGTCATTCTATGCGTACATTATAAAAAAATTAACTAGTTGATGGTTATGAACCAATATCTTTTTCCTCGTATAGATGATCTCATTGACCACCTCTGAGAAGCTACAGTGTTCTCAAAGATCAAACTAAGATCTGGCTATCATTATGTGTGATTTAGGCCTTCAGATATACAATTTATAAATTTTCATAATTTTAATAGTTTATAGGATTATCTGGTTGTTCATGTTGGTCTCATAAATGATCCATCCATTTTCATGACATTGAAAAATTATTTTTTCCACCCATTTTTTGGATTCATTTTGGTGGTCATCATACTTCAAATATGCGTGTATTCTCTTACTCAAAAAGACCATTCAAAATATCATGATAATATTATAAATACAATGATAGAGAACCAAATACTTGATAATATCCATAAATTCAAATTTTGGATCAATTAGGTTCAATTACTCAGTCAAACTATCTTAGAGGTTGGTGTATTATTTGACCTAGAGAAGGGGAGTGTTGTAGTTAACTGGGAGTTGCCTATTTTTTTTTATATATGGATTATCATGTGGAATGATTTGTATTATAAGAATTTAATAAAGGACTAGTAATTATATATTTAACTTCTCAATTGTCTTCATATTATGGGGTGAAGTTATTTTGGCCTGATTTGTGCAAGAAGGCCTTTCAGGATATGAAGAGATGGGTTACTTCAACACTAATCAAGATTCATTTAGCGCCTGTCAGAGGTATACAGTTTCCGATGGTGCATCAGGAATAATTCTCATAATTGTTATGTATAAATATTGATTTTTGGAATATGGGTCGTGCTAGTTGAGACCTCACAAGAAACAATACCTGATGCACAACCTTGAGATTATGATAGTTATTCAGTCCATTCATTTTTGGAAGAGTAATCTAATGGGTGAACTATTTGTGATGTATACAGAGCAAAATATTCTCAAATATATTTTCAAATAGTGTGAATTTATCCTTAGGAAAATAAGGTAGGATGAATGCCTATAGTCCATTGACGTCAAGCCTTCCTATATGACCGATAAGAAAAATAATTCTTCCAATTCTCTATGTAGGATGACTCAAGCATAGGTGGTTCATGAGGCCAATAGTGAATGGAAAATTACGGATTTGTTTTCTATGATTCAATTAAAGGACATGAAAATTAAAATAATATATGTACTTTCATCATGCTCAGTGACCTTTTCACTTTTGGAGAGCATGAAGATGATGTAGTTATTAGATCCTAATGTTTTTGTCCTATGGGAGTGTTTTTATTATGAGGAACCACCTCCGGATTGGTCTATTGACGGAGACATCATCCTAAACATACATGGGAATGTCTGGGATCAAACCTATAAGAGAGATGTGATTACGCTAGAATCAAATGCTTATCAATGGAAAGTTCACCCTGGTAACTCAGAGATGAATCATGATATGCTCAGCATTTATTGGGTTCTATGGATGAAACATCAAATAAAAAGGTGTATTAGTTGGTGTTTAACAAGTAATCTGCTGAGGGTACAACACCAGTGGAATGATGACTTTTTTATAGTCTTTTATAGTCTCAAAATGAAATGGGAGGAATCCACGATGATTTTTTGGTCATATTACCATGGTCTCAATGATTTTTCAATGTGGTTTAGGTATTCATGCACTATAGTAGAAATTGTGTTTAGCGGTGGTTTTGGAAACCACCGCTAAACCTTTATTAAAATGGTTTCGCGGTGGTTTATAATAAACTGCCGCGAAACATTTTTGTTTTTAATAGTGTCGACCCTTCCCCCTACCCTGACTCTCTTCTCACCCGCTTCCACTGCTTCCCCTGGCCCCGGCTTCCTCCACAACCCCAGACCCCCGTGACCCCGGTGACCCCATAACCCCAGCTTCCTCGCGACTCCAAAAACCGCACGACCCCGGCGACCCCACGACCCCGGCCCCCTGTGACCCCGGCGACCTAGGTATATTGATCTTTAACCTCTTTTTTATCCTGTTTGCTTCTCATTATTCATTTATATAATTATCCAGCAGTTTTAATGGGCTATATGTTTATGAGTTTGTGATTATTTGTTTCCTTGTTTATATGGAGTCCTGGGTTAAGTAATGTGTTTTGGGGACTTAAATTGAGTTTTTTAATTTTTAAACCCTTCACAAACCTTTTTGTGTTTATTGATAATGTATGACCAAACCTAGTGATACACATGGAATATGAAAAAACCTTGAGAATAGTGAAATAAATTGGTGAACAGTAAAATGGGGTAAATGTTAGAGCGAATGTGTTCTAAATTTTAATTGGTAATGTGGGTGTGGTTAAAGGGTAAAATGAAATTATTATATGTAATTATTTTTGAGATTCCCAAGGGTATCTGGAAATGGTTTGAAATATGTGTTTGGGATTTTAATCTAGTTATGAATTTTATATGATAAAAATGATGCTTCATAGGTGGGGTTTATTATGAGATTTCAAATTATTATTTGAATTTTGGGTTTCAAAAATATCTTATGAAAACTCTAAATGGTTGGTTTGAATGGTTGATTTAGAAATGAAATCCTTGAGGAATTTTTTAGTTTTAAACGTTGAACACCCATGTTTTAAGTGGTGGATTCTAAATGATTGCAAATCAGTTCATGAATTGTGTTTATAACATTATTTGGTTTTAAAGGTATTTTGGGACCATAATAATTAATTGGATATATTGTTTAGTGAGATATAACCCATGGTGATTTTGTTTTCATGTGAACATTGTTATGAAATGAACTAAATGATGAATGTTACTAGTTAACAAACCATGATAAGGGGGTGTATGGAATACTGGTATATGTGTAATGGGTTATGTATGTGAAAGTTAAATGTGTTAAATCTTTATGAGTATAAATGGTAAATATGTTCAATGGTTTTGTTTTTTAGTTGATAGATTAGTTAGTGATAAAGAAGCATGTTCACATTGATTAATAGTGGGTGGGGTATTGGATTGAGGCTCCTCCAACGGGTTGATCAGACTGATAATCTCGGACCACCAAAGTATTTCATGGGTTAGGGAGTAATACTAAGGCTTTATGTCCCTAATTAATGAAAGTGTAAATTCACTTATATTGAGGATACATGGTGAGGTAATTCACAGAGACATAGGCTCCAAGAGGAGGTGATGCAACTGTAATAACTAGTACTCACCTGTGTTATTGCACGTCGCATCCGATTACTGGGTTTTCTTTAAAAAATAGATTAATATTTATAACATTTGAGAAAAAAATGTATTGTTGAATAAATTATAATTATAATGTAATGGTGTATGATTATGGAATCCTACCTCTGATAAACAAATCAGCGGATCCAAAAACCAATAGGACTGACCCAACCCGACCTACTGATAAACAAATCACTGGATCCAAGATGAGGGCAGGCTTCTATCCATCCTTCTGAGGATATTTTCATAGATAAAGATTTTTTCCTGTTGCATTTACACAGTGGTCAACGAATGGGATGTATCAATTAAAACTCCTTATTAACCAAAAAATAAAAACTGAACGAAAAAATCACATAATCCAAACCATAAAAGCATCTTACCCCGTCATATTGAATAGATCTTCAACAAAAGGTAGTTTCGACAGAAGAGAAAAGGAAAAATATTATTAAAATAGAATAAAATGATCAACTTATACATGAAAAATAATATGATAACTAAAACAAAATAAAATAAACTGATCCAGTTATACATGAAGATGCAAATTAATTTTTGAAAACATTCATCAATATGACTTTGAAATCATTGGCCAACTGGTACCTGAAAATCAAAAATCATTTATGCTCATAACAACTGCAACATGCATATCGAAATGGACTAAAAAATAGAGGAAAATCATGAATGTGACTTGTTTTGACCTATAAAATGTGATGTTTTGATCAACCGAACATCAACTGTACCCCAAATCTTCAGGGGTATATGCATGTACAAACATAAAACAATATATAAAAATAGAATCAAATTAGTAGAATTAGATCAGTAAAATATATAAAAACTCGTTACCAATCGGGGGCGGCATACGGTGATTTACTTTCAAATAAGGTATGCGTACTCTGCATGACATAATATCCATTTTTATAAATATATGAATTCATAAAATATATATGAAAACAAATTAAACACAATCAGCATGTATTAATACCATAAATTTATTAATAGGTGAGTGTGAGTTCCACCCTTGTCAAGTGTAATGGGTCATGAAGGTCCTAGAAGTGGCAATCTGCAGAGATAGTTATGTAATGTAAGTTGGAATGTTTGTTTGAAAGTAATAAGAATGTTACCAGTATGGTAAGATGACCTGGCGCCAATATCTACCAGAACTGAGATGCAAATGTTGGGAGGAAACTCGTGTAGTTTGTAGCACTGATTGATCATGGGAAATCCTGAGTGGTGGAGGCTGTGAAAGAAATGGAAAGCCAACGCGGATATGATGCAGTTTCCCAGGTGTCTTTGGGAAAGATGAGATATCCAGTTACACATAGGGTTCATGGTATAATGTAGTTGACTAGGTGTCTTTATATGGGATTATATATAAGGGATTGGAGCACTTAGACATATGAAATTAGAGTTTAGTTCAAATAGGGTTGGCTGGTAAAATTTTTGGTGTCCATATGTGTGTTCCAATATCCTTCATGTTATAAACCAATGAGTTAGACATAATTCTTGGTTCTTATTGATGATTACTTAGTGTATCCCATTTATTACGTAGATTGAACCCATAGACCTTGATTTTTTAATTCAGAACCATTTCTTGTTGGATGTTTATATAGTTATTTAGTAATATCTTGGGGCTTATTTATGTTCATTTCTTGTTTTAGTTATTTTTTTGTTTAATGTTTACTATATAATGTGTTTAATCTACCCATGTTTTATATAGAAATTGAATATTTTTTTTAAAATGGATAAATCATGTGATTTATGTATTTTAAAACTTCTATATGTGAGTAATAAACTCTAGAACTATATTTAAAATAAGTATTTTTGAATCTTTTTTATAAAATTAATTAAAAAATATTTATAGGAATATTTTTATCACACTTTTCATACACATTCATGTGTGGGTGTAACTTTTATCTTTTCATTATAATTCGAAGATTGTGATTTCTAGTTATTTGTTTCATCTTGTTCCATTAATGGAAATTGGAATGTTGTGACTTTTGGGGGATCACATGGAGATGTTTTGAGTTGTGAATACAGTTGTGACTTCTTTTGGGATATTTTATTGTGAGATAGTTCAACTAGGTTTATTTTGTATTTAAATTTTATTTGTATTTTCATTATCTATATGTTATCCAAACTAGATAATTTGTCATTGATATTTATAGTCTTGGATGAATGTATTCACTTTCATTGAATATTATGTTTCTGTAATCTTACACTATCGTATATATGAATATCTTTCTCTATTTAGTAGTAACTCTGTGTTTTAATTTTTTTATTGTGTAGGAACATTGTGATATACATGGATAACAGCTGGATCACATTACCGAGGAACACACCTCAGTATGTTAAGGGTTTGAATGAGTTTTTAGATTTTTTCAATTTCTAATTGATCCGTTGAAGGGAGAATAATATGTCCATGTCCTAAATGTATATTTAGAACATGGTTGAAGAGAGATGATGTTTATAAACATTTAATATTGAAGTAATTCCCTGGTCAATATTTTTCTTGGGTTTGGCATGGAGAATCGAACGTTACAGAAAGATTGAGTACAGATGTTAATCTACAGAATGAGGTCCCAAGTTCATCGACAATGGAAAATGAAATGAAAAACCTCATAAATGATGCATTCGACACTGCAAGACACCACTATCAGCATCAAAACATATCAGAATAACCAGAAGAGGGTGCTACAAATTAAAACATGACAAGTGATGTTTTTGAGACTATAACACAAGCATATCAAGATTGTAACATATCATTGGATCCTCCTCTTAATTCTGTAGAGCCAAATGTAAGAGAAAAATTCACTGAGAAAAATGTGTTTCATGATTTTTTTGATGATGGAAATCAAGAGTTGTATAGTGCGTGTTACAAATATTCAATGCATTCATTTCTACTGAAGTTAAACCATATCAAATGTCTATGTGGAATTACAAATAAGGAAATGTCCATGATATTGGAATTGATTCGTGATGCATTTCCTGAAGCAAAAATCCCAGAATCTTTTTATGATATGAAAAAAGTTGTTAATAAGCTCGGTCTGAATTATACAAAAATACATGTGTGTCCCAATGATTATATTCTTTATTGGGGAGATGATTCAAGTAGATATAATTGCATGAAATGTTCTTCTTCTAGATGGAATTAAAAGGGTGCTGTTGGAAGTATGAATGAACATAATTTCATGGAGAAGTAGAAAAGGAACACAGTTGTAAAGGTTTTTCATTACTTTCCCTTGAAGCATTGATTGGATCGATTATTCATGTCATCGAAAAACGCTGAACACATGAAGTGGATTTATGTAGATAAAAAAATGATGGGTTAATGATACATCCATGAGATTCCCAATCATGGAAGACATTTGATTCAATAAATCTACATTTCTCAGAAGATCCTATGAATGTTCGATTGAGATTGGCTGTCAATGGATCCAACCCATTTGGGACTTTGAGTACCAGTTATAGAATTTGGTCAGTTGTTTTGATCCCATATAATCTGCCTTCATGGATGTGTATGCAACAAACATCTTTTATAATTTCAATGATTATTCCTAGAAAAAAAATTCCTGGAAATTATATTGATGTATACTTGCAGTCTTTGATTGACAATTTGTAGGAGTTATGGAGAAACGGTGGTGAGACGTTTGATGCTTCTTCTAAAACAATGTTCAAAATGCACGCTGCTTTAATGTGGACCATTAGAGACTTCCCTAGGCTTGTAAATTTTTCTGGTTGGAACACTTACACGGGTTTGGATGGTCCCATTTTTAACTTTGATTTTGAGCCCAAATGACAACCTCACAGTAGAAAATGGTGCTTCTTGTGCCATCGATGATTTCTCGATTCATCTCATAGATTTTGTCTGAACAAATCAAAATTTAATGGTTCCATTGATCGTATAGAACATCCAAAGTTGTTAACTTGTTCTGAAAGATTGAAACAGCTTGGAAATGTTGATACAGAATTTGGGAAGGTTCATCATTTGAATTATAGTGGAAAATGGATCTGAAGTGCATCGTCAGGTGAAATCAGAACGCACTAGTGTAAGAAAAAAGGTATATTCTTCAAACTCCTGTATTGGTAATTTAATTTGTTGTGGTAAAATCTTGATGTGATGCATATTGAGAATAATGTCTGTGATAATTTGATTTTTCCAATTTCTTAATGACCATGGAAAGTCGAAGGATCATCTCAATGCTCACAAATACTTACAAGTAATGAACAAAAAATGTTATCTCTGACCAAATGAAAATGAATAGTATGCTCCAACCATTTTTGAAATGAAAAATAGGGATAAAGATATATTCCTTCGAATTTTAAAGAATGTGAAGGTATCTGATGGGTATTCGAGAAACATCTCGAGGTGTTTTGGCTTGAAGAATCATAAGTTACAATGATTGAAAAGTCATGATTCACATATTTTGTTACAACAGTTACTACCATTGACATTGCGTACATTATTACCTGAAAAATTTACTGCTGTTGTACTCCAATTCTGCACATTTTTCAGGCAATTATGTCAGAAATATATACATCCATTTCAGATTGACAACCTCTGGGAGTGGTTTGTATTGACCCTTTGTTCAATGTAGATGATCATTCCTCCATCATTTTTTACTGTCATAATGCATTTAACTGTGCATTTGGTTGAGGAAGCTAAATTAGGAGGCCCCGTTCATTATCGATGGATGTATCCAATTGAGAGGTAATTTATTTATATGTTTTTCATTTAAGTAAACAATTTTTTTCATTTAAATAAATTCATAATATTATTATTTTATTTCACAGATATCATGGGAATTTGAAAGCATACGTGAGAAATAAATCTCAACCAGAAGGCTCTATTACTGAAGGCAATTTGGCTGAGGAGTGTCATACGTTTTGTTCCAGATATTTGAATTATATTGAGATAATATATAATCGATTTGAATGAGTTTATGACACATCAAATCAATCTCAAATGCATCAAAAATAAAGAATATTTCCTTCTATTGGCCGATAAGTTGGGAGGACCTCAAATGTGACACTGACAATATTGGAATTATTATAGGCACATAGATATGTGCTGCTGAATACTGAAATTATAGATCCATTTATTTAAAGGTTGAGGATACAAAAAAAGAGACAAATGAGAGGCCAAACACAAAATGAGAAAAATATAATGAAAGATGTGAAAAAAGATATTGTATAATGGTTTGCACGACATGTAAGTTCATAAATATTGCAATAAATACAAATATTAGTTTGACACATACATTGTGTAAGTCTATTAAATTATATTTCTTTTTTTAGATCATGAATATTGTTACTCGAGTAGGATTGTTAGAATATTTGAGGTTTTTTTCTAGAGGTCCTATAAAACAAGTTATAAAGTTAGACAATTATAAAGTGAATGGATTTGGATTCCATACAGTCGATCGAGAAGTGGGTTTGAAAACATAGAATGGTGGTATATTTACATTTGATGAAGTGGAATAATATGGAGAGATACATGATATTATTGAATTAAACATCCACAGTCATTTTTCAGTTGTTTCATTCAAATGAAAATGGGTCGATATTATCAGAGGTGTTAAAAGAGATTATTTGCAATTTACTTCTGTGAACTTCTCCCGTTTGATGGATGTTGTTGATCGTGAAATGCATGATCCATATATCATAGAATCACAAGAAAAAATGAAATATTATGTGAATGATGTTGTGGATGAAGGGTGGAGAGTTGTTGTTCATGTAATACAAAGATATTTGTGTGATATGGGTGATGAAGTGGAATATTTGACCTCTGAAAGTGAATTTCATCAACAACAAGAAGAAGAATTATTTTTCCATCGTGATATTGAAAATATTAGTCAAGAAAGGATAAATGAAGTGGATGAATCAATGGAGTAGGATACCAACCTGATTTTAGGGGAAAATGATTGTATGTATAATTAGTTATTCATTCAGTGACCACTTGTTTCATTTCTGTAGTCATTTATTATCATTGTTATATATATTTTTCCTGTTAGTATTGGGAATATAATATCATTTTTAATTTTTGTTTGCATAATTTTTTTCAAATATATATTCTGAACTAAATTTTATTTGATTAAATGACAGGAATTCAAAGAAAAATGTGGTACACTATTTCATCTAGTTCTGCGATAGATGACGATCCATCTGGCTCCCTTCCCACGGCATCTGAGGCACCAGCTACTTACACCCCTCCACCATCTCCCCCCGCAGCATCTCTCACACCATATGTGGGTGTCCCATTAGAGGCTGATTCGTCGACTCCCCCTTCAGAAGCCTCAGCAGTGGGGCGGAGATACACCCCTTCCAGTTCATCATGAACATACTGGAGTGTCACTCTCATAGGTACAAATTTTAATTAAATAAATTTATTGTATTTTGTTTATACTACTTTTTTTATAATTGAAGATGAAAAAATGCAACTGTGGAGGAAAACATAAAATGTTCAGATGTTTGGAATATGAATGGCCAGACGATATTTGTTCCATTTGATTCTTATGGGGTCCCTACAGATGACGCTGCGGGGTTACTTGGCCAGATTCTAGGCCAGCTGGCAGCGGAGCCCATTTCCCTACCTATTTCTGATGATGATTGGAGACATATGCCTCATAGCTGTAAAAATGATTCTTTTGATTCCCAAATAAAGGTAATTTTATTACATTATGGTTTAATTCAATTTCATGCTACTAATATGTTCAAAATGAATATTTCTATACAGATGTTCATCCACTTTATTGTTGCAGATGTGATAGAACAAAAGTGGACGTTGAAAAATCTTTGTAAGAAATGGAAAGATTTCAAATGGAGATTGTGGGGTGATGTCAACGATACATCATTGATCGTGCAACAAATGTATGAGAAGCTACCCAGTGGGGTACCAAAAGAACAGTGGAAAGTTTTTGTTGACAGACATCGTGATGAGAAGCGGATGGTACTGAAATATATATTATAATATGATCCTCATTTTACATTTATACAAGAATATGAAGAGGATATGACATTGAATAAATTACTGTTAAATTTAATTTTATTTATTTCAGGATCTCTCAAGACAAAATGCATCAACCCGGGCTAAGTAAGTCATCCCTCACACGGTAGGCTCCAACATCTTTTCTAGAAGCCGAATGACATTGGTAATATTTTAATTATTTTAAATATTTATATGACAATATTATCTGTTTAATATATTGAATTTTTTATTTATCTTTGCTTTATGCAGTCACATAGTTTAGGCCACGAAGCATCCCGAATTGAACTGTGGTTGGATGTTCACAAAAATCAGATGGATGTTTTGTTAATGAGCCTGCCAAATAATTTGGGGTATGAAGTCAATTTTTTATTATAATAACTTATTATCATTTTTTACTGTGTTAATATATACTGATATTTTATTTATAGGTAAAAATTAAAGAACTATGGGATACCAATCCTAGGTAGTCCTACTCAGTCTCCCAGGATGACCCAGCTGCTAAAGTCCTTGGAAAGGAGCATCTTGGTAGAGTGTGTGGGATGGGTTTAAGACCCATATCATCTGAGGTTTTTGGCATGGCACCAGGGATTCCAACTGCATCTACTCCTGGTCATAGTCTGATCATACTTGAATATGATCAGTGGTGGATTTCTTCTCTACGAACCACAGTTCAAGATCAGGGGGCTCAGATATCCGCTTTGCACAAAGCGATGACTAATATGCATCAGTAGATGACCAGATATGCCCCTGGTGGTAGTGCATTGACTGGTGGTCAGCAGGTAAATCACAAAAAATCAAAACCATTTAGTTTTCAAACCTTCATTGGTTTTAAGTTGTAATATAAATATGCAATAGTATTTAATTTTAAATATAATGTTCTTTGCAGGTGACATAAGAAAGTGTATATGGAGGTGGAGAGGGTGACAATTCATCATCGGATAGTGAGTAGTTCTATTATTGATGTGTTGAACAAATACGGTAACAATTGGTTTGTATATGTACCATGTGTGGCACATAGTTGCCACCAAACATTTTCATTTCCTAAAATTTTCTTGATTTTTCATGTTTCCTTTTACACATTTTTTTGATTTCTGATGTTTCCTTTTATGTCTTTATTTCTCGAGTATGGTATATATCATTCCAGTTAGGCCTTTGATTGAATTGGTAGTCAAGATTTTGGATGAGTATGAGTTAAACCCATTGTTGATGTGTTGAATAAATTCTAGACACCTAATATTATAATATGTAAATATTCAATATCTTCATCCAAGAAGGTAAACCCTTCTGGAATTGGTATCATATGACACCATGAATCAAAAAAACATGTGTATTGATAAGCTTTTATTAGGAACTGTTTTCTATGAAACCAATAGAAAATGATTTTCATTTTCCATAACACAAACATAACCTTGTTTTCTATTTGAGACTAATATGATTAATGTTATATTAATCCGGATTTCCTAAACCTATTCATGAATATATAAAAAAATTACATGTCATTTCCTGAATAAAACTGTAGAAAATAGTAATATCTCACAGCTAGCGTATCACCCAAGATGAAATATCATCTAACCATAACATCAAACACTAAAAACAACAATCCTACACCGAGAACCTTGGTTTTCCCCCATATATGGGTTAGATAATCCCCCAAAAAAACACATTACCAAGGACTAAAACACCTTAATATCATATAAAACTTTTAAAAAAATTATTCAATAGAAAATAAAATGGATTTGATACAACATTTTGACACCATTACCTAGGTTCCACTAGACCAGTTCCCCAAATCAATATGCCACATGCCCATAGGAATGGATCCTCTTATACAAGAGGCTTCCTACTACTATTGAGGGTCCAATGAGGTATGTGGAGATAATATACCATCTTTACCACTGTAAAACAATAGTATAAATGGGTTTTACATTTTTATTAACAACAATGGAAATTCATTAATGATTTCAAATTCATATATTGTGGTGCACTAACCAGTTCACTCATATCATACACATAGGGTTTAGGTCCTGGAAATCCATTTCAATACACTATCGAAGAATATGAAACTCCATATACATCACATAAAGTCCACTATGTCAAATTTCATGTCTAGCCATCCCACATCAATGATAATGAATTCCTTCTAAAAAAAATCTTACCCATGGGTGGGATCTTCTGCTTCCCTCATCATTTACAAATCCATAAATACACATTCCACAACGTCAAACACACTAGAAATTTTTAAAAAATTACAATATCTATGGTGAACCTATTTCATTTCACCAATATTCACATAGTTAATCACTTTCACTACACTTAACATAATTCCATAACTATTCTATTTTACTATTCATTCATAACAAAAACCATTGTACATATTTTCAATTCCATCTAATAACATGGATATTCACACATTTTTCGTTCATTATTTATCCCCTTAGTTATCTCACATTCCATTTAAACATAAAAGTTATGATAAACCACTTATTCCATTTTGACATGCTAAAAATATATATAATTTGTTTAATCTCATAAACCCTTCAATTTATCATTTAAAAACTAAATTCACATGTTCAAGGGATTGAAACACCCCATGGGTGGCCATAAACCCAGTCCATGCTTCATCAATATATCCAAAAACATCCTTGAATGTTACAATACATCATTGAGTTGATGTTATTTTATGAGACTGTGTCTGGTTTGATTTGTTTTTTAGGGCAGTGGTGTAGTGGAAGTAGAAAATTCGTATTTTTTCTTCTAGTTATCTTTTAGCAGTGGTTCTAACCGCTGCTAACAGTATACAGGTAAGAGAGTAGCGGTGGTTAAAACCGCCTCTACAGAGTCGCATCACCCACATGGATTCCACGGTAGTTCTCGTCACATTAGCGGCGGTCTTACGGCCGCTAGATTTTATTTAATTTGCAGCGGTTATAACCGCCGCTAAAAAAAATCTCAGGCTCTTAAAAACTGCCGCTAAAGTGACATGAATCGCCGTGAATTGAGGCAGCTATGATGCTTTTTTTAAACCATCGATGAACGGAAAAAACTGTTTCTAATAGTTTTCCAATGCCAAATTTAGCGGTGGTTTCTATAAATCGCTGCCAACTCATGTATCGGTGGTTTAAATCACCACTAAATGCAAAAATAACTGCCACTAAAGGGCGGTTTTCTTGTAGTGATGGGTTGAATAAAAATTTTATCCCACTTCCTTCCTATATATGAGACTTTCTTAGTATAATATCTAGTAATACTATATGTCGATGAGATCATAAGCATTGAAGGGTTGTCTCATAATATCATCTTATATAGGTGATATTTTTTCACATAGTGGATTTAGTATATTTTATTGAAATATTTGGGTACACAAGTAGTTTTGAGAACATATATTCACCCTCAGGCCTATGGCCGGTTAGAAGAGACTATAAAGGTACATGAGGACATGTTTCGACATATGTTCTTAATTTTGGAAATTATTGGGAGAAACATATCAATATCATCATAATATTCAATATTAATATCCTGCCAAAAAAATTAATGGCTTAGTATGAGGCCTTATAAGGTAGTTTGTGTCATTCACCCATGTGCTAGTTCGAGGCAGAAGAAGTAGTGCTACTAGTTCCTCCTATGATGCGGGAGGCATAAGATTATGTGTAGTTGACCAGAAAATGTATGGAGACTTCTCAATAAATATATAATTAATATTCATATAAATTTTGGAAAAATATATATTTTTAGGTAGGGGATAGTGTTTTCCTTTGGGTATCACCCAGACAAGGGAATAGATGGGTATGGATGAAAAGGAACCTATGACGCCATTTTTTCTAATCATTTGAGATCTCATATTGAGTTTTTATGGTAGATTATCAAATTATATTACCTCATAATTATTTTATTCATTCATGAAATATTCTACATTTTACATTTTTTAATTTACTATAGTGTCTTGTCTAATTATGTTGATCCTGAGGATGTTGAATTTGATTATGATGCTTCTTTTGTGGAGTATCCCAATCGCATAATTTATCACAGTTAAAGGATCTTTGAGGACGGTATGTCCCTTTTGTATGACTTATAAGATTTCATGTCCTTGTGTAGAATGAGATGTGGTAGTGGGAGTCTTATGTACATACTCAATAGATATTGTTGTTCTAAGATAGCATTTTACCACCCATGGAAGGGAATCTCAGTGACTAGTTCCTTTAAGGGGGTAAGACTATAATAACCTAGATTCTTTATGAGGTATGGATCTTAATTTTTTTCTTTAAATTCTTGGAATTGACCAACTATAGATTCCCAGTGTTTATATAGAGGAAATAAGGGGGTTTATGTATTTTTTAGAGCCCGGAACCTTTCTCGGTTGAATAATCAACTGGACCATATAGTTAGTAGAAACAATTAATCCCATTTTGCAAGGTTTCTCAGGGAAGTACAGTTATTAATAGTGGGATGAATATTTTTCCTAACCATGTGACCTAGGTTTCATGCTGTTATGGAAGATATTTAGTTTTTAGCAATGAAAAAACACACTGGTTGCACATAGTATCCCAATTCCATAGTATGAACTATTCGAGCATCCTCTATGGAATATGGAGTTCACATTATTACTTCTTGTTTTTTCAAACCATATGGACAAACATTGGGACCCCTATATGATAGGTATAGTTTTAATTTTTCTATATGAATTATAATTTCAATACTCATCTTACAGTTTATATCATCTGTGTAAAATATTTTTAACTTCCTCCATTGAGGTATATCCTCCCCTCAAGCTAGGTAATATGATATTTCTTCAGTCTTGACTCTTTTTTATCATTTTTACCTCTTTTTGGATATCTCGTTGAATGTGATGAACTCATTAGGAACCTTTCATCATTTGTCTTCATGTCAATGACCCTATTTTAGCATCGAATCTTATTCCCTATTTTGTTGGTGTTCTTTTTTTTTCGTTCATTTGGTATAGACCAAAAAAAGAGGCCGATGTAGTAAGAGTGTTGATTGAAAACAATAAGGTATATGGTTTAGATTATACCCTGAAATATATTATGTTTTATATTTGTTTTCATTGTGATGTATTCCAATTTCAGTATGAGTTTCACCTAAAACGAATCTACCTTAAATTTGATTCATTGGCATGGAATCTAATAACATTATTAGATCCCTTGAGATATTAGAGGTTTTCAACCTTAATGTGTTCCACCCCTTTGGGTGAACTGATTTATGTTCTTATTTGAATTTAATATAAATATAACCAAAACAACCATCAGTGTGTTTTGTTTTACTTCTAAAATTTGATTCCATAATTGATAAATGGATTATTATTATAGTATACCATGACTAACATACGTATCAAATAATATTTAATTAAATTGAAAGTGATTGGTTTGACCATGGCACATTTTTAATAGAAAAATGGTTATGCCCCTATTAATAAATATTTTTGAATTAACTATTAATTATGTTTTGGCTCTCATGAATGCCTTTGAATGATTATTATTGCTCAAATTTTGGCATAGTATCCCAATACTATGATACTTGGGAATGACATCCCTTACACTCTAATGATAAAAGTACATGGAATCCCTTAAACCTATGAAATATGATCATGGAGACCCTATATTATGATATAAAGTCATGATGAACCTACCATTATAATTTACAGGCACGATGAACAACCCTTTATGAGATACGGGCATGAGGTCCATATATTGCGTCGCATGGGTAGGATGACCCTTGTAAATTATTATTAATTGGCGTGGAGACCCTTGTGAATTATGAATAATAGGAATAGTGACCAATATGAAGTATTATTTGGGAATGGTGAACATAATATTATCATTCATTCATGGTGACCCTACTATTGAGATATGAGCATAAAGGACCTTATTCATGTGATACCAAGAATGTAGTCCCTTTTTTGTAACACTGACCATAGCATCCTGAAACTCATTAGACTAACCATGGATGCCAAACATACACATAATTTTAGACTACAAGAGGTATCGATGCATATTATAATAAAAGTAACTATTTTTACCGACCATCTATATGTATACATATTGTTACTTGTTCATAGATTATCTAACATAAGATTAAGTAGTTAGTTTTATAAGGATCCGTCCTTAAAACATTACATAGACTTGAATTAAATGAATAATTCACATTGAGAATCTTTACTAATTTACAGTTTTAGAGAATTTGGACATAACTATTACATCTCAAAAGATTATAAAGTAGACACTTCAACTTAGTTTCCCTTTTTTCATAAAATAAAAACTCTTAAAAAATAAACATGACTAGTTCTATGTTTTAGAGAGCATGTCTTTCCATGATCCCATCCTTGATCCTATTCATCTTTAAGTCATGTGGAAAACATTTCAAAAACTTGGGATGAGCAAAAAAAGCACAGTAAGGGATATAAAAATACGGAAAGAAAACATTAGTCCATTTATACATAAGAATCAATGAAATCATTATTTACTCATAAAACATAATCACTTTAACATACCTAAAGAAATCATAAGACATAAAGGTAACATGAGGCATTAATAACATTCTTACATTGGGAGTAACCCTCATGGTTACGTTTGGAATACCGATCGCAGTATATTCCCTAAATCTCTTTAGAGAATCCTTAGCATTTAACTCCTTTGCATTACCCAATGCATTGGAGACCTATCTCGGGCTCACCCTCCCTTATTTTATAACGGAACCACCCGACTTCATAAACAATTCCCAAGAGCCATAACATAATCGTATCACATAAAACATGCATAAATGAAACATAACATTTCCACATTTCAATCACAAGATAACAATACAACACATTGATATAATGAAAATATTATCAAAACCATTTTCAATACCAAAATAAAAGAAAAATAAAACATGGTATTTATTTTTCATTTAAAAAATTTATGGCTTGTAGAGGATGTTGAAACTCCAATAATGGTCAGGTCGGCGAAGAAGTCGCTGTCACTCCATACATAAGACAAAAACATTTCTTTTGTCATTTATTAAAATGATTCGTGTAAAAATATTCCATTTGAATGAAATTAAAATTCAAAAGGGTTTTATACAGTATATAAAATAATGTCATGTAGAAATCAAAAGATGCCTCAATGAAAGAAGATTGAGACGAAGTCCCGTACAAAGATGGTATCCTTAGAATAATGATAAATTAATTACATAATTATGTGTGAAAAATATAAATACACTCAATATAAGTGGATATTAAGTGTAAAACAATACTAGGTCATCCACACCTATTCATATCATGAAATTATCAAGAATTAGTGGTTTAACCCAAAGAATTGAAATTGGGTTAATAAGTTCTCTTACAGAAATTCGACAGCCTAACGACATCACTTTAAAATTCAGAAAAAGAGTTGATGAGAGATAAAAAGGGTATCTCATCACAAGGATATAAAATTTATAGCAATAAGGATATATAAGAACATATCCCAGCATAAGAAGATGTAAATTAAAATACCTGACAAAAAAGAAGTCATTTAAAAGAGGATGGTGAAAGGTTCCTTTACCGATTTTGGTAACTTTCAAAACATACACCCCATGAAAGAAAGGTCATACAATGAAGATGTAAATAAACATAAATTAAATTATATTTCACAAATAATACAATCATGGGTAATAAATGCACCACACAAATGGAAATAGTGGAAAATGTAGCATGAATCTTACGGGAATAAAAAGTGAGATAAAACCCCCCTACCTTATTGTAATCAATCGAGTCATATGACCAAAAGATAATAAACACCAAATTAATTACATAATACCATGAATATAAACATAATCATGATAATATATATGAAATTTCAGTTCACAATACACAACATGCAACAAATAAGTGGCGAAAAATAGAAATCTCATGGAATTAAATGTGAGATAAGAAATCCCCTTACCTCAAGTCTGAATTTTCTTTTTTGTTTCATTATATTCATGAATAATAATCCTTGGTCAATTTATAATTTCATAAGGAATTCCTTTATAGTTTATTATTAAATTAATATCACATATTATCATGTTATAATAATTAGTTAATTATGTGAGTTCATATCATACATTTTGTCGATGTTTGGTAAATGAGTCAAAAATGTACTTGTTTGAAGAGAATTGTACATGTAGTTATAAGTACATAATCTCAGGAATGGTGTTCATTATTTAAATATCATATATATTCTATATATTTTTATTTAGTAATATTCCATAATGTTTGGAGACAATAAATGAAATGTATCATTCATGGAGACGGTAGGTCGTTCGTACGCATGAACGCTACTTTCATTTTTTGTCATATAAATGGACTTTAAAACTAAATGTGACATAGAAATATTATAATTTAAGTATAATATATATGTTATATAGGTAAAATAAGTTCACTATTACATTATTTATAAATTCCATGTTTGGCATGAACGAGTCACATCACTTGAGGGGGTGGTTGTCCACACTACCTCAAATGAAATTATCGCATTTGCACAACATGCAAAGCATACAGGTATGTTTTAAATATAAAATAAAAAGCATATATAGGACATAAATACAATCTATATAATATATAAATGTAGTTCCATAATAATGTCCACCATTATAGGTGTTATAAGAAGATTGAACAGTCATCGTTTTGTGAGGCAGTAACTCGCCACCAACAAAAACAGTGTGTTCTTTAACCATTAGACGGAGGTGTGTGTATGTGTAGGTAGAATCCTTATCATAACAAAATAATAGTATATTTTGGATACTGGTTTTATTATGGGATAAAATAATCAGAAGATAGTAGTGAGTTATGAAGGAAAATAAAAGAAAGAAACTCGAGAGAAGTCATTACCTCTAAATCAGGTAACTCTTTTTGATTTGAGCCAAAGGCTTCCTTGGAAAGGATTCTTCCCAATGTTAGGATTATGGGAGTGAGAGAAAGATGTGGAGAGATAATATGATCATAGTATGGACGAGACAAGGGTTTTATAGGTGTGGTTAAAGGGGTATAGGTGGGGGCCTTCTTATAAGAGGGAGGAGGGTCACTTTTGGAATGTCTTGAAATGTTACTTTATTATAAAGTGATTTTCATATTTTAAAGGTTCCAAATGGTATATTTTGAGGATAAAGTGATAAGGGTTATAAATCCACCAATAAAATAAAATTTTTACAAGTGTGAGTCTTATATTTTACCTTATTGTTTTCATTTTATTTAAATATTTCATTAATGAGGTAATCACTGCATCATCATGGTGTCATAAATAAATTTATTTATTTATTCTCTAAAAATTATAAAAAAATACCAATATGTAGGAAGTATTTTTAAATTTATAATGACTATTTATAGTCTAAAATATCATTTATGTAAACAAAATTAAAATTGTTTTACATAGGATATACAAACCATTGTTATATTTCTCTCTTTTTTAAAAATAATGTCATAAATGTAACTATCACACCTATGTGACTCCATGGGACCTCAAGTTTGGTATAAAGCTTACCATGGTAGTACATAACTCAAAAAAGGATTTCGACACATTTTGGGGTCATTTTATATTAT
Source organism: Viscum album (assembly GCA_963277665.1). Classification (NCBI taxonomy): domain Eukaryota; kingdom Viridiplantae; phylum Streptophyta; class Magnoliopsida; order Santalales; family Viscaceae; genus Viscum; species Viscum album. The sequence goes on from OY728164.1 coordinate 1,202,803,054, forward strand.
TATGATATTTTTTTATTACCCTTAACTACGCGATTACTACTTAATCACGATAGTTAAAGATAATTATCGTTATTACTGTTCATAATGTCAAAAAATAAGAGTCTTAATTGAATAATTTAGACCTTTTGATTAAAAATATGGAATATATTTTACCAAATTCCAATCACAGAAATTTTTGTAATTAATTTAAAAATAATTCCCATTCTCAAAACCAAAGATGAGGTGTTATGATGTAAAATCCATCAAAAGATTTATTTGTTTTTACATCCAATTTAAAAGTGAAATTAAATACAATGACCAAGATTGTATTAAATGATAAAAACCTAATTAAATTACACCTTAAAACCAATTTAAATGACAATCTAATTATATTAATAAATTGGATGAAAAGGCAATTTTGAATTAAAATGTTGTATTTTTCACTATTTATTAAAAAAATGAACATCATCAGAAAAATAACAAAAATTCACCCTAATATATATTTGATATTACAAATTAAAAAATTATTTATATTTTACCAAATTAAAAACATATAAGTTTCATTAATAGATTATATATTTAATTACTGCTGTCAAAACAAATAACGTGTTTTTAAGAAACAATATCTATTAAAATATTGATACTTGTTTGTGTCCATTTTCAAAGTGAAATTAATTCTAATGACCACCATTGGATTAAATGGTTAAAATATACTCTAATTAAACCTTAAAACCAATTATGAAGATACTATAACCATATAAATAAATTAGATTAAAAATGAGGCTTTAAATTAAAATACAACATTTTTCACTATTCATTAAAAAATGAACTTTATCGGAAAAATACCCATAATTTACACAAAGTAAATTTTGATTTCTTGATTCTAAAGAATTATTTTATTTTGTAAAATATAAAATATAAAAGTTAAAAAAAGTATATTTAAAAGGGGATTTCTATAAAAAGTCGATTAATCGTCCTTTTAAAAAATATTAGAATATTTATGCTTAAAATAGGATTCATTCTCATTTTAAGCCTCTATAATTTATTGGGTAATTGTTAAAATATTTAACAAACATATATAATAATTTTGTAGTTTATTCTATTCATTCCCTCCATTACAATGGCTAGGAGTTTTTTACCATTTAAAATAATATTATTATATTATTAGTGTGTAACGTAAGATTTCAAAGAAACTCGTTGTTGTGTATTGGGTACGCCATCGAAAATAGAATCCCCTTTAAAGTAATATTAATATTTTATTCAATAATACTAATAAATATGAAAATTTCATATTTTTTATTTACTTGGGATGTTACATCCTTCCCCCTTTTGGTAATTGCATCTTCGCAATTTAAAAATTGGGCTCGAAAACTTCATTGAAAGTCCCACATCGGAAACAGAGTCAGTAAGAGTATCACTTTAAAAGAAATAAAAGGAAGTAAAAGGTCACCCGAGTTAACCCATACTAGGATTCCATGTAGGAAAACATGGATATAGAAGCGAAAACAAAGGGTCAAGTTCTGATGGAGAGTGATATAAAATATGTCTAGGAGAAAGTTTACCACCAGAAAATCCCAAACATGTGATGGGTTAAATGGTATCTGATTCCCCCATTAGAAAAAGTTAACATACAACATTTTTGATTGAAGTTACTTTTCAATGAGGAATTTATTTAAGAGATTAACTAAAACATAAGGAAACATACTTACTTGTCATGTAGACTTTCATCTCATACTATATTTCTTAGACAAACACATATTTTCTCCAAAAGATGAGTATTTAGGAGACTTGTTAACATTAAGAGAACTATAATCAACTTCTTGAGAATCACCTAACCCAGAAAAGATAAACTATATATTTCCCATGCCTTTAGACCTTAACCAAAACCAAAATTGTTAGTACAAGATCAGATAATGCCCAAGAGGATAATCTTTTAAAAAAAGAAATAATACTCTTAATCTCCAAAATTCATCAAAAAGAACCCAAGGTTCAAGAAAGATCATTAAATACACAGAAATCCATAAAATTCTTCAAAATAATCCAAACTAAGATTGAAACCCAAATCTCTTAAGGATTTAATCACATAGTCTTCCAAGATAAATCTTAACATTTATCTCCGAATAACATCAGTTACTCTTAAATTCTCATATTGAAAAATAATTAACCTAATCGCGTTTCCTCCATGATAGGTCAGTCATTTCCATAGATAACCCCAAATAAACTTATTCTTGATTCATAAAATCATCTAACTAAAATTAATTTGTCATACTAACCAAGGACCTCACGTAGTCAAGTGGTAGGAGATAAATAGTAGTTGCACTTTGGTTATGGGTTCGATTCCCACATATTCGTCTGACATGATGGGTTGTCATAGGGTCTATGTGTTGTCCTTTTTAAAAAACTATATAATTTTATAACATTCCCAAATAGAGATAAATTCATCAAATAGAACCATAACATATTTTAACCACAAATGTTATATAATAACTTTCGTTTTGCATCCTAAAATGTATTAACCGGTAATTGCCTCAAATTCAAAGATCATATAAACCCAAATGGTTCATTATAACTATATACACAAAAGAAATGATAATTGTTCCTTGAATAAAATTTTTATATATCAAACATCAGGGTTACACATACTATAAAAATTCCTCTAATTTAATCTCATCCTCAAAAGAGCCTTAATACTTTTAAGAATTTCACCATCCTAAAATCTACCATAACTCTTGAATCGATTTTATATTTACTTCTTAATCATTAAAAATTCTTCATGATGTATTAACCATTCATTTCCAACTTATTCTGAAATACGTCTTTCCTACAAACAAAATCATGAATCGTATCCTAAGATTCAATAATAGGAAAACATATGTTATGAAATAATCCAAACCTTTCAATGGTAATTGTTATTTTCTTCATCCTTAATAAGAATGGAATTAGGTATTGGTAAATGAATATTTTTAGGACCCTAGTGATCCCATTCTTTAAACTTATTTGTAGGAAATGTGTTTGCATAATGACCATGCACACCACATTTAAAACATTCAATTTATTCTTCAGAAATAACTTCTTTCCCTTTCCTTGATTCAACTAGATGTTTCATTTTTCCATGGTAGGTTCTTGCTTTATGATCTTCATTTCCAAATCTATAGCATCTTTCTGTCCCTTGGAAACACTTTCTTATGTGTTTCTTCCCACATATTTGACACATCGGATTTTCACCATACATACCTTTATGATTATTACCTGAACTTCCATAGGGATTTCATTCTCACATATATGATGTCTTATAAAAATAACTAAGGTTAAGGTGGTCAATCACGACTCTATATAGTTGGTTAAGAATAACAACAAGATTTTTCATTGAAGTTCCCATATCATTCAGTTTCTCGTTTAGAAAACTATCACAGTTTTCTTCACATCCACTGTTACTTTGATGCCTGCTAAATCCAGCCATTTACTAAAACCAAAAAGTTCAGTGTGAGTATATAAGTAAAATAATCATGTAATACTAAGATATAATTATTCATGTTATATTAAAATCATTAAATTTATCTAAAAAACATTGACTCTTTCTGAAATCCTAACCATTATGGTAATGTCAGTTATGCTTAAAGAATACCCTAACCTCTAAAGTTACGCAAACTGATCTCTAATACCAACTATAAGGACCCGTACTTAAAAAATAACATAGTCTTGAATTAAATGAATAATTCACATTGAGAATATTTTCATTTTTAGAGTTTTAGAGACTTAGGACATAACTATTACATCTCAAAATATTATAAAGTAGAAACTTCTACTCAGTTTCCATTTTTTCATAAAATAAAAACTCTTAAAAAAGAAACATGACTAGTTCCATGTTTTAGAAATCATGTATTTACTTGATCCCATATTTGAACCTATTTATGTTTAAGTCGTGTGGAAAACATTTCAAAAACTTGGAATGAGCTTAAAAATCTCAGTAAGGGATATAAAAATATGGAATGAAAACATTAGTCCATGTATACAAAAGAATCAATTAAATCATAATTTACTCATAAAATATAAGAACTTTAACATACCTCATGAAATCATAATATTTATGAATAAATAATAGAAATAATAAGACATAAAGGTAACTTGAGGCATTCATAACATTCTTATGTAGGGAGTAACCCTCACGGTTACGTTTGGAATACCCATCACAGTATATTCCCTAAATCTCTTCAGTGAAACCTTAGTGTTTAACTCTTTCATGTTAACAAATTCATTGGAGAGCTATCTCAGGCTCACCCACCCTTATTTTATTGTAGAACCACCCAGCTTCATAATCAATGCCCAAGAACCACAACATAATCGTATCACATAAAACATGCATAAAGGAAACATAACATTTCCACATTTCAATCACAAGATATCAATACAACACATTGATATAATCAAAACATTATCAGAACCATTTTCAATACCAAAAGTAAAGAAAATTAAAACATGGTATTTATTTTTCATTTTCAAAATTTATGGCTTGTAGAGTAAGTTGAAACTCAAATAATGGTCATGGCGGCGGAGAAGTCGTTGTCATTGCATACATAAGATAGAAACATTCCTTTTGTCATTTAGTAAAACACTTCGTGTAAAAAGATTCATTTTTAATGAAATTAAAAGTCAAAAGGGTTTTATACACTTTATAAAATAATGTCATGTAGTAATCAAAATATGCCTCAATGAAAGGGGATTGAGACAAAGTCCCGTACAAAGATGGTATCCTTAGATTAAGGATAAATCAATTACATAATTATGTGTGACAAATATAAATACACTCAATATAAGTCGATATTAAGTGTAAAACAATCATAGTTCAACCACATATATTCATATCATGACATAATCAAGAAGTATAGGTTTACCCCAAAGAATTGAAATTGGTTTAAGAAGTTCCCTTACAAAAGATCGACAGCCTAACGGCGTCACGTTAAAATAAAGAAAATGAGTTGATGAGAGATAAAAAGGGAATCTCAAAAATTGTAAATAAAATTTATATTAATAAGGATATATAAGAACATATCCCAACATACGAAGATGTCAATTCAAATACCTAACAAAAATAAGTCTTCTAAAAAGATGAGGGTGAAAGCTTCCCTTACCAATTTGGGTAACTTTCGAAACATACACCCCATGAAAGAAGGGTCATACAATGAAGATGTAAATACCCATAAATTCAAGTAAATTACACAGATAATACAATCATGGGTAGTACATACACAACACAAAAGGAAATAGTGGCAAATGTAGAATGAATTTTATAGGAATAAAAAGTGAGATAAAAACCCCTTACCTCATTGTAATCAATCGAGTCATATGACCAAAAGATAATAAACACAAAATAAATCAAATAATACCATGAATATAAATATAATGATGATTATATATATGAAATGGAAGTACACAATACACCACATGAAACAAATAAGTGGTGAACAATGGAAATCTCATGGAATTAAAAGTGAGATAAGAAATCCCCATACCTCAAGTCCGACTTGTCTTGTTCTCTTCTTTATATTCCTGAATAATAAACCTTGGTAAATTTATAATTTATTGAGGAATTAATTTAAAGTTTAATATTCAATTCATATCACATATTATCATGTTATAATAATTATTTATTTATGTGAGTTCATATCATATGTTTTGTCGATGTTCGGTATATGAGTGAAAAATAAACTTGTTTGAAGAGAATTGTCCATGTAGTTATAAGTAAATCACCTCCGGAATGGTGTTCATGATTTAAATATCATATATATCTAGTATATATGTATTTAATATTATTCCATAATGTTTGGAGATAATAAATGAAATGTACCGTTCATGGAGATGGTAGGCCGTACGTACGCATGAATGGTACTTTCATTTTTTGTCATATTAATGGACGTTAAAACTAAATGAAACGTAGATATATTATAATTACAGTATAATATATATGTTATATAGGTAACATATGTTAATTAATTACATTATTTATAAATTCTATGTTTGTAATGAACGAGTCACATCACTTAAGGGGGGGGGGGTTGTCCACACTTCCTCATATGAAATTAACACATTTTCACAACATACAATGAATAAAGGTATGTTTTAAAAATAAAATACAGAATAATAGAGAGGACATAAATATAATATATAATATATATAGATATATTTCCATCATAATGGCCTCCATGAGAGGTTTTAAAATAATATTGAACAATCATCGTTTTGTGAGGTAGTAATTCACCACCCACAGAAACAGTGTGTTCTCTAACCATATGAAGGAGGTGTGTGTAAGTGTAGGTAGAATCCTTATCATAAATAAATACTAGTATATTGAGTATACTAGTGTTATTATGGGATAAAATAATAATATGATATTGGTGAGTGAAGAAGGAAATAAAAGAAAGAAACTCGAGAGAAGACATTACATCTAAATCGGGTAACTCTTTTTGATTTGAGCCAAAGGCATCCTTGGAAAGACTTCTGCCCAATGTGAGGCTCCTAGGAGTGAGAGATGGGTGTGTAGATATAATATGAGCGATGGTTGGATGAACCAAGGGATTTAGAGGTTCATGTAAGGGGGTAATGGTGGGGTAATTTTATAAGAGGGGAGGCTCACTTTTGGAAAGTCTTGAAATGTTACTTTATTATAAAGTGATTTTCAGATTTTAAAGGTCCCACAATGATATATTTTGGGGATAAGGTGATAAGGGTTCTAATTCCACCCATAAAATAGGTTTTAGAAAAGTTTAATTCTTATATTTTACCTTATCTTTTCATTTTATCTAAATCGTTCATTAATGAGGAAATCACTGCATCATCATGGTGTCATAAATAAATTTATTTATTTAATGTCTAAAAAATATAAAACAAATACCATGATGTAGGAAATATTTTTATATTTACAATGAATATTTATATTCTAATATATCATTTATTTAAACAAAACTAAATTTTTTTTACTTAGGATATACAAACCTTTATTATATTTCTCTTTTTTTAAAAAAATAATGTCATAAATGTCATTATCACATCCATGTGACTCCATGGAACCTCAAGATTGGTATAAAGCTTCCCATGGTCGGCCATGACTCAAAAAATAGTATTTAGACACATTATGGGGTCATTTTATATTATTGTGATATAATTTTATTACCCTTAACTACCCGATTACTAATTAATCATGATAATTAATGATAATTGTCATCGTTACTATTCATAATGTCAAAAAAAGAAGAATCTTAATTAAATAATTTGGACGTTCTAATTCCAAATATGGAATCCATTTTACCAAATTCCAAATAAATAAATTTCAGTAATTATTTTAAAAATAATTTCCTTGTCAAAACAAAAGATGGGTTTTTAACATGTAAAATCTATCAAAAGATTGATTTGTTTTTACTTGAAATTTAAAAGTAAAATTTCATCCAATGGCCAACATTGTACTAAATGAAAAAAACATAATTAAATTAAACCTTAAAACTAATTAAAATGAAAATCTATCTATATAAATAAATTGGATGAAAAGGAAATTTTGAATTAAAATGCTGTATTTTTCACTATTCATTTAAAAAATGAACATTATCAGAAAAATACCAATAATTAACCCTAAGATATATTTGATATTATAAATTAAAAAATTATGTCCACATTACCAAATTAAAAACATATAAGTTTAATTAATAAATTATATAGTTAATTCCCGCTGTCAAAACAAATAGTGTGTTTTTAAGAAACAAAATCAATCAAAAGATTGATACTTGTTTATATCTATTTTCAAAGTGAAATTAATTATAACAACCAAAATTGGATTAAATGGTAAAAATATATTCTAATTAAACTTTAAAACAAATTAAAAATATAATATAACCATATAAATAAATTATATTAAAAAGTAGGCTTTGAATTAAAATACATCATTTTTCACTATTCATTAAAAAATGAACTTTATCCAAAAAAAACAAAAAATATACACAAAGTAAATTTTGATGTCTTGATTCTAAATAATGATTTTATTTTTTCAAATATAACATGTAAATGTGATAATAAGTAGATTTAAAATGGGTTTTACATCAAAAGTCAGTTATTCGACCTTTTAAAGAATATAAGAATATTTATGCTTAAAATAGGATTCATTCACATTTTAAGCCTATATGATTTATTGAGTAATTGTTTAAATATTTATCAAACATATATAATCATTTTTTTAGTTAGTTCTATTCATTCCCGCCATTACAACGGTTAGGCTTTTATTACCATTTAAATTATATTATTATATTATTAGTTAGCAGCATAAGATTTCAAAGAAACTCATTGTTTCTTATTGGGTATTCCATAGAACATAGAATCCCCTTTAAATTTATATTAATATTTTATTCACAAATATTAATAAATATAAAAAGTTCATATTCTTTATTTACCTGGGATGTTACATGTGTCATCTTCAGGTCATTATTGATCAATATATGTCTCTTATATAGTTTTTATAACTGTTTATTATTATATCTACCCACCATTAATATTATATGCACTAACTAGGTATCTATATACACCATTGGTGGGGCCAACTGAGTATTTACCGCACCCTACCACGTCTATAGATGTTACCTGGTCAGATTATGAAAATATAGGTAGGGATAGAGGAAAGTTACATATTGTTGATACTTGATCGGTTATCCCATGGGAGTATGGAATCAAATTTCTGAGATTATTCTTATGAAATTTTTTGAGACATTCTTTTGATCACTTTTACTTTTAATACATGAAATGTATTACATGCCAACTTCCATGTCATCATGTTTCTTTTTTATAGGCACATGACATTACGTTATTCTATATATGAAGTTGGATATTTTGTATAGCTTATTTATTATATATGGTAATTTTTGCTTCTTTTATTATTTACTTATTATTCTCCCATAATATATCAATTATTTTCACCACTTTGATACTTAGATAATGAGAATATAGTCTCCCCACAGTACTACCTTTGACCCTCATCGCTAGTCAGTAGACTCTATCATTTGATGAGGCATACTTGAGGCCTTATGGAACACCAGATCAGGGCACGTCATAGTGGAATATAGGTTGTGATTTCACAATAATGTACCATTAAGTAATTAATACAAAACAAAATGTCTCAAAAAATAGGAACATTCTTTAAATTGAAGGTAAAAGTCAAAAAATATAAGGATAATGTTGGTAGAGAGCTCAATATTTAGAGCCTATTTAAACCAAATGAGGAGAAACAAATTGGGGAAAATAACCCATAAATCTGAAAAAGGAGGAAACTAGTAAAACTCATAAAATTAAATTCAAATAAAACTCATATAGTTTGGCAGAAAAATTTGGTAATCTATATGCAAACTATTTTGGAGCCACTTGGAAGGAAAAACACAATCACACAATTTTGAAACATAGTTACTCCAACATCTACACCAACCATATATCAGATAAATATTATAAATTTAAATTTAAAATAGTTTTCACAATGATCCATTCAAACAATTTAACTCAAAAAATCATGTTAAAAATGAACATCACATTAGATTTTTTATTGTCCATGTATGTGCCATTACAGGGTTTCATCAGCACAATGTGATGGAAAACATTCAATATGGTCAAAAATTATAAATAAAACTATAAAATAATTATATTTCATATAATTAAGAATAAATAATGTAAAATAATAAGCTATAATTACACAATGTTTTCCCATGTTATCATTATAGATAATCTAGATCACAGTTATACATGGATGGATCTGATGAGAATATGTCCTATAAAAACATGGTCTGTAACAAAGAAAATGATAAGAGATCATACATGGAATCATTAAAAGGTTTTGAATTCAATATAACCACTAAATACCTAATGTATTCTTTAGTGAGGATTTATATTATATTAATTCAAGTTTATGGAAATATTTACTAACCACAATAAACCCAAGGAGGAGGGACCAATTTTGGTCCAGATTTATTTTTCTATTGTAAAGATGAGCTGGAGGAAATTAGGTTACTAAACACTAATTGACTTAAAAGAATATTAATAATATGAATATTTTCTAGGATGAAGATGATATCTCGCTTATAATAAATTTTCAACTAGAAGGAACTTTATGGCTAGTGAGAGGAATGGTTAATAACCTCACTGCGCCTGGTTCAGCTGAATAGTCGAATAACATAATAAGTATCCTCTTTTAGATAAGAAACTATTTCTTTATCAATTAATACACACCATGAAATCTAATTCATGATATCTACTGATGACATAATATATACAATCACATCAGGTTCCCCCTATTTAATTCAATATGATATTAACTCAATTGTGATTTCTACAAAACTCCTTGACTCAATCAAGTTTCTTACCAATGGAATGGAAGTGATATATGTATGGAATACACCAGTTCTGCTGTAGAGATGGAAATATCTTGATTTGGGGGGTTTTACTCCTCTTCAAACAAATATAGGTAATCCCGACATCCAAATCATTAACTCTTACAACATCATATTGGTGTGCCTATATATGTTTAAATAAATAATATATCAAATATAATATTTTATAATATAAAAGAAACTAAAATAAAATATGCTAAATTATATAATTCATGTTACACAGTGTTAATCCTGAAGAGTGAATTTTGAAATATCAATAAAAATGTAACCAGAAGAGTAAAAAATATAGTAATAAAATGATATTCAAATTTAGTTAATATTATTCAGTAATTATTATTATTATTGTTGAATTTATAATAAATTTTATGGATTCTAGTTCAAATTAATATAATAAATTTAAATTTTTTATGTTATTAAAATTATTTATTTTAAAAAATATTAAATTATGAGATATTTATTTTTCTATATATTATTTTGTTCTGGTTATATATTATCCAGAAATGATTTTTTTTAAAGGTTGGGACCGAATCCAAAATTTATTATTTAAAGTAAAGACGTCTTTAGACTGGGTAGAGGGCGAGCCATTACATAGCCCGAATTCCCAAGTCCTGGTGGCCTAAATACAATGATTGAAAGCCCATTTTTTCCCCAAAGGACCCCTCGGTGAAAAATCCTGATACAGTAACCTCTTTCTACAGTACCTGCTATAGTACTTCCACCACAAATAGTACCTGATATAGTCCCTCCGCTACTGCTACAGTACCCTAGGAATTCTCCACTTCCTAGATTTGATCCTGGGTCTTTTGGATGCCAAGCAGGAGCTTGTACCACTAGGGTACAGGCTCATTGTCATTATTCTAAAATGATTTTAAAGGATTATTTTAATTAAGTGTTTTAATAACAAACATATTTAAAAACATTACATTAATTAGAAATTTATATGAAATATGATTAAGAACTCTTAATGTTTAAAAATTAATTTTAATATATAAAAATAATTTCTTATTATATTATATATTTTCATTTAAACGATTAATTAAAATATTTTAGAATTTTAAATTCATAAAGTTTAATTATATTTTGGAACCATTACACAAACTTTAACATATGGTTAATTTTTTGGGAATTCATAAATTTTTTTTGGGAGAATAATAAAAATTAAAACATTTTTGACTACTGTAACTATTCTTACATCAGCATGATATAATAATGGCATAAAATTTAAATAATCCTTTCTTAAAAAAATTATTTTTTTACTAAAAATGATTTTAAAAATACTATGATGAATTTATAAATAAATATTTAAAATTAGGGAACAATCATTCAATTATATCATAGTAAAAAAATATTTTTTATTTTCTAAATGTAATGGAGTGGTATGTATATGGTTTGGTTTGGGAATTGTTTTTTGAGATACATGTTTAAGCAATGAAATAACATGAACTAGAAGTAACATATGGGAGAATCATGACGGAGGTAATACATAATTATAGTATAGTCTATTTTTTGGTAGCTTTGAACATTTCAAAGAAGAAAAATCCCTTTTTGACTTAATTTTTTACTAGGGTCTCTTGCATTAGGTAAAAAGAAGTATGTTTGGGTGAGATCACCTGATGGTATGTTAAGTAGAAGAATTTGTATATGTAAGGTTAATTTATATTTAATAGTTGATTTCGACTATGGTAATAATTAGAATAATATTATATTTCATGTACTTGAGGTTTTAGTTGTGATTTAGAGGATAATGATAGAAAAATGGAAAGTTAATCCTTTTTGTGGGGAAAAGGAACTCTCTTAGTATTTTATACAAGTATTGGTATTTATGGATTGTGTAAATTCATTTATGTAAGGATAAGGAATTACTACCATAATGAGGAAATAAAAGAAATATTCTTCAATGTCATCTGTGTTGAGAAAAAGTAAATGTTCACTATTTAGTAAGGGTTGGTGGTTGATTCAAAAAATTATAATGTAAATAAAAGGATTCAAGATCTAATAAAATGTTTCCCATGCATATTTGATAGTATTATAGGCCATATTAACCATTTGGATCACATTAAACATTTTTAATTTTTAAATTTTCAATACAATTTATAGTGAACATGATTCTTCTAGAGCCAAAGGATGTAAATGCTCTTGAAAGAGAAAACCTAGGTTTATCCAAGTATGAGTGTAATGATTTTCTAAATGAAGAATACAATCAGATGGATCGACCAAATATATAATAGAAAACAAATTATTGAGAATTATTCTAGTGGTCATTGAGGATTTATGGAAGTGGATTCCCTAATTGCTAATATTTAATTATTTTTAAGATGGAATAAATAGGATTTTTTCTTTCTACCATTGATTTAAAACCTAATAGTCAAACCACAGAATCCCATATGTGCATTTGGGTTTTGTATTTTACTTCAATGAGTGTCTTTAATCGTTGATTTAATTATTGTATTGTTTTTGGAATGAGAATCACGAGGTAAATAAAACTAGAAGGTGGAAAAATACTCTATGGGTTGTTGGGGAGCTTAGAAATCCCAATTATTTTCATTGGGATTGTTTGGATAAATAATTTATAGATTAAAAAAGTCAATGTTTGAATTTATATTATTAACATTACTATAAGGTATAACTTCTTGTTGATCATGGAAAACACCCTTATCCACAGTATGTGGTATCATATTTTATCTTTAGAGCATCAGATGAATCATTTGATCAATTATTTAGCAGGACGTTTCTAGAGTGATTGTAATTTTACAAAAGGGATCCTAAAATATCAAATGTTTAATTGATTGAGAATATTAAAGAGGTGTGTAACTTTTTGTGGATATTTTGATCCTAGTGGATATATTAATGAGTTCATCACTTTCATGTGTTTTATTAGGTTACTAAAAGGATTTCTCCAGATGATGGTGGTGCAATGAGTGTTGTTTCATGGAAATAAATTGTAATATGGGTTAAAGTGCCATGAGGAATATTCTAATAATCGGGAAGAATTGTGTAGAATGGTTGGAGATCAATAAAATAATTATGATACCCACTTATCAGTTGAAATTGATAAGATTTTATGAGAAATCGTATTACTACTGGAAATCATTGGACGGTCCAAACATTATATAATGATCTGATGATAGAGGACGTAGATCTTAGACAGTACTAGTGATTATACAATTATAAGTTTTTTGTATTCAATTGGATGGAGATTCTAGTTAGATGCTAAAAAATGGAAATGCATGATAGCTTGGACTTGAATTGTTTCAAAAATTGAAGTCATGTTTTGTGACTCATTTTCCAATATGAATTTTTCATAAGAAAATTTATATTATATTCAGGTAGTGGTAAATAAATGAATATAAAATGGTTTATTCCTAGAGGTTAAATTCTAGTGGTTCCCCAACATATATCTTAGAGTCCATTTACTGGGTGTGTTACCATGTGTTTTTAGGAACCCAATTTCTGAATTAGAAATGGTGTGGTATGCTTCTAGTTTATTGAAATATGACCATATGGAGAGAATGTGATATTGTAGAAGTGTGTGGAAATTTAAATTTTTTGGGACTCATAGATATGTAGAGTGTGGGTACTGTTTAAGATTAATAATATGGAATTAGGAAGGAGTATCAATAATATAGGGATAATATTATGATAATAAAAATTATGAGGTTTATTTTTCATTAATGGAAAACATTGTTATGAAATGAAAAATGATAATTCTGATTTGTGTTATTTATTTCTCGAAAATAGTTGTGGGAGGTATAAACATCAGTTGTAGTGATTATAATTAAAACTCTAAATGGAGTTTTGTTTAGTAATAAAAATGTTTCAATGTTCTTGTGGATTATATCTCATAGATGATAATGTACATTAATGTAAATTCCATGGTAATTAATAACGATAATGCATATAGACTAGATGATTGTCTAGAAAATTATTGTGAAGAAAATATGGAGTTATAGAAAACTTCATTATATGGTTTTATTACATTTTAATATTTATGACATGGAACATTTGAAGGGTGTCATAGATAAGATTTTTTAGATATTGAGGGAGATAGTGATAATCATGAAATATGATAGGATTATATTGATTATTGGTGTTTCTATTCATTCTATTTCCGTAATGGATCATCAATAGGTTTATTCCTATTCTCTCATCTATAAGCCCTTGAACATTTCCCACTAATCCCATGTTAAAAATTCAGATTGGGAAACCCTTCATCTTGAATAATGTTTCGTAATAATGGATTCTAACCCTATAAATACAGTCATTGATAGATCATAATAGTGACAGAAGGATATCTCGAATGATATAGTCACTCATTGGACTTGAATCTATAGAAGAAAGGGATTGTATTACATAGGATTCTTCGAGATTGGTAATTTTAATGTACCAAGGGTGAGTTAAGTGGTATTTGTTCAGGTCGATGAAATCAATCATTCAAAAAGTACTTGATAGAGATCTTTTCCAAATATGGTACTACGGTTTGGTTTACTACAATTCATTTTTGTTTCATGTACATTCTCAAAATATTTGAAGAAGGTATTTTGAAGGGAAATGCCACAGAATTAGTGGATGATAAAACATATTGATATAGTTTTAACAATTTTATAGGGTGAAAATATAGTAATTTTTTCTATTTTTTTGATTTCATTAGATGCCTTCAGATTATTTTTATAGATGTAGTGGAAAGATTATCATTGGTCTCAACTTATGGATTGATTTCATTGAGTAGGGTATTGTATTATTACAATGAATGATGGTTTGTACAACCTTATTATTGTTGAATAAAGAGAGTGAACAAAATATGACTACCAGTACCTTATTTTGACAATAATAATAGTATTTTAGTGGGATATTATTATACACAAACTATAAATAAATTCTTATTTGGTGCACATTTAGGTTTTGTGGTAAATTTATTTTCTCTATTTTGTTTCAAATAACATATTGTTTGTACAATAGTAGTAACACATGGGAGAATAGAGATTTTGTAATTACACCTTCACCAATGAAGTATATTTTTTAGAAAATATTGTATTTTAACCAAATGTAGATTCCATAATTCAGAAAAAGTTCATTGGGGATCATGGGTGGTAGGTTTGTGGAATAATTCTTAGTTGATATCATTGGTTATTGAGTTCCTTATATTTAGATTGATCAGGGAGATTTGTGGGATGTGCATAGTGGAATATAAGTATATGAATGATAAAAAGGATCATAAATTGAATTTTCTAAGGGAATTGTTAATGATATAATGGATATAGTTTGTTTATATAATGGGTAATATTTTAGAAATTGAATGGAATTCTAGAGATGGTGATGTATGGGATTAGGATCTTATCTTTTACAATTTCATTGATAGAAAGATATGGAATCTTATCTTGGAGTTTGAATAAAATACATTATTCTATAAAGTTTGGAGTGTGGAGAAAAAGGCAAATATATTTTATTCAAATAGGGTTCACAATTGATACAATGAATGATAAAGGCTACTAGAAGTATCGCAGTCTAATAGAAATATGCCTAAACTTATTGGATGGTTGTGATGACTAGAAAACCACATTGAACTACATTAACTTTCTCTAATAGTCCAACTATGTTGTAAAAAATAGACCTGAATTAATGATGATACAATAGGTATAGGCCTAAAGGATTAAGTTACTCTATAAGGGGAACACCATTGAATTTAAATGTGCCAAATATTGGAAGCGATGAAAATGGAAAACCAAGATAAGGAGAACCATAAGATGTAACATAAAAGGTGTTTTTGATAATTCTATAGGTGTTCTAGTTAGTGTTTTTAGAAAGGGATATCAAATATATCCCTAATATAAATATATTTGTTACATAATAAATGATATTTTCCCATTATTATATGGATACAAGACTAAATGTTTATATACCATGTAATCCATTTTGTACATTTTATTTGTGATTTGTTCAATCATGTTTTTGTTCCGTATGTTGTTACTATCAGGTATACTTGAAAAAAGGATGATTGTGATGTAACTGAAACTAAAATATGAAGAATAACTCTATGTGGTCATTAGGGTTATTTTAATATTATTTATATTATTCAATATCTTAGGGGATGGATCATTAGAAACTGGTCTACTTCCATTGTTTGATGTTCTTTGCAATGTGTTAATGGAAGTTCGACCATATAGTGATCATATAAAATAACTATCAACCCAGATATTTTTATTTTTTAATTTGGTTATTCATGATTTATATTTCAAATACCTCAAATTATTTTATTAATAAGAAAAATATTATTGTTGAAATCAATTACACTCAATGTAGTTGGATTTAATAACAAAATAATCATTATGTTATCCAAAAATACCATCTCATCATAAATAAATACAGACCCATTCTTCCATTACATTCCAATCTAAATTAATATATCCTAAAATATCTCTTATCTTCCCTCTCAATAGTCTCTCGTAGGATTTTCTATGGTTCTATGGTGTTTATACCATGCTTTACGAAGCTACATTGTAGGGTAATGGTTCATAACTTCTCTCATTTTATATTTTCAATCCTTCAAATTCCTTTTGTTTTCTAATTAGAAATATTATTATCATTCAATGTCAAAAATTACATATGATATTATCAATGATGTACCATGGTTATCTATCACTATAATACATTCATAAAATTTTATATTTCTAAAAAAATCATATATCCATAAAACATAAAAAAAATTAGTATAGAGTGAATGATTTCCTAGAAAAACATCTATATATTGATAAAAAAAAGTTATTGTAGTCCCTAAATTAAATATAACAAGGTGTAAAATCCCTATAAACTTTTCATTTGTTCTTAACACAATATTAAAATGCTTACAGACTAATTGTCCTTAGATCACAATAGGTTTGACACTACCAAGGGGTATCTGTTTTGATTAATAAGCTCTTGAAGAACCATAATGAATGATTTTCGTCTTTTCATACCCCCAAAACAGTGTAGTTGGAATAAATTATTTAATATAGGTTTATTTTAATTTATTGTAATCTTATATAAATAGTTTTACTAACTGATAATTTACAAATGGTATAAATAAAAAACCAAATTGAGATAATATAAAAAGAGAACTTATCTTTGTGACATGATCTCATAAAAAGTTATCAGATAATTTTAAATGATTATAACTAATTATGAGTTAAAAAGAAATAATATAATTAAATTTTATATGTATTTTAGAATGGACATATGTTTATTATACACATAGTGAAAATGTGGTTAAATTAAACGGGGCCTATGGTAACGGTTCCTTATCTCAATTTTACTTCCTTGAGAAATTCTAATTTTTGAACAAAAATTTATGTTTATATTATAAATATAATTACTTATTTAATTTTTATATGTTGAAAAAAATCACTGGAAATTAACTCTCATTTAAACTCTCCGTTTGATTTTCCTTCCATTCAAAAATTTTGAATAACAAAATGGTTTTCATTAACATAAATAACCTTCTTTATGGTATAACTATTATTTTATACATTAATCCTAATATTTTTTCATTCATTCAACTAATAACATTATTATATTGTATACCCAATATATATATATTTTTTGATACTTTTCTTGACATTTCACCCCCACATGATTCACAATTAAATGAATCAACTGCTTATATGTAGAATAACCTTGGTCTATTCTTTATAGTATGAAATATTTTTATTCCATGTCCATATTATTTATAATAGTTCATGAATTTATTTCTATATATATTAAAGAAAAATAATCCCCTTTTAAAATATCTTTTTTTAAGATTGTGTTTAAATGAATCTTTTATGAATTTTCCAACATGGGTATTATTCTTTCTTTAAAAAATAGAGAAAATAATATTGATTATAATAGTTAATAGTTGAGGGCCATCCTTATTTCATAATATTTATTCATTATTTAGATTCATATTAAGTTTATTATATTTTTTAAAAGATTATTCTAATGACACTAAGAATTGTTCATTTAAAAAATATTGATTAATATTTTAGTAAGATAAATAGTGGGAAGTCATTAAAATGGTGTATATTTTAATATTTCATTTCTCATTTCATATATTTTATATATTTTATATTTAGGTATTAAAATATTTAAACTATTATTAAATTGAATTTTTAATATGTTATCCATTCCAAGCTTGAAGTGGATTTATGAAAGTGATTTAGAAGATTATTTTTACCTGTATATGAATAAATATTTGTAAAAATTATTTTTGATAGTTCACATATATTTCCATTCAAAAAATAATAGATATATATCCATTAAGGATATTTTTCATGTATTACCATCTACATGATAATTTTATTTTATAGCTTATAACTCACCTTTTTCTGATTGTTTATCTTCTCTTTATCCCTTCATCTATTTCTTAACATTATTTTTCTTCTTAAATTTTTTATTTTATTTCATTGCATATATTATATACCAGTTATATTATATAAATATTTTATTATCTAAAATTAAAAAAATGTACTCATTAAATTTTACAGTTCAATTTTGAAGGAATTCTTCCAAGAGTGCAATTCAATTTATCGATTAGAAAATATTTACAAACTGTATACTTGTTATTTCAATATGGATGTTATCATATATCGAATGCATGTTGGTTATGTATTCTAATTTATCATTGATTCCCTCATATGATGAAATCATTGTATTTAATTATTGATGGGTGAGTCATAGAATTTTGTAAACCATATTGTATCATTATGTCTCATGTGATATTATATCTTCAGTATTTAGTGTATACCTTACATGTTTATATATAATTTCTTTTCATGAGGCCTTACTGAAATTTTTATGATGGTTAACTTTATAAATTCTATCACTATGTGATAATTTTTTGTTTTAAATGCAATTTACATAAATTTTTATATTATCTATGGATATCTCACTTGCTAATCTAATTATTTATACATATATTTTATTAATTTACTTTCATATTATTGTTTCCTTGTTAATTCCATTAGAGCTTATGTTGAAAATCACCCACTACTATGAATTTAAGCTCGTCGTGTTTATGTTTTCTTTATCCCTCAATTATAAATAATCTATTATGTATGATAAGTTTATATGAGTTTCATGTGTGGACAACACTGTGGGATATATTATTGATTTTTTTTAAAAATAAGGATTAAATTTTATAATTGAAAAAATACAGATTAGATATGAAATATATGGGTTAAAATATGTAAATGTTTTCCTAAATCAATAATAATATAATATAAAATGTTATTGATCATGAAAGTGACTCAATATTTTTTTAATTGATATTATGTAACGCCCCGACCCCAGTTACCCAGAGTCGGTGCATTATTGCATAACATTGGCATGATCACAAAAGATTATGTCTCAAAAAAGTGATTAGTTTAGAAGACATGGAAACACTAGATACATTCATAAATGTTACATTACATTATAAAGTGAAAAATCAAAATAACATAGTCTCCATAGTCCACACTTATATCCCCTTCAGACTATCCCTCTAGGTTAGTCATAATATAATTCTTCACATCCTGGGAAAAATAAAACATTGAAAGGGATGAGCTCAGATGATCAGTAAGGATAACAATATAGCGGAATATTTCATAAATAAACATAAACATTTAAGGCAATGTATAACTAAAAAAACTCCTTTTAAAGTTGAAATTCAACATAATATGGAAAAAGTAAAATGAGATAATTCCATTTACTTATTCACATGAATATTTTACTGGTCAAATAATCAAATGCAATATCAATAACCACTTTCATAATGATGTAATAAATAATTCCAGACTATCATAACCACGTCGCCAAGGCCTCGTGCCAAGACTACAAATAATATTTTGTCAAGGCCTCGTGCCAAGACACTAGTTTGTCTCATGAGACCTGCCGATACATCGAGGAGCTATAGCGGGCCCCACCCGTCACTTATTAAGTCCAATGCATTCCTCATATGAATAGGTTTAAACATATCATAAAACATAACATAATCATATCACATTAGACATGCATAAAGGAAAAATAAAATTTCCACATTTCAATAACAAGATATCAATAGAACACATTGATATAATAAAAACATTATCAGAACCATTTTCAAAACCAAAATAAAAGAAAATTAAAACTTGGTATTTATTTTTCATTTTAAAAAAAAATATGTCTTGTAGAGGAAGCCTAATCTCAAATAATGGTCATGGCGGTAGAGAAGTCATTGTCGCCGCATAAGTATGACAAGAAAACATTACCTTTTTATGTTTGGTAAAATGATATATATAAAAAATATTACTTTTGAATAAACGTAAAAGTAAAAGGGATTTATACACTGTATAAAAGAAATTTGTGTACAAATCAAATTTCGTCTCAATGAATGGAGATTGAGACAAAAGCCTTACAAAGATAATTTTTTAAATAAAATAGATCTATTATGTGTATTCACTATAATTACACATAAATATATTACAAATACAAGATAGAACATAATAATATAATGACATAATTTGAAAGTAGGAGATTAAACCAAAGAACAAAAATTGGGTTAAGAATTTCTCTTACCTCGTGTCTGACTTGACTCGACCGTTCTTCAACCTCCTAAAAAATAAACTAGAGTTAATTTATAATTTCTTAAGATCCTTTTTCAGGTTTATTATTCCTTTTATTTCACTTATTACCATGTTATGAACATTATGTAATTATTTATGTTAATAACAGTCATTTTGTCGATCTTTGGTACCTGAGTCAAAAATAAACTTCTTATAATTACAAGTTGTTCATGTGATAAAATATTCATTATATCTAGAATTATATTCATGATATAGATATCTTATATATAATATATATACAGTATATACTTGCCTTTATAATATTATATAACATTTAGAGGTAAAAAATGAAATGCACCGTTCATGGAGACGGTAAGATGTACGTACGTATGAACACTACTTTCAATTCTATTTCGTATTTAATGGAATGAAATTATAATTATATAATGATATAATATAATTCCAGTATAATATAATTTATAATACCATTTACTCTATCCTTTATACATCCCACATATGGCATTAACGATTCATATCACTTTGAGGGGGCGGTAGACTGCACTTCCTAAAATGAAATTATCGAGTTTACCCATAATGGAAATCATAAAGTTATTGCATAAATGAAAAATACAGAAGTATATGGAAAACATAAAAATAATATATATCATATATAGAAATAGTTTCATCATAATGGCTACCATGAGAGGTGTTAAATGAAGATTGAACAATCATCATTTCGTGAGGCTGTAATTCGCCACCCACAGAAACAGTACGTTCTTTAACCATTAGACGAAGGTGTGTGTAAGTGTATATAGAATCCTTATCATAAAAACATCCTAGTATATTTAAGATACTGGTTTTGTTACAAAAGAAATGAATAAAAAGAGTTTAGGGGGCTGGAGAAGGAATACAAAACAAAAGAACACAAAAGAAGACATTACCTTAAAATCGGGTAACTCTTTTTGATTTGAGCCAAAGGCTTCCTTGGGAAGACTTATGCCCAAAGGGAGGTTTCTAGGAGTAATAGAGGGAAGTTGAGAGAGTATTTAGGCAGAGTTTGGCAGAGCCAAATGGCTTGATGGTGTGAATAAGGGGGTAGAGGTGAGGGCCTTTTATAAGTGGAGAGGAGGGGCACTCTTGGAAAGTCATGAAATTTTACATTATTATGAAGTGATTTTCATATTTCAAAGGTCCCAAAATTATATATTTTTAGGATAAGGTGATAAGGGTTCTAAATATACCCATAAAATAGGTTTTAGACAAGTGTAAGTCTTATATTTTACGTTATCTTTTTATTTTATTTAAATTGTTAATTAATGAGGTAATCGTTGGATCATCATGGTATCATAAGAAATTTAATTTATTTAATCTCTAAAAATTATAAAAAAATACCATGATGTAGGAAATACTTTTATCTTTTCAATGAATATTTATAGTCAAAATGTTAACTTATATAACCCAATTTAATAATTGTTTTAGCAAAACAAAACATGTTTGTGACAATTTTATTTTTACATTAAATAAAAAGATATTAATGTTATTTTCATACCCAAGTGGCTCCATGGGGTCCCCAAGTTGACCCATGGATTTTCGTGGTCGACCATAACTCATCCAGTAACGGTAGGACATGTGTAAGGGTATTTTCATATTTTTATAATATCATTTTTACATTAAATTTCACTGATTACCTTTAATCGTGATTAATTAAACTTAAAAGTTACTATTCACCAAAAAATTATTTTAATCCCATTGAACCACATTTTTCTTCCTAATGACAACCATGTATGTAAGATATTTGAAAATCAAATAACAAAAGTGTTAATGTTTCATTTAAACGAAAAATCAGTTTTTTAACTACCACTTAGTGGTTTCACTATTCATCAAAATTTATGTTTTTCAGAACAATGCCAAAATTTCACCCTAAGATATAATTGATATTCCAAATTCAAAAATGATGTCTATTTTAAAAAATTCCAAAAATATAAGTTTCATTAATTAATTTTATAATTAATTCCCACTGTCACAACAAATAGCATGTTTTTAAGAAATAATATAGATCAAAAGATTGACAGTTGTTTATGTCCAATTTCAAAGTGAAATTAATTCTACTGACCAACAATGGATAAAATGGTAAAATTATATTCTAAATATAATTTAAATCCACTCAATAGTATAATTTGTCACTATAAATTATTTTGATTTAAAAAGTGGTTTTTATGTATTATTCACTATTCATAAAAAAATTGGAAGTTCTCAGAAAAATACCAAAAATTCAACATATGCTAATTTTGATATTCCAAATCCAAAAATGAAGTCCATTTTGAAATATAAAATATATATAATTTCAAAAAGAGGGTATTACTATTCATAATGGCTATTTTGATTTGTCACGGTGTGTTAGAATCTCGAACATGCATACAATGCAAGCTATTGTATTATTGAAAGAGAAACGTATCATGAAAGCTTGGGGTGTTACATTATCCCCTCCTTCAATAAATTGCGTCCTCACAATTTAAAATTTTTCATTGAAAATAAAAGGTTGAAAATAGAAAATTCCTTTGTGGAAACCCCACATTGGAAATAGGGTTAATAAAAATATAACATTAAAAGAAAGAAAAAGAAGTACAAAGGTCACTCGAGATAGACCATACTAGGATTCTATGAAAATATGGATATGGAGGAAAAAACCCATCAAGGTCTGATAGAGAGTTGTAGAAAATAGGGTTAGGAGAAAGTTAACTGCAAGAAAATTACAAACTTGTGATTGGTTAAACTATCATTGATTCCCCAGTAGGAAAAGGTAACCAACAACGTTTTTGTTTTATGTTACCTTTCATAAATTTGAGGAATTTATTTAGGATGTTTACTAATAACGTAAGGAAATATATATAATTGTCATGTAGACTTTCATTCTTTAATAAATTTTTACCACAAACCCATCTTTCACTCAAAAAGATAATAGAACTCAAAAATATTATATTTATTCTCATCGTTGAAGGTTCAAAATATTAACACATACCATTTAGATTAGTAAAACTATCTTGTAATAACCAGGGACTTCCTGTACGCTAGTGGTAGATAATAAAGGCCTATCGCATTATGGTTGTGGGTTCGATTCCTGCAGCTTTGTTCGATGCGACGGGTTATCCCCCAACCTACAGGTTGTCTGTTTCCTAATGGTATAGTATTATAATATTCCAAAAATAATCTTCAGAAATGTTTTAACCTTAAACAATACTATGCAAAGTTCAACTTAATCCATTCCAACCTTTATAGTTATCCAAAATACATCTGTCCAGACTTTCTTTAAAGGGTCTCTAAATTTCAAAATCAATTGTAAAAACAGATTCCCCAAATAAAGTAAAGTTTCTCTTATTGTCACATACTAAAAATATGATTACCTTCATCATATTAAAACCTTAATGAAAACAACAAGTACTGTAGTAAAATCATTATATATATCACATTATTCTTATAACCATAATATAATCCTTGGGTCCAAAAGCACCAAAACATTAATTATTCCACTTCAACTATAGTAACAGCATAAAATTGGCCTTGATCCCTTGGACTTTTCTGAGGTATGTTTCCCTGATGCTTAGGACATTCATTTTCATAATTCCCCATTTCCCTACAATTGTAGCATTCAACATTGACAGCCTCTTTCTTTCCCATGTAATCACGAGCCTGGTGACCTTTTTCTCCACATTTATAACAAACTCTGATTCCTTTAAGGGAAGTACCAGGGTGATTCTTCCCACAATTATCACATAATGGAAAATATTTCTTTCTCTTTTCCCTTTATCTGTCTCTTGTTCCACCATTCTCTTCTTCTCTTGCTTTACTTTAATATCCTAAGACTTGGATAATTACTTTTATGTCTTGATAGAACACGAGGCTATATATTCGTACGTTGAGAAAGATTGTGATACTAATGCTCGATAGAGAAACGGTTTTAACCCATCAATGAAATGGTCGATCTTACTTCTTGGGTTACGTATATAATCTGTTGCATGCCTCGATAACCTTGTGAAGTTAGCCTCATACTTTGGGACATTCTCATCCTCCTTCTGCCTCAGACTCAGAAATTTCCTTTCGATATCTTCTCTATGGTCACGAGGGAACTATTTTTCTAAGAAAATATCTTTGAACTCCCTCCATTCTATATTAGATACTAATTCATCTTCTTTTGTGTTTTGAATCAGCGACCACCATTGATCGGCATCTCCAGTGAGCCGGTAAACTGCCATGACAACCTTCTCCCTTTTACTACTCCCCAAGGCGTGGAATATTTTCTCTAAAGAGTTTATCCATTGCTCAGCTACTAATGGATTTGTACCCCCATTAAATGTTGGCGGTTTTTGCCTCATGAAGCGGTCTAACATTGATCCTGCACGTTGCGGATCAGGGTAATCCATACGAGTAAGGTTATTATTCATAACCTGAGTGAGTTGTCCCAGTATGGTGATAAGTTGATCAGCACCAGTTGTATCTCCAGCTCAATAATAATTATCATGAGCAGGAGGGAAATCCCTACATGGAGTGCGTGAATTGATACGGTTTCCATTTCTCCCACTAGGTTCCATTTATAAAAAATGGCATAAACTAGATCAGTTTATGAATCAAAATACATAATTCCATACTTGTAAAACACTTAACATAAATTGAACTATATATGGATATAATCCATAAAAAAATGTTTTCATTGAAGAATTATATACTCATAAACCCTTCATAATGGTTTGTAATGAAAATGATAATTATCCTAAGCATATCCCTCGAGAGTGTCGTAACCAAGAGTGAAGTAAGTCCCATTGTCGTGCACCGGTTCCCGTTCGAGTCTAGCTCAAAGCTGTGTTTTTGGGTTTTACCCCTTGGCACATCCGTGCCACATCCGCCTCTACCTGTTCGTATCCAGACAGGGATGTATGGCACATAAAACACACAAAATCTCTATAATACCAAAATTCTAGGAAGTTCTTCTATAGTAATCATCAAAGTCTATCTTATGGATATGTGCTCTAATCAGAGTTTTTTCTAAATCGAGCTTCCAATGTTAGTACTAAATAGCCTCTGATACCAAATGTAACACCCCGACCCCAGTTACCCAGAGTCGGTGCATTATTTTTTAACATTGGCATGATCACAAAAGATTAAATCTCGAAATACCGATCAGTTTAGTAGCCTTGGAAACACAAGATACATTCATAAATGATACATTACATCATAAAGTGAAAAATAACAATAACATAGTCTCCATATTCCACACTTCTATCCCCTTCAGACTATCCCTGTAGGTCAGTTATAAAATATTTCTTCACATCCTGGGAAAAATAACACATTGAAAGGGGTGAGCTCAGATGCTCAGTAAGGATAACAATATAGCGGAAGCTTTCATAAATAAACATAAACATTTTAGGCAATGTATAACTAAAACAAAAGCCTTTTAAAATTGAATTTCAACATAATATGGAAAAAGTATAATGATATAATGCCATTTACTTATTCACGTGGATATTCTACTAGTCGAATAATCACGTGCAATATCAATAACCACTTTC
Source organism: Viscum album (assembly GCA_963277665.1). Lineage (NCBI taxonomy): Eukaryota > Viridiplantae > Streptophyta > Magnoliopsida > Santalales > Viscaceae > Viscum > Viscum album. Next base: position 1,202,829,532 of record OY728164.1, read on the forward strand.
ATAATGATGGAATGCATAATTCCAGACTATCATAACCACGTAGCCAACACCTCGTGCCAATACTACAAATAATATTTTGTCAAGGCCTCGTTCCAAGACACTAGTTTGTCTCATGAGACCTGCTGATGCATCGAGGAGCTATAGAGGGCTCCACCCGTCGCTTATTAAGTCCAATGCATTCCTCATATTAACAGGTTTAAACATATCACAGACCATAACATAATCGTATCACATAAAACATGCATAAAGGAAACATAACATTTCTACATTTCAATCAAAAGATATAAATACAACACATTGATATAATAAAAACATTTTCAAAACCACTTTAAATACCAAAATAAAGGAAAATTAAAACTTGGAATTTAGTTTTCATTTAAAAAAAAAATTATGTCTTATAGAGGAAGCCGAAACTCAAATAATTGTCACGGCGGTGGAGAAGTCATTGTCGCCGCATACGTATGACAAAAAAAACATTCCCTTTTGTCGTTTGGTAAAATGCTTCGTATAAAAAATATTCCTTTTGAATAAACATAAAAGTCAAAGGGGTTTATACACGGTATAAATTTAATTTGTGTATAAAACAAATTATGCCTCAATGAATGGAGATTGAGACGAAGTCCTTACAAGGATAATTTTTTTTAAATAAAATAGATCTATTATTTGTATTCACTATAATTACACATAAATAAAGTACAAATACAAGAGAGCACATAATAATCTAATGACATAATCTGAAAGTAGGAGATTAACCCAAAGAATGAAAATTGGGTTAAGAAGTTCCCTTACCTTGTGTCCGACTTGACTCGACCATTCTTTAACCTTATGAATAATAAACTAGAGTTAATTTATAATTTCTTATGAACATTTTTCAAGTTTATTATTAATTTTATGTCACTTATTACCTTGTTATGAACATTATGTAATTATTTATGTTAATAACCGTCATTTTGTCGATCTTTGGTACTTAGTCAAAAATAAACTTCTTATAATTACAAGTTATTCATGTGGTAAAATATCCATTATATCCAGAATTATATTCATGATATATATATCATATATATAATATATATCCAGTATATACATGCCTTTATAATATTATATAACATTTTGAGGTAAGAAATGAAATGCACCGTTCATGGAGACGGTAAGCCGTACGTACGCATGAACACTACATTCAATTCTATTCCGTATTTAATGGAATGAAATTATAATTATATAAATTTATACTATAATTCCAGTATAATATAATGTATAATACCATTTACTCCATCCTTTATACATCCCACATATGGCATTAACGATTCAAATCACTTTGAGGGGGCGGTAGTCCGCACTTCCTAAAATGAAATTATCGTGTTTACACATAATGGAAATCATAAAGGTATTGCATAAATGAAAAATAAATAAGTATAAAGAAAACATAAAAGTAATATATATCATATATAGAAATATTGTCATCATAATTTCCACCATGAGAGGTGTTAAAAGAATATCAAACAATCCTCGTTTCGTGAGGCAGTAATTCGCCACCCACAGAAACTGTATGTTATTTAACCATTAGACGAAGGTGTGTGTAAGTGTAGCTCGAATAAATATCATAACAACATCCTAGTATATTTAATATACTATTGTTGTTACAAAAGAAAGGAATAAAAAGAGTTTAGGGGGATGGAGAAGAAAAATAAAACTAAAGAACATAGAAGAAGACATTACCTTAAAATTGGGTAACTCTTTTTGATTTGAGCCAAAGGCTTTCTTGGGAAGACTTATGCCCAAAGTGAGGCTTCTTGGAGTAAGAGATGGAAGTTTAGAGAGTATGTGGGCAGATTTTGTCCGAGAAAAATTGCTTGAAGGTGTGAATAAGGTGGTAGAGTTGGGGGCCTTTTATAAGAGGAGAGGAGGGGCACTCTTGGAAAGTCATGAAATGTTACATTATTATGAAGTGATTTTCGGATTTCAAAAGTCCCAAATCTATATATTTTTAGTATAAGCTGATAAGGGTTCTAAATATAGCCATACAATAGGTTTTAGACAACTTCAAGTCTTATATTTTACATTTTATTTTCATTTTATTTTAATCGTTAATTAATGAGGTAATCGCTGCATCATCATGGTGTCATAAAAAATTTAATTTATTTAATGTCTAAAAAATATCAAGAATACCATGATTTATGAAATATTTTTAGCTTTACAATGAATATTTATATTCAAATGGTTATCCTATATAACCACATGTAATAATTGGTTTAGTAAAACAACACGTGTTTGTCACAATTTTTTTTTACTTTAAATAAAAAGCTATTAATGTCATTTTCTTACCCAAGTGGCTCCATGGGGTCCCCAAGCTGACCCTTGGATTGTATGTTTCGGCCATAACTCATCCAATAAGAGTAAGACATGTGTAAGGGTATTTTCATATTAGTATAATATCATTTTTACCTTAAATTTCACTAATTACCTTTAATCGTGATTAATTAAACTTAAATGTTACTATTCACAAAAAAAATTATTTTAATCCCATTGAACCACATTTTGATTCCTAATGAAAAAAAATTATGTCGGATTTTTGAAAATAAAATCACAGAAGTGGCAATGTTTCATTTAAATGAAAAATCAGTTTTTTAACTACCACTTAGTGGTTTCACTATTCATCAAAAATTGAAGTTTTTCAGAACAATGCCAAAATTTCGCCCTAAGATATAATTGATATTCCTAATTCAAAAATGATGTCTATTTTAAAAAATTCCAAACATATAATTTTCATTAATTAATTTTATAATTAATTCCCTCTGTCACAACAAATAGCGTGTTTTTAAGAAACAATATAGATCAAAAGATTGACAATTGTTTATGTCTCATTTCAAAGTGAAATTAATTCAAATGACCATCATTGGATAAAATGGTAAAAATATATTTTAATTATACTTTAAAACCACCCAATTGTATAATTTATCACTATAAATTATTTGGATTTAAAAAGTTTTTTTAAGCATTTTTCACTGTTCATAAAAAATTGCAAGTTCTCATAAAAATACCAAAAATTTAACATAGACTAATTTCGATATTCCGAATCCAAAAATGACGTCCATTTTGAAATATAAAATATATATAATTTCAAAAGTGGGTAATACTATTCATAATGGCTATTTTGATTGGTCAGAGTGTGTTAGAATCTCGAACTTGCGTACAATGCAAGCTATTGCATTATTGAAAGAGAAGCATATCGTGAAAGCTTTCAGCGTTACATATTATATTTCTATATGGTTATTTTTTTGTCCCTTATGTCAAATTAAAATCATATATATAAGGACTATGAGTTAAGAACTATCTTTAAGAGTTCATGTTTAGAGTGAAATAGTTGGTATTATACCTAGGATTAGACAAATTTAATTTTGTGATGTTATTAGGTGAGGGTATTTTATGACTTATCATTACCATCACGGTTTACTAATTTTAAGGTGGAGTATAAGATATTTAGAATATATACCAATTTCATATCTAATGTGACTTGATTTTAAAGTGGAAATTTATTCGGAATAATGAATAATAAATAATTTACCTGTATAAATACCTTCATATTTTTATATAAATTGATGTTAAATAAATTCTAGTATTTTTTGGAAATTATTAATTTCTTTTTGAGATAAATTAAAATTGTCCTGACTCAATTAACATAAGGTGGGTGGAATTTAAATCCAAGAGATTATATTTCATATTTTTTTGACTAAATAATATGTATAAAATAATATATAATACACACCACGAAAGTAAAATGATTGATGATATAAATTATAATGCATGAAAAAAAATAATACTTTATTTGAATAAAATGTTAAATACGAGTAAGAAAAATACAAGAAGAGTACAACCACTTGTATTAAAAACATAGTTAAAATTCAGAATTTAAAATTTACTATATTTTAAAACAATTTTTTAAAATAAAAATATTACTTTTTATAATACCATTGAATTGATTAAATTTAATCATAATATTTGATTAAAATAATTTAGTTTTTAAATGTCGGTGTTTTTTTTTGAAAAATCACAATATGTTAATTATTATTATATTACTAAATTTATTTGATATTAATTGAAGGATTATTATAATTAAAATTTTCAATTAACTAATTAATATACTATTACTAATTTATTTATTAATTAACATGAAATATTATTAATGACTTAAGATTATATTTTTATTGAGGATGAAAACAATTTTAAGGGGTCGAGTGAGAACCATAAAATTGAACATGCACAAAAAGGAGTAAACATCACCACTTTGTTTCATAATAAATCAAACAAATTAGTGAATGAAACTATGTTAAGTACACGATTAAACCTTAATTGAAGCAAAAAATAAGGATTTAGCCTTGAAGCTTATTAAATTGTACTTTTTTATTATCCTTTGAAACATTTTTTGTCACGAAATTTTCTCTCATTTTCCCTCTCAAGATTCTATCCAAATAGTTTTCATGGTTCTATGGTGTTACTATTATGATTTATGAAGTTACATTTTAATGTAAGGGTTTATATTCTATTCTCTTATATTTGTTTCATCTGTCAAATTGAATTTATTTTCAACTTTTAACTTTTAATATGATTCATGAAAAAAAATGAATCATTATATTATCATTTATATATCACTTTTTTTCATTATACTACATCCATATTCTCTTATAATGATCAATCATCCCCATATTCACACAACATCATCAAAAGTTCATAAACAGTGTGTGAGATTCTATCAATGACAATCCTATCTAGATAAAAACAAGTGGATGATGTCATTGGATACAATTAAAAAAAAAGGGTGGTAAAAATAATTTTTTTATTGGGTATTAAATCTATCTACACATGATGCATAACTAATTCATGTAACTACACACCAATATTGAATCTATTGGGGGATATAAAATGGATGATTCATGAGCACATTACGGACCATAAGAATAAATTATTTCCTATTGATAAAACCTACATGGATTATTGGTATAGATTATTTTATAATAATTTGTATATATAATTAGATTATTTAAATATTTATATAAAATTTTTAATACAAAATAATCAAATTAATGGAATAGAAAATTAAATAATTTTAAAAAACATGCACTTTGGCTAGTTTTACATAACAATGTATTAATAATTAAATTCAAATGGTGGTAACTAATTGAGAATGAATAAGGGAATATAATTCATCTATAAATATTTGTTTTACTAAACATATGATTCTTATATATGAGTCACAAACTGATTGAATTATAATGTGACCTTGGGTAATGGTTCATTGTATGAATTTTAATTCCACAAGGGATTATACATATTTTTCATAAATTTATATTTATGTAGTGTATATAATTTTTATTTACTTAATTTATCCAAAACTATATATTATTATCTTGAATCTAACTTTCACTTGTTTTCTCCCTTTACCTTATTCTTGGATTCATAGATTTCTTACATCATAATGGGATTCTTTTAATGTAATTAACATTTAGTACGTTATAACAATTGTTGTTGAAATACATATTTTTATGTTTGGTTTTCCCCAAACCATGATTGAAGTATATTGTATTCCATTATAAAATTTTTGTTTCCAAAATTATTATTGTCATCTGACCTCCCATTTTTTCAAAATTAAAAGAAACAATTATTGTATATGTAATCATGCTTTTCTTGTATTTTTGGCTGGGAATAATTATATACCATTTATATATTCCTTATATTATTTATATAATGTTATTATCTATAGAAAAATTATTTCATAATTTCATTTTCATATATTTTAAATTTTCATTAAAAAATATTTAAAAGGTATATTTTGGGGATTTTTTATATGGGTAATTTTTTTCGTTTTTTATTAATTTAAAAATTGTATTTAATTATTACATTTACCAAAAGAGAATAACAACCCTAACTTATTTCAGTTATTATTTGTCAAAATTAGATTTTTTTTATTCCATTAGTTTTAAATGAATATGGTATTCCTAATATTTTTTTCGAATTAATCAATTTAATAATATTCTTTATCATTTTAGAATAATAAATACATATATTTCATTCAAATATGTATATATTCACTTTACCCTCAAAATTTACAATTTTTATCATTATATATATCCGTGGATTCAATATTTATTATTCTTTTAAAATTAATTTTTGCAATATCCTTATTTCGCCTCTTAAAAATAACATATGAAGTCGAATTATAGTTTGTTTTTGCAGCCATACAATAAATTATTTATATGCATTTTTTATAATTATATATCCATTTTCATCCCAATGTATAAAATACACTACTCTATTTTGATTTATGGTTGTTTTTTAAAACAGATTTTTTTGACTTAATAGTTTATATGTCTCCCCATTTGAATGGGTTATGTTCTCTAACACTCTTTATCCATATTTTGATATTATTTGTCTCCTTCATATTCAAATTCATTAATTTTATGAATCTATTATACATAAAATCCACTATATCAATACTGTATTCTCTAGTATCAACTTAACAATATACCATTACTCTATATATTTTTAGTTTTAATGATTCTTACTAGGAAATCTATTCGATTTAATAAGAGGTGAAATATTGAAAATCTATATAACTGTAATTTCAAAAAAAAATGCTCATTTATTTCTTAGTCACACTGGTTTTGTATTTTATTTTTTATTTATTAATTAAGATAAATAATTAGTTAAACATAGTTATTAATTGGTGGGTTATACAATGGTATATCCCCCTAAAGATTTGGTATGTCGCATGAGACAAAGTAGCTTGGGTATTTGGTATAAACCATACACATTTATAAATGAAGTCATGAAATGAGTCCTTAACAATATGATTGGGATATTGAAATGTATTCATTCCTTATATAAAAATATTTTATTATTTTTTATGTGATAATATACATTGTTATGTTAGATTTGTAAATATTACATTCTCATGTTATCAAACATACTAAAATTTATATATATATATATGACTCTAATATTATATTTTCCTTAGTTATTCCTTGATATATTTTTTCTATACTACCAATCACTGAGTGTTTGATCTCAATTTTTTTATATTTTAATATTCCATATTCTATGAGTAATTCTAATTATTATTAAATATCTTTATGGATTTATGTGGAATAATTTTATATGAGAATTTATAGACCAATTTGAAAATATTTATTCCATGGTTTAATTTTTTTTTAAAAATCTCAATTTATGGGAAATATATAATCTATTTTAGTAAATATTTCTCACTAACTCTATCAGAAAAATTACCTAAAAGTTATTGTGTATATAAGAGTATCAATATTTATTAACAATATTTTAATTATGGAAGGTTAAGTTGGTATCTCTTCAGTCTGTTTTAGAGTAGGTTTTAATAGATTATGTTTTTAGAACTAGATATGGGAGAGTAGTTTTGGGTTTCATTATTGATATCATAATAGGTAGTAAATAATTTCATAGATTAAGAATATATAAAATGTGGTAGTTACAATAATTTTGAATACAATAATTTGTTAATATGTTTAATATTAAAAATTTGTTCAAATGCATTGATACACATATGAAGTCTTATATTATTTTATTTTAAGGTGAACATTAATTTGTTTTTATGGAGAATACATGATGGATGAATCAATGCAGCTGAACATTGGTATTTAATTTCATATATAAAGAAATTTTGGTTGTTTTAGGAAAATATTAATATCTTTTTGGGAGGAATGAATATTTATTGGGGGTAATTTATTTAAAGATGTAAAATGTTATGCAGCCATATTATAGTACGTAATTATATTTATTTAATTACTATATTGAATAACTTATTTCGTACAAAATACAAAACTAAATAAACCATGATGTATTTTATAATTACATATAAACATTAACATATTACAAAAATAAAATATGAAATACCACTAGGAATATTAAAACAAACATATATTGTCATGTAAGTAAAAAAATATATTTAAAATAACATATTTAAATTATTTATATATTTTTGTCATTATTTTTTTAAATAATAATTTTTGGTGTTATAATATCTATAAATTGAATAATTTTTTTCTTAAATATGATTAAAATAATTTAGTTCTAAAAAATTATATTATTCAAATAATTAAAATTTTCAATATCTTATGTAATTTTTTAATAATAAATTAAACTGAACACATTTATTCGATAAATAAAATTAATTTATTCAAGAAAAAAACCTAATAGATTAACACTAATTTATTTATTAATAGATATTAAATATGATTCAGAACACTTAATGTCTTCAATGGTATTTTCTTAAAGAAAAGTTATTTTCAATAATGTTTTATGTTTTTATTTGTAATATGAATTACAAAATTTGTAATTTTGAATTAAAAAATAGGAACTCCATTGGTTATTCAATATATCAAAAATTATATTAGATTAGATTATATGGATTTTTTCAAATTTGTTTGTGCTTTAGTAAATGATTAAAATTATAATTTTAACGAATACTATATCATTTGACATCATCATGATATATTTATGAAATAAAAATAGTAAAAATATTTTAAAATTAATTAAATTAATAGAGTAAAAAAATAACTTTAAAGGATTTATTTTAATTTGGAAAGTTTTATTTCTTGTTTAAGAACAGAATTTAAATTTTTTCCAAACAACAAACATTTTTTTCATTTAATCTAGTGTTGGAAAGGTTACTTTATTATTTGGATTTATTTAAATGTAAAATAAATATTATTTTTCAAAAATATGAAATCAATTTTTTTTAATTAGTTCCACCCAAAATGGGTCAATTTAGGTAAAAATAGTCATTATTCGATCCCATAACACTCCCCCCTTCATTATAAAAACCCACTCAATTTCATATTCATCTTTACTATAATTTCATTGAGCATGAATTTTCTCTCATTTCTAAAATAATGATTATACACAAGGGGTTTATAAATATCCCATTTGTTTCTAACAAGCTTTGAGAATCTATATTGCAAGGTATGGGTTATTTATAAATTATCCTCAATTGTTTTTCAATCCTTTTAATTTTAGTTTTTATATAGGAATTGTTATTATGATACATTATTATATTTTTTTATTATATTATCAAAAATTAATCATGGTTCCCCCTCATTATATAATTTTATTAATATGTTATATTGTACTAACAACCCCTTGTCGATCAAACATCTAAAATTAATTGAATTTTTTTTTTCCTTATAACAATGAAATCAATATCTGGATACAAGAAGGTAGATGTAGTCTCTAGATTAAATGAACCTAGATGTAATAACTATTAAAAATTTATTTTTTTGAAAACTATAACTCCACCCTGTGCAAAAATAATAGTCTTAACTGTAATCCTTCTTTCATATCCATAGGGGATAATATTTGGATGATCTAAGAGAACTTTATAAACAATAATGATGAAATATTTCATATTTATGCATCCAAAATTTGGGGTTAGAAAAAATTATTTATTTTAAATTTATCATAATATATTCCAATCATTGTAAATTAATTTACAAAATTAAAAATTAAAAATAATGATAATCATGAAAGAGAAATAAAATAGGATATTTTAAAAGGAACATATGTCTTCCCACTATTTTATCTTCAAATTAAATGGAATTTGATATATTTTAATGATTATAATATATCAAGGATTAAAATGTGATATAAATCAAATTTCTTCATGTTTTATTGAACATAATTATATTATAAAAGAGGTAAAAATATGATGAAATAACACAAGACCTAATAAAAGTTTTATTTGTCTAAATTTTAATTCATTAATACTTTTTTATATAACAATAATATTAATTTTATATGATTTTTTTGGTGCCTTCCAAATGAGAATTTTCAATTTTAGGAACATATAAATACCAAAAGTATATGTATTATATTCTATATAATGGGAATAATATATAATCTTAGATCAATGAGGATTAGGTACATGAGTCATACGAATCAAATTATAGTAAATACATAACAAGAAAGGGTCTTGTTCATTGGATGCTCTATTCATGATCTTGTGAAAACCATTTTAATGGCCCTCTTGACCAAAATAAGGCCCCCCACACAAACTCTAATGATCATGGGATGTCTGTTGCATGAGTTACCCCACACAACACGAGACATGTTGATCGAAAGACACCCGAAAATAACAATGTCTATTCATAAAATAAAATTATAAAAGGGAGTAAGCTTCATGAGAAAGGGAGTTACAATGTTTTTTTGCTCATAATGGTTATATGATTTATAAGAAAATTTAGAAATAACATTAAAACTCTTGGAGACATTTTAGGTTTATCAAACAAAGTCCATTGGCTATGTCACTTTCAATATTAGAAGAACATTAGAAAATTCCATTTGATCATGTGATGACCTACTAGACAACCAATAAAAAAACATTGGTGTCTTTGTAAAATAAAATATGAAATAAGATGGTACATTTATGATAAGGATTGTTATGTTTTTTCATGATAATGGGTTATGTGCTTCACATGATCAGTCTTCATCAATCACACAAAATCCTTCTTATATGGTACAACATTCTCTTAAAGGGCCCCAGATTTGCTGGTCTGATCTTATGAAAGAACATTGACTTGTCAATTTGATTATGGGAAATCACATTTATAAGATGTGGATTCCATAAATATTAAAATAATTGAGTGGTCTCACATTCAATTATTTTCATGTGACACAAAGATGATACCATTAATAACTTATGATCGCCTCACAATAAATGAATGAGGGGATCCACACTCCATTGACTCAAGACCGTATATAATATTTTTGTGTTTTTTGAATCTATGTAGTATTGGGTATGTGATTTCTTTAAATTCCACAACGACCCCACATCCACACACATAAGAAAACACAAGCACACTCATAGAGACACTACAACATAGATGTGAGGGAAGACTTTTTAGAGAGGATTTACATTTGATAATAAGCTACATCCATCATGTAACATTGTGAAAGGACTTATGGGATTATGTGGTATATCTATAAGCCTTTCTTGAACACTCCATTCATCATAAAATAGAAATCGAACATGATGGTTGGTGAAGAAATTTCAACATGATGACATGGTCTCAAGAGGCACTAGTAGGAATGTTCCCTGTGAAAAATGATAAATTAATATGATAAATGGCTTAAAATTATGGAATCCTTGCACAATGATGGATATGCTAATTTGAATGAAAATGGGGATCATGTGCATCACATTACCCAATAATTAGACATTCGATGATTCTCAAGTCTATTAGAAGAATCATACTATAATGTTTTACACATGTTAGGAATGTCACTCGATAGCCACCTCTAGACATTTTAACTAGTTCATGTGACGTCCTTATGACATTTCAGTTGGTTCATTAAAAATCATTCAAACCCGTCATTTGGTTTAAAAAAATTTATCTGAATATGCCATTCAAATCAAGTGTTGGCCTTTAGATATATCAATTGGTTCATGAAAAGTCCTATAGACATATCATCCTAATTATGTGATGTCCTATAGAAACATTATCAAATTTATTGTATTCTCTCTATAATTGTCAGGAAGATCATTTGAAGTCCACTGGTCATGTCATCTTTCTCACGAAACTTCCTAAAACCCGTCACCTTGATCATCAGATAGTCCTCTGACATGTTATCATTAATCCCACAAATACTCTATGATATGTTAATAATATTGCTGGAGACACATCGGGAAGATTTCCCAGAAATTTCATACCAATAACCCCAAACATATCACCCTTATATAGAAGGAATACTTTGGAATCTACCCTCAACCCATGTGACCCACAAACTATAACACCTTGGTTGATCATTCCCCCTTCATATGTTATTTTTTCATAATTTGTAGAGTTATCCACTCATCATGATATCCTCATACCACTCATGGTACCCACACTCTATCTGTTAGATGGTATGGTTTAGATTTCTTCCAATTGGCATAAAACATAGTATAGACACCATAACTTCCAAAACACTCAACCTCATGATTCAAAAACTATCTAATTAGTCTATCATTCTCTCATTACTATCAGTTGGTGTAACTCCCCGACCCCAGTTACCCAATTCGGTGAATTGTTACATAACATTGGCATGATCACAAAAGATCAATTCTCGAAAGAATGATTAGTTCAGTAGCCTTGGAAACACTAGATATATTCATAAAGATTACATTACATCAATAAGTGAAAAACTACACCAACATATTGTCTTCATATCCCCTTATACTATCCTTGCAGGTCATTCATAAAATACTTCTTCACATCCTAGGAGAAATAAAACATTGAAAGGGGTGAGCTCAGATTCTCTGTAAGGATAACAATATAGTGGAAACTTTCATAAAAAATTAAGGCAATGTATAAATAAAACAAAATCCTTTTAAACATGAACATCAACATAATATGGCAAGGATAAAACGAAATAATGTCATTTACTTATTAACATGGGTATTCTACTAGTTTAATAATCACATGAAAATATCAATAACCACTTTCATAATGACGGAATGCATAATTCTAGACTATCATAACCACATAGCCAAGGCCTCATGCTAAGAATACAAATAAGATTTTGTCAAATCCACATGCCAAGACACTAGTTTGTCTCCTGATACCTACCGATACATCGAGGAGATATAGTGGTCTCCACCCGTCAATTATTATGTCTAAATCATTCCTCATATTAAATGTTTGAAACATAACATAAACATTCATATTAAAACTAGCATACGAAATGTCAATACTTTATCCATAAACCATGAATGGTATAAAAATAGTACATCCACAGTCAAACATAACTCATTTGATACAATATTAAAGATTGAATTGTATCAAATTAACCTCAATAGGGAATAATGAAGGATATTGACATAGATGAAAATAATCATCAAAACTATTGGAGAGAAATATCCCCCCTTTTCCTGAAATTATTTAAAAGTCGCACTATTTTTCAAGAAGTCATTTAAAAACATATTTTTGAATCAAAGTGACCCATACCAGTTTGAAACTTTTAAAGGTAATTTTAATTTTAAAACCTTAATGTCCATATAAATAAATCCTTAAAACCATTTTTAAAACATGGACATTAATGAGAAACATTTAGAAGAATAAATCTTCAAAACATTTAAAAATGATATTTTATTTAGAGTTTCTAACCAAAGGAGAGACAATTGAAAACAAATAATTGAGGTAATCGAAGACTTTGTAATATCATGAGAACAAAGGGATTCATGATATACTATGTCAAAGTACATTATATACACCATATAATAGTTATTTAGTGTATAAAAACAAAGGAATCTCAATGGAATGTAATTTGAGATGAAACTTATTATAAAGACTATATCCTTAGGCTAAGGATAAATCAATGGAATAATTATGTGTGACAAATATAAATGCACTCAATATGATTGGATATTCATTATAAATCAATCAGAGGACATTCACACATATTCTTGTAAAAACAACACCAATGGAATGAATGTTTAACTCAACAAATCAAGATTGAGTACAACTTACTCTTATCATCACTACTGAAAATAATGGCATTTGCGACGGGTCATTTGTGTCCGGATCCCGTCAGTAATAGGATTTTGCGACGGGGTCCCATTGCAAATAGCCCGTCGCGTAAAATGGCATCGCAACAAAAATTATTTGCGACAGGCCCGTCGCTAAATGTATTATTTGCGACAGAGATTCTTCCTGTTGCAAATATTAGTCTGTATGTTTGTGAAATTTTTTAAATAAACTAATTGCGATGGGCCCGTCGCAACTACTAATTGCGACGGGCCCGTCACAATTAGTTTTTTAAAAAAAAATTAAAAAAAATTAATAAATTATTTTAATCAATATTATAATAATACTATTTGCGACGGGCATAGTATCCCGTCGCAAATACTAAAAAAAATAAAAAATAATAAATTATTAATAAATTATTTTAATTAATATAATAATATTAGAATTATAATTCATAAATAAAAAAATATTAATAAATAATTTTAATTAATATAATAATAATAGATTTATAATTCAAAAATAAAAAATAATAGAATATTAATAAATAATTTTAATTAATATAATAATATTAGAATTATAATTCATAAATAAAAAATACTAATAAGTTATTTTAATTAACATAAAAATAATAGAATTATTTTAAATTCAAATATTAAAATAATTCTAATATTACAAAAAAAATATAATTAAATTATAATATTATAAAATTTTAATATATATATAGTTTTTAATATTATAAAATATAAATAATATTATTATTCATATTAATATTGTTATTTGAAAATATAATATTATTAATATTTTATAATGAAACAGAAACTACGAATAGAAAAAAAATTCATATTTTGATTTAACAAATTTTATAACATAAAAACAAACTCTAATCTGAAGGAGGGGGGGAGGGGGAGGGGGGATCTGCAGATGCTGGTGAATGAAACTTCATCCCTAAAGCATGAGTGATTCGGCGCATGTACTCCATCTTCTCCTGATGCTGCTGCTGCAACCGACTCATCTGCTCCTCGTACAGCTGCTGCTGGCGTCGACGCTCCTCCTCATGCTGCTGCTGCTGACGCATCTGCTCCTGCTCCTGTAAGAGACTCTCTATCAGTGCAGTCTGAGATCGCAACTGATCCTTATACTGTATAGAAGAAGAAGATGCACGAGCTCCTCTCGAGCTGGACGCCGACATCGCATCACTGCCCTAATAATCTCCGAAAGTTAGTCGAGAGCTGATACCAACTACCCGGCCCTTCTCGAAGGCATACTGGGTGGCCTGCTTCCATGCCACCTCATCAAACTGATGGCCAGTGGTCTGATCTGATGACGCGACCTGACTCTCCGGCCAGGTCTGTGACGCTGCGGCCTCATATGACTCATGTAGTTGCAATTTAAAATTAAAATTGTGAATATATTATATGCAGTTAATTTTTAAACTTGAAAAAAAATAATACCGACCACGATGTGACATTGACGATCAACTCTGAGCTCCCCTGTAGTAGGATCACTATACATCCTCTGATATACATCGTACTCCGTAATATCGGGGTGCTCGAAAACCTATAAGAATAAAAAATATACTGTTAATATTTATAGTTATATAAAATATTTATAAATAATTTGCGTACCAGATGTTGTCTATGAGTACTGAAAGTATGACTCCCAGCTTGATGAGTCACCTCATGTCTCCCCTGATTATGCCTCCCCCGATGATCTCCTCTGAAAGGCATCACTCAACCAGTGCGCACATAATCCATCCCATACATGGGATGAAATGTACTCTGGTTGGTTTAATCTACATGACTCATCAAAAACTGACACTCCTTCTTTCTTCGTGGAAAATTTTCTTAAATTGTGAAAAAACTGACGAATGCGATCACGCATGGCCACCTCCCATTCCTCGTGGATGGCGTCACTCTTGGTATCCTCGATCAGATACCATAAACCCTACAAATAAATCAAAATATCAAGTTATAAATGAAATAATTATCAAAATAAAAATTATTTATTTACGTACGTACCAACCAATGGCCGAACTTGGCCTACTGCACATCAATTGGAATCTGCTCCCATGTGGTCCAAGGCTGAGAGAAATAGTTGCGCAAAATAGTGCTGCCCTGTCCGACTAATATATGCGGAAAACTATAAAAATAATAAACATTTATTATGTGAATAGATTAATGAAATCTTAGTCAAACCCACAGGTTATCACACAGGTTATTACACCTCCATGTGCGTGGATCAAACACAAAACGTGGACGTCACTCGGGGACCGGGTCAGGAATCATCAATCGTGCAAGACCGCGCCCCCTCCACGTACTCCCTGGAGCACCTGCAGGCTGAGGGTCATCTGCCAGCAACTCATCCGTAGCGAAAGGCAGGTCAGCATCTTTCAACTCACGAAATGTGTCGTCATCCATCTGAAACAAAAAATATTAATGTTTTTAGCAAATAATTGATAATTACTATTATATATACATATGTATTAGTTATGATTGTATATAACTACCATGAAATTATATCAGTGTTCATCTTCATCATCATCTTCATATATGTCAATGTCATCTTCATATTCCTCCTCAACATCATCGATATCCATTCAGGTTCCAGTTGCTTTATCTCTTACCATTTCAAATTCATATGGGACATCATTAACATCATCGTCATCACCGACTCTTAAATGTGGGGTTTCGTCATCGATATTCATGTATCTTTGTAAAAATATTGATTTTGAGTACTCTCTTAAAAAACATCAATTATTTGCACATTAGTGAAATCACGTTCACTTTGACTAAACTGATTGTATCGAATTTTGATTTTTATTATACTCCACCAATCGGTCAACTCTCTTGATGTAGCACAGTACTTTTCGTAATAAACTTGATGTACCTGTTGAGCCAATAAGAATGTTTCATTTACTGTGAGAACTCTTTTACATTTAATATTGATGATTCCATGAGTCGGATGAACAAGCACGCCTCTCTCTGTATCCAACCACCGACATTTGAACATGGTTATGTAATGTTGTCCAAGATAACAGAGTTCAATGATTTCATCAAGTATTCCATAAAAGTCAACTTCATTTTCTCGATGATGAGATCCTCTCAAGCTAACTCCATTGTTCATTGTTTTTTTATTCCTCATATGCATGTGTGTGAAATCGAAATCCATTCACCACATATGCATTATAAGTTTTAACAAGTTTGGAAGGTGGGTTACTCAATATACATAGCCGTTTGTCAATTTTATCAGCATGTCGAGACACCTGAAAATTTGTGAAATAATTTTCAATATATTAAACTGTACATTGAATGAGTTGCTAAAAGATAAAGAAATTATGTTACCAGTTTTTGAAACCACTGAGAGAAATTTTTCTGTCAGTGTTCTTCGAGAGCAGCTTCTGTAATTTGTGGAATTTTTTTCTTGATATGATTATCATACAAGCTATAAAAACAAAGTTATTTACTGTAACATAAATGATAGAATATGTGATATAAACACTTACAGTACAACTGATGCCATCTCTTCACAGTTGAGCAGAACATACGTATGAGCTCTGTGATGTTCATCATCCAAAATCCAACATTCATAAACTCCACCAAAACCAAGCTCTGGCTGGTTGAAAACAGATAATGGATTGTCGATTTCATCAATATTCCTCTCGTTCCGTCCCATTCGGTTGTTTTTTAAAGGATACTTAGATTCAAAATAATGGGATCAGAAAAAATATATTTCCTCTTGCAAATAAGCTTCTGTAATAGATCCTTCAACATATTCTTTGTTACGTACTTTTCTTTTCAATTTTTGCATGCATATTTCAAATGGGTATATCCATTAAAACTGTAATGGACCTCCACATTTTGCTTCATATGGAAAATGTAACATCAAATGTTCCATTGAGTCGAAGAAAGACG